>OV702280.1:393663773-396299611 GCA_916181665.1 Avena sativa | reverse complement strand
GGGGCACCAGTGCCGTTTGAAGACAAGGTAATTCTCCCTGTTTATGTCTCCTCTGATGTTCCTACGAACGTCCAGAGTGTTCGCTACCTAGTTTTTCAATCTTGAGTAATCGCCATTGACAACAAAATGTCACTGTCATCTGTGAATATCCAACTTTGTTGGCAGTACACGAAAACTTCTCTCATTTGAGTATAATTATATTTCCACCTCTAGTCGATCCAGCTGCCTAGATCCTATCTTCGAATGATTGAGCGACAGGTACATATATACTTTGCACGCAACACCTCAACGGAAATGTCGCGTCAGATTACCAGAAACCCGCTGCTGCTGCCACTGGATATATGCATGGAACGGAGGCCGGGCGAAACTGAAACAGCAGCCGAAGTCCCGTCGAAAGGGCGGATCAAGGAGCCGAAGAGCAGCTCCTCGAGCGCGGAGAGGCCAAAAACAGTGCATCTTTCAGGGACCAAAAAAATATGCAGGGACGCGACTGCGTCCATGATCCGAATGGTAGGTTAGGGACAGCGAAGTTCATATTTATATCTGAATTTATACCATGTACAGTGGGGCTGAAATCTTAGATAAATATCCGCATTCGTGGATCGATCTTAGCCTGTATCATCTGTTGTCGCTCTCCTCCACCACGGAACGTTCTTATCTGGACCTCTCCATGCACGTCGTCCACTAGTGGCACTGGCCAGATACTCAAATCCAGCTATATTTTCTGAGGAGACCTTATCCGGATGTTGCGGAAGTAGAAGTCGCTCTTGGATGTTCCCTGTAAACCAGTGAAATGTTTGTCCTTGTGCCAAGTGGCTGATGGCTACGTGATTCTTTACGTTCTACTGTCGAACGCTAGAGTTAATTTGGGGCTGGCCGGATGCTCAACTCGCACTGGGTTTGGGACCCCCTTGAATGCCGACGTGGCCCAGCAGAGCTGATCACTCCGGTTTTAGACCACACAAATACCTTCTGCCTTTAGCTTCGCGAATGTTCAGATTAATTCTTCTTCTGCTTTCTGGTTCAATCGGGAAGGGAGATGTCCAAATCAATACACACAGAATTAACGGCAGAATTTTGGTTCGAGAAAAGGATTTTCAGCCCAGCTTTATTATATTCAAAGCCGGAGGACTCGCTGGGGATATCAAGTTTACACAACAAAAGCTTGCCTAGTTCGACCGCTCTAACTTCTAAGTGCCAAAGCCCTGCATCTACAAGAGATATTTGGGAAGTAAAAGGAGCAGGTTTAGAAAAATTGCGGGCCCTCAGAGCATCAGCCTACATCCACCAGTGCTGCATCAGCCTCTTGCCGGATGGTGAACAGTGCCATCTACTTAGAAAACTAGTACAAGCAGAATTGCACGAGTGTGTCCGATTATGGTGTCAAGTGAGACCTCGCCACCTTTGGTTCATTTATCAGAATCTAGTTTAAATTTTAAGAAAAAAATTACTCTAAATTTTAGCAAATAAACTAGAAGTAAAATTTTGATAGGATCCCACCTAACACCCTATCTCTGAACTTGCATGTAACCCCACGTCCGCAGGCAACACCATGCTAAACTGCTAGTCCACTCTTAGGACTAACCGTATTTTTTTTTATAAGGCCGCTTTATTAGTTAAAATATTTGAATATTACACTCAGTCTATACATAACTAGAATACACACAACAAGACCAAAACTGAAAAAAGTAAAAAAGGCGAAATACAGGGTGTGTGTTCGGTTCTGAAATTTGGTGAAACGGAACCGGTCTATTCCGCACCTAGTACCCATTCCTACGTTCGGTTTAATACGAGAAACGAAACCGAGTAGTACCCAGGAAAGGAATATACTGCTAATATGCGGAATGAACCCGTGCGGCCAAATCGGGCGGTCGCGAGGAATGCCTCTCTAACCATCGGCACAAAATACAAAAAGAAAAAAAAGGCTCTAATTACAATTGTTAACTTTAAGCTCAAATTATTAGAATTTTAAGCGTGATTATGCCTATTCCATTTCGGTCCCAATTCTTCCAACCGAACATAATATGAGACCATTCCGTTCCTCGTTCTTTTCCGAACCAAACACGGGGTCGAAACCGTCCCATGACCTCGGAATGGACTCACTTTGTTCCGTTTTCTCTCGTTCTGGGAGCGAACACACCACAAGCAAACATCGCTAAGGGGATGGAGGAGCAATCCGCAGATCATGTTATCATCCTTGTTGGATATAAATACTCTTCGTCGTGTTTTCAACCGTGAAGACACCCCCATAAACAGATTGTGGTTCTTTACATGTTGTAGAGACGTCCATGAGCGAAGCATACTAGTGCCCCGGTAGGTAAAGTGCATAAGAGAAAAAAATTATCGTTAAAAATCTTATGATTTTTACATAATCAAAACGACCAAATAACTTCAATGCTAGATGTTGTCAACATGAGCCCCTTTAGAAACGGCGACACCGTAGCCTTGGTTGATGTAACATTGGTGAATATTTGACATCATTTGCTTGTAAAGAAGATGAAGACCTGAGGACCAACCCGTGGTTGGATAGTTACGAGAACAGTGGTACCCTCAGCTCACCAGAGTTCAAATTTTAGGTTTGACGCTTTAGTGTCTCATAAAGATGAAATATTCTTTCAGTGGGAATCGACGTTCCCATCGATAGCGAAGCGCCTGCGATAACTTCGTTAATCTCAAGACCCGTCGGCTCAGTCTCTCGGAGGTGTTCATATGGATAGGGTGTGCGTGCCTGTATTTATATACATGGGCGTACCTAGGTTGAACCAACAGGTGTCCCGGGACACCGGGTCCAAATCCAATTCCTTTGATGTATTACATGTATTTAGAGTTAGTGACACCCCTATTTTGAATGAGAAATTATGTATAACATAGTCGAGGACACCGGGTCATTTTCACTCTAGGTCCGCCCTTGTTTATATAGGTGAGTGTATGTACGCATTATGAGCGTCTTGTACCGTGTTTCTCAAAAAAAAGATGAAGACCTCCTCGAAATTCAACAACCAACTCAATGGCTCTAGCCTCTAGGTGTCCGAGTAAACCTGGAACTGGACCTGTGTCCAAATCCAAAACAGAGTAGTCTAATATATACTCCCTCCATCCGCAAATAAGTGTACTTCTAGCTTTTGTCAAAGTGAAATTTTCTCAAATTTGACCAACTTTATAGATAAATATAGCAATATAGATTAAATAAAAATTATATATTATGAAACTAGATTTGAAAATATATCTAGTGGTACCAATTAAGTGTTATAATTATTGCTACATTTTTCTATAAAATTAGTCAAATTTTACTAACTTTAACTTAAAAGAAGGCTAGTACACTTATTTGCGGACAGAGTGAATATCCACTTAAACATGTTTATGTCCAGGTCCAGGTCCAGGTCCAGGTCCATGTTTTGTTGCACAAAGTCCAAATCCAACCAGTCCAATGTAATTATAACCTTGGCGCCCAAATAGACCTTGCGGTCATCCATCCACTTTTTTTACCTGCGTTGGTCAGATCAACCACACGCATCCTGGGGTTGGTTCTCAAAAAAGAAAAAAAGAAAAAGGACTGCGTGGGGACTCAGGCTTGCTACAACCGTGCATGGCTCGTTGGCCAGAGTCAGGCAACCATGGGGAAAATCTGTTGGGGTCCGACTTGCTAAAATCGGAACGGGGGATTCATTCCACAGAGCGACTTGGTACTCGTTAGAGCGGTTGTGCCGACGGGCAGGGGAAGGAGGTCTCCGTTCCGCTCAGAATCCACCGGATATTGGACTGTCCACAATCTTTAGGTCCAAATCCATTTAATATTATTAGACATAATATTCATTGATATCCATGTCCACTAATGTCCAGTCCAGCTATATCCAACCGAATTTTGTCCAAAGTCCATTGGACTATACGGCTCCAATTCCAGATTTATGTTCGAGGATTAGGGTTGAAAGGAGTAACAACAGTTCCAGTGTTTCCCCCTAGAACCTAACAGACTCCCCCCTAGAACCTAACAGACTGATGTTGTTCGATTTCCTTGCACCGAAGGAGACTCAAATTGTGTTAGAGTAACGTCATTACCGGCTGTTTGAGTCATACCTATGTTTGTTTCAGAATTTACCACATCATCATCTTTTTCTTTATTTGTTTCCTCATCCTCACTATTGCGCCTTCACACAAACAACACAAAATAAAGATCCGAAGGAGACTCGGTTGGCTCCCTAAGGTACATGAATTCGTATCCATTTAGCTTTACTAGTGCATCTTTTTAACAACATTGTCCTTCTTATTCTTCTTCTCAAACACCATGGTATTCCACATATCAACAAGAATTCATACAAGCCCACTTCGGCCGAGAGACAGAAGATCAACATCCAAGGTAGTGTCCATTAGTGAACCAACGCCCCAAACAGACGTAGGAAGTGTCGTACCGTATGTGGAACACCGTCAACATGCAGCCAAACCTATTGCAAATCCACCTTAGGTGGAATATCCTAGACTTTTCACAAACTAACGGTAATTTGGATCTTGAAAGATGGCACATTTAGTTGAATACCGTCAACTCTCTCCAAGTCCTTGAAAGAAGGAAAACTAACAAGAAAATAATTCCCACCATGCGGTAAAGCTTTCCACTTCCACTATGATTTGACCAAACATATCCTCGATGCATGTTTCTCAATGTACCCTTTTGGAATCACATCACCACTGATTTGTACAAGAGCAATAGGAGACTGATTTGGAGCCAAATGAGCTTTTAAAACACTGTCAGGTAACTGGGTGAAGTAAGTTTCATCGCACCCCAAATATGAGACAAACATTGTGGGCCTCGAAAGCTTAAGAACTAGACATCTCAGAGTTCGGTGAGCAATCTCATCGCAGAGCAAGTAATAATGATGTACCAATCCCTCGTTGCACGATTGACAACAGAGCACTTCCAACATCACTGTTCCTAATTGGACTTCCGTGAGACATCTGTCGCCACAAGTTGGGTATAGACTGCACAGGAACCGTAGGATGCCCGACATATTGTTGCGCAAGAATAAAAGGCACTACCGGAATCATCACTTGTTGTTGTGCCACGCCCACTGACATAGTCGGCTGCCCCTGGTTCATATTCTATGGTATCTTCTTATTCTTCTTCGTCTTGGGATGGTTGGCATTCACTTCAAAAGCGTAATATAAAGATGCTATGATTGCCTTGTAGCTATTATTCCCTCCTTCTCAAAATAGGATGCATACCGTTTTTTTGTTAAAGTCAAACTTTTTAAAATTTGACCAACAATATTAAAAAGAATATGAATATCTACAATACCAAACGCGCACAATATGAAAATATATTCCACGATGGTTCTAACAATATTGATTAGAGATTATAAATATTCTTAATTGTTTCTATGTAGTTTGTCAAACGTTAGGAAGTTTGACTTTGACAAAAAAGCATATGCATCCTATTTTAGAAAGGATGGATTACCATGCTATATAATAAATTGAAAAGTTTCTTTGGCACCCTACCTCCACGGCCCCCTTCATTTTTAAAAAATTAAAAAAATCATAGTTACAAGTTTCAAAAACATTTGAAAATAGTTGTGGACGCAGTCAATATTGTATCCCACAAGCATGCAAAATCACATCACAAAATTCTTTGTAACTACATAAAAATGACAAAATCTTATAAAGTTTGGAGATTTCAAAAATGCTTTCACAAATCCACACTTTTATAATTTTTGTGTAGCTCAAAATACAAAGTATTTGAAATTGATATTTTGCATGTTTGACATAATCCATATAGGAGTAGTTGTTTTCATTTTTAAACTCACAAATATGATTGTCAAATTTTAAAATAGCATGAGATCCCTCTATTTTTTTAAATAAAAATCAATTTGTGTGTTCTTATTTTCTTGATAAAAATATTCTGATGTAGACAATGATTTTTTGCATAAACATGCAAAATATCAAATTCAAATAATATGTATTTTGAGCTATACAAAAATGACAAACGTGTAGATCCGTGCATGTATTTTTTTTTTTAAATCCCCAAACTTTATCAGATTTTCTCATTTTTATTTAGCCTAGAATACAAAGAATTTCGTGTTGCGATTTTACATGCTCTCGTGAGATACAACATTGACTCTGTCCAGAATTGTTTTATTTTTTTAAAATGAAAGAAGCATTGGAGCTCGGGAACCAAAGACACTTTCAAAAATCTTCACTCTATTATAAATTCTATGTTTTAAAGGACTGGCTAGTTTAACTAGTTTTTCATAGATCTCAAGCAATTTGATAACCTTGTAATCCTTATCCGATTGTTGCAATACAAGCAGGCCCGTCTCTGGCCCATGGCAGCCTTGTGCGACGGCCAAGGGCCCAGGCCAGGAAGGGGCCCAATATCAGATCCTTCCTCATACCTGGCTAACAATTTTTTTATGGGCTAAAAAAAAATAAGATAGGCCCAAACGCCAGGAGTAGCAGGGCCTGGACGGGAGTAGGATTAGCTATCGCGATTCAGGACTCGTTTTTTTCTGGCAAGCGAGCAACGTGATGAGTTTAGAATTAATCCCCCACTAATCGTTCATCCAATTTATGATTTATAATGTCTCTATTAGGGTTGTAACTTTTAAGGTTATAATTTGATATAAATTCCTTCATATTAATCTGTGATAGGCGTTGCAATGCGGCCGAAACAATTGCCTAGTGCTAAAATAGGATAGAGAATCAACTTCTTAAATCGCAAGAAGGTGCTTTAAATAAGTATATTTTCCAACAACAAGTAGTGTTGATGTCAACAATAATAATCAAAGTCAAGAATCTCATATGTGAGGTATATTGAACGTAGGAGTACGAACATATAGAGAATCTATTATATATTGCCATTAGAGATCCTCTTGTTGACTTCGCCCAAGGGCCCTAAAAAATATAGAGCCGGTCCTGAATACAAGTCGTCAATGAATTTCCTTAATTTTGAGGCCGACAGTAGCCCTGAGTCTTGGCGTGTTTTCTGGCCGAACACTAGAGCTACTTCAGGCGTGGCAGGAGGCTCAAGTAGCACTGGGTTTTGGGCCCCGGTGGATGCCGACATGTCGCAGCTAATCATTTTGCTTTAGAGTTTAGACATTTAGACAATGTACTAAAACACATCCTGCTTTTAGCTTTCCTACAGCCCAGAGGTTCATTCTTCTTTTTGGTTCAGTCGTTACTGCATTTCGCGACTTTTTTTTGAGTAGTTACTGACTTAATGTATTTCACAACTAACCGACAGAGAATTAGCGAAGAACTGTTGGAGCATCTCTGAAATTTTGTGTAAGACTAAAAGCAGGATGTGGGTCGTCGCACACGGCCTATTATGACCGCGACAAGGACGTGCGTCGGCACACGCCAGCGACGTATGGCCCGTGTGTGTCCCACGGGAAATGTCGACCGATCGAGATCGCCCGGCGGTAGGCCCGGCGCCAGGATATCCTGACGCCGAGTGTGTCCCTCAGTCCATTCGCGGCAAGCAACAGCAATATCCCGAGTACGTGACTCCTCCTGACTTACGTAGCACGTACTTAGCCAGTACGTGTACACGATCCAGGAAAACTACTCCATATGATGATTGAGTAGACTCCATACAAAGCAAATCCCGATCGCCACGCCATCGCGGATCATTATTAATACATCCACGCCATCCTAGTTAATTTCAGGTCATTATTCAGGTGGCAACCACCACACCAGGCAGCAGCGACCTCAACGACAGTGTCATGGCACAGGCGGAAGGATCTGCCATGTAGCAGCAGCAGCAGCATAATCTGACAGCACCGACGCTGGAGGAAAAACCGGAGGCTGGTCGACAATGGTGGTGCACGTGGTGCTGCTCACCGTGCCGGCGGCGGCGGGCGGGTTCCTGCACGCCTTCAAGTTCGCGGTCCTGCTCTGGCCGTTCAACCTCGCGCTGCCGCTCCTCCGCCACCTGCCGCGCGTCTGCGCCACGCTCCGGAGCGCGGCGTCGCACTAAACCGCCGAGCTGCGAGACTACCTGGCCGGCAACCACCGGAACTCCTACGCCTCCCTCCGCGCCGTGCAGAGACGGTCGGCGGAGCAGCTCGCCGCGCACGCCATGATCGCCCTGGTCGACATCTCCTACTGATCGATGACGTCTTGCTTGCCCAGGTGCCTGCGCCCTTGAGCTGTACTTCTTGGTGATAGATTGGTCCACAAATTTCTTTCGATCCTGTTGCACATAGCTAGGCACCATAGTTCTTCCGTTTCTATTACGTACCCTGCATTCATCGGCTGCGGTCGTCAGTTCGTTGTAATCAAGAAATGGTTTCTGAAATGCAAAGGAGATTATATCAATCATCGGTCCACGATCGGTTTCACATTTCCACGTGTCTCCACTCCTCGAACATGATCACGGCTCACGCTGAGTTCTTTATCCGTACCTGAAACTAAAAGCAGATAAACACGTGAGTATTAACATTGTGTATTGGAGTACCAAGTCTTTTCGTATAAAAGGAGCATATCTCGCAGTGTCAATAACGAAATGCCTTTTTTCGGAAAAGGAGGGAGGCCACATGATCTACACTGAATAATCTTAATTAGGAAAACGACAGGATTCCCCGGGGATCGCTGCGTTCGATCCCCCGGGTCGCTCGTATTCCGCGTTCCGTACTGGGCCCCACCAAACAACTAAATCGCTTCCTGTTCGCTCCACATCCCGTCAGATCCATTCCCATTGCTATCGCGTCCGCCTGCCGCTGCTTCCGCGCCGTCCGCGTTTGCAGGTCGCGCCGCATGTCCTCCAGCCGCTGCAGCCAGTGCCGCACACCGCCACGACCCCCGTCGTTGCAGCGCCTCAGCTCTCGCCGCCACATCCCCCAGCGGCTCCAGGGAGATGGAGGCCACCCGCCATGGTCGCCGTCCCAGGGAGCTTCGCTGATGCGTCTCTATCATGCCGTGCCTCCATGGAAAGCTCGCCCCCAGCGGGGTATGTGGTCGCTGCTGTTCACGATGGCTCTCTCCCCACGTTTTTTGCTACACGGGGCCACTAAATTTTCTACCGAAGACCACTGAGGTTGCCCCGGTGCTATAAACGGTCGCGTGTTTTGCTACATGCGGCGGACGGTGGTGCTACAAACGGCCACGGGTTTTGCTACATGGTACTCGACGAGATCTCTCGCGAGGTGTTCGATAAGGTCGGATTTGCTACAATGTGATATTTTTTTTTGCTACATACGTTTTGTGAGTTTGCTATAATGGCGTAAAGTTTTTGCTACACGGTCTCCGGCGAGGTCCAGACTAATTTTCTATTTTTTAGGCCGAACCGTTTTCTGCTACATTGTAGCAAAAAAGGACTAGTTGTAGCAAAAACGGGACTTTCTGTAGCAAAAGCGAGATTTTTAATCCAAAAAGAGGACACGTGGTTGGCTGGAAACACGGGGATAAAAACACGAATCCCCCGGGATGCGTAGGGCTGACCATAATCTTACTACCTCCGTTCTATAACGTAGGACATTTCTAGCTATTTTCTAAATCACATGTAGCTAGACCGTGTTTTTATTTATAGAAGGTCGACCTTCGGCCCCTGATTAACAAGACGTCTGCAAAGCTTCTAGGATGGATGGGGAAACACAAATTTACCCATGCTACGATGATTCTTATGGCCACATATCCGTGTACCATGCCACTGTCACCCCCCCTGTCCAAGTGGGCTCGATACAAGATCATCCATATTGTAAGAATTTTTGTCTGGGTGGGATATGAAGGCGAGCATGCGGCTCAAGAAAAAACCCTCATTAGTTGGAAAACACTATGTAAACCTAAAGAGCTTGGGGCCTAGGCATGCCTGACCTTCAGCGAGCTGGTCATGCCCTTAGAATGCGATGGCATTGGCTTCAATGGCGGACCCATAACGCACTTGGGTGGGCTTAAAGCTTCCATGTGACAGTTCTGGCATGTTTCTTTTTAGAGCATGCACCAAGATCATCCTAGGGGACTGGGAGACCGCTGCCTTCTGGCACTACGATTGGTCCGACCTTGGACCCATCCACCTCTTGGTGCCAAAACTCTTCAAAATTGCTTCCAGAAAGAACCATAGTTGTAGCATCCCATTTGTCTAACAACTGTAATGCTACTTGGTTTAGTAATATAATGGCTACTTCATATATATAATTGTTGCATCATCATTATATCATGCTCATGTCATCATGCCACCTTGCATTTGAGTATCATATAAAACCCTTTTTGTGTTGGTTCTTCTCTCATATGCATTGTAAATTGTATTTGCCTCTTGATATTGTATTTGGTTCTTGATATATTGTTTAAATGCCCAAGTTGAGTTGGGGGCATATCTTTTATTCAACTCCACCACCTTTCTTTCACCACCTTATACCTTCCACCATTCCAATAACCCATGAGCTTGTATTTCTTTTCTTTGGATTTTTACCCTAGCTCATGTGGGTTGGGTGGAACCAACTCTAGTTTCTTGTGCTTGGTCTTTACTCCACATTTTGGAATGCATAAGAACAATGCCATGGAAATAATCTTGTTTTCACAAGATAAGCATGGTATTACTTATTTATGCATGGCCCATGCAACCATCACCAACTTTGGTCATCTTTGAGTTTTATTTGCATTCTTGAGTGGACCACCTTCCATCTCATCTCTCTCCCTCTGTTTTGTTTTCTACAAGCTTTGGGTCCATGTGCAGGTTCACTAATTCTACCAATGATTTTAACCAATTTGTAAAAACCCCAAATCTTCATATTTTTGTAAAATGCCCCAATTGGCACATTCATAAACTATGTATGTGGGCATTCTCTCTCCTTATGCCTCTTGTTCTCTCTTGCCTCTCCTCATGGTCAAACCCTCTGTTCCAAAATCCCCTGAAAAAGTTCCAAAGATTTTGAAATTAGAAGCTGGTTTAAATTTGAAATAGAATAAAAACAAACAAAACAAATAAAAATAAAGAGGAGAAGGAGTGGGAGAGAGAGGTTCATACCTGGCAGCAGACCACCTTGGGCCCAGCCGCAGCAGCCCGCAGCTAGCTCCCTCCTCCGGCCCACCTTCCTCCCTGGCCCAGTACCCCTTCACCCGACGCCGTTACTGTGCGTCGTCCTCCTCTCCGTTCCTTCCTCTCTGCGCGCCCCGACGGAAGGAGGCAGGTGGCCGTCGTCTCCCGTCAGCCGCGTCACCCTCTGCCCTTCTTATCCACCCCAGCCGCGTCCCTGGAACCCTAGCTCCCTCTCCTCTTCCTCGCGCCGCTGTTTTCCCCTCTGCCTCTGTTTCCGCCCCCCCCCCCCCCAAGCTTCTGGTTTTGCCATGGCGCCGCCGCGCTAACCCTCTCCCCCGTCCCCTTTGGTTGCCGACACCGCCCAGGCGCCACGCCTTCACCTCGACGCCACCTGGGACCGTAAGAAACAGCCAAGCCGCTCTCCTTCCTCTTCTTCCCGACGCTGAACCACTGCTGCCGCTGCCGAGCCGTTCTTCACCGCCACCGTTGCTCCTGGTCTGCCCCGAGCCTACCAAGACCATATCCGGCCTCCTGGTAAGCCCATGTTTCCATTCCCCTCCTTCCCTGTGCCTCCCTGCCGCACGTTAGCTCGCCACCGCAGCCATAGTTTTCCCCCCGTTACCGTCGCTCACGTCAGGCCGACAGGAGCTCGACAGTTCAGCAACAGCCCCGAGAGCACCCTCTGTTTTTCACCTTGCCCCGTCCGCTGCTGTCCTCCTTCGCAAAATCCCCAAACACCAAAGTTGTAGCCCTTGGCCCTCTCTACATCTTTGCTTTTTACGTCGTTGTTAGATCTGTCTTAGTTTGCTCGCCATCTTCGACGCAAAATTGACTCAGCTCACCGATTTTTTTGCCAGATCCAAAATTCAGTTTCGTCAGTCTAAACCGATCCTCCTGGAAGTTTTCTGCTTAGGCCCCTGCGGTTTCTTCTTCCCAACCCGCGGTCCCCCAAACCAACCCAGCGAGGAGTTTTGTAGAATAGACCCTGAGCTTTCCTGTTCCTAACCCGCGGTCCTACCCCACCCAGTCCCCTATGCCAAGTCAGCGCCGCGGCCCACCTGTCATCCTCCTTGGGTAGAGTCCTGCGAGTAGCAAAAGTCCAGCACCTTTTCTGTTTTCAAATTCAAATTTTTCAAATCTGTTTAAATACAAATTAATTCATAACTTTCAAATGGTTTAGAATTTGAATTCAAACCTTATATGAAATATGTTTTGTTTTTGAATGTCAATTCAAATCTTTAATCAAATATTTTCAGAATTGATTTAAAATAGTCAACCCTTTGACTTTGACTTGATTTGACTAATTTTGACTTAAAAATAAAATTAAATTCATAATTCCAAATAATACAAATAATATATGTTTTCAAATCAGAAAAATGTGAGGATTTCAAATATGCCATCCAAAATAGTATTTGAGCACTTTAAATTTCAAGTTGAATTAAATTACAACAAAATTGCCCTTCACCTTAATTAATTAATAACTTTTGGTTTATAACTCCAAATTTGACAAATGATATGTCTAAAATGATTAGCTCGACGAGACCTTTCTGCTTATGCTATCCATGACTTAAATTGCAGCATGCATCATATAAATATAAAGTATGCAGCAACTAATATGACAATAAATTGTGGTCAAAACTCAATAAAATGATTTATTCTTGTATTCCACACCTCACCCATGCCATGTTACTTTATTGCCATGCAAATTGTGCATCATTCATCATGGCATGATTGTTTGCTTGTCGCATTTTATTCATATGCTTGTGCACTTTATTTATGTTGGCCCTTGTTTGTTTGGTTCTTCTTCGAATAGACGCTGAGCAGGGAATATATCAAGAGAACCAGGAGCACTACCTAGATCCATCCCTTGCTTCAACTGAGCTGCCAGGCAAGCACTACCACATGCTTGCATACATACAGTACCTATTGCCTCTATCTTATTCTTGCATCATTGAGTCGCGATTGCATTAAACTGAATCCCAAGTATTGCATAGCCTTTACTTTAAACCCCACCAAGCTTGTTCCTCCATCCCATGAGCCATTACTACAGGAGTTGCTTGAGCCATGCGAGTCGTAGAACAGCATGTGTAGGGTATGTGAGAGTTTGATGGATAACGAGGTACCTAAACAACTTAACCTGAGTAGTAATGGGATAACTAATGAAAGTGGCACCGGTGAGCAATATCTGCTATTTGGTTTTTCCTGCTCACTTGTGTCCCATAGGACCCCGAGTACTTGAAACCTGTTCCTTGAATATTCGCGATATCCACATCCGGGAGGCTTATGGGACCCCCCCTGAGCCAGAGCTTGATTCAGTCTTATTTCTTGGGGCCACAAACTAGTTTGAGGTTTTATTTACTATCCTGTACTTATGCCATGCCTTACTGCTTTATTACGATTGTGCGAGGAGCACCTGTACTGTTCAGGATCGAGACACGTTTTCGCGGTGTCGACAAGCCCAGTTTTGGGTTCCCAGTCGTTCACAGCCGTCCACCCAAACCTCGGGTCCGTCTCGGAGTCAGCTAACTTCGTCGCGGGTGTACTCAAAGGGGTGGCCCCCTGAAATATTTCTGAATCCTGTGATTGCTTTGTCGTGAAGGCCTCGTTGGGTTTTGATTTGGTTTTTCCGAGGTTGATCGAGTGTGTGTTGCTATTTGTGCACCCCTGCAGGGTAAAACTTTCTGAAAGCCGTGTCCGCGGTTATGGATGACTTGGAGCACAGTTTCTCGATCATAGACAAGCATAACTAAAGTACCGCTTTTAATTTGACTATGTAACTGACTAGTAACTAGTGCAACACTCATGGAATGGATAATAAAACTGCCAACGGATGGGGGGGGTTGTTCGTCCGCTTCCTCGTTGGTAAGCGAGGAGGAGGATGGATCTGATGATATTACTGTTATAACTGTGGTCATTAATTTACGGACATCCGTCTATCTTTGGTTAGGCGGATGGTTAGCGAGTTTCTATAGAACTGTTAGGGTTTATCTTTTGCTACAATTGCATCACCCCAGGTTGTGTCCCCTTTAGAGGCATAAAGACTTGCTGAGTACCCCTAGGGTCTCACACGATAAATTATTTGATTCAGATGAACAGGTACACTCACAAGATGGATACTGGGTGGAGGAGGCTGATGATGTGGGCAACGATCGTTCGGTGTAGAGATTCCGGGAACGGGGATCCGTGAGATCTGTGGGCGGGATGTGCTTATTTATGGGGGCATCTTATGCCGATTTGCTTCTTATCCGTACTCGGATCTTGTTTGCCGCTTCCGCCTGATACTCTGATGTGTGATGTATGAGGAGATATCCTAAACTATTATATCTATCTAGGTCATTTGAATCTTGCCGTATGGCGTTGCTATATTTCCTTTCTTTTTAGATGGAATGGCTCTGATGTACTATTGTATGGTGGCTTGCATACATACTCATTTGTGTATGTAGTTGATCCCTTCGCCTGCCGATTACGCCGCACGTACTTGTCCCGATGATTGGAAATGGTTGGGACGGCCGAAAGGTCTACCTGTGAGTGGCATTTGGGCCCCACCGTACTATTTCAACCATTTCCGCTCATCCAGGCTTGTATCTAGGAGCGTAATTCACCGAGGTAGTTACAATAGTGTTGCGAAATAACTAAAGGCTGACAATTGGATACGATCAATCGCTTGCCCGAGCACACCGGTACAACTCTCTCTATCCCCTTCTCCTCCCTCCTCCTTATCCA
The DNA here is from genome assembly GCA_916181665.1 of Avena sativa. Classification (NCBI taxonomy): domain Eukaryota; kingdom Viridiplantae; phylum Streptophyta; class Magnoliopsida; order Poales; family Poaceae; genus Avena; species Avena sativa. The sequence goes on along the minus strand of OV702280.1, from coordinate 396,284,925 downwards.
CTCTCCGATGCCCTCCTCCTCCGCCACCATCCCGGCGACCTCCTCCTCCTCCTCCTCCTCCTCTACCACCACCACCACCACCATCCCGGCGACCTCTTCCTCCTTCCGCGACCTCCTTAGGTGACCTCCTCCTCCACCACCTTCGACGACCACCTACTCTGGCGGCCTCCTCCTCCACCACCATCTTCGGCGACCCCCTGTTCCACCCATTGTTGGAGATATGCCCAAGAGGCAATAATAAAGTGGTTATTATCATATCTTCATACTTACGATAAATGTTTACATACCATGCTATAATTGTATTAACAGGAAACATTAATACTTGTGTGATTTGTAAACATAAAAGAGTCCCTAGTAAAGCCTCTTGTTAAACTAGCTTGTTGGTTAATATAAGATCATGGTTTCCTGATCATGAACATAGAGATGTTATTAACAACAGGGTCATATCATTAGGAGAATGATGTGCTGGACATACTCCTATAGTTTAAGCATAGCATAAAGATCAAGTCATTTAATATAGTTCATTTGCTATAAGCTTTCTGATACATAGTAACCTAATTCCTTCGACCATGAGATCATGTTAATCACCATCACCGGAAGGATGCTTTGATGACATCAAACACCACACCGTAACTGGGTGGCTATAAAGGTGGCATTGAGTGTTTGGAAAGTATGGGTTGAGGCACATGGATCAAGAGTGGGATTTGTCCATCCATATGACGGATAGATATACTCTGGGCCCTCTCGGTGGAATGTCATCCAATTAGCTTGCAAGCATGTGACTGGCTCACAAGGGATCACATATCACGGGAACGAGAAAAGAGTACTTATCGGTTACGAGGTTGAACTAGGCATGCAGAGATACCGACGATCATAACCTCGGATAAGTAAACTATCGTGAGACAAAGGGAAATTGGTATCGTATGTAAGTGGTTCATTCGATCGCAAAGTAATCGTAGAAATATGTGGGATCCATATGAATTTACAGATTCCTCTATTGGTTATTGATCGGAGAAGTGTCTCGATCATGTCCGCATAATTCACGAACCGTAGGGAGACACACTTAAGGATTCGATGTTGTTGAGTAGTTATGGAATGATGAGTAAGATACCGAATGTTGTTCGGAGTCTCGGATGGGATCCGAGATATCACGAGGAGATCCGGAATGGTCCGGATAATAAGATTCATATAAGGAAAGTCTTGTTTCGGGGTTGGAGAATGGTTCCGGTGTTTTCATCGGGAATGTTCTAGAAGGTTCCGGAATGTCCGGCACTCCGGAGTGGAAGGGTACATGAATGTGTCATACCAAGTTGTAATGATTGCATCATGTACTAGGTGTCATCGCTGAACAAAATAAAGGGTTTAATCAAATCCTAGTTTGAAAAAGTCAAACGCCAATTTGAAAAGTCAAACGACTATTTTGGAAGGTGGAGGGGAAGTAGGAAACCTACTTGGGGAGGAGTTCTTCCCCTCCACCGCCGGCCCACTTGGGATCCGAGCTGGGAAGGGACCCCCCTCCCCTGGCGCGCCTCCCTCCACCTATATAAGGAGGGGCAGGGCTGCCCCTCCAAGTACACGACACCTCTCTCCTCTAAACCTAAACCCTAGCCGCCGGCCTCCACCATTGTCGCCGCCGCCTCCTAGGGTTTTCCAAGTCGCCGAGTTGGGGAAATCCCCTTGCCCTAGCCGCCGGCATAGCTCCCTCTCCTTGGTGCGTCTAAACCCTAGATCACCGAGGCTCTCTCATAGTCCACCATACTCGCTCCGGCTTAAGGCGAAGCCCTGCGAGATCTCCCCTCTACTTCCGGTACCACGCCGTCGTGCTGCCGGAATCGCGAGGAGAGTGCTACAACTTCCGCTGCCTGCTGGAACAAGGGAGAGGAAGGTCTTCATCGAGTACCGAACGTGTGACCGACTGCGGGAGCGCTGCCGGAACGCAGCGCCGGAAGGATCGTCTACGCGATCTTGAGATCGGGAAGAGTACGACTACATCACCCACGAGAATCCGCTCTCGTTAAACACTTTGGAATCTTCGAGGGTGAGTTATTCCATCGACTCGTTGCTACAATCTAGTAGATAGATCTTGGCTTGTTTGTTTGTATGCGGTAGAATTTTTTTGTTTTCCATGCTACGAAACCCCTACAGTGGTATCAGAGCCGTATCTATATGTAGATCTGTTGCACGAGTAGAACACAATGGTCATTATGGGCGTTGATGCTTTTATTGTCGATTGCTTCTTGTGTACTTTGCATCTTGCGGGATGTTGGGATGAAGCGGCCCGGGCTAACCTTACATGACATCGTTGATGAGACTTGCTCCACGCTTGACATGCAACTTGTATTGCATGAGTGGCTTTGCGGGTGCCTGTTTCTCCTAGCATAGTTAAGATCCAATTTACAACGGGTGATTAACAATACTAGTATCAATGTTGTGGTTCATGTTCGTAAGTTAGAACGCCACTTATTGAAAGCCCCAAACCACGTAAAACATGCAAAGAAAGTAGAGGCGTCTAACTTTGTTTTGCAGGGGTGCGCAGTGATGTGATATGGCCGTGATTGTGATTATATTTGATGTATGCAATGCTCCTTATTGTAAGTTGGCAACCGGCAGGAGCCATATGGTTGTCTTTAATTTATGTTAAGACCAGCGTGTCTATTCAAAGTAGTTGTAATAGTTGAAGCCGGTGGACGACAACCATGGAGAAGCGTCATTGACCTTGATGCAATGCCGGTGATGATGGAGATCATGTTCGTGCTTGAAGATGGAGATCGGAAGCACAAAGAAGAAAGGCCATATCATATCACATATTATGAATTGCATGTGATGTTAATCCTTTATGCATCTTGTATTGCTTAGTTAACGACGGTAGCATTATAAGATGATCGCTCATGCACATGAATTTCAAGTCATAAAGTGTTCACCCTTAGTTAGCACCGTTGCTAAAACTTGTTTTTTCGAAGCACCACGTGATGATCGGGTGTGTTAGATTCCGCAAGTGTATACAACGTGAGCAAGCTAGATTTGCTCATGCGGAAACTAAGGTTTGATCTTGACGAGCCTAGCATGTACAGACATGGTCTCGGAACACGGATCACCGAAAGGTAAAGCATGAGTCATATAGTAGATATGATGAACATGATGATTGTTTTCCATTGAAGCCACATCAACTCTCGTGATGATCGGTTTTGATGTGGTGGATTTGGTTCGTGTGATCACTAAAACAAAATGTGAGGGATATTATTTTGAGTGGGAGTTCAACGGCAATATGATTAAAAGTTGAACACTATTTATCATAAATTAAATCAAAGTGAATTTGCATAATTGTTGTAGTCATTGGCATCCGTTTACCACCTTGCGCTTAGTTTTAATTGAGATGATAGAACTATAGAATTCTGGTTAGTTACTTTACGAACTGGTATCGTATTGTTTTGAAGTGTTAATCTAAAGTTTAAAAGTCCTATTGCAAACTTTCAGTAAGTTCCGGTTACTCCATGAAGTTTAATAATTGGTATTAAAACAAGAGTGACAATTCCAAGAGTTAGTGTATGAGTATCATGTTTGTCTCCATGATTCTTGATATTCAAAGTATTGTCTTAATATCAAGGTTATCTAGGATCTGAAAGAGTTGTTTCAGAAACCATGATGTGTGGAAGATATTGTGATATCTGAAACGAAGTTTTGGTTACAACATGATAGAGTATAATATGGCAAAAGTCATGTTCTCATATTTGATGAGAATTTGCAAAAGGTTGGAGACACTAGTTGTCCTAATCCACCAAAAGGTTTTGGAGAGCAACATTATACTCGCGATTCATCTTTATAAGCTAAAAGTAGCTTGATCATGAATAATTCCATGATAAGGGTGAATATTTGATGTAGGTAAAATATTTACCACACCAAGAGATTACTAAAGAATGGAATTTGAAAGCACACCAAACATTTGATGATGGTGATCTACTTCAAAGTGCAAGTCCAAAGACATTGGTATTTAATTATACACGCTTTGAACTATGTGTCATATGTATGACTCCACTATTGATGTTTATTTCAAACAGAAAATAAATACTAAAAGAGAATCTCATAAATATATGGCAGAAAATAAAAGACTAGAATTGTTCAGTTTAAGTATATAGATGATATACATGTTATGGCTATATTCTTTGCTTATTAAACAATGTGGTTCTTAAGTATTTGATACTGAATTTGTTGGTGTGAATCGTCATACGAAACAACACAATTCATGAACTACAATGGCCTAAGTAACTAGCAAAAGAATATGTGATGATGTTCATCGAGAACAAATAAAGGGTTATTGTGTTGCTCGTTAAACATCAAAGCTTGCCTTCAAAATTTGTTTTATCAGGTATTATGAGAACAAAAGGGTTGTTCAAATAATTGCCGTAATCCATAAAAGATGGATGATTCACAAATCTCGTTGGAGAAATCACATCCATAAAACTAGTGCTAAAAATGTCGAAAGACAAATTGATTGAAAGATCGCTTAGGAAGTGACATCGCCGTTTAAATTATATTGGAAAGAAAACATGAAGAAACTCCATGTGGATGGAATTTTGGAGTCTTTTGATTTTTGATCACATGACGCTTGTGAAACTTTCCTAGAGATAATTAAAACTTCGTTCATAGGCCAAAAAGGAACGAATGACTAGCTTATTGGAACTTGTACATATTGTTGTACGAAGTCCATTATGTGTAGTCAAGAACGATAGATTTCAACTTCATATGCTTTCTTCGAAAATTTGAGTGAATATATGAATATTTACTTAATAAGGATGAAGTATGAAACATTTGAAAAGTTCAAGGACTTTCAAGATGAAGTGCAAAATCATTGTAACAAGAATATAAATATTTTATGATAAGATCATAAAGGAAGATATTTGAGTTACAAGTTTAGCATAATACCTAAGATTTAAGGAACCGTTCCGTGGATTTGCATTTTTCCTGAAACACCATAAGAGTATGGAGCGTTCGAGATATGTAATTAAACCTTGTTTGACATGGTAAGATCGAAGGTGTAAATCATAAAACTGCCATTATATTTTAAAGATTAAAAGCTATAGAGACTACCGTTTTTCCACTGAAAAGAGATCCATCATAATCCGTTGAAATGACACCATATAAAGTTATGGTTTGGGATAAAACCCAAGTTGTCCTTTCTTAAACATTGGTATGCTATGCATAATAAAGATGTTTGCAACCAAAGTCGGATGAACCTGTCTTTGTATGTTATTTCGAATAACTGTTAAGTAATCCTCCATAACATCGGAGACAAAAGTGTTTGTCACTTAGAACGTCAAGTTTCTTTGAGAAGGAATTTTTTCGTGAAAAGATAAGTGGGAGGACAATAGAACTTTGATAAAGTTAAAAGAACCTTAGCTATATGTGCAAAGTTGCGCATCGCCGAAAAGTGTTCCGGAGGCAGCAACAATGCTCATGGCTCACGTTCCTCAAAGGTTGTGGTTACGAAGATCAAAGTTTCTATTGAACCAAGTAGGTCGAGTAAGCAATCAAATACCAAGATTTGAGGGTTGAATCATTATTTGAGAATAATGAACGTACTACATGCAAAGAAGCGATGATGGACCCTGACTCCGTAAAATGGCTTGAAGCCATAAAATCCGTGATAGTTCCATACACGAGAAATCAAGTTTTGAACTTGAAGGACCCTCGAGAAAGGTGTAAGACCTTACAGTTGTGTTTGGATCTATAAAGAAATAGACATGGATGTTTCGCATCTATGAAATGGTCGACATGTTGGGAAAGAGTTCACAACAATGTTCAAAGATTGACTATGACAAGATTTGATCTTTCATAGCGATTTAGTCTAGACGGATTAATGTAGCAACCACGACATATAATTTTGTTATGTGTTGGATAAATAAAACAAGTTCTTCTAATATAAGGGTTACCTAGGACGTGTGCATGACATGGTACAAAGGGTTTTGTTAATTCAAAGGATGCTAAATGCATATGCAAACTTCAATGGTTGAAGTAAGCATTGCGGAGTTGGAATCTTCACTATGATGAAACTGTTAAAGGAGTTTAAATTCGTCGGAGACGATGAAGATGCTTGCATTTGCAAGAAATTAAGTGGGAGCGCTAAGACATGTTTCTAATACATTATGTGGAAGACATATTGTTGATTGGAAATGATGTATCTTTTATTAACACATATTAAGAATTTCATCCCGATGAAAGACTTAGGCAAAACCCAAATATTTGGCATCAATAGACGCTAATATGGTTGTGCCGAAAGTACATAGATGATGTATTGAATGAGTTCAATATAGAAACTACAAGAAAGGTTCTTGTCGCACAGAAAATATTGAATGAGTTCAATATTGATGATATATTCAAGTGTATTGACACTGGGTAAGTGAAACAAAGATTCAAGTATAGATTGATACTTGATGTATGAAATCACAAAGAGTATTTATATCAATCATACTGTGATATGTACAAATCCAGATATGTCCTATACTCTAAATGTTATGAGCATATACCAGAATGATTCATAAGTTGATCATTGGACAATAGTAAGGATATTCTTATGATCTTTTGGAAGAAATAAGAGTATATTATTTGTAGAAGTGACAAATAGATGGTTAGTTCATTGTAAAAGTACTACATTGATACTAGTTTTGTCACAAAGTACAAATTAAGTTTATCTCAATCTAAACTAAGGGTGGCACAATATAATGGAAAGTAAGTTCCATAATGGATTTGGATGAGTTCCAAAGTTAAGACATTATGACAGATACTACAACAAAAGGCTAAGTATATGACTGCTATAATAGCAGCTAAAGAGGGCATTTGTGTCAAGTAGTTTGTTATCAAACTAGGTGTAGTTCACAGCGGGATAATACTATGAAGATATATTGCATGACAATATTATTAACATGTTTTAACCCCAAAGAACTAAAGGTCTCACCAAAGGACCAAAATTATACAAAGCCATCTCATTAGAGAATGAGTGATGCGTAGAGACGCAAAGACATGCAATTACACACAGACCTGGAAGTGTCAGATCCGGAGATCAGTTGACCACTAGCAATCGTGTACATACAACACCGGAAAGCCATAGGTGTTGAATACACAAAGGTTTGAAACTAGATTATTGACTCTAGTGCAAGTGGGAGACTGTTGGAGATATGCCCAAGAGGCAATAATAAAGTGGTTATTATCATATCTTCATAATTATGATAAATGTTTACATACCATTCTATAATTGTATTAACATGAAACATTAATACTTGTGTGATTTGTAAACATAAAAGAGTCCCTAGTAAAGCCTCTTGTTAAACTAGCTTGTTGGCTAATATAAGATCATGGTTTCCTGATCATGAACATAGAGATGTTATTAACAACAGGGTCATATCATTAGGAGAATGATGTGCTGGACATACTCATATAGTTTAAGCATAGCATAAAGATCAAGTCATTTAATATAGTTCATTTGCTATAAGCTTTCTGATACATAGTAACCTAATTCCTTCGACCATGAGATCATGTTAATCACCATCACCGGAAGGATGCTTTGATGACATCAAACACCACACCGTAACTGGGTGGCTATAAAGGTGGCATTGAGTGTTTGGAAAGTATGGGTTGAGGCACATGGATCAAGAGTGGGATTTGTCCATCCATATGACGGATAGATATACTCTGGGCCCTCTCGGTGGAATGTCATCCAATTAGCTTGCAAGCATGTGACTGGCTCACAAGGGATCACATATCACGGGAACGAGAAAAGAGTACTTATCGGTTACGAGGTTGAACTAGGTATGCAGATATACCGACGATCATAACCTCGGATAAGTAAACTATCGTGAGACAAAGGGAAATTGGTATCGTATGTAAGTGGTTCATTCGATCGCAAAGTAATCGTAGAAATATGTGGGAGCCATATGAATTTCCAGATTCCTCTATTGGTTATTGATCGGAGAAGTGTCTCGATCATGTCCGCATAATTCATGAACCGTAGGGAGGCACACTTAAGGATTCGATGTTGTTGAGTAGTAATGGAATGATGAGTAAGATACCTAATGTTGTTCGGAGTCTCGGATGGGATCCGGGATATCACGAGGAGATCCGGAATGGTCCGGAGAATAAGATTCATATAAGGAAAGTCCTGTTTTGGGGTTGGAGAATGGTTCCGGTGTTTTCATCGGGAATGTTCTAGAAGGTTCCGGAATGTCCGACACTCCGGAGTGGAAGGGTACATGAATGTGTCATACCAAGTTGTAATGATTGCATCATGTACTAGGTGTCATCGCTGAACAAAATAAAGGGTTTAATCAAATCCTAGTTTGAAAAAGTCAAACGCCAATTTGAAAAGTCAAACGGCTATTTTGGAAGGTGGAGGGGAAGTAGGAAACCTACTTGGGGAGGAGTTCCTCCCCTCCACCGCCGGCCCACTTGGGATCCGAGTTGGGGAGGGACTCCCCTCCCCTGGCGCGCCTCCCTCCACCTATATAAGGAGGGGCAGGGCTGCCCCTCCAAGTACACAATACCTCTCTCCTCTAAACCTAAACCCTAGCCGCCGGCCTCCACCATTGTCGCCGCCGCCTCCTAGGGTTTGCCAAGTCGCCGAGTTGGGGCAATCCCCTTGCCCTAGCCACCGGCCTAGCTCCCTCTCCTTGGTGCGTCTAAACCCTAGATCACCGAGGCTCTCTCATAGTCCACCATACTCGCTCCGGCTTAAGGCGAAGCCCTGCGAGATCTTCCCTCTACTTCCGGTACCACGCCGTCGCGCTGCCGGAATCGCGAGGAGAGTGCTACAACCTCCGCTGCCTGCTGGAACAAGGGAGAGGAAGGTCTTCATCGAGTATCGAACGTGTGACCGACTGCGGGAGCGCTGCCGGAACGCAGCGCCGGAAGGATCGTCTACGCGATCTTGAGATCGGGAAGAGTACGACTACATCACCCACGAGAATCCGCTCTCGTTAAACACTTTGGAATCTTCGATGGTGAGTTATTCCATCGACTCGTTGCTACAATCTAGTAGATAGATCTTGGCTTGTTTGTTTGTATGCGGTAGAAATTTTTTGTTTTCCATGCTACGAAACCCCTACACCCATCTCCGGCGACCCCCCTCCTCCAGTGACCCCCACTTCCGGCCACGACCACGACCTCCTCCGACAAAATTCGGGCGACTGCGGCGGCGCTAGATCTGGATCTAGATCTGACCCTGTTTTTTTGAATTCGGATAAATAATTCTGTGGCGCTTATCAATATTCGTCATAGAAATAAAATTTATTGGTGAGGTAACAATGGCACATCTAATATGCGCCATAGAATTGCTATAAAATGCACCACTAATTAACTATTTCCTAATAGTGATGTCACCGTTCACCGCACCAAAGGCATAGCCAGCCACGAGGCACGCCCCGCGCCATTTAAACTGCTACGGTTCTAAACAGTGTGAAATAGTGAAAATATAACTACAGTTAAAAGAAAAAATATCAACAGGCCCCAGGCCAAGGCCCCTATTGCCCGGGGCCTAGCTACGCCCCTGCACTGAGAATCACTCCTCCTTTGACTTCGACTCCAACGGAGGCGGCAAATCATTGATGATGTCGATAACAAACATCATACACATCATACGCATGTTCCTGGCCGAACTATATCTAGTAGTGATGAGTATGACTCCTCCAATCTACAGATCTACGGCTTGGACGAAGGTCTTCCACCTCACCTCGTTGAAGGAGATGCGGCCACCTTCTACTCCAATGCGTACTCTAACCAAGCCCCCTTAAGAAATTTAAAGAGAAGAAACCATCTTTAACAACAATTTCTAGGATGCAAAACTTAGGCAACTTGATGTTACATAGACCACTATCACAAGTTATGAACACAATAAGAAATGAAGAAAAAATGGTAACATGGAAAAACATACCATATTATTAAAAGTTCAGAGACACTCCTGCAGGGTCTCTGCACGTAGTGCTGTTTGTTCTGGACTGCAGGAGTGATAAAAGCAGGCGCCGACTGGCCGGCAACACATGAAGGAAATTTCGAGATCCAGATCGATCGACCGTTGGTCGTGGCTAGAATGTTTTGACACTCCAAAATGTCTCGCTAATTGCGTACAAAAACGTGCGTAAGCAGCAAAAAATGTAATCCTGGGTAACTGCTGACTCGCGTTGTACTTACGTGCCTACGATCGAGCAAGATCCATATGATTGAGCAAATCTCATTGTTTAATAACATGCCTGGATCCACATCGCCGGCCATTGATTAATCCGTCCACGCAATGCATGCTCCAAGCATGGGCTCCTAGTTAATTGCGTTAATGGCCGGTGGCAACCACCCTGCCGGCAGCGCCACTTCAAGTACGTCGTCATGGCAAAGGCAGAGGCAGAGGTGAGGAAGAATCGGAGGTCGGCGATGGTGGTGCACGTGGCGCTGCTCGCCGTGCCAGCGGTCGGCGGGCTCGTGCACGCGTTCAAGTTCTCGATCCTGCTGTGGCCGTTCAACCTCGTGCTGCCACTGCTCCGCCACATTCCTCGCGTCTGCGTCACGCTCCGGGGTGCGGCGTCGCACTACGACACCGAGCTGCGGGCTTATTTTGGCTCTCGGCGGAGAGTCCCGGTGCCGCCTCTGGATCCGCCGTACTCTGTCGTCCTCCGCCGCTTGCAGAGACGGCAGCCCGAGCAGCTCATCGCGCCCGCCATGCTAGCCCTCACCGACATCTCCTACTGATCGATGTTGCGTCGCCAACGTGGTTGCAAGCTTGAGCTCTTTAATTCAAGCGTTGCTCATCTTGGATACATCTGTTTTTGAATTTTATTTGGATCCTGTACATAGGCATAGAGGTCTTCGCTTTTCCCCTGCATTTTGTTGTGATCGGAACTGATGTATGAAATGCAAAGCTGCTTAAATGAATTTGAGGGGCTTTGATGGTGATCGCAAGCTAACTAGTTATAGTTTGGTGCTACGAACCATAATCTAATCGATAATTGGTTTTGCTATTTCTTACACTATTGGTAAATAACTATTTCAGAGTCACTAAGACCATCTCATATAATCACTAATATTCAGGTAGGCATAAAGGAAGAACATATCATATCTGACAGACACAAACTTCGCAGTTCTTCGTATTTCTCCATCAATTTGAACTTTTTTTTGGCACTATGGTGGTGCACCCGTTTCAATATGGTGCCACCTAGGGATGGACATAAAACTCGAAACTTGACGAGTTTAATGAGCACTCATTTGCTCGGCTTGTTCGAAATTGACTCATTTCCTTAACGAACCGAGCTGAGCTGCCCTTTTTGCGCTTTATCGTTAACGAGCTAAATAATCGAGTTGACAGTGTTTGCGAGCTACGCGTTAAGCTCGGTAACAATCAAGGTATAACCCACTTATGTTGTTGTATGCCTAATCTAATATTGCTGCATGCCCAGTCTAACGGCCCATCTAAGATGAATGAGGCAAACAGCTGGCCCATTAAAGAAGACCGATCGATCTAGGAGTGATTGACCAAAGGACCATACCCTGGAGTCTCCCCATACCGATCGATCTAGAATCTTTTGGTCGTTCTCGTATGTATCTTCATCTCCCGGCCTCTTCACCGCATACCCCATCTCCATCTTCATGATTCTGGATCTCTAAGGATCTACTAACTGCGACGCTGCTATTGATAATTATGTGGTGTTCTTAAGTACTGGTATATATCTAGTCGTGACTATCGTTTTTAATTATTTATTTTTTTAAGTACTACTATCTCCGTTCCAAGGCTTAAGGCCTTTTTTTTAAAAGTCAAACTACCTCAAGTTTGACCAACTTTTAGAGAAAAATATTAATATTTATAATACGTAATCCATACCCTTTCATACATCATGAAACATATTTTCACATGATATATATATATAATAAGTTTTGATAGTTTTTTTAAAAAGTTTTGGTCAAAATTTCCGTGGCTTGACTTAAAAAAAAGTTATAGGCCTTAAGCCTTGGGATGGAGGGAGTATATGCCTCTATCTAAATCTGACTATAATTTCTTAACGAGGAGCTGATGAGTGTTCGTGAACATCTAACAAACCGAGCCGAGCTTTACTTTTTGCTAATTATTCTTAATGAGTTTAATGATTCGAGTCTTAACGAGCCAAGTCTTAACGAGTCGAGCTGCAGCTGCTCGATAGTCTAGCCCTAGTGCCACTGTCATGAGGTATTGAGAATAATACCATGCCAACACATTATTAATAAAAATAGTTACGTCATCAATTTAAATTTTGAGTTGAATTAAGTGAGTCTAATTGAAAAAAAAAGCAGCTGAGTATTAGGTAAACTTTTTTCCCCGACAATTTAGCGAGTAATAAACCACTTTCCCCGGCCAAAGATAAGAGGCTGGCCTGAGTTGCCGCACGGGCCAATATAGCCCACGCACTGCAGTCTTGCTACAACGAGTCCAAAATAAGCAGTGGCCGAGTTGCCAGGCCAAGAATTCTAGCCACAGGCCTCCGGATGGCAATGGATACCCGATACCCGCTAACCCGATGGGTACCCGTAGCAAATGGGGAGGGTATGGGTGAGAAAAAAAACCGCGGGTCCGCTTATCGGTAAAAAGTTAGACCCGGCGGGTCTACCGGGGGCGGGTATGGGGGTGCCAAACCCGGACCCTATAACCCGCATACCCGCCAATGAATGTGGGGCCCAAATGTCATTGACTAATAGAAACCCTAACACCCTCCACACCACTGACCACTCCACTAGTCCACAGCCACACGATTTCCTTCCCAGAGACCCAGACTCCCTCACTCCCACCAACCCCTGCCGCCAAAACATCCCGAGTCCCCGACCCCGACGGCCCCGTCTCTCGCTCTCCTCTCTCGGTCTCTCTCTCCTGACCCCGTCTCCCTCCTGCCTCCGCCGGACTCCTGCCGTCCTGCAGCGCCGCCGGCTGGCCACGCCACGCAGCCATGGAGGCCGAGGACATCGAGCTCGACGAGGTGGGCAACACCGGCGCTGTCACTGGCTCGTCCGAGGCGGCGCGTGAAACTGAGATACCCCAGCAGCAGATCCCGCCGCGGGGAAGCGGCGCGAGGTTGGGCTTCCTCCTGGGCATTCCAGCGTCTCCGGACCTCTCGCCGTCGACCTCCGTGGGTGCGCAAGGGCAAGGAGGAAGAGGTAGCGCGCGCGCCGTTTTGCCCCCAGTGCATGTGACCGGAGCTAGCCGGAAGCGGGGTCGTGGCTGCACGCCTGTCACTTCGTCCTCCGATGTCGACGGTCGAGTCGGGAAGAAGGGGAAGCATGCCACCGACGACCAACCTGCAGAGAAGGCCAAGTCTTCTACTCCATGGTAGTTTTCTTGCTGAAAAGTAATTTTCTTACTGCAGTACTGCTAGTGTTTAGGTGATTTTCTAGTGTTTATTGCAATAACAAAGCACTGTGTGTATTGCTAGTGATGTTATCTAGCTACTGGTTAGTAGTATGGTAATGGTACAGTAGCTAGTTATTGTTCTATTGGGCATAGCTATTCTTCTATTTTATATATAGCTATTGGAGATTGCTTATTATTTATTGCTAGCTGAATATATGCTCCATTTGTTGTAGTGGTACGTCTGAATCGGTGAATGACATATCCGATGATGAAGAAGATGAAGTGGTGGAGGTGAATGGTTCTAGGACACGCAAGCTTACTTCTAATGTGTGGCTCGAGATGAAAAAGACATTTGTGCGTGGAGAGTGGAAGGGGATATGCAACTACTGTAACAAAGCGCTTAGTGCAGCATCCAAGAGTGGCACTTCTCATTTACGTGACCATTTGAAGATATGTACGCAAAGGGTCCTGAAGTTGAAGCTCAAGGGGGGCAAATCGTTGAGTCAGTCTTCATTGAGGATGACTGCTGAAGTTGATGGCAAGGTGAATGTTGGGAGCTATACATTTGATCAAGAGACTGCTAGAGAAGAGCTTGGTAACATGATAGTGTTGCATGACTATCCATTGAGTATCGTGGACCATGCTGGATTTAGGAGGTTTATTCATGCAGTCCAGCCATTGTTTAAATTGCATACAAGAAACACTATCAGGTTGCTTCATGCATTATAGTCTATTGTCTACTATTTATTTCTGCCATTTTCTTATGTGAATAATGAGCTAACCTTTGTCTTTTGTTTTGTAGGAAGGATATAATAGGAAGATATGACAAGAAAAAAAGATTGCAATTGAGTACATGACTATGCTACAGTCAAGGGTAGCTGTCACCACTGATATGTGGACAGCTGATAACCAAAAGAAGGGCTATATGGCTGTTACAGGTCTTTTTATTGATGAATCATGGAAGTTGCGAAGCATTCTTATGGGGTATATAGCTGAACCATGTATTATTCTTGATGAATCTTTGTTGTCCACTTGAAAAACTGATGTTTTTATAGCTGAACCATGTATTATTCTTGATGAATCTTTGTTGTCCACTTGAAAAACTGATGTTTTTATAGCTGAACCATGTATTATTCTTGATGAATCTTTGCTGTCCACTTGAAAAACCGATGTTTTTATAGCTGAACCATGTATTATTCTTGATGAATCTTTGCTGTCCACTTGAAAAACTGATGTTTTTATAGCTGAACCATGTATTATTCTTGATGAATCTTTGCTGTCCACTTGAAAAACTGATGTTTTTATAGCTGAACCATGTATTATTCTTGATGAATCTTTGTTGTCCACTTGAAAAACTGATGTTTTTATAGCTGAACCATGTATTATTCTTGATGAATCTTTGTTGTCCACTATTGTAGGTTTATATATGTGCCAGCACCTCATACCGGAGATGTTATAGCTGAAGAGTTGCATGATACCTTAATGCAATGGAACTTGGATGAGAAGCTGATGACAATTACAGTTGACAATTGCACATCAAATGACAAGGCACTTGACCTCATGGTGAGCAAAATAGGCAAGTCTAACCTACTCTTAGAAGGTACAATGCTTCATATGCGCTGTTGTGCTCATATCTTAAATCTCATAGTAAAAGATGGCTTAGATGTGATGAAATCAGCTATACACAATATTAGAGAAAGTGTTGCATATTGGAATGCCACACCAAAGAGAGCTGAGAAATTTGAAGAGATGGCTAAGTATAAGAAAGTAAAAATCACTAGAAAGTTGAGACTAGATTGTAAGACTAGGTGGAATTCCACTTTCGTCATGCTTGACATAGCTTTGCCTTATAGAGCTGTATTTGAAAGAGCCAAAATAGTAGACAAGCAATATGAAACATTGCCTACTACCGACGAGTGGGACTTTGCTGCTGAGGTTGTACCTAGGCTAAGGTTGTTCTATGAGATAACTACCTTGTTCTCAGGCACCGATTATGTCACTGCCAATGTATACTTTCCTAAGATTTGTGAAATCAAGATGAAAATTAGGCAGTGGGCAACCTCTAGTGATTTGGTTATCCAAGAAATGAGCAATAACATGACAGAAAAATTTGATAAATACTGGAAAGATATCCAAGGGCTGATGGGCATAGCTACACTACTTGACCCTAGATATAAGAGGCAAATGTTGGTTGCATGTTTTGCAATGCTCCATGGCATTGAGCCATCCTCTTATGAATGCATAGAAAAGGTTGACTGTGTAGTTGCTAATCTCCATCGGTTGATCGAGGATTATGAAGTGGAAGGAGATGGATATCAACCAGCTGGAGAATGTTCCTTGTCTTCAATGCCTGCTCCTGCCATTATGACGTTCTTCCATGATATTGTAGCACAACAAAGGCCCGCAGCAGCTAGACTTCAAGGTGAGATTGATCATTACTTGTCTGATGACTTAGTGCCATACACTGAAAAGTTTAGTGTGTTGGATTGGTGGAAAGTGGCTGGCACAAGGTACCCAACACTAAGAAAGGTAGCAAGAGATATATTTGCCATTCCAGTCACAACTGTTGCTTCAGAATCTGCATTTAGTACAAGTGGCAGATTAGCGAATGAACATAGGAGCCGCCTCACTTCTCACATGATTGAGGTACTGATGTGCTATCAAGATTGGCTTAGAAACAAGTACAAAGGTGAACAAATGATGCATTTTCTTAATTTTTTATCTCGTATGCCTCTTACTTATTCTTGTGAGCTTATGTTCTTATATGTGCAAAATTTATTTCTTGTAGATGCTCATATTGGTGAAGGCAGTTTTTGGACTTGTCTTCAAGACAAACAAGAAGAGAATGATGTTAGTATGATTGTGCTTATTTCTACAATATTTCTATGACTGCTGCAATGAAAACTACTAACTTTGGCAATGTATAATGTTACTAGGATTCATGATTGCCCTCCATGTGACACGTCCTACTTGTTGCTTGGAGCTAGGAGCTTGGAGCTAGGAGTTGGATCTTGGATCTTGGATGGATGATAATCTTTGTGTGTTCTTGTTGTCCTGTGGACTATAGTTATGAATATTCTGATTTGTGAACTTGTTGTGTGCCTATTTGTTATTGCCATGTGACCAGGAGGTCTTGGATTATATTTATTGTTCCTGTTTGTTGTTATTCCTGATTGCAAATTTGTACGGTTATGAGTTGTCACTATCGTGTGAGTTATTCTTGCTATTTGCTGTCATAATGCTTGAAATATTCCATTTCATGTCTATTTGCTGTCATAATGCTTCAAATGCTGTCAAAATGTTGTTGTAACTAGTCTATTTGCTGTCAAAATGTTGCTGTCATGTAGCTTAGCGGGTACCCGTCGGGTCCCGGGTACCCGGCGGGGGGCGGGTTTGGTGAAAATCTATACCCGGTGACGGGTTCGGGGCGGGTCACGGGGGCGGGTAGGAGGGTCGGGTGCGGGTATGGGGGCCCCAAACCCGGCCCCGAACCCGGCGGGTGCCATCCGGACACAGGCCTGCCTACGTCCGCTACCGACGCGAAGCACGTGGTCTTTTTTCTGAAAAATAAAGAAAAAACTATCGTATAGTTTGATTTTTATTATCTTTCCCTAGAAAACATCGTCATAGGTAGTAGAGAAATGAACCCTAACCCCTAGCTTTCCTGCCGGCGATCAGGGGCACCAATGCGCCACCGTCGTCTACTTCCCCACAACCTCACCAACCTCGCCTTGCTGGCGCTAGATGAAAGCCATTCAGCGTTGGCGGCAGCGGGAGTCGCTCCCTCCTCACGCGGTCGTGGTGGTGTGGGATGCAGTGGCCAAGCCAGGGCACGACTCTAGGCTTGGGGAGCAGTGGCGGTCTCTCGTGCGACGGCGAGGGTGCATAGCAGCTACGTAGTGGCTGAGCGGTGAAGGGGCAGCTTGGCTCTTTTTTGGCGGCCGAGAATGGCTTGATGGGTGCGTGTCTAGCCCCTGGCGTCCATGTAGAGGACAAACATAAGTGGTGCATATCTATAGAGCCGACACCGATAATTGGCGGGTGGATGGTTGCAACAAGATATTTGTATGTAGGGGCCAGTAGGCCCAGATCTAGGCCTATTGGGCCCATCTATATCAGGCGGGTGGGCCCCATCTGGAAGTCATGTCTATGGACGGCTATGCGAAACTCTCAGAGGGTCGGCAATGGTGCATTGGAGTTAGGGAGATCTCGGTCGGCATGTCATGGTGGGGGGCGGGGGCGACACCCCTCACCAAAGCTAGAGCCGACGAGGTTTGGGACGACCGACAATCACATGGCTGGTGGCTGGTAGAGATGGCTCCATGTGGGTTTCAGGGGCTCCCAGCATGCCTAGAAAGTAGAAACACATCACCAATCCATGGTGTGGTTGGGGTGTCGTATCCAAGTTAGAGGCCTAGGTCAGATGTCTGCCTAGCAGTCACATTCTTTCGGGTTCTATGGACTTGGTCGGCAGACACTCATCCTTCCCCTTGAGCCCTCGATGTCCGAGGATTGATTCGTTGAATTGGACCTTACTCATCTATTTCGGTGGATTTGTCGTTGTGGTGTCTTGCGTGTCATGGGTGGGAGATCTTGGATGCCGATGCGACAGTTTCGGAAGGTGGACTATACGGCGAGTGACGTGGCAAGGGCGATGGTATTCTCGTTGGTTATGTGTATGACGAGGATAGGGCGGTGAGGAAATCCGTTTGTGGTGCCTTGGCATTGACAACTTCCAGATCGTGTGTTGGACGCTTGGCTTAGAGCCAGTGGGCGGTCTGAGTTACCGGTGCCTGGTTTGAAGGTATTTTCTGGCAAAAGCTTAGTGCTCCGACGCCCACGACGGCGATGTGTGTCGTTATTGTAACCTCCTTGGGGGTTTTGTTGTAGTTATCCTCTCTAGATGTGTTCTCCATATGAAAAGCTTTGACTGTTTGGTCTTGGCGATGACGGTGGGTTGCATCGTCACTCTATTGGGTCTGGGGCGTTGTCGTGGAGCTCCGGTACTCCTTGGTCTTGCTACGCTGTCCTAAATGGCAAGTTCGGCTTTTCTTTTTCTTTCTTGATTATGTAAAAGATTTTTCTCGTCACTTTGCATCGGTTCGGCCCGACCGAGCTTTCTTTATGAAACGCAACTTGAAAGCCAGTTTGAGGTAGTAGCAGAGATCTCCACCGCATGCGTTGCCGCTTGCCTGTCTCCGTGCCTTCTTGCCGACTTCCGGCGTGACGATGAGCGCGGGCCTTGGCGAACCGCGTCTTGTCACTCGTCTTGAGCATCCCTGGCCGCGTGCCGGGCACAATATAAGCTAGGCGACAGTAACGTGAGTAAGTGTAGTTGTATACCACAGCATCATGCATGCACGCAGCCACTTGTTAGTTTTGAAAATCACGGTCAAAGTCAAAGTATGCTGATCTAATTGAGCACAAGGGGCCAGGCCGGCCGGATGGATTTGACGAGCGAGTCATACACATACCGCCTCGTCATACTTTATTACTACAAAAACACCTCGAACTTGTCGATCCAGTGTAGATGTGATCAGCCTGCAACCTGGATTAAGTTAGAGTGCGTGAGGTGACGGGGGCGCACACGGCGATGATTACCGTGCATGAGCTAGCTAGAGAGGGTATGCATGCAGGAGTAGACGAACGGGTAGGGTGAATCAAATCGGCCCCGACAGGCGCGTGTCGTCGCGATCTACTCAACACCATGCACCCCAAGGCAAGTCCCGACGCCGGCCTTGGGATGTATAGACGCGCGCCATGATTGCACCGGCCTGCCGCGCCGTGACCTAGCTAGGCCGTGCCGTGCGTACATAGGCGCTGCATCTGCATGCGTATATGCATGGGCCATGGCGGCCGGCCGGCGAGGGCGAGCCATGTATATATCCAGGGCATATAGACTTTTGCGTGATCATTTCCAGCAGCATGCATGAGCAGTGCCCGGCCGGCAGCGGCATGGCCAACCTCTGTCGTCGTTGTTCGCGTTCTAGCACACGCAGTCTCGTCGGCCAGCGCGGCCGAGGACTGAGGTTACATGGAGTAGCTTTTTCCCCTTTTCCGGCCGGCCGGAGCTTTTGGCACTTCGCAGCTTTATCGGGATTGGTAGATTCTTCTTTCCAGTAATTTCAGCATCCATCCACACGCAGCTAGCTAATTCCTTCGATGCTCTATCTAGCTAGCTAATTCTGGCATATATATATATGCAAAGACGCATGGATTTGCTCTGCCCCTTTGTTAGATCATTCCTGTCTACCACCGACTTGACGGGCCGGCCCGACACCGCATGCATCGCGTCTCAATCGCTTACGCTTGCTGTGTGAGAGACACTCCCGGCCCTGTTATCCTAGATAGCTAGCCGATCGAGTGGTAGTGACACTACAAAGCCAAGCCTGATCACTCATCGGTAATCCTGTGTATAATTTGGTTTGAGACCGTTCAAACCACCAAACCAACTCGCTCAAAACCGTGTAGCCGGTTTGGACGAGTTCCAGTTTCTACGCCGGTTCAAACTGACTAAACCGTAATTCCAATCTCTTTCTTCACGGCCGGCGTCAGCGAGCATGTATAGGCTTTTTGCAGGCCGGCTCGACAACCTGGGCACATGACTCGAGACCCACGCGGTCCACGAGGAAGAGACGAAGAGAGCTACGTCGAACAGGACACATGCTGCTAGCACGGATCAGTATGTCTGTATACTAACTGAGAAGATCACTACGGCGACCGGGAACACATGCTAGCAGCCTAGCACGGAGTGTTAGTATACGCCGGTGGTGCCTTGTGCTGACATCTCGCGGTTTCAAACCGTACAACCCGTGAAACCGAACTGTCTAAACTGTTGATTTCAACGCTGGTTTGGTGTAACCGTTTAAACCCGGCTAAACCGGCTATGCCCACCCTTACTCATCGGAAGTCGACCACTCCATGACTATATATGGTATAAGCTCGATCGCTTCTCTCAGGAACCTACCTTACCTCGAAAATACTAGTGTGTCGTTTACAAGGAAGAAGCATATATGCATGGCAATATGCACCTCGTTTTCCTGGCTGTACCCAGCAGCTTTTCCACCAGAATCATGCGTGCGCCTATGTGTGGTAACCGCGTATCATTAGCTAGATTGAGATGGGCTTTTTACTTACCTGCAGTCCAGTACGCCACAGTTGCTCTGCTGGCCATGCTCGACAGACCCTCTTTTAGCAGGTGTTTCAGGAAAGCGAAACGTAACATGGAGACTGCTACTGTATGTTTTTACGCAAGGGCCATGCTGTGACCAGTGAGGAGGAATAACATTTTTTCGGTGGAGAGCCTTTTTCTTCTTCAGCAATACTATATAGCAGCTGATTTTGAGATGTGGGGCTCTGCTAATGTGCAGTAGTGCCCTGTTCCGAGTTCGACGGTACATAGATGGTGGCGCTAACTCCCAGGTCAACCTCAGCATCATCAATCATGCTGGTTCTCGCTTTCATCTGCATGCATGCTCCTTTTCCAATCATACATATCGAGTGTTACCCCTACCCCTTATTCGTTCATGGCAGATATGCAATCCGACTTTTACATATGGCCTTCTCACTAGCTAGCTAGCTAGTCATTTGAAGCTACAGGAAACTATAAAGTAGTAGTGTCAAGATATCGAACCGGATCTTTAGAGATTGTGGCAACCGTAGATTTTAGCTGTGCTTTGCACCATGGGTTATGTATACTCAACATAGTGTGCAATTCATAGTATTAACTAAGGACATCTCAAGCGGCGACCCGACCCTAACGAACCGAACCCTTTTGTTTTGATCCGACCTGGCGGGGAGGACCGTAAAATCACGGCCTGTCAATGCGACGTAAATGGACCGATGTGCACAGACCAACCTATTTTTGGCTCAAATTTGGACCGAAAATGCTTCGGTCGAGCCTGCAAGTAAGTGACACAAACAATATAATAAATATTTTCATTCATTAAAATATAGCCATTACATAGATGTTGACTACAAAATCTAGACTATGACGTCCCTCTACTGATGGTTTGTCCTGTGCCTTACGATGACAACATCTATTCCTCGTCGTCCTCGGTCTCGGCGTGGCCAGAGGGGCGGGCCTCGTCAACAAGCCTCTCCTCTAAGTCCAGGCGTCGCCGTGAGTGCCGTCTCCATCTTCTCCTCCATCCCGGTGCAGCATCACTGGTACCTAGCGACCGTCTTGCGGGCTCAGGATCTCCCCCTGTCCTCCACCTCCCTTCGGTGATGAAGTACCGACATCCTACCGCTCCCTTGCCTCCATCTCCGTGTTTTCGGTGTCCACGTCTTCTTGTCGGCTCCGCCTCACCTCTACCACCGCCGCGCACACTTGGCGGTGCGCCTTCGCCATGGATTGGCACGGTGTGACGCATCTAGTCACCGCCGCCAACCACTCAGCGAGAATGTCCATCAGGGCCAGCCGCTCGGCGACAATGAACTAATGCCATACACAGCGCGGTCGGTGGTCTGGAAGGATGTGAGCAGAGCCCGCTTCTCGTTGCTCACCGTGGCACATAGAATTTGTCACCAAAGTCCTTAAAAGGGTCGACATCATCCTTGCCCAACTCCCGTTAGTGGCGTCTTTCTTCACCAGCATTGTCTCGACCTCGTCCCCCGCCACGTGATCTTCCGCCACAGCCCCGTGTTCCTCTGCCACCTCCGGCGCCTTCATAAGTATGATCACATGCGCCTCGGCGTCCTCCGGGAAGCACTCGCGAGTCATCATGTTGATCCTGGCCTAGGTGTTGATCTTGCGGGGGGTGTCTAGTGGCTAGCTAGTGTTTGGATGTCCAACCCGTCGCGCCGGTCCATCTTATAGCCCACACCCATGGCACGGGAAACGACCGGCTGCACACTGAAAACTAGATTCCACGCGCACGCGGGAATCAAGGTTGCAGGGTGGGAAGCCGGCGGGGCGGTTTGCGATAGGACAAGCGGACACACGGGGGGCCAAGCCAGCAGGGCTGTTTGCGATTGGCGTGCCAACACTAATTATCTTTGACTCGTCATCCATTGTGCGGGGTAATAGGAAAATGCTCGGCCCGCTGGGTGCACCCACGACCCAAATGAACCGGGCACAATTGCTCTACAAGAGTGATGGTCCTGACGTGAGCACTTCGTTGAAAACCCCAAGAGCAAGGTGTGAAGCAGCAAGCAACAAGTCTTCCCTCATCAGATACCGAGGTTATCGAACCAGAAGGAGGGAGGAAACGTCACACAGGTGTTACAAGCAACGCGGATACCTGCACAACACAAACTCAAGACTTTGCCCCAACGAATCAGTGAGGTTGTCAAGCTCACCAGTTTGCGGTAACAAAAGATTAAACGTATGGTGTGGAAGGTAATGGTTTGCAGCAAGCAAACAGGTAACAGTGGAAGATGTATCAATGGTAAAGATTGGACCGGGGTCCATAGTTCACTAGAGGTGCTCTCCTTAGATAAACAACTTGGCATGAAGGGTAAACAAATTACAGCGGGGCAATTGAAGGGAATATGCCCTGAGAGGAAGTGTTTATTATGTGTATTCCAAGTATATGATAGATGTTTATTTTGCATGCTATAATTGTATTAATACGGAAACGATAATACATGTGTGTTTAATAAACAAACAGAAAGTTCCTAGTTATGCCTCTCTCATAAACTAGCTCGTTGATTAACAAGATGATCAAGGTTTCCTGATCATGGACATTGGATATTGTTAATAACGGGATCACAACATTAGTGTAATGGTGTGATGAACATTCATCCGAAGTATAGCATTACGATCAAAGTCATTGAGTTTATATTGCTATAACAACTTACGAAGTGATCCTAATCCTTAGACCATGAGATCATGTCAATCACTAACACCGGAAGAGTTTCTTGATAACATCAAACGTCACACCGTAACAGGGTGATTATAAAGATGGATTCAGAACTAATAAAGTGTTATGTTGAAGCTCATGGATCGAGAGTGGAATTTGTTCATCCCGATGACGGATAGATATACTCTGGGCCCTCTCGGTGATATCACATTGATTAGCTTGCAAGCAAGTGATTTGATCACTAGAATGTTATATCACAGGAACGAGAAAAGAGTGCATGTCGGTAACGAGATCAAACTAGGTATGGAGATACCGATGATCGAATCTCGGACATGTAATATATCGTGAAACAAAGGGATTAAGATATACTAGCGTAAAAGGTTCCGACGATCACAAGAAAGTCATCGTTGAATGTGTGGGAGTCAGTATGGGTCTCCAGATCCCGCTTCTGATTATTGATCCGAGAGGGGTCTCGATCATGTCCGCATTATTCACGAACCGTAGGGTGACACACTTAAGAGACACCGACATCCAATTGGAGCAAATGTTTCATGCCGAAAGAATGAACAAGCGCAGGAATTTATTTCACTAGATACCGAAACAGGTTTTCGGGTGAAATTGCATAAAGTGGTTATGCATGTGAAATAGAATTCTAGCAAGGGGTTATTTGTGAATGTTTGTCATTAAAGTAATTGACAAAATTCTGAATAAAATAAAAGAGTTTTATTTAATGAGAGTTTGCATTAAATTTGGTGGAAATTTAATGGGAATTTGAGTGGACTTTTGAGTGGAGGGAATTTAAAGGAGATTTGTGAGTGGAGTGTCCACCCACATGAAGAGGGGAGGGCAAGGGGGCAGCCCCCATGCGCCGGCCACCCCCTTGGGGTTCCCCCCCTCCTCCTATAAAAGGAGCCCCCCTCCTCACTTGTCTCTTACACCTCCTCGTGAAGGATCTCTCTCCCCCTCTAGAACTTATCCCCCATGGTCTCGGACTAGCGAGATACATGTTCTCGGTGGCTATTCGGCAAGAAAGAGTTGTGCTTCCGCTGCATCGCTGGAGCGAGGAGGCGGAGGTTGCTCGGTGCCTCGAACGTGTGTGCGAGCACGGATGCGCTGCTGATTTGCGGCGCTAGGACTTCCTCTCGATCTTGAGATCGGCAAGAGATCGTCTACATCAACCACGAGTTGAACTCGTTAAGCTTTGTCGATCTTCAAGGGTATGTTCTCTACGGATATACATCCGCCCGTTGTTTGTATCTAGTTGATAGATCTTGGTATATAGTTCACATCGTAGGAAAATTTTTGTTTTCTATGCTGCGAACCCTACAGTGGTATCAGAGCCGGATCTATGCGTAGATACTTTACACGGGTAGTACACATATGAGTATGTGGGCGATGATGATCATGTTGTTGCTCCTTTGTTGTAATTTTGGATATTGGTGGCATAGTGGGATGAAGCGGCCCGGACAAACTTTACATGTCCTCGCACATGAGACCTGTTCCACGCTTGACATGCAACTAGTTTGCATAAGTGGCTAGCGGGTGTCTGTCTCTCCTACTATAGTCAATATCTATTTTGCAAGCGAGTTGTCAAAAATTTGATTATCCTCGTTGTGGTTCATGTTCGTAGGTAAGAACGGTTCTATCTCGAAAGCCCTAAGCCACGTAAAACTTGCAATGGATAAATTAGAGGCGTCTAGTTTAGATTGTTGCTGGGCTAGTGTTATGATATGGTAGTGTTGTAAGTAGAAGTATGAGATGATACTCTTACAACACACATAGCGTGTAAAATCCATAGACCTTGGATTTACACATATAGGTATGATAGTGATCATACCACGATGCACATGATAGAGATCATTTGCGGGAACCATATCATTTCACTAATAAACATATGATGTTTGATAGCATCTTATATTGCTTGTTTAGCGCTTTGTTAGCATAATAAGATGATCCCTCATTTAAATATCAAGATAAGAATGTGTTCTTCCTTTAGTATGCACTGATTATGTTTTCGTCGCTCCAAGACATCACGTGATGATCGGGTGTTCTTGGATCCACGACCATATTTCGGGTGTAAAACAGTTACACATGCAAATACTAAGGTTCTAACTTGGCGAGCCTAGCATGTACAGACATGGCCTCGGAACACGGACCGAAAGGTTAAGCATGAGTCATATAGTTGATATGATGCCCATTTGATGCTCGCCTTTGAAGCTATACCGACTCACGAGATGATCGGACTTGGTGTAGTGGATTTGGTTCATGTAATCACCAAAAAGGCACGAGGGATGTCGTTTTTGAGTGGGAGTTCATTCGTAATAAAGATTAGTTGAACTCAATATATCATACACTTAGTCTAAACTTTACAAATTCTGTTGTAGATGGCACCACCTGCTTTTAATTTCAATGTGTTCATGGAGAAAGAGAAACTAGCAACGAACGGTAGCAACTTTACCGAATGGGCCATGAATTTGAGGATTCTCCTCTCTGCTGCACAAAAGCAATATGTGCTAGAAGCGCCGTTAGGCCCCCCACCTTTTTGATGATGCCCCTGACGAGGAGAAGAATGTCTATCAGACTCGTCAGGAGGACCACAACTTAGTTCATTGCGGCATATTGTATGGGCTAGAGCCGGAACTTCGAAAGCGTTTCGAAAACGGCAATGCATTTGATACAATGGGTGAGTTGAAAATGATTTTCGACACACATGCTGCTGTAGAGAGCTACAACGCTTCAGAAAAGTTCTTTAGCTGCATGATGGAAGAGCACAGCTCCATTAGTGAGCATGTACTCAAGATGTCGGGTTACGCCGATAAGCTTGTGTCCTTGGGAATATCGATTCCCATTGACTTAGGCATCCATCGTGTTCTGCAGTCTCTGCCACCTAGCTATAAGAGCTTCGTGATGAACTATAATATGCAAGGCATGAAGAAGTCTCTCCCCGAGCTTCTGTCAATGCTTAAAACTGCAGAAGTGGAGATCAAAAAGGAAGATCAAGTGTTGATGATCAATAGGAACACTGGTTTCAAGAAAGACAAGAAGGGAAAACGGAAGGGAAGTAAGGGCGGCAAGCCGGTTGCCGCGCCTGAAAAGAAACCCCGAGTTGGACCTAAGTCTGATTCCGAGTGCTACTATTGTAAGGGGACTGGCCACTGGAAGCGCAACTGCCCCAAGTATCTGGCAGACAAGAAGGCCGGCAAGGCAAACAAAGGTATATATGATATTCATGTTATTGATGTGTACTTGACTAGTGCTCGCAGTAGCACCTGGGTATTTGATACCGGTTCAGTTGCTAATATTTGTAACTCGAATCAGGGGCTGCGGAACAAGCGACCGCTAGCAAGGGGTGAGGTCAAGATGCGTGTCGGCAATGGATCAAGCGTTGATGTGATCGCCGTCGGAACGCTGCCTCTCCACTTGCCATCGGGATTAGTTATAAACTTAAATAAATGTTATCTGGTGCCTGCACTGAGCATGAACATTGTATCTGGATCGTGTTTGATGCGAAGTGGTTATTCATTTAAATCCGAGAACAATGGTTGTTCCATTTATATGAATGAAATCTTTTATGGTCATGCACCGATGATGAATGGTTTATTTCTATTAGATCTCGATGATAATGTTACACATATTCATAATGTTGATGCTAAAAGGATTAAACTTAATGATGATATATCCGCATATATGTGGCACTGCCGTCTAGGTCATATTGGCGTTAAACGCATGAAGAAGCTCCATTCGGATGGACTTTTGGAATCACTTGATTATGAATCATTTGATACATGTGAGCCATGCCTTATGGGCAAGATGACTAGAACGCCGTTTTCCGGTTCAATGGAACGGGCGACAGATTTATTGGAAATCATACATTCTGATGTATGTGGTCCAATGAGTGTGTCGGCGCGAGGTGGATATCGTTATTTTGTTACTTTCACGGATGATTTGAGTAGATACGGTTATATCTACTTGATGAAACACAAGTCTGAAACCTTTGAAAAGTTCAAGGAATTTCAGAATGAAGTGGAAAATCATCGTAATAGAAAGATCAAATTTCTACGGTCCGACCGTGGAGGTGAGTATCTAAGTTACGAGTTTAGCACTCACATGAAAGAGTGTGGAATTGTTTCACAACTCACACCTGCCGAAACACCACAGCGAAATGGTGTGTCGGAACATCGTAATCGTACTTTATTAGATATGGTTCGATCTATGATGTCTCTGACGGACTTGCCGTTGTCATTTTGGGGTTATGCACTAGAAACTGCTGCATTCACTTTAAATCGGGCACCATCTAAATCCGTTGAAAAGACACCGTATGAATTGTGGTTTGGAAACAAACCTAAGCTGTCATTTCTTAAAGTTTGGGGATGCGATGTTTATGTGAAGAAACTTCAACCGGATAAACTCGAACCCAAAGCGGAAAATGCGTGTTCATAGGATACCCTAAAGAAACTATTGGGTATTCCTTCTATCACAGATCCGAGGGCAAGGTTTTTGTTGCCAAGAATGGATCCTTTCTAGAGAAAGAGTTTCTCGCGAAAGGTGTGAGTAGTAGGAAGGTAGAACTCGAAGAGGTTGTGGAACCTTCTCTTCAAAGTATGGCGAGTAGCGCAGCGCCGGAAGTTGTTCCGGAGTTGGCTCCACCTGTTGAAGAGGGAACTAATGATAATGATCATGAAACTCCGAAAGAGAGTACTACCGAACCTCGCAGGTCAAACAGGACGCGTGCAGCTCCCGAGCTGTACGGAAATCCTATCATGAATTTCATGGTTGATGAAAATGATGACCCTGTGACGTATGAAGAAGCGATGATAAGCCCGGATTCCAACAAATGGTTAGAAGCCATGAAATCCGAGATGGAATCCATGTATGAAAATCAAGTTTGGAACTTGGTGGAACTACCTCACGACCGAAAGGCCGTGGAGAACAAATGGATTTTCAAAAGGAAAACTGATGCTGATGGTAATGTGACCATCTATAAAGCTCGACTTGTCGCAAAGGGGTTTCGTCAAATTCAAGGAGTTGACTACGATGAGACTTTCTCTCCCGTAGCGATGCTAAAGTCAGTTAGGATTATGTTAGCAATTGCTGCATATTTTGATTATGAGATATGGCAGATGGATGTCAAAACCGCGTTTCTCAATGGGAATATTGAAGAAGAGTTGTATATGATACAACCAAAGGGTTTTGTCGATCCTAAGGATGCTAACAAGGTGTGCAAGCTTCAGCGATCCATCTATGGATTGAAGCAAGCATCACGAAGTTGGAATCTCCGCTTTGATGAGGTGATCAAAGAGTTTGGATTTGTCCAAACTTATGGAGAAGCTTGTATTTACAAGAAAGTGAGTGGGAGCAATGTGGCATTTCTGATATTATATGTGGATGACATATTATTGATCGGAAATGATATAGATCTTTTAAACGGTGTTAAAAGTTATCTAAACAGCAAATTTTCAATGAAGGACCTAGGTGAAGCGTCATACATATTAGGCATAAATATCTATAGAGATAGATCTAGGCGCCTAATAGGGCTATCGCAAAGTACATACCTTGATAAGATTTTAAAGAAGTTTAAAATGGACGGAAGTAAGAAGGGGTTCTTACCTATGTTGCAAGGCAAGACATTGAGTAAGACTCAAAGTCCGGCTTCGGCGGAAGAAAGAGAGATAATGGACAAAGTCCCCTATGCTTCAGCCATAGGCTCTATAATGTACGCCATGCTATGTACAAGACCGGATGTGGCACATGCTATTAGTTTGACTAGTAGGTACCAATCGGATCCAGGTTCGGAACACTGGATAGCGGTCAAGAATATCCTTAAGTACTTATGAAGAACTAAGGATATGTTTCTTGTATACGGAGGTGAAGAAGAGCTCGTCGCTAAGTGTTATGTCGACGCTAGCTTTGATACCAATCCGGATGACTCTAAGTCTCAATCCGGATACGTATTTCTCATGAATGGCGGAGCGGTTAGTTGGAGGAGCTCCAAACAACCTGTGGTAGCGGGATCAACAACGGAGGCCGAATATGTTGCTGCTTCAGAAGCGGCTCAGGAAGCAGTTTGGATGAAGGAGTTCATATCCGAACTAGGAGTGGTGGCAAACGCGTTGGACCCAATGGTGATCTATTGTGACAACAATGGTGCCATTGCCAATGCCAAAGAGCCAAGGTCTCACAAGCATTCCAAGCATATTAAGCGCCGGTTTCACTCCATCCGCGAGCATGTCAAGGATGGAGATATAAAGATTTGTAAAGTACATACGGATCTCAATGTAGCAGATCCGTTGACTAAAACTCTCCCTAGAGCAAAACATGATCAACACCAGAACTCAATGGGTGTTAGATTTATCACTATGTAACTAGATTATTGTCTCTAGTGCAAGTGGGAGACTGAAGGGAATATGCCCTGAGAGGCAATAATAAAGTGTTTATTATGTGTATTCCAAGTATATGATAGATGTTTATTTTGCATGCTATAATTGTATTAATACGGAAACGATAATACATGTGTGTTTAATAAACAAACAGAAAGTTCCTAGTTATGCCTCTCTCATAAACTAGCTCGTTGATTAACAAGATGATCAAGGTTTCCTGATCATGGACATTGGATGTTGTTAATAACGGGATCACAACATTAGTGTAATGGTGTGATGAACATTCATCCGAAGTATAGCATTACGATCAAAGTCATTGAGTTTATATTGCTATAACAACTTACGAAGTGATCCTAATCCTTAGACCATGAGATCATGTCAATCACTAACACCGGAAGAGTTTCTTGATAACATCAAACGTCACACCGTAACAGGGTGATTATAAAGATGGATTCAGAACTAATAAAGTGTTATGTTGAAGCTCATGGATCGAGAGTGGAATTTGTTCATCCCGATGACGGATAGATATACTCTGGGCCCTCTCGGTGATATCACATTGATTAGCTTGCAAGCAAGTGATTTGATCACTAGAATGTTATATCACAGGAACGAGAAAAGAGTGCATGTCGGTAACGAGATCAAACTAGGTATGGAGATACCGATGATCGAATCTCGGACATGTAATATATCGTGAAACAAAGGGATTAAGATATACTAGCGTAAAAGGTTCCGACGATCACAAGAAAGTCATCGTTGAATGTGTGGGAGTCAGTATGGGTCTCCAGATCCCGCTTCTGATTATTGATCCGAGAGGGGTCTCGATCATGTCCGCATTATTCACGAACCGTAGGGTGACACACTTAAGAGACACCGACATCCAATTGGAGCAAATGTTTCATGCCGAAAGAATGAACAAGCGCAGGAATTTATTTCACTAGATACCGAAACAGGTTTTCGGGTGAAATTGCATAAAGTGGTTATGCATGTGAAATAGAATTCTAGCAAGGGGTTATTTGTGAATGTTTGTCATTAAAGTAATTGACAAAATTCTGAATAAAATAAAAGAGTTTTATTTAATGAGAGTTTGCATTAAATTTGGTGGAAATTTAATGGGAATTTGAGTGGACTTTTGAGTGGAGGGAATTTAAAGGAGATTTGTGAGTGGAGTGTCCACCCACATGAAGAGGGGAGGGCAAGGGGGCAGCCCCCATGCGCCGGCCACCCCCTTGGGGTTCCCCCCTCCTCCTATAAAAGGAGCCCCTCTCCTCACTTGTCTCTTACACCTCCTCGTGAAGGATCTCTCTTCCCCTCTAGAATTTATCCCCCATGGTCTCGGACTAGCGAGATACATGTTCCCGGTGGCTATTCGGCAAGAAAGAGTTGTGCTTCCGCTGCATCGCTGGAGCGAGGAGGCGGAGGTTGCTCGGTGCCTCGAACGTGTGTGCGAGCATGGATGCGCTGCTGATTTGCGGCGCTAGGACTTCCTCTCGATCTTGAGATCGGCAAGAGATCGTCTACATCAACCATGAGTTGAACTCGTTAAGCTTTGTCGATCTTCAAGGGTATGTTCTCTACGGATATACATCCGCCCGTTGTTTGTATCTAGTTGATAGATCTTGGTATATAGTTCACATCGTAGGAAATTTTTTGTTTTCTATGCTGCGAACCCTACAGCAATTGACAGGAACTGAGCAAGGCATAACAATACAATTACTAGTCAGAAAGATCCTATGAGGTTGATTGGGCAATACAATAATATAAATAGACCGCCATCTAGCTGCATCTATGACTAGAAGTCCAGCTTCAGGTTATCATCCGAACCCCCTCCAGTATTAAGTTGCAAGAAAACAGACAACTGCTTTAAGCAAAGTGTGTAAGGTAAACAATCCATGTTCCATGAACAAGATGTCAACACCCGGATTTTTAATCCCAGATGCCTATTATGCCATACATCGCAATCCCAGGATTACCATTTTTGCGAGACATAACAGAATTGGATACCACAGTACATCATCCATTACAAACCATACATAAGGTTTTACACAAATAAGGATCTCATGATCCAGTTCTTAATACATCTCAAGCAGCGGAAACACGTAATAATAACGGTAGCGTAGGCGAAGCTCCGTCTTCGGGGTCACAGGCAATGCTGACGATGGGAGATGATCCTAGTTGTCGTAACCTTCCTAGGGTCCAACATCCAGGTACTCCTCTTCATAGTCTGGCCATGGGAATAGCCAGGGACAAAGCCATGAGTACTCTTTAAGTACTCGCAAACTAATACTAACAAGTGAAGGGGGTTTTTGTAATAGGACACTAAGCTCTAAGGTTGTTTTGCAAAAAGCCAGATTTACCTCTACTAAGTTCAGAAGCAAAGAATGCTAGTTGAAGTTTTATAACACCTAAGTGGGAACTTGTATTTCATATCACAACTCTGTTGTGGTCAAGTCAAAGTCTCAATCCATTTCACAAGTCATTTTGAAAACATCCGACGAGGGAACAGTATGGCCACTCCAACTGTCCATAACCGCGGACGCGGCTATTCGAATAGTTTGACACTCTGCAGAGATTGTACACTTTCACCACAACACTCGATACATCCGTCAGGAACAAATCCTGAATTCACCATACTCAGTATGCGGATAATCAATCCTAACCTTTCAGTTAGACGCCCTAGTATAAGCACCTCTCCTGTGAGTTTGGCCTCCCAACCATGACCAACTATCATCTTGTGTACTGCACAGGTGGACAATCTTCACAAGGTAGCGTCAGCTCAGACCTTGGCCGTGAGGGAACTAATACTAAGATATATAAGTTTCCAGTCAAGCCCTACCCAATTCTCGGGTATTGTGGTTGTATGGTAAAACTGGAATGGTATCGCATTCAGACAACCATCGGTTTTATAAAGGGCTAAGGCTCATGCCTCAACATTTTCATCACCATAAATCATCTGGTGTTCGGAAACACATGTCCAAAACATTTCAATAGAATGATCCATCATTCTAAGGTTTTCATAACCATTTTCACCAAGTATTCCCATCTAATATTGATCAAGTTTTATGCTTAGCACTAGCATCTAAAAGTGGGGGTAAGTACTAATGAGGGGTGGTAAACTAGTGGAGTTTAACTAAGTTCAATCTCATGCCTTAGGATGACATAAAAATTATCTAGCTTAGGCCAAATTTTATGCTCTTTATGCAACCTTCAATTATCTCTCTACAATCTACCATTCACTTAAGTAAGCTCTAAGTACTAGCTTTGATAAAGAAATAAAATATAAAGCTTGTAAGTAAAATTATGATTGGTTTATCAAGTGGTTATGATCATATATGCTTAAGGCATATAGTTGGCATGGTAACAAGCAAGTATTTGCTTGCATGGGTATAGTATTTTGCAAGTGTTAGCTTGCCAGGTTAATAGCTTGCAAGTATTGGCTTGCATGGGTAAAGTATCTTGCAAGTGTGAGCTTGCCTTGTGCGGAGCAGTGGTTGAAGTTCTCCGCAGCTTCTTCTTCGTAGTATCCCACTTCCTCCTCGTATACTTGGTCGGTACTAGCGTCTATAAATAAATACGTGGTACACAATCACCAAATAATACTTAACTACTTGTAATCATCATATACAAGGTCCCTATAGATGATCTAGCATCATCACTAACATTACAAGACTAAAGCTTGGTTTAATTCTTTTTATTTTTAGAAAAGTAATTTCTACTCATTGAAAAACTAGTTAATATTTAATATTCTCCATACCAAACATGGGATCATGTTGACACATGTCATCACCACATATTTCAGTATATGGGAATGTGATTTAAAGTGGTGTCACAATTTAATAAGGTTTTACCCTTTTATTTTAATTAAGTAAAGTGACTAGAAATGCTTATGTAGCATTATTTTATTACTTGGTCATTATTTCTATAAGTAAACCTATATATTTTTATATATTCTGAAAGGTATGGTTAAATGTGATTTTTGAGAGTTGGAATCAACTCAAAAGCTATCATGGTTTAAATTTTAAAAATGTTTGAATGCAGAAAAGCTTCTGCCTTGTTATTTTTACCAAGGATGATCTACAGATCCAAATGAATTGAATCCAACGGGCTTGGATTCAACATTTCCAGACCTTTCTAACAAAATTGGTTTCATTCAATTTGGTTCACTGAATCGATCTGGGTTGATTTTTGAATCTAGGTGCAGAAGTGTGTTTGAAATAAAATGGAAAAGGTTAATTTCAAATGACTGGGTTGCGCGGGAAGCGATACTGGGCCGGCCTGCTAATCACAGCGCTTACGCGGGCTGGTTAAGTCGCTGTCCCCACGCGTCAGTGAGACGAGGGGGTGTGAAGCGGTATGGGGCGATGTGAGCCGTGGGATCTTGTTCTAATCTAACGGCTGAGGGTCATCGTCGACGTTGGGCAACGCCGGTGAGACAGAAACCTAACGCGGCAGGTGGGGGTCGTCGGGGGCTCACCGGGGCTCAGGCGAGGGTCGGCGAGGCGGGCGAACGATGAAGTCGACGACGGTGAACCTCCTGGTACTGGCAGCTTCTCTAGGGGCGGCTCCAATCGCTGGCTCCCTTCTTCTCCAGAGGCGGCGGGCTCCGGTGAAATTTCGGCGAAGTGCTGCTCGCCTTGCTTCGGGAACGGGGTGGAACGATCAGTGAGGAGAGGAGAGTGAGATGGTGTGCTCAATTCGGCTGGGGGTGGCCTCTATTTATAGTCGCGACGGCGAGACCGAACGGCATGGGCAGGCGACGGTGGCGACATGGCTACGGGCTGCTAGAGGCATGGCCGGCGGTGGCGATCGCTTGGTGGTCTCCTGGCGATGCTCTACGGCTTTAATGCGCATGCAGGGGCGGTGGCAAATGGTCTGGAACGTGTGATGCTCTGCGTGTTCGAGGCGGCCTCTTCGACGGCGAGCGGTGGCTGTGAGGCACGGGGCGGCAAACGGGGATGTCTGGCGGTCTCCTGGGTCGGTGGTGATCGTGTATGCACGCGGCGAGGGCGGCGCGCGGTCTGTGGGCTTCGGTCGAGGGTGGCGCTCTGGCGCATGCTCGACATGGTTGCTGGCGAGCTGGGCACGGTCTGTGCGTGTGGTCTAGGGGCTAGCAAGGTTCGAGCGCTGGACAGGGAGTGGCGGTGGGGTGTTGGCTTGCTTCCAGACATGTTGGCTAGGCTTGTTTCTTCTCCTAGCTTGTTTTCCACACAAGGGTGACATGGTGAGCTTCGGCTGTTCACCATTGATGGCATTGCCAAGATTACAGTGGGGCTAGTGCTTGGTTTAGTTGGCTAGATGATCTACTGAGGTTGCTGTGAGCTAGAGAGGGAACAAGTTAGGCAAGAATCACTGCTCACAATAGTGTTTGGATTTTGTTTGATTTGTATCTACAAGGTGTTTGATGAAATGGCCGCAAGAATTCAAGTTTTGAATTTTGAAAAGATTTTTGGTGGGTGTGCTAGGTTGGTGCTGGTGAGTCTGCAGATGCTTGGGTTTTGAAAGTTGAGCTTGTTTGAGTGGTTTTTGAAAAAGTGGGATCTTCCCATATGATAAAGATTCAATTTTGAATTGTCATTTAAACTATGCATTTGAAAGTTTCTGGATGATCACAAGGTGGGCCTTGATACTTTGTTATGAGTACTATCAAGGGGTGTAAAGATCCAAATAAGTTTCTGTTAAGTTCTGAAAGTTTGGGACAGCCAAAGTAGGCATGGGAGTTAAATTGGTCAAAATGACCATTCACTTATTTTGTTTGTTTTTAATTTATTTGTCTTTGGGAAAAGTTTGGGGATTGTTTAGATGATGTTTAATTCACCTAAGAATCCATTTACAAGCAAAGAAACACATAAACAAGGCAATTTAAAAGAATTCAAAATGGGATGCATACACACATGCATGCTTTCATATTTTTATTTAGAAAAGTTTTTGTTAACCCTAATTTTGATGATTAGAGTTTGATGATCCAAGTTTAGTATTTTTGGGATGTTCCAAACCTTACCCCCTTAAACAAAATCTCGTCCCAAGATTTGAAAAAGGACGAAAAGATTACCTAGGATTTGAAGAGATCGGGAAACTCCGTCCTGATGTGATCTTCGCGCTCCCAGGTAGCTTCCTCTTCTGCGTGGTTGCTCCACTGAATCTTGAGAAACTTGATGCTTAGGGTTCGGGTAGTTCGGAAAGCTTCTTCCAAAATACGGATGGGTACTTCGGGATAGGTCAGGTCATCGTTGATCTCTATGGTCCGATGATCGATATTCTTGAACACTTCGGTCTTCTCGGGGACTTCGAGACACTTGCGAAGTAATGAGACATGGAACACATTGTGCACAGCTGACACCTCTTCGGGTAGTTCCAATTGATACGACACTTCTCCTCGACGGTTCAGAATTTTGAAAGGTCTGATATATCTGGGGGCTAACTTTCTTTGAGTTGGAAACGTTGCATTCCCTTCAATGGCGACACCTTCAGATACACAAAATCTCCTATGTTGAAGGCGAGGTCTCGACGTCTCTTGTCGGCGTAACTCTTCTGTCTTGACTGGGCGGTCTTGAGGTGCTCACGAATCTGGTGAACCTTCTCTTCTGCTTCTCGTAGGATGTCGGGTCCGAAGATCTGACTCTCTCCTACTTCCGGCCAGTTCAAAGGGGTGCGACACTTCCTTCCGTACATGAATTCAAATGGGGCCATTTGCAAACTGGTTTGATAACTGTTGTTGTATGAAAATTCTGCAAACGGCAGACAGTCTTCCCACTTGGATCCATATTCTAACACACACGCTCTCAGCATATCTTCGAGTATTTGGTTTACTCGCTCCGTTTGTCCATCGGTCTGAGCGTGATATGCGGTGCGGAAATCTAGTCGGGTTCCTAAACCTTCTTGGACTTTCCTCCAGAATCTCGAGGTAAACTGAGTTCCTTGATCAGATACGATGTTCTTGGGGACTCCATGCAAACTGACTATCCTAGCGATGTATAACTCCGCTAGCTTCGAACTCTGATATGTGGTCTTGACGGGTAAGAAATGGGCGACTTTGGACAATTTGTCCACTATGACCCAGATAGAGTCATTTCCCCTACTAGAAGTAGGCAATCCGGTGATAAAGTCCATTCCAACAGAATCCCATTTCCATTCCGGAATCTGTAAGGGTTGCAACAGTCCAGCGGGTCTTTGATGTCCTTGTAGGGTTCGCAGCATAGAAAACAAAAAATTTCCTACGATGGGAACATCTATGTACCAAGATCTATCTACTAGATACAAGCAACAGGTGGATATACATCCATAGAATACATACCCTCAAAGACCGAATAGCGTTAACGAGGTTGTACTCGTGGATGATGTAGACGAACGCTTGCCGATCTCAAGATCGTGATGAAGTCCGTCTGGTCCAGCCGGTCCAGCACGATCAAGTCCAGCACCTCAAAGCAGTGGTGCATCCGTGATCGCACACACGTATGGGTACCCCGACAACCTCCGCGCCCTCGCTCCAGTGAAGCAGCGGAAGCAACAAATCCTTCCAGAAAAAGCCACCGGGAACATGTATCTCGCTGATCCGAGACCATGGGGAAATTCTGAAGGGGGGAGAGAGATCCTTCGCGAGGAGGTGTGAGAGACAAGTGAGAGGAGGGGGTCCTTTTAAAGGGGAGGGGGCAGCCCAAGGGGGCATGGACGCCGGCCATGGAGGGTGCCCCCACCTCTCCCTCATTCATGTGGTGGAAGCTCCACTCACATAAAAACCTCTCCACTCACAATTCCACTCACATGCATTAATTTTCCACCAAAATTAATGCAAGCTCTCATTTAAATAAAACTCTTTTATTTATTTATTCAGAATTTTGTTAATTACTTTAATTAACAAACATTCACATAAAACCCCTTGCTAGTATTCCATTTCACATGCAGAACCAGTTTCAGCAATTTCAACCGAAACAGTTCCGGTGTCTAGTGAAATAAATTCCTGCGCTTTCCTTTTCTTTTTCTGGCATATCATTTGCTTCGAATGGTGTCGGTATCCCTTAAGTGTGTCACCCTACGGTTCGCGAATAATGCGGACTTGATCGAGACCCTTCTCCGATCAATAATCAGTAGCGGGACCTGGAGATCCATACTGACTCCCACACATTCAACGATGACTTCTGTGATCGTGTGAACCTTTTACGCTAGTATCTTAATCCCTTTGTTTCATGATATATTACATGTCCGATATTCGATCATCGGTATCTCCATACCTAGTTTGATCTCGTTACCGACATGCACTCTTTTCTTGTTCCCGTGATATAACATTCTAGTGATCAAATCACTTGCTTGCAAGCTAATCAATGTGATATCACCGAGAGGGCCCAGAGCATATCTATCCGTCATCGGGATGAACAAATTCCACTCTCGATCCATGGGTCTCAACATAACACTTTAGTAGTTCTGAAGCCATCTTTATAATCAACCAGTTACGGTGTGACGTTTGATGTCATCGAGAAACTCTTCCGGTGTTAGTGATTGACATGATCTCATGGTCTAAGGATTAGGATCACTTCGTAAGTTGTTATAGCAATATAAACTCAATGACTTTGATCGTAATGCTATACTTTGGATAAATGTTCATCACATCATTACACTAATGTTGTGACCTCGTTATTAACAACATCCAATGTCCATGATCAGGAAACTTTGATCATCATGTTAATCAACGAGCTAGTTTATAAGAGAGGCATAACTAGGAACTTCCTTTTTGTTTATTAAACACACATGTATTAACGTTTCCGTATTAATACAATTATAGCATGCAAAATAAACATTTATCATAAATAAGGAATACGATAATAACCACTTTATTATTGCCTCTCGGGCATATTCCCTTCAGTCTCCCACTTGCACTAGAGACAATAATCTAGTTTGAAAACTTTGCGTATTGAACACTTATGGCTTTCCGGTGTTCCATATACGCAATTGCAAGTGGTTAACATAATCTATGGATCTGACGCTTCAGGTTCGTGTGTATTTGCATGTATTTGCGTCTCCACGCATCACTCATTCTCCAATGAGATGGCATTGTATAAATTTGGTCTTTTGGTGAGACTTTTAGTTCCTTGGGGTTAAAACACGTCGATACTGTTGTCATACAATATATCTTTAGTGTTAGCCCGTTGCGAACCACACCTTAGTTTGATAACAAACTACTTGACACAAATTCCCTCATTTGCTGCTACTATAGCAGTCATATACTTAGCCTTTTTGTTGTAGTATTCGTCACAATGTCTTTAACTATGGATTTCATCCAAATCCATCATGGAATCTCCTTTCCATTATATTGTGCCACCCATAGTTTAAATTGAGATAAACTTAATTTGTATCTTGTGACAAACCTAGTATCAATGTAACGCTTTACAATGAACTATTTGTAATTGTTTGTCACCTCTACACAAATATATTCTTAATTCTTTCAAAAAGATCATAAGAATATCCTCACTATCGTCTAATGATCATTTTATGATTCATTCTGGTATATTCTCATAACACTTAGAGCATAGGACATATCTGGATGTGTACATATCATGGTATGATTGATCAAAACATTCTCGTGATTTCACTCATCGAGTGTCAAAGCACTTGAATCTTGTTTCACTTATCAAGTGTCGATACACTTGAATCTTGATTCAATTCCTTTCCATGCAACAAGAACTGTTTCTTGTCGTTTCTATATTGAACTCCTTCAATATCTCATATATGTACGTTTAGCACAACCATAGTGGCGTCACAGTCTATCCACTATAGACATTCACGCTAAATATTCGGGTTTTGCCTAAGTATTTCATCGAAATGAAATTCTTAACCTTTGTCAATAAAGATACATCATTTCTAATCAACAAGATGTCATCCACATAATGTATTAGAAATATGTCTCAACGCTCCCACTTAATTTCTTGCAAATGCAAGCATCTTCATCGTCTCCTGATGAAAACTCCTTTTCATTAAGGTGAAGATTCCAACTCCGCGATGCTTACTTCAACCATTGAAGTTTGCATGCCCTTTTTAGCATCCTTTGAATTAACAAAACCCTTTGGATCGTGTCATGTACACGTCCTAGGTAACCATTCTATTAGAAGAACTTTGTTTTGGTTATTCATCTACCATATCACAAATTATATGTAGTGGTTGCTACTTTAATCCGTCCAGACTAAATATCGCTACGAAAGATCAAATCTTGTCATAGTCAACTCCTTGAACATTGTCGTAAAATACTTTACGACATGTCGACTATTTCATAGATGTGAAACATCCATGTCTGTTTCTTTATAGATCCAAATACGACCGATAGGTTTCTACACCTTTCCGGAGGGTCTTCCAAGTTCAAAACTTGATTTCTCGTGTATGGAACTATCACGGATTTTATGGCTTCAAGCCATTTGACGGAGTCAGGGCCCATCATCGCTTCTTTGTATGTATTCGGTTCATCATTGTCAAACAATAATGATTTACTCTCAAATCTTAGCATTTGATTGTTTAACCGACCTACTTAGTTCAATAGGAACTTAGATCTCCGTGACCACAACCTTTGAGGCACATAAGCTATGAGCATTATGGCAGCCTCCAGAACCATTTCCAGCACTGCGCAACTCAGCACATTTAGCTAAGGTTCGTTAACCTTATCAAAGTTCTATTGTCCTCCCACTTAACATTTATGAAAAATTCCTTCTTCAAGAAACTTCACATTTCAAGCGACAAACCCTTTTGTCCTCGGTGTTATGGAGGAATAACCAATTGTTATTCGAAATAACCTACAAAGACATGCTCATCCGACTTTGGTTGTAAACATCTTACTTATGTTTAGCATACCAAAATTTAAGAAATGACAACTTGGGTTTTATCCCAAACCATAACTTCCATGGTGTCATTTCAATGGATCAAGATGGAGCTCTTTTCAGTGTAAAAGCGGAAGTCTCTAAAGCTTTAATCTTTTAAAACATAATGGCAGTTTTATAAATAACACCTTTGATCCAACCATGTCAAACAAGGTTTTATTACAAATCTCAAACACTCCATACTCCTATGGTGTTTCGGGAGATGTAAATCTAGGTGTTTTTCTAAACTTGCAACTCAAATAAATCCCTTTATGATAAAATCATAATTCATTTATTTTCTT
Source organism: Avena sativa (assembly GCA_916181665.1). Classification (NCBI taxonomy): domain Eukaryota; kingdom Viridiplantae; phylum Streptophyta; class Magnoliopsida; order Poales; family Poaceae; genus Avena; species Avena sativa. Next base: position 396,244,269 of record OV702280.1, on the reverse strand, counting down.
GTTACACTTGTAACTCAAATAAATCCCTTATGATAAAATCATAAACTATTTATTTTCTTGTTACAATGATTTTCACTTCATCTTGAAAGTCTTTGAACGTTTTCAAATATTTCATACTTCTTTCTTATTAAGTGAACATTCACTCAAAATTCCGGAGAAAGCATATGAAGTTGAAACCCATCGCTTACGACTACACATAATGGACTACATACATCGATATGTATAAATTCCAATATTTTAGTCGTTCGTTCTTCTTTGGCCTTTGAACGAAGTTTTTAATTATCCCAAGGAAAGTCTCACAAGCGTCACTTGATCAAATCAAAGACTCCAAAAATCCATGAATATGGAGATTCTTCATGTTTTCTTTCCAATATAATTTAAACGGCGATGTCACTTCGTAAGTGATCTTTCAATCATTTGTCTTGTGACATTTTAGCATTAGGTTTTATGGATGTGATCTCTCCAACTAGATTTGTAAATCATCCATCTTATATGGAATATGGTAATTATTTGAACAACCTTTGTTCTCATAATACCTGATTTAAATAACAATTATTAAAACAAATATTGAAGTCAAGCTTTGATGTCAACGAGAAATACAAACAACGGTTTGTTTGTTTTCGATGAACATCATCACATATTCTCTTGCTAGTTACTTAGGCCATTGTGGTTCATGAATTGCGTCGTTCCGTATGAAATTTCATACCAACCAATTCGGTATCCAATACCCAAGAACCATATTGTTTAACAAGCAAAGAATACAGCGATAACATGTATATCATATATATACCTAAATTGGACATTTCCAATCTTTTCTTTTCTGCTAGATATATTTTATAGATTCTCTTTCAGCATTTCCTTTTCCTTTTTAAAAGAATCTATCAACATCAAAAGTGGCGCCATATACATGACACATAGTCCAAAGCGTGTATATTCAAATAATAATACCTTTGGACCTGCACTTTGAAGTAGATCACCATCATCAAAATGATCGGCGTTCTTTCAAAATCCATTCTTTAGTAATCTTTTAGTATAGTAAACACTTTACATACATCTTCTATTCATCCTTATCATGACGACTTTCATGATCAAGCTACTGTAGCTTATAAGGACGAATCGTGAGTATAACATTACTTTCCAAAACCCTTTTGGATGATTAGGATGTCTAGCATCTCCAACCTTTGCAAATTCTCATCCAATATGAGATCATATATTATACTCTATCATATTGCAACCAAAACATTGTTTCAGATATCGTTATATCTGTCACATATGATGGTTTCTGAAACAATTCTTTCAGCTCCTAGACAACCTTGATATTTAAAAACAATCAAGAATCATGGAGGCAAACATGATACTTAAGATACTAACACTGGAATTGTTACTCTCGATTTAATACCAATTATTAAATTTCACGGAGTAAATAGAATTTTGCTGAAAGTTTGCAATAGGACTTTAAACTTTAGATTGACACTCAACACAATACGATACCAGTTCGTAAAGTATATATCCAGAATTCTATAGTTCTATTATCTCAATTACAACTATGCATAAGGTGGTGAATGAATGCCAATGACTACAACAAATTATGCATATTCACTTTGATTTAATTTATGATAAATTGAGTTCTACTAATCCAAATTAGAAATGAACTCCCACTCAAAAACGACATCCCTCGTGTCTTTTTGGTGATTACATGAACCAAATCCACTACACCAAGTCCGATCATCACGTGAGTCGACGTAGCTTCAAAGGCAAGCATCCATATGGTCATCATATCAAAACATATGACTCATGCTTAACCTTTCGGTCCGTGTTCCGAGGCCATGTCTGTACATGCTAGGCTCGCCAAGTAAGAACCTTAGTATTCGCGTGTGTAACTGTCTTACACCCGAGATATGCTCGTGGATTCAAGTACACCCGATCATCACGTGATGCCTTGAAGTGACGAAACATTGTCGGTGCATACTTAAGGAAGAACACATTTTTATCTTGATATCTGAATGAGGGATCATCTTATTATGCTAATAAAACGCCAAACAAGCAATATAAGATGCTATCAAACATCACATGTTTATTAGTGGAATGATATGGTTCCCGTATATGATCTCTATCATGTGCATCGTGGTATGATCACTATCATACCTTTATGTGTAAATCCAAGGTCTATGGAGTTTACACGTTATGTATGTTGTAAGAGTATCATCTCATACTTCTACTTACAACATCACCATATCATAACACTAGCCCAGCAACAATCTAAACTAGACGCCTCTAATTTATCCATTGCAAATTTTACGTGGCTTAGGGCTTTCGAGATAGAACCGTTCTTACCTACGAACATGAACCACAACGAGGATAACCAAATTGTTGACAACTCGTTGCAAATTAGATATTGACTATAGTAGGAGAGACAGACACCCGCTAGCCACTTATGCAAAACTAGTTGCATGTCAAGCGTGGAACAGGTCTCATGTGCGAGGACATGTAAAGTTTGTCCGGGCCGCTTCATCCCACTATGCCACCAATATCCAAAGTACAACTAAGAAGCAATAAAATGATCATCATCTCCCACATACTCATATGTGTACTACCCGTGCAAAGCATCTACGCATAAATCCGGCTCTGATACCACTGTAGGGTTCACAGCATAGAAAACAAAAATTTTCCTACGATGGGAACATCTATGTACCAAGATCTATCTACTAGATACAAGCAACGGGTGGATATACATCCATAGAATACATACCCTCGAAGACCGAATAGCGTTAACGAGGTTGTACTTGTGGATGATGTAGACGAACGCTTGCCGATCTCAAGATCGTGATGAAGTCCGTCTGGTCCAGCCAGTCCAGCACAATCAAGTCCAGCACCTCAAAGCAGTGGTGCATCCGTGATCGCACACATGTACGGGTACCCAGAAAACCTCCGCGCCCTCGCTCCAGCGAAGCAGCGGAAGCAACAAATCCTTCCAGAAAAAGCCACCGGGAACATGTATCTCGCTGATCAGAGACCATGGGGAAATTTTGAAGGGGGGAGAGATCCTTCGCGAGGAGGTGTGAGAGACAAGTGAGAGGAGGGGGTCCTTTTAAAGGGGAGGGGGGGCAGCCCAAGGGGGCATGGCCACCGGCCATGGAGGGTGCCCCCACCTCTCCCTCATTCATGTGGTGGAAGCTCCACTCACATAAAAACCTCTCCACTCACAATTCCACTCACATGCATTAATTTTCCACCAAAATTAATGCAAGATCTCATTTAAATAAAACTCTTTTATTTATTTATTCAGAATTTTGTTAATTACTTTAATTAACAAACATTCACATAAAACCCCTTGCTAGTATTCCATTTCACATGCAGAACCAGTTTCAACAATTTCAACCGAAACAGTTTCGGTGTCTAGTGAAATAAATTCCTGCGCTTTCCTTTTATTTTTCTGGCATATCATTTGCTCCGAATGGTGTCGGTATCCCTTAAGTGTGTCACCCTACGGTTCGCGAATAATGCGGACATGATCGAGACCCTTCTCCGATCAATAATCAGTAGCGGGACCTGGAGATCCATACTGACTCCCACACATTCAACGATGACTTCTGTGATCGTGTGAACCTTTTACGCTAGTCTCTTAATCCCTTTGTTTCACGATATATTACATGTCCGAGATTCTATCATCGGTATATCCATACCTAGTTTGATCTCGTTACCGACATGCACTCTTTTCTCGTTCCCGTGATATAACATTCTAGTGATCAAATCACTTGCTTGCAAGCTAATCAATGTGATATCACCGAGAGGGCCCAGAGCATATCTATCCGTCATCGGGATGAACAAATTCCACTCTCGATCCATGGGTCTCAACATAACACTTTAGTAGTTCTGAAGCCTTCTTTATAATCACCCAGTTACGGTGTGACGTTTTATGTCATCGAGAAACTCTTCCGGTGTTAGTGATTGAAATGATCTCATGGTCTAAGGATTAGGATCACTTCGTAAGTTGTTATAGCAATATAAACTCAATGACTTTGATCGTAATGCTATACTTCGGATGAATGTTCATCACATCATTACACTAATGTTGTGACCTCGTTATTAACAACATCCAATGTCCATGATCAGGAAACTTTGATCATCATGTTAATCAATGAGCTAGTTTATAAGAGAGGCATAACTAGGAACTTCCTTTTTGTTTATTAAACACACATGTATTAACATTTCCGTATTAATACAATTATAGCATGCAAAATAAACATTTATCATAAATAAGGAATACGATAATAACCACTTTATTATTGCCTCTCGGGCATATTCCCTTCAGTCCTGCCTTGAATCGCTGACATATATCACACTTGGCGATATAGCTTCCGATTTCTCTCTTCATCTTATGCCACCAAAATTGCTCTTTCAAATCTTGATACATCTCAGTTCCTCCGGGATGGATAGAATAAAGAGTATCATGAGCTTCCTTGAGAATAACTTCTTTCAACTCAGAATTTGCTGGTACACAAAGGCGTCCTTTGTACCACAGAACTCCTTCTTCGTCTTCGGTGAATCCAGGTACTTTGCCTGTACCAATGCGACGCTTGATTCCGTCGATACTAGCATTTCCCTTCTATGCCTCTTTGATCTGACTGATCAAAGTGGGTTGAAGTTCTATGCTAGCCAAAAATCCTTCACTTACTAATTCCATTCGAAAATCTTCCATCTCTTTGTGCAAGCTTGGTTGCTCCTTTAAAACCATGGAGTTCAAGCGGCACGGCAATCTGCTAAGGGCATCTGCTACCACGTTGGCTTTACCGGGGTGATAATGAATGTCCAGATCGTAATCCTTGATTAGCTCAATCCATATTCTCTGTCTCATATTCAGCTCCTTCTGAGTGAATATATACTTCAGGCTCTTGTGATCCGAATAAATCTCACAACGATTTCCCATCAGGTAATGTCTCCATGTCTTCAGGGCTAGAACTACGGCTGCGAGTTCGAGGTCATGGGTTGGGTAATTTTGCTCATGTTGTTTCAGTTGTCGAGATAGATAAGATATAACTTTGTCTTCTTGCATTAGCACACATCCGAGGCCGATCTTGGATGCATCACAATACACATCGAAGGGCTTCGTGATATCCGGCATGATAGATTGGGGCTGAAATCAATCTCCTCTTGAGTTCTTGAAAACTCGCTTCAATTTGTCGGTCCATTCAAACTTCTTGTCCTTCTTCAGCAATTGGGTCATGGGTCTAGCGATACTCGAGAATCCTTCTACGAACTTGCAGTAATATCCCGCCAATCCGAGAAATGCACGAACTTTGGTTTGAGTGGTTGGGGCTTGCCAATCTTCGACATCTTTCACCTTTGCGGGATCAACGGCAATTCCTCTGGCTGATACAATGTGACCGAGGAATCCTACTTCCTGTAAACAGAATTCACATTTGCTAAACTTGGCATACAGCTGTTGCTCTCTAAGGGTTCCAAGAATGGTCCTTAGGTGTATCTCATGTTCTTCTTCCGATTTGGAATAAATTAGAATGTCATCGATGAAAACAACGACAAACTTATCCAGGAAGTCCATAAAAATCTTATTCATGAGATTCATGAAATAAGCGGGGGCATTGGTTAATCCAAAGGACATAACGATATACTCGTATAATCCATATCGGCTGGTAAAGGCAGTCTTGGGAATATCTTCTGCACGAATCTTGAGTTGATGATAGCCAGTTCTAAGATCAATCTTAGAAAACACTTTGGCACCGGTCAACTGATCAAAAAAATCTTCTATCTTGGGCAAGGGATACTTGTTCTTGATGGTGACATCATTCAACTTCTGGTAATCCGTACACAAACGGTTACCTCCATCCTTCTTGTCCACGAACAAAACAGGTGATCTCCAAGGTGACACACTTGGTTGAATCAATCCAATTTCCAACATGGAATGCAGTTGCTTTTTTAGTTCTGCCAGTTCAGACGGGTTCATACTATATGGTCTCTGGGCTATGGGTCCTGTTCCGGGGATTAGTTCGATGATAAACTCGATATCCCGATCTGGGGGCATACCGGGCAAAACATCTAGAAATACATCGGGGTATTCACAGACTATTCAGACTTGGTCAATGGTAGGTTGGGATATACTCTTGTTGCACTTGAATTGGCGAGGTAAGGTTTCAGATATATGTTCGACTGATATTCCGGCGGTACTGGTGATGGTTATGGCTTTCTTGGCATAGTCAATCAATCCTTTATGTTTGGACATCCAATCCATTCCTAGTACTACTTCCAAACCTTTAGTTCCGAGTACTATCAGGTTAGCATAAAAATCTATGCCATGGATTCGGATAGGGACGGCCATGCAAATTTGCCTAGCCTTGGTGGTTGATCTGGGAATTTGGACGATCATAACTTGCTTCAGTTTTGTTGGTTGAATTTTACTAGTGCATGCAAATTCTTCGGTGACAAATGAATGCGATGCACCAGAATCAAACAACACTCTTGCAAGTACTGAATTAACAGAAAACATATCCAGCACGACGTCTGGCGCTTCCTGAGCTTCTTCAGCATGCATGAGGAAAATACGGCCGTTGCGGTTGAGCGAATTCCCTAGGGCAAATCTTCTTCCGGGCTGAACACGACGCTGCTGCTGAGCTGGGGCATTTGCATTGGGGGCTGCGGCATTCTTCTTGTTGGGGCACTCATTGGAGTAGTGGCCCTTATTTCCACAGTCATAACAAGTTACCTGTGACTTGTCCTTTGCTGCTACAGGCACAACATTGCTTCCAGTCCTCGGGGCAGTGTTGGTGTTGGTGGTAGCATTGTTGTTGTTGAATTTGGGTGGGGCACGGTTGAAATTGCTAGAGTTGCCGGGGTTGTTGTTATTTCCTCTGGGCCTAGGGTTTCCACGGTTGGGATAGGTTGGACGGTTCATCGGGGGTCTATTGGTTCTTGGGGCAAATCCTGGAGATGGGTTAGGGCGATACTTTGGGGTCTGATGGGTTCCTGGCTGGTGCATCATGCGACGCTTGCGGTTCTCATTGGCTTGGTTGATCTTTCCTTCCATCTGGATAGCAGAGTCGACAAGGGCTTCAATATCAGCAAAGGGGATATTGACTAACACAGTGTGCATCTCATCATGCAGACCATTCAAGAATCTTTCTTTATTCTTGGCTTCAGTGTCAATCTCATCCAGGGCATACCTAGCTAATGATAGGAATTTGTCACGGTATTCCACTAGAGTCATCCTTCCTTGCTTCAGTTCTCTGAACTCGTCTCTCATCCTCTTGATTAAACCCGGTGGTACATGGGTTCTGCTAAACTTGACCTTGAATTCCTCCCAGGTCATCATCTGGCCTCCGGTCATTGCGCGAACAGTGTTCCACCATGCCCTGGCATCTCCGGCTAGATAGTGGGTGGCGAACAAAACTTTATCGTTAGCTTCCACTCCGGCGACTTCTAGGTTATTTTCCATGGTTTGCAGCCAATCATCGGCGTCTAAGGGCTCTTATGACTTAGTGAAAACGGGTGGGTTGGTGTTCTGGAAATTCTTGAGCATAGATCCATGGTTGTCCTGATTTCCGTGGCCTTGGTTGTTGTGGGCAAGCTGAGCTATCTGTTGCAGGGTGGCTAGGTTGGCTTGACGTTCGGCTCTTTCAGCTTCACGGTCAGAAGTCAACATTTGCAGTATCTGCAACATCGGGTCCGGGGATGAACCACTTCCTCCACATGGCATCTGAAGATTGAGATAGATCATGAGAAAAGAGGGAAATTTTTAAGGTTCTGGGACTTTGAGAAGTTTTTAAAGTTTGACTCAGATTTTTCTAGCAACTTGCTTTTCATTCATTCATTCATTCATTCATAGCACACGGTACAACACACACCACAACAAAGGGAAACAGATGGTTTTAAGAACCATTCTGGAAACTACGATACAGTGGGACCGAATACTACTCACTACATTTGGGCACTAGCATGGTTGTGAGTTTTACTAAAAGTGATCTAGGGTGCAAAATTTGATGTAAGCTTTGAAATAATTTTGGAGTAGCGTGAATTTTTATGAAAGAGTCCAAGAGGTAAGAATGAGAATAAGTTTTTGTAAATACTTGCTAGCGTGAATTTTTATGAAAGAGTCCAAGAGGTAAGAATGAGAATAAGATTTTTGTAAATATTTGCTTCCTTTGGTTTTGAAACTAAGTTTTGATTCAAACGTCCAGTCTAACTAGGGTCTCCTATGGTCAGGATGGTTCTAATACCAACTTGTTAACACCCGGATTTTTAATCCCAGATGCCTGTTATGCCATACATCGCAATCCCAGGATTACCATTTTTGCGAGACATAACGGAATTGGATACCACAGTACAACATCCATTACAAACCATACATTAGGTTTTACACAAATAAGGATCTCATGATCCAGTTCTTAATACATCTCAAGCAACGGAAATACGTAATAATAACGGTAGCGTAGGCGAAGCTCCATCTTCGGGGTCACAGGCAATGCTGACGATGGGAGATGATCCTAGTTGTCGTAACCTTCCTGGGGTCCATCATCCAGGTACTCCTCTTCATAGTCTGGCCATGGGAATAGCCAGGGACAAAGACATGACTACTCTTTAAGTACTCGCAAACTAATACTAACAAGTGAAGGGGGTTTTTGTAATAGGCCACTAAGCTCTAAGGTTGTTTTGCAAAAAGCCAGATTTACCTCTACTAAGTTCATAAGCAAAGAATGCTAGTTGAAGTTTTATAACACCTAAGTGGGAACTTGTATTTCATATCACAACTCTGTTGTGGTCAAGTCAAAGTCTCAATCTATTTCACAAGTCATTTTGAAAACATCTGATGGGGGAACAATATGGCCACTCCAACTGTCCATAACCGCGGACGCGGCTATTCGAATAGTTTGACACTCTGTAGAGATTGTACACTTTCACCACAACATTCGATACATCCGCCAGGAACAAATCCTGAATTCACCATACTCAGTATGCGGATAATCAATCCTAACCTTTCAATTACATGCCTAGTATAAGTACCTCTCCTTTGAGTTTAGCCTCCCAACCATGACCAACTGTCATCTTGGGTACTGCACAGGTGGACAATCTTCACAAGGTAGCCTCAGCTCAGACCTTGGCCGTGAGGGAACTAATACTAAGATATATAAGTTTCCAGTCAAGCCCTACCCAATTCTCGGGTATTGTGGTTGTATGGTAAAATTGGAATGGTATCGCATTCAGACAACCATTAGTTTTATAAAGGGCTAAGGCTGATGCCTCAACATTTTCATCACCATAAATCATCTGGTGTTCGGAAACACATGTCCAAAACATTTCAATAGAATGATCCATCATTCTAAGGTTTTCATAACCATTTTCACCAAGTATTCCCATCTAATGTTGATCAAGTTTTATGCTTAACACTAGCATCTACAAGTGGGGGTAAGTACTACTGAGGGGTGGTAAACTAGTGGAGTTTAACTAAGTTCAATCTCATGCCTTAGGATGACATAAAGATTATCTAGCTTAGGCCAAATTTTATGCTCTTTATGCAACCTTCAATTATCTCTCTAGAATCTACCATTCACTTAAGTAAGCTCTAAGTACTAGCTTTGATAAAGAAATAAAATATAAAGCTTGTAAGTAAAACTAGGATTGGTTTATCAAGTGGTTATGATCATATATGCTTAAGGCATATAGTTGGCATGGTAACAAGCAAGTATTTGCTTGCATGGGTATAGTATTTTGCAAGTGTTAGCTTTCCAGGTTAATAGCTTGCAAGTATTGGCTTGCATGGGTAAAGTATCTTGCAAGTGTGATCTTGCCTTGTGCAGAGCAGTGGTTGAAGTTCTCCTCGGCTTCTTCTTCGTAGTATCCCCCTTCCTCCTCGTATCCTTCGTCGGTACTAGCGTCTATAAATAAATACGAGGTACACAATCACCAAATAATACTTAAATACTTGCAATCATCACATACAAGGGTCCTATAGATGATCTAGCATTATCACTAACATTACAAGACTAAAGCTTGGTTTAATTCTTTTTATTTTTAGAAAAGTAATTTCTACTCATTGAAAAACTACTTAAGATTTAATATTCTCCATACCAAACATGGGATCATGTTGACACATGTCATCACCACATATTTAAGTACATGGTAATGTGATTTAAAGTGGTGTCACAATTTAATAAGGTTTTACCCTTTTATTTTAATTAAGTAAAGTGACTAGAAATGCTTATGTAGCATTCTTTTATTACTTGGTCATTATTTCTGTAAGTAAACCTATATATTTTTATATATTCTGAAAGGTATGGTTAAATGTGATTTTTGAGAGTTGGAATCAACTCAAAAGCTATCATGGTTTAAATTTGAAAAATGTTTGAATGCAGAAAAGCTTCTGCCTTGTTATTTTTACCAAGGATGATCTACAGATCCAAATGACTTGAATCCAACGGGCTTGGATTCAACATTTCCAGACCTTTCTAACAAAATTGGTTTCATTCAATTTGGTTCACTGAATCGATCTGGGTTGATTTTTGAATCTAGGTGCAGAAGTGTGTTTGAAATAAAATGGAAAAGGTTAATTTCAAATGACTGGGCTGCACGAGAAGCGATACTGGGCCGGCCTGGTAAGCACAGCGCTTACGCGGGCTGGTTAAGTCGCTGTCCCCACGCGTCAGTGAGACGAGGGGGTGTGAAGCGGTATGGGGCGATGTGAGCCGTGGGATCTTGTTCTAATCTAACGGCTAAGGGTCATCGTCTATGTTGGGCAACGCCGGCGAGACAGAAACCTAACGCGGCAGGTGGGGGTCGTCGGGGGCTCACCGTGGCTCAGGCGAGGGTCGGCGAGGCGGGTGAACGACGAAGTCGACGACGGCGAACCTCCTGGTACTGGAAGCTTCTCCAGGGGCGGCTCCAATCGCTGGCTCCCTTCTTCTCCAGAGGCGGCGGGCTCTGGTGAAATTCCGGCGAAGTGCTGCTGGCCTTGCTTCGGGAACGGGGTGGAATGATCAGTGAGGAGAGGGGAGTGAGATGGTGTGCTCAATTCGGCTGGGGGTGGCCTCTATTTATAGTCGCGACGACGAGACCGAACGGCATGGGCAGGCGACGGTGGCGACATGGCTATGGGCTGCTAGAGGCATTGCCGGCGGTGGCGATTGCTTGGTGGTCTCCTAGCGATGCTCTACGGCTTTAATGCGCATGTAGGGGCGGTGCAAATGGTCTGGAACGTGTGATGCTCTGCGCGGCCGAGGCGGCGTCTTCGACGGCGAGCGGTGGCTGTGAGGCACGGGGCGACAAACGGGGATGTCTGGCGGTCTCCTGGGTCGGTGGTGATCGTGTATGCACGCGGCGAGGGCGGCGCGCAGTCTGTGGGCTTCGGTCGAGGGTGGCGCTCTGGCGCATGCTCGGCATGGTTGCTGGCGAGCTGGGCACGGTCTGTGCGTGTGGTACAGGGGCTGGCAAGGTTCGAGCGCTGGACAGGGAGTGGCGGTGGGGTGTTGGCTTGCTTCCAGACATGTTGGCTAGGCTTGTTTCTTCTCCTAGCTTGCTGTCCACACTAGGGTGACATGTTGAGCTTCGACTGTTCACCATTGATGGCATTGCCAAGCTTACAGTCGGGCTAGTGCTTGGTTTAGTTGGCTAGATGATCTACTGAGGTTGCTGTGAGCTAGAGAGGGAACAAGTTAGGCAAGAACCACTGCTCACAATAGTGTTTGGATTTTGTTTGATTTGTATCTGCAAGGTGTTTGATAAAATGGCCGCAATAATTCAAGTTTTGAATTTTGAAAATATTTTTGGTGGGTGTGCTAGGTTGGTGTTGGTGAGTATGCAGATGCTTGGGTTTTGAAATTTGAGCTTGTTTGAGTGGTTTTTGAAAAAGTGGGATCTTCCCATATGATAAAGATTCAACTTTGAATTGTCATTTAAACTATGCATTTGAAAGTTTCTGGATGATCACAAGGTGGGCCTTGATACTTTGTTATGAGTACTATCAAGGGGTGTAAAGATCCAAATAAGTTTCTGTTAAGTTCTGAAAGTTTGGGACAGCCAAAGTAGGCATGGGAGTTAAATTGGTCAAAATGACCATTCACTTATTTTGTTTGTTTTTGATTTATTTGTCTTTGGGAAAAGTATGGGAATTGTTTAGATGATGTTTAATTCACCTAAGAATCCATTTACAAGCAAAGAAACACATAAACAAGGCAATTCAAAAGAATTCAAAATGGGATGCATACACACATGCATGCTTTCATATTTTTATTTAGAAAAGTTTTTGTTAACCCTAATTTTGATGATTAGAGTTTGATGATCCAAGTTTAGTATTTTTGGGATGTTACACAAGAGACCGTTGTTTTCTTCCTAGTAGCAACAGCACATCTACAACCGAAGAGATTTCTATCACCTCCCTTGGAAACTAGAGGCATGAACCCACTATCGAGCATAAATACCCCCTCTTGGAGTTACTAGCAACTACTTGGCCAAGAGAACCACTAGCAACGGAGAGCATGCAAGATCACAAACAACATAGACATGATAAAATCATAAAGATAAAACCATTAATCAAACCAACATAATAATCTCAATATCCATCGGATCCCCGCAAACACAACATGCATGATTACAAATAGATTAGATCTTGATCATGAACGGAGCTCACAAGATTTATACATGAAAGCACAAAGGAGGAGATACAACCATCTAGCTACTACATGGACCCATAGTTCAAGGTGGAACTACTCACAAATCATACCGGAGAGAAAGCCTCCAGGATGATCTCCCCTCCGGCAGTGTGCCGGGAAGAACTTCAGATCCCCCTGATCTAGGGACGATGGTGGCGACGGCTACAGACGGTTTTGTGGATTGCTGATCGGGTACTCAGGGTTTCTGCATCGGGGGATTCTTTTAGGCGAATGGGCGAGACCGGGAGGCGGCCAGGGCCACCAAACGCTAGCCAGGCGTGGGCCCACCTGCCCCCGCGCCTGGGGTGGGTCTGCCCCCTGGCCGGCCCCTCCGGCTCTCCTCTGGACTTCTTGTTCCCCATGGAAAGTAATTGACTTTGACGTTTGTCCCGTCCAATTCCGAGAATATTTCTTTACTAACTTTTCTGAAACCAAAAACAACAGAAAACATGCATCTGGCACTGTTGCAACTTGTTAATAGGTTAGTACCAGAAAACATGTAAAAATCACCTCAAAGTGTGGACAAGTAAAGCAAAGTATATACTAAACAAGCATGGAGCATCAAAAATTATAGATACGTTTCCAACATATCAGCATCCCCAAGCTTAACTCCTGCTCATCCTCGAGTAGGTAAGTGATAAACAGAATAATTTTTGAGGTGACATGCACCCTCACAATAAAGATCCAACCATTTGCAAGCATTGAAAGCTAGGATCAAAGAACTCTAAACATTTGCATGAAAGATGGAGTTCTAACAATAGGACATAGTAACTATGCATGCAACATGGCAAGCTATAAACAAAGATCATGAATAACATGCATTGAAAAACGTTTGTTTGTTTCACATGCAGAAAACATAGCATAGTGGCAATCAGCTTGTCCTTTCTAGAGTAGCAAATAGATGCATAGGAAACCTACAAAGTTCACAAGGGTGACTAGAAATAAGTAGCACAAGAACAAGTAATATCACAATATGCATCAATTAATAAGCTTTGGAACACTGCACACAGAATGACAACTATGCTCTATTAATGGTGCCTAAAGGTAGAAGGTGGAGACTCAATAATGGTGGAAGAAAGGCCTTTTTGTAAAGGAAGCAGTGATTAAAAGTTTCAAAAAGAGCTTCCAAAAATTATGGTACTTGTTAGCTTTCAGCCCTCATTGCCCCTATCATAAGCATCTTGAAGTGGTTAAGGTTAAAGTGGCAAAGCTGGAGTATATGCTTGACGAAGTATAAGTTGGCAATCTCATGCCCCTTGAATATGAGGGCCAAACCTCATGCATACTCAACTTTGGGTCTAGGTAAGTTCTTGTTACTGTAAGTATTTGCATATCATTGAGAACCGCCAACGGGGTACCCCTTGCAAATGGTACAAGAGCTTTCCCATAACCAAAATGACAAGGCAAGCAGACAATGAGCATCTCAACAATTCTTCTTATGTACCATGGGAATATGGTGCTTTTTTATCTCTTTTATATTTTCTCAATGTGTCTCTTTTTTATAAGAAGAATGCTTCATAGATGTCACTATGGTGATGCTGCAAGATTCCACCATGATTAGGCATGGCTTAGGCTAGCGGCCCAGGCGTTTCTCTAACACAGGATACAAAATCCATGAACTTACAAGTTTCCTTTTTATTTCACACCAGTGACATCCATAGACAAAAGAGCATGATATCAACTGAGTACAACAAGGTACAAGTGCAATGTTGAAAATGTTCCCCGTGACATCACGGTTCTGCTAATTCCAACTTAAAAGTGCAAGCATATACAACAAAGTTGTCATAATGTTTCAAGTTTATTAGGGGCAAAGAATAAAGTGTGCCATCAAGTTCGTGAGGGTTTTAATCACTAAGTTTTCACATAACAAAATAGTTTTTAATTGGAAGATAGATGAAAACAAGAATATACTTTGGAATGGTGTAACACATCATGCATAGGAGTTTATAGTGGACACTATGGAATAACTTGGTTTCTTGGGAGTTGTAAGCATGAGTAGAGCTTACTCATACAAGTGGAGGTTAGCAAAAGACTGGAAGCAACCAACTAAGAGAGCAATAATGGCCATAATCACGCAATGCAACAAAGCAAACTAATCAAAGTAAAGAGTGGTACTACAAGTCAAGGACTAAATGATCATATAGGCTAATGGTGACTTGTCATAGTCATAACATAGTTTGAGCATGTGCCAAGTCAACCCAAGCAAAACATCAAAGGAGAATACCACAATACTATGCTTTTGCATGCTAAAACAACGCATAATTTCTTCAAGGCACACTAAGCAATCCCAATTGTGTGGAACAAGACATGATACAGAAATAATCACTAAGAATAATGCTAAAACAACACCTAGCATGTCATGCTAAAGTCTAAGTCACAGTCAATACAAGCTCCTCTTGCACTACAAGCAAGAACTTACTACTCCTTTACAAACACCAAGCAAACTTATTTGCAAAACAACACAGCAAAAACAGGGATCCAAAATACTCAAGAAAACTAAACAAACTAAGCAAATAAAACGAAAACTAAGACGCTCCAAGAACAACACAACTATGCATGAAACAATAAAAACAAAGTGTCTAGACAGACCTGAGCTTTTCATTGATAAAGAAGGGGATGCCTTGGGCATCCTCAAGCTTTGACGCTTGTACCTCTTGGATATTTCTTGGGGTGAAACCATGGTGGCATCCCCAAGCTTGATTTTTTGTCCATTCTTCATCTCATTGCATCATTCTCTCTCTACACCTGAAATTTTTCCTTCATACAAAATTTCACACAATCTTCATTAGCAACATTAGCATATTCAAAAGATATTAGACCTATGGCAAAGCTTTGGAACAGCAAAGCTTTTCACTAAAACACAATATACTATATTAACCCCTTCAAAAAGCTCAATTTACCTGAAGAGAGCTCAAAAAGGAATCAATAAGAAGTAAATGCAAATAGTGGCAGAAATCTGTCAAAACAGACCAGAAATTAGAAACGAATTTTTTAGAACATCTTCTGTTGCTCAAACCAAAAAGTGTTGAACTAACGAAAGTTATATAACATACTGGGGGATTTACCCGTAATTTTTTAGCTCAATCCGAGTTACAGAGCCTCCTCACGAAATTTTTTAGTGGAGGACAGAAATCTGTTTCAGGACAGCAACTCCTCAAATCTTACTTTCCTCTCATTAGAGGTCATTCTTGGCACAAAAAGCAAACAAAAAGGATAAGGAGAGGTCATTACAGAAGTAATAACTTCCATGACTCAAGTAAACTCTCGGGTTATCTCCCAACAAGTACTTTTCTTTAACGCCTTTAAGTTAGGCACAAGAAGCAAGAAAAATCAAGTATTTTCCAATGAGGAAGCATTAACATCAAATATTGCTTTCAAAGGAGGAGCAAAAAGAAACTTCCCTCTTCTCATAGGGAAGTGTTAAATACCTTTATTGAATGGAAAATGATATTTAATGGTGCCTTCTTTCATATCAATGATGACACCAACTGTTCTAAGAAAAGGTCTTCCCAAAGTGATAGGACAAGAAGCATTGTATTCAACATCTAAAACATAGAAATCAACAGGGACATAAGCATTGTTAAACATAATGAGAACATCATTAATACTCCCCATGTGTTTTTTCTTAGCATTATCATTGAGTGGGACATCCAAATAACAATCTTCTAATGGTAGCAAATCAAGCATTTCATAAATCTTCCTAGGCATAATAGAGACACTAGAACCAAGATCACATGAAGCTTTGAGATCAAAGTCATTCACTTGCATATTAATAATGGGTTCCCAACTATCTTCTACTTTCCTAGGAATAGAAGCTTTGTGTTTTAGCTTCTCTTCCTTAATCTTAACAAGAGTATCTGTAATGTGTTTGGTGAAAGCAACATGCATATCACTAGCATCAGGACTTCTAGCAAGCTTTTGTAGGAACATAATCACTTCAGAAATATTGCAACCAATATCAAATTCAAACTTAGAATCACTAGTGGTAGGCATAGTAGGAGGAGGAATAGGGGCTACTTGTGGTTTAGTGGTGATAGTGCACACACTATTGTTTCTATCAATTTCAGCTTCCCTTTCCCATTTAGCATGAAGTTGAGCTAACAGCCTAACATTTTCATCAATAGTAACATGTATGGCACGAGCAGTAGCAAAGGTATCTTCCATAGTTTCAGGTTTAACAACCATTTTATTAACCAAGGAAGATTGAGCTTCAGACACAGAGGATATATTTTTCTCAACAGTTAAAAGCTTTTTCCCTATAGTCTTATTGAAAGTGGTATTTTTACTAATAAAGTCCTTGAGCGTTACTTCAAGTTCTGAGGGGGCACTTCTAGCATTATTGTAAGAGCTTCCATAGGAGTTTCCATTATTAGGAGGATAAGGCCTATAATTATTGTTGCTACCAAAATTATTCCTATAGGCATTGTTGTTTCTAATGAAGTTCACATCAACTTGCTCTTCTTGAGCAACCAAAGAGGCTAAGGGAACACTATTAGGATCTAGAGGAGCTTTCCCATTAACAAGCATAGCCATAATAAAATCAATCTTTTCACTCAAAGAGGAAGCTTCCTCAACAGAATTTACCTTCTTACCATGTGGAGCTCTCTCAACGTGCCATTCAGAGTAGTTAACCATCATATTATCAAGGAGCCTTGTTGCAGCTCCCAAGGTGAGTCCCATAAAAGTACCACCAGCAGCTGAATCCAACAGGTTCCTTGAAGAGAAGTTCAAACCTGCATAAAAAGTTTGGATAATCATCCAAGCAGTGAGTCCATGAGTAGGGCAATTTTTAACCAAAGATTTCATTCTTTCTCAAGCAGGAGCAACATGTTCACTATCAAGCTGTTTAAATTTCATAATGTCACTTCTCATAGCAATAATCTTAGCAGGAGGATAGTACTTTCCAATAAAAGCATCTTTGCACTTAGTCCAAGAATCAATACTATTTTTAGGCAAATATAGCAACCATTATTTAGCTTTTCCCCTCAAGGAGAAAGGAAAAAATCATGAGCTTAGTAATATCTCCATCTACATCCTTATACTTTTGCATCTCACAAAGTTCAACAAAGCTATTAAGATGGGCAGCAGGATCATCAGAACCAGCACCAGAAAATTGCTCTCTCATCACAAGATTCAACAAAGCAGGCTTAATTTCATAAAAGGTAGCATCAGGAGCAGGTGGAGCAATAGGAGTGCTTGGGAAATCATTTTTGTTGGTGCTAGTGAAGTCACACAACTTGGTGTTCTCAGCAGAGTTCATTTTGGCAAAGGTGGGCAAGCCAAAAACAGCTGCAGCAGCTAGAGCATGAACTAATTATTTTGTGTGTTTTTGAATAAAGAAAGCAAACCAAGCTAGACTAATTTTTTGGGGGTTTTATGGAAAAGAGGCAAACAAAACCAAGCAAAAGAAACAAAGCGAACCAAAAACAAAGTAAAGAGAAAGGAAGTGAAGGACTCCCTAGTGAAGACGTCCTTAGCCTTCCCGGCAACAGCGCCAGAAAACTTGTTGATGGTGTTGACGTGAGCACTTCGTTGGAAACCCCATGAGCAAGGTGTGAAGCAGCAAGCAGCAAGTCTTCCCTTAGTAGAGACCGAGGTTATCGAACCAGAAGGAGGAAGGAAACGTCACACAGGTGTTGCAAGCAACGTGGAGACCTGCACAACACAAACTCAAGACTTTGCCCCAACGAATCAGTGAGGTTGTCAAGCTCACCGGTTTGCTGTAACAAAGGATTAAACGTATGGTGTCGAAGGTAATGGTTTGCAGCAAGTAAACAGGTGACAGTGGAAGATGTATCAATGGTAAAGATTGGACCGGGCTCCATAGTTCACTAGAGGTGCTCTCCTTAGATAAACAACATGGCATGAAGGGTAAACAAATTACAGCGAGGCAATTGATAGGAATTGAGCAAGGCATAACAATGCAATTACTAGTCAAAAAGATTCTATGAGGTTGATTGGGCAATACAACAATATACATAGACCGCCATCCAGCTGCATCTATGACTAGAAGTCCACCTTCAGGTTATGATCCGAACCCCCTCCAGTATTAAGTTGCAAGCAACAGACAACTGCTTTAAGAAAAGTGTGTAAGGTAAATAGTCCACATGTTCCATGAACAAGAGACCGTTGTTTTATCCCTAGTAGCAACAACACATCTACAACCGAAGAGATTTCTGTCACTTCCCTTGGAAACTAGAGGCATGAACCCACTATCGAGCATAAATACCCCCTCTTGGAGTCACTAGCAACTATTTGGCCAAGATAACCACTAGCAACGGAGAGCATGAAAGATCACAAACAACACATACATGATAGAATCATAAAGATAAAACCATTAATCAAACCAACATAATAATCTCAATATCCATCGGATCCCCGCAAACACAACATGCATGATTACAAATAGATTAGATCTTGATCATGAACGGAGCTCACAAGATCTATACATGAAAGCATAAAGGAGGAGATACAACCATCTAGATACTACATGGACCCATAGTCCAAGGTGGAACTACTCACGAATCATATCAGAGAGAAGGCCTCCGAGATGATCTTGAAGGGAATATACCCTGAGAGGCAATAATAAAGTGTTTATTATGTGTATTCCAAGTATATGATAGATGTTTATTTTGCATGCTATAATTGTATTAATACGGAAACAATAATACATGTGTGTTTAATAAACAAACAGAAAGTTCCTAGTTATGCCTCTCTCATAAACTAGCTCATTGATTAACAAGATGATCAAGGTTTCCTGATCATGGACATTGGATGTTGTTAATAACGGGATCACAACATTAGTGTAATGGTGTGATGAAAATTCATCCGAAGTATAGCATTACGATCACAGTCATTGAATTTATATTGCTATAGCAACTTACGAAGTGATCTTAATCCTTAGACCATGAGAATATGTCAATCACTAACACCGGAAGAGTTTCTTGATAACATCAAACGTCACACCGTAACAGGGTGATTATAAATATGGGTTCAGAACTAATAAAGTGTTATGTTGAGGCTCATGGATCAAGAGTGGAATTTGTTCATCCCGATGACGAATAGATATACTCTGGGCCCTCTCGGTGATATCACATTGGTTAGCTTGCAAGCAAGTGATTTGATCACTAGAATGTTATATCACAGGAACGAGAAAAGAGTGCATGTCAGTAACGAGATCAAACTAGGTATGGAGATACCGATGATCGAATCTCGGACATGTAATATATCGCGAAACAAAGGGATTAAGATACTAGCGTAAAAGGTTCCGACGATCACAAGAAAGTCATCGTTGAATGTGTGGGAGTCAGTATGGGTCTCCAGATCCCGCTTCTGATTATTGATCCGAGAGGGGTCTCGATCATGTCCGCATTATTCATGAACCGTAGGGTGACACACTTAAGAGACACCGACATCCAATTGGATCAAAAGTTTCATGTCGGAAAGAATAACAAGCGCAGGAATTTATTTCACTAGATACCGAAACAGGTTTTCGGGTGAAATTGCATAAGGTGGTTATGCATGTGAAATAGAATTCTAGCAAGGGGTTATATGTGAATGTTTTTCATTAAATTAATTGACAAAATTCTGAATAAATAAAAGAGTTTTATTTAATGAGAGTTTGCATTAAATTTGGTGGAAATTTAATTGCAAGTTTGAGTGGGATTTTGAGTGGAGGGAAATGAAGAGGTTTTTTGTGAGTGGAGTGTCCACCCACATGAAGAGGGGAGGGCAAGGGGCAACCCCCATGCTCTGGCCACCCCCTTGGGGTCCCCCCTCTCCTATAAAAGGCACCCCTCTCCCTCTCTCTCACACACCTCCTCGTGAAGGATCTCTCTCCCCCTCTAGAATTTACTCCCCATGGTCTCGGACTAGCGAGATACATGTTCCCGGTGGCTATTCGGCAAAAAAGAGTTGTGCTTCCGCTGCATTGCTGGAGCGAGGAGGCGGAGATTGCTCGGTGCCTCGGACGTGTGTGCGAGCACGGATGCGCTACTGATTTGCGGCGCCAGGACTTCCTCTCGATCTTGAGATCGGAAAGAGATCGTCTACATCAACCACGAGTTTAACTCGTTAAGCTTTGTCGGTCTTCAAGGGTATGTTCTCTATGGATATACATCCGCACGTTGTTTGTATCTAGTAGATAGATCTTGGTACATAGTTGTTCCCATCGTAGGAAAATTTTTGTTTTCTATGCTGCGAACCCTACAGATCTCCCCTCCGGTAGGGTGCCGGGAAGAATTTCAGATCCCCCTGATCTAGGGACGATGGTGGCGGCGGCTACAGACGGTTTCGTGGATTTCTGATCGGGTACTCAGGGTTTCTGCATCGGGGGTTTCTTATAGGCGAAGGGGCGAGACCGGGAGGCAGCCATGGCCACCAAACCCTAGCCAGGCGCGGTCCCACCTGCCCCCACGCCTGGGGTGGGTCTGGCCCCCCTGGCCACCCCCTCCGGCTCTCCTCGGGACTTCTTGTTCCCCACGGAAAGTAATTCACTTTGACGTTTGTCCCGTCCAATTCCGAGAATATTTCTTTACTAACTTTTCTGAAACCAAAAACAGCAGAAAACAGGTATCTGGCACTGTTGCAACTTGTTAATAGGTTAGTACCAGAAAACATGTAAAAAGCACCTCAAAGTGTGGATAGGTAAAGCAAAGTAGATACTAAACAAGTATGGAGCATCAAAAATTATAGATACGTTTCCAACATATCAATGGGCCCACCCAAATGGACCAAATTGAGACACAATTGATGTGTGAAATGGATCGATCCGCTGGAGAATGCCCTAAAAGCAGGGGTGCACGAAACCAACATGCAAAGACACATAGAGCAGAAAGTTAAGTAATATAGGTAATTGTGCCGCGAAGACTAATTAAATAACTCTTGTTTTGATATTTTTACAGTGAACAATGGGGGAGTACCCCAAACAAGATGGTTGCGGCAACTTGGACCTAGAAGCTTTTGTACTAGATCAACTAAAGGACACCTACGCATGCGCGCAGAAGTAATGGAACACATCAAAAATATCGTTTCAACACCTTCTTATAGTATACGTGTAGGGCTGGCTACTGTCCTTCAACTATTGGTTAAGTGCTTTTTTAGTGTCTAAACTTCAAAGCCAAGCAAACAGGACCCTCAACACTAACACAGGGAAACTTTGGTCCCCTAAATAACATAGGGCTTGTTTGATTCAAAGGAATCTCACAGGAAATTTGTAGGATTTTGATCCATAGAAATTTTTTCATTGTGCGTCGTTTGATTCGTAGGATTAGAATGTTAGGAGTTTTTCCTATAGGATTGCATTGCACTATGTTTTGTAAGAAATTTTCCATCCATCCAAACCTCATCTTACAGTTTCATTGCCTTTCCTGCGATTCAAACACTCCTACGAGAAAATTTTCTGTAGGATCCAAATCATGTAGGATTTAACTGAACATGACATTCTAATCCCGCACTTTCCCATTCCACGAATCAAACAACCCGTTAGTGGTTTAGTTGATGGATGATGTGACCGTGGATTTACACACATGGTATCCTAGTCAACACCAAAACATTGGTAAAATGAAAAGATAATATTACCACCATAGTTAGGAAAAAGTTATGTAGTTTCAAAAGGCCCTTCTTAAAATCCATATTTCTAAAAATAGTTTTCTAGTTCCTTGTTTCTCAATAGTCTTTTGATTATTTGAAACTATTTTTCTAGTTCCATTGTTCGTTTTTGACTAGATTGTCATGTGTGCACAACCATCACTGCATCATCGGTTAAACCGTTTTAAGTAAAGTGAGGGACCAAATATATCTAGTTCTGGAACTAACAAGCCAACTTTATCTGACTTAGAGATCGAGGGCCAGAACTAAAGTTGGATAATAGTTTAGAGATAAAGATTACACTTACCAATACATTTAGCCTTATTTGTCATTGTTATCCATAGTAGTTAAGCGATGCATTTTGTTTGTTTGTTAAGTACTACATACCATTATCCTTATTATCATTATAACTCTTGTTTTTTGTAGTGTTGACTTGCCCTCGCTCATGTTTCCAATGGCATAGCTCCAAAAGGGCGAAGATGTGAAGGTTGGTGTTGAAGTACACTTGCTTCTTTAGCTTGAGTTGATGGGTGAGCCGGGTAGACACATATAACTTAACTACCACTCCTTATGTCCTTGTTTATATGATGCAAATGTATTTCAAGTTTAGCACTGACTATGAATTTAGCAACGAAATGTGGGTTAATTATGTTCAACAAAAATATAAAGTTGAATTCGTATTAAAAAATATTCTAATTCTATAATTTGTGTGATACATTTCATATTTATTATTTGGTGAAAATAAGTGACAAATAAGGAGGACGCCACGTCGCCATGTAAATAGGGACTGGCGGAGTACAATACAAACGTACTTGCTCCGTTGCAAAGTACAAGCCTTCCAGAAAAGTGTGAAGGAGTAATTAATTTAAATTATCTTGGTTTTCTTAGATAGAAATTATTACCATCAAAGTATTTATGAAATGGTATCATATTTATAGTTCAAATAATTATTTACTCGTATATTTATTGAAAAGAACAATGGTCGAAGTGGCTTATCAAAAACTGCCAAACCTAAGATGTCTATGTATTTTTGAACGAAGTGAGTATCTGTCTCAAGGTTTTGTGGCTCTCTTGCCTCACAGAGTAACTTGCTTATTTGAGGCATGCAAAGCTAAACAAGGGGAAATGTACTTAGTTTATTTTTTCATATATTTCTTGTCAATCAATCGCCATGGATTTCGACAAGAAAGGTGAAAAGAGAGCTCCATGCGAGAGAGAGTGAGTTTTCACCTTTTTTACGGCGCCTGCATTCCTTGTCTCTGATGATTACGGATGCTGACGCCTTTCATCACCAATCTCCACATTCCCTGTCGCGCGCGCACCCCCCATGAAAAGCGCCGCCTTTCGACTGTTACCTCGATCTCGCACAAGCACTCAAACCCTGGCCACTTTTGCCCGTCTCCGGCCTGTCCGGTCTCCCCATATATAACCACGCGAGGATGTCGTTAGATCTCCACATAGCGCCCTAGCCCCAAGCAGCAAATCTCCGATCCATTTCCAGTACGAACTTTGCACTAACCTATAGACTCCACCATGAGGGTTCACCATTTCCATGTGGCCTACCTGGACAAACCGGCCTCTTCGTCTACAGCTGAAACATCCAGCACCGCCCCTCCCTTCCCCTCCTCGGCGGCCGTGTTCCCTTTCGCCTTCCGATGCCTCCGCCCGCTCGCGCCGAAGCTCTCCCTCCCGGAGCAGCCGAAGAAGATGGTCGCGCCGGCCGACGTCTTGGGCCGCGTCAGGAACGCCACCAAGCTGCTCAGCTGCACCGTCAGAAACCACACCGTACGTGCTTAGATGCAGTTATTGAAGTGGTAATTGAGTAGCTAGCCAGGTGAAATGCCTCTTGAACTGATCAGACCGTGTTCAATCAAAATGTGCAGGTGCAAGTGCCGGTAGGGGGGACGACGCGGTGGAACCCGTCGGCGGAGCAGATCAAGATGCTGGAGACGCTGTACCGCGGCGGGATGCGCACCCCGAACGCGGCACAGATCGAGCGCATCACGGAGGAGCTCGGCAAGCACGGCCGGATCGAGGGGAAGAACGTCTTCTACTGGTTCCAGAACCACAAGGCCCGCGAGCGGCAGAAGCAGAAGCGGGCCGCCCTCCTCACCCTCAGCACCCTCGACTCCCCCGCCCTGCCCCAGACGACGACGACGACGACGGCCAAGGTAACCAAGCAGCAGGAAGCGTCTGACGACGTGCCGAGCAGCAAGCGGCGGCGCACGGCCTGGGGTGATAATGGGCACGGCGACGCGGCGGCGACGGCGACGGACGTGCCCGTCGACTGCACGGGCGGCAATGCCACGCTGGAGCTCTTCCCGCTGCGTCCGCAAGGGAGAGCTTAATTACGTTGTTGCATTATTTGTTGTGTATATACTGATCCGTCCTGCATGCATGCGGCCGGATGTGGGGTTCCATCGTGAACGCTTTTCTGATTTTGCGTGTGTTTTCAATTGTTGTTGTTTGGACGTACGTCATGTTTGGCATGTTGTCTAATTGAAGAATGCATAGCTGCGGGCGTGATCTGAAGTGATCAATAGTGATTATTGACTGCATGCATGCATAGAGTAGTTTTTACTTCACTTATGTTTGGGTTAGGAGCTTGATCATTATTAGGTTCTTGGCATGCATGCATGATCATTGCTACCTACATCTAAGCTGATTAACATGGAAGATCCACACAATCTACCCAACTTTAATAGTACAATCCATGTTCATTATGGGTCATAAGCTTTACGTGATAGTAGTAAGTTCATTGTAATCGGGCCGCGTGTTACAATAATAGTGGAAGTAGTGGGATTCTACTACTTTTGTGAAGATTTGTTAGCCTTGGCATCTCTAATTTTTAAGGCCATCTTTTCTTATTTGGCATGTGTTTGATTTAGAATTGTTGATTGGACATGTTGTCTAATTAAAACATGCATGGATAGTTGTGGGTATTGATCGGAAAGTAGTTTTTACTTCACTTGTACTAAATTTGTTCCATGATGTAGAACGTTTTAGCAAAATAATTTAGTTTTTGCAAAATGACATCCTACATTATGGAACAAAGGTAGTATTTCGGTAAGAAGCTTGATCATTAGGTTCTTGCCATGCTTGATCATTACTACAACGATCTAAGCTGATTAACATTGAAGAGCCACACGATCTAGCAAAATTAAATACAATATACATATCCATTATGGTTCATAAGCTTTTCCGGCATAGTGTCGGAGCTAGCCGTTCTGTGAAGCCTGGGCAGACATATACAACTGCTACATTACCAGAAGTTATCCGAAGCAAATGCATTGAAAAGGTAAAGTAGAAAAATGCGAGACACCGTGCATTTTGCACTCAAAAAATACGGTACACATACATGTTTACTAAAAAAGAAAAAAGTAAAGGTGCTTGACAAAACACTTTAAAAGGGTGTCTAATTATCAGTCTATGGAGAATTATTTTAATTCTCAGTCAGATGCCATTCAATCTCAGTTGCAATCTCACTTACAACTAGAAATATCTCAACTGCAACTCTTCTTGTAACTATAGAATTTTAGTTGTAATCTTATTTGCAATAAAAAAATCCCAGTTGCTATCCCACTAGCAACTCGATACAAGTACAATGGATTAGGACCTGAACGAGCTTTAACCTAATTCTCAATCCGACTGATAATTAGCAAAACCGATGAAAAACATTCTTAAGAAGAAGGTGTATTTAACATATCTTTCTTTCATCTGTAATGCAAACCGGAGATTAGTGATGACCTAATAAGGTGACAATTTCGGCTCATGATATATACTTCTAGTGTTCAAATCATTTTACGTACATATATATATATGCTTGTAGCCTACGCTAGTTCAGGCTTTCTGCGCCAATTATACCTAGACCTGAGCGTCTGATCAAGGCTTCGTCTCCAGCTTTATACGATTCCCCCATCCATGCATCACCTTGCTTTAAACATCTGCCAGTACGTGTCGAGTGACATCATAGCCATGATAGCGTAAGAGACATGCTTCGTATGCCAATGATATTGAGTAGAGTTGCATGATCGTCAGGCCGTATGTCAGACCTTTGTATGGTACTGCACATGAGAGACCTACTACAGCACGTACTCATATATAGGTTGATGTATGCATCATGTAAAATTTCTGGATTTTTTTTGCCAATAATTATTTCTGGAAATTTCTGATACGAGTAATATAATGTAAATTAATACGCGGCGCTCCAGCCTCCAGAACAGTTTCTTCTACGTGTTGGTTCTGGGTGCCGGCCGGAAAACGATGGGGAAATCGATTTGACACTGAGGCCGACCGTCAAAAGCTGGACACCCCCTGCAACCTGCATGCTCTGGCGCGTGAGGCCAATGCGTTGCACGCTGACGAAAAAGACGATCGGAAGCGGCGACCGAGGGAGGGGGCAAGCAAAAGGGCTCAGTCGACGCCGCAGGGTCGCAGCGTGCCATTGCCATGCATGCATGAGCTCGGCCCGGGCCGTCCAGTCGGAGGGGACGCCGCCGGCCGGGGCCGGCGAGCGAGCGAGAGAGCGCGCGCGTGCAGTACAGTCTGCGGTGGTGCATGCGAATGCGCTGCGCGCCTCGCTTTTGTCGCTCTTTTCCGAGACTCCCACAGTCCGGCCGCTTTTCCGCTTTCTCCGCCCGGCCGGCGTGGACTGGACGTGCGCCTGGAAAACGACGATCGACAACGCGCAGGCGGGCGGGTGGGCCGTGCTCGTGCATGGCGACGGTGGTGGTGCGCGCCGGCCGGCCATGCATGGGCCACCGCGCTGGCGGAAGGTCCCGTCGTGTTCTGTACCGCTACCATCTGTTGTCCAGGGGCCACCGGGGTGGCTAGCTTTTCACTGCTGGGAATGTAGGTTGCGGTCGGCTTCTCACTTTCAGTCCCGTTCACACTTTTTTACCTGGGTTTATTGCCTTGGCTAGTACTTCGGCGGAGTACTACAATTTGCAAGGAGTACTTTTTTACGGCATCAAAATAATATGCATAAACCAAATCTTGTCACGAAACTTCGTTCCAACCCTGATACGTACGTACCACACAACTTCAGAAACGAAACATAGAACAAATACAATTGTTCATGTGTGTTACCAAGGGATTTTCCATCTTTTAATTAGCTACTATCCGTAACATTATATTTCTTTTTTTAGTCATTGGTTGATTTTGGGATTGAATTTTGGTTGCTCTTGCTTGTCTATATACCCAACTATCTATATATCCTCAAAAAAAACTATCTATTTAATTATTTATTGTAGGACAGTGCTACTTGGCAGACGTTCTATATATTGCAAAACCTGGCGGGATCGATAAGTAGGTTTCCGACCAGCGCTGCTCAGCGTGTGAACATGCTTTTTGCATGCGTCTTCCGTTAATTAATACTCCATTAGACCAAAATGACTATCGACTGGTCACCGTGGCAAGTATTGATTAGTTATAAACAATATCAGGTAGAAATGGTTTGGTCCGTAAGTATAAAAGGACAAAAGATGCTACCTGTCGTGTGTTCCATCGATTACAAACTTAGGGAGAAAGATGCATGTGGTAACCTTTTAGCTCTTAAACATAAAAGGACAAAAAGATGATGTCATACGATATTTCATGCGAATTTAAATTTTTAAAATGTTTTGTAGGTCAAACCACTTATCGGATTTCTGATTCGTTTTCACCGTTGGACTAGTCCCAACGAGATTTTCGAAACTACATCCCATGTTGATATGTTTTGACGACTTTCTTTTGGGACCTAAAAGTTATTCACCTATAGCACGTCAGTTATCCAGACTTTATCATTTAATAAGTTATCCATGCAATAACATGTAAGTTACCACTCTAAAAATTTACCCACAGATAGAACACAAAAGCGTCGGGGAAGATGAAGGCCTTGGAGGAGGGGCCTGGATGTTTGACAAGAAGCTTTTGTTATGCAAGTTTTTGACCCTAATAAATCTATGGAGGAGTATGCTTTTAATTCTAGGACTTTGCTAACCGGCACATGTTCTACGGATTATAAACTCTGGTGGATCGAACAACGATCGTTTCGACATGTACGCGCGAGGTTCCGACAAACAAACAAGCACTAGAGGAAAAAGGGCCATCCGTTCGCGACCCCTCGGAGCATTAGTCCCGGTTGCGCCACCAACCGGGACTAATGCTGGCACGCGTCCCGGTCGGAGCGGGCACGGGGCCAGGGGCATGGGTCCCGGTTGGTAAGGGGGCATGCGTCCCGGTTGGAGCCACCAACCGGGACTAAAGGTTTGGCCACAGCCACGTGGCGTGGCACGCACCTTTAGTCCCGGTTTCTGGCTTCAACCGGGACTAAAGACCCCTTGCCCTCTATAAATGCAACGCCCCAGCCCCCTCTGCCTCCACTCTGTTTTTTCGAATGGTGTAAGGTGTGAGGGTGTGTGCTAGTTTTTTTTCATGCATGCATTGAAGGTGTTTGTTGAAATGTTTGAGTGAAAAATCCCGTTGAATTTCTCATAGAACAAAAATATAGAAGGTGTCCGAGACGCACTTGAGCTTTCTCCTCTTTATTTCCCTCGATCGAGGTTAGCAATCTTATCTTTTCTAGGTCATTGATACAATTCATGTGTCGGTGTGAATTGGTTATTTCACTATTTATGATGTCCTATTTTTTGATAAACTTACTTATATGATGCAGATGAACGGTCGGGAATGGATGTACGGTGACCGGCGGGTAGCCGGGTATATCAAAGGCGTGGATAAATTTATCGATGTGGCTACGGCAAACAAAGAGAATGGATTTATACGTTGTCCATGTGTTCAATGTCGGAACAACAAGGAGTACTCTTCCTCGAAAATCATTCGCGGCCACCTGATTATGAAAGGTTTCATGCCCAACTATAATTGCTGGACCAAGCACGGGGAAAGAGGGGTTATGATGGAAGATGGTGAAGAAGAAGATGATGATAACAACTATCATCATATGTTTCCTGAATACAGTGATACTGCAATGGAAGACAATGGAGAGGAAAAAGGTGAAGAACGGGCATCAGATGAGCCGGCTGATGAACTTGGTAGGGTCATTTCTGATGCAAAGCGAGACTGTGAAACAGAAAATGAGAAGTTGAAGTTAGAGGGCATGTTAGAAGATCACAAGAAATTGTTGTACCCAAATTGTGAAGATGGCAGCACAAAGCTCGGTACCACACTGGAATTGTTGCGATGGAAGGCAGAGTGTGGTCTAACTGACTCCTCATTTGAAAAGATGCTGAAAATAATGAAGCCGAAGTTTCCAAAACATAACGAACTTCCCGAGAGTACCTACGAAGCAAAGAAGGCTCTCTGTCCTCTGGGATTAGATGTGCAAAAGATACATGCATGCATTAATGACTGCATCCTCTACCGCGGTAAGGAGTATGAGAATTTAGATAAATGCCCGGTATGCAACGCGTTGCGGTATAAGATCAGACGAGATGACCCTGGTGATGTTGAGGGAGAGCCCCTCCGGAAGAGGGTTCCTGCTAAGGTTATGTGGTATGCTCCTATAATACCAAGGTTGAAACGCATGTTCAGAAACAAAGAGCATGCCAGGTTGTTGCGATGGCACAAAGAAGACCGTAAGAAAGACGGGGAGTTGAGATACCCTGCTGATGGGTCACAGTGGAGAAAAATCGAGAGAGACTTCCCAGACTTTGCAGGTGACGCAAGGAACTTATGGTTTGGTCTAAGTACGGATGGCATGAATCCTTTTGGGGAGCAGAGCTGCAGTCACAGCACCTGGCCCGTGACTCTATGTATCTACAACCTGCCTCCTTGGTTGTGCATGAAGCGTAAGTTCATTATGATGTCAGTGCTCATCCAAGGCCCGAAGCAACCGGGCAACGACATTGATGTGTATCTTAGGCCATTAGTTGAAGAACTCTTACAGTTGTGGGGCAAACCAGGTGTACGTGCGTGGGATGAGAACAAACAGGAGCCATTTAATCTACGAGGGTTGTTATTCGTAACCATCAATGATTGGCCTGCTCTTAGTAACCTTTCAGGACAGACAAACAAAGGATATAAGGCATGCACCCACTGTTTAGATAAGACCGAAGGTACATATTTGCATAAATGCAAGAAGGTTGTGTACCTAGCGAATCGACGATTTCTTCCGACCAATCATCCTGTAAGAAAGAAAGGCAAGCATTTCAAAGGTGAGGCAGATCACCGGAAGAAGCCTGAACTCCCTGCTGGTGATGATGTATTTGGTATGGTCAAGGACATAGAAGTAATCTTTGGAAAGGGTCCCGGCGGTCAATCAGTTCCGAACGACGTCGCTACAGGACACACACCCATGTGGAAGAAGAAATCTATATTTTGGGAGCTGCCATATTGGAAAGTCCTGCGTGTCCGCTCTTCAATCGACGTGATGCACGTGACGAAGAATCTCTGCGTGAACCTGCTAGGATTCCTAGGCGTGTATGGGAAGACAAAAGATACACCTGAAGCACGGGAGGACCAACAAATTATGAAAGATCCAAAGAACATGCATACAGATAACAAGACGGATAAAGGGCGTCACTTAAGTCGTGCCACCTATGCTCTTACCAAAGCAGAGAAGGAAATCTTTTTTGAAGTCCTTTACAGTATCAAGGTGCCGTCGGGCTTCTCATCTAATATAAAGGGGATAATAAATATGGCAGAGAAAAAGTTCCAAAACCTGAAGTCTCATGACTGTCACGTGATTATGACGCAGTTGCTTCCGATTGCATTGAGGGGGCTTCTACCGGAAAATGTTCGAGTACCCATTGTGAAGCTGTGTGCATTCCTCAATGCAATATCTCAGAAGGTAATCAATCCAGATATTCTGCCAAGGTTACAGAAGGATGTGGTACAATGTCTTGTTAGTTTTGAATTGGTGTTCCCACCATCCTTCTTCAATATTATGACGCATCTCCTGGTTCATCTAGTGGAACAGATTGCCATTCTCGGTCCGGTATTTCTACACAATATGTTCCCCTTTGAGAGGTTCATGGGAGTCTTAAAGAAATATGTTCATAACCGTGCTAGACCAGAAGGAAGCATCTCCAAGGGATATGGAACAGAGGAGGTCATTGAGTTTTGTGTTGACTTTATTCCTGACCTTAAGCCGATTGGTGTTTCTGACTCGCGGCATGAGGGAAGACTAAGTGGAAAAGGCACGCTGGGAAAGAAAGCAATGATATGTAGGGACGGGGATTCTTTCACTAAAGCACACTACACAGTTCTACATAATTCCACCTTGGCAGCTCCGTATATCGAGGAACACAAGAATATTGTACGCTCCAAAAACCCGGGGAAGCCTGAATCATGGATTACAGATGAACACATGAAGTCTTTCGGTGGTTGGATGCGGACACATCTCTTGAATGACACCACTGTTGGAGATCAGCTATACTTGTTGGCCGCGTCACCATCTTCTACTGTATTGAATTTCCAAGGGTACGAAATAAATGGGAATACATTCTACACGATCGCCCAAGATAAAAAGAGCACCAACCAAAATAGTGGTGTCCGCTTTGATGCAATAGACGAGAATGGACAAAAGGACACATATTATGGTTACATAGAGGAGATATGGGAACTAGACTACGGAGTCTCTTTTAAGGTCCCTTTGTTTCGCTGCAAATGGGTCAACCTGAATGGGGAAGGGGTAAAGATAGACCAGTTGTACGGAATGACAACAGTGGATCTCAACAATCTTGGTTATAGAGATGAACCATTCGTCCTAGCCAATGATGTGTCTCAGGTTTTCTATGTGAAGGACATGTCCTCCAGACCAAAAAAAAGAAAAAATATGCAAACGAATACATCATATGATGAGCCAAAGCGTCACATAGTTCTTTCAGGGAAAAGAAACATCGTGGGAATCGAGGACAAGACAGACATGTCAGAAGATTATAATAAGTTTGATGAAATTCCGCCCTTCACAGTGAAAACTGACCCAAGCATTCCGTTAAGTAAAGAAGATGCTCCATGGTTACGTCTGAAGCGGTCATAAGGAATGACATATGCCAAGAAGTTCATGCTCATATTATGTAACTCTAGTTCATGTCTTTCGCGGTTTGTGGCTTGGCCGAAGGATATCTTTCGCGGTTTGTGGCCTTTAGTCCCGGTTTTGTAGTCTCAGTTTTTAATATTAATAAATGTCTTGAGTGTTAGTCCCATTTTGTGGCTGGACCGGGAGTGCCTCTATGACCAGTTTCTTGGAGATGCCGGAGGACTGGGCTCCGTCGGCATCTCCCTGAAACTGGTCGTAGTGGTGTCCCTGCTCTCGAAAACCATCTTGCAGCTTGTAACTTCACTAACTAGATCAATACGCCTCGGAGCTAACTAATTTCACATATTAGGGAGTGCCTCTATGACCAGTTTCTCGGAGATGCCGGAGGACTGGGCTCCGTCGGCATCTCCCTGAAACTGGCCGCAGTGGTGTCCCTGCTCTCGAAAACCATCTTGCAGCTTGTAACTTCACTAACTAGATCAATACGCCTCGGAGCTAACTAATTTCACATATTAGGGAGTGCCTCTATGACCAGTTTCTCGGAGATGCCGGAGGACTGGGCTCCGTCGGCATCTCCCTGAAACTGGCCGCAGTGGTGTCCCTGCTCTCGAAAACCATCTTGCAGCTTGTAACTTCGCTAACTAGATCAATACGCCTCGGAGCTAACTAATTTCACATATTAGGGAGTGCCTCTATGACCAGTTTCTCGGAGATGCCGGAGGACTGGGCTCCGTCGGCATCTCCCTGAAACTGGCCGTAGTGGTGTCCCTGCTCTCTAAAACCATCTTGGAGATGCCTCAAACTGGCTGGAGGACTGGACTCACAAGGATGCATATTTATAGTACAAGCAGCTCGGCATAATGTCGACACTCA
The DNA here is from genome assembly GCA_916181665.1 of Avena sativa. NCBI lineage: Eukaryota > Viridiplantae > Streptophyta > Magnoliopsida > Poales > Poaceae > Avena > Avena sativa. Next base: position 396,211,176 of record OV702280.1, on the reverse strand, counting down.
CGACATAATGTCGACACTCACCCCTATTATTAGTGCTGACTCATCTTTAGTCCCGGTTGGTGTCTCCAACCGGTACTAAAGGTTCATCTTTAGTCCCGGTTGGTGACACCATCCGGGACAAGGTACAAGCCGCACGACATAATGTCGACACTCACCCCTATTATTAGTGTTGTCTGGCCCACTCTGCCGCAATCCCTTCAGTCGCGGTTGGTTTCTCCCTAAATATAGAGGGAAAGGGCGGGAAAACTTGGCGTCAAGCTTTGGGAAATGGCGGGAAATATCTTTAGTCCCGGTTAGTGACTACATCCGGGACTAAAAGCTCTAGTAGAAAGGAAAGGGCGGGAAAACTTGGCAGGAAGAGGTGGGAAATGGCGGAAAATATTTTTAGTCCCGGTTTGTGACTACATCCGGGACTAAATGTGTGCCGAACAATGATCATGTTTCGAAAAAACCTTCACAAAATGACCTATGATGTTCGAGGTTTCATGGCTTTCGGTATAGTTTGTGATGTTGTGCCCATATTATGCATGTGTGTGGACATTGGTATGGAGAACAATGTTGCAGGAGGAAGTTTTCCTTTTTGTTGCACGGAAAAGCCCTTTTCCATTTTCCGAGCGCAAAAAACGGGTCGTTTTGTGAAGTAACCACCAAAATGCCGTTTCAGAATGCTACCGTCCTATTTTCCTAAAATACTAGACCACCTTACATGGACTATATCCCAACCGGTACATCTCAAACCTTTTCGTCCATCCCGGGTAAAAAGGACAAATGTCTGCCGAATCGGTAGGAAGTGGGTCCGGTTTGTACTACAGGTACATGATCTACCGCCCGTGATTTTTTGAAAAAATCATTTTTAGACTCGCAATATGTGGTTTCTTCAGAGATCCAATGCAAGTTCTAACAATGCCCGTCCCCTATCTTCATGCACACCGGTTCGACCATAGTTAGAAATTTAGATAATTCAAAACGGGCATAATAAATTCAAAAAAAAATCCGAACAATGAAAATCCTTCGCGTGGTGTCATATTATGTTACATAGTTGAAAGGAAAAATACCAGACTTGGTATATTGATCATGTTTCGAAAAAACCTTCACAAAATGACCTATCATGTTCAAGGTTTCATGGCTTTCGGTCCAAATGACCGATGTTATGTGCTGAATCACGGTATAGTTTGTGATGTTGTGCCCATATTATGCATGTGTGTGGACATTGGTATGGAGAACAATGTTGCAGGAGGAAGTTTTCCTTTTTGTCGCACGGAAAAGCCCTTTTCCATTTTCCGAGCGCAAAAAACGGGTCGTTTTGTGAAGTAACCACCAAAATGCCGTTTCAGAATGCTACCGTCCTATTTTCCTAAAATACTAGACCACCTTACATGGACTATATCACAACCGGTACATCTCAAACCTTTTCGTCCATCCCGGGTAAAAAGGACAAATGTCTGCCGAATCGGCAGGAAGTGGGTCCGGTTTGTACTACAGGTACATGATCTACCGCCCATGATTTTTTGAAAAAATCATTTTTAGACTCGCAATATGTGGTTTCTTCAGAGATCCAATGCAAGTTCTAACAATGCCCGTCCCCTATCTTCATGCACACCGGTTCGACCATAGTTAGAAATTCAGATAATTCAAAACGGGCATAATAAATTCAAAAAAAATCCGAACAATGAAAATCCTTCGCGTGGTGTCATATTATGTTACATAGTTGAAAGAAAAAATACCAGACTTGGTATATTGATCATGTTTCGAAAAAACCTTCACAAAATGACCTATCATGTTCAAGGTTTCATGGCCGTCCCCTATCACTTCTTATGTTTAAAGTTTTTCTAAATTCCAAATTGATATTAAAAAATATAAGTTAATTCATTTTTAATTGTAAATGGTTCATATTTTAAATGGTTACATTAATTATTTTTTAAAATAGAAAATGTTTTTGAATTATTTATTTAAATCCAAACACTTTTTATGTTTAAAGTTTTTCTAAATTCCAAATTAATATTCAAAAATATATGTTAATTCATTTTAAAAGGTTACATTAATTATTTTTTAAAAATAGAATATGTTTTTGAATTATTTATTCAAATCCATACACTTCTTATGTTTAAAGTTTTTCTAAATTCCAAATTGATATTAAAAAATATAAGTTAATTCATTTTTAATTGTAAATGGTTCATATTTTAAATGGTTACATTAATTATTTTTTAAAACAGAAAATGTTTTTGAATTATTTATTTAAATCCAAACACTTTTTATGTTTAAAGTTTTTCTAAATTCCAAATTAATATTCAAAAATATAAGTTAATTCATTTTAAAAGGTTATATTAATTATTTTTCAAAAATAGAATATGTTTTTGAATTATTTATTCAAATCCATACACTTCTTATGTTTAAAGTTTTTCTAAATTCCAAATTGATATTAAAAAAATATAAGTTAATTCATTTTTAATTGTAAATAGTTCATATTTTAAATGGTTACATTAATTATTTTTTAAAATAGAAAATGGTTTTGAATTATTTATTCAAATCCAAACACTTTTTATGTTTAAAGTTTTTCTAAATTCCAAATTAATTATCATTTAAAAAACAATACAAATTTAAACCCCAAAATAAAAAATAAGGCGGGAACAGAGAGAAAATACCTGAAATTTTTTGAAAACAGGGGAATATGTCCCGGTTGGAGCCACCAACCGGGACTAAAGACTCCCCGCGCGCCAACCCTTGGTCTGCTGAAAATATTGGAGTATAGGTCCCGGTTGGTGGCTCCAACCGGACGTATGACCCTTTAGTTTCGGTTGGAGCCACCAACCGGGACTAAAGGTCCTTTGGTTATAACTGGGTGCCCCTCCTCTTCTTCTTCCCCATCTCCCCTCCTCTTCTCTTCTCGCGCACGACGCCGTCAGGCTGCCCCGCCGCCGTGCACGCCCTACCGGCCGCCCCTCGCCCAGCCAAGCGTGCAGGAAGCTTCGCCTCGTCGCCCCGAGGCTTCTCCCTGAAGGAATCGGCCCCGCTCGCTCCCAATCGTCGCCAACGACCCTCGAGCCCGACGATCGCCGCCGTCGATTCGTTGGCTCCCGACCTCGCCTCGCCTCCCCGACACCACCACCGCACACCTGGTATGCTGCTGGTCCTCGTGGACCCTCTCTCTCGTCCCCTCTCGCTCTGGTTCATCCTCCCCGTCGACCACCTGCCACCACCGCCGCTCACCGTCTTCGTGCTCTCTCTCCGGTGACCTTTTGGAGGCGGCGCCGCTACTCTTTGGCTCGCCTCAACCTCCTCTCTCTAACGCGCGCACGCACGCGCCCTAGATCGCACCCTAACGCCGTTCCCGATCACCATCCTGCAAGCCACCGCCGGCGTGACGTCACCCGTGCATCAGCACGACCCAGCCAGGGAGCCACTTTGCCTGCATGGCTTTCCTATGTGGCCTCTGGCCCACAGGTCAGCGTCTCTGGCTAGCCCCAGCCCGAGTGAAAAATGCCCCCCTGAACCACTTTTGCTTGTGTGGCTGCTGAGGTGGCTCCGGGCCCCTCTGTCAGTCACTGTGGGTAGGTTTGCCTGCGGTGTAAAAAGTTTAACCAGCTTTTAATAATTTCAGAAATAATTATAATCTTATAAATTCAATAACTTTTAATCTATAAGTCATAAAAATATGAATAATATATCAAAATGTTCAGAAAAATGAAACCTAGCTATCTAAGCTATAATCATGCATTGTTCAACAACTTAAATTACAAGTTTAATTAGAAGAACAAATCCACCCCTCTCATTTGTTCCGGAGTTTCTCCGAGTTAGGGTTTTCACCCCTCGGAACCCCGATTAAATCATCAAGCATTTCTTAGGGTTACATTCCAATGCAAATTAACTTGTCATATCATCATACTTGCTTGAGCATTGCATCGATGCCATGTGTTGATTGTTTCCCTTTCTTTTTGGTGTTTGGATTATTAGGTTTATTATTAGTTAGGTATTATTAGGTTTATTAATTAGTTTGGTATTATTGGTCTTCGGCCCCACTGGTCAGTCACTGTGGGTAGCCCCAGACCCGATTCACATTTTCAAGCAACTTAGGTGCATGTGGGTTCGCCGATGTGCCTATCTACTACACGGTTTCCCTTTCTCTTCATTTTTATTATTGTGTATGTATATATTAGGGTTTCTCTGAATTAGGGTTTATATCTCTCAACACCGTACTTAACTTTCTCCTTTAGCCGCTTTGACTTATTCGTTTTTCCACCTATGCAGAAAATATGGACCCACACGTCAGAGACGAAGAAAAGGAAGAGTTGATCCAAGGTGTGATCCGTGGGGAAGATAATTTAGACGTATCAACGTTTCTGAACAACTCCGGTGAGGGTGATCCTCTTTTTACCGGAGTAGACAACTTGTTTGAGGTTGAAGGTGTTGCCTTCCGCGAGGGAGAAGGCGATGCCTTGTGTAATCGAGAAGACGACCGCTCCGGCGAGGTGCATGTAATATAAATCAATTCATTAATTAATCATATGCTATCTATATAGAAATAGTAACGACGATCTTTCTTCTTTTAGCCCTCCGGATCGAAGGAATCTACTAAAAAGAGCAGACGAGGCCCAACCAAAAAGTTGCAAGACCATGAGAGGTTCAGGATCGAAGATGTCGCTGTAGACGGCAGACCGACAGCTCCCGAAGTTGTCGCAACCAAATTTGTGGCACAATGCGGAGTAATCGTTAGGGACATAATCCCGATCACCATTAGAAATTGGAATAGGCCTGCTAATGCGGATGAAGAGGGAACAAGTTTATTTGTCCCTAACCACGCCAAAGATTTACTGTGGAAGAGGCTCATGGTTAATTTCAAACTACCGAAGATAGAGCTGGATCCAAATGCGGAGGATCCAGTTGAGGACGCCTTACAACATGGGAGAGCCATGGAGGCTAAGGTCAGGGAGTGGGCTTTGAAGAAGATGGCCCAGTGTTTCACCAACTGGAAGAAAAGATTGCACCTTGACTATGTCGTGAAAAAGAAGACTCCGGATTTCAAGAAGACTCAGTTTCAGAAGATAAAACCATTCTGGGATGAGTTTGTCGAATACAAGAAATCAGAAAAAGCTAAGGAAATGTCTGCAAAGAATAAGCTGAATGCTGCTAACAAGAAGTATCACCATACTATGGGGCAAGGTGGCTACAGGGCTGGCATTCCTAAGTGGGAGAAACTTGAGGAAGAACTGCGTGCTAAAAATATCACCCCAGAGACAGACGATTGGGTAGAACGTGCAAGGAATTGGTTTTACGGGCATGGGGGCACGTTGGACTCGGAAGGGAGGTGTATATATAACATACGACATAAAGAAGACCCCTTGCCAATCGAGAGGATGAGAAAAGCAGTAAAGGCTGTTAAAGATGGGGACTTCATTCCCGATAGAGAGAATGATGAGCTCACACTCGCCCTTGGAAATAAGGAACATGATGGACGAACACGAGGCACAATAGGCTCCCAATCATGGAGGACTGGGTTTCCCGAAGAGAGGAAGAAATATCCTGATAGAAGCCGTCAGAGGAGTAAGGACAGGGCGGCAGTTGAAGCAGAAAGTCAGAAAGAGCGAATGCGTTTAATTGAAGAACGATTAAAGCAACAACAAGATGAAATTAACTCACTTAAAGAGCAAAGTACTACCGGCCCATCTCAGCAGCACACTGCATTCGATGCTACCGGCCTATCGAATAATCGAAAAAGCAGTGTGGCTTCCACCGAGGTCCCGGGTGATGACAATGGCGATGCCGATGATGCACCGACGATGGCTCCTGTTGGCTACCCAGTGGATGATATCACAGAGATTACACACTGCGAGCTACATGTCAAAGTTGTGAACATATCAATGAAGGTGGCGGTCGGCTATGCCTTACCAATTGGACCCACACCAACTTACCACAGTCGTCCGGTTCCAGAGGGCTACGCTGTTGTCGGCGTGGATGAAATCATGCCCACCTTTGAGGTTTTGGATCTTCACTACCCTGCTGGTGAAGGGGATGTGACTGTGCTGGGTGACGCAAAAAACGTCACCATTCTATGGCCGAAGGATTGTATCGTGCTTCGAAATCACACGCCAAGGCCATCTTCGCCGCCGCCTCACCCGTCTCCAGCGAGGTCGTCGCCGCCGCGGCAGCCGTCTTCGTCGCCTCACCCGGCTCCGTCGCCTCACCAATCTCCGGTGCAGCCATCGCCGCGGGAGCCATCGCCGGCGCCTCAGGATAAAAAGCGTAAGCGTACCGCTACTGTGCGTCGTAAGCGATCGCCGAAACGTAAACAAGAGCCTCTTCCAAAAGTACCAACGGTTCCTCCCAAGAGAGCTTATGACTGTACTGAAGAGGAGACTGCGGCGATCGTTGATGCGGAAACGACAGCGTTTTTCGCTAAGCTGAGGCGGCCGAAAGAGCCAGAGTTCCCCAGCACCAAAGAAGAAAAAGCCAAAGTGTTGAAAATGCTAAAGACTCTTCATCAACCCGAGCCAAAGCTGTCATCAGACTATGAGCGTTCTATTCTCAAGTCACATGCAGCACAAAAAGCCTCGAAGAGCAGTACTGATGCAAGCGGGAAATCTGTTGCCCAGCTCGGAGAACAAGCAAAACAGACTTGCGCCCCTCTCAAGGTGATTTCTCAAACCAATGTGGGGTCGAGCAAATATGGGGCCGAAGAGCAGTATGATCCAGAGGTAGTTGCACAATACGGAGAAGCTGCCGCTGCTCAAGGTATAAGTATTGCCCAGTACTTATCCCAGTTAGAGTTCTTCCCCGTGAGTGAAGTAGCATACCAATACCAGTACGGAAAACCTCTCGTCAAACCTGAGGAGGTAAACAATCTTCCAACAAAAATGCGAAGATTGCATAACTGGTACATGCATGCCACAAGGGCCGGGGCTAACTGGATAGTGCTGAGGGTTACAAAAAAGCATCATGGGAAAGATAAGGATGACATGATATCCATTGAATTTGATGAACTATTTCAATTATTCAATCAAGACGCCTTGGACAAATCGATCATGAGTGCCTATTGTCTGTAAGTACTAATTCTGTAATTAATTTAGTCTCCATCTATAATATTTTGTTTATTGCATGTATATAATCATACTTTAATATGCAGAATGAAGATTCTCGAATGCAGCAGAGGACAAATCTATGACATTGGCTTCATTGACCCATATTGGGTTCATGAAGCTAATCTCAAACTAAGCCCCCAGGATACGGAGGATAATATAGTACACGCGTTAAGGTTTCAAGAAACCAAAAGGGAAATACTATTTCCTTACAACTTCCAGTGAGTGTTATTGTCTTGTATACACTTTCTATTTCGCTTACTCGATGTTAAGTATATAATTGATTAGTTATGCATTCGCAGGTACCACTATATTCTGTTAATCATTCAACTTGACAAAGGGCGTGTACTAGTCATGGACTCGAAACATAAACCCCTTGAGACGTGGAAGGACATGCATATACTTCTCCAGCGGTAATTCTAATCATTACGACACTATATCGGCAACGTTCGTGAATTTTATGATATCAAATACTTAATAACTTAGTTTATTCGTTTTCTACGCCGGGCAGCGCTTGGAAACGGTTCACCAAGAAGGCTAGGGGTGTTTGGAAAGAGGAGCTTACATTTCAACCACTAGATGCAAGCACCACTAGCTATATCCGCGCATCTCTTTGATTCTAGTTTTGATACAGTTATTATCATGCTTGATTATTATTTTGATTGAACTCTGTTGTCGTAAAGTGCCTGACGCAGGGACCAGGTAACAATCTATGTGGATACTATGTATGCGAGTTCATCCGGCAGACGTGCGATGAGAAGGGCAGAAATTTAGAGCAACTCCACGTACGTAAACAATTTCTATAGTTTTTAATTACAATCAAATTGTGTTTAGTTTCATATTCATATAGGCTGACTCCTTTTTTAAATCAGATCGAACGTCTACGGGACGGTCTTCTGCCAAAGGATCGCATACGAGCAATACAGGAGGAATTGGCGGGATTCTTGGATGCAGAAGTCCTAAACACACAAGGGGAATACTACTCGGCTGTGTATAGACAATAGGATTTGTAAAAATAGCAACTTTCAAGAAATTGGCCGGTAGCATCGAATAGCAACTTTTGTATGTAGTGCATGAACTCGATCCGTGTATTGAATGTAATGTTGTCATGATGATCTTGTGTAATATAAGGTTCCTTCATTGATAAGTGCAAAACACTAAATAAACAATAAAACAACCTAAATGAATTCTCTGCCGCGGCACAAAAAGTGGCGAAAATGCTGCCGCGGCAACAAAATGTGCCAAAATGAATTCTCTGCCGCGGCAGAGAAATGGGCCAAATCTCTGCCGCGGCAGCAGGTTATTAGTCCCGGTTCGTGTAATGCTCCACCCCCCCTCGCGCTCTGATGCCGCCACCTGCACCCTTTTGTCCCGGTTGGTGGGGCAACCGGGACTAAAGGTTAGGGCTTTGGTCCCGATTGCCCCGTCCCGGTTGGGCAACCGGGACTAAAGGCCCATACGAACCGGGATGCATGGAGCTCTTTGTACTAGTGAAGCCACGTGGGGATGCCAACAAAAAACACGAGTTGAGCACTCGCGCGGGAGTGCATCTGCTAGCAAGGGAGTAATTATAGTTCGTTTATCTCTCAATACCATGAAGACAAAAAACAAATGTTAGTGACCCAAATTACTTGAGTCAAATTTGTCTAGATTCAGATATATCTAGACTTATTTTAGTGTTAGATATATCCAAATTTAGATAAAATCAAGTCAACTAATATGGTCGGAGGGAGTACGAAAATCAGAATATTAATATATACCGTATTTAAAATGTTTCGTGGGTCGAGCGTTTCGACAGGAGCGGTCGGAACCACTTGGCACCGTGACGGTTCCTTGCCCAATCATTAAAGGATAAGATTTTTTATTAGCCAGCTCAATTCATGTGCAAAAATTTAAAATGGTTTGTAGATTAAACCGTTCATCCGATTTAGAATCTGTTTTCACCGTTGTACTAATCGCGACGAGATTTTCGAAACTACATCCCATGTTGGTATGTTCTGATAATTTTTTGGACCAAAAGTTACTCACCCATAACACTTGAGTTATTTGGGCCGTAGTATATAAGTATCACAAAAAGAGCATGAAACTACGTCGATCTGATGATGATAGTTATATGATAAACACATAAGTAACTCTATTCTGAACACCTGGATAACTCCCTTTGGATATAGTTGATAACTATAATCTGATCAGGTGGATAACTCTATAAGAAATAGATGGATAACTCCATTTGAAATCAGTTGATAACTATAACCTGATCAGGTGGATAACTCTATAAGCAGCGGGTGAATAACTTTAATCTAGAGGGTGGGTAACTACATCGATCTAATGATGATAGCTATATGACAGACACATGGATAACTCTATTCTGAACACCTGGATAACTCTCTTTAGATTTAGTTGATAACTATAATCTAATCAGGTGGATAACTATAAGAAGTAGGTGGATAACTCCATTTGAAATCAGTTGATAAGTATAACCTGATCACGTGGATAACTCTATAAGTAATAGGTAGATAACTATCACGTACAGAGCATGGAACTACATCGATCTGATGATGATAGCTATATGACAAACACATGGGTAACTCTATTCTAAATACCTGGATAAATCTCTTTGGATTCAGTTGATAAATATAACCTTATTAGATGGATAACTCTATAAGCAGTAGGTGGACAACTCCATTTAAAATCAGTTGATAACTATAACCTAATCATGTGGATCACTCTATAAGCAGTGGGTGGATAACTTTTATCTAGATGGTGGGTAACTACATCGCTCTGATGATGATAGCTATATGATAAACACATGGGTAACTATATTCTAAACACTTGGATAACTCCCTTTGGAATCAGTTGATAACTATAATCTGATCAGGTAGATAACTCTATAAGCAGTAGATAGATAACTCCATTTAAAATCAGTTGATAACTATAACCTAATCAAGTGGATAACTCTATAACCAATTTTTACAAGTACAAGTTTGCGATTCAATTTTCTTCAAACACTATTACCAATTTTGGTTCGGACTAGTGAAAATAAATTAGAGTGAATTTTACTTTTTACCCTCTACTTGTGCATTTGTGACACTAATTACCCTATGTAGTGAAAATTCATCTAAATTACCATGTTTGGAAACTTTAAACCCTTATTTTCTGATGCATATCTATTGGACAAGGTGTGAGGTGACGATTGAACTTCAAAATTATCAAGATGACAACAAAGAATAGAATATTTGGTGCAGAGAAGGGTAGATATGATTGACGACAACGTCCCCCGATCTTGACATATTTTATGGCGGCACATCGTCCTAATATGTTAGCCTTATTCAAGAACAAGTGTTGAATGTGAAAACGGGACAAAATCATGCTTAGAATTTTCTTAAATAGGACATTTGGGTACAACTTTTACTAAATAGGATAATTAGTGTCTCAAATGCACAAATAGAAGGTAAAAAATGGAATTCACTCAAAAATTAAGAGCTCGTAAAGATTGACCAAGAATTCCTAGGAAAAAAATAAATCAAAAAAATATGCTGAGTACGTGGACCGATCCTTGCAGTGAACGCTCCCATCCTCTACAATTCTATCGTGAATAGCCACTAGTACACACACAAAAATCATCAATCTATTCCCTGAATGAGTGCTGGTTGATCCATAAAGGCCCGATGGAGCTGATTGGATTGATAAACTGCTACAAAATTGATCCGTGAAGCGCCAGCCTAGCTTACCTGTGAGTCCCAAGCTAAAGGATCCACGAACTGGCGATTCAGATTGTAGGAAGAGAATTATGGCGGAGGCTGTCACAGAGCCTATGGTGAAACTGTGGAAGTGCTCCCCTACGGCAGAGATTGTTGGCGAAACAATTTTTTGAAGACAACCAACAGTAGATCAAACCAACTAGGATTGTCGTGTTCGTTTGCAGCCGGGGCTGGAGGAGCGGCGGGCGACGGGCGGTGCCGGCAGAGGACGGGCACGTCGCCGTCGCTATTGGCGGCGGGGCGCAGCAGCAGCAGTTCGCACAGGGATAGGAGGGGCGCGCCTGGCGGAAAGGGCCAGAGGAGAATCAGGCCACGCCGGGAGAGAAGGGGTGCCTCATGAGGAGACGAGACAAGGAAAGGAGACACGATGGTTCCGCTGAGATCTCAACCGTTCATACTGATCCAACGACCAACATGAGTCCACCGGGTTTGGACGTTTTCAGACCGCCCTGAGAATAGAATTTCCGTTATTGTATGGCTTTTAGAACTCCTAGTTTGGGTGTCACGGATGCACCAAAAGGCTTGGTGCACACTTGGTCTTATGTTAATCGTTGACAACGGCATTCTAGCTTCTTAGGGTGTGTTTAGTTCATCTGTAGATTCCTGAAAATCGGCAGTGGAAAATCTGCTGTGGAAAAGCTGTTGTGAGCTAACGATTATGAAAAGGCTAAAAGTTGTTTGGTTGAAACTGTTGAATAATAGAGCAATTTACCAAGCGAATTACCCATAATAAACGCTAGATAAAATATGATTAGAATAAAAGACAAAATACTAATCATGTGAAATAGTGAAAACAGATTAATACAGATAACCAAGCAGACTGCAAGACATAGGTCTTGCGATGCGATCAGAACAAGATTGATAAAGAAAACATACACGACAGCGGCAGCAGAAGTGGAACCGTCGGTGTTTGTGTTGGCACCGTCGTTAGCCATGTCGTCGAGGAAGAGGGTGCTGATGTCGGGGAAGAAGTCCTCGTTGGGGAAGACGTCGGCGCAATCGGTATCCGAGAGGGAGTCCATGATGAAGCCAGTAGTCGCGCCGATAGAGCTCCCCAAAAACCTTATCGCCCTTCTCCCGTACAGGACTCGAAGAAGCGGGGTCTCGGAGACCTACTGTCTCGGCTAGCGGTGCACGCCACAAGACGGGATGGGGAAGATCTAAGTAGCGCAGTGCTCTGGAACCGGAGGCGCTAAGGGTTTGTGGTAGTGTGTCAAAGAGGAGGCGCGACCTCTCTCTTATATAGACATAGCTGAAGATGAAACGAACAAACAGAAGTTGAAACGAACAGGCAGCCCACCGGGCAGCCTCCACTCAGCTCATATTTATTTAGCTCGTATTAAAAGTCCAAAACGTTTCAACTTCTGTATGTCTTTTCATATTCCATTCATGCGTGGCAAAATAAAGCTCGGCTCGGCGAGATTCCCGCAACCCGCGGCGCGCGCGTCGGGACGTGACGTGACGAGGCGAGGAGGAGGAGGAGCGCGCGTGTGGAACTCTCTCCTTCTCCTTCTCATCCTTTTACCAAGTGGTAGGAGAGCTCACCTTATAAGCTAGTCCAACTTCCACTCAACTAGCAATGTGGGACTAAACATTTGTCCCAGCTCTTGCCTTGCATGAATGGGCCACATGGGCCTCTAGGATTTTCAGGAATTATTGAAATGGAAAATGGGCTAGACTATTTGGGCCAAAATTCCAACAATCCCCCACCAGATCCCAGAGGCACATGTAATTTGCCTTTGGTTCCAAAACATTGTTTATATACCGGTACTGTAGTGGAGACTGTTAAGTTGAACTTCCACCTAGAATTCTATGCTACACTAGGTTGCGACTTGTATAGTGGACTATGCCTTGAACTGCAAGTTTGCTGCAACCTAGCTTCACACGAAGCCTTGACCGATACTGGGCTACCGTGGGACTTCCCCGCGGGTGGAGCTTATGCGTCATACTCCATGGCCTTTCATGAGTTTATTAGAGAGCACACAACCCTCATAGACTGCGACGTTTGATAGTCAGACTCATATAGGTGTGTTCTTCAATAGATGTTCTGCAGGACAACATCTCTGCTTAAGATTAAGCCATTTAGAACACATTAAGATAAAATCAACCTGTCGTGCAGAATAGGAAAGTATTGCATCTTCACGGAGTGGTGTTCATTAAAGTGGGAATACTTTTCTCTCAGTCTACCAACAGCTTGTCTCCCAATTCTAATTCACAGGATCTCCGATCACATAGATTGGTTTGCCACTGTGGAAACCTCATAGTGTGGGTCTCATACCCATCTCCTTCGATGCATTTTTTGTCACATTGTGTGATAGTCCCTTTGTGAAGGGATCTGCCATGTTCTTAGATGTTTGGATATAATCCAATACAATAACTCCGGAGTTTCTCATTTTCCTGACAGATTTTAGTCTCCTCTTCACATGTCTTGAGGACTTCATATTATCCTTAGAACTATTCACCTTAATAATCACAGTTTGATTATCACAGTTCATTGGAATTGCGGGTATAGGTTTTTCAACCACAGGTAAGTCCATCAAGAGTTCACGAAGCCACTCTGCTTCAACAGTGGCCGTGTCTAGTGCTGTGAGTTATGCTTCCATAGTTGATCTCGTTAAGATGGTTTGCTTGCAAGACTTCCAAGAAACAGCGCCACCACCAAGTGTGAAAACATATCCACTCATGGCCTTTATCTCGTCAGTATCAGATATCCAATTTGAATCACTATAAACCTCTAGTACCCTCGGATACCCAGTATAGTGTATGCCATAGCTCGCAGTGCCTTTTAGATATCTCATAACTCTCTCAAGAGCATGCCAGTGATCATCTCCTGGATTTGAAACAAATCGACTGAGTTTGCTTACAGCAAAGACGATGTCAGGCCTCGTGGCACTAGCTAAATACATAAGCGAGCCAATGATTTGAGAGTATCTTAGTTGATCTCTAGCATTTCCTCGATGCTTTCGAAGCAACACACTATAATCATACGGTGTAGGAGAAAAATTGACGTCGCTATACCCGAAACGACTCAAGATCTTTTCCACATAGTGGGACTGAAGCGGTGTAATCCCACCATCATCATCTCTCAATAGCTTGATGTTCAGGATGACATCAGCTACTCCCAGATCCTTCATCTCAAAGGAACGAGATAATAAATCTTTGACCTCCTTAATTGCATTAAGGTTGGTTCCGAAAATCAGTATGTCATCAACATACAAACAAAGGATGACTCCCTCACCCCCACCATGGCGATAGTATACACACTTGTTAGCTTCGTTTAGAACAAAGCCTGCAGCGGTTAAGGTTTTATCAAAAAATTTGTGCCACTGCTTAGGTGCTTGTTTAAGACCATATAAAGACTCCAGTAGCTTGCACACTTTTCTTTCTTGACCATTTACTACAAAACCATCTGGTTGATTCATATAAATTTCCTCATCCAACTCTCCATTTAGGAAAGACGTCTTAACGTCCATTTGTTGAACGAGAAGACCGTGTGAGACAGCCAGAGAAAGTAGTACTCGAATGGTGGTCAACCTTGCCACAGGTGAGTAAGTGTCAAAGAAATCTTCACCTTCCTTTTGGGTATAACCCTTGGCCACAAGCCTTGCCTTGTACTTCTCAATAGTACCATTAGGCCTTAGTTTCTTCTTAAACACCCATTTACATCCTACAGGTTTGCACCCATAAGGACAATCAGTGATCTCCCATATTTCATTAGCTAAGATGGAATTCATCTCACTATGAACAACTTCCTTCCAGTAGTCAGCATCAGGATATGCATAAGCTTCTGAAATGGAAGTGGGAGTGTCATCGACAAGCTACACAATGAAATCATCACCAAAAGACTTTGCAGTCCTTTGTCTCTTGCTCCTATTAGGAATTTCATTATCATCCTCCTTAGGACTATCAGAGTGTTCAATTGGAATGGTAGATTCAGAGAATATAGCAAATTCCTGATTAGATGAACTAGGTATCTCCGGATTTGATGAGTTAGGTTTATCCTTCATTGGAAAGATATCCTCAAAGAAAGTTGCATCAGTCGACTCCATGATTGTACGACATGAATGTCAGGCACTTCAGATTTTACTATCAAGAATCTATGACTAATGCTATGAAAAGCATAGCCCAGAAAAACACAATCAATGGTTTTTGGTCCAAGCTTGTGCTTCTTGGGGATTGGTACATTAACCTTTGCCAAACAACCCCAAGTATGTAAGTAAGAGAGTTTTAATCTTTTCTTCTCCCATTCTTCGAATAGAGTAATTTCTTTGTTCTTTGTGGAAACTCGGTTTAGGACATGACACGCGGTCAATAGTGCCTCCCCCTACCATTCCTTAGAAAGACCCGATGTGTCTAACATGGCGTTAACCAAATCTGTTAGAGTACGGTTCTTTCTTTAGGCTACTCCATTTGACTGGGGTGAGTAGAGAGGCGTCCTCTCATGAATTATGCCATGTTCCGCACAAAAGGAATCAAACTCGTTGAAAAAATACTCTCCACCACGATCAGACCTAAGCCTCTTAATCTTTCGATCAAGTTGATTTTATGCCTTAGCTTTATAGATTTTGAAGAAACTCAAAGCCTCATCTTTTGATTTCAGAAGATACACATGACAATATCTCATAGAGTCATCGATCAAAGTCATGAAATATTTCTTTCCACCTTTTGTCAACACACCATTCATCTCACAAAGATCAGAATGTGTGATCTCTAGTGGTGTTAAATTTCTCACTTCTGCAGTCGTATGTGACTTGCGAGGTTGTTTAGCTTGCACGCAGACTTGGCACTTAGATCCCTTAACAGTTGAGAAATCAGGGATTAAATTCATTTTGGCTAGCCACGTCATACAACCAAAATTAATATGACAAAGACGAGAGTGCCAGACATTTGATTCAAAATTCGTGTAAATATGATTAATAACTTTATTACAAATGTCTGACAGAGATAAGCGGAACAAGCCTCCGCATTCATAGCCTTTACCAACAAAGGTTCCATACTTCAAAATTACAAATTTATTGGACTCGAATACAATCTTGTAGCCATCTCGACACAGAAGAGATCCGCTAACAAGATTTTTATTTATTGAGGGAACATGATGCACGTTCTTCAGGCGCACGGTCTTTCCCGAAGTGAACTTCAGATCGACCGTACCAACACCATGAACAGAAGCATGCGAGCCGTTCGCCATCAGCACGGTTTGAGTCCCTCTGACCTGATATGAAGAAAACATGGAAATATCAGAACAGACATGTACATTAGTGCCCGTGTCAATCCACCAATCAGGAGAATGACATAATGAAAGAACAATAGGTAATATACCATACCCAACATCTTTCATCTCAATGTCGCTCATGACAACATTAGCAGTCTTGCTGCTCTTCTCATGCTGGCGCTTGTCAAAGCGGTTGGGACAAGCAGGAGCCCAATGATTAGGATCACCGCACACATGACAAGCACCTTTCCTCTTATCAGTCTTCTTCGTGAAGCTGGTGGACTGTGAGGCCTTGTTCTTTCCATCGAACTTTCCTTTGTCATCAAACTTGCCTTTGTTCTTGAACTTGTGAGGCTGGAAGTTCCTTTTCTGTACCAGGTTGGCATTAGAACCTCCCTCGGTACCTCGAGCACGTGTGTCTTTTGCTCTCGCCTTCTCTTCCACATCAAGAGTCCCAATGAGATCCGTCACGAAGAACTCTTGTCTCTTGTGCTTCAGAGAAGTAGCAAAATTCCTCCATGACTGGGGAAGTTTGGCAATGATGCCTTTGGCAACAAACTTGTCCGGTAACACACAAGTGCAGTGCTCAAGCTCCCTGGCAAGTGACTGTATCTCATGAGCCTGCTCCACAATGAGGCGGTCATCAACCATCTTATAGTCATAGAATTGTTCCATGACATACAGTTCACTGCCAGCATCGGAGACTCCAAATTTTCTCTCGAGCGCATCCCACATATCTTTGCCATTGCTAAATGACAAATATGAATCGACAATATTGTCGCCAAGGATGTTGATCAAGGCAGCCTTGAAAGTGGTATCAAGTTTTTGGAACGCCTCTTCCTGAGCGGGATTAAGTTCTCCCTCAGGTGCGCCATAGATGGCGTTATAGCAGCTCATGGTCTGAAACCAGAGCACTGCTCTCGCACGCCATCGTTTGTAATTCACACCTTCAAACACAAGTGGCTTCATAGAAGCAACAAAGCCACTTGGGGCAAATTGCATGAAATGAGGTTTTTGGATTGTTGAATAATAGAGCAATTTACCAAGCGAATTACCCATAATAAACATTAGATAAAACATGATTAGAATAAAAGACAAAATACTAATCATGTGAAATAGTGAAAACAGATTAATACATATAACCAAGCAGACTGCAAGACATAGGTCTTGAGATGCGATCAGAACAAGATTGATAAAGAAAACATACACGGCATCGGCAGCAGAAGAGGAACCGCCGGTGTTCGTGTTGGCACCGTCGTTAGCCATGTCGTCGAGGAAGAGGGTGCTGATGTCGGGAAAGAAGTTCTAGTTGGGGAAGACGTCGGCGCAATCGGTATCCGAGAGGGAGTCCGTGATGAAGTCAGTAGTCGCGCCGATAGCGCTCCCCAAAAACCTTATCGCCCTTCTCCCGTACAGGACTCGAAGTAGCGGGGTCTCGAAGGCCTACTGTCCCGGCTAGCGGTGCACGCCACAAGACGGGATGGGGAAGATCTAAGTAGCGCAGTGCTCTGGAACCGGAGGCGCTAAGGGTTTGTGGCAGTGTCCGCGATGCGCGTGTCGTGTCGTGTCGTGTCGTGGCGTGGCGTGGCGTGGCGTGGCGTGGCGTGGCGTGGCGTGGCGTGGCGTGGCGAGGAGGAGGAGGAGCGCGCGTGTGGAACTCTCTCCTTCTCCTTCTCATCCTTTTACCAAGTGGTAGGAGAGCTCACCTTATAAGCTGGTCCAACTTTCACTCAACTAGCAATGTGGGACTAAACATTTGTCCCAGCTCTTGCCTTGCATGAATGGGCTACATGGGCCTTTAGGATTTTCAGAAATTATTGAAATGGAAAATGAGCTAGACTATTTGGGCCAAAATTCCAACAAAAACAACTGCCAACTGTGGATGATTCGATTCAAATTATCTAGAATGCCCGTGGGGTCGGAGAGGTTGTTTACATGCTAATTGAACGTATAACGACGATTTGCACACTAATAAACATGACCATCTTCAAAGAATTTTTTATTTATTAATATTTATATATAGCTAATAAAAATTAAAAATGACTTCACAAGATTAATAAAAAAGAATAGATTACAGAAGAGACATATGATTTACAACATGATGTTCGCAGTGGACATAACACCAGATTACATAATAAGTTACCATCTTCATAGTGCATAGTAATCAATAGGTAATTTCATAGATGACTATATTACTGTAATTAGCTCATAGAATCAAATTGTCTAGAAAGTGTGAAGTAACATAGCTAGTTACCACAACCATTTCTCTCCTTATTTAATAGCATGACATGTCATGAAATTGCTTGTTTAGCAATGCATGTAGTTGCATGTTACTAATTATGTTACTTCTACTATGACTAGCCTTAATGCCAAGAAAACCTTTTGTTTAGATATGGTTCATATCTGTGTAAGAATTTTACAAGGCTAAATACCATAACCCAAAGATAAGCGAAAGTGAGACAAGTTCATGTGTTTGTTAGAATTGTCAAGATTGTGGGAAGATTCGAAGAGTCACCAAATGGGCTTATATATTCTAGAGTCTTAACTTTTTTCACACGATGTTGCTCTTTAAACAATTAAAAGGTCGCATCCATTAACTGAACTCTAGCAAATTAAGCTCCTTGAGATTCAGTTGTACATTGAAGAATGACATATTTATAAATTAGTGATTGGGCTCATGGGGTGGTGCATACGGTACACTAAAACGGGATGTACACTGTATACACACACACACACTAACTCCAACAGTACACATACCCTAACAAGCATGGAAACTACACTTCCTCATAAAAGATCACCATAAATGATAATTCTTGGATCATTTTTTAATATATTGACCCAAGAAATGCAAGGATGTACTCTCTCCGTTTTAAAATATAAAATATTTTAGGTCTGTGAAGAAAATATATCTAGACATTTTTTAGCGTGTAGCTTCACTTCAAACCTGAGTGAAACTACGTACTAAAAATAGTCTAAATACATTTGCTTTAGAAAGCTAAAACATCTTATATTTTGAAACGAAGGAAGTAGTTCATAATTCAAATGAAGTTATTTAGGTCCAAATGTTCACTTTTGAAAAAATAACATACAAAATCTGTAACCCTTCCATCTTCCCACGCTGGCAAGTACATGTTAATAACAAAAGCAAAAGACTCCGCCACTTGATTTGGAAAAATTATCTTCTTCTAGTGATGGAAAAGGAATATTTGGGTGGAAAATCACGGTGCCATGTAAATGGACTCTAGCAAATCTGGCCCAGCATGGACTGTGATCTAGGCTGGCCATCAATCTCGTCCATAAAATTCCTATCTACTCAATCCGGGCCATCGCCGTATGGGCCACAGGCCAGTATCAAGTCAACCTGGAAATGCCCTTCGTCCTCTGTACTGCCGCCGATTCAGGGAGCACCCCGTCATCGCCGTGGCCGCCGTTGCGGAGTCCTCGAGCGCCTACGCAGTACTACGCTCTACTCCCGCCCAGTGCCCCCTTCCTTGCCCACCGGAACCGATTCTGATTCTCTGCTCCGCGCTGTCGCCCGTCGTCCCTCGCGACCTCGGGCGGGTAGGCAATTTGCCCTCGAATCTGATGACTGAACTCGCCGGAGCACCTGGGCGTGGCATCGCCCAGCTCCACCTCCGCCCGCCCTTGCGGAATGGTCCCCGAGAAGCCATCGCGTCCCCGCGCTCACGTCTCGCAAAACCAAGCTTGCGCGGAAGGAGGTCAGTCTGGATTATTCCTTCATCTCACTTCGAAGTCTGAACGTGCTAAGGCTTAATTTCAGTTTTGCCACACAGCTCACAGTTGAACCTGAAAACCATCATACCTACCTTTCGACGGACAGAAACAACGAGTGTATGCGTATAAAATCTAGCCACATAGCTAGTTTCAGGAACGAATTCACACACCAGACGTCAACCTTGTCAGCGTCTTACTTTCAGGACACGAATTCTTTCTTAGGATGCCCAAAATACCATGCTTATAGCCTAATTCATTACCCACGTTCAAGAGAGCAAACACAAATTCACTGACCGAAGCAACATGGTAGTGATAACTAGAACGCTACAAGGAAAAACACTGAAACATATACAACAGCTACACTTCATTGTCCTTACTAAACCTGACAAGAACACAGCTAAACAAGCAACCATACACACTCAATTTACACATGGAGCTGGAATTTATGATGCATAGAGTATTAGAGTTACCCTTCTCTCTGTCAGCTAAGCATTCCGGACCACCTTTGGCTTGATTACGGCGTCCTTTCTCCTTCCTGTCAGAATCCGCTTGAGCAAGTTACTGTTCCCCTTCTCCTTGCTCGGGACAATGGCAAGTGCTGCTACCTTCACAGCAGCTTCACTCTTGCAGGTTCCACTCGCTCCGCAATGTTTCGCGGGTAGAACCACTGGCGTTGGGTGAGAACCACATGATGACTCTGAATCATCGCCTCCCTTGTCAGCAGAAAAGCTTCTTGCATGTGTTGACCTTACTTCTGAGCATATGATCTCCTTGGTCTTCGGGGAGCTGAGGTAGTCAAATCCACCATCGTCCACAGCTAGCATCTCATTTAACGATTGCGACCGAGGTTTTCGCTCAGGATGGAGAACTGATGTCGCTTCCTTTGGTGATGAAAGTGCTTTCAGTTGCTTTCCCAGGTTTAGGATAGTCTCCTGACACTCGATGAGTTTCTCTGATGCCGTCGATATCTCCAACTGCTGTGTGAACAAAGGGGATTAAATGTTTAACGTTTACTTCTAAATTTTCAAAATGTAGGTAATACTCATGGACTAAAGATCCTTCAGAGAGGGGTATAGTCAAGAAACCACACAGCAAAAAACTGATTAAATGGATGTAAAAACATGTTTAGTTGTTTCGATTGGTCTCACGACACAAGCGGTCCAGATGGTCTTTTTGCCATCATATAGGATCACAAACTTGTAACATACAAAATTGCCATAAATAGTAATATGTTATATTCCATTGCCAGAGTGGAACAAAAATGGTGGAAGAGTGTTCTCATTTTACATTTAATTATTTTCTGTATTAAATATTAGGCTGCCTTTCTATTTACCAAAGTCACATTTGAGGCTGCATGATATTTGGGTTAGTATACTAGGATAAAAAGAATGTGACATATTCTGGCAGAAAAAATTATATACATGTAAACATAAAGTCTGGAAACCACCACAATGGAGCAAATTTCACATAATGGTAAATTCAAAATATGTGTTTCTTTCCTTCTAAAAATAATACTAACACTAAGCATGATTTGAAAAAGCAAAAAATTAAGAAATACGTGGATCTTACCATGTGCAAATTCTTTTCTTCATTTCTGGAAACACATTTTGGGCCCTCTTTAGTAGAGTTACTGCTTCCCTGTAGATTGGCCTTGTTTACCTCAGAATTATAGATGCGTTTGTGTTTTTCAAGCTCACTCACTGTTGATTCATCATTGACACTATGTACTATTATTTTTCCTGTTTCCTTCAATGCATTAAGTTCTGCTCGCAAACTTGAAGACTTTCCTTCCAATTCGTGGGGTTTCAAGACTGACACTTCATTCCTTATACTCTGTGTGTCATCATTAGGTTTAGGTCCAATATCCATGTAGCTTGATGCAGAAACTAGTGACATCTGCATGCTGTTTGGGGTGCTGGGTTCATCTATGCCATTTGTGGTTTGGGTTGCTATTTGCTTGGCTGCAACAGCTTCAAGCCCATCACTGCTATCTAACTCCAGATGCTTTATGATACTTTCCCTCATGTCCGATACATCTTGGAGTGAAAAGCAGTGGTTGATTATCCAATCCAGTGTGATGTTCACTTCAAAAACGAACCTTTCAACATCGATATTCCCATACAGGAGCTCATTGCATACAACAATGAAGTTCCGCAGTACACAAGTAAGTTCTGATGTTTTCCACAAGAATGCATGAGCAAAATAACCAGTTATGGCTGTAGAGTGATCACCCATGTTGTCACCAGATTGCACGAGTTTGCTGTTGTGATCCTTTGACGATCTCTGAATAACACCCTCGACAAGTTCAATTAACTTCACGAGTCCGTTCTCAATCTTGTAGTGTTGAACTCGATCAGTTGTTTCATTGGGACCATCAACTGAAACCAGCTCTTTCCCTGCTGATTCTATTGCTTCTCTCTTTGCATCATACAAATTCGAAGGTTTCTTGTCACATACCATTGCTAGCCTTTCTATTTCTTCAAAGTCATCCATAAAACTCATGTCTGATACTCTTGTGCTCTTACAAGAAGGTGTGGACAGCTTCCCTTTCTTGAAATGTTCAAGTTCAGAAATTAAGGCTGACGCCCATGAACCTGAACAGCTGGCGTTATCTTCATTGCGACCATCCTCAGAGATAGATGACAGAGGATTTTCAGCCACTGTAGGACTTATTTTTACTAGTTCTGTGGCAGCCCGCTCACCTGATAAATCTTCAAGTTGAGCTTCAACTAGAGAAAGTTTAGAGGTTGCGCGAGCAAGCATAGTACGAGAAAACTGAAGTTCACCGTCCTTTCTAGAAAGAGATTCCTTCATGGCTTTATTTTGATCTTCCGTCACATGTAGCCTTGCAAGCAATGAAGAACTTGCCCGTGACGTGTCAGAAAAGTTCTGTCCTGGATCATATGAATTGAATGATGTCGTGGAATTCAACTTTCCCATCTGTGCCTGTGTTGTATTGTTGCCCAGTGTATCAACTTCACTTCTCATCTTAGCAATGGCAGCAGGTCCTGGTAGCCTTTTACGTACCATTGAACGCAGTCTCTTGCACTCTTCTTCTAGCTTTGTAATCTTCCTTATGTTTTCAAGATGTTGTTTGTGTGAAGCATCAGCTGATTTGAGATTACACTTCCTTTCCTCACTTCGAATATCAAGTTGCTTTTGCAGCATACAAACCTCATATCTAAGAGAAGAGTTTGATCTCTCTGTTGACTCTAGCTTTACCACAAGGTCCTTCAAGTCTGACTCTTTCACTGCATTTAATTCAGTTAGATCTAAGATGATTTTCTCTTTTTCTGAGAGGATTTCAGATAGTCTGCTATACTCATCATCCAAGCTAGCAATTATGTTTTCTTTCTCCTCTAGATTTTCTTCCAGCTTATGAACTTTATCCTTCTCAGCAGAAATTATTTTAGCAGTGTCCTTTATCAATAACTCCCTCTCTAGCATTGTAACATTTAGAGCCTCATCAAGCTGGCAAATCCTTTGCTCAACTGCAGATTTCTGGTGTAGAGTGTCATCAAGTTCTGTCTTGATAGCTATAGCTTCTGCTTCTGCTTTCTCCCAACCTAGATGAACATTTGTAACCAAAAAACAGTTTGTCAGAAATATGATAGCCAACATTTATCATGCATGCATGATGCAGTTTTACTTCTAGAATGCACTATTCATAATGTTCAACGAAAGGACCGGGACATGTGTGGAATGATAGTGAAGTGTATAGATTAAGTACCTAGTATGGCTTCTTCAGCTACTTTTGCTTGCTTGGCTAAAATAGCACCCTTCTCGAAGCATTCAGCCTGAGCAAATGAAAGTTGTTCATGTAAACCTTGCAAGGATCTCTCTAATCGTGCAATCTTCTCCTTCATCATAGAAAAAAGGTTGAAGTCATTGCCATGGGTTAATTAGTAAGTACTATAAGCTTGTTGAATCCAAATAAATTTGTAGATGATGTACCTCCTGTTCCCTCTCTAAAATATTGGATTTATTCTTTGCTAAAACCGTCCTTTCTGATGCTTTCTTTCTCCAAAGCCATGTTTTATGGTCCATCAATGAATGCTCTGTTTTCACCAATACTCAATGGTATATGCAAGATTCCCTAAAAAGTAGACGTAGATACAATATTAGTGCTCATATTTCCATCAAATCACATACGGGGGTGCTACTTCGGCAAAAGAATAACAAAATGCGTATCAAATCAACTTTGCAAAATTGTTTCTAGAAACTAGAGTAGTATACAATTTGATACCAAGGTTCATTATTTTTGCCAGTAAAGTTTATGCACACAATTTTCCGATTCCACAACTTTCATTCTTTGGCGCTTTGCTAAAAAATGTTTAGTTTGTTACTACAAATTTGGAACCGTGGGCACCTAATCCACTGGGCAAGATAACATTTTCTTCTTCTACCAGCTGCATTATCTTTTACTTTCAAGACAGAAGGCGACAGTATACTAAAAAAGAAACAACAGGGCATATTGAGGTTCGCGTAGCTCTATCCCCAGTGCACCTACCACTTGTTCCAAAAGGTTAGAGTTAGATTCTTAACCAAAATGTACCACATTTGCTTCAGAAGAGTTAGTACAGAATTAGCCATCAAGATTGTAGCTTCTTCCAGAACTCAAGTAGTGGCCGCACACTAGCATATTGATCCAGAACTGCGAGCAACCCACCAGCGAAGCCTTTTAACGCCGGTAGGTACATAGAACATCTAATTATGTGAGGCAAGTACATTGTACCACAGGTCAAAATTCGTAAAAGTATGGTAAAAATAGCATTAGAAGAAGTGCTTCTCCTCTGTCTCAACAATTATACAACTAGCACTTGGTGCTTCTGCTTTGTCTCAACAACATTAGTACTACTACTCAGGCACCTTCCTATAATAAAGGATGGTACCTAATGCAAGTACTCTTTTCGGCAACTGCAACTCAACCCTTATAAGCCATTAATGAATCTGCTATGCTAATTGGGAATCTGGACCAAAATTGACACTCTCTGTGTACTCTTATCTCTGTCTGCAGATTGGCTCCCCCAACTCGGAAGGTGCGAGGGAGAACAAGACTGAAGAAAGGAAGAAGCCCAAGCAAGCAGTGAAAACCTCACTACTAGAATATCCACACGAAATTGGCAAAATTGCCTTGTTTGCTTCCAAGCAGGTGAAGAAATCGGCGTGGCAGCTAGAAGCCTAAACCTTTTCCATGCAAGCAACCAACTATCAGCAAGTGCTGTGAAGCAACTTGGCCAAAACCATCGCCATCTTAGTAGCACCAAACTGATAACCCCTAACTCCAGGTAACCCCATCGTTTTCCCAACCACCAAACATGGAAATATCCCAAGGATAAGGGAGAAGGAAGATTGCAAGAACACGAGAGATGGTGACCTCCCAGTGAGTTTATGCACATGAATTTTCTAGCTTCCATTCTTTGGCGCTTTGCTAAAAATGTTTAGTTTGTTACTACAAATTTGCAACTGTGGGCACCTAACCACCAGGCAAGATAACATTTTTCTTCTTGTACCAGCTGCATTGTCTTTTACTTTCAATGCAGAAAGCGAAACTAAACTAAAAAAGAAACAACAGGGAATATTTAGGTTTGCTTAGCTCAATCCCCAGTGCACCTACCACTCGCTCCAAAAGGTTAGATTCTTAACCAAAATGTACTACATTTCCTTCAGAAGAGTTAGTAAAAAATTAGCCAGCAAGATTGTAGCTTCTTCCAGAACTCAAGTAGTGGCCGTGCACTAGCATTGATCCAGAACCGCGAGCAACCCACTGGCGCTGGTAGGTACATAGAACATCTAATTATGTGAGCCAAGTACATTGTCCCACAGGTAAAAATAGGTAAAAGTATGGTAAAAATAGCATCCGAAGAAGTGCTTCTCCTCTGTCTCAACAATTATACAACTAGCAGTTAGTGCTTCTGCTTTGTCTCAACAACATTAGTAGGAGTACTACACTCAGGGACATGTATATTACAAGGATGGCACCTAATGCAAGTACTCTTTTCGGCAACTACAACTCAACCCTTACAAGCTATTAATGAATCTGCTATGCTAAAATTGGGAATCTGGACCAAAACTGAGACTGTCTGTATGTTGCAGATTGGCTCCCCCAACTCGCAAGGATGGGAGGGAGAACAAGACCGAAGGAAGGAAGAAGCCCCAAACAAAGCAGTGAGAACCTCACTACAAGAATTGCCACACAGGATTGGCAAAATTGCCTTGTGGTTCGAAGCAGGAGAAGAAATTGGCGTGGCAGGTTGAAACTTAGAACCTTGTCCACGCACGCAAGCAACTATCAGCAAGTGCGGTGAAGCAACTAGGCCAAAACCATCGCCATCTCAGTAGCACCAAGCCGATAACCCTTAACTCCAGATATCCCCATCGTTTTCCTAACCACCAAACATGGAAATATCCAAAGGATAAGGGAGAGGTAATAAGATTGCAAGAACATAAGAACTGGCAGCAGCGAGGTGAGATGAACTGACCTCCTGGTGACTGATACCAAGGTTCTATTATTTTTGCCAAGGTTCTATTATTTTTGCCAGTAAAGTTTAAGCACACTGATTTCCTGATTCCACAACTTCCATTCTTTGGCACTTTGCTAAAAATGTTTAGTTTGTTACTACAAATTGGAACTGTGGGCACCTAATCCACTGGACAAGATAACATTTTTCTTCTTCTAGCAGCTGCATTGTCTTTTACTTCCAATGCAGAAAGCGGCACTAAACTAAAAAAGAAACAACAGGGAATATTGAGGTTAGTTTAGCTCTATCCCCAGTGCAGTGCACCTACCACTTGCTCCAAAAGGTTAGATTCTTAACCAAAATGTACTACATTTCCTTCAGAAGAGTTAGTACAAAATTAGCCATCAAGATTGTAGCTTCTTCCAGAACTCAAGTAGTGGCCACACACTAGCATTGATCCAGAACCGCGAGCAACCCACTGGCGCCGGTAGGTACATAGAACATCTAAATTATGTGAGCCAAGTACGTTTGTCGCAGAGGTCAAAATTGGTAAAAACATGGTAAAAGTATCATCGGAAGAAGTGCTTCTCCTCTGTCTCAGCAATTATGCAACCAGCAATTGGTGCTTCTGCTTTGTCTCAACAACATTAGTACTAGTACTCAGGCAGATTTATATGACAAGGATGCCACCTAACGCAAGTACTCTTTTCTGCAGCTACAATTGAACCCTTACGACCCATTAATGATTCTGCTAGTATGCCAATTGGGAATCTGGACCAAAATTGACACTCTCTGTGTGCACCTTTCTCTGCAGATTGGCTCCCCCAACTCGCGAGGACGGGAGGGAGAACAAGACTGAAGAAAGGAAGAAGAAGCCCCAAGCAAAGCAGTGAGAACCTCACTACAAGAACATCCACACAAAATTGGCAAAATTGCCTTGTTTGCTTGGCGAAGAAATCGGCGCGGCAGCTAGAAGCCTAGAACATCTTGTCCATGCAAGCAACCAACTATCAGCAAGTGCAGCGAAGCAGCTGAGCCAAAACCGTCGCCATCTCAGTAGCACCAAACCGATAACCCCCAACTCCAGACACCCCCATCGTTTTCCCAACCACCAGACATGGAAATATATCCAAAGGACAAGGGAGAAGGAAGAACACAAGAAATGGCAGCACTGAGGTGAGATGAACTGACCTCCCAGTGAGTGAGTGACAGTGGGTAGTGGCTCTGCTGCCGCTTACCAAGAATGAGCTGCTGCTGGGTCACCTGTGACTCTCTGCGGAGGCTGTGAGTGTGAAGGCATCCTGTGGATGGAGGAAAGGGGAGGTGACTGTTGATGACGACAAGGACACACGGTGGTGGTGGAAGGAGGAAAAAGTTGGGGTGCTGGTATAGGAACAAAACTGTCCTACGAGAACTTTATCTGTGGGGCTCCCTAGCAAATAAAGGTGTCCCCTGGGCCCTTGAAATGACACAATTACTTACTAGAGAAAACCACAAAAAGCTACGATACGCAAGAAATTCCACCGTGTTCCCAGGCTAGTTAATCATCTAGCGTGATGTCGTTTACTGCAGAGGCAGCATTCAAGTGTCGGCGGTGGCGGTGGATATGGGAATTCCGTGCACCGCCGTTCAGCTCTCCACTGATTCATTGCCTCTGTCGTTATCTTGTTTGGGTTATTATGGGGGTTGATAAGTTTATTTAGAGTAAAATTGGCTGGCTGGAATTAAACTGGCATGCTGTAGTATGAGCTTACGGCCACATCGAAATGAACATTTTATCTTACATACGTGTACTATGGTAGTAACTGATATCTCCCCATCAAGTGTAATGTAGCTGCGAGAGAAGTTCCCATAGTGAACTTTGGAAACCTCAGAAAAATTCCTCATGATTAAGATAAGATGACTAGAATAGAAGTTGGGGAATGTGGTCGCAGTTTATTGTATCTTGCTGCTTTGCGCTGGAAGCGTACAACTCAAGTCAGTACAAATGCCATCGGCGCATCAATCCATTCTGTCGGCTTGTCTCGCCCACGTACGCCCCACTGCGTACAAAAATCTTCAGTAATAACGCTTACGAGTACGATGACACATGTTTTTCCTGCGTTGAAACACCGTGTTAAGGGGCAAACTGCTGACACGCGGATCCAGATATTTAGCAGACCTTCTGATTCTGATGGATTAACCTACGATGGATTGCTATAGAATCCTGCAACCTTTTATTGCAAAAGAGTGAAGTGTGAGTAGAAAGACAAATGCCGATCTGTTGGTGACGGTGAAAGTGCCATTTGCAACTCCAAACTACTAGCAGAGTATAATTTAGTCTCGTGTCCAACACCCATTATAGCATACTAGCTAAATACCCGTGCGTTGCCACGGTTATAAAAGGATTAGTTTAATTAAAAATACCATTACTTTTAAAAATACAATCCTCTTAGTTTACTATTTTACTATCAAGACATATACTTCATCCGTTTCAAAATATAAGATGTTTTATCTTAGTAAATGAAGTGTATCAAGATGCCGCTTCCCGTCCCGTCCCCTGCCTCCCGGCCCTCGAATCCTTTGCCTCCCTAGTCCCCACGAGGTCGAGCTCGCTAGGAACCAAGCAATTTGACTAAGCGGTACTAAGATACTAAGAGTCGTAATAATTCGGAAAAGGGGTTAAAATGCACAATCGTGAATTATAGAAAAACGGTTCGAAATAGTTTATGAGGAGCTAAAATACAGAAAGGACGAAGGACGAAAACATGTTTACTAATGGCCATCCATCCCAAATAAGTGATTTGGGTTTGTCGATTCGCATATATGTAGGTACTAAAACTTGTAGATAATCTAAATCTAGACAAATTCAAGTCACTTATCGTGAGACAAAAGAAGTACTATTTTAGACATCTATATAAATTTAATATTTAAATATAATTTAACTATCTTTATAGTGAGCTAATAGTCCGTACAATTTGCATTGTCTAAACGAACACAACCCGTAGGTACACTGTCTCGTACATGTGAGACTGTTGGACGCTTGCTCACGCACATTACAATGCCTCGTTTTGTTCTGGATGGAACCAGTACACCTGTGGTCACGTGGTTCTCTGTCGTCCGCACACAACACATACACGCGGAACACTCTCGATCCCCTTTCTCCTCTTCGCGTTCAAACCACCATGGCATGCTCAAATCTGGCCATCGCCGCCGCGAATTCCTGTGCGTGAGCCTCCACGAATTCGATCCCCTTTAGGCGAGAGCTCATCTCCGCAATTCCTGTGCCGCAAGCTCTTGCCGCTCCTCCACGAGAGCACGTGGCCAGAAGCGCCTCACAGCCACGCACAGGCCCCCGTCGACCATGTCGCCTCACCCCTCGCGGAAGCTCGTCATCTACCGCATCCATGATACTCTATAGCAAGCGCCGGCCGCTCCTGCCGTTCCGAGCACCACCGCCTGGCTCTACCTCGCCCCGCCAACGGCCGCGTGTCCTTTCGCTCCTGTTCCGCTCGCACGCGCTTATGGCTGCAGGAGCCAGAAGCTGCGTCCGGAGGCCGGGCCAGGGGATGCGCCGGGCGTCCTCTCTATGGAGGTCCAGGCCGCCCCGGGAGCCTCGTCGTGGAGGGAGTGTGTGCTGCGCTAGGCGTCCTCGTCATGGAGGTGCCACCTGCTGCCGTCGACTGTCGTCGACCGCCGGCCATTGCTTGCCCCTCTTCGCCTCCGTGTTAGCCCAGCTCTGCCTTCTCCTTCGCAGCCAGCAGCTACCCCCGCCTCGGCCCTCTGCAGAGCGTCGCCCCCTCTCTATATCGCGCCGCCGGCTGCAAGTGCTCTAGGCATCGCCTCCCCTATAGCCTGGCACCGCTGCCTCGTCCCGATCTTGGCGCGCGCCTGGTGCAGCGCTGCAGAGCTCTCTGCGGAGAGGAGCCGAAGGCGAAGCAGGGAGGCTACAGGGAGGAGACTGACGGCGACCTGCTGCCGGAGGCAGAAGGAGGCGCGCGAGGCGATGAGGACGCGTGGCCGGGCGCGGCTCTGCAGGGGGAGCATGGACGGCGAGACGCTGGCAGAGGATCTCCGGCGAGCTTGCAGCGGGGAGGGGAGCTCGGGAAGGCGCAGAGGAGGTGCGCCGACCTGACCCCGAGGTCGCGCCGCTGACCATGGTCACGGCGGCCGCCATGGCAGCCCCCAGCATGTGGATACATCTCCTCGCCACCGCCGTCTCTGGCGTGTCCCTGCTTCACCGTCTATTGCAGCGCCAACTGGGCAGCGGCAGATCGATTGCGGCGGGAGCCGGAGGAGCTTAGGGAAAGATCTGTCATCCGTGTCTGCTCTTTTTATCGGAACGGTGCAAACAGGTTTAGACTTAGCGGTGGCAGTGGCTGTTATTTGTAAAACTGCCAGGGGTAAATCGGTCCAATGAAAAATCGGAACCAAATTTGATGGCAGACGAACCTACCTCGAATGGCCGTGCGTTGCTACGGCAATTTTTCTAGCGTTGTACATATCCCACGTGTAAATACAAAATACACATAATTTTTCACATAGTATTTAAGAAAATTAAATTTACTTTGCATATTTCAATGTAATGTGTAATAAATAAATAAAGGCAAAACAAATATATCGATATAAAATTTAATTGTGACCATATGGAACAATCATAGAAAATGGATGATTCTCTCTTGATTGTGTAAATCTTTTGTTTCCTTCCAATGCAATCATGCCAGACCTTAGTGTCTCTATTGACATATACTCGTTTCATTCCGATGATCCACTCTCAAAAATTTCATGTGGTATAACATTATATTTATTGAACAATTGTTGGTCAAAGAGTTGTTAATATAACAAATATAACTTTTTTAGGTGAACATAGCGGAATGTCCTTTTGCCTCCCGAGATCTAGTGCACCCTGCATATTAAAAAATTTAAAAGCTATACCTATAAGTTTTTAAAAAATTGAAATAAAATCCTAAAAGTTGCTAATGATGTATTCCATAGACATGCAAAATCTCAATTCAAAATGTTTTGTATTCCGAGCTACATAAAAATGACAAAGTGTGAATTTTTTGTGATTTGAAATCACTATACTATAGATCTACAATTTTATCATTTTTGTTCCACATTAAAAAAAATGCACGTTTGTAGTATAGTTCACGGGCTATATCCTAATTTATTTTTAGAATTTTTTGGAAACTCAAACATATGATTTTTGATTTTTTGTAGAAGAGCAGAACCATGTGCACCAATATCTGTTCCCAAACATAGAGAGTGTGATCTAAAAAGAAAGACATATTAAAAATTGAAGATCTAAATCCTAAACATAATTGATGGAAGCAAATATTGTAGAAATTGTACGTCTACACACACAGGTGTAGAGCTCACGCTACTGTCTAGAAAAATCATACGGGAAGATTTCTACAGTGACCGTCTCAATTTACGGCACACTTATACAAAAGCGAACGAAAGATAAATATTTCTTGCAAAAATAAAATATGTATTGTCCAAGTTCTCAATAATCAGATTTTCCCGATCAGGAACGCCGCTGTGTCGGTCTCACATTTTCTCGGGCACAGAGGGCGTTTATTTTATCTGCCTCGGTAACGTAACATTTGTAGCCACGCAATGTGTCCTACCTCACCTTGTTATCAACGAACATGATGTACTTCCTGTGGCATCCATGATTTTCGGCAGTTTGCGAGTAAAGGTATTTTATAGATGGCAATAAACCGAAATTTTAGATCAAATTAAACATGAGCTAGGGTTGCTCAAAAGTTATTTTGCAAACACAAGAACAATGTCAGCTAGCTATCTTTGTAAAAAAAAATGCCAGACGGGTCAGCTAGCTATTTTGTAAAAAAAATGCCAGACGGGTCAGCAGCAAAGCCTTGGGTGCACGCAGTCCAGCAGCCCCGTGACTGCCGTATCCCCGACCAGGCCAACAGCATGCACGCACTCTAGCAGCCCCGCCGCGACCTTGCCCAGCATCGCCCGCGCCGGCCGCATCCCAGGCCAGGCCCACAGCGTGCACGCACTCCAGCAGCCCCGCCGCGACCCAGGCCAGCAGCGCGCACGCCGACGCGATGCACGATGCTGAGGCGCAGCATCTCGTTCCCGTCGCCCATGACGCCGGCTTTGGGAATACTGGCCAACAACATCTCCCCTCCCTACCTCTCTCTCTGCTCTGCCTTCCCCCTGTACTGCCGATGCATATCCTCAAGTTTCCATGGCTCTAGAACAACTAATTTCACTAAAATCAGCCTACTCCGCATCCAAATCTTGGGGTTTGTCTCACAAATCTGGTGCTCAAAAAGAATCCCCGTTCCTATGTGCCTACGCTGAGACGCCACCGCCCCCGTCGTCCGTCGCTGCTGATTAGATCACCGCTCCCGCTGGCTTCCGAGCCTAGGCCACCAAGCACAAGCCCATGGAGCTGCCCGCCCAGGCACCGTGGAAGAGGGAAGGATCCTGCCTTGCGCCGCCGCGCCAAACACCGCCGCCGCATGAAGGGGCGCATGGCCGCGTGGTGAGGGGGAACCAGGAAGACGGCAGGGGTAGGTGAGGTGGTGCTCTCCTGGGATTTGGATCGGGACGAGAGGTAGAAGATAGGCCCTCCGGCCCACCTCCGGTGCAGCTTCCCTCGAGATCGATTGCACGCGACCGCCGCTCGCTGTGCCCGAGCCGCTGCGGCGAGGAGACCGGGATCTCGTCGGTTCCGGGCGGCCGCGGCGGGGGGAAGGTAATCAGTTGACCATCGAGGGAGGCAGGGAAGATAGACGCGCAGGGAAAACTGGTGGGATTAGCCATCGCGGATGATTCTTGGAAGGGCGGGGTCCCAGAGCGCGAGGGGATAGTGGGCGGTATAGCGATCGATGGCCACGATGGGGTCCTCGCCTCATGGGCGGCGTCTGTTTTTTCATCGGAAGAGAAAAAAAGCCGTTAGGTCACTCGGCGGTGGCAAACCAGGTAAATTATCCAAACATACAGGGGCAAAACAGG
Source organism: Avena sativa (assembly GCA_916181665.1). NCBI lineage: Eukaryota > Viridiplantae > Streptophyta > Magnoliopsida > Poales > Poaceae > Avena > Avena sativa. The sequence goes on along the minus strand of OV702280.1, from coordinate 396,177,965 downwards.
AAACATAAAAATCGGAACCAAAAACTGAAGGGGACGAACCTACCTGTGTGTAAATTAGTAGATAGATACTCTAAGTCAGCATCAAATCTGATCACTTTAACCCTCGCGTTCTTATGAAAATCGTGGCGGTCTAACTTTCATACCATGTATATTTATGCTTTGCATTGCTCTCTTACTCTCTACATGAACGCGTTTCACAAAGAGTTGATAATAATAATAATAAAAAATAGAGCACCACATATATTATAATAAACTGAGAAAATTTGTCGAAACTAGCTAAAAATAGATTAACCTATGAATGTTGGAGACAATATGAATAGTTGTGGGAGAATTAAGCGTGTTTACAAAAATCCACAAGAACTCTGGCCTCCCTTCGTCGGACGCGGGAACATGCAAACCTACACGTACGTGTGACGTCGGAGTCGTGAACTCAAGAGCCCATGAGATGCCGAAACTCCATCTCAGGGCAACAACGACACTCACATCAACTCATGGCCTCCTTGTTGTACTTTGTGCTGGCACGACCGATGCAGTGATGGGGCAGACTTGATGGAAGCACGCTACGAAGATAGGGTCTCGGTTCGTGCACTTTCGTCGTCCTCTTATGGCCTTGGAGGTCATTCTTTGGTGGAGCACGACTTATCCCATCTATTTAGGACTCCCTTGCGACAAGGGAGGCAACCATCCCTAGACCGTGTACCCAATACGCATCACAGTGAAATCACTAATTTTAATTGCACTTGCAGATTTACACTAGTGCAAACTTCTATTCCTATTTAAACGCACAACTATCATGCAATGATATAAACTCGCTGCTCAAGAAAATGATCTCACCATAAGTGGCTTCGTGTTTTGTTTGCCGTGCTCTCTATGTTGTCTCCTGTATCCACAAACGTCAGTGGTAGGTGCTTGGCCGCCTACAATCACGATACCACTCCTTGCCGCTTGAACAGGCTTGTGATTGCATCAGTTCTCGGTGTCTGGAAGATGTTTGTTGAATCAATTTACACACACAAGATCTATTTTTTTGCCATCTTGGCCATACTCAACAATTTCATAGTGATTATGTTGTTTTGACTTGATGTAGGGAAGTTTTTTTTCATGGGGAGCAATGAATTATAGTAATGTGTAATGGAGGGATGTGAACTGTATTGTATTACTTGCTAGTTTGACTACTTTTGTGTACACCAAAATGAATGAAATAATCATTTGAAGATCCCGTAATAATGTACTATTTATTATCATTAATTATTATGAGTGAAATGAATGTCATTACTATCTCACTCTTCCCCAAGAAACTCACACTGATTGATTGCATAGCGATTCTAGTATATCTTGAATATTTTTTTGCTAGGTTTTGGATTCCATACACTTGTCTAATCAACACGATCATTTTTTGTTACAGAGAAAATAGCACTGTGTGCTAGCATCTTAAGCCTTATAAACTCGTGTATAATCTTTGTGGACATAACTGTGGTAGATGCCCAACACTGAAGTTTCAGAACTTTACAATAGGAAAAAAATGGTCACCTCATTCTCCCTGCCATTGGCCACGATAGATAATAAATTACCTTAATTTGCTAGAACATTGGATGGTGGTGAAGCCAAACCATGTTATATATAACATATGGAATGGAATAAACATAATACCAATATCACTACTCCAGTAGTCAACGGATAGCTAGAGATAGTTTGTTAAAGAAAGAAGTTATGGAAAGTGAAGATACAGATGTAGGAGATAGTTTTCACAGTGAAAACATGAATAATAAGGAATCAATGAGGGAGACAATGGTGGGCTTGAGAGACACAAGGAAATCGGCGATCAGTCTGATGAATATGGTCGGTACAGAAAGGATGATAGGTTCAAAATTTTCAAAACTAGATAAAATATGTTAAACTATGAATGTGGGGAAATAATATAAATAGTTGTGGGAGAATTAAGCGTGTGTATAGAACTCCCCAAGAACCCTAGCCTCCCTTCTTAGTCAGAGTCGTGAACTCGTGAGCCCCCGAGATGTCGAAACTCCATCTCAAGGCACCAACAACGCTCACATCAACTCATGTCCTCCTTGGCATGGCCATGTGCGGTGATAGGGTGAAAAATGCTAAGAAGCTAGTTGCTTGGTTCATGCACTTCCGTTGTGTTGGTTCAAGCGAAGCCATCTTTCTTTCATGGCCTTGGAGGTCATTCTTTGGGGTGTCATGTGATCAAGACTTATCCCATCTCTTTATGGCTCCGCTGTGACAAGGGAGGCAACCATCGCCATATTCTACACAATAGTCATCGCAGTGAAATCGCTAATTTTAATTGGATTTGCGGATTTACTCTTAGTGCAAACTTCCATTCCTAATTAATCGCACAACTATCACACATTGATGTAACCTTGTTACTCAAGAAAGTGATATCGTTTTTTGTGCTCATCATGTTGTCTTTTGTTGCCACAAACGTCAATGGTAGGTGCTTGGCCGCATACAATCACGATACCACTCTTTGCTGCTTGAACAAGCTAGTGGTTGTATCAGTTCTCGGTGTCTGGAAGATGTTGATTGAATCACACATGGAAGATCTATTATTTTGCTATCTTGGTCATACTCAACAATTTCATAGTGATTATGATGTTTTGACTTGATGTAGGGAGGTTTTCATGGGGATCTGTGAATTATAGTAATGTGCAATGGAGGGATATGAGCTGTATTTTATTACTTACTACTCCCTCCGTCCCGGTTTAAAGGACAAAATTTGCAAACCATGCAATCCCAAAATACTTAGACACAAAAGCATTTAATCTTTGTAATTACTCCCGTGTGAAAAGAATAAAATGCTTGCATGCACATATGTGAACAAATGTGAACGCTTTCTTAACTCTTTTTATCCTCATGCATGTTCTACTCCATACTATTAAATAAACCAATTAGATGACACCTAGGGCCCAGAGAATTGCAAATTGCGTCCTTTAAACCGGGATAAGAGAGTAGCTGGAATGATTTTGTGTACACCAAAATGAACGAAAGCACCATTTGAAGATCATGTATTAATGTACTATGTGTTGTCATTAATTAGTATGAGTGGAATGAATGTCTTGACTATCTCACTCTGCCCCGGCAACAAAACGTGCAACTCATACTGATTGATTGCATAGGTTTTCTAGCATATCTAGAATAAGTTTTACTAGGTTTTGGATTCCACACACATGTCTAATCAACCGCGATCAAAAATTTCTGGTTGTAGAGAAAATAGCAATATGTGCTAGCAGCTTAAACCTTATAAACACGTGTATGATCCTTGTGGTCATAATTGTGGTAGCTTCCCAACATTGAAGCTTTGGAGCTTTACAATGAGAAAAATGTTCACCTCATAATCTCCGCCATTGGCCACCATAGATGATAAATAGCCATAATTTGGTGGAAGATTGGATGGTGGTGAAGCCAAACCATGTTATATATAACATATGGAATGGATCAAACATGATACCAAAACCACTACTGGACTAGTCAACAAATAGCTAGAGTTAGTTTGTTGAAGAAATAAGTTATGGAAAGTGAAGATACAAATGAAGGATACATTTTTCAAAAAAAACATGAACAAGGAATCAATGAGGGAGACAATGGTGGGCTTGAGACACACCAGGAAATTTGTGATCATTTTGACGAATATGGTCGGTACAGAAGGGGCGATAGGTTCTACAAATCTGTAGGAATGAACTATTTAGTGACATAAATTAAATCACCAATTACTCTAATTGAGATGTTTAGTTATGACGAGAGTTTAGGGAATTTTACTATGACACAGTGTTAGTTGAGTAAATAAGAAAATAATTTACTCCTATCCCTTGTCTTGAGTGAAATTTACCCACACAAAATCTTGATTGAGTAAAGGAGAAGCTAATTTTCTATTACTGGAATTCTATGTTAGAGGAATCAGCCGGTGCACTAGACTCCAGGAAATCCAAAGAAGTTTACTGACGTGAAGATCATGATTAGGAGTAGATCTCAGTATAGTCCTCGATCCAGAAGAACAATCCTTGAAAACCCTTGCATTTGGATCTCCACGAAATTGACTAAAGTGTAGATGAAAATCCGGCCAAGATCTCTCCTGAAGAGCATAGATGAAATATCCAACGTGGTTTGAGGCCAATGAGAAACGAAATCCATTAACACTTAATTTGAAAACACAAAAATCATGTGGATCACCTCCAATACAGCACTAAAGGGAATAAAAACTGATTCTCCGGAGAGAAAAGAAGAATACGAGAAGTTTGCCACCAGAAAAAAAATCCTTTGACGAGGACGGAGAATAATGGACCTGAGATCTGAAGAAACGACGCACCTGCACCTTGACCGCGCGGTCAGGCGAGAAATCCCATGCGAGCAGAAAATCCATGAGAGCGACCAGGCTTAGAAGATAGCATGGTTAGGGTTTCGATCGAGAGGGAGGGTGGAGCGTGGAGTGGGAGAGAAGATAACCATCATATCTAGGAATAAGTGGTCAGAAACTTTGATTTTTTCTGAAAAGCAAGAGCAAATTTTCATAAAAAAACATGAACATCTTCTGAAAAAAAGAAAATATTTTTAAAAAATTATGAAGATTTTTCGCAAATAACAATTTATCAAAATCTAAACATTTTTTCTAAAATTTGAAAAAGGGAAAAATAAAAAGTTCACAAAAAGAAAATGTTTAGAAAGAATGAACGAGAAAAAAGACGAAAAAGGAACCCCAAAACCAACCGTGAGAACCAATAGAAAAACCTAGAGGAGAAAAAACTAAAGATAAACCAAAATACAGAAAATCAGAACATATAGAAGAAAGGAAAAAAAATTGGGCTCCTCGGGGATCGGTAACTTCTATCCCCAGGTCGCACCGCATGCCTCCCGAACAGTTGTGGGCCCACTCTTATCACTATCCTTTCTCCCTACTGCACATCCCCGTGCGCCCACGCGCAACGATGTCGCTACGCCGCCTTGCAGCGCCGCGGTCATGCCACACCGCCATGACCCTCTGCAGCTCCTGCCGCCATGCCTCCTGCAGCTCCCGCGTAGCTCGACCCCTAGAGATCCCGCTGCCGCGCCGCCATGATCGTTTGCATCTCATTCCTCCATGTCGCCTGCAGGTCACGCGCCGCCCGACCCGCCCGCCGTTCTCTACCGCCAGACGCCTCCCCTTGCCCTGCGTCTCGATGGCCGCAGGGACGATGCTGACACTCCACTGGACTGGGGTGCTACGAGCAGGTGGCGGTTCCACCACCACACCTCCGTGCCATGGCCAACCACCCTCGTCTTTCCTCCCTCGCGGGACGTCACCGCGCTGCTGCTAAGGTGACTGAGGCGACCAGCGGTGATGGTAGCAACCAAAGGGTTGCGGACGATGCTCCAATTGTTGTACGGAAATACTACGATGGGCACACGGTGATGCTACGATGGCAGACGGCGATGCTACCCATGGCACCGGGCTAGGCTGATTTCACTATTTGCCCGTTTTAGTTTTGCTACATAATTGTATTTTTTAGCTAAAACCGGTTTGTTATTTTGCTATAACAGAACAAAGTTTTTCTACGAGGCTTCGGCGAGAGTCTCCGGTGATATCTCTGACAAAGTTAGTTTTCTGCTACAATAGCAAAATTTATTTTTGCTACAATCGTTCCGTAGGTCTGCTACAATAGTAGTATATTCTGTCTGCTACTAGGTCTTCGGCGAGCCTCTAACAATGTCCCATTTGCTACATTGAAAAAACATTTTTCTACAACCATTTTATGGTTTTGCTATAATAGCGTATTTTTTTTGCTACGAGGTCTCTGGCGAGGTTTTTTCGACGAGGCTCCAATGATATTTTTCTGGCGAGGTCGATTTTGCTATATTAGTAAAAAAAATCTACAAAGTCTTCGGCAAGTTTCTCCGGTAAGGGTTATCTTTTTCTATTCTGTTTTTCGCGAACTGCTTTTTCTACCATGTAGCAAAAAAATTGTGCTAATGCAGCAAAACCGACTTCGCCGGAAACTTTTTTTTGCTGCATGGTCTCCGGCGAGGGTCATCAACGAGTTGTTTCCGACGATGTCTCCGGCGAAGACGGTTTTGCTGCATTAGCACAATTTTTTTGCTGCATGGTCTCCGGCGAGGTCTCCGGTGAGGTCTCCGACGAGACGTTCTATTTATAAAACGAACCGTTTTTTTGCTTCGAAAGCAAAAGCGAGGACATATGCAGCAAACGCGAGATGTTTTGCAGCAAATGAACACGTGTCAGCACGGAAAGCAGAACGATGGAAGCTCTCGTCCGGGGGACGCCTAGCAATTTTCAAAAGAAAACCGCTCGTAACGCTCCATACATAAGTTTTTTTTAGAATTACGCTCCATACACATATCACGAGATGAATGAGCCCGGCCCAGCAAACAATTTCCTCAAGCGACGCGAGCGTTCCGCGCCGCATGAAGGTATGCACGCTAGCGTAGCCCAAGTCGCTTCGCCCGTGACCGCGGTGCCGATTGGCGGTCCGCCGGGTCCAATGTGTACACCATTACGATAGGTCGATAGCTCGACGCGTTTAACGTGCGTCACGTCAGCTGTCACATGCCAACCATGCAATGCAATGTACTGCACGCACGGCGCCTGGATGACCCTCTCGTCTCACTCGGTAAGTCGTGCAATGCAAGTAAATAATGCTTGCACCTTATTTTGGGTTGTATCAGAATTGAGCTTTATATGATGCTCTTGTGGCTCAACCTACTTACTCCTTACCTAGTAGCAAGCATCATGGGAAGAGACCAACGAGTCAAATTAATTAGCAGCCCTGTGTGTCGATCGGTGTAAGTACAAGACCAGGCCGCTAGCTAGCTGGGCAGCTGTTCTATGCACTGCCTTCCTTCAGTGCTTGGTCGGTACTCGCATAAATGCATTTGTCGCCTGCCCAGCTATTTCACGCACTACAGGAATGGGAAGCTACGCCGACGGCCGGTCGCTACGCCGACGGCCAAACGTCGGGGCCGTCGGCGTAGCAATCGAACAGGCCAGCCCCGCCAAGCAGCCGTCGGCGTAAAACTGCCCTCGGCATATTCTATGCTACGCCGACGGCTGCCCTCGGCGTAGCTATTTTTTATTTTATCTCATTAAACTTTGAAAAATCATAACTAAATCATTCTAATTCGGAAAAATACAAATAATATATCAAAATTTGCAGAAAAATAAGACCTATCTATCTAGACTCAAATATTACACATTTATAAATAAAAATTAAGTAAAATATAAAACATTATATATAGTTTAAAACGACCATAAAAAATTCAAAAACGATCGAAACAATGCGAAACCTTCGCGTGGTGTTATATTATGTGACATAGTTAGAAGGAAAAATATCAAACTTGGTATATTGATTATGTATTAAAGAAACCTTCACAAAATGACCTATCTCATTCGAGGTTTCTTGGCTTTCGGGTCAAATGACCAATGTTATGGCTAGAATCAAGGCATAGTTTGTGATAATGTGCCCATATTGTGCATACACATGCATCATGGGATGGCGAACAATGTTGCAGGAGGAAGTTTTCCTTTTCGTCGCACCAAAAAGCCATTTCCCATTTTCCGAGCATAAAAAACAGACGGTTTTGTGAAGCAACCACCAAATGGCTAATTTAAAATACTACCACCAAATTTTACAAAAATACTATACCACCTTGTATGGACAATGTCCCAACAGGGGGTTCCGAAACCTTTCCGTCCACCTTTGGTGAAAAAGACAAATTCCTGCCGAATCGGTAGGAAGTGGGTCAGATATGAACTACAGGTACATGATCATTTACAAAAAACATTTTTAGGTTCATAATATGCTATTTTATCAAAGATTTAATGAAAGTTTAGCGAGGCTCGGCCCCGAGCTAAGAATCTTTATGTTCGTCGTTCGATAAAGTTGACGATAGTTTAAAACGGGCATAAAAAATTTAAAAACGATCGAAACAATGCGAAACCTTCGCGTGGTGTCATATTATGTGACATAGTTATAAGGAAAAATATCAAACTTGATATATTGATTATGTCTCAAAAAAACCTTCACAAAATGACCTATCTCATTCGAGGTTTCTTGGCTTTCGGGTCAAATGACCAATATTATGGCTAGAATTAAGGCATAGTTTGTGATAATGTGCCCATATTATGCATACACATGCATCATAGGATGGCGAACAATGTTGTAGGAGGAAGTTTTCCTTTTCGTCGCACCAAAAAGCCATTTTCTATTTTCCGAGCATAAAAAACGGACGGTTTTGTGAAGCAACCACCAAATTGCTAATTCAAAATACTACCACCACATTTTACAAAAAATACTATACCACCTTATATGGACAATGTCCCAACAGGGGGATCCGAAACCTTTCCGTCCATCTTTGGTGAAAAAGACAAATTCCTGCCGAATCGGTAGGAAGTGGGTCAGATATGAACTACAGGCATATGATCCGATGCTCATGTTTTTTTACAAAAATCATTTTTAGGTTCACAATATGCTATTTTATCAAAGATCCAATGAAAGTTTAGCGAGGCTCGGTCCCGAGCTAAGAATCTTTATGTCCGCCGTTCGACAAAGTTTGACGATAGTTTAAAACGGGCATAAAAAATTCAAAAACGATCGAAACAATGCGAAACCTTCGCGTGGTGTCATATTATGTGACATAGTTATAAGGAAAAATAGCAAACTTGATATATTGATTATGTCTAAAAAAAACCTTCACCAAATGACCTATCTTATTCGAGGTTTCTTGGCTTTCGGGTCAAATGACCAATGTTATGGCTAGAATCAAGGCATAGTTTGTGATAATGTGCCCATATTATGCATAAACATGCATCATGGGATGGCGAACAATGTTGCAGGAGGAAGTTTTTCTTTTCGTCGCACCAAAAAGCCATTTTCTATTTTCTGAGCATAAAAAACGGACGGTTTTGTGAAGCAACCACCAAATGGCTAATTCAAAATACTACCACCACATTTTACAAAAATACTATACTACCTTATATGGACAATGTCCCAACAGGGGGATCCGAAACCTTTCCGTCCACCTTTGGTGAAAAAGACAAATTCCTGCCGAATCGATAGGAAGTGGGTCAGATATGAACTACAGGTACATGATCCGATGCTTATGTTTTTTTACAAAAGTAATTTTTAGGTTCACAATATGCTATTTTATCAAAGATCCAATGCAAGTTTTCCTTTTCATCGCACCAAAAAGGCATTTTTCATTATCCGAGCGCAAAAAGGGAATTTTCTAAAGCAACCACTAAATAGCTAATTCAAAAACGGAGGGTTTGTGATTAGTTGATATGGATATCATATTTGGATTCCTCTCATTTTTCTGATCAATTTAGACATATTATTTGTTCAATTTCGATTTACAGATTTAAAGATATTAATTATTCTATATTAAATAGAAAAATACAAAAAAATAAAATTATTATATTTTTATTTGAATTCAATAATATTTTTACTTATTCATTAATATGTACTTAAATAACTGTTTGTAATTTCAAAAAATACAAACATGTGACATGATGATATAAGAGTTAATAGGATTGATATCATAGTATTGACACCAATGTATGAATTACTTTGCGGAAACGGATTCTGAAGGAACGAGGAAGTTAAGCGTGCTGAAGATGGAGTAGTATTAGGATGAGTGATCTGCTGGAAAGTTTGACTAAGACTAGAATTTAATCAAATATTAAGTATAATTAGTGTTAAAAATATTCAAAGTAGGAGATTAACAAGTGAAACAATTCAAAGAATAAAAAGATTGAGAAAAAAATAAATAAAATTATTTTTTTCAAAAGAAAATGTTTTTGGCCGACGGCCGCTACGCCGACGGCATTTCGATACGCCGACGGCTTGAGTGTGCTCCGCCGAGGGAGATCTTTGCCGAGGAGGCCATACGCCGAGGGTATTTTGGCCTACGCCGACGGCCTTTTGCCCTCGGCGTTGCGCGCGCGTCCCGTAGTGACGTATGGTCTGCATGAAATCCCCATTTACTGACACTTTCATCACGGTTAGGGATGTAAAAGTAGGATAATTGGGACAAGTGGGATATTATTTTTAGACTATTAGAATAACTCTAATCTTTACTATTAAAAGCAAAGTGGTGGTGTCACACGATGTCACACGTCAAACAAATTACAGGAAAAATGCCACCGCCCCCTTATACCGCGTGATCTGTTGGCTCTCATGTGAACAAAAATTTCGGTAACAACTCCCAAATCTCGTGGCTACTCTCACGTTTAATTTATTTTAACAACTCTCGATCGCGTCTGTACTCATGTTCAATCTCGCATGTGCAGTATTGTATGGCTTATCATCGCAGCGCTAACTTGAACTTCTTTTCCGCGCTGACGGGTAAATCTCTTCGCCTGACCGGAACAACCTAGCATAGGAAAACCTCATATTTTACCCCTCTTCCTTCTGCCCACACTCTCTCCTGCGGGCAAGGGGCCACGATTGAGCCGGCCGAGATCGAACTTGACGAGGTAGGCTCGTCGTATTGTATACCTTGGAGCCAGCACCATACCTGGGCTTGATTGGGTTCTGGGAGAATTGCCGTGTCGGTTGCTTGGGTCTTGCAGTTAATCTTGGCCAATAGGAATCTCTTGTGAGGGATGGAGATGCAGATGTTGTGGCAGTGGTGGCCACCACCGTGAACGTGCTCCTGCCGCCTTTGGCCGCGATGCTCTCTGGCCGGCATGAGCTACGAAGGTACTTCCTCCGTTTAAAAATATAAGATGTTTTAGGTTATGAATGATACGTATCTAGACACCTTTTAGTGTATAGATTCATTTGAATCTATACACTAAGAGCATCTCCACTTGTTGGGCGAACCCAGGCCGAAATCTAGATTTTTTTGTGGACGGACGGAATTTGATTTCGGCCTGGGTACGCTCAGTTTCCCACTCGCGTACCCAGACCGAGTCCGAGGTTCGGCGAAATTCAGTCAAACTTGGCGAAATATGGGCGAATATACGCGGATTTTATTAAGTAGGGCAAACACATATTACATTGAAAACTACGAAAAGGCCGCCGCATCTACAGGCCGAGGCGGGGGTGGTTGCCGGCCTGGATGTGCTCTATGACGCTCCAGAAGCGGCGGCGGAAAGCCATATTATGACGAGGCGAGCCCGGCGGACCGTTGTGTCGGGCGAGTTCCGCGAGGCGCCTGTCGGCGAAGAACTGCCTCCACAAGACGAGGTTGCCAGGATCCGCATCTTGCAAGTCGGCGATAGCCCCCTGGAACTATCCGGCGAGATCCGGTTCTTGCATGTCGGCGATAGCCACCAGGATCTCTCCGGCGAGGTCCTCGTCGGCCGGCACCGGCGGAACAGGGATCCCGCCAGCGCTGAGTTGCCAGCCGAGGGGGAGACGAGTGTCCGGCGACGCTGTATAGCGCGCCTCACGGAGCAGCCGGGCTTCCCATGGCGGCATCGTGCGTCGGTCGGGAAATCCCACGGCCATGGCTTCTCGGCGGAGTTGAGGAGGAAGAAAGGTGCGAACGTCCGACGTCCGTCTGAGTTGTGGTGGTGTGAGAGACTGTGAAGAGAGATGGCAAGATGCACGCCTTTTATAGGCGGAGTTCCGCCGGAAGAATGGCGGGAGGGGTGTAGCGGCCAGGGCGGGAAAAATAAAACGGCGGGAAGGATGGGGACGACTTAGCTTCTGTCGCTGACAGGCTGGTCCACTCGGCCAATTCACCGCGTCCGGCATCCCCAGGGCGTACCCGGGATCTGGGTTCAGCCTGGATAGTCTGGACCAAATTGGCCCAAATCCGGCCGAAAAGAGGTCTCTGGGTACGCGACTGGGCCGATTTTCGGCGTCCGGACGTAATTTCGGCGTCCGGACCGGCCTCCTGGGTAGGCGAGTGGAGATGCTCTAAAAGATGTCTAGATACATCTCCCTCATAAACCTAAAACATCTTATATTAGGAGTAGAATGTGCCATTGTGTTGTTTATGCTTTTTCTTCATCGTAGCTGCGGGTCGGAGATTTTCTTTAGTTGTTTGTCGTGCCTGTGGCCGTACCTCTCACAGTACCGTTGATTTCCTTCATTCAAGACAAAAAAAAACTAATGCGAGCTCCGTCGACCCCTGTAGTAGTGCAGTTGGAAGATGGATACTCCCTTGTCTTGTTCGGTGCCCCTTCTGATTTACTCACCTCTTACTTTACGAAGAACAAGAGCGAACACTGAGCTATCGATGGCAGCTCCTGATCTACAGAAATTGGTGTCCTCAGGGCTAATTGAATGAAACGTATGTATATCCATCTTATTTGAAGATGTGATATAATTTGAGCTGCTCTGTTGTCCTATTCTCTCATATTTTGCATGCCTCAGCTAACTTTTCCTTTTGCAAACTAAGTGGTACTAAATGCTAAATAAATACAATCATCTGTATTTGAAAAATTATATTTCTTGTTGCGTTGGATTATCCCACTACTTGGATCTCATTGGTTGAGGCATTGCCATATACTTGTTACCTATAGGGAATGAAAGATGGTTAAGTCTTCCAAAGATCTTTATAGACAAGTCACACTTTTGTCGAGTTTAGTCCTTAGAATGTATTGTTCTTGTTTTATCTTTTTGTTGGCGTTGTAGATTGGAGAATAGGGTTGGACTTTAAATAAAATATATGATGAAGGTTCAGCGCAGAAATAAATATATAAAATAGACCATGAAGGTAATTGTCCTACCACTTGGAAAACGAGGCCTGAACATTGTCTACTGATTTTTAAGAAAGATATTTTGTTTGGAGGTGGCTTGACGGCGACGACAAATACATGGCTCGACAGTGAAGAAGAGAGAAGGGGACACCGGCCGATCATTTCTTCAATGTCGTTACACCTGATAGGTTTGTAGTTTCCAATCTCAAGCTCTAGGCGGGAGATGTAAGAAACCTATATGTCAATTCCTACTAATCTAGCTTTTTAGAGCCGGTCGGGGCCATGAAGGAGATGAGATGCATGCCACAATGTCCACTCGACGATGAAGACAAGACTCGATACAGTTGGAGGTGGCTTGACGGCAACGACAAGACATAGTGCAATGTGGCTAGCTATGATTTGTCGATAGACATGAACACGTGCATGCGCGAGAATCATATAAACTGATTTACTCTTCTGGTTGATGATGATTGACGGTGCTAAGATATCTTCACATGCAACGAGCCGAATGTTCTTGCTCCAATCGATTCGCCGGCTACCTCACAAAAATCAATCTTTATTATTGAAAGGAACCCGCAGGTTAGTGGTACGCCATGATTTTTTGTCCGTCAACAATTTTGTAATATACCCCCTGACAAATTGGATATCAACCCACAGTCCAAAAAGACAAGGTGACGTGCGCGAGGCTAGCGCCCAATAGAGCAAAGAGGACATGTGGCACACGAAACTGTCCGGAGGAATCAGAGAAGAAGGTTGAAGTGTGTTGCAGGGGCGAGGCATCGCGTTGCAGGACAAGGTTGAGTATGCTCGAGAGGAGGAAACGTCGAAAGGGGGTGAGATCGAGGGGCGGGAGCTCGACTCAACGGCACAATGGAAGGCGTCTGGAACGACGGCTAGAGGAAGGAGGCATGGGGCCGATTTCGGGCCGGTTGTCGTGGACATGCTCTACACGAGGACAAGAGAGGAGGGAGAGACGCCGCGGGATGGAGGCGGACAAGAGAGGAGCGGCAACAACTAACGGGGAGGGAAGCATCAACTATTTAGGAGAGATGGAAAAGTGGGGTTGGTGGGGTTCGATAGGATGTGATTGTGCAGTTGTGCACTCGCCAAAGAGGGGCCATTTGAGGAGAAGAAAGAAGAGTGACGGGGAGACATCAAAAGTTCGGGATGATTGTGGTGGTTTCCCGAGTTACTAGGCGGGCGGTTGCTAGGCTCGCGGTGGTCTAAGCTTGGTAGGCCGGGCCTCTTGGCCTAGCCGGTTGAGTTCTTCTCTTCAAAAAACATTTTCCTTTTATTATTTCCATTTTTTAAAACCTTTTTTAAAATATTTTTAGACTGAAAAATAAAAAAACTAAGTGTTTTAATTTAAAATAAAAGGTGGGAGTAACTTTACCAATAAAAATATGTTTTTAAAAAATTTAGGGTGAAAATGAAGAAATAGGATGAGCGGCTCATTGTAAATGGCAAGAGATTCTTTTGCGATATTTTAGGTTGGGTGTAGTTGTATCACAAGCTAATGTTTCTATGATCTCAATTGCATTTAATTTAATAGAATAATGATAAATCTACAATAAAATGAGCCATTTCCCAATTAAATAAAAACAAGGAGCTAAAGATTCTAGAAGTATGTCAGCACATTGATAGAGATAATTATTAATATTGGTGTTCCATGGCAACGCACGGGCATTATACTAGTTTAGGTAGGTAGGATTATCCCACCTCTACATCCCTAATCACAGTTACTCGTCACCCAGCCATATGCCTGCCAGCAAGTCCCATGTTAATGTTAACAGCGCAACCGCTATCTAGGAGTTAGCATGGATTCAACGAGGAATGTGGGATTGATTCATACAAATTGGTATTACAGAGAGAACGGTAGCAGCGAAGCAAAGTACAGAGGAGAAGTTTAGAATACAAGCTATGGCCGAAGCCACTTCCTATTCGCCCTGAGGCAGTCGTCGACGTCAGGGTATATAGCCCAGCCAATCCCTGCCAACCAGCTCATCAGCGGGCCCACGTCTTGGAAGGATACCGGGTACTCTCCTTGCGCTCGCGTCGCTCGTGTGCCTGCCACATCCTGTGGGTCCTTACTGTCAGGGGCCGTGTTAACATTCCCCCTTCCTTGAGCAGCAGCTTGCCCCCAAGCCAGCGCCCGCGGAAACCAACGCTTTAAATCATCGATGTCTTCCTATGTAGCCAAGGACTCAGGCAGGCCAGACCACTGAACCAATGCTTGACTAATGACTAACTGTCACTGCCCCTTGCTGACGAAGATGGCATTGCAAGAGCCGGGAAGGAACGCGCAATGCATCCAGAGGAGAAGGAAGTTGGGTCTGTACCTGCACTGCACCGGGGGTCCAATGGCCTTCTTTAACTGAGAAACGTGAATTACTGGATGGATTCGACTCGTTTCTGATAATGCTATACACCGGCGATGAGACGAGAAACTTACATCGGTTACGTCTTGATCATTTTACAGGTTCTCAACTACTATCGTACACTTGTCTAAAGATGCACCATTGTTTAATTAATTTTTACAATACAGTACTATTATGCACTAGCACAAGTCTTGTTAGCTCGTGTGGAACTCTTCTAGTCATAATTGTAACCACCAAACTGAAGCTTCCGAACTTTACAAAGAGAAAAAGAATGGTCGCGATATTTTCTCTGCCATTGGCCACGATAGGTTATCAATAGCCAAACCATGCTATATGTAATGGAGCAAACATCATACAACCACCACTCCCCAACGTAGCAAATGGCTCGAGATAGTCTTACCAAACAAGTGGTGCTAAATATAGAGACGAGTGAAGGAGATAGTTTTGAAAAGACAAAACATGAGTAAAGAGGCAATCAAGGGAGACAAAGGCCGGTGGGCATGAGAGATGTCAGGAGATCAGTTCTCACAGGGAAGAGATTTTTCCGTGCAAATGAAGCTTCAACTGCTACTCATCTTGTAAACAAACAAAAATCATTCAAGCGTCGGGTCACTAAGTCACTCGCAGCAGCAATAAGCGGTGGAACATGCCACTACGGCTGAGCTAGACGCATGCATGCCTACAAATATTCGATAAGACTTCCCCAAGCTAATAGTGAGCCTAAAACTATTTCTACACGTGTACGCAACAATAATAATCACGCTAATGGTGATGTTCAGTTCCGCCGCTAGCTAGCTTAGACCCCTTTTGTGTACATCAAAAGAGCGGAGATATGTTATGTTTCTTCATGATAGTCCCTAGTTTGAAGATTTCCCGGTTAATATGCTCTTGATTGATATTAATGTTTATGGTAGAGGTGAATGTCATAACTATCGCACGATGTGCCGGTCAGTGAGACCAACATTTCACACAAATTATGTGATTACCTTCCTACTACACGGTTATATAATATACTACTAGTTTTACGTGATTCAACTCTAATCATTTGTTTGACCTATAATACACGAGGAAAACTTCATAAAAATTATAACATTTGAAACTTTTATTCAAATATGAATCGAACGGTGTTTTCTCATGGCACATGACCCACCTTTTGTTCGTAGGAGTACTAAAAAGATGGCCAAAGTTGGACCCTAAAAAATTAGTCATACTAAACAACTTAACAGGAATTATGCTCACCTGGCAAGCTACAGGGAGCGCTTTTAGATGTTTTTAGATGGAGAGCCACATATTATAATAATGTGTAATGGAGGGATGTGAATTATATTGTTTTACTCGCTAGCTTGATTGCTTATGTGTACACAAAAATGAAACAAGGGCATCATTTAAAAATCTTGTATTAATGTATGCTTTGTTGTCATTAATTTTTATGAGTGGAGTGAAAGTTGCAACTATCTCACTCTGCCTTAGCAATGAAATGAACAACACACACTGATTGTACTTACTTATGACTAACTATTGTATGTGTTGGCTATTAGGCTGACTATAGATGATGTGGCAGTGGCTTATAGCCAGCAACAGACTTTACTATTAAAATTGCTCTAAGAACTTTTTAATATTGTTTGAAATTATAAGGACTGTCTCATTTATTACTCTCTCTCTCCTCCAATGCACGTTCTCCTTTTTCTCTCACTTCTCTCATGCATGTAATACTATTGGTGCATGCGTATATTAATGAGAAAGAGTTATGAAGTGTTTTGGTATTAATAACTTGTCTCTTAGGACTAATAATTCCAAACAGAGGTAGTATATAACATATGGAATAGAACAAACATGATACCAAGACCACTACTGCCACTAGTCAACAGATAGCTAGAGATAGTTTTTCAAAGAAGGAAATTATGGAAAGTGAAGATATAGATTTAGGAAATAGTTTTTCAAAGTGAAAACATGAATAAGAAATAAATGTCGGAGACAATGGTCGGAAGAACCCAACCAAACTAGTACAACGACCAGGCCGCTAGCTAGCTGGGGAGCTGTTGTACTGCCTTCCTTCAGTGTTTGGTCGGTACTCGTATAAATTAAGGGTGTGTTTGGTTTGAGTCCAAACTAGCCCAACCAAAATTTTGGCATGACCGAAACGAGGGCACGACCAAAACGAGGGCACGGCCAAAATTTTCCGTAGTACGAGTACGTTGGATGCCTTGGTATGTGTTAAACATAGTTAATTATACACGCCACTTTCCACGGCATCAATCGGACATTCGGACAAAATAACTGGCAGGCAAGAAATACTACATGCTTTGCTTCAGTCAACGTTTACTCGACCCATTAATCCATCCCGCTGATCGATTTTCCTTGATAAGACCAAGCTGGATCAATGTACGAAGAGCAGGTGAGAACGGCGAGCCGGCGACGCCAAATTTTTGGCGAACGTTTTCCACGCCCTCCGCACACCCACAAATTGGCGAGAATAACACGAGGGCATCCTTGGCTGGGCTGGGCGAGCCAAATAATTGGCGCCAATCCAAACGGTAGCCAAACCACGAGGGCGAACCAATTTTTTGGTATTCCCAGCGTTGGCTCTGAACCAAACGTACCCTCAACCTTGCCTTTCAGTGTCCACGATAATAAGCAGACGGGAACTTTGTATCTACGTAGCCATCCAGATGAGAGGCGAAGACATGTACAAGTCCTTAGCATTAGCTTTTACTTTATATCCATTGACTAATATGTGACCAGTTATTAACTTAGAGATTTAACCTTCAGTATTGATGCATAGACATGAGTCTTTATCTAAGTTTGTGTGTTCTGTTGACATGGAAGTGTATAATCATTTGCTTTCCCTATGTTAAATCTTTGAAAAAAATATAAATGTAAACAACAGATGACAGGGCATATATTTATTTCGTTGTACGTACAGTTGAAATCCCATTCTTGCCATCCATACATGGATTTAGAAGTTGTGCTAGACGAGGCCCTTCAAAAATAATACAGTGGTTTCTTCAGGGTTCTGACTATTGCCCACATTGCTACCATAAATTAGATTAGAAGATTAAAACATCGTCCAGAGACAAAATCAGATGGCCAGGTCAACCACCCACTATGTAGGAGTATTGTCTTCAACAATGCTACACTTACGGGATGATTTTTACGGGACCTGGCTTACGGGCACACGTGGGGATCACGGGGAGTTTTCAGTTCCTTAAATCACGGAAGGAAAAAAAATTAGACCAGCCGGGATGCTCCACCTTATCCCGTAAAACTTTCCCGTTACACATTTTACGTAAGTGTATCATTATTGTATTGTCTTAGACTAGATTAGAATGTTTTCATGATACGCTAGGAGGACTTCAAGCTTACATGTCATTGGGTTGGTGCAGATGTTTGTATCTCAGTCGTCCTATGCATGGATCGAGGAGAACAAAGATGGCAGGGGTAACACATCTCACGAACACATCAGAGTGGATATTATGGTGTCATTCTTACCATGTACATTTAGTACTTGCGAGTTTTTCTTGAGAAATACCAATCCTTTCGGTTTGAATTGGTTTATTATGGCGTGCTGTAAATATGTCGCAAACAAGTTTTTATATGTTCACAATTTTATAGGTTGTTGATGATTCTGCGGACGCTGAGAAGCTACAATCATTTTCAGTATCTATATGTCTCCAGTAACCTGAGAAGAGGACCATTTTCCACTGAAGAAGCGAGAGACACCTGAATCTGAACACTGACGGTGTGTTTAGACAAACATCATGTGCACCACGGCGCACATCCTACCAATGCATGTCGCGCCAGCACGGGCACGGCGGTCCCAGCTAGTCAAACTGTACTGGCCCAAGCACATTGGCCATGCGCATGAAGTATGATCAAATATTGATGTTCCTTGTGAGATTATAGAAGGGTAGGTGCGCTTCACCCCGTAGCAAGTAGCAACACACACGATTTAGTACTCACACCTAAAAAGAATTCTAAACAAACTTACTCTGAAAGCTAGTACTCCTTCCGTTTAGAAATATAAGATGTTTTAGATTTGTAAAGTAGATATATCTAGACACCTTTTAGTGTATAGGTTCAAATGAATCTAGACACTAGATACATCTTTTTCACAAACCTAAAACATCTTATATTTCCAAACGATGGAAGTACTACCTAGGATCCTTAGATAATTAAGTATATTCGAAAACAACCTATATATAGGTTAACATCTTCGACCGACGTGCTCCAAGCACCAAGTTACCTCTTCCCCCCGCCATGCGCCCATGCTGCACATCTTATATTTTTCATACCATCCGTTTTTTCTATGACGGTCAGGTTACATTTGATCGTGAAGCTATCTTCTGGCAGCTTGGAAATCTCTATAAACTCGCGAAAGCCACAGGCAGTACCCTTAGACGGTGGAAAGATATGCATTACGCACTTGCTGGAAGCCTTAGAATCCCTGTGTAATTTGCCATCCACCAGCACACTTAAAGTGAATATCGTCTCCACGCCTTTTGCGGTCGCGCCACCACAGCGACTCAACCCCTTCTTTTCAGCTTCTTGGCCCTCGACCAGCTTCTCCTAAAATCTCATCTGCCAAAATCGTTTATACTTTTAAATTGACATTGAAACTACTAGTTAAGAAGTTTGAATGAATTTTGAAGATAAGATTCTGGGAGAAGCTGATCGAGGGTAGCTTTTGGAAGAAGCTGGCCAAGAAGCTGAAAAGAAGGGGGCTAGGTCGCCGCGTAGTCAGCAGATTCCACGTCGATTCCGTTAGGATAGAACCTGAATTTTTTTGCAATAAATGACGTTTTGTTACTGTATTTAAAGAGTTACTGTTAAGCATTAGACTCGACCACCTTATAATTGGGATGCACATAAGTAAGAGTCGATATAAAAGTCCAGAACTTAATTACTCTCTCCTATCCATATTAATTGACTTTGATTTGTCAAAATTTGGATGAACCTATATACTAAATAGTGTTTAGATTCATTTAAATCTAGATAAAATTGAGTCAATTAATATGAGCCGGAGGGAGTAGAAATAAACATAAAAAAACTGTGGATTACATAACAACAAAATGAGAAATTGTAAAAAGTCTAAGAATAGAACCTGATATTCCACTCGTAGCCACCGACCCTAAACGTTCCCGAGCTGACAACATTCCGATGTCCATGCCGTAGAGAAGCGAGTAGTTTGTGACCGTAAAATTGTGCTCCGCCGTGGCGCTCTTTATCACGGTGCCGGTGGGCTGCTCAGCCCAGCAAGAGTTGATGTTGTTGAAGTGTATAAGTGGATTGCACTAGCCCTTTCCATGAGTTTGGACTTTTGGTTGCGTTGGCTAGTGCATGAAGCTTGACATGGTATCAGAGCCTAAGGTCTCGAGTTCGAGTCCTGGCTTTCGCAATTTATCCTAAAATTGCTGTTGACCCCTCTATGTCCACGTATAGGCCTTTTAAGTCATACGTGAGTTTCGCGCGTCGTCGCTCTCTTCCGGTTGCACGTGCTGACTTCTCTCTGTCACACGTGAGAGGGGGTGTTGAAGTGTATAAGTGGATTGCACTAGCCCTTTCCTCTTGGTTGCGTTGGCTAGTGCATGAAGCTTAACATATAGGACCCTTGAGTCATACGTGAGTTTCGCGCGCCGTCGCTCTCTTCCGGTTGCACGTGCTGACTTCTCCCCATCACATGTGAGAGGGGGTGTTGAAGTGTATAAGCAGGCGGAGCTTGATGGGAAAGTTAGGACGGGCAAAGAATTTTTTTGGGGCAGAAAACGGCAGGGGACAGTGGATTTGGACATAACTAATGAAGGATTAGTACTGAATAATCGTTGATAGAGCCAAAAAATGATTTTGGACAGGGCGGGTCATGGCACAGTTTTGTTTCAAAGAAACTACGCCAGTGTGTATAAGTGAATTGCACTAATCCTTTTCATAAGTTCGGACTTTTGGTTGTGGCTAGTGCATGAAGCTTGACAGATGTTTTCCTCCCTGAGAAACCTGCCTCGAGACGTACACAATCGCCTGCGACGCCCTGGGACGTGCAGGCAGAGCCTTGGAGGCGCTCAAGTGCCTGCGAGAGATGGAGGCAGACGGCGTCTCGCCGAGCGTCGTCGTCGGAGTGAGGACGCGTGTACCACGAGGCGTGGAGCTAGGAAAGAGATGCTGCGAGATCCGGACATGTTCCTGAAGATGATCATCGTCATGCAGGTCGAGGCTGGGCTGCTGGAAGACACGCTGATCGGCGTTGCAGACGACACGAGGGAGATCCACCGATTGCATCATGTCCACGATTGTCAATGGCTTTCTGAAGAGGATAGGCCGGCCTGAAGCCAGCCATCAGAGCTTATGACAAGCTGATGAGCTTAGGATGTGAGCCTGGTCATCAGGTCACCTCGCCTCGATCGGCGATCAACGTGTACTGCCGGCTCGGCCGGAGTCCGTCTTCTCGGAGATGATCGACCGGGGCTTTGACAAGTGCATGGTTGCATATGGCAACATGATCTCCACTCCATGTATGGGCAGACAGATCAGGAGAGCGTTGACCGGACGCCATGAGGCTGCTTGCGCTGATGAAGCACAAGGGGTCCGGTGCGAGCCCAATGTCTGGGTGTACAACTCCCTCCTGGACATATCATGCGTGGCAAGCTGTTGGTAGCGATTTCAGATGTTTTTAGATGGGAGCCACAAATTATAACTTACTAGCTTGACCGCTTATATATGTACACCAAAATGAAACAAGGACATAATTTGAAGGTCCTGTATTAGTGTACTATTTGAGTCTTTGTTGTCATTAATTATTTCGAGTGGAGTGAATATTGCAACTATCTCACTCTGCTCCAGCAATGAAATAAGCAACTCACACTGATTGATTGTGTAGGGATTCTAGTATATCTTGAGACATTTTACTAGGATTTGGATTCCATACACTCAATTATTGCTCATGTCCTCCTTGTTGCTCTTCCTGCTACCGCTGCCTGATGTGGTGACGGGGTGGACAACAATAACAAGGTAGTGGCTCGGTTTGTGCACTTCCATTCTGCCCGGTCCAAGTGAATCCCTCTTCTCTCATGGTCTTAGAGACAATTATTTTACGTGTCGTGTATGTGTCAACTTGCAGAGAACATGACTCATTCCATCCCTTTATGGCACTCTGCGACGAGGGAGACAACGATCCCCCTGTACCGTACCCGATAAATAGACGTCGTAGTGAAATCACTGATGTTAAGATGACTTGTGGATTTACCCTCGTGCAAACTTACATTACTAACCAATCACACAACTATCACACATTCATGTCACGTCACTGATCAAGAAGTGGCCTCATCATCAATGATGTGGTGTTATGTTTGTTGCGCTCGTCATGCTGTCCCATGTTGCCAAAAACGTCGATGGTAGGTTTCTTGGCCACTGACAATCATGATGCCACCCATTGCCGCTTGAGTGACGAGGTAGTGATTATATCATCTCTCGGTGCTTGGAATGTGTTGATAGAAATCAATTTACACATGGAAGATCCAATTCTTCGCTAATTGGTCATACTAACAACTTAACAGGGATTATGCTCATTTGGCTTGCTGCAGGGAGCGATTTTAGATGTTTTTAGATGGAGAGCCACATATTATAATAATGCATAATGGAGGGATGTGAATTGTATTGTTTTACCTACAAGATTGATTGCTTATGTGTACACCAACATGAAACAAGGGTATCATTTGAAAATCTTGTATTAAGTACGCTTCCTTGTCATTAATTATTACGAGTGGAGTGAAAGTTGCAACTATCTCACCCTGCCTTAGCAAAGAAACGAACAACACACAGTGATTGATTGCATAGGGATTCTAGTATATCTTGAGACTTTTACAAGGTTTTGGATTCCGTTCACTTGTCTAATCAACCGTGCAATTTACTTTTACTAGGTTTTGGAATACATTCACTTGTCTAATAAGCCGTGCTCAATTATTTTTCTTAGTTGCAGAGAAAATAGCGATATGTCATAGCAGCTTAAACCTTATAAGCTTATGATCCTTGTGGTCATAACTAGAGTTGCCCAACATTGAAGCTTCAGAACTTCACAATGAGAAAAAAAAAAGGATCACCTCATTCATCCTACCATTGCCTATGATAGGTAATAAATAGCCTTAATTTCGTGTAAACAATGGATAGTGGTGAAGCCAAACCATGTTATATATATAACATATGGAATGGAAGTATGGAACAAACATGATACCGAGACCACTACTCCACTAGTCAACAGATAGCTAGAGATAGTTTTTCAAAGAAAGAAGTTATGGAAAGTGAAGATAGAAATTTAGGAGATAGTTTTTTCAAAGAGAAAACATGAATAAGGAATCAATGAGGGAGACAATGGTGGGCTTGAGACACACCAGGAAGATCAGTCCAAGGAATATTATATAGACGAAAGTGTACTGATCATCAAAATAAACTAAAATCCTATAATTATTTTCACTCGGTGATCTTGTCATAGGCTACTATGATCAACTGAGTGCTTAGACTCACTTGGGGACTCCGGAGAGCAACAGTAGCAAGAAGATGCACAAAGGTTCTCGGCTAGGTACATGTAGGCCTATTTTTTTCTATAAAATAAACATATGTAGGCCTAACGGATTTTTACGGTGTGAGCCTATAATCATAGAATCTTCAGCAAAGTACTATTTTGTGAAGTCAATTAAATTGGTAATTACGCTAATCGAGATGTTTAGTTCTGAGTATGACACAATGCTAGTTGAGTGAATGAGCAACTAATTTACTCTCACACAAAGTTGATTGAGTAAAGGAGAACTTAATTTTGTATTGCTGAGTAATTGTCGAAATGGAGGCGTTCTTAGGAAGAATCGACAACAAAAAAATAGACCATCTTGTAAATCATGAAGGAGAGCCGAAGCTTTGTGAAATTATATTAAATATAATATATTATGAGTGGTTGGAATGAATCTGAATATTTGTGGGTAAATACATTGCAAAGATCACATAATTTTTGCGAACCTAGAGGAGAGAAAAATGAAGAAAAAACAAATAGAGAAAATCACGGAACCCATCAAAATAAACCGCTCCTGACACTCCATACACGAGTGAACACATACCACTAGATGAACTGGGTCCGGCCCAGCAAACAATTTCTTCCGGCAGCGGGAGCATTCCACGCCACATGAAGCGGCAAATAGCATTTGTCATATAGGGCCACTCATCAAACTACGAGGATACACATAATGTGCTGCGCGCGTCGGCCGGGTGGGTCAAGCTAGCAGCCCACATGAAACTGGTCATCGATGATGGTGAAACCGGAAGGTTCACGGTTTGCAGACGGCCGTAGCCCAAGTCGCTTCAGCCGTGATTGCGGCGCCGATCGGCGACGGCGTGCCTGTTTCCTCGGGCATTGGGCACGGGCCCATGACTCGTGCCTGTTTCCGCCGGCCAGGCCCTGCACCGGTGCACGTATGGTCTGGACCCGTGCCTGTTTCCGCCGGCCAGGCCCTGCACCGGTGCACGTATGGTCTGCATGAATAGCCCACCACCCGTGCAAGTTTCATCACAGTTTTATCACTGTTTCAGCTAAACACGAAAGAGGCACATATTTACGCACCTTACCACGACTGCCACGCACAGCCCCGGCTTGCCTGCATGTCTGTATAGTTTTAGCTTTGAGAGGAATAGTTAATGATTACGAGCGGAGTAAATCTTGTACATCTATATTTTAATAAATTTGAGTCCACTAATATGGGTCCGAGGGAGTAATTATTTTGCTCTACACCGGCAATGGCAATATGAGACGAGAAACTTACATCAGTTGTGTACGTCTTAAGGATTTTACGGGTTCTGAACTATTACATACACTTGTCTAACTAAAGATGCGCCATTGTTTAATTTTTACGATATTAGTTGGCTCAAATTTGTCTAGATTTGGATAAATCTAGACACTATTTAGTATATAGATTCATTCAAATTTTAACAAATCCAAATCAGGTAATACGGGTCAGAGGGAGTACTATTATGCACTAGCATTCTAAGCCTTGTTAGCTCGTGTGGGACTCTTCTAGTCAAAATTGTAACCACCAAACTAAAGTTTCCGCAGCTTTACAAAGAGAAAAAGAATGGTCACCATATTTTCTCTGCCATTGACCACGATAGGTAATAATAGCCAAATCATGCTATATATACCATGTGGAATGGAGCAAAGATCGCACGACCACTACTCCCCAAGGTAGCTCGACATAGTCTTACCAAAAAAAATGGTGCTAAATGAAGAGACCAATGAAGGAGATAGTTTTGAAAAGAGAAAACATGGATAAAGAGGCAATCGAGCGAGACAAATGTGGGCTTGAGAGATGTCAGGAGATCAGTTCTCACCGGGAGGAGTTTTTCCCGTGCAAATGAAGCTTCAACTGTTACTCATCTTCTAAAAAAACACAAATCCTTCGAGCAGCGGGTCAATTAGGCACTCACAGAAGCAATCGGTGGTGGAACATGCCACTACGGGTGAGCTAGACAAATGCATGCCTACAAATATTCGATAAGAATTCTAGTGCCATATGGTGAGCGTGAAACTATTTTTAGACGCGTATCCGAGAAGAACCGTGCCAATTGTGATGTTCAGTTCCGCCGCTAGCTAGCTTAGACACCTTTTGTGTACATCAAAAGAGCGAAGACATGTTATGTTTCTTCATGATAATTCCTAGTTTGAAGATTCCCTGGTTAATATGCTCTTGATTGATATCAATGTTTATAGTAGATGTGAATGTCATAACTATCACACTATGTGCCAGTCAGTGAGACTAGCATTTCACACAAATTATGTTATTACCTTTGTGCTACAGGATTATATAATGTACTATACTAGTCTTACGTGATTTAACTTTAATCATTTGTTTGACCTATAATACATGAGGAAAATGTCATAAAATTATAACATTTGAAACTTTATTCAAATATGAATCGAATGGTGGTTTCTCATGGCACATGACCCATCTTTTGTTACTACTAAAAAGATGGTCAAAGTTCGACCCTCAAAAACCACCATGGACTACATCATCGACCATGACTACCTTGACCATGGCTACTACATCGTTGGCTACATCAACGTCGATATCAAGGGCAATGTCTACAGAAATAACTTTAGCCAACAATGTCTGTGTCGTCATTGCGGGAGGAAGAGAGGGTACCAGAAGGGGACGTTGATGATGACAAGGCAGATAAGACAATTGAAGTGCAAGACTTCAAATGCAATCGTAATCATCTGCGTCACTCCTTCTAGGACTGAGGGGGATGTTAGAATACATGTACGGTAGGAATAGAGATAAGATTAGTTTAAATGTAATGACCTTCTTGTAGTCGGAGTCTCTCCCTTCTACATATTCCTTTTTATATACCCCATGAAGGTCATGGCAATAAACACACAAAAACAGGGTTTCATAAATTTTTACATAGGGAAATCAATTTACACATAGAAGATCAATTTTTTGCTATCTTGGTCATACTAAAAAAATTCACAGTGATTATGCTCACTCGGCTCAGTGCAGGGAGAAATTTTATATGCTTTTAGATGGGAGACGCAAATTATAATAACATATAATAGAGGGATGTGAATTATATCGTTTTACTTAGTAGCTAGACTGCTTATGTGTACAAAAAATGAAACAAGGACATCATTTGAAGTCCCTGTATTAATGTACTCTTTGTTGTCATTAACTATTTCGAGTGGAGTGAATGTTGCAACTATCTCGCTTTGCCTAGCAATGATACAAGCAACTCACATTGATTGATTGCGTAGGAATTCTAGCATATCTTGAGACGTTTTCTAGGATTTGGATATATACACTTGTCTATTCAACCACGCTCAATTGTTTTTCTGGTTACAGAGAAAATAGCAATATGTGCTAGCAGCTTAAACCTTATAAGATCATGTATGATGCTTCTGGTCATAACCAGAGCCGCCCAACATTGAAACTTCATAATTTACAATGAGATAAAAATGGTCACCTCATCATTCTGTCTGCCATTGGACACGGTTAATAATGAATGGCCTTAATTTGGTGGAACATTGTTTGGTGAAGCCAAACCATGTTATATATATCACATATGAAACGAAACAAAGATGATACCAGAAACACTACTCCACTAGAAAACAAATAGCTATAGATAATTTGTAAAAGAAAGAAGATGTGGAAAGTGAAGATGTGAATGTAGTAGATAGTTTTTAAAGTGAAAACATGCATGAATAAGGAATCAATGAGGGAGACAACGGTGGGCTTGAGAGACACCAGAAAATCAGTGGTCAGCCTGAAGGGATTGTACGTACATAATAGACATGGGGTTCTACCTATTTTCAAAATAAAATAAAATCCTTGTATTAGTATTTTCTCTCAGTGGCCTTGTCATTAGCCTACTATGACCAAGTGAGAGCGTAAACTCACTTGGGGACTCCGGAAAGAAACCATGGGTAGTAGATGCCACAAAGGTTCTCGGTTGGCACATGTAGGCCTAAAAGTTTCTATAGAACCGACAGTGCGAGCCTGTGATCTTTGACTCTTCTTCATCGTCAGCTACATCGACATCAAGGGCAATGTCTACAGCAACTCGTCAACAACAACTTCAGTCAACAGTATCTGCATCATCACTTGCATCCACACACTCCTGATGTGATTGTGGAAGGAAAGAGAAGGCGTGATAAGGGGACGTTGATGATAACAAGGCGGAGAAGACAATTGAAGTGCAAAACCTCAAATCCAGTCGCAATCGTCCACATCACTCCTGCAAGGACTGGCGAAGAATGCTAGAATACATGTATAATAGGAATAGATATGATTAGTCTAAACATAATGACCTTCTTGTAGTCGGAGTCTCTCCCTCTTACATGTTCCACTTTATAAAATCCTTGAGGGCCATGGCAATACAACACACAAAAATAGGGTTTCATAAGTTTTACAAATGGAAGATCCAATTCTTCGCTATTATTTTCATACTCAACAATTTCACAGTGATTATGTGCACTTGGCTTGGTGAAGGGAGCAATTTCCTATGTATTTTAGATGGGAGCCACAAATTGTAATAATGCGTAGTGGAGGGATATGGCTTATATTGTTTTACTTACTAGCTTGACTGCTTATCTGCCCACCAAAATAAAACGAAGACATCATCTGAAGGTCCCATATTAATGTACTCTTTTTTATCATTAAATATGGTGGAGTGAATGTCGCAACTATCTTACTTTGCCCCAGCAATGAGACGAGAAACTCGGGCTGATTGATAGTGTAGGGATTCTAGTGTATCTTGAGACTTTTACTAGGACTTGGATTCCATACACTTGTCTAGTCAACCATGATCAATTGTTTTTATTATTGCGGAGTATGATTGTTTTGGTCATAACTGCAGATGTCCAACATTGAAGCTTCAGAACTTTAATTACAATGAGATAAAAATGATAATCTCACTGGCTCTGCCATTGGCCAGCATAGATAATAAATGGAATTAATTTGGTGGAACATTGCATGGTGAAGCCAAACCATGTTATATATAACATATGGAATGGAACAAACATGATACCAAGACCACTACTCCACTAGGTAACAAATAGCGAGATATAGTTTGTATAAGAAAGAAGTTACATAAAGTGAAGATGCGAATGTAGGGGATAGTTTTCAAAGTGAAAACATCAATAGGGAATCAATGAGGGAGACAATGGTGCGTTTGAGAGACACTAGAAAATCATTGATCAGACTGGAAAGGATTGTTCGTACATAATAGACATGGGGTCCTACCGATCTTCAAAATAAAATAAAATCCTTGTATTTCTAGCAATGGCCTTATGATAGCCTACTATGACCAAGTGAGAGTGTAGACTCACTTGGGGACTCCAGAGAGCAACCATGGGTAGTAGATTCCACAAAGGTTCTCAGTTCACACATGTAGGCCTAACAGATTCGACTGAACTCATAGTGTGAGCCTAGGATCTTTGACTCTCTAGCACAATAGTATTTTGTGGACTAAATGATATCGCCAATTTCGCTAGTTGAGGTGTTTGGTTCTGACGAGATTTACGGAATTTTAATGTGACACAATGTTATTTTAGTAAATGAGCAAGTAATTTACGCATATCCCTTGTCTTGAGTTACTCTCACACACCGAGTTAATTGAGTAAAGGAAACCTAATTTTTGTTGCTAGCTAATTATCGACATGCAGGTGTTCCGGAAAGAATAGACAACAAAAATATAATCTGAGCAACATATAAATCATAAAGGAGGGACGGAACTTTGTGAAATTACATTAAAAATATAATAAATTATGAATGATTGGAAATACAATTTTATAAAGTAAATTAAAATATAGAATACATTTTTAAATATCATATAAATATTTTTGATATATAAAGGCCAATGCCAACTAGTTCTTTTAAATTTAATAGTACATCAATTTTTGACCAGAAACTTCCGAAAGAGTGAAAATCTAGAAGACTAGGCCAAGCACACATGTTTTATTTTTTTATTTCCATTTTGATTTTTTCCATTAGGTTCATGATCATTCTATATATCATGATATGTGAACTCACTTACCCATTTCCTGTTTCTTTTTTTTGGATATTTTATTTCATATTT
Organism: Avena sativa; assembly: GCA_916181665.1. Lineage (NCBI taxonomy): Eukaryota > Viridiplantae > Streptophyta > Magnoliopsida > Poales > Poaceae > Avena > Avena sativa. The sequence goes on along the minus strand of OV702280.1, from coordinate 396,148,325 downwards.
CTATTTCTCCCCTGATTTTTTAGGTATATATATAATTAATGAATGTAGTTTATCCATATGGAAAATATAAAATTTTATCATCATTTACAAAGCTTCAATTTTTTTTCTTGTTACAGAGTAAATAGCAATAAGTTCTAGTAACTTAAACCTTATAAGCTTGTGTATAATTCTTATGGTCATAATTATGGCTGTCCAACATTGAAGCTTCGGAACTTTATAATGAGATAAACATGATCACCTCATTCGCTTTGCCATTGGCCATGATAAATAATAAATGGCCTTAATTTGGTGGAACATTGTATGGTGAAGCCAAACCTTGTTATATATAACTTATGGGATGGAACAAAAATGACACCAAGACCACTACTCCACTAGGTAACAGGCAGTTTGTAAAAGAAACAAGTTATGGAAAGTGAAGATGTGAATGTAGGAGATAGTTTTTCAAAGTGAAAACATGAATAATAAGAAATCAATGAGAGAGAGAGAGAGACAACGGTGGGCTTGAGAGACACCAGAAAATCAGTGATCAGTCTCACCTACATAATAGACATGGGGTTGCACCGATCTTCAAAATAAAATAAAATCCTTGTATTTTTTCTCAGTGGCCTTGTCATAGCCTACTATGACCAAGTGAGAGTGTAAACTCACTTGGGGACTCCGAAGAGAAACCATGGGTAGTAGATTCTACAAAGGTTCTCAGTTCGCATATGTAGGCCTAACAGATTCCACTGAACTCAAAGTGTGAGCCTAAGATCTTTGATTCTCCACCACAATAGTATTTTGTGGTGTAAATTAAATCGCCAATTTCACTAGTTGAGGTGTTCGGTTCCAATGAGGATTGGGGAATTTTACTGTGACACAATGTTAGTTGACTAAATGAGCAAGTAATTTACTCATATCCCTTGTCTTGAGCTAGTCTCACACACCAAGTTAATTGAGTAAAGGAAACCCAATTTTTGTTGCTAGCTAACTATCCACATGTAGGTGTTTCGGAAAGAATCGCCAACAAAAATATAATTAAGCAGCATATAAATCATAATGGAGGGACCGAACTTTGTGAAATTACATTAAAAATACAATAAATTATGAATGATTGGAAGTACAATTTTATAAAATATAGAAAAAATTTAAATATCAAATAACTATTTTTGATATATAAAGGCCAATGCCAACTAGTTCTTTTAAATTTAATAGTACATCAATTTTTTGACTAGAAACTTCCGAAAGAGTGGAAATCTAGAAGACTAGGCCAAGCACACATGTTTTATTATTTTTATTTCCATTTTGATTTTTTCCATTAGGTTCATGATCATTCTGTATATCATGATATGCGAACTCACTTACCCATTTTGTGTTTCTTTTTTATATATATATGTTATGCCATGTTTCTATTTCTCCCACTGATTATTTAGGTATATATATAATTAATGAATGCTGGCTACTGAATGTAGTTTATCCATATGGACAATATATAAAATTTTATCAGCCGAAATAGATTCGTACATAAACACAATAGTTTGAAAGAGGCCAGATAAAGGTGAATAGTATTCAGCTTGTAGCTACTCGTGGATCTAGCTGGGCAGCCCAAAATAAAATGCGGCCGATCTGCTGGACCGCGGGCCAAGCTATTTGCTTTGCAAATTCGGCTAAATGAAGGGCGTACAGGGCTCACGGAGCAGGCGACATGATAGTGGTGTCGGTGGTGTGAGACCAAAAGGTTGACAGTTTGCACGCGGCCATAGCCCATCACCGTGACTCCCGGTCCACGGCGGTAAAGATTTTTCCCACTATTGAAATATGTTTTTATTCCACTTTATATAAATAAAATCACAGACAGCCGAACTAATACAAAATAATGATAAACCCTCTTACAAAGCCACGAACAGCCTCTAAAGCGTGATCTGGAAGCTGCCGTTGAGTGCTCAGTGGGTACTCGTATATAAATTAAATAAATGCATGTGTCGCCCGGCCAGCCAGGGCCGTGCACCGCTGCACGTACCTACGGTCTGCTGCCGCCGCATGCATGAATGTCCGACGACACGCACAGCAAACCACCGTTTCATCACAGTTTCAGCTAGTAATAAACGAGAAAAAGTGGCACATATTTACACCTTTACCATTAGAGCATCTCCACTAGTTGGACAAACCTAAACCGAAATCCGGACCTTTGTTTTCTACTCGCGTATCCAGGCCGAGTACCCAGACGAACACAAAACGGCGATATATTTGGATCTTTATCGTTCCCGCCGGTGAGTGCTCGGCCACAAGGTGTTCGACAGATACGCCCACAAGTTCGGCGCCAGATTTTTATTACATAACATGGGAAATAACTCTTAGTCGTCGATGGGGATGGGCTCCTGCGGCGTGGCCGACGCGGCGTTGTCGTCCGTCTCGCCGGTGAAGGCCGCCGGGTTGGAGGAAGTCGAAGCAGAGCTCGGCGTGGGAGCGTTCGGCGCAGGCACGTTCGGTGCAGAGGAAGGGGAAGCCGTGATCATGCCCTCCAGGATGGCCTCACGTTGCGCCATGTACCTGGCCTTGACCGGCGAGCTCATCTTCAACGTGTCCTCGCCGCCCATGAGGAACTTGAGGTCCGTGTTGCGCTTCTTGGCGGCGTAGTTGGCCTTCTTCTCGGTGAGGTTGGCTTTCTTCTCGGCGAGGTTGGCCTTGATGAGGGCCACATTTTCCCCTTGTGTCTCGATCAGCTTCTTCCAGCGCTCCTCGCTCTTCTCAGCCCTCTTCTCGGTCTGCGCCCTCGTGTCGGCGAGGCATTTTTCGATTGAAGCCTGGAGACGCTCGGTGGGAGGTCCGGCGGCCTTGAGTATCTTCGCCTTCTTCTGGCCGAGCTCAGGTCTTTCTTCGCTGGCAGCAGCGGCCGGGGCCTCGGGGTTATAGACGCCGTCCTTGCTCTTGGAGAGACTCGGGCGAGTGTCCCGCCACTTCTAGCAATGCTCGATTTTCTTGAAGTGGAACTTGAACTCCATCTTCATGTCCTCTCGAAACAGAGCAAATGCACGACGCGGCTGCAAAATGAAAGTGTGTCAAATTTGTCAAAATGGAATAGAGTGCACGACAAAGCTAGTATTCGCGAGTACCTTGTTGTCCATGTTCTCTCCGCTGGCTTGTGTGCGGTCGACCTCTTCCACGCAGCTGTGCCACTTGCTACAGGCAGTCTGGATGATAGCCCAATGATTGGTAATAGCCTTTTCCCCTCGCTCCATGTGGATCTTGCGATACTTTGGGTCGCACATGCTATGCTCGTCGAACGCTGCCTTCACGCGTCGCCAATAATTATCTGAATTTTGGTTAGCACTGGTGATCGGATCCATGCTCAACATTTTCCAAGCTTCGGCGAGGTAGGTGTCCTTGGCCACGGTCCACTTGATCCGAGCGTCCGCCGAAGTGCCCGGCTTCTTCTTCCCCTTCTTGCCTTTCACCTCAGCGTCCTCTGGCTGCGTCTGCTCGGCCTGCGTCTCCTCGGCGTCAGTGTCGGCGAGGTCCTGGGACTCGATGTCGTGCTTTGCGTCGGCCCGGGTCTGCTCTTCCGTGAAGAAGGAGGGCTGGTTTGTCGCCGAGCCTGTTGCGATGAGGTCCTCCATGTACGCCTTGGCCGTCATGCCAGTCGGAAGGGCGCCCGGCATTCCGCCGAACAGGTTGCGCGCGTCGGCCTCGCCGAAGGGCGCCGAGCTTCCGCCGAAAGGCAGCGGTCTGCGACGCAGAGTGGGGCTTGCGTACGTTGGATAGGCGGAGTAGGGAAGGTTGATGTCCACGCCGAAGTCCGAAGGAGGGCGCGACGCCGGGCAGGGGAAGATCACGTTGGGGTTGAAGCCGTCGTCGAAATCGGGCGACGAGGAGTACCTCTGCCGAGCAGTCGCCTGGCTCTCCTGGAAGCCGGCCGGAGAGATCGGCGAGAATCCGGCGGGTGAGCCGACGCTCGCCTGGCTTTCCCAGTGTGGTGGGTACGGCGCGGCCATCAACGCCGAACGCGTCGCCACCGCCTTCTTCGCCTTCACCATCGCCTGCTCTTCCGCCACCGCCTTCACCATCGCCTTCTCCTCCTCCGCTTGTTGTTGCCGGAGCTTCGCCCTCTCCTCCTCCGCTTGCTGTTGCCGGAGCTTCGCCCTCTTCTTCCTGTCCTTCCGCTCGGCCGACGAGATCTGCCTGGCGTGCTCCTTCTTCTCCCAGTCGGCGGAGGACATGCCCTCCGGCTTGGTCGGCGGCGCTCTCGGCTTCCTCGCCTTGTTCTCCGCCGGACCCTCGCCGAGGGTCAATCTGGGTTGGACGAAATTCTTGGGCGGCATGACGGGCGGGGAGCTCGGCGGAGTGGCGGGGGTGGGGGAACGGGGAAGAAAGGCGGGAGGGGGAAGAAAAGGGCGGGAGCTCCACGAAGTGGCGGGGGTGGCGCCTTCTCTCGCCGACAGAGCTGGCCCACGCCCGTTTTCGCTGAGTCCGGCGTTTCCAGGGCGTATACGGGATCCTGGGTACCGCCTGGATAGGCCGGACCAAAACATGCCAAAATCCGAACGAAAACAGGTCCATGATACGCGATTGTGCCGATTTTCGACCGAAATTCGGCGTTCGGATTGACGTCCTGGGTAGATGAGTGGAGATACTCTTAGGGCATGAGCATTGGTTTAGACAGCAGCTATCTATAATACATACCCACGTCATGTATTGACAATATTTTAGACTTCTCATACAACGAAGTGTCTTTTCATCTATCTGTATAGGCACACCATCGCATGAAGCAGTTTCCGTTTTCTCCCATCCCTTCTACTACTAGTTTTCTCTTGGGGCCACAAGTACAGTCGCTGTATACGTACAATGGTTGAAGAGCCGTCGGTAGGCAACGAGTTTTGCGGAAATCGCCCGTCTACAAATCTACCGACAATCCAGCGGTTTCTCTTATTCTTATCCCTATGACTCATCAAATATCCTACATGGCACATGTTTACAGACAGCTGATGTGTACTGTACATGCCCTTACCAGTCGACTGCTGCCACGCACGGCCCCGGATGCCCCGGCCTGCATGCCTGTCTGCAGCTGAAATTAAAAATTCAGCTTCCGGGAGAAATGGCTAATAATTACAGGCCGAGTAAATGGTTACCATATTTTCTCTGCCTTGGCCACGATATATAGATAATCAATAGCCCTAGATCATTCGGTGGAACATCGTACGGTGAAAAACCAAACCATATGCTATATATACCATGCGGAATAGAGCAAACATCATATGACCACCACTACTCCCCAAGGTCGCAGATAGCTCGAGAAAGTTCTGAAAAAGTGGTGCAAAGTAAAGAGAGCGAACGAAAGAGGTACAGTAGTAGTTTTGAAAAGACAAAACACGAAATAAAAGCCAATCCAAGGAGGCAAACGTGGGCTTGAGAGATGTCAGGATATCAGCCCTCACGGACAAGAGACTTTCCCGTACAAATGAAGCTTCAACTGCTACTGATCTTGCAGACAAACACAAATCTTTCAAGCGTCGTGTCACTTAGATAGTCGCAGCAGCAACCAGCGGTGGAACATGCCACTACGGCCGAGCACTACACATGCATGCCTACAAGTATTCGATAAGAATTATTCGATAAGAATTCCGGTGCATGCTAGTGAGCCTAAAACTATTTCTAGATGCATACACAACAAGGATCGCGCTGAGTGTGATCGATAAGACACTAGTAACTATAGTTATTTAAGGGATTAACTAATGTACTCCTCACATTTGTATATGATGATAGTAATAAATGCAGTGTCGGTATATACTGATGATCACTTGTTCTACTACTCTCTCTGTTTAGAATTATAGGTCATACGTGTATACCTAGGTCGTTAATTTGACTAATAAAATATAATTTATATAGCATAAAAATTATACCATCGAAAGCATATTTTAAATATGAATCTAATTGTATAACTTTTGTTAAATATAATTTGTATTTTGTTGACCAAATTTATGGTTAAACTATTTTCTTAAAGTACGTATTTGTCTTATAAACCGGAATGGAGATAGTAGTAACTTGTGTCTAGTATCATGCATGGTCTTATTTATTACCATGTAGACTCATCTTACCTTCAGGTGCGTGATGTTATGGTAACATAGCTAGTTACCACAAGGCTCTCTTTCATCATTTAATGACATGCCATATCACCAAATTGTCTAGTTGGCACTGCATGTAGATACATGTTGTCGGTGGCTCTCGCTCACCCAACCTGGTTTAATGATTACAAGCCGAGTAAATGTTGACCTAATTATCCTGGAGTAGCAATGACAGAAGCTTCAAAACATTAAGGAGAAACATAATGGTCACCATGTTTTCTCTGCAATTGTCCATGATACATAATCAATACCCCTAGCTTATTTGGTGGAACATTGTTAGGTGAAGCCAAGCCATGTTATATATACTATGTGGAATGGAGCAAACATCATACGCCCATCACTACTCCCCAAGGTAGCAGATAGCTCGAGATAGATTTTCCAAAAAAAAGTGTTGCAAAATAAAAAGAGTGAATGAAGGAGATAGTTATGAAAAAAATAAAACATGAATAAAGAAACAACTGAGGGAGACAAATGTGGGCTTGAGAGATGTCAGGAGATCAGCTCTCACTGTGAAGAGTATTTCCCGTGAAAATGGAGCTTCAACTGCCTCTTCGCGGTTTTACATCTCTAGAGAGAGCCGAGGATCTAGTGTTTCATGGCGTTGTGGCTATGAGGCTATCGTGCCTGATAAGGGTCCTCGCCTCTGATTGTCTGTCTGTGATCCAATGTATCAATTCCTTGACCCATGATCATTCCCATGGTTGCAAGGACATCAAGGACATCAATCCTATATGGTTGCAAGGTTCTTGTTTGTAACCTTCCAACATGGTAATTATTCTTTGAATGATGCAACACACATTTTGGTTGGGTCTTGTAATATAGCTTTTGTAGGGTTTATGTCAGACTTTACTTCGGATTGCATTCGGAACACTCTTTGTATTGATTTGATTAATCAATAGAGTTTTGTGATTCTGTTAAAAAATTATTGATCTTCTAATCAAACATAAATCCTTCAAGTGTCATGTCACCTAGGGACTACTAGGAGCAACCAGCAGCGAAACATGCCACTACGGGTGAGCTAGACATATGCATTCCTATAAATATTTGGTAAGACTTCTAGTTCCTTACGATAGGAAAATACCACTACGGGTGAGATAGACATATGCATTCCTATAAATATTCGGTAAGACTTCTAGTGTAGGGCTAAGAAAATACTCGCCTTATCTAACATTGTACATGCCCTTAGCCCTACACCCATCACTTGTTCTAGTGTCTAGAAGCTCATTTATGACTATTGTGTAAATAGAATTAAATAGAATCCCATGCCTCCTACGACTCAAGCTTACAAATGATGGGTGCTATTCATCTAGATTGGTGTACAATATGCAATTCATGGGACTCCATGATGTTCAACCACGGGATTGGCATGCGATGAGAATCATCAAGAAGTGGTGGAGTGAGGCCATCCACAAGCCAGGAGAACAAAAGAAAGCTATGTCTTCATTGGCAATGCTAGTCTCATGGGAGATATGGAAAAGCGCAATGCAAGGGTGTTCCGGAGTCAATCAATAACCTCCTCTATGCCAACTTCCAAGATTAAAGAGGAGGCGTTGGTGTCTTGCTAGGGCTAGGCCGATTAGTAAGTTTATGACGAGAGAGTAGTCGTTTCTTGTGATCTTGGCCTTTGGCCAAGATTTTGGTATGTAAGACCTCTTTTAAACCCCTTCTCTATCAATGAAAATGACAAATCTTTTGCCTTATTTGTATAAAAAAAAGTGACCAATCCACCTCATTTGATGAGTGAGCTCAAGAATTAACTTGCAAAAAAATTCTTATAAAAGGAAAACATGTGTCTCTTGTGTCATGGTATATTCGTTGGCCATCGGGTTTTGTATTTACATACATCTTTGTTGTTCTCCCTAATGTGCACGATTAGTTTAGGGCATACAACATGAAAATAAATACTACATGGACGCAACCGGGATTCAAAGGAAATGAATAGAGTAAGCAACATACAATGAGGGATGGATACACATTCTTTTCACACCACACAAGAGGGCAAAAGTCCTCCAAAAAAGTCTATTAGTTACATGACACCATTTTTACTAACATGGGTGGAGCCAGTTAAGGAGACACCACTATTTTTCTTTTTGTAGGAAGAGCTCAAAGCTAAGGTTCAATCTTATACATCTCAGATCCATATTAATTGTCGCTGATATATCTAGAAATAAATGATGTACACCCAATCCTAAAATCCTGCCACTACCAATACTTATTAGATTAGATCCCTCCTGTGTACATACATCAAAATGAGCAAAGACATGTTATGTTTCTTTGAGATAGTTCCCAGTTTGAAGATTGTTCAGTTATGTCCTAGTATAATACATGACAAAAAAAATGACGTAAAAATTCTATTGTTTACAACTTCATTCCATTATACGAATCGAATGGTGTTTTTATATGGCACATGGCCCACCTTTTATACGAATCGAATCGATGTGATAAATTTTACTGTCACTATTCAGATAAACTCAAAGGTGGCATAGGTTTACACCTTTTACCCCTCGACAGCCACGCACAGGCCCCGGCTGGCTGGCGGCTGTCGTCGCCCTGCCCTTAAATTCAGATTTCAGACCCAGAGCGGACCGTATCGTACAACGTCTGTCAGGTGGCCACTTACGTGTCGCCGGCCCAGGCTCTGGCAGTACAAATGCATAAACTATTGACTGACAATAAACTTACACATCGATCGACCCAATCGCCTCTCCTCTGTCACCTCCCCACGATCGACCCTGACCGACGGCACGTACATAGTACTACGTCGGTCGAGCGACACCGGGACCAGGCAGGGCACAGCTAGCATGCCGATCGAGGTAGAGTGAAGTATAATAACAACATTCGATCGATCGATCGCGCTCGCGGCGTGGTCCAGCCAAGCCACGTACGGCGCAGCCGTTGGCGACATGCATCCGCTCTACTTATTTATCGCCGTTGTAGTACACCGCCGTGCCCGGGGCCTACGCGCGAGAGCGTACGTCCTGGACAGAGAGATAGCTAGACCCCGGCCGCCGGCCGGCAGCGAGGCGGCGGCGCAGAGCTAGCTAGCGGCAGAAACGGTATCGCCTATGCATGCTTTGCTCGCTAAACGAAGGAGACGTGCGGAAAACTGATGGACAGATCGACGGGTCGCTCGAGCACGATCATCAGCTAGCAAATACAGTACGTGTAGGCGGGTACGTTGTCCTGGCTGGCCGGCCGTCCGGTGGTGGGCTTTCCGTGCAGGTCTGGACTCAGTAGTGTCACGTCGCCATCGGGCACTGGCGCTGGATCTGGACCGGCCGTGGTCAGAAAAAAGGGAGAGGATGCGAGGCGGCTTTCGCAGCGGGTCGCGATAGGCTGCTGTGGATGGGTGCCGCGCCCACTTTCCGTTTCGGGAAGGTCGGGCAGGGCGTGAACAGGACTCCCCACCACCACCAGTGACAATATATATGCCTTCCTTCTCCGTCTTCAGTCTACAGCCAGCCTCACTCAAAGGGACGTACCTACCTGCCTGCCTACTGGTCCATCGCCTACACCTAGCTAGGAGCTAGCTAGCCAAGGTACGTCCGTCGACGTGCATGGCATTCATGTTACTACGCCGATCATGCACGGCACGCCTTTGCCTCGCCTCCACCCACCTTTGTGCTTTCCTTTTCTCCCCACTCTGTAGCTTGTCGAAATTGGCCACGCCTATGTATACTCTGCCCTCGGAACCAGCTACAGCTAGCAGAGCTACCCACGGAAAATATTTAAGGCTGGGGTAAAGGCAAGCCGGCCGGCGCATCCATATATACTCCATCATCATGCGTCGCCGGGGAAAAGGATGGCTGGCCTGGCCTCTGGTCGAAAGGAAACGAGCAATAATACGATCCATGATATCGCTCTCAACTCTGAATAATGCTTCCTTTTTTCATGCTGTGCTTGGCCTTGGCGTGTCGACCCCTGCGTACGTACTACGTTGCCCTGCCCACGGTCGGCCCCCGGGCGCGCCTAGCTATAGCTTTCTTTCTTTACCTCGCACGCTCGGGCCTACGCGCACCATTCGCACAGGCCTGCTACCTGCTGGCCGGCCCAGGGTAAAGACGACGAGAGGGCGAGCTAACGTGAGGAAAGCTTTGGAGTGGTACGTACTAGCTACCACTGTCCCGTCGACTTGCTTATGCTGCATGCATCATCCTCTCTGGCTACCTATACCTATATTTCCTTTAGTCCCGAAAGCTGATCCATTCAACGCACAGTATTGCGCGCACTTGGTAAGTCTAATCAGAACCGTACATAAGCATGTGCAGCGGATGGAGATGCCACGATAATTATACTCCTCTTTTCGCAATCCGTACATAACCGTTCGGTCAAAGGATTGCAAAAAAGTACAGAAGATAGGGGGTGGGCAACAACGGTATGGTCTGTATGACCGGTTTATATCAGTTCATTTCTTTTTTCCAACTAGATTTGAACTCCGGATTCAGTTTAAAATGAACCAGCGCTTAATCAGCTAGTTTATTCGGTTTGGATGGTTTCAAGTTTCGCCCACCCCTAGCAGGAATTAGGTCAAGGCAAAACTGCATCACAACAACGGGATCAAAAAATAGATGGGCGTTCGATACACGGAAAACTTTTTGCTGCCGACGTTTCCTTCAGTCTGAGTGGATGTTCCTTTTTTCCTTTGAATCGAACGGCCTTACACGAAAACTTTTCAAAGGAAACTAACAAATTCTATACTCTTAAAACCCTACCCACTATGGCGGCTCAGGAGCCATGTGAGAGACAAAGTTTTTTTTTTTTGCGAAAATGGGAGACAAAGTTTAATCCCACATTGTATAAAAACAGTTTAATCCCACATTGCTAGTCGTGAGAGAATTGGCGCATCTTATAAAGACAACTCTTTTACTACCACTAAGTGAGTAAGAAAAGAAAGAGTCCACACACATTCCTCCTCTGCCATCTGCCTCGTCTTTGAGTTAGAAACTTGTTTTGTGCAATACTATCTTTTTTGTACGGTTCACCGTCTGTTTGTTGCGTGTCAGTATGTGTGTGCACGTTCGACGTGTGTCCACATCTTCCATCGCTTGGCGGTTCATTCCGCTCGCCTCCTAGGCAATACAAGATAGGCATAACAAATCCTTAACTCGCATGTTCTTTCATAGTCTCTCTTGGTCAAGTTACATTTGTTGTGTTGCTCTCTTTGCTTCCCCATCCCGTCGACTGTGTGCACGACCGTCGAGGAGAGCAGGCATCTAAAGACCAGTGCATTGAGATCTTGCACCGAGAGACAAACGATAAGGTTTTTAGGGAGCATCTCAAGCCAATAGCTCGCCTCTAATCGTCTGCATACAAGCCAACCATACATCTTCTTCCTCTACGGATATGGCTATCGGAGACGTCAACACCACCATGGATGCCATCAACAACAAAGTTGTTGCAGTGGTGACCTTCCATCCGTCAACATGTATGTGTTTCTCATCTCTTTATTTGCACTAGTATTTGGTCCATGTGTAGATTTGCTATATGTGCTTAGTCTGATGCATGTGGTCAAGTTTACTAGCGCTTATATGATTTTGTTTTCATTAATTAATATGTTTAGGCAAGTTTCATCATCTGGCTTTGCTGTTGCGCACAAACCGAACCCATTTACCGGTGCCCATTTCAAGAGATAGCAAACAAGAACCTACTTGTGGCTCACTACAATGGGCATATAAGGAGTTGCGGCTGAAACTCCTAGAGCTCCGCTTAATCTTTAGGAAGAGAAAGCATTTTGGGAAGCCATCGTACTCTTTGTGGGCATTGTACCCTGTTGGGTAATTAGCACACTCAAAGGTGATATGAGAATACGCAGCGGAATAGGATGGAAAATTTCGCATCAGCCATATATATACTAAATCTACGGATCGTTGCTCAATCGCGAAAGAAAACATATGCATCAATCATATATGGATAAACAAATTCGTGGATTATGTCCTAACATAGGACAAGTCTTGGATTCTCTCAGCACAAAGGTAGATGATTTCTACAAGTAGGCAGGACAATTCCTATGTCTTCTCAACACAGAGGTGCAGCAACAAGAAAATCAACACACATGGACACAAATCCTTTTTACGTGTAAAATCTCTCACCTCTAGAGGAAAACCCATGGGCCGAAGCCACCTAAATATTCTTCCACTATTATCAAATGGATACTCTTGTTCTTTTTTAGAGAGTTCTAGAGGATGTCATACACCAGGAACCCGACGAACCCGAAGAAATTTTGGAGGGCACGGGTGGTCACATGAAGCGCACTCCGTATATGTTAGGCAAGAAGACATGATCGACATGCTTGCTTCGGGGCAAGTGGGCCTAGGCAGATGAAATAAATTAATCTTCACCTGTCATGTCGATATATATAGTATATACTCCTATAGATCTACCTGCCCGTGATGGTAAACAGAGGGTAGCTATTTCCGGCAGCAGTGTCCCGCAATCAGCGCCAACCATTTTCTCGCAAGGACTGCTAGCTCGACCAGGCCACGCATGATGACCAGCCGTAAGAGGTCGGCACCAGGACAGGGATCGGGAGGACGTAATGATTTTCGTTTCTTCCTCCCTCCATGCAAAGCTGCTATTCCTCGATCTTAAAGTCTAAACGCATGATGCCTATTAATCAGGACCCGTCACTGTCATCTCGCGAGTTTTCAGGGGCAAGTTAAATTCTAGGTATGGAGGCGGTCGACGAGGTAGCTTGTTGTGTGTTGTACATCAACAAGGAATCTAGCAGGAGGAGCGAGCATCAAAACAAGCCTGACAGCAACGTTTCCTTCCCTGCAAGTGCACACCCATGAAGCCGGGCGGGCGGGCGGCCTGAAGGAGAAACGAATTGATGGATCGGTCGAAGCGGACAGAGACAGACGTCATGGCATGGATTCAGAGGATGGGCGAGACGAGGTTGAGTTGAGTCGAGCTGAGTACGGCAATGGTTTGTTGCGGCTGGTTGGTTGCAGCCTCGCTCGCTCGATCGCACCAGCCAGGTCCAGGTGCGTGCACCTGGCCCTGCGTCTGGCTGGCTGCCGTACGGCCGGAGGCGCGCATGGCCAACACCGAACTGATCCATCCGTCCGGAGGGCCGAGCGGGCGAGGAGGGCGACACGGCGTCGGACCGGTCCACATGAACCGATCCAAAGCCGTCTGGGTTACACGAATCCATCGGCTCCACCGTCCCGTCGTCCGTGAAGCCTCCTGGGCCAGCCCACTTTTTCGCAACCCAGCCCCCTACCCAGTCCAGACCGGCCGTACGCGCCATGCACATGCTCCCGCTGCCCAGTTGCCTCTCCGGGCATGGGCCCCCACCATATACCAGTACAATCTCCCCTTCTCTCTCTATTCTACTCCGAGCTTCAATTATTGCAATGCCCGAATTAGAAACAAGGAATCCGCTTTCCCCACTCAAATGCTACGCCCACTCAACTCCCCGGGGCTACGTGCTCTCTCCTTGCTCTTTCCGGAAGGTGCCTGCGTCCATAGGCCTAGGTAGCACATTTTAAAGCTTCTCCAAGGGTATAGAAATGTAAAGAGAATGAGGATTCTTTTGTGCCTGCTCGTTCTTTTTCTAGAAAGAATCGATGCAAATGAAACAACTACGTAGTACACATATCCAAGATGTCGACGTTTACACCTTTAGTGGTTACTAATTACATGAAAATAAATTTTGAAAAAAGTGAAGTCATGATGGTACTTTGAAAAAAGTGAACTCATGAAAATGTCTTGTTTAATTGTCAAGCTGGCTGGCCTATCAAATACTTTGGTTCTCCTGTTAGCTCCCGAAGAACCTCTGTCTCTGAGATGAGCTTCCTAGGAGAATATCAAGCAGAATATGGGGGGTTGAATGGGGAGCACCATGTCCACTCATGGAAGAGTGACTAAGACCGATCCTTGTCTCTCTAACACTGATGTATATCAATTGTTAATGAAAATCCTACATAAAACAAAGAGTGTCTAGATGCAGAAGCCTATAATATCCTTTCTCTTGGCTGGCGGTGCCGCAAAACGAAAGTATCATCTTCTGAAGTGGAAGTTGATCTGCAAACCCAAATGTAAGGGTGGTCTAGGTTTAAAAAATCTTACCAAATTCAACCTTGCTCTAATGTGCAAATGGTGGTGGAAGCTGGAAAAAGGGAATGTGCCTTGGAAAGATTTTATGAGGAGAAAATATTTGGGGGATTCTAGAATTTTTAATCCAAAACATAGGGGTAAATACTGTCCTCTGTGGTCTGACATGCTCGAGGTCAAAGATCTTTATCTTTATGGCGGAAAAATGCAACTTGAGAATGGGGAGAGAACTAATTTTTGGGGGATGCTCGGTGTGGCAAAAATTCTTTGAAGGATACTTTCCGTGAGCTGTTTGATATATGCAATGAACACGATTGGATTGTGGCTGTTTCTGCAAGGAGAAGATGGCAGTTTACTTTCAGGAGATGGCTATATGTGGATTTGTGAGAACAAATGAGGAAAATGTAGGACGTGCTAGCTCTTATGCCTTTAAATACAGACCAAGATGTACCATTATGAAAGTGGATCTTTAGTGTGAAATCGATGTACACACACATGTGCAGTAATGGGATTGACAAATCTTTTCGTCACCTCTAGAAAGCCAAGATTACACTCAAGATTAAATTTTGGTTATTGTTGATTTGCATAGTACCGTTGCAACCAAAGATAATATGGTGAGAAGGAACTGGGTAGGCAACACTAGGTGTCAATTCTGCGATGATGATGAAACTATTCTCCATCTCTTTTTGAATGTACAGCTGCTCGATATGTTTGGAGATGTGTTGCTAGAGCAGTTGGTGCTCCCACTCATCCTGGATCTTTTTCTAAATTTCTCTAGTGGTTTCCGCAATACATCAATGACAGTTGTAATGTTCAAATTGTTGGTGTTGCCTCAATATGCTGGGCGATTTGGAAAATTCGCAATAGAGCATGTTTTGAAGGTGTGTTGATTAAATGTCCTTTTGAACTAATCATCTATTCTACCGTCTTAATGAAATACTGGGCATGTATCCAAAATACTAGGAATTGGGAGATGATGCAAACGGGAGGTGATAACATCTCGAGGTCTGCTATTGAGACATGCGGAGCTGCTGTTCCCTCTTCATCCAACCTGCTGGAGCCTCGCCGTGAAGACAATACTCCTCTTCATCCAACCTGTTGGAGCCTCGCCGTGAAGATAATACTCCTCTTCATCCAACCTGTTGGAGAGCCTCGCCGTGAAGATAATACTGATGACAACTAAACGCAAGACCCTCTCTGTCGCGCTTGATCTGCCTTGGTGTTGGCAGTGGATCCAGTCTTTCCTTGTTTACTTTTCTTGGCTAATGCAGTTGAAGGCCCTCGGTGCTTTTCGATCAGTTCAGTTACCGGATACCATGGCTCTAGCTTGTGTTATAAATATTGGTAGTACTTATGTTTTCCCTTTTGGGAGTGTTAGTGACCTTTTTTACTTTCCTTTGAACCTGGATGCTACCCTACTTGTTGTTTCGTTATTGCAATGATAATGAAATTCCCTTGGAAAAAAAAGTACCGTGAAGCATCGTGCATGGTTAGTAACAAAAAAAGAAAACGAGGATGAATTGGATCTACTACACGGGTAATTTTTTTGAGATGTTTAAAACAACAAGTAGCAAAGGGCTAGGGTTGTCGGCCACCGAGAGGTGCACGGAGCAAATTTCCGTAACCGATCTCATCATGGAAGTGAGTGATGCAACATGAGACCAAACAAAATGAGCTGTGATGTGGACACCCCGGGTCATCGCTGTTGGCCACGGTAAAGAAAAGCGCCAAAACACACTCACTCACACAAACACTGCTTGAGTTGAGAGGCTGGCCACCCCTCTCAAAGCTAGTACGTACTGTACTATCATAGCTGGCTACCAATTTTTTTTTTGCCTCATTTACATTGCCCATCCGTCTTGAAATCCATCTCGCTCACCCAATCGAGAAACAAAAAAGCAGAGCAAGAAATGAAAAAAAGAATAGTAGAATCCAGTACTTCGGTTGATCTTCGAACTGGTAAATGATTGATTTGGTTGCGGGATTGACGATGAGACGTCCAACTAAACTCCTCTCGCTCAATTAACCTCCACACAAACCTCTGGATCGATCGTCGGTCGCCATGGTCGGTCTCTAGCACAGTCTAGTAGCTAGGTGGGTCTGGCGAGGGAGTGGAACCCGTTCTTCTGCAGCCAGCTCTGGGCTTGCGTTGCGACGTAGGGTGGGAATCGTGATGATGCTGCAGCTGCTGCGGCGGCGGCGTTGGATGGTGGCGCTGCCGCCGGGTGCGGCGGCGGCCAGCTCGTGCCGGGGGCGCCGTTGCCCCAGCCACCGTGCAGCCTCTGTTGATGCTGCTGTTGCTGTTGCTGGGGCAGGTGGTGGTAGTGCGGAGGCCAGTGGCCACTGCTGCCTCCGCCACTGCTCACGCCGCCCACCGTCAGCGACAGGCCTCCCGCTGTCCCCGGATCGCCGTTGCTCGCGAACTGCCACAGTTTCGCGCCAGACAGGTCAGTATTAACTCGCGCCTACCAAGAACAGACTGCTAATTCGAGAGAAAAATTCCATCCAAAATGGTATCGCGAAGTACCCACTTGGGGATGCCTGGGGCTAAACGGCAGGTGGGAGGCTTGCAGGACTGGAGGGGGCATCTGATGATGATGCGTCAAGTTCGGGTCGAACTGCAGTTAAGAGTTGTGCAAATTTAGCTTTCCTACATCTACTATAATCTAGTACTCCATTGTAGTAGCACTTGACTAGTATAACTATACTGTTAATGATGCGCAAGTTGTACCTTGGCCTTGGTGCTCCGGGCCGCCATCTGCCAGTCGAGCTCGAACGCCATGGGGACGCGCTGATCGGACCCCGCCGCGCCGTCGTCGTCGCCGCCGACGAGACTGCCCCTCTTGTTGGAGCCCGCCGAGCTCCCCAGCGACAGGTCCAGGTTCTGCTCGCCGTCGTCTGTCAAGGTAGCTGGTGCTGCACGGTGATACACAGCACAGAACATCATGATCATGAACAGGAAGAAACATAATCCTGGCACAGTGCGAGTGATTAAGATAACAGCAAGTAACTAAGTAACAAACTAACCGCTGGGGTCGAACTCCTCGGCGTAACTGCTGGCATCGAAATTCGTCACCGCATCCTTGCCGTTGCACTTGATGGCAGCGCGGTCGTACGACCTGGCCGACAATGTCCAGAGGAGACACACACACGCGACGCGACACGAGACATCAATCAGTTCACCGCCCAACCACAGCAGAGCTATAGCTCTGCCATGCCAACAACAACAACAACAATGGACAGCAGTGCGCGGGCCAATGGTTTTCGATTTTTACTACCTGGCAGCTTCCTCCTCGGTATCGAACAGGCCCAAGTAGACGTACCTGCGCGAGTTGTTTCGTTAGTGCAGGGAGATACCAGATTGAGCTCAACGACAGGGCAGGCGAAAGCAAGCAAGCAGAGGTGAGTTTGATGGATTGGTGGAGGAAAGTGTGAGTGATGAACCGATGTTGGAGTGCGTACTTCTTGCCGAGGAACTGGCCCATCCGAGCCTCCCATCTGCCGCACTTGTGGAGGGTGACGCCCCTGTACTTGGAGCTCCCCCGGGGGAACCCCGTGCTCTGCCGCCGGAGCACGTGGACGAACTCCTCCTTGGTCAAGTTGCCCATCTGCGGTTCGGTAAGACAGGTTACGATTCGATTCCCCGCAAACGAAAAATCACTCTTAAACGATCGGCCTTGGTCTGACCTGCTTGATGTCCTGGTAATCGTCCAGGCTGAAATTGATGTCGGCCTCCATGCCGCGGAACTTGATCGCCGCCCGATCGTACGCACTGTGGTTTGTTGCAGACAGATGATAAGGAAATCCGAAAAAGAGGAGAATTTGGCAGAGCCGTGAATTCGATTGGCGGAGAACTGATCTTACCGAGCCGCCGCATGAGCAGTGTCAAATCCTCCTGCAAGCAAGCGAGTGGCCACGAGCCATTTGTGAGTGAGCGAGGAATCAGTCAATCAAGAATAGAAAAACGGCAGGCTGCGATTGGCGAATGGCGATTGAGGTATGGACAAGATGGGCATGAAGGAGAGACTTACCCAAATAGACCTGCTTGCCACAATCCCTGCATTGCACAAAAGGAAGGAACGGGGTAGTGAGAGATAGAGAGAGAGAAACAGAGGAGGAAGAGATGGAGAGAGAAAACAGGAGGAGGAGTATCTTCCTTGATAAGATGTTGCTATGAAAGGCAAAAGCAGCAGAGGCATGGAATGCCCAAAACAAGACGAATCCGATACCAAACCCCCCCATCCTCGCCGCTTCTCTCTCCCCCCTTCCCTTCCTTCCTTGGAAGCTCTCTCGGCAAAGAAAGCAACGGAAAGGAGATGCGAGGAGGAACAGCGGCAACGGAACTTACCATATGTGCGACTCCCACCGCCCCGTCCGGCGGTAGAAGGTGACGCCGCGGTACTGCGAGCTGCGCGACCTCGGCCCGCGCCGGCTCTTCTTGCCCGCCGCCGCCGCCGCCGGCCCCGCGGAACCGGCTGCTGCCGCAGCAGCGGGCGGGGCGGGCGGGGGAGCGCCTGCCAGCCGGAGCCACGCCGCGCGGCCGTTGCCGGCGGCGGCATCGCCGGGGACGGCGGGAGGGAAGAACTGGCGGGTGAAGAAGGGTTCTTCCGCGGCCGCGGCGGCGGAGGCGTCGTCGCCTTCCTCGGGTATGTCGACCATGGCAGCGGCAGAGGAGGAGGAGGCGCCGGAGTCGTCGACGGAGGGGGAGAGCGGCGGCGCTTCGGCCGCCGGCGAGTCATTGAGATCCCACATGGCGAGGTCGCTCGCTGGCCGCCTTCCCTTTCTTGCTCCGGTTCTTCCTTCCTTGCTTGCTGTCCGATGTCTCCCGGTCCACCTCTTCCTGTCTGGGGGCTGAAGATAACACGAAGTGAGGAAATAGAGAGAGAGAAGGGGGGTGGGGTGAGAAGGAGGAGGAAAAAGGAAGGCAGGGCAGCAGCGTGTTGCCTTGTTGGGGTATGCAAGTACTTTCTCTTTTGCTCCCTCCTTTGAAAAGCCGCTCCTCCTAACCTAGGAGAGCAGAAGCGGAGGGAAAAAGGCAGCGTCGGAGATGGATGGAGAGAGGTCTTCCTGCTCCGTCGACGAGGAGGACTCGAGGAGGGGGATTATGTTGCGCTCGCGCAACGCAAAGGTTTCTAGTATACTGCTTTTTTGAACTGTCTACCAGTTCATTCATTCACTTGGCCCGAGGGAAGCGCGGTTATAAAAACGGGAGCACGAGGCCGAGTGGAGGGCAGTAAACAAAAACAAATCACATGCTGATTACTAGTTCGTTGCGTTAACGTTAAACCCCGAACTGACCGCCCTGCCGTGCCCTCCGTGGATTCCCCCCGCACCGATCGCACCCCGTCGCATCGCAACCTGCTCTCGTTCTGGGGGCGGCACGGACCACGGACGAAGGGGGTGTCACTCTGCGTCGCTTCCTTCCTCCATTCAAACTCTTTTACCATCCTCGTCACGTACTCACGTGCGGATTTTCCAACATATTATGCGTGACACCGAACTGACAGTCGTGGTTGGCGGTGTGAAACATCATCTTGACCGTACCCCACGACCTGAAAAACGTGGCACCTCGTGGCAAGCAAAACCGGTAGCAGCCGTGCATACCGGAGTATCCTAAGTTTTACCAAAAATCATTTTCGGCCAAATTCCAATAATTCAAAACCTCCCAAATAGTCAAAGTCACATGAACATGCAAACTAAGTTCAAATTCACGGCCACAACCGCCCGTACATCATAAAACTGCGACGATCTCATTTCCTTTTTTCAACCGGACGGAAATAACAGTAGTCTTTTGGAGCTATTTAGTACAGACTGAAGGAAGGGGATGGAAAGAAGAAAGCGAGTTGGTGCAGTATCAGGAAACCTACCGTAACATTCGCCGTCGAATGCTGTTGTGCGGTAAAAACCTGATACCACAATAAAAGTTCATTACTACAGACTCAAAGCCACAAAGGGAACAACATCCAAGACAAACTAGAACCAAAACATCCAGCTTAGGAAGACCACAAACCACCATCTAAATCAAGGCCCAGTAATCATCAGAAGAGGTTGAACTCCAGATCCAGTCCTCGAGTACATCCCAGCTACAGCGTGCTTCAACTGATTCGCACCTTGCGTCAGAGCAGTCTTATCTTCTTATTTCTGCAGGCCTGTCCAGTAAAAAAACAAAAAAACAGAGTAGAAGGTAATTTCACCTGGTGGGTGAAGTTTATAGTGCTCAAAGGTATCTCTATTACGAGTAAGCCAAATGGCACGACAAACAGAAGCAATCAGAACAATATAAAACTTTTCCTAGAGAGGGAGAAAGGAATGCAGCCAAGCCATAGCTTGCCAAAAATTCTTGGGAACCAAACTAGTCCCCGTAGTATTCCCCAGAACCCCCCAAACAACTCTAGCAACTGAGCAAGTAAAGAACAAATGACCATTTGTTTCCACCAGATCACAGAAAGAACAGATAGGTGAACCCAACCAGTTCCTTTTCCTCATATTTTGTCTAGTAAGGAGAGCATCCTGGTATAACTGCCACGTGAAGATCTATATTTAAGAGGAAGCTTAGATTTCTAGATCCATTTGTTATTAGATCCAGCAAGATTCTTTTCCAAAAACACATAGACATATTTGGTAGAGAAAATCCCAGTAGCATTTAAGCACCAAAAGACTATCATCATCCTCAGAAAACTGCAGGGATCTCACAACATCACAAATGTATGTCCACTGAGAAAGCAAGTTACCTCGAAGGGTTCTTCTGAAGGGGACAGTGAACCCAACATCCACATATTCTTTAATAGTACATTCCTGAGTTCTACACAAATCAAAAACTATAGGAAAGCTCTTAGAAAAGGAAATATTTCCACCAATAGAGTCACAACACAAACTAGTCAGGTTGCCATTCCCCAAGGAGATTTTCCTCCCAACCATATAAAATTACCTTATTCTAAGCAAAGCTTTCCAGCAAGGAGAATCAGAAACCCTCTCTTTAACCAAAGTAACAGAATGTTTTTCGAGGTATTTAGCCTTGACAATCTTCTGCCACAGGCCTTCATGTTTATATAATTTCCACCACCATCTACAAAGGAGGCTAATATTTTGTTTCCTCGGATCTTTAACCCCCAGGCCCCCTTTCTTTTTAGATCTACAAACCCTTTTCCAAGCAACCATATATTATCCTCTCTTTTGTTCCAAAACAATATGCATCTGCGTTTATCAAGCTTGGCAATGAAAGTTTTGTTCAACAAGAAGAAAATCATGATATAAGAAGGGAGATTAGACAGGCAAGCATTCGCCAGAGTTAATATGCCACAAGAGGAATCAGCCCCTCCTACCCAGGCATCTAACTTGGTAACAAATTTAGCATCAACAAAATCTAAGTCTGGAAGCCCTAAAGGTGACAGGCACTTCCAAATATTTCATAGGCAGCAAACCAACCTTGCAACCAAACATCTCAGAATAAAGCTCAGCAATGGTATTATCTCCACCTATCATGAACATCTCACTTTTTTGATAGTTTAATTTTAAGACAGACATGAGTTCAAACAAGTAAAGTAGCAATTTCAAATTTAGTGCTTTATCGGGATCATGAGTTAGACACAAGACAGTATCATCAGCATACTGCATAATATCCACTCCTTTACTAATGAGATCATGCACAAGTCCAACTAACAAACCATTATTTTGAGCCTCTAAAACCATTTTAGTAAGACATTGCACAACCGAATTGAAAAGAAAAGGAGATAAAGGGTCTCCTTGTCTCACTCCCTTAGCACTCTGAAAATAAGGGCCATTGGTATTGTTAATCTTAACAGAAACGATGCCATTGTAAAGGATTTTTTGAGCATATTTCTCTAGGATGAACCAAACCCATAGCTTCATGACAGCTAATCAAAAACTCCTAGTTAATTTTGTCAAATGGATTTGGGTGCATCGTCGGGCACCGCTGGTGTTGGCTCCTCTATCGCCGAAGACAATGTTGGATCGCATGTCGCACATGCTAGTTCCCATGATGTTGGCACCATGTCGGTGTTTCCCTTACCGCCCTTATTCTGCTGCATAGTGTGAGGAGCATCCTTTGGCACCTCAAGCTTGATCTTCACATCGATTTTGGCCAACATTTCATTCCACCTTGCATCGTTCTTGACATGGTGGCATCAATGACCACTTCTTTTCTTCCTCCTCCTCCACCTTCCCCTCGTCATCATCCTCTCCAACGTCCACCCCTCCCTTGTGTAAGTATTCACCCTCACCAAGGATCATAACATACAAGTCAATGTCGCACTCGGTCTCAGCCATTCCATCAAGCACATGGCGAGTGTCAGGTCCCTCGAAGCTGAAAAGGCTACAACCAGCTTGGGAGGTACCTGCGTTGATGGTGCCGAACAAGAATTGCCCCTTTCCATGGTCGGAGATCTGGAGTAGGCGTGATTAAGGTCGAGAACCGCCGAACATTGGCTCTTGGGATGGTCGTTGGGAAAAATATGCGAGAACACAGCGAAGGGATTGTGGGGGAATCTTATTCTGACTAATTTTGAAAGAGAAGAATGAGATTGGGGATGCGCCATATGTTCATATCTCTTATCGAAAAACCTGATGGCTAGCTGCTCCGGTGGGTCTAGACTGTGTTGTTGCTCCCTTGGTTCCCGTCGTTGGCTTGGATTTTCATGTACGCCGCCACCAAGGATGTGTCCTTAGCATTCTTGTTTTCCTAAGCATAGTCATGTTGGATGTGACATCGTCCATGAGGAGATTCCATCACACTAACACCTCCACACATTCCTTCGTCGACGTGTCTTCCTGCTTCATCATCCAATGCTTCTTGTGTGGATTTTGGAGCTGTGAAATTAGGTGATGGTGAATAATGGGGTGTTGGTGGTGGTGATGCCGACGACATGGATTAGACGGGTACCATAGCAAAAGTAGGAGAGCAGGCTGGAAAATGACTGGCGGGAAATTGAGAAGGGGGACATGGTTCCATTTATTCGCTAACAAAAGGGGACCCACACGGGTGCTCTGATGTGATGTGTGTTTCCATCATCCCTAGCCCATCCCTAGTCAGGCAAGGGAGTGTCGTACATAGTGGTGGGATGCCCGCACTGCCGATAGAGTTTGGGGGTGTGAGGCGTTTTTTACCACAACACCCAAATCCTGTTGGGGGACGCGTTTGGAGGAGCCGGTGGAGATGCTCTTGCAGTACACCTAGGCGTGTTTGATAGGGTACATGGATTTTGGAGCTTGCTGGGGCTAGGCCCTATGGACCATGTCCCCATGAAAATGTTATTTGGGCCATGTTTTCTGTTTTTTTCGTTGTCTGGTTTTCTCTTGGCTGCATGGGTTGAGAAACTATCCACCATTCATTTGGTAGGCTGCACACAATCCTTTTTGATTGCGCTAATGCAAAGCAATGGTGTTCATTTGCCCATATGAGGCTACATATGGTTACCATTATCGATATATGGTGATCTTGCCATTTCATTACATATTACATATGAACGTAGAGATAAATCAAATAAATAGGAGCTTGAAGATCACCACGAGCAGGCCAACGATGATGAGATCTCTCAGCCTACTCTCTCGGACCTGATTAGTCATTAGCATAGCATGAACATCCATAGCTTGATTAGACACATCCTCTCTAGCCAAAAAAGTTGCGATACTCCTAGCCTCACTATCCCATGAGGGGTTAGTATATACCACCACATAAAAAAATCGTTCGATAAGAAGATTGTAAGACCTAACTACCACCAAAATGTAGATCCACATCATCTTCATCACCAACACACATCCCCACCCAGGTACGCCACGAACCCAAACTCTATATCTTGTCATAGTACTTGTATGGGTAGGTCCTAAGCCATAACACCCTACGTGGCTCAATCATTCTCATAAAGTTTGTACCCTAGGACTTGTCAACAAGATGGCTAAGATCCGCCCTGAGAGACCCATCGGTGAAGTCAACCATGTCCATGATAAACCTATAGATAGGGTTTAAAACGGAACAGAAATAGACGAAAATATGTGTTATCGTTTTTGTTTCCTCTTGTGTCGCTAGAATAAAAAACAAAACAGAAGACTACGAAATGAACACGAAATTGGAAATCATCGAAGACGAATATGGAACGGATACATGACGGATATGATACGAAAACGGATATTTACCAGAATATAATAGTGTCATAATACATGGAGTGTGCACCAAAATAAACATATAGTAGACAAAGAATAGCTCACAACTTCGACAAATGACAATTATACATAAAGTAATATACATAATTAAACACTTCGACAAGAATATAAGTTCACATAAATAGTTTCATATAAACGCTAAGAAACTCACTTGATTAGTATGTAGACTGGGCTGGTTGTATGTATTAAGTAGACTCTGCATATATTATACGGCTCGACAAGAGCAAGGGAACTAACTAACGCAAAGTACTATTTACATGGGCCTATCTAGTTATATTTCTAGGAACTTTCTATACTTGTTTATCCAGAATTTACTTACATTTTCTGCCAGAAATGGGTCATCATTTTCTTTTAAATTTTCGTTTAGAATATTTTGTTTCTATTTATTATCCGTAAAATTTCGTTTCTTTTCCTTTTTAGCTCTCCATTTTATTTTTCTTCGGAAGCGGACAAAAAGTTTCCTTACCGTTTTAAACCCTACCTATAGAAATCTAGCTGCATGTTTGTTGGCTTGTTGCCCGGATGGCCTGGTCCATGTCCTTGACGACGGAGGTCGTGCTGGTGAAGGATATGAGTTCGTTGTTGGTAAGGGATGTCTATAAGCTTGCTTGCAGAAGTTGGCTTGTTAGGGGTGTCTATTGGCTTGCCAGGTCCATCGAGGATCACCGTTTCCGACTCCTGGGTGTTGCCGTCCTTAGATGAAAATACATGTGTGATTGTATTTGCTTCGAGAGTCTGACTTGAGCCCATGGAGAACTTTCCAGTGGTAAGGCCGATTGATGTCTACGCACTTCTATTCTTGTAGACAGTTGTTGGGCCTCCAAGTGCATAGGTTTGTAGAACATCAACAAGTTTCCCTTAAGTGGATTATCTAAGGTTTATCGAACTCAGGAGGAAGTGGTCAAAGGTATCCCTCTCAAACAACCCTGCAATTAAGATACAAGAAGTCTCTTATGTCCCCAACACACCCAATATAGGTGTACTAGTTCGACGAAAAGATAGTGAAATACAAGTGGTAACGGTGCCAGAAAATAGCTTGACGGTGAGGTAAAGACTAAAGGCAACAAGAATATTGATTTTCTGCCTTTCTAAAACCAAAAACAGAAGAAAACAGGCAACTGGCACTGTAAGTTAATAGATCAGTACCAGAAAGTGTATAAAATACCTCAAATTGTAGACAGAACATAGCAAAGTGGATACTAAACAAGCATGGAACATCAAAAATTATAAATACGTTTCCGACGTATCACCGATTCAGAAGATAGTCTAGATGTAGTGTAGTTGGGGATGGGCACGTTCAAGAACTCATCGTCCTTCAGATGATCCTACAATTTAAATAGTGTGTAAGTTGTGCATGATCATGGTTGTTAGTGATTTGTATGAAATGTACAAGACAACATGCGCGAGATAGTGGTCACTCTCAAGGATGATGGTTTTGGTGTCTTCACGCCATTGAGCACTGTTCATATCCCTTAGCCTGCAAATGGTGAGCACCCCACCCTCCACATACTCAGGTGATTGTACACCTGAGTGTGGCTACAATCCACTCCATAGTGCTTGAACAGATCCTTTACACAAGTAGTCAGATGGACCTGCTTGAATCCTTTGTCAGTTCAGATGTCGCTTTTGATGATCTCGCACATCTTCTCAAGGACAAAGGTTGATATGAAGGGCAACAATTTCATGGTCCGCTTCGCTGTAGCGGGCGTCTCATCCCTATGTGCCTTCTTGGCCTTCTTATCTTTGGCAATCTTTGCCACAACATGTGCAAAAATCTTCTTCTCTAGGCTATGCACGGTGTCGTGGCAGTTTCTTGCAATGAAGTGTGACACTTGGACGTCAATCTAAGGATCGGACTGCAAATCATCCACATAGGAAGGGATTTGCGAATTGCCAAATGGGACCAAGGCTTGGGTGAAGTTGTCACATAGCTAGTCTTACATTCACACGCATGACATCACGATGTAACAACATTGCAGTAGCTAGAGACAATCTAACACAACCTCTAGATCTAACATGAAAATAGCTAGAAATGGTCTAACACAAGGTCTAGATCTAACATGACAGTAGACACAAATGATTTAACACAAGCTCTAGATCTAATATGATAGTGGCTACAAATGATCTAACACAAGATATAAATCTACTTACAGTCATAGATGAAATCGAGGAGGTGGAGTTTGATTCCTTACTGTCGTCAGTGGAGGTGGAGGAGAACTCGATAGGGAGGAGGTAGTATTCTTGCCGTCTTCACCAACCGGAGACGAGTGCGCACCTTACCTGCTATGCGACCCTACAATGGAGCTTGAAGGGAGGGTGGATTTCAAAAGGGAGGTGATAGTGGGGTTTAGAAACGTGTGCCTGAGCTCGTGCACGGAATTACCCCTTTTGCATCTAGGTAGCAGACAACGAGGGTGGCTTGTTGGAAATAGCAGGATCGATAGCTCCCAGGGGTCTAGCCCGGGGATGCTTTAAAGTTTGTGTCAGCCACAACACGGAGGCTAGGCAGCCAACCAATAACACAACTTCTTGTCCACGAACGACAGGTCTGGCTGGGCCCTAGCTCATCTACGCGACATAGGGCATCCCGTGTCCAACCTGTCATCAAGCTTAGGGCATCTTCACCTGGCCGACCCAACCCGTACTAGCACATCCAAACTCTTCCGAGCGGACTGGCGGATAGCTACGTGGCGGCTAGCAGGACGACCCATCTGGACAAATGCGCCCGGACTGACCCATCCAGGCACCAAATTTGGGTCTCTGTTGGGTCGGTCCGGACAACGCGCTTGTCCTCGCGCGTCCTCCATTTAGCTTTGGCGGTCCCTTCCTCCAGTGGCACACTAACCACTCCACTTCTCCCTCCAAAAACCCTCTCCCAAATTTCCATTGGCGGGAGCGAGAGGGAAGGCGATGGATCCCGCCACCATGGTCGATGTTGCGCCCTCCGGCGTTCCCGCAGCCAAAAAGCGCGGGCGGCCAAAGAAGCTTGGCAAGGACCTGATGGAGAAGGAGCGGAAAGTTGAGTCGGACAAGCACACGGGCCGATGGGTAGCGGCGAGTGCTCGACTCGTCGCTACCAAGCTTGAGAAGGAGCGTCGGGACAAGAACGAGCACTTCCTCGCCACGCATAATAGGTTCGACACCAACGAGCTGGCGGTGAATGTCACCAAGCACGCCGTCAACATTATAAAGCATGAGGCGCTGACCGCCGCTTTGTGTGGCACTGTCGCTTTCGATAGCGTTGTCGCTCGTCCTGGCCTGGCCATGGTCGACACGTTCTCTACCCGCTGTCACTTCCATGCCTAGCGGCCGCCCACTAGGTCAGCCCAGGACGCAGGCCCACACACGCCCTCACTTGGAGGCCACACTAGGAACGTGGCCTTACTCCCGATTCGTCCACC
This sequence comes from Avena sativa, assembly GCA_916181665.1. Taxonomy (NCBI): domain Eukaryota; kingdom Viridiplantae; phylum Streptophyta; class Magnoliopsida; order Poales; family Poaceae; genus Avena; species Avena sativa. Next base: position 396,120,595 of record OV702280.1, on the reverse strand, counting down.
CCCTCCCTCACGACGTCGTCGGAGGCGAGAGAGCTCATGATCGATCTGAACCGCACTCCAACGATCGCGAACGCAACCCCGGAGGCGTCGAATAAGCGGCGGTCCATCTCTGCCGCGGACAAGCCGATGCTAGTCAACTTGTTCGGCTAAATGCCCGATGGGCCGTCGATCGCTGACGACACGGTATGGTTGCAACATTTCTTTACCATTGCCACTATACTGCTCTCGCCACTTTATGATGACCAAATTGGGTGTAGGATTTCGTGGCCAACGATGCCGAGTACGCCATGCAGAAAAGCTGCCAATTTTTGGACATTCTGTATGATATTGCTCACTTTTTATACATTTTAGATCCACTGGCCACTTGTTGGCGATGCCCGAAGGTTGATGGAACACGTCTGTCATATTATTTGATAGTCAATTTGTGTGTTATTTGCTTGTCAATTTGAGTGTTGGCTGGCCAAACAGACTGAACCAAAGAAAAACCGTGCCTCGATCCAAACGAATAGGAACGGACAGTTTTGATCGGACGGTTTGAGTTGGGGCGAGTGAAGATGCCTTTAAGCCGCCTACCCAAACGGAGGAACTGACGTCGTACGATTTCACAGCTATACTCCTCAACACTTCGCTCCCATTGCATTGGGTCCTTTGCCGGCCGCAATACATATTCTTCCGAGCCACGGCGGCGCCCGGTTATCACAGAGTATATAAAATTCACAAGTGAGGCATAGCCAATTGAGGCATATCCCATACGCCAAATTCCTTTTCCCGGTTCCTTTCCAAGTCTGGAGTACTACAAGGTGTGAGCCGTCGGCGGTCAAGAGAACGCCGCCGGCCATCTACCCATCCATCCTCCGGACAAGCACGACTTGGTCGGATGCGTCTGTGACTGACGATCTTTCGCGCGCTACTACTACTACAAGTCAACCCAAGCTTTCGTGCGCGCCGTGTACCGATCACGAGTTCCATATAAGCCCGGTACCTCAACGGTACTGGGTTCCATTTTTCCTCACCTGTCAAGCGATCACAGCGAAGGACGACCTGCCGGCCTTTAACTTCCCGCTCCAAATCGCCTACAGTGTTTCGGATTTCAAGATATCAGGTTCCCGTCGACGTCGGACAGCGATACGTACGTAGCTACGCGCGAGCAAAAAAAAACCTTATCGTCGATCTCTAGGAGATATCGAAAAAATTCTTCCACTAGCGCTCGCAATACCTGTCGGACGCACGCTCGACGGCTCGCTCCGGCGTCTTGGGTCCCGCCTGTCACGGACTACAGATTGCTTCGCCACCACATCCATGATGTGGTCTGTACCCATCCACCAATAGGCAGCTCCGTTGTTTCGTGCGGACCATGCCAAACCGATGATCGCGATCGAAACACTTTGTGCTACTCACCACTGACCGATCTCTGGCTGGGTTTCGCAAAGCAAAATCCAAGGGAAGATGTGGTGGCCGGCCGGGGTCATCGTCGTACTACGTACGTACCAGCGCTCTCCAAGGTAACGTCAGGTAGCCACCGTTGGTGCTAGACTGCTAGGCGGCAAAGCCGGAATCCGGCCGCCCAATGGATGGCCGAAGCCGGAGCATCACGCCCACACGGCTCGTTGTCATCCTCCAAAACGGAAAGCGACGACCCCCACCCCTACTGTCCCTCTCTGGCTAGCTGGCTCCTTCCGCCGTCTTGGCGCCATCGATCCTCCTCCTAGTTAATGGCGACTCTGGAAGCAAGCCGTGTTAAATCGTCTCATGCCATTTTCAGAACTTGGGATCGTGGCACACGCCTACGCTAGCTGCTTGATCCTCCCAGCTGATTAATCCCATGTTTTTTTTTGGCTTGTTCGTCGGCGTGATTTTCGTGGCATTTTGGAGCTCGGCGAAGTACATGGACTTGTTTAATCTCCACGCCTTTTTTTCTAGCAAAAACTTAGAAAAGTAGGCATAAAATCATCTAAAGTACTACCTCTTTATGTCGCGCTAGTTGCACGTATACCTCTTTATGGACTAGTTTAATTCTGGTTCACTAGTAGAAAACAGCCTATCCGTTCGCGCCCCCTAACAGCATTAGTTCCGGTTGCGTCACGAACCGGGACTAATGCTGGCAAGCGTCCCGGTTTGAGCGGACACGGTGGCCGGAGGCATGCGTCCCGGTTCATAAGGGGTCATGCGTCCCGGTTTGTAACACAAACCGGAACTAAATGTTAGGCGCCAGCCACGTGAGTAGTCCCGGTTTATGACGTATGATCCCGTTCTCTATAAATACGACGCCCCAGACCTCTGCCTCCCCTCTGTTTTTTTTTGGTGGAAGGTGTGAGAGGTGTGCTAGTTTATTTTTTTTCCTATGCATGCATTCAAGGTGTTTGATGAAATGTTTGAGTGAATGATCCCGTTCAATTTCTCATAGAACAAAAATATAGAAGATGTCCGAGACGCACTTGAGCTTTCTCCTCTTTATTTCCCTCGATCGAGGTTAGCAATCTTATCTTTTCTCTGCCATTGATACAATGCATGTGTCGATGTGAATTGGTCATTTCACTATTTATGATGTCATGTTTTTGATAAACTTACTTATATGATGCAGATGAACGGTCGAGAATGGATGTACGGTGACCGGCGTGTACCCGGGTACATTAAAGGCGTGGATAAATTTATCGATGTGGCTACGACAAACAAAGAGAATGGTTTTATACGTTGTCCATGTGTTCAATGTCGGAACAACAAGGAGTACTCTTCCTCGAAAATCATTCACGGCAACCTGGTTATGAAAGGTTTCATGCCCAACTATAATTGCTGGACCAAGCACGGGGAAAGAGGGGTTATGATGGAAGACGATGAAGAAGAAGATGATAATAAAAACTATCATCATATGTTTCCTGAATACAGTGATACTGCAATGGAAGACAATGAAGAGGAAGGAGGTGAAGAACAGGCATCAAATGAGCCCGATGGTGAACTTGGTAGGGTCATTTCTGATGCAAAGCGAGACTGTGAAACAGAAAATGAGAAGTTGAAGTTAGACGGCATGTTAGAAGATCACAAGAAATTGTTGTACCCAAATTGTAAAGATGGCAGCACAAAGCTCGATACCACACTGGAATTGCTGCGATGGAAGGCAAAGTGTGGTCTAACTGACTCCTCATTTGAAAAGATGCTAAAAATAATGAAGCCGAAGTTTTCAAAACATAACGAACTTCCCGAGTGCCCACCTTTGAAGCTTGACTACCCTGCAGGTGAAGGGGATGTGACTGAACTGGAAGAAGCAACAAATGTCACCATTTTATGGCCAAAGGAATGTATCGTTCTTCCAAATCACACGCCAAGGCCATCTTCGCCGCCGCCTCACCCGTCTCAAGCGAGGTCGTCGCCACCGCGGCAGCCGTCTTCGTCGCCTCACCCGGATCCGTCGCCCCACCCGTCTCCGCCGCCTCACCAATCTTCGGCGCAGCCATCGCCGCGGCAGCCATCGCCGGCGCTGTAACACCCTCAGAATCGACCCTATGCAAGTTTCAGCGATTCCCGCCAATCCCGCATAGGAACGATTCAAAGGTGCCCACCAGGCACTTTCGTGCGGGTGGAAAACGAAGTAATAACATTACACAACAGTCCTCGATGGGACCCACAGAACAGATATATATACAACACGACTCCATGAGTCAAGAATACAGATATACAGAACAAAGATCCAATCACCTTGAAAATGATAGAGCGTTCGACTACGGACAAGATGCAAATGGGGCTAAGAGCCCTGAAGAATAACCAATGGCGTCCATAACCCTGCCCAGGCCAAGCCGGAAGGGTAACCCTGCTAATGACGTCGATCTCAAAACCTGCTTAGACAAAAGGGGTGCCGACAAAGGGCAAAGGAAAAAGAGAGAGCGGTCAGTACTGAGGCCAGTACACGGCGAGGCTAGAATTCGGCGGTCCTCGCCTACATAGGTGTGGTGGACTGAAGCGGCAGCGCAGCATGCACTAAACAACCTATAGAGACTCGATATAACTGTCGGCTATCAGAGAGGGGTAAGAAAGATCTATTCGGATCTAACCTGAATCTAACACCAAACAAACCCATCCTGGTATTCCCCCTCGATACCAACCGAGAAAGTCAACCGAGGAACTCACACCGTTGGCAGTTTTATTCATTCGTTATAGTTGCGGCATTTACTAGTCAAATATAGATAGTCATCCTGATAAAATAAGCAGTGGGCAGTTTTATTTAACCATTCCGTTGTAGTTGCGACACTTACTAGTCAAATACAATTAGCATGAGATATCCCCAAAACCAGCAGTTGTTGGTACTTTTATTTAGCCATTCCGTTGCAGTGAAGCTGATTACTAGTCATATCAGATACAAGTCAAATTATAGCAGTAAACTTTAGTTATAGTTGTCTATGATCGAGACCTGTGCTCCAAGTCGTCCATAATCGCGGACACGGCTTCTTGAAAAGATTTAAACCCTGCAGGGGTGCACCAAAGTATCCACACGCACTTCGACCCTTTTTGCCAGATCAATTAACATACACCCATCGGTATGTCGGCGGGGCCTAAGTCATGACGTTTCCCAGACCCAAAGCAAGCACGGGGGGCCACCCACTAAGTCTACCCGCAACGAAGTCGGCCGGTCTCCGAGACGGACTCAGGGTTTGGGTGGACGGCTGTAAACGACTGGGAACCCGAAAAGATGACTGGGCTTGTCGATACAGCGAAAACGTGTCCCGATCCTAAACAGTACAGTGTGCTCCTCGCACAATCGTAAATAAAGCAGTAAAGCATGGCATAGGTACAGGATAGTAAATAAAACCTCAAACTAGTTTGTGGCCCCCAGTACAGTACTTTGAAATCAGGTACTAAATCGATGGGGTGCCCATACATCTCACATGTGGTTAGCGCGCTCGATCTCGGAACAGGTGTCAAGAACTCGGGGTCCTACGGGACACCAGTGAGCGGTCGGAAGCCAAATATTATCTATCACCCACCGGTGCCTCTGCATTTACCTACTTCAATTTTAGTTGTTAAACAATAATTGAATTAAACGATAATTAAAGCCATGATCATCTCCAACCTTAAACATGCGGCAATACTCCAACAACTGTGGTACTTGGCGACACACAACAGCACTTGAGCAAGCGACTACGACGCGCAAGTCCAACTATCTACCAAACAATGGGTAATAGGATGTGTCCAAGGCAATATATGGCTGCACGGGATATCTCGGGTACGGAAACTAGAGCATCGCAACACAGATAGCAATAGATCAACAGGAGGGAATAAATACTATAAAAGTAAGATAGGTAGAAAGGGGGAGGTGCTCGCCTGAAAACATTGCCGAAGGTTCATCCGAAGATCGGGGCGAAGCTCACATCAACTCAACGGCCTTATCCGCGAAGAAGCAAAACACTAGAATAAACACCGGATGCACTATTTAATACTACGGCAAAAGATCGGGCATGATGCATGTATGATGTATGACATGGCAAAGGTGCGATGCAATTAGGCCATATTAAGCGGAACCGGGGTCCCGACAAATATTAGATGGTTCATGTTATTTATCTACCCCGCAAATTAAATGTTGTAATAACAGGGCAAGATAAGTTACCGGTTCGCTACACAAATTTAAATGAGGCCAATATAAGACTAGATGAGCCCGCATATGGCCCCATATTTAATTATATGGTGAATCGGCATAAGGCCCCCAAACCACACAATGTATGCATGCATGAACAATTAAATATGCAACAATTTATATAGTTGACAATTTATAAAATAGGGGCTCGGATCAGAGTCACACATAGGGTTCGGCGATCTTGGTTCCGGGGGTTCGGGGTTCGACAGGGTTCGACGGGAAACGAGATTCGGACTCCGAGATTTAGGGTCTTCGGATCTGTGAAGGATATCATGGCGTCCCGAAGAGAAGATCTTGGCGTGCCGAGGGTTCGGTCTTCAAATCCCGGGAAGGATGTCTTGCGGTTTCCCGTGAAGGCGATCTTGACGCTCGGTGCCCGTGAAGTAGAACTTGTCGTTCTGACACCATCACATCCGATCTTCGGTTGGAGTCTTGTCGTCCGTCTTTTGCCGGTGGTGAACTTGACCGATGGTCTTGTCGATGAAGAGGGTGTCGCATCCTTGTAGATCATGGAGACCTTGCAGCTCGGGAGACCTTGGACTTGGAAGAAACATCATGTGGAGCACCTATTGGGTACAGAAACTCGAACTGGAACCCCACTTGGTCGAGCAGTACAAAAGCCTGCACGATAGGATCTGGTCACTGCTCTGCTACAACCTCCAAGAGGTTACAAACAGAAAACAAAACACGGCACCAACTTGGTACTACACAGGAACCCAACACGGGTGGAGGCAGATGGCTTCGGCGACGACGGCGGCCGACGACGTTGGGTCGATGACGGCCGACAGAGAGGGCAGGGCACGGCCGGAAGGGAGGAACTCGGGGCGCTGCGCTGCAGGGCTCGCGAAGGAAAGGCAGAGCGGCCTAGGGAGAGGAGGGCGGAGGCTGGCGCTGCTCGGCGCGCCAGAGAGGGAGGCGCACGGGCCGCGTCTGGTCAAGGTGGCGAGGAAACGCGGAGAGGAGGTGCTGCAGGGCTCGGCGGGCGGGGCCGCGGGACGAAGGGGTCGAGCAGGGCGGGCATGGCCGAGGAGGAGGGCGACGGGCGAGCACGGGGTGGTCGCAGAGGAGGGCGCTGGACGGCAGGGTCGAGGCGGGGCCGCGACCGGAGAGGGAAGGCGGGGCTTGCGGTCCCTGACAGCGGCGGAGGACGGGGTGGGGGCGCGCCGACGGTGGAGCTCGAAGGGAGGCGGACGACGAGGTAGGCGCGAAGGAGGGTGGTCGTGGAGGCGGCGACGGTGTGTGGGGATCGAGCCTGGAGGAAGGCGCTGGCGGCGGCAGAGAAGGAGGAAGGAGGCAGAGGAGAACGACGGGGAGCGGGGTCGCGTGGAGGGGACGCGGGGTTCGTGGGGAGGTGCGGGTCCGGGGAGTGGTGGGGCCGGGTGAGTGTGTGCGTGCTGGGCGTGTGTGCTTGTGTGTGGGGAGGTCCAGGAGAGAGAGAGAGGGGAGGGAGTTGGGATGAGGTGGCGGCGGTTGAGTGGTGGGGAGGAGGGATGAGGGTGAGGTGGCGAGAGAGGATTGGGTGGGGTGAGGTGGAGGGGGTTTGGGTAGACTAGGATTGGGTAGGAATAGATTAGGGTTTGGTGAGATTGGGTTGGGCCGATCGGGGTGGTAGGCGGCCTGGCTTTTCGGGCCGGGCTGCCTCCCCCGATCAAAACAGTTTTATTTTAAAAGAAATATTGTTTATTTTAATTTTAGTAAATGATTTTGTAATTAGTTTTAGACAAACAAAATATCCGGAAACATCCGGAGGTTTAATTTGAAATAGAAGGAGGGCTAGTTTCAGAAAACAATAGTCTTTCGCAACATAGTTTCAAGTAAAAATAATATGCATGATGGTGTCATGATGATGCACAAAACAAAATACCAAGCGATTTTCTAGTAGTGGTTTTTGCGGGATGCCACAGGCGCCTCAGGATAAGAAGCGTAAGCGTACCACCGCTACTCTGCGTCGTGGTAAGTGATCGCCGAAACATAAACAAGAGCCTCTTCCAAAAGTACCAAAGGTTCCTCCCAAGAGAGCTTATGACTGTACTGAAGAGAAGACTATGGCTATCGTTGATGCGGAAACGACAGCGTTTTTCGCTAAGCTGAGGCGGCCGAAAGAGCCAGAGTTCCCCAGCACCAAAGAAGAAAAAGCCCGAGTGTTCAAAATGCTAAAGACTCTTCATCAACCCGAGCCAAAGCTGTCATCAGACTATGAGCGTTCTTTTCTCAAGTCACATGCGGCACAACAATCCTCGAAGAGCAGTACTGATGCAAGCGAGAAATGTGTTGCCCAGCTCGGAGAACAAGCAAAACAGTCTTGCGCCCCTCTCAAGGTGATTTCCCATACCAATGTGGGGTCGAGCAAATATGCGGCCGAAGAGCAGTATGATCCAGATATAGTTACACAATACGGAGAAGCTGCCGCTGCTCAAGGTATGAGTATTGCCCAGTAATTATCCCAGTTACAGTACTTCCCCGTGTGTGAAGTAGTATACAAATACCAGTACAGAAAACCTCTCTTCAAACTTAAGGAGGTAAATAATCTTTTAACAAAAATGCGAAGATTGCATAACTAGTACATGCATGCCACAAAGGCCGGGGCTAACTGGATAATGTCGAGGGTTACAAAAAAGCATTATGGGAAAGAAATAGATGACATGATATTCATTGAATTTGATGAACTATTTCAATTATTCAATCAAGACGCCTTGGACAAATCGATCATCAGTGCCTATTGTCTATAAGTACTAATTCTGTAATTAATTTAGTCTCTAGCTATCTCACCTTGTTTATTGCATGTATATAATCATACTATAATATGCAGAATGAAGATTCCCGAATGCAGCAGAGGAAAAAATCTATGACATTGGGTTCATTGACCCATATTGGGTTCATCAAGCTAATCTCAAAACAACCCCCCAGGATACGGAGGATAATATCGTACACGCGTTAAGGTTTTAAGAAACCAGAAGGAAAATACTATTTCCTTACAACTTCGAGTGAGTGTTATTGTCTTGTATACACTTTCTATTTCGCTTACTCGATGTTAAGTATATAATTGATTAGTTATGCATGCGCAGCTTCTACTATATTCTGTTAATCATTCAACTTGACAAAGGGCGTGTACTAGTCATGGACTCGAAACATAAACCCCTTGAGACGTGGAAGGACATGCAGATGCTTCTCCAGCGGTAATTCTAATTATTACGACACTATATCGGCAACGTTCGTGAATTTTATGATATCAAGTAATTAATAACTTCTTTTATTCGTTTTCTTCGCCGGGCAGCGCTTGGAAACGGTTCACCAACAAGGCTAGGGGTGTTTGGAAAGAGGAGCTTACATTTCAACCACTAGATGTAAGCACCACTAGCTATATCTGCGCATCTCTTTGATTCTAGTTTTGATACCGTTATTATCATTCTTGATTATTTTTTTGATTGAACTCTGTTCTCGTAAAGTGCCTAACGCAGGGACCAGGGAACAATTTATGTGGATACTATGTTTGCGAGTTCATCCGTCAAACGTGCTGTGAGAAGGGCAGAAATTTAGAGGAACTCCACGTACTTAAACAATTTTTATAGTTTTTAATTACCATCAAATTGTGTTTAGTTTCATTCCTATAGGTTGACTCCTTTTTTAAATCAGATCGAACGTCTACGGGACGGTCTTCTGCCAAAGGATCGCGTACGAGCAATTGAGGAGAAATTGGCGGGATTCTTGGATACAGAAGTTCTAAACCCAAAAGGAGAATACTATTCGGGTGTGTATAAACAATAGGGATCGTACAAAGAGCTTATTTTGTATGTAGTGCATGAACTCCGTGTATCGAATGTAATATGTTTGACACTTAGATCTATATTGTCATGATGATCTTGTGTAATATAATGGTTCCTTCATTAATGAGTGCAAAACACTAAATAAAAAATAAAACAACATAAATGAATTCTCTGCCGTGGCACAAAAGGTGGCCAAAATGCCGCCGCGGCAAAAAAAGTTGCCAAAATAAATTCTCTGCCGCGGCAGAGAAATTTGTCAAATCTCTGCCGCGGCAGAGGGTTATTTGTCCCGGTTCGTGTTACGAATCGGGATGGTTGCTCCTCCCCCTTCGCCCTCTGCCGCGTCCACGTGTACGTCCTTTTGTCCCGGTTGGTGGGGCAACCGAGACTAAAGGTTGGGGCTTTAGTCCCGATTGCCCCGTCCTGGTTGGGTAACCGGGACTAAATGCCCTTACCAACCGGGACACATGGAGCGGTTTTTACTAGTGGTTGGACGGAATTTGCATATTTGCCATACTTTTTTTTGTAACTTGTATATTTGTTATTTTCTATGTCACTCATATGTGGTGGTCATATGACAAATATGCAAATTTTAAAGAAAAATATGACAAATATTAGAAAAGTGTTGAAGTGTGATCTAAATTTATTAAGAACGCTAACTTCTGAAGAGAGGAGCGAGTTTTGTCGTTGGCATGCTTGGGCTGAAGGTAGCGGATCGCCTATGTAAACGAGGACATGCTATGTTTAACTATGGCTTCGTCGTTTGAGGCAATTGATGCACACTTTGATATGATGAATTTATTTTGAGTGGAGTGAACGTCGCAGGTTTATGTAGCCAGCAATGAGATGATCAGCTGAAGCTCATTTTTTTGGGATTCTAGCAATCAATCAATCATGCTTGGCCCGGGCCACTGCGTAGTGCCTTCGTACGTGCTTCGTTGCCCAGCCGCAATCGGACGTTGAAACTTTGGAGCGAGCCAATAGGCAATAGCCCTGCAGATGTTGACTGGTCCGCGATCTACGTATGCCCATTTCCCTTTGGCTGGCTTCTGGGCGATCGATCGAGTTTGCATGCCCCGTACGACCGAAGAAAGATATTTCGGGTACGAATATTCTCTCCTAGCCAAAGATTAAAGGCTCCGCGCTACAACATGATAGCCCCTATGCTTACGCACAGGACTGGGCCAACAGTGCGCCTTACCTTTACCTTGTTGACCATGAGCTAGCTATGGCAAAATGTGGGTGGTTTCACTTTGCAAATATGTGTCCTCCCTTCGTTTATTTGGCTCGGGCTGTAGACGCTTCTCCTTCTATTTCTTTTGCCAAGTTCCAGCGATTTATTAATAATAATCAGCAGCGGTACCAAAAGTTTTAAAAGTAATAAAATTAATAAATAAACGTTTGGACCATCTAGCAATGACTATATACACTAGTACGAGTCAAAGGTGTGTCGCCGTCTTCGCCCTTCCATCACGGAAGCCGGACAAACCTTGCGATAGTAAGCTTGTTATAGTAGATAGACGAAAAGCCATCTTGCTAAGGAGGCTAGCACACTAGATGGTCCCTGATGACAATCATTGACCGGAAGAGACTAGTCTCAAACCATACCAACGAAAACAAAAAAATGACCGGATCTCAAGAGAACCGCCGAACATACAACTCAACGCATCCTCCGTTGATGCTAGACTCACAATCGGGGCCAGGATAAGACAGATAAGACCTTATTCTGACTTTAAGACGTAGCCGCCGCCTCAACCTCTCGAAGAAGATACTGAAAAGTCTAAACAAAGAACGGAAACACTTCCGCCATCGAGAAACTGTGGTCCGCCACTCCAAGGCCATGAGGCCACCAGAGGGGGAGTAGACCGCCGGTATCGCCAGCGAGAGGATGGAACCCTAGATGAGAGTATAACAACGGGCCCTTACGTACTGTAGACGTTTCTCCTTGTTAGATTATAACGACAGGTTCTCCCTCTTGTAGTTTTGATTGAGTTGACTAATGGATCAATTCAATACTCATAGCTAGACTTTTAGCGATGAAAAACTAGTAAGGTTATTGAACTGAGTTTAATTACCAGAAAACTTTTACTAGTACTACTCTCCCGCAATTCATGAGACAACGCTACTAGCTACTCCACGTAGCTTGTTCCGGAGTGTCATGTGCCCAATCTACTGACCGATCTGCACGGCAGCTGCGATATCCTCTGGTTCTTGCCCGATTGTTGGCAACAGTAGTGGCAGCGCGGTAGATGGTGGAAAAGCCATGCTAGCACCACACACGAATAAGGAAACCATAGCATGCACCTATGCATACAGGATCGATCGATGACCACCCGAGCCACCTATGTAGCAACATAGCAGCAGCTGGTCCATGGGAACTTTGGAGGGGACTACAGCGACGTCGTCCTACCCCGACCGATGAATCGACGCTCCAACTACGAGTCCGTAGGCCGTAGCCAGGTCCATGCACTCAATGCCGCATAGCATAGCTTTGCCCCTGCCCTAGCTAGCGAACCTAGATGCCGTGCCTTTTTCCCTATCTTCAGAATTAAGACGTTGCTCGCCCCACATTGTCGTACTACATGCACTGAGTGGAGATTCGGTGCACCCGATCGAGCACCAGTGATCCCGGTTTTTAAAAAAGTAGAAAATCATATTTTTTATGTACCAAAAATTCGTAAATAAATCCAGATGTAAGCAATGGTTTATCCCATAAATATGTAAAAAATCAAATTCAAATACTTTGTATTATGAGCTACACAAAATTGGCAAAATTTATTTCACACTTTTTTTTTTGAAAATTTTAAACTAAAGGAGCACTAGATCAACTCGGAGCCAAAGACACTTTCCGTACATGTCACTACATGATTCTGTGGCGTTGCCGTGTACCCTAAAAAACACGGCAAAGAGCAAACAACTCACGGCAAAGAGCGGCAACAAACAAGACGACAAAGAGGCGTTGCCCCGTGCGCTTTGCCCAGTCTACACGGCAAAGACCATTGTCGTGCGTTTTACGTGTGCGCCGCAATCTACTTCAGCTACCTCGACCGAAGCAGCATCTCCAACCCTTTATTTTTTTTAACCGGAAACATTCCATTAGAATAAGAGAAGAGTCATGACATGACAACAGACAACAAAAAGGGGGAAAAATTCACAAAAGGATTACTCTCTCAAAATTACATACTAAAAAATTTGGCACCCGAGTGACCGAAAGTCTACCACCCCACCTTCTTAAGAGTATCTCCACACGCGGTGTGTGTCTGTGTGTGTGTGTGTGGGGGGGAGGGGGGGTGGCAATATATGCAATGAAATTCAAGTTCATCACACATGCATAGATTGTGGGGGAGTTTGCTCTATATATGGTGATGGTACCAATATCACATACTTGTGTAGTATTTGATATTGGTGCTACAATTTTATTTGTTAAAATTCCTTATATAAACCTTCTCAAAGGGATTGTCATCAATTACCAAAATGGGGGAGATTGAAAGAACATGTGGGCCCCCATGTGTGGTTTTGGTAATTAATGACAATCTCTATGGACTAATGCTTGTATCAAGTTGTACTTGTAGGAATTGTCCATAGGCAATGTTTGAACCATGTTGGCTTCAAGGTTTGGAGAAGAAGTGAAGAGGATCATGTGGTGACCAAGGTGTTTAAAGAATGATCCACATATTGGTCATGTGAGAGTTAAACTTATGGCAAGTATGTCTTGAAGAATAAGATGGAGTAATATCTCTGGTACCTTCAAAGCATCAACATAATGAAGAAAAGAAGAAATGATGTGCAAGCTAAAGATGTGCAATATCTATAAGATCTCATGCTTAAAGCTTGCCATCCTCGGTGATCATGGATCGATGAAGTCAAGGTCAAAGTAAAGGTTTCCCCATGTTGTAAGGGGAAGTAACTTGCAAGTCTTCATCAAGCAAGTGCGTACAAGAGCAATTAAGAAAGGTGTTCCATCTTGAGAAGGACAAGACCGTCTACATCATAATCAAGTGGAATATGCGCAAGGCAAAGGTATGATCTTGATATGGTTTTATTCTTACCGGTCTCGTGGTGTTAGTTGGGGAGACCGGTTTATAGGATAGATAACCGTACTATCAAGAGGGGCTCTCAAGTGAGTAACTCGATCATATCGTTCAGAGAGAGCTCAAACCTTTGCATACTTAGCATCACCCTTTCTTGGTTGTTATTTGGATCTTATCCATGTGAGGTTCTAGAGCTTGTGGTAATATTCATAACAAGCTCTAGTTCATCAAAAACGGATTTCCCTTTTATATCATATTGCGTTTTTGATCTTTGAGGTTTTCCGGTTTCTCACCAAGAGAGGTATCTCACTTTATAATACATGAAATGTTCTCTCTTAGTGGTATCCAATATTTTCACTTTTTGTTGGGTAACTCTTGTTGTCCTCTTTCCAAGAAAATTGGTTTCGGGTCAATCGGAGTTTCCAAACTCTAGATATCGCCATTTGAAGTTTGCCTCTTATTTTGTCCAGACCAGAGTCTCCGGTCTGTGTGGACCGGAGTCTCCGGTGTGGTCCGGAGTTTCTGCAGGAGTCCCCGGAGGAGGATCCAGATTTCAGCCTGGGACAGTCTGATAGGTGGTCCGGAGGCTTGTCCAGAGGTTGGGCCGGAATCTCCGGTGTAGACCGGAGTCTCCGGTCTGTACACCTGAATCTCCGGTCTGGCAAGTCCCCAACGGGCAGAAAATGGTCAGAAATCTGAGGGCCTATAAAAAGGGGCCCTTCTTCCCCAATGACCAAGTTCAAGTTTTACAGGTTTTCTCCTCCATTCTTGACCCTCTTGAGCTTGCTCCCTCTTCAATCCCTCCCTTGATTCTTGCATATACTTTAGGGATTTGAAAGAGGAGATCTAGATCTACAATCCCACCAATCCATCTCTCCTCTAAGTGAGGGGAACATCTTGGAATCTAGATCTTGGAGTCTTTTGTGGATTTCATCCATTGTTCTTCCTCTCTTATTCCCCCACAAGCTTTTGTAGCTTTGGTGCAATTTGGGAGAGAAGGATTTGAGCACTACTTGTGTTCTTGCCATTGTATTTGGTGCATCGGTTTGAGTTCTCCCCGGAGGATTTGGTGAGTGAAAGTTGAGAAGCTTTTTACTCTTGGGTTCTTGGAACCCTAGACGGTTTGTTAGTGTTGCAGGTTGTGGCCTTGGTGGCGTTTGTTGGGAGCCTCCAATTAAGTTGTGGAGAAGTTCCCCAACCTTGTGAGAGGTTCCGGTTTGCCACCGACAAGTGCACCGATAGTGGAAGCGTGGATCGATCCTGTTGGGGTGAGATTCACAGGAGAATAAGGGAGGCCTTTTGTGGCGTTGGTGGTTTGATACTACCCCCTCTCCAAACGAGACGTACTCCATGTTGGGAGGAACTCGGTAAAATATCGTCGTCCCCGCGTGCCTCAGTTATCTCTATACCCGAGTTTTTACTTATGCACTTCACATTGTGATAGCCTTCGTGCTTGAAGTAATCTATATCTTGCTATCACTTTGTTGCTTGAATTTCTTAGCATAAGCTGTTGGTGCATATAGGTGAACCCTAGTTGTTCTAGGTTTTGTGCTCGACAAAGTAAACGCTAGTTTAATTCCGTCTTTGTTGAGCAACTCCCAGAAAAGTTTTAATCGCCTATTCACCCCCCCCTCTAGGCGACATATGTATCCTTTCACGTGTCCCGTCGATGGGGCACGCGGCAGGGTTTAATGCACCTCCACCGCTCACCTCACCTCCCCACTACTGCTATTAAAATGGCCTCGTCAGTGCCGTTACTTCACACAGCCATCCGCTCCTCCCGCAATCTTCATGTCCAAACCCCCAGCCGCCGATGGAGCGTTTTCCAGAAGATGGAGCATCCATGAACGGCATCAGGCGGCGGTGGCTGCTCGTCCAGGAGGCGTAGGCGCTTTGGGACGCCCAATACCAGTCCCTCCGAACTTTCGGTTGCAAGAGGGGATGCATGCTGAGCTGGAGGTTTGCCAGTGCCTCCGGTGCCGGTCGGCCGGGACCGACCCGCGACCATCTACAAGCACTTCTGGTACGTCCTCACCGCGGAGGAGAGGGACGACCCTGGTGGGATCCCAACACTCCTACCTATTTGTTTGTACAATACTCTTCATTAAATTAAATAAAAATATGAAATAGGTAGACCTACTTTTCATCCTCCCAAAAACCACAATTCTCTCTTCCCCCTTTTCTCTAGGCGGTCCGCGGTCCATAACCTATTTAAATGTCCAACCATGCGAAGAATTTTTTTGGTGGATCTCAAGCCTTCCAAACCATCTTGTCCATGCTTGTAAGGTTTGCCCCAAAAATTGGGTATAGTAGGCTGACTTCCATGTGTACTCTCCATTGCTTGCGAGGTTCCAAATAATTGATTCTTCAACAAGTTCTCTCGGTTGAATTCGGATTAGCTCACTTCAAAGCCATATGTACTCCCTCCATCCCATATTAGGTTGCGCATAATTTTGCATGCTAGTCAAATTATATAAAGTTTGACCAAGATTATATAAAATAATATAAATTTATATGATATAAAATTTATATAATATGAAAGTATACACTAAGTCAATTTTAATAATATTTTTTTTGTATTTTATAAATTTATATTATTTTGTATAATCTTGGTCAAACTTTGTATAGTTTGACTAGCACGCAAAATTATGCGCAACCTAATATGGGATGGAGGGAGTATTGGCGTATGTGGGGGATTTTTTTTCAAAATGGGTGCTTTATTAATTATTAATGTAATGATTACACACGGCATTTGCATAACTGGGATGCACATAGCCGATCAACCACAAAAGTAAACCACACGGAAACAATGCCAACATTACAACAAGCACCGTTTCAGTAAAAGGCCTAGAGCTATGGAGGATCAATCCGCAGATCACGCGGCATCTATGACGAAAGAAAATATTCCTCGATGTATGATCCAATCGCATACATCCCTCCGCAAACAGATCTCAAAACTCCACTCAATCTAGAGTACTCCATATGTGTAGAGTAGTTGTGGTATGATAAATAACCTGCAAGTTAGAAGACAGTTTATTATTAAAAATCTTATTATTTTTACATAGTCATAGCGACCGAATAATGGCAAGCGCTTCCACCCTAAACAAAGTCATGTATTTATCATCGATTCCATGCAACCATTTACCCAAAATCTTGACAACCGAACGTGGAGGAGATAAAACCAGAGGCTATTTGGATGATTGACCATATAGAGCGAGCGAATTTACAATGGAAAAATAAATGTCGAATTGTCTCGTCATGATGACAAAAAACACATTGTGTACTCCTATTCCAATTCCTATTTATAAGATTATCTTTTGTAAGAATAACCCCGTTACGAAGATACTAAGCGAATATCTTCGTTTTTAGAGGTATATTCATCTTCCAATTTTACTATTATTATCGACCGGATTATCAGGTTGTATCAAATCTCTATACATCGAGTGAACGAAAAATTTACCATTCTCTAGTAAGTTCCATTTAAACTCGTCTACACCTTCCGACAACTGTATCGTTGATAATCATAGTAAAAGATTATTCCAAGATACTAATCAATGGCCGATGAGATCTCTTTGAAAGTCACATTCGAAGGATTAGATTCCATGACAGTCAAAAGTGTATCCCCTTTATGTCTGACAATCGAATATAAAGCTGGATATTGTTCGCGAAGAGTAGTATGGCCAAGCTACCTATCCTCCCAGAATCTAATCCGTGATCCATCCTTGATATTAAAATCATCAAATCGAAAGAAATTCTTTTTAGACACCACATCAGTCCAACCCAAAAGTGTGAATCACCGGGTTTCCAAACCACCACCTGAGACACAACTTTCAAGCTAACATATTTTCTCCAAAGAATGGTTTGCCAAACAACATCTTCTGTAAGTAGCTTAAAAATCCATTTACCCAGAAACGCAGTATTTTTAACTTGTAAATCATGTATGCCAAGTCTATCGTATTTTTTCGGTCGGCAAACATCATTTCATCTGGCTAATTGATATTTCTTTTTTTTTACTATCTTCCTGACAAAAGAATCTTAAACGGAAATAATCCACTTTGTTCAAGACACCTTTCGGCAATTGGAAAAACATGATCATATACAGTATCATATTAGTGAGTGCCAAATTTACGAGGACAAGTCTTCCCCAAGAGATAGTAATGTACCTTTCCAATTATAGAGAGTTTTTTAAGCCTTTTGTTAGTGAGCTTCCATTCAACATTTGTGAGACACTGATAATGTGAGGATAGACAAGTTTATGTCCATGCATCTTGATCTTGGAAATCCAAACGTTGTTGCACAAATTTCCCGCGCTTTTCCTGTGATGCAATCAAACGACTTCTGCAGCTAATTCCTGCGTTTTTTGTTCTTGTAGAATTTTACATGTCATGACATACCATTCCCGCGGCTTTTCTATTTCTGTACTTTTGAAATCCTTTGAATCAAACATGGCCTGAAATTCTCGAGTTGCCGTGCATGATTCCACCCTCGGATTGCAAAATATCAAGTGACATGTCTTGACAAAACGGCGTGATGTTTTAGTATGGTCGATGTCTAGCTAGCATTTCTGGCCGGAAATCTATATCTCGATTCCGAGCATATGGCAGCTTACTGTAGCTAGGCCAGACGACGTGATGCAGTCCCGCCGACGTATGTCTCACCAGCTAAGCAGGGAAGAACCAAAGCACATCACGGTTAGGTTGCCCTCCTCTTGCTGTCCATGATATCTTGGGAGGAAAGTGTCTCATCAAGTCGCCTCCGAATGGAATCACGAAGCGAGAAAGCGCAACTTGACCTACCAACGGGGCATCAACACGAGTCACACTTAGCCCATGGGTCTCGTCGGAGAATACAATATGGCATCATGCTATTATTGGCAGCCCACATATATAGTGACATAGAGTATTGAGGCCATGGGAGAGCGTGATGGTCCACTGAGCGTTTCGGGCAAGCTGGGGGGAGTTTGTTAAATCAGGGAGCCAATTCGAGGCCTCGTGGCCGCCTCCCTGCCCACAAGAGTAGTACTAGTAGTTCGACCAGTACGTACGTTGGATGAACAAAATATCATATCATAGTGGAGCTCGCACACATGACACACCCAGTGGTCACAGTCTAACTCCCCACATGCATGCTAATTATTGATGTGTCTGCAGCTTATTGTTCCACGATGCGTGTCAGAAACACAAGGCTGCGGATCGGTCGATCGAGGCATCGATTATTGATGATGGCTGCTGCCAGGAGAGGGCTTTAGTTTACACCCAGATGTTCCCTCGGAAGTGGGAGGGAGCGCGTCGCTCACGTCTAAAGCCTAAGAGCATCTGGACTAGCATTTTTAGAAAGGTCTTTTTTGATGTTTTTTATTCGGACGGCGAAAATTCGTTTAGCCATGTTTTTAGACGTCTATTTTTTGTTGAATTTGGTCCATATTCTATTCGGCGTGGGACGCCGAATCCAGGACGCTAGGAATTGACTAGGTGAGAAAAACGCATCTTCCTCCCGGGTCGCTCCTCCCTCGGGCGACTCCGGAGGCTCCCTCCCTCCCTTCCTCCCGCCTCCCACGATCCCTATCCTCCTGGCCGTCGCTGCTGCCGACTCCGGCGGCGGTGACGGCGCCCATCTCGTCGGAACTGACGGTGTGGAAGGGAGGTGTCCTAGACGGTGCTACATGAGGGATGGTGGGGCGCCGGTGACGGGCACTGGGCGGCGTGGCCAGGAGGCCGGGGCCTGAGGCCCTCCGGCGGAGAGGAGACGAGGAGGCGGCGACGCGTCGCCATGGGCTGTTCCGATGAGGAGGCTGCGGCACGTGCCTGGATGACCAAGATATGTTCTGATCTGGGTCGTTTGGTCCAATAAGGGCTTTGGCCGTGGATTCTGGCGATGACCTCGGTCACGCTGGTGATTTTGTAGCCAAGTACTTGTTGGCCCCTCCCTTGTTGCTCTCTCCTGCTGGATGGTGACTGGCGGCGTGGGGGCTGCGAGTCGTGCGAATAAAGGCGGGTGGTCCTAGAGTTCCTTCAGCGCCAAGACGAATATCTACTTATCACTTGCCCTCGGTGATCTGATCTGGACCGGCGTGTTTCGGAAGGCTCCGCCAGCGAACTCCCATTGGCGAATATGTCTGGAGATGGCTGGATCGGAAGGTATTCGGTCGTGTGTACCCATGTTTTTCTGGCCGTTTGGTTTCAACGGGGGCGTTGCGAAGCTCTGCTATCTGTTACCATCATGTGTCATGTCTTCGACGATCTATGGTGAAGTCAGAGGCGGATAATGTCAAGAAAGGAGGAACATGAGTGATGTGATGGTGGTTCGAGTCTTTGTGGTGTCAAGGAACTGGCTGCATGATCTATGACTCGCAGCTACGACTGTTTGTGGGGGGAGACAACACAAGAGGAGTTCCCAGTCTTACCTTGCAGGATGAAAATCCAAGATCTGACCTTAATTGGTTGTGTCTGGCAATGGTCTTGTTGAAGGCATTGTTTTGCGAGTGAGGACTTTCTCCAGGGTGAAAACCTATGATCTTCGATCGGGCGACGACGGCGCTTGTGCACTATTTCCTTCTTGAAGGCGTTGCTATTGGAGTGGTTGGACTAATGGTGTTGTTATGGTGGTGTTAGTGTCGTTGCTCCGAGGAATAGTTCTGTGTAGCGGGGCTTTTATTTTTGTAATTCTTCTTCCTTTTTTCTGGGTTGTGTGCATCCGCAAGACCGTTAGGGCATGCGTTGTTGCAGAGGCTGGGTGTAATTGGTATCTCCACGATATTAATATATACTCTTTTCAAAAAAAAAGTAATTGACTAGGAACGTCGTATAAAGCGAAATCAGCGAAAAAAACACCTCGCTGATGGCCCCGCCCTGTTAGCATGTAAAACCAAGTCATCCTCATCCCATCGCCTCGGCTCCCGGGACGGACTGTCGGGTAAAGACCGACCATCTATTCGGCCACGCGTCGCCGTAATGGAGGGCAACCGCCGGCCCACCTTTCCATCGTTTCCTCTTTTCTCGCCCACACCGCTACACCCCTCCCACCTTCGCCGCCCTATCCTCCTTTTGCTACAAATATCGGCGACATCGCCGCCACCCAGAGTCACACATTCTCACCTCTCGTTCCCCACCCACAAGCTCCACCTTCGGCGACGAGAAAAAAGCTTGGCGACAGCAATGGCGGAGCAGTACCCTGTTGATCCAACGGCAGAGAACAGCTTTGATCACTGTTCTCTGCAGCTGTGGAAGGCACGGATTCTATACGACGCCCGATACCCGGCGCTGTCGGACTTCCAATGACCGCCGACCTAGCAGCTCAGTGCCGAATGCATCCGGCGTCTGCAGGGGTAGGCCGAGCATGAGGCCTCGCGCGCTCGTCCGCCGCGCGCTAACCAGGGCGCGACGCTCATAGTCCTCAATGACAATGAAGACGAGGCCATGCCCTCATCGTAGCCATGGCGCTGCAACGACGCCGGCTAGGGCAGCTCCTGTCCACCGCAGTCGCCAAGCGATGACGATGGCAGGGACAACGATGGGAAATGGGATGTCGACTACATGTCGTTCTATCGCCAGTTTGACATGTGAACAGCGCGCCCAGCGGCATCGACATCACGCAGTATTGGTTATTTCTATGTTTTTTTAAGTTTTTCTTTAGCCTACTGATACGTTAGAAATGTATCTATAATTTTTGATGCTTCATGCTTGTTTAGTATCTACTTTGCTTTACTTGTCTACACTTTGAGGTGCTTTTTACATGTTTTCTGGTACTAACCTATTACCAAGTTGCAACAGTGTTAGATGCCTGTTTTCTGCTATTTTTGGTTTCAGAAAAGTTACTAAATAAATATTTTTGGAATTGGACGGGACAAACGTCAAATTCAATTACTTTCCGTGGGGAACAAGAAGTCCAGAAGGGAGCCAGAGAGGCGATCCAGGGCGGCCAGACCCACCCTAGGCACGGGTGGGCCCTGCCTCGCGCTTGGGAGGGATGTGGGGCCCCTGGCCGCCGCCTCGTCCTCCCCCTTCGCCTATAAGAAGCCCCCGATGCAGAAATCCGAAGCACCCGATTAAATATCCACGAAACCGTCTATAGCCGCCGCCACCATCATCCCTAGATCGGGGGGGGGGGGGGGGTCTGAAGTTCTTCCCGGCACCCTGCCGGAAGGGAGATCATCCCGGAGGCCTTCCCTCCGGTATGATGTGTGAGTAGTTCTACCTTGGACTATGGGTCCATGAAGTAGCTAGATGGTTGTATCTCCTCCTTTGTGCTTTCATGTATAGATCTTGTGAGCTCCATTCATGATCAAGATCTAATCTATTTGTAATCATGCATGTTGTGTTTGCGGGGATCCAATAGATATTGAGATTATTATGTTGGTTTGATTAATGGTTTTGTCTTTATGATTCTATCATGTCTGTATTGTTTGTGATCTTGCATGCTCTCCGTTGTTAGTAGATATCTTGGCCAGGTAGTTGCTAGTGACTCCAAGAGGGGGTATTTATGCTCGATAGTGGGTTCATGCCTCTAGTTTCCAAGGGAAGTGAAAATAATCTCTTCGGTTGTAGATGTGTTGTTGCTACTAGGGAGAAAACAGCAGTCTCTTGTTCATGAAACATGTGGACTGTTTATCTTAGACACTTTGCTTAAAGCAGTTGTCTGTTGCTTGCAACTTAATACTGGAGGGGGTTCGAATGATAAACTGAAGGTGGACTTCTAGTCATAGATGAAGTTGGATGGCGGTCTATGTATCTTGTTGTATTTCCCAATCCAATCTCATAGGATCTGTCTGACTAGTAATTGCATTGTTATGCCTTGCTCAGTTCCTGCCAATTGCCCTGCTGTAATTTGTTTACCCTTCATGCCATGTTGTTTATCTAAGGAGAGCACCTCTAGTGAACTATGGACCCCGGTCCAATCTTTACCATTGATACATCTTCCACTTTTACTTGTTTACTTGCTGCAAACCATTACCTTCCACACCATACGTTTAATCCTTTGTTACAGCAAACCGGTGAGCTTGACAACCTCACTGATTCGTTGGGAAAAAGTCTTGAGTTTGTGTTGTGTAGGTCTCCGTGTTGCTATTAACACCTGTGTGATGTTTCCTTCCTCCTACTGGTTCGATAACCTCGGTTTCTTACTGAGGGAAACTTGTTGTTGTGCTACTTCATACCTTGCTCTTGGGGTTTCCAACGAAGCGTCCCACGACAAGTGCTGGGCGCCATCAAGCTATTTTGTGGCGCCGTTGCCGGGGAGGCTAAGGACGTCTTCATAAGGGGAGGCATTCACTTCCTTTCTCTTTACTTTGTTTTTATTTTGCTTTGTTTCTTTGCCTTGTTTTGTTTGCCTATTTTCAAAAAACCCAAAAAATTTAGTCTAGTTTGGTTTGCTTACTTTATTCAAAAACACAAAAAAATTAGTTCCTGCTCTAGTTGCTGGTATGTTGTTGCGTTGCTTGGTCATGTTTTCTATTAATGGATGGTTTCTTTGAAACTAGTTCTTATTGGCAAGGTGGGTTCACGGAATAATAAATGTATTATTATAAGGAACACCGTTTGTCACAAAAAGGGAAACACTTATGGGAACAAATTGATAAGTTGAATATTATTGCTAGAGACGTGTGCTCTACTTATAATGTTACTTCTTCCTTTGATAAGTCTTGTTGATGTAGGAGGTATAAACACCTGCCTTTTCAATATGAGTATAATGATAATGTTACCATATCTTCTTATGTTAAAGAAAATTATGACTTTTATGATGTGGAACAAATTGAAGAATTTATTGCTTTCGCGGGTGCATTTGACTTGCCTGTTTGCTTGAAAATACTGATGATGCACCTTATGAATGTGAGGTTTTGGAGATACTTAAATTTTGCTTTGATAATTACAAGGAAGAAAGTAGCTATATTTTTGAATATCTTAATAGATGATTTCCATGGATGGAAGATACTAATGCCTTGCAGGATCCTATGGGAGAAGAAATTGTTGAAACTAAAAGCTCATTAGATGAAAAAAGGAGGAGAATGATGAACAAAAGGAGGAACAATGGATCTACCCATGCCTACCTTCTAATGAGATTAACTCTTTGTACCTCACATTACTTGATTGTCCCCCATGCTTACCAAAGGAGGATGAATGTTATGTTCCTGAGGATGAATGAGAGTAACTCTTGTTTTATCTTCCTATGCTTGTCACTTTCTTCTTTGTGAATTAATTTTTGTACAAGATCCGATGTATAGGAAGAGGGTTAGACTTAAATGTGTTTTGAATTGGCTTCTTGATGCTCTCTTTGACTTCAATTCATATTTCTTATGTGAGCATCTTCTCAAGCTATCAAGCCTAACTCAAAAGGCGTTAAAGAAAAGTACTTGTTGGGAGATAAACCAAGAGTTTTATTGAGTATTGGAAGTTATTACTTAAGTAATGACCTCTTCTTATCCTTTTTGTTTAATTTTTGTGCCAAGAATGACCTCTAATGAGAAGGAAGTAAGATTTGGAGAGTTGCTGTCTCGAAACAGATTTCTATCCCCCATTATAAAAATTCGTTAGGAGTCTCTGTAACTCGGATTGAGCTCAAAATTTACGAATAAATCCCCCAGTATGTTAGATAACTTTTGTTAGTTCAACACTTTTTGATTTGAGCAACATAAGATGTCCAAAAAATCGGTATCTGCCTACTGGTCTGTTTCAGCAGATTCCTGCCATTATTTGCATTTGCTTCTTATTGATTCTTTTGGAGTTCTTTTTGGGAAATTGAGCTTTTTGAAGGAGTTGCTACAAAGCTTGTGTTTTTAGTAAAAATTCTTGCTATTCCAAAGCTTTGCCAGAGGTCTAATATATTTTAAATATACTAATGTTGCTAATGAAGATTGTGTGAAGTTTTGTATGAAGGAAAAAATTCAGGTCTAGAGAAAGAATGATGAAATCAGATGAAGAATGGACAAAAGCTCAAGATTGGGGATGCCACCACGGTATCACCCCAAGAAATATTCAAGAGGTACAAGCGTAAAATCTTGGGGATGCCCAAGGCATCCCCTTTTTCATCAATAAAAAGCTCAGGTCTGTCGAGACACTTCGTTTTTATTGTTTCATGCACAGTTGTGTTGTTATTGGAGCGTCTTAGTTATAGTTTGATTTGCTTAGGTTGTTTAGTTTACTTGAATAAAGTAGTTTAGACCCCCGTTATCGCTGTGTTGTTTTGCAAATAAGTTGCTTGGTGTTGGAAAGGAGTAGTAAGTTCTTGCTTGAAGTGCAAGAGAAGATTGCATTAACTGTGACTTAGACTTTAGCACGACATTATAGGTGTTGTTTTGACATTATGCTTAGTGATTATTGTTGTAGCATGTCTTGTTCTAAACAATTGGAATTGCTTAGTGTGCCTTAAAGAAATTATGCGTTGTTTTAGCATGCAAAAGCTTAGTATTGTGGTATTCTCCTTTGATGCTTTGCTTGGGTTGACTTGGCACATGCTCATACCATGTTATGACTATGAACAAGTCACCATAGCCTCTATGATAATTTAGTCCTTGACTTGTAGTATGACTCTTTGCTTTGATTAGTAAAGCTTTGTTGCTCTGCATGATTATGACCATTATGCTCTCTTAGTTGGTTGCTCCCAGTCTTTTGCTAGCCTCCACTTATATGAGTAAGTTATACTCATGCTTCCAACTCCCAAGAAACCAAGTTTTTCCAAAGTGTCCACTATAAACTCCTATCCATGATGTGTTACACCATTCCAAGTATATTCTTGTTTTCAGCTATCTTCCAATTAAAAACTATTTTGTTATGTGAAAACTTAGTGATTAAAGCCCTCACGAACTTGATGGCACACTTTATATTCTTTGCCCCTAATAAACTTGAACCATTATGACAGCTATGTTGTATATGCTTGCACTTATACGTTAGAATTAGCAGAACCGTGCTGTTAGGGGGGAATGTTTTCAACATTGCACTTGTACTTTGTACTTAGTTGATATCATGCTCTTTTGTCTATGGATGTCACCTGTGTGAAATAAAGAGGGAACTTGTAAGTCCATGGATTCTGTATTCTGTGTTAGAGAAACGCTTGGGCCGCTAGCCTAATCCATGCCTAATCATGATGGAAACTTGCAGCATCACCATAGTGAGATATCTATGAAGCATCCTCAATAAAAAGCTATGCATATAGTAAATAAAAAGATTGCTGAGATGCTCATTGTCTGCTTTCCTTGTCATTTTGGTTATGGGAAAGCTCCTGTACCATGTGCAAGGGGTACTCTGTTGGCGGTTCTCTATGATATGCAAATATTTACAATAACAAGAACTTACTTGTGACTGAAGTTGAGTATGCATGAGGTGTGGCCCTCGTATTCAAGGGACTTGAGATTGCCAACTTATACTTCGTCAAGCATATACTCCATCTTTGTCACTTTGACTTTAATCACTTCAAGATACTTATGATAGGGGCAATGAAGGCTGAAAGCTAACAAGTACCATAATTTTTGGAAGCTCCTTTTAAAACTTGAAGTCCCTGTTCCTTTATAAAAAGGTCTTTCTTTCACCATTATTGAGTCTCCACCTTCTACCTTTAGGCACCATTAAGAGAGCATAGTTGTCATTCTGTGTGCAGTGTTCCAAAGCTTATTGATTGACGCATATTGTGATATTACTTGTTCTTGTGCTATTTGTTTCTAGTCACCCTTGTGAACTTTGAAGGTGTCCTATGCATCTATTTTCTACTTTATGAGGGACAAGTTGGTTGCCACTATGCTATGTTTTTTGTATGTGAAACAAACAAACGTTTTTTTAATGCATATTATTCACGATCTTTGTTTGTAGCTTGTCATGTTGCATGCATAGTTACTATGTCCTATTGTGAGAACTCCATCTTTCATGCACATGTTTAGAGTTCTTTGATCCCAGCTTGCAAATGGTTGGATCTTTATTGTGAGGGTGCATGTCACCTCAAAAATTATTCTGTTTATCACTTACCTACTCGAGGACGGACAGGAGTTAAGCTTGGGGATGTTGATACGTCGGAAACGTATCTATAATTTTTTATGCTTCATGCTTGTTTAGTATCTATTTTGCTTTACTTGTCTACACTTTGAGGTGCTTTTTACATGTTTTTGGTACTAACCTATTAACAAGTTTCAACAGTGCCAATTGCCTGTTTTCTGCTGTTTTTGGTTTCAGAAAAGTTAGTAAAGAAATATTCTCGGAATTGGACGAGACAAACGTCAAAGTCAATTACTTTCCGTGAGAAATAAGAAGTCCATAGGGGAGCCGAAGAGGCGAGCCAGGGCGTCCAGACCAACCCTAGGCGCGGGTGGCCCTGCCCCACGCCTGGGAGGGGTGTGGGGCCCCTGGCCGCTGCCTCGGCCTCCCCCTTCGCCTATAAGAAGCCCTCGATGCAGAAACCCTTAGCACCCAATCAAATTTCCATGAAACCGTCTGTAGCCGCCGCCACCATCGTCCCTAGATCGGGGGGATCTGAAGTTCTTCCCGACACCCTGCCGGAGGGGAGATCATCCCGGAGGCCTTCTCTCCGGTATGATGCGTGAGTAGTTCCACCTTGGACTATGGGTCCATGTAGTAGCTAGATGGTTGTATCTCCTCCTTTGTGCTTTCATGTATAGATCTTGTGAGCTCCGTTCATGATCAAGATCTAATCTATTTATAATCATGCATGTTGTGTTTGCGGGAATCCGATGGATATTGAGATTATTATGTTGGTTTTATTAATGGTTTTGTCTTTATGATTCTATCATGTCTGTGTTGTTTGTGATCTTGCATGCTCTCCGTTGTTAGTAGCTATCTTGGCCAAGTAGTTGCTAGTGATTCCTAGAGGGGGTATTTATGCTCGATAGTGGGTTCACGCCTCTAGTTTCCAAGGGAAGTGACAATAATCTCTTCGTTTGTAGATGTGTTGTTGCTACTAGGGCGAAAACAATGGTCTCTTGTTCATGAACATGTGGACTGTTTACCTTACACACTTTGATTAAAGCAGTTGTCTGTTGCTTGCAACTTAATACTGGAGGGTGTTCGGATGATAACCTGAAGGTGGACTTCTAGTCATAGATGAAGTTGGATGGCGGTCTATGTCTCTTGTTGTATTACCCAATCGAATCTCATAGCATCTTTCTGACTAGTAATTGCATTGTTATGCCTTGCTCAGTCCTGTCAATTTCTCCGCTGTAATTTGTTTACCCTTCATGCCATGCTGTTTATCTAAGGAGAGCACCTCTAGTGAAATATGGACCCCGGTCCAATCTTTACCATTGATACATCTTCCACTGTTACTTGTTTACTTGCTGCAAACCATTACCTTCCACACCATATGTTTAATCCTTTGTGACAGCAAACCGGTGAGCTTGACAATCTCACTGATTCGTTGCGGAAAAGTCTTGAGTTTGTATTGTGCAGGTCTCCGCGTTTCTAGCAACACCTGTGTGACGTTTTCTCCTCCTACTGGTTCGATAACCTCAGTTTCTTACTGAGGGAAACTTGCTGCTGTGCTGCTTCATACCTTGCTCTTGGGGTTTTCCAACGAAGCGTCCCACGACAACTGCTGGGCATCATCACCTACTGTAGTCAAATTCGGGTATATGTCCAAATTTGACATAATATGTACGGACTCGCCTATATTTTAATAAAATCGCCTATATTCGTCCAAATTTCGCCGTGTTTGTTTGATTTTTTGCCAAACGCGGAAACTCGGTCTGGAAACACGAGTGAGAAACTGGCCGTTTCCATGTCGAGTGTTACATCCGTCTGGCGCTAAATATCACCAGAATTGGGCCTCAGAACGCCGAACGAGTGGAGGTGCTCTAAGAGCATCTCCACTCGTCCCTCGTCCTGCTTTTTGGCCCGTATGGGGACGCCTGATACGTTGATGAATTGGGGGCGCTGGCTCACAGCCGTGTATCCCATATAAAAAATCAACAAGTTTGTTTATCAAATGGAACAAGTAATTTAACAAGTTCAATACACAAAATAAATAATTTAACATACAAATTTATTACAAGTTCATGAAATTAAATAAACAATTCAAAAATTTCAATATAGCAAGCAAAGACAAACAAATAAACAAACTAGTTGACTCCTTTGAGCCTCCACAAATGCTCCACCATATCATCTTGCAGTTGACTATGAGTTTGCCGCCTAGCGAGAAAAAAAAGCAAACACATGTGACACTTGGTGATCAATATCTGCAGGAGGACCTTGGCGATAATACGGTTCAATGTTAAACACTAGAGTCTCCTGCTCACTCTCAATGATCATGTTGTGTAAGATCACACATGCAGTCATGATTTTCCACATCTGATCTTTCGACCAGGTAAGGACAGAGTACCTGGCAATGGAAAATTGAGCTTACAGCACACCTAATGCTCTCTCCATATCCTTCCTGCAAACCTCCTGTTGTATGTCAAACCAAGCTTTCTTTTCTCTAGGCATAGGATTTGAGACTGTCTTCAAAAATGTTAACCATCTTGGGTAGATGTCATATGCCAAGTAGTAGCCCTTGTCATACTGGTGGTCACTGATCTTGAAATGCATTGGAGGAGCTATGCCTTCAACAAGCTTGGCAAATAGATATGAACACTGCAACATGTTGATGTTATTGTGGCATCCTGTAATACCGAAGAAAGCATGCCAAATCCAAAGATCCTGATCTTCCATGGCCTCAAGCATCACATTGGATGATCCCTTGTGACCTTTGTATATGCCCTGGTGTACGAACAGTTTTTCCATGCCTAGTGCATATAGTCAATGCTTCCAAGCATTTCTGGAAAACCTCTTACTACATTTTGTTCCAGGATCCGAGCTGTGTCTTCTATATTGGGTGTTCTCAGGTAACTCTTCCCATACACTGCCACAGTTGCCATGAAAAATCTGTACATGCATTCGATGGCTGTGGACTCGGTCATGCGGAGGTAGTCGTCATGTATGTCTCCAGAAATTTCATATACAAGCATCCGGAGATAAACTGTGCATTTTTGGATTATAGAGAAACCAAACGTGTCGACGACGTCTCTCTTTAGTTTGAAGTACTCGCCGGACTTCTCAATTGCTCGACGATCTGAAACAGCGCCAAAATGTGACGTCGCCGTGCAATGGGTCGTTGGCGAAGTAGTCGGCATAGAGCATGCAATAGCCTTCCATTCTCTGCCTCGGCTTGATCTTGTGCCGCCCATCCTTCGAACCCATAGCAGTCGGTTTCTCCTCGGCGCTGACCATCATGCCTTGGAGGGAAGCGACGATCATGAGATGATTGTCGTTGTCGACGGTGTCTTGGGCACCAGCAACAATGACGGCTTCGTCGTGCATCAGAGCGGCCAACATATCTTCCTCGTCCGAATCCATGCATTTGGCAAACCGCCGAACACCTAGTGGGCAGGGCGGTTGTGTGGTGGGCTTGGAGCTACCAGGAGGAGGGACTATGGTGGCGACGCAGGCGAGAAGGAGGCTTGAGAGGGCGTGGGGAGTATTTCCGGCGGCTTCACAGGTGGTTCTAGCGGACTAAACGGCCGAGGGCGGCGTGGGATGGTAGCATCCGCGAGCTACTGGCATGGTGGTCGTGAGGGAGGAAATGCAGAATGGGCGACTTTGCGGGCGCGTGTCGCCGATAGAGCTGGCCTACATCGTTTTCAGCTTCATCCAGCACCACCGCTTGCCCCCCCCCATCCCGTGGGTTGAGTTCAGCCTAAGAACGCCAGATAACAAAACGGACCAAGCCGGCGCGAATAAAATTTGAAAGGACAGGTTGGACGTGATTTTGTGGGCCAGCACCTTTATTGCCCTTTAAGTGGCTTTAGGGACCCGAGTGGAGATGCTCTAACCAAAGGATGCGCCCCAATTGCAACACGAGCTGTCAAGAGTCAAGTCATATGGAACTCTTTGGTTCCATCTTATCAAAAGAAAAAAGAAAAGAGTAAACTCATAGTACCTTTTCCGTAACACCTACGTGAGGCAACCAGGACCGGGTTCCAAATGAAAACAAACAAAATTTTGCCACTCAACTGAGACGCGTAGAAAGTTTGAATAGAACACTGCTGGGTGCTGGCAACAGCCGATAACTCACGGTACTTCCCCGTGTCCCTCATTGGGCAACTCGGGTCGATATCAAGCCCCCACCACATAGCGCCTCCTCGTGAGTTTCTCACGGGTGCAGATGTTCTAGATTGATTGGTTGGACCATGCATCTTGGCCGTCACAGGTTGTTTTATATTATTTGCAATTTAATCGAATTATCATGTTTTCATAGGATGTTCTATATGTCATGATTTCCTACAAACTTCCAACGGTTAGAATATATTATTATTGTTACTTTTTTTTATCATTTCATGTCTAATAACATGTTTTCCTTCAAGCATATTAGTTGAAAGTTTTATCATAATTTTGTAGGATTATTTATGAGTTCACCATTTTAAGAATAGGGTATGCAATGTCTTTTACTAGATTTTTTTTTACTTTATGTATTTTACTTGTAATTTAAATATTATTAATCGGTTTGACACATGTGCAAATAAGCAACATTTCAGTCATACAAATTCGACTAAGGCGAGGGACCAAATGTGTTCACTATTATAAGCTAGAGCTAGAGTGTATATTATATTAACGTAGTTTTTATTTGATTAAATAATTGGGATAAAACCTACACACAATATTTAAATATTGTAAAAGAATTGGTATTAGGAGTTGGAGAGTGGATTTTATAGATGTATGGGTGCAAATATTTCAGGTGGTTCCAAAAAAATATAAATAATGTTATATTTGACACTTGGTCACACAATTTCCAGGGCTAAAATGGATTACGATATCTTCCTCTATTCCATAATTCTTGTCGTGATTTTACTTCAAATTTAAACTAAAACCATGAGAAGAATTATGGAAAGAGGGAGTAGTCATCAATCGTGTCTGATTTTTGAGTTTATGAACCAAAACTAGACTCTTATAAGCTTTGTTAAAAAAAACTAGTTCTGAACACATTGTATGTGTTGCGAGTATAATAATTGGAATGCAGCCATTTAGCAAGAAAAACAAATTATATTTAGATCCTACTCTTGTGGCGTGCTTGGATGGACATTATTCATTGGTAGTTGGGACATGCAAGTACTCCATATTGGGAAGATGCTCGACATATGGCTACATCTATCCATAGAGGAAAAATCTAGCTGGATGTCAGTTTAGACGTTAATGTTTTCCTTATTTGGGAGTAATCAT
The DNA here is from genome assembly GCA_916181665.1 of Avena sativa. Lineage (NCBI taxonomy): Eukaryota > Viridiplantae > Streptophyta > Magnoliopsida > Poales > Poaceae > Avena > Avena sativa. The sequence goes on along the minus strand of OV702280.1, from coordinate 396,088,998 downwards.
CACAACCCATGTCCCGTTCCTAGTACGCAAACTGCAGTAATGCACCGTTTGGACCAATAGATGCTCGCGAAATTAGCTACATGTCCAGCTAATCGGTACCTAACATAGTACTACAGTTATGCAGAAAGGGCCACATCTCTGGTGACCAGTGCGACCATGCCAAACATGGATTAGGAGGGTTCATACCATATTGCATGGATCATCTTTTTTCCAGCAAAAACCCAACAAACAGAAATATTTCTCCATTGAGCTCAGGTACAGGATTTCATCAGCAAAAAAAGGTGAAAACGTGATTTGTTGGGAGCTATAAAATCAGCTTCTTCTGGTGTCCTACTTGATCTGTTTCATGTGTAGTTCATGGAAAGAGAATATGATATTGGTGGTAGTTATATGGCCTTTGCCTTGCCGTTTTCTCCCTTCTTTTCTGTGGTATTACTGATGCTGCTGCGCCATTCTAATGGCATCTTTCCTGGAATGTGACCGGTCGATCGATCGCCTGCCTAAGTCTACGCATTGCGACATGGGGTCGCAGTCAAGAGGTGAACATGAACACCCAACCGACGCCGCCATATGTAGTTGTAGGTTAATTGCAAACCGTGCAGGTGCAGGACAAAGGTTTCCACGTGACACCGAATGCAGCTAGCTAGCAAGCACGGAGGTTTAATTTGTTAGGAGTTAGGACGATGCTAAACAGTGGTTTTCATTACGCTCTCTTCTTTTCTGTGCTAGCTCCCCTGCTGCACACACCCATGTTGTTGCTGGCTATCAGTAGCTACCAGCAACAGTTTAATTATACTTTTTATTAAGTGGTGGTTGTTAATTGTGAGAAAAGGGTCAGAGTCAGGTGATACTACTACACATGCATGGGTTTTTTATAGCTTTACAAGGAAGGGAGGGAGATTTTTGGGGTAGTAGTAGCATCTTGTCTTCAGATTTGGTGGTTGAGTTGGAGAGATTGAAGCTTGAAATATTGGCTGCAGGTTCAGACTTCAACGCAGGATGCAGGACATGGGCATCTCTTTTTTCCATCCATTAATTAATGAAGATGTAAGAGAGCAAAAGATACCTTCAAGAACCATGTGCCCAGCTTGACCAGATTCTGCTGCTGCAAAGTAAGGAAGCGGTCAGCAACAACGCCAAACACCCAGGACTATACAAATATCTATCTACTTCAGACTTACATGTGAGCGACAACAGAAACATGGTACCGTGCAGCGTACTAGCCTGCAACATCGGTCGCGACACATTCAAAAATTTACCAGTAAAAAAGGAGGGGAATTTACTGCCCATTCAGCTCTTTATTATCCATAGTACATCAAGAACAAGAGCTATATATATGATGTACTCCATCTGCTGCTGCAAGTGTGGAGTCACAAAACTACCCATGTCCTCTTAGCTCCGATCGCGTCACGCCTTCTCTTTTTCCCTTCACGTCTTTCCTCTCTGCGCTCTGCACAAGACCAAACGAAGAGGACCACTGTCATCAACTGATGCTACTACAAATGCCCTGAAACTGAATCCAAGAGCAAGCTTTCTGGTGCAATGTGTCCCGCTGCACTCCACCTCCGCACCTCGGCAGGATCGGGAGGTCTTCTGTCACGGGGCAGGCGCGTGATCTCTGCGGCTTTCTGTTGCAAGGCGACAAGCCGTGCCTGCACTTGTACGAAAACGGCAAGTCCTCCTCAGATATGGTGCATGGACAGATCCATGAAAAACTTAGGGCAAATTTGGTTGCCCACCAAAACGTTTCTTCCACCGCACGGGTTTTAAAACTCTCCTCGGTTTATCTGCGGAGGAACCCCAAATTGGTTGTTTCCAAGGAGCCAATTTCTTCTCGTGCTCGCTGGGAAAAATGATGAGATGGCGGGAACTCGTCCGCGTACGCGAAAATGCGACGAGAGAAATTGGGTCAAAGCTCGCCAATTTGTACCGCCTATTTACGCCGCCCCGTCTCACCGCCGAATTCCGTGCCACTATTTTACTCTTTCAAGATCTTCCCATAAATCCTCTTCTTCATCGACAAGCAGGTGAATAGGGTTGCCTACTCCGGTCGATCGAGCTCCTCCATGGTAAGTCTTGTTCACACGCTTCTCCGAGATGCCGTCTTCATCATCCGACGATGAGATTGTTGTAAGAGACATCTAGCTGTGCAAGTCTAGATCTATTAGCATATTATCGCTCATAGTTGATCTATTAGCATGTGGTCGATTTTAGTAGATCTAGAGGTTGTATGGTATATTTGGCAGTCCTGTTTCATGAGGAACGTTTTGTGGTAGTGTTAGGTTCGACTGATTTTCATTGTTGCGTAGTCCATGTATGAAGGTGATAGTTGGTACGACGATTCATGCTAAATGTATAGTTCTTCTCCTTGTACCAGCTATCCCCTTAGATATGACAACATGCAAGAAAGACCACTTAACAATCTTGTCGTTGCCGCATTTTTTTCTTTACAGGGACGTTGTACATTTGTGTTTTTCTTGACACGGCCGTCAGTATGCATCACAATGCTTACTGTGGTTGTTGAATTTGTTCCGTAGGAGAGGGTCATCAATCACAGTTGTGCCTCTTCGATATGTGTCGATGCTTGATAAGGTGTGTCGAAGAAAGAACCCATGACATGGCTAGCATATTTATCCTCCTTCGTCCTAAACAGAGTTTGTCGTTAGTCCATTAAAGGGGGGGGGGGGTCATTGGGGATTCAGAGAGATGGACATGTGAGCTATTGCAACTGCTGTCTTCAGGTTCTGTGGCCGAATCGTTACCCTAACTCAGATCTACAACCATATGAGGTACTGGAGAGCTAGGTGGGTTCAGGTGCTGATGATTAAAAGGCTTGAGAACATGTGCTAGATGGAGGAGACGTCATCTCTTATGATGGAAAACGAGCACTACTATGAGCACATCGAAGTTGAATAAATTTGTACTTGCATCACTACATTGAGTTGTTCTTAAGCTCACATATGAATAAAATGTTTTAACTAACTGTATTCTCATGTAGGCTCAGTCGCTGCCGCACCCATAATAGTCGTGGGTGCAGCCAGAGTTTATCGACCTCCCCGCCGATGAAGACGACTAGTAGGCCACCACCAACGTGGTTGTAGTTTAAATTTAGCTGCTTTTCATTTTAGTTTTTTTATTTGAAGTTATTTTTAGTTTTAGCTGTTTTTTGGCCCTATGTAATATATTTACTATGAATGAAATTTCAATCAAATTTTTTTGCTCCTTCGGTTGGGCGGAGGACAACCAGCACCAGAGGCGTCCCAAATGGACAAAATCGGACATATTTCATGTCCGATTTAGGGCGCACCGTTGGGGATGGTCTAAGGCTCCGCTGACACGATTTTCACTCATTTTGTAGTTTCTATGTGTTGTGTGATGACTTCGGATTTTTATATGTATACTTTTTGTTAGAAGTTTGTTAAATAATTTAATAAAAACAAGTCGTATGCATCTTTTGGATGTAGAGGGCAGGCGTCTCATCATCTACTCCCTCCGTTTTAAAATATAAGATGTTTTAGGTTTATAAAGAAAATAAATCTAGACTTGTTTTAGTATGTAGGTTCACTCAACTTTAGGATAAATCTATGTACTAAAAGAAGTCTAGATTTATTTTCTTCACAAACCTAAAATATCTTATATTTTGAAACGGAGAGAGTATTTCAGAAAAACAATCCTACTACTCCACGTAGCTGGTTCGGGAGTGTCATGTGCCGAATGTACTGAGCGATCTGCACGGCATGCAGCTGCGATATCCTCTGGTTCTTGCCCATTGACAATAGTACTTGCAGCGGTAGATGGAAAAGCGATGCTAGCTAGTACGTACCACACACGAATAAGGAAACCATAGTGTGCACCTATGCACGCAGGTTCGATCGATCGACCGAAGCATAGCATACATAGCATAGCAGCAGCTGGTCCATGGCAACTTGGGAAGGGACGTCGTCCCCCGACCGATGGATGAATGGACGCTCCATCTCCAAAACTACGAGTCCGTAGCCAGGTCCATGCACTCACTGCCTCATAGCATAGCTTTGCCCCTGAGCTAGCCTAGTAGATGCTGCACCTTTTTCCTTTTTTTTGCACCTTTTTCCTTATCTTCAAAACTATATTAAAGACGTAGATCGCCCCACATTGTACGTGCGCCACAGTAGTACGTACAGTACCACGCAGTCACGCACTAGCTAGCGAGCACATTGACGGATCGGGCACTCTAGCTGACGCGTGTGTGTACGGCCTGACCTAATTAATCCCGGAGTAAACTCACGAGTTGCCGTGCATGATACCGCCCGCGAATTGCCGGCCGCATAATGACCCGTAAAAAAAATATAGACAAAAGAAGGTCTCAAAATCTAGCAAATTTAATGAAGGTTTAGTTAAAAAGTTGTGTCACAATCCGTCCCGCTTGACACCCTACATATACATTTAGTGGCATATCGGTGCAAAAATAGCCCGTGAAAATAACCAGGTTGTAGGTAGAGCTGATGGTCTTTAGAAAATCCAACTAATTACTCGTGCAAACTTTCATAAAAAGTATGACCGTACCTAGCCTACACAAAAGGGAGAAAAATTAGAACTTTGTATTTCTTCGAACATTACAAATCATGTCCTTATATTGTTACTTGAATATCTTGTCTTTTCCGCACAAGTTGCATACTTTCATATTTTAGTTTTAAATTTGATATGCACGTACATATATACATTTTCAACACGTGTGATTTCAGTCATGTCCTTTTATTGTTTCTGTGTTTTTTCGATTTTATTGTATGAAATAGATTCAAACACTTGAACTGATCTGTTCTATAGGAATCGTACCAAATACACATCACATATCCGGGTGGTGTTTCCGGCCGATGTCTATATATCTTGCATCCAACCGGAAACTCGATGACGAGAGGACTTGAGAGCGGCGGCTATCGAGGGATAAAAAAGGGCCTGGGCAACGGCCAATTTGGCGCGGCGGTGGCGTGGGTCTAGGAGGAGGGGTCGGGAAAAGGGAGGAGAGGGATATGTTTGGCAAACTGGAGCGTCTGACCGAGACAATCAGAGAACAAGCTCGGATGCACGGATTGTCCATCCTACCATAAACCCGGTCCAATTTTGGACCGGAAAAGTGTGAAAAAGGACCGTCACGTGCTCTGTTTGGGGTAGTGTTGGACCATGTCATTGTCATCGGTTTGGACGGACGGGATCGAACGCGGACTCACTACAGGAATGGGAAGCTACGCCGACGGTCGGTCGCTACGCCGACGGCCAAACGTCGGGACCGTCGGCGTAGCCATCGTCTAGGCCAGCTCCGCCAAGCAGCCGTCGGCATATCCTATGCTACGCCGAGTTAGCATACGCCGACGGCTGCCCTCGGCGTAGCTATTTTTTATTTTATCTCATTAAACTTTGAAAAATCATAACTAAATCATTCTAATTCGGAAAAATACAAATAATATATCAAAATCTGCAGAAAAATAAGACATATCTATCTATACTCAAATATTACACATTTGTAAATAAAAATTAAGTAAAACATAAAACATTATATATAGTTTAAAACGGGCATAAAAAATTCAAAAATAATCGAAACAATGAGAAACCTTCGCGTGGTGTTATATTATGTGACATAGTTAGAAGGAATAATATCAAACTTGGTATATTTATTATGTCTTAAAGAAACCTTCACAAAATGACCTATCTCATCCGAGGTTTCTTGGCTTTCGGGTCAAATGACCAATGTTATGGCTAGAATCAAGGCATAGTTTGTGATAATGTGCCCATATTGTGCATACATGTGCATCATAAGATGGTGAACAATATTGTAGGAGGAAGCTTTCTTTTTTGTCGCACCAAAAAGGCATTTTCCATTTTCTGAGCATAAAAAACGGACGGTTTTATGAAGCAACCACCAAATGGCTAATTCAAAATACTACCATCACATTTTACAAAAATAATAGAGCACATTATATGGACAATGTCCCAACAGAGGAATCCGAAACCTTTTCGTCCATCTTTGGTGAAAAAGACAAATTCCTGTCGAATCGGTAGGAAGTGGGTTAGATATGAACTACATGTACATGATCCGATGCTCATGTTTTTTTACAAAAATCATTTTTAGGTTCACAATATGCTATTTTATCAAAGATCCAATGCAAGTTTAGCGAGGCTCGGCCTCGAGCTAAGAATCTTCATGCCCGCCGTTCGACAAAGTTTGACGATAGTTTAAAACGGGCATAAAAAATTAAAAAAGGATCGAAACAATGCGAAACCTTCGCGTGGTGTCATATTATGTGACATAGTTATAAGTAAAAATATTAAACTTTATATATTGATTGTGTATCAAAAAAACCTTCACAAAAAGACCTATCTCATTCGAGGTTTCTTGGCTTTCGGGTCAAATGACCAATGTTATGGCTAGAATCAAGGAATAGTTTGTGATAATGTGTCCATATTGTGCATACACATGCATCATGGGATGGCGAACAATGTTGCAGGAGAAAGTTTTCCTTTTCGTCGCACCAAAAAGCCATTTCCCATTCTCCGAGCACAAAAAACGGACGATTTTGTGAAGCAACCACCAAATGGCTAATTCAAAATGGTACCACCACATTTTACAAAAATACTATACCACCTTATATGGACAATGTCCCAACAGGGGTATCCGAAACCTTTCCGTCCACCTTTGGTGAAAAATACAAATTCGTGCCGAATCGGTAGAAAGTGGGTCAGATATGAACTACAGGTACATGATCCGATGCTCATGTTTTTTTACAAAAATCATTTTTAGGTTCATAATATGCTATTTTATCAAGGGTCCAATGCAAGTTGAGCGAGGCTCGGCTCCGAGCTAAGAATCTTCAAGCCCGCCGATCGACAAAGTTTGACGATAGTTTAAAACGAGCATAAAAAATTCAAAAACGATCAAAAAAATGCGAAACCTTCGCGTGATGTCATATTATGTGATATAGTTATAAATAAAAATATCAAACTTGATATATTGATTATGTCTCAAAAAAACCTTCACAAAATGACCTATCTCATTCGAGATTTCTTGGCTTTCGGGTCAAATGACCAATGTTATGGCTAGAATCAAGGCATAGTTTGTGATAATATGCCCATATTGTGCATACACATATATCATGGGATGGAGAATAATATTGCAGGAGGAAGTTTTCCTTTTCGTCGCACCAAAAAGCCATTCCCATTTTCTGAGCACAAAAAATAGACGGTTTTGTGAAGCAACCACCAAATGGCTAATTCAAAATGGTACCACCACATTTTACAAAAATACTATACCACCTTATATAGACATGTCCCAACAGGGGAATCCGAAACCTTTCCGTTCACCTCTGGTGAAAAAGACAAGTTCCTGCTGAATCGGTAGGAAGTGGGTCAGATATGAACTACATGTACATGATCCGATGCTCATGTTTTTTTACAAAAATCATTTTTAGGTTCACAATATGCTATTTTATCAAAGATTCAATGCAAGTTTTCATTTTCATCGCACTAAAAAGCCATTTTTCATTGTTGCGCAAAAAGAGAATTTTCTAAAGCAACCACCAAATAGATAATTCAAAAATAGAGAGTTTGTAATTAGTTGATATGGATATCATATTTGGATTTCTCTCATTTTTCTGATCAATTTAGACATATTATTTGTTAAATTCTGATTTACAGATATTAATTATTCCATATTAAATAGAAAAATACAAAAAAGTAAAATTATTATATTTTTATTTGAATTCAATAATATTTTTACTTATTCATTAATATTTACTTAAATAATTGTTTGTAATTTCAAAAAAATACAAACATGTGACGTGTTGATATAATAGGATTGGTATCATAGTATTGACAATAATGTATGAATTACTTTGCGGAAACAGATTCTGAAGGAACGTGGAAGTTAAACGTGCTGGAGATGGAGTAGTATTAGGATGGGTGACCGGCCGGGAAGTTCAACCAAGACTGCAATTTAATTAAATATTAAGTGTAATTAGTATTAAGAATGTTCAAAGTGAGAGATTAACGATTCAAACAATTCAAAGATTCAAAAATTGAGAAAAAAAATAAAATAATTTTTTTAAAAATGTTTTTGCAACCTGTCGACAAGCTATGCCGACGGCCGCTACGCTGATGGCATTGCCCTCGGCGTAGCATACGCCGACGGCATTTTGATACGCCGACGGCCTCTATGTGCTCCGCCGAGAAAGCCCTTTGCCGAGGAGGCTACGCCGAGGGCAGCCGTCGGCGTACCATACGCGGAAAGCATTTTAGCCTACGCCGACGGCTTTTTGCCCTCGGCGTAGCACGCGCGTCCTGTAGTGACTGGTTTGCGGATGTGCGTTGGAATGCCCCATAACTAGTGTCTTTGGCACATACTAGGCCGGCCGCCCGGCCGGAGACGACGTGATGCAATCCGGCCGACGTATGTCTAGACAGCGAAGCAGGGACAGATCACATCAATCCTCTACTCCTAATCAAATCACCAAGCAAGAAAGCTCACCAATGGGACGTCAACAGGAGCCACTTGGTTCTGAGCACATGAGCATAATAGTCGCAGAATACAATATGGCATCATATGCTATTATTGGCAGCACGCGCAGAGTATTGGAGCGCGTTTGTTAAATCAGGGGGCCAATTCTGGGCCTCGTGGCCGCCTGCCTGCCCACAAGACTAGTTCGGCCAGTACGTAGTACGTTGGATGAACAAAAGATATCATATTTATCATATACTCGCACAACCAGTCACTGTCTCGGTCATCCATATGCAGCTAGAGCTAGTACTAGTAGATTGTTCCATGCATGATGCGTGTCAGAGCAAAAGGTATCAGGCCATCGGCATCGATAATACTCCCTCCGTCCCAGCAATAAGGCGTATATTTTTTGGCGCGATTATTAAGGAGCAATCAATAGGGAGAGATCTATCCTAAAATTTCCTAACTTGCCCCTGCATGCACGATGAGGAAACCATTAGTTATTCTTTCTTCCTGGCTTATTGTTTCTATCTCACGGCGGCCTCCCCCAGTCTTACATTAACTGCTCACATGCAAGACCAAAGACCAATCACGGCACACTATGCCCCTTCGATTTTCCCTCTCATTAATTCTCGTGTGTAGATTGGATGGCAAAAGCTGCATGCAAAGAGAAAAATCACCGCTCGCCATAACTGCAGAGCTACTTTAGACGAGGAAGGGACAAAGGATTAGGGGCATCATGGGCATAATTGATCCATGCTGTACCATGCGCCTTCTTCTTTGGGAAAAATCGAAAAATATTAACGTCTTATGCTATGGGAAGGAGTAGTAGATGATGGCTAAGGCCAGGAAAAGGGCTTTATTTTGCACCGAGATGTTCCCTGGAAAGTGGGATGAGAGTGCACGTAGCGCACGTCTGGAACCAACGAAAGGAGGCGCGGCGCCCCAATTGAAACAGGACTTGTCATGAGTCAAGTCATACCTTTTCCGTAACACTTACGTGAGACGACCAGGACCAGCTCCTTGCCCAGGTGAGAAAAAAGACTATCGCCACACGACTAGTACACGTACAAACTTTGAAGAGAACACCACTATTGACTAATAGTGGAGTATAATTTTATATTATATAATTTATATTTTATTAGTCAAATTCATGATCTAAAGATACTCTGGACCTATAAACCCGGAGGGAGGGAGTACTAGCAACAGCCAATCAAGTTATGGCATCGCCGAGTTCATTGGTCGGGCAACTCGGGGTGGATATCAATCCACCGCCACATAATGTCTCCTCCAAAGCTTCACTCGGGTACTTGATGTTCAAGTTTCCGTTCATGAGATGATGCATCAAGGACGGAAATCTTTGTCCCCATGTTACATATTTTGGACTTGGCGGCACGGGTGCAATTGCTTTCTTCTCACTTAAAGGTGTTACTACATAAGGACAGTGAATTAGTCTTAAGGTATTTTGTCATATCTTTTTGGCATGTACTTATTTTGATAAAATTATAACGGTGTGTGAATTCATAAATGCTGAGGTGGGAGGTTTGTCCTTCCATATCCGAACAATACTTTGAGTACGACGAGACTAAATTTTGACATCTCAATTAGTGATGGAGTTTAGATCTTGTCTCTACACTCTCGTTCCAACAAGTATCCACAATACTAAAAAAAATGGTCACTTGGGTCAATAAAAGGGAAGAATGATGATGTGATGGGTGTTTTGCGAAGGTGGAAGCCTAGTCGGTACACAACAAAAAAAAGCATACATCTTAAGAAGCAAACAAAATAACAAAATAAAAAAACGCACTGAGAAAGTAAAACAGTGTTATGGGAAATATTTATATTTGGATCCTAATATTGTGGAGTGCTTGGATGGACTTTATTTAATGTTAGTTGGGACAGGCAAGTACTCCATATTGGGAAGATGCTCGACCTATGGCTACAACTGCCCATTGAGGAAAAATCTAGCTGGATGTCAGTTTAGATGTTAATGTTTCCTTATTTGGAAGTAATCCCCCCATGTCCCGTTCCTAGTACCCAAACTGCAGTACAGTACCGTTTGGACCAATAGATGCTCACGAAATTAGGTAACTGTCCAGCTAATCGATACTACCTAACATAGTACTGCTACAGTTATGAAGAAAGGGCCACATCTAGTGGATGGTGGGACAGTGCCAGACATAGATTAGGAGGGTTCATATGTTAATGCATGGATCATCTTTTTCCAGCAAAAACCCAAGAGACAAAAATATTTCTCCGTTCAGTTACCAGTCCAGGATTTCAACAGAAAAAAAGAAGAGGAGTCCATTTTTTCTAGAGCTATAACATTCGAATTACCTGTGAAATTCTATGTGCCTACTTTGAGGGAAAGAGAAAACGGTAATGGTAGCCTCTGCCTTATCGTTTTCTGCCTTGTTTTCAAGGATGCTTTTCTGCCTTCTTTTCAGAATTATTGATGCCGTTGCGTCGTTTCTAATGGCACATTGTTTTCCTCGAACGTGACTGGTCGATCAATAGCTTTCCAAAGTGTACGTTACTGCGACATCAGGTCGCAGTCAAGAGGTGAACATGAACATCCAACCAACGCCTATATATGTAGTTGTAACTTAATTGCAACCGTGCAGGAACAAAGGTTTCCACATGACTGACCCTAACGCACAAGAACGGAGATATATTTGTTAGAAGTTAGGACGATGTGTCGATGATGTACAGTAGTCTTCATTACACTTTGGTCCTTTCCGTGTTGGCCATCATATATGCTGGACACGCCCATGTTGTTGCTGGCTATTACTTAGTACTAGCTTGTAATAGCTTATTAGTTTTAATTATTATAGTTGCTACTTGCAACTTGTAATGTAAGAGCAAAGGGTGAAACGTGGGTTCCTAGCTTTAGAAGGAAGGGATCTCTTTGTGGGTGCAGATTTGGTAGTTGAATTGACAGATTCAAACTTGAAATGCTACCTGTAGCTTCAGACTTGAACGCAGGATGCAGGACATGGGCATCTTTTTTCCATCCCTTAGTTAATGAAGACGTAGAGAAGAAAAAAAACCTTCAATAACCGTGTGCCTAGCTTGATCAGATTTTGTTCCTGCTACTCCTGCCGTGCTGCTGCAAAGATAGCAAGAGCCTGTTTGGTTATGCTTATTTATGGTTATTTTCTTCTGGCTTATAAGTAATAAAAACACCAAAATAGGTTCTTTTCATTTTGACTTTTGGCTTATACCGTCATACTACTATGTCTGGTTAAAAGCTAATTGCCAAAGCCAAAAACATCTATTTCGGTGCTTTTATGACTTATAAACCAAACTCCAAAAGCTAGATTTAACCCCAACCAAACAGGCCCGAAAAACCACCGAAGTGGTTGAAGTCATATTATACTCGATCCAATCCATATTACTTGTCGCTAAAATGGATATATCTAACACTAAAACATGTCTAGATACATCCGTTTTAATGACAAATAATATGTATCGGAGAGAGTAGAAAAAGAAGTCACAACCGGAATAAATAAAAAATAGATAGGGAAAGGCCGAGTTGTATCTGTATAACTACACAAAGGTCCAGTTGGTCTATTCCAGACTGGTTGTATTTACATGTTTCTTCATATACATGTGAGCTACAATAGGTATGGTATCCTACAGTGTGCTTGCCTGCAGCAGCAATCAAAATTTGAGCCGTAAAAAGGAATGGTGATTTACTTACTGCCTAGCCATTCATTCATCTATACATGATGAACATGAGCTATATTGCTCGAGTGTTCAAAAACAAGCACGCTTCGCGCCATCGGTTATCTTAGTTGAGGTTAAGCAAGAGGAGAAGTTGTGGGTTCTAGCGCACGAGTAATTTGATACCGAGAGAGTAGGAATTTAATGTATTTTGACATCTTTTATTTTCGTACTACTTTATCTTAATTAATTGAGTGGGGCAAAATGTTCGCCCTCCTTTCCAAGAAAAAAATAAGATAAAAATGAACAGGAGATATCTGGTGCAAGTGTGGAGTGACCAAGCTGCCCATCTCCTCTTTCGAGTCATGGGTTGGCTCCTCTTTAAACCCTATCCTCTTGGCCTGATCGCGTCACTCCTTCTCTTTTCCCTTCACGCCTTTTCCATCTGCATTCTCCACAAACCAAACTGAGAGGACCACTCTCAGATGAACATGTCATTAAAAACTGATATAAAGCCCTGAAACTGAATCCAAGAGCCTTTCTGGTACATGTCTGCCTGGTTTCCTCATCCACTCCACCTCGGCATGCAAGAAGCAGGGGCAGGCGCGTGATCCCTGCGGCTTTCTGTTGCAAGGCGACAAGCCGTGCGTGTACTTGTGGGCAGCGAAAATAGCAAGTCCTCAATCAGACATGGTGCATGGCGCGCTGCAGGCCTGCAGATCCATGGAAAGCTTTAGCTAGCGGGAGAAAAAGGGCAACTGAAAGACACACGGAATCAGTGAAAGCCGTGGACTGGGGGCCGCCTCGCCTCACGATAAAAAATGAAAGGAAAACTTGCGTTGCGTTCTGGGCATTCAACCTAGCCGATCCAGCTCTGGCAACCAACCAGTTTGGTTTCTCCATTCTTTCTCTGAAACTGCAAGGATCATTAAGAGCATCCGATCTGAATTCCCGAATGGGGTGCTTTGCTGCAATGAAGCCCCTCTGTACCATTTCTAGTACTAGCACATGGACTGAATTCGGTATTCAATTCAAGCATTACTCTTTCTTCACATGCTAGTACTCCGTTTAGTATATTACTCCCTCCGTCTAGAAATATAAGACATTTTAGCTTTGTAAAAAGTATATATCTAAACGACTTTTAGTGTACAAGAAATGGACACACAGTCGTCAGTTGGTTGGCTAGTGAGTGTTGGAACACCCCCTGCCGGCTGACCGGTCCCGGGGCTGTTCCACGTCGAAGGAGAAGACTAGGAGAAGACAGACACAGTACAAGTAGATGAAACAGGGAACTTTTATTGATATCTTTCTCGGTAACTCACGTACAAAGGTTGTTCCTCTATTTATAGACAAAAGGGGGGATACGATACCCACATGGGCCAACCCTAGCCTGGTAGAGGCCACACCGAATGGGCCTCTACCGGCCCGGTTTCCCAACACTCCCCCTGGGTATCTTATCTGTATAACCATGGCTTAAAACTCCGAAAAACCCAGTGGGAAAAATATGGAGAAATGCACATGGTATACTTCTTGCTATGTTGCACGAATTGCCTTATTAAAAACCTCATGTGAGAAACTTCATAAAAACTCACTAAGGGAAAAAGAGTACAATTCACTTAACTATTAAAGTTAAGTACTCAATCATCGGGATCAAGATTTCAGCGATGAGTTTTGTGAAGATTCTCCCCCTGAACCTTGCATCTCCCTAAGTCTCATCATGCCGATCCCTCGGACACATCTCTCGAAAGAAGACGCTGGCAATGATTTAGTGAACAAATCAGCGAGATTTTCACACGACTTAGTATGCAAGACTTTCACTTCGTTCATCTTTTGCAACTCATGTGCATAGAAGAACTTGGGGTTTATATGCTTTGTGAGATTGCTCTTCACGTAACCCGTCTGGACTTGTGCAACACAAGCGGCATTATCTTCATAGATAATTGTTGGGGTTTGTATGGTGTTCAGTCCACATGACATCTGGATATGACTGACTACGCGTCGAAGCCATACACATTCTCGTGATGCTTCATATAATGCTATGATTTCCGAGTGGTTCGTCGAAGTCGACACAAGAGTTTGCTTAGACGATTTCCAGGAAATAGCTGTTCCACCACAAAGGAAAACATATCCAGTCTGCGACTTGGATGTATGCGGGTCCGAAAGGTACCCAGCATCTGCATAGCCTACAACAGATAGGTCTTGGTTCTTTTGGTAAAACAAGCCAAGGTCCTTTGTCCCTTGTATGTACCTAAAGATGTCTTTAACGCCTTTCCAATGCCTCTTGGTAGGCTCATAACTGTACCTTGCAAGCAAATTGACGGCGAATGCAATATCTGGCCGTGTACAATTTGCGAGGTACATAAGTGCGCCAACTGCACTTAAGTAGGGGAATTCCGGTCCCAGAATTTCCTCCCCCTCTTCTTTAGGCCTGAACGGGTCCTTGTCTTGCTGCAAAGATCTTCCGACCATCGGGGTCTTAGAAGGATATGCCTTTTCAAACCCAAATCGTTCCAACACCTTCTGGGTGTAGGCCGACTGCTGAACTAGAATCCCAGCAGGGGAATGCTCAAGTTGCAGACCGAGGCAGAACTTGGTTTTGCCTAAGTCTTTCATCTCGAATTCCGACATCAGGTAGGAACTCGCTTCCTCAATATCATCAGGTGTACCGATTATATTCAAATCGTCCACGTACATCGAGATAATACAGAAACCATCCTGGGATCTCCGTATAAAAACACATGGGCAATCTTCATTGCTCGCGTAGCCCTTCTCATGAAGGAAATCGCTTAAACGATTATACCACATCCTACCTGACTGTTTTAGTCCATACAATGACTTTTTAAGCTGAACACTGTATAAGCTCCTGTTCGCTCTATCCTGGTTCGGGACAGGGATACCTTCTGGTACTTTCATGTATATGTCCGAATCCAAGTTACCATATAGGTAAGCGGTGACAACATCCATTAGTTTCATTTTTAAGTCCATGTTTACTGCCATTGAGATCAAGTATCTAAAGGTAATTCCATCCATGACTGGGGAGTAAGTTTCCTCAAAGTCGACACCTGGTCGCTGAGTGAAACCTTGAGCAACGAGCCTTGCTTTGTACCTTACTACTTCATTATTCTCGTTTCTCTTTCGAACAAAAACCCACTTATGGCCAACGGGGCGAATGTGGGGAGGAGTTAGACAAACAGGTCCAAATACCTCTCTTTTGTTTAACGATAATAATTCAGCAGTAATTGCCTTCTGCCAATCTTTCCAATCCGACCTTTTCTTGCAATCAGCGAGCGTGTTAGGCTCAGGGTCAAGATCTATGATTGAGGCAATTTTATTGGCAAAATTAACGTCGACATTTGCCATGGCTCGGTTGTATGACTCGCCCGAATTAACATAGTTAATGGCCATTTCGTCATGGAGTGCATCAGGCACATCCTCTTGCTCCACCGGATTTCCCAATCCAGGAGCTAGGTCCTTTAGCTTTCCTGCTCCGATGTGTGCGCACACAACTTCGCTGGGTATTTCTGATATAGGAAAGTTCAAGTCCGGAATTTCGTGCACTGAAATATCCGTACTCGTGCCAGGTCTCAACTGGCTCCCCTCAACAGGGGTAGTCTGTAATAAATCTCTCTTATCCTTTTTCTTCGGGCGTCCCCGGGTACTTGGGATTTGAGAAACCGGAATCCGCGTCCTCTTAGGCCTTGGAGCAGGAGCGGGTATACCATCATTTTTCTTTGGTATTTCAACCCTTTCCGGTGCATTGCGTGCATGCACATGCGACTTTGTTACAGTCTTTAAATCACTAAAATGATCGGGCAGTTGATTCGCTAGGGAGTGCAAATCTAGTATCTTTTGGACTTCTCTATTAGTGTCAACAGTGCGCGGGTCATGAGCATGGATCCCCGTGGCTTTCCACGTGATTTCTCGACTTTTGTTATCCAGGGGTTGATTACCTCCCCCCAAAGTCGGGAAAAGATCCTCGTCAAAAATGCAGTCAGCAAAACGGACCGTGTGACAGTCACCTGTCAAGGGGTCCAAGAACCTGATTATGGACACAGTCTCATAACCAACGTATATCCCCGACTTACGGAGCGGTCCCATTGCTGATCGCTGGGGTGGTGGTATAGGTACATATACCTGGCAGCCGAACCTACGTAGGTGGGAAATTTTCGGTGCCGACCCTTGCGCAAGTTGGATGGGAGAGTGGATGTTGTAGGCCGATGGTCGAAAGTTGATGAGATTAGCGGCGTGTAACACCGCGTGTCCCCAACATGTAGTTGGTAAATTACAACCCTGAAGGAGTGGTCTGGCAATGAATTTAATCCTTTTAATCAATGCCTCCGCGAGTCCATTTTGAGTGTGGACATGCGGTACAGAGTGCTCAAGTTTGATTCCAGTTGCCATGCAATAATCATCGAATGCCTTTGAAGTAAATTCTCCGGCATTGTCCATTCGAATAGACTTTAAACGATAATCAGGGAATTTATTCCTTATTTGTATGATCTGGGAGATCAACTTTGCAAAAGCATGGTTCCTTGTTGACAGCAGGCAAACATTGGACCATTTAGAGGAAGCATCGATGAGCACCATGAAGTACCGAAACGGCCCTGAGAGGGGCTGAATTGGACCACATATATCCCCTTGAATGCGTTCCAAGAACGCGGGGAGTTCATCCTTCACCTTTAGGGGGGACGGTCTAATGATCAATTTCCCCGTAGCGCATGCGGAGCACACGAAATCATCGGGATTCGGGAAATTTTTCACATTAACATTATGACCGTTCGAGTTGTTAATTATATTTCTCATCATCCTAAGACCGGGGTGGCCTAACCTATCATGCCAAAGG
Organism: Avena sativa; assembly: GCA_916181665.1. Classification (NCBI taxonomy): domain Eukaryota; kingdom Viridiplantae; phylum Streptophyta; class Magnoliopsida; order Poales; family Poaceae; genus Avena; species Avena sativa. The sequence goes on along the minus strand of OV702280.1, from coordinate 396,072,025 downwards.
CAGAATAGTTCGGAGCTTCTAAAGACAGTCTTAAGGGTAGTGTAAATAGGTGGTGCTACTATCTTAGTGTAGTACAACCCAGTAGCTAATGAAGGGAGTATTTCGACAACATGTTTACCATTTTCGTCGCGCTTGGTAATGAGTAGGAACTCCTTTCCATTCTCATCATCATCGGTTTCGACATGGAAACCATTTGCGCGGATGTCTCTAAAACTCAAGAGAGTACGAGTCGACTCCGGATACAACAATGCCTCTTCAATGATCAGAGTTGTTCCATTTGGGAGTATGATAGTTGCTCTTCCGGAGCCAACTACATTCGGACCGCAGCCGGTGATCGTCATTATGTTACCAGGATTTTTGGTAATGCACTCAAAATACTTTGTTTCTCTCAAGATGGTGTTGGTGGTGCCGCTATCAGCAAGGCACGTTTCCTCCATTTGGGCGCCACACGCGTTCTAAAATATAGTGTCTAATTAATATAATGGAGCGAGGAAATTGCTACATCAAGTAAGTAAAACACATAGACATTTCAGAACATCACATAATCAAATAATGGAATAAATGGATAAAATGAATGTCATCCAATCGCCGAAAATAAGTGTTATGCTCTCATAGAGCTTACAACCATATCGAAAAAATGTATCCGATTATTACGGAAAAAGGAATCATCACAACAAAAGGAGCTCAGGTGGATTCTGCGAGGAAATCACCAAGCTCAGCCAGTATCTCAAGGTCGGTGGGCGGCTGTGCGTTGGCCATCATCATGGACAAGGGGCCTGGCTGAGGTGGCGGGGGCACAATGTGCTCAACCTCCATGGGCACAGCGGCGTCCGTGGGGACCGCCGAGGGTGCTGCCACTTGTGCTACGTCCTGCGCCACTATGTGCGTGACGTTCTGCACAGGCGCCGCTCCGGGCGCCAGTGGTGCCTCAACCTGGACAAGATGCGCCTCGCGCGCCTTCTTGTTGGCCTTGAACGCGTCGACGACGTGTTTAGGGGCCAAACACTGCCTGGAGAAGTGAGTCTTGGAGCCATAGCGGAAGCAGTCCTGGGGCCTCGCCTCCCCCTTGCCCGCCTTGCGTTGCTTGGCCGGGTTGGAGGAGTTCGGTCCCTTCTTGCCCTTCTTGCCTCTCTTCTTGTGGATGGGCTTGCGCACCTTGTAGGCACCAGCATTGGCCTCATGACTTGGGCCCCCTGTGAAGGGTTGCGCGGAGAAGTTCTTTTTCAGAACATTATCCTGCGCCTCGGCCACCTAGAGAGCATCAATAAGCGCTGCATATTCCGTGAATCCTTCCTGGCGAAAGTTTCGCGAGGACTGGATGTTGTCCGGATGGAATGTGGAGAGGGTTTTGTCTATCTTCTGCTGATCAGTGGTACTGGTCCCACACAGCTGAAGAATAGTACAAATCCGGTGCAACCTGGAGTTGTACTCTCCCACCGTCTTGAAGTCCGCAAACCTCAGACGTATCCAATCTGCCTCCGCCTGTGGCTGAATGGTGTACTTCAGCCTATAGAACCGCTTGTTGAGGGCGGTCCAAAGGGCAGAAGCACTCCGTTCTGCCATGTACTCATTCTTGAGGGTCTCACACATGTGATGGCGGAGGAAGTGTAGGGCTTTGGCGTTATCCGCCGGGATGGTTTTGCTGGGGGCCGTCGGGGTCCCCGCAATCAACGCATCCTTGATGCATCGGCCCTCAAGGACGATCTCAACGTCCGAGGCCCAAGTCAGGTAGTTAAGCCCATCCTGGGTCAACTCCGGGAACTCGCGGCTGACGATTCCGGTCATCTGCAATTTATGCAAAGTGTGTAAGATTACAGCAGGTAATCGGTTGCATAAATGCGATAATTGATACAATAATTCAAATATGACGGCGTTCCAAAATTCAAAAAACGGTGCAAGCTATCTATGAGATACAAAGTATTAAAGACATGCGGTAATTAATAACTGTAGTAAAACATAGTTCAAAAGCTTGTGTAAAAACGGACCGAAAACAGAGCCAAAAACGGTCCAACCGCCTGCGATCGCGTGCTACCAAACGGCCAAGCTACCCTCGCCTTTGCGTGGCCGGCCCGCTCCAGACCGTCCCTGCCCGCTAAGCGGGGGAACGGAGCTAGCAGAGCTAGCTCCCGACTGGGGCGGCGGTGTCGGCAGCGGGCCGAACCAGCGGCGCGATTAGCGTGTGGGCGTAGCAAGCGAAGGTCGCAAACGCGGTCGAAAAATAAAATAAATAAACTGGGCCGATCCCTGCTCGAACTGGGCTGCATGCGTGCAACGGCCTACCCCCACAGTTCCTGTCCACTAGTGGTGGAACGACGAGGGGGTAGTTTTTTTTTTTTCTTCTCTGCCGTTCGCGACATGCTCGGCCGAGCCACCGGTGTCGTTGGCCAGCAAGCGGCAGCAGTTGGTGTCAACGCGTGTCGCGAGTGGCGCGGCCGGCGAGCGCGCAGGCGGCACGGACGCGGGCCAGTGGCCAGCCGTGCGGGCGCGCGCGGCCTGGTACATGTGCGCAGCCGGCGGAGCTCGCAGGCGGCGCGGACGTGCGGCCACCTTCTGCGGCGGCAGCGCACGGGCGACGGCGCGGGCACGCGGGCTAGCAGCGCGCAGCTCGCGGTGGCGCAGGGCCGGCGGCGCGCGGCCAGCAGCGCTCAGCTTGCGGCGGCGCGGACGTGCGGCAGCGCGCGACGGCGCAGCGATGGCGTGGCTGGCCAGCGGGGCCAGGTCGGGCGGTGCGGGCCGCTGTGCACGCGCGGCCAGCTGGGCCGCTCGGCGGCGACGGCGTGCGCGGCAGCAGCGTCGGGCGCGGCCGGCAGTGCGTGCGGCGGCCGGCGAACGTGGCCAGCGGGGCGGGCGGCGGCGTGGCGCACGGCACGGCGCGGCCAGCAGGGTCCGCGGCGGCCGGCAGTGCGTGCGGCGGCCGGCGAACGTGGCCAGCGGGGCGGGCGGCGGCGTGGCGCACGGCACGGCGCGGCCAGCAGGGTCCGCGGCGGCCGACGGGCGCATGCGCACAGGCGGGACGGCTCAGCGTGGCTTACTGCGGGTCACGGTCAGATGTGAGCGGCAGCGCGGGGCCGGCATGGCCAGCAGGGCCATGCGTATTCGCGTGTGTGCTTGGCCAGCGCTCCCATGGTGGTGCCTTGGCGAGCAACGGAGAAAAAAAAAAACACAACGATGTACTATTTCGATCCTCTAGAAAGGAAAACGCGATTGCACAGCGGATGCTCGCGGCGGTAATCAGATCTGCGGGATCTGTGTGTACCGTCTGTCTAACGTGTAGTCAACAAGTCCCCGGATTCGAGAGTATCGACGTTGGTCGGCGACAGCGTGTCTGCTCGACTCTCGAGGGGAAATTCACATAGTAGATCGGATCTGATCTACGATCTAAACGCAAAAATTGAAAGGAAATCGAATGACGAATCCATTTTTGCGGTCAATTTCGGATTACCTTCAACGAAAGTCTGCGTGATGCAGGTTCGACGGTGGCTTGACGAAGGCTCGACGGGGAGACTCGTGCTGATAACGTGTTGGAACACCCCCTGCCGACGGACCGGTCCCGGGGCTGTTCCACGTCGAACGAGAAGACTAGCAGAAGACAGACACAGTACAAGTAGATGAAACAGGGAACTTTTATTGATATCTTTCTCGGTAACTCACGTACAAAGGTTGTTCCTCTATTTATAGACAAAAGGGGGGATACGATACCCACATGGGCCAACCTTAGCCTGGTAGAGGCCGCACCAAATGGGCCTCTACCGGCCCGGTTTCCCAACAGTGAGCTCCGTGAGAAACCGTAGGTACACGATGTAGTAACTCGGACACAGGCTCTAGTAGATATACCACACGAGCAACCAAGTGTTTTGTGTTGCCATGTATGTACGCTCACACTGTTCCATTAACTTATACTATATTGCTATTGCTACGTAGTACAAGTAACGGCCTTAAAGAAACTCCTATTGCCGAGCATGGTGCCCAGCAGAGATCGATGGACGAGTACATGATTACATTGATTCTGGTCGCACGCACGGGAAAACACGATCTGGTCGGTTTCGGTTCATCCATAGCGTGTGACATTCAAGTCAGCTGCGTCCAACATTTACAGCATCTACTTCAATTTCTAGCTGAGATGGTTGTTACCGATCATTCTACAACCTGCGTGTTGCCCGGCTCTTGTTCGCCCAGACCAGACCATGACACCCAACAGGGGCACCGTACCACATTTGTTTCACGGCTGAGCCTTTTCTTTTCTTTTTTTGGTTTTGCTAATTCTCGGTCACTGAGAAAAAAAAATCTCAGTCGCTGAGAATTAAGTTTTTTTTTGCGAGGATTGAGGATTAAGTTAGAGCTCAGTCAAGTAATAATCTTCTAAATTTGTATCACGATTCGAGTGCCCGGTGAGTTGCTAGTGGTGCTTCAAGTGAGATTTTCAGTTGCAAGTGAGTGAAACTGAGATTTTCTAGTCCCTCTGATCCAAATTAATTGATTTGAGTTTATTTAGATTTGGATGTATCTAATACTAGAACTTGTCTAGATACAACCGAATTTAAACAAATCCAAGTCAATTAATGTGGATCGGATGACGTAGCTGTAAGTGGAAATTGAGATTTTTTAGTTGCATGGGCTTGCAATTGAGATTGCATGACATCACATGAATGGGAATTATGCTAATTCTCAGTCGACTGAGAATTAGACATGCCTTTTTTTAATTTGCGCCATTTTACACCTTTTACACATAAATAGCCAGCTATCAATAAAAATAATAGCAAATTAATTATCACCAGTTATTAGTTTACTTAAGTCTCGCCAGCATACCTCGAAGTACCAAAAGTATCGTACAATGACATACTCCCTCTGTTTGGGATTATAGGTCCTACACGCATGCCTAGATTGTTAATTTGGCTAATAAAATATAACTTATATATCACAAAAGTTATAGCTTTAGAAAATATAACTCTAAAAATTTTAATGGTATAATATTTATGCTATATTATTATATTTAATTCTTTCAAATTAGCAACCTAGTTATCCGCGCGGGACTTATAATTCCAAACGGAGGGAGTACATAGTTTATTAACAAACACACAAGTTAAGGCAAAAATCGAGTGAAAACTCATCTTAGTAATGGACAACTTTTGCTTCTTCTGTGACCAAGGCCTTCTCAATGGGTCCATGATCGTCGTCATGGTCCGGGCCTCCTCGATTATTACAGTAAGCTCTACTTCTTTTCGTTTGAACTCTACTTCCTTTGCTCTTAACCGGGCATTGATTTCTATAATTTTGAGCTTTCTATTTTGCATATCATGAAAGTTCTACAATTGTTCCCATTTCTTTGACAGGCTCTTGGTGGCATCTCTTTGTCCGGCTTGCTTCTTCGTTCTCCAATTCCCTCTGCTCCGTCGTGAGCTCCTTCTTCAGCATTAGCAGGGCCACATCGAGATCCAAGATCGGGATTGCATCGGGCGGCGCGTTCTACATGAATCACTAGAGCTTGTGCAGCCGCGGACAACCTCTTGGTGAGAGCGGGGAGAACATGGTCTGTGTGGCTGATGGGATGGCCCTGCTCAGACAAGAGGAGCCGCACCGAAGACGCTGACGTTGTCCATTGTGACCACGATCCAAACCCATTTTTTTGTCGGGAATACATGAAACAGGCCGGTTCGAGCAGGGGCGGAGCCAGGATTTAAGTATAGGGGAGGGGGGGCGAGCGCTAACAAACTTTAAACCGAAATAATATATGGATCATATGTTTGCCAAAAATCCAACAATGCTATATGAATATAAATGATCTCAAACATTAAAATTTAAGAAAAAATTATAAGCAAGCGGACATTTGTTTGGCTATTTTTTTACAAAATACATGTATACATCTTCTATAATCATTCACAACAGCTTGGTCCAAAAAAGTTAGCATTTTGGCCAGGCTAATTTGGGCAGATTTGAGACCTAAGAATAGGATTTTTTTTACAAATTTTAAACTAACCAGCTATGGGTTAACTGAAGCAAAAAGGGTATCTCTCGTACACACCTTGACCATTAATCTGATTATACCGATGACGCCAATCTGCCAATCAAGTCACCTTGGAGCGAGCGGCAGGGTCCTATACCTAGCATCAAGATAGATCGGTCTGATTGATAGTCCAGACGCGGTAAGAGCAGAAAGACCAGAGAGATCATAATCATGGCCTGTACATGGACGTGTAGGAAGATGGGCACTTGATTGGGCTTCCATGCGTGAACAACCAAAACCAATTAGGGGCCAAGAAAATCAATTAGGTGATTAAGTATGGCAATTAGCACAAGACCTGTACTGATCCTGCTGCGTTTCCTTGAGGGGGGCGAAACATTAGGGGGGTCTGACCCCTGCTAGCCCCCCCTTGCCTCCGCCCCTGGGTTCGAGCCACGTGGTTCCTTTCTGGTCCATGACTAGGGGGAGGATCAACCTGTCATGTTCCCGGTCTCCATAGGAACCACATCTATTGCTCTCATTTGGCCGGCCGCAATTGCCGAGAATAAAATTCAGAACTTTTTCTCGACTAAGGGTGTGTTCAGTTCGGGAACAAAGTGGAATGGAATGTCATGGTTCCATTCCACTGGAATGGGTTGGTTCTGTTATTGTGTTTAGTTAGAACAAAAAGTGTGTAATAAAATGGTTCCTTCCTATGTTCGGTTGGGCCAAAAAAAGTGGAATTAAATGGTTCCGTTCTATGTTTGGGTGCATCTAGCAAAAATGATGGCAAGAGAATAGAGAAAGTGAGAATGTTTGGGTGGCTTTAGCATAGAGGAACGGGGAGATTCCATCAATTTGGTGGAATAAGTGCATTCTAGATCTAGAGGGAATATTCTCTTTTGAAGAACCACTTTGTTCAATTTCATTTCTCAACTGAACACTAGAACGGCTCTCAAATGTGGAACCATTCCATTCCACTTCGTGACACCAACCGGACACACCCTAAAGGATCCCAAGCCTCCCAACTTCAATATATAGAAGCCGAAAGATTTCAGTTATTACAGAGCCAACCTCGACCATCCAGACACTTGTAAGCATTCAAAACAGACCTTGCCCAAGACTAAACAGAATACCAGCGAAACTACAGGACTAAAACAACTTCTCCATCAACACAGATACTAGCTCTCCCAAGCAAAATAACGGGTAAGACTGATAACACCACCACACTTGCGACACTAAGAGAAACATCTTTTACTACTCCATCCACGATGTCACCGGCGCCCAACCTATGCTTCCATGGAAGATCTCGGCAGCTACTGCCAGTAGTCGCTGGCTCCGCAGTGTTGCTTGTCTCTTATATTTGATATCTACAAAATTTAGACCATGAAAAGACTTTATGCATGTTATAAACGTGACAAGCAATAAAACTACGAAAGAAGAAATCACACGCGGAGGGACACAAGATTTTAATGTGAGAAACCTCTTCAACAAAGAGATTAAAAACACAGGCGTAAGCAAGCAAAACTTTACTATATGAGAAGTGTTTACACAACGTCAAGATTATCATATTCCACTTATCCCAACATCTAACAAGAAATATATATATATATATAGGGGTGGAATCCTAGGTCACGAATGATCCATACTCTAAAGACAACGCGATATGATAATATTATTAGAATCCACCAGGTAAATTCCCTAAAAACAAGCCTTATCTCTAACATCTCACAGAGTCCACAAAACAGCATCAGTACCTGATGCCACTACCTGTTGCAAATCAGATCCCTTATATACCTCTTAATGCTATCGTAAATCTCATCCACACATGTGGGAAGCATGTGACTTCTATCTAACGAGCACGCCACCAGTTCTACCGATAGACCAAAGAGGATTCCTTTTAGCAGTGCTCCCCGGTTCCTTTCGAAGTCACAAGTACAAGGTGAGCCGTCGGCTGTCAGGAAAATGCCGCCTACTCATCCTCCGGACAAGCACATGGCATGGTGATGGTGGCATGCATCTACATATGTGCGACTTTTTTTCGTGCCAAAGCATGCGAGGCTGCTTTGCCTAAGTCATCAATCGGAGAAGGACGGCCTTAATTTCCTGTGTAAACCCACTACAGTGATCCCGATATGGGGATATCTGGTTCCCGTCGACGTCGTAACAGCGACGCCTGCCAAAAAGAACATTAATTGTCGCTCGGAGATACCGAAAATACCTGCTTAATGTTTCTTCCGACCCACTATTGCCTATCTGTCGGCGCTCTACTGCTCGACGCCGCTATCGGTGGATAAACCCTGCCAGCGACCAACGCCCGTTTCGCCAACCATCCGTGAAATGATGATCGCGAAAGACCCTTTGTGGTGCTCGCCATGGATCCATCCATGGTTGGGTTTCCCATTGAGATCCAAGGACTGTGGTGGGCGGGTCATCGTCGTACTAGACCCCTTGTCAATCAAACTTTAATAAAAGGTCAAGTAGCTCGTCACCGTCGAGACGGCAGAGCTGGAAACCATCTAGTATACCGAATGGATGGACGCGGCCAGAGCATCTTGCCCACACGGCTTGATCGTTGTCATCCTCCAAAATGGAAAGCGACGATCCTCCCTCTCTGATTAACCGCGACTCGTGCGCCCGGAGCGAATCTGGCAAGCCATGCCGGATCGTCTCACGCCATTTTCGGAACTCAAGATCGTGGCCAAGTGCCGCACACGCATAGTTCGATACCCTCACATTATTCTCACGTCTTCCTTCTTTGTTTCTTGGTTTTTCGTGGCCAGGCATGATTTTGCTGACATTTTATTTTGGCGTCTACAGAAACTTGGACATGTTATGCTTGCATACAAAGTTTCGGCGTTTGCAGTTTATGCGAAAAACATATTTTTTGATGCTCTAATATGACTATTTACAAGACATAGTTTTTGTACACAGGCCATAATTCTTTTTCTTGCGGAACTTTATGTACCAACGCAGAATATCCAGGCATACACACGGAATTTTCGTTTAGAATTTCTTGACATTTTAAGATACGTTTTTTATGCATAGGTGCATTTAGACTTGCACCTAGCTGGCTAGCTACTCTGCTTTGTGCCCATTGGCAGCGGCAGATCACAGATGGAAAAGCGATGCTAGTGCCACACACGAATAAGGAAACCATAGTGTGCACCTCTGCACCTATGCACGCAGGTTCGATCGATCGACCGAAGCATAGCATACATAGCATAGCAGCAGCTGGTCCATGGCAACTTGGGAAGGGACGTCGTCCCCCGACCGATGGATGAATGGACGCTCCATCTCCAAAACTACGAATAAGGAAACCATAGTGTGCACCTATGCACGCAGGTTCGATCGATCGACCGAAGCATAGCATACATAGCATAGCAGCAGCTGGTCCATGGGAACTTTGGAGGGGACTACAGCGACGTCGTCCTACCCCGACCGATGAATCGACGCTCCAACTACGAGTCCGTAGGCCGTAGCCAGGTCCATGCACTCAATGCCGCATAGCTTAGCTTTGCCCCTGCCCTAGTTAGCTAACCTGGCCTAGTAGATGCTGCACCTTTTTCCCTATCTTCAAACCCTGGTAAAACGCTGTGACGTTTTCTGGCCGATGTCTATCTAGCATCTGGTCGGGGAGATCTATGTCGCTTTTCTTTGGCATTTGGAAAAAAGGTTTAGATAGGCCGGCAAGATGTCGTGATGCGATCCGGCTGACATATGCTTCGACGGCGAATCAGGGACGATTAACATCATCGTTAGTCTGTTAGGTTCACCGTGCTATCTACTCCCTTCATTTCAAAATATAAGATGTTTTAGTTTTGTGAAGCAAATGTATCTAGACTTCTTTTAGTACGTAGGTTCATTCATATTTAGAATGAATTTATCTACACACTAAAATAAGTCTAGATATATTTTCTTTATAAACATAAAATATCTTATATTTTAAAACGGAGAGAGTACTAGTCAGGGTGGTCTACCCTACCGATGCAATTCAGCCAATGAATGTCACGATAGTGAATTAGGAAATGCAGCTTTGACGGCACCCCCGCTCCTGTATGAAGATCTAATGAAACAAAATTATGGTTATATATGGTGATTTAGTTTCTATAAATTTGATCAAACTTTAACTAGTTTACTTAATAAAAACGTAAATTACAATTTTTTCGACCAGAGTGAGTACAGTAGTATGGAGTAATGCTCACAAATTTATTTTAGTCCAAACTTTCACTAGAAAAAAAACCCAAATTCCCATTCTCTGTTACTTGAGAGTTTTGTTTAGGTCTCTTAACTCTCGGTCTATGTAAACAACTTTCACCTTAACTTTAATATCAACAAGAATTGGTCTTTTAACTTAGAAAAAATTACGACTACTAAGCCCTATACAATCCTCATAGCTCCATACTAGTATACAAATACCTCATGTTGTTGTAAAAAAATCATATTTCATGTTGTATGATATAAAACTGGATCACACCGAAGAGGAGCTCTCTCGAGGGCACAATATCCAACGAACATCGGAGATATGATGGCACATCCGGAAGAACTACAAGCATAAAAGAAAAGGCAAAGGAAATAACCCACTGGAAAATAAGAAGAAGCCCATGAGAAGAAATAAAGTTCACAAGGCCCATTAGTGATACCCCTCATGGACCAAAGTCAACCCACCTCCATGGACAATGTGTATGGACCAAAGAAGACAACGTTACCCTTACTTTTACCTCCCATTTGGGGGTGTTTTAGTCTTTTCAAAGAATTCACTAGGTGGCCCTATACAATCCTCATAGCTCTACGTAACTTGCTGTAGGGGTTCGTAGCATGGAAAACAAAAAATTTCTACCGCATGCAAAAAACAAGCCAAGATCTATCTACTAGACTGTAGCAACGAGTCGATAGAGGAACTCACCCTCGAAGATTCCAAAGCGGTTAACGAGAGCAGATTCTCGTGGGTGATGTAGTCGTACTCCTGCCGATCTCAAGATCGCGTAGACGATCCTTCCGGCACTACGTTCCGGCAGCGCTTCCGCAGTCGGTCACACGTTCGGTACTCGATGAAGACCTTCCTCTCCCTTGTTCCAGCAGACAGCGGAGGTTGTAGCACTCTCCTCGCGATTCCGGCAGCACGACATCGTGGTACCGGAAGTAGAGGGGAGATCTCGCAGGGCTTCGCCTTAAGCCGGAGCGAGTATGGTGGACTATGAGAGAGGCATTGGCGATCTAGGGTTTAGAGGTACCAAGGGAGGAAGCTAGGCTGGCGGCTAGGGCTTGGGGAGAGCCCCAACTCGGCGGCTAGGAAGAAACCCTAGGGCGGCGGCGACTTGTGGTGGCCGGCGGCTAGGGCTAGGGTTTGGGTGGTGTTGGGTGTAGGGAAGAGGGGCACCCCTGCCCCTTCTTTTATAGGTGGGAGGGAGCCGGTTGGGAGGAGGGAGTCCTCCCCCAACTCGGCATCCTTGGCCGGCGGGTGGAGGGAGGAGGACTTCCTCCCCAAGTAGGTTTCCTACTCTCCCTCCACCAAGCAAACTTGCCGTTTGACTTTTCAAATTGGCGTTTGACTTTTCAAACTAGGATTTGATTTCTTCCTTTATTTTGCCCAGCCATGGTACCTAGTACATGATGCAACCATTCCACATTGTCATGACACATGTTGGAATTATGCCCTAGAGGCAATAATAAAGATGTTATTATTATAATTCTTGTTCATGATAAAGTTTATATTCCATGCTAGAATTGTATTAAGCGGAAACTTTAATATTTGTGTGGTTTATGAACAACACCGTGTCCCTAGTATGCCTCTATGGACTAGCTCATTGATTAATGATGGTTAAGGTTTCCTAACCATAGACATGAGTTGTCAATTAATAATGAGATCATGTCATTGGGAGAATGATATGATGGACAGACCCAAATCAAGCAGAGCAATTAGATCGTGTCATCGTGTTCATCTTTGCGAAGCTTTTTCTTATGTCAAATATTGTATTCCTTAGACCATGAGATAATGCAACTCCCTGGTATCGGAAGAAAGCTTTGAGGTCATCAAACGTCATCCTATGAGAGGGTGATCATAAAGGTGTCTCTCAGGTGATCAGAAAATACTTGTTGGGTTGTATGTATCGAGATGGGATTTGTCCCTCCCAAGTCGGAGAGATATACTTCGGGCCCACTCGGTAATCGATATCAACACCGCTTGCAAGCACGTGGTTAAGGAGTTAATCACAAAGTGATATCGGATTACAGAACGAGTAAAGTACTTGCTGTGAACGAGATTGAACTAGGTATGCTGATACCAACGATCGAATCTCGGGCAAGTAAAATATCGCATGACGAAGGGAATATATATATGGGATTAATTGAATCCTGGCATCGTGGTTCATCCGATATGATCATCGATGAGTATGTGGGAGTCAATATGGGTTTCCAGACCCCGCTGTTGATTATTGATAGAAGATCATGTCTGCTTATTCTCGAACCTGCAGGATCACACACTTAACGTGTCTCGACGCTAGGATAGAATGGATAATTGGTTTATGAGTTTTTGTTCAGAGTCTCGGATGGGATCCGGGACATCACGAGAGGTTCCGGAATAGTCCGGAGAATAAGATTCATATAAGGCAAAGCAGTTTTTGGGGTTCGGAAGTGTTTCGGATTGTTCGGTATTGTACCGGAAGCTTCTAGAACCTTCCGGAGTGGGACCAACGTGACCCTACTTGTCGGGAGGGGGCGTGGGCCTACGAGGGAGTTCCCTGGCCTCATTGGGCCAGGGGCACAAAGCCCCATAGGCCCAGCCGGCCAAGCCCTAGGGGAAACCCTAGGGAGAGCTTCTAGAAGGAGGGGGGAAACTTGCCCCCCACTCCTCCCCCTTGGCCGCCGGCCCCAGGATTGGAGGATGGGCAAGGGGCAGCCGCCCACCCCTCTATATAAATAGGGCTGGGGGCGCACCCTCCTCACACACCTCCTCAACCCCTAGCCGCCCTGCTGCCCTCCTCTCTCTCCCCCTCCCGACTGCGCGTAGGCGAAGCCCTGCCGCAGAAACTTTCCACCGTTTGCACCACGTCGTCGTGTTGTAGATCCAACCTATCTATCCACCCCACTTGCTGGAACGAGGAAGGAAGAGACGTCGAGGTGCCGTATGTGTGCATCTCTCGGAGGCATCGCCACTTGCAGTGTTGGATCGGATCGGATCGCGAGTAGGAGAAGCGAGTACGACTACATCAACCACGTTCCGTCGAACGTTCCACTGTGCGAATCTTCAAGGGTATGAAGATCTCATATATTCTCCTTGTTGTTTGCATCTCCTAGATTAGATCTTGGCTTTCCCGTTCGCATCCGTAGAAATTTTTTGATTTACTATGCTGCGAAACCCTTCTCATAGTGGTATGGTGGACTATGAGAGAGGCCTTGGCGATCTAGGGTTTAGAGGTACAAAGGGAGGAAGCTAAGCCGGTGGCTAGGGCTTGGGGAGATCCCCAACTCGGCGGCTAGGAAGAAACCTTAGGGCGGCGGCGACTTGTGGTGGCCGGCGGCTAGGGCTAGGGTTTGGGTGGTGTTGGGTGTAGGGAAGAGGGGCACCCCTGCCCCTTCTTTTATAGGTGGGAGGGAGCCGGTTGGGAGGAGGGAGTCCTCCCCCAACTCGGCCTCCTTGGCCGACGGGTGGAGGGAGGAGGACGTCCTCCCCAAGTAGGTTTCCTACTCTCCCTCCACCAAACAAACTTGTCGTTTGACTTTTCAAATTGGCGTTTGACTTTTCAAACTAGGATTTGATTTCTTCCTTTATTTTGCCCAGCCATGATACCTAGTACATGATGCAACCATTCCACATTGTCATGACACATTCATGTACCCTTCCCCTCCGGAGTGCCAGACCTTCCGGAACCTTCTAGAATATTCCCGATGAAAACACCGGAATCATTCCCCAACTCCGAAACAGGACTTTCCTTATATGAATCTTATTCTCCGGACCATTCCGAATCTCCTCATGATATCCCGGATCCTATCCGAGACTCCAAACAACATTCAGTCTCTTACTCATCATTCCATAACTACTCAACAACATTGAATCCTTAAGTGTGTCTCCCTACAGTTCGTGAATTATGCGGACATGATCGAGACACTTCTCTGAACAATAACCAATGGAGGAATCTGGAAATTCATATGGCTCCCACATATTTCTATGATTACTTTGCGATCGAATGAACCACTTACATACGATACCAATTTCCCTTTGTCTCACGATAGTTTACTTATCCGAGGTTTTGATCATCGGTATCTCTGCATACCTAGTTCAACCTCGTTACCGATAAGTACTCTTTTCTCGTTCTCGTGATATGTGATCCCTTGTGAGCCAGTCACATGCTTGCAAGCTAATTGGATGACATTCCACTGAGAGGGCCCAGAGTATATCTATCTGTCATATGGATGGACAAATCCCACTCTTGATCCATGTGTCTCGACCCATACTTTCCGAACACTCAATGCCACCTTTATAGCCACCCAGTTACAGTGTGGTGTTTGATGTCATCAAAGCATCCTTCCGGTGATGGTGATAATCATGATCTCACGGTCGAAGGAATTAGGTTACTATGTATCAGAAAGCTTATAGCAATTGAACTATTAAAATGACTTGATCTTTATGCTACGCTTATCTATAGGAGTATGTCCATCATATCATTCTCCTAATGATATGACCTTGTTATTAACAACATCTCAAATGTTCATGATCAAGAAACCATGACCATCTATTAATCAACAAGCTAGTATTATATAAAGGCTTTACTAGGGACTCTAATTTCGTTTACAAATCACACAAGTATTAATGTTTCTGGTCAATACTATTATAGCATGAATGTAAACATTTATCATAAACACAAAGATATAATAATAACTATATTTATTATTGCCTTTAGGGCATATCTCCAACAGTCTCCCACTTGCACTATAGTCAACTAATCTAGATTACATGGTAATATACCGAACACCCATGGCAGTTTGGTGTTGGTCATGTTTTTCCCTCGGGAGAGGTTTAGTCAATGGATCCGCCACATTCAGATCTATGTGTACTTTGCAAATCTTTATGTCACCATCTTGAACATGTTCTCGAATAGCGTGAAAACGTAGCTTGATGTGCTTCAGCTTCTTGTGTGACCTTGGTTCTTGCGCGTTGGCTATGGCGCCCATGTTATCACAGTAGATAGACAATGGATCCAACGCACTTGGAACCACACCGAGGTCTGTAATGAACCCCTTCATCCATATCGCTTCTTATGAAGCCTCCGAAGCAGCTATGTATTCCGATTCAGTTGAAGATCTCGCTACAACGCTTTGCTTTGCACTCCTCCAGCTAACCGTTGCACCATTCAAAGTAAATACGTATCCAGATTGAGATTTAGAATCATCCGGATTGGTGTTCCAACTAGCATCGGTTTAACCATTAACAACGAGTTGTTCATCACCTCCATAAGAAAGAACCATATCCTTAGTTCTTCTCAAGTACTTAAGGATGTTTTTGACCTCTGTCCAATGATCCACTCCTGTATCACTTTGATATATGCTACTTAAACTAACAACATATGCAATGTCGGGTCTAGTACATAGCATGGCATACATTAGAGATCCTATGGCTGAGGCATAGGGAGTCTTACTCATCCTTTCTCTATATTCTGCCGTTGCTGGACTTTGAGTTTTACTCAACGTCGTATTGGGCAACATGGGCAAGAACCCTTTCTTGCTATCTTCCGTTCCAAACCTCTTTAGAACTTTATCCAAATATGTACTTTGTGACAATGATATTTGGCATCTCGATCTATCTCTATAAATCTTTATGCCTAATATGTAAGCTGCTTCGCCAAGATCCTTCATTGAAAAACTATTATTCAAATATTCCTTGACACTATTAAGAAGGTCTACATCATTCCCAATCAACAATATGTCATCTACATATAGTATTAAGAATGCTACAGAGCTCCCACTCACTTTCTTGTAAATACAAGCTTCTCCATAAGTTTGTATAAACCCAAAACTTTTGATTACCTTATCAAAACGTTGATTCCAACTTCGGGATGCTTGCTTCAATCCATATATGGACCGTTGAAGTTTGCATACCTTGTTAGCATCTTTAGGATCGACAAAACCTTTGGGTTGCATCATATACAACTCTTTATAAATGTCTCCATTGAGGAATGTCGTTTTGACATCCATCTGCCATATCTCATAATCGTAATATGCATCGATTTCTAACATAATCCTCACAGACTTTAGCTTCTCTACTGGTGAGAAAGTCTCATCGTAGTCAACTCCTTGAATTTGTCGAAACCCTTTTGCGACAAGTCGAGCTTTATAGACAGTAACATTACCATCAGCATCTGTTTTCTTCTTGAAAATCCATTTGTTCTCGACAGCCTTCTGGCCATCCGGTAAGTCCACCAAAGTACATACTTGGTTTTCGTACATGGATCCAATTTCGGATTTCATGGCGTCTTTCCATTTATTGGAATCTGGGCTCATCATCGCTTCCTCATATGTCGCAGGGTCATCGATGGTGTCCACCAACATGACACTCATAACGGGATCATACCAATCAGAAGTGGTACGAGTTCTCGTTGACCTGCGAGGTTCTGTAGCAACTTCAACCAAAGTTTCATGATCATCATCATTAGCTTCCTCTCTTATTGGTGTAGGCACCACAGGAACTTCTTCCGGTGCTGCGCTACTCGTAAGTTTGAGAGAAGGTTCAACAACCTCGTCGAGTTCTACTTTCCTTCCAGTCACTTCTTTCGAGAGAAATTCTTTCTCTAGAAAGGATCCATTCTTGGCAACGAAGATTTTGCCCTCGGATCTATGATAGAAGGTATACCCAATAGTTTCCTTTGGGTATCCTATGAAGACGCATTTTTCCGCTTTGGGTTCAAGCTTGTCCGGTTGTAACTTCTTTACATAGGCTTCGCAACCCCAAACTTTAAGGAACGACAATCTAGGTTACTTCCCAAACCATAATTCATACGGTGTCGTTTCAACGGATTTAGATGGTGCCCTATTTAAAGTGAATGCGGCTGTTTCTAATGCATAACCCCAAAACGATAGCGGTAAATCTGTAAGTGACATCATAGAACGAACCATATCTAAGAGAGTTCGATTACGACGTTCGGACACACCATTACGCTGTGGTGTTCCCGACGGTGTCAATTGTGAAAGTATTCTGCACTTCTTTAAATGCTCGCCAAACTCGTAACTTAGATATGAAGGGAATATGCCCTGAGAGGCAATAATAAAGTGTTTATTATGTGTATTCCAAGTATATGATAGATGTTTATTTTGCATGCTATAATTGTATTAATACGGAAACGTTAATACATGTGTGTTTAATAAACAAACAGAAAGTTCCTAGTTATGCCTCTCTCATAAACTAGCTCGTTGATTAACAAGATGATCAAGGTTTCCTGATCATGGACATTGGATGTTGTTAATAACGGGATCACAACATTAGTGTAATGGTGTGATGAACATTCATCCGAAGTATAGCATTACGATCAAAGTCATTGAGTTTATATTGCTATAACAACTTACGAAGTGATCCTAATCCTTAGACCATGAGATCATGTCAATCACTAACACCGGAAGAGTTTCTTGATAACATCAAACGTCACACCGTAACAGGGTGATTATAAAGATGGATTTAGAACTAATAAAGTGTTATGTTGAGGCTCATGGATCGAGAGTGGAATTTGTTCATCCCGATGACGGATAGATATACTCTGGGCCCTCTCGGTGATATCACATTGATTAGCTTGCAAGCAAGTGATTTGATCACTAGAATGTTATATCACAGGAACGAGAAAAGAGTGCATGTCGATAACGAGATCAAACTAGGTATGGAGATACCGATGATCGAATCTCGGACATGTAATATATCGTGAAACAAAGGGATTAAGATACTAGCGTAAAAGGTTCCGACGATCACAAGAAAGTCATCGTTGAATGTGTGGGAGTCAGTATGGGTCTCCAGATCCCGCTTCTGATTATTGATCCGAGAGGGGTCTCGATCATGTTCGCATTATTCACGAACCGTAGGGTGACACACTTAAGAGACACCGACATCCAATTGGAGCAAATGTTTCATGCCGAAAGAATGAACAAGCGCAGGAATTTATTTTACTAGATACCGAAACAGGTTTTCGGGTGAAATTGCATAAAGTGGTTATGCATGTGAAATAGAATTCTAGCAAGGGGTTATTTGTGAATGTTTGTCATTAAAGTAATTGACAAAATTCTGAATAAAATAAAAGAGTTTTATTTAATGAGAGTTTGCATTAAATTTGGTGGAAATTTAATGGGAATTTGAGTGGACTTTTGAGTGGAGGGAATTTAAAGGAGATTTGTGAGTGGAGTGTCCACTCACATGAAGATGGGAGGGCAAGGGGGCATCCCCCATGCGCCGGCCACCCCCTTGGGGTTCCCCCCTCCTCCTATAAAAGGAGCCCCCCTCCTCACTTGTCTCTCACACCTCCTCGTGAAGGATCTCTCTCCCCCTCTAGAATTTATCCCCCATGGTCTCGGACTAGCGAGATACATGTTCCCGGTGGCTATTCGGCAAGAAAGAGTTGTGCTTCCGCTGCATCGCTGGATCGAGGAGGCGGAGGTTGCTCGGTGCCTCGAACGTGTGTGCGAGCACGGATGCGCTGCTGATTTGCGGCGCTAGGACTTCCTCTCGATCTTGAGATCGGCAAGAGATCGTCTACATCAACCACGAGTTGAACTCGTTAAGCTTTGTCGGTCTTCAAGGGTATGTTCTCTACAGATATACATCCGCCCGTTGTTTGTATCTAGTAGATAGATCTTGGTATATAGTTCACATTGTAGGAAATTTTTTGTTTTCTATGCTGCGAACCCTACAGTGGTATCAGAGCCGGATCTATGCGTAGATACTTTACACGGGTAGTACACATATGAGTATGTGGGCGATGATGATCATGTTGTTGCTCCTTTGTTGTAATTTTGGATATTGGTGGCATAGTGGGATGAAGCGGCCCGGACAAACTTTACATGTCCTCGCACATGAGACCTGTTCCACGCTTGACATGCAACTAGTTTGCATAAGTGGCTAGCGGGTGTCTGTCTCTCCTACTATAGTCAATATCTATTTTGCAAGCGAGTTGTCAACAATTTGATTATCCTCGTTGTGGTTCATGTTCGTAGGTAAGAACGGTTCTATCTCGAAAGCCCTAAGCCACGTAAAACTTGCAATGGATAAATTAGAGGCATCTAGTTTAGATTGTTGCTGGGCTAGTGTTATGATATGGTAGTGTTGTAAGTAGAAGTATGAGATGATACTCTTACAACACACATAGCGTGTAAAATCCATAGACCTTGGATTTACACATATAGGTATGATAGTGATCATACCACGATGCACATGATAGAGATCATCTGCGGGAACCATATAATTTCACTAATAAACATATGATGTTTGATAGCATCTTATATTGCTTGTTTAGCGCTTTGTTAGCATAATAAGATGATCCCTCTTTTAAATATCAAGATAAGAATGTGTTCTTCCTTTAGTATGCACCGATTATGTTTTCGTCGCTCCAAGACATCACGTGATGATCGGGTGTTCTTGGACCCACGACCATATTTTGGGTGTAAAACAGTTACACACGCGAATACTAAGGTTCTAACTTGGCGAGCCTAGCATGTACAGACATGGCCTCGGAACACGGACCGAAAGGTTAAGCATGAGTCATATAGTGTTGGAGATATGCCCAAGAGGCAATAATAAAGTGGTTATTATCATATCTTCACACTTATGATAAATGTTTACATACCATGCTATAATTGTATTAACCGGAAACATTAATACTTGTGTGATTTGTAAACTAAAATAAGATTCCCTAGTAAAGCCTCTTGTTAAACTAGCTTGTTGGTTAATATATGATCATGGTTTCCTGATCATGAACATAGAGATGTTATTAACAACAGGATCATGTCATTAGGAGAATGATGTGATGGACATACTCCTATAGATAAGCGTATCATAAAGATCAAGTCATTTCAATAAGTTAAATTGCTATATGCTTTCTGATACATAGTAACCTAATTCCTTCGACCATGAGATCATGCATATCACCTTTGCCGGATGGATGCTTTGATGACATCAAACACCACACCGTAACTGGGTGGCTATAAAGGTGGCATTGAGTGTTCAGAAAGTATTGGTTGAAACACATGGATCAAGAGTGGGATTTGTCCATCCATATGACGGATAGATATACTCTGGGCCCTCTCGGTGAAATGTCATCCAATTAGCTTGCAAGCATGTGACTGGCTCACAAGGGATCACATATCACGGGAACGAGAAAAGAGTACTTATCAGTAACGAGGTTGAACTAGGTATGCAGAGATACCGACGATCATAACCTCAGATAAGTAAACTATCGTGAGACAAAGGTAAATTGGTATCGTATGTAAGTGGTTCATTCGATCGCAAAGTAATCGTAGAAATATGTGGGAGCCATATGAATTTCCAGATTCCTCTATTGTTTATTGTTCGGAGAAGTGTCTCGATCATGTCCGCATAATTCACGAACCGTAGGGAGACACACTTAAGGATTCGACGTTGTTTGAGTAGTTATGGTATTATGAGAAAGAGACCGAATGTTGTTCGGAATCTTGGATGGGATCCGGGATATCACGAGGTGATCCGGAATGGTCCGGAGAATAAGATTCATATAAGGAAAGTCCCGTTTCGGAGTTCGGGAATGATTCCGGTGTTTTCATCGGGAATGTTCTAGAAGGTTCCGGATTGTCCGGCACTCCGGGGGGGAAGGGTACATGAGTGTGTCATTGAATGATTGCATCATGTACTAAGTGTTCTTGCTGTTCCAAAAACATGAAAGTCAAATTGCCAGTTTGAAAGTCAAACGGCTAAAACAGGAAACTGTGGAAAACAGGAAACTGTGGGAAACAGGAAACTGTGGGAAACAAGCAAGAGGAGGTTGAAACCAACTTGGAGGAGGAGTTCCTCTCCTCCTTGGCCGGCACCCATCCCTAGGCCGAGTTGGGGAGGGACTCCCTCCCTCCCTGGCGCGCCAAGGCCCCTCCACCCATAAAAGGAGGGGCAGGGCTCCTCCTTGAGACACACAAGTTTCCACCTCTAATCTCAGGTTTAGAGCCGTTTGGTTTAGAGCTTCTAATTGCTTTAGACTGCGGTTTAGAGCCTTCTAATTGGTGTGTCTAATCTCTAGACCACTAATAGCCCTCTCTCATAATCCACCATACTCGCTCCGGCTTAAGGCGAAGCCCTGCGGGATCTCCCCTCTACTTCCGGTACCACGCCGTTGTGCTGCCGGAATCGCGAGGAGAGTGCTACAACCTCCACTGCCTGCTGGAACAAGGGAGAGGAAGGTCTTCGTCGAGTACCGAACGTGTGACCGACTGCGGGAGCGCTGCCGGAACGCAGCGCCGGAAGGATCGTCTACGCGATCTTGAGATCGGAAAGAGTACGACTACATCACCCACGAGAATCTGCTCTCGTTAACCGCTTTGGAATCTTCGAGGGTAAGTTATTCCATCGACTCGTTGCTACAATCTAGTAGATAGATCTTGGCTTGTTTGTTTGTATGCGATAGAAAAATTTTGTTTTCCATGCTACGAACCCCTACAGTGGTATCAGAGCCGTGTCTATATGTAGATCTGTTGCACGAGTAGAACACAATGGTCATTGTGGGCGTTGATGCTTTTATTGTCGATTGCTTCTTGTGTACTTTGCATCTTGCGGTATGTTGGGATGAAGCGGCCCGGGCTAACCTTACATGACATCGTTCATGAGACTTGCTCCACGCTTGACATGCAACTTGTATTGCATAAGTGGCTTTGCAGGTGCCTGTTTCTCCTAGCATAGTTAAGATTCAATTTACAACGGGTGATTGACAATACTAGTATCAATGTTGTGGTTCTTGTTCGTAAGTTAGAACGACACTTATTGAAAGCCCCAAACCACGTAAAACATGCAAAGAAAATTAGAGGCGTCTAACTTTGTTTTGCAGGGGTGTGCAGTGATGTGATATGGCCATGATTGTGATTATATTTGATGTATGCAATGTTCCTTATTGTAAGTTGGCAACCGGCAGGAGCCATATGGTTGTCTTTAATTTGTGTTAAGACCCGCGTGTCTATTCAAAGTAGTTGTAATAGTTGAAGCCGGTGGACGACAACCATGGAGAGGCGTCATTGACCTTGATGCAATGCCGGTGATGATGGAGATCATGTTCGTGCTGGAAGATGGAGATCGGAAGCACAAAGAAGAAAGGCCATATCATATCACATATTATTGAATTGCATGTGATGTTAATCCTTTATACATCTTGTATTGCTTAGTAGACGACGGTAGCATTATAAGATGATCCCTCATGCACAGGAATTTCAAGTCATAAAGTGTTCACCCTTAGTTAGCACCGTTGCTAAAGCTTGTTGTTTCGAAGCACCACGTGATGATCGGGTGTGCTAGATTCCGCAAGTGTAGACAACGTGGGCAAGCCAGATTTGCTCATGCGGAAGCTAAGGTTTGATCTTGACGAGCCTAGCATGTACAGACATGGCCTCAGGAACACGGATTACCGAAAGGTAGAGCATGAGTCATATAGTAGATATGATGAACATGTTGATTGTTCGCCATTGAAGCTATATCAACTCTCGTGATGATCGGTTTTGATGTGGTGGATTTGGTTCGTGTGATCACTAAAACAATGTGAGGGATATTGTTTTGAGTGGGAGTTCACCTAGATTAATTTAATTATTAATTAGAACTCAATTTATCATAAACTAAATCAAAGTGAATTTGCATAGTTGTTGTAGTCATTGGCATCCGTTTACCACCTTGCGCTTAGTTATAATTGAGATGATAGAACTATAGAATTCTGGTTAGTTACTTTACGAACTGGTATCGTATTGTTTTGAAGTGTTAATCTAAAGTTTAAAAGTCCTATTGCAAACTTTCAGTAAGTTCCGGTTACTCCATGAAGTTTAATAATTAGTATTAAATCAAGAGTAACAATTCCAAGTCTTAGTATATAAGTATCATGTTTGTCTCCATGATTCTTGATATTCAAAGGTTTCTCTTAATATCAAGGTTATCTAGGATCTGAAAGAGTTGTTTCAGAAACCATGATGTGTGGAAGATATTGTGATATCTGAAACGAAGTTTTGGTTGCAACATGATAGAGTATAATATGGCAAAGTTCATGTTCTCATATTTTGATGAGAATTTGCAAAGGGTTGTAGACACTTGTTGTCCTAATCCTCCAAAAGGTTTTGGATAGCAACATTATACTCGTAATTCATCGTTATAAGCTAAAGGTAGTTTGATCATGGACGATTCCATGATAAGGTGAATATTTGATGTAGGTAAAATGTTTACTACACCAAGAGATTACTAAAGAAAGGAATTTGAAAGAACACCAAACATTTGATGATGGTGATCTACTTCAAAGTGCAAGTCCAAAGACATTGGTATTTAACTATACATGTTTTGGACTATGTGTCATATGTATGACTCCACTATTGATGTTGATAGATTCTTTCAAACAGAAAAGGAAATATTGAAAGAAAATCTCATAAGTATATGGCAGAAAGGAAAAGACTAGAATTGTTCAGCTTAAGTATATAGATGATATACATGTTATGGCTATATTCTTTGCTTATTAAACAATGTGGTTCTCAAGTATTTGATACTGAATTTGTTGGTGTGAATCGTCATAAGAAACAACACAATTCATGAACTACAATGGCCTAAGTAACTAGCAAAAGAATATGTGATGATGTTCATTGAGAACAAATAAAGGGTTATTGTGTTGCTCGTTAAACATCAAAGCTTACCTTCAAGATTTGTTTTATCAGGTATTATGAGAACAAAAGGGTTGTTCAAATAATTGCCGTAATCCATAAAAGATGGATGATTCACAAATCTCGTTGGAGAAATCACATCCATAAAACTAGTGCTAAAAATGTCGAAAGACAAATTGATTGAAATATCACTTAGGAAGTGATATCGCCGTTTAAATTATATTGGAAAGAAAACATGAAGAAACTCCATGTGGATGGAATTTTGGAGTCTTTTGATTTTTGATCAAATGACGCTTGTGAAACTTTCCTAGAGATAATTAAAACTTCGTTCATAGGCCAAAAGGGAACGATAGACTAACTTATTGGAACTTGTCCATATTGTTGTATGAAGTCCATTATGTATAGTCAAGAGCGATGGATTTCAACTTCATGTGCTTTCTCCGAAAATTTGAGTGAATATATGAATATTTACTTAATAAGGATGAAGTGTGAAACATTTGAAAAGTTCAAGGACTTTCAAGATGAAGTGCAAAATCATTGTAACAAGAATATAAATAGTTTATGATAAGATCATAAAGAAAGATATTTGAGTTACAAGTTTAGCATAATACCTAAGATTTAAAGGAATTGTTCCGTGGATTTGCATTTTCCCGAAACACCATAAGAGTATGGAGCGTTCGAGATATGTAATTAAACCTTGTTTGACATGGTAAGATCGAAGGTGTAATTCATAAAACTGCCATTATATTTTAAAGATTAAAAGCTTTAGAGATTACCGTTTTTCCACTGAAAAGAGCTCCATCATAATCCGTTGAAATGACACCATATGTTATGGTTTGGTATAAAACCCAAGTTGTCCTTTCTTAAACATTGGTATGCAATGCATAAGAAAGATGTTTGCAACCAAAGTCGGATGAACCTGTTTTTGTTAAGTATTCCTCCATAACACCGGAGACAAAAGTGTTTGTCACTTAGAACGTCAAGTTTCTTTTAGAAGGAATTTTTCGTGAAAAGTTAAGTGGGAGGACAATAGAACTTTGATAAGGTTAAAAGAACCTTAGCTATATGTGCAGAGTTGCGCAGCGCCGAAAAGTGTTTCGGAGGCAGCAACAATGCTCATGGCTCACGTGCCTCAAAGGTTGTGGTCACGAAGATCTAAGTTCCTATTGAAACAAGTAGATCGGGTAAAAAATCAAATACCAAGATTTGAGGGTTGAATCGTTATTTGAGAATAATGAACCGACTACATGCAAAGAAGCGATGATGGGCCCTGACTCCGTCAAATGGCTTAAAGCCATAAAATCCGTGATAGTTCCATATACGAGAGATCAAGATTTGAACTTGAAAGACCCTCTGGGAAGGTACAAAACCTTACAGTCGTATTTGGATCTATAAAGAAATAGACATGGATATTTCACATCTATGAAATAGTCGACATGTTGGGAAAGAGTTCACAACAATGTTCAAAGGTTGACTATGACAAGATTTGATCTTTCATAAGTGATATTTAGTCTAGACGGATTAATGTAGCAACCACTACATATAATTTTGTTATATGGTAGTTGAATAAACAAAACAAGTTCTTCTAATAGAATCGTTACCTAGGACATGTGCATAACACGGTCCATAGGGTTTTGTTAATTCAAAGGATGCTAAAAGCATATGCAAACTTCAATGGTTGAAGTGAGCATCGCGGAGTTGGAATCTTCACTGTGATGAAACTGTTAAAGGAGTTTAAAAGTTCATTAGAGACGATGAAGATGATTGCATTTGCAAGAAATTAAGTGGGAGCGCTAAGACATATTTCTAATACATTATGTGGAGGACATATTGTTGATTAGAAAAAGATGTATCTTTTATTAACACATATTAAGAATTTCATCCCGATGAAAGACTTAGGCAAAACCTAAATATTTGGCATCAATAGATGCTAATATGGTTGTGCCAGAAGTACATAGACGAGATATTGAATGAGTTCAATATAGAAACTACAAGAGAGGTTCTTGTCGCACAGAAAGGATTGAATGAGTTCAATGTTGGTGATATATTCAAGTGTATTGACATTTGGTAAAGTGAAACAAATAATCAAGTATAGATTGATACTTGATGTATGAAATCACAAAGAGTATTTATATCAATCATACTGTGATATGTACAAATCCAGATATGTCCTATGCTCTAAATATTGTGAGCATATACCAGAATGATTCGTAAGATGATCATTGGACAATAGTAAGGATATTCTTATGATCTTTTGGAAGAACTAAGAATATAATATTTGTAGAAGTGACAAATAGATGGTTAGTTCATTGTAAAAGTACTACATTGATACTAGTTTTGTCACAAAGTACAAATTAAGTTTATCTCAATCTAAACTAAGGGTGGCACAATATAATGGAAAGTGAGTTTCATAATGGATTTGGATGAGTTCCAAAGTTAAGACATTGTGACAGATACTACAACAAAAGGCTAAGTATATGACTGCTATTTTTTCAGCAAAAGAGGGCATTTGTGTCAAGTAGTTTGTTATCAAACTAGGTGTAGTTCACAGTGGGATAATACTATGAAGATATATTGTGCGACAATATTATCAACATGTTTTAACCCCAAAGAGCTAAAGGTCACACCGAAAGACCAAATTTATACAAAGCCATCTCATTAGAGAATGAGTGATGCGTAGAGACGCAAAAACATGCAATTACACACGGACCTGGAAGTGTCAGATCCGGAGATCAGTTGACCACTAGCAATCGTGTACATACAACACTGGAAAGCCATAGGTGTTGAATACACAAAGGTTTGAAACTAGATTATTGACTCTAGTGCAAGTGGGAGACTGTTGGAGATATGCCCAAGAGGCAATAATAAAGTGGTTATTATCATATCTTCACACTTATGATAAATGTTTACATACCATGCTATAATTGTATTAACCGGAAACATTAATACTTGTGTGATTTGTAAACTAAAATAAGAGTCCCTAGTAAAGCCTCTTGTTAAACTAGCTTGTTGGTTAATATATGATCATGGTTTCCTGATCATGAACATAGAGATGTTATTAACAACAGGATCATGTCATTAGGAGAATGATGTGATGGACATACTCCTATAGATAAGCGTAGCATAAAGATCAAGTCATTTCAATAAGTTCAATTGCTATATGCTTTCTGATACATAGTAACCTAATTCCTTCGACCATGAGATCATGCATATCACCTTTGCCGGATGTATGCTTTGATGACATCAAACACCACACCGTAACTGGGTGGCTATAAAGGTGGCATTGAGTGTTCAGAAAGTATTGGTTGAAACACATGGATCAAGAGTGGGATTTGTCCATCCATATGACGGATAGATATACTCTGGGCCCTCTCGGTGAAATGTCATCCAATTAGCTTGCAAGCATGTGACTGGCTCACAAGGGATCACATATCATGGGAACGAGAAAAGAGTACTTATCAGTAACGAGGTTGAACTAGGTATGCAGAGATACCGACGATCATAACCTCGGATAAGTAAACTATCGTGAGACAAAGGGAAATTGGTATCGTATGTAAGTGGTTCATTCGATCGCAAAGTAATCGTAGAAATATGTGGGAGCCATATGAATTTCCAGATTCCTCTATTGGTTATTGTTCGGAGAAGTGTCTCGATCATGTCCGCATAATTCACGAACCGTAGGGAGACACACTTAAGGATTCGACGTTGTTTGAGTAGTTATGGTATTATGAGAAAGAGACCGAATGTTGTTCGGAATCTCGGATGGGATCCGGGATATCACGAGGTGATCCGGAATGGTCCGGAGAATAAGACTCATATAAGGAAAGTCCCGTTTCGGAGTTCGGGAATGATTCCGGTGTTTTCATCGGGAATGTTCTAGAAGGTTCCGGATTGTCCGGCACTCCGGGGGGAAGGGTACATGAGTGTGTCATTGAATGATTGCATCATGTACTAAGTGTTCTTGCTGTTCCAAAAACATGAAAGTCAAATTGCCAGTTTGAAAGTCAAACGGCTAAAACAGGAAACTGTGGAAAACAGGAAACTGTGGGAAACAGGAAACTGTGGGAAACAAGCAAGAGGAGGTTGAAACCAACTTGGAGGAGGAGTTCCTCTCCTCCTTGGCCGGCGCCCAGCCCTAGGCCGAGTTGGGGAGGGACTCCCTCCCTCCCTGGCGCGCCAAGGCCCCTCCACCCATAAAAGGAGGGGCAGGGCTCCTCCTTGAGACACACAAGTTTCCACCTCTAATCTTAGGTTTAGAGCCGTTTGGTTTAGAGCTTCTAATTGCTTTAGCCTGCGGTTTAGAGCCTTCTAATTGGTGTGTCTAATCTCTAGACCACTAATAGCCCTCTCTCATAATCCACCATACTCGCTCCGGCTTAAGGCGAAGCCCTGCGGGATCTCCCCTCTACTTCCGGTACCACGCCGTTGTGCTGCCGGAATCGCGAGGAGAGTGCTACAACCTCCGCTGCCTGCTGGAACAAGGGAGAGGAAGGTCTTCGTCGAGTACCGAACGTGTGACCGACTGCGGGAGCGCTGCCGGAACGCAGCGCCGGAAGGATCGTCTACGCGATCTTGAGATCGGAAAGAGTACGACTACATCACCCACGAGAATCTGCTCTCGTTAACCGCTTTGGAATCTTCGAGGGTAAGTTATTCCATCGACTCGTTGCTACAATCTAGTAGATAGATCTTGGCTTTTTTGTTTGTATGCGATAGAAAAATTTTGTTTTCCATGCTACGAACCCCTACATATAGTTGATATGATGCCCATTTGATGCTCGCCTTTGAAGCTATACCGACTCACGTGATGATCGGACTTGGTGTAGTGGATTTGGTTCATGTAATCACCAAAAAGGCACGAGGGATGTCGTTTTTGAGTGGGAGTTCATTCGTAATATAGATTAGTTGAACTCAATCTATCATACACTTAGTCTAAACTTTACAAATTCTCTTGTAGATGGCACTGTAGGGGTTCATAGCATGGAAAACAAAAAATTTCTATCGCATACAAACAAACAAGCCAAGATCTATCTACTAGATTGTAGCAACGAGTCGATGGAATAACTTACCCTCGAAGATTCCAAAGCGTTTAACGAGAGCGGATTCTCGTGGGTGATGTAGTCGTACTCTTCCCGATCTCAAGATCGTGTAGACGATCCTTCCGGCGCTGCGTTCCGGCAGCGCTCCCGCAGTCGGTCACACGTTCGGTACTCGACGAAGACCTTCCTCTCCCTTGTTCCAGCAGGCAGCGGAGGTTGTAGCACTCTCCTCGCGATTCCGGCAGCACAACGGCGTGGTACCGGAAGTAGAGGGGAGATCCCGCAGGGCTTCGCCTTAAGCCGGAGCGAGTATGGTGGATTATGAGAGAGGGCTATTAGTGGTCTAGAGATTAGACACACCAATTAGAAGGCTCTAAACCGCAGGCTAAAGCAATTAGAAGCTCTAAACCAAAACGGCTCTAAACCGGAGATTAGAGGTAGAAACTTGTGTGTCTCAAGGAGGAGCCCTGCCCCTCCTTTTATGGGTGGAGGGGCCTTGGCGCGCCAGGGGAGGGAGGGAGTCCCTCCCCAACTCGGCCTAGGGCTGGGCGCCGGCCTGGAGGAGTTGGACTCCTCCTCCAAGTTGGTTCCAACTCCTCTTGCTTGTTTCCCACAGTTTCCTGTTTCCCACAGTTTCCTGTTTTAGCCGTTTGACTTTCAAACTGGCAATTTGACTTTCATGTTTTTGGAACAGCAAGAACACTTAGTACATGATGCAATCATTGAATGATACACTCATGTACCCTCCCCCCCCCCCCCCCCCCGGAGTGCCGGACAATCCGGAACCTTCTAGAACATTCCTGATGAAAACACCGGAATCATTCCCGAACTCCGAAACAGGACTTTCCTTATATGAATCTTATTCTCCGGACCATTCCGGATCACCTCGTGATATCCCGGATCCCATCCGAGACTCCGAACAACATTCGGTCTCTTTCTCATAATACCATAACTACTCAAAACAACGTCGAATCCTTAAGTGTGTCTCCCTACGGTTCGTGAATTATGCGGACATGATCGAGACACTTCTCCGAACAATAACCAATAGAGGAATCTGGAAATTCATATGGCTCCCACATATTTCTACGATTACTTTGCGATCGAATGAACCACTTACATACGATACCAATTTCCCTTTGTCTCACGATATGCTACTTATCCAAGGTTATGATCGTCGGTATCTCTGCATACCTAGTTCAACCTCGTTACTGATAAGTACTCTTTTCTCGTTCCCGTGATATGTGATCCCTTGTGAGCCAGTCACATGCTTGCAAGCTAATTGGATGACATTTCACCGAGAGGGCCCAGAGAATATCTATCCGTCATATGGATGGACAAATCCCACTCTTGATCCATGTGTCTCAGCCAATACTTTCCGAACACTCAATGCCACCTTTATAGCCACCCAGTTACGGTGTGGTGTTTGATGTCATCAAAGCATCCATCCGGTAAAGGTGATATGCATGATCTCATGGTCGAAGGAATTAGGTTACTATGTATCAGAAAGCATATAGCAATTGAACTATTGAAATGACTTGATCTTTATGCTACGCTTATCTATAGGAGTATGTCCACCATATCATTCTCCTAATGATATGACCTTGTTGTTGATAACATCTCAATGTTCATGATGGGGAAACCACAATCATTTATCAACCAACAAGCTAGTGAAGTATAGAGGCTATACTAGGGACTTCAAATTAAGTTTACAAATCACACAAGTATTAATGTTTCCCTGTTAATACTATTATAGCATGAATGTAAACATTTATCATAAACACAAAGATATAATAATAACTATATTTATTATTGCCTCTAGGGCATATCTCCAACAGTCTCCCACTTGCACTAGAGTCATCTAATCTAGATTACATGGTAATATACCGAACACCCATGGCAGTTTGGTGTTGGTCATGTTTTGCCCTCGGGAGAGGTTTAGTCAACGGATCCGCCACATTCAGATCTGTGTGTACTTTGCAAATCTTTATATCCCTATCCTGGATATGTTCTCGAATAGCGTGAAAACGTAGCTTGATATGCTTCAGCTTCTTGTGTGACCTTGGTTCTTGCGCATTGGCTATGGCGCCCATGTTATCACAGTAGATAGACATTGGGTCCAGCGCACTAGGAACCACACCCAGCTCTGTAATGAACTCTTTCATCCATATCGCTTCTTGTGAAGCCTCCGAAGCAGCCATGTATTCCGATTCAGTTGAAGATCTCGCCACAACGCTTTGCTTTGCACTCCTCCAGCTAACTGCTGCACCATTCAAAATAAATACGTATCCAGATTGTGATTTAGAATCATCCGGATCAGTGTTCCAACTAGCATCGGTGTAACCATTAACAACGAGCTGTTCATCACCTCCATAAGAAAGAACCATATCCTTAGTTCTTCTCAAGTACTTAAGGATGTTTTTGACCGCTGTCCAATGATCCACTCCTGGATCACTTTGATATCTGCTAGTTAGACTAACAGCATATGAGATGTCGGGTCTAGTACATAGCATGGCATACATTAGAGATCCTATGGCTGAGGCATAGGGAGTCTTACTCATCCTTTCTCTATCTTCTGCCGATGTTGGACTTTGAGTTTTACTCAAGGTCGTATTGGGCAACATGGGCAAGAACCCTTTCTTGCTTTCTTCCATTCCAAACCTCTTTAGAACTTTGTCCAAATATGTACTCTGTGACAATGATATTTGGCGTTTCGATCTATCTCTATAAATCTTTATGCCTAATATGTAAGCTGCTTCGCCAAGATCCTTCATTGAAAAACTATTATTCAAATATTCTTTGACACTATTAAGAAGGTCTACATCATTCCCAATCAACAATATGTCATCCACATACAGTATTAAGAATGCTACAGAGCTCCCACTCACTTTCTTGTAAATACAAGCTTCTCCATAAGTTTGTATAAAACCAAAACTTTTGATTACCTTATCAAAATGTTGGTTCCAACTTCGGGATGCTTGCTTCAATCCATAGATGGACCGTTGAAGTTTGCATACTTTGTTAGCATCTTTAGGATCGACAAAACCTTTGGGTTGCATCATATACAACTCTTCATCAATATCCCCATTGAGGAATGCTGTCTTGACATCCATCTGCCATATCTCATAATCATAATATGCAGCGATTGCTAACATAATCCTCACAGACTTTAGCTTCGCTACTGGTGAGAAAGTCTCATCGTAGTCAACTCCTTGAATTTGTCGAAACCCTTTTGCGACAAGTCGAGCTTTATAGACAGTAACATTACCATCAGCATCTGTTTTCTTCTTGAAAATCCATTTGTTCTCGACAGCCTTTCGGCCATCCGGTAAGTCCACCAAAGTCCATACTTGGTTTTCGTACATGGATCCAATCTCAGATTTCATGGCTTCTTGCCATTTATTCGAATCTGGGCTCATCATCGCTTCCTCATATGTCTCGGGGTCATCGGTGTTGTCCACCAACATGACACTCATAACGGGATCATACCAATCTGGAGTGGTACGAGTTCTCGTTGACCTCCGAGGCTCTGTAGCAACTTCAACCGAAGTTTCATGATCACCATCATTAGCTCCCTCTCTAATTGGTGCAGGCACCACAGGAACTTCTTTCGGTGCTGCGCTACTCGCAATTTCGAGAGAAGGTTCGACAACCTCGTCGAGTTCTACTTTCCTTCCAGTCACTTCTTTCGAGAGAAATTCCTTCTCTAGAAAGGATCCATTCTTGGCAACGAAGATTTTGCCTTCGGATCTATGATAGAAGGTATACCCAATAGTTTCCTTCGGGTATCCTATGAAGACGCATTTTTCCGCTTTGGGTTCAAGCTTGTCCGGCTGTAACTTCTTTACATAGGCTTCGCATCCCCAAACTTTAAGGAACGACAATTTAGGTTTCTTCCCAAATCATAATTCATACGGTGTCGTTTCAACGGATTTAGATGGTGCCCTATTTAAAGTGAATGCGGCTGTTTCTAATGCATAACCCCAAAATGATAGCGGTAAATCTGTAAGTGACATCATAGAACGAACCATATCTAAGAGAGTTCGATTACGACGTTCGGACACACCATTACGCTGTGGTGTTCCCGGCGGTGTCAACTGTGAAAGTATTCCGCATTTCTTCAAATGCTCGCCAAACTCGTAACTTAGATATTCACCTCCACGATCAGAACGTAGAAATTTAATCTTCTTGTTACATTGATTCTCTACCTCACTTTGAAACTCCTTAAACTTCTCGAAAGTTTCGGACTTATGTTTCATGAAATAGATATACCCATATCTACTCAAATCATCCGTGAAGGTAAGAACATAACAATAACCACCGCACGATGCTACACTCATTGGACCACACACATCGGTATGTATAATTTCCAATAAGTCCGTAGCTCGCTCCATCATACCAGAAAATGGAGTCTTAGTCATTTTTCCCATCAGACATGCTTCGCATCTTTCAAGTGATTCAAAATCAAGTGATTCAAGAAGTCCATCGGAATGGAGTTTCTTCATACGCTTCACTCCAATGTGACCAAGACGACAGTGCCACATATAGGTCGAATTATCGCTTGATTTCAAACGTTTAGCCTCAATGTTGTTGATATGTGTATTTCCACTATCGAGATTCAACAAGAATAGACCATCTATCAAAGGTGCATGTGCATAAAACATATTACTCATATAAATCGAACAACCATTATTCTCTGATTTAAACAAGTAACCGTCTCGCAATAAACAAGATCCTGATATAATGTTCATGCTCAACACAGGCACTAAATAACAATTATTTAAGTATAAAACTAATCCCGATGGTAGATGAAGGGGTAGCGTGCCGACCGCGATCACATCAACCTTTGATCCGTTTCCCACGCGCATCGTCACCTCGTTCTTCGCTAGCTTCCGTTTATTCTGCAGCACCTGTTTCGAGTTACAAATATGAGCAACCGAACCAGTATCAAATACCCAGGCACTACTACGAGTACTAGTGAGATACACATCAATAACATGTATATCAGATATACCTTTCTTCTTGATGTTGCCGTTCTTCAAATCCGCCAAGTACTTTGGGCAATTCCGCTTCCAGTGACCTTCTCCCTTGCAGTAAAAGCACTCAGTATCAGGCTTAGGTCCAGCCTTGGTCTTCTTCGCCGGCGTGGTAACTTTCTTACCACCCTTCTTGAAGTGTCCCTTTTGCTTAGACTTGCCTTTCTTGAATTTGGTGGTCTTATTGACCAACAACACTTGGTGCTCTTTCTTAATCTCCACTTCTGCAGATTTCAACATGGCAAAGAGTTCTGGCAACGTCTTGTTCATGTTCTGCATGTTGTAGTTCATCACAAAGTTCTTGTAACTTGGTGGTAGTGATTGGAGGACACGGTAAATCCCCAAAGCATTAGGAATCACAATACCCAAGCTTTGAAGTTTGTATGCGTGCCCAGACATCTTAAGCACATGCTCACTGACGGAGCTGCCCTCTTCCATCTTGCAGTTAAAGAACTTTTCAGAAGCTTCATAACTTTCAATTGCCGCATGAGTCTCAAAAATCAATTTGAGATCCTCGACAATATCATATGGGTCTGAATCCTCAAACCTTTTCTGAAGCTCCGATTCCAAACCATACAAGATAGCACACTGAACTATGGAGTACTGATTCTTCCGAGCGAGGTAAACATTCTTTACTTCATCGGGAGCATCATCTGCAGGTGGGTCACCCAGCGGTGCATCCAGCACATAGGTCAAATTACCAGCTGTGAGGACAATCCTCAAATTGCGGAACCAATCCGCGAAGTTGCTTCCATTGTTTTTCAACTTTTCTTTCTCTAGGAACGCATTAAAATTGATGGTAGGGGCTGCCATTGATCTACAACATATTTGCAATAGTTTAGACTAAGTTTATGACAAATTGAGTTCAAATTAATAATGAAATTAAACTAGGTGAACTCCCACTCAAAACAATATCCCTCACATTGTTTTAGTGATCACACGAACCAAATCCACCATATCAACACCGATCATCCCGAGAGTTGATATAGTTTCAATGGCGAACAATCGACATGTTCATCATATCTACTATATGATTCATGCTTTACCTTTCGGTGATCCGTGTTCCGAGACCATGTCTGTACATGCTAGGCTCGTCAAGATCAAACCTTAGTTTCTGCATGAGCAAATCTGGCTTGCTCACGTTGTATACACTTGCAGAATCTAACACACCCGATCATCACGTGGTGCTTCGAAACAACAAGCTTTAGCAACGGTGCTAACTAAGGGAGAACACTTTATGATTTGAAATTCATGTGCATGAGGGATCATCTTATAATGCTACCGTCGTCTACTAAGCAATACAAGATGCATAAAGGATTAACATCACATGCAATTCATAATATGTGATATGATATGGCCTTTCTACTTTGTGCTTCCGATCTCCATCTTCAAACACGAACATGATCTCCATCATCACCGGCATTGCATCAAGGTCAATGACGCTTCACCATGGTTGTCGTCCACCGGCTTCAACTATTACAACTACTTTGAATAGACACGCGGGTCTTAACATAAATTAAAGACAACCATATGGCTCCTGCCGGTTGCCAACTTACAATAAGGAACATTGCATACATCAAATATAATCACAATCATGGCCATATCACATCACTGCACACCCCTGCAAAACAAAGTTAGACGCTTCTACTTTCTTTGCATATTTTACGTGGTTTGGGGCTTTCAATAAGTGTCGTTCTAACTTACGAACAAGAACCACAACATTGATACTAGCATTGTTGATTACCCGTTGTAAATTGGATCTTAACTATGCTAGGAGAAACAGGCACCCGCAAAGCCACTTATGCAATACAAGTTGCATGTCAAGCGTGGAGCAAGTCTCATGAACGATGTCATGTAAGGTTAGCCCGGGCCGCTTCATCCCAACATACCGCAAGATGCAAAGTACACAAAAAGCAATCTACAATAAAAGCATCAACGCCCACAATGACCATTGTGTTCTACTCGTGCAACAGATCTACATATAGACACGGCTCTGATACCACTATAGGGGTTCGTAGCATGGAAAACAAAAATTTTCTATCGCATACAAACAAACAAGCCAAGATCTATCTACTAGATTGTAGCAACGAGTCGATGGAATAACTTACCCTCGAAGATTCCAAAGTGTTTAACGAGAGCGGATTCTCGTGGGTGATGTAGTCGTACTCTTCCCGATCTCAAGATCGTGTAGACGATCCTTCCGGCACTGCGTTCCGGCAGAGCTCCCGCAGTCGGTCACACGTTCGGTACTCGACGAAGACCTTCCTCTCCCTTGTTCCAGCAGGCAGCGGAGGTTGTAGCACTCTCCTCGCGATTCCGGCAGCACAACGGCGTGGTACCGGAAGTAGAGGGGAGATCCCGCAGGGCTTCGCCTTAAGCCGGAGCGAGTATGGTGGATTATGAGAGAGGGCTATTAGTGGTCCAGAGATTAGACACACCAATTAGAAGGCTCTAAACCGCAGGCTAAAGCAATTAGAAGCTCTAAACCAAAACGGCTCTAAACCGGAGATTAGAGGTAGAAACTTGTGTGTCTCAAGGAGGAGCCCTGCCCCTCCTTTTATGGGTGGAGGGGCCTTGGAGCGCCAGGGGAGGGAGGGAGTCCCTCCCCAACTCGGCCTAGGGCTGGGCGCCGGCCTGGAGGAGTTGGACTCCTCCTCCAAGTTGGTTCCAACTCCTCTTGCTTGTTTCCCACAGTTTCCTGTTTCCCACAGTTTCCTGTTTTAGCCGTTTGACTTTCAAACTGGCAATTTGACTTTCATGTTTTTGGAACAACAAGAACACTTAGTACATGATGCAATCATTCAATGACACACTCATGTACCCTCCCCCCCCCGGAGTGCCGGACAATCCGGAACCTTCTAGAACATTCCCGATGAAAACACCGGAATCATTCCCGAACTCCGAAACGGGACTTTCCTTATATGAATCTTATTCTCCGGACCATTCCGGATCACCTCGTGATATCCCGGATCCCATCCGAGACTCCGAACAACATTCGGTCTCTTTCTCATAATACCATAACTACTCAAAACAACGTCGAATCCTTAAGTGTGTCTCCCTACGGTTCGTGAATTATGCGGACATGATCGAGACACTTCTCCGAACAATAACCAATAGAGGAATCTGGAAATTCATATGGCTCCCACATATTTCTACGATTACTTTGCGATCGAATGAACCACTTACATACGATACCAATTTCCCTTTGTCTCACGATATGCTACTTATCCAAGGTTATGATCGTCGGTATCTCTGCATACCTAGTTCAACCTCGTTACTGATAAGTACTCTTTTCTCGTTCCCGTGATATGTGATCCCTTGTGAGCCAGTCACATGCTTGCAAGCTAATTGGATGACATTTCACCGAGAGGGCCCAGAGAATATCTATCCGTCATATGGATGGACAAATCCCACTCTTGATCCATGTGTCTCAGCCAATACTTTCCAAACACTCAATGCCACCTTTATAGCCACCCAGTTACGGTGTGGTGTTTGATGTCATCAAAGCATCCATCCGGTAAAGGTGATATGCATGATCTCATGGTCGAAGGAATTAGGTTACTATGTATCAGAAAGCATATAGCAATTGAACTATTGAAATGACTTGATCTTTATGCTACGCTTATCTATAGGAGTATGTCCACCATATCATTCTCCTAATGATATGACCTTGTTGTTGATAACATCTCAATGTTCATGATGGGGAAACCACAATCATTTATCAACCAACAAGCTAGTGAAGTATAGAGGCTATACTAGGGACTTCAAATTAAGTTTACAAATCACACAAGTATTAATGTTTCCCTGTTAATACTATTATAGCATGAATGTAAACATTTATCATAAACACAAAGATATAATAATAACTATATTTATTATTTCCTCTAGGGCATATCTCCAACAGGCACCACCTGCTTTTAATTTCAATGTGTTCATGGAGAAAGAGAAACTAGCAACGAACGGTAGCAACTTTACCGAATGGGCCATGAATTTGAGGATTCTCCTCTCTGCTGCACAAAAGCAATATGTGCTAGAAGCGCCGTTAGGCCCCCCACCTTTTGATGATGCCCCTGACGAGGAGAAGAATGTCTATCAGACTCGTCAGGAGGACCACAACTTAGTTCATTGCGGCATATTGTATGGGCTAGAGCCGGAACTTCGAAAGCGTTTCGAAAACGGCAATGCATTTGATACAATGGGTGAGTTGAAAATGATTTTCGACACACATGCTGCTGTAGAGAGCTACAACGCTTCAGAAAAGTTCTTTAGCTGCATGATGGAAGAGCACAGCTCCGTTAGTGAGCATGTACTCAAGATGTTGGGTTACGCCGATAAGCTTGTGTCCTTGGGAATATCGATTCCCATTGACTTAGGCATCCATCGTGTTCTGCAGTCTCTGCCACCTAGCTATAAGAGCTTCGTGATGAACTATAATATGCAAGGCATGAAGAAGTCTCTCCCCGAGCTTCTGTCAATGCTTAAAACTGCAGAAGTGGAGATCAAAAAGGAACATCAAGTGTTGATGATCAATAGGAACACTGGTTTCAAGAAAGACAAGAAGGGAAAACGGAAGGGAAGTAAGGGCGGCAAGCCTGTTGCAGCGCCTGAAAAGAAACCCCGAGTTGGACCTAAGTCTGATTCCGAGTGCTACTATTGTAAGGGGACTGGCCACTAGAAGCGCAACTGCCCCAAGTATCTGGCAGACAAGAAGGCCGGCAAGGCAAACAAAGGTATATATGATATACATGTTATTGATGTGTACTTGACTAGTGCTCGCAGTAGCACCTGGGTATTTGATACCGGTTCAGTTGCTAATATTTGTAACTCGAATCAGGGGCTGCGGAACAAGCGACCGCTAGCAAGGGGTGAGGTCAAGATGCGTGTCGGCAATGGATCAAGCGTTGATGTGATCGACGTCGGAACGCTGCCTCTCCACTTACCGTCGGGATTAGTTATAAACTTGAATAAATGTTATCTGGTGCCTGCACTGAGCATGAACATTGTATCTGGATGGTGTTTGATGCGAAGTGGTTATTCATTTAAATCCGAGAACAATGGTTGTTCCATTTATATGAATGAAATCTTTTATGGTCATGCACCGATGATGAATGGTTTATTTCTATTAGATCTCGATGATAATGTTACACATATTCATAATGTTGATGCTAAAAGGATTAAACTTAATGATGATATATCCGCATATATGTGGCACTGCCGTCTAGGTCATATTGGCGTTAAACGCATGAAGAAGCTCCATTCGGATGGACTTTTGGAATCACTTGATTATGAATCATTTGATACATGTGAGCCATGCCTTATGGGCAAGATGACTAGAACGCCGTTTTCCGGTTCAATGGAACGGGCGACAGATTTGAGTAGATACGGTTATATCTACTTGATGAAACACAAGTCTGAAACCTTTGAAAAGTTCAAGGAATTTCAGAATAAAGTGGAAAATCATCGTAATAGAAAGATCAAATTTCTACGGTCCGACCGTGGAGGTGAGTATCTAAGTTACGAGTTTAGCACTCACATGAAAGAGTGTGGAATTGTTTCACAACTCACACCTGCCGGAACACCACAGCGAAATGGTGTGTCGGAACGTCGTAATCGTACTTTATTAGATATGGTTCGATCTATGATGTCTCTGACGGACTTGTCGTTGTCATTTTGGGGTTATGCACTAGAAACTGCTGCATTCACTTTAAATCGGGCACCATCTAAATCCGTTGAAAAGACATCGTATGAATTGTGGTTTGGAAACAAACCTAAGCTGTCATTTCTTAAAGTTTGGGGATGCGATGTTTATGTGAAGAAACTTCAACCGGATAAACTCGAACCCAAAGCGGAAAAATGCGTCTTCATAGGATACCCTAAAGAAACTATTGGGTATTCCTTCTATCACAGATCCGAGGGCAAGGTTTTTGTTGCCAAGCATGGATCCTTTCTAGAGAAAGATTTTCTCGCGAAAGGTGTGAGTAGTCGGAAGGTAGAACTCGAAGAGGTTGTGGAACCTTCTCTTCAAAGTATGGCGAGTAGCGCAGCGCCGGAAGTTGTTCCGGAGTTGGCTCCACCTGTTGAAGAGGGAACTAATGATAATGATCATGAAACTCCGAAAGAGAGTACTACCGAACCTCGCAGGTCAAACAGGACGCGTGCAGCTCCCGAGCTGTACGGAAATCCTGTCATGAATTTCATGGTTGATGAAAATGATGACCCTGCGAC
The DNA here is from genome assembly GCA_916181665.1 of Avena sativa. Classification (NCBI taxonomy): domain Eukaryota; kingdom Viridiplantae; phylum Streptophyta; class Magnoliopsida; order Poales; family Poaceae; genus Avena; species Avena sativa. The sequence goes on along the minus strand of OV702280.1, from coordinate 396,031,961 downwards.
GTATGAAGAAGCGATGATGAGCCCGGATTCCAACAAATGGTTAGAAGCCATGAAATCTGAGATGGAATCCATGTATGAAAATCAAGTTTGGAACTTGGTGGAATTACCTCACGACCGAAAGTCCGTGGAGAACAAATGGATTTTCAAAAGGAAAACTGATGCTGATGGTAATGTGACCGTCTATAAAGCTCGACTTGTCGCAAAGGGGTTTCGACAAATTCAAGGAGTTGACTATGATGAGACTTTCTCTCCCGTAGCGATGCTAAAGTCAGTTAGGATTATGTTAGCAATTGCTGCATATTTCGATTATGAGATATGGCAGATGGATGTCAAAACCGCGTTTCTCAATGGTAATATTGAAGAAGAGTTGTATATGATACAACCAAAGGGTTTTGTCGATCCTAAGGATGCTAACAAGGTGTGCAAGGTTCAGCGATCCATCTATGGATTGAAGCAAGCATCACGAAGTTGGAATCTCCGCTTTGATGAGGTGATCAAAGAGTTTGGATTTGTCCAAACTTATGGAGAAGCTTGTATTTACAAGAAAGTGAGTGGGAGCAATGTGGCATTTCTGATATTATATGTGGATGACATATTATTGATCGGAAATGATATAGATCTTTTAAACAGTGTTAAAAGTTATCTAAACAGCAAATTTTCAATGAAGGACCTAGGTGAAGCGTCATACATATTAGGCATAAAGATCTATAGAGATAGATCTAGGCGCCTAATAGGGCTATCGCAAAGTACATACCTTGATAAGATTTTAAAGAAGTTTAAAATGTACGGAAGTAAGAAGGGGTTCTTACCTATGTTGCAAGGCAAGACAATGAGTAAGACTCAAAGTCCGGCTTCGGCGGAAGAAAGAGAGATAATGGACAAAGTCCCCTATGCTTCAGCCATAGGCTCTATAATGTACGCCATGCTATGTACAAGACCGGATGTGGCACATGCTATTAGTTTGACTAGTAGGTACCAATCGGATCCAGGTTCGGAACACTGGATAGCGGTCAAGAATATCCTTAAGTACTTACGAAGAACTAAGGATATGTTTCTTGTATACGGAGGTGAAGAAGAGCTCGTCGCTAAGTGTTATGTCGACGCTAGCTTTGACACCGATCCGGATGACTCTAAGTCTCAATCCGGATACGTATTTCTCATGAATGGCGGAGTGGTTAGTTGGAGGAGCTCCAAACAACCTGTGGTAGCGGGATCAACAACGGAGGCCGAATATGTTACTGCTTCAGAAGCGGCTCAGGAAGCAGTTTGGATGAAGGAGTTCATATCCGAACTAGGAGTGGTGGCAAACGCGTTGGACCCAATGGTGATCTATTGTGACAACAATGGTGCCATTGCCAATGCCAAAGAGCCAAGGTCTCACAAGCATTCCAAGCATATTAAGCGCCGGTTTCACTCCATCCGCGAGCATGTCAAGGATGGAGATATAAAGATTTGTGAAGTACATACGGATCTCAATGTAGCAGATCCGTTGACTAAAACTCTCCCTAGAGCAAAACATGATCAACACCAGAACTCAATGGGTGTTAGATTTATCACTATGTAACTAGATTATTGTCTCTAGTGCAAGTGGGAGACTGAAGGGAATATGCCCTGAGAGGCAATAATAAAGTGTTTATTATGTGTATTCCAAGTATATGATAGATGTTTATTTTGCATGCTATAATTGTATTAATACGGAAACGTTAATACATGTGTGTTTAATAAACAAACAGAAAGTTCCTAGTTATGCCTCTCTCATAAACTAGCTCGTTGATTAACAAGATGATCAAGGTTTCCTGACCATGGACATTGGATGTTGTTAATAACGGGATCACAACATTAGTGTAATGGTGTGATGAACATTCATCCGAAGTATAGCATTACGATCAAAGTCATTGAGTTTATATTGCTATAACAACTTACGAAGTGATCCTAATCCTTAGACCATGAGATCATGTCAATCACTAACACCGGAAGAGTTTCTTGATAACATCAAACGTCACACCGTAACAGGGTGATTATAAAGATGGATTCAGAACTAATAAAGTGTTATGTTGAGGCTCATGGATCGAGAGTGGAATTTGTTCATCCCGATGACGGATAGATATACTCTGGGCCTTCTCGGTGATATCACATTGATTAGCTTGCAAGCAAGTGATTTGATCACTAGAATGTTATATCACAGGAACGAGAAAAGAGTGCATGTCGGTAACGAGATCAAACTAGGTATGGAGATACCGATGATTGAATCTCGGACATGTAATATATCGTGAAACAAAGGGATTAAGATACTAGCGTAAAAGGTTCCGACGATCACAAGAAAGTCATCGTTGAATGTGTGGGAGTCAGTATGGGTCTCCAGATCCCGCTTCTGATTATTGATCCGAGAGGGGTATCGATCATGTCCGCATTATTCACGAACCGTAGGGTGACACACTTAAGAGACACCGACATCCAATTGGAGCAAATGTTTCATGCCGAAAGAATGAACAAGCGCAGGAATTTATTTCACTAGATACCGAAACAAGTTTTCGGGTGAAATTGCATAAAGTGGTTATGCATGTGAAATAGAATTCTAGCAAGGGGTTATTTGTGAATGTTTGTAATTAAAGTAATTGACAAAATTCTGAATAAAATAAAAGAGTTTTATTTAATGAGAGTTTGCATTAAATTTGGTGGAAATTTAATGGGAATTTGAGTGGACTTTTGAGTGGAGGGAATTTAAAGGAGATTTGTGAGTGGATTGTCCACCCACATGAAGAGGGGAGGGCAAGGGGGCAGCCCCCATGCGCCGGCCACCCCCTTGGGGTTCCCCCCCCTCCTCCTATAAAAGGAGCCCCCCTCCTCACTTGTCTCTCACACCTCCTCATGAAGGATCTCTCTCCCCCTCTAGAATTTATCCCCCATGGTCTCGGACTAGCGAGATACATGTTCCCGGTGGATATTCGGCAAGAAAGAGTTGTGCTTCCGCTGCATCGCTGGAGCGAGGAGGCGGAGGTTGCTCGGTGCCTCGAACGTGTGTGCGAGCATGGATGCGCTGCTGATTTGCGGCGCTAGGACTTCCTCTCGATCTTGAGATCGGCAAGAGATCGTCTACATCAACCACGAGTTGAACTCGTTAAGCTTTGTCGGTCTTCAAGGGTATGTTCTCTACGGATATACATCTGCCCGTTTTTTGTATCTAGTAGATAGATCTTGGTATATAGTTCACATCGTAGGAAAATTTTTGTTTTCTATGCTGCGAACCCTACAAGATATTCACCTCCACGATCAGAACGTAGAAATTTAATCTTCTTGTTACGTTGATTCTCCACCTCACTTTGAAATTCCTTAAACTTCTCGAAAGTTTTGGACTTATGTTTCATGAAATAGATATACCCATATCTACTCAAGTCATCCGTGAAGGTAAGAACATAACGATAACCACCGCGCGATGCTACACTCATTGGACCACACACATCGGTATGTATGATTTCCAATAAGTCCGTAGCTCGCTCCATCGTACCAAAAAATGGAGTCTTAGTTATTTTACCCATCAGACATGCTTCGCATCTTTCAAGTGATTCGAAATCAAGTGATTCAAGAAGTTTCATCGGAATGGAGTTTCTTCATATGCTTCACTCCAATGTGACCAAGACGATAGTGCCACATATAGGTCGAGTTATCGCTCAATTTCAAACGTTTAGCTTCAATGTTATTAATATGTGTATTTCCACTATCGAGATTCAATAAAAATAGACCATCTATCAAAGGTGCATATGCATAAAACATATTACTCATATAAATCGAACAACCATTATTCTCGGACTTAAACAAGTAACCGTCTCGCAATAAACAAGATCCCGATATAATGTTCATGCTCAACGCAGGCACCAAATAACAATTATTTAAGTATAAAACTAATCCCGATGGTAGAGGAAGAGGTAGCGTGCCGACTGCGATCACATCAACCTTTGATCCATTTACAACGCGCATCGTCACCTGTTCTTCGCTAGCTTCCGTTTATTCTGCAGTACCTGTTTCGAGTTACAAATATGAGCAACCGAACCAGTATCAAATACCCAGGAACTACTAAGAGTACTAGTGAGATACACATCAATAACATGTATATCGGATATACCTTTCTTCTTGATGTTGCCGTTCTTCAAATCCGCCAAGTACTTTGGGAAATTCCGCTTCCAGTGACCCTCTCCCTTGTAGTAAAAGCACTCAGTATCAGGCTTAGGTCCAGCCTTGGTCTTCTTCGCCGGTGCGGAAACTTTCTTACCACCCTTCTTGAAGTTTCCCTTTTGCTTAGACTTGCCTTTCTTGAATTTGGTGGTCTTATTGACCAACAACACTTGATGCTCTTTCTTGATCTCCACTTCTGCAGATTTCAACATGGAGAAGAGTTCTGGTAACGTCTTGTTCATGTTTTGCATATTGTAGTTCATCACAAAGTTCTTGTAACTTGGTGGCAGTGATTGGAGGACACGGTAAATCCCCAAAGAATTAGGAATCACTATACCCAAACTTTGGAGTTTGTTTCGTGCCTAGACATCTTAAGCACATGCTCACTGACGGAGCTGCCCTCTTCCATCTTGCAGTTAAAGAACTTTTCAGAAGCCTCATAACTCTCAACTGCCGCTTGAGCCTCAAATATCATTTTGAGATCGCGGACAATATCATGTGGGTCATGGTTCTCAAACCTTTTCTGAAGCTCCGATTCCAAACCATACAAGATAGCACACTGAATTGTGGAGTACTAATTCTTCCGAGTGAGGTAAACGTTCTTTACTTCATCGGTAGCATCAGCTGCAGGCGGGTCACCCAGCGGTGCATCCAGCACATAGGTCAAATTACCAGCATTGAGGACAATCCTCAAATTACGAAACCAATCCGCGAAGTTGCTTCCATTGTTTTTCAACTTTTCTTTCTCTAGGAACGCATTAAAATTGATGGTAGGGGCCGCCATTGATCTATAACATATTTGCAATAGTTTAGACTAAGTTTATGACAAATTGAGTTCTAATTAATAGTAAAATTAATCTAGGTGAACTCCCACTCAAAACAATATCCCTCACATTGTTTTAGTGATCACACGAACCAAATCCACCACATCAAAACCGATCATCACGAGAGTTGATGTAGCTTTAATGGCGAACAATTGACATGTTCATCATATCTACTATATGACTCATGCTTTACCTTTCGGTAATCCGTGTTCCGAGACCATGTTTGTACATGCTAGGCTCATCAAGATCAAACCTTAGCTTCCGCATGAGCAAATCTGGCTTGCTCACGTTGTATACACTTGCAGAATCTAACACACCCGATCATCACGTGGTGCTTCGAGACGACAAGCTTTAGCAACGGTGCTTACTAAGGATGAACACTTTAAAACTTGAAATTTATGTGCATGAGGGATCATCTTATAATGCTACCGTCATTAACTAAGCAATACAAGATGCAGAAAGGATTAACATCACATGCAATTCATAATATGTGATATGATATGGCCTTTCTTCTTGTGCTTCCGATCTCCATCTTCAAGCACGAACATGATCTCCATCATCACCGGCATAGCGTCAAGATCAATGGCGCTGTTTCTTGGTTGTCGTCCACCAGCTCCAACTATTACAACTACTTTGAATAGACACGCGGGTCTTAACAGAAATTAAAGACAACCATATGGCTCCTGCCGGTTGCCAACTTACAATAAGGAACATTGCATACATCAAATATAATCACAATATTGGCCATATCACATCACAGCACACCCCTGCAAAACAAAGTTAGACGCTTCTAATTTTCTTTGTATATTTTACGTGGTTTGGGGCTTTCAATAAGTGTCGATCTAACTTACGAACAAGAACCACGACGTTGATGTTTGAACTATCAAGTGCCTGTTGTAAATTGGATCTATACTATAATGGGAGACACAGATACCCGCAAAGCCACTTATGCAATACAAGTTGCATGTTGAGCGTGGAGCAAGTCTCAGGAACGATGTCATGTAAGGTTAGCCCGGGCCGCTTCATCCCATCATACCGCAAGATGCAAAGTACACAAGAAGCAATTGATAATAAAAGCACCACCGCCCATAATGACCATTGTGTTCTACTCGTGCAACAGATCTACATATAGACACGACTCTGATACCACTGTAGGGGTTCGTAGCATGGAAAACAAAAAAATTCTACCGCATGCAAACAAACAAGCCAAGATCTATCTATTAGATTGTAGCAACGAGTCGATAGAGGAAATCACCCTCGAAGATTCCAAAGCGGTTAACGAGAGCAGATTCTCGTGGGTGATGTAGTCGTACTCTTGCTAATCTCAAGATCACGTAGACGATCCTTCCGGCGCTGCGTTCCGGCAGCGCTTCCGCAGTCGGTCACACGTTCGGTACTCGATGAAGACCTTCCTCTCCCTTGTTCCAGCAGGAAGCGGAGGTTGTAGCACTCTCCTCGCGATTCCGGCAGCATGACGGCGTGGTACCGGAAGTAGAGGGGAGATCTCGCAGGGCTTCGCCTTAAGAGAGAGGCCTTGGTGATCTAGGGTTTAGAGGTACCAAGGGAGGAAGCTAGGCCGGCGTCTAGGGCTTGGGGAGAGCCCTAACTCGGCGTCTAGGAAGAAACCCTAGGGCGGCGGCGACTTGTGGTGGCCGGCGGCTAGGGCTAGGGTTTGGGTGGTGTTGGGTGTAGGGAAGAGGGGCACCCCTACCCCTTATTTTATAGGTGGGAGGGCGCCGGTTGGGAGGAGGGAGTCCTCCCCCAACTCGGCCTCCTTGGCCGGCGGGTGGAGGGAGGAGGACTTCCTCCCCAAGTAGGTTTCCTACTCTCCCTCCACCAAGCAAACTTGCTGTTTGACTTTTCAAATTGGCGTTTGACTTTTCATTCTAGGATTTGATTTCGTCCTTTATTTTGCCAAGCCATGATACCTAGTACATGATGCAACCATTCCACATTGTCATGACACATTCATGTACCCTTCCCCTCCGGAGTGTCGGACCTTCCGGAACCTTCTAGAACATTCCCGATGAAAACACCGGAATCATTCCCCAACTCCGAAGCAGGACTTTCCTTATATGAACCTTATTCTCCGGACCATTCCGGATCTCCTCGTGATATCCCGGATCCTACCTGAGACTCCGAACAACATTCAGTCTCTTACTCATCATTCCATAACTACTCAACAACATTGAATCCTTAAGTGTGTCTCCCTACGGTCCGTGAATTATGCGGACATGATCGAGACACTTCTCCGAACAATAACCAACAGAGGAATCTGGAAATTCATATGGCTCCCACATATTTCTACGATTACTTTGCGATCGAATGAACCTCTTACATATGATACCAATTTCCCTTTGTCTCACGATAGTTTACTTATCCGAGGTTTTGATCGTCGGTATCTCTGCATACCTAGTTCAACCTCGTTACCGATAAGTACTCTTTTCTCGTTCCCGTGATATGTGATCCCTTGTGAGCCAGTCACATGCTTGCAAGCTCATTGGATGACATTCCACCGAGAGGGCCCAGAGTATATCTATCCATCATATGGATGGACAAATCCCACTCTTGATCCATGTGTCTCAACCCATACTTTCCGAACACTCAATGCCACCTTTATAGCCACCCAGTTACGGTGTGGTGTTTGATGTCATCAAAGCATCCTTCCGGTAATGGTGATAAGCATGATCTCATGGTCGAAGGAATTAGGTTACTATGTATCAGAAAGCTTATAGCAATTGAACTATTAAAATGACTTGATCTTTATGCTACGCTTATCTATAGGAGTATGTCCATCATATCATTCTCCTAATGATATGACCTTGTTATTAACAACATCTCAAATGTTCATGATCAAGAAACCATGATCATCTATTAATCAACAAGCTAGTATTATATAAAGGCTTTACTAGGGACTCTAATTTCATTTACAAATCACACAAGTATTAATGTTTCTGGTCAATACTATTATAGCATGAATGTAAACATTTATCATTAACACAAAGATATAATAATAACTACATTTATTATTGCCTCTAGGGCATATCTCCAACACTTGCTTCTTCCTAGTGTCATCAACCAGTCTTTATGCACAATCTTTACAAAGTTTTTCATGTTCATATCTTGATTTGTCTTGAAGCTTTCCAAGTACTTTTTTGCTACAAACTCAGCCATGAAAGCTCTGATTTTCCACTTCTTGCCCGTGTCCATTGGATCAAATATCTTAATCATCCAAGTTTTGTGGCCTATTGACGGGCCTTGCCCATAGATACCAAGGGCATGTCTCAATGCCATATCATGTTTCCCTTATCCTCGTCTTAACGTTAATTGGTAGCTTGATACCTCTCCTTTTCTGGCAATTGTATTCTTTGATTTCACTTCTAAGCATTTCCATTGACTCAAAGATCTAACCTACATGGAAGGAAGGAGAAGTGATATCTTCCTTCCTAAAAGTCTTGAACCTGATCTCAGCTCTTTCAATAGTCGAGTCGGGGCCCAGAACTTCATCTTATTTCTCTTTCATTTTTCTCTTATGACAGTCCTCCTCCTCATCAACATGGCCAGCACAAAAATCATCATCATCTACACTTATGTCATATTCTGAATCCATAATCTCTAAGTCTGATTTTTCTTCATCACCTGAAAGTGATCCTCCTCTGCTTGCTTCTTGTTCTTCTTCATTGCTGTTGCCAGAAGTGTGTTGGATTTTTGTTCTTAATCCAACTCTTCTTGACCCTATTGGTTGCACTAGAATAGGTTCATCATTTGGAAATACAACTTGTATTTGTTCAGGGAAAATCTCTACTACCCTAGGTTCATCATCTATATGTATGAGTCTGGTCTTTGTAGGGGTGATGATAGAAGGGAGATCAACAACAGGAAAATCTACCACATCATCGCAAGTATGCTTGATTGAATCATCATGGTCAAGATAGACACTTATGAAATGATGCCAGATTGACAGAAATACTGACATTTGGTTTGTGTCATCCTCATACTTATCTGTCTAAGACCATTATTTCTCACTAGTAAGATTGTGAGGCGGTAATGAGCCTTAATCCTCCCTCCCATTCTTAACCAAGATGTTCAACAATATTTTCTAGCATACTTGGTGACCACATGAGCGGGTCAATATGATCGTACGACATAGCAGTTCCATCAACATAAGATTTGTTATTTCCTTGCCCAAGAAAGTAACCCCCCATGGTTAATTTCTACAGGGAAAAACTTGTTATTCGATCAGCATATAAGACATCCATCAACATCGTCTGAAACATTGCAACAAATCAAAGGAAAAAAAACTAAAACCCTACCAAACCCCTACCCAAACCCGCTACTTTGTACCATGGTTGGACTGTAGGAGAAACATTTAGATAACGCTACTATTGCACAGAAACATCTCCAAGTATCCGCATTGAACTCTTGAAGACGAACCCTAGCAAAAAAAATCATGATTTCTGGCTCAAAACCTTGCAATTTTGGGGAGAGCCATATACAGGAGCACGGGAGCCGTCAGGCGGACGATGTAGAGCCATCTCCGGCTTGTCCTCCGCCGGCAAAGTGCCGGTCCAGGAAGTTGCAAACCGCACAAAGATGAAGAGCGGCAACATCCATGAGTCCCGCCGTCGATCATGGCGTGCCCCCTGTCCTTTCTCGCTCCATCCTTGCTCACCTCGGAATGATCGTGAAGGGGATTTGGATTCTCTTTTGTGCGTGGAGGCAAAGCAAATATGCAAAATAGAAGGAACCCGAGTAGGATTTCGCAGATCAGTAGGGACGTCATGGTATAGAAAATGCTCCTTAGACAGACAAGTGGGTCATGACCGTGATACGTACACGTGTACGGCGGCAGACAAGTGACGACACACGACGTGGCTGTCGATGAGACAATGTGTCGTAAATAGGTACCATAGATGGCGTATTCATGAGGTCGGCTAAAATCCCAAACCCTAGAATGGGGGCCTACCACTTGTTGTCCTAATTGGTTGTTCATTTTGTACGGTAACTCCATCTTTCAAAGTTCGATAGGCGAATGAATGTCAATACAATTGTTCGAAAATCGAACATGCAGAGCCAAATTCAGATACCTACCTTGGATTTCGCTCTAGCTTTATTTTAGAAGGAAGAGACACGATTTGGGGCTACATCTTGTCAGACGGATGAGGTGGTTGCGTTGAGAAATTCAAGATTGACATATCGCGCGCACCTTCAGGCTTTAAATTGCAAGATGGAGGACATGTGCATCTCTTTTTCATCCCCTAGTTAATAATGAAAACTCAAGAGAGCAAAACGAGCCTTTAATAACCATGTCATGTGACCAGCTTGATCGGATTGCCTGCTGCCGCTGCTGGTGCAAAGAACGGATCGCCAGCAGCAACACCTTACCAACTATACAAATGTCTAATCTATTCCATATTATCTGTGTTACTGTACATATATACATGTGGGTAACAGCAGGAACATGGTACCGTGTACTAGCATGCAACAACAGCCGTAACACAAACAAAAATTGAGCAGTAAATAAGGGCGAGGAATTGAAGATTTACTGCCCACGTACGCATTCATCCATAAATAGCAAGTGCCACTACTATACTATCTGCTGCAAGTGTGGAGTCACCAAGCTGCACATCCCCTCTTCGAGTTGCCATTGTTCGGCTCCTCTCTAAACCCTATCCTATTGGGCTGATCGCGTCACTCTTTTCGTTTCTCCATTTACGTATTTTCTCATTTCACTTCTGTTCAAACAAAGAGGACAACTCCGATGAAAATACCATTAAACGATACTCCGTCAAAGTACTGAAACTGAAACCAAGAGCTTCCTGGTGCATGGAGATATTTTTTGACGGGGCAGGCGCGCGCGTGATCCCATGCGACAGGCCGTGCGTGTACTTGTGCGAGAAACAGCAAGTCCTCATCAGACATGGTGCATGCAGATCCATGGTTCGTGCGAGAAATGTTTTTCCCTTGACGAGACACGCGGAATCAATGCGGGCCGTGGACGGTCTGGGGGCCGCCTCGCTTGACGATGAAAAAGGAAAGTAGGAGAACTTGCGTCGCCTCCGATCTGGGCATTCTCTCCATCGCAAGGAAACCAGTTTTTCTTTCTCTGAAACTGCAAGGAACCGTTAATAACGACAGCTCTTGCCTAGCCGCTGCGCCATTACGAGCATCCCATCTGAAATTGCAAACGGGAGTAGTACTATAGTTAGCTGCAATCAAGCTGGTATATACTAGTACCGTTTCTTGCGGATCGACCGAATTCGGTATTCAATTCGAGCATTCGCGTACTAGTTAGATGGGTGTGTCGTTGGATCGCTGGTTGGGTATTGAACTCTTGAACCGTGAGACGGGACGCGTACAGATATGGGAACTTGCAGGAGACAGGCTTCAGTACATACCCACATGATGCATGATCCACCAAGTGATGTGCTAGCTTGCCTTGGAGTAGGATCGAGTTCCCTGCGGCCTAGTACGCACGCTCGCACTGTTCCCATTAACTTGAGTTGCTACCTACGTACTCCGCACGGCCTTCCAAAATAACATGTCTTGCTAGTTGCTACTGCTAGGTAGTAGGTACCTGCATCGGACGACATGCTCTGATCTCTCCCTCTGTTCATATACAGGAGTAGTAGTAGATGTACCTACCGATCACAGCAGGCGGTTAAATTCCTGGCTGAAACGGTGGCAAGCAGTAAATTTTACACCCTCCGTGTTTGCTTCCGGTGCTAGCTACTAGTACTAGCTGTGTACTCGCCGCCGGCTTGGTTTCGATCACTGTGTATCCCTTCGTGAGTGTACCGCCGGCACATGGCATCCGCAAATAGAAACATCGTACAACTGGGGGTTTCTTTATTTCCAGCATCTCTCGTGCATTATATATACTCCTATATATCATTGTTTAGCATCGCGTCGTCTTTGTTACTACCCATGATGATGGGGGTGTTAGTGAGCTCACGGCTTACGCATTTTGGCATGACAAGACAAGAGCCACCAACATAAACTACACGAATGGATGGTGGGCGGTTCCTCGTCGCCAGCAGCTCAAACTAAAAGATCCCTTTGTCTCCCTATAGTATACGGATCCATGCATTATCTTACGAGGAAAGGATGGACCACATGCAACTGGATGTTGTGTGCCATTCATAGATCATCAAAGTGTCAACGCCGTATTCAATTGCCGTCTGATCGAAGCTTTTCCTAACTCAACTAGCACTAGCAGGAAACACAGAGCTGGGGTTCCAGTTTTGTATCAGAGATTCAGAGTTACTTGTGCTCTGCAGAAGCCTACATAGATGCTGCCATTAGCCCATTATTCCTAACTTAACCACCAGGGGTAAAAATATACTATATGTGAACAGCATCTGAACTTCCAGTTATTTTCACGGGACAAAAATGCTTGACCTGACTAACAGATCAACGCCCCACAGTTACAGGCTATAGCAGTACAGCGAGAGGTAGACGATCGACGCTGTGCGCGCGTGCGTGCGTGCGTGCGTACTATCACTATGGCTGATGTTACCGTGGCTGGCCGAGCCGTCCCGTCCCATCTGGGAGGGGAACAACAGCTGCGCGATTGGAGCGGTCGTCGCTGTCGCCTCCGCGACTTGCCCTCGCCCGTCGTCGCTCGCAGCAGCATCAGTGCATCACCAGTAGGAATGTTCGGAGATGCTGGAACAGTAGCTCGCTGTGAGTTACAGCAATGTTGCTTTGCTTGTGGTGGCTGCTTCTGTTGCGAATCTCTCACCAGCCGATCGAGCTGCTACAACTGCTCCTGTGATGGAACGTTTCCGGACCGGATTCGGATGGACTACTATTTAGCACTGGCTGCCCAAAAGCAGCGACGTAAAGTAGGTATATGCTCGTTCCTCACATTCGATCTTGGAAAATTTGCGAGCATAATATTGTGTCGAGAAGAAGGGCGAGCTTCTTTCTGGGCCTTTTTCAATAGAATGTTTCTGGGCTTTCTTCCTTTGAACAATGGGCTTCTATTATTCTAGGTTTACTTATGACTAGGAAACATGGAATTGGGCCACGATATGTTGGACTGAGTTGTAAAGTTACCCAGTTTGTTCCAACTATTATTAGTGAATACATTATGTCAGTTTTCTTAGGAGCTTCGGCCGTGACAGTCGAAGGCATTACTACCCCGGAGGTCTCGGAACCCTTTGCATGTGCTAAGAGCATCTTCGCTCGTTGGGCGAACCTAGGCTGAAATTCGGACCTTTTTTGGCCGTACGAAACTTGATTTCGGCCTGGGTACGTCCAGTTTTCCACTCACGTACCCAGCGAGTTTCCGCGTTTAGCTAAAATTAAACAAATTTTGGCAAACTTTGGGCGAACTTTGGACGAATATAAGCGTTTTGGACGAATATGGTCGATACGGACGAACTTTGGGCGAATATGGGCGATATGGACAAACTATGGGCGAACTTTGGCGAATATGGACGATACATACGAACTTTGAGCGAATATGCCCGAATTTTGGGCGAATATGGTCTATATGGGTGAAATTTGGGCGAATATGCTCGATACGGACCAACTTTGGGCGAATATGCCCGAATTTTGGGCAAACTTTGGGTGAATCTGTCTATATGGACGAGCTTTATGCGAAATTTGGATGAATATGGGCGATACGGACGAACTTTGGGCGAATATGCCCGAATTTTGGGCGAACTTTGGGCCAATCTGGTCTATATGAACGAACTTTGGACGAATATGGTCGATATGGGCGAACTTTGGGCGAATATAGGCGAACTTTGGATGAATAAGGGCGAATATATGCTGACTGGGCAGGTCCACTCGCAGAATTCGCTTCGTCCGGCGTTTCCAGGGCGTACCTAGGATCCTGGGTGTGGCCTGGGTAGTCCGGATCAAAATTGGCCCAAATCCGGACGAAATCAGGTTTCTGAATACGCGACTGGACGAAATTTCGGAGTTCGGACCAATTTTCGGCGTCCTAGGTAGCCTACTTGAGATGCTCTTAGGCATTGTGCCTAGCTACTGATCTACAGACCATGAGAATTCTCGTTTCATCTAATTGCTTAAATGTTGTCCAGGAGATTCAAGGTGAGAAGCCGCAAGGGAAAACATTGCATGATCATCAAAGAGATAACATCAAGAAAGGAGGAATTCCATTAGGTGTTTTTCAGGCATGAATGGCGAGAAGCTAACGGGAGATGTACATAGTTTAGCTAGAAAGGCAGCTTCCTTAGAGTGTGGTAGTGGTAGACATTTGTGGTTTATTCATCCCCAAGTCGGTATGGGGATTTCTGTAAACTCTCTGATAGTTGAGTAATAAAGCATGTGATTCTACTAAACAACTTATTAGTGAATGCAACTTGTGCTCTTGTTCCGGAAAATCATATTTGCAGGTGTTGTGCAAGTGTTACGCCAAGTTCTGCCTGAAGTACTTCAACGGTGGGCCAGGCTCAGTAAGGCATGATGTTGTTCTTTTTATTTATCCTTTTTGTTTTTTGTTTTGGTTTTCTCGCGTCTCTTTCTTTCCCCATTTTATTAATTCATACTACAAAATATTAACGTGATTTTTCACGAGCTAACGTGTTTAAAAAAGGCACACAGGTTACAAAATATTCATGCTTTTGAAAAATATTCATACAAATCTGACATACATAAATATTTATTTTTCTAATACCAAATATTTGCGAATCATTAAAATCACTTTATAAAAAAACTAGCTGAATGCCCGTGCGTTGCTACGGGATAGTAAAACTATATAAACACATAACTGAAACAATTGCCATAAATTCAAAAAAGATGTCAGACGACATGTGGTGTGTACTTATACATCGACAAAGACCAATTCTCTCTTCAACCTCATTCTTTTTTGAAATTATTTTTGAACTTTAGCATACATAACATAGTGCTGCAAGCTAGCTGTCAAGAAAACAAGGTTCTGATGTTAGTAGATTTGAAGTCACCCGATCAATGACTTCTTGATTATTCTCTAAGTTTCATCCAATATAGTTTTACTATAAGCTTACGAACTGATCTGTAAACATGTGAAACATACAACTATCATATAAAGATGAATCACCGAGGAAGCATGTGATGCAAAATCTTGATTCTCTTCATACTCATACACAATACAAGAACTATGATAGCAAATTTCCGTAGCAGAATCACTCTTGCCCCCTATCGTCTTTTTTTGGAGAATCTTCAATACAATATTGCCAAATAGCCAGATCTGCTCCATCAAGCTTAGGGTTCTCTCCGCGGAAGCATGAAGGATAATGACTGTCGACTCAACAATACCAACAATACAGAGACCACAACCTTGAAATGGGCTAGAACAACGAACACGCGGTCTCTGAAATTTATTACAGAAGCACACACATGCACATATCAAAATGAGCCTAAACGGTTGAATCCAAAATGTTACACATGCAAAAATAAGTCAGCTATGATAGCTGACTATACTTGGTCGTCTCTCCAACAAGCAGCACCTGACTATAATTAGTTGTCTCCCTAACAAGCACCATAAAAGTTGCAGTTTTGCTGAAACATTTCAGTCCATTTTTCATATTAATTATATGACACACCTTAATATTCCTGATAAAAGTAACACGTTCACGAGGCGTTGCAACATGGGAGAAAAATATGTATCGAAGCTGCGGCATATCGCAAAAACCAGTCAACTTCAACACGTTCATAAGACGCTTTTTCCTCTTCACCTCCACCATTGACCAGCTCCGGTGCACGTAAGGCGTTGCCGCTGACGGCTTCCCCACACACTTGGGTCAGTGTTAGCAAAGGATGCACTGATTTTGCAAAGTCCTTTTCTCTCTCGAGGATGATCTATATTCTGGGTTTAATCACAAAATTCTCTAACTTTTAAACAATATTACCCATTTTGAATTTAAGATGTTTTAGTTTTTTTGTTAAGCAAAGAAGGTGAGAATAGTGGTCAGAACTGCCACATGGACAGTGTGCTATTCACTTGCATTTGGTCCCCATATTTCAGCTAAACATATATATACCTATGAGATATGAGATCAATATATGTGCTACACAAAATAATCAGTTCATCGACTAATTTTATTTTCCATATGTTAGTATATCCTTAGAGAAATTATTTATCTACTGAAGTCCACGGAGATTGAAGGAGCTACAAGAAGGCATTGTTCATGCCATCTTTTTTTTGAGAGAGATATGCCATCTATTTATTATTTCAGTAGTCCATCTGTCATTTAGTAAATGAAAAAGGAAAGAAATAGTGAATGTACAGCTAATCTAAGAGGCGTTATGCTTGGGCTATAGATCAGTTATAATTCTGTATGGTACATGAGACCTAGACCCATCTCTGTAGGAAAATCACCGGATGATCTCGCATGCTATTTTCACCTTCTAAAGTACAATATGAATATAAGAAAATGTCTGCAACAAAATGAAAGAGTACATCAATTGATTTGAGGAGAACTAAGAACTCAACAGTGCCAGATGTATTATCCAGATACCTATTTATATTCTGACGACCCGAGGACTTGGAAACCTCCGTCGTTGGACCTCCTAGCTCAAAACACCTAGCTGCAGTTTCCAGCTGATAGATATTGACATATATCTATTTCCATTACATATTTGACCTTTTATGACATTTCATTGTTCTCGTTAGCAAACCAAGCAGTAGCTAGCAATTGCACCAATACTATATCATCCTAGATCAGCAGACCCAGACCCAAACTACTGTATCCAAACCCCAGCTGCCATCAAACGAAATGGCCGACAAGCACACAATATAAAAAAGAAACAATTTAGGTTAAAGCAAGCACCCACCGGTCCTCTTCAATCGAGTATGTGCCGATTCCGTGGAGAATCTATAACACGCAGGAAGATAGAGCAGAGGTCGACCAATCGGGCGCCAAGCCGTCCTTTGCTGGGATCCCCCAATCTGGTGACGCGACGCTCCAGCGACCCGCCGGCGGGCCGATCCACGCGAACTGCCCCACTGCCCGGCCATGGCCGCAGCCACCAAGTTCCCGCTGCCTAAAGCCCCACTTTATTAAAGGGGCCAATCCTAACGAAGAAGAGATGGCAGGGCTGCGGGGGATCTGGGTTCACTCGAACCGTTTTTTTCGGGATGGCAGTGGCGTATTACCCTATTGTTGGGAGGGCAAAATCGTTCATAAAAATTCGGACGGAAACCACGTGAGCGTACCTACCTCTAGAGAAATTAGTAGATAGATATTAGTATAATTGTTTTGATTAACCAAATATAAAATTAGTACTCCCTCCAAGTTAGTCGGACTAGGGTTTAAAAATCCATGTACTCCTTCCGTTTCAAAATATAAGATGTTTTAGGTTTGTAAAGAAAATGAATCTAGACTTGTTTTAGTGTGTAGATTCATTTTAAAGATGAGTGATCGTACATACTAAAATAAGTCTAGGTTCATTTTTTTCATAAACCTAAAACATCTTATATTTTGAAACGGATGGAGTAGTTTATAGCGGAACACGCTTGCTTCATACGCAGCTTCCTCTTTGTGGGCTGCCCCAAAACAGCCCCAACTAACAAATACTATAGTGTTTTTACCTTTTCGAATTTGAACAGTTTTTAAGTTTAAATAATTTAGTGAACAGTCTCCGCAGCTATTTGAAATATTCAAATCTGAAAATTGTTGATATTCGAAACTACTGAAATTCTAAAATTTGTCATACTTAAAATTTGTTCGAATTATAAAAATTGTTCAAATTCAAAAACGGTTCATATTCAAAAAATGCTTAGATCTGAGAATTATTCATATTTTAAGAATGTTCAGAAGACACAGAAAAGCAAAAGAAATAGAAAAGAAAAAGAACCAGAAAAAAAGAAAAAAGAAACCCTAAAAATGTAAAAAAAACATTAAATAGGCCGGCCTAACGCGCGCGCCTGCATGAGCGGCGCCCTATAAACGCACACGTTGAGCCATAAATAGAGTTTGCTATGCCAACCAGGGCGGCAGTTACCGGCTGCGGCACACCTCCCGGTGTATGGGCCTGGCCCATTAACGTCCGATGTTTTTTTCTTTTGTTTATTTGTCGTTTTTTATTCTTGTATTTGTTGTTTTTCTAATATTTTCTGTTTCTTTTTTTAAGATTTGCAAAATGTTAAAATTTGGAAAGTTCAGATTTTAAAATTGTGAAGATTTTAAAAAAAAATTGGAAAGTTGAGACTCAAATTAGAAAATGTTCATATAGATTAAGAAACTTCATCTTATAAAATTGTTAATTTTTTTGAAAATGTTTGGAGATTTTTCCAAAACCCAAAACCAAAAGAAAACCAAGAAAGCGGGACAGGAATCCAGAAAACCAACCCAGAAACCGGACAGAAACCGACCCGCGTTTCTGGGCCTCGCCCAGAGGCCGAAGAGTGAGTGTGCGGTGGGCTGAGCTGCCGTCTAGAGTGGACCAGGCTAACAATAACTACTTTGGGGCTGATCATGTATGCTCCAACTTGAACTGGCCCTTTATGGGACAACAGAAGAATTACACTTGATTCCTCGCATATATGCCCAAAAGAAATGATCGATCATTGATCGGATGCCAATAAAAATTGACTGATCCTTGACACCTCTCTCTGTAAAAAAGGTTGGTGATGCACTACCAGAATAAATGTACGTTCCTACATATTTGCATTTACTGCCGGACAGAGACAACATATCCTTATCACAGAACATCCACTTTGCAGCTATTTCAGCAAGTGAATGAGGAAACAAAGGAGTATTTTCGGAGGTGAAAGATCGGAGTTCATGACTTCCCATAGCCTAAGTCTAGGGTCGATAGTACATGCAACCGGAAATACCGACTTGATAAGAACATCTACAAGAGTTGAGGCAAACAAATATAACTACCAAATACCCAAGAACATGCTTCAATGGATCCCTTATCCTATTTTGTGGTCCGAAAAAATTCGCATCAGGCTTCACATTTTTGCCTCTTGTGATGCATATTTGGATCAAACCGGCAACAAAAACAATTTCCATCGCGCCTACGAACCCCTTCAGCCTCGCGCTTGGTTCCTTTCCCCTTCCCCGTGTGAGCGTCCCCACTACGACCCGCCAAATCTCGCCCAATTCTAGCCAGCCTTGCTCCATGGTCGTTCCCCAGTAGCCCTCCCCAGGCCCGCCTGCTCCGGTAGCCTAGGATGGTCGACCATGCTCAAACATTCCCACGAATCTCTGGCCATCACCGAGCAGATTCTATCTGTCATCGCCCTCAGCCAGTTATCTGTGGGTCCACACCACTCCATTGAGCTTCCATTTGGTGGTCACTAGGTGCCAAAACGGCCCGTGGCACGACCCGCCCTTACATGCTACCATGGGGGCCTTCGTGACCCTCACCGCTCGAATCTATGATTTCGATATGAACTAGGATGTTCGGAAGGATCCCGGCGAGGAGTGGTGGTCATGGTTTGACTACAAAACCGCTAGCTTCATGTTGTATGCGATGAACTCTATGTTGTATGCCATGAACTTTGAGTGTTTGGTTGATCTGTTTGGAACTTGATCTCATGAACTATTTGTGTCATAGTTGGTGAAATATTTGTGTGTTGTAATATTTAAGTACTATTTGTATTTTATTTGTTTTTAGAATCGTTTATAAATGAGTTTCATGATATTTCTGTCACATATGTTTGCAATTGTGATATACTAGGGCACAAGGTGTGGTGCCTGTATTTCATGTCGTAAAACCCAAGTTTTAGTATGTTCCAAATGTGAATATATGGCATAAGGTGTGATGTCCTATTTTGCATCATCTAGAATTTTGTCGTTAACCTAATTCACATCATCTGAAAAGGGAGCCCTATATTTCATGCCCTAAAAGCCAAAAAATGGTGCCCTAGAACTGTTTTATATCGTCCTATTTGCACCATTTGTTGGAGATGTTGTCAATTTATTGCGTGGACCTCTAAAAATCAGAACGCTGTTGGCACGCCGGTCCTGCATCTGCATGCATGCCCAGGAGGACCAAGGGTTGCTGTATCTACAAGAAAAACGCATTAGGATTTAGGCAGGCGGTCGTTGGTACGTACGTGGCTACCGAAGCTGGCTGGAAAGAGGCTGAGAGTTGC
The DNA here is from genome assembly GCA_916181665.1 of Avena sativa. Lineage (NCBI taxonomy): Eukaryota > Viridiplantae > Streptophyta > Magnoliopsida > Poales > Poaceae > Avena > Avena sativa. The sequence goes on along the minus strand of OV702280.1, from coordinate 396,011,903 downwards.
GCTGTTGGTTCGTTCCCTCTGCGTTGTGGTCCTCTGCCGGTCGATCGATCGATCGATGGGTGCATCATCCATCCCCTTTCCGCATCATGAGAGGTCAATTTGCGAACACAGAGAGGCCACGCTGGCGCGGCGCCGTGTTCATGCACTACCACCGTACTCCGTAGTGGGTGTCCTCCTTTCCAAGCAAGTCCACAATGATTAGATTAGCTAGCCTCGGAACAAAGAAGAAGCACTTGTCAGGTGTGATGTCGCCGACTATCAATTCACACCACGAGAAGACCCTAGCCTGGCCCCACTGTAAGGTGGTGTGCGCGCATGTGTTGCTCATAATAAATTAAGCTCCTCCTGTCGAAAAGTCAAACGTGTGCTCGAGCGATGGATATCTACTCCCGGGAACACGAGTCACTACCAGGTTTTTATTAGTTGCTCGCCGTCCCGTCACAGACATGCAGCATGAGCGGATGAGCCTAGCAGCATTTTCGCCGGGGAAATTGTAGCCACGACGTGAGTTAACCAAATTTATTTGCCCAGACAGCCATACGTACTCCTGCAGCACTGAGTCCTGCACGTAGGAGCAGAGCGGGACAGGCATGATTCGATCGCATGCACTGAGTCGCTGTAGAGTTCCCAATGGAGCACGCAGGCAGGAGCGTTTTGGAATCGGCAGTAGTACCGCCGGCCACATGACATGCTAGTGATGATCATCGTATGCACCATAACCGGCAGAGCCTGCCTATCACGTCACACTGCTACAAGTGGCGGCATCTACCAAATCCGGCGAGCCTCCACTACGCACAGTGCAGCCCGCCAAGGTCGGAAACCGGAAGCAGCGGGCGCCGCTTCCGCGGTCGCTTTCCGGCACGGAGCGAGCGAGGGAGCGGACCGTCTCCGACGCCCGCCGCCAAGGAAAAGAGTCCAGGGAACGGGAGGAATTCTTTTCCGGATTCGCGGCGGCAGGAGAGAGAGAAGAGGGTGTGGGTAGGTGGCCCGTCGGTCGGTCGGTCCCGTGCCGTGCCGCCTGCCGCGCCGCTTGTCTTGTCGGCGCGGGTGGCACGAAGCGACCGGCCCGCGGGTGGCGACGAAGCGGAACACTGGTGACCGATAGCGAGGCGTCACTAGGCTCGGCCGGCCCCGAGCCAGTGCACGCGCGGGCGCGCGGGCGCCAGGCCGACGGAAGGCGATCGGGATGTGGGAGGACCACGACAGCATGGGCAAGTTGCGCACCGGCACTCACGCAGGGAACGCCAGTGGCCGGTTTAATAATCGACCGGCACGCACGCACGCTGGCTGGCGCGCTGGAACAACCGTCCAAGTGCCGGCCGGCGGGCGGAGTCGGCAGTGGAATTCCAGGGCACGAGCCATTATCCGCTCTGTATCGCTCCACCCCACCCCCTTGTTCCCTTCTTAATGCACCATGATTAGCAGCAGTGCTAGGCCAAATTAGGGGTTTTGTTTAGTCGTCGGCGAAAGGAACGCCTCGTTGTATTCCTCGTTACTCCACCGGCTGGCCGCTTTGTTTATTGAGCGTACGCGCAGATAAGATAGCAACGGCCAGCTCCCACTACTTGTCGCCGCCGTGTGTCCCGGCCCCCCGCGTCCCTGTCCCGAGCCCCTCTTGCTTCCCTCGCCACCCAACGACACCCATCCCCACCGCTAAACACCAATGCACGGACTGCGAGTTCCGATACGGACGTGGTTGCCGTTATATTCTGGGTCGATCCGTTCATCTCCGTCGCGGCGGTCTCACTCCACCCGTAGCTTTGCTCTTGCATGATCAAGCGTTTTATTGCCGGTGATGACAGGTGATCAGGTCAAGTGGTCGCCTGTTCGTCAGTACTATGGTACAGGAATATCTATTGTTAGTTAGTTATTGGATCGACGAAGTGGTGCAATTAGAATATACAGCTCGGCAATGGGCTTGTAGTATTGATTAGCACGGACCGACCGACCGGCGCCCTGTTGGATAAAACGAACTGGCCGGAGCTAGTATTTTATGCACCCCGGCCACTGCGTCGACTCACGCAAACAGATGATCCAACTGCGATTATATCCGAACGAACGCTACGAACAAGGCGCATACTCCAGGTTAGTAACTTTAATACATCAAGGTTAGCCGGCCATGCTGCCCTGTGCACACTGTCCCGCAGTAGTCCATAAACTGGGCTGTGGGCATCACCGACAAAAAATCAAGGGGCGGGAAGAAGTCGTCACGGCCGCTGCGCCGATTCTACTAGAACTCCGTCTTCTCACTCCTACCCCCGTGACGACTCTCGGAGCTCCCAAGTCTCGGCTCCAACCACGGCACGGGCCCCACGCGTGACCGCGGATTCCACCCACGCCCTATGCCGCCTCAACACGTCGCGTTCCTATCCGCCCCGCACCGACCTGCTGCCCACCCGGCGCCGCCCGCAACCATCGCATCGGGGCCGTCCGTCCCCCGTACCGTAACGTACATCCCCATCCCGCCCGCCGACCCGAACCGATGGACCGCGGCACCGGCACGCACGAGCACCTCACACCTGGACCCCGCCGCACACCTGCAGGAGAGGAGACCTACGCGTCAGGGTCACGAGCTACCACTAGTAGTACTAGTCCAGTGGTAGTACGGTGGAGGGGGGGGGAGGGGGGGGGGACGGACGTGGCAAGGCCCGATGGATGCGGCCGCATGAGCAGGATAGAAAGGGAAGCGTGGTGGATGGATGGGACGTGATTAGGCGGTGCTGATCGCCTTGCGTTGGACGTCATTAGGGTGCATGATTAGCACCAGATAATGGGGCATTGGGCGGGCGGGCGTTGCCGTCGCTGGCAAGCAAGTTGACGTCTGGGTCTCGGCTTGGCCGGATGCGAGGACGGGTGGATGGATGGGCGGAGTGGGGATGCCGTGGACAAGCAGGGAAGCGTCCGCGTCCGCGTCGGCGCGCGTCACCCGCCACGCCAGCCAGCCACCTAGCATGGCCGCCCCCCGCTATCGGTCGCCTCGTCTACTACCTCATGTCGGTGCGCGCGGTTGGCCAAATTACTACGTCCGCCACCAAACCTACGTACGGCGCCCGCGGCCGATGACATGTGACCCCGTTATTTAGTACTCCAATCCCTGCTGCTGGTGCAACGCGTACGGGGATTGCTTTATGCCGCGCTTGACTCAGAAAACGAGTACGGTATACGCGCATGATTTGGTCTCGCGTGGAAACCACCAAATGGTCATCGCCAAAACTGTCTTGTTGCATCTAACCACTGTTTCTCTCGTTACACATATACTCGTTTTTTTTTTTTCGGTGCGCTGCAAGTTCAGTTAAAAAATACTTTCTATTTTCGTTTGTATACAAAAAAGATAAATTTCATCTTGAAATAAGTTTTTCGTTCCTTTATACACCACAAGTTTGTTTATCACCAACTCAAAATAGAACCTTTTCTTTACTGAAACTTTGCACAAGAATACACAACATGTGTACATGCATAAAACTACGATTAAAAAGATTAAAAAAACCGAGCACTAGTGCTCCTGAGTGACACAAATCCTCTATCTGGTCATCGATAATATATAAATCTACCTTGACTACACGCTCCTACAAGGATTCAAGATTCAAAAAAAATTGCTGGTTTAAAAAAATCTGTAAAATTTGGATTTGACCAAATTTAAGGGAAAAATAATTCTAACCCAATTTTTGAGATTTGGTTCTTTAGAGCAACACATGTTGAAGTGATGGCTATTTAAAAGGATACTAATTTTTATTTATAGGAAACCTTCAAGGAAAAATTCGGAGCATCTCTAGCCTTGGCTCCCTAACTGGCCATCGAGCGCATCGGACACGAAACCGCGCTCACTAGGCTGCCTGGGACGTATTGTCCGGTGAAGACCAATAGGCTGACTGGCGTGTCTAGCTCGTCGACACGTCACAGGGAGCCATCTGGGCCGCCAGGCACGAGGCGATGCATCGGCCAACACTGGCACCAACGCATTACCCATTTCTTCCCTCCCAGTTGTCGCGCATCTCTCCTTGTCTCCTACTCCTAAAAAATTGCCACCGTCGTGGCCGTCCATTCGACGCCGACATATCGCACCAGAATCTCACCCGTCCCGATTGCCGTTGACGAGCTTCATCTGCTTCTATTGGGTCATCTAGGCACTCGCGGAGACCTTGTTTGGCCGGCTTGCGCCCATGGTGTTCGGTTGTTATTCTTGGAAGGTTTCGATGTACGCGGTGATAACATGATGATCCAACGTTTATGAAGGAGGAGGCCGATGTCAACACTGATGAATAGGACCACATGGCGGTCCTCGCTTGTCTTCTATGGCGACATGCCGATGAGCTGAAGAATGCCTCTCCCAAATGTGGAGGCTTGTCGGATGGGAGACAGAAGAGAGAAGAGCATGATGAGGCAGAGGATGGAGGGGCATGCCATGCTTCACACAGTTTACTTTGATGATACTGCAACATATGCCAAAGGATTTTAATTCGTGTGGCTATAGAGTGGACAAGAATTTATGCATGTGTGTGGTGCATCATGTGAGGACCTATAACTCCTAATTGAAGCAGAAGAAAGACTTCGTGGGAATGCTAGGTTTCTCCTCATTCCCGGAGACGCAAAAAGACGAGTAGATGCACATGTCTAAGACCATAGCCGATGAAGCCATGTACCGATTCTACAAGGTGATGATCGAAGTGTTTGAGAATGACTATTTGAGAGGGCCAAATGAAGCATAGAGTGCTAAGATCATGGCACAAAATGAAACAATAGGATTTCCTGTGATTCTTGGGAGCATCGATTGCATGCACTGGTCATGTAAGAATTGTCCCTTTGCTTGAAAGGTTTGTATAAAGGCCATCAGATATTGCAGTGTGATACTTGATGGAGTGGCGGATCAAATTTCGCATGTTTTGTTTGGCATGGCTGGATCTCACAATAAAATCAACATGTTGCAGCGCTCTATGGTGTTTGTAGAAATTTTGAAGGTCATGCTCCAGAGTGCAACTACGAGATCAATGGCTACCCATACAAATAAAGGATACTACCTAATTGATGGTATTAATCTAAATGTCGGTATTTTTTAATACAATATCCAACCCTCTCGGTCCAGCAAAGTCTCACTTTTCTTCATGCTTGGGGAGTTGAGGGAAATATGTCTAGAAAGCATATGGTGTGTTACAGTCTTGATTTGCAATTGTTTGATACCCTGCTATTACGTGGTCTTAAGATCAGATGTCGGAGGTGATGAACGTGCGTGTGATCATGCACAATGTGACCAAAATGCGGAGGCACGCCACTCATCGATGCCACAATGGATCACATTATTCTACCATATGCGTATCACCAAGGCAGGGACTCTATCCACTATGGGACACTTTGAGGACGGTAACCAAACACATACAAGTTTGGGGCATTTTCACAATTTAATTGGAGGCTCTCAAGTAATAACCATGAACCTTTACCCCCACAAAGATTAAGCTTCGAGTTACTCCAATTGTATATTCCAAGAACCAAAGAGTAAAATATCTTCTAAAAATCCTCCTAGAGAATTCAAATCGACGCACCAAATGTAATGGCAAAAACACAAGTGCTCAAGTCCTTCACGTCCAAATTCCACCAAAGCTATGGAGAATAAAAGAGAAAGAACACAAGATAAGAACAACATATTGATGGAGCGCTGGGTTGATGTAGGAGCACTTCGTTGGAAACCCCAAGAGCAAGGTGTGAAGAGCACAGCAACAAGCTTTCCCTCAGTAAGAAACTGAGGTTATCGAACCATTAGGAGGAAGAAAATGTCACACATGTGTTGCAAGAAACGTGGAAACCTGCACAAACTCAAGACTTTGCCCCAACGAACAGTGAGGATGTCCAACTCACCGGTTTGCTGTAACAAAGGATTAACTGTATGGTGTGGAAGGTGATGAGTGGTTTGCAGCAAGTAAACAGTAACAATGGAAGATGTATCAATGATAAAGGTTGGACCGGGATCCATAGTTCACTAGAGGTGCTCTCCTTAGATAAACAACATGGCATGAAGGATAAACAAATTACAGCAGGGCAATTGACAGGAACTGAGCAAGGCATAACAATGCAATACTAGACAAAAAGATCCTATGAGATTCGGTTGGGCAATACAACAAGATACATGTTGCGTGCACCCAATGTTGACGTGGGACACTTCGTTGGAACCCCAGGAGCAAGGTGTGATGAGCACAACAATAAGTTTCCCTTAGTAGAGACCGAGGTTATCGAACCAGAAGGAGGAAGGAAACGTCACATAGGTGTTGCAAACAACGTGAAGACCTGCACAACACAAACTCAAGACTTTGTCCCAACGAATCAGTGAGGTTGTCAAGCTCACCGGTTTGCTGTAACAAAGGATTAAACGTATGGTGTGGAAGGTAATGGTGGTTTGCAGCAAGTAAACAGTAACATGGAAGATGTATCAATGGTAAAGATTGGACCGGGGTCCATAGTTCACTAGAGGTGCTCTCCTTGGATAAACAACATGGCATGAAGGGTAAACAAATTATAGCCGGGAAATTGACAGGAACTGAGCAAGGCATAACAATGCAATACTAGTCAGAAAGATCCTATGAGATTCGATTGGGCAATACAACACGATACATAGACCGTCATCCAACTGCATCTATGACTAGAAGTCCACCTTCAGGTTATTAGCCAAACCCTGTCCAGTATTAAGTTGCAAGCAACAGACAGCTGCTTTAAGCAAACTGTGTAAGGTAAACAATCCACTTGTTCCATGAACAAGAGACCGTTGTTTTCTCCCTAGTGGCAATAGCACATCTACAACCGAAGAGATTTCTGTCACTTCCCTTGGAAACTAGAGGCATGAACCCACTATCGAGCATAAATACCCCCTCTTGGAGTCACTAGCAACTACTCGGCCAAGATATCAACTAACAATGGAGAGCATGCAAGATCACAAACAACACAGACATGATAGAATCATAAACACAAAACCATTAACCAAACTGACATAATAATCTCAATATCCAAAGGATCCCCGCAAACACAACATGCATGATTACAAATAGATTAGATCTTGATCATGAACGGAGCTCACAAGATCTATACATGAAAGCACAAGGAGGAGATACAACCATCTAGCTACTACATGGACCCATAGTCCAAGGTGGAACTACTCACGCATCATACCGGAGAGAAGGCCTCCGGGATTATCTCCCCTCCGACAGGGTGCCGGGATGAACTTTAGATCCTCCCGATCTAGGGACGATGGTGGCGGCGGCTACAGAAGGTTTCGTGGAGTTCTGATCGGCTACTTAGGGTTTCTGCATCGGGGGCTTCTTATAGGCGAAGAGGCGAGGCCGGGAGGCGACCAGGGGGCACACCCTGCCCAGGCGCGGGCCCACCCCTGGTCGCGCCTAGGGGTTTTGGCCGCCCTGGTTCGCGTCTCCATCTCGTCTTCTGGATTCGTGTCCCTCACGGTAAAATATTGACTTTAGCTTTTGTCCCGTCCAATTCCGAGAATATTGATTTTCTGTCTTTCTGGAACCAAAAACAGAAGAAAACTGGTAACTGGCAGTGTGGCAACTTGTTAATAGGTTAGTTCGAGAAAATATATAAAAACACCTCAAAGTGTAGACAAAGCAAAGCAAAGTAGATACTAAACAAGCATGGAGCATCAAAAATTATAGATGCATTTTCGACGTATCAAGCATCCCCAAGTGAAAGAACATGTTGGGCCCCCATGTGTGGTTTTGGTAATTAATGACAATCTTTATGGACTAATGTGTGTATTAAGTTATACTTGTAGGATTTGTAGGTTGGTCCATTGGCATCTCTTGGAGCATGTGTTGGCTTCAAGGTCGATGAAATGAGAAGAAGATGTGTTGTGCAAGCTCAAAATGCGGCATCTATAGAAGATCTCATGTTTGATGCTTGCCATCCTCGGTGATCATGGATCGATGATGAAGAATCAAGAAAGGCATTCAATCTTGAGAAGGTCAACATCGTCTACATCGAACTCAAGTAGAATGGTCAAGGCAAAGGTATAATATTGATAGGTTTTCCCTTTTGCTGGTCTCATGTTGTTAGTGGGAGACCAGGTTTAGGATAGATAGCCGTACTATCAAGAGGGGCTCTCGAATGAGTAACTCGATCACATCGTTCGGAGAGAGCTCAAAACTTTGCATACTTGCATCATCATATTTGGTTGTTATTTGTTATTATCCATGTGAGGATATAGAGCTTGTGGTAATCTCCATAACAAGCTCTAGGTCATCAAAAACGGATTTGCCTTTTATATCTTATTGCGTTTTGATCTTGGAGGTTTTACCGGTTTGTATTTTAGAGATAAGTAAAACCTTCCATTATTTAGTTCTTACTCATGTGAGTATTTAGAGCTTTTGTTAATCTCCATGACAAGCTCTAGTTCATCGAAAACGGATTTCATATGCATTTTCTATTATGTTTTTGATGTGGGAGGTTTTATCGGTTCGTCTTTTTGAGAGAGGTTAAACCTTTCGTCATTTGGATATATCCTCCCTTTATGTACTATGATGTTTATTTGTATGATCTTTTAGAGCTTGTTGTCCTCTTCGAAATGAGCCCAAGATCATCAAAATCGGAGTCCGGATGCAAAAGTTATGGCCGTTTTCGTTCAGGGATGACCGGTAGTACCGGACCAGGGTCCGGTAGTACCAGAGGTCCGGTAGTACCGCCCCTTAGTACCGGTTGGTACTGAATAAGGTGAGTTTGGCGACCTGGGATCCCCAGGGAATGTCCGATAGTACCAGAAATGTCCGGTAGTACCGGGATTCGCATTTTTGGGCTTCAACGGTTGGATTTTCGGGGGACCTATTTAAGGGGCCTTCTTCCCCAATGGTTCCCCAACCATTCTTGCAAATTTTCCCCTCCATTGTTGACCTTCTTGAGCTTGCTTTCTCTCAATCCCTCCGATGATTCTTGCATATTCTTGAGGGATTTGAAAGAGGAGATCTAGATCTACAATCACACCAATCAATCTCTCCTCTAAGTGAGGGGAACATATTGGGATCTAGATCTTGGAGTCTTTTGTGGAATTCCTCCATTGTTCTTCCTCTCTTATTCCCCCATAAGCTTTTGTAGCTTTTGTGGAATTTGGGAGAGAGGGATTTGAGCACCTTTGTGGTGTTCTTGCCATTTGCATTTGGTGCATCGGTTTGAGTTATCCTCGGAGGATTTGGTTCGTGTGACTCATTGGAGCTTGTCCCTCTTGGGTTCTTGGAACCCTAGACGGTTTTGTGGCCTTGGTGGCATTGTGGCCTTTTGTGGCATTTGTTGGGAGCCTCCAATTAAGTTGTGGAGAAGTGCCCCAACCTTGTGAGAGGTTCCGGTTGCCACCGACAAGTGCACCGATAGTGGAAGCGTGGATCGATCCCGTTGGGGTGAGATTCACCGGAGAATAAGGGAGGCCTTTTGTGGCGTTGGTAGTTTGATACCACCCCCTCTCCAAACGAGACGTACTCCATGTTGGGAGGAACTCGGTAAAATTTCGGTGTCCCCGCGTGCCTTGGTTATCTCTATACCCGAGCTCTTTACTTATGCACTTTACATTGTGATAGCCTTCGTGCTTGAAGTAATATATACTATCACTTTGTTGCTTATATTGCTTAGCATAAGTTGTTGGTGCACATATGTGAACCTTAGTTGTTCTAGGTTGTGATTAACAAAGTAAACACTAGTTTTATTCCGCCTTTGTTGAGCCACTCTAGGAAAAGTTTTAATCGCCTATTCACCCCCCCCCCCTCTAGGCGACATCCGTATCCTTTCAATTGGTATCAGAGCCCGGTCTCTCATTTTAGGCTTCACCGCCTTGAGAGTAAAGATGTCGGCTAGAGGATTAGTGCACAATGACATGTTCACATTCAATGGCACAAATTATGATATATGGAAAAATCGCATGCTCATTCATTTTCAGGACATGGACCCAATTTAGAGCGTATTGTAGATATAGGTTTTTCTCCTCCAATGGATTTCAAAAATATATCTAGTGAGGATGAGAAAAACTTATATCTCAATGCTCAAGCTTATAATGTGCTTGTTAATGCTTTGAGCTATGTAGTTACATCTTCAATCATTCCTTTTTGGAGCGCTCATGAGTTATGGACAAAACTTCAAGATAAATATGTTGTGTCCAACATTATTGAGGATGATTGTATTGCTTCCACTTCCGGTCAAGATGAGTTGTCATCCTCTACCACTTCACCAACATGTGACTTTTCACAAGGTAATGATATGGTGAGTGGTGATAGAAATTGCAATATGGATAATGTGTTCACTATTTGTAATCCCTCATATCTATCTAGTTGCAATGATCTGTCTTTGGACCTTAACACTTCTAGCACTCAAAATTCCTCACATGCTTGTGTTAATAGTCCTTGCATATCATGTAGAAATGACTTGAATAAATATCATGATGATATGCTTGTGTTGTCTTGTTTCCATGATAAAAATGCTTCCATTTCCTCTAGTGCTTGTGTTGCTAACCATGTAGAGGAAACCGAAGATTCTATGGGCCAAGACATTGTTTTGAATGAAGCCACATATGCAATCTCATCTTCACCTTCTTCCGGTACCCACCTATGCCTTATGGCTAGGGATTCTAAGGTAACTCCTACTTTGGAACCCATTACCTCTTGTGATGAGGAGGATGTGGATAATGTGGAAGAAGAGCTTGACATTGATGATTTATATGAGAAGGGTGAGATTGTTTATCGTGCCCTTGTTAAAAAGGATATTGCTTGCTCTAACTTTGTTGAAGTCTTGGACTTTGCTATTAAGAGAAAATAACATATTGATAAGTTAGAAACACAAATTGAGGTGCATGATAACAACGTTGATACAATGTGTAGTATTGAGCGTGAGTATGCTAATATAATTGCAAACCTAAATAAAGCTCTTGAAGAGGAACAAACCTCCAAGGAATCTCTTGAGGAGACCTTTGCTTTAGAGCTATCTAGAGTAAAGGAATCTCATGATAGAGATCTTGAGGTGGCAAGTGATCTCAAAAGTAAAAATGATGAGGCTCAAGTTGCTTATGCTAAACTCCTTGAGGATTTTGAGCACCTCAAAAATGGCTCTAGGGTCATAAAGGGTGAGCTCATCAAACTCACCGAGTCACATGGGCAACTTAAAGCCTCATATTCAAAAGAGCTTGCCAAGTTGCCCTCACCTCTTTCAAATAGTGATGATGCTTGTGCTACTAACTCTATTTCTTGTGAAGCATCTATTTTGAAGGAGAATGTTGAGCTAAAGGCTCCACTTGCTTTGCTAACTATCAACTATGGGAAATTAGAAGAAAGTCATGTTAAGCTCTCGAGCTCGCATGAGAATCTTCTAGTCTCTCATGGTAGGCTAAAGTTAGCTCATGAGGCCATTGTGTCAAAGGTAACATCTAGTGGGCCTCATGTGGACATTAGCACTACATCTACTCCAAATGTTATATTGCCATGTGCTAGTCCTTGTAGTTCATCCTCTCACAACCATGATATATCTCATGATAAATTACATTCTGTGCCTTGTTGCTCTAACAATGTAGCATCTACTTCCTTTAGTGTTTTTGTTGAAACTAACCATGTAGAGGAAATCAAAAGGCTCAAGGCTCAAGTCACTTCTTTGAAGAATGACTTGAGAAAGGGTCATCAAGGGAAGGTCACACTCAACAAAATCTTGAGTGTGCAAAAATCCCCCAATGACAAGAGTGGTCTTGGATTCAACTCCAATGTCAAGAACAAGTCCACTATCAAGTTGAAGCACAAGGACAACAAGAATAATGGCCAAGATCAAGTCAAGAATCCGGCCAACATTGTTTGCTTCAAGTGCCAGGAAGAAGGGCATCATGTTAGATCTTGCCCATTGAAGAATAAGTCTCCTAGTGTGAAGCAACAAGGGAAGCGGCCTCAAGCTCCACCTCAAGTCATTAATGGGCATCTTCCTAAGAGGACTACTCGAGATCTTCCTCTAGTTGTGGCTTCACCTAAGAAGAAATATGTCAAGAGTAGAACTTGCTACATATGTCGTGAGAAGGGGCACATTTCTTCCGCATGCACTATTGGTATCTCCTCATCCAATCCTATATTAATTGATGATGCTTATTCACTTTATAAGAATGAGGTTGGCAATGTGTTTGCCAAGTTTGTTGGTGCTCAATGTGAGTTCAAGAAAAGAACCATTTGGGTTGCCAAGCCTATTGTGACTAACCTCTTAGGACCCAACTTGGTTAGGGACCAACAGGCCAAAACTTGATCAATAGGTGTTGTTGGAGGGCATTGGAGTTTTGGCTACATTATGAAGAATTGAGGGATCTTCATCAATTATTATTGTCAAGTCAAGTCATTTATATTATATTGATTATATTATATTTCCAATGTTCCTCCTTGCGGTAACATATGCTAAACTCTTTACATTGAAAGTTACTCGCCCCTTTGTGCATGTGTTGGTTTCGTATCTTCCATGCTTTTGTACATGTTGTGCTTTCCACTTAATTATCTTGAGGTATCAAGCATATTTGTGTATCATTAGGTGGCACTCCATGTATGTGTGTTTCTTGTGGTTGAGCCTTAATTGATTATATTTGATATCTTATTTGTCTCTTGTGAGAGATTAATGGATTATCCCGTTTTGGGGGAGTGTTATGCTTGGGCATTCCACGGTCCTAAAATTGTGTGTACATGAGGAATACCACCTAGTATTTATATTGGATTATTGTCTAGTCTCTATGTGGTATAGTTCTCATGAGAATTTTAAGTTTTATAATGTCCATTAATCATCTCTATTTGTATCCTTTTGCCTCGGGTTGGCTTTATGGTAGTATCACATTATGGGGGAGTCATACGCTTAGTGCATATAACAATCCTAGAAAATGTGAATATTTGAGGTTGTGTCACTTAGAATTGATATTGATAATTATCTAGCGCCTATGTGAAACATTTGCTCATACAAGTTCCAATTTCCTTAATGGCTTTATTGATCTTATTTTGGATCTTGTATATGAGAGTGGTTCTTGGTATGTGTTTCCTCGTATTTAGATATATATCCTCATGGAAACCATTTGCTTCAAGTTACTCTAATCACTAGTGATTGTGTGACTATTGGAAGCTACCAAGAATCTTGTTCGAAGTATCATGCTTAATTTCTTATATTTAGTTATATGCTTCTTGTTGTGTCTATGATCTTGGATATCCATGCAAGCTACCTTATGGAAAATTATTATATTTCTTGTCCTTGGACAATGAGTACCCAACTTATGGTAGAATTTATTGATCATATTCACTTTGGCCTTTGATTAATATTTTCCTATCTTTGGCCAAGTAAATTTTTGTGTGCTCCCATGTATTCCTTGCTACTTTTGGATCCTTTTATTTTTATTGGTATCTTCTTGTGTTTTATTTAATGTAGGTAGTAGTGATGATCTCATTTGTGTGCATTTTGCATTCAAAAGCAAAAATTCTATATAATGTACTACTTATGGGTGAGCTCTCCTATATTATCTAGAACAATCCTTTTATGCTTCTTTGTTTGATCCATATCGAGTTTTATGTGCTTAGATGCTCAATCTTTTCGTTTTGGTATTTTGTGCCATCATGAAAAGTTTGGGGAGTTTGGTTTCTTGTTGGAACCTTGCTCTTCTTGGGAGTTTGTTTTGTCTCATTCCTTATTTCACATTTTGAACATTTTAGAATCAGATAAATCATTGAGCTTTTTTATTTCTATATATCTTTTGCTCTTTGGCTTTATCCTAGTTCATTGGTTGAACTTGTGATCTTTCATGTGTTGAATTGGTTCTTTGATACAATTTGGACATCGTTTGTCATGTCACACTCATGTGTGTGCAATCTCGATTTACTTGGTGTTTTTGTTCAAATTGTATCTCCTTTTTGGTTCTTGAAAGCTTTATGCATGCATATTTACTATATGTTTATATTATGGCATGCTTACTTTCTTTGATCCAATATATAGGGGAAACTCCACAATTCCCATCGGCTAAGTTGTGCTTTAAATTCAATTTCATATCAATATGCACATAATTATGTGGAGTCTCTCCTATGTATTGTAGTTGCACTAACTACTATGGACCCAATATGTTTGGGGACCATTTTGTACTTAAATGTGTTTTAGGTACATTGGAGATAGATTGGATGCTTGTCTCTCAATTTTGAAGAAATGATGCATACATGAAAATTGGAGGCAAGCTATAGGATGATCAACGAATTCATATCCACTACATCCTACCAATTATATCTCGGTAACAAGTATCTCTTGCTCATGCATATTTATCTTGCTTCCAACCTTTGGTAGGTTGCATCTTGGTATGAATTTTTGTTATTATATTTACTGTTGTATCTCTAGCCATGGTATTAAGAGAACTCTTTATTGTAATTGTGTAGAAGTTGAGATGATTCATATAATTGGGACTATACAAAATCATGCATATGATCCATCAATCCCAAATATGTCAATCTAGCAATTTTATTACCTATATTTTCCTCAACTTCTCTCATGTGAAATAGTGAGATTTTGCTAGTTGTTTATTCCTTGTGATACTTGTAGCCTTTCTCCATATATTTCAATTTTCCCCTTTTCCCTTGGTGATAGTTGTAATATATGTAGTGTGTTGGTATTTGAAGCTCATTAATATACAATAAGTTATATTTGAGCCTTTGGCCGTGCTTTGAAGCAAAAATCTTATTGGTATATGTTATGACTTCATTTTAGCTTTTTATGTGATTTATTGTATATCTTCTTTGTGTGTGCTTGTTTATTTATGGGAATATGTCTTTGTGATATTTTCCACTTAGAGACATATACACATATGAGAAGATAATTTTAGTTGATTTTTAATCTGGAGACCACCTTTCTATTCCTTTTGATTCTTCGGTGGCTTCCAAATTTAATTGCCTATGAGTGCTTGTTCCTCTTGTTTGCACATTTTGGCACTCATATCTGTTCTCTCATTCCTTGTATTGTTAAATGAACTTGGATGAGTGAGGATTCCATGATTATGCACCTTGTTCCCAAATGCAATTATCATAATTGGTGCATTATCTTTGGGGAGCTCATACAATTCATTTAATAATGCTCATTTGTTTTTTTATTTGATGTGTCTTAAATGATTATGGGGAAGCGAGGATTCCATATTTGTGCAATATGCATTCTAATGCATTTATTTTGAATTGTGCACAAATCTTGGGGAGCTTCTCTACTTGTTATTTAAAACATTCTTTTGCTCATATCATAATATCTTGTAGTTTCCATTTGGACTCATTTGTTGTTTTCAAATTGGTTTGTCGGACCTTGTAGTTGCTTGCATCATTTGACTTTATTTTTGCAATCTTCGGGTCCTTGATATAGTTCTACTCCCTCCTAAGTATTCATCATTGGATATGTGCGAAAGCACACCTTTGGAGGAATTATTACTATGTTTGCCTTCTAGAACTTGTCACCCATTTCGGCAACTGATGCCAATGGGGGAGAAGTTTTAGAGGGTTTAAGGGAAGTTGGTTTATGCATTGAGTTTGTTCTTGTGCATTTGCCTCTCATGCTCTTGCATCTTTGTTGTTGCTTAGCATGTGGTATATATAGAGGAAACTCCACCAATGATAATGATTGGCAATATATGCAATGAAATTCAAGTTCATCACACATGCATAGATTGTGGGGGAGTTTGCTCTATATATGGTGGTGGTACAAATATCACATACTTTTGTAGTATTTGATATTGGTATTACCATTTTATTCATTAATATTCCTTATATAAACCCTCTTAAAGGGATTGTCATCAATTACCAAAATGGGGGAGATTGAAAGAACATGTTGGGCCCCCATGTGTGGTTTTGGTAATTAATGACAATCTTTATGGACTAATGTGTGTATTAATTTATACTTGTAGGATTTGTAGGTTGGTCCATTGGCATCGCTTGGAGCATGTGTTGGCTTCAAGGTCGATGAAATGAGAAGAAGATGTCTTGTGCAAGCTCAAAATGCGGCATCTATAGAAGATCTCATGTTTGATGTGAAGGGAATATGACCGAGAGGCAATAATAAAGTGGTTATTATCGTATTCCTTATTTATGATAAATGTTTATTTTACATGCTATAATTGTATTAATACGGAAACGTTAATACATGTGTGTTTAATAAACAAAAAGGAAGTTCCTAGTTATGCCTCTCTTATAAACTAGCTCGTTGATTAACATGATGATCAAAGTTTCCTGATCATGGACATTGGATGTTGTTAATAACGAGGTCACAACATTAGTGTAATAATGTGATGAACATTCAACCGAAGTATAGCATTAAGATCAAAGTCATTGAGTTTATATTGCTATAACAACTTACGAAGTGATCCTAATCCTTAGACCATGAGATCATGTCAATCACTAACACCGGAAGAGTTTCTCGATGACATCAAACGTCACCCCGTAATTGGGTGATTATAAAGATGGCTTCAGAACTACTAAAGTGTTATGTTGAGACCCATGGATCGAGAGTGGAATTTGTTCATCCCAATGACGGATAGATATGCTCTGGGCCCTCTCGGTGATATCACATTGATTAGCTTGCAAGCAAGTGATTTGATCACTAGAATGTTATATCACGGGAACGAGAAAAGAGTGCATGTCGGTAACGATATCCAACTAGGTATGGAGATACCGATGATCGAATCTCGGACATGTAATATATCATGAAACAAAGGGATTAAGATACTAGCGTAAAAGGTTCACACGATCACATAAGTCATCGTTGAATGTGTGGGAGTCAGTATGGATCTCCAGGTCCCGCTACTGATTATTGATCGGAGAAGGGTCTCGATCATGTCCGCATTATTCGTGAACCGTAGGGTGACACACTTAAGGGATGCCGACACCATTCAGAGCAAATGATATGCCAGAAAAAGAAAAGGAAAGCGCAGGAATTTATTTCACTAGACACCGGAACTGTTTCGGTTGAAATTGCTGAAACTGGTTCTGCATGTGAAATGGAATACTAGCAAGGGGTTTTATGTGAATGTTTTTTAATTAGAGTAATTAACAACATTCTGAATAAATAAATAAAAGAGTTTTATTTAAATGAGAGCTTGCATTAATTTTGGTGAAAAATTAATGCATGTGAGTGGAATTGTGAGTGGAGAGGTTTTTATGTGAGTGGAGCTTCCACCACATGAATGAGGGAGAGGTGGGGGCACCCTCCATGTCCGGCAGCCATGCCCCCTTGGGCTGCCCCCTCCCCTATAAAAGGACCCCCTCCTCTCACTTGTCTCTCACACCTCCTCGCGAAGGATCTCTCTCCCCCCTTTAGAATTTCCCCATGGTCTCGGATCAGCGAGATACATGTTCCCGGTGGCTTTTTCTGGAAGGATTTGTTGCTTCCGCTGCTTCGCTGGAGCGAGGGCGCGGAGGTTGTCGGGGTACCCGTATGTGTGTGCGATCACGGATGCACCACTGCTTTGAGGTGCTGGACTTGATCGTGCTGGACCGGCTGGACCAGATGGACTTCATCACGATCTTGAGATCGGCAAGCATTCGTCTACATCATCCACGAGCACAACCTCGTTAACGCTATTCGGTCTTCGAGGGTATGTATTCTATGGATGTATATCCACCTGTTGCTTGTATCTAGTAGATAGATCTTGGTACTTAGATGTTCCCATCGTAGGAAATTTTTTGTTTTCTATGTTGTGAACCCTACAGTGGTATCAGAGCCGGATCTATGCGTAGATGCTTTGCACGGGTAGTACACATATGAGTATGTGGGCGATGATGATCATTTTATTGCTTCTTAGTTGTACTTTGGATATTGGTGGCATAGTGGGATGAAGCGGTCCGGACAAACTTTACATGTCCTCGCACATGAGACTTGTTCCACGCTTGACATGCAACTAGTTTTGCATAAGTGGCTAGCGGGTGTCTGTCTCTCCTACTATAGTCAATATCTAATTTGCAACGAGTTGTCAACAATTTGGTTATCCTCGTTGTGATTCATGTTCGTAGGTAAGAACGGTTCTATCTTCGAAAGCCCTAAGCCACGTAAAACTTGCAATGGATAAATTAGAGGCGTCTAGTTTAGATTGTTGCTGGGCTAGTGTTATGATATGGTGATGTTGTAAGTATAAGTATGAGATAATACTCTTACAACACACATAGCGTGTAAGTTCCATAGACCTTGGCCTTACACATAAAGGTATGATAGTGATCATACCACGGTGCACATGATGGAGATCATATGCGGGAACCATATCTTTTCACTTACAAACATGTGATGTTTGATTGCATCTTATATTGCTTGTTTGGCGTATTATTAGCATAATAAGATGATCCCTCATTTAGATATCAAGATAAAAATGTGTTCTTCCTTAAGTATGCACCGACAATGTTTCGTCGCGTCAAGGCATCACGTGATGATCAGGTGTACTTGAATCCACGAGCATATCTCGGGTGTAAGACAGTTACACACGCGAATACTAAGGTTCTTACTTGGCGAGCCTAGCATGTACAGACATGGCCTAGGAACACGGACCGAAAGGTTAAGCATGAGTCATATAGTAGATATGATGCCCATTTGATGCTCGCCTTTGAAGCTACACCGACTCACGTGATGATCGGACTTGGTGTAGTGGATTTGGTTCATGTAATCACCAAAAAGACACGAGGGATGTCGTTTTTGAGTGGGAGTTCATTTCTAATTTGGATTAGTAGAACTCAATTTATCATAAATTAAATCAAAGTGAATTTGCATAATTTGTTGTAGTCATTGGCATTCGTTCACCACCTTATGCATAGTTGTAATTGAGATAATAGAACTATAGAATTCTGGATATATACTTTACAAACTGGTATCGTATTGTGTTGAGTGTCAATCTAAAGTTTAAAGTCCTATTGCAAATTTTCAGCAAAATTCTATTTACTCCGTGAAATTTAATAATTGGTATTAAATCGAGAGTAACAATTCCAATGTTAGTATCTTAAGTATCATGTTTGCCTCCATGATTCTTGATTGTTTTAATATCAAGTTTATCTAGGAGCTGAAAGAATTGTTTCAGAAACCATCATGTGTGACAGATATAACGATATCTGAAATAATGTTTTCGTTGCAATATGATAGAGTATAATATATGTTCTCATATTGGATGAGAATTTACAAAGGTTGGAGATGCTAGACATCCTAATCATCCAAAAGGATTTTGGAAAGTAATGTTATACTCACGATTCACCTTTATAAGCTACAGTAGCTTGATCATGAAAGTCGTCATGATAAGGATGAATAGAAGATGTATGTAAAGTGTTTACTATACTAAAAGATTACTAAAGAATGGATTTTGAAAGAACGCCGATCATTTGATGATGGTGATATACTTCAAAGTGCAAGTCCAAAGGTATTATTATTTGAATATACACGCTTTGGACTATGTGTCATGTATATGTCGCCACTTTTGATGTTGATAGATTCTTTTAAAAAGTAAAAGGAAATGCTGAAAGAGAATCTATAAAATATATTTGGCAGAAAAGAAAAGATTGGAAATATCCAATTTAGGTATATATATGATATACATGTTATGGTTGTATTCTTTGCTTGTTAAACAATGTGGTTCTTGGGTATTGGATACCGAATTGGTTGGTATGAAATTTCATACAGAACGACGCAATTCATGAACCACAATAGCCTAAGTAACTAGCAAGAGAATATGTGATGATGTTCATCAAAAACAAACAAACCGTTGTTTGTATTTCTCGTTGACATCAAAGCTTGACTTCAAGATTTGTTTTAATAATTGTTATTTAAATCAGGTATTATGAGAACAAAGGTTGTTCAAATAATTACCGTATTCCATATAAGATGGATGATTTACAAATCTAGTTGAAGAAATCACATCCATAAAGCCTAATGCTAAAATGTCGCAAGACAAATGATTGGAAGATCACTTACGAAGTGACATCGCCGTTTAAATTATATTGGAAAGAAAACATGAAGAAACTCCATTTTCATGGATTTTTGGAGTCTTTGATTTAATCAAGTGACGCTTGTGAGACTTTCCTCGGGATAATTAAAACTTCGTTCAAAGGCCAAAGAAGAACGAACGACTAAAATATTGGAATTTATACATATCGATGTATGTAGTCCATTATGTGTAGTCATAAGCGATGGATTTCAACTTCATATGCTTTCTCCGGAAATTTGAGTGAATGTTCACTTAACGAGAAAGAAGTATGAAATATTTGAAAACGTTCAAAGAATTTCAAGATGAAGTGAAAATCATTGTGACAAGAAAAATAAATGGTTTATGATTTTATCGTAAGGGATTTATTTGAGTTACAAGTGTAACAATAAAAATAAATGAATTATGATTTATCATAAAGGGATTTATTTGAGTTGCAAGTTTAGAAAAACACCTAGATTTACATTTCCCGAAACACCATAGGAGTATGGAGTGTTTGAGATTTGTAATGAAACCTTATTTGACATGGTTGGATGAAAGGTGTTATTTATAAAACTACCATTATGTTTTAAAAAGATTAAAGCTTTAGAGACTACCGCTTTTACACTGAAAAGAGCTCCATCTTGATCCGTTGAAATGACACCATATGAGTTATGGTTTGGGGTAAAACCCAAGTTGTCATTTCTTAAATTTTGGTATGCTAAACATAAGTAAGATGTTTGCAACCAAAGTCGGATAAGCATGTCTTTGTAGGTTATTTAGAATAACAATTGGGTATTCCTCCATAACACCAAGGACAAAAGGGTTTGTCGCTTGAAATGTGAAGTTTCTTGAAAAAGGAATTTTTCGCAAAAGTTAAGTGGGAGGACAATAGAACTTTGATAAGGTTAACGAACCTTAGCTAAAATGTGCTGAGTTGCGCAGCGCCGGAAATCGTTCCGAAGGCTGCCATAATGCTCATAGCTTATGTGCCTCAAAGGTTGTGGTCACGGAGATCTAAGTTCCTATTGAACCAAGTAGGTCGGTTAAACAATCAAATGCTAAGATTTGAGAGTAAATCATTATTGTTTGACAATGATGAATCAAATACATACAAATAAGCGATGATGGGCCCTGACTCCGTCAAATGGCTTGAAGCCATAAAATCCGTGATAGTTCCATATACGAGAAATCAAGTTTTGAACTTGGAAGACCCTCCGGGAAGGTGTAAAAACCTATCGGTCGTATTTGGATCTATAAAGAAATAGACATGGATGTCTCACATCTATGAAATATTCGACATATCGTAAAGTATTTTATGACAATGTTCAAAGGAGTTGACTATGACAATATTGGATCTTTCATAGCGATATTTAGTCTGGATGGATTAAAGTAGCAACCACTACATATAATTTGGTATATGGTAGATGAATAAACAAAACAAAATTCTTCTAATAGAATGGTTACCTAGGACATGTACATGACACGGTCCAAAGGGTTTTGTTAAATTCAAAGGATGCTAAAAGGGCATGCAAACTTCAATGGTTGAAGTAAGCATCACGGAGTTGGAATCTTCACCATGATGAAAAATGAGTTTTCATCAGGAGACGATGAAGAAGCTTGCATTTGCAAGAAATTAAGTGGGAGCGCTGAGACATATTTCTAATACATTATGTGGAGGACATCTTGTTGATTAGAAATGATGTAATTTTTATTGACAAAGGTTAAGAATTTCATTTCGATGAAAGACTTAGGCAAAACCCGAATATTTAGCATGAATGTCTATAATGGATAGACTGTGACGCTAATATGGTTGTGCCAAACGTACATATATGAGATATTGAAGGTGTTCAATATAGAAACAACATGAAACGGTTCTTGTCGCATGGAAAAGAATTGAATCAAGATTCAAGTGTATTGACACTTGATAAGTAAAACAAGATTCAAGTGCTTTGACACTTGATGAGTGAAATCACGAGAATCTTTTGATCAATCATACCATGGTATGTACACATCCAGATATGTCCTATGCTCTAAGTGTTATGAGCATATACCAGAATGAATCATAAAATGATCATTGGACGATAGTGAGGATATTCTTATGATTTTTTTTGAAAGAACTAAGAATATATTTGTGTAGAGGTGACAAACAATTACAAATAGTTCATTTTCAAGCGTTACATTGATACTAGTTTTGTCACAAGATACAAATTAAATTTAACTCAATTTAAACTATGGATGGCACAATGTAATGGAAAGAAGATTCCATGATGGATTTGGATGAAATCCATAGTTAAGACATTGTGACGAATACTATAACAAAAAGGCTAAGTATATGACTGCTATAGTAGCAGCAAAGGAGGGAATTTGTGTCAAGTAGTTTGTTATCAAACTAAGGTGTGGTTCGCAACGGGCTAACACTAAAGATGTATTGTATGACAATAGTATCGACGTGTTTTAAACCCCAAGGAACTAAAGGTATCACCGAAAGACCAAATTTATACAATGCCATCTCATTGGAGAATGAGTGATGCGTGAAGACGCAAAGACATGCAAATACACACGGACCTGAAAGTGTCAGATCCGTAGATTATGTTAACCACTTGCAGTTGTGTATTTGGAACACCAGAAAGCCATAGGTGTTCAATACACAAAGTTTTCAAACTAGATTATTGTCTCTAGTGCAAGTGGGAGACTGAAGGGAATATGCCCGAGAGGCAATAATAAAGTGGTTATTATCATATTCTGTCGTGGTGGTATCACGGCATATGCCATGGGTAGGCTAAAGTTGGAGCCGATGGACGTGGAGGAATCCGGGGAGGGATGATGCAGTGAAGACCGCACTCGTATGAACAAAGAGAAATACAATGTATATTGGATTGAAGCTCTCAAGTGCGGATAACACCTCCTTCTATACATCTAATCTCTTATAATCTTGCCATACTTGTGGCTACAATCATGCTCCTGGAGCTGTATCTCCTATCCTTCTATCTAGATCTCTCTATGAGAGTGGAGGAAGAGGAAGAAGGGGAGCTCCTAGTGAGCAGAGAGGGGAGGAGCCCTTCGGGGGCCTCGTCTTGAACGATCCCCCTGGTGCTCCTTATAAAGGGGAGCCCAGGGGACAAGTCTTGTACTACACGCTTAGCATCTAGATGGCATATTCCGGGCATCTTCCAGAGATGCTGAGCATATGCCTTGGCATCTTTGGAGATGCCAGGCATATTCCTTAGCATCTTATTTGATACTAAGAGCATATTCCCAGCATCTTGTTAGATGCCATGGGCATATTCCATACGTCATGTGCCAGTCTGAGTTGGTGGGCTCCCAAGACTGGCGTGCAGATCAGGAACATATCTGGAGACAAATAAGAGGTCATATGGGGTGAAATAACTTGGCCTAGGTGCCCCAGGCGTAGCAGTAATTCAGCCTACTCCTTAGTTGATTCGGCCTGGGTGAGAAGCAGCCCAGCCGGTCATGCGTTTGGCCCAGCCGAGCTCCCTCCAATTCGGCCCAAGTCAGGCAGCAAGTGAGATACCCAGCCTGGGTGAGAGAAAGCCCAGCCGAGCTCCTTCTAGCTCGGCCCAAACGGGGACACGGGAGAAGAAGCCCAGCCGGGGTGTCCTGTTGACTCGGCCCCGCTGGTGCGACTAGGTCCAGGTTAGCCCGTGGCTCTGAGTCCCGCGGTGGGCCGAGCTTTACCTCATTCGGCCCACCCGGGCGACGAGGTGAGGGAGCCGGCGCCAAGTCCCGCGGTGGGCCGAGCTAGTGCTCATTCGGCCCACCCGGGCGACGAGGTGGGCTGGCTAGGAGCAGCTTAGCGGGAGAGGGCAGTGATCTGCTGAGGCAGCTCGGCGGGAAGGAGATTGGGCGTCGGGTTGAGTCGGCGGGAGCGGGCGATGGAGACGGGGTGCAGCCGCGGTGGGCCGATGTTTGCTGATTTGGCCCATGCGGGAACCTCCAGTAGGAGCTGGCGTGCTGGGCCGAGATGACTAGTTCGGCCCAGGGACTGGTGATTCGGCCCTGGTAGGATTAATTCGGCATTTGGAGTGCAGATTTGGTCCAGCTTGACTAGGATTAGGCCGAATTAAGTATAATTCGGCCCAGTCTGTCTTTTATCCTTTTTCCTCTTAGTTTCCTTCCTTCGTGCTATATTTCTCTACTTATGTATGCATATTTATCTCGGTAAATCCTCCATTCATCTATAGATATCCTTTTATATATCAACTCTGGGGTACCTGGGGGTACACCCCCGACATTAGTCCCCGAGGCTATGTGGGACTCGCAGAGTCGTGCATAGGCTTTATAAATATCTCCAGAGTTGTTTATTCGGCCTTAAGTCTTTGTCATATATTATCGACTCCTGGCCCTCTGGGTCATAACCTTCTTGGGTGAGTTCTTGGCTTCTGGCCTTCTTGGGCACTGGTCATAACCCCTTTGGGAAAGTTTCTAGACCTCTGGCCTTCATGGGCACTGGTCATAACCCCTTTGGGTAAGATTCTAGACTTCTTGCCTTCATGGGCACTGGTCATAACCCCTTTGGGTAAGTTTCTGGACTTCTGGCCTTATTGGGCACTTATCATAACCCCTTTGGGTAAGTTTCTGGCCTTCTGGCCTTCTCGGGCATGGCTCTTTTAACCTCATTGGATAAGTTATGAGTTCTTGCCTTCTTTGGCATTGCTCTTTTAACCTCATTGGGTAAGTTATGAGTTCTTGCCTTCTTTGGCATTGCTCTTTTAACCTCATTGGGTAAGTTATGAGTTCTTGCCTTCTCTGGCATTGCTCTTTTAACCTCATTGGGTAAGTTATGAGTTCTGGCCTTCTTGGGCTCTGCTCTTTTAACCTCATTGGGTAAGTTATGAGTTCTTGCCTTCTTTGGCATTGCTCTTTTAACCTCATTGGGTAAGTTATGAGTTCTGGCCTTCTTGGGCTCTGCTCTTTTAACCTCATTGGATAAGTTATGAGTTCTTGCCTTCTTTGGCATTGCTCTTTTAACCTCATTGGGTAAGTTATGAGTTCTGGCCTTCTTGGGCTCTGCTCTTTTAACCTCATTGGGTAAGTTATGAGTTCTTGCCTTCTTTGGCATTGCTCTTTTAACCTCATTGGGTAAGTTATGAGTTCTGGCCTTCTTGGGCTCTGCTATCTTAACCTCATTGGGTAAGTTATGGCTTCTTGCCTTCTTTGGCATTGCTCTTTTAACCTCATTGGGTAAGTTATGAGTTCTTGCCTTCTTTGGCATTGCTCTTTTAACCTCATTGGGTAAGTTATGAGTCTTGGCCTTCTTTGGCACTGCTCTTTTAACCTCTTTGGGTAAGTTATGAGTCTTGGCCTTCTTTGGCACTGCTCTTTTAACCTCTTTGGGTAAGTCTTTATCCGAGTCATCTGATTCCAAATCCGAGTTTCCTTACTCAAAACTGACCTTTATGTCTTAAGTCTGAGTCATTTGACTCAAA
The DNA here is from genome assembly GCA_916181665.1 of Avena sativa. NCBI lineage: Eukaryota > Viridiplantae > Streptophyta > Magnoliopsida > Poales > Poaceae > Avena > Avena sativa. The sequence continues at coordinate 395,986,547 of OV702280.1, read as the reverse complement.
TCCGAGTTACATGATTCAAATCCGAGTTACTTTACTCAAAATTGACTATATGTAAGTCTGAGTCATCTGGCTCAAATCCGAGTTATATTACTCAAATCCGAGTTAACTCATCCCAAATCCGAGTTACTTTACTCAATTCTAACTTTATGTCTCGAGTCATCTGACTCAAATCCGAGTTATATGACTCAAATCCGAGTTAACTCATCCCAAATCTGAGTTACTTTACTCAAAATTGACTCATATGTAAGTCTGAGTCATCTGGCTCAAATCCGAGTTATATTACTCAAATCCGAGTTAACTCATCCCAAATCCGAGTTACTTTACTCAATTCTAACTTTATGTCTTGAGTCATCTGACTCAAATCCGAGTTATATGACTCAAATCCGAGTTAACTCATCCCAAATCTGAGTTACTTTACTCAAAACTGACTTATATGTCTTAAATCTGAGTCATCTGGCTCAAATCCGAGTTATATTACTCAAATCCGAGTTAACTCATCCCAAATCCGAGTTACTTTACTCAAACTTGACTTATATGTCTTAAATCTGAGTCATCTGGCTCAAATCCGAGTTATATTACTCAAATCCGAGTTAACTCATCCCAAATCTGAGTTACTTTACTCAAAATTGACTCATATGTAAGTCTGAGTCATCTGGCTCAAATCCGAGTTATATTACTCAAATCCGAGTTAACTCATCCTAAATCCGAGTTACTTTACTCAAACTTGACTTATATGTCTTAAATCTGAGTCATCTGGCTCAAATCCGAGTTATATTACTCAAATCCGAGTTAACTCATCCCAAATCCGAGTTACTTTACTCGATTCTAACTTCATGTCTTGAGTCATCTGACTCAAATCCGAGTTATATTACTCAAATCCGAGTTAACTCAACTCCAATCCGAGTTACCTTACTCAAACTTGACTTATATGTAAGTCTGAGTCATCTATTTGCCATGATATAGCTTGATTTGGCGTGATGACGATAACTTGCCTTTGATATGGATTTGAGATATAGATCCGAGATTAAGCTTTGGGATATGATAATAGGGCTAACCGCTGAGAGATCCGATTCGAGATGTAGATATGAGATATAGATTCGAGATATGATAAGCTGGCAAATAGTCATCCGAAATATGGGATAACCCGGCAAGATGGTGAGATATCAATCCGAGTCATAACATAACCTGGCAATCTGGTGAACTGAATAAAGCTTCGGCCCAAACCAGAGATACAATTAGTACGCCGAGTCTGAATACCAACCCGAATTATAAAGTACCCTGGCAAGCTGAATCAAATGTTAGTCCGAATCAGAGACAATTTACTGAGCTGAGTTAAAGGTTAATTCAAAGCATAAACAAATTGACTTCAAGTTATATCCGAATAAACAATAAGCTGGCCGGTGAGCTGAGTTAATGGTCAATCCAAGGCATAAATAAACTGACTCAAAATCTATCTGAATCACAAATAAGCTGATTCAACTTATGGCCGAGTTAACAGATAAGCTGGCTGGTGAGCTGAGTTAATGGATAATCCAAAACATAAACTAACTGACTCAAAATCTATCTGAATCACAAATAAGCTGATTCAACTTATGGCCGAGTTAACAGATAAGTTGGCTGGTGTACAGATCTAAATCAACATGATGTTCTCTTAATCCAAAGGTGACTCTAAGAATAAGTCGGCTAGTCCCCGGGTTAAGTTCTTTTCTCCCCGGGGTGAAGGATTGAGTGTAGGAGACTGAGTTATCTGGCACTTACAGTATACTTGGGGAAGTGTTTGAGTGAGTCTTGCTAAGTCATACTTGCCCTGCTGAGTTACTTGGTACTTACAGTAAGCTCGGAGTAGTGCTTGAGTCCTTCTTGCTGAGTCTTACCTGCTTTGATGAGTTAGACTTGGAGAGTCTCTGCGCTTACCTCTTTGTTCTCTGTTGGCTTGGTGAAGCTGAATGAGCCTTATGAGGAAGAAATTGATGAAGATGTTCCCGTCCGGATGGAAACCCAACCAATGCCACTACAAGGCCCCACGGTGGGCGCCAAATGTCGTGGTGGTATCACGGCATATGCCATGGGTAGGCTAAAGTTGGAGCCGATGGACATGGAGGAATCCGGGGAGGGATGATGCAGTAAAGACCGCACTCGTATGAACAAAGAGAAATACAATGTATATTGGATTGAAGCTCTCAAGTGCGGATAACACCTCCTTCTATACATCTAATCTCTTATAATCTTGCCATACTTGTGGCTACAATCATGCTCCTGGAGCTGTATCTCCTATCCTTCTATCTAGATCTCTCTATGAGAGTGGAGGAAGAGGAAGAAGGGGAGCTCCTAGTGAGCAGTGAGGGGAGGAGCCCTTCGGGGGCCTCGTCTTGAACGATCCCCCTGGTGCTCCTTATAAAGGGGAGCCCAGGGGACAAGTCTTGTACTACACGCTTAGCATCTAGATGGCATATTCCGGGCATCTTCCAGAGATGCTGAGCATATGCCTTGGCATCTTTGGAGATGCCAGGCATATTCCTTAGCATCTTATTTGATACTAAGAGCATATTCCCAGCATCTTGTTAGATGCCATGGGCATATTCCATACGTCATGTGCCAGTCTGAGCTGGTGGGCTCCCAAGACTGGCACAATACTTGTTAGCCTTGTCCTGACTTGATGGCGTGTAGCTGTGCAGATCAGGAACATATCTGGAGACAAATAAGAGGTCATATGGGGTGAAATAACTTGGCCTAGGTGCCCCAGGCGTAGCAGTAATTCAGCCTACTCCTTAGTTGATTCGGCCTGGGTGAGAAGCAGCCCAGCCGGTCATGCGTTTGGCCCAGCCGAGCTCCCTCCAATTCGGCCCAAGTCAGGCAGCAAGTGAGATACCCAGCCTGGGTGAGAGAAAGCCCAGCCGAGCTCCTTCTAGCTCGGCCCAAACGGGGACACGGGAGAAGAAGCCCAGCCGGGGTGTCCTGTTGACTCGGCCCCGCCGGTGCGACTAGGTCCAGGGGAGCCCGTGGCTCTGAGTCCCGCGGTGGGCCGAGCTTTACCTCATTCGGCCCACCCGGGCGACGAGGTGAGGGAGCCGGCGCCAAGTCCCGCGGTGGGCCGAGCTAGTGCTCATTCGGCCCACCCGGGCGACGAGGTGGGCTGGCTAGGAGCAGCTTAGCGGGAGAGGGCAGTGATCTGCTGAGGCAGCTCGGCGGGAAGGAGATTGGGCGTCGGGTTGAGTCGGCGGGAGCGGGCGATGGAGACGGGGTGCAGCCGCGGTGGGCCGATGTTTGCTGATTTGGCCCATGCGGGAACCTCCAGTAGGAGCTGGCGTGCTGGGCCGAGATGACTAGTTCGGCCCAGGGACTGGTGATTCGGCCCTGGTAGGATTAATTCGGCATTTGGAGTGCAGATTTGGTCCAGCTTGACTAGGATTAGGCCGAATTAAGTATAATTCGGCCCAGTCTGTCTTTTATCCTTTTTCCTCTTACTTTCCTTCCTTCGTGCTATATTTCTCTACTTATGTATGCATATTTATCTCGGTAAATCCTCCATTCATCTATAGATATCCTTTTATATATCAACTCTGGGGTACCTGGGGGTACACCCCCAACATATTCCTTATTTATGATAAATGTTTATTTTACATGCTATAATTGTATTAATACGGAAACGTTAATACATGTGTGTTTAATAAACAAAAAGGAAGTTCCTAGTTATGCCTCTCTTATAAACTAGCTCGTTGATTAACATGATGATCAAAGTTTCCTGATCATGGACATTGGATGTTGTTAATAACGAGGTCACAAAATTAGTGTAATGATGTGATGAACATTCATCCGAAGTATAGCATTACGATCAAAGTCATTGAGTTTATATTGCTATAACAACTTACGAAGTGATCCTAATCCTTAGACCATGAGATCATGTCAATCACTAACACCGGAAGAGTTTCTCGATGACATCAAACGTCACACCATAATTGGGTGATTATAAAGATGGCTTCAGAACTACTAAAGTGTTATGTTGAGACCCATGGATCAAGAGTGGAATTTGTTCATCCCGATGACGGATAGATATGCTCTGGGCCCTCTCGATGATATCACATTGATTAGCTTGCAAGCAAGTGATTTGATCACTAGAATGTTATATCACGGGAACAAGAAAAGAGTGCATGTCGGTAACGAGATCAAACTAGGTATGGAGATACCGATGATCGAATCTCGGACATGTAATATATCGTGAAACAAAGGGATTAAGATACTAGCGTAAAAGGTTCACACGATCACAGAAGTCATCGTTGAATGTGTGGGAGTCAGTATGGATCTCCAGGTCCCGCTACTGATTATTGATCGGAGAAGGGTCTCGATCATGTCCGCATTATTCGCGAACCGTAGGGTGACACACTTAAGGGATGCCGACACCATTCAGAGCAAATGATATGCCAGAAAAAGAAAAGGAAAGCGCAGGAATTTATTTCACTAGACACCGGAACTGTTTCGGTTGAAATTGCTGAAACTGGTTCTGCATGTGAAATGGAATACTAGCAAGGGGTTTTATGTGAATGTTTGTTAATTAAAGTAATTAACAAAATTCTGAATAAATAAATAAAAGAGTTTTATTTAAATGAGAGCTTGCATTAATTTTGGTGGAAAATTAATGCATGTGAGTGGAATTGTGAGTGGAGAGGTTTTTATGTGAGTGGAGCTTCCACCACATGAATGAGGGATAGGTGGGGTCACCCTCCATGGCCGATGGCCATGCCCCCTTGGGCTGCCCCCCTCCCCTATAAAAGGACCCCTCCTCTCACTTGTCTCTCACACCTCCTCGCGAAGGATCTCTCTCCCCCCTTTAGAATTTCCCCATGGTCTCGGATCAGCGAGATACATGTTCCCGGTGGCTTTTTCTGGAAGGATTTGTTGCTTCCGCTGCTTCGCTGGAGCGAGGGTGCGGAGGTTGTCGGGGTACCCGTACGTGTGTGCGATCACGGATGCACCACTGCTTTGAGGTGCTGGACTTGATCGTGCTGGACCGGCTGGACCAGATGGACTTCATCACGATCTTGAGATCGGCAAGCGTTCGTCTACATCATCCACAAGTACAACCTCGTTAACGCTATTCGGTCTTCGAGGGTATGTATTCTATGGATGTATATCCACCTGTTGCTTGTATCTAGTAGATAGATCTTGGTACTTAGATGTTCCCATCGTAGGAAATTTTTTGTTTTCTATGCTGCGAACCCTACATGATGCTTGCCATCCTCGGTGATCATGGATCGATGATGAAGAATCAAGAAAGGCGTTCAATCTTGAGAAGGGCAAGATCGTCTACATCGAACTCAAGTAGAATGCTCAAGGCAAAGGTATAATCTTGATAGGTTTTCCCTTTTGCCGGTCTCATGTTGTTAGTGGGAGACCGGGTTTAGGATAGATAGTCGTACTATCAAGAGGGGCTCTCGAATGAGTAACTCGATCACATCGTTCGGAGAGAGCTCAAACCTTTGCATACTTGAATCATCATATTTGGTTGTTATTTGGTCTTATCCATGTGACGATATAGAGCTTGTGGTAATCTCCATAACAAGCTCTAGGTCATCGAAAACGGATTTCTCTTTTTATATCTTATTGTGTTTTGATCTTGGAGGTTTTACCGGTTTGTATTTTAGAGATAAGTAAAACCTTCAATTATTTAGTTCTTACTCATGTGAGGATTTAGAGCTTTTGTTAATCTCCATGACAAGCTCTAGTTCATCGAAAACGGATTTCATATGCATTTTCTATTATGTTTTCGATGTGGGAGGTTTTATCGGTTCGTCTTTTTGAGAGAGGTTAAACCTTTCGTCATTTGGAGAATGACAATGCCATCTCATTGGAGAATGAGTGATGCGTGAAGACGCAAAGACATGCAAATACACACGGACCTGAAAGTGTCAGATCCGTAGATTATGTTAACCACTTGCAGTTGTGTATTTGGAACACCAGAAAGCCATAGGTGTTCAATACACAAAGTTTTCAAACTAGATTATTGTCTCTAGTGCAAGTGGGAGACTGAAGGGAATATGCCCGAGAGGCAATAATAAAGTGGTTATTATCATATTCCTTATTTATGATAAATGTTTATTTTACATGCTATAATTGTATTAATACGGAAACGTTAATACATGTGTGTTTAATAAACAAAAAGGAAGTTCCTAGTTATGCCTCTCTTATAAACTAGCTCGTTGATTAACATGATGATCAAAGTTTCCTGATCATGGACATTGGATGTTGTTAATAACGAGGTCACAAAATTAGTGTAATGATGTGATGAACATTCATCCGAAGTATAGCATTACGATCAAAGTCATTGAGTTTATATTGCTATAACAACTTACGAAGTGATCCTAATCCTTAGACCATGAGATCATGTCAATCACTAACACCGGAAGAGTTTCTCGATGACATCAAACGTCACACCGTAATTGGGTGATTATAAAGATGGCTTCAGAACTACTAAAGTGTTATGTTGAGACCCATGGATCAAGAGTGGAATTTGTTCATCCCGATGACGGATAGATATGCTCTGGGCCCTCTCGATGATATCACATTGATTAGCTTGCAAGCAAGTGATTTGATCACTAGAATGTTATATCACGGGAACAAGAAAAGAGTGCATGTCGGTAACGAGATCAAACTAGGTATGGAGATACCGATGATCGAATCTCGGACATGTAATATATCGTGAAACAAAGGGATTAAGATACTAGCGTAAAAGGTTCACACGATCACAGAAGTCATCGTTGAATGTGTGGGAGTCAGTATGGATCTCCAGGTCCCGCTACTGATTATTGATCGGAGAAGGGTCTCGATCATGTCCGCATTATTCGCAAACCGTAGGGTGACACACTTAAGGGATGCCGACACCATTCAGAGCAAATGATATGCCAGAAAAAGAAAAGGAAAGCGCAGGAATTTATTTCACTAGACACCGGAACTGTTTCGGTTGAAATTGCTGAAACTGGTTCTGCATGTGAAATGGAATACTAGCAAGGGGTTTTATGTGAATGTTTGTTAATTAAAGTAATTAACAAAATTCTGAATAAATAAATAAAAGAGTTTTATTTAAATGAGAGCTTGCATTAATTTTGGTGGAAAATTAATGCATGTGAGTGGAATTGTGAGTGGAGAGGTTTTTATGTGAGTGGAGCTTCCACCACATGAATGAGGGATAGGTGGGGTCACCCTCCATGGCCGACGTCCATGCCCCCTTGGGCTGCCCCCCTCCCCTATAAAAGGACCCCTCCTCTCACTTGTCTCTCACACCTCCTCGCGAAGGATCTCTCTCCCCCCTTTAGAATTTCCCCATGGTCTCGGATCAGCGAGATACATGTTCCCGGTGGCTTTTTCTGGAAGGATTTGTTGCTTCCGCTGCTTCGCTGGAGCGAGGGCGCGGAGGTTGTCGGGGTACCCGTACGTGTGTGCGATCACGGATGCACCACTGCTTTGAGGTGCTGGACTTGATCGTGCTGGACCGGCTGGACCAGATGGACTTCATCACGATCTTGAGATCGGCAAGCGTTCGTCTACATCATCCACAAGTACAACCTCTTTAACGCTATTCGGTCTTCGAGGGTATGTATTCTATGGATGTATATCCACCTGTTGCTTGTATCTAGTAGATAGATCTTGGTACTTAGATGTTCCCATCGTAGGAAATTTTTTGTTTTCTATGCTGCGAACCCTACATGATGCTTGCCATCCTCGGTGATCATGGATCGATGATGAAGAATCAAGAAAGGCGTTCAATCTTGAGAAGGGCAAGATCGTCTACATAAAACTCAAGTAGAATGCTCAAGGCAAAGGTATAATCTTGATAGGTTTTCCCTTTTGCCGGTCTCATGTTGTTAGTGGGAGACCGGGTTTAGGATAGATAGCCGTACTATCAAGAGGGGCTCTCGAATGAGTAACTCGATCACATCGTTCGGAGAGAGCTCAAACCTTTGCATACTTGAATCATCATATTTGGTTGTTATTTGGTCTTATCCATGTGACGATATAGAGCTTGTGGTAATCTCCATAACAAGCTCTAGGTCATCGAAAACGGATTTCTCTTTTATATCTTATTGTGTTTTGATCTTGGAGGTTTTACCGGTTTGTATTTTAGAGATAAGTAAAACCTTCAATTATTTAGTTCTTACTCATGTGAGGATTTAGAGCTTTTGTTAATCTCCATGACAAGCTCTAGTTCATCGAAAACGGATTTCATATGCATTTTCTATTATGTTTTCGATGTGGGAGGTTTTATCGGTTCGTCTTTTTGAGAGAGGTTAAACCTTTCGTCATTTGGATCTATCCTCCCTTTCTGTACTATGATGTTTATTTGCATGATCTTTTAGAGCTTGTTGTCCTCTTCGAAACGAGCCCAAGATCATCAAAATCGGAGTCCGGATGCAAAAGTTATGGCCGTTTTCGTTTAGGGATGACCGGTAGTACCAGACCAGGGTCCGGTAGTACCAGAGGTCCGGTAGTACCGCCCCTTAGTACCGGTTGGTAGTGAAGAAGGTGCGTTTGGCGACCTGGGATCCCCAGGGAATGTCCGGTAGTACCGGGAATGTCCGGTAGTACCGGGATTCGCATTTTTGGGCTTCAACGGTTGGATTTTCGGGGGACCTATTTAAGGGGCCTTCTTCCCCAATGGTTCCCCAACCATTCTTGCAAGTTTTCCCCTCCATTATTGACCTTCTTGAGCTTGCTTTCTCTCAATCCCTCCGATGATTCTTGCATATTTTTGAGGGATTTTAAAGAGGAGATCTAGATCTACAATCCCACCAATCAATCTCTCCTCTAAGTGAGGGGAACATATTGGGATCTAGATCTTGGAGTCTTTTGTGGAATTCCTCCATTGTTCTTCCTCTATTATTCCCCCATAATCTTTTATAGCTTTGGTGGAATTTGGGAGAGAGGGATTTGAGCACCTTTGTGGTGTTCTTGCCATTTGCATTTGGTGCATTAGTTTGAGTTATCCTCGGAGGATTTGGTTCGTGTGACTCATTGGAGCTTGTCCCTCTTGGGTTCTTGGAACCCTAGACGGTTTTGTGGCCTTGGTGGCATTGTGGCCTTTTGTGGCATTTGTTGGGAGCCTCCAATTAAGTTGTGGAGAAGTGCCCCAACCTTGTGAGAGGTTCCGGTTGCCACCGACAAGTGCACCGATAGTGAAAGTGTGGATCGATCCCGTTGGGGTGAGATTCCCCGGAGAATAAGGGAGGCCTTTTGTGGCGTTGGTGGTTTGATACCACCCCCTCTCCAAACAAGACGTACTCCATGTTGGGAGGAACTCGGTAAAATTTTGGTGTCCCCGCATGCCTCGGTTATCTCTATACCCGAGCTCTTTACTTATGCACTTTACATTGTGATAGCCTTCATGCTTGAAGTAATATATACTATCACTTTGTTGCTTATGTTGCTTAGCATAAGTTGTTGGTGCACATATGTGAACCTTAGTTGTTCTAGGTTGTTCTTAACAAAGTAAACACTAGTTTTATTCCGCCTTTGTTGAGCCATTCTAGGAAAAGTTTTAATCGCCTATTCACCCCCCTCTAGGCGACATCTGTATCCTTTCACCAAGCTTAACTCCAGCTCGTCCTCGAGTAGGTAAGTGATAAAAAGAATAATTTTTGAGGTGACATGCACCATCAAAACCAAGATCAAACCATTTGCAAGCATTGAAAGCTGGGATCAAAGAACTCTAAACATGTGCATGAAAGATGGAGTTCTAATAATAGGACATAGTAACTATGCATGCAACATGAAAGGCTACAAACAAAGATCATGAATAACATGCATTGAAAAACGTTTGTTTGTTTCACATATAGAAAACATAGCATAGTGGCAATAAGCTTGTCCCTCATAGAGTAGCAAATAGATGCATAGGACACCTTCAATGTTCACAAGGGTGACTAGAAACAAATAGCACAAGAACAGGTAATATCACAATATGCATCAATCAATAAGCTTTGGGACACTGCACCCAGAATGACAACTATGCTCTCTTAAAGGTGCCTAAAGGTAAAAGGTGGAGACTCAATAGTAGTGGAAGAAAGGCCTTTCATAAAGGGAAGCAGGGATTTCAAGTTTCAAAAAGAGCTTCCAAAATTATGGTACTTGTTACCTTTCAGCCCTCATTGCCCCTATCATAATCATCTTGAAGTGATTAAGGTTAAAGTGAACAAACTATGGAGTATATGCTTGACGAAGTATAAGTTGGCAATCGCAAGTCCCTTGAATACGAGGGCCACACCTCATGCTACTCAACTTCAGTCACTTGTAACTTCTTGTCATTGTAAGTATTTGCATATCATAGAGAACCGCCAACGGGGTACCCCTTGCACATGGTACAGGAGCTATCCCATAACCAAAATGACAAGGCAAGCAGACAATGAGCATCTCAGCGATCTTTTTATTTACTATATGCATAGCTTTTTATTGAGCATGCTTCATAGATAGCTCACTATGGTGATGCTTGATGACTCCTTGGTGGCGCCAGAGAACTTGGTGCTTGATGTGGAGTCTGTTGGGAACCCCAAGAGCAAGGTGTGAAGCAGCACATCAGCAAGTTTTCCCTCAGAAAGAAGCCGAGGTTATCAAACCAGTAGGAGGAAGGAAACGTCACACAGGTGTTGCAAGCAACGTGAAGACCTGCACAACACAAACTCAAGACTTTGTCCCAACGAATCAGTGAGGTTGTCAAGCTCACCGGTTTGCTGTAACAAAGGATAAAACGTATGGTGTGGAAGGTAATGGTGGTTTGCAGCAAGCAAACAGTAACAGTGGAAGTTGTATCAATGGTAAAGATTGGACCGGCGTCCATAGTTCATAGAGGTGCTCTCCTTAGATAAACAACATGGCATGAAGGGTAAAAAATTACAGCGGGGCAATTGACAGGAACTAAGCAAGGCATAACAATGTAATACCAGACAAAAAAATCCTATGAGATCGATTGGGAAATACAACAAGATACACAGACCGCCATCCAACTGCATCTATGACTAGAAGTCCACCTTCATGTTATCATCTGAACCCCCTCCAGTATTAAGTTGCAAGCAACGGACAACTACTTTAAGCAAAGTGTGTAAGGTAAACAGTCCACATGTTCCATGAAAAAGAGACTGTTGTTTTCTCCCTAGTTGCAACAGCACATCTACAACCGAAGAGATTTCTGTCACTTCCCTTGGAAACTAGAGGCATGAACCCACTATCGAGCATAAATACCCCCTCTTGGAGTCACTAGCAACTACTCGGCCAAGATATCAACTAACAACGGAGAGCATGCAAGATCACAAACAACACAAACATGATAGAATCATAAAGACAAAACCATTAATCAATATGACATAGTAATCTCAATATCCATCGGATCCCCGCAAACACAACATGCATGATTACAAATAGATTAGATCTTGATCATGAACGGAGCTCACAAGATCTATACATGAAAGCACAAGGAGGAGATACAACCATCTAGCTACTACATGGACCCATAATCCAAGGTTGAACTACTCACGCATCATACCGGAGAGAAGGCCTCCGGGATGATTTCCCCTCCGGCAGGGTGCGGGAAGAACTTCCGATCCCCCCGATCTAGGGACGATGGTGGCGGTGGCTACAGAAGGTTTCGTGGAATATTGATTGGGTACTTAGGTTTTCTGCATCGGGGGCTTCTTATAGGCTAAGAGGCGAGGATGGGAGGCGACCAGGGGTACCACACCCTACCCAGGTGCGGGGCAGGGCCCACCCGCACCTAGGGGGTCTGGCCGCCCTGGCTCGCGTCTCTGTCTCGTCTTCTGGATTCTTGTCCCCCCACAGAAAGTTATTGACTTTGGCTTTTGTCCCGTCCAATTCGAGAATATTGATTTTCTGCCTTTCTGGAACCAAAAACGAAAGAAAACAGGAAACTGGCACTGTGGCAACTTGTTAATATGTTAGTTCTAGAAAAGATATAAAAACACCTCAAAGTGTATACAAAGAAAAGCAAAGTAGATACTAAACAAGCATGGATCATCAAAAATTATAGATATGTTTCCGACGTATCTGTAGGGGTTCGTAGCATGGAAAACAAAAAAATTCTACCGCATGCAAATAAACAAGCCAAGATCTATCTACTAGATTGTAGCAATGAGTCGATACAGGAACTCACCCTCGAAGATTCCAAAGCGGTTAACGAGAGCAGATTCTCGTGGGTGATGTAGTCGTACTCTTGCCGATCTCAAGATCGCGTAGACGATCCTTCTGGCGCTGCGTTCCGGCAGTGCTTCCGCAGTCGGTCACACGTTCGGTACTCGATGAAGACCTTCCTCTCCCTTGTTCCAGCAGGCAGCGGAGGTTGTAGCACTCTCCTCGCGATTCCGGCAGCACGACGACGTGGTACCGGAAGTAGAGGGGAGATCTCGCAGGGCTTCGCCTTAAGACGGAGCGAGTATGGTGGAGTATGAGAGAGGCCTTGGTGATCTAGGGTTTAAAGGGCACCAAGGGGAGGGTGTAGCCGGCGGCTAGGGTTTGGGAAACACCCCAACTCGCCGAGTTTGAGGTGCCCTAGGCGGCGGCACAAGGAGGTGGTGGCGCCGGCGACTTGGAGGAGAGGGCTAGGGTTTTTGGGTGTGAGGGAGAGGGGCAACCCTGCCCCTCCTTATATAGGTGGGAGGGCGCAGCTTGGGAGGAGGGAGTCCTCCCCCAAGTCGGCCTCCTCGTCCGGCGGGTGGAGGAAGGAGACTTCCTCCCCAAGTAGGTTTCCTACTCTCCCTCCACCAAGCAAACTTTCTGTTTGACTTTTCAAATTGGCGTTTTACTTTCAAACTAGGATTTGTTCTCCCTTTATTTTGCCCAGCCAAGTGACCTAGTACATGATGCAACCATTCATATTGTCATGACACATTCATGTACCCTTCCCCTCCGGAGTGCCGGACCTTCCGGACCCTTCTAGAACATTCCTGGTTAAAACACCGGAATCATTCCCCAACTCCGAAACATGACTTTCCTTATATGAATCCTATTCTCCGGACCATTCCGGATCTCCTCGTGATATCCCGGATCCCATCCGAGACTCCGAACAACATTCAGTCTCTTACTCGTCATTCCATAACTACTCAACAACATCGAATCCTTAAGTGTGTCTCCCTACGGTTCGTGAATTATGCGGACATGACCGAAACACTTCTCCGATCAATAACCAATAGAGGAATCTGGAAATTCATATGGCTCCCACATATTTCTACGATTACTTTGCGATCGAATGAACCACTTACATGATACCAATTTCCCTTTGTCTCACGATAGTTTACTTATCCGAGGTTTTGATTGTCGGTATCTCTGCATACCTAGTTCAACCTTGTTACCGATAAGTACTCTTTTCTCGTTCCCGTGGTATGTGATCCCTTGTGAGCCAGTCACATGATTGCAAGCCAATTGGATGACATTCCACCGAGAGGGCCCAGAGTATATCTATCTGTCATATGGATGGACAAATCCCACTCTTGATCCATGTGCCTCAACCCATACTTTCCGAACACTCAATGCCACCTTTATAGCCACCCAGTTACGGTGTGGTGTTTGATGTCATCAAAGCATCCTTCCGGTGATGGTGATTAGCATGATCTCATGGTCGAAGGAATTAGGTTACTATGTATCAGAAAGCTTATAGCAATTGAACTATTAAAATGACTTGATCTTTATGCTACGCTTATCTATAGGAGTATGTCCATCATACCATTCTCCTAATGATATGACCTTGTTATTAACAACATCTCAAATGTTCATGATCAAGAAACTATGATCATCTATTAATCAACAAGCTAGTATTATAAATAGGCTTTACCAGGGACTCTAATTTAGTTTACAAATCACACAAGTATTAATGTTTCTGGTCAATACTGTTATAGCATGAATGTAAACATTTATCATAAACACAAAGATATAATAATAATTACATTTATTATTGCCTCTAGGGCATATCTCCAACAGTATCAATGCTGCAAGTTTCCACCATGATTAGGCATGGCTTAGGCTAGCGGCCCAGGCGTTTCTCTAACACAAAATACAAACTCCATGGACTTACAAGTTCCCTCTTTATTTCACACCGGTGACATCCATAGACAAAAGAGCATGATATCAACTGAGTACAAAGTACAAGTGCAATGTTGAAAATGTTCCCGTGACAGCACGGTTCTGCTAATTCCAGCGTATAAGTGCAAGAATATACAACATACACGACACAATGGTTCAAGTTTATTAGGGGCAAATAATATAAAGTGTGCCATCAAGTTCGTGAGGGCTTTAATCACTAAGTTTTCACATAACAAAATACTTTTTAATTGAAAGATAGATGAAAACAAGAATATACTTGGAATGGTGTAACAGACCATGCATAGGAATTTATAGTGGACACTTTGGAATAACTTGGTTTCTTGGGAGTTGGAAGCATGAGTATAACTTACTCATATAAGTGGAGGCTAGCAAAAGACTGGGAGCAACCAACTAAGAGAGCAATAATGGCCATAATCATGCAGAGCAACAAAGCATTACTAATCAAAGCATAGAGTGGTACTACAAGTTAAGGACTAAATGATCATAGAGGCTATGGTGACTTGTCATAGTCATAACATGGTGTGAGCATGTGCCAAGTCAACCCAAACAAAGCATCAAAGGAGAAAACCACAATACTATGCTTTTGCATGCTAAAACAACGCACAATTTCTTCAAGGCAGAGTAAGCAATCCCAAATGTTTGGAACAAGACATGCTACAGCAATAATCACTAAGCATAAGGTCAAAACAACACCTAGAATGTCATTCTAATGTCTAAGACACAGTCAATGCAAGCTCCTCTTGCACTTACAAGCAAGAACTTCCTACCCCTTTCCAACACCAAGCAACTTATTTGCAACAACACAACGAGAACAGGGGGTCCAAACTACTTTATTCAAGCAAACTAAACAACCTAAGCAAGGAAAACGAAAACTAATATGCTCCAAGAACAACACAACTGTGCATGAAACAATAAAAACGAAGTGTCTAGACAGACCTGAGCTTTTTATTGATGAAGAAGGGGATGCCTTGGGCATCCCCAAGCTTTGACACTTGTACCTCTTGGATATTTCTTGGGGTGACACCAGGGTGGCATCCCCAAGCTTGAGATTTTGTCCATTCTTCATCTTATTACATCATTCTCTCACTACACGTGAAAATTTTCCTTCATACAAAACTTCACACAATCTTCATTAGCAACATTAGTTTATTCAAAAGATATTAGACCTCTGGCGAAGCTTTGGACCAACAAGTCTTTTCACTGAAAACACAAGCTACTGTAGTAACTCCTTCAAAAAGCTTAATTCCCAAAAAGAGAACTCAAAAAGGAATCAATAAGAAACAAATGCAAATAATGGCAGAAATCTCTCAAAATAGACCAACAGGTAGAAATAGATTTTTTCTAAGACCTTATGTTGCTCAAATCAAAAAGTGTTGAACTAACGAAAGTTAGCTAACATAATGGGGGATTTATTCGTAAACTTTAAGCTCAATCTGAGTTACAGAGACTGCTCACGATTTTTTATGGTGGAGGACAGAAATCTGTTTCAGGACAGCAACTCCCCAAATCTTACTTCCCTCTCATTAGAGGTCATTCTTTGCACAAAAAGCAAACAAAAAGGATAAGGAGAGGTCATTACTGAAGTAATAACTTCCAAGACTCAAGGAAACTCTTTGGTTATCTCCCAACCAGTACTTTTCTTTAACGCCTTTAAGTTATGTTTGATAGCTTGAGAAGATGATCTCATAAGAACTATGAGTTGAAGTAAAAGAGAGCATCAAGAAGCAAATTCAAAACACCTTTAAGTCTAACCCACTTCCTATGCATAGGAATCTTGTACACAAATAAGTTCATAAAGAACAAAGTGACATTCATAGGAACAGAAAACAAGAGTAACTTCAAAACTTTCAGCACAAAGAGAGGTGTTTTAGTACCATGAAAACTTCTACAACCATATTTTTCTCTCTCATAATAATTTTCAGTAGCATCATGAATAAACTCAACAATATAGCTATCACATAAAGCATGCTTTTCATGATCTACAAATGCATAATTTCTATCAAGCTCAAAAATATTGGGATTAAATCCTTCACAGTTTTTTCCCAAAGTAGATATTTCAAAAGGATCCACAGGAACATAACATTCATCCTCCTTTGGTAAGCATGGGGGACAATCAAATAATGTAAGGTATAAAGAGTTACTCTCATTAGAAGGTAGGCATGGATAGATAATCCATTCTTTCTCCTTTTGTTTATCACTCTCCTCCTCTTTTTCATCTAATGAGCTTCCAGTTTCAACAATTTCTTCTTCCATAGGCTCCTGCAAGGCATATTCTCTTCAATTTGTGGAAAACGACTATTAAAATATTAAAAAATATAGCTATTTTCTCCGTTGTAATTATCACAGCAAAATTTTAAGTATCTCTAAAACCTCATGTTCAAAGGTGCATCATCAGTATTTTCAAGCAAACTGGCAAGTTCAAATGCACCCTTGAAGGCAATAAATTCTTCAATTTGTTCCACATCATCAAAATCATAATTTCCTTTAACATAAGAAGATATGGTAACATTATCATTATACTCACATTTAAAGGGTAGGTGTTTATACCTCCTGTAGCAACAAGTTTCATCAAAGCAATAAGTAACATTATAAGTAGAGCACACGTCTCTAGCAATAGTATTCAACTTATCAATTTGTTCCCGTAAGTGTTTTCCTTTTTGTGACAAACGGTGTTCCTTATAATAATACTTTTGTTCTTCCAGAAAATCCTTATTGCGTGCACCCAATGTTGACGTGGGACACTATGTTGGAACCCCAAGAGCAAGGTGTGATGAGCACAGCAGAAAGTTTCCCTTAGTAGAGACCGAGGTTATCGAACCAGAAGGACGAAGGAAACGTCATGCAGGTGTTGCAAACAACGTGGAGACCTGCACAACACAAACTCAAGACTTTGTCCCAACGAATCAGTGACGTTGTCAAGCTCACCGGTTTGCTGTTACAAAGGATTAAACGTATAGTGTGGAAGGTAATGGTGGTTTGCAGCAAGTAAACAATAATAGTGGAAGATGTATCAATGGTAAAGATTGGACCGGGGTCCATAGTTCACTAGAGGTGCTCTCCTTAGATAAACATCATGGAATGAAGGGTAATAAATTACAACTGGGCAATTGACAGGAACTGAGCAAGGCATAACAATGCAATACTAGTCAGAAAGATCCTATGAGATTCGATTGGGCAATACAACAAGATACATAGATCGCCATCCAACTGCATCTATGAATAGAAGTCCACCTTCAGGTTATCATCTGCGGTGACCCAGCATACCACTGCATGTGTAGTACACTATAGTCGTTGACATGACATCCACAGAACACCGTTCCGTAAATATCACATCCCTCAGAGTGGTACAACAGAAAAATTGCGGGTCCATATTACAAAAGTACACACATTATTATTATTACAATACCGGAAGTTCAAGACTTCCAAAAGATCCAACTTACAAATCAAAATATAAAGTGTTCAGCGGAAATTTAAAAGTAACAACTCCGACTAGGAGTGGGGCTCAACAACTTATTCTATAGAGTTCATGCTGCTCGGCTCCGTTAGTTACTACTAACTAGATACTTAAGTGGACTCGTTCTCATCGACATCGTAGCGGATCTCGTAATCCACTCCTTCAACTCCTCCGAACAAATCAGGCTCCTCGTAGAACACATCTTCTTGACATTCAGCTGCATACATTGGCACGTCTTCGGGATCCTCAGAGTCTAAGCAAGGGATCAAAGGAAAGAATGAGTAACAGTGTTACCCAACAAGTTCATTATATGCAAGATGGGAAGTTTGATGCTCTAACTACCACCTCAGATTATAAATCCTTGGCACTATGCAGTTTTTGTAAATCTTTCTTCAAAGATTGATTTTTATTCCCAAAAACTATGACAATCAGCCTTCATAGGTTGACCAGAACTTTCATGGAGTTCCTTTCCTGCCGCGTTTGTATCTCCTTCCCGGAACAGGGAGTAACAAGTTACAGTTCTTACACTCTGCAGAGGTGCGTTACTTTACCCATGAGATATCAACTCCTTGTTGCATAATCGGGCGTACTTTTCCATCCACAATTCCATGATGTGGGGCCCAGTAGTTGGTCCAAGCCAATCACTGCCCCCTTCGTGACCTCGCATGCCTCCTTGGTGTACACCATGCCCACATAATGAATTACGGCAATGGTTTGTACAAACCGTTAGATGCCAGAACTATCATGGGACGATGAGGGTTCCCACCCATATGCTGCATATCCTCTACGAATTACCAATTAATATGCACGCTACAAGGATAACAGCCATGACCTGCACGTCCGTCTTCATGCGAGAGGAAGAAGATACAGTTGACTTCTTTGTCCCATTCCAAATCTCATGGCTAACGCGTAATATACGGCGCTAGAATCACCGATGTCAGGGGTTATTAAGTCCCTACTTGATCATCATTGTTGCAAATAGAACCCTAAGTTCTATTTCTCCATTATATCACCACTTAGGATGATATCTATGATTTCTTTATTTATGAAAATATTATTTTCTTTCTTTTATAGCATAAATGATAACTCACAATTTGCAAATACGTTGATAAAGACTCTTCAAAGGACATGAGCAAGTGATGAACTTGCCTTGTGATGGCAAGATAGTGAAGTCTGATGCTTGCACTGGACCTTGAGCTTCTAGTTCTACAAAAACATCATTATTGCCCGGTAAGGACAATATTTAAAGAAGCAAAATGATTATGCAAGTAATGTAATGCATTATTTAATTCTATATGCATTTTGCCTATATAAGGTGCCTTCTAATAAAGCATTTATAAATATTAATAATTTTTTTATATATATTGCATATATTGAATTATTCTATTTTATTTCCCTTTTTATCTGACTTCTATTGATTTAGTAATTCTTTTAGGAATTATTAATTATACATTAAATTTATCACTAAATATTTATTTAGTATTTTTCATAAATACTATAATATTAATAAATAATGAAAGTGATTTTTAATTATTTTTATCACCTTTCAATAATTTTGTAAAATTCCATAAAGAATATATAAATTACAAAATTCTTATAAAAATTTAAATGTCCAAAATTTGATATCTTATTTTATTTGGACAGAGTGGATTATTGTGAATCCAAAAATATTTTATTTATAATTTTTGGACTTTTATTTCATTTTCTATAATTTTATTGAGGTTAGGGGCATTTTGGTCTTTTACAATTAATCAAAAGATTTATTAAACAACTTGGGCTGGCCTTTTGGGCTTATTGGGCCAGTGTGGCCCAATAGGGCAAGGTCAAAATACCACCCCGAGGGGTTTTGGCCCACCCAGCCCATTCTCTTTGCCTCCCTCTCTCCCTCGACCTTATCCTCTCCTCCTGTGACCCGACTCTGTGGCTGGCGATGCCGCCACCATCGATTTCCGCCACCGTTGGCCGTCCTGGTCGCCTCCATGGTGCGAGTTGGGGTTGTCGACGACGCTCGTTCGTTCAATCCAATTGGATTTGACTCCAGGGCTTCCCCGTGGCCAGGTCCACCCCGTTCCCGAACCCTAGGGTTAAAGAAAGGTGCTGTCGCCACTGCCGCGGTCCCGTCTGCGGTGGTGTGCTGGGCTTGTGTGCTGCTGTGGCCACCGCCGTGGCAGGTGCAGGTTGCAGCGCCCCCCTGGGTGCTCCCTGTGCCACCGAGGTTCGTTGGCCAATCTGCTTCCTCTTCGATTTGTCAGCGAGGACCTCGGGTAAGTTGCTTCTATGGTCCTTGTTCCTGCTACTACCATGATTCTCTCTGTGTGTGTCTGGTGGCTTCTCATGCCTAGTGATTATGTGCTGATTAGGGTTCATAACCCCATGTTGATCATATCCTTGATGCTTTAGATTTAGTGGTGATCATGCTTGAGCATGAAGAATGATTGTTTGATGTGGGTCATGATTGGTAGTGGCTTTGATGTTGCTAGTGGCTCATCAGATTTATTCTAGTGATGATTCATTATGATCTCATGCTAGTGTTTCTATGGAATCACTGATTGAAGCCCTCACTGGTTGTGTCGAGATAGGCGTGGCGCACTACCAGGTGCGCCACGGCTAGGGGTACAGGGTGCGCCACGGATGTGTTTTTTTTAAAACAAAAAAATGCAAAAAACACCCTCGTTTTGAATTGCAAAAGCAATCGGGTCCGTGCGCCGCCGTCGTGTCGCCTCGCAGGAGCATGGTCGTGGCCACGACCTACCACCGCAGGGAGGTGCGGGAGGCCGTGGCCATGGTAGTCCTTGTCGGCATCGAGGCAGTAGATGTTTGGAGAAGGGGAGGTACGACGAGATGGAGGAAGAGAAGAAGAGAGGGAGGTAGGTGAGGAGAAGGAGGCCGCCGTCACCGGTCATCACTGCGAGGAGGAGGAGGCCGCCATCGCCGGTCGTCGCTGCGAGGAGGAGGAGGCCGCCGTCGCCCGTCGTCGCTGCGAGGAGGAGGAGAAAAAGGCCGTCGTCGTGCCACCGTCACTTGAAGGAGAGGAAGAGGCCGAAGCAAGGACGCCGGAGTAAGGTGGCCAGAGATAGGTGAAGGGGAAAAAGGGGAAGGAGGAGAAGGAGAAGGAAAAGGAAAAGAGGGAGGGAAAGTTGAGGGGTAGGTGGGCGGGGTGGTGATTCAAATTTGAATCCCGTCCAAGCTTATCCGTGGCACACTAGGTGGTGGTGCGCTACGGGTAAGTTGCCCTCTTTTTTTTCTGTAGGAAAAAAGGTCTTTTGACCATAACTTTTTACTCTTTTCGAATTTTGAAAATTTAAAAAATCACTAAACGACCAAAGGTCGTTGCGAGCGGATGCGAAATCTCGTTCTCGTCATTTTGGTATATTATACGATTTTTTTCGATATCGTATGCAAAAGTTACGACCATTTTACCATGGCATGACTTTTTTTTTCAGATAAAGTCGAAATTATTGTTTGTTAATTTTCCTACAAACTATATCACATTACCTACGTAAATATGAAAGGATTATATTTTTGGAAGTGTTTATCATTTTTTTTTATTTTTTGCAAAACCTAAAAAGGCAATCCACGGGGTGGGGGGTGGAGTTGGTGCAAGCCACTTAGCCATAGGGACCCAACTGCTGCAGCACACATGCCCGTAGCGCACTAGGTCAAGGTGCGCTACGGCTAAGTGACACATACGTAGCGCACCTTGACCTAGTGCGCTACGGGTATGTGTGTTGCGGCCACCTGTGCCCTGGCCCACACATAGCCGTGGCGCACCATCCCTATGTGCGCCACACTTATGGTAGTTAGCCGTAGGTGCGCCATGCTTATTTTACCCGTGGGGCACCACTAGCAAGTGTGCCACAGAAGTGTGGATTATCTATATCCGTTTTCCAAGTAGTGTGTGAGTATGCAAGGAACATTTGGGGACGGCTTGGCCTTATAGATAAGATTGATGAGGGCCTTCTGGTCGATAGAGCAGGCAGTGCGGTGCTTGAGGAACTTATCTTGAAGAATAATGATGGGAATGTAAGAGAACTAGTCTTGACAGCGGCATGGTACATTTGGTGGATGCGAAGGCAACTTGTTCATGAGGAGAAGATACCAACATATCCAATTGTGAGTATGTCAATACGTACTATCACATCAAGCTATATAAAGTCTTTGTGGAAGAATGTAGCGCCAAGGACTAGTACCTGAAAACCCCACATGAAGGTTCTGTTATGATAAATGTTAATGCCAGTTTCAATCCAGAAAACTTTACAGGAGGACTTGGTGTGGTTATCAGAGATGACATGGGTAATTTTATTGTAGCTTGTAATAATCCTATTGATTATGTCATTGATGCAAACACTTTGGAAGCACAAGCTATTTGCAGAGGTTTATGTTTATCCAATGAGGTGGGTTGCTCAAAGATTGTGATCCAATCATACTGTTTACAAGTCACTGAAGCCCTTCAATCCGGAGATATTCCATCAACGCCAGCGGTGGCATATTATGATGATATCTATGTCCAAGCCTCAAATTTTCTACTTGTGCCTTTTGTTATTGTAATAGGGAAGCAAATTGTGTTGCTGATAGCCTTTAATTTCTAGAGTTTTGGAGTCACAACCAAACGTTTGGGTTGATTATCCACCTAGTTTTCTTATTTCCCTGTTAATGGATGATGTATATGTGCTTTGATTAATAAAGTATGTAGCAGGTGGAGCCCTGTCGTCTCCCTAAAAAAAAGCAAACGGCTAAAAAGATCCACTGCCAGCCTCCTAGTAACCGGGCACATATGGTAGGGTTATGGATAGAAAAGTTACCATTTTATGTGTATGTGGGCTCTACTACTATGCCTAACCAATGTGGATATTTTTGCTCTGCTAGACACAACCTTAAGTGGCTTGCTTTATCGCTAGGCTCGTCTCCAACCCTACACACACAACATTTAGTCACTTTTGTTTATTTACTGTCGTTTAACTGAGGGCCGTTTATCTACTATCGTTTGACCACATACTTAATCTTCCTTGCCGACTTTCCTCCTATCCTCTCTTCCCCTCTCTACTGTAGCTGAGCCTCATCCTCTCCGTTTTTGTCCTAGCCAAGGCCCTCTCCGGCGACGCTGTCGCCAGAGAGCGGCGGAGGGGAGCCCCTCCCTCCCGTAGTCTAGGTTCTTGATTTCTCGCCATAGGTATCGTAGGTCTAGGTTTTGGTTTGTTTGTGTCTGCCCCAGTGGCGAGATGCTGTTTGGCTTGTCCCCTCCGGTGTTCCTGCACGACACCGGTCGGCCGTCTCCACAGTGGTTTGGCAATCTCCAGTGGTTGGAGCAAGCTACTGCTGCTGTCGTGGACGGAGGCCACCCAAATAAAGTGTCGATGCCTCTGGATCTGGCAGCCTCGGGTCGTTCTTCTCTCCCTGGCCGGCCAGGGGGAGAGGAGGTCATGTCGGTGGCCACTGTATTCATGAGGCGGTCGGGGTGCTTGACGTGCGGTTCGTCTTGCCAGAGCCACCGTCATCTGAAGAAGATCCGCTCCGCTGCAGTGCTCCCTCGGTTGGAGCCAAGTGGGACGGGTGGCTCGACTCCGAAGGCCCCCAACATAAGGTCAATGGACTTGGTCCACGAAAGTGTGCTTCGGGTTCTCGCCGTTCTTCTCCGGCCAACCGTGGTGGCGAGGAGAGATGGGGTGGCGTGCCCTGGAGCCGACCTGCTACTCCGCCAAGTCTGCATCATCCTAGTGCTGCGGTTCGTGAAGCTGCGTTCCTGTCGATGAGGTCACGTCGCCATTATCTGTGGCTAGGAGGGCCACATCTCTGCTCGGATGAAGCCGAGCATGCTCTTCCGCGTGTGGCGGAAGCTTTTCGTCGCCCTGTTCGCGTGGTCCAAAGTCGGCATCTCCCCAAGTGGCAAGTTCCCCGGCGACGATGCGGGCTCTAGGGCGTCGACGATGACCAGATGTGGTGGAGAAGGGCGAGGAACTGATCACGTTTCTTATCCTTTTCTTAGGGTCCTTTCTACAGGTGTGTCGTCCTTTTCCTTTATGTCCCCGTTGTTTAAGGGTGTCTTTGTAATTGTACTCACCGCTTATTTTAATTGAGCAGCTTCTAGGGCCTTCTGGCCCTTTCCCGTTAAAAAAAGTGAGGGGGTTCCATTATTTGTAGGTTTTCTAGTAATGCAGATATACTAAAAAAACAATGTGTTACACGGGCTTGTACATTCGAATCGAACATGATTTATGTTTGTTTGATTGTACTAGTACATGATTTTTCAAAAAAAACTTAAATTGATGCAGAATTACCTATGAAATACTATAGATACTAGGAAGCACACAACGAACGTCCAAAAAACTTTTCGAGTCCTCCAAGATTCTTAAGGAAAAGAACTTTTGAATCACGGAGGAGGACGTGAGCCCGAGAAAGTAAAACCCACGTACGGGGCTCCACGTCGCTCGATCCCGCATGCTGTTGGCATCCGCCACGACAGAACGGAGGTGAAAGGCGCCTTTCCCGTGCATGCCGCAGCCCGGCTTTTGCTGAGGTCTCTCGTCAAGAGATCCTATCCTACGCGGTCCTGCCGTCCTCCCGATTCCGCCAGATGCAACGCACTCCATCCATGCAAACCAATGCAATTCAGCCACTGCCCTCCTAGTCCTAGAGCTACTACGTACCACCCAGCAGCAGCGCTATCTATCGTCCTAGGCTGCATAGCCTAACCTTGATCAAACATGCTAGTAGGAGCACTAGCAGTACTACTAGTACTGCATCTACATGCTGCATGTGGTCCAAAGCCTCTCCGTCCGAGCCCACGCGCGCCCGCGCGGCCGCGCAAGCGACAACCCCGCCGTGTCCGCGCGCGCCGGCCACGTCCTGTCTCCACCGGAGCGGCGCGCATACGTCCGCACCACCGCGCGTACCGACGGGAGCGCACGGCCTCGACGGGCCAAAATCACACCGGTAGGGCCACGCACGGCCGATGCATGCCGGGACGTGTCAAGCTCAATCTTCGGGAGAAACCGAAGATGCCGCGACGTCCTGTGGTTGGTGGCGAGCGGTACGTCGCCCAGCTCGACCGGCCGCTTAGATTTTGCATGATTTAAGCCTTTGGATTCTAGGGCATGGAACCAAGCTAATAAGCCCCGGGTCGACCGGGCGCCAGCTATGTTATCTCCCTCCCTTCCCCCAATTATGCGTCGGGACGGCGGCTGGCCAGTTCACCTAAAAGGAAGCAATTATCAGGGATTGGCACATCACCGCAAAGTAGGAGTATTGGCCGCCGACTGCATTGCTTCCAAATAAAGTTTTCTTATATGGAGAATATCCAATCATTCTATGCATTCTGTTAGGAGTTCTAGCTGTCTCAAAACATAGAGAGTTATTAGTTATAGTCTTGTAGAGTGGACTTTTTGTTGATCTAGTTATGACTTTGTGGCATCTTCTACCTACTTATAATAAATCTGGCCATATTTTGTGGCATTTTCATTATTGTAACATGTTTATACTAAAAGATTTCTACACTAGCCGACTTTATCAAAATATAGATGTGATAGAAAAAAAACTAGGCAATATATTTATATTTAACATATAAAGAAGATTCTCAAACTGATAAGCCCGACTCACTTATTGGGATTTACCCGGGAGATCACTGCAAGGGAACTCGTATTTATACTCATTGAGAGCACGAGACAAGTAAAGTCCTCCAAATTTATAAAATTTTAACAACAATTTAAATTGTGACAATTAGGTCAGTGGCGAGGGACGAAGGTAGGGCGAACTCTAAAATGTCATGCAAAGACCAAAATAGATCCGAGAAAGTAATACTACAATTCTAGAAATATAACCATATTTGAATATAAGTAGAACCTACAAACATATCCATAATAAAGTTTTCATGACATGTAAAAGCACCATGTAATGACAAGGCTCTACCTTCAAAAAAAATCACTGGTTTTATCAACCAAAACTTTTGACTATCTCTCGTTTGATGTAGCACATCATCGGATCATTAAGAAGTCATCGCGAACATCTTGTTGCATAACTCTGCCTTGATGATCTTTGTAAACGAGAAAGCCCTTTTGATTGTTGTCAACGCCACCATTTGAAGCAATGCCAGCTCAATGAGGCAATTAACCGCGTGAAACGATGATGTGCATTTTGAATATCAACGTAATCTTCGAAGTCTTCAACATTATCTTGTATATATGCTAATGCTCATAATAAGAGAACATCCGGTGATAAATATCTGTAAGACGAGCAATCTTATTCACATTGACTAGACCTATTCTATTTTTTTAGTTCGGGCTAGTTTTGCACACTGTTAGCTAAAACAAGCATAAATTTCTCATATGTAATCTATTTTAATGTACGACCACCCAAATTGTTCAGAAAAACTCGCCAAAATTCAAGATAGGGTGGATTCCCTACATCGCCCTACTAGGAGCTTCGCCTCTAATTAGGCGTGGCTACTCGTTTTGAATTATCCCACGTATGACAAAAGGTCGAGTATATACTTTGCAAAAGGTAAAATATACCATCTCAATTAGCCATTGTGTGACGTTACTTTTGTAAAATATATCACATCAAAAATAAGGTTTGAGTGTATTGTGCATGAGATATAAAAGGCAAGGATGACATGCATAAAATTTGTGTTTTAAGTTATGGGTATATTTCATCTCGAATATTCCTTATTTATATACTCAACAAGCCATAGTTTGTTCAACCAAGATGAGAATGAAACTTTGACGACAAGAAACTAGAGCGGCAAGGGAGGTCAGCAAAATAACAGTTGGGCGACACGTGGGCAGGAGGGTTGGTGAGCAACATATGATAGATCGTGACATTGCCGTCGTCATAACGTACCACACCAGAGTAATTGTCTTCATCTTCTTATATTTTGTACGGAGTACCAGTCAGATTGTTGTTATTACTACATCCAGACTAATAGAACATCAAATACAAATTTCAATTTTAACGTAAGGTAATTATAAGCCCATCGCCGAATACAAATTTCCGATTCAGCAAGCTGTACCAAAAATCCAATACTAGTACAACAGCAATACAATGTTGTCGGGCAGAATTATACTACTAGTCCATCCAATACGGTCGGCAATACGGATATGCATGGACCGGTCCGACGTCGTGATGCAAGCTTGTAGACGGTGGACCTAATAGGGTTCGGGGTTGCCGCTGGCGCGCTCCGGATCGGCCCAGGCTCCCTTCCAAACAGCAGAGTACAGTCGAGTCGAGTGGTGCCGTCGACGTCGTCTTCCCCCCCTCCTCCTTCGGCCCGAGCTAGTTTATCATTATCCCACCCAAACTCTAATCATACCCCCACCCACAAAATCCCAATACAAATACCGCCCAGGAAATAGATAGCGAGTAAGAAAGAGAAACCGGCAAGCAGCAGCAACGGCAGCAAGGCCAACGCCAAAAGCTACCTCCTCCTCCTCCTCCTTTGCTGCACGAGGAAGGAGGGAGCCAGCAGGAGCAGAGAAGAAGAAGCCGAGGCGGCGGCTGGCCGGCTAGCTTAAGCTTAGCTTAGGTAGGAGGGAGGTAGCAGAGGCAGCTTCGCTCATGCAGGGCGAGTACCGCTCGTCGTCTTCCAGCGAGGACTCCGCGGGGTCGGCGGCATCAGCAGCTGCTGCTGCTGCGGCCGCGGCGGCGGCTATGGCGCCTCTTGCTGCTGCGGCTGCCGCGGTGGCTGCCAAGGAGGAGCTCGGCGTGACGGTGGCCGTGGCCCCGCCGATGGCGCTGGCGCCGCTGAGCCAGCAGCAGCCGCGCCGGCAGTACCGCGGCGTGCGCATGCGGAAGTGGGGCAAGTGGGTGGCGGAGATCCGCGAGCCGCACAAGCGGACGCGCATCTGGCTGGGGTCGTACGCGACGCCCGTGGCGGCGGCGCGCGCGTACGACACGGCCGTGTTCTACCTGCGCGGCAGGTCGGCGCGGCTCAACTTCCCCGACGAGATCTCCGCGCTGGCGCTGTCGCCGCCGCCCGAGGCCGGGGAGCTGGAGGCCGACGGGGGGGCGCTGTCGGCGGCGTCGATCCGGAAGAAGGCCATCGAGGTCGGGTCCCGCGTGGACGCGCTGCAGACGGGCATGACGATGGTCGCCTCCGCCGCGCCCGCGCACCACCGCGAGCGGCAGCGGCACCACCACCACCACCACTCGCAGCAGCCGCGCGACGAGGAGCTTCTCCAGCTGCACCACCAGAAGCAGCAGCGGACGGCGTGGAACGGGCGGGTGAAGAACCCGGATCTAAACCAGGCGCCGGACCCGGACAGCTCCGACGCGGACGCCGAGTGAAGCGGGCCAGGAAGATGAAGCCGAAGGAAGATTGTGCTCATCCACGCGTCCGTCGAGCATGCAGTCTCTAACCAGAGAGAGCGAGCGAGCAGCGTATGATATGATGAGCAACTCAATCCAATCAATCCCACCTAGCTATTGTTCCACCTCCGCTTGCCAGCTCCAGGCCATGTCGGCGGCGGCGGCGAGCGGTGGTTGGTCGGTGGGTCGGTGGCGAGCGAGATACACGTTGGTTGTGGATAAGAACGAGGGAGGGAGGGAGGGGAGAGGAGAGACGGGGGACGCCACAAGTGGCGGTCTTTCCAAATGTCAGAAAAGACAGCTGTAACAGTGATAAAACAAGTCATCCCGTTGCTTCGCCACCCCCCTCATCGTCTATTCTTTTCTTCCTGTTATTTTCTCTCTCTATCGATCGAGTAGATAAGCTTGCTTGCAGCGATTAACAGTTAATTAATCGTCCAAGTTGCTCTCGCCGCCGCCGCCTCCTTTGTTAATCAACCACTGCCGCCACCGCATCGCATCGCCGGTGGATTTGGATATATCGGCGTAGTAGTACTACTGTACAAGTAGTATAAAATAGGCCCTGCACAATCCTGTAGTTCGATCGTACTACGCTTCACCCGATCCCCTCGGCTTAGCTTAATCCAGTTGTCTGCTGGTGGGAGCAAATCCGCGTTAGGTTACCCATCAGCAGCCACTAATCAGTAGCGTACCCTCGGCCAGACAGTCACCATGCACTAATCACTCACTTCGGCCTTTTTTCCCTCTCTCTATTATCTGATGTTCGGCAGGTGCGTGTGTGTGAATGTGCCGGTGCAATTATGGGCCAGTCGGCGGCGTATGTAGCTAGTCGCTAATCTAATCCCTAACTAACTCGAGCTGCAGTGTCGCCAGGTCGGGGTTAGGCACCAGGAAGAAGTAGTAGTGCTGCATAGCGTATGCGTGGGTGATTGGTTTGGGTGGGGGGTTTGGCCACCACATTGGAAAGGCAAGCTCCAGCGCAGCGTAGCGTATAGCGTGATGATTGCTGGCGTCCCTGCGTGCTCCCGCGCGCGCGCGGATCTCGCATGCAGGGCCAAGTACTACTCCTCCTGACCTGACGCGTCCTCTCCACTTTCCTGTACCCGATCAACCACCCACTAATCACCCAGCAGTCCGTCCCCAGTACGTGCGTACGTACGCACGCAGCCATGCAACGGAATCAATCGGAGCCGGTGAGTCACCGTGGATTGGATTCGGATCGTCTGATTGCTGCTGCACCTACTACGTGGTGGCAACGGCCGTCCACCTCTCTGACAGACAGCATCTCGCAAAATGCCGTTAGTTAACTTCCAGGGAGGATCTAGAGTAGACCCCCGCCAATCTGACCATAGTGGATAAACTTGTACTGTAATTTTTTGGAGATTAAACTTTGTGGACTGGGACGTGTCGGTGCACCATGCCGGTGAAACTTGTTGGGAGTCTGAGACGGATGTGGTGTGCTGCAGGTGCCGGCACATGTACTGCCACAAATGCAGATACGGACGGGGAGGGACAGGAGATGCAGAGGGAAGCGTAGCCGCCGCCGACGACAGCAGTGCGATCTCAGTCCCCCACGGGCCTGCCTCCCCTAATTGCTCGGAGGAATAGTCTTTGGATCTCGGCCACGTCACGTGTCATGCGTCATGCTTCATGCTCGGTCGATCGGTGGCTGGCTACCTTATCTCTGCCGTTCCTTGGATCTTTGTACAATTGCGCGGGATGCGCTGCACTGCATTATTTCTTCAGTTGTAGTATACGTCAATCGTCGAATTCGCCTATTTTTCCAACTACGGCTCCCTGGAAGTGCCGGAACAAGGTGTTCTGTGTCTAGCCAAAACGAGCAATGCTTCTGGTTTACACAAAGGGAAGGCGGCAGGCAACTTTCACGCCACCGTGCCTGGCAATCCATAGCCTCCACAGTTATGGCCTTTCCGGCGTCCTCCCGATCGGACCAAGCATGGCATCCATGGAGCACGCACGCCGTCGCCAAAAGGGTCTCGTTCTGGCCACCATATACAGCACGCGCAGCCTGCCCAGCCGCCCCCATAAATCCACTGTCGGCTGTCCCAGCGCACGGGATTCCGGTCGTCGCCGACCATCGCTCGATACGGGGCCATTATAGTTTTCGCGGGCAGCCCATCCACTAGTACGATAGGCCCATAAAACTGTTCTCGTCGCACGCGGGTTAAAATTGAGAAACACAATTGCATACCCTTCAAACAGCTGGATCGGCACAAAAGCCTGTGAAAAAAGTGAAACTGTCCAAACCGCCCAAACTGGCCAGAAATTCACTAGTTCAATCTCTTTCACAAAATAAGGCAGTTTGATTCCTCCTAGGAGGTCTGGGTAGGCCAAACTTCTGGGTAAATGGCTTTTCAAACTATTCACGGAAGATGGTGCCCGACAAACCATTATATGGAGGACTTGTCTCTAAAGTTATGTCTTAAGTGGTTTAAAAATCCCATGATTTACACTTTTGGGCGGGGGCTAATAGCATCCAAAAAATATTTCTTTCGTTTTGATGTTTTCAATATTAAAGATGAATCGCAGATTAGATTCTGGGAAGATAAGTGGTTTGGCCAAACTTCTCTTTACGAACAATATTCAGCTCTATATTCGATTGTTAGGCACAAAGGAAATACACTGTACACAGTAATGGAATCTAATCCTCCTAATATGTCTTTTAGAAAAAGTCTCATAGATGCTCGACTGGTATCTTGGAACAATCTTTTATTACGATTATTCATGATACAACTGTCGGACGGAGTGGGCAAGTTTAAATGGAAATTATTAGAGAGTGGTAAATTTCCAGTTGACCCAATGTATCGAGCTTTGATTCAACCTGATATTCCGGTCGATGATAATCGTAAAATTGGAAGGTGAAAAATACCTCTAAAGACAAAGATATTCGCATGGTATCTCCATAAGGGAGTAATTCATATAAAAGATAATTTTTATAAAGAGAAATTGACATGAAAGTACACAATACGTATTTTATTATCATGATGTTACAATCCAACATTTATTCTTACATTGTAAATTTGAACGCTCTATATGGTCAGTCATTCAGTAGCCTCTGCTTTATCTCCCTCACGTTCGGTGGCCAATATATTTGGTAACTGGTTTCATGAGATAGATGATCAATACAGGACTTTGTTTAGGGTGGAAGTGCTTGCCATTATTTGGTCGCTATGGCTATGCAAGATGACAAGAATTTTAATAATATTGTGTCTTCTTCCCTGCAGGTTATCTATCGGGTCATGGCTATCCTCCGATCATGGACTACTCTCTAGCGTATGGAGTTTCGCGACTTGTTTGTGGAGGGGTGTATGCAACTGGAGGACACGGCGAGGGATATTTCCCCCCCGGCATGGATCGCCGCGTGAATTAAGGATTGATCTGCCGTAGCTCGAGGCCGTTTATTTTGATAGCATTATTTGTAATGGTGATCTACTTACTTTGTTTCCTAGTGGTGTGGATTGATCGACAGTGTCCATATTAGTTATGCATAGTTCGGGTGTAAACATTATTCTAAGTAATAAAAATGTCCATTTCCAAAAAAAAAGGTGGTCTAGGTAGACCACACCATCTATATAGCACCCCGGAGATAGGCCCAGCGGAAAACGCAATATTCCCGTCTCTTTTTCACGCCAAGAGTACCTTTGCTTGCTTCATGCACTCACCCCTTTTTATCGACCCTCTCAAAAAATCCCTTTCTACACCCATGGCGGCGACGGGGGTGCTGGTAGCTGAGACAAAGATCTACCATACCGGCAACTGAGCGACGACCAACTGAGCTGTCACCACACATCTTTGTTCCTCTCCCCACCTGCGTACTCCCTCGACTACCATGGATGAGGTAAACCACCGTGAATCCCTCTCCCATACTGTTTCGACTCTGGTTGCAGTATCGAGTTAGGAAGAACTCATCGTAGAATCGCCTCATTATGTAGATAGGATGACACTTATCCATTTATGCAGTTGTGTTTATAGCTTTCATTTAGGCCTAGATCTTGGTGTTAAACAAGAGAGTTGTCAGGCATGCTGCCTCTCCTCGAATGACATACAATCTTATGTTGACCCAAGATCAGGAGAGGATTCCTAATATGAACTACATCTTCATCTTCAACGATGTATAGACTCTCGAAATGCTCTGCCTGATAAGAGCCCCCTTATTCTCACTTGTCACGAGAGAGTGGTTTGCTGGAGGACAGCATCCACACATCTGTAGAAGTGCAAATTTGCATGTCCCTTCAGGTGGTAGGTCATAACCAGAGTTTAGGGCCATCCACAACACATTCAAAAGAAGTGCAGAGACATTATCACACTATTTAAAGCGAGTCTTGTATGCAATTGGGGAGCTCAGATAGAAGCTGATTAAGTCGTCAATGGGTCAAATACTTCCCAAGACTTGAACTATTTCAAGGCAATGACTTGAACTATTTTTTCATTGCATTAGATTTCTCTCTTTTGTCAAAATCGTGATTCTAATTTGTTCCTATAATGGGATTATATTGGTGCAATTTATGGTACTCATACCATTGTTAGAGTTTCGATATCACAGTCTGCAACTTATTGGGGAAGGAAGCATTTCACTAGCTAGAATGTGCTTGCTGCTTGTGATTTCAAGATGAAGTTCACATATGTGTTAGCTAGTTGGGAAAGATCAGCTAATGGGAAGTTCTTTGTAGGAGATGCTGGATATGGTTGTCACCCTGGGATTCTTCCAGCCTTCAGGTCAACTAGCTACCATCTAAACTTGTTCACTAGAAGGTTCGGGCACCAAAATGCCAAGGAGTTGTTTAATATCAAATACTCTAGCCTTAGGGTCACCATTGAGAGGGCATTCACTACTTTGGAGAACATGTTCAATATCCTTAGGGTCACCATTGAGCTAGTTTCGAAATAATAGTATCGAACCCACAGAGAGCTAGTTGGTTAGTGTCTTTATGCCCCTCGTCGCTATCTACCAAAGAATAATTGTAAGATTCTTTTGATTTCAAGTAAAGGGTGTTTACAAAGTTTTTGTTTGAATATAGAAAAGTAAATAAATCAAGTAAAATAAAGCAAGTAATAAAAGCATTTGGAATGGTGGTTCAACTCAATAGGGCTAAGACGTTCTCGGGGATGTAGGATACACCACTAGCATGTTGTAATTAATCATAATTAGGATAACATATTTCTTATGTTATGGTATGTGTGGAGAGAGTTTCTTCATAATATATTCACTACAAGGCTCGTAGGAAGCCACTTTGTTGAGCCAAGAATAAGGTCATCTCTAAATAACCACCGCGATGTTTGAGAGCACTCATCCATAAGGACCACCACAATTAAGGGTCTCTCCGTGGATACTATAATTAGCTTAGATAATCTCTCTTTGTTCTCCTTCGACCGTGTAGATTGCTAGCCGTGCTTCTAGTCATAATAGCTTCGGGCAAGCTTCCAAACACGTCCAAAGGGTTTCACCCTCTTCTTTAGACCCGAAGGCAAATGATATGTGGCCAACTACACATACCATCTAAAGGGAGAGATCAAACACACATCATAGATCAATGGATCATAGACACAAGTAATAGAACATATTTATTTCATTTCATAATAATGCAAGGGTTTCTCCATCTCCCCAATAACGAAGGAAACTACTCACACATGGAAGCAATGAACATCATCATAATGAAATGGATGAATAAAAGTAATGGAATGAATCTAGTGCTAACCAAAATTGAATCTGGAATTACAACAAGATCTAATGACTGGAAGATGGGGTAGAGATGGTGTTGGTGATGCAGTGGTTGATGATATAAGGGATGATGCGTTGTCTTCCAATGATCCGTGAAGAATCAAGGATTTTCCCGTCTCCAAGTTCCTCCTTCGGATCTCTTTCTGTTGTGGTTTTTCGTGGCTGGAGGTTTCTATGAATGTCAGATCTCTAATCCGTCTTGGCGAGGTGGAAGTATTTGACGAGGCGGTCACACTGCCACGTCATATAGGCGGACGATACGGGCGGGCTCCGCCCGTAGCACTGGTCGTTACGTAGCCTGTAACCTTCTCGGAGCAAACAATTCCTCCGGGTGCGAAGATAATCAATAAAATGACTTTTATCACTTGAAAATATCATATTATAGTATAATATGATAGTCTCAGTTGATATGTTTACAATAGACTTATTAAATGGTGATCCTGCTGAAACAAGGACAAAATGTGCGCGCAAACTGGTAAAATACTAAAAATCCTATTCTATTTATGCAAAAACAATAAGTAAAATTTCTCCAATTTTAGACTTATCAGTCGGCCATATTCTTTCTACATTTATAATTGCAAAGGAATTTAGACTAAGTTTAATTATGTGAGTTCAAATAACTCCACTAAAACTATTATCCCCAAAAGATTTTAGTGATTAGAAGATCCCAATTCACTACATCGCTTCCGATCGTCACAGCCGACGATATAGTTGCAAAGGTGGTACCCGCCTCTAGCCTACCTAGTGCGGCTCGACGAAAGGCCCACTTGACGACCTGCCAAGATCCGTGAAACCCAAGACAGTTCGGGTGATATAAAGCCCATATGGATACGAGCTCCAACCACGCAACACAAAGAAACTCAAGACTAGAGTTTGAATCGAACTTGTAACCTACTTGTATTGGTACCTAAAACTTAGTCTCCCCATATATAAAGGCTAGGATGGTCCAACGAGGCGGACAGATCCCACAATAGACAATAGATCTAGACGAAAAACCCTAGCACACACCCCCGAGATCTCATCTGCGCACCCCATGTAACCTTCGGTTTCGCCGATAATTAAGAGCAGACAAGCAGGAGTAGGTTTTTCCCTCTGGGGACCTGAACCTTGGTAAACCCCGTGTCCCGCATTGCTTGTCCGTTATCCGAACACGATCTCCAGTGCATCCCTCTTGCTCAAAACCCAAGTCCATAACAATGGGCATTGACGAGTCGAACCTTCGTCACCGTGCCAATGGTCGGGTCACTGCCCAATTGCACCATGCCTTGCATAGTAAAATGTCTTCCTCCAAGGTGTAGTTCGCCGCCCTTCCTTTCGGTGCATCGATCAAACCCTCACAGTCCTCATCCATTTCATATTCATCAGCGTTTTGTTGAGATGTGTATTGTTGAGACCCAACATTCATAGTTAACATAAATCGTTTCATCGTCAACACTACATTGTATGAAAGTGAACATACATCAAACTCTATTCAAATTCTTCATTTATATTCATCAACTTCCAAATAACAAAAAAGAGAAGAATTCATACCTTGCGGTTATTTGCTCGACCACATTGGGTGCAGCAGCCGGTGCAACAAAATCCTTAGTCGGTGGCGCCTCGGGTGGTGGAGGTGGCTAGAATTGGTCGGCCGGAGGTTGTACACGCCGACCAACGCCAGTCTTTGCCGTCTTGCCCATCTTCTGGCCAACCGCGCTTGGGGACAACATTCATTGTCTTCGTGGCAGGCGACGGCGTGGGGACAGCACTCTATGGATTCAATGGTTGCGGCGCCACAAAGAGACCATGCATGAGCCCGACGCTAGGGTTTTTTGCGGCTGGGACGGTGGACATTGTTCTGATCGGCGGAGGAACTGTGTTGCGAGCGCTGGCGCTAGGGTCGCAGAAGTAGGGAGGGGTTGTGGGAATGGCGGACTAGCCGTCCATCCCTAGAATTTCGACAACGGCGGTGCGAGGCGGGATGCATGCGGAGGCGCACGGATATTTCAGATCAGCGGCAAACTACACCTCAAAGGAATTTGCCGCACGGGATACCGCAATTTGCCGCGCGCTATTTTGCCTTGTCTGATCGAGCACGCAGCTGCATTTTTGGACGCCTGTTGGACACGCTCTAACCGCCTCACTGCTTTCCGACCTGGCCTGGAATCAGTTCGTGCACTGCCCATCTCTGAACCTGATAGGTGGTTACCGAGGATTCTTCTAGAGCGAGAACCTGAAACCCTCATCCGAATCTGGGATTTCGCAGCTCCAAAACGAGCCAAGCAATGATGCAGAGCACACACTTTTGGCCAAGACGGTACCCTGCCGGCGAGAATACAGCGACCGGCCGCCCGGCCACTTGTGCGGCTTCCCATCGCCCGGATGGAGATGCCGATGCCCATCGGTCCCGTCGCCGCGCGGTCGTGCTCCGTGCCGGTGCAGATGCCTTTCCGCGGCGGGGATGTCGGCGTGTGTGGCCAGATAGGAACCCACAAGTTCGGCCACTACAGAACAGCGTCTTCGACAGTGACGGCGTCGACAATTGCGTGCCGGCTCTTCGCGGCAGCCGCCGTCTGTGGCCGACAAGGAACGCACAAAACTACAGGTGCAGCTAACCTGGCATGGGATCCAAGCAGGGCCGAGCTTTGAAAAGAAAAGCATCCGGGCACGCCCGCATCAGGTTTCAGATTAGTGGATCACTACCTATCGTCAGGATAACCTAGCCATTTTCAAAGAGACCGACGTTTTCTAATTCCACAACCACAGCAGTACCAATCAGACAGAAATAGTAGAAATTGGCAACAAGTCATCTTTGATGCTAACATCCATTATACCAGCCAGACAAGCATGAATATTTGGTGTCAAATGCGGGGAGACAGATTTCAGTGATTATTTTGCTGCAACGCACAGCTTACAGGTACCGGTTTTGGAACTTTTTTTTTGATCTGGAACTTTTTTTTGATCATATGTAGGTGAATGCAAAAAACTCCCACCAAGATGCACGGTAATATGAATTTGTAAATGATCTTGCGATCGGTGAATAATTGGGCCACCGGGACAAGTCTCTGCTGATTTATTTCAGCTCTTCAAGGCAGTGTTCTTGCAAATCGGACACAGGTTCTTCACCACGAGCCATTGCCTGATGCAGCCAGCATGGAAGTCGTGCCCGCAGTGAAGCGTCCCCAGATCATCCCCATCAACGTACTCTTCCTGGATAAACATGAACAAATATGGTAATTAAGAAACCCTGTGTAATAATTAAAGAAATCCAAGCATTCGAAGTATGATACTGAATGAGAATGGCATCATACAAAGTTAGATAAAAATGGCTCGCAATAGCAAACATTTCCGTATCTACCATCCGGCAATGCATACACAACACTGAAACTGGTGAAGCATAGTTGACAAAAAGAGTCAATCCTGAATATCAGACAGAAGCTGCCGCTAGAAGTTCAATGTTGAGTATACCATCTAGTACTTCAAAATATCTGCATCAAAACTAAAATGAAGGATGGATGCAAGTACCAAGCCAGTCTCTAGATTTACAATAATATATTTCATATTTCAAGGACACACCAAAATATCTGCATCGAAACTAAAATTTTGGACCAGGTCTAGTATACTATACTGAAAACAGATCCAAGTATGCACTACTCACTTCGCATGGCTCTGTGACCCAAAGTCACTCAGTTTAATTCATCTGACCTACTTGGATTCAAATTTCAGTGTACATAATTACACAAGAACTGAAGCAGTTTTATGTTTTCAAGTTAATACTACTACTTAAAGGTAGTGGCAAGCACAAGAAAAGAGTGCAGAATCTTCTCGTAAAAGTGAAGTGCAGATACATTTGATAGGCCTAACCGTATACTGATAGGACTAGGAGCAAACTGATACCTGACAAATACAACATGGCTCATATTCCATAGATGCTAATCTCCACGACGAGAATTTCCTTTGCTTCAGGAGCTTCATCACATCCTCCTCATTGAGGCCAGTGCTAACATTTCCAATTCTCTCCTCCAGTGCTAACAGCTCCTGAAACATGAGTAGAGCACAACTATCTTGAGTAATTTGGCCTGGATGAAAATACAGGTAATGCCACACTAAAGAAATCTGACCTCATAAGACATATTGTCTATGTCAAGACGCATATCTCTGTGTCTATCATGAATCTCGACACCGCCATAGAAAATAGACTGATTCAAGAACAGAAAGATATGGAAAGAAAGTTAATCTCAAAAATAACAGCAACAAATACTAGTACATTTTTATATTATTCACATAATTTTCACTCTCCAGGTTGTACGCTCACATAATACAGAACAAGAGGCACTTAGCAGCCTATCCTCTTAGGATAAGATCTGCTATTTCAGTATGTGATGTGCTGACTACTCTTTATTCAGAAGGCAAAGTCAGAACTAGACTAGTGCTACTTTATGCATATATCAGATGGTTACGCTGACTACTGACCACAGCTGACCGACCACGCATCTTTTTAAAGAGTGTCAAGTTCATCTGTTTGAATGCTTTTATCTTTCTAAGCTATAGGTTCACTATACATATAGGTTTACGCTGCTACTACCATAATTCCATAAACAGAATCTAAGCACGTAAAACATATATACAGAATGTTCTCCTGCCAAATAACTATTGTGTTGTAACTTCACCGGCCATGTTGGGGCAATGCAAGTAAAGTCAGTAAGTTATCAGACAGAGGACAGGAAGACTCAAATATCCATCGTCAATTTAAGCACATTTTGGTTTTGTTACAGAACAATAGAATATCTATAGCAATGACCCTCATATGGGAAGTGTTATTACTGACCTCAAATCTGACATTCTCCCCTCTCTGAATCATTTCTAGTGCATTCCGTATCTGGAAACAGAAAAAAAAGGTTAATATTAAATAGAAGCATAAAACTGCTTGTTAGTTTAGAAGCAGGGGAATGAAATATGTACTATGCAGGAGCTGGTCACTAGTTATCTCTAGTATAAGATGTAACTAGAGATAGAATATACATATGGAAAAACAGATCAGTTTAATGGTACATTAGCATACAATACCATAATATAAATACAGAGGAGATAGGATGAACCAGTAAATCAAATAAATTTTATTTGTGGACACTTTCAATAGAATGAATAAAAACAAAGTCAACCAACTCACTTCCATTAATCTTCTTCCTTCTCTACTGTTCCTCATTGGCAGTGGAACACCCCAAACACCATCACCCTGTCGTTCCAATAGAAATCCTGACCTTAAGCGTGGTTGTTGCTGAGCACGAAGTGCTCCAGATAGCCGACCTATCTCCTATAGTAAAAATAAAGCTCCATTAAATTAAGATAAAATAGCAATCAGAGTGGAAAGCTAAACATATGAACACGCGACAGAAGAAAATTACATCTGACAGATTTCTAGGATGCCGTCTATGTAGGGTTGGATGAGCGACATATGGTGTCCCTGCTGGTCGACTAATCATTGAACTGGCATTAGTCCTAGATACAGAAGAAACATTTCCAGGGATGGCAACACCACGACCATCAGAATTCCAGTTAGATGATTCTGGCACCAAATGCCTCATGTCTACTGCAGCAAGAGCAGCTGCATTAGGGAAGTTGGGAGCTACAACATTCATCCCAGTAACGTCTTCACTGCCAAGAATTCTGTTATCTGAACTGCCTGCTCTCGATGATGATGCTCCATGGCCAGCGAAACGGTGTGCTAATTGTGGAATACCAGGGACTACGTTTACAGGATGTTGGTATTGCAAGTTAAATCCACTGACCATGGGAATACCCTCTTGCAGTTCATCAAATGTGCTCTGAAGGGCTGGGGCCTGGTGATTCCATGAACTGGAATGCCTGATAGTACTTGAAGAGGGCCATAAATCATAGGGGTTCACCTGCTGAGCGGTGGTAGTTCTTGCCCGGAAACTTCTCTGTGAACTTCCTGAAGTACCACTGCCTCCACTGGGAATATTATAGCTACTAGATGACGGTCCTGTAGTCGCTCCATAATGGGGGAGTTGTTCCTCGATGGAACTTGGAGGTAACAAAAAATTATGAGAGGACACATTTGTGCTAGGAGCAGGGCTGAAACTTGAAGATGGAATATGGAAGACATTATCGTTTCTGTGAGAAAAACTTGTGCTAGCACCTGCCGAAAATTGCCCATGGACTCCCTCAATGTTTTTCCTCTTGCAAGCTAAGCGACGGCCATCCAAGGAACTGCCTGGTCTTTGATTAATGTCATCTGGCATCAGTGGGAAATTACCCAAAGGATTTTCACAAGCATTAAAAGAAGGGAACGGCTCTGGCTGCTCGTTGTCCAATATGAAAGCTCTGTATGGATGTAACCTTAGCTCCGTGGCCTGAGCGCTTGTATCATTACGAGAACAACCAGCATACTGTTCCAGACCCTGATGAGAGGCACTGTCCGCATTTGAACTCTGACCAAACAGATCATGTCCACTGGCATTAAGGTTTATACTATCCACATTATCCAGAGAAAGGTTACGTTCAGCAACCATGCGCCTTTCACCAATCCTCAAGCCACCACCAATATTCAGATGCTCAGCTTTGATCATGCTAGAGGTCCCATAGCTTAGTGAATTGACGCTTGAACTAGCTTCTCCTGACCCCCAGAATCCTAGAAACTGCCCATCCTGATGCGCCTCGCTTCCAAAAGGAATGTTCGCACTACTGCCGTTCAATTCGTAGCCTTGAAGATTCTGCGGCTCTACTGATCCAAGCATGTTATTCCAGTACACCTGTTGATCGATGACAGGGTTTCCTGAACTAGATCCATGATCGAACCCAAACACTTCAGACAACTGTTCAACGGAATTCCTCTGCCCTTGCATTATCAAAAGGGTAAAGGAATGTCCTTCCTACAGATTGGTCTGCAGCAAGAACATGCCAGCTGCTGTTCACCTCTTTCCAGCAGTGCAAGTGTGACCTATAAATGGAAGAAAAAAAAAGCATGAGAAATTTGGTACAGAAAATTTGCTCTGAACATTCCTACAGAAAAGAGAAATCAAGTAGAAGGCTCAGAGAGTCCATCCTACAGGAACGCTAGTACATTTTATCACAGTGCTAGATAGTTTTCCATGGAAAAAAAAAGATGATTTCTATCAGCACATGAATCCCCATTTGTGGTGCTGCCCTAAATATTACTGGTCCAGCCTTGTTTGTGGGCTATCTTTAGCAGATCGACATCTACACAAATTTGGAACAGATATGCAATCTTTTCCGCTCTCGTACCCTTCCGATGTAGTACCACCTACACGCCTCTCTGCTACTTGGGAGTAACTGCACCCATTCAGGATGGTACTGCTAGAGATAGCAGCGATTCGTCCGTGACGGCATTAACTCTTTATAGCTGTAACGATCTTGGCGTGAGCCGCATTTGGTGTGGTGTGTGTGGATCGGAAGATATACCAAACCTGACGGCAAGTTTGGTCCTGCTGCTGTAAGCAAAGGTGGTGGTGGTGAGGTACTACTGCTGGTGCTGCATGCACTTTTTTTCTTCTAATTTTTCGGTTGGAAGAAAGCAAAGGTGATGCATGCATTTTGTTAATGGGGGAGGAGGAAAACACGGTGGTTCCACATTGCTTGCATGCGAGCTAAACAGATGGACGGCCTGCATGCACACAGTGGGGCCCACATCTGCATCTACGG
The DNA here is from genome assembly GCA_916181665.1 of Avena sativa. Lineage (NCBI taxonomy): Eukaryota > Viridiplantae > Streptophyta > Magnoliopsida > Poales > Poaceae > Avena > Avena sativa. The sequence continues at coordinate 395,945,307 of OV702280.1, read as the reverse complement.
ACGACCAGAAAAATACTCGCTTTTTTTTTCTCTCGCGCATTTATTTCCCTTCGCTTTCGGTTTGCGAAAGGATGCGGTAAAACGAGCAAAAAAGTTAAAGAAAGGTAGTAGTAGAGGTAAGCCATCTATGGGGTTCTTTCAAGGAACACATTAATTATCTTATCAGAAAGATGAACAATACTAGAAGGAAGAGATTTAACCAAGATACTAGAACACCAAAACTTCTCTGTCTCATCAGTACCCAAAAACAGAAAGACAGATTAGTAACAGGATAGCTGAAGGTTGGGAGAATTTTGGGCAGGAAAAACATGAACAAATTTGGTAGTTGAACGACATATCCTAGGCTCTAAAAAAACAGAGGAAGAGATGAACCATGAGGGGAATCAGCAGGCAAATGAAGATGTATCTCCAAGGAACAACCATTGATTTCAACATTGAACACAAGAAAATGAATGGCAAACATGAGCAGGACAAGGAAACAGCAATAAAATTACTAGAACAGAGAGATGCAACAGACCGTACCAGAATCCGGGAGCGAGTTCCTGAACAAGGCGACGAACAATCCCAAGGAAAGGAGGAACTTCTCTCCCTTGATCCTCTCCAGCCAAGAGAGGGAAAAGAGTATCAGCCCAAGAACCTGAGGAAAAAACAATCGCTAGGGAGAAGGAGAAGGCGAGACGGTAGGGGAGGGGGGGAGCGAGTTCGGAGAGATCGAGGCGGGTGGGGTGGAGAAGAACAGGAGGAGAATGGGTGGAGGAAAATCTGTCAAAGACAGGGAGAGGGAGGGGGGAGAAAGACAGAGAGACAAGGGAAGGGAAGGGAGGAGAGGTTGGGGGGTGGTGATGAGAGGATGTAAATGGAATGGACTATGGAGGAGGAGAGAGCGGAGAGGGGGAGGGGAGAGAGAGAAGTTTGGCCGAATTCGGATTTATTTATTTCTCTGTCCCACTCTCTGTTTTGGTCTTGGAACGGGAGAGAGTATCTATCTCTCCTCCCCCACTAAAACCTTTCCTAATGAGGCGTCTCCGTTAGTACTTTTGGCTGTGCCGTGTATAACGGGAGTAGTAGAGCTTTGGCTGTGCCGTGTAACGGCGTTCTTTGTCTTTCGCATGCATGTGTCTTCTTTTTCTTTGCAATTTAGCCCCTTTTGTTGGGGTCTCTCGAACCTCTTTCTTTGCATGCTCGTCTTTTTTCCAACCTTTGCATTTAGTGAGTAGTATATCTTTTCTTTCCTTTCCACCCCTTTTGGAGTAGATGAGTACTCTTTTCGTATAGTACTGTATAATATATTTTCTTTTCCTGAGCGTCCTTGGCATTAATTAATTAATATTAATTATTTACAGGCTGTGACCCAAGTGTCATGGGATACGCTGAGCTGTGTGCTCCGGGAGACGGGAGGGCCACGCGCCATGACACATGTCAGCTCATCATAAAAGCACAGCGGGAGGGGCGAAGGTCGGGCCAGTTAAATTTCTCCTCCGGTCAAATCTTGCCATCATGCCATTTTTCACGGGACATGGAACGGCCGGCCCCGGAGCAGGATCCGTTTAATTCGTGTTGATTGCGTCGGACCTTTCTGCATGATATACTACTAGAGAGAAAGTTTCAGAAACTCATGCGGCCAAGCAAATTGCGTGGGGCGCCACGTTTCGGCCTCTCCTTGCTTTCCTGTGTTTCGCGGTTGTGCCTGGTCAACCGGAGCAGCACGGGTAAAAATCCACCGAATCTGCAGAAGAAGATGCACCCCACCGCCACCGGGCACCGGGCCAGACCTCCTCCGTCAGCTTCTCGGGTGCTCATCCACAGCACACAAGGGACCCATGGCCATGCACGGCGCCACCGTCAGCGAGGGAGGATGAGCGATGTAGTATTGCCAAAAGCCGGTACATGGCTTGAGCGGCGCGCTCCAGCCGGCGTCCATGCATCATCGATCACGCGTGGCCTGTGCCATCTCATGGTGGACGCCGTCACAGCTCGCAAAGTCGATTCACGGGGGGGGTCACGGAATCAGGATAAGCGGACTGACGACGGCGCTCCGTCCGTGGCCAGGTTGCGCTTGTGTGGGAGGAATATACGGCGAGGACGCGCCCCGCATCCGTAGCTTTTCTTTTCTTTTATCTTTCTTCACTGGTTTCCCTGCGTGGCTTGGCTCCATTTGGGTCGGATTCCCCTCGCTCGTTCTTTCCCTGCTTCTTTTCGGTGGCCGCTTTGGGCTGGACTAGGTAAAGATCCGACGACGCACTTTGGCCATGTTACCGCGCCCCCACTTGCTTCGGGCTAACCCTAAATTACACGGACCCCTTGTCCCTTGACGAAGATCTACTCCTACAGTTTTGTCTTTACAAGTGGTGCTACTGATTGTCTCTTCGATGGGTGAAATGCAAAAATAATACTACTAGTACTATATACTACTCCGCTCCAGGCAATTTGAAGGCTTTGGCTGATTCAGAATAATGCTAGTTTCTCCAGAGCAAAAGAGTGGCTCACAAGCCAAGCGGCATATGCATGGGTTATTCCCTCCGCTCCACTGCGCCATTTCTAAAAACGACGTGCGTTCAGTTTTTCAGACGAGGAGAGAATTTCCGGCCATTCACCTGTCCAGCTCTCTCCTTTATTTACGCGTGAACTACCCAAACGCAGCTCTGTCAAAGAAGAAAAGCATTTGCTACTACCAAAATTATACTCCTGGAGAAGCGAAAGGTAGGAAGTCGTGCGACAGCCAGGAAGCACGGTGCATGCTGCTGCCATTCCCAATACGAAACGTAAACAAGGTGAGCATAGCAAGTTAGTAGGCGAGGCGAGCGAGCACTCATAGTCATGGATCATGGATGGGCGCGCGAATGCAAAGTTGGTGCCATTGGAGGAAAAGAAGCAAGCATCCATCAGCAATAGTACTATACACACATGTGTCAGTTTAATTGCTGCTTTTGTCAGCTTAATTGGAGTCCTACTAGGTGTTTATTTAGGTGATCCATGGCTTTGCAAAGCATCTTTCTGATGACCATCTCATTGCTAAGATGTGTCACTTTTTATCTTTTGATTCAGTTTTTCCATGGGCTATGGAGTACTACTCCTACTAGCCTATAGGAGTTGGCTAACGAGACATTGACATTCACGCTCGCTGCTGAAAAGGCTGCCAGGTGTGTAAGATGAGCTGAGACGGACAGAGATGGTAGGGGCCGTTTTTTTTATCTTGCCATTGGACTGTTTAAGCCATTGACTATGGAGCAGAACAGCTTAAAATAATACTACAATATGGATAGTGTCACACAGTAAGTGCATTACAAGTAACATACTCGCTCCATTCACAATTACTTTGTGTTTTGGAATATTTGGAGTCAATATTTATGAAGTTTGACTATATATCACAGTATCACACCCTCAAATCCATAAAAAATGCCGCTGATTTTATACTAATCAGCGAAGCTTACATGGATACATGGATCGGAGAGAGTAAAAAAACATCAACATGTGAGTGGAGATTTTTCGCTCCCGAGCTATAGTGCTTCCATAAGACATGGCTCACATGTATCAAATGATTCAAAATCAAGCGATTCCAAAAGTCCATCCGAATGGAGCTTCTTCATCCGAATGTTATATCATCATTAAATTTAATCCTTTTAACATCAATATTATGAATATGTGTAACACTATTATCAAGATCCAATAGAAATAAACCATTCATCATCGGTGCACGATCATAAAAGATTTCATTCATATAAATAGAACAACCATTATTCTCGAATTTAAATGAATAACCACTTCGCATCAAACACGATCCAGATACAATGTTCATGCTCAGTGCTGGCACCAGATAACAATTATTTAAGTTTATTACTAATCCCGACGGCAAGTGGAGAGGCAACGTTCCGATGGCGATCACATCAACGCTTGATCCAGTGCCGACACGCATCTTGACCTCACCCCTTGCTAGTGGTCGCTTGTTCCGCAGCCCCTGATTCGAGTTACAAATATTAGCAACTGAACCGGTATCAAATACCCAGGTGCTACTGCGAGCACCAGTCAAGTACACATTAATAACATGTATAATATATATACCTTTGTTTGCCTTGTCGGCCTTCTTGTCTGCCAAATACTTGGGGCAGTTGTGTTTTCAGTGGTCAGTCCCCTTACAATAGTAGTACTCAGTATCAGACTTAGGTCCAACTCGGGGTTTCTTTTCAGGCACGGCAATTGACTTTCCGCCCTTACTTCTCTTCCGTTTTCCCTTCTTGTCTTTCTTGAAACCAGTGTTCCTATTGATCATCAACACTTGATGTTCCTTCTTGATCTCCCCTTCTGCAGTTTTAAGCATTGACAGAAGCTCGGGGAGAGACTTCTTCATGCCTTGCATATTATAGTTTATCACGAAGCTCTTATAGCTAGGTGGCAGAGACTGCAAAACAGGATGTATGCCTAAGTCAATGAGAATCGATATTCCCAAGGACACAAGCTTATCGGCGTAACCCGACATCTTGAGTACAATCTCACTTACGGAGTTGTGCTCTTCCATCATGCAGCTAAAGAACTTTTCTGAAGCACTGTAGCTCTCTACAGCAGCATGTGTGTCGAAAATCATTTTCAACTCACCTATTGTATCAAATACATTGCCGTTCTCGAAACGCTTTCGAAGTTCCGGCTCTAGCCCATACAATATGCCGCAATGAACTAAGTTGTGGTCCTCCTGACGAGTCTGATAGACATTCTTCTCCTTGTCAGGGGCATCATCGAACGGTGGGGGGCCTAGCGGCGCTTCTAGCACATACTACTTTTGTGCAGCGGAGAGGAGAATCCTCAAATTCATGGCCCATTCGGTAAAGTTGCTACCGTTCGTTGCAAATTTCTCTTTCTCCATGAACATATTGAAATTAAAAGCAGGTGGTGCCATCTACAACAGAATTTGTAAAGTTTAGTCTAAGTTTATGATAGATTGAGTTCAACTAATCCACATTACGAATGAACTCCCACTCAAAAACGACATCCCTCGTGCCTTTTTGGTGATTACATGAACCAAATCCACTACACCATGTCCGATCATCACGTGAGTCGGTGTAGCTTCAAAGACGAGCATCAAATGGGCATCATATCTACTATATGACTCATGCTTAACCTTTCGGTCCGTGTTCCGAGGCCATGTATATACATGCTAGGCTCGCCAAGTTAGAACCTTAGTATTCGCGTGTGTAACTATCTTACACCTGAAATATGGTCGTGGATCCAAGAACACCCGATCATCACGTGATGTCTTGGAGCGACGAAAACATAATCGGTGCATACTTAAGAAAGAACACATTATTATCTCGATATTTAAATGAGGGATCATCTTATTATGCTAATAAAATGCCAAACAAGCAATATAAGATGCAATTAAACATCTCATGTTTGTAAGTGGAATGATATGGTTCCCGCATATGATCTCCATCATGTGCACCATGGTATGATCACTATCATACATCTATGTGTAAGGCCAAGGTCTATGGAACTTACACGTTATGTGTGTTGTAAGAGTATCAACTCATACTTCTACTTACAACATCACCATATCATAACACTAGCCCAACAACAAGCTAAACTAGACGCCTCTAATTTATCCATTGCAAGTTTTACGTGGCTTAGGGATTTCGAAGATAGAACCGTTCATACCTACCAACATTAACCACAACGAGGATAAACAATTTGTTGACAACTCGTTGCAAATTAGATATTGACTATAGTAGGAGAGACAGACACCCGCTAGCCACTTATGCAAACTAGTTGCATGTCAAGCGTGGAACAAGTCTCATGTGCGAGGACATGTAAAGTTTGTCCGGGCCGCTTCATCTCACTATTCTACCAATATCCAAAATACAACTAATAAGCAACAGCATGATCATCATCGCCCACATACTCATATGTGTACTACCCGTGTAAAGCATCTACACATAGATCCGGCTCTGATACCACTGTAGGGTTCGCAGTATAGAAAACAAAAAAAATCCTACGATGGGAACTATGTACCAAGATCTATCTACTAGATACAAACAACGGGCGGATGTATATCTGTAGAGAACATACCCTTGAAGACCGACAAAGCTTAACGAGTTAAACTCGTGGTTGATGTAGATGATCTCTTGCCGATATCAAGATCGAGAGGAAGTCCTAGCGCTGCAAATTAGCAGCGCATCCGTGCTCGCACACACGTACAAGACACCGAGCAACCTCCGCCTCCTCGCTCTAGCGATGCAGCGGAAGCACAACTCTTTCTTGCCGAATAGCCAGCGGGAACATGTATCTCGCTAGTCCGAGACCATGGGGGTAAATGCTAGAGGGGAGAGAGATCCTTCACGAGGAGGTGTGAGTGAGAAGTGAGGAGGGGGTGCCTTTTATAGGAGAGGGGGAGGGGAACCCCAAGGGGGTGGCCGGCGCATGGGGGATGCCCCTTGCCCTCCCCTCATTCATGTGGGTGGACACTCCACTCACAAAAATCCTTTCAATTCCCTCCACTCAAAATCCCACTCAATTCCCATTAAATTTCCACCAAATTTAATGCAAACTCTTATTAAATAAAACTCCTTTTATTATTCAGAATTTTGTCAATTACTTTAATGACAAACATTCACATATAACCCCTTGCTAGTATTTCATTTCACATGCAAAAACACTTTCTGCAATTTCATCCGAAAACCTGTTTCGGTATCTAGTGAAATAAATTCATGCGCTTGTTATTCTTTCTGGCGTGAAACTTTTGCTCCATTTGGATGTCGGTGTCTCTTAAGTGTGCCACCCTACGGTTCGCGAATAATGCGGACATGATCGAGACCCTTCTCCGATCAATAATCAGAAGCGGGATCTGGAGACCCATACTGACTCTCTTACACATTCAACGATGACTTTCCTGTGACCGTCGGAACCTTTTACGCTAGTATCTTAATCTCTTTGTTTCATGATATATTACATGTCCGAGATTCGATAATCGGTATCTCCATACCTAGTTTTATCTTGTTACTGACATGCACTCTTTTCTCATTCCCGTGATATAACATTCTAGTGGTCAAATAACTTGCTTGCAAGCTAACCAATGTGATATCTCCGAAAAGGCCCAGAGTATATGCGGTGACCCAGCATACCACTGCATGATGTAGTATACTATAGTCGTTGACATAACACCAATGAAACACCGTTCACTAGTATTACATCCCTTAGAGTAGTTCAACATAAACATAGCAGGTCCAAGACATGACTATAGGTTACAACTCAACTCTTTATACAAGATCCAGAGAATACTCTAGGTTAAAGAGAGAGAGAAACTTCTTACAAAGAAGAATCAAGAATAAATAACTCATAACTACCATACTTATAAAATTAGTAGCTGAACTACTGGCTTGCATTGCTGCTATTGCAATACTCTACAGAAGTAGGTTCTATGGTTAGAAATTCTATTCTTATCTAATCAGCAACTTCGTCTTCACTTGAGTTAATGTATATGTTAACTTTCTTGACTTCATTGAAGAGCGTTAGCTTTTGATGATGATTCCTGGAGTATAACTTGATGTAGACACCATCTGCACTGGCTTTAGAACCTAGCAAGGGTTAAGAAGATAATTTGAGTATGAGCATACTCAGCAAGTCCACTAGAAAAGGAGTGTTTGATGCACTATAACTACAGCCACAGACGATAGGTCGTAGGCAATGTAGGTTTTCGTAAACATTTATTCAAAGGTTGCTTTTATTCTGAAAAGCTATGTTCGTCAGCCTTCACGGGTTTACCAGAACCTTCATGGGGTTCCTTTCTCGCCGCGTTCGCAGCTCCTTCCCGGAACAGGGAGTAACAAGTTATAGTTCTTACACTCTGCAGAGGTGCGTCACTCTACCCATGAGAGATCTTAGCTTTGTTGCACATCCGGGCCGCGAACCCGTTCACACTTCCTTGGTGTGAGGCCCAGACTAAGACCCAAGCCAATCACTGCCTTCTCCGCGACCCCGCATGTCTCCTTGGTGTACGCCATCCCACCTATTGAATTACGGCAATGACAGTACAGACCCTTCAGATGCCGGAACTATCGTGGGACGTTGAGGGCTCCCACCCATATGCTGCATATCCTCTACGAATTACCATAAATAATATGCACGCTACGAGTGATAACAACCACGACCCGCACATCCAGCTCCATGCGAGAGGGAAAAGATATAGCTGACTTCTTCGTCCCATTCCAAATCTCATGGTCAACGCGTAAATACGACGCAAGAATCACCGGAACTCTTATAATCATATTATTATGAAAATAGTGTTTTCTGTCCTTTTTCAAATGCATGTGATGACAACACTGGATTTGTAAAATAATTTATAGAAAATAATCAAAGTACATGAGCAAGTGTGAACTTGCCTTTTGTGATTGCAAGATTATGCACTCACGGTCTTCAAAACAATATAAGATCCAATAGCGGAAATCTGCATCATTGGTCCGGTAAGGACTAATGTTTAAAGAAGCAAGATGCTTTTATGCATAAGTAATATAATGCAAGTTGATAAACGCGAATCCCGAGAATAACGTTATTCTAGGGTTTGGATACTGGAATTGGTTTTCTTGGAATGTGTTGCCCCTTTAGATTAAGCTTCACACATGTGCTTCTTATTAAGGCTTGTGAGTGTATGGAAAATAATATGTATTTATATAACAATAAATTACACACATATGGAATGCTACACAAGGTTGCTTACATCTTAATTGTTTATCTTCAAGTTTTACTTTACAAGTAATGTTACTTATAAAGAATTTAAGTATTAACCATCTTTTTATACAAGTATAGTATAAAGTAAGGTGTTTTCCATTAATTATCATATGTTGATTGAAGTGTCAAAACGAATAACATTTGAAGAAAAGATTCCTTTATTAAGGTTTAAACAATCTTTGTGGTTGATGTTGTTTGTGCTTGCTTGAATAGTTTGGACTTGAGATGTTTTATAACTATTTCTAACAGACCAAAGTAAACTATAAAGTATATATTAAAGTCTTTAGCATTAATTAAAGTATTATAGACTAAAGTTAACTTTAAAGACATAGATGGACTTAAGGTATTATGTTTATAATATTTGTAGCTTATTTACTTTATAATGTTTCCTTTAGAGTTATTTAGGAAGGATTATACTTTTATTTGGTAGTGGTTTCTTTGTATTGTAAATGTATAAAGGGCTTTATTTTCAGATAAGGATGTGGTTATGGTTTATGAATATGTAAACAATATTATGTATTACTTATGAACTCACCTATAGTGTTTTGATTTGTTTATAAACTTGTGGTTGGAGTAAAATAATGGTTTTATCTTTTTACATATTATTCTTAGAGATCTTATATTAAATAAGAATTTTTTATAAAATAATTTATACATATGGTTGAAGGATCATTCAATAAGATTGCATTTAAATGGTGTTAAATCATTCTGACTTCACAATGTTAGTATTTAAGATTAATACTTTTTATTACATTTAATTGGTTAATTTTTTGAATTATTTACAATTTTTATTTACCTTTATATGAATTATTAATTAAGGAAATAGGTTTGAAAGTCAAGTTATAAAGTGTTTAACTTTTTATTTAACTCAAAAGTGAAATATTACATTTTTAACATGTAGTTATTATTTTTGTGATCATTCTGGTATATTACATTTATTTTTGTTATTTATAAATAATAAGATATGATTTTAATAAGGTTTACTACTTTAAAAATACTTAATAAAAAATAAATATTTAATTAAGTATTTTAGTAATGTATAATTATAGTTTTAAACTCTAATTCTTATTTTTCTAAGATTTTTAGTATTTTATTTATATTTTTAACATTTACCATTATTAAAATATTAATTATCAAAGTTTTATTACTTATAAAACCTTTATTAAATAATATTGATTTAAATAATCACCATGATTATATTTGATAATATTTTTGAGTTGTAGATTTTGTTTTTCTGAAATTTTTCATATATTAAACATATTTTTCTGAATTATAAAATAAAAGATATCAAATTTACAAGATTTAATCATTTTATGAATTTCTTAATTAAATAACTAAATGTATTTATTAGGTAATGCTAATGTCAGCATGGAGTGAAGGGTTTTTCTTACCATAACCTAATCTACCCCCAGTCACTGACTGGTGGGACATATGCCATGTCATCTCTATGTTTTTATTTAATACAGAAACATTATTCCAAATTCTAAAATAAATAAATACGGAATATGACATCAGCGTGACGTCACGCTGACATCACTCCAAGTTCATTCTCACATCAAGCTTGGATCCGCGAACCGGCTGTGTGCGCGGGGCTGTGCTTGGGCTAGACTGAAAGAGGATGCCGCGGTGAACCGTATAGTGGCGGCGCCGCTCGATTTAGGTCGCCGGAGCTATGGTGACGACGGTGGCTAACGACGGCGACGGCAGTTGCTCGTCGGTGTAACGATTTGGGATGAGAGCAAGCAAGTTAAACGGTGCCTGAGCATCACAAGCTCACCATGATTGTAGCGAAGTGGTTGATGATGATAGGCGCAGTCGGAGATGATCTAATCGACAGGATTTCCGACAAACCACGGCGGAGGGAAATGGCAAATTCGATCGTCTCCGAGCCCCCCCTTGATGCTGTGTTCTTCATAGAGGATCTATGCTCGCTGGCGCTCCTCCTCGACCACACCACGGCCTCCGGGGTGAACCTTGCTGACGACGGTGGTAGCTAGGGTTTCGGGTCACAGAAGAAATTGAGAGGAGGAAAGGGGATTAGGGTTCTTCGACAACGACTCTGGGATTAACTAGACTACGTAGAGCCGTGGCCCACATCTTGGCGCGCGGCGCGCATCGCAGCGCCGGCAAACGGCGGACGACGTGCCAGGCAGCAGCTTGCATCGGCGCGTTTTTTCTGTCAGGAGGAAGAAGAAAGGGAAAAGAAACGAAAAGGTATGTGGGCCGATCGTGGGCCGACGTGGGCTGCAGCCAAGGGAGCGGAAGAGGAAGGGTAATGCGGCTGGGCGGTGAATAGGTGGAGAGAGAAATGGGCCGTGGGCCAGATTTGTTATTTATTCTGTTTTTCCTGATTCTATTTATTTTTCCTTTTCTGTTTTGTTTTTAACTTTAAATTTATGCAATAACTTTGATTCATCTTTATGAAATTTTATTTTTTGTATACTTGCAACAACAATAAGTTATTAAAAATATATTTGTGAACTTTTATTATGTATTGTGATATTTTCTTTATTTCCCTTGTATATATTCTTTTATATAACATTGTTTTTACTTGTATTTGGAGTAATTAAGTTTTAAAATGTTTAACAATATTCATAGGGTTTATTTATATGTATTTAATCACATAGTATAGGGTAAGATGATTTATAATATTAGATCCCCACTTATTCCATGCTCATGTGGGATGAGTGGTTAGAGAAATGAATTAAAGACTTTGCCTTATGATTATAGATGAAAATATTTATGAGATGTTGATGAGAAAACTTATTAATAAGTTTAGAGTTTTTAATAGGGTTAATATCATTCTCATAATTTAGGGAATGGTTAATGTTTATTTTTTTATTCTCATATTTATTTAATTGATGTGAATAAAGATTAATGGCTAAGCACATTGTATTTATGTTTGAGATCAAAATGATATTATCTGGAATGTCTCATGAAAAGGATTTGATAAAGATAACTCCTAAGCACATATGATGATGATAATTAGAAACGATAAAGATGTGCTTAATTGATTTGCTATGGAAAAATATTTCTATAAAGCATTGTGGAAACAAGATGATAGATCAACCACAGTAAGTGAGTACTAGGTTTGGTCTTAGATTTAGGGTTTAGTGTTTAACAAGGACTCCTATATTCCATACTTCATAATTTTGGACTTCTGATTAAGGAATTCCTTTCCTAGATATATTACTTCTCTATGTCCATCATCTTGTGCTAACATGATGAACTTTGCTCTACAGAACATTCTTATCCATCTTTTATTCTTCTAAATCCACTTGCAAATGAGCTTAACACTAAAGCTTTAATAATCTTCTCATATTCTTCCTTAATCATCCTTCTCTAATATCACTTCAATAGATGTATATATCAAATTCTACTCTCCTTAAGTGTTCAGTATTTCCCAAGAGGAAAATACTACTTGTTTAATCCAATGTCATTTTAACGTCATCTAATTCATATTATCTCGTCTCTTCTTAACTCCAGTATCTAACATTACAACCTCACATTATATTATTGTGACTTGTAATGACTAATCTAGGATAATAAACCTATACCATGGTTTAATCATGTGTTATCCACCAATGTCACTTATACTTGGTATAAGCATTCAAAATTGGTGAGTAAGGCATGATCATTATAATCCTTTAGGGTTTAGGTTTCCAATTGGCTAATCAAGGCTTCATCAATACAACACTATAGTTGTATTGAAATTAGCTTCTATCTAGCTCTATTGGATTAAGAGATATGATTCATTGACTATACCTACTTAATCCAATAGGACTACTCTTGGTAACTATCTTTAGACTTTATCCTTGTAAACTTCTTTGTTATCTTATTGATTTGCTTTCCCCTAATAACTCCCATCCTATAGATGACAGCTAAAACTAGCATCACCATCTACCTGTTCTTACTTCATTCTCTAAGGACTTAGAGTGATTGTTATGATAAAGGCAAGGGTTGATAAATCAAGAATTGATAGTTTAAGAATGAGTGAATCAATAGTTGATTACTCAATATTGATGAACAACAATTATATGGATAGGATCCTATAGAGATGATAAAGATTGATATGGAAAGAAAGATATATGGTGAATGATCTTAACTTGGTTTCTTTCCTACTCCATCTCACTAGAGAGTTAAAGTTAGGTATTTCCATGATACTCATGGCATAAGTAGATGAGATTAAGATATAGTTGTTACATTCTTATTATTTGTGTTATATTTATAATTTGGTATTCATGAGTGATTATAATGAATACAATGATATGATCACCTAAGGATCAAATATAAATCATTAAGTAATATATTAGGGTTTAATTTTATTCCATTTGATCTACCCTTAGATCAAATCATGTTTACCCAAAATAAGGTTTTAGCAAAGGTCATATTGAAACTTATCGCAGTCAACTTGATGATCTACTTCAATTCCATCAAGTTAAGAGAAGCTTCAATCACTTTAACAAGTTTTTATTTAAAAGCGCGAAAATTATTCAGATTTTCTATGCATGAATGCAATGCACACACCTGTGTTCAGCTTATTTCTAAGCTCTAATGTTGGGATGTTACAGTATATCTATCCGTCATCGGGATGAACAAATTCCACTCTGGATCCATGGGCCTCAACATAACACTTTAGTAGTTCTGAATCCATCTTTGTAATCACCTAGTTACGGTGTGATGTTTGATGTTATCAAGAAACTCTTCCAGTGTTAGTGATTGACATGATCTCATGGTCTAAGGATTAGGACCACTTCGTAAGTTGTTATAGTAATATAAACTCAATGACTTTGATCGTAATGCTATACTTCGGATGAATGTTCATCACACCATTACACTAATGTTGTGATCTCGTTATTAACAACATCCAATGTCTATGATCAGGAAACATTGATAATCTTATTAATCAACGAGCTGGTTCATGAGAGAGGCATAACTAGGAACTTTCTGTTTGTTTATTAAACACACATGTATTAATGTTTCCGTATTAATACAATTATAGCATGCAGAATAAACATTTATCATATACTTGGAATACACATAATAAACACTTTATTATTGCCTCTCAGGGCATATTCCCTTCAGCGGCAATAAGAGGGAGAAGGGAAACCTTGTTCCTCAAGGTTTCCTTTCCTTCCTCCACTAGGACTTTGACTTTCAAACTAGGATTTGACTTTTCAAACTAGAGTTTGACTATTCAAACTAGAGTTTGACTATCTCTTCCATGTCCTTGGCTGACTTGACCTAGTGGTACATGCTCCTATCCCATTAGGGTGTGGTGCATTCCAAGTACCCCCTCCCGGGGTGGTGGACCTTCTAGAACATTCTAGAAGCTTCCGGTCAAAACACGGAAACATTTCTGAACCCTGGAAATTGACTTTCCTTATATGAATCTTATTCTCCGGACCATTCCGGATCTCCTCGTGATGTCCTGGATCCAATCCGAGACTCCAAACAACATACATTCTCTAACTCATATTTAATATCTACTAAACAACATCAAATCCTTAAGTGTGTCTCCCTACGGTTCGTGAACTATATAGACATGATCGAGACACCTCTCTGAGCAATAACCATTAGAGGAATCTGGAAATCCATTATGGCTCCCACATATTTCTACGATTACTTTGCGATCGAATAAACCATTTACATATGATACCAATTCCCTTTATCGCGCGATATTTTACTTATCCAAGGTTTGATCATCGGTATCTCTATACCTAGTTCAACCCCGTTACTGATAAGTACTTTTTACTCGTTACGTGATATGACATCCCTTGTTACCTAGTCACATGCTTGCGAGCCAATTGGATGACATTCCACCGAGAGGGCCCAGAGTATATCTATCTGTCATATAAATGGACAAATACCACTCTTGATCCATGCACCTCAACACATACTTTCAGAATACCTAATGCCACCTTTATAACCACCCAGTTACGGAAGTGGTGTTTGATGTAATCAAAGCATTCGTCTGGTGATGGTTATTAACATGATCTCCTGGTCGAAGGATTAAGTTACTATGTATTTAAAAGCTTGTAGCAAACGAACTCTAAATGTCTTGATCTTACGCTATGCTTACAATAGGAGTGTGTCCATCATATCATTCTCCTAATGACATGATTTTGTTATTAATAACATCTAATGTCCATAATCAGGAAACCATGATCATCTATTAATCAACGAGCTAGTTCAATAAGAGGCTTACTAGGGACTTATTTTATGTTTACAAAACACACAAGTATGAATGTTTCCGGTTAATACGATTATAGCATGGGATGTAAACATTTATCATAAACACAAAGATATAGTAATAACCATTTTATTATTGCCTGTTGGGCATATCTCCAACACTTTCAACTTTTATTTATCTAGAAACGCGTTGAAGTTGAACAAAGTCTCTCACTTAGACATCTACAAATATCTGCAAGTACTTAGTTTGGACTATGTTCATGATAATTACTTCAAGTAAATCAAATTACCAAATGAATCTTTACTAAACTCAACATTTCTCAAGTTGCTTAGTGTCACATGATCCAAATTCACTAGCACACGCACGATCTTCACGTGAGTTGGAGTAGTTCTAACGGTTAACACAAACATGTTTATCATATCATTCATATGACTATGCCTCAAGTTTAACCTTTCCATTCTATGTGTTAGGTCATGTCTAGACATGCTAGGCTCTTGAAGACAATAGCTCCACAACTAATTACACGGCTGTACATTCATATTGTCATCAGCTATTAGATCCCATAAAACCATAGGTGATAGTAGTCTTGTGGTACAACCGTCATATCAAAAACCACGGGTTACAATGATTATTAAGAAAAACAGACCAAAGCATTAAGATCGATGATGTTATTGTTGATTCCAAGCAGATCACTAAGTGAATATCGTAATCCCGCATGTTGTCACTAAGGTTTCGCGTGTCAGACGCCGTTCTCCACTCATCTCACCTCACACCTTGATCAATTCGTAGGGGCTAAAGTACCTACGATTCCTCAAATCGAGGTAGAGACAAAGATACCCCCTTTGTTTGGGATTACTAGTCCGGAGAGGGTTTTTCCGATATTTTGAGATTATAGGATGGGGCATTAATTTCATTAATTCCTCTGCTCATTAATTCCCGTTTACAGTTGATTCTTCTTAATTCCCATGCGAGTTAATTCCTGTGCGAGTGGAGCATGTAGAGGACGACCAATACATGCCTTTTCTTCTAGCGATAGATTGGTGAGTGAATGCTCTTGCCTATCGTCTTCCGTTTCAGCCTGATTTGGTGGAGAGATTTAAGGTGCAATTAATATAAATTTATAATGTTCCACGAGGTAACTCCTGTTTTGCAATCCCACATCTTGGTATTGCCAACTTGGTTCTCAGTCCTAATAATCTCAAACAGAGAGAGTACAAGATAACAAAGCTCATATTGAATCACTACACAATATTACCATAAGATTAGATGCGTATAGACGCTCCGAGACTTCATCCCAACCTTCATCCCACAAGGAATACTAACTCACAATAACAAGATCAACAATATGAATCATTAGCAACCCTAAAAAATACAAATCATTAGCAAAACACTTAGATTGAAATCAAATATCTTACAATGGTCACCAATTCTCAAGAAGATCTCTATTACTAGATAATGACTATGCTATGAAGGAGGTAGGAGATTGATGTGATGAACTACGATGGTGTGGATATCCTTTGCTGTGTGATGGATGATATATGAATGACGAATGTGTTTTGTGATGGCTGGAGGATGCGTCTCCCCTCGAATGGTTTTGCTTTCTTCATATAAGTAGTTGTGTTTGACTTAAGGGAGGGACTCGCCTGCACCGATGCTCGTTAACCTTCTGGAATTGCCTTTTCGACCCTGGTTGATTTGGTTGTGTTGGTAACGACATATTTTTCAGTAATTGCTCTTGATCTCGTTATAAAGGCATAATTTTTTACACAACACAAATCAATAGAAGAATTTGCACATCTTTCTAAAAATTAGTCAGTAGTAGCAAGGCTAGAGAGTTATTTAGTCAATTTTTTTTAACTTAAAACAAGATTTAAACACGGATAAAGATGACTATGTTTCATAACCATCACCTTATTTTTAAGTTACATAACTTTTAGTGTTTAGATATATCTGAATCTAAACAAATCTAATCTATTTTTTTGTATCGAAGGAAGTACGAAAAGTCCGTAATTTGACGGTTCCTTCTTGTTGTTCATTTAGAACTTTGCCATTTTTGCCTAAACTACATAGTTTCGGGTTTTGGTATGTAAAAAATCGCACACATACATACCATGCTATCTCTACATGAAAATATTTATTTCTAATATTTTTCACTTCGTTTACTATGTTTTTTATTTTATTACTATTCACCGCATGTTCATGTGCCCTAATTCCACGCCGTAATTCCTTGTATCTTTTGAGTTTTTCCATGGGCTACGCTAATATCCTAGTCCTACTAGTACTACGAGATGGCTGGTGAGACATTGACATTGACGCGGGTTAAAGGCTGCCAGGTGCGTACGACGGGTTGGGACTGGCCATTTGACAGTTTAAGCCATTGACTATATATGGAACGGAACGGGCTAATGTCTGAAAGGTCATGGTAGCCATCATGGTGTGCCTCCTCATTTGCCATCTTGCACCGTTGCACGCACAATTCAAACAGGTATTATCGGAGCAACAATTGTATCGGACGCACGCATATGATAATCCTTTGGCCGGAATAATTATGAGATTCTTTGTTTGAGAGAATTTTTTAAGAGAGATTTTGTTTGGCTAGTTATGGATCAATCACGATCGCATGATTTTTTTTTAATCCCAAGCCCCTGCTGCCGGCAGCATGCATGAATTGGAACGGAGTATTATTATTTCTGCATGCATAACGACGGAGTCAACAAAGCAATTAGTACTACCGGTAGAACAAGGGAATCTACTGAAAGTCCATTTGCACGGATGAAACTGCAAAAGCGAGGAGGGGCCGTTTTTGCTCGCAAACTCCACAGGATCTGAATTCCATCCAGCTTTTACCATCATCACGCATACCCCGCTCGATGCTCACTCATCAACAACCCAGCAGCGAGCATGCAAAGCAGCAGTCAATGCCGACGTAGATCGGTACAGAAGGCTTAGTAGTATTTTAATCAGCTAGCACTACGAGTAGCACGTACTGCTGCAGCTACTAGGTAGCCCCAGTGTGGTGCAGTGCAAGTTGAATGGTGCCTCTATTTTCAAACACGTTCAGAGCGCCTTTATTCAGAGGCCACAATGGCAGTGCCCTCCATTGAAAAACGGAGTAAAGAAAACCAACCCCCCACACATCCCATCCATGGATGGACACGCAAGTCCAAAAAGACTCCAAGCAGGTACGTACTACTCTCCATGAGGTAGCTAGCATAGAGCACAACTCAATACTCTGTGGATTACTGGACCATCACCTACGGAATACCAAATTGACCCGGGGTTTCGCATCCCTGTGCACAGGGCACCGTGCACGCACGCACGATGGATCGGTGAGCTGACCGGTCACGACGAGATGTGAACCAGTTTCTCGCCGATTTCCATCCCCGCTTTTTCCACCCTGAAAACGTCGGCCATCGGAGACCGTGATGGTGCGTTGCTGCTTGCGTCGCTGACTAGTTGCTGCCCGCTGGTGCATCGGCCAGGACACCGTGGCACCATGGGTCTTCCAATGGTCGTAGTTTCCGGCTGTCATCTGAGTCGTGTCGCAAATCACGACGAGTTAAGCTAGGGAGCATCCAGGCAGGGAGGCAGGCGGGCGAAGGGCTCGAGCTACCTGCTGCCGCGCCCGGCGAGGCGATCCACGAGCTGGCTGTCGCGTGCCTGCCTGCCTGCTCGGAGGTCATGGGCTAAACCGGGTTAGATTAATGGAGGAGGACGGGACGTGCAAGTGGGGCAGTAGTAGTTCTTACCGGGAACGAGCCCAAAGCTGCTCCCCGCCCGCCGTGTTCCCTCTTCCTGCGCTGCGAGCGCAGGGGCCGGCCAATAGGAGCAGCAAGCTTGCGTGCGTTAAACCCTTGAAAGATTCGCCTATTCGCACCGTAGTACCACGGCTGAGACGGGTTGAAGATTAATTTACTCCACAGTGTACTTGGTGGCAACGACGACCGTGAGCCATCCCGCGGGGCGTCGCAACTTGCGGCCCGTGAGATGCCATGTGAGCGCGATCGTGCGGTTGGCTCCTCGCGTTCACGATCACGATCACGATCACCATCACAATCCCAACCCCAACCCACGGCCTCTCCGCGCCAAAGAAGAAGAAACACGCCGCGCGCGGGCACGGGCACACACCGCGAACGGCACCACTCGTTTCTCGCGCTCACTTTCGCCTTTCGTCTCGCCCGTGCGCGCGTGCTGTGCTGTGCTCGACGGAAGGCAGGGAACACCCACCATTTTCTTCCTCCTCGCCGCCTGCACACCGGTGCATCCGCTCGGTTCCCACGCAACCACCAAACCGTATCGAGTTTGAGTATACTACTCCCTCCGTCTTAAAATAGATGTCTTAGATTTGTCAAAATTTGGATGAATCTAGATAAAATGATGTCTAGATTCATCCAAATTTTAGCAAATCTAAGACATCTATTTTGGGACCCCGTAACCGTGGGACAAAATCTCTGGGCGACATCGTGGGTCCGATCGACGTGGCCCCTGTGCCTGCCTCCCTCCCTCTCCCACTCTCCGCTGCCAGCGCGCGGCCGTGGCATCGGGACGGACGTGCATTGAGTAACGGCGACAGACAAACGTTAACACACCCCTGCACTGCACAATTCGTCCACGCAGACCAAGCAGGCCATGATAATGACCACCGCAAGGACTCCAGGAATCGGCCTTGCCAGCAAGTTTAAACAACGAACGTACCCATTAATCTCTCTGCCAGGCCAGTACTACTACTACTACTCCGTTTACCATACCAGTCAAAATGGGCAATGCATCTCTGATCATCTACTACTACAAGTATCGTTGAACCCATCTAAAAAAAAAAGTATCGTTGAACCCTAGTATGGGGTCAAGATGGTCCTTGACCGGTAATTACTCCGCTGATCGTCCTCCAGGACGGAGTATTATCCAAGGCATGCATGGCAGTAGTATGGGCTCAAGTAACTTTCGCCATGCATCTTTTTCCTCTGACAAATCACAACCAGAGGAGTCTCACAGCGCAAGCAATGGCACGTGGAAAAAGGAGTAGTACACGTAGGGTACCTGTCGCAAATCTTAGACAACGTAAGCGTACACCCCCGTATGTACTGAAGCAGTGTACGGCCGGTGTTAAGCACGCCAGCAGGGTACAAATAGTGCCGTGGTGGTGAACTGTCTGAGAAGTGAGAGTGATGTGGCTACAGAAGCATGTGATGTGAAGGTGCCCATGCCATGCCTCCTCACCTTTGGGGATTCTTTGCTTCGAGACGATGATGACTTCTCGGATCATTACAGGAGGATCTATCACCGGTGGTGAGATGGCAATGAGCCAAGCATACCTGTAAACAACATATGCTCTCACCAATCAGGACAGTCTTTCGATCTGAGATCACACCCCACGCCCACGTGAACGTATTTAGTTCCCGTGAGAAAACTATTTCCCCTTCCTCCCTCCCGCTTTCGTTTTGTTTTCTCTAGAGAGAGTGAGGGAAAGCTAAAGTGGGCCTGCTCATGATAGGATGTTTAGCGTATGGTCATAGAGTAATACAAGATCGTGCTACCAACAGAGAACCAACACGCGCACAAGAACCTATAGGTGACGCTACCTTACAATATCACAAGCTTAAAGCGACACGCAGCTGGATAATGTAGTTAACTTCTCTCTGCCCTTTGTGAATTGCATCATGGCCTTATCATAGCTGCCAACCAAGGGCATCTGTTGGTTGCTAAAGATATCTTCTTGGACAGAAACTTAACACCGTTTCATAGAGTGGCTAATGGCAGGATGAGAAAAAAACACTATGTATTCTCTAAACATAATGATATTCTCTAAATATAATGATATTTTAATTCAGGGGACCTCTGATTTCCCGGATCATGCCTCTGAATACTACAAAAATCTTCTTGGTCATATGGAGGGGAATTTGAGGAGTCTTGATTCATCAATTTGGAATGAAAATGAGAAATTATCTCAACGGGATAATGGAATTTCTTGATTGGACTTTCTTAGAGGAAGTAAAAAAGGCGTTGGACCACATGGTTAGGAATAAAGCTTCTAGATCTCATGGGATTCCTGTTAAATTCTATCAGGCATGTTAACATGATATTATGTCCTTGTTTGTTGATTTACATTCTGGTACACTTGACTTGTTCACAATAAACTTTGGAATGATTATTTTACTTGATGCTCATATTATTTCAAAATATAGACTCATTTGTTTGTTGCAAGTGCTTTACAAGCTGATTGCAAAAGTAGCCACTATTAGAGTTGAGTCTTATATGGATAAGGTGATTTCTAGTTATCAAACAACTTTCATTAAAGGGAGAAATATAATTGGTGGGGTA
This sequence comes from Avena sativa, assembly GCA_916181665.1. Lineage (NCBI taxonomy): Eukaryota > Viridiplantae > Streptophyta > Magnoliopsida > Poales > Poaceae > Avena > Avena sativa. Next base: position 395,924,087 of record OV702280.1, on the reverse strand, counting down.
ATATCATTACATGAAAATTTTACATGAAGCTAGAAGGAGAAAACATGAAGGCCATGTTCTGAAAATTGATTTTCAAAAATTAAGTTGATTAGGGTTACCTGTTAAAATATGTAGCTCAAAAAGGGTTTACTGAACTCTGGTGTAATCTGGTTGGTGTAATTGTCAAGAAAGGTACCTTGTGTGTCAAGATTGATAATAAAAGAGGGAAAGATTTTGGCAGCCATAGAGGGCTGAGACACGGAGATCCTTACTCTCCTTTACTTGGTTGTTGAAAGGTTGGCTAATTGGTTTCTCAGGCTTAGGAAAATAATTTGGTGTCTAGAATGGTACCCCATGCACATCTTATTGAATAAGGGGTGGCTATTCTACAGTATGTTTATGACACAATCTTACTGGTCCATGATGATATTGAACAGGTGGTTCATCTCAACTTTAATCTATATATGTCTCAAGCAATGTCTGGTCTTAAAATCAACTTTAATAAAAGTGAAACCATGATGGGAATGGAGGATAATGAGAAGGGGCAGGGATATGTAGATATGCTTGGTTGTCAGTTGACCTGTTGGCCCATTAAATAACTTGGAGTCCCTGTATGTGGATCCAGGTTGCATGTGGCAGATATGTTACCTCTTTTAAATAAACTCAAGAATAAACTTGATGGATGGGTAGGAAACTCATCATCTATTGGAGGGAGGTTTACCCTTAAATCCTCTTTGAGTAGTTTGCTCATCTATCATATGTCCATGTATCTGATGGAGGCTGACAAAATTCTGGAGAGTTTCACTAAAATAATTAGGAACTTCTTTGGGGAGGGGACCAATAACAAAAAGAAATACTATATGGTGAAATGGGTTTTTATCTATAGACCTAGGAAAAAAGATGGCTTGGGTATAAAAAACCTAAAACTCGTTAACATATGTCTGATGGGTAAGTGGTGGTGGAAACTAGAAAATGATCGTAGCCTTTGGCCAAATCTACTTAAAGCAAAGAATCAACCATGGCATCTAGAGAGTGAAAAATAAGCAAAATGACTCTGCTAGATGGAAAAATCTGATGAAAATCAGATAAATTTATTTGGGTGAGAGAACTATGATGGTTGGCGAAGGCAAAGAAACTGATTTCTGGCATGATGAGTGGTGTGGTAATTTTCCCTATGTGGGAAATTCCTATTACTATATGAGATATGTCACCAAAAAATTGGTATAGTTAGAGAATTTTCAGACCTCGGGGTGGAATTTGACCTCCAGAAGATGGCTCAACCCTCACTTGCAGAATCAACGGTAAATAATTAAGAAATATTCTCCTCGTTATGGCTCTTAATAATGATCAGGATAAACCTAAATGGAAATACAAAAAATCTGGAAAATTCTCAGTCAAACCTCTTTATAATATGCTGTGTGATGTGAGCCATGATAGATCTTTTAAACAATTACGGAAGGACAAAAATCCTCTCAAAATCAAAATTTTGCTTTTGGTGCTAGGACTAGACCAACTTGTTTCACTCAGTATTTCTAGAGGATTGCCACTTCACTTTGGATTAATCTTTCATATTGTGTGTATTGTTGCTCTATGTTGGTCCATGTGGAAGTCTAGAAACCGTGCTTGTTTTGAAGGAAAAATAATTTCATTCCCTGCGGGATTGATCTATTACATGTGTGCGTTCTTGCAGAATGAGATGAACAGGGAGACGAGATGACTGAAGGAGCAGATAGGATACATCACATGTCTTCTCAAGTGCATGAAATGGCAAGGAGAGCTTTGATGCTACGGGTTGAAAATGACGAAAAAGATGAAGATGATGATATCACTGACTAGCCGGGTTTGTGAGCTTCGTGAAGAAAATAAGCCGATGGGTAGTTTCCTCAAAAACAATCTGATCTCGCATTATTTGACTGTAATAAATAAAAAAGTAGTGCTTGTTCCCCAAACCTTAGAGTTCCTCTGGGATGGTGTCTCCTTGTCTGGTGCTCAGTGCTCGGTGACCTTGGTTGTGGTCATCTTCCTCTCGTTTCTTTTGTTTAGCTAAGATTTTTTTCTTCCTTGTTTTATGCTCTGTAAGACATTGTTCTGTTGTCCTGCGATAATGGAACCGGGCTCCCTTCAATGTGATGCGTATGGGAAAAAGGAAACATAGCACCGTATGTCCGTATCCATATATGAAGCATAAATCCGGTGGTTTCAACTACATCAAGGATATCTTCAAAACCAACAAAGAAAAAAGGGAAACTATCTTTGTCAACCGACAAATTAAGTAAAGTCGTGGGCCAATTTGTTAGGCTCCCACCTGCCCACCACGTGTTCTGGCCCATTCTTCTGGTCTTCCTTTTTTATTTCAACTAGTTCCATGACTTCTGCACTTGTTTGCTACTACATTCTCAATGGTTCACGGCAGAGTTTGTTGACGACATAACCTCAGTGAGGGATCTAGAATAGTTCGATACTGGAGTCCACGGTTCCAGTGGGCTAAGAATTATCCAAGGAAAAATATATATCTCGCAACAAGTTATGTTGCATCGATTATAATGGAGTGCAGACGATGGCTTACCGATCTGCCCATACCATCCTTTTGGACACGGTGAAGCACGGAGGCCCGATGAAAGGCACATGTCTTCTTCTTTTTTTTGAGAATGAAAGGCACATGTGGACTTCGAGTGCAAGGCACCGGCGGCCTAAAAGAGGACATGAATACATCATCATCAGTGGCATGATTACTTCTCTGTATGGAAATGATGAAGGGGGAATTGGCTCACAATTGGCACCATGACGATGATCATTAGTAGTGTTTTTGTCAACGGTGGCGGTGACACTATGGATGGGTGCGTCGAATTCCATCCTATCTCATCCGCGCTTTATTAAGCGTTGCCTCCTAAACAATTCCCCACCGTCTCAGCCTGTACTAGTACTATACAGTGTACAGTTAAACTAACTATGCATGATCAGAAATTCAGAATCATCGCGGGCGTGTGCTGCGTTGCGTGCACGCGGGTGTACGTGTCTGACGATCCGGTGCGCCCCCACCCTACTTCACCTGCGCTAGCGCACACACCAGCAGCAGCGGCAGCGGCGCGCGTACGTCTATTTGCTGATGCCGCAACAGCATCACATGCCGCCCAATTGCCCAGGCATCATCACTCTATCTCATCTCATCACCCTGGCACTGTATCTTCTGACCAACGCGTCCTGCACACCATGCCCTGCTTAATAATAACTCTGCAGGAAACCTCAGGCAGATAGCTCATTTTGATTTAAACCAAGCAAATGCGTGATGTCGTCACGACAAGCCCGGCGGAGCATGCGTGTGTGATCTGCGAAGGATTTGAAACAGCAGCAGCCATGATGAAGTTCCAGGAATTGAATGTGTTGTCTTGCCTCGGAGCATATTCCGACGAACCAAGTTAAATACTACTGCGAACCTAGGTACTACTCCGAGTACCCAGAGCACTTGCCTCTTTCAGTGGATTTATTTATGTGGGCAGCGGTCCGTCGTCGTACGCTGCAGGCCTGCACCTAGCTAGGGTACTTGCGTTGCACTGCCGACACAGCACAAATGCAGGACTGTGCGTCCCTGACAATACGATTCATTGAGTTCCTTACAGTACTCTACAATACTCCGTACCGTCGAGAATACGGTACGAGCAGCTACTCAATCATAACATCTAGAGTTAACATTTGCACGTGGCATGCCTTGATCGTAACATTGTTCCGTTTTCAGAGGTTTCGTTGCGCATCAGCAACTAATGGTTTGTTACAGAAGTCTCAAACTTTCCGCTTTTCACCGAGGCGATCTTGACACAAGGCCTTTCAGCAAAAGCTCCTTCTCGCTATCCTGTTACATAAACCGAGTTAGCAACGCGGGAAGGCGTACTGTCGAACAAGTGCACTATGCTTCAGAACGTGGTAAAAAAGGGTGGCACTCACAGTTTTACTAGTGTCGGTACATTCAGAAGAGATCTCATGGTACCCAGCTTCTTCGAAAATTGCAAGGGCAAATGATACTGTACATGTAATCAACAACAGTGTCTGTCCCCAAATCTTGTCTCCAGATTAAGGTGTTGCATGATGGTGATAGGGTGCTCTTCGATCATTCAGACAAGGCGGAGGTCCTGCACCGCTTCTATTCCAGCCTACTGGGCGCCTCCACCCCTCCCATATGGGGTATCGACCTACGTCGCATCCTTCCCCATGTGCCCGGACTCCAGGTGCTCGATGTCATGTTCTCCGAGGAGGAGGCGAAGGCCGCCATGCTCGCAATGAGGGTTGACAGCAGCCCCGGCCCCGACGGATTTGGTCCGGCTTTCTTCCGTAAGTTCTGGGACGTGATACGCGGGGACGTCATGGGCTTCCTGCGTGACTTCCGCGCCGGTGTCGCACCCCTCGACGGGGTGAACCGCGCCTTCATCGCCCTCCTCCCCCAAGAAATCGGAGGTCCTCACCGTTGACGGCTTCCGTCTCATTTCCCTGCAAAACTGCATCATGAAGCTCCTCACCCGAATCCTCACCACTCGCATGCAATGCTTCATAGAGAAGCTAGTGGCGTTTGAGCAGTCCGGATTTATCAAAGGGAGAAACCTTGTCGATAACTTTCTCTACGCCGTCGACCTTGTGTAGAGCTGCCACGTCCGTGGTGTCCCGACGGTGGTCATGAAGTTGGACTTCAAGAAGGCCTTTGACTCCGTCAACTGGGAGGCTCTGGATGCCATTCTCGCCGCCCGTGGGTTCGGCACCGGCTTCCGCAGCTGGGTGTCGGCAATCCTATCCACCGGCAAGACGGTTGTGCTCCTGAACGGTGTGCCGGGCAGGTGAATCCGATGCGCGAATGGGCTACGGCAGGGAGACCCCCTGTCCCCTACGTATTCCTCGCCGTCGTCGAGCTGCTTCGGTGCCTCCTGGTCGAGGACGTGGGCAACGGGCGCCTGGCCCACCCCCTCGCGGATGACCTACCGTGCCCCGTGATCCAGTATGCCGAAGACACAGTGATCGTTCTGCGCACAGATGCCTCCCAGTTGCAGCGCCCGCGTGCTATCCTGGATGCCTTTTCCCAAGCCGTCGGGTTGGAGATCAACTTCCACAAGAGCACCTTCGTGCCCATACATGTCCCCGAAGACAGGGTTGCGGACCTTCCCAACACTTTGGGGTGTCCGGTTTCCTCCTTTCCCCAGACTTACCTCGGGCTCCCCCTCTCGGACCAGAAACTACCCGCGTCAGCCCTGGAGTTCCTCGCTACCCGGATCGCGAACAGGATCCCGAGCTAGCGCACGTCACTGATCCCGATTGGTGGTCGGCTGACCCTCGCCACTATCGTGCTCTCGGCACTCCCCGCCCTCATCATGTCGGTACTACCCCTATCAAAAGGAACATTGGTCAAAATGGACAGGCCGAGGCACGCTACGCTCTGGAAATCTGTGGCTTCCTGCTCCGAAGGACAATGACAGGTAGCTTGGGACCTGGTGTGCCGCCTGCGATCCGAGGGGTGGCTGGGGGTCATGAACTTCGCACTTCAGAATACCTGCCTGCTGCTCAAAAACCTACATACCCTCTTCTCCGGCCGCGACACCCCTTGGACTCGCTAGGTCCGACGTAGCTACTTGGGCGCGCGCCCGCACCCCACGACACCCTGATGGCGCGGGTTCTAGTCCCTGGTCCCCATGTACCGCGCCATTACAAGAGTGTTGCCGGGTGATGGGTCCTCCACCTCAGTTTGGTTCGACTCATGGACGTCCCTTGCTCCTCTCGTCGACGCTCTCCCCGCCGCTTTCTCTCTGCCCTTTGCCCGACTTGACACCTGCCGAGGCCAGGGGTCGCATCCCTCTCTAGCCACGTCTGTCCGCGCAGGCTGCGGCGGAGCTGGCGTTCCTCCGCGGCCACATTAGCTCCCTCCGTCTACCCGGGGGGGGGGGGGTCATCGTGCTGTTAACTTTGGTGCCTCCGGCGAGTTCCGCACCGGCGATGTGTACCGTGTGTTGTGCTACTCCGGGTGCTCCGTGCCTCACCAAGAGATCAACCGGGAGAACTTCGCTCCGCCTCGGGTGCACGTCTTCTTCTGGATCCTGCGTCTCGGACGGACCAGGACGCGCGCCCACCTGTTCCACTTGGGGTACGTCCCCTCTCTGCACTGCCCTTTCTGCACTGGCGTTCCGGAGGACCTAGACCACCTATTTGTTCAGTGTCCGCACCTCCTGACCCTATGGGAGCGCCTCGTTGGCGGGCTTCGGCTGCCCCTAACTCGGATATCGCCATGCTACTATCCGCCCTCTCCGCCGGGCTCCCCCGCATGCACGCGTCCTCCCTCCACAACACCGTGCTTGCGACCCTATGGTCGGTCTGGAAGTCACGAAATAACATGGTGTTTGACGGCGTTCTCCTCGGTACCAGTGAGATCGATTCCCTGATCGGAGACCACCTGCGCCTGTGGTGCGTGCGAGCGCCCCGCCGGATCGACCTCGGCCCTCTCCGCAACTGGTGTGTGCGTGTAGCTTAGCCCGCCCGCCACCCCCCTTGTACCCCTGGGTCGGTGGTATGCCACCCCCGCGCGTTGTACCCCACGACGTCGCTACCATGTACTATACCCTCCTTTTTATTCGAAAATGAGACTGCGTTCAGGTGGGCTATCGCCCTCTGTTGCACCCTCAAAAAAACAAAAAAAAGAATTAAAATAACGACGTAGCCGTGAGCTTAGATGCGGCAATTTACCCCCTTTAGAGGATGATCCGGCTACACCTCCAAATTCGCCCGGTAAAATGTTCCCAGGTCCACGAAGGAGTCCAAAACACTGCAGCAATTAGGGATGACAAAATTTTTTGCGGGAAAAGAGGCTGATATTAATTCTGACAAATTATAGAAAGGCCCACAGAAGAAAACAAAATACGGCCCAGCCCATCTGCAACTGGACATCTTTTGCACCCATTGTGAATGGGTTATTTTGTTTAGTGTCTAAGAATAATATGTTTAGTGTCTAACAAAATACGCCCAGCCCATCTGCAATGATTGTTTAGTGTCTAAGAATAATATGTTTCATAATTGTGCACCCATTGTGAATGGGTTATTTTGTTAGGTCTTAATGATGTGTTTGCCTATAACATAAGCGCTAAAAGGCTACGACTTAATGATTTGAATGCTACCTATGTTTGTCATTATCATTTGGGTAATATAAGTCAAAAGCATATGAAGACGATCAATGTTGATGGTCTTGTAACTTCAGTGGCGGAGGACGGACTAAATTTTTGGTGTTGTGAAATTGAACGAATAAAGTTTAAAAGTACAAAATATTATATAATAATTGATATGAAAAAATGTAATCAACATGACATGAATTCAATTCACGTACGATCATATCAGACAAAAGTTTCACATAAAAATAAACCTCACACATGAATCTTAAATATAAATTTTCCTCCAATTTAGCAAACATACTAGAATATATAAGAAACCTGCCACAAAAAATTATTACTAATCAAATTTAGATGGTACAACGAATTAATATGCAAAAGAGGAGAAGAGGCATAGCACTAATTAAATATACTACGTGTGTCTAGAAGGTTTAGGCAGTTGCATCTGTCGGTTTTTCTTGGCTTGAAAACGATTTTAAATTTCACCAAGATCAAGTGCTTTGAATAAATCTCGCTCAATATAGCACACCATAAGGTCATTCAGCCAGTCTTTTGCTATCCTGTTGCGCAATTCGGTCTTGATAATCTTTATAGCTGAGAAAACTCTTTCAACCGACGCAGTTGCCACTAGTAGCAACAATGCCAACTGGATGATGCGGTATATCAATGGGAATATGGTATGCCTTTCAATCTGAACCATCTTTACCGCCAATGTTGCAAGATCACGACAAACATCAAAATCTTCCACTCTTCTCACATGAAGAATGAATGTTTCAAGCTGGTCCTTTATAGTTGCGCGATCAGCAAATGTGAAATCTTTATCATAGATCTCAGTAATTCGAGCAAGTTTATCCACGTCGAACTTAGAAAAGGAGTTTCTCGGGTCAACGTAAGAAAAACATACAAGTAACACTGAAGTTACCTCATTGAAGCGATGATCCATCTCTGTGATGATAGCATCAATTGCACACAAGAAAGTGTCAACACGGTAAAAATGATCTTGTGTGATTAATGTATCTTTCTCTCGCTTTGTTCGCCCCCACCTAGGTATCATTTATTCCATATTTGGTATCTCAATTTCTTTCTGTTCACAAAATGATTTGACTTCTACAAACAATGGCTCCCAACCATTGTTCCTCAAGCTGATCAAACGATCTTTCACGTCAACAATCAATGACATGGCGTGGACAATATTTTGATCTTTCCTTTGCAAGACAAGAGATACCTCATTTGTAATGTGAAACACTTTCAACATCATCTTCATGATGAGCACAAAGCTAAAAGACTCCATTTTCCATACATAACCTCCCGCCTTAGATGGATTGCGAGAATTCCCTTGAACAATCATTAATACTTTTAGCACAGCATCCCACATTGACTCAATGCGGAGTAGATCTTTGTAACGAGATCCCCATCTTGTATCCCAAGGCCTTGCCAAGCTAGTTTCTTGATGTTGTTCCCTACCTGAGGAAATCTCACCACTCTCTAACTTATCGAGAAGGTTATCAAGATGTTTAGCAAGTAACATATCTTTTCTCTTGCAAGATGCACTAGTGGTGGTAACAATTTGAGCCATGTCATCAAATAAATCATTGATATATGAACAACAACTTGTGACGAAAACAACTACCAATTGCAATCGGTCAGCAAAACAATGAACATAGTAAGCATGCGGGTTCTCATCACGGATTAGTTTCTGAAGCCCATTAAATTCACCTCTCATATTAGAAGCTCCATCATACCCCTGCCCTCGCATTCTAGCAATAAGCAAACCTTGTTTACTAAGCATTGCAAGCAATGATTTCTTCAATGCTTGTGATGTTACCTCGGTGACATTCTTGATACCCAAAAATCTTTCCATAACTTTCCCTTTATTATTCACATACCTGAAAATTACATGATGCAATTAGTCAAGTAGAACAATGTGACGCAACAAAACAAGGAAAACTATGTTGGAATATTAGGCATAATTTCCATGATTAATTCCAGAATATTAAGCATGACAAAACCAGCTACTAGCTCATGTAACTCGAACATACTAGATGTACTAAACAACAGGATGAACGGAAACAAACAGCAACTAAACATGTACTCGCAGAACATGATGAATAACCAAACAGGATCACGTAGCACGTATCGTTCGGTTGTCGTAGTAAAAACTTTGGGGAAGACTGATCGAAGCAGACGGCGACGAAGACGGCGGTAGGCAGCGCCGTCCGATATGGATGGAAGACGACCCGTGATGAAGAACTCGAGCAGTCACGCGGAGCGCTTGCCAAAAACCTTATTCGCCCTCTCCCGTACATGATCACAAGGGCGAGTGGTTCCGAAGCCCTGCTCTCCCGTCCGCCGGTGCACGCCGGCAAGCGGGATGGAGTAGACTACGATGACAGTGCAAGTAGAGGGGATGGTAAAACCCTAGATTGGTTTTCGGTGGTTTTGTGGCGGTAGCCACGCAGGACTTTATATAGAGCGGCTCAGGAAACCCTAACGGAGGCGAACGTGGGCCGAGTCCACGTTGCGCACGTTCGGGTCCAGTAGCCCACGATCCGGGAGCGACCCGAATAAGCTAACTATTTGACACGTCTGTCAAAACCTCACAATTTTCCTGAGCAGCAAAATAAAGCTCGGCGAGATTCCCGCGGCGCGCGTCGCGTCGTGACGTGACGTGACGAGGCGGGCGGGCGGGCGGCATCGAAGGAGGAGGAGCGCGCGCGTGTATCTATCTTATTGCCACTCACTTACAAAGTGGTGCAACACTCCACCTTATAAGGTGGTGCAATTCTCCTTCAACTTTCCATGTGGGACTAAACTTTAGCTCCCACTCCACTCCCATGTGGGCTGCCACAAACATGGGCCTAAACACATATGGGCTGCCACAAATTTGGGCTTTGAGATCTAGGGAAAATTTGAAATACACATGGGTCTAAATGGATTAGCCCCATTATTTTAACAACCCCCCACCAGATCTCAAATGCCCATTTGAAGATTTGCCAATCCTGGCTACTTGTTTATATACTAGTGTTTCAGCAGAGACTGTTAAGTTGAACTTCTGCCTAGAATCTTGAACTACGTCTATCAAAAACTTGAACAATGGACGAACCATGAATTGCAAGTTTGGTGCCAATAGATTTCACTCAAAATCATAACTCGTACCTGGCTGCCAGTAGCCTACCCCGCGGGTTGGAGCATATGCGTCATACTCCCTGGTATCTTCATGAGTTTACTAGAGATCACCCAAGTCTCATAGACCGCGACGTTTACAGTCGAGCTCATATAGGTGTGTTCTTTCAAGAATACCCTGTAGGACGGAATCTTTGCTAATTAAAGCCAACATAAACACATTAAGGCATGTTTCCAACCTGCCTTACAGATTATGAGAGTTATGCATATTCACATAGAGAGAGTTACAAAATACTCTCCTCGGTCCACTCACTAGCTTGTTCTTCCCAGGTCCTAATTCACGGGATCTCCGATCACATAGGTTGGCTTACCACAAGGTGTGACATCCATGGGTCTCAACCCCATCTCCCTCGATGCACTTTCTATCACATTTCGTGATAGTCCCTTTGTAAAGGGATCTGCCAGGTTTTTGTCTGTTTGAATATACGTAACAGTTATTACTCTGGAGTTTCTCAATTTCCTGACAGATTTCAAACGTCTCTTCACGTGTCTTGATGACTTAACGTTATCCTTAGAATTGTTCACTTTGACAATAACAGTTTGGTTGTCACAATTCAAAAGGATTGCCGGCACAGGTTTCTCAACCACAGGCAAGTCCATCAAGAGCTCACGCAGCCACTCTGACTCAACAGTGGTTGTGTATAAAGCAGTAAGTTCTGCTTCCATAGTTGACCTCGTCAATATGGTTTGTCTACGAGACCTCCATGACACTGCGCCACCTCCAAGGATAAACACATACCCGCTCATGGCGTAGAGTTCATCAACGTCAGAGATCCAATTCGAATCACTATATCCTTCAAGCAGAACAGGGTTCCCTGAATAGTGAATCCCATAGCTCATTGTACCACATAGATAACACATAACCCTTTCAAGTGCATGCCAATGATCAATACCCGGGTTAGACATGAACCTACTCAACTTGCTCACAACAAAAGAGATATCGGGTCGTGTAGCGCTTGCTAAGTACATGAGAAAACCAACAACTTGTGAATATTTCAGCTGATCTATGTTGGAATTATGCCCTAGAGGCAATAATAAAGATGTTATTATTATAATTCTTGTTCATGATAAAGTTTATATTCCATGCTAGAATTGTATTAAGCGGAAACTTTAATACTTGTGTGGTTTGTGAACAACACTGTGTCCCTAGTATGCCTCTATGGACTAGCTCATTGATTAATGATGGTTAAGGTTTCCTAACCATAGACATGAGTTGTCGATTAATAATGAGATCATATCATTGGGAGAATGATATGATGGACAGACCCAAACTAAGAGGAGTAATTAGATCGTGTTCATCTTTGTGAAGCTTTTCTTATGTCAAATATTGTATTCCTTAGACCATGAAATAATACAACTCCCTGGTATCGGAAGAAAGCTTTGAGGTCATCAAACGTCATCCTATGAGAGGGTGATCATAAAGGTGTCTCTCAGGTGATCGGAAAGTACCTGTTGGGTTGTATGTATCGAGATGGGATTTGTCCCTCCCAAGTCGGAGAGATATACTTCGGGCCCACTCGGTAATCGATATCAACACCGCTTGCAAGCATGTGGTTAAGGAGTTAATCACAAAGTGATATCGAATTACGGAACGAGTAAAGTACTTGTTGTGAATGAGATTGAACTAGGTATGACGGTACCGACGATCAAATCTCGGGCAAGTAAAATACCGCGAGACGAAGGGAATATATATATGGGATTGATTGAATCCTGGCATCGTGGTTCATCCGATATGATCATCGATGAATGTGTGGGAGTCAATATGGGTTTCCAGACCCCGCTATTGATTATTGATATAAGATCATGCCTGCATGTTCTCGAACCCGAAGGGTCACACACTTAACGTGTCTCGACGTTAGGATAGATTGGATAATTGGTTTATGAGTTTTTGTTCGGAGTCTCGGATGGGATCCGGGACATCACGAGAGGTTCCGGAATGGTCCGGAGAATAAGATTCATATAAGGCAATGCAGTTTTTGGAGTTCGGAATTGTTTCGGGTTAATCGGTATTGTACCGGAAGCTTCTAGAACCTTCCGGAAGGGGACCAACGTGGCCCCACCTTCCGGGAGGGGGCATGGGCCTATGAGGGAGTGCCCTGGCCGCATTGGGACAGGGGCACAAGGCCCCATAGGGCCCAGCCGGCCAAACAAGGGGAAACCCTAAATTGGAGCTTCTAGAAGGAGGGGGGAAACTTGCCCCCCACTCCTCCCTCCTTTGGCCGCCGGCCTAGGCTTCAGGGAGGAGCTAGGGCTGGCGCCCTGTAACACCATCAGAATCGGCCCTATGCAAGTTTCAGCGCTTCCCGCCAAACCCGCATAGAAACGATTCAAAGGTGCCCACCAGGCACTTTCGTGCGGGTGGAAAACGAAGTAATAACATTACACAACAGTCCTCGATGGGACCCACAGAACAGATATATGCGACAACGACTCCATGAGTCAAGAATGCAGACATAATATACAAAGATCCAAATCACCTTGAAAATGATAGAGCGTCCGACTACGGACAAGATGCAAATGGGGCTAAGAGCCCTGAAGAATAACCAATGGCGTCCATAACCCTGCCCAGGCCAAGCCGGAAGGGTAACCCTGCTAACGACGTCGATCTCAAAACCTGCTTAAACAAAAGGGGTGCCGACGAAGGGCAAAGGAAAAAGAGAGAGCGGTCAGTACTGAGGCCAGTACACGGCGAGGCTAGAATTCGGCGGTCCTCGCCTACATAGGTATGGTGGACTGAAGCGGCTGCGCAGCATGCACTAAACAACCTATAGAGACTCGATACAACTAGCGGCTATCAGAGAGGGATAAGAAAGACCTATCCGGAACCAACCTGATGCTACCATCAAACAAACCCATCCTGGTATTTCCCCCTCGAGACCAAACGAGGAAGTCAACCGAGGAACTCACACAGTTGGCAGTTTTATTTATTCAGTTATCGTTGCAGCAATTACTAGTCAAGTATAGATAATCATCCTGATATAATAAGCAGTGGGCAATTTTAGTTAACCATTCCGTTATAGTTGCGACACTTACTAGTCAAATACAATTAGCATGAGATATCCCAAAACCCAGCAGTTGTTGGTACTTTTATTTAGCCATTCCGTTATAGTTGCAATACTTACTAGTCAGGTACAATGGTAGCAAGCGACAACCCAAACAAGCAATTGTTGGCAATTTTATTTAGCCATTCCATTATAGTGAAGTTGATTATGTTGGAGATATGCCCAAGAGGCAATAATAAAGTGGTTATTATCATATCTTCACACTTATGATAAATGTTTACATACCATGCTATAATTGTATTAACCGGAAACATTAATACTTGTGTGATTTGTAAACTAAAATAAGAGTCCCTAGTAAAGCCTCTTGTTAAACTAGCTTGTTGGTTAATATATGATCATGGTTTCCTGATCATGAACATAGAGATGTTATTAACAACAGGATCATATCGTTAGGAGAATGATATGGTGGACATACTCCTATAGATAAGCGTAGCATAAAGATCAAGTCATTTCAATAGTTCAATTGCTATATGCTTTCTGATACATAGTAACCTAATTCCTTCGACCATGAGATCATGCATATCACCTTTACCGGATGGATGCTTTGATGACATCAAACACCACACCGTAACAGGGTGGCTATAAAGGTGGCAATGAGTGTTCGGAAAGTATTGGTTGAAACACATGGATCAAGAGTGGGATTTGTCCATCCATATGACGGATAGATATACTCTGGGCCCTCTCGGTGAAATGTCATCCAATTAGCTTGCAAGCATGTGACTGGCTCACAAGGGATCACATATCACGGGAACGAGAAAAGAGTACTTATCGGTAACGAGGTTGAACTAGGTATGCAGAGATACCGACGATCATAACCTCGGATAAGTAAACTATCGTGAGACAAAGGGAAATTGGTATCGTATGTAAGTGGTTCATTCGATCGCAAAGTAATCGTAGAAATATGTGGGAGCCATATGAATTTCCAGATTCCTCTATTGGTTATTGTTCGGAGAAGTGTCTCGATCATGTCCGCATAATTCACGAACCGTAGGGAGACACACTTAAGGATTCGACGTTGTTTTGAGTAGTTATGGTATTATGAGAAAGAGACCGAATGTTGCTCGGAGTCTCGGATGGGATCCGGGATATCACGAGGTGATCCAGAATGGTCCGGAGAATAAGATTCATATAAGGAAAGTCCCGTTTCGGAGTTCGGGAATGATTCCGGTGTTTTCATCGGGAATGTTCTAGAAGGGTCCGGATTGTCCGGCACTCCGGGGGGGAGGGTACATGAGTGTGTCATTGAATGATTGCATCATGTACTAAGTGTTCTTGCTGTTCCAAAAACATGAAAGTCAAATTGCCAGTTTGAAAGTCAAACGGCTAAAACAGGAAACTGTGGAAAACAGGAAACTGTGGGAAACAGGAAACTGTGGGAAACAAGCAAGAGGAGGTTGAAACCAACTTGGAGGAGGAGTTCCTCTCCTCCTTGGCCGGCGCCCAGCCCTAGGACGAGTTGGGTAGGGACTCCCTCCCTCCCTGGCGCGCCTAGCCCCTCCACCTATAAAAGGAGGGGCAGGGCTCCTCCTTGAGACACACAAGTTTCTACCTCTAATCTCCGGTTTAGAGCCGTTCTGGTTTAGAGCTTCTAATTGCTTTAGCCTGCGGTTTAGAGCCTTCTAATTGGTGTGTCTAATCTCTAGACCACTAATAGCCCTCTCTCATACTCCACCATACTCGCTCCGGCTTAAGGCGAAGCCCTGCGGGATCTCCCCTCTACTTCCGGTACCACGCCGTTGTGCTGCCGGAATCGCGAGGAGAGTGCTACAACCTCCGCTGCCTACTAGAACAAGGGAGAGGAAGGTCTTCGTCGAGTACCGAACGTGTGACCGACTGCGGGAGCGCTGCCGGAATGTGGCGCCGGAAGGATCGTCTACGCGATCTTGAGATCGGAAAGAGTACGACTACATCACCCACGAGAATCTGCTCTCGTTAACCGCTTTGGAATCTTCGAGGGTAAGTTATTCCATCGACTCGTTGCTTCAATCTAGTAGATAGATCTTGGCTTGTTTGTTTGTATGCGATAGAAAATTTTTGTTTTCCATGCTACGAACCCCTACAGTGGTATCAGAGCCGTGTCTATATGTAGATCTGTTGCACGAGTAGAACACAATGGTCATTATGGGCGTTGATGCTTTTATTGTCGATTGCTTCTTGTGTACTTTGCATCTTGCGGTATGTTGGGATGAAGCGGCCCGGGCTAACCTTACATGACATCGATCATGAGACTTGCTCCACGCTTGACATGCAACTTGTATTGCATAAGTGGCTTTGCGGGTGCCTGTTTCTCCTAGCATAGTTAAGATCCAATTTACAACGGGTGATTAACAATACTAGTATCAATGTTGTGGTTCATGTTCGTAAGTTAGAATGACACTTATTGAAAGCCCCAAACCACGTAAAACATGCAAAGAAAGTAGAGGCGTCTAACTTTGTTTTGCAGGGGTGTGCAGTGATGTGATATGGCCATGATTGTGATTATATTTGATGTATGCAATGATCCTTATTGTAAGTTGGCAACCGGCAGGAGCCATATGGTTGTCTTTAATTTCTGTTAAGACCCGTGTGTCTATTCAAAGTAGTTGTAATAGTTGAAGCCGGTGGAAGACAACCATGGAGAAGCGTCATTGACCTTGATGCAATGCCGGTGATGATGGAGATCATGTTCGTGCTAGAAGATGGAGATCGGAAGCACAAAGAAGAAAGGCCATATCATATCACATATTATGAATTGCATGTGATGTTAATCCTTTATGCATCTTGTATTGCTTAGTAGACGACGGTAGCATTATAAGATGATCCCTCAAGCACACAATTTCAAGTTCTAAAGTGTTCACCCTTAGTATGCACCGTTGCTAATGCTTGTTGTTTCAAAGCACCACGTGATGATCGGGTGTGTTAGATTCCGCAAGTGTATACAACGTAAGCAAGCCAGATTTGCTTATGCGGTAGCTAAGGTTTGATCTTGACGAGCCTAGCATGTACAGACATGGCCTCAGGAACACGGATTACCGAAAGGTAGAGCATGAGTCATATAGTAGATATGATGAACATGTTGATTGTTCGCCATTGAAGCTATATCAACTCTCGTGATGATCGGTTTTGATGTGGTGGATTTGGTTCGTGTGATCACTAAAACAATGTGAGGGATATTGTTTTGAGTGGGAGTTCACCTAGATTAATTTAATTATTAATTAGAACTCAATTTATCATAAACTAAATCAAAGTGAATTTGCAAAGTTATTGTAGTCATTGGCATCCGTTTACCACCTTGCGCTTAGTTATAATTGAGATGATAGAACTATAGAATTCTGGTTAGTTACTTTACGAACTGGTATCGTATTGTTTTGATGTGTTAATCTAAAAGTTTAAAAGTCCTATTGCAAACTTTCAGTAAGTTCCGGTTACTCCATGAAGTTTAATAATTAGTATTAAATCAAGAGTAACAATTCCAAGTGTTAGTATGTAAGTATCATGTTTGTCTCCATGATTCTTGATATTCAAAGGATTCTCTTAATATCAAGGTTATCTAGGATCTGAAAGAGTTGTTTCAGAAACCATGATGTGTGGAAGATATTGTGATATCTGAAACAAAGTATTGGTTACAACATGATAGAGTATAATATGGCAAAAGTCATGTTCTCATATTTGATGAGAAATTGCAAAAGGTTGGAGACACTAGTTGTCCTAATCGTCCAAAAAGATTTGGAGAGCAACATTATACTCATGATTCACCGTTATAAGCTAAAAGTAGCTTGATCATGGATAAATCCATGATGAGGGTGAATATTTGATGTAGGTAAAATGTTTACTACACCAAGAGATTACTAAAGAAAGGAATTTGAAAGAACACCAAACATTTGATGATGGTGATCTACTTCAAAGTGCAAGTCCAAAGACATTGGTATTTAACTATACACGCTTTGGACTATATGTCATATGTATGACTCCACTATTGATGTTGATAGATTCTTTCAAACAGAAAAGGAAATATTGAAAGAGAATCTCATAAATATATGGCAGAAAAGAAAAGACTAGAATTGTTCAGTTTAAGTATATAGATGATATACATGTTATGGCTATATTCTTTGCTTATTAAACAATGTGGTTCTTAAGTATTTGATACTGAATTTGTTGGTGTGAATCGTCATACGAAACAACACAATTCATGAACTACAATGGCCTAAGTAACTAGCAAAAGAATATGTGATGATGTTCATCGAGAACAAATAAAAGGTTATTGTGTTGCTCGTTAAACATCAAAGCTTGCCTTCAAGATTTGTTTTATCAGGTATTATGAGAACAAAAGGGTTGTTCAATTAATTGCCGTAATCCATAAAAGATGGATGATTCACAAAATCTTGTTGGAGAAATCACATCCATAAAACTAGTGCTAAAGATGTCGAAAGACAAATTGATTGAAAGATCACTCAGGAAGTGACATCGCCGTTTAAATTATATTGGAAAGAAAACATGAAGAAACTCCATATGGATGGAATTTTGGAGTTTTTTGATTTTTGATCAAATGACGCTTGTGAAACTTTCCTAGAGATAATTAAAACTTCGTTCATAGGCCAAAAGGGAACGCATGACTAGCTTATTGGAACTTGTACATATTGTTGTACAAAATCCATTATGTGTAGTCAAGAGCGATGGATTTCAACTTCATATGCTTTCTCCGAAAATTTGAGTGAATATATGAATATTTACTTAATAAGGATGAAGTGTGAAATATTTGAAAAGTTCAAAGATTTTCAAGATGAAGTGCAAAATCATTGTAACAAGAATATAGATAGTTTATGATAAGATCATAAAAGAAGATATTTGAGTTACAAGTTTAGCATAATACCTAAGATTTAAGGAATCGTTCCGTGGATTTGCATTTCCCGAAACACCATAAGGGTATGGAGCGTTCGAGATATGTAATTAAACCTTGTTTGACATGGTAAGATCGAAGGTGTAATTCATAAAACTGCCATTATATTTTAAAGATTAAAAGCTTTAGAGATTACCGTTTTTCCACTGAAAAGAGCTCCATCATAATCCGTTGAAATGACACCATATAAAGTTATGGTTTGGGATAAAACCCAAGTTGTCCTTTCTTAAAACATTGGTATGCTATGCATAAGAAAGATGTGTGCAACCAAAGTCGGATGAACCTGTCTTTGTATAAACTGTTAAGTATTCCTCCATAAACACCGGAGACAAAAGTGTTTGTTGCTTGGAACGTCAAGTTTCTTTAAGAAGGAATTTTTCGTGAAAAGTTAAGTGGGAGGACAATAGAACTTTGATAAGGTTGAAAGAACCTTAGCTATATGTGCAGAGTTGCGCAGCGCCGAAAAGTGTTCCGGAGGCAGCAACAATGCTCATGGCTCACGTGCCTCAAAGGTTGTGATCACGGAGATCTAAGTTCCTATTGAAACAAGTAGGTCGGGTAAACAATCAAATACCAAGATTTGAGGGTTGAATCATTATTTGAGAATAATGAACCGACTACATGCAAAGAAGCGATGATGGGCCCTGACTCCGTCAAATGGCTTGAAGCCATAAAAATCTGTGATAGTTCCATACACGAGAAATCAAGTTTTGAACTTGAAAGACCCTCTGGGAAGGTACAAGACCTTACAGTCGTATTTGGATCTATAAAGAAATAGACATGGATGTTTCACATCTATGAAATGGTCGACATGTTGGGAAAGAGTTCACAACAATGTTCAAAGGTTGACTATGACAAGATTTGATCTGTCATAGTGATATTTAGTCTAGACGGATTAATGTAGCAACCACTACATATAATTTTGTTATATGGTAGTTGAATAAACAAAACAAGTTCTTCTAATAGAATCGTTACCTAGGACATGTGCATAACACGGTCCATAGGGTTTTGTTAATTCAAAGGATGCTAAAAGCATATGCAAACTTCAATGGTTAAAGTGAGCATCGCGGAGTTGGAATCTTCACTGTGATGAAACTGTTAAAGGAGTTTAAAAGTTCATCAGAGACGATGGAGATGCTTGCATTTGCAAGAAATTAAGTGGGAGCGCTAAGACATGTTTCTAATACATTATGTGGAAGACATATTGTTGATTGGAAATAATGTATCTTTTATTAACACATATTAAGAATTTCATCCCGATGAAAGACTTAGGCAAAACCCAAATATTTGGCATCAATAGACGCTAATATGGTTGTGCCAGAAGTACATAGACAAGATATTGAATGAGTTCAATATAGAAACTACAAGAGAGGTTCTTGTCACACAGAAAGGATTGAATGAGTTCAATGTTGATGATATATTCAAGTGTATTGACATTTGATAAAGTGAAACAAATAATCAAGTATAGATTGATACTTGATGTATGAAATCACAAAGAGTATTTATATCAATCATACTGTGATATGTACAAATCCAGATATGTCCTATGCTCTAAATGTTGTGAGCATATACCAGAATGATTCGTAAGATGATCATTGGACAATAGTAAGGATATTCTTATGATCTTTTGAAAGAACTAAGAGTATAATATTTGTAGAAGTGACAGATAGATGGTTAGTTCATTGTAAAAGTACTACATTGATACTAGCTTTGTCACAAAGTACAAATTAAGTTTATCTCAATCTAAACTAAGGGTGGTACAATATAATGGAAAGTGAGTTCCATAATGGATTTGGATGATTTCCAAAGTTAAGACATTGTGACAGATACTACAACAAAAGGCTAAGTATATGACTGCTATTATAGCAGCAAAAGAGGGCATTTGTGTCAAGAAGTTTGTTATCAAACTAGGTGTAGTTCACAGTGGGATAATACTATGAAGATATATTGTGCGACAATATTATCAACATGTTTTAACCCCAAAGAGCTAAAGGTCACACCGAAAGACCAAATTTGTACAAGGCCATCTCATTAGAGAATGAGTGATGCGTAGAGACGCAAAGACATGCAATTACACACGGACCTGGAAGTGTCAGATCCGGAGATCAGTTTACCACTAGCAATCGTGTACATACAACACCGGAAAGCCATAGGTGTTGAATACACAAAGGTTTGAAACTAGATTATTGACTCTAGTGCAAGTGGGAGACTGTTGGAGATATGCCCAAGAGGCAATAATAAAGTGGTTATTATCATATCTTCACACTTATGATAAATGTTTACATACCATGCTATAATTGTATTAACCGGAAACATTAATACTTGTGTGATTTGTAAACTAAAATAAGAGTCCCTAGTAAAGCCTCTTGTTAAACTAGCTTGTTGGTTAATATATGATTATGGTTTCCTGATCATGAACATAGAGATGTTATTAACAACAGGATCATATCGTTAGGAGAATGATATGGTGGACATACTCCTATAGATAAGCGTAGCATAAAGATCAAGTCATTTCAATAGTTCAATTGCTATATGCTTTCTGATACATAGTAACCTAATTCCTTCGACCATGAGATCATGCATATCACCTTTACCGGATGGATGCTTTGATGACATCAAACACCACACCGTAACAGGGTGGCTATAAAGGTGGCAATGAGTGTTCGGAAAGTATTGGTTGAAACACATGGATCAAGAGTGGGATTTGTCCATCCATATGACGGATAGATATACTCTGGGCCCTCTCGGTGAAATGTCATCCAATTAGCTTGCAAGCATGTGACTGGCTCACAAGGGATCACATATCACGGGAACAAGAAAAGAGTACTTATCGGTAACGAGGTTGAACTAGGTATGCAGAGATACCGACGATCATAACCTCGGATAAGTAAACTATCGTGAGACAAAGGGAAATTAGTATCGTATGTAAGTGGTTCATTCGATCGCAAAGTAATCGTAGAAATATGTGGGAGCCATATGAATTTCCAGATTCCTCTATTGGTTATTGTTCGTAGAAGTGTCTCGATCATGTCCGCATAATTCACGAACCGTAGGGAGACACACTTAAGGATTCGACGTTGTTTTGAGTAGTTATGGTATTATGAGAAAGAGACCGAATGTTGTTCGGAGTCTCGGATGGGATCCGGGATATCACGAGGTGATCCGGAATGGTCCGGAGAATAAGATTCATATAAGGAAAGTCCCGTTTCGGAGTTCGGGAATGATTCCGGTGTTTTCATCGGGAATGTTCTAGAAGGGTCCGGATTGTCCGGCACTCCGGGGGGGAGGGTACATGATTGTGTCATTGAATGAATGCATCATGTACTAAGTGTTCTTGCTGTTCCAAAAACATGAAAGTCAAATTGCCAGTTTGAAAGTCAAACGGCTAAAACAGGAAACTGTGGAAAACAGGAAACTGTGGGAAACAGGAAACTGTGGGAAACAAGCAAGAGGAGGTTGAAACCAACTTGGAGGAGGAGTTCCTCTCCTCCTTGGCCGGCGCCCAGCCCTAGGCCGAGTTGGGGAGGGACTCCCTCCCTCCCTGGCGTGCCTAGCCCCTCCACCTATAAAAGGAGGGGCAGGGCTCCTCCTTGAGACACACAAGTTTCTACCTCTAATCTCCGGTTTAGAGCCGTTCTGGTTTAGAGCTTCTAATTGCTTTAGCCTGCGGTTTAGAGCCTTCTAATTGGTGTGTCTAATCTCTAGACCACTAATAGCCCTCTCTCATACTCCACCATACTCGCTCCGGCTTAAGGCGAAGCCCTGCGGGATCTCCCCTCTACTTCCGGTACCACGCCGTTGTGCTGCCGGAATCGCGAGGAGAGTGCTACAACCTCCGCTGCCTGCTGGAACAAGGGAGAGGAAGGTCTTCGTCGAGTACCGAACGTGTGACCGACTGCGGGAGCGCTGCCAGAACGTGACGCCGGAAGGATCGTCTACGCGATCTTGAGATCGGAAAGAGTACGACTACATCACCCACGAGAATCTGCTCTCGTTAACCGCTTTGGATTCTTCGAGGGTAAGTTATTCCATCGACTCGTTGCTTCAATCTAGTAGATAGATCTTGGCTTGTTTGTTTGTATGCGATAGAAAATTTTTGTTTTCCATGCTACGAACCCCTACAGATTACTAGTCATTATAAAGTCAAATTTATAGCACTACTTTAGTTATAGTTGTCTATGATCGAGATACTGTGCTCCAAGTCGTCCATAACTGCGGACACGGCTTTCAGAAAGTTTTACCCTGCAGGGGTGCACAAATAGCAACACACACTCGATCAACCTCGGAAAAACCAAATCAAAACCCAACGAGGCCTTCACGACAAAGCAATCACAGGATTCAGAAATATTTCAGGGGGCCACCCCATTGAGTACACCCGCAACGAAGTTAGCTGACTCTGAGACGGACTCAAGGTTTGCGTCAATGGCTGTAAACGACTGGGAACCCAAAAATGTGACTGGGCTTGTCGATACCGCGAAAACACTCCGCTCCCTAAACAGTACAGGTGCAGTACATCGCACAATTTAAATAAAGCAGTAAAGCATGGCATAAGTACAGGATAGTAAATAAAACCTCAAACTAGTTTGTGGCCCCAAGAAATAAGAATGAATCAAGCTCTGGCTCAGGGGGGTCCCATAATCCTCCCGGATGTGGATAGCGCGAATATTCAAGGAACAGGTATCAAGTACTCGGGGTCCTACGGGACACAAGTGGACGGTTAACAACCAAATAACATCTATTGCCCACCTGTGCCTCTGCATTTACCTACTTCATTTTTAGTTAATAAACAATAATTAAAGTTATGATCATCTCCAACAATAAACATGCGGCAATACTCCAACAACTGTGGTACTCGACGACACGCAACAGCACTCGAGCAAGCGACTACGACGCGCAAGTCCAGCTATCTACCAAACAACAGGTAATAGGATGTGTCCAAGGCAATATAAGGCTGCAAGGGATATCACGGGTACGAAAACTAGAGCATCGCAACACAGATAGCAATAGATCAACAGGAGGGAATAAATACTATAAAAGTAAGATAGGTAGAAAGGGGGAGATGCTCGCCTGAAAAACATTGCCGAAGGTTCATCCGAAGATCGGGTCGACACTCGCATCAACTCATCGGCCTAATCCGTGAAGAAGCAAAGCACTAGCACAAACACCGGATGCACTATTTAATACTACGGCAGAAGATCGGGCATGATGCATGCATGATGTATGACATGGCAAAGGTGCGATGCAATTAGGTCATATTAAGCGGAACCGAGGCTCCGACAAATAATTAATAGGTTCATGTTGTTTAGGTACCCCGCAAATTAAATGTTGGATTAACAGGGCGGAACATGGCATCGGTTCGCTACACCAATTTAAATGGAGCCGATATTAGACTAGAAAAGCCCGCATATGGTCTCCCTATTTAATTTAGGTGAATCATCTAGATACCCCCAAACACCCACAATATGTATGCAAACATGTTCATTTAATATGCAACAAGATCAATATCATATATTATAAAAATATGAGGGGTCTCGGATGGGGGTCACACATCGAATGGCGATCTTGGGATTCCGAGGGTTCGGGGGGGATCGGTCTTCGGGGTCGGGGGTCTCGGCGTCCGTGACGAAGATCATGGCGTCCGTGTTCGGTCTCAGCGGTCTTCGGGTCCGTGAAGGACGCTTGGTGTCCTGGTAGAAGATCTTGTCGATGATTCTTCTAGCGATCTTCGGGTTCGTCTTCTCTCATCAGTCATTGGGGCACCCTAGGTCGGTTCTTCAGAGGACACCGCGATTCTTCAGGCCGAGACATGGAGTTTCTTTCCGTGATAGGGCACTGATTGCAACCATACAGAGGTGCTTGAGACATAGAGGCAAGGAACAAAGCATGAGGCCCACGTATAACAATAGCAGGCAGTGAGCAGGATGTACGGTGGCATGTGACCAAGAGGAGAAGGACAGCGGCCACGGCTGCTGAAGACGGCGACACCAAGCGGGGCCAGAGAGAAGGATGGCTACCCCTGTGGCTTGAAGAGGAAGAGGGCCGGCGGGGTGAGGGAGATCGCAGTGGAAGTGGCTTGGACGAGGAGGGAGGCCGGGGCGAGGCGGCGCTCTGCAGAGCTCCTCCCGGCGACGGCATGCGAGGAGAAGGAGCCGCCGTGGGGCTCTGGCGGCAGGGCGGCCAAGGAGAGATGGTGGCGCCGGGGAGAGTGAGGGAGGGGGTCGACGGCAGGGCGCGGGTGGGGAGAGGGCGCCGAGAGGGGAGGAGGGCGGCGGCCAGAGGAGGTTGCGTGACAGGGGAGCGGAACCGGCAGCGTCAGTTGCCGGCGGGGACGTTGACATGCCGTAGGATGCAGCGACCGGCGACCGGAGACAGAGAGGCGGGGTTCTGTAGGGAGAGGCAGAGCGGAGGCGGCGGTTGCCGGCGGATGGTGGTGACCAGAGAAGATGGACACGGGCTCTGGTAGGAAGGAGGCGGGCAAGGGACAGGCGGCGGCGCAGGCGTCTGGCACGGGAGGAAGGGAGAAGGGTCGAGAGGTTGGGGGGTGAGGGGGACGCGTGAAGGGGGCCCAGGGGCGAGGTCGACGGGGAGCAGAGGAGGCAGGCTCGAGGTGGTACCAGGTGGAGAGAGGAGGGCGACTTGGGGTGGCCAGAGCTCTGCGGGGGCGAAGAGGAGAGGGCGACGGAGGATGCCGGCTAGCGACAGAGGATGGCGAGGGGCAGGTCCATGGAGGCGGGGACCGTGCAAGCGGCGGGGGAGCGAGGCGGGCGAGAGGAGGAAGGAGAGAGGAAGGCGGCAGGGAGGGGTGCGTTGCGCGAGGGAGGGAGAGCGATGGGGGTCGTGGTGGGGCCGGCCTCGCGTACAACTGACGCGGGATGAGAGAGAGCGGGTGGGACGGGGAGGAGCGTGGGCAGGTGGGTTAGCGCGGGTGGGATTTCGTGGTGGGGCTCGGGGTGGTTCGCTCGGGTCAAGGGAGAGAGAGGGGTTGCAGGGTTGAGCAGCAGGAATTGCTGCGGGCTGGGGTTTGGGTGCGTGCGGGTGTGGCGTGCGTGTGGCGGCGGGGTGGAGGGATGGTGTGGCGTGCGGCAGGGTGGTAGGTGGGGGTTTAGGATTAGGTTTAGGTTAGGGTTTGTGGGGTGGTAGGTGGCTGCCGGTTGGGCCTTTTGGGCCTGGCCGGTGGCTGCCTCCCCCGATACAAAAGTATTTTATTTACTCCCTCCGACCCATATTAATTGACTTGGATTTGTCAAAATTTGAATGAATCTAGACATTATTTAGTATATAGGTTCATCCAAAATTTGACAAATCAAAGTCAATTAATATGGACCGGAGGGAGTAATTGATTTAGTTTTAAAATACTTTCGTAAATAGTTGTTAGACAAATAATAGATCCGGATCGATCGGGGTTTCGTATTTGAATTAAGAGACGGGGTATTTAGAAAACAATAAAAGACTTTTCGAAATAGTTTTAGACAAAACCATGCATGATGATGACGATGCTCAAATGCAATGTGGCAGGATGAAATGAGCACGCGGTCATGATGATGCAATGCACAGAAACAACGCGATTTTCTAGTAGTGGTTTTTGCGGGGCGCCACACGCCCACCCCTCTATATATAGAGGGCTGGGGTGCACCACCCCCCCCCCCCCCCACACACACACACACCTTCCCCTCAAGCCTAGCCGCCCTGCTGCCCTCCTCTCTCTCTCTCCCTCCCGACTGTGTGTAGGCGAAGCCCTGCTGCAGAAACTCTCCACCACATGCACCGCGTCGTCGCGTTGTAGATCCAATCCGTCTCTCCACCATACTTGCTAGACCGAGGAAGGAGGATACGTCGAGGTGTTGCACGTGTGCATCTCTCGGAGGCATCGCCACTTGCGGTGTTAGATCGGAGCGGATCGTGAGGAGGAGAAGCGAGTACGACTACATAACCCACGTTCCGACAAACGTTCCGCTGTGCGAATCTTCAAGGGTATGAAGATCTCATCCAATCTCTCTCGTTGTTTGCATCTCCTAGATTAGATCTTGGCTTTCCCGTTCGCATCCGTAGAATTTTTTTGATTTACTATGATGCGAAACCCTTCAGTGGTATCAGAGCTAGATCTATGCGTAGATGTGTTTCACGAGTAGAACGCAACATGGTTGTTGCGGGCGTTGATGTTTTCTGTTGCAAGCCTCTTGTTTGTGTTCTTCTTATGACGCGGGATAGTGAGATTGAAGCGGTCCAGGCCAACCTTATGCGAAGTCGTTCGCGAGACCGGCTCCGCACTTGACGTGTGGCTTGTTCTACACATGCGGCTGGTGGATGCCAGTTTCTCTCACTATAGTTGTCATGGGATTAACACCGGAGTTTGGAAACCATAATATCACCGTTGTGGCTTTCCGTAGGTAAGAATCGTTCTTAGCTTGCTACTCCCATAAGCCACGTAAAACATGCAACAACAAAGTAGAGGCGTCTAACTTGTTTTTGCAGGGAGTGTTTTCTGTGATATGGTATGGCCCAAGATATGATGTGTGTATTGTATGCAATGATCATGTTTTGTAATGTTTCACGACTTGCATGTCGATGAGTACACAACCGGAAGGAGCCATATGGTTGTCTTTATAATTGTGTATGACCCGTGTGTCAACTTCTTATACGCCATGTAATAGTTTCACTTTATCGCTAAGTAGATAGCAATAGTTGTAGTTGCTATTCGTGGTGGAGGCAATCATGGTGGAGTGATGGAGATCATGCCGGCACGCACAAGATGGAGATCATTGCGCGAATATTGGCAATACCATGTCACATAAAGTTATATGCATGTGATGTTTATCCTTTTATGTATCTTATTATGCTTAGATCGCGACGGTAGCATTATAAGATGATTCCTCACTTAAATATCAAGATAAAACTGTGTTCTCCCCATGTATGCACCGTTGCGAAAGTTCGTCGTGTCCAAGCATCACGTGATGATCGGGTGCTATAGACTCTACGTTCACATACAACGGGTGCAAGCCAGTTTTGCACACGCGAAAATACTTGGGTCTAACTTGACGAGCCTACCATGTACAGACATGGCCTCGGAACACATGAACCAAAAGGTTAAGCATGAGTCATATGAATGATATGATCGACACTTCGTTGTCCACCATTGAAACCACATCTCTTCTCGTGAAGATCGGATTAGGTGTGGTGAATTTGGATCATGTTCACTAAACAACTTGAGGGATGTTGAATTTAGTGGGAGTTCATCTAGTAATTTGATTAAGAGTTGAACTAGTTACGATGAACATAGTCTAATTTGTACTTGCAAATATTGTAGATCAAATGGCTAAGTCCAACTTCAACTTCAACGTTTTTGCTGAGAAGGAAAAGCTTAGAAACAATGGGTCCAACTTCACCAATTGGTTCCGTAATCTGAGAATCATTCTCTCTGGCGGTCAAAAGGACTATGTCCTTGAAAATGCGCTAGGTGACGCCCCTGCTGTAGATGCGCCGGCTGATGAGAAAGCTGTCTATCAGTCGCAAAGATGATTCTGGTGTGATTAAGAGCACCATGTTGTTTGCTATGGAATCGGACCTTCAAAATCGTTTTGAAGACTATCCCGGGCCCTTTGAGATTCTCGAGGAGCTGAAAACCATGTTTCAGACTCAGGCCCGTTCTGAGAGATATGAGATCTCTGAGAAGTTCTTTAAACTGCAAGATGGAGGAAGGGAGTTCCGTTAGTGAGCACGCCATTAAGATGTCGGGCTACACTCAACGCCTTGAGAAACTGGACTGCAAGATTCCAGAGGAGCTCAAGATTGACAGGGTTCTGCAATCACTCCCTCCCAGCTACAAAAGTTTTGTAGTGACTCATAATCAGATTGGTTCCACTGATACGATAACCGAGCTCTTCGCAAAGCTGAAGGCTGCGGAGGTGGACATCAAAAAGGATAATCATGTGTTGATGGTCAACAAGCCCCCCACCTTCAAGAAAGGTAAGGGTGCAAAGAATCCCTTCAAGAAAGGTGGCGGCAAGCGCGTTGCCCCTGCTGAGAAGAAGCTCAAGTCTGGTCCTAAGCCGGACACTGAGTGCTTCTATTGCAAGGACAAGGGTCACTAGAAGCGCAACTGTCCGAAGTACTTGGCGGACAAGAAGGCTGGCACCATCAAAGGTATATTTGATATACATGTTATTGATGTTTTCCTTACTAGCCCTTGTTGTAGTGCCTGGGTATTTGATACTGGTTCAGTTGCTAATATTTGTAACTCGAAACAGGAGCTACGGAATAGACGGCGACTTGCGAGGGATGAGGTGACGATGCGCGTTGGCAACGGATCAAGAGTTGATGTGATGGCCGTCAGCACGCTCTCCTTAGTTTTACCTTCGGGATTAGTTTTAAACCTCAATAAATGTTATTATGTGCTTGCGTTGAGCATGAATATTATTTCTGGATCTTGTTTATTGCAAGATGGTTATTCATTTAAATCGGAGAATAATGGTAGTTCTATTTATATGAGTAACATCTTTTATGGTCATGCACCTATTGTGCATGGTTTATTTCTTCTAAATCTCGAAAGGGATGAAACACACATCCATAACATTGAGGCTAAGAGATGCAAAGTAGATAGTGATAATACTACTTATTTGTGGCACTGTCGTCTAGGTCATATTGGTGTAAAGCGCATGAAGAAACTCCATTCTGATGGACTTTTGGAGTCTCTTGATTTTGAATCATTTGACACATGCGAACCATGCCTCATGGGCAAGATG
Organism: Avena sativa; assembly: GCA_916181665.1. Taxonomy (NCBI): domain Eukaryota; kingdom Viridiplantae; phylum Streptophyta; class Magnoliopsida; order Poales; family Poaceae; genus Avena; species Avena sativa. Next base: position 395,895,121 of record OV702280.1, on the reverse strand, counting down.
ATCAAAACCCCGTTCTCCGGTATGATGGAGCGAGCAACGGACTTGTTGGAAATCATACATACCGATGTATGCGGACCGATGAGTGTTTCGACGCGCGGTGGATATCGCTATTTTCTCACTTTTACCGATGACTTAAGTAGATATGGGTATATCTATTTAATGAAACATAAATCTGAAACATTTGAAAAGTTCAAGGAATTTCAGAATGAAGTGGAGAACCATCGTAACAGAAAGATTAAGTTTCTACGATCCGATCGTGGAGGTGAATATTTGAGTTATGATTTTCTCACGCATCTTAAAGCAAGCGGAGTCGTTTCGCAACTCACGCCACCCGGAACACCACAGCGCAATGGTGTGTCTGAACGCCGGAATCGAACCCTATTAGATATGGTCCGATCAATGATGTATCTTACTGATTTGCCGTTATCATTTTGGGGTTATGCATTAGAAACCGCTGCATTCACTTTAAATAGGGCACCATCTAAATCCGTTGAGACGACACCGTATGAACTGTGGTTTGGTGATAAACCTAAGTTGTCATTTCTTAAAGTTTGGGGATGCGAAGCTTACGTCAAGAAGTTGATGCCGGACAAGCTCGAACCCAAAGCGGAGAAATGCGTCTTCATAGGATACCCTAAGGAAACTATTGGGTATACCTTCTATCACAGAACTGAGGGCAAAGTGTTTGTCGCAAAGAACGGTTCCTTTCTTGAGAAGGAGTTTCTCTCGAAAGAAGTGAGTGGGAGGAAAGTAGAGCTAGACGAGGTTGTTGAACCTTCTCTTGAGTTGGAGAGTAGCGCAACACCTGAAATTGTTCCAGTGCCGCCTGCACCAACAATAGAGGAAGCTAATGACAAGGATCATGAAGCTTCGGACGATGCTGCTACTGAACGTCGTAGGTCGACAAGGTCGCGTGCCCCTCCTGAGTGGTACGGCAACCCTGTCTTGACTGTCTTGTTGGTAGAAGACAATGAACCTATGAACTATGAGGAAGCAATGATGAGCCCAGACTCTGAGAAATGGCTAGAAGCCATGAAATCCGAATTGGGATCCATGAGCGAAAACCAAGTATGGACTTTGGTGGACCCTCCTAGCGACCGAAAGGCCGTTGAGTGCAAATGGATCTTCAAGAAGAAAATGGACGCGGATGGTAATGTTACCGTCTATAAAGCACGACTTGTCGCGAAAGGTTTTCGGCAAGTTCAAGGTGTTGACTACGATGAGACTTTCTCTCCCGTAGCGATGTTTAAGTCCATTCGGATTTTATTAGCAATTGCTGCGTTTCATGATTATGAAATATGGCGGATGGATGTCAAGACTGCGTTCCTCAATGGCAACATTGATGAAGAGTTTTATATGATGCAACCCGAAGGTTTTGTCGATCCTAAGGATGCTGATAAAGTATGCAAACTTCAGCGTTCCATTTATGGACTAAAGCAAGCATCTCGGAGTTGGAACCTTCGTTTTGATCAAGTGATCAAGAGCTTTGGATTTGTTCCAAATTGCTACGAAGCTTGTATCTACAAGAAAGTGAGTGGGAGCTCAGTGACATTTCTGGTACTATATGTGGATGACATATTGATTATTGGAAATGACATTAACATGCTTAACGATGTGAAGAGTTATTTGAACAAGTGTTTTTCAATGAAAGACCTAGGTGAAGTTGCTTATATATTGGGCATCAAAATCTATAGAGATAGACAAAGACGCCTGATAGCTTTAAGACAGAGTACATACCTAGACAAAGTTCTGAAAAGGTTCAGAATGGATAAGGCAAAGAAAGGTTCGGTGCCTATGTTGTCAGGTAAGATATTGAGCAAGGCTCAGTGTCCAGCTACGGTAAATGATAGAGAAGCTATGAGCAAAGTGCCTTATGCCTCGGCCATAGGTTCTATCATGTATGCCATGCTGTGTACTAGACCGGATGTGTCCAATGCTCTTAGTTTGACGAGCAGATATCAAAGTGATCCAGGAGTGGAACACTGGACAGCCATGAAGAACATCCTAAAGTACCTAAATAGGACTAAAGAAATGTTCTTAGTCTATGGGGGTGATGAATAGCTCGTCGTAAAAGGTTACGTCGATGCTAGTTTTGACACCGACAAGGTTGATTCTAAATCTCAGACAGGATACGTTTATATTTTGAATGGAGGAGCTGTGAGCTGGAGAAGCTGCAAGCAAAGCGTGATCGCGGGATCTACAGTAGAAGCGGAATACGTGGCTGCTGCAGAAGCGTCAAGTGAAGGAGTTTGGATCAGGAACTTCATCACTGAGCTTGGCGTGGTTCCAAGTGCACTGGACCCACTGGAGATATTGTGTGACAACACTGGCGCCATAGCACTCGCTAAGGAACCAAGATATCATCCAATGACCAAGCATATCAACCACAAGTTTCATATAATCCGAGATTATATAGCAGATGGAGATCTGAAGATTAGCAAAGTACATACAGATCTGAATGTCGCAGATCCATTGACTAAACCTCTTCCACGTGTAAAACATGATCAGCACCTTAGTGCCATGGGTGTGAGATTGTTGCCAAATGTAAACTAGATTATTGACTCTAGTGCAAGTGGGAGACTGTTGGAATTGTGCCCTAGAGGCAATAATAAAGATGTTATTATTATAATTCTTGTTCATGATAAAGTTTATATTCCATGCTAGAATTGTATTAAGCAGAAACTTTAATACTTGTGTGGTTTGTGAACAACACCGTGTCCCTAGTATGCCTCTATGGACTAGCTCATTGATTAATGATGGTTAAGGTTTCCTAACCATAGACATGAGTTGTCGATTAATAATGAGATCATATCATTGGGAGAATGATATGATGGACAGACCCAAACTAAGCGGAGTAATTAGATCGTGTCATCGTGTTCATCTTTGCGAAGCTTTTCTTATGTCAAATATTGTATTCCTTAGACCATGAGATAATAAAACTCCCTGGTATCGCAAGAAAGCTTTGAGGTCATCAAACGTCATCCTATGAGAGGGTGATCATAAAGGTGTCTCTCAGGTGATCGGAAAGTACCTGTTGGGTTGTATGTATCAAGATGGGATTTGTCCCTCCCAAGTCGGAGAGATATACTTCGGGCCCACTCGGTAATCGATATCAACACCGCTTGCAAGCATGTGGTTAAGGAGTTAATCACAAAGTGATATCGGATTACGGAACGAGTAAAGTACTTGCTGTGAACGAGATTGAACTAGGTATGACGGTACCGACGATCAAATCTCGGGCAAGTAAAATATCGCGAGACGAAGGGAATATATATATGGGATTGATTGAATCCTGGCATCGTGGTTCATCCGATATGATCATCGATGAATGTGTGGGAGTCAATATGGGTTTCCAGACCCCGCTATTGATTATCGATATAAGATCATGTCTGTATGTTCTCGAACCCGAAGGGTCACACACTTAACGTGTCTCGGCGCTAGGATAGATTGGATAATTGGTTTATGAGTTTTTGTTCGGAGTCTCGGATGGGATCCAGGACATCACGAGAGGTTCCGGAATGGTCCGGAGAATAAGATTCATATAAGGCAATGCAGTTTTTGGAGTTCGGAATTGTTTCGGGTTAATCGGTATTGTACCGGAAGCTTCTAGAACCTTCCGGAAGGGTACCAACGTGGCCCCACCTTCCGGGAGGGGGCATGGGCCTATGAGGGAGTGCCCTGGATGCATTGGGACAGGGGCACAAGGCCCCATATAGCCCAGCCGGCCAAACAAGGGGAAACCCTAAATTGGAGCTTCTAGAAGGAGGGGGGAAACTTGCCCCCCACTCCTCCCTCCTTTGGCCGCCGGCCTAGGCTTGGAGGAGGGGCTAGGGCTGGCGCCCACCCCTCTATATATAGAGGGCTGGGGCGGACCACCACCTCACACCTTCCCCTCAAGCCTAGCCGCCCTGCTGCCCTCCTCTCTCTCTCCCTCCCGACTGTGTGTAGGCGAAGCCCTGCTGCAGAAACTCTCCACCACTTGCACCGCGACGTCGCGTTGTAGATCCAATCCGTCTCTCCACCATACTTGTTGGACCGAGGAAGGAGGAGACATCGAGGTGTTGCACGTGGGCATCTCTCGGAGGCATCGCCACTTGCGGTGTTAGATTGGAGCAGATCGCGAGGAGGAGAAGCGAGTACGACTACATCACCCACGTTCCGACGAACGTTCCGCTGTGCGAATCTTCAAGGGTATGAAGATCTCATCTAATCTCTCTTGTTGTTTGCATCTCCTAGATTAGATCTTGGCTTTCCCGTTCGCATCCATAGATTTTTTTTGATTTACTATGCTGCGAAACCCTTCAATCTTTCGTAATGTCAAACTGGGATCATAAGGTGTTGGAGAAGTCTTGCCATCATTAAAGCCAAATCGGCTCAAGACCTTCTCAACATAATGAGATTGCATTAAAGTAATCTCATTCTCGTTCTTAATAAGCTTGATGTTCAGAATCACATCAGCCTCTCCCAGATCTTTCATATCAAAACTATTTGACAGGAAAGACTTGACTTCATTTATCACTTTCATGTTTGTATCAAAGATCATAATGTCATCCACGTACAAACATAATATAACGCTATCTCCCCCACCATGGCGATAGTAAACACACATATCAGTCTCATTAATGACAAAGCCAGCAGAAAGTAAAGTTCTGTCAAACTTCTCATGCCATTGTTTAGGTGCTTGTTTCAGGCCATATAAAGATTTTAATAACTTACACACCTTTGTCTCTTCACCTTTTACCACAAACCCATCCGGCTGATCCATATAGATCTCCTCTTCCAACTCTCCATTAAGGAAAGTTGTCTTCACGTCCATTTGATGAACGAGAAGACCATAAGAGGCAGCCAGGTATAGTAGTACTCGAATGGTGGTCAGTCTAGCGACAAGTGAATAGGTGTCAAAGTAATCTTCGCCTTCTTTCTGTGTGTAGCCCTTAGCTACAACACACGCCTTGTACTTCTCAATAGTACCATCATGCCTTAGCTTCTTCTTGAACACCCACTTACATCCCATTGGTTTACAACCATAGGGTCGTTCTGATAATTCCCAAGTTCCATTAGAAAGAATCGAGTCCATCTCATTTTGGATAGCTTCTTTCCAATCATCTGCATCAGGGGATGCATATGCCTCAGTAACGGATCTGGGAGTATCATCCACAAGGTACACGATGAAATCATTACCAAAGGATTTTGCAACCCTCTGTCTCTTACTCCTCGTGAGAGGTTCATCGTCATCCTTATCAAGGAATTCCTCATGTGGTTGTTCAGAATTCTCAATAGATGCACTAGATTCAGGAAGTATTTCATAAGAAATCCTACCAATGCTATGCATATCTTTCATTCTCAAAGAATGTTGCATCACGAGATTCCGTTATAGTATCAACATGCATATCAGGTACCTCGGAATTTAACCACTAGAAAGCTATAGCCTACACTCCGTGGGGCATATCCTAGAAGGATACAATCCACTGTTTTGGGTCCGAGCTTGTGTTTCTTGGGAATCGGTATGTTGACCTTTGCCAAACACCCCCAATTGCGCAGATACGAAAGTGATGGTTTTTTCCCAACCCACTCCTCATAAGGTTTTTTTTCTTTATTCTTGTTAGGAACTCTATTTAGGACATGACATGAAGTCAACAAAGCCTCCCCCACCATGCCTTTGATAAACCAGCAGTGGCTAACATGGAATTCACCAAGTCAGTCAGCGTGCGGTTTTTTTATCTCGGCAACGCCGTTTGATTAGGGTGAGTAGGGAGGCGTCCTCTCATGAATAATTCCGTGTTCCCGACAGAATTCGTCAAATATTTTGGGAAATACTCACCACCACAATTCGACCTAAGACGCTTGATCTTTCTCTCTAGTTGATTTTCAACTTCGGCCTTATAGATTTTAAAGTAGTCTAAAGCCTCATATTTAGTTTGCAACAAGTAAACATAGCAGAATTTAGTAGCATCATCTATCAATGTCATGAAATATCTCTTTTCACCTTTTGTCAACACACCATTCATCTCGCATAGATCAGAATGTATGAGTTCTAGAGGTGCCAAGTTTCTCTCCTCGACAGCCTTGTGAGGCTTTCGAGGTTGCTTTGATTGCACACAACTATGGCACTTAGAACCTTTGGCAATAGTGTAATTTGGAATTAAACTCATACTGGACATCCGAGACATCAAACCAAAATTAATGTGACATAAACGAGAATGGCAACACTGGTATCATCATTAACACCACCACAAATATGATTCATGGATTTATTACAAAACTCTGAAAGTTAAAACCAGAACAAGCCTCTGAACTCATAACCTTTACCAATAAATTGTCCATGTTTCGAAACAACGACTTTATTAGACTCTAAGACAACCTTAAACCCATCTCTGCATAGAAGGGAGCCACTAACGAGATTCTTGTTCATAGTAGGTACATGTTGCACGTTCCTTAGCTACACAATCTTTCCGGAAGTAAACTTCAGATCCACCATGCCAACACCACTAACAGAAGCGTGTGATCCATTCCCCATTAGGACGGATGAATCCCGAGCAACCTGATAAGAAGTGAACATAGAGATGTCAGCACACACATGAACATTAGCACCCGTATCAAGACACCAACACGGTGATTGAAATACTGAAAGAACAATAAATAGATTACCATACCCATCAGTATTGTTAGCGGTCACGATGTTGACAGTCTTGGCCTTTTTCCCTCCGCGGTCTGCGTGTTCTGGACAGTCCTATTCGTCATAAGGGGCGTTCTCCACAAGTGTAACAAGATAGTTCACTCTTGTCCCTATTCTTCTTCTTCTTCTTCTTCTTCTTCTTCTTCTTGAAGGTTGTAGTCTTTACAGGCTTGTTAAAGGAGGGTTTGAAGTTTCCTTTGTTCTTGCCTATGGATTTGCCTTTCTTCACAAAATTAGTAGTAGCATGACCCTCTCCTTTCTCAGTAGTGTCCTTAGCCCGAGCCTTCTCCTCAAAATCAAGGGACGCTATCAGATTTTCAACTGATATCTCATGTCTCTTGTGTTTGAGAGTTGTGGCAAAGTTCCTCCATGAGGGGGGCAACTTAGCAATAATGCAACCCGTCACAAACTTGTTAGGTAAGGTACACTTAAGGAGTTCAAGCTCTTTGGCAATGCATTGTATCTCATGAGCTTGTTGAACCACAGAAAGGTCCTTTGTCATCTTAAAATCATGAAAGCTCTCCATGATGTACAGTTCACTGCCAGCATCTGTAGCACCAGACTTTGCGTCCAGTGCATCCCAGAGCTCCTTCCCGTCTTTTGTGTGCATAAACACATCACACAGACGGTCGGCAAAAATGCTCAAAATGCATCCCACAAAGATAGTATTGGCTTCCTCGAACTTCCTCTGATCTTCGTCAGACATAGTTCCTTCAGGTTTGCCTTTACTAATCTGGAACACTTTTATCGTGGTCAGCCAAAGCTCAGCCTTGTACTGCCACCTCTTAAAGTGCACACCGGTAAACTTATCCGGCCTCAGTGCATCGGTAAAATCAACCATCGTTAATTTAGAAAATTGCCTACAATAAGGTTTTTGGATTGTTGGAATATTAGCCATATTTTCCATAATTAATTCCAGAATATTAAGCATGACAAAACCAGCTACTAGTTCATATAACTCGAACATACTAGATGTACTAAATAACACGATGAACCGGAAACAAACGACAACTAAACATATACTCGTAGAACATGATGAATAACCAAACAGGATCACGTAGCACGTACCGTTCGGTTGTCGTAATAGAATCTTTGGGGAAGACTGGTCGAAGCAGACAACGACGAAGACGGCGGTAGGCAGCGCCGCCCGACTTGGATGGAAGACGACCCATGATGAAGAACTCGAGCAGTCGCACGGAGCGCTTCCCAAAAACCTTATTCGCCCTCTTCCGTACATGATCACAAGGGCGAGTGGTTCCAAAGACCCGCTCTCCCGTCCGCCGGTGCACGCCGGCAAGCGGGATGGAGTAGACTACGGTGACGGTGCAAATAGAGAGGATGGCAAAACCCTAGATTGGTTTTTGGTGGTTTTGTGGCGGTAGCCGCCCAGGACTTTATATAGAGCGGGTCAGGAAACCCTAACGGAGGCGAACGTGGGCCGAGTCCACGTCGCGCACGTTCGGGTCGGTTACAGTAGCCTACGATCCGAGAACGACCCGAATAAGCTAACAGTTTGATACGTCTGTCAAAACTTCACAATTTTCCTGAGCAGCAAAATAAAGCTTGGCTCGACGAGATTCCCGAGGCGCGCGCGCGTCGTGACTGGCGGGTGTCGTCGAAGGAGGAGCGCACGTGTGTATCTCTCTTATTACCACTCACTTACCAAGTGGTGCAATACTCCACCTTATAAGGTGGTGCAACTCTCCTTCAACTTTTCATGTGGGATTAAACTCTAGTTTTCACTTCACTCCCATGTAAGTTGTCACGAACATGGGTCCAAACACATATGAGCTGACATAAATTTGGATTTTGAGATTTAGAAAAAATCTAAAATACACATAGTCCTAAATAGATTAGCCTCATTATTTCTAAACTAAAATTTCATAATAATAAAACTTACCTAGGCAAGCCGCGTCGTTCGCTAGCCGAGCGGAATATCTTGGCAAGCTCTTGCACGGCGTCGATCTCCCTGCTCTGCAGGCTTCGCTCAGCGCCGGCCTAGTGCCCTAGTCGTCTCGTCAGTTACCGCGGTCGCCGCCCTCTCCTTTCCAAGTTTTCTCATCGATCAATTGATAATCCACCAATCAAGTCCTTTGGTCGCACGTACATGTACATGTATTGTGAACGTGGTACTTGGTCTAGTTTAAGTCCAAAAAAATTAGCAGACATCTAAGCCCGAGACATTCTTAACAGGTCGGTGTCTCTAATTATTTAATCCTAAGCCCAGATTACTTAAAGTTATACTGATTGACCTATTGTAGTTAGCTGGATATTGCATACTACTGGGTATATGTGACGTGACATAGGTGGGACGATTGCCATAGTCCGCCCTATCGGCTCCTTGGCCACTGTCTAACTTTGTTTTGTTTTGAATCATATGAGACACGTAAAACTTTTTTACTTGAAAAAACGACAAAGACACATTTCAAATGTGTATGCGATAGGACATTAGACTTATTGAAACTTGTACATACTGACGTACCTAGATCAATGAGAACAACTTCTAAAGGTGGATTTCATTAATTTATAACTTTAACTGGTTCTCTCAACATATATGGCTAGAGAATTACAGTGTGGCAACCGGGTGCTACACACCCTATACCTAGGAAAATTAAAATATAATTAAAAAAGGTTTGAAAAAATTCAAACTTTTTTGAATATCAAAGATAACAGATATGCTATTTGTATAAAAATATTTCCCTAGAAAATTACTTTCATTGCATCCTGGGTTAAAAAAACAAATTTGAAACGTCCCATGACCAAATACTTTTCATCTTTGATATGTCATATTCTTTTTGTCCTAAAGACCATGCGAATCATTTTATTTCCAAATATTTTTATACGAGTAGCATACCTGGTCATCTTTAATTTCCAAAAAAAAATAAACTTTTTTAAATTATTTTTTTATTTCTCTAAGTATGGGAGTGTGTAGCTCCTGAGAGCCAAAAGCCTGTGTTATATATGGCTATGCCTACTTAACGAAGCATATAAGTCTAAAAGTTTTAAAATTTTCAAGGAGTTCCAAAATAAAAATAAAAATAAACTTGGAAAAAAAATAAGGCCCAACAATCTAATCGTAGTGTGAGTATTTGAGTCAATAATTTGGCAATCATCTTTACGAGTTATGGAATTGTCCCACAACTTATACTATGTAGAACGCCTGGACGGGTGTTTAGAATTGTTTAGACATAGTTCCATCAATGATGAGCTAGTCCCTCTCTCCGATCGTTGTGGTTTGGACTCCTAACCGTGCTTGGAGTTCTCTTGAAGTTCTCGCCGGCTGAGCGCGACATGTTTTTCGCCTCCACCAACATGATCGTAGGAGGCGGTTCGACTCTTTTTTGGAAAGATCGATGGCATGCTGATCATGCTTTTTGTGAGGTTGTTCTAGCTATCTATGATCGGGTTCTAAAATGGCTTTGGAAAATCAGGAACTTGCCTGATGGCTATACCAGAAACTCTTGGCGTCTTGACATCCGGGGTCCTTTGGGCCTACTTGAGCTCACCGAGTACATGTGCGTTTATTGTGCCATTGGCCAAGTAATCATTCTGATTCACCGGATCAGCTCATTTGGCAGTGGTCTGCTCTTGCTACCGGGCCACGTTTGAAGGTTCTGTCGCATGCCCGGCGTGGAAGCTCACATGGTGTTCTTGGGCTCCTCCTAACGCGAAGTTCTTCCTCGGTTCTTGACCGATGTTGAAAGGTTGAACGTTTGCGGCGTATCAACCTGGATCAGCACCCTGCCTGCATCATCAGGTCCGGTCCATGGATTTTAAGGGCCATAGGGCAAAACAACGTCAATGGACATTTATTTAAACTAACAGATCTTCCCTAGGCTCGAGGGAGGGGGCGGGGGACAAAGGCCCCCTACTCTAGAGAACACCTTAAAGCTATATGACTTTAATATTTATGCTACAACAATTATCCCGTCCTCTAGAAAACATTTTAAAGATATATATCTGTGCTAAAAAAATTGCCCCTATTCTAAAAAAACACCTTAAAGATATGGGTCTCTATGTCGCAGTCGACTGCGACCTAAGTTAGGTCGCAGTCAGATGACGTTAGCATCGTGGTTGCCTGTTGTATGTCGCGTCTGCCCCGCTGCTTTTCCTTTCTTGCCTGTTACATGGGTGGTCTTTTTTTTCCGAGTTCGCATGCCTGCTGCAGTCTTGTTTGCATGCGTGCGTCTATGTATTATCTCTTTGGGATTACTTCTTTCTACCATATCGTGTGATTAGCTAGCACAAAATCTTGACCTCACTTGAAAAATTCTACTTTGAATATTAATATGTTTTTTTGACTAAAATAGTTTACCAAAACAACATATATTCTTAAAAAGGAAGTAATAAGGTCATTCATAGATTCACTTGTGACAAAAAAATAACTCGGTTGCATCCATTTGCAACTCATAAAGACAAGTCAGTCAGTTGCGATCCCACTTGTAACTATAAAAATAACTCAATTGCAACCTTATTCGCAACTCGAAAAGACAGGCACTCAGTTGCGACTTCAGTTGCAACTATAAAAACAACTCAGTTGCAACCCCATTTGCAATTGAAAAGACACGTATAATTAAAAATATCAGTTGCAAACTCAATTGGTACTAAAAAATATCAATTCCAACAACCGTTGCAACTGGAATTCTCATTCGCAACCTCACTTGCAACTGAACCTCACTTGCAACCTCACTTGTAACTAAAAATATCTTAGTTGCAACTTTACTTGCAACTGAAAAATCACAATTACAACCGTATTCAGAACTGAAAAAGCTAATCGGAATTTCAAAAACTCTCGATCAAAACTGATGTCATTTCAATATTAGTTGCAAGCGGGGTTGCAATTTATATAAAAAAAGTCTCAGTTACGAACCCACTTGCAACTCACTGGACAATAAAGCGGATCGTGATTTCGAAATTTTATGTCAAATAATATGGTTTCAATCTCAGTTGCAAGTCAAGTTGCAACTTCTATAAGAAATCCCACCGAACTATAAAAGGAATTGTGATTTCAAAATTTTATGTCAATTAATGTGGTTTCATTCTCACTTGCAAACCAAGCTACAATTTCTGTAAAACAAACCGCACTGGACTATAAAAAGGATCACAATTTCAAAATTTTATGTCAAATAATATGATTTTAATCTCAGTTGCAAGTCAAGTTATAACTTCTATAAAAAATCATACGAGAGAAATAAGCGGATGCATTTTCAAAATTTCTTAGTCAAATTGATGCCATTTCAATTTCAGCTGCAACTCTATTTGCAATTTATATAAAATAATCTCATTTCCAACTCACCGGACAAGAAAAGTGGATTACTCGGTCTCAGTTGCAAGTCTAGTTGCAACTTCTACAATAAAATATCACGGACAAAAAGGAGGATCATGATTTCAAATATTCTTGATCAATTCATGTCATTTTTCGCAACCTGAAAAGGTATCTCTCTCTAGAATGCAATTTAGACAATATCATATACCACACCTAATATACATACACGAAAATGTTTGCTCCCTCACTGCAAGGGATCTGATATACTGTGACAAGCTTAGAACTCATGCAATAGCAAAAAACGTCATAGTACACCCCTGTGTGACGTTTTTCGAGCGTCACGAGCATCGTCATGGAATCCCCGTCACATATTCCTTCTAGTGACGCGGCATGCAAAAGAACGTCACCGAATATAGATGATGTCATATGTTATGTCGGCACATGCGAGACCATCCCAAGGCTAGAAAACGTCATGGATTAGCATCACGGATGTTGATGACATCATATATGATGTCATTTCATTAATTTAGAAAATTCTATTTCTCAAAAAATTATTTTATTATTTTATTTATTTATTTCTATTTTTTAAAAGTAAATATTTATTTCGTGTAATTTTTCCTGATAATTTATTGCAATAAACAATTATTATTTACCCTAATAATTTATTGCAAATTTATTTTGCTTGTAATACCAATTCCTTTTTTATGTAATTTAAATTTAAATTCTTGACTATTATTAATTTCTGAATTTACTGTGTACATGACAAGATATACTCAATTGCAATCAAAATCACAATATATATCTTAACTCATAACCCAATATCATCGTACATAACAAAATAAGTTGCAATGTAAAATCCACGTAACAAAATACAAGCAAACTAGGTTAATGCTAGAATAACACTATATCATGTACAGATTTCCTTCGGTGCACTAATATGGTGCTTAGTTCTGAGTTGCATGTTTCCATAAGAGGAAACTAAGGCCATCCTGCTCCGCCGTCTTCTTTTTATATGCTTCCTAACTCTTCTTTAAAGCTTCCAATTCTTCTTCATGCTTCCTTTGCATCTCTTCAAGCGCGGCCTCTTGCGCTTTAGCTCTTTTGATTGACTGTTGTTGGTACATTTCCCGTGCCTCTATTGCCTCTTTTCTGCTGTTCTACTATTTATTCTAATTCTCGGACACGTTCTAGAGAAGCAGATGTTCTAGTCCTTATAGACCTTGATTGGTACCCAATGCTAGAGAGGAAGGTGCTCGAGGAGCAATGCTCCTTTAGAACTTCAGCCAAAATCTGTGTATCAGGCACCGGCTGGCCATCTACTTGTTGTGCTTTAATCCTTTTATTTTCCATCACGGTCTGTAGAAGAAAGCATCGTTAGAGAAAGTTGGTAGGTTCGATTAAACTTACACATGCATATAAAAAGCATAGTTAGAGAAAGTTGGTAGGTTCGATTAAACTTACACAAGCATATAAAAAGCATATATAAGAGTCACAAACGCCAACAAAATATATAACTGGGATTCATGAAACAATTAACCAACAGCAGGAACAAGTCATCAAATAGACAGCAGCACACCAACAGCCAATAGCAAAGCAAAGCACCCAACATCATAGCGCGTAGCTCGATGGTACAGTAGCACAACAACAACCAGTACAGTAGCACAACAACAACCAGCGGCACAAGCATCCAACAACAAAGTAAGAACCCAACAACATAGCGCATATATAGCTCGGTGGTAGGTGGTGGCAGTCGCCAGCCTACCCGTTCTGGGTTCGATCCCCGTGGGGGACAAATTTCTCGGATGTCTCATCAGTGCTTAGCCCTAGAATAAAATCTCGTCCATTCTATGTGCCACAACTACTAGCTCCTAAGGACACCAATAGTATGAGTGTTGTGTGAATAGTTCTAGGATCTAGCTAGTGCAATAGGGGTGTGCGTGAGTACAGTGTGAGTGCGGTGTTGAGTTTGTGCACTAAGTTCAAATACTACAGCTAAGAGGAGTCTCAAAGAAAAAATCATAAGAGTGAAAAAACAATATGACAACCTTGTTCTGAAGCATGCCATGCATGCACATCACAATTGCATGCATATATATAATGCACTACCATGCACGGACTTGTACGAACTTTCTAGACATATCTAGCTAGGAAGTATAAAAATATAGTCAGTATTAAGTTTGCATTTTAAGTCCTTAGTCAAACATAATTTTTTGGAGGGGGCTACTAATGACATCTACCCTGTTACATATATGCACCTAAGTAAATATCACATAGTACTTGGTAGTTGTATGCATGCATTTATATAAGCAGCAACGAGAACTACAACCAGCAATAACATTTGTTCATGTCCAAAAGAATAGAGAAAAAATCTCACATAATCATCAAGTGCAGCCATGCTCATGCATCCCGTCTTTCTACTGGTATGTGTCTCTTTGAAAAAAATCAATTGGACTAGGGTACTCATTGTTGTACTTGTCTTTTTTCTACAAGATTTAAAAATTCATATAATTAGTATTCAATATATGAAGACATGTTGTATTAGACATGGGACTACAATCAGTACGGTCGAATACTTACAAGTTGATGGAAATGCGCAGGATATGACCTAGAGCCTGTAGTTTGCTGATGCTTGACAACTTCTCGGTTCTTCTTGTTCTTTACACAGATTTTCCAAATGAAGCAAATGCATATTAGTATTATTAGTGGGAATGAATATTTATTAAACATCAAGCATGTTCGTTAGGTACTGCGAATTATGCTACTAACACTAGTATTATCATATTACTTTGTCCCTCCCTTACTATGTCTGAGATATCGGTAAGAATTTATCTAGCTTGCTCTATCCTAAAAACTCCAGGTCTTTGCCAGGCAAAACAATACAGCAAAAGGTGTGTAATAAACCTTATAAACTAGTAACAAACTAAAAAAAAGTAGTATGCAACTTCAGATTCATTATAGGTAATGCTGGTGGCCTATTTTGATACAAACCTTGTTTCTTTCATGTGACCATTTGTTGACAAGAGCTTCCCAATTTGGTCGAGTCAATTTGGGTGGCTTATTCAATAACGCTTCCTCAACTGTACGACCCATGAAATAATCCTTCTTCAAGATGTATCGTCGTTGTGGAACACCTTTCTGTAGTATCTTTGTGCATACACCTCTAGCCACATCCTCTTTTGGGTCCATTTAAAAGTTTTCTAAAACAAATGAATGATTGAATACATCAATAAATAGACAACAATGACATGTGAAAGTTGGAATGAAAAGAACTAAGGAAAAATGTCTCTCTGCAAGCAAACATGACCAATAGCATTAGGAATATGACGCTCTAGGCCTCCGTTGCTGTAATCATTCCAATGTGTAGCAACATGCATGATGTTGTTGGGGACATGTATACCACACCGAGAAGAAAGCTTGGCTGCTTGGATAGGGTCAAGAGGACTCACTCTGCCAGCTGAGAAATCAATCTTCATCTTACTCCCTTCGTTTCTTTTTGCATAATCATCTAAACCATGCCCCATGGTTTGTCTACTTTTAGTTCTCAATGAGGTTTCTAGATTTATTGGACCAGTTGAGCATACTGAAATATCTACATCACAAGGTAGCAGAAAAAGTGGATCTGTATTTTTATAAAGCAGACAGAGTTAGAAGATGATGCTACATATACCTTGGTCACATAGTGTAATAGTAACCTTGCCGAACTCAACAAACGCAATCGACCTTGAACTGCATTCAGTGGTGTCATAACAGATCAAACTAAATGTGAACATCATAGACACTATCTTGGTAAGAATTACTATATATCCACACCGAAATTGACACGAGAAGAATCAGATCGATCCAGCTACATTACCATTCCTTGAGAAGAATAGAACAACATCACTTGCTTTTAGTTAACTTAACATCATCTCCATTTGGCTCATATTCAGAGCCATTGCCACCATCCTCACCTCTGCACCTATGTTTTCCATGACCACTCTCACCGTATACCAATTGTCCAGCTATTTTATGTATCTGCGCAAGAGGCACTGCCGCTTCAGCTTTGAGCCTCGCAACCCTTGCCAACCTGTTCCTCTCATATTGCGGAGTTGTCGGCATGGTTGTACTACCTTGGAAAAGAAGGATATCATGAAACTTAGAAATCAATATGTTAACATATTATGCATACATAAATAAAAGACGCACAAACAAATACAAAGGACAACTGATAATTTCGATTAGTCTGCAACCTCTTATCATACATATGTTTATGGACAAATGACAACCTAGAACTTGTTTCATTAAGTTCAAAAAATGAACTTGTTTCATTTACAAGTCCCTGTTTTTTACATGAGATGAGTATTGTTGACATCTTACAGAAGGCAAACCAATTACGAAACAATCTATTGAAAGTCGTAGTTCATTGCATGGTCAGGTAATAAAATGCTCATGTCTAAGTAGGTTTGAATAAAAATCCTAAACCACGCTACTTAAAATTGTTAGATCCCTTGCAACTGCTTTTGGAAATTAGTATATGCTCAGAATAAGTAAGTTTAGAAAAGCTATTGAGTACGTCAGGTGTTACCAAGTGTTTGCAGCAACCAGGTTTATAATCTACCTGACCAGGTTTAAGCTCACCTTCATGCAGCGACACCCAGGGAAAGCCCGAGGTGAAACCAAACATCTTGTTAAAATATTGCATGGCATGATCCATATCCTAAACTTGGTGGTCCTAGACATAAACGATATAAATCTATGCATCCACTAGAGGAAAAAGGGCCATCCGTTCGCTACCCCTGGGAGCATTAGTCCCGGTTGCGCCACCAACCGGGACTAATGCTGGCACGCATCCCGGTTGGAGCGGGCACGGGGCCAGGGGGCATGGGTCCCGGTTGGTAAGGGGGCATGCGTCCCGGTTGGAGCCACCAACCGGGACTAAAGGTTTGGCCACAGCCACGTGGCGTGGCACGCACCTTTAGTCCCGGTTGCTGGCTCCAACCGGGACTAAAGACCCCTTGCCCTCTATAAATGCAACGCCCCAGCCCCCTCTGCCTCCACTCTGTTTTTTCGAATGGTGTAAGGTGTGAGGGTGTGTGCTAGTTTTTTCTCATGCATGCATTGAAGGTGTTTGTTGAAATGTTTGAGTGAAAAATCCAGTTGAATTTCTCATAGAACAAAAATATAGAAGGTGTCCGAGACGCACTTGAGCTTTCTCCTCTTTATTTCCCTCGATCGAGGTTAGCAATCCTATCTTTTCTAGGTCATTGATACAATTCATGTGTCGGTGTGAATTGGTTATTTCACTATTTATGATGTCCTGTTTTTTGATAAACTTACTTATATGATGCAGATGAACGGTCGGGAATGGATGTACGGTGACCGGCGGGTAGCCGGGTATATCAAAGGCGTGGATAAATTTATCGATGTGGCTACGGCAAACAAAGAGAATGGATTTATACGTTGTCCATGTGTTCAATGTCGGAACAACAAGGAGTACTCTTCCTCGAAAATCATTCGCGGCCACCTGATTATGAAAGGTTTCATGCCCAACTATAATTGCTGGACCAAGCACGGGGAAAGAGGGGTTATGATGGAAGATGGTGAAGAAGAAGATGATGATAACAACTATCAACATATGTTTCCTGAATACGGTGATACTGCTATGGAAGACAATGGAGAGGAAAAAGGTGAAGAACGGGCATCAGATGAGCCGGCTGATGAACTTGGTAGGGTCATTTCTGATGCAAAGCGAGACTGTGAAACAGAAAATGAGAAGTTGAAGTTAGAGGGCATGTTAGAAGATCACAAGAAATTGTTGTACCCAAATTGTGAAGATGGCAGCACAAAGCTCGGTACCACACTGGAATTGTTGCGATGGAAGGCAGAGTGTGGTCTAACTGACTCCTCATTTGAAAAGATGCTGAAAATAATGAAGCCGAAGTTTCCAAAACATAACGAACTTCCCGAGAGTACCTACGAAGCAAAGAAGACTCTCTGTCCTCTGGGATTAGATGTGCAAAAGATACATGCATGCATTAATGACTGCATCCTCTACCGCGGTAAGGAGTATGAGAATTTAGATAAATGCCCGGTATGCAACGCGTTGCGGTATAAGATCAGACGAGATGACCCTGGTGATGTTGAGGGAGAGCCCCTCCGGAAGAGGGTTCCTGCTAAGGTTATGTGGTATGCTCCTATAATACCAAGGTTGAAACGCATGTTCAGAAATAAAGAGCATGCCAGGTTGTTGCGATGGCACAAAGAAGACCGTAAGAAAGACGGGGAGTTGAGACACCCTGCTGATGGGTCACAGTGGAGAAAAATCGAGAGAGACTTCCCAGACTTTGCAGGTGACGCAAGGAACTTATGGTTTGGTCTAAGTACGGATGGCATGAATCCTTTTGGGGAGCAGAGCTGCAGTCACAGCACCTGGCCCGTGACTCTATGTATCTACAACCTGCCTCCTTGGTTGTGCATGAAGCGTAAGTTCATTATGATGCCAGTGCTCATCCAAGGCCCGAAGCAACCGGGCAACGACATTGATGTGTACCTTAGGCCATTAGTTGAAGAACTCTTATAGTTGTGGGGCAAACCAGGTGTACGTGCGTGGGATGAGAACAAACAGGAGCCATTTAATCTACGAGGGTTGTTATTCGTAACCATCAATGATTGGCCTGCTCTTAGTAACCTTTCAGGACAGACAAACAAAGGATATAAGGCATGCACCCACTGTTTAGATAAGACCGAAGGTACATATTTGCATAAATGCAAGAAGGTTGTGTACCTAGCGAATCGACGATTTCTTCCGACCAATCATCCCGTAAGAAAGAAAGGCAAGCATTTTAAAGGTGAGGCAGATCACCGGAAGAAGCCTGAACTCCCTGCTGGTGATGATGTATTTGGTATGGTCAAGGACATAGAAGTAATCTTTGGAAAGGGTCCCGGCGATCAATCAGTTCCGAACGACGTCGCTACAGGACACGCACCCATGTGGAAGAAGAAATCTATATTTTGGGAGCTGCCATATTGGAAAGTCCTGCGTGTCCGCTCTTCAATCGACGTGATGCACGTGACGAAGAATCTCTGCGTGAACCTGCTAGGATTCCTAGGCGTGTATGGTAAGACAAAAGATACACCTGAAGCACGGGAGGACCAACAAATTATGAAAGACCCAAAGAACATGCATACAGATAACAAGACGGATAAAGGGCGTCACTTAAGTCGTGCCAGCTATGCTCTTACCAAAGCAGAGAAGGAAATCTTTTTTGAAGTCCTTTACAGTATCAAGGTGCCATCGGGCTTCTCATCTAATATAAAGGGGATAATAAATATGGCAGAGAAAAAGTTCCAAAACCTGAAGTCTCATGACTGTCACGTGATTATGACGCAGTTGCTTCCGATTGCATTGAGGGGGCTTCTACCGGAAAATGTTCGAGTACCCATTGTGAAGCTGTGTGCATTCCTCAATGCAATATCTCAGAAGGTAATCAATCCAGATATTCTGCCAAGGTTACAGAAGGATGTGGTACAATGTCTTGTTAGTTTTGAATTGGTGTTCCCACCATCCTTCTTCAATATTATGACGCATCTCCTGGTTCATCTAGTGGAAGAGATTGCCATTCTCGGTCCGGTATTTCTGCACAATATGTTCCCCTTTGAGAGGTTCATGGGAGTCTTAAAGAAATATGTTCATAACCGTGCTAGACCAGAAGGAAGCATCTCCAAGGGATATGGAACAGAGGAGGTCATTGAGTTTTGTGTTGACTTTATTCCTGACCTTAAGCCGATTGGTGTTTCTGACTCGCGGCATGAGGGAAGACTAAGTGCAAAAAGGCACGCTGGGAAAGAAAGCAATGATATGTAGGGACGGGGATTCTTTCACTAAAGCACACTACACAGTTCTACATAATTCCACCTTGGCAGCTCCGTATATCGAGGAACACAAGAATATTGTACGCTCCAAAAACCCGGGGAAGCCTGAATCATGGATTACAGATGAACACATGAAGTCTTTCGGTGGTTGGATGCGGACACATCTCTTGAATGACACCACTGTTGGAGATCAGCTATACTTGTTGGCCGCGTCACCATCTTCTACTGTATTGAATTTCCAAGGGTACGAAATAAATGGGAATACATTCTACACGATCGCCCAAGATAAAAAGAGCACCAACCAAAATAGTGGTGTCCGCTTTGATGCAATAGACGAGAATGGACAAAAGGACACATATTATGGTTACATAGAGGAGATATGGGAACTAGACTATGGAGTCTCTTTTAAGGTCCCTTTGTTTCGCTGCAAATGGGTCAACCTGAATGGGGAAGGGGTAAAGATAGACCAGTTGTACGGAATGACAACAGTGGATCTCAACAATCTTGGTTATAGAGATGAACCATTCGTCCTAGCCAATGATGTGTCTCAGGTTTTCTATGTGAAGGACATGTCCTCCAAACCGAAAAAAAGAAAAAATATGCAAACGAATACATCATATGATGAGCCAAAGCGTCACATAGTTCTTTCAGGGAAAAGAAACATCGTGGGAATCGAGGACAAGACAGACATGTCAGAAGATTATAATAAGTTTGATGAAATTCCGCCCTTCACAGTGAAAACTGACCCAAGCATTCCGTTAAGTAAAGAAGATGCTCCATGGTTACGTCTGAAGCGGTCATAAGGAATGACATATGCCAAGAAGTTCATGCTCGTATTATGTAACTCTAGTTCATGTCTTTCGCGGTTTGTGGCTTGACCGAAGGATATCTTTCGCGGTTTGTGGCCTTTAGTCCCGGTTTTGTAGTCTCAGTTTTTAATATTAATAAATGTCTTGAGTGTTAGTCCCATTTTGTGGCTGGAGCGGGAGTGCCTCTATGACCAGTTTCTCGGAGATGCCGGAGGACTGGGCTCCGTCGGCATCTCCCTGAAACTGGCCGCAGTGGTGTCCCTGCTCTCGAAAACCATCTTGCAGCTTGTAACTTCACTAACTAGATCAATACGCCTCGGAGCTAACTAATTTCACATATTAGGGAGTGCCTCTATGACCAGTTTCTCGGAGATGCCGGAGGACTGGGCTCCGTCGGCATCTCCCTGAAACTGGCCGCAGTGGTGTCCCTGCTCTCGAAAACCATCTTGCAGCTTGTAACTTCACTAACTAGATCAATACGCCTAGGAGCTAACTAATTTCACATATTAGGGAGTGCCTCTATGACCAGTTTCTCGGAGATGCCGGAGGACTGGGCTCCGTCGGCATCTCCCTGAAACTGGCCGCAGTGGTGTCCCTGCTCTCGAAAACCATCTTGGAGATGCCTCAAACTGGCTGGAGGACTGGACTCACAAGGATGCATATTTATAGTACAAGCAGCTCGGCATAATGTCGACACTCACGACATAATGTCGACACTCACCCCTATTATTAGTGCTGACTCATCTTTAGTCCCGGTTGGTGTCTCCAACCGGGACTAAAGGTTCATCTTTAGTCCCGGTTGGTGACACCATCCGGGACAAGGTACAAGCCGCACGACATAATGTCGACACTCACCCCTATTATTAGTGTTGTCTGGCCCACTCTGCCGCAATCCCTTTAGTCCCGGTTTGTGACTACATCCGGGACTAAATGTGTGCCGAACAATGATCATGTTTCGCAAAATACCAGACTTGGTATATTGATCATGTTTCGAAAAAACCTTCACAAAATGACCTATCATGTTCGAGGTTTCATGGCTTTCGGTCCAAATGACCGATGTTATATGCTGAATCATGGCATAGTTTGTGATGTTGTGCCCATATTATGCATGTGTGTGAACATTGGTATGTAGAACAATGTTGCAGGAGGAAGTTTTCCTTTTTGTCGCACGGAAAATCCCTTTTCCATTTTCTGAGCGCAAAAAACGGGTCGTTTTGTGAAGTAACCACCAAAATGCCGTTTCAGAATGCTACCGTCCTATTTTCCTAAAATACTAGACCACCTTACATGGACTATATCCCAACCGGTACATCTCAAACCTTTTCGTCCATCCCGGGTAAAAAGGACAAATGTCTGCCGAATCGGCAGGAAGTGGGTCCGGTTTGTACTACAGATACATGATCTATCGCCCGTGATTTTTTGAAAAAATCATTTTTAGACTCGCAATATGTGGTTTCTTCAGAGATCCAATGCAAGTTCTAACGATGCCCGTCCCCTATGTTCATGCACACCGGTTCGACCATAGTTAGAAATTCAGATAATTCAAAACGGGCATAATAAATTCAAAAGAAACCCGAACAATGAAAATCCTTCGCGTGGTGTCATATTATGTTACATAGTTGAAAGGAAAAATACCAGACTTGGTATATTGATCATGTTTCGAAAAAACCTTCACAAAATGACCTATCATGTTCGAGGTTTCATGGCTTTCGGTCCAAATGACCGATGTTATGTGCTGAATCACGGCATAGTTTGTGATGTTGTGCCCATATTATGCATGTGTGTGGACATTGGTATGTAGAACAATGTTGCAGGAGGAAGTTTTCCTTTTTGTCGCACGGAAAATCCCTTTTCCATTTTCCGAGCGCAAAAAACGGGTCGTTTTGTGAAGTAACCACCAAAATGCCGTTTCAGAATGCTACCGTCCTATTTTCCTAAAATACTAGACCACCTTACATGGACTATATCCCAACCGGTACATCTCAAACCTTTTCGTCCATCCCGGGTAAAAAGGACAAATGTCTGCCGAATCGGCAGGAAGTGGGTCCGGTTTGTACTACAGGTACATGATCTATCGCCCGTGATTTTTTGAAAAAATCATTTTTAGACTCGCAATATGTGGTTTCTTCAGAGATCCAATGCAAGTTCTAACGATGCCCGTCCCCTATGTTCATGCACACCGGTTCGACCATAGTTAGAAATTCAGATAATTCAAAACGGGCATAATAAATTCAAAAGAAACCCGAACAATGAAAATCCTTCGCGTGGTGTCATATTATGTTACATAGTTGAAAGGAAAAATACCAGACTTGGTATATTGATCATGTTTCGAAAAAACCTTCACAAAATGACCTATCATGTTCGAGGTTTCATGGCTTTCGGTCCAAATGACCGATGTTATGTGCTGAATCACGGCATAGTTTGTGATGTTGTGCCCATATTATGCATGTGTGTGGACATTGGTATGTAGAACAATGTTGCAGGAGGAAGTTTTCCTTTTTGTCGCACGGAAAATCCCTTTTCCATTTTCCGAGCGCAAAAAACGGGTCGTTTTGTGAAGTAACCACCAAAATGCCATTTCAGAATGCTACCGTCCTATTTTCCTAAAATACTAGACCACCTTACATGGACTATATCCCAACCGGTACATCTCAAACCTTTTCGTCCATCCCGGGTAAAAAGGACAAATGTCTGCCGAATCGGCAGGAAGTGGGTCCGGTTTGTACTACAGGTACATGATCTATCGCCCGTGATTTTTTGAAAAAATCATTTTTAGACTCGCAATATGTGGTTTCTTCAGAGATCCAATGCAAGTTCTAACGATGCCCGTCCCCTATGTTCATGCACACCGGTTCGACCATAGTTAGAAATTCAGATAATTCAAAACGGGCATAATAAATTCAAAAGAAACCCGAACAATGAAAATCCTTCGCGTGGTGTCATATTATGTTACATAGTTGAAAGGAAAAATACCAGACTTGGTATATTGATCATGTTTCGAAAAAACCTTCACAAAATGACCTACCATGTTCGAGGTTTCATGGCTTTTGGTCCAAATGACCGATGTTATGTGCTGAATCACGGCATAGTTTGTGATGTTCTGCCCATATTATGCATGTGTGTGGACATTGGTATGTAGAACAATGTTGCAGGAGGAAGTTTTCCTTTTTGTCGCACGGAAAATCCCTTTTCCATTTTCCGAGCGCAAAAAACGGGTCGTTTTGTGAAGTAACCACCAAAATGCCGTTTCAGAATGCTACCGTCCTATTTTCCTAAAATACTAGACCACCTTACATGGACTATATCCCAACCGGTACATCTCAAACCTTTTCGTCCATCCCGGGTAAAAAGGACAAATGTCTGCCGAATCGGCAGGAAGTGGGTCCGGTTTGTACTACAGGTACATGATCTATCGCCCGTGATTTTTTGAAAAAATCATTTTTAGACTCGCAATATGTGGTTTCTTCAGAGATCCAATGCAAGTTCTAACGATGCCCGTCCCCTATGTTCATACACACCGGTTCGACCATAGTTAGAAATTCAGATAATTCAAAACGGGCATAATAAATTCAAAAGAAACCCGAACAATGAAAATCCTTCGCGTGGTGTCATATTATGTTACCTAGTTGAAAGGAAAAATACCATACTTGGTATATTGATCATGTTTCGAAAAAACCTTCACAAAATGACCTATCATGTTCGAGGTTTCATGGCTTTCGGTCCAAATGACCGATGTTATGTGCTGAATCACGGCATAGTTTGTGATGTTGTGCCCATATTATGCATGTGTGTGGACATTGGTATGTAGAACAATGTTGCAGGAGGAAGTTTTCCTTTTTGTCGCACGGAAAATCCCTTTTCCATTTTCCGAGCGCAAAAAACGGGTCGTTTTGTGAAGTAACCACCAAAATGCCGTTTCAGAATGCTACCGTCCTATTTTCCTAAAATACTAGACCACCTTACATGGACTATATCCCAACCGGTACATCTCAAACTTTTTCGTCCATCCCGGGTAAAAAGGACAAATGTCTGCCGAATCGGCAGGAAGTGGGTCCGGTTTGTACTACAGGTACATGATCTATCGCCCGTGATTTTTTGAAAAAATCATTTTTAGACTCGCAATATGTGGTTTCTTCAGAGATCCAATGCAAGTTCTAACGATGCCCGTCCCCTATGTTCATGCACACCGGTTCGACCATAGTTAGAAATTCAGATAATTCAAAACGGGCATAATAAATTCAAAAGAAACCCGAACAATGA
The DNA here is from genome assembly GCA_916181665.1 of Avena sativa. NCBI lineage: Eukaryota > Viridiplantae > Streptophyta > Magnoliopsida > Poales > Poaceae > Avena > Avena sativa. Next base: position 395,870,259 of record OV702280.1, on the reverse strand, counting down.
AAATCCTTCGCGTGGTGTCATATTATGTTACATAGTTGAAAGGAAAAATACCAGACTTGGTATATTGATCATGTTTCGAAAAAACCTTCACAAAATGACCTATCATGTTCGAGGTTTCATGGCTTTCGGTCCAAATGACCGATGTTATGTGCTGAATCACGGCATTGTTTGTGATGTTGTGCCCATATTATGCATGTGTGTGGACATTGGTATGTAGAACAATGTTGCAGGAGGAAGTTTTCCTTTTTGTCGCACGGAAAATCCCTTTTCCATTTTCCGAGCGCAAAAAACGGGTCGTTTTGTGAAGTAACCACCAAAATGCCATTTCAGAATGCTACCGTCCTATTTTCCTAAAATACTAGACCACCTTACATGGACTATATCCCAACCGGTACATCTCAAACCTTTTCGTCCATCCCGGGTAAAAAGGACAAATGTCTGCCGAATCGGCAGGAAGTGGGTCCGGTTTGTACTACAGGTACATGATCTATCGCCCGTGATTTTTTGAAAAAATCATTTTTAGACTCGCAATATGTGGTTTCTTCAGAGATCCAATGCAAGTTCTAACGATGCCCGTCCCCTATGTTCATGCACACCGGTTCGACCATAGTTAGAAATTCAGATAATTCAAAACGGGCATAATAAATTCAAAAGAAACCCGAACAATGAAAATCCTTCGCGTGGTGTCATATTATGTTACATAGTTGAAAGGAAAAATACCAGACTTGGTATATTGATCATGTTTCGAAAAAACCTTCACAAAATGACCTACCATGTTCGAGGTTTCATGGCTTTCGGTCCAAATGACCGATGTTATGTGCTGAATCACGGCATAGTTTGTGATGTTGTGCCCATATTATGCATGTGTGTGAACATTGGTATGTAGAACAATGTTGCAGGAGGAAGTTTTCCTTTTTGTCGCACGGAAAATCCCTTTTCCATTTTTCGAGCGCAAAAAACGGGTCGTTTTGTGAAGTAACCACCAAAATGCCGTTTCAGAATGCTACCGTCCTATTTTCCTAAAATACTAGACCACCTTACATGGACTATATCCCAACCGGTACATCTCAAACCTTTTCGTCCATCCCGGGTAAAAAGGACAAATGTCTGCCGAATCGGTAGGAAGTGGGTCCGGTTTGTACTACAGGTACATGATCTATCGCCCGTGATTTTTTGAAAAAATCATTTTTAGACTCGCAATATGTGGTTTCTTCAGAGATCCAATGCAAGTTCTAACGATGCCCGTCCCCTATGTTCATACACACCGGTTCGACCATAGTTAGAAATTCAGATAATTCAAAACGGGCATAATAAATTCAAAAGAAACCCGAACAATGAAAATCCTTCGCGTGGTGTCATATTATGTTACATAGTTGAAAGGAAAAATACCAGACTTGGTATATTGATCATGTTTCGAAAAAACCTTCACAAAATGACCTATCATGTTCGAGGTTTCATGGCTTTCGGTCCAAATGACCGATGTTATGTGCTGAATCACGGCATAGTTTGTGATGTTGTGCCCATATTATGCATGTGTGTAGACATTGGTATGTAGAACAATGTTGCAGGAGGAAGTTTTCCTTTTTGTCGCACGGAAAATCCCTTTTCCATTTTCCGAGCGCAAAAAACGGGTCGTTTTGTGAAGTAACCACCAAAATGCCGTTTCAGAATGCTACCGTCCTATTTTCCTAAAATACTAGACCACCTTACATGGACTATATCCCAACCGGTACATTAATTATTTTTTAAAAATAGAATATGTTTTTGAATTATTTATTCAAATCCATACACTTCTTATATTTAAAGTTTTTCTAAATTCCAAATTAATATTCAAAAATATAAGTTAATTCATTTTAAAAGGTTACATTAATTATTTTTTAAAAATAGAATATGTTTTTGAATTATTTATTCAAATCCATACACTTCTTATATTTAAAGTTTTTCTAAATTCCAAATTAATATTCAAAAATATAAGTTAATTCATTTTAAAAGGTTACATTAATTATTTTTTAAAAATAGAATATGTTTTTGAATTATTTATTCAAATCCATACACTTCTTATATTTAAAGTTTTTCTAAATTCCAAATTGATATTAAAAAAATATAAGTTAATTCATTTTTAATTGTAAATGGTTCATATTTTAAATGGTTACATTAATTATTTTTCAAAACAGAAAATGGTTTCGAATTATTTATTCAAATCCAAACACTTTTTATGTTTAAAGTTTTTCTAAATTCCAAATTAATTATCATTTAAAAAACATTACAAATTTAAACCCCAAAATAAAAAATAAGGCGGGAACAGAGAGAAAATAACTGAAAAAATTTGAAAACAGGGGAATACGTCCCGGTTGGAGCCACCAACCGGGACGGAAGAGCCCCCTGCGCGCGCGCCCCTTCACTTGCTGAAAATTGGACTATAGGTCCCGGTTGGTGGCTCCAACCGGGACGTATGCACCTTTAGTCCCGGTTGGAGCCACGAACCGGGACTAAAGGCCCTTTAGTTATAACCGTGTCTCCTCTTCTTCTTCCCTTCCCCACTCACTTCTCTGCCTCTACCCGCGCCCTCACCGACGACGACGACGCCAGGCTGCCCCCGCCACCGCCGCCAGGCTGCCCCCGCCACCGCCGCGCGCTCCCCGTAGCGGCTCCGTCGTCAACGCCTCCGCCTCCGGCCGCCGCCCGCGTCTCTTCCCGCGCGCCGACGACCGCGCCGCCCGCGCGTCTCCTTCCCCCGACGACCGCCGGCCGCGCCCGCGTCTCTGCTTCCCGTCGACGACGCGCCCACCGCCGCGCGTCTCCTTCCCCCACCGCCGCGCGTCAGGTACGGCGCCGCCCCTCCCTGCCTCTCTGTCCTCCCCCTCCCTCTGCTGCTGGTGGCAAAACAGAGCACCCGAATTAGATTGATTTTTTTTTGAACGGATTACGGGTGCAGAGCACCCGAAATATATTGCTGCAATAAGGTCGCTGGAGTACAGGAGGCCTAAGAAATAAAAATTACACAGAGGCCCAGAAAATAAGCACCGAGGACCCTAAAAGAAACTTGAAAAAGCAATCAAGTCCACCATCTTCTTCCTCCTCCAGATCGACGAAGAAGCTCCAGTATCGGCCCACACCTTGCCACAGGGGACGACCGACACACAGGGCGAAGCAGCGAAGGAGCGGCAGCCCTACTGCCCTTGAGTCCGACGTGTTGACGAAGCATCAGCCGCCAAGAAGCCGCCGGAGAGAAGCTCCCGGATCGAAACCGCCGCGACAGGAAGCCAACACCTACACACCACAAGCCACCACCATGGTCGCTTGGTTCCGGAGTTCCTTGAGTTAGGGTTTGCGCCCCTCGGAACCCCGATTAACTTGTCGAGCATGCTTTAGGGTTACATTCCAATGCACATTAACTTGTCGTATCATCATCATTGCTTGAGCATTGCATCGATTCCATGTGTTGATTGTTTCCCTTTCTTTCCGGTGATTTGGTTCTTCTCGGTAGAATACGATATTGATATCGAGATCGAAGACCGAGATCAAGACCATAGATAGATCTAATTAAATCACAAGTTTAATTAGAACACCCTAGTAACCCTAACAGGTGATTCCGGAGTTCCTTGAGTTAGGGTTTGCGCCCCTCGGAACCCCGATTAACTTGTCGAGAATGCTTTAGGGTTACATTCCAATGCACATTAACTTGTCGTATCATCATCATTGCTTGAGCATTGCATCGATGCCATGTGTTGATTGTTTCCCTTTCTTTCCGGTGATTTGGTTCTTCTCGGTAGAATACGATATCGAGATTGAGATTGAAGACCGAGATCAAGACCATAGATAGATCGAAGACCTTTTGTAGCCTTATACTCATGTTCCCCTCTCATAGCCTTAGGGTTTAGGGTTTCTCTTCATTTTTATTATTGTGTATGTATATATTAGGGTTTCACCTTCGATCCGGAAAATATTCGTTAGCCGCTTTGACTTATTCGTAACTTTCTCCTTTAGCCGCTTTGACTTATTCGTTTTTCCACCTATGCAGAAAATATGGACCCACACGTCAGAGACGAAGAAAAGGAAGAGTTGATCCAAGGTGTGATCCGTGGGGAAGATAATTTAGACGTATCAACGTTTCTGAACAACTCCGGTGAGGGTGATCCTCTTTTTACCGGAGTAGACAACTTGTTTGAGGTTGAAGGTGTTGCCTTCCGTGAGGGAGAAGGCGATGCCTTGTGTAATCGAGAAGACGACCGCTCCGGCGAGGTGCATGTAATATAAATCAATTCATTAATTAATCATCTGCTATCTATATAGAAATAGTAACGACGATCTTTCTTCTTTTAGCCCTCCGGATCGAAGGAATCTACTGAAAAGAGCAGACGAGGCCCAACCAAAAAGTTGCAAGACCATGAGAGGTTTAGGATCGAAGATGTCGCTGAAGACGGCAGACCGACAGCTCCCGAAGTTGTCGCAACCAAATTTGTGGCACAATGCGGAGTAATCGTTAGGGACTTAATCCCGATCACCATTAGAAATTGGAATAGGCCTGCTAAAGCGGATGAAGAGGGAACATGTTTATTTGTCCCTAACCACGCCAAAGATTTACTGTGGAAGAGGCTCATGGTTAATTTCAAACTACCGAAGATAGAGCTGGATCCAAATGCGGAGGATCCAGTTGAGGACGCCTTACAACATGGGAGAGCCATGGAGGCTAAGGTCAGGGAGTGGGCTTTGAAGAAGATGGCCCAGTGTTTCACCAACTGGAAGAAAAGATTGCACCTTGACTATGTCGTGAAAGAGAAGACTCCCGATTTCAAGAATATTCAGTTTGAGAAGATAAAACCATTTTGGGATGAGTTTGTGGAATACAAGAAATCAGAAAAAGCTAAGAAAATGTCTGAAACGAATAAGGTGAATGCTGCTAAGAAGAAGTATCACCATACTATGGGGCAAGGTGGCTACAAGGTTGGCATTCCTAAGTGGGAGAAACTTGAGCAGGAACTGCGTGATAAAAATATCACCCCAGAGACAGACGATTGGGTAGAACGTGCAAGGAATTGGTTTTACGGGCATGGGGGCACGTTGGACTCGGAAGGGAGGTGTATATATAACATACGACATAAAGAAGACCCCTTGCCAATCGAGAGGATGAGAAAAGCAGTAAAGGCTGTTAAAGATGGGGACTTCATTCCCGATAGAGAGAATGATGAGCTCACACTCGCCCTTGGAAATAAGGAACATGATGGACGAACACGAGGCACAATAGGCTCCCAATCATGGAGGACTGGGTTTCCCGAAGAGAGGAAGAAATATCCTGATAGAAGCCGTCAGAGGAGTAAGGACAGGGCGGCAGTTGAAGCAGAAAGTCAGAAAGAGCGAATGCGTTTAATTGAAGAACGATTAAAGCAACAACAAGATGAAATTAACTCACTTAAAGAGCAAAGTACTACCAGCCCATCTCAGCAGCACACTGCATTCGATGCTACCGGCCTATCGAATAATCGAAAAAGCAGTGTGGCTTCCACCGAGGTCCCGGGTGATGACAATGGCGATGCCGATGATGCACCGACGATGGCTCCTGTTGGCTACCCAGTGGATGATATCACAGAGATGACACACTGCGAGCTACATGTCAAAGTTGTGAACATATCAATGAAGGTGGCGGTCGGCTATGCCTTACCAATTGGACCCACACCAACTTACCACAGTCGTCCGGTTCCAGAGGGCTACGCTGTTGTCGGCGTGGATGAAATCATGCCCACCTTTGAGGTTTTGGATCTTCACTACCCTGCTGGTGAAGGGGATGTGACTGTGCTGGGTGACGCAAAAAACGTCACCATTCTATGGCCGAAGGATTGTATCGTGCTTCGAAATCACACGCCAAGGCCATCTTCGCCGCCGCCTCACCCGTCTCCAGCGAGGTCGTCGCCGCCGCGGCAGCCGTCTTCGTCGCCTCACCCGGCTCCGTCGCCTCACCCGTCTCCGGTGCAGCCATCGCCGCGGGAGCCATCGCCGGCGCCTCAGGATAAAAAGCGTAAGCGTACCGCTACTGTGCGTCGTAAGCGATCGCCGAAACGTAAACAAGAGCCTCTTCCAAAAGTACCAACGGTTCCTCCCAAGAGAGCTTATGATTGTACTGAAGAGGAGACTGCGGCGATCATTGATGCGGAAACGACAGCGTTTTTCGCTAAGCTGAGGCGGCCGAAAGAGCCAGAGTTCCCCAGCACCAAAGAAGAAAAAGCCAAAGTGTTGAAAATGCTAAAGACTCTTCATCAACCCGAGCCAAAGCTGTCATCAGACTATGAGCGTTCTATTCTCAAGTCACATGCGGCACAAAAAGCCTCGAAGAGCAGTACTGATGCAAGCGGGAAATCTGTTGCCCAGCTCGGAGAACAAGCAAAACAGACTTGCGCCCCTCTCAAGGTGATTTCTCAAACCAATGTGGGGTCGAGCAAATATGGGGCCGAAGAGCAGTATGATCCAGAGGTAGTTGCACAATACGGAGAAGCTGCCGCTGCTCAAGGTATGAGTATTGCCCAGTACTTATCCCAGTTAGAGTTCTTCCCCGTGAGTGAAGTAGCATACCAATACCAATACGGAAAACCTCTCGTCAAACCTGAGGAGGTAAACAATCTTTCAACAAAAATGCGAAGATTGCATAACTGGTACATGCATGCCACAAGTGCCGGGGCTAACTGGATAGTGCTGAGGGTTACAAAAAAGCATCATGGGAAAGATAAGGATGACATGATATCCATTGAATTTGATGAACTATTTCAATTATTCAATCAAGACGCCTTGGACAAATCAATCATGAGTGCCTATTGTCTGTAAGTACTAATTCTGTAATTAATTTAGTCTCCATCTATATTATTTTGTTTATTGCATGTATATAATCATACTTTAATATGCAGAATGAAGATTCTCGAATGCAGCAGAGGACAAATCTATGACATTGGCTTCATTGACCCATATTGGGTTCATGAAGCTAATCTCAAAATAAGCCCCCAGGATACGGAGGATAATATAGTACACGCGTTAAGGTTTCAAGAAACCAAAAGGGAAATACTATTTCCTTACAACTTCCAGTGAGTGTTATTGTCTTGTATACACTTTCTATTTCGCTTACTCGATGTTAAGTATATAATTGATAAGTTCTGCATTCGCAGGTACCACTATATTCTGTTAATCATTCAACTTGACAAAGGGCGTGTACTAGTCATGGACTCGAAACATAAACCCCTTGAGACGTGGAAGGACATGCAGATACTTCTCCAGCGGTAATTCTAATCATTACGACACTATATCGGCAACGTTCGTGAATTTTATGATATCAAGTACTTAATAACTTATTTTATTCGTTTTCTACGCCGGGCAGCGCTTGGAAACGGTTCACCAAGAAGGCTAGGGGTGTTTGGAAAGAGGAGCTTACATTTCAACCACTAGATGTAAGCACCACTAGCTATATCCGCGCATCTCTTTGATTCTAGTTTTGATACAGTTATTATCATGCTTGATTATTATTTTGATTGAACTCTGTTGTCGTAAAGTGCCTGACGCAGGGACCAGGTAACAATCTATGTGGATACTATGTATGCGAGTTCATCCGGCAGACGTGCGATGAGAAGGGCAGAAATTTAGAGCAACTCCACGTATGTAAACAATTTCTATAGTTTTTAATTACAATCAAATTGTGTTTAGTTTCATATTCATATAGGCTGACTCCTTTTTTAAATCAGATCGAACGTCTACGGGACGGTCTTCTGCCAAAGGATCGCATACGAGCAATACAGGAGGAATTGGCGGGATTCTTGGATGCAGAAGTCCTAGACCCAAAAGGAGAATACTATTCGGCTGTGTATAGACAATAGGGATTGTAAAAATAGCAACTTTCAAGGAATTGGCCTCGATCCGTATGTAGTGCATGAACTCGATCCGTGTGTATAGACAATAAGGATTGTAAAAATAGCAACTTTCAAGTAGCATCGAATAGCAACTTTTGTATGTAGTGCATGAACTCGATCCGTGTATTGAATGTAAAATGTTGTCATGATGATCTTGTGTAATATAAGGTTCCTTCATTGATAAGTGCAAAACACTAAATAAACAATAAAACAACTTAAATGAATTCTCTGCCGCGGCACAAAAAGTGGCGAAAATGCTGCCGCGGCAACAAAATGTGCCAAAATGAATTCTCTGCCGCGGCAGAGAAATGGGCCAAATCTCTGCCGCGGCAGCAGGTTATTAGTCCCGGTTCGTGTTACGAACCGGGACAAATGCTCCACCCCCCTCGCGCTCTGATGCCGCCACGTGTGCCCCCCATTTGTCCCGGTTGGTGGGGCAACCGGGACTAAAGGTTAGAGCTTTAGTCCCGATTGCCCCGTCCCGGTTGGGCAACCGGGACTAATGGCCCTTACCAACCGGGACGCATGGGGCGTTCTCTACCAGTGATCTCTACTTTTTTTAACACCCAGAAATACCAATCGTGATCTAGAATTAGTTCAAATCCTCTCACGGAGCAACCAAGTACCTGCAGTCGGCGCGTGAGTAGCCGGTGGAGTTCTTGCGGGTGCAGGCGTCGGCGTTCGCGTGGAGGCGGATGGAGCAGAACTTGTGGGAGGCAACCAGAGAAGGGGCGCGGAAGAGGACGTCGTGGGTGAGGGCGGCGGCTCCGATTCCGCCAGTGATGAGGGGCGGCGGCGTTTGAGCGGGATGGGACGCGTAGGAGGGCGGAGGCGCTCGAGCAGTCTGGGGCGCGGAAGAAGGTTGGTGATGTCGGCCGCCCCGATCTTGTAGACGGAGAGGGTGGCGCCGTTCGACCTGGCTGGGGCGGCTGGATCGGAGCGCGCCTCCGATCTGGTGCATGGAGGAATAGGGGAAATAGGGAGAGTCGAGGCTACCTTCCCAGGTTAGAAGCCGTTCCCAGATTGTTTTCATGTCACCGCCAGGTGGCGATATAGGTTATAATATACGTGAAAAAATGGTTAAAGTGCGCGAAAAAAGAGAATTTAAGCAAAAATAAGAAGGAAAATATAATTTTTGGTGGGAAAATTTGGGGAGTAGATCCTTCGGTGGAGGGAAATTATTTTTCCTTTACACTCCCTCCGTTTAAAAATATAAGATGTTTTAGATTTGTGAAGGAGATGTATCTAGACATGTTTTAGTGTATAGGTTCAAACGAATCTAGACACTATCTCATTCACAAATATAAAACATCTTATATTTCCAAACGGAGGGAGTACACATTAATTTTATTTGTTCTGTGAAACAATATCTTATTACGAGAAGGCAATACACAATGATAAACCACAAACGACCCTGAAAATAAATAAAATGCAATTAGATTTCACATCGGGTGCCATCTAGTTATCCAAGAAGCCCATTTTAATTACGAGATCTCAACACTACTGGTAGAGATCGCATGTTTGACTAGTGTAGCTGAAATTTTTAATATCTTTTATTTTATCCCTAATTGACACTACTGGTAAGAGATCGCATGTTTGATCAGTGCACCTGAAAATTTTAATATCTGTTATTTTATCCCTAATCGATATATCTCAACATTAATGGTAGAGATCGCATCTTTGACTAGTGGACCTGAAATTTTTAATATATGTTATCTTATCCCTAATCGACATATATCCTCTAGTCTCTCGCTAGTCAAGCTATATTCACTATCATTTTTTTCTTTGTTTTTGACATGTGGGTCCCACCTTAATAGTCCTCCCGATAGCTACAATATGACGTACGATCAAAAATTTTCTGTGACCCATCCACTCTCGTCATGGAAGTTGTCCAGTTGTCACAGATTGTGTTAATGTGTGACGGGGATAGTGTGATCGTCACGGAATTTTAGAACTCCATGACACTAGTGGCAAAATGTCACACATTACGATCTTCTGTGATGTTATGGACCTTCGTCATGAGGATTTTTGTCACGGAATATCATATCTCTTGTAGTGCCTCTCTGTATAAATTGCAGCCAAGTATTATTTAGTGAATAGTAGGAGCAACACACGAAAAAACCCTAGAGAAAAAACCAAGTACAATAAACGCCTACGATGAAAAAGATCAAAATCACAAAATCCAAATCTATTTCTTGGAAGTCATACATATTTAGTACCCGACTAAAATAAATCATTTTACAAAAAAGAAAAAACACAAAATAACAAAAGATAAAAATTCCAGCTGCGAGGTCGTCTCCCGCCATTACCTAGGGCTGCCCGCTCTAGCTTGGTCAATCCAGCAAACAAAAAGTGTGAAAATGACAAACAACCAAATAAAAGAAGAGGCTCATTTATTAGCCCAATAACGACAGCAGGCAAAACAACAACGAAGGACAACACAAAGCAATGACGCGGTCCGGCTCAACTATCAACGCGGAGCGACACGGTACGATCAACGCGGAGCAACACGACGCGGGGCAGCTGAGCAACCAGTGTCATACGCACGAATCTTAATGACCGGACTAATTCAATGGCACACAAACTAGCTGTGGCGCAAGCTAGCTAGCTATGTTTTAGCAATTCCATAAAGATATATATGTATATATAATATTTATGCTCAAATTCAAAGATTAATCAAATATTATGCATGGTTAGCATTCTTGAGCCTCTCAACAATGCCAGTCAAACTCTATTGTTAACACATGAAAGACATAAAAGATATTAGTAATCCGAGAAATATTATTGCAATGCAATAGAAAATTAAATGTCCCTACATTTGATAGCTCAACTATCTTTAAAATCATGGTGAAGACAAAAGTACTTATTCCTATTGATTGAGCAAATTATATAACATGATACTTATTTCTACCAATCGCTTCTTGTATACATATGACCGTGCAAAAAGAGTAGAAATGTAGATATATTAGACACTGAATTACTAAGAGGATAAAATAGTCTTCAAACATGTTGATCAGAACAAGTAAAACAATTGGAAATAAGAGGAGAGATGTCTACGGAATGGTACAATTATGTGATTGTGTCGTTAGTCTATAGTAACATATATATATTCACAACCCTGTAAAAACATGTGATGTCGGTTTTGTTCTGGACACTTGGCGAGGCCAGAGAAATCGTGGCATCAAGAAAATGTAAAGAAATGTTGAGTTATTTTTTTAGGAAATATGAGTCAAAATAGAACCATGGTAGACTACAATTTGAATCGCCTATATTTTCTCAAATAATTCTATACTATTAGGGTTCAAAAGTAGACTAATATAGAAATGCAAAAAGACTTGGTTCGGGGGCCCTACATCATAGGGGTCCTAGGCGAGTGCCCCTCTGCCCCGCCCTATGGGTCGGCCCTGTGCCTCATGTGCACCTGCATATTGGAAACCATGCCCCATTTTTTGGTGGTTGTCCTTCTCCTAGAACATGTACCTTACCGCCCACCGGCCATCAACCAGTCATTGTTCAATTGGTGGATCACAACAAAAACACAAACACCTAAGCTTTGCACAAAGGCCTTGCTTCCTTGGTCATCCTCACCTCTTGGATGCTTTGGAAGCACCGCAATGGCTGCACCTTCAGTGGTGCACATGCTAGTCTAGCTACCCTCCTCATGGTGGATGATGCTACGCTCTGGGCTTGCTTTGGTGCATTAGGTCATATGACTTGTTTGCCAGGCACTAGGGATGCCCCTTAAATACCTCCCTCCCTTCTTGTGCTTGTGTTTTTCTATGTTTTGAGTTTTTGAGTATGTACTAGGCCTCTTCTCTAGGCTTATGATTTTCTATCTTTGGAATATATTGAGGCGCAAGCTTTGCGTTCTTCTCAAAAAAGGTTGAGCTAGTTAGATCTACCATCATCACTTTGGTTTATGCTCTTGAAATGACATTCAAAGTAAATGTGGCATCGTCCGAATCTTGAGACATTGCAATTATGATTTGGTTCTTTTTACACAATGTGTATGTTTTGTCTTAGACGTGATATTGTATCGTGTACTCGAGATGTGAATTGAGCTACTTAGGGTTATCTAACGTTACACCATAACTGCGCAGTTATTAAGGTAGATTTCGGGTTTGTCACGAAGGATGCTAGGGATGGTAAATTAAGATGGGATTTGCCCCCTCTCTACATGAGAGAGATGTCTTTGGCCCCCCCGAGTGATCGGATCAAAAAATGCATGGTTGTGCTGCTTAAGGTAAAGGAGTTAATCTAGTAAGGGGTTTCAATTCACGGGAGCGAGATAGAGTTGTCGACCTTGTCAGAATATCGCGTGGCAAATGGAATGGAATGTACATAACATTGTGATGGTTTGTGTGATACGATCTTTATGTGTGCTCGGAAGTTTTCACGTCTTGACAGAGGATGCTACCAACTATTGACCGAGTAGGAAGAACTCCCCAACTGGATTCCCATCCCCGGGGTTCCACTGCCCGCGCCGCTGTCGCCTTAGCATAGAATTCTAATGGGCCTTAAGGTAGGAACGCGTTAGGGACGTCTATCTAAAAGAGAGTGGGGTGCATGGTTTACGGTTACTCAATTTGTCACACTTTCAACCACAACCCCCCACCTCTTCCACGCTCCAGCCATCCGCATGGACCTAGCAGTCCGACGTGTGACATTTCCTCCTCGTATGTGTGGACATCTTGAAAGCATTGGATTTGTAGCGCTGGGATGAGCCACATGAGAGGGAACCATCGGGCGTGGCAACGAAGACGAGGAAGTATTAGGACTACACTACCCGACACGCTACACTGAATTCCGCACCCACACGCCTAGTGGTAATCTCGTAATTTATAACTTCCTGAATCCTAGTTTACACCGTATAAATTTTTAGTTTGCGCTGGTATAGACGAACCATATCGCAGAAATGAATGAGTTGTAAAAACCGAAAACGCAAGCACTTGAACTGACCTTTTGAGATAAAAATGAAGGGCACCGTCTTCGACTTTCTTGCATATCGGTTCGGCGGGGAGAATGAATGCCTACAGTACACAACGATGCAATATCAAATAGTAAAAAGAAGGTGCAATTGGTACCCAATATACGCACAAGCGATACATCATTACCTCGTCAACATTTTGTGCGGTTTTTGCAGAGGCCTCGATAGACAGCAGATTGTGCTTCTTGGCAAACTTTTGACCTTCCTCATAGCTGACGGCGCGCATACTAGACAGATCACATTTGTTTCCTATCAGCAGCAACGTTACGTCAGCTCTTGACAGCGCTCTTGCTTTTTCTAGCCATATAGCAACACGATTAAAAGTCTCTCTCCTGAAGTAAGGTTAGCGAAGCGTAAGAACCATTGCCACGCACAAAGCAAACACCATAATAACAGATATATGTTGCCAAACCGTTGAAGTGCCTTGTGATATCATAAACCAAAATGATACAAGCAACTCTGTTGTAGTACTGCTTAATTACAGGTCCGATTACTCCTTTGCCAGCCTCAAAGTCAAGACATAACATATGAGATGAACATGCTTCATATCGTCGAATCCAACAAGTATGGTAATAATACAGAACACCATAAAAAAAGGCCCACAAAAGCATAGCTACATTGCGTTTAAACAATACATTTTCATGGTACAGAACATATAGGTATCAAGCTAAACTGACTATGCACAAAACATATAGGGGGAGGTGAGTTTATTTGGTGGCGCACACGTACCGTGTCCCAGATCTCAAGCCGTATGTATGGGCTTGTCGTCGACGGTGATGGTGCGTGTGCCGAACTCGATGTCGTCGGTGGCTTCGTACGCCGTCTGGAACGTCCTGTCCGTGAACTGCAGGCTCAGGCACGTCTTCCCGACGCCTGCAACAATCGATCGCCTTAAGCACCGCAATCCAGACATGACCAGCCGATTATACAGAACGAGATTAGTGAAGGGGGAAGGCGGGCAACGAGATGGGTCAACCTGGGTCGCCGATGATGGTGTCACTTGAAGCAGTGATCGTATGGCATCTTCGATCGCAGGTTCGCGACGAGCAACGGGGGTGATCCTCTGTTTTGATTGGAGAGAAGCGGGGGATTGGAGTTGATTCGACTGGTTGGCCTAGTTAGGTTATGGAGGCGTTTGATTTTTATTTTTAACCCCAAGTTTTTGTGTGGCTAAAATAACCCTTTCCAGAGGAGCGGTCTCTCTATTAGAGCATCTCCACTCGTTGGCCGAACTCAGGCCGAAATTCGGACCTTTTTTCGACCGGACGGCGCAAGTTTTCGGCCTGGGTACGCCCAGTTTCCCACTCGGCTACCCAGGCCGAGCACCCAGACGGACACAAAACGGCTATATATTTGAATCTGCATAGTTTCCGTCGGCGAGTGCTTGGCCACAAGGTGTTCGACATATGCGCCTACATGTTCGGCGACATATTTTTATTACATAAGGGAAAACACGATCAGCCGTCGATGGGGATGGGCTCCTGCGGCGTGGCCGACGCGGCGTTGTCGTCCATCTCGCCGGCGAAGGCCCCAGGGTTGGAGGAAGTCGAAGCAGAGCTTGGTGTGGGAGCGTTCGGCGCTGCCACGTTCGGCGCTGCCACGTTCGGTGCAGGGGAAGGGGAAGGGCACGCCGTGGTCATGCCCTCCAGGATGGCCTGACGTTGCGCCAAGTACCTGGCCTTGACCGGCGAGCTCATCTTCGACGTGTCCTCGCCGCCCATGAGGAACTTGAGGTCCGTGTGGCGCTTCTTGGCGGCGTAGTTGGCCTTCTTCTCGGCGAGGCTGGCTTTCTTGTCGGCGAGGCTGGCCTTGATGAGGGCCACCTTTTCCCCTTGTGTCTCCATCAGCTTCTTCCAGCGCTCCTCGCTCTTCTCAGCCCTCTTGTCGGCCTGCGCCCTCGTATCGGCGAGGCATTTCTCGATCGAAGCCTGGAGACGCTCGGCAGGAGGTCCGGCGGCCTTGATCATCTTCGCCTTCTTCTGGCCGGGCTCAGGTCTTCCTTCGCTGGCAGCAGCAGCCGGGGCCTCGGGGTTGTAGACGCCGTCCTTGCTCTTGGACATACTCAGGCGAGTGTCCCGACACTTCTCACAATGCTCGATCTTCTCGAAGACATGATAAAACTTGAACTCCATCTTCATGTCCTCTCGAAACAGAAGAAGTGCACGGCGCAGCTACAAAATGGAAGTGTGTCAAGTTGTCCATATTCACGAGTGTGTCAAAAGAGTGCACGACAAATTTAACGTTCGAGAGTACCTTGTTGTCCATGTTCTCCCCACTGGCTTGTGTGCGTTCAACTTCTTCCACGCAGCTGTGCCACTTGCTGCACGCAGTTTGGATGATTGCCCAGTGGTTCATTATTGCCTTCTCCCCTCGCTCCATGTGGATCTTGCGATACTTTGGGTCGCACAGGCTTCGCTCGTCGAATGCTGCCTTCACGCGTCGCCAATAATTGTCAGAATTTTGGTTCGCACCCGTTATCAGATCCATGCTAACCGTCTTCGAAGCCTCGGCGAGGCAGGTGTCCTCGGCCACGGTCCATTTGAGCCGAGCGTCCGCCGTCTTCTTCCCCTTCTTGCCTTTCGCCTCAGTCTCGGCGTCCTCTGGCTGCGTCTGCTCGGCCTGGGTCTCCTCGGCATCGACGTGGACGAGGTCCTGGGACTCGATGCCGCGCTCTTCCGTGAAGAAGGATGCGTGGTTGGAGGCCGAGCCTGTTGCGATCAGGTCCTCCATGTATACATCAGCCGTCATGCCGGCCGGAAGGGCGCCCGGCATTCCGCCGAACAGGTTGCGCGCGTCGGCCTCGCCGAAGGTTGCGCCGAAGGGCAGCGGACCGCGGCGAAGAGCGGGGCTTGCGTACGCCGGAGAGGTGGAGTAGGGGAGGTTGATGTCGACGCCGAAGGCCGAAGAAGGGCGCAGCGCAGGGCAGGGGAAGAGCACGTTCGGGTTGAAGCCGCCGTCGAACTCCGGCGATGAGGAGGAGTACCTCTAGCGAGCAGCCGCCTGGCTCTCCTGGAAGTTGGCCGGCGAGATCGGCGAGAAGCCGGCGGGCGAGCCGACGCTGGCCTGGCTCCCCCAGTGGGGTGGGTACGGCGCGGCCATCAACGCCGAACGCGTCGCCGCCGCCTACTTCGCCTTCGCCGTCGCCTGTTCTTCCGCCGCCGCCTTCACCATCGCCTTCTCCTCCTCCGCTTGCTGTTGCCGGAGCTTCGTCCTCTCCTTCCTCTCCTTCCGCTCGGCCGACGAGATCTGCCTGGTGTGCTCCCTCTTCTCCCACTCCGCCGAGGACATGCCCTCCGGCTTGGTCGGCGGCGCTCTCGGCTTCCTCGCCTTCTTCTCCGCCGGACCCTCGCCGAGGATCGATCTGGGTTGGACGAAACTCTTGGGCGGCATGTCGGGCGCGGTGATCGGCGGGCTTCGGGTGTGGGGGGAATGGGGAAGAAAGGCGGGAGGAGGGAAGAAAAGGGCGGGGAGCTCGGCGAATTGGCGGGAGTGGTGCCTTCTCTCGCCGACAGCGCTGGCCCACGCCCGTTTTCGCTGAGTCCGGCGTTCCCAGGGCGTATCCGGGATCCTGGGTACGGCCTGGGTAGGCCAAACCAAAACACGCCGAAATCCGAACGAAAACAGGTCCTTGGGTACGCGATTGGGCCGATTTTCGGCGTCCGGGGTAGGCGAGTAGAGATGCTCTTACACCCAGCCAGTGCATTCTCAGATCAGTGTGCCGCACGATCCCCTGATTACCCTGCACGACCATTGCAGACAGGGCTTATTTAACACGAACAAATGGATGGTGGTCAAAACAAGTCTTTGCTCGCGTGGACAAACGTGATCCAGGGAAGAATATCTTTGAAGCAACTGCCAATCTTTTGAGTTTGCAAGAACTGATTGTGTTGTCAAGGAAGCATGTTCTGACGAAGCAAAGTTAGTGTGAACCTAGCTTACCGGCCGGCCAGTACTCTAGGAAAGAACAGTTGCCTCTTTCAGTAGATTTATTTATTTATGTGAGCAATCAAACACTGCGAGCTTGCACCTAGGGGTACTTGTATTGTACTGCTGACACGCACAAATGCAGGATTGATGGAGTTCCTTACTGTACTCCACAATCCTGTTACCTTACGGAACACGGTACAAGCAGCTTCTTGCCATATAGATGCAGGACCGTTACGGTACAAACAGCTAGACATACAGGTATCTACCATTAACATCCCATCTAACATGCCTTCACCATTCCCATTTTAGAGGTTTCGCAGAACATAAACGACTAATAATGGCTTAATTTACAAAAGCACTGCGTGGAACTAGGAATATCATCTTGGTAGTGGAACACCTAATACATACGGAATTAAGTTAGCAATCCAGAAGGATCCTACCGCATAAACCGATCAACTAGGGTTTCTCAGCTTAATCTGCCTCCACTGCCCCATCTTGTGCCATGAGCATTCTGTACACTCTTCTCGAGCATACTGGTCCCACCTTCCTGTTTTCCTCACCAAGGCAATCTTCACACATCAGGTCTTGAAGCAAGACCTCCTTCTCGCGATCCTGTTGCATAGACAAAGTTAAGAGCGTCCGAAGGCATTGCTGTCATCAAACTACTGCACTGTACGTACTTCAGAAAGTGGTAGAAAGGTGGCACTCACAGTTTTACTGGGATCCATATATACATTCAGAAGAGATCTCATGGTACCGTACTTCTTCCAGATTGCAAGGGCAAATCTTGGCTGGACTTTAGGGATAGCAAGTAGGGACATGAACCTGTCACAGATGAGAAGAATTAGCATAGGATATACTGCAAACATGTTGCTTGGATCTGAAATTTGGAAATTTGAAACTGACGAGTTAACAAGTACAATCGAACTATGGTTGGATGAACAGTTGGAAGTAAGGGCATGCTTTTTTTTATGCTTAATATTACAACTAGCCTAAGCAAATTATGGGGGCCATAAAATGGCCATCACACCATGATTGTGGCAAATTTTAACAGGAAACTGCGTCCATGACATGTGAACATATGGCTAACAAAGTGTGGAAAGCCAAAGTTGTGGCAAAAAAAAAACAAGCGAATTCCTAAGAAACTATGTCAGAGCTATGGTTACTCTTCGCAACCTTAGGCCACAAACCAAACATGCCTTAGAACTATTGGTGATACGAGAAAACACCATCGAGTTGCAAACATTGAAAGAAAGCACAGGTTCAAAATATGCAGTTCCTGTGTCCTAAATAGATATATAGCTCCGTGATGGGTTCTTTAATATTATTAAGTAGTATATGTGATAAAAAAAACCGCAACCCCACAACCATTATAGCAACTAATTTTGTAGGTCTGATAACTCCGCCATATGATTGAAGATTCATTGTATTTATTTATAATCTTGTTTATTATCATTTATTGTATGAAACTTTAATTGATTTTTTATATTAGTTTAGAACTTCAAACAAAATTTCAATTCCACAGAAGGAAAGCAAAGGTAAGGACAAAACTACAGGTAAACTCATGCAGAAAGCAAACATAGTAGAAATGTGCTGCTTATAACCAAAAAAGGAACTGCTTCCAATTTAGTAGAGAACAAACTACACAGAGAATATTAAATGGAAAAACAATTCAATATATACTTCGAAGCTCAACTTACCAAGGATCTTTGCCAAGCTTAGCTTTATCCACAAAACCGTTTGGGATTATCACACCTTTAGCATGCACAGATAACCATGTCAACGGTTTCCTGCAAAACAGACAAAGGGAACATTAATAAATATGGAACTGCTTTGAAATTCATAGAACCACATACCTGCATCAAATGTCCATGAAGGTTATATCTGAATGGAACTACATGAATGACACCAATTTATACTATATTTCAAATTTGAAGGTACTAGCTAAGTGCCTGTGTGGTTGCTGAAGGTCTAAAACACAAGCCGTTCTCAACTAATTCTTTTACTCTGCCGTGCTATTCTCGCTATTTTATCAACAGTAACAGGACAAGGCTACATGGAGTGAATGCTATGAGCTGGAGCTGTTCGCCGCGACAAGACTGGAGCACCGGCTTGGCATGCTCTTGTTGGACTGACGACAGCAGCCTCTCCGTTCGAACGTGGTATGCTCTGGCAACATTCGGCTGTTGTGGCCTGCTCTGCGCTGCGGCATAGCATGTTCTGGCCAGGTTATAGGACGGCAGCCTGCTTCCCCACAATCTTTCATCACTATCTCGTAATCGTCAGTGCAATTGCTCAGACTTTTCTTTGGCCAACAGAATCTTCGTACGTAGTGTATCATAACAGCAAGTCCTCCAGCAGCAGCTCCTCGCCATGGCCACGAGTGCACGCTTCATAGCCTCCTCGACAGACCGGCCGTCATGTCGCCGACTTCGTCCATGGCAATACTCTGCCTTGTCCATGTCGCCCTCTTGTCCTCGCCACAGCTCTGTGAACGTGGCCAGAGCAGGAAAACGAAGGCCAGTAGCGACCACGTTTGTCCTAATTCCGGTACCCTATCTGCTAAAGATCACGAGAGGTGGAAATGTTGAGAGAGAATAGGAAGGGAAAGAATTGGTGCGTCACAAGATATTAAGGAAGTGGACAGGATCAATTCGGAGGAAACAGATTCACTCAGCGACTCAGTAATCTATTCGGATGATATCTCGCATCTGGGAGACTGGATTTGATCTGGAGAGAGCGAACGACGCGTGTTCAGTAAGGGATTTGATTTGGCAAGTTAAGAGGTACATGTTCTATAATTTTCTACTTTTCAGGGAGAGCAACAATTTCGTCACGATCTGCCTGCTACATCAAACATCCAGATCATAATGGATGAGTTTTACTATGATAACAGAAGTCAGAGCCTGAGGAACTGTGTTTTTGTGTCTTTCTGCAGAAAGTTTAGTGTTAAAGGTGTGACTTAAGTATATACACGAATCTTGACAAATTTATGCCCTGATTTTGTCAACAGAAGGACTAGCCACTAGAAAAGTAGCACATGAATTGGAAATTGGTGAAACTGAAGTCAAATAATTTATGCACCAAACCGTTACTAATATAAGCTGCACCAATGTACGATTTAAAATCATGAAATGCCAGTGGTAAAATAAAAGTTAGGATGTATTTAAAGTAGCTAACTTTAACTTATACGGATAAAACCAGAATCTAATACATAGTGGTATATCCTTACTATGATAGAGTTGGTCTGACATAGAAATTTTTTAATAGCAATGACCACATTCCCCTAAAGAATGCACCGACTGCACAAGGAAATCAAACCATAGTGAAGCCAAAATAAAAACAGATGCAACTTGCCTGAATTGGCAGTTTGCAAGACTAATTGTCAAGCCAACAAGATGTTCTGCCACTTCAACTTCGTCTGTGCATTGCTTTGAGTGAACTCCATCGTAGTGTGTTACTAACTTGCACAGAACCTAAAATACAAATTCGTTAAATATTTTAGGGAGAGAAGTTCAGGAAAATTCTAAAAACAGACCTGTTCCACTGGTGGACGTTTACAGCCATTAGAAGCGGATGAATTCTTATACTGACTTTGCTCACTGAAATGTAAAAATAAAAGATAGGAAATTTTAGCAGGATTAAGTTAGGGAACATGGTTTTTTATAGAGGAAATATTCAGTAATGACATGCAAAACAACCATGGAAGTCAGTTTTCTTTCTTTCCTGGCCATTCTTGTGTACGTGTGATGTTGGTCATGGTTCATAGAATGAATAGCACAAAAGAACATTACAGTGCAAATTATCATTAGCATGTAAGTAACAGCAGAATGGAACTCCATACTGTAAAAAACCAAGATAAACACAAACCAATGACAAGTAGGAAAAAAAAAGAATGCTGAAGCTACAAGTAATGTTGTCAACTACATTCTGTCGGTGCATTAAGATAACTATGAAGCCAAAGAAATAAAACATGCATAAGAAACAAAAAAACAGTTGAAAATGGTAATTCAGACTTAGAAGAACCAACCTGTCCTTTATGTATTTCATTAACTTATTAGTGAGATAGCAAATAGTGAATGTTGGATAGCGACTTTTAACTTCTACAACATGATCCCAGAACGCTCCGCTGTTTATACGATTATAGAATTCCTCAGCTTGGAGCACAAATAGAATATATGGCACTTCTGACACTGAATCTGGGGGCTGCATAAAGACATGTCACCCTTAGGATATATAACCTTAAGTGTAAAAACTTGTGCTAATATTGTAAAACATGCGCACAAATATAGAAGTACAATGGAGTTATAAACCCTGATTGAACAGGGTCAATTTCACATGTTGTGCATTGAAATCTCGGGTTAATTGAAGTATAAATTGAGGCTGGGCTAGCAGAATTGACTGCTGAGCTACATGACTAGCACTATCTCAATCAAAGTTAATCTAATACAGAGTCAATCATACATTACATTTCCAGTAAAAGAGCAAAGTTTTTTTTTCCAAGGGCAAGTTTTGCCAACTTAGAAAGACATGTCGTTTTAGCAACAACAAAGTTATAGCCTAAAAAAGATTGAGGTCACTGAGCCAAAACTACTCGTACAAAAATTTGGGGTGTGGAACGGGGTCAAAGAAACATGCATCACTACATGTCAGCTACCATATGTCTCATAAGCACCTGATCATTTTTTCGGACCATCTTCCACAAAATCGATCCCCTCATTGGATTACGCTCAACTTGATAGTGAAGTTTCTTCTCTGAAAACCTTGTCAGAAGAGGACCTGGTTGCAAAGGTCCAGTTATCTCAACAGTAGAGAAAGAGAAAGACTATGCACAATAACTGACACTAAATGGTATTTTGATATGACTAACTTGATTTGTCAGGGTTTAATATACCTCCTATTGAGCCGGTTTCGATGATTGCTGAGTCAATTTCGGCGATAATAGATTCTAAAGCATGTTTTCCTGAATCCCAGTCTGCATTTTGTTTGTCCAACTTCTTCTTCTCTGCTTGTTGAACTTTACTGGCTTCTTTTTGCATCTTTCTTTCCTGCAAGTAAACAACACCCTCTCATATTCTTTGGTCTTTGTCATGCACCACAACATGATGTTCTCCTATATAAAATACTTTACAAGCCAAACCTCTTGCTGTCGTTTTTTCTCTTCAATCATTTTGTCTTTCTCCTCCTTACTGAGTCTCTTCCGTTCCTATATAATGCACAAAAAATATACAATTCAAGTTGCATCTTTGTGAAACTGAATTAGTAAGTTACAAGCTAAATCAGCCACACCTGCTTTTTCTTTGTTTGTTTGATTGGCTGAGCGTTGTTCTCTTCCATGTTGTGATTCTCCTCTTCATGCGGAGTAGAATTTTCGCAAGGCGAAATGAACTCGGCAAACGGCTCACTCGACCCAAATATTTCCTGCTCATCATCACTGTCCAGAGGTATCGGACAAGAAGCTCCTGTAAGGCAGATGTAAGAGTAACTCAGTCACTCGTACAGAACTAGACACGAGAACAATCCATGCGATTGCACAGGACATCTCCCACATAAGAAAGGGAGAAAACAAAACAAAAGCGTTCTAAGAGCTAGGAGCTGAAATTCTTGAATTGGGTGTAAATATGTTTATCTCTGAAGACATCTAACAAAAAACAATATATCAATGAGCAGCTTGATATACAGGGTAAGTCATTATAACATGTTATCCAGAAGCCTATTATAATAGAGATGACGTTGGCTATGATTGAGAAGTCATTTTATTCTCCACATCAGTGTAATCCGATATACTCAACAGTCGACAGTTTCATCAGTGGTATAATGTTCCATTATTTAAATGCCTGCCTCTCTTGACAAGGAGAGCGAAATGACTTGCTCACTTGCTCACTTGCCCCATGCACCATCAAGCATGTCCGGAACTAAGTTCCATCTATCTAGCAGCATAGCAACTTCCGCAGGTAAAGCCAGTATGCTCAGCGCTGAGCCGATGACCGCTCAATAAGTTGATAATTAACTCATTCTTCAATACTCGCGTCTAAAGAAGGCTAAGTAAAGAAACTTCACCAGACGATGTAGGCACGCGGCCAGTAGAAGCGAAGGGCGGGACAGTGGAAGAAGGCCCAGCGGGGCGCGGGGTGGTGAAGCCCAACGTCTCAGCAGCAACATTGTCGGGGATCTCCGGAACGTACGGCGAGGTAGGGGTGTCGTCGTCGAGGAGGATCGGCGTCGCGGACAGGCGCCGCTTTGGCGGGGGAGGGGTGTCGTCGTCGTCGAGGGGGATCGGGGTCACGGAGACCCGCTGCTTCCACGGCCGTATCGGGGAAGGGCAGAAGGCGTCGAGGCAGCCCGGAGAGGACGGAGCTGGTGGGCTAGGGGAGAAGGCGTCGAGGAAGTCCGGAGGAGCGCTGGCCGCGGTCGAGGGAGTGGTACGGGAACGCTTGCGGGGTAGGACCGGAGTGAAAGCGGCCACGTCATCGTCTTCGTCGTCGATGATCACGAAAGGGGCCTTGGATGCCATCGTCTCGGCGGGCTTGCCCTGGGCGAAGGCGCTTCCCGGTGTGCTGGTCGTCGGATTTGGGGATTTTGGGGGGATTCGGCTAGGGTTTCTGCCGAGATGGTGGGGAATTTTTTTGATTTTTGGATTTCGCGGTTCAGTGGGTTTCTTTGCCGCGGCGCGGCCGTGGAAAATATTTCTGTCCTCGTAGGCAGGAGAGGAGCCACAGGAATCTCTTTTTTTTTTCGAGGGCATCTCTAGACCCACTTTGTTGTTCCTGTGTATTCCAGCTTTTTCGGATTCAATGTACTCTAGTTATTTCCTCACTAGAAACATAATTGGTACAGTAGATCTTTCGAAACCTCAGTACCTTCACGGTTTGCAGGGCGTCTAATAAAATTTGGATATTTCCAAAACTACAACGTTTCTAGACGTTTACGCCTAGGTATGTGAGATTTTTGTACAAACTGTGAAGGAGGTAGTACTAGTTTTTTCTTTGAGATAGAAACCTTAGTAGTCAACAAAACTGTTATCTTGCTTGATACAGTACACATAACTTAACATACACTGATATGGTAGCTGGCTATTTTGCTACAATATGTATTACAATACAATATCTAGCATGTGCCACAGCATACAATTTGTTCCGTTTTCACATAGGTCTCAGAGAACACAATAAGCATTGTCGTGGAACATAGCAAGCAATAAGCATCATTACAACAAGGGAGTTGAAATTTCAGCTTGGTGGTGAAACACCTAAATACATATGCACTACAACTTTGACAAATCCGAAAGGATCCTACTTGGACTAGCCAGCCACTAAGATTACTCGGCAGCATCTGCTTCCGCTCCTCCATCTTGTGCCATGAGAGTTTTGTACACTCTTTTAGAGCACACTGGTCCCACCCTTCTGCTTTCCTCGCCTACGCGATCTTCACACTTCAGATCCTGAAGCAAAAGCTCCTTCTCGCGATCCTGTTATCATGCACAGGTAAGAGTGCCCGAAGGAAGACCCGTCAAGCTATTGTACTATACTTAAGATTTTTTTTTTGAGATCCTATACTAAAGAATTTGTAAAGGGGAAGAACTCACAGTTTTAGTGGGATCCATATATACATTCAGAAGAGATCTCATGGTGTCGTACTTCTTCCAGATTGCGAGGGCAAACCTCGGCTGGACTTTGGGTATAGCTATTAGAGCCTTCATCCTGTCATGAATAATTTACTTGCAGAGTTAGATAGGATAAGTTCAGGATAAAGGACAATAGCTCTTATCTGAATGTTGGTTAAAAAATAACGATCTATGCGTGTATGCATAATTAGATGCTAAAAATGACGGATTTGGCTAGAAAAGATATAATATATTATAATTAGCATCACCATGGCCAACACTTTAAGGGCAACCGTGATACTTCAATCCTGTTGCTCAGATTTAGTTAAGCATCATGATCATTTATCAGGTGGTTTCTCTTGATCCAGTTAGCACAAAAATCAAAACCAAGTTGGTCAGTGGCATAATGTACGACACTTGAACCAAAATATAGAATTCCAACTACCAATTCCATACAATTCAACTTGCTCATTTTGACAGAGAGAACTACACCACAATACTTAATCGAGTTTATAACTCCAGTACCGAGACAGGCAACACCTACACTAGACAGCAGAGAAGGAATCTCATTATAGTGTAGAACAAGCAAGTCGTTCTTTACTAGTCTGGAACTGGTGTAAATTCAGTTCCACAGAAGGAGAAAGGCAACAACCAGAGTGCAAAAGTGCGAATGGCCTTATGCAAAAAATGATATACTGGAAATGTGCAGCTTATAATATATGAAAAAGAGGAACACTTTTCAATTTAGCACACTAGAATAATAGAAGAGGAGAGCACTGAACAGAATCTGGTTCAGTATATAGCTCTAAGCACAACTTACCAGGTATCTTTCTTAGCCAGATCTTTATCAATGAAATTTTTAGGAATTACTGCACCATTAGCATGCACAGATAACCATGACAGTGGTTTCCTGCACAACAGTCAATAGGGAACATTAATGAAACATAGAGCTGCTTCCAAATTCAGTAAAACTAGATATGTGCAGGTGAAACAAAGGGGCATCAAAATCATATCATTGAATGGAACAATACACAATATGAAGACATTAGGAGTTAGATACTCCATAATTTACCTTGGAGGGAAATCAACACCAAGTACAAATTGGCTATTAAACTTCATAACGGAAGAGTATCGGAGGTCAGAGGTATTGTATTTTTGTGTCTTCCCGCAGAAAGTTGTCTACAGGAAGCTTAGCATTGCTCATCCAGTTTTGTGAATGTGGAAGACTAATGCGACACTTATACCCACTAGAAAACTAACACGTAACAGAAATATTTTCAAATACCTTTACTTGCTCAGTTATTTTTAAATAAATCAGAAAACAATACATTGTTCCACAAGCTAGGGCAAATGTATATGTTTATACCCTCACCATGATAGAAATTGTCAAATGTCTGAGTAGCAATGACGGCACAGAGTAATTAGAGTACATGGGAATGAAACAAAAAAAAATAGAGATGAACTATAGAAAAGAAAGCTCAAACCATCATGAAGTTAATCATTCTGATCTATCAAATATAGCTAGCTTACCTGAATCTGCAATTTGCAAGACTAGATGTAAGGCCAACAACATGCTCTGCTACTTCAGCTTCATCTACGCATTGCCTTGAGCGAACTCTAACATAGTGTGTTACTAGTTTGCAGAAAACCTACAAAATAAATCCATTACACATTCTAGAAAAAAGTTCATAAAAAATGATATAGTTGAGAACAGACCTCTTCCACTGGTGGACGCTGCCAACTATTAGAACAGGATGGGTTCCTATACTGAGTTCGCTCACTGACATTCCAAAAAAAAGATAGGACATTTTAGCATTCTTAAATAGCAAGATGTGATTACATTTCTACTACTAAGGAGTATTTCAAACTGTTACTCAGCACTACCATGTTTCCAGGTCTTATGTGCTGGTTATGGTTTATATAATAAACAGGGCAAAAGAACATCATAATGAGTAATGAAGCAATGAGTGGAATGTAACAGCAGTCAGAAACTCTGCTGTGCAAGTCTTAGGTGAACTTAAAACAATGAAGTGTAGGAAAAAATATTATGCCAAAGCTACTTATAGTGTTCTCAGCTACTTATAATTAATGCATCAAGAACAAGGACTTTCATAGACAGTGAACATAAGACATACAGATCAACAAAAAATAGCATAACAAGGAAACTAAGATTCAAGGAACAAACCATTTATTTATGTAGTTCATCAATTTATTAGTGACATAGCAAATAGTGAATGTTGGATAGCGACTTTGAACTTCATGAACATGATCGAAGAAGGATCCACTGCTGATGAGATCACAGAATTCCTCAGCTTGGAGCACAAACAGAATATACGGCACTTCAGTAACTGAAGCTGGATCCTGCATAAGTATGTCACTTGGGAATTAGAATAAATGACAAGTTGATGCTGCTGCTGACTATGCAGAAAGCTATGCTACTTTAGGATATTTATGACATCATTACAGATTAACACTGATGACTTTTCTATGACACTGTACCTTTGATCTATATCTAATGTAATTTTGTGCCATAAGGAAACATTTTTCAATTCATGGAACATTAACAGAGATGACACACCTGAAAAGTGTTTTAACTTAAATTCTACTTTTGCATGGCGGAGAATGTGTACAGATCTATCTTTTACATTACGGAAACTTCCATTTTATATAAGATTAAACAAGCCCCAATTGTGTGTTCTTCCTATTCCTGCTTCCCAAGAGGGCCTATGTTGATAATGTATATTACAATATGAGATCTTGACTGAAACCGATTATTTTCTGCAATTTATGGTTCACCAGAACACAACAAAATCTATTTTGCAACAATTACTTCTTTGCTCCAGTAAAATGCTTGCAGGGCAGTTCCTTTTTGACAAGTATGTACAATCCTTTCATTATCTTCCAGACTTCCACCAGAGAGCTTCTCGGATGATTATAATTTTACAAAGTGGGTGGGCACTTTTATTCTAAGAGAAGCTCATCTTCTATGTACAAAAATCTTATGTCTGCAATTAAGAAAAATAATTCAAATTCATTTAGTTTCAAGTTTGGATCTATGTGTAATCACCCATTCTGATTTTGGAAAATACTCCTACAAATATCAATTTATTAACTTGTGAGCTTTGTCGGATAATTATAAATTTACAAAATGGGTAGGCATTTTATTCTAAGAGAAAAACATCTTCTCTGTACAGAAATCTTATTTGTTCCAAATCCATATAGTTTCAAGTCTGGATCCATGTGTAATCACCAGTTCTGGTTGTGGAAAACACTCCTACAGATATCATTATGAGCTTGTGAAAGAAAATAATTCGAATCTATATAGTTTCAACTTTCAAGCTTGGATCCATGTGTGATCACCCACTCTGATTGTTGAAAACACTCATACAAATATCAATTTATGTAAATGAACCAACGTATGAATTGGGCCTGGGCAGTGGAATTAACTGCTGAGCTACCGCACGAGTACTATTAGAGCATAATCATGTATATTTTCACAGGTCTGTTAGAAACTTAGGATAGATGTAATCACTTAATCAAGAATAAATTGAAGTTTTATTTCCAATATAGGTTTTATCTACTTAAGAGAGACATGTACCTTTAGCATTATCTAAGTTTTAGATTGAGATCATTAAGGCAAAACTAGTCATAGAAAATTGGAGAAGTGGTGGAAGGGCACACATTTGTAAAAGGTAAAAGTAAAGAGAGGAAGCATGCATGGCCATATGACAGCTAGTTATTACCAACGAGCTGACCTGGCCAATTTGAGGAACCTCCATCTTCCACAAAATGGATCCCCTGATTGGATTAACCTGAACTCGATACTTTAGGCCCTTCTCCGCAAACCTTGTAAGAAGAGTACCTATTTGCAAAGATCCAGATATCTCAGCAATAGAGAAAGAGGAAGACAAATTCACGATAAATATGACCAATTTGATACTTTGGCGTAACTAACTAAATTGGTCAGGGTTTATAATACCTCCGACTGAGCCACTTTCAATGATTGTTGAATCAATCTCCGCAACAATAGATTTTAAAGCATGTTTTCCTGATTCCCAGTCTGCTTTTTCTTTGGCACACTTCTTCTGCTCTGCCTTTTGAGCTTTACTAGCTTCTTTCAGGAGCTTATTTTCCTGCAAATGAACAACACCTTCTTACGTATCCATTCTATGTCCTGTGCTACACTAAACATTTGTTTACAGGCCAGACCTCTCGCTGTCGTTTCTTCTCTTCAACCAATTTTGCTTTCCCTTCCTTTATTATTTTTCTCTTTTCCTAAATAATGCAAGAAAGGTTTATTGCTTAAGTTGCGCCAATCGTGAAATTTAAACTGAAACGTGTCTTCTTTGACATGCTTACTCAGCCTACCTGTTTTGTCTTTCTTTCTTCTGCATTGTTGTTTTTCTCTTCTTCCTGCAAAGTAGGATCTTCACAGGGTAAAGTCAACTTGTCCAATGGCTCTTTGTAGCCAAAGTAATCCAGATCATCACAGTCCAGAGTTATCGGAGAAGAAGGTTCTGTACAGCACAGCTAGAGTTAGTCAGTCACTTCTAATGCGATGACATAGGTCACCTCCAACATAAGAAGCGGGGAATGCGAAATTAACAATAAACAGTATACTGATATTAGCTATAGGCTTATCGCTGAAGAAATCTAAGAATACACGGTATATTAGCTATATACAGTGAAAGTAGTATCTACGAACAGAATGTATTCCATGCTTATCAACTTCGACCAATAAGTTAGCAAGAAATTTGCACCTAGTTAGTCTGCATACAACGTATGCCAAAAGAATCATGTGGCAAAAAATCCATGGAGAGAACCACGCATATCTTGTAAGTCTTGCTTGGGAACTACTGCTATCACCACTAGTATTAGCTCTCACAAATCACAAGTGTTATATGATGTACTCAACATATTCAGCAATATAATACTCAACTATTTACTCTTGACGCAAATCTAAGACACAAAACTAAGAAGAAGAGCTAAATGTCTTGCAACCTAAATCAGGACTAGAACCAAATCCATTTCTCTTGCATTGGAGCAGCTTCAACAGATGAAGCCGGTGTACTCAGTGCTCACAGCTCAACAAGATGACCACTTTCCAATTATATGGAGTCTAAGAGAGAAAACAGCTACAGGCCAACAAGTAAATAAAATTCACCAAGAATATGCACATGGGGCAGCAGAAGAGAAACCTGGCAACATGGAGGGCCCGGCCACATCGAAGGGCGAGGAAGTGAACAAACGTGTCTCAGCAACGACAAGGTTAGGGTCGACAGAGCTGGGGAATGTCGGCTCAGGGATCCCCAAATCAGCAGCAGCAGCATCAAAGTCGGTCTCGAACGAGCGCGGGAGAACAGAATAAGGCATATCAGGAACGGCGCCGCGGGATTGGGGGTCAAGCGAACACGGGACAAATGACTGGGGAGTCTCGTTTATGATTGGGGCACTGGAAGGCCGCGATGTGGTGGCATCTGGTGTATCCAGGACAATAATGTCAGGATCGATAGAGGCAGGGAAAGCCGGCCCAGGGATCCCCAAATCAGCAGCATAGAGGTCAAGGTTGAACGAGTGCGGGATAACAGAATCAGGCAGATTGGTAGCGGCGTCGCGAGGTCGGGGGTCAAGCGAGCACAGGACGAACGACTGGGGAGTCTCAGGTACGAATTGGACACTGGACGGCCCGGTCGGGCGCAAGGTGGTGAAGTCCGGTGTCTCCAGGACAATGTCGGGGTCGACGGACCGAGGGAAAGCCGACCCAGAGATATCCAGATCGGGAGAATCGAAGGCGAAGCGGGACGAGCTCCGAAGAACAGAATCGGGCGTATCGGGAGTAGCAGCCCGGGGTCGGGGGGACGAGCACGGGACGTACCACTGGGGCGTCTCGGGCACCACGGAACCCGGGGCTATGGAGGGGCGCCGCTTCGCCGCGGGAGGGGTGTCGTCTTCGATGAGGATGGGGGACTCGGGGGCCCGACGCTTCGGGACGGCCGGGGACGAGGAGAATGCATCGGGGAAAGATGGAGTTGTCGCGGAGGCAATGGCAACGGCACGGGAGCGGAGGGCGGCGGGCGTGGAGGCAGCTGCGTCTTCGTCGTCCTCAACGTCGACGACGACGATGTGGGCGGCGGAGACCCGGGAGGCCATCGTCGGGGCTAGGGCGCTGTCTCCTGGGGCTTCCTCCATCGATTTGGTTGGAATGGGGAGGGGAATGGGGAATCGAGGGTTTCGGCCGGAGAAGGGAGGGTTTCCGTTTGCGAGGGTTCGAATTTCAAGGTTCCGCGTGGTGACCGATGCGGAACGGGCCGGTCGATCCATTCCACGGGACAGGAGGTCCGGCCATTTCAGCCCGTTATTTGAAAGAAGGACCGTGCTATTGCGCAACGCTCCATATTTATCGGTACGATGAAGAGGCGGTTGAGAATCTGTCCAGCAGGAGCGAGTGCTTGCAAAATTGATTCTCTTTCCGTCGGTTCTGGGAGCGTGCATATGAAACCGATCCACCATCCCACTATACCAAAGCTAACTCACACCGATCCCTCGGGAATAGTAGTTTTACAATTTTGCTGTTGCCCCGAGAGAGTGAGCATGAAGTAGATGGCATTGAATTTTACTATGTAATCACATGATTTCAAAAACTTGCATCTCCAGTTTGCAAAATCTAGACATTCCTCGGTGGTTAATTATCATGCAAATAATTGCCAGATTAAAACTTACTAACTGCCAGGTTATCACTAAATCTAGGCATAGATTCCTCACTGGTTAATTATCTTGCAAATAATTGTCAAATTAAAACTTAGTAACTACCAGGTTATCACTAAATCTAGACATGGATTCCTCACTGGTTAATTATCTTGCAAATAATTGCCAGATTAAAACTTAGTAACCGCCAGGTTATCACTAAATCTAGACATGGATTCCTCACTGGTTAATTATCTTGTAAATAATTGCCAGATTAAAACTTAGTAACTGCCAGGTTATCACTAAATCTAGACATGGATTACTCACTGGTTAATTATCTTGCAAATAATTGCCAGATTAAAACTTAGTAAATGCCAGGTTATCACTAAATCTAGACATGGATTACTCACTGGTTAATTATCTTGCAAATAATTGCCAGATTAAAACTTAGTAACTGCCAGGTTATCGCTAAATCTAAACATGGATTCCTCAATTGTTAATTATCTTGCAAATAATTGCCAGATTAAAACTTAGTAATTGTCATGTTCCTAAGCAATAGCCAGATTAAACAAAAAAAATGCAGCCCCAAAAATTGCACTCACGCATGAAAAGAGCTTGTATCACACCACACCGGCTATCAATTTCCACGAGATAAACTCAAGAAAAACTTGAACAGCAAAAGAAAACACATCAGTACTTCTCGAAAGTCACCTCTGCTGGCATCACAAAACACATCAGTACTTCTCGAACGTCACCTCTGCTGGCATCACAAAAATCAATCGATTTGTGGTTAGGGAAAGAAAACTCTCCTAGCTCGATGGAGACCTCCTCCGCGCGCGTGCATGTATCCATGTACTTGGCGGAAGCCTCCATACGGCGTGCCGGCAGCAAGCAGCGGCCTTCCGCCGACGCGAGATCTGTGGCGGAGGCCGCCTCCCTGCTATGTGTGTGTGTGTGCTCGGCGGTGCACGTCGACCTTTCCCGATGCGAGCTTGAGCCGGCAGCATCCTACCATGCTGCTTTGATCGGCGGTGGCAGGCAGCGGCCTTCTCCGATGCGAGCTCCGTGCCCCCACCCCCCCACCCCCCTCCCTCCCCCCCCCCCCCCCCCCCCCCCCCCCCCCGATTTGTGCTCTCCGGTGGGCTCCCCGCTTCATGCTCGTCGTCGGTGGAGGTATGCTGCTCCCGCTCATTAGAGGAGGCCCGACAGAGCTCTCCATGCGTCGCGTCACGCTCGTCGGCGGGGCCTAGAGCAGCCTCCCCATGCGCTGCAACACGTTCGTCCGCGGCGCCCTCCGTGCATCACACCGCGCTCATTGGGGGCAGAGGCTAATTTTTTTCCATAGCGATTTGAGAGAGATAGAGAAGTAGTAGCCAGGAGGAAGCCGTGAGGGGATAAGAGGAAGGGATAAGGACGAGAGATTTTGTCGCTCGTGATGCCTTTTTACTAATCGCGATGCCCGCGGGAGTGAACTGTGCAGCGCCTCTCTTTAGATTTTCCCAATACAGCAGCGGGCGTCTGTATTTATCCAAATGGATCAATTTACTTCGTATATTTGGAATTTGCACAATTTAACTCGTATACTTGTTCATTGAAGTTGATGAAGTTGATTTAGCCTAAAATTATGTTTGCGGTCGAATTTGAGCACACCTAGATGTGGTCGCGGGTCCCACATCTATGAGAGCAGCTGGTCCGAAAACTTGCAGGAGCCCCCTTCTACATTTAGAATATACATTTCTGCTCGTAGATATTTACACATATCCCCTTCCATATAATCCATAAGGCAGCGCACCATATCGTTGCAGTGCTCTTTAGTTTGAGATTGTCCATATGCCCTCAGATGTTGGACGATCTAGGGATAATGCTTTCAAGTATATAAAGAAGAGAAAAAGCATCGGTGGTCACAGAACTTATCTGAGATGAGTGATTTGATCACACAACTCGCAAAACGTGAAAACCCATCACTTAATTTAAGTTGGATGAGTGATTTGGTCATGAATCGACTCGTTTCAGGTTTTTTATCCGGTTCATGACCAAACCACTCATACAATGTAAGTTAAGTGTTGGGTTTTCACGTTTTGCGAGTTGTGTGACAAAATCACTCATCTCAGATAATGATTACTGGTGTTTTTTTCCTTTTTTCTGTCGAAATAGAACATCAATTGTTTCGTGTCAAATTATATGTTTTTAAATTATTAGTCTTTAAAAAGAGAAATAAATATATTTTGTTTCTATATCAGTCTTTTTTCAGAGAAAATAATGTAACAGTCTTTCGCCAACATTTAACTCTAGCCGAACAAGTTGCTGCTAAGATTTTGATGATAGAAACAATATGATGGGACATGATTTTTTATGGCTATATGTAAACCATAATATAAATTTGATTGACTTGCATAATAATATTGCTTGAGGGGTACAGAGTATATATGGGGTTACAAAACGTGTCGGCCAAGATTAGTTAAACCGACTCTAAAACAAACTCTTAACAAATCAAAACCGACTCAACATTGTCTAGTCTGACATCCCCCCACAGTCTCATCGGCGAGCGCAACGACGTTGAGACTGGATCGTATGTCAATGAATGGTACAGTAGCAAGCCCCTTGGTGAAGATGTCAGTAAATTGCGTCGTAGTTGGAACATAAAGAACACGACCTTGTCCAAGAGCAACCTTCTCGCGAACAAAATGTATGTCGATTTCAATATGTTTTGTCCTCCGATACTGAACTGGGTTTTCCGTCATATAAACTGCAGAGATATTATCACAATACACAATGGTAGCCTACTGAATTGGGCGATGAAGCTCGGCTAGAAGTTGACGCAATCATACCATTTCTGGAACCGCATGTGCAACCGCGCGGTACTCAGCCTCAGCAGATGAACGAGAAACCGTTAGCTGACGCTTAGAAGACCAAGAAATCAAATTGTTGCCAAGAAAAACACAGTAACCAGTTGTGCACCGACAAGTCTCGGGACATCCAGCCCAATCTGCATCGGAATATGTTGTCAAAGTTGTAGGGGAAGAAGAATTAATATGAAGTCAATGATCAAGAGTTCCTTTGAGATATCGAAGAATTCTTTTGACTAGATTATAATGAGGAAGGCGTGGATCATGCATGAAAAGGCATGCTTGTTGAACAGCATAGGAAATTTCGGGATGTGTAAGAGTGAGATATTGAAGTGCTCCTGCGAGACTTCGATATAGAGTGGGATCGGAGAATGATTCGCCGGTAGAAGAAAATTTAGAAGTGGTGTCGATGGGGGTACGGGATGGTTGGCAGTCCGACATGCCAGCACGAGAGAGAAGATCGAGAGTGTATTGCCGTTGAGAAAGAAAAAGGCCAGAAGAATCACGAGTTACAACAATGCCCAAAAAATGATGAAGCATACCTAGATCAGTCATAGAGAATTCGTGTTGAATACTAGAGATGATAGAGTTGAGAAAAGTTTGGGTGGAGGCTGTGAGAATAATGTCATCAATGTAAAGGAGGATATAGGCAATGTTATTATTTGATTGATAGACAAAGATAGATGTGTCGGAGAGAGAGGGAATAAACCCTAGAGTTTGGATGAATGTAGAAAAGCGCTGAAACCACGCACGAGGTGCTTGCTTCAGGCCATAGAGAGACTTTTTGAGAAGACATACATGATTGGGTGAACTAGGATCTTTGAAACCTAAAGGTTGTTGACAGTAGACAGTTTCTTGAAGAGAACCATGAAGAAAGGCGTTTTTGACATCGGGTTGATGAATAGGCCAAGAAGAGGAAACGACAATGTTAAGGACAGTGCGAATTGTGCTTGGTTTGATAACATGAGAAAATGTTTCATCATAGTCAATTCCTTGTTGTTGAGAATAGCCACGACATACCCAGCGGGCTTTGTAGCGAGAGAGAGTACCGTCGGACTGAATTTTTTGACGAAAGACCTATTTACCAGAAACAATGTTTGAATTAGAAGGATGAGGAGCTAGCTGTCAAGTATCATTGGTAACCAAAGCATGTTATTCTTCTTTCATAGCAGTGGACTAGTTGGGATCGAGAAGAGCGGATTTGTAGGATTTTGGGATAGGAGAAAGGTTGGGTTGAGCTAAGAAATTAAGACGTTTGGAGGGTAGACGAAAACCAGATTTGCCGCGGGTACGCATATTATGATCATTGGTGGGTGCTGGAATAGGAATAGCATAGGAGGGTAATTGTGGGGAGGGAGACGGATCATGCTCAGAAGTGGGTGCCGAAGAGGGAGGCGTGACAGTGGAGTTGGGAGATGCATCAGATGAGGTTGGTGACGCGGCAGGAGAATGTGCCGTGGGTGGAGAGGGTGGTGCGACGGCAGGCTGCCGTGAGGGCTCGGCAGAGCGCGCGGTAGGAGAAGTGAGCGAAACGCCCGTCGCAGCGGATGTAGGTTCGGGCGTAGGGGGTTCTGTATGGAATATTGGGATGTGAAGGGGATTAGGTGGTGTAGTTGAACGAGTCGAGGGAGAGGGATCGGTGGAGACGGAATCATGGGGATATGTATGTGTGGCAAAAGGAAAAGAGTGTTCAATGAAAGTAACGTGACGAGAGATATGAATACGACCAGAAACTGGGTCAAAACATCTATAACCTTTGTGCTCATCGGAATAACCTAGAAAAATGCAGGGTAGAGATCTAGGAGCTAGTTTATGAGGTGAAGTGACATAGGTATTTGGAAAACAGAGAAAACCGAATACTCGAAGTTCAGGATAATTGGGATGACATAGAAAGAGAGAGTAATATGGTGTGGTTTGTGAGTTAAGTTGGGAGTGACGAATGTTGAGGATATATGTGGCTGTGCGGAGAGCTTCGGCCCAAAAACATGGGGGCATAGAAGCTTGGATAAGAAGGGTTCTAATTACGTCGTTGATAGTGCAGAGAGATCTCTCAACTTTGTCGTTTTGAGGGGAAGTGTAGGGGCAGGAAAAACGGAGGAGAATGCCATGGTGGAGAAAGAAATTACGATTTTGGTTGTTGTGAAATTCTTTGCCATTATCATATTGGATGAACCGAATGGGGAGAAAGAAGTGAGTTGCAACATAGCGTTGAAAATTGAGAAATATTATGTGCACATCAGATTTTTTGCGTAAAGGAAAAGTCCATGCATAATGAGTGAAATCATCAAAGATCACAAGATAGTACTTAAAACCAGAAATACTCTCAATAGGTGACGTCCATAAATCACAATGTAATAATTCGAAGGGAAAAGTACTAGAAGAAGTAGAAGAATTGAATGGAAGACGCACATGTTTTCCTTGTTGACAAGATTCACAAACTAGAGGATTATGAGTATCACGATTACAAGGAATAGAGAAATCACTAAGGAGAGAATCTAAGACGATTTTATTGGGGTGGCCTAGACGTTGATGCCAAAGCTTGACCGAAGCAACCATAGATGAGGGTTGAGTGGCCGTGGGAACACCGTGGAGGGAGTAGAGATCTCCATCACTATTGAAGCGAGCGATCTCCGCCTTGGTTAGAAAATCCTTCACAGAAACACCAAAGGAGTCAAATTCGAGAGAAACAGGATTGTCACGAGTGAATTGTCGAACGGAGATTAAATTTTTAATGAGATCAGGTGCAACAAGAATATTACGAAGGAGGAGAGGTTTTGTGGGTGAGAGAAGTTTTGCATTACCAACACCGGAGATAGGGATAGTAGAACCATTGACAAGAGTTATAGAGGAAAAAGGGGAGGAGGAAAAATTTGACAACATATTATTCGAATAAGACATGTGACTAGAAACACCAGAATCGAAAATCCAATCGGTACCTGAGTTTACTTGAGCAGCAAAGTGGTTCATGGCCTGGATAAATGCTGCTTGGTCCCAGCTCGGTGACGAGGAAGAGGGCGGCGATGGTGCAGGCAGCGGAGCAGGTGGTGATGGCGCGTAGATCGGCATGTAGGCACCAGCAGACATCGAAGGAGGGGCTGGAGCGTTGTACTGCTGGTAAGTCAGACCAGACATGTAGGTCGGTGCAGTCATGTAGGCTTGGTGCGGAGGGCGAGCGCCGAGGAGGCCCGAAGAGCCGGCGTGGGGGCGCATGCCCGGCGTCCAGGCACCAGAGTAGCCGAGGGAGCACCAATCAGAGAGGGCGCGATCCAGGGCATGGGCCAGGCCTGGACAAGCCTTGTCCACGGGTCGTGCATTGGGCGCCAGCTAGGAGACGTAGGAGGTGCTGGGGCTAGAGGCGTCGGGCCGCTGGGAGGAGTCGTGGGTGGTCGAGGCGGCTGGAAGGTAGGGTTTTTGTCCCTGTAGTTCGGACTAGGGCGCCACCCCGGAGGTGGCTGCACTGGTGACGGAGGAGGCAGCGCAGGAGCAGCAGGAGGTCGCTGGATCGTGGCGAAAACTTGATGGCACGCCTCTTTATTTGCGAGGGCACGGCCGGCCCACTGCAGCATAGATCGGACCTCGGCGAAGGTAGGACGGGGCCGCATCATGGGAATAAAGGAGGCCTGCTTTTCGAAGCAGTCACCGAGCCCGACGAGGAGGATATTGATCAGTTGACGGTCGTCGACTGGGTCGCCGAGCTCTTGGAGTTCATCGGCGATCGTCTTGAGCTTTTGACAGTAGACGCCGACGGGATAGTCACCTTGGACGGTGTTGCGGAGCTCGGTTTGGAGGGTGTTGACGCGGGCATCGGCGTTGTCTTGGAAGAGCTGTCGGAGGGCCACCCAGAGGGCGGATGCGCTGGTGGCATCGTGAAACACGAGATTGAAGATCTTAGTAGACACCCGCTGGTAGATCCATTGGATAATGGCGAGGTCGTCCTTGGCCCAGCGAGGATCTATAGGCCGGGGAACGGCATGGTCAGCGAAGTGGTCGAGAAGATTGCACCGACCGAGATGAACCTCGAAAAGATGACGCCAATGGTAGTTGTAGGGTTCGCAGCATAGAAAATAAAAAATTTCCTACGATGTGAACTATATACCAAGATCTATCTACTAGATACAAACAACGGGCGGATGTATATCCGTAGAGAACATACCCTTGAAGACCTACAAAGCTTAACGAGTTCAACTCGTGGTTGATGTAGACGATCTCTTGCCGATCTCAAGATCGAGAGGAAGTCCTAGCGCCGCAAATCAGCAGCGCATCCGTGCTCGCACACACGTTCGAGGCACCGAGCAACCTCCGCCTCCTCGCTCCAGCGATGCAGCGGAAGCACAACTCTTTCTTGCCGAATAGCCACCGGGAACATGTATCTCGCTAGTCCGAGACCATGGGGGATAAATTCTAGAGGGGGAGAGAGATCCTTCACGAGGAGGTGTGAGAGACAAGTGAGGAGGGGGGATCCTTTTATAGGAGGAGGGGGGCACCCAAGGGGGTGGCCGCCGGCCATGGGGGCTGCCCCCTCCCCTCCTTCATTCATGTGGGTGGACACTCCACTCACAAAATGCCCTTTAAAATCCCTCCACTCAAAAATCCACTCAAATTCCCATTAAATTTCCACCAAATTTAATGCAAACTCTCATTAAATAAAACTCTTTTATTTTATTCAGAATTTTGTTAATTAATTTAATGACAAACATTCACAAATAACCCCTTGCTAGAATTCTATTTCACATGCATAACCACTTTATGCAATTTCACCCGAAAACTTGTTTCGGTATCTAGTGAAATAAATTCCTGCGCTTGTTCATTCTTTCGGCATGAAGCATTTGCTCCAATTGGATGTCGGTGTCTCTTAAGTGTGTCACCCTACGGTTCGTGAATAATGCGGACATGATCGAGACCCCTCTCGGATCAATAATCAGAAGCGGGATCTGGAGACCCATACTGACTCCCACACATTCAACGATGACTTTCTTGTGATCGTCGGAACCTTTTACGCTAGTATCTTAATCCCTTTGTTTCACGATATATTACATGTCCGAGATTCGATCATCAGTATCTCCATACCTAGTTTGATCTCGTTACCGACATGCACTCTTTTCTCGTTCCTGTGATATAACATTCTAGTGATCAAATCACTTGCTTGCAAGCTAATCAATGTGATATCACCGAGAGGGCCCAGAGTATATCTATCCGTCATCGGGATGAACAAATTCCACTCTCGATCCATGAGCCTCAACATAACACTTTATTAGTTCTGAATCCATCTTTATAATCACCCTGTTACGGTGTGACGTTTGATGTTATCAAGAAACTCTTCCGGTGTTAGTGATTGACATGATCTCATGGTCTAAGGATTAGGATCACTTCGTAAGTTGTTATAGCAATATAAACTCAATGACTTTGATTGTAATGCTATACTTCGGATGAATGTTCATCACACCATTACACTAATGTTGTGATCCCGTTATTAACAACATCCAATGTCCATGATCAGGAAACCTTGATCATCTTGTTAATCAACGAGCTAGTTTATGAGAGAGGCATAACTAGGAACTTTCTGTTTGTTTATTTTAAACACACATGTATTAATGTTTCTGTATTAATACAATTATAGCATGCAAAATAAACATCTATCATATACTTGGAATACACATAATAAACACTTTATTATTGCCTCTCAGGGCATATTCCCTTCAGTCTCCCACTTGCACTAGAGACAATAATCTAGTTATATAGTGATAAATCTAACACCCATTGAGTTCTGGTGTTGATCATGTTTTGCTCTAGGGAGAGTTTTAGTCAACGGATCTGCTACATTGAGATCCGTATGTACTTTACAAATCTTTATATCTCCATCCTTGACATTCTCGCGGATGGAGTGAAACCGGCGCTTAATATGCTTGGAATGCTTGTGAGACCTTGGCTCTTTGGCATTGGCAATGGCACCATTGTTGTCACAATAGATCACCATTGGGTCCAACGCGTTTGCCACCACTCCTAGTTCGGATATGAACTCCTTCATCCAAACTGCTTCATGAGCCGCTTCTGAAGCAGCAACATATTCGGCCTCCGTTGTTGATCCCGCTACCACAGGTTGTTTGGAGCTCCTCCAACTAACCGCTCCGCCATTCATGAGAAATACGTATCCGGATTGAGACTTAGAGTCATCCGGATCGGTGTCAAAGCTAGCGTCGACATAACACTTAGCGACGAGCTCTTCTTCACCTCCGTATACAAGAAACATATCCTTAGTTCTTCGTAAGTACTTAAGGATATTCTTGACCGCTATCCAGTGTTCCGAACCTGGATCCGATTGGTACCTACTAGTCAAACTAATAGCATGTGCCACATCCGGTCTTGTACATAGCATGGCGTACATTATAGAGCCTATGGCTGAAGCATAGGGGACTTTGTCCATTATCTCTCTTTCTTCCGCCGAAGCCGGACTTTGAGTCTTACTCAATGTCTTGCCTTGCAACATAGGTAAAAACCCCTTCTTACTTCCGTCCATTTTAAACTTCTTTAAAATCTTATCAAGGTATGTACTTTGTGATAGCCCTATTAGGCGCCTAGATCTATCTCTATAGATCTTTATGCCTAATATGTATGACGCTTCACCTAGGTCCTTCATTGAAAATTTGCTGTTTAGATAACTTTTAACACTGTTTAAAAGATCTATATCATTTCCGATCAATAATATGTCATCCACATATAATATCAGAAATGCCACATTGCTCTCACTCACTTTCTTGTAAATACAAGCTTCTCCATAAGTTTGGACAAATCCAAACTCTTTGATCACCTCATCAAAGCGGAGATTCCAACTTCGTGATGCTTGCTTCAATCCATAGATGGATCGCTGAAGCTTGCACACCTTGTTAGCATCCTTAGGATCGACAAAACCCTTTGGTTGTATCATATACAACTCTTCCTCAATATTACCATTGAGAAACGCGGTTTTTACATCCATCTGCCATATCTCATAATCGAAATATGCATCAATTGCTAACATAATCCTAACTGACTTTAGCATCGCTACGGGAGAGAATGTCTCATCGTAGTCAACTCCTTGAATTTGTCGAAACCCCCTTGCGACAAGTCGAGCTTTATAGACGGTCACATTACCATCAGCATCAGTTTTCCTTTTGAAAATCCATTTGTTCTCCACGGCCTTTCGGTCGTGAGGTAATTCCACCAAGTTCCAAACTTGATTTTCATACATGGATTCCATCTCGGATTTCATGGCTTCTAACCATTTGTTGGAATCCGGGCTCATCATCGCTTCTTCATACGTCGCAGGGTCATCATTTTCATCAACCATGAAATTCATGACAGGATTTCCGTACAGCTCGGGAGCTGCACGCGTCCTGTTTGACCTGCGAGGTTCGGTAGTACTCTCTTTTGGAGTTTCATGATCATTATCATTAGTTCCCTCTTCAACAGGTGGAGCCAACTCTGGAACAACTTCCGGTGCTGCGCTACTCGCCATACTTTGAAGAGAAGGTTCCACAACCTCTTCGAGTTCTACCTTCCGACTACTCACACCTTTCGCGAGAAACTCTTTCTCTAGAAAGGATCCATTCTTGGCAACAAAAACCTTGCCCTCGGATCTGTGATAGAAGGAATACCCAATAGTTTCTTTAGGGTATCCTATGAAGACGCATTTTTCCGCTTTGGGTTCGAGTTTATCCGGTTGAAGTTCCTTCACATAAACATCGCATCCCCAAACTTTAAGAAATGACAGCTTAGGTTTGTTTCCAAACCACAATTCATACGGTGTCTTTTCAACGGATTTAGATGGTGCCTGATTTAAAGTGAATGCAGCAGTTTCTAGTGCATAACCCCAAAATGACAACGGCAAGTCCGTCAGAGACATCATAGATCGAACCATATCTAATAAACTACGATTACGATGTTCCGACACACCATTTCGTTGTGGTGTTCTGGCAGGTGTGAGTTGTGAAACAATTCCACACTCTTTCATGTGAGTGCTAAACTCGTAACTTAGATACTCACCTCCACGGTCGGACCGTAGAAATTTGATCTTTCTATTACGATGATTTTCCACTTCATTCTGAAATTCCTTGAACTTTTCAAAAGTTTCAGACTTGTGTTTCATCAAGTAGATATAACCGTATCTACTCAAATCATCCGTGAAAGTAACAAAATAACGATATCCACCTCGCGCCGACACACTCATTGGACCACATACATCAGAATGTATGATTTCCAATAAATCTGTCGCCCGTTCCATTGAACCGGAAAACGGCGTTCTAGTCATCTTGCCCATAAGGCATGGCTCACATGTATCAAATGATTCATAATCAAGTGATTCCAAAAGTCCATCCGAATGGAGCTTCTTCATGCGTTTAACGCCAATATGACCTAGACGGCAGTGCCACATATATGCGGATATATCATCATTAAGTTTAATCCTTTTAGCATCAACATTATGAATATGTGTAACATTATCATCGAGATCTAATAGAAATAAACCATTCATCATCGGTGCATGACCATAAAAGATTTCATTCATATAAATGGAACAACCATTGTTCTCGGATTTAAATGAATAACCACTTCGCATCAAACACGATCCAGATACAATGTTCATGCTCAGTGCAGGCACCAGATAACATTTATTCAAGTTTATAACTAATCCCGACGGTAAGTGGAGAGGCAGCGTTCCGACGGCGATCACATCAACGCTTGATCCATTGCCGACACGCATCTTGACCTCACCCCTTGCTAGCGGTCGCTTGTTCCGCAGCCCCTGATTCGAGTTACAAATATTAGCAACTGAACCGGTATCAAATACCCAGGTGCTACTGCGAGCACTAGTCAAGTACACATCAATAACATGTATATCATATATACCTTTGTTTGCCTTGTCGGCCTTCTTGTCTGCCAGATACTTGGGGCAGTTGCGCTTCCAGTGGCCAGTCCCCTTACAATAGTAGCACTCGGAATCAGACTTAGGTCCAACTCGGGGTTTCTTTTCAGGCGTGGCAACAGGCTTGCCGCCATTACTTCCCTTCCGTTTTCCCTTCTTGTCTTTCTTGAAACCAGTGTTCCTATTGATCATCAACAATTGATGTTCCTTTTTGATCTCCACTTCTGCAGTTTTAAGCATTGACAGAAGCTCGGGGAGAGACTTCTTCATGCCTTGCATATTATAGTTCATCACGAAGCTCTTATAGCTAGGTGGCAGAGACTGCAGAACACGATGGATGCCTAAGTCAATGGGAATCGATATTCCCAAGGACACAAGCTTATCGGCGTAACCCGACATCTTGAGTACATGCTCACTAACGAAGCTGTGCTCTTCCATCATGCAGCTAAAGAACTTTTCTGAAGCGTTGTAGCTCTCTACAGCAGCATGTGTGTCTAAAATCATTTTCAACTCACCCATTGTATAAAATGCATTGCCGTTTTCGAAACGCTTTCGAAGTTCCGGCTCTAGCCCATACAATATGCCGCAATGAACTAAGTTGTGGTCCTCCTGACGAGTCTGATAGACATTCTTCTCCTCGTCACGGGCATCATCTAAAGGTGGGGGGCCTAACGGCGCTTCTAGCACATATTGCTTTTGTGCAGCAGAGAGGAGAATCCTCAAATTCATGGCCCATTCGGTAAAGTTGCTACCGTTCGTTGCTAGTTTCTCTTTCTCCATGAACACATTGAAATTAAAAGCAGGTGGTGCCATCTACAACAGAATTTGTAAAGTTTAGACTAAGTGTATGATAGATCGAGTTCAACTAATCGAATGAACTCCCACTCAAAAACGACATCCCTCGTGCCTTTTTGGTGATTACATGAACCAAATCCACTACACCAAGTCCGATCATCACGTGAGTCGGTATAGCTTCAAAGGCGAGCATCAAATGGGCATCATATCAACTATATGACTCATGCTTAACCTTTCGGTCCGTGTTCCGAGGCCATGTTTGTACATGCTAGGCTCGCCAAGTTAGAACCTTAGTATTCGCGTGTGTAACTGTTTTACACCCGAAATATGGTCGTGGATCCAAGAACACCCGATCATCACGTGATGTCTTGGAGCGACGAAAACATAATCGGTGCATACTAAAGGAAGAACACATTCTTATCTTGATATTTAAATGAGGGATCATCTTATTATGCCAACAAAGCGCTAAACAAGCAATATAAGATGCTATCAAACATCATAT
Organism: Avena sativa; assembly: GCA_916181665.1. Taxonomy (NCBI): domain Eukaryota; kingdom Viridiplantae; phylum Streptophyta; class Magnoliopsida; order Poales; family Poaceae; genus Avena; species Avena sativa. The sequence continues at coordinate 395,826,139 of OV702280.1, read as the reverse complement.
GTTTATTAGTGAAATTATATGGTTCCCGCAGATGATCTCTATCATGTGCATCGTGGTATGATCACTATCATACCTATATGTGTAAATCCAAGGTCTATGGATATTACACGCTATGTGTGTTGTAAGAGTATCATCTCATACTTCTACTTACAACACTACCATATCATAACACTAGCCCAGCAACAATCTAAACTAGACGCCTCTAATTTATCCATTGCAAGTTTTACGTGGCTTAGGGCTTTCGAGATAGAACCGTTCTTACCTACGAACATGAACCACAACGAGGATAATCAAATTGTTGACAACTCGCTTGCAAAATAGATATTGACTATAGTAGGAGAGACAGACACCCGCTAGCCACTTATGCAAACTAGTTGCATGTCAAGCGTGGAACAGGTCTCATGTGCGAGGACATGTAAAGTTTGTCCGGGCCGCTTCATCCCACTATGCCACCAATATCCAAAATTACAACAAAGGAGCAACAACATGATCATCATCGCCCACATACTCATATGTGTACTACCCGTGTAAAGTATCTACGCATAGATCCGGCTCTGATACCACTGTAGGGTTCGCAGCATAGAAAACAAAAATTTTCCTACAATGTGAACTATATACCAAGATTTATCTACTAGATACAAACAACGGGCGGATGTATATCCGTAGAGAACATACCCTTGAAGACCTACAAAGCTTAACGAGTTCAACTCGTGGTTGATGTAGACGATCTCTTGCCGATCTCAAGATCGAGATGAGGTCCTAACGCCGCAAATCAGCAGCGCATCCGTGCTCGCACACACATTCGAGGCACCGAGCAACCTCCGCCTCCTCGCTCCAGCGATGCAGCAGAAGCACAACTCTTTCTTGCCGAATAGCCACCGGGAACATGTATCTCGCTAGTCCGAGACCATGGGGGATAAATTCTAGAGGGGGAGAGAGATCCTTCACGAGGAGGTGTGAGAGACAAGTGAGGAGGGGGGATCCTTTTATAGGAGGAGGGGGGCACCCAAGGGGGTGGCCGACGGCCATGGGGGCTGCCCCCTCCCCTCCTTCATTCATGTGGGTGGACACTCCACTCACAAAATGCCCTTTAAAATCCCTCCACTCAAAAATCCACTCAAATTCCCATTAAATTTCCACCAAATTTAATGCAAACTCTCATTAAATAAAACTCTTTTTATTTTATTCAGAATTTTGTCAATTACTTTAATGACAAACATTCACAAATAACCCCTTGCTAGAATTCTATTTCACATGCATAACCACTTTATGCAATTTCACCCGAAAACCTGTTTCGGTATCTAGTGAAATAAATTCCTGCGCTTGTTCATTCTTTCGGCATGAAAAATTTGCTCCAATTGGATGTCGGTGTCTCTTAAGTGTGTCACCCTACGGTTCGTGAATAATGCGGACATGATCGAGACCCCTCTCGGATCAATAATCAGAAGCGGGATCTGGAGACCCATACTGACTCCCACACATTCAACGATGACTTTCTTGTGATCGTCGGAACCTTTTACGCTAGTATCTTAATCCCTTTGTTTCACAATATATTACATGTCCGAGATTCGATCATCGGTATCTCCATACCTAGTTTGATCTCGTTACCGACATGCACTCTTTTCTCGTTCCTGTGATATAACATTCTAGTGATCAAATCACTTGCTTGCAAGCTAATCAATGTGATATCACCAAGAGGGCCCAGAGTATATCTATCCGTCATCGGGATGAACAAATTCCACTCTCGATCCATGAGCCTCAACATAACACTTTATTAGTTCTGAATCCATCTTTATAATCACCCTGTTACGGTGTGACGTTTGATGTTATCAAGAAACTCTTCCGGTGTTAGTGATTGACATGATCTCATGGTCTAAGGATTAGGATCACTTCGTAAGTTGTTATAGCAATATAAACTCAATGACTTTGATCGTAATGCTATACTTCGGATGAATGTTCATCACACCATTACACTAATGTTGTGATCCCGTTATTAACAACATCCAATGTCCATGATCAGGAAACCTTGATCATCTTGTTAATCAACGAGCTAGTTTATGAGAGAGGCATAACTAGGAACTTTCTGTTTGTTTATTAAACACACATGTATTAACGTTTCCGTATTAATACAATTATAGCATGCAAAATAAACATCTATCATATACTTGGAATACACATAATAAACACTTTATTATTGCCTCTCAGGGCATATTCCCTTCAGTAGTAGTTATGCTTTGGTAGATCTAAAGTGATTGGAATAAATGGGCTAACATCTGAGATTGTATCGGCATAGTGGATAGTTGGGATGGTAGGAGAGGGTAGAGCAAGGGAGTTGTTGGAGGTTTGGCCGGCGTCACCCAGGGAAGCAGCGGCGGCGACCTTTTTGGTGAAGTAGTCGGGAGGTGGAGGAGGGGGAGGAGGGGGCGGCGTTGGTGGCGGCGCCATGCCCTAGGATCTAATTGTCTAATACTATGTAAATTTTATTGACTTGCATAATAATATTGCTTGAGGGGTACAAAGTATATATGGGGTTACAAAACTTGTCGGCCAAGATTACTTAAACCGACTCTAAAACAAAATCTTAACAAATCAAAACCGACTCAACATTGTCTAGTCTAACACATAATAAAGTTTGAACTCCAATTTATTTGGAGGGTGCGAAGAAATAAACCTGAAAATAAAAATAGTGGCCAGCATTGAAATATCGCCATTCACTTAGACTTTGTATTTTATAGACCTCCAAATGACTGACTTTGAAAATGCGACCCATATTACTTGACTTGGATTTGTTATTTAAAAACTTTGACTATGAGTATATTTTTTATTTCAAAGAGTGATAACAAAACTTATTTGAGATGAGTGATTTGGTCACACAACTCACAAAACGTGAAAACATATCACTTAACTTATGTTGGATGAGTGGTTTGGTCATCAACCGACTTGAAAAACCGATTCTGAGCCGGTTCATGACCAATTCACTCATCCAACATAAGTTAAGTGAGGGGTTTTCATGTTTTGCGAGTTGCATGACCAAATCACTCATCTCAGATAAGTTATGTGACCACTGGTGCTTTTTTCTCTATAAAGAACATGATTTGGGGTAGAATTCAAGGACGGATGAATAGATTGTTATTAGCTGGGGGATGTTCTTATCACGTCATTTTCCAGGCAATTCCTATTTTCTCCATGGCATGCTTTTGACTATCAAGAGTTTTATGCATCCATATAAATGCATTGTTGAGGAAGTTCTGTTGGGAAAGTCGAGAGGGAGAAAGAAAAACTTGTTGTGTCTCATGGAGGGAGATGTGCAAAACCAAAGGTATGGGAGGTTTAGGGTCTAGGGACAAACTTTTCAACCTTGTTTTACTCAGCATGGAAAGGATGGTGAATATTGCAAAATCTAGAGGCTCTAAGTGTGAGGATTCTGGAGGCACGATACTACCGTATTTAGGACTTGCTTGCAATTGAGGTTGGGAGTGGATCTTCTCAGATTTGGCAAGCAATTCATGAAGGCGTACATGTCATTAAACAAGGGTCGATGAGTAAGATCGGGATGGGGGAGACAACGCACCCATGGAATGATCAATAGATTCCAAGAGAAGGTATATTGCAGCCGATTTGACCATGTTTAACTGATCCACCACGATGTGTTGCAGACTTTCTCGACATAAGAATCGACAGGTGGAGGGAGGACAAACTGCGGTATTGTTTTATGTCGATGGATGTCGAAGCTATTCTGGAGATGTCGATCGGCAACAGTAGGCTACAAGACTTTTGGGCCTGGCATTATGATCGGATGGGTGTGTTCTCCGCCAGGTATGCTTACAAGGAGCTTAATACGAGAGGGTGAAAAGGGAGGTGTGGCTAAAAGGTAGTGCTACGAGCTCGGAAAATGCTCATCTCGAGAAACAGTGGACTTCTCACTCTATCACGTGCAGGTTCCATCGAAGGTGCGGATGTTTCTTTGGAGACTATTGAAGCAGTCGCTACCCCCAACGATGTACGACGCCATAGGCATATGTCAGAGCAGGACAACTGTCAATTTTGCGTAGCCCAAGATTCATGGAGACATATACTTATTGACTACAACATGTCGATGTGTGTGTGTGATTTGGAAGATGAGGAGATTACAGAGCATTTAAACATCTCCGAGGAAGGGGATGCCAGAGAATGGCTAGCAACGATGATTGCCATGTTGAAGAAGGAGGATCAAGAGAGTTTTTTTGTTACCCTACAGGACATCCATGAGGATGTGTACCAGAGCCCTCTCTCGGTACACAATTTTGTTTAGAGCTTCGTCGCGGAATTACAGTAGGAGACCAGGGTGAACAAGCATACGTTGGCCACACTGAATGCAGGCTCACTGGGGTGGATCCCACCTCCCAGGGAATGACTACAATCAATGTTGATATGGTAGTGGGAAAGAATATTGGATGTGGTTCTGTTGCGGCTGTTGCAAGTTATGATGTCGGACATTTCTTGGGAGATCCAATGGTCGTCTTCCATGGAAAAACTTTTGCCGAGACCATGGAGGCTCTTGCATGTCGCGAGGCGACGACCCTCACATGATACATCAATGAGCACCGAGTCCGGGTCACGGGTGACTATAGAAACATGATTAAGATCTTGGAAGAAGGATCAATGGGTGTCTACGTCTTGACCATATGGGAAATCAGTGAGGATAAGAAAGATTTTAAGGTGCTTAACTTCTGCCCTGAAGGGCAAAAGTTCAAAAAAATAAGCCCACAAGCTAGCTAGGAATGTAGTGTTAGATGATCATGACCGCCAAGTTTGGTTTTTGGCGCCACGAGATGGTGTTTATATCCCCATGGTTTTGTTGTTTTAAATAAATGGCGATTAACCCTACAAAGTTAGCGCAAGGCCACTATTAAAAGCAAAAGCGAACGTGGTGGTTTGGGAATAATTACCCAAGAGGGCTTCATGTTGACGATCATACTTTTATATGGGGACCAAGTTGGCTATAATCACCTATATGGGACCAAGTCGCTGCAAAACTATCTAGAGGGACTTTCGGGGTGAATGCGATCACCTATACGGGACCAACTCACAATGGTTAGGCGAACGCCTCCCGACCAATCCTAAACCGTCACCACTCTTACTGTGGTAACGTGTGCTCTTCTTTGTTTTTCTACTAACATTACTACCCCTAACTTGTTATTACTTCTTTCACATAACATGAGCAAAGGTGCTATCATCAATAGTATAGTGTGTGTCACGTAGGTGTTTGGTTGCTCGTTTTCTGTTTCTTGCATGAGACGGGAAGAAATAAGGGCGTTTGGTTCCACACGTACAGAGAAATATTTGTATCGCACGAGTTTTAAAGCGCCCCTCAGCTTGGCCCTGGAGAAACGCCCAAATCGGGTGTTTTCACGGAACCAAGTTCTCATGCTCGGGAGATAAGTGTTAGATGTATATATTTGTATATTGTAGTTTCCTCATATGTTAGGGGGTTTCCTGCATATTTGCACCTGTACCTGTATTATATATTGTGGCCTTTGGCCCCCAGAGGAATACAAGTTGCCTATTCCTAACATGGTATCAGAGCCACGTTAGCGCCGTCCTCTTTCTCGCAACTTCGTCGGCCGCCACCGTCCCTGTCGTCGTCGCCGCCGGTCGCCGCCCGTTTTGCCCCGTTTTCAGATCTGGATCAATTTGGGTGTGCCTGATCTGGATTTGCCTGACCTGATCGAGATCCAAATCGTCATCCATCCATCACGCGGGATCGAACTGCAACTCTCTGGATCGATAACTGTACTGCCTGATCAATTCCTAGAGCTAGCTGATCGATTCATGTACTGTACGCCTGCCAGATCGATTCCTGGAGCTAGCTAGCTAGCTGATCGATTCCTGTACTTGATCAAACTCAAGCGCACCTCGCGCCGGATCCAGCTAGCTCCACGTGCGTCCACTGCGACGCCTCTTCGTCCCTGGATCGCGTCCACGCGCGCCCGTCGCCTCTGCTGCTTCGCTTGCCCGCCCCGTCCGGCCCGGCTGTTCGGCCCGGCTCCGCCCGCCCTGGCCCCGCCGGCCGTCCGTCGTCGCTCCGTGCTCTGTCTGCCGGCCGTTTGACGGGACTGCTGCTGTTCTTCGTCGTTCCCGATTGGATCTGAGGGTTGACCTTAAAAAAAGAGAGAGAGAGATGTCTTCTGCGTCGGGCTATGTTGCGATTCCTCGCTGCCCGGTGATCTTCGATGGTGCGAATTATCCTGATTTCGCCGCCTTTATGCGCGTTCACATGCGCGGTCTCCGTCTTTGGGGTGTGCTCTCCGGCGAGGTCTCCTGTCCGTCGTGCCCCCTGCTCCTGTGGCTCCTCTTCCGCCGACGCCGATTGTTCTCGGTGCTGATGCTTCTCAGGAGGCCAAGAATGCTGCTCAGAGTGCCGATGATAGTGCTGTTGCTGCTTATGAACTGAAGTTCAAACAGTACTCTACTGATCTCGAGACCTATCGCCACGCTCTGACTGCCTACACTCAGTGGGTCGATGAGGATGCTCGTGCTGCTGCTATTCTCACATCCAGTGTTCTGCCCCAGTATGCTGCTGAGTTCATGAGTCTCCCTACTCCTGCCACTCAGTGGGCACATCTTCGTCAGTGCTATCAGCCGTCTGGGGATGCTCTTTACCTGTCCGTGGTTCGCCAGGAGCATGCTCTTCAGCAGGGTGATTCCACTATTGATGAGTTCTATACTCAGAGTGCTGCTATCTGGCGTCAGCTTGATTCTCTCCATACTGCTGTTTGTGGCACATGCTCGTGCTGCCAGATTGTGCGCTCGGATTTGGAGTTTCACCGCATCTATGAGTTTATGTCTCGGCTCGGCCAGGAGTTTGAGCCCCGGCGTGCTCAGCTGAATGCTCGTGGTCGTGTTCCGCTCTGTGAGGTGTTGTCTGAGCTTCGGGCTGAGGAGACCCGTCTCCATGGTGCGGGTCTTCTTGTGGTTCCATCTGTGCTTGCTACTCGTGGTCCTCCTATGCCGTCTGCTCCCCTGACCCAGCCGCGGTCCTCTGTGCCGCCGCCGATACTTCCCACTCCTCCAGGTCAGGGTCAGAGTCAGCACCAGCAGTCTCAGGGTCAGAGTCAGCACCAGCAGGCTCGTGGTCAGGGTCGCCGTGATTCTCTTCGTCACTGCTCTTACTGTCACAAGGATGGCCACACTTGGGCCACATGTTATACACGGGATCCCAGTTTACGTCAGCAGCACCAGATGGATCATGGGCAGTCGGTTCCTTCCGGATCTTCAGCAGTTGCTCTCTCCGATCAGGACATTATCAGGAGTCTTCGCGGTCTGCTTGCTGCTACAGGCTCTTCTTCGACAGACACTGCTGGTTCTGTGACTGATTCTCAGGCACTGCGCGACCACCACCTTCTACACAGTCAGGTACGTCCCCATGGTATCTGGATTCTGGAGCTTCCTTTCATATGACCTCGGAGTCTTCTTTTCTGTTTGCTCTTCGTTCTCTTCCTTCTCCTGTCCGTGTTTTCACGGCTGATGGTACCTCTCTTCCTGTTTCTTCTACTTCTTCTTTTTCTGTTCCTGATATTTCTCATGTCCCTCTTCTTAAGATGAATCTGTTCTCTGCTAGCCAGCTTACTGACTTTGGTTGTCGCGTCATTCTTGATGCTGATTCTTGTGTTGTTCTGGACCGTCGCACACAGGCCCTGGTTGGAGCTGGCCCTCGCAGCCGTGATTCTTCAGGGCTTTGGGAGTTAGACTGGCTTCGTGTTCCTTCCGCTGCCACTTCATCTGTCAGTTCTTCTCCGGTCGTCGCCTCTGCTACCAGCTCCTTTCAGCAGTGGCATCATCGTCTTGGTCACCCTTGTGACTCTCGCCTGTCGTCATTAGTTCATCGTGGTCTTCTGGGTCTGTCTCAGGAGATGGGTCTTTACATTGTCAGGGCTGTAGGTTGGGCAAACAGATTTAGCTTCCCTACCCTACTAGAGCGTCTGTATCTCAGTGACCTTTTGATTTAGTTCATTCCGATGTTTGGGGTCCGACTCCTTTTGCTTCAAAAGGGGGCCATCGCTACTATATTCTATTCATCGATGATTTTTCTCGGTACACTTGGTTGTATTTTATGCGCTCTCGTAGTGAAGTGCGCTCCATATATCAGCGTTTTGCGGCCATGGTCCACACTCAATATTCTACACCCATTCGCGTGTTTCGTGCTGATTCTGCTGGTGAGTATATCTCCTAGATGTTGTGTAGTGTTCTTGCTGAACAGGGCACCCTTGCTCAGTTCTCCTGTCCTGGCGCACATGCCCAAAATGGCGTTGCTGAGCGTAAGCATCGCCATCTTCTTGAGACCACTTGTGCCATGATGATTGCTTCTTCCCTTCCTCCGCATTTCTGGGCTAAGGTTGTTGCTACGTCGGCTTACCTCATCAATATTCAGCCTTCTGCTGCTCTGCAGGGTGGTATCCCTCTTGAGCGCCTATCTGGACAGTCTCCAGACTACTCCATGCTTTGCTTGTTTGGTTGTGTTTGCTATGTTCTCCTTGCTCCTCGCGAACGCACCAAACTGACTGCTCAGTCTGTTGAGTGTGTCTTCCTTGGATACAGTGATGAGCATAAGGGTTATCGCTGTTGGGACCCCGTTGGTCGTCGGATGCGTATCTCTCGTGATGTTACTTTTGATGAGACGCGTCCTTTCTATCCTCGTCCCACCGCTGGTACCTACCCGGTGGAAGATATCTCTTTTCTTCTCTTTCCTGACACACCTCCTTCTACTCCTATTGTGTCTTCTTCAGGATCTCCTCCCCCTGATGTCTCTTCTTCGACACCGTCCGCCTCTGCTCCGTCTAGTTCTCCTAGTTCTCCTCGTTCTTCGGTGTCTTCCTCTGTTATACCTTCTTCTTCATCGTCGTCTCCTGAGTTGTCTTCCTCTGATGAGCTTCCCTCTACTCGTCCTGTTCGTCAGCGTCGTGCCCCCAACTGTTACTCTCCCAGTCAGTATGGTCTTTCTGTTGCCTCCGAGACGACTTCTTATCGGGATGCTGAGCATCATCCTGAATGGCAGCTGGCCATGGCTGAGGAGATTGCTGCGCTTGAGCGCACTAGCACCTGGGATCTTGTTTCTCCCCCTCCCGATGTTCGTCCTATCACGTGTAAGTGGGTCTATAAGATTAAGACCCGCTCTGATGGATCTCTTGAGCGCTATAAAGCGCGTCTTGTGGCTTGTGGTTTTCAGCAGGAGCATGGTCGTGACTATGATGAGACCTTTGCTCCTGTGGCTCATATGACCATTGTGCGTACTCTTCTTGTTGTTGCTTCTGTTCGTCACTGGTCTGTGTCCCAGCTTGATGTTTAGAACGCCTTTCTCAATGGTGAGTTGAGTGAGGAGGTTTATATGCAGCCTCCTCCTGGGTATTCTGTTCCCGAGGGGATGGTTTGTCGTCTTCGACGTTCTCTTTATGGCCTCAAACAGGCCCCTCGTGCCTGGTTTGAGCGCTTTGCTTCTGTAGTGACTGCTGCTGGTTTCTCCCCTAGTTCTCATGATCCAGCGCTGTTTGTTCACACTTCTCCTCGTGGACGCACTCTTATTCTTCTCTATGTTGATGATATGATCATTACTGGTGATGATTATGAGTATATCGCCTTTGTTAAGGCTCGTTTTCGTGATCAGTTTCTTATGACTGATCTTGGTCCTCTTCGCTACTTTCTTGGGATTGAGGTTTCCTCCACTTCTGATGGCTTTTACATCTCCCAGGAAAAGTATATTCAGGATCTTCTTGCTCGTGCTGCTCTTGGGGATGAGCGCACTGTTGAGACCCCTATGGAGCTTAATGTTAAGCTTCAACCTACTGATGGTGGTCCTCTTCCTGATCCGACGCATTATCGTCATCTTGTCGGGAGTCTTGTTTATCTTGCTGTCACTCGTCCTGACATCTCTTATCCTGTTCATATTCTGAGTCAGTTTGTTTCTGCTCCTACCACTGTTCACTATAGTCATCTGCTCCGTGTTCTTCGTTATCTTCGTGGTACGATCACTCGTCGCCTTTTCTTTCCGCATTCCAGCTCCCTCCAGCTCCAGTGCTATTCGGATGCTACGTGGGCGAGTGATCCTTCGGATCGCCGTTCACTCTCTGCTTACTGTGTGTTTCTTAGTGGTTCGCTCATTGCTTGGAAGACGAATAAACAGACAGCAGTTTCCCATTTGAGTGTTGAGGCTGAGTTGCATGCTATGGCCTTGTTGACTGTTGAGGTGACCTGGTTACGGTGGTTACTTGCGGATTTTGTGGTCTCTATTACCACACCCACTCTGGTTTTGTCTGACAGTACAGGTGTTATTAGTGTTGCACGTGATCCGGTCAAGCATGAGCTTACCAAGCATATTGGTGTTGATGCTTTCTATACACGTGCTCAGGTGCAGGCTCAGGTTGTTGCGCTTCAGTATGTGCCTTCAGATTTACAGTTGGCGGATTTCTTTACGAAGGCACAGACCAGAGCGCAGCATGATTTCTTACTCTCCAAACTCAGTGTTGTGGATCCACCATGAGTTTGAGGGGGGGGTGTTAGATGTATATATTTCTATATTGTAGTTTCCCCATATGTTAGGGGGTTTCCTGCATATTTGCACATGTACCTGTATTATATATTGTGGCCTTTGGCCCCCAGAGGAATACAAGTTGCCTATTCCTAACAATAAGAACCTGCACGCGCCCGTGCGAGCGGCGGATGGCGGGAGCTCGCAAATTCCGGTAGGAGAAATTTGGGTTACCGCCCGCCGATTCGCATTGAATATTCACACCGCCTCTCCTCCGCCTCCCAAATCCCCACCACCATTTCCCCCAAATTCAACCTCTCCCTCTAAATCCTCTTCTTCAATGACGAGCAGGTAAGCGGTGCCTCCTATCTCGGTGGATCTAGCTCATCTCTGACAAGTCTTCTTCCTCGGCTATGTCCGACATGTTGTCCTCATCGGTCGAAATTGAGATAATGGTAAGAGACACCTAACCCTAACTCTTAGAGCTTAGATCTATTACCATGTTATTGTTGGAATTATGCCCTAGAGGCAATAATAAAGATGTTATTATTATAATTCTTGTTCATGATAATGTTTATATTCCATGCTAGAATTATATTAAGCGTAAACTTTAATACTTGTGTGGTTTGTGAACAACACCGTGTCCCTAGTACGCCTCTATGGACTAGCTCATTGATCAATGATGGTTAAGGTTTCCTAACCATAGACATGAGTTGTCAATTGATAATGAGATCATATCATTCTCCAATGATATGATGGACAGACCCAAACTAAGCGAAGCAATTAGATCGTTTCATCGTGTTCATCTTTGCGAAGCTTTTCCTATGTCAAATATTATATTCCTTAGACCATGAGATAATGCAACTCCCTGGTACCGGAAGAAAGCTTTGAGGTCATCAAACGTCATCCTATGAGAGGGTGATCATAAAGGTGTCTCTCAGGTGATCGGAAAGTATCTGTTGGGTTGTATGTATCGAGATGGAATTTGTCCCTCCCAAGTCGGAGAGATATACTTCGGGCCCACTCGGTAATCGATATAAACACCGCTTGCAAGCATGTGGTTAAGGAGTTAATCACAAAGTGATATCGGATTACGGAACGAGTAAAGTACTTGCTGTGAACGAGATTGAACTAGGTATGACGATACCGACGACCGAATCTCGGGCAAGTAAAATATCGCGAGACGAAGGGAATATATATATGGGATTGTTTGAATCCTGACATCGTGGTTCATCCGATATGATCATCGATGAATGTGTGGGAGTCAATATGGGTGCCCAGACCCCGCTGTTGATTATTGATAGAAGATCATGTCTGCATATTCTCGAACCCGCAGGGTCACACACTTAACGTATCTCGACGCTAGGATAGATTGGATAATTGGTTTATGAATTTTTGTTCGAAGTCTCGGATGGGATCCGGGATATCACGAGAGGTTCCGGAATGGTCCGGAGAATAAGATTCATATAAGTCAATGCAGTTTTTGGAGTTCGGAATTGTTCCGGGTTAATCGGTATTGTACCGGAAGCTTCTAGAACCTTCCGGAAGGGGACCAACGTGGCCCCACCTTCCGGGAGGGGGCATGGGCCTATGAGGGAGTGTCCTGGCCGCATTGGGCCAGGGGCACAAGGCCCCATAGGGCCCAGCCGATCCTAGAGAGTTTAAATCGTTTAAACTAGAGATAGGGTTTCTAGAAGAGGGGAGAGTCCATGCCCCCCACTCCTTATCCTTTGGGCTTGGGGGAGGGGATAGGGCTGCTCCCCCCTCTATATAAAGAGGGGTGGGGGCGCACCAACCCCCCACACCTCTCCTCCAAACCCTAGCCGCCTTGCTAGCTTTCCTCTCTCCCTCCCGACTGTTTGTAGGCGAAGCCCTGCTGCAGAAATTCTCCACCATATACACCACGCCGTCGTGTTGTAGATCCAATCTATCTCTCCACCATACTTGCTGGTCCGAGGAAGGAGGAGACGTCGAGGTGCTGCACGTGTGCATCTCACGGAGGCACCGCCACTTGTGGTGCTAGATCGGATCGGATCGCGAGGAGGAGAAGCGAGTACGACTACATCACCCACGTTCCGACGAACGTTCCGCTGTGCGAATCTTCAAGGGTATGAAGATCTAATCCAATCTCTCTCGTTGATTGCATCTCCTAGATTAGATCTTGGCTTTCCCTTTGTTCGCATCCGTAGAAAATTTTGATTTACTATGCCGCGAAACCCTTCAGTGGTATCAGAGCTAGATCTATGCGTAGATGTGATTCACGAGTAGAACGCAACATGGTTGTTGCGGGAGTTGATGTTTTCTGTTGCAAGCCTCTTGTTTGTGTTCTTCTTATGACGCGGGATAGTGAGATTGAAGCGGTCCAGGCCAACATTACGCGATGTCGTTCGCGAGACCGGCTCCGCACTTGACGTGTGGCTTGTTCCACACATGCGGCTGGTGGATGTCAGTTTCTCTCACTATAGTTGTCATAGGATTAACACCGGAGTTTGGCAACCATAATATCACCGTTGTGGCTTTCCATAGGTAAGAATTGTTCTTAGCATATACTCCCATAAGCCACGTAAAACATGCAACAACAAAGTAGAGGCGTCTAACTTGTTCTTGCAGGGAGTGTTTTCTGTGATATGGTATGGCCCAAGATGTGATGTGTATATTGTATGCGATGATCATGTTTTGTAATGTTTCACGACTTGCATGTCGATGAGTACACAACCGGCAAGAGCCATATGGTTGTCTTTATAATTGTGTATGACCTGCGAGTCAACTTCTTATACGCCATGTAATAGCTTTACTTTATCGCTAAGTAGTTAGCAATAGTTGTAGTTGCTATTCGTGGTGGAGGCAATCATGGTGGAGTGATGGAGATCATGCCGGAACGCACAAGATGGAGATCATTGCGCGAAGATTGGCTATACCATGTCACATAAAGTTATATGCATGTGATGTTTATCCCTTTATGTATCTTATTATGCTTAGATCGCGACGGTAGCATTATAAGATGATTCCTCACTTAAAGATCAAGATAAAAACTGTGTTCTCCCCAAGTATGCACCGTTGCGAAAGTTCGTCGTGTCCAAGCATCACGTGATGATCGGGTGCTATAGACTCTACGCTCACATACAACGGGTGCAAGCCAGTTTTTGCACACGCGGAAATACTTGGGTCTAGCTTGACGAGCCTAGCATGTACAGACATGGCCTCGGAACACAAGAACCGAAAGGTTAAGCATGAGTCATATGAATGATATGATCGACACTTTGTTGTCCACCATTGAAACCACATCTCTTCTCGTGATGATCGGATTAGGTGTGGTGAATTTGGATCGTGTTCACTAAACAACTTGAGGGATGTTGAATTTAGTGGGAGTTCATTTAGTAATTTGATTAAGTTGAACTATTTATCATGAACATAGTCTAAATTGTACTTGCAAATACTGTAGATCACATGGCCAAATCCAACTTCAACTTCAACGTTTTTGCTGAGAAGGAAAAGCTTAGAAACACTGGGTCTAACTTCACCAATTGGTTCCGCAATCTAAGAATCATTCTATCTGGCGGACAAAAGGACTATGTCCTTGGTAAAGCGTTAGGCGACCCCCCTGCTGCAACTGCGCCGGCTGATGAGAAAGCTGTCTATCAGTCGCGCAAAGATGATTATGGTGTGATTAAGAGCACCATGTTGTTTGCTATGGAACCGGAACTTCAAAATCGTTTTGAAACCTATCCCAGGCCCTTCGAGATTCTCGAGGAGCTGAAAACCATGTTTCAGACTCAGGCCCGTTCTGAGAGATATGAGATCTCCGAGAAGTTCTTTAACTGCAAGATGGAGGAAGGGAGTTCCGTTAGTGAGCACGCCATAAAGATGTCGGGCTACACTCAACGCCTTGAGCAACTGGAATGCACGATTCCAGAGGAGCTCAAGATTGATAGGGTTCTGCAATCACTCCCTCCCAGCTACAAAAGTTTTGTAGTGACTCATAATCAGATTGGCTCCACTGATACGATCACCGATCTCTTCGCAAAGCTGAAGGCTGCGGAGGTGGACATCAAGAAGGATAATCATGTGTTGATGGTCAACAAGCCCTCCTTTAAGAAAGGTAAGGGAGCAAAGAAGCCCTTCAAGAAGGGCGGCGGCAAGCGCAATGCCCCTGCTGAGAAGAAGCTCAGGTCTGGTCCCAAGCCGGACACTGAGTGCTTCTATAGCAAGGACAAGGGTCACTGGAAGCGCAACTGTCCGAAGTACTTAGCGGACAAGAAGGCTGGCACCATCAAAGGTATATTTGATATACATGTTATTGATGTTTTCCTTACTAGCCCTCGTTGTAGTGCCTGGGTATTTGATACCGGTTCAGTTGCTAATATTTGTAACTCGAAACAGGAGCTACGGAATAGACGGCGGCTTGCGAGGGATGAGGTGACGATGCACGTTGGCAACGGATCAAGAGTTGATGTGATGGCCGTCGGCACGCTCTCCTTAGTTTTACCTTCGGGATTAGTTTTAAACCTTAATAAGTGTTATTATGTGCCTGCGTTAAGCATGAACATTATTTCTGGATCGTGTTTATTGCAAGAGGGTTATTCATTTAAATCGGAGAATAATGGTTGTTCTATTTATATGAGTAACATCTTTTATGGTCATGCACCTCTTGTAAATGGTTTATTTCTTCTAAATCTCGAAAGGGATGAAACACACATCCATAACATTGAGGCTAAGAGATGCAAAGTAGATAGTGATAATACTACTTATTTGTGGCACTGTCGTCTAGGTCATATTGGTGTAAAGCGCATGAAGAAACTCCATTCTGATGGACTTTTGGAGTCTCTTGATTTTGAATCATTTGACACATGCGAACCATGCCTCATGGGCAAGATGATCAAAACCCCGTTCTCCGGTATGATGGAGCAAGCAACGGACTTGTTGGAAATCATACATACCGATGTATGCGGACCGATGAGTGTTTCGACGCGCAGTGGATATCGCTATTTCCTCACTTTTACCGATGACTTAAGTAGATATGGGTATATCTATTTAATGAAACATAAATCTGAAACATTTGAAAAGTTCAAGGAATTTCAGAATGAAGTGGAGAACCATCGTAACAGAAAGATTAAGTTTCTACGATCCGATCGTGGAGGTGAATATTTGAGTTATGATTTTCTCACGCATCTTAAAGCAAGTGGAATCGTTTCACAACTCACGCCACCCGGAACACCACATCGCAATGGTGTGTCTGAACGCCGGAATCGAACCCTATTAGATATGGTCCGATCAATGATGTCTCTTACTGATTTGCCGTTATCATTTTGGGGTTATGCATTAGAAACCGCTGCATTCACTTTAAATAGGGCTCCATCTAAATCCGTTGAGACGACACCGTATGAACTATGGTTTGGTGCTAAACCTAAGTTGTCGTTTCTTAAAGTTTGGGGATGTGAAGCTTACGTCAAGAAGTTGATGCCAGACAAGCTCGAACCCAAAGCGGAGAAATGCGTCTTCATAGGATACCCTAAGGAAACTATTGGGTATACCTTCTATCACAGAACCGAAGGCAAAGTGTTTGTCGCAAAGAACGGTTCCTTTCTTGAGAAGGAGTTTCTCTCGAAAGAAGTGAGTAGGAGGAAAGTAGAGCTTGACGAGGTTATTGAACCTTCTCTTGAATTGGAGAGTAGCGCAGCACCTGAAATTGTTCCAGTGCCGCCTGCACCCACAATAGAGGAAGCTAATGACAAGGATCATGAAGCTTCGGACGATGCTGCTACTGAACGTCACAGGTCGACAAGGTCGCGTGCCCCTCCTGAGTGGTACGGCAACCCTGTCTTGACTGTCTTGTTAGTAGAAGATAGTGAACCTATGAACTATGAGGAAGCGATGATGAGCCCAGACTCTGAGAAATGGCTAGAAGCCATGAAATCCGAATTGGGATCCATGAGCGAAAACCAAGTATGGACTTTGGTGGACCCTCCTAGCGACCGAAAGGTCGTTGAGTGCAAATGGATATTCAAGAAGAAAACGGACGCGGATGGTAATGTTACCGTCTATAAAGCACGGCTTGTCGCGAAAGGTTTTCGACAAGTTCAAGGTGTTGACTACGATGAGACTTTCTCTCCCGTACAATGTTTAAGTCCATTCGGATTTTATTAGCAATTGCTGCGTTTCATGATTATGAAATATGGCAGATGGATGTCAAGACTGCTTTCCTCAATGGCAACATTGATGAAGAGTTGTATATGATGCAACCCGAAGGTTTTGTCGATCCTAAGGATGCTAGTAAAGTATGCAAACTTCAGCGTTCCATTTATGGACTGAAGCAAGCATCTCGGAGTTGGAACCTTCGTTTTGATCAAGTGATCAAGAGCTTTGGATTTGTTCCAAATTGCTACGAAGCTTGTATCTACAAGAAAGTGAGTGGGAGCTCGGTGACGTTTCTGGTACTATATGTGGATGACATATTGATTATCGGAAATGACATCAACATGCTTAACGATGTGAAGAGTTATTTGAACAAGTGTTTTTCAATGAAAGACCTAGGTGAAGCTGCTTATATATTGGGCATCAAAATCTATAGAGATAGACAAAGACGCCTGATAGCTTTAAGCCAGAGTACATACCTAGACAAAGTTCTGAAAAGGTTCAGAATGGATAAGGCAAAGAAAGGTTCAGTGCCTATGTTGTCAGGTAAGATATTGAGCAAGGATCAGTGTCCAGCTATGGTAAATGATAGGGAAGCTATGAGCAAAGTGCCTTATGCCTCGGCCATAGGTTCCATCATGTATGCCATGCTGTGTACTAGACCGGATGTGTCCAATGCTCTTAGTTTGACGAGCATATATCAAAGTGATCCAGGAGTGGAACACTGGACAGCCGTGAAGAACATCCTAAAGTACCTAAATAGAACTAAAGAAATGTTCTTAGTCTATGGGGGTGATGAACAGCTTGTCGTAAAAGGTTACGTCGATGCTAGTTTCGACACCGACAAGGATGATTCCAAATCTCAGACAGGATACGTTTATATTTTGAATGGAGGAGCTGTGAGCTGGAGAAGCTGCAAGCAAAGCGTGATCGCGGGATCTACAGTGGAAGCGGAATACATGGCTGCTGCAGAAGCATCAAGTGAAGGAGTTTGGATCAGAAACTTCATCACTGAGCTTGGCGTGGTTCCAAGTGCATTGGACCCACTGGAGATATTGTGTGACAACACTGGCGCCATAGCACTCGCTAAGGAACCAAGATATCATCCAAAGACCAAGCATATCAACCGCAAGTTTCATATAATCCGAGATTATATAGCAGATGGAGATCTGAAGATTAGCAAAGTACATATAGATCTGAATGTCGCAGATCCATTGACTAAACCTCTTCCACGTGTAAAACATGATCAGCACCTCAGTGCCATGGGTGTGAGATTGTTGCCAAATGTAAACTAGATTATTGACTCTAGTGAAAGTGGGAGACTGTTGGAATTATGCCCTAGAGGCAATAATAAAGATGTTATTATTATTATTCTTGTTCATGATAATGTTTATATTCCATGCTAGAATTGTATTAAGCGGAAACTTTAATACTTGTGTGGTTTGTGAACAACACCGTGTCCCTAGTACGCCTCTATGGACTAGCTCATTGATCAATGATGGTTAAGGTTTCCTAACCATAGACATGAGTTGTCAATTGATAATGAGATCATATCATTGGAGAATGATATGATGGACAGACCCAAACTAAGCGAAGCAATTAGATCATTTCATCGTGTTCATCTTTGCGAAGCTTTTCCTACGTCAAATATTGTATTCCTTAGACCATGAGATAATGCAACTCCCTGGTACCGGAATAAAGCTTTGAGGTCATCAAACGTCATCCTATGAGAGGGTGATCATAAAGGTGTCTCTCAGGTGATCGGAAAGTATCTGTTGGGTTGTATGTATCGAGATGGAATTTGTCCCTCCCAAGTCGGAGAGATATACTTCGGGCCCACTCGGTAATCGATATCAACACCGCTTGCAAGCATGTGGTTAAGGAGTTAATCACAAAGTGATATCGGATTACGGAACGAGTAAAGTACTTGCTGTGAACGAGATTGAACTAGGTATGACGGTACTGACGATCGAATCTCGGGCAAGTAAAATATCGCGAGACGAAGGGAATATATATATGGGATTGTTTGAATCCTGACATCGTGGTTCATCCGATATGATCATCGATGAATGTGTGGGAGTCAATATGGGTGCCCAGACCCCGTTGTTGATTATTGATAGAAGATCATGTCTGCATATTCTCGAACCCGCAGGGTCACACACTTAACGTATCTCGACGCTAGGATAGATTGGATAATTGGTTTATGAATTTTTGTTCGGAGTCTCGGATGGGATCCGGGATATCACGAGAGGTTCCGGAATGGTCCGGAGAATAAGATTCATATAAGGCAATGCAGTTTTTGGAGTTCGGAATTGTTCCGGGTTAATCGGTATTGTACCAGAAGCTTCTAGAACCTTCCGGAAGGGGACCAACGTGGCCCCACGTTCCGGGAGGGGGCATGGGCCTATGAGGGAGTGTCCTGGCCACATTGGGCCAGGGGCACAAGGCCCCATAGGGCCCAGCCGATCCTAGAGAGTTTAAATCGTTTAAACTAGAGATAGGGTTTCTAGAAGAGGGGAGAGTCCATGCCCCCCACTCCTTATCCTTTGGGCTTGGGGGAGGGGCTAGGGCTGCGCCCCCCCTCTATATAAAGAGGGGTAGGGGCGCACCAACCCCCACACCTCTCCTCCAAACCCTAGCCGCCTTGCTAGCTTTCCTCTCTCCCTCCCGACTGTTTGTAGGCGAAGCCCTGCTGCAGAAATTCTCCACCATATACACCACGCCGTCGTGTTGTAGATCCAATCTATCTCTCCACCATACTTGCTGGTCCGAGGAAGGAGGAGACGTCGAGGTGCTGCACGTGTGCATCTCACGGAGGCACCGCCACTTGTGGTGCTAGATCGGATCGGATCGCGAGGAGGAGAAGCGAGTACGACTACATCACCCACGTTCCGACGAACGTTCCGCTGTGCGAATCTTCAAGGGTATGAAGATCTAATCCAATCTCTCTCGTTGATTGCATCTCCTAGATTAGATCTTGGCTTTCCCTCTGTTCGCATCCGTAGAAAATTTTGATTTACTATGTGTTGATGGATGATGTGGTGTGCAATAAGAAGTTGACCATGTCATGGCCAGATTCTCTGTCCACCTTCGTCTTGAATAGGGTCTGCCAGTTGATCTAGAAAGGGAGTTCGGTTGTTCGGGGATTCAGAGAGGCGAACATGCGCTTGATTGCAGACGATGTCTTCAAGTTTTGTGACCAGACAGTCACTTCGAACCAGATGTACAACCACATGAGGCACTAAAGAGTTAGGTGGATTCAGGTGCCGAGGATCAAAAGTCTTGAGAATGTGCGCTGGGTTTAGGCGACCTCTGTTATCATGATGGACGATGACCATTACTATGCACACATCAAGGTTTGATATATTTGCACTTGTATCGTACCTTGACTAGTTGTAAACCTCACATATGAACTACACAATTTGAACTAATTGTGATTCTCATACAGACTCTTCCGAAGGACACCGAGTTGATCAACAAGCCCATTAAGAACTATGCTCAGATGAAGATGATCTACGGTGCTCGTATTCCCGTTGTGCCCATCTCTCCGACTGCAATACACAATGCTCTTAGCCACCTGATAGAGCACAGTGGACAGGTGACAAGGTATCTTGCCATGACCCCTGATCGCAGGATGAGCTGGTTCATGGCCTTCCCGAATAAGCACTACCCCTAAGCAGCGGACTGTGTTGTTCAAGGAGGCACTGGTTTCGGTGTTGATTATGATGACTGTGGTGTATATTTTGGAGTAGCTAGGCTGATAAACCATGGTTGTGATGACCCCTGAACTTTGGTTTGTATACTTTGAGAGGTGTGATGACCCACAAGTGTAGGGGATCGCAACAGTCTTCGCAGGTAGTATTACCCAATTTATTGATTCGACACACGGGGAGCCAAAGAATACTTGCAAGCCTTAACAACTGAGTTGTCAATTCAGCTGCACTTGGAAATAGTTCTTGCTCACAGAAGTTTATCAGTAGCAACAGTTTGGTAGTAGCAACAGTAAAGCAACAACAACAACAACAACAACATCAACAGCAACAGCAACAGGAGCAATAGTAACAGTAACGGTAATAGTGGGATTCGAGTGCGGTAGGCATAGGGATAGATGGACAGACGTTAAATGGACGAGTCTAAACATGTAACTTCAAGATCTAGGGCATTGTAGATAAATAATAATAAGCATACAAGTAATAAACAATCCTAGGCATGTGCTCCAAATATAGTCATACGTGCTCGCAATGAGAACTTGCAAAACATCTTCTGTCCAGCCAGCCCGTGGCAGCGGGGCCTCTAGGGAACTACTGGCAATTAAGGTGCTCCTTTTAATAGAGCACCGGAGCAAAGCATTAACACTCCGTGAACACATGTGATCCTCACACCACAGCCATCCCCTCCGGTTGTCCCAATTATTGTCACTTTGGGGCCTTTGGATACGGACAATGATATGTGTACACAACTTGCAGGTAAGATCACAAAAAATACTATCATAATGATTCAATAATAGGTTCAGATCTAAGATCATGGCACTCGGGCCCTAGTGACAAGCATTAAGCACAACAAGTTTCAACAGAGATACTAGGCACTATGCCCTAACAGATCTTATTCGATTACATGATAGAACTCATCCAATCACTACCCTTCCCAAGCCTACAGCGGGGGATTACTCACTCATGGATGAGGGAAACATCGGTGGTTGATGGAGATGCGTTGGTGATGACGATGGCGATGATCCTCTCCAAATTCCCCGTCCCGGCAGGGTGCCAGAATGGAATTTCTGGATCTGAATCTTGGTTTCTGGTGGCGGCAGCGGAGCGGAACTCTTTCTGGAAAACTATCAACCCCCCTCAATTTTAGGTCGAAAGGCAACTTATAGGCGCAGAGGAGGCTGAGGAGCTGCCTGGGGTGGCCGCACCCCCTCCAGGCGCAGGGTCAGGTGGGCCCGCGCCGGGGTGGGTCTGGGCCCCCCGGGCTCCCCTCTGTATCCCCTTCTGGCTCCGTGGATCTTCTGGTGAAAAATATTTTTTGGCATATTTTACGGGATTTTTCCTGATAGTTGATTTTCTGCACAAAAACAAGACACCAAGGTAATTCTGATGAAAATAGCGTCAGTCTATGTTAGTTGTATCCAAGTCACACAAATTTAGAGGAGAAACAATAGCAAAGTGTTCGACAAGGTAGATACGTTTTGGACGTATCAACTCCCCCAAGCTTAGCTTATCGCATGTCCTCAAGCAATCCAGTTGAAAACTGAGTGCGATAAAAGAACTTTCACGAACACTTTGCTTCATATGATGTATATATTCTCAGCACAGGAGTAGATGCTTAGACAATTCATAATAAGGAGTATGCAACTAAGTCTACTCAATAGTCGTTGCAAGCTGTGAAGAGAAACCAACTCAATAATAATAAGTAGCATGGAACATAAACACAAGCAACATTGCAATGCTCATAATAAGGTATGATAGAGTGGTATCTCGCTTGCCTTTGTTTGAAGAGCACAATATGAATGCCAAGGCACCTCTGAAGTTCAAGTGAAGACTAGAGGTAAAGATATAAGAGATACAAGCATCAAAGTTATGACATAACTAACCAAGTTTTGGAACAAACACAAGAATGTCAACTATGCTCTCAATAAGGTGCTCATAGAATAAGTGGTGACTCAACAAAGTTGTGAAAACGGTTTTGTGAAGGTTTGAAAGGCTTCCCAATGCTGAAAGGAAGGTACTCATCAGCTTTGAGCTCTCATTGCCCCTATCGTAGGCATCTTCATGTGGTTAAGGTGAAAGTGAGGTCCACTCTGAATCATATACTTGATAGATCATAAACTAGAAATCCCAAGTCCCTTGAGTACGAAGGTCGCTCCGCATGCTACTCAACTTTGGTCACCTGAAAGTTTTTGTCATTGTAGATACATGCATATCATCGAGAACCGCCATCGGGGTACCCCTTGCACATGGTACAGGAGCTTTTTCATAACCAAAATGACAAGGAAAGCAGACAATGAGCATCTCAGCAATCTTTTTATCTACCATATGCATAGCTTTTTATTGAGGATGCTTTATAAATGCTCATTATTGTGATGCTGCAAGTTTCCACCATGATTAGGCATGGCTTAGGCTAGCGGCCCATGCGTTTATCTAACACAATTTATAAACTTCATGAACTCACAAGCTCCCCTTTTATTTCACATCGTCGACATCCGTAAACAAAAGAGCAAAGTATCAACTCGATAGGATATCCAAAAGGTGTTGAAAGCGTTCCCCGTGACAACATGGTTCTGCTGAATCCCAACATATAATAAGCAAGCATATAACTTTTATGGACTAGTCACAATGGTTCAGGATTTTTAAGCGCGAGGAATAAAGTGTGCCATCAAGTTTGTGAGAGCTTTACTAACTAACTTTCTCAAAACAGACAAACATTTTATTTTGGAAGAAAACACGGCATATAGAATATGCGCTGAAGTAGCAAATGATGCTAATGGGAAGGTATGGTGGACACAGCTGGTAATTTTGGTTTTGGGGAGTTGGAAGCACATGTAGAGCACATACTCAGTGCAAGTGAAGGCTAGCAAGAGAGAGGGAGCGACAAACGAGAGAGCAATAACTGTCATAATCATGCTTGCAACAAAACATGACTAATTATGGCATGAAAGTGATACAAGAACTCTGAGGCAAAATAAATCATCGAGGCTTACTGACTATTGATTAGTCATATGCATGCGTGAGCATGTGCCAAGTCGATTCACATGAAGAGTCAGAGGAGGATACCACAATGTCATACCAAAGTATGAATAAAACAATGCAAGCAAACATTCATATGACATGCTACAAACTATTAGCAAGCTAGAGCTAATCATAGACAAGCAATAACTACTAAGCATCCATAATGACATACACCTTACACAAACAGGCCAAGCATGCTCACAATGATGAGTATATGTATAAAAATGAAACAAATAGAGTTCGTTACCAGCCTCTTACCACACCTTGAGTTGTCTTAATCTTCATTATTGCCCTTCACTTGTGTGACTTGAATATTAACATGAAACCAAAATCCACTGAGGATGGCTGAACCCTGCAAAGAACTCACAAAACCAAAGAAGAACAACAAATATTTTTAGTGTTTTCGATTTTTTAGAAACAAGCAAACAAAGAAAAACCAAACAAAAACAAAGCAAATCAAACAAAGCAAAATCTTTTTGGATTTTTCTTTTAAGGAAAACCAAAGCAAAGAAACAAAGAAACAAACTAAAAGAAACAATTAAAATATTTTTGGTATTTTTGTGTTTTTTGAGAAAGAAGCAACAAGAACCAAAAAGAAAGTGAAACAATGGATATACAAAGAACTGACCGAATATGATATATATATGAGTGTGATGTCGGTATACCTCCCCCCAAGCTTAGGATTTTGGCCTAAGTGGGGCTCAATCCCATGGTGCCCAAGTAGATGCACCTCCGTAGTATGACGAGGAGGCTCCCTCGTCCTGGTACGAGCTCGAGGACTCCCCTGTGTAGTGTACCGCGGGGTCATATGAGGGCGCTTCCTCCTGATAGTGCCCGTGGAAGTTGAGAGAGCGTAGCTTGTCCATCTCCGCCTTCGAGCGTGACCAAGGTCTCTAAGAAATACTGAACAAAGTGGTTTGGGGTAGAGGGATCTCTCTCTTCCCCGTCAATAAACAACATTCTATAAACCAAGTTCTCAAGAGTAGAGCTAGTGGTGACAAAGTGGTGGGCCTTCATGGCAGCAAGATCAAGCCTATGAGGAGCCAAAACTGTATCATGTGGATCAATAGCAATATTCAAGGCAACAGCAATACGAGTAGCAATAATTTCCCCATAAATGGGTCCCTTAGCAGCTAAACGACGAGCAATGAGGGAACCAAGATTATACTTATCCTCACTGTTGAGCGCAGCAGCTAAGCAGGCCAATTGATAGTTGGAAATATTACTAGTGTTCTCCCTACCAAGAACACTGGTGGTAAGATAGTAGGCAAAGTACCTGATGGTTGGAAGTTGAATATTCTTTATCTTTCCTCATTGAGCTGTGCGTCATCATCATTGGTTATTCCTCGGTAAAGCTCCAACAAATCAACGGGAATAGCTGGAATCTTCTTTGATGACCCAGTTGTACCAAGTCCCGAGGCCTTGCAAAATTTCTTCAAAGTCATAGAATGAGCCCTGCCATAAATTTTGAAAGAAACATAGGGCTTGCACATGTTGTTAGTAAAGGAGAAACTCTCCACAAATGTTTTAGTAAGCAAAGCATATTGTGCACTCTCATCTTGCATGAAACTTGTTAGACACGCCCTTTGAATCAAAGTCATAAAATTGTTAATAATCCCAGCAGCTTGCAAGAAAGTTTGGCAAGGAAAGGTGGAGGGGTGCGCGTCCCCTTCATCTCCCTCGTCACCAAATCGCGGAGTGATGAGATCCTCATGTTGGAGATATTCCCTAGAGGCAATAATAAATGTAGTTATTATTATATCTTTGTGTTTATGATAAATGTTTACATTCATGCTATAATAGTATTAATAGGAAACATTAATACTTGTGTGATTTGTAAACTAAATTAGAGTCCCTAGTAAAGCCTCTTTATAATACTAGCTTGTTGGTTGATAGATGATCATGGTTTCCTGATCATGAACATTACGATGTTGTTGACAACAAGATCATATCATTAGGAGAATGGTATGATGGACATAATCCTATAGATAAGCGTAGCATAAAGATCAAGTCATTTTAATAGTTTAATTGCTATAAGCTTTCTGATACATAGTAACCTGATTCCTTCGACCATGAGATCATGCTAATCACCATCACCGAAAGGATGCTTTGATGACATCAAACACCACACCGTAACTGGATGGCTATAAAGATGGCATTGAGTGTTCGGAAAGTATGGGTTGAGACACATGGATCAAGAGTGGGATTTGTCCATCCATATGACGGATAGATAAACTCTGGGCCCTCTCAGTGGAATGTCATCCAATTAGCTTGCAAGCATGTGACTGGCTCACAAGGGATCACATACCATGGGAACAAGAAAAGAGTACTTATCGGTAACGAGGTTGAACTAGGTATGCAGAGATACCGACGATCAAAACCTCGGATAAGTAAACTATCGTGAGACAAAGGGAATTTGGTATCGTATGTAAGTGGTTCATTCGATCACAAAGTAATCGTAGAAATATGTGGGATCCATAT
Organism: Avena sativa; assembly: GCA_916181665.1. Lineage (NCBI taxonomy): Eukaryota > Viridiplantae > Streptophyta > Magnoliopsida > Poales > Poaceae > Avena > Avena sativa. The sequence goes on along the minus strand of OV702280.1, from coordinate 395,800,297 downwards.
GAATTTCTAGATTCCTCTATTGGTTATTGATCGGAGAAGTGTCTCGATCATGTCCGCTTAATTCACGAACCGTGGGGAGACACACTTAAGGATTCGATGTTGTTGAGTAGTTATGGAATGATGAGTAAGAGACCAAATGTTGTTCGGAGTCTCGGATGGGATCCGGGATATCACGAGGAGATCCAGAATGGTCCGGAGAATAGGATTCATATAAGGAAAGTCCTGTTTCGGAGTTGGGGAATGATTCCGGTGTTTTCACTAGGAATGTTCTAGAAGGGTCCGGAAGGTCTGGCACTCCGGAGGGGAAGGGTACATGAATGTGTCATTACAATATGGAATGGTTGCATCATGTACTAGGTCACTTGGCTGGGCAAAAAAAATAGAGAAATCAAATCCTAGTTTGAAAGTCAAACGCCAATTTGAAAAAGTCAAATCTCAAGTTTGCTTGGTGGAGGGAGAGTAGGAAACCTACTTGGAGAGGAAGTCCCCTCCCTCCACCCGTCGGCCAAGGAGGAGAAGCTGGAGGAGCACTCCCTCCTCCCAAGCCGCACCCTCCCACCTATATAAGGAGGGGTAGGGATGCCCCTCTCCTACACACCTCAAACCCTAGCCCCAAGCCGCCGGCCTCCTCCAAGTCGCCGCCGCCTAGGGCCTCCTCCAAGTCGTCGCCGCCTAGGGCCTCCTCTAACTCGGCGAGGTAGGGTTTCCCCAAACCCTAGCCGCCGGCCAAGCCCCCCTTGGTGCCCTCTAAACCCTAGATCACCAAGGCCTCTCTCATACACCACCGTACTCGCTCCGGCTTAAGGCGAAGCCCTGCGAGATCTCCCCTCTACTTCCGGTACCACGCCGTCGTGCTGCTGGAATCGCGAGGAGAGTGCTACAACCTCCGCTGCCTGCTGGAACAAGGGATAGGAAGGTCTTCATCGAGTACCGAACGTGTGACCAACTGCGGAAGCGCTGCCGGAACGCAGCGCCGGAAGGATCGTCTACGCGATCTTGAGATCGGCAAGAGTACGACTACATCACCCATGAGAATCTGCTCTCGTTAACCGCTTTGGAATCTTCGAGGGTGAGTTCCTCTATCGACTCGTTGCTACAATCTAGTAGATAGATCTTGGCTTGTTTGTTTGCATGCGGTAGAAATTCTTTGTTTTCCATGCTACGAACCCCTACAGTGGTATCAGAGTCGTGTCTATATATAGATCTGTTGCACGAGTAGAACACAATGGTCATTGTGGTCGGTGGTGCTTTTATTATCAATTGTTTTTGTGTACTTTGCATCTTGCGGTATGATGGGATGAAGCGGCCCGGGCTAACCTTATATGACATCGTTCATGAGACTTGCTCCACGCTCAGCATGCAACTTGTATTGCATAAGTGGCTTTGCGGCTGTCTGTCTCTCCCATCATAGTATAGATCCAATTTACAATGGGCACTTGATAGTTCAAGCATCAACGTTGTGGTTCTTGTTCGTAAGTTAGAACGATACTTATTGAAAGCCCCAAACCATGTAAAATATGCAAAGAAAATTAGAGGCGTCTAACTTTGTTTTGCAGGGGAGTGTTGTGATGTGATATGGCCATGATTGTGATTATATTTGATGTATGCAATGTTCCTTATTGTAAGTTGGCAACCGGCAGGAGCCATATGGTTGTCTTTAAATTCCGTTAAGACCCGCGTGTCTATTCAAAGTAGTTGTAATAGTTGAAGCTGGTGGACGACAATCATGAAACGGCGCCATTGACCTTGACGCCATACCGGTGATGATGGAGATCATGTTCGTGCTTGAAGATGGAGATCGGAAGCAGAAGAAGAAAAGGCCATATCATATCACATATTATGAATTGCATGTGATGTTAATCCTTTATGCATCTTGTATTGCTTAGTTAACAATGATAGCATTATAAGATGATCCATCAAGCACACAAATTTCAAGTTTTAAAGTGTTCATCCTTAGTAAGCACCGTTGCTAAAGCTCATTGTTTCGAAGCACCACGTGATGATCGGGTGTGTTAGATTCTGCGAGTGTATACAACGTGAGCAAGCCAGATTTGCTCATGCGGAAGCTAAGGTTTGATCTTGACGAGCCTAGCATGTACAGACATGGTCTCGGAACACGGATCACCGAAAGGTAAAGCATGGGTCATATAGTAGATATGATGAACATGTTGATTGTTCTCCATTGAAGCTACATCAACTCTCGTGATGATCGGTTTTGATGTGGTAGATTTGGTTCGTGTGATCACTAAAACAATGTGAGGGATATTGTTTTGAGTGGGAGTTCACCTAGATTAATTTAACTATTAATTAGAACTCAATTTGTCATAAACTTAGTATAAACTATTGCAAATATGTTGTAGATCAATGGCGGCCCCTACCATCAATTTTAATGCGTTCCTAGAGAAAGAAAAGTTGAAAAACAATGGAAGCAACTTCGCGGATTGGTTCTTCAATTTGAGGATTGTCCTCAATGCTGGTAATTTGACCTATGTGCTAGATGCACCGCAGGGTGACCCGCCTGCAGCTACTGCTACCGATGAAGTAAAGAATGTTTACCTCACTCGGAAGAATCAGTACTCCACAGTTCAGTGTGCTATCTTGTATGGTTTGGAATCAGAACTTCAGAAAAGGTTTGAGAACCATGACCCACATGATATTGTCCGTGAACTCAAAACGATATTTGAGGCTCACGCGGCAGTTGAGAGTTATGAGGCTTCTGAAAAGTTCTTTAACTGCAAGATGGAAGAGGGCAGATCCGTCAGTGAGCATGTGCTTAAGATGTCTGGGCACGCAAACAAACTCCAAAGTTTGGGTATAGTGATTCCTAATTCTTTGGGGATTCACCGTGTCCTCCAATCACTACCACCAAGTTACAAGAACTTTGTGATGAACTACAATATGCAAAACATGGACAAGACGTTGCCAGAACTCTTCTCCATGTTGAAATCTACAGAAGTGGAGATCAAGAAAGAGAACCAAGTGTTGTTGGTCAATAAGACCACCAAATTCAAGAAAGGCAAGTCTAAGCAAAAGGGAAACTTCAAGAAGGGCAGTAAGAAAGTTGTCGCGCCAGCGAAGAAGACCAAGGCTGGGCCTAAGCCTGATATTGAGTGCTTTTACTGCAAGGGAGAAGGTCACTGGAAGCGGAATTGCCCAATGTACTTGGCGGATTTGAAGAACATCAACATCAAGAAGAAAGGTATATCCTATATACATGTTATTGTTGTGTATCTCACTAGTACTCGTAGTAGTGCCTGGGTATTTGATACTGGTTCGGTTGCTCATATTTGTAACTCGAAACAGGTGCTGCAGAATAAACGGAAGCTAGCGAAGAACGAGGTGACGATGCGCGTTGGAAATGGATCAAAGGTTGATGTGATCGCAGTCGACACGCTACCTCTTCATCTACCATCGGGATTAGTTTTATACTTAAATAATTGTTATTTGGTGCCTGCGTTGAGCATGAACATTATATTTGGATCATGTTTATTGCAAGACGGTTACTTGTTTAAGTCCGAGAATAATGGATGTTCGATTTATATGAGTAATATGTTTTATGCACATGCATATTTGATAGATGGTCTATTCTTATTGAATCTCGATAGTGGAAATACACATATTAATAACATTGAAGCTAAACATTTGAAATTGAGCGATAACTCGACCTATATGTGGCACTGTCGTCTTGGTCACATTGGAGTGAAGCGTATGAAGAAACTCCATTCCGATGGACTTCTTGAATCACTTGATTTCGAATCAATTGAAAGATGTGAAGCATGTCTTATGGGTAAAATGACTAAGACTCCATTTTTTGGTATGATGGAGCGAGCTACGGACTTATTGGAAATCATACATACCGATTTGTGTGGTCCAATGAGTGTAGCATCGCGCGGTGGTTATCGTTATGTTCTTACCTTTACGGATGACTTGAGTAGATATGGGTGTATCTATTTCATGAAACATAAGTCTGAAACTTTCGAGAAGTTTAAGGAATTTCAAAGTGAGGTAGAGAATCAACGTAACAAGAAGATTAAATTTCTACGATCCGATCGTGGAGGTGAATATCTGAGTTACGAGTTTGGCGAGCATTTGAAAAATGCGGAATACTTTCACAATTGACACCGACGGGAACACCACAGCGTAATGGTGTGTCCGAACGTCGTAATCGAACTCTCTTAGATATGGTTCGTTCTATGATGTCACTTACAGATTTACCACTATCATTTTGGGTTATGCATTAGAAACAGCCGCATTCACTTTAAATAGGGTACCATCTAACTCCATTGAAATGACAGCGTATGAATTATGGTTTGGGAAGAAACCTAAATTGTCGTTCCTTAAAGTTTGGGGTTGTGAAGCCTATATAAAGAAGTTACAGCCGGACGAGCTTGAATCCAAAGCGGAAAAATGCGTCTTCATAGGATACCTGAAGGAAACTATTGGGTATACCTTCTATCATAGATCCGAGGGCAAAATCTTCGTTGCCAAGAATGGATCCTTTCTAGAGAAGGAATTTCTCTCGAAAGAAGTGACTGGAAGGAAAGTAGAACTCGACGAGGTTGTTGAACCTTCTCTCGAACTTGCGAGTAGCGCATCACCGGAGGTGGTTCCTGTGGCGCCTACATCAATAAGAGAGGAAGCTAATGATCATGATCATGAAACTTCGGTTGAAGTTGCTATAGAGCCTCGCAGGTCAACGAGAACTCGTACCACTCCTGACTGGTATGATCCCGTTATGAGCGTCATGTTGGTGGACAACACCGATGACCCTGCGACATATGAGGAAGCGATGATGAGCCCAGATTCCAATAAATGGCAAGGAGCCATGAAATCCGAGATTGGATCCATGTACGAAAACCAAGTATGGACTTTGGTGGACTTACCGGATGGCCGGAAGGCTATCGAGAACAAATGGATTTTCAAGAAGAAAACAGATGCTGATGGTAATGTTACTGTCTATAAAGCTCGACTTGTCGCAAAAGGGTTTCGACAAATTCAAGGAGTTGACTACGATGAGACTTTCTCACCGGTAGCAAAGCTAAAGTCTGTGAGGATTATGTTAGCAATCGCTGCATATTACGATTATGAGATATGGCAGATGGATGTCAAAACGGCGTTCCTCAATGGAGACATTGATGAAGAGTTGTATATGATGCAACCCAAAGGTTTTGTCGATCCTAAAGATGCTAACAAGGTATGCAAACTTCAACGGTCCATATATGGATTGAAGCAAGCATCCCGAAGTTGGAATCAACGTTTTGATAAGGTAATCAAAAGTTTTGGTTTTATAAAAACTTATGGAGAAGCTTGTATTTGCAAGAAAGTGAGTGAGAGCTCTGTAGCATTCTTAATACTATATGTAGATGACATATTGTTGAATGGGAATGATGTAGACCTTCTTAATAGTGTCAAGGATTATTTGAATAATAGTTTTTCAATGAAAGATCTTGGCGAAGCAGCATACATATTAGGCATAAAGATTTATAGAGATAGATCGAGATGCCTAATATCATTGTCACAAAGTACATATTTGGACAAAGTTCTAAAGAGGTTTGGAATGGAAGATAGCAAGAAAGGGTTCTTGCCCGTTGCCCAATACGACCTTGAGTAAAACTCAAAGTCCTGCAACGGCAGAAGATAGAGAAAGGATGAGTAAGACTCCCTATGCCTCAGCCATAGGATCTCTAATGTATGACATGCTATGTACTAGACCCGACATTGCATATGATGTTAGTTTGACTAGCAGATATCAAAGTGATCCAGGAGTGGATCATTGGACAGCGGTCAAAAACATCCTTAAGTACTTGAGAAGAACTAAGGATATGGTTCTTTCTTATGGAGGTGATGAACAGCTCTTTGTTAATGGTTACACCGATGCTAGTTGGAACACCGATCCGGATGATTCTAAATCTCAATCTGGATATGTATTTACTTTGAATGGTGCAGCAGTTAGCTGGAGGAGTGCAAAGCAAAGCGTTGTGGTGAGATCTTCAACTGTATCGGAATACATAGCTGCTTCGGAGGATTCACAAGAAGCGATATGGATGAAGGAGTTCATTACAGAGCTCGGTGTGGTTCCAAGTGTGCTGGACCCAATGTCTATCTACTGTGATAACATGGGCGCCATAGCCAATGCGCAAGAACCAAGGTCACACAAGAAGCTGAAGCACATCAAGCTACGTTTTCACGCTATTCGAGAACATGTCCAAGATGGTGACATAAAGATTTGAAAAGTACACACAGATCTGAATGTGGCGGATCCGTTGACTAAACCTCTCCCGAGGGCAAAACATGACCAACACCAAACTGCCATGGGTGTCCGGTATATTACCATGTAATCTAGATTAGTTGACTCTAGTGCAAGTGGGAGAGTTTTAGAGATATGCCCTAGAGGCAATAATAAATGTAGTTATTATTATATCTTTGTGTTTATCATAAATGTTTACATTCATGCTATAACAGTATTAACAGGAAACATTAATACTTGTGTGATTTGTAAACTAAATTAGAGTCCCTAGTAAAGCCTCTTTATAACACTAGCTTGTTGGTTGATAGATGATCATGGTTTCCTGATCATGAACATTGAGATGTTGTTGACAACAAGATCATATCATTAGGAGAATGGTATGATGGACATACTCCTATAGATAAGCGTAGCATAAAGATCAAGTCATTTTAATAGTTCAATTGCTATAAGCTTTCTGATACATAGTAACCTGATTCCTTCGACCATGAGATCATGCTAATCACCATCACCGAAAGGATGCTTTGATGACATCAAACACCACACCGTAACTGGGTGGCTATAAAGATGGCATTGAGTGTTCGGAAAGTATGGGTTGAGACACATGGATCAAGAGTGGGATTTGTCCATCCATATGACGGATAGATAAACTCTGGGCCCTCTCGGTGGAATGTCATCCAATTAGCTTGCAAGCATGTGACTAGCTCACAAGGGATCAAATACCATGGGAACGAGAAAAGAGTACTTATCGGTAACGAGGTTGAACTAGGTATGCAGAGATACCGACGATCAAAACCTCGGATAAGTAAACTATCGTGAGACAAAGGGAAATTGGTATCGTATGTAAGTGGTTCATTCGATCACAAAGTAATCGTAGAAATATGTGGGAGCCATATGAATTTCCAGATTCCTCTATTGGTTATTGATCGGAGAAGTGTCTCGATCATGTCTGCATAATTCACGAACCGTAGGGAGACACACTTAAGGATTCGATGTTGTTGAGTAGTTATGGAATGATGAGTAAGAGACCAAATGTTGTTCGGAGTCTCGGATGGGATCCGGGATATCACGAGGAGATCCGAAATGGTCCGGAGAATAGGAACCATATAAGGAAAGTCCTGTTTCGGAGTTGGGGAATGATTCCGGTGTTTTCACCAGGAATGTTCTAGAAGGGTTCGGAAGGTCCGGCACTCCGAAGGGGAAGGGTACATGAATGTGTCATGACAAATGGAATGGTTGCATCATGTACTAGGTCACTTGGCTGGGCAAAATAAAGAGAGAAATCAAATCCTAGTTTGAAAGTCAAACGCCAATTTGAAAAAGTCAAATGTCAAGTTTGCTTGGTGGAGGGAGAGTAGGAAACCTACTTGGGGAGTAAGTCCCCTCCCTCCACCCGCCGGCCAAGGAGGAGTAGTTGGAGGAGGACTCCCTCCTCCCAAGCAGCACCCTCCCACCTATATAAGGAGGGGTAGGGTTGCCCCTCTCCTACACACCTCAAACCCTAGCCCCAAGCCGCCGGCCTCCTCCAAGTCGCCGCCGCCTAGGGCCTCCTCTAACTCGGCGAGTTAGGGTTTCCCCAAACCCTAGCCACCGGCCAAGCACACCCTTGGTTCCCTCTAAACCCTAGATCACCAAGGCCTCTCTCATACACCACCATACTCGCTCCGGCTTAAGGCGAAACCCTGCGAGATTTCCCCTCTACTTCCGGTACCACGCCGTCGTGCTGCTGGAATCGCGAGGAGAGTGCTACAACCTCCGCTGCCTGCTGGAACAAGGGAGAGGAAGGTCTTCATCGAGTACCGAACGTGTGACCGACTACGGAAGCGCTGCCGGAACGCAGCACTGGAAGGATCGTCTATGCGATCTTGAGATCGGCAAGAGTACGACTACATCACCCACGAGAATCTGCTCTCGTTAACCACTTTGGAATCTTTGAGGGTGAGTTCCTCTATCGACTCGTTGTTACTATCTAGTAGATAGATCTTGGCTTGTTTGTTTGCATGCGGTAGAATTTTTTGTTTTCCATGCTACGAACCCCTACACCTCATTGTATGAAGGTCTAGTACTGGTAGATGACATTGGAAGCCTTGCCCTTCTAGGTGCATCACTCTCAAATATATCACCAAATGTATGGTGGTCCATGACTTCACTTTTCTGAAATTTTAAACAACCATCAAACCAAGTGATTTCTAAGTTGATAAATGATGAGCAACTACTACTGGAACTTGCTAGAGGACTACACATGCATCAAAACAAAGTTTATAAGCATAGAATAAGCATGCAAGCTCAAACAACCTGTCACCTATAGTAGCAAAATACTCAAGATACAATCTACCAATCACAAATCTAATTGGACAAGTGGAGGAGGCACATACCAAGGAGCAAACCCTCCAAAAATCAGCACTTGAGATGGGTTGAACAAGGAGATCGAAAATCGCGAGCAAGAATAGCAAGAACTCGAGCTTGAGAAAGTTTTCCGGTGTTTTTCGGGAGAGAGAAAGAAGGTGGCTTTGAGGAGGCAGCCTGGAGGGGCCCAGGTGGGACAGACCTCCCCCAGGCGCCACCCCCAGGTAGGTCGTGCCTACCAGGGTTGTGGTGGCCTGGGGTGGCCCCTGGGTCACCTCTGGTGCCTCTTTGCCCCTTTTTTCGAGGAAAAATTTATTTTGAATTTTCTCGGATTTTTCGAGAAACTTTATTTTTGGCCAATTTGATTTTCTCGCAGAAACAATTTTTTCAGAGGAAGCAAAAGCAAACCAAAAGCCAAACTATAGGAGCTCTAAGAAACTCAAACAAGCAAACAACTAACAAAACTAAAGCTAGCAAAAGAAAAGGCAAAGACTAGGAAGGAGAAAAGTAAAAAGAAAGCAAGTACAACCAAAGTGGAAACATTATTTTGTTCATTAAAATCCTTTTGTTAACAAGGTTGATCAAGTCTTGTTACCGAAACAATCTTATATGAAACAAAACTTTGCATTCCATAAGGTGATTATGTTACCTAATACTTGATAGCAATGGTCCTAGTATTAATAGTTTCAAAACTTTCTTGTGGAATGGGACAATATATTTCTCCAATCTTGATACTCTCAATATTTTCAATGGAATTCAGGCAATAGCTTCTAACAACCTTCTTGGGGAAATAGACAGTGTGCTGTTTGTCATTAATATTGAATGTTACTTTTCCTTGATTGCAATTGATGATAACACCTGCAGTATTAAGAAAAGGTCTCCCAAGAATAATAGACATATTATCATCTTCAGGCATTTCAAGCACCACAAAATTAGTTAAAACCAAGAAATTATGAGCCACTTGAACAGGAACATCCTCACATATACCAACATGAATAGTAGTTGACTTATCAGCCATTTGCAAAGATATATCAGTTGGTATCAACTTCTCTAGCTGGAGTCTCTTGTAGAGAGAAAAAGGCATAACACTAACTCCAGTTCCCAAATCACATAAAGCAGTTCTAACATAATTATTATTAATAGAACAAGGAATAGTTGGTATACCTGGATCACCAAGTTTCTTTGGAACCTTACCATTGAAGGAGTAATTAGCAAGCAAAGTAGAAATCTCCTCATTAGGAATCTTCCTTTTATTAGAGACAATATCCTTCATATACTTTGAATAAGGAGGCAACTTAATAGCATCAGTCAAAGGAATTTTCAAAAATAAAGGCTTCATCCACTCACAAAACTTGTTGTAGTGTTCTTCCTCCTTTGACTTGTGTTTCTTACCTGGAAAAGGCATAGGTTTTTGCATCCAAGGTTCCCTATCTTTACCATGTTTATTAGCAATAAAATCTTCCTTTGTGTACCTAGTGTTCTTAGTGTGATTCTCAGGTTCTTCCTCACCTTCCTCCTTATCAGGAGACTCATTATTATTACCACTCTCAGTTTCAGCATCAGAGACAGATATATTATTAGGATCTACAGCAGGTTCAAGTGGTTCCTCAACTATCTTATGTTTCTTTTTCTTCCTCTTACGAGGACTACCACTATCTTCACCTTGTTGGGAATCCTGCTCTATTCTTTTAGGGTGTCCTTCAGGATATAATGGATCTTGAGTAGTTATACCACTCCTAGTTCTAACTCCATAAGCATGTTTATTTCCTGAGGCATTAACTAGCATATCCTTTTGTACCTTAGCAAGTTGATCAAGTTGGGTTTGAACCATATGAAAGTGTTTACAAAGCATTTTAATATCATTAGAAGTTCTTTCCACAATATCTTTCAACTCACGGATAGCTCTAGAGTTTTCCAATAAATGATTTTGAACTTGTTTATTAAAATACCCTTGCTTAACAATAAATGTGTTAAGTTCCTCTAAACATTGATCAGGAGGCTTACCATAAGGAATATCACCTTCATCAAAGTGTTGGAGAGAGTGTACCTCAATAGTAGATGAGTGGGGAATTGGCTTACATAATTCTTCTATAGGAGGTAGATTCTTCACATCTCCAGCACTAATACCTTTCTCCTTTAGACACTTCTTAGCTTCCTTCATCACTTCATCATTTAATGCAATAACTCCCCTCTTGTTTGTTGTTGGTGCTGGAATTGGTTCAGGAACAACTGGTTCAGGAGTAATAGGCTCAGGTGCATTTAGCTCAGCTGAAGTCTAATCATCATAATTCTTGCTTATTTTGGTGATTAATTCTTCAGCATCTGTAGGAGTTCTTTTCCTGAAAACACAATCAGCAAAGCTATCTAGGTATGTCCTAGAATCATCAGTTAGTCCATTATAATAAATATCAAGAAGCTCATTCTTAGGTAATGGACATCCAGGATGTGCATGAATCAAGGCAGATAACCTTGTCCATGACTATGGCAATTTCTCTTCTTCTCCCTGTTTAAAATCAAAAAGTCTCTACAAAGCAGCATGTCTAGCACCGGGAGGAAAATATTTATGGAAGAAAGAAGCAATCAAGAAATCAGGGCTATCAATGGAACCAAGAGTTATCTATTAAACCAAGCTCTAGCTTCTCCTTTTAGTGAAAAAGGGATGATCTTAGTAACAAAGTACTTGCGCATCTTAAAATCGTAAGAGAACAAAGCACTCATAGTATAAATCTCATTCATATGAGCCACAACACTTTCATTTTCTGTCCCACAAAAAGGTTTTTCTCAACAATATCTAAATAAGATAAATCAAGAGACAAATCATAATCTTTATCTTTAATATCTATGGGAGAGGTGGCAAACTTAGGATCAGAGGACAACTTAGGCATAATAGTACGTCTAGCAAGGAGACTCTTAATAGCACTAGTACCATGTGTATTTCGGCACTCTTCAACAAAATCATCAGTGAACTCAATGTAAACATCATTAATATCATAACTCTCACTAGACGCAGGTGAGCTAACAGGTGTAATAGTGGCTTCACTAGGAGTTTTGGTATTTCCTAGACTAGCCATAGTAGCATCTAGAAAAGGACCTAATGAACCACTCGCATCAAGCACTGTATAAGTAACATCAGGAGCATCAAAAGCAGTCTCAGACTCAGCAGTAGTAGCAGTGTGTGTAGCATGTGTATGTGGTGGTGGTGTGACAAGCTTACTTTTAACAGACGGTGAATCAAGAGCAACACAGGTGTTTAGGACTGTACCTCTTCTTGTAGTGGATGGTAAAATAGGGAACTTTCCATCACGATACTTTCCCATGATGAAAGGAGTAGCAGTGAACAATAATATATCAAAGTGAACTTACAAATAAAGCTATGCTCCCCGGCAATGGCGCCAGGAAATAGTCTTGATGACCCACAAGTGTAGGATATCGCAACAGTCTTCGCGGGTAGTATTACCCAATTTATTGATTCGACAGAAGGGGAGCCAAAGAATACTTGCAAGCCTTAGCAACTAAGTTGTCAATTCAGCTGCACCTGGAAATAGTTCTTGCTCACAGAAGTTTATCAGTAGCAACAGTTTGGAAGTAGCAATAGTAAAGCAACAACAACAGCAACATGAGCAATAGTAAGAGTAACGATAACAATGGTATTCGAGTGAGGTAGGCATAGGGATGGATGGACGGACGTTGCATGGACGAGTCTAAACATGTAACTTTAAGATCTAGGGCATTAGAGATAAATAATAATAAGCATCCAAGTACTAAACAATCCTAGGCATGTGCTCCAAATATAGTCATACGTGCTCGCAATGAGAACTTGCAAAACATCTTCTGTCCAGCCAGCCCGTGGCAGCGGGGCCTCTAGGGAACTACTGGCAATTAAGGTGCTCTTTTTAATAGTGTAGGGGTTCGTAGCATGGAAAACAAAAAAATTCTACCGTATGCACACAAACAAGCCAAGATCTATCTACTAGATTGTAGCAATGAGTCGATAGAAGCACTTACCCTCGAAGATTCCAAAGCGGTTAACGAGAGCAGATTGTCGTGGGTGATGTAGTCGTACACTTGCCGATCTCAAGATCGCGTAGACGATCCTTCCGGCGCTGCGTTCCGGCAGCGCTTCCGTAGTCGGTCACACGTTTGGTACTCGATGAAGACCTTCCTCTCCCTTGTTCCAGCAGGTAGCGAAGGTTGTAGTTCTCCCCTCGCGATTCCGGCAGCACGACAGCATGGTGTCGGAAGTAGAGGGAAGATCCCGCAGGGCTTTGCCTAAGCCGGTGCGAGTTATGATGAATTAGGGTTTTCCGGAGATCTAGGGTTTATAAGTCCGGGAGGAGGAGGAGGTGTCGGCGGCGGCTAGGGCGAGCGGCGGCGGCGCTGGCGGCGGCGCGGCGGCTCGGGTGGAGAGGGTCTAGGGCTTGTCTCTTGTGTGCTTTGGGGCAGCCCTCCCCCTCTATTTATGAGAGGGGGCAGCCTTGGGAGGGGTGGGTTTGAATCGAAACACAAACCCAAGTTGGTTTGAGAGAAGGACTTGTTTCTTCTCCCACTAGGAAACCATTATTCCAGTTTGACTTTTCAAACTTTCCGTTTGACTTTCAATTTAGAGCATTAATTCTCTCTTGCAAATGCCCACACCAAGTTACCTAGAATATGATCCAATCATTCCATTTACCCATGACACATTCATGGTCCATTCCCCTTCCGGTTCGGTGAACCTTCTAGAACCTCTCCGATGAAAACATCGGAATCTTTCCCGAACTCCGGAATCGGACTTTCCTTATATGAATCTTATTCTTCGGACCATTCCGGATCTCCTCATGATATCCTGGATCCCATCCGAGACTCCGAACAACATTCAGTATCCCTACTAACATTCCATATCTACTAAACAACATCGAATCCTTAAGTGTGTCTCCCTACGGTTCGTGAATTATGCGGACATGACCGAGACACTTCTCCGATCAATAACCAATAGAGGAATCTGGAAATTCATATGGCTCCCACATATTTCAATGATTACTTTGCGATCGTATGAACCACTTGCATACGATACCAATTTCCCTTTGTCTCACGATAGTTTACTTATCCGAGGTTTTGATCATGGGTATCTCTGCATACCTAGTTCAACCTCGTTACTGATAAGTACTCTTTTCTCGTCCCCATGATATGTGATCCCTTGTGAACCAGTCACATGCTTGCAAGCTAATTGGATGACATTCCACCGAGAGGGCCCAGAGTATATCTATCCGTCATATGGATGGACAAATCCCACTCTTGATCCATGTGCCTCAACCCATACTTTCCAAACACTCAATGCCACCTTTATAGCCACCCAGTTATGGTGTGGTGTTTGATGTCATCAAATCATCCTTCCGGTGATGGTGATTAGCATGATCTCATGGTCGAAGGAATTAGGTTACTATGTATCAGAAAGCTTATAGTAAACGAACTATTGAAATGACTTGATCTTAATGCTACGCTTATCTATAGGAGTATGTCCATCATACCATTCTCCTAATGATATAATCTTGTTGTTAACAACATCTCAATGCTCATGATCAGGAAACCACGATCATCTATTAACCAACAAGCTAGTATTACAAAGAGGCTTTACTAGGGACGCTAATTTAGTTTACAAATCACACAAGTATTAATGTTTCCTGTTTAATACTGTTATAGCATGAATGTAAACATTTATCATAAACACAAAGATATAATAATAACCACTTTTATTATTGCCTCTAGGGCATATCTCCAACAAATAGAGCACCGGAGCAATGCATTAACACTTCATGAACACATGTGATCCTCACACCACAGCCATCCCCTCGGGTTGTCCCAATTATTGTCACTTTGGGGCCTTTGGATCCGGACAATGATATGAAGGGTTTCGTGGCATAGTAAATCAAAATTTTCTACGGATGCGAACAGAGGGAAAGCCAAGATCTAATCAAGGAGATGCAAACAACAAGAGAGATTGGATTAGATCTTCATACCCTTGAAGATTCGCACAGCGGAACGTTCGTCGGAACGTGGGTGATGTAGTCATACTCGCTTCTCCTCCTCGCGATCCGATCTGACCTAGCACCACAAGTGGCGGTGCCTCCGTGAGATTCACAAGTGCAACACCTCGACGTCTCCTCCTTCCTTGGTCCAGCAAGTATGGTGGAGAGATGGGTTGGATCTACAACGCGACGGCGCGGTGCAATTGGTGGAGAATTTCTGCAGCAGGGCTTCGCCTACAAGCAGTCGAGAGGGATAGAGGAGGGCAGCAGGGCGGCTAGGGTTGGAGGGGAAGGTGTGGGGGGGTGGTGCGCCCCCACCCCTATTTATATAGAGGGGGCGCAGCCCTAGCCCCTCCCCCAAGCCCAAACCGGCGGCCCCAAAGGATAAGGAGTGGGGGGCAAGGAAACCCCCCCTTCTAGAAGCTCTATCTAGAGTTTAAACCTCTCTTGGCCGGCTGGGCCCTATGGGGCCTTGTGCCCCTGGCCCAATGCGGCCAGGGCACTCCCTCATAGGCCCATGCCCCCTCTCGGAAGGTGGGGCCACGTTGGTCCCCTTCCGGAAGGTTCTAGAAGCTTCCGGTACAATACCGATTAATCCGGAACAATTTCGAACTCCAAAAACTGCACTGCCTTATATGAATCTTATTCTCCGGACCACTCCGGAACCTCTCGTGATGTCCCGGATCCCATCCGAGACTCCGAACAAAAACTCATAAACCAATTATCCAATCTATCCTAGCGTCGAGACACGTTAAGTGTGTGACCCTGCGGGTTCGAGAATATGCAGACATGATCTTCTATCAATAATCAACAGCGGGGTCTGGAAACCCATATTGACTCCCACACATTCATCGATGATCATATCGGATGAACCACGATGCCAGGATTCAATCAATCCCATATATATATTCCCTTCGTCTCGCGATATTTTACTTGCCCGAGATTCGATCGTCGGTACCGTCATACCTAGTTCAATCTCGTTCACAGCAAGTACTTTACTCATTCCGTAATCCGATATCACTTTGTGATTAACTCCTTAACCACATGCTTGCAAGCGGTGTTGATATCGATTACCGAGTGGGCCCGAAGTATATCTCTCCGACTTGGGAGGGACAAATCCCATCTCGATACATACAACCCAACAGATACTTTCCGATTACCTGAGAGACACCTTTATGATCACCCTCTCATAGGATGACGTTTGATGACCTCAAAGCTTTCTTACGATACCAGGGAGTTGTATTATCTCATGGTCTAAGGAATACAATATTTGACATAAGAAAAGCTTCGCAAAGACGAACACGATGACACGATCTAATTGCTTCCCTTAGTTTGGGTTTGTCCATCATATCATTCTCCCAATGATATGATCTCATTATTAATCGACAACTCATGTCCATGGTTAGAAAACCTTAACCATCATTAATCAATGAGCTAGTCCATAGAGGCGTACTAGGGACACGGTGTTGTTCACAAACCACACAAGTGTTAAAGTTCCCGCTTAATACAATTCTAGCATGGAATATAAACATTATCATGAACAAGAATTATGATAATAACAGCTTTATTATTGCCTCTAGGGCATAATTCCAACAGTCTCCCACTTGCACTAGAGTCAATAATCTAGTTTACATCTGGCAACAATCTCACACCCATGGCACTGAGGTGCTGATCATGTTTTACACGTGGAAGAGGTTTAGTCAATGGATCTGCGACATTCAGATCTGTATGTACTTTGCTAATCTTTAGATCTCCATCTGCTATATAATCTCGGATTATATGAAACTTGCGGTTGATATGCTTGGTCTTTGGATGATATCTTGGTTCCTTAGCGAGTGCTATGGCGCCAGTGTTGTCACACAATATCTCCAGTGGGTCCAATGCACTTGGAACCACGCCAAGCTCAGTGATGAAGTTTCTGATCCAAACTCCTTCACTTGACGCTTCTGTAGCCGCCATGTATTCCGCTTCTACTGTAGATCCCGCGATCACGCTTTGCTTGCAGCTTCTCCAGCTCACAGCTTCTCCATTCAAAATATAAACGTATCCTGTCTAAGATTTAGAATCATCCTTGTCGGTGTCGAAACTAGCGTCGACATAACCTTTTACGACGAGCTGTTCATCACCCCCATAGACTAAGAACATTTCTTTAGTCCTATTTAGGTACTTTAGGATGTTCTTCACGGCTGTCCAGTGTTCCACTCCTGGATCACTCTGATATCTCCTCGTCAAACTAAGAGCATTGGACACATCCGGTCTAGTACACAGCATGGCATACATGATAGAACCTATGGCCGAGGCATAAGACACTTTGCTCATAGCTTCCCTGTCATTTACCGTAGCTGGACACTGAGCCTTGCTCAATATCTTACCTGACAACATAGGCACTGAACCTTTCTTTGCCTTATCCATTCTAAACCTTTTCAGAACTTTGTCTAGGTATGTACTCTGGCTTAAAGCTATCAGGCGTCTTTGTCTATCTCTATAGATTTTGATGCCCAATATATAAGCAGCTTCACCTAGGTCTTTCATTGAAAAACACTTGTTCAAATAACTCTTCACATCGTTAAGCATGTTGATGTCATTTCCAATAATCAATATGTCATCCACATATAGTACCAGAAATGTCACCGAGCTCCCACTCACTTTCTTGTAGATGCAAGCTTCGTAGCAATTTGGAACAAATCCAAAGCTCTTGATCACTTGATCAAAACGAAGGTTCCAACTCCGAGATGCTTGCTTTAGTCCATAAATGGAACGCTGAAGTTTGCATACTTTATCAGCATCCTTAGGATCGACAAAACCTTCGGGTTGCATCATATACAACTCTTCATCAATGTTGCCATTGAGGAACGCAGTCTTGACATCCATCTGCCATATTTCATAATCATGAAACGCAGCAATTGCTAATAAAATCCGAATGGACTTAAACATCGCTACGGGAGAGAAAGTCTCATCATAGTCAACACCTTGAACTTGTCGAAAACCTTTCGCGACAAGCCGTGCTTTATAGACGGTAACATTACCATCTGCGTCCGTTTTCTTCTTGAAAATCCATTTGCACTCAACGGCCTTTCGTTCGCTAGGAGGGTCCACCAAAGTCCATACTTGGTTTTCGCTCATGGATCCCAATTCGGATTTCATGGCTTCTAGCCATTTCTCAGAGTCTGGGCTCATCATCGCTTCCTCATAGTTCGTAGGTTCACTGTCTTCTACTAGCAAGATAGTCAAGACAGGGTTGCCGTACCACTCAGGGGGGCACGCGACCTTGTCGACCTACGACGTTCAGTAGCAGCATCGTTCGAAGCTTCATGGTCCTTGTCATTAGCTTCCTCTATTGTTGGTGCAGGCGGCACTGGAACAATTTCAGGTGCTGCACTACTCTCCAATTCAAGAGAAGGTTCAATAACCTCGTCTAGCTCTACTTTCCTCCCACTCACTTCTTTCGAGAGAAACTCCTTCTCAAGAAAGGAACCGTTCTTTGCGACAAACACTTTGCCTTCGGTTCTGTGATAGAAGGTATACCCAATAGTTTCCTTAGGGTATCCTATGAAGACGCATTTCTTCGCTTTGGGTTCGAGCTTGTCCGGCATCAACTTCTTGACGTAAGCTTCGCATCCCCAAACTTTAAGAAACGACAACTTAGGTTTAGCACCAAACCACAGTTCATACGGTGTCGTCTCAACGGATTTAGATGGAGCCCTATTTAAAGTGAATGCAGCGGTTTCTAATGCATAACCCCAAAATGATAACGGCAAATCAGAAAGAGACATCATTGATCGGACCATATCTAATAAAGTTCGATTCCGGCGTTCAGACACACCATTGCGTTGTGGTGTTCCGGGTGGCGTGAGTTGCGAAACAATTCCGCTTGCTTTAAGATGCGTGAGAAAATCATAACTTAAATACTCGCCCCCACGATCGGATCGTAGAAACTTGACCTTTCTGTTATGATGGTTCTCCACTTCATTCTGAAGTTCCTTGAACTTTTCAAATGTTTCAGATTTATGTTTCATTCAATAGATATACCCATATCTACTTAAGTCATCGGTAAAAGTGAGAAAATAGCGATATCCACCGCGCGTCGAAACACTCATCGGTATGTATGATTTCCAACAAGTCCGTTGCTCGCTCCATCATACCGGAGAACGGGGTTTTGATCATCTTGCCCATGAGGCATGGTTTGCATGTGTCAAATGATTCAAAATCAAGAGACTCCAAAAGCCCATTAGAATGGAGTTTCTTCATGCGCTTTACACCAATATGACCTAGACGACAGTGCCACAAATAAGTAGTTTTATCACTATCTACTTTGCATCTCTTAGCCTCAATGTTATGGATGTGTGTTTCATCCCTTTCGAGATTTAGAAGAAATAAACCATTCACAATAGGTGCATGACCATAAAAGATGTTACTCATATAAATAGAACAACCATAATTCTCCGATTTAAATGAATAACCGTTTTGCAATAAACAAGATCCAGAAATAATGTTCATGCTCAACACAGGCACATAATAACATTTATTGAGGTTTAAAACTAATCCCGAAGGTAAAACTAAGGAGAGCGTGCCGACGACCATCACATCAACTCTTGATCCGTTGCCAACGCGCATCGTCACCTCATTCCTCGCAAGCCGCCGTCTATTCCGTAGCTCCTGTTTCGAGTTACAAATATTAGCAACTGAACTGGTATCAAATACCCAGGCACTACAACGAGGGCTAGTAAGGAAAACATCAATAACATGTATATCAAATATACCTTTGATGGTGCCAGCCTTCTTGTCCGCTAAGTACTTCGGACAGTTGCGCTTCCAGTGACCCTTGTCCTTGCAATAGAAGAACTCAGTGTCCGGCTTAGGACCAGATTTGAGCTTCTTCTCAGCAGGGGCAGTGCGCTTGCCGCCGCCCTTCTTGAAGGGCTTCTTTGCTCCCTTACCTTTCTTAAAGGTGGGCTTGTTGACCATCAACACATGATTATCCTTTTTGATGTCCACTTCCGCGGCCTTCAGCTTTGCGAAGAGCTCGGTGATCGTATCAGTGGAACTAATCGGATTATGAGTCACTACAAAACTTTTGTAGCTGGGAGGGAGTGATTGCAGACCCTGTCAATCTTGAGCTCCTCTGGAATCGTGCATTCCAGTTGCTCAAGGCGTTGAGTGTAGCCCGTCATCTTAATGGTGTGCTCACTAACGGAACTCCCTTCCTCCATCTTGCAGTTAAAGAACTTCTCAGAGATCTCATATCTCTCAGAACGGGCCTGAGTCTGAAACATGGTTTTCAGCTCTTCGAGAATCTCAAAGGGCCCGGGATAGTCTTCAAAACGATTTTGAAGTTCCAGTTCCATAGCAAACAACATGGTGCTCTTAATCACACCATAATCATCTTTGCGTGACTGATAGACAGCTTTCTCATCAGCCGACGCAGTTGCAGCAGGGGGGTCACCTAATGCTTTCCCAAGGACATAGTCCTTTTGACCGCCAGAGAGAATGATTCTTAGATTGCGGAACCAATTGGTGAAGTTAGACCCATTGTTTTTAAGCTTTTCCTTCTCAGCAAAAACGTTGAAGTTGAAGTTGGATTTGGCCATGTGATCTACAGTATTAGCAAGTACAAATTAGACTATGTTCATGATAACTAGTTCAACTTTTAATCAAATTACTAGATGAACTCCCACTAAATTCAACATCCCTCAAGTTGTTTAGTGAACACGATCCAAATTCACCACACCTAATCCGATCTTCACGAGAAGAGATGTGGTTTCAATGGTGGACAACGAAGTGTCGATCATATCATTCATATGACTCATGCTTAACCTTTCGGTTCATGTGTTCCGAGGCCATGTCTGTACATGCTAGGCTCGTCAAGTTAGACCCAAGTATTTCCGCGTGTGCAAAACTGGCTTGCACCCGTTGTATGTGAGCGTAGAGTCTATAGCACCCGATCATCACGTGATGCTTGGACACGATGAACTTTCGCAACGGTGCATACTTGGGGAGAACACAGTTTTTATCTTGATCTTTAAGTGAGGAATCATCTTATAATGCTACCGTCGCGATCTAAGCATAATAAGATACATAAAAGGATAAACATCACATGCATATAACTTTAATGTGACATGGTATAGCCAATCTTCGCGCAATGATCTCCATATTGTGCGTTCCAGCATGATCTCCATCACTCCACCATGATTGCCTCCACCACGAATATCAACTACAACTATTGCTAACTACTTAGCGATAAAGTGAAACTATTACATGGCGCATAAGAAGTTGACACACAGGTCATACACAATTATAAAGACAACCATATGGCTCCTGCCGGTTGTGTACTCATCGACATGCAAGTCATGAAACATTACAAAACATGATCATCGCATACATTATACACATCACATCTTGGGCCATACCATATCACAGAAAACACTCCCTGCAAAAACAAGTTAGACGCCTCTACTTTGTTGTTGCATGTTTTACGTGGCTTATGGGAGTAGATGCTAAGAACGATTCTTACCTACGGAAAGCCACAACGGTGATATTATGGTTGCCAAACTCCGGTGTTAATCCCATGACAACTATAGTGAGAGAAACTGACATCCACCAGCCGCATGTGTGGAACAAGCCACACGTCAAGTGCGGAGCCGGTCTCGCGAACGACGCCGCGTAAGGTTGGCCTGGACCGCTTCAATCTCACTATCCCGCGTCATAAGAAGAACACAAACAAGAGGCTTGCAACAGAAAACATCAATGCCCGCAACAACCATGTTGCGTTCTACTCGTGAAACACATCTACGCATAGATCTAGCTCTGATACCACTGAAGGGTTTCGCGGCATAGTAAATCAAAATTTTCTACGGATGTGAACAGAGGGAAAGCCAAGATCTAATCTAGGAGATGCAAACAACGAGAGAGATTGGATTAGATCTTCATACCCTTGAAGATTCGCACATCGGAACGTTCGTCGGAACGTGGGTGATATAGTCGTACTCGCTTCTCCTCCTCGCGATCCGATCCGATCTAGCACCACAAGTGGCGGTGCCTCCGTGAGATGCACACGTGCAGCACCTCGACGTCTCCTCCTTCCTTGGTCCAGCAAGTATGGTGGAGAGATGGGTTGGATCTACAACGCGACGGCGCGGTGCAATTGGTGGAGAATTTCTGCAGCAGGGCTTCGCCTACAAGCAGTCGGGAGGGAGAGAGGAGGGCAGCAGGGCGGCTAGGGTTGGAGGGGAAGGTGTGGGGGGTTGGTGCGCCCCCACCCCTCTTTATAGAGGGGGGCGCAGCCCTAGCCCCTCCCCCAAGCCCAAACCGGCGGCCCCAAAGGATAAGGAGTGGGGGGCAAGGAAACCCCCCCTTCTAGAAGCTCTATCTAGAGTTTAAACCTCTCTTGGCCGGCTGGGCCCTATGGGGCCTTGTGCCCCTGGCCCAATGCGGCCAGGGCACTCCCTCATAGGCCCATGCCCCCTCCCGGAAGGTGGGGCCACGTTGGTCCCCTTCCGGAAGGTTCTAGAAGCTTCCGGTACAATACCGATTAATCCGGAACAATTTTGAACTCCAAAAATGCACTGCCTTATATGAATCTTATTCTCCGGACCACTCCGGAACCTCTCGTGATGTCCCGGATCCCATCCGAGACTCCGAACAAAAACTCATAAACCAATTATCCAATCTATCCTAGCGTCGAGACACGTTAAGTGTGTGACCCTGCGGGTTCGAGAATATGCAGACATGATCTTCTATCAATAATCAACAGCGGGGTCTGGAAACCCATATTGACTCCCACACATTCATCGATGATCATATCGGATGAACCACGATGCCAGGATTCAATCAATCCCATATATATATTCCCTTTGTCTCGCGATATTTTACTTGCCCGAGATTCGATCGTCGGTACCGTCATACCTAGTTCAATCTCGTTCACAGCAAGTACTTTACTCGTTCCGTAATCCGATATCACTTTGTGATTAACTCCTTAACCACATGCTTGCAAGCGGTGTTGATATCGATTACCGAGTGGGCCCGAAGTATATCTCTCCGACTTGGGAGGGACAAATCCCATCTCGATACATACAACCCAACAGATACTTTCTGATTACCTGAGAGACACCTTTATGATCACCCTCTCATAGGATGACGTTTGATGACCTCAAATCTTTCTTCCGATACCAGGGAGTTGTATTATCTCATGGTCTAAGGAATACAATATTTGACATAAGAAAAGCTTCGCAAAGACGAACACGATGACACGATCTAATTGCTTCCCTTAGTTTGGGTCTGTCCATCATATCATTCTCCCAATGATATGATCTCATTATTAATCGACAACTCATGTCCATGGTTGGGAAACCTTAACCATCATTAATCAATGAGCTAGTCCATAGAGGCGTACTAGGGACACGGTGTTGTTCACAAACCACACAAGTATTAAAGTTCCCGCTTAATACAATTCTAGCATGGAATATAAACATTATCATGACTAAGAATTATAATAATAACAGCTTTATTATTGCCTCTAGGTAATAATTCCAACATGATATGTGTACACAACTTGCAGGTAAGATCACAAATAATACTATCATAATGATTTAATAATAGGTTCGGATGTGAGATCATGGCACTCGGCCCCTAGTGACAAGCATTAAGCACAACAAGTTGCAACAAAGTCAAATAATATTAATAGAGATACTAGGCATATGCCCTAATAGATCTTATTCGATTACATGATAGAACTCATCCAATCCCTACCATCCCCAAGCCTACAGTGGGGGATTACTCACTCATGGATGAGGGAAACATCGGTGGTTGATGAAGATACGTTGGTGATGACGATGGCGATGATCCTGTCCAAATTCCCTGTCCCGGCAGGGTGCCAGAATAGAGTTTCTGGATCCGAATCTTGGTTTGTGGTGGCGGCGGCGGAGCGGAACTCTTTCTGGAAAACTATCGAACCCTCCTCGGTTTTTAGGTCGAAAGGCAACTTATAGGCGCAGAGGGAGGCCGAGGGGGTGCCTGGGATGGCCGCACCCTCTCCAGGCGCGGCTAGTGGTGGGCCCGCGCCTGGGGTGGGTGTGGCCTCCCAGGCCTCCTCTCCGTCTCCTCTTCTAGCTCCGTGGATCTTCTGGTGAAATATAGTTTTTGGCATATTTTCCGGGATTTTTCCTGATAGTTGATTTTCTACACAAAAACAAGACACCAAGGTAAGTCTGCTGAAAACAGCATCAGTCCGTGTTAGTTGTATCAAAATCACTCAAGTTTAGAGAAGAAACAATAGCAAAGTGTTTGAGAAAGTAGATACGTTTTAGACGTATCAAGGTGGTATTCAGTTATAACCCCTCATTTTGTGAGTCTTGTGTTGCATCATTCGCAGTTGTTCGTGATCTCGTGGTGCAGTACACATGTCCTGACTGATTATGTGGATGTGGTCTTAAGCTAGTTGTTATCTGAATTGCGATTGTCTGAACTCTGTTTTCTGCCTTGCTGATGTTGGGTAAGCTCACCTCATCAGCCAAGAGGTAAGGCTATTAGGAAGGTAAGGCTATTAAAAACATTGCAACTAGCCAAACAAACACTTTTTTGCTGAAAACCAAGAATATATGGAACCAAACGACTGGGGCTTGACTTCTCAATACCTAGAGAAATGAAAATACACGAAACCAAACGAATAGTGTTTTAGACATGAGAGATTGCATTGCCACACGCAACTTTCGTGGAGTGATGATCTCTAGGTGCGACTAAAGGGGACGAACAACCAAATACGCCCTACATGATCACGGGTTAGGCCTGGCCTAGCCCAGTTGGCAGGGGCATGGAGCTAGTCAGATAGGCAATATGCTATCGAGCATACCGCTGACGTGTTTGGCACTATCGAAAAAAATATTATTTTAATTTGTTGAGAGCCATGGCATAGCTGGGATGGTAGGCACGAGATGATACGTGTCTGCCTGCCTGAGTTCAAGCCTCCGCGCTCGCAATATCACGGCGTACTCACGAATGCATCTTTAAAACAATGTCGGTCTAATTTTTTTTATCTAAATTTGTTTCATTCTTTGGAATATTTTTGTCCATTTTCACACGCTTCTGTTCCCATCTAAGACAAATCGTCCTCACTCACAACTTCACAATATTTTGGGTGGTCTGAATTAAGTTTGTCTCCTCTGTCTTTCCTTAGGGAAGTTTAGTTTCATTTGTCATTCTTTCTTTCTGAACTCTACCTAAATTAATGTCAAACTAGAATGACGAAGTTGGCAATGCCATCTTTGTTAGAGCATCTCCACTCGTTGGCCGAACCCAGGCCAAAATCCGGACCAAACTTCGCTCGGACGGCGCAAGTTTTCGGCCTGGGTACGTCCAGTTTCCCACTCACGTACCCAGGACGAGTTCCCGGGTCGCCCGTTCTCTCTAGAATTTGGCTAAAATTCGCCCAAATTTCGGCATGGTTCGTTATACGATGATTACAGAACACTTTGAGACCAAAGTTCGGCGAAATTTTAAACAGAGTTCGGCCTGCAATAAAATTACAACATATTTTGGCCAAGTTCGGCCAGTTCATGCTCAGCATCTACGTCGTGTTGCCCCTGCGTGTCCATAGGTGCTCGACAAGATCATCCTGCAGTTGTTGATGCATCGCCGGATCTCGGATCTCCTGACGCATTGCGATGAATGCAACCCATGTTGGAGGCACCTGATGATCAGGCTCGGCAAGAGGACCCTGTAGATGGTATGGCTCGTCCTTCTCGAACAAACTCATTGGATCCTTCTTCTCATCCTCAATGATCATGTTGTGCAAGGTCACACAACAGTTCATCACTTTCCACATCTGATCTTTCGACCAGGTCATAGCAGAAAACCGGACAACTGCAAACCTCTGTTGGAGCCATTCACCAAATGCCCGCTCCACGTCTTTCCTGCAAGCTTCCTGTTCCTTGGCAAAGTGAGAATGCTTGGGGAGCATTGGGTCTGAGATAGTGTTCACAAATGTTGGCCATCTTGGATAGATGCCATCTGCTAGATAGTATCCCTTGTTGTAGTGATGCCCGTTGATCTCAAATTCCACAGGGGGAGCATGACCCTCAACAAGCTTGGAAAAGACAGTTGAGGAGTTGAGGACGTTGATGTCGTTGTTCGATCCTCCCATGCCAAAGAAGGTGTGCCAGATCCAAAGATCATGTGTAGCAACTGCCTCAAGTATCACAGTGCATCCTCCTTTGTGGCCTTTGTACATTCCTTGCCATTCAAATGGACAGTTCTTCCACTCCCAATGCATGCAATCTATGCTTCCAAGCATACCAGGAAATCCTCTACTTTCATTGACTGCGAGGATCTGAGCAGTGTCTTCAGCAGTGGGTGATCTCAAGTACTCTTCCCCGAACACTGCAATCACTGCTCTGCAGAATCTGTACAAGCAATCAAGGGCGATGGACTCGGCGATGCGGAGATAGTCATCGGCACTGTCAGCCGGCGCTCCATAGGCAAGCAACCTCATTGCCACGGTGCACTTCTGAAGCGAGGAAAACCCAACCAAGCTGGTGCAGTCCTTCTTGCAAAGGAAATATGGGTCAAACACCCGGATGGCATGCACGATCTTGAGGAAGAGCTTCCGGCTCATCCTGAAACGGCGGCGGAACACGTCCTCTCCATGGAGTGGCTGGTCGGCGAAGTAGTCGGCGTACAACATGCAATAGCCCTCTATCCTCTGTCTCGCCTTGCACTTCATGCGACCTGGCGCCGAACCACCGCGCTTCGGCTTCGCCATCTACATGTACAGCTAGGCGAGCGATGCGAGAATCTGCAAGTGCTCTTCACGTTCGACGATCTCGGCGCTCTCCTCCTCCAGCAGTTCTGCGAGCAACTCCTCGTCGTCGGAATCCATGGCGAGTATCTCGCCCTCGTCAGAGTCAGTGGACAGCACCTCGTCGCCGTCGGAGTCCATGGCCGAATCCGGCCAAATGTCGAACACCTAGCGGGCATGGTGGAGGGCGCACCGAGCCGAAGCACAACTACGACAAGGGTAGGTCGGCGAAAGAGGCTGCGGCGGAGGCGTGGAGCTGGGCGACAGCGACCGCGAGCGTAGCTAGAGGCGTGGGCATGTCTCGGCGCGGGGGAGCTCCGCCGGCGAAGCCATGGCGACAGAGCTCTTGCGGCAGTCTGGGCGAGTGGAGTGGGTGAAAATGGGACTGTCTCGCCGACAGAGCTGGCCCACGACCTTTTTTGCGGCGTCCGTCGTCCCCAGGACGTACCCGGGAACCTGGGTTCGGCCTGGATAGGCCGGATCAAAACACGCCGAAATCCGAACGAAAACAGCTCCTTGGGTACGCGACTGAGCCAATTTTTGACCGGACCAAAATTCGGCGTCCGGATCAACGTACTGGGTAGGCGAGTGGAGATGCTCTTAGGCACACGCTGCACTCGCCGTGCCCGCTCGTGATTTTTGCCCATAACATTCCGGAGCAGGTCATGAGAGGACGAGCACAGGTATCCATACCGTCGTCTACGCACGGTTTCATGCAAAAACTGTCCAAGAAGTGCGCGGCGTCGCAGTCAGCACGCAGCGCGCCATTATAAAACTGTGCACACGGCAGTCGGCAGTCGGCAGCGGCACTCAAGGCAAGCAAAGCAACAGAACACAATTGGCTCGGAGAGAAGAATCCAAGGCGAGTGTACCTACCTCCGCAGTAGCGCAGGCGCGCGCGCATAGGAAGGCAGGAACAGCTTTTGCTCGGTGCAGGAGCCATGGCCGAGCCAAGACAGACGATGTGGAACAGAAAGAGAAAGTGTTGTGGCGCGCCCGTGGCCTGTGTGGATCGAAGCCAAACCCAAAACGCCAAAGGCGTAGCATAGCATGCATGCACGCTCGTCCAGGCTTTTCGTACGGTTTAAATAACTGCACCTCACGGCTTTCCACAGGTCTCGGCGATGGACGTGCGACCCATGGTCCAAGTGGAACTTCCGGTCCAAGGAGATCGGCCTCCTTTTGAAGAACCCAAGATATGCCAACGAGCAGGCAGTGTGTGATTTTTGTGGACTACGGCGGGCAGTTCAGCCGTCATCGATTTTTAGGCGGTGTCAGTACCGTCATTGAGTAGTTTGATCAACAAACTGAGGACGAACATTTTGAGGATTAGGTACTTTTTTTCTAAGAAATATAGCACATTGTCTCAGGGTTATCTACACTCATTGCCCCCGGTCAGGGAACAGTTTTGCTTGGATATTGGATGCCAAAACTTCTGACAAAGGAACAGCGCCTCTCATCGAGCACCACAACGGCCCCCTACTCTATCGGTCCTCGGACTCTGAACGACTGACAAAGAGCACAGAAGAAAGGTTATTGAGGTTTTAAGAACAAGACTTTAATCTTCACTGGAGCTAGTATTCCAGGGAATGGTGCGAACACTATACTACGAATCAGAAATTTAATCCCAAGTCATAGCAGAAGAACGCAGTTGATTCCTGAGCACCAAGAAATAATCTGGGAAAAACTAGCAAAACCGAACATAGCATCCAGAAGATAAAGAGCTGAGGAACCACAAGAGAATAATGGATCAATTCATGTTCTACTTGTAGCTAGCTAACATACTCCGCCGCATTCTACAAAAGATGTTTGCTACTCCGACGGCTACGAACTACGAAGAGAAGAAGCGCGCGGTGAAGTTGGAGGACGACGAGGAGGCCCGGTTAGCGTCAGTAGCAACCGTCCCGGGCCACAGCGTCACCGGCGGCCGGCCATCGTAGAAACCCACGGCCGGCGGCGGGCACGCCAGCACGCCCAATGCCGACAACTTCCTTATCATGGGCAGCGGCGGCGAGAACGCCCCCTCTTCCTCTGTAATCCCACTCGGGGACGGCGAGGCTTCCGGCGTGTCGAACGGCGTGTCCTCGTACCCGCCGCAGCCGGCCGTGGCGCCCCGCTCGTACACGGGGTTGGAGATGCGCAGGAAGCCGTCGTTGTACGCGGAGGAGGACGAGACGCGGGCGGTGTGCTCGGACCGCGGCGGCGAAGGCGACGGCGACGGCGACGGCGAAGAGCGGCGCGCGGGCGACCACCGCCACACGGCGGCCTCCAGCTTGGGGATGGCGAGGAGGAGGTCCTTGCGGCTGGGCGGCGCGCACATGACGCCGTGCGCGTAGTAGAAGGGTGGGGTGCTGGAGAGCGCCTCGTGCGTCGCCGTGGTGGTGGTGGTGGTGGCCACCGACGCGTCGTCGGGCGCGCCGGCGGTGTGCGGCGGGGACGGTTCCGGGCGCCATTTGTGCGGCATCGCGGCATCGGCGCGGAGTCGGCGGCGGCGGAGGTGGGAGCAGAAGAGGTCGGCGAGGAGGAGGATGACGATGGTGAGGAAGACGGCGATGCTGAGCGCCACCATGACGCTCACCCCCACGGTCAGCCTCGACATGCCGTCGGTGAACATCGCGGCCTCAGCTCGCTGGCCGCGCCGCGCTTCCCCCCCGAACTCAGCCTCAGTGGTTGGTCAGGTGTGTGGAGCTGCGCGGAGAGGCGAGTGCGTGTGCTGTACTTGCAACAAGTGTAGTGGTCACTGGTCAGTTCAGTTCCGGTGGCAACAAAACAGAATACTGTCTCGTTTAGAGCAGCTAGCTAGCTACGTAATTAGATTGCCTCTCACTGCCTAATCTAGTTTATCTAGTCTAATCTACCTGTTTGTCTCGTAACGGTCAACTGCCGTCGCCGTCACCGAGGCGGGTTAGTACTTCCAAAAGCTAGAGCCTAGTACACTTTTAGCGCCATAGACATGATGTTCCCCTGTTCAGAAACCACGAGGTACAGTCAAGTTACCGAACCCTTTCGGTGGAAAAGGGTCCCGCGTGAGATGTGGGGCGGAGTTGTCACCGGGGAGGGATGTGTTTATGCGAGGTGAACTGCGCAAAGCGTAGTGGCTCTGTTAATCGTTGCCTGATCAATTGATCATCATCACCCATCGGTTGTGGAGAAAGCGCAAGGGGTGGTTTTGGCGGGAAGTCGTCGATCTGCAGCTTAATTGCAGTACAGGTGCGAATCCAAAGATTCGGTGGTTTCTGCTCTGACCACACGGCCACTTCATTGACCGTCGTCGTAGCGTGTCATCTCAGCTCACCGCATGACTGGCATTGGTATAGTCATAGCGTGTCATCTCAGCTCAAACAAGGCAATGCATAGTCAATCTACAAACATGCAGCCTTTCATGCTTTTCAGATGTCTAAACTTTTGTGACAGACCCATAGTGTTAGAGCATCTTAAGTCGGAGCCCAAAAGGGGTAAGAGCATGCGCAGTGTATCAAAAATCCTAGTGCTAAGGAAATCTTTTGGATGCTAGACTTGAGTCTAAACTATGGGGATGGTGAGTCCAGCTAAGAAAATCTTAGGATTCGGCTCCCATCATTTTATTTGGTAGAAATTAAATTAAATGAAATTCCTATATCATTTCATTTGCCTGAATTGAAATAACATACTACCTAGGAGTAGGTACTAACTAGAGATGAGGTTAGAAATAGGATGAAATTGCCAATTAAATACCTTATCAGATTCCGTGACAGCCAAACACACCGCTCTCTAGAATCATAATTAAATTCCATAATTCTTATTCCAATACCTAGGAGTCAAACCAGCCCTTAGAGGTGAGTCTAGTACTAGACTCAAGGCTAAGAGAATCTAATAGAATGAAGGGCCACTTTTTATTGGAAATAAGACCATTTCTGCCCTTGCAAGAGAGCACCACCGTAGCAAATTTTGCTCTCCTAACTCTCTGTGAAAATTGACAGCTTTACCGCTAGAGGTATGTCTAAATGGTGTACACCCCCTAAGAGCATCTCCACCAATGCCTCCAATAGCACTTTCCAAAGTTTTATTGGACGTGGGTACAAATTTTGGCTAACACCTAGAACCCGCCGGCATTATTCGAAGCCCCATAGAATAGCCGACACGTGGGAGCATCGACACTCGACGCCACATTGGATTTTTTCCACTAGAACAGCCGGGAGGAGAAAACCCTGTTTTTTCTCCATTTCCAATCTCATCCCCCAATTCTACCACATATCACCTCTAATCCATATTCTCGCCCACCACTCCAGCTTCTTTCCCTGCGCTCCTCTTGTCGCCCCTCCCCTCTCCTAGAGCTCACCGACCATCCCCTCTCGTCGTCGGTATGCCGCCAAAGAAGAAGGCCGTGAGAAT
This sequence comes from Avena sativa, assembly GCA_916181665.1. Taxonomy (NCBI): domain Eukaryota; kingdom Viridiplantae; phylum Streptophyta; class Magnoliopsida; order Poales; family Poaceae; genus Avena; species Avena sativa. The sequence continues at coordinate 395,769,543 of OV702280.1, read as the reverse complement.
GATGAAGTTGTGCAAGCTGACGCTGAAGGAGCAGTTTCCCACCATGACAAGGGAGGAGTAGGAAGATGAGGTCGCTAGGGTTAAGTACGCGAATTTGGACCACAAGAGGTGCTAAAATGCGTCCTTGGTGGTGGCTACGGAGAGGGCCTCTACGACGGCGTTACACGGCCTTGGCGTTTCCGAAGGCGGTCACGTATACCCGCCCCTAGAAGCACACAATGCAAAGGAGCACGAGCTCTCCGACATTTCCGATGTACTTAGAAGAGAGGTTCGACTCGACACCACTCTCACAAATCCAATTCTCCCCCAAGATGGGCGATAGCGATGTGACAGCCGATCCGAACTCCATCTACTCGCCTCTCGCGACACCTAGAAGCCCTGACATTTACCTCGACCTCAACTGCTCCTACTCGGGTTCGCCTGCCTTGGGCTGGGCTCCATCCGTGACCGGCCCTGTGACCGACGAGATCGGCCTTCCGCGCAGCTTCTTTAGCTTCAACAGTGGGAACGCCAGTGACGCCTCCGACCCATTCGAGCAAAATGGACGACCACATGTTTGTCCATTGTGTGCACTATGTATTTGTGTGACATACAACATAGACGATGTGTTTGACCCATTTGCGTGCGTGCGTAGGACGTGGCCTGTGATGTCTTGAGCATCATGTGGCAGACACGAGGCGACAACGACAAGCCCGTCCCTAACACTGAATACGCCGACTTTGATGGTGAGGGTGGCGATAAGGTGGAGAGACCGATGTCGTGGTGCAAAATAAGAAGAGGGTTCGGGAGCCGCCACCCAAAGTGTAAGTCGTTAGAGGACGAATGTCTTATGAGGCGTGGGTGGCGGTGAGCCTCGACCTCATCACCGGTGCTAACCACAAGTACTGCAAAAAGATCTATGATCAATGAAATGAAAGGAAGCAATTTGGCAAATTTGTGACAATCCACGTAATCCGCACAAAGGGTGGCTTGTCGCATAGGTGGAATACAATCAAGAAGGAATGCAACAAGTTTCATGGCCATTTTGATACTGTCATTTGGATGGAAGAGAGTGGCAAGACCTTGACTGACTAAATAAGTTGCCAACTCATCTTGTGTATATATCAATTTGATTCACCTCATCTTGTGGTCTGATCTATGCTATCTTTCCTAGTTGTTGGATGTCCTCAAGTTGCACAAGGACGAAAAACAAGGACAAGGACTTCCCTTCATGCATTGCTTCAAGCTAATCCGGAGGCTTACCTCGCCCTCAAAATTGGCAAAGGCGTCAGTGAAGATGCACCGACCCCCTCCAAGTCCGATCGCCCAATATGCAACAAGATAAAGCCCAAGAGGAATGACGCATCCTCATTGGCCGACATTGACGCATCCATTGAAAAGATGATAGAGTCCTTCTCCTCCAACCATAAAGAGAGGGATGATCGGAGCGATGCAATATAGTTTTTGCTCTTGTACTCTCCTTTTCTTACCTAAGGATTTAAGGTTTTTAATGAGCATCAATTAATAAAACTTACTTTGATGCCACATGACACCTTGCCTCGTATTACTAGTAAATTTTTAGCTTTTACATTTATTTTTCCAAATTTTTAAGGCATTTCTCGATTGTAGTCGAAATCAGGCAAAACGAGCCAAACTCGCCCCGTGTGCCTAACGTGCCACGAACCATCCCACCTAGGATGTGTGTCGTGCCAGGCTTGCAAGCGGGGCATGGGCCGGAACCAATTACAAAATCATGAACCAATTTCGAAATCATGAACAAAATTTCAAAAAAATTATGAACCAAATGCATAAACCAATATTTATAATATTATTAACTAATTTCAAAAAAATTATAAACCAATTTCAAAATCATAAACCATTTTTTTAAAACTTGAATTTTTTCAAACATAAAAAATTAAAATCAAAAGGAAAGTAAAATAAAAAGAAAATATAAAAAGAAAACCAAAAAAGAAAACAGAAAAGGGAACAGAAAATGAAAAAGAAAAAAACGAAAAAGCAGCACTGCTGCAAAATGGGCCGGCCCGCACAGCGGCGCGAGCCGGACGCGCCGCACTGAGCGGCCATTAGCATTTGGCACCGAGGTGTCACGCTGAGGACGCTAAGTCGCAAACTAAACAGGCCCTTTCTCCCGGAGACGACCGAAAACCCCAGCGAACAAAACATGTTCAGCCTTCGAATCCAGTCCGTCGAGTTACCCGACGCTTTCGCCGCCCTCACCACCGCCGACGCCGACGAAGTTGGCACCAGCAGCTCCGTCGCCGGCGGCGCGAACGCATCCGATCCCATCTCCCCGCGCTCCGGCAACCTTCTCCCTTCCACCACCTCCGCAACAACACCTCTCGAGCTGCCCGGAGTAAGCTCCGCCGCGTCCGCACGAAACCCTAGGATCCAGCACACCCGCGGCATCCTCCACCTCTACCGCTCCTCCTCTTCCCCGCCTGCTTCATCCTACGCCTCCGCCGTCGCCGCCACCCCCTCCTCCTCGTCCTCCGGGCCCGCCGCTCCTGCGCTCGCTTGCGACTCTCTACTCCCGGTAACAATTCCGCCTCGATTACTTACTAATTTGCTCGTTTCCCCGCGCCTCATTTCATGCCCCTTGCAGTCGTGGCGTGGCACACGCCTCCTGGTGCTCGCCGTCCCAACCCGCCTCTCGCCGGACGACTTCGTCCGCTTTTGCGGCCCCTATGTCGAGCACGCCTCTGAGATCCGTGTCATCAGGTGAATTCCTGAACGCATACAGAATCGATTACATTTGATTATGTGCACATAACGCTTGTATGCTGGGCCATGGTCGTAGGGACGATGGGGTGGAGGACCGGTACAGTGTGCTTGTGGAGTTTGAGGATCAGAAGAGTGCCGACGGATTCTACCTGGACCTCAATGGCTGGAGGTTCTCATCATCAGAGATTATAAGATTGTCAATTTGGTTTTGGTTGGTTCATATGACCTCGGAGTCTTCTTTTCTGTTTGCTCTTCGTTCTCTTCCTTCTCCTGTCCGTGTTTTCACGGCTGATGGTACCTCTCTTCCTGTTTCTTCTACTTCTTCTTTTTCTGTTCCTGATATTTCTCATGTCCCTCTTCTTAAGATGAATCTGTTCTCTGCTAGCCAGCTTACTGACTTTGGTTGTCGCGTCATTCTTGATGCTGATTCTTGTGTTGTTCTGGACCGTCGCACACAGGCCCTGGTTGGAGCTGGCCCTCGCAGCCGTGATTCTTCAGGGCTTTGGGAGTTAGACTGGCTTCGTGTTCCTTCCGCTGCCACTTCATCTGTCAGTTCTTCTCCGGTCGTCGCCTCTGCTACCAGCTCCTTTCAGCAGTGGCATCATCGTCTTGGTCACCCTTGTGACTCTCGCCTGTCGTCATTAGTTCATCGTGGTCTTCTGGGTCTGTCTCAGGAGATGGGTCTTTACATTGTCAGGGCTGTAGGTTGGGCAAACAGATTTAGCTTCCCTACCCTACTAGAGCGTCTGTATCTCAGTGACCTTTTGATTTAGTTCATTCCGATGTTTGGGGTCCGACTCCTTTTGCTTCAAAAGGGGGCCATCGCTACTATATTCTATTCATCGATGATTTTTCTCGGTACACTTGGTTGTATTTTATGCGCTCTCGTAGTGAAGTGCGCTCCATATATCAGCGTTTTGCGGCCATGGTCCACACTCAATATTCTACACCCATTCGCGTGTTTCGTGCTGATTCTGCTGGTGAGTATATCTCCTAGATGTTGTGTAGTGTTCTTGCTGAACAGGGCACCCTTGCTCAGTTCTCCTGTCCTGGCGCACATGCCCAAAATGGCGTTGCTGAGCGTAAGCATCGCCATCTTCTTGAGACCACTCGTGCCATGATGATTGCTTCTTCCCTTCCTCCGCATTTCTGGGCTAAGGTTGTTGCTACGTCGGCTTACCTCATCAATATTCAGCCTTCTGCTGCTCTGCAGGGTGGTATCCCTCTTGAGCGCCTATCTGGACAGTCTCCAGACTACTCCATGCTTTGCTTGTTTGGTTGTGTTTGCTATGTTCTCCTTGCTCCTCGCGAACGCACCAAACTGACTGCTCAGTCTGTTGAGTGTGTCTTCCTTGGATACAGTGATGAGCATAAGGGTTATCGCTGTTGGGACCCCGTTGGTCGTCGGATGCGTATCTCTCGTGATGTTACTTTTGATGAGACGCGTCCTTTCTATCCTCGTCCCACCGCTGGTACCTACCCGGTGGAAGATATCTCTTTTCTTCTCTTTCCTGACACACCTCCTTCTACTCCTATTGTGTCTTCTTCAGGATCTCCTCCCCCTGATGTCTCTTCTTCGACACCGTCCGCCTCTGCTCCGTCTAGTTCTCCTAGTTCTCCTCGTTCTTCGGTGTCTTCCTCTGTTATACCTTCTTCTTCATCGTCGTCTCCTGAGTTGTCTTCCTCTGATGAGCTTCCCTCTACTCGTCCTGTTCGTCAGCGTCGTGCCCCCAACTGTTACTCTCCCAGTCAGTATGGTCTTTCTGTTGCCTCCGAGACGACTTCTTATCGGGATGCTGAGCATCATCCTGAATGGCAGCTGGCCATGGCTGAGGAGATTGCTGCGCTTGAGCGCACTAGCACCTGGGATCTTGTTTCTCCCCCTCCCGATGTTCGTCCTATCACGTGTAAGTGGGTCTATAAGATTAAGACCCGCTCTGATGGATCTCTTGAGCGCTATAAAGCGCGTCTTGTGGCTTGTGGTTTTCAGCAGGAGCATGGTCGTGACTATGATGAGACCTTTGCTCCTGTGGCTCATATGACCATTGTGCGTACTCTTCTTGTTGTTGCTTCTGTTCGTCACTGGTCTGTGTCCCAGCTTGATGTTTAGAACGCCTTTCTCAATGGTGAGTTGAGTGAGGAGGTTTATATGCAGCCTCCTCCTGGGTATTCTGTTCCCGAGGGGATGGTTTGTCGTCTTCGACGTTCTCTTTATGGCCTCAAACAGGCCCCTCGTGCCTGGTTTGAGCGCTTTGCTTCTGTAGTGACTGCTGCTGGTTTCTCCCCTAGTTCTCATGATCCAGCGCTGTTTGTTCACACTTCTCCTCGTGGACGCACTCTTATTCTTCTCTATGTTGATGATATGATCATTACTGGTGATGATTATGAGTATATCGCCTTTGTTAAGGCTCGTTTTCGTGATCAGTTTCTTATGACTGATCTTGGTCCTCTTCGCTACTTTCTTGGGATTGAGGTTTCCTCCACTTCTGATGGCTTTTACATCTCCCAGGAAAAGTATATTCAGGATCTTCTTGCTCGTGCTGCTCTTGGGGATGAGCGCACTGTTGAGACCCCTATGGAGCTTAATGTTAAGCTTCAACCTACTGATGGTGGTCCTCTTCCTGATCCGACGCATTATCGTCATCTTGTCGGGAGTCTTGTTTATCTTGCTGTCACTCGTCCTGACATCTCTTATCCTGTTCATATTCTGAGTCAGTTTGTTTCTGCTCCTACCACTGTTCACTATAGTCATCTGCTCCGTGTTCTTCGTTATCTTCGTGGTACGATCACTCGTCGCCTTTTCTTTCCGCATTCCAGCTCCCTCCAGCTCCAGTGCTATTCGGATGCTACGTGGGCGAGTGATCCTTCGGATCGCCGTTCACTCTCTGCTTACTGTGTGTTTCTTAGTGGTTCGCTCATTGCTTGGAAGACGAATAAACAGACAGCAGTTTCCCATTTGAGTGTTGAGGCTGAGTTGCATGCTATGGCCTTGTTGACTGTTGAGGTGACCTGGTTACGGTGGTTACTTGCGGATTTTGTGGTCTCTATTACCACACCCACTCTGGTTTTGTCTGACAGTACAGGTGTTATTAGTGTTGCACGTGATCCGGTCAAGCATGAGCTTACCAAGCATATTGGTGTTGATGCTTTCTATACACGTGCTCAGGTGCAGGCTCAGGTTGTTGCGCTTCAGTATGTGCCTTCAGATTTACAGTTGGCGGATTTCTTTACGAAGGCACAGACCAGAGCGCAGCATGATTTCTTACTCTCCAAACTCAGTGTTGTGGATCCACCATGAGTTTGAGGGGGGGGTGTTAGATGTATATATTTCTATATTGTAGTTTCCCCATATGTTAGGGGGTTTCCTGCATATTTGCACATGTACCTGTATTATATATTGTGGCCTTTGGCCCCCAGAGGAATACAAGTTGCCTATTCCTAACAATAAGAACCTGCACGCGCCCGTGCGAGCGGCGGATGGCGGGAGCTCGCAAATTCCGGTAGGAGAAATTTGGGTTACCGCCCGCCGATTCGCATTGAATATTCACACCGCCTCTCCTCCGCCTCCCAAATCCCCACCACCATTTCCCCCAAATTCAACCTCTCCCTCTAAATCCTCTTCTTCAATGACGAGCAGGTAAGCGGTGCCTCCTATCTCGGTGGATCTAGCTCATCTCTGACAAGTCTTCTTCCTCGGCTATGTCCGACATGTTGTCCTCATCGGTCGAAATTGAGATAATGGTAAGAGACACCTAACCCTAACTCTTAGAGCTTAGATCTATTACCATGTTATTGTTGGAATTATGCCCTAGAGGCAATAATAAAGATGTTATTATTATAATTCTTGTTCATGATAATGTTTATATTCCATGCTAGAATTATATTAAGCGTAAACTTTAATACTTGTGTGGTTTGTGAACAACACCGTGTCCCTAGTACGCCTCTATGGACTAGCTCATTGATCAATGATGGTTAAGGTTTCCTAACCATAGACATGAGTTGTCAATTGATAATGAGATCATATCATTCTCCAATGATATGATGGACAGACCCAAACTAAGCGAAGCAATTAGATCGTTTCATCGTGTTCATCTTTGCGAAGCTTTTCCTATGTCAAATATTATATTCCTTAGACCATGAGATAATGCAACTCCCTGGTACCGGAAGAAAGCTTTGAGGTCATCAAACGTCATCCTATGAGAGGGTGATCATAAAGGTGTCTCTCAGGTGATCGGAAAGTATCTGTTGGGTTGTATGTATCGAGATGGAATTTGTCCCTCCCAAGTCGGAGAGATATACTTCGGGCCCACTCGGTAATCGATATAAACACCGCTTGCAAGCATGTGGTTAAGGAGTTAATCACAAAGTGATATCGGATTACGGAACGAGTAAAGTACTTGCTGTGAACGAGATTGAACTAGGTATGACGATACCGACGACCGAATCTCGGGCAAGTAAAATATCGCGAGACGAAGGGAATATATATATGGGATTGTTTGAATCCTGACATCGTGGTTCATCCGACATGATCATCGATGAATGTGTGGGAGTCAATATGGGTGCCCAGACCCCGCTGTTGATTATTGATAGAAGATCATGTCTGCATATTCTCGAACCCGCAGGGTCACACACTTAACGTATCTCGACGCTAGGATAGATTGGATAATTGGTTTATGAATTTTTGTTCGAAGTCTCGGATGGGATCCGGGATATCACGAGAGGTTCCGGAATGGTCCGGAGAATAAGATTCATATAAGTCAATGCAGTTTTTGGAGTTCGGAATTGTTCCGGGTTAATCGGTATTGTACCGGAAGCTTCTAGAACCTTCCGGAAGGGGACCAACGTGGCCCCACCTTCCGGGAGGGGGCATGGGCCTATGAGGGAGTGTCCTGGCCGCATTGGGCCAGGGGCACAAGGCCCCATAGGGCCCAGCCGATCCTAGAGAGTTTAAATCGTTTAAACTAGAGATAGGGTTTCTAGAAGAGGGGAGAGTCCATGCCCCCCACTCCTTATCCTTTGGGCTTGGGGGAGGGGATAGGGCTGCTCCCCCCTCTATATAAAGAGGGGTGGGGGCGCACCAACCCCCCACACCTCTCCTCCAAACCCTAGCCGCCTTGCTAGCTTTCCTCTCTCCCTCCCGACTGTTTGTAGGCGAAGCCCTGCTGCAGAAATTCTCCACCATATACACCACGCCGTCGTGTTGTAGATCCAATCTATCTCTCCACCATACTTGCTGGTCCGAGGAAGGAGGAGACGTCGAGGTGCTGCACGTGTGCATCTCACGGAGGCACCGCCACTTGTGGTGCTAGATCGGATCGGATCGCGAGGAGGAGAAGCGAGTACGACTACATCACCCACGTTCCGACGAACGTTCCGCTGTGCGAATCTTCAAGGGTATGAAGATCTAATCCAATCTCTCTCGTTGATTGCATCTCCTAGATTAGATCTTGGCTTTCCCTTTGTTCGCATCCGTAGAAAATTTTGATTTACTATGCCGCGAAACCCTTCAGTGGTATCAGAGCTAGATCTATGCGTAGATGTGATTCACGAGTAGAACGCAACATGGTTGTTGCGGGAGTTGATGTTTTCTGTTGCAAGCCTCTTGTTTGTGTTCTTCTTATGACGCGGGATAGTGAGATTGAAGCGGTCCAGGCCAACATTACGCGATGTCGTTCGCGAGACCGGCTCCGCACTTGACGTGTGGCTTGTTCCACACATGCGGCTGGTGGATGTCAGTTTCTCTCACTATAGTTGTCATAGGATTAACACCGGAGTTTGGCAACCATAATATCACCGTTGTGGCTTTCCATAGGTAAGAATTGTTCTTAGCATATACTCCCATAAGCCACGTAAAACATGCAACAACAAAGTAGAGGCGTCTAACTTGTTCTTGCAGGGAGTGTTTTCTGTGATATGGTATGGCCCAAGATGTGATGTGTATATTGTATGCGATGATCATGTTTTGTAATGTTTCACGACTTGCATGTCGATGAGTACACAACCGGCAAGAGCCATATGGTTGTCTTTATAATTGTGTATGACCTGCGAGTCAACTTCTTATACGCCATGTAATAGCTTTACTTTATCGCTAAGTAGTTAGCAATAGTTGTAGTTGCTATTCGTGGTGGAGGCAATCATGGTGGAGTGATGGAGATCATGCCGGAACGCACAAGATGGAGATCATTGCGCGAAGATTGGCTATACCATGTCACATAAAGTTATATGCATGTGATGTTTATCCCTTTATGTATCTTATTATGCTTAGATCGCGACGGTAGCATTATAAGATGATTCCTCACTTAAAGATCAAGATAAAAACTGTGTTCTCCCCAAGTATGCACCGTTGCGAAAGTTCGTCGTGTCCAAGCATCACGTGATGATCGGGTGCTATAGACTCTACGCTCACATACAACGGGTGCAAGCCAGTTTTTGCACACGCGGAAATACTTGGGTCTAGCTTGACGAGCCTAGCATGTACAGACATGGCCTCGGAACACAAGAACCGAAAGGTTAAGCATGAGTCATATGAATGATATGATCGACACTTTGTTGTCCACCATTGAAACCACATCTCTTCTCGTGATGATCGGATTAGGTGTGGTGAATTTGGATCGTGTTCACTAAACAACTTGAGGGATGTTGAATTTAGTGGGAGTTCATTTAGTAATTTGATTAAGTTGAACTATTTATCATGAACATAGTCTAAATTGTACTTGCAAATACTGTAGATCACATGGCCAAATCCAACTTCAACTTCAACGTTTTTGCTGAGAAGGAAAAGCTTAGAAACACTGGGTCTAACTTCACCAATTGGTTCCGCAATATAAGAATCATTCTATCTGGCGGACAAAAGGACTATGTCCTTGGTAAAGCGTTAGGCGACCCCCCTGCTGCAACTGCGCCGGCTGATGAGAAAGCTGTCTATCAGTCGCGCAAAGATGATTATGGTGTGATTAAGAGCACCATGTTGTTTGCTATGGAACCGGAACTTCAAAATCGTTTTGAAACCTATCCCAGGCCCTTCGAGATTCTCGAGGAGCTGAAAACCATGTTTCAGACTCAGGCCCGTTCTGAGAGATATGAGATCTCCGAGAAGTTCTTTAACTGCAAGATGGAGGAAGGGAGTTCCGTTAGTGAGCACGCCATAAAGATGTCGGGCTACACTCAACGCCTTGAGCAACTGGAATGCACGATTCCAGAGGAGCTCAAGATTGATAGGGTTCTGCAATCACTCCCTCCCAGCTACAAAAGTTTTGTAGTGACTCATAATCAGATTGGCTCCACTGATACGATCACCGATCTCTTCGCAAAGCTGAAGGCTGCGGAGGTGGACATCAAGAAGGATAATCATGTGTTGATGGTCAACAAGCCCTCCTTTAAGAAAGGTAAGGGAGCAAAGAAGCCCTTCAAGAAGGGCGGCGGCAAGCGCAATGCCCCTGCTGAGAAGAAGCTCAGGTCTGGTCCCAAGCCGGACACTGAGTGCTTCTATAGCAAGGACAAGGGTCACTGGAAGCGCAACTGTCCGAAGTACTTAGCGGACAAGAAGGCTGGCACCATCAAAGGTATATTTGATATACATGTTATTGATGTTTTCCTTACTAGCCCTCGTTGTAGTGCCTGGGTATTTGATACCGGTTCAGTTGCTAATATTTGTAACTCGAAACAGGAGCTACGGAATAGACGGCGGCTTGCGAGGGATGAGGTGACGATGCACGTTGGCAACGGATCAAGAGTTGATGTGATGGCCGTCGGCACGCTCTCCTTAGTTTTACCTTCGGGATTAGTTTTAAACCTTAATAAGTGTTATTATGTGCCTGCGTTAAGCATGAACATTATTTCTGGATCGTGTTTATTGCAAGAGGGTTATTCATTTAAATCGGAGAATAATGGTTGTTCTATTTATATGAGTAACATCTTTTATGGTCATGCACCTCTTGTAAATGGTTTATTTCTTCTAAATCTCGAAAGGGATGAAACACACATCCATAACATTGAGGCTAAGAGATGCAAAGTAGATAGTGATAATACTACTTATTTGTGGCACTGTCGTCTAGGTCATATTGGTGTAAAGCGCATGAAGAAACTCCATTCTGATGGACTTTTGGAGTCTCTTGATTTTGAATCATTTGACACATGCGAACCATGCCTCATGGGCAAGATGATCAAAACCCCGTTCTCCGGTATGATGGAGCAAGCAACGGACTTGTTGGAAATCATACATACCGATGTATGCGGACCGATGAGTGTTTCGACGCGCAGTGGATATCGCTATTTCCTCACTTTTACCGATGACTTAAGTAGATATGGGTATATCTATTTAATGAAACATAAATCTGAAACATTTGAAAAGTTCAAGGAATTTCAGAATGAAGTGGAGAACCATCATAACAGAAAGATTAAGTTTCTACGATCCGATCGTGGAGGTGAATATTTGAGTTATGATTTTCTCACGCATCTTAAAGCAAGTGGAATCGTTTCACAACTCACGCCACCCGGAACACCACATCGCAATGGTGTGTCTGAACGCCGGAATCGAACCCTATTAGATATGGTCCGATCAATGATGTCTCTTACTGATTTGCCGTTATCATTTTGGGGTTATGCATTAGAAACCGCTGCATTCACTTTAAATAGGGCTCCATCTAAATCCGTTGAGACGACACCGTATGAACTATGGTTTGGTGCTAAACCTAAGTTGTCGTTTCTTAAAGTTTGGGGATGTGAAGCTTACGTCAAGAAGTTGATGCCAGACAAGCTCGAACCCAAAGCGGAGAAATGCGTCTTCATAGGATACCCTAAGGAAACTATTGGGTATACCTTCTATCACAGAACCGAAGGCAAAGTGTTTGTCGCAAAGAACGGTTCCTTTCTTGAGAAGGAGTTTCTCTCGAAAGAAGTGAGTAGGAGGAAAGTAGAGCTTGACGAGGTTATTGAACCTTCTCTTGAATTGGAGAGTAGCGCAGCACCTGAAATTGTTCCAGTGCCGCCTGCACCCACAATAGAGGAAGCTAATGACAAGGATCATGAAGCTTCGGACGATGCTGCTACTGAACGTCACAGGTCGACAAGGTCGCGTGCCCCTCCTGAGTGGTACGGCAACCCTGTCTTGACTGTCTTGTTAGTAGAAGATAGTGAACCTATGAACTATGAGGAAGCGATGATGAGCCCAGACTCTGAGAAATGGCTAGAAGCCATGAAATCCGAATTGGGATCCATGAGCGAAAACCAAGTATGGACTTTGGTGGACCCTCCTAGCGACCGAAAGGTCGTTGAGTGCAAATGGATATTCAAGAAGAAAACGGACGCGGATGGTAATGTTACCGTCTATAAAGCACGGCTTGTCGCGAAAGGTTTTCGACAAGTTCAAGGTGTTGACTACGATGAGACTTTCTCTCCCGTACAATGTTTAAGTCCATTCGGATTTTATTAGCAATTGCTGCGTTTCATGATTATGAAATATGGCAGATGGATGTCAAGACTGCTTTCCTCAATGGCAACATTGATGAAGAGTTGTATATGATGCAACCCGAAGGTTTTGTCGATCCTAAGGATGCTAGTAAAGTATGCAAACTTCAGCGTTCCATTTATGGACTGAAGCAAGCATCTCGGAGTTGGAACCTTCGTTTTGATCAAGTGATCAAGAGCTTTGGATTTGTTCCAAATTGCTACGAAGCTTGTATCTACAAGAAAGTGAGTGGGAGCTCGGTGACGTTTCTGGTACTATATGTGGATGACATATTGATTATCGGAAATGACATCAACATGCTTAACGATGTGAAGAGTTATTTGAACAAGTGTTTTTCAATGAAAGACCTAGGTGAAGCTGCTTATATATTGGGCATCAAAATCTATAGAGATAGACAAAGACGCCTGATAGCTTTAAGCCAGAGTACATACCTAGACAAAGTTCTGAAAAGGTTCAGAATGGATAAGGCAAAGAAAGGTTCAGTGCCTATGTTGTCAGGTAAGATATTGAGCAAGGATCAGTGTCCAGCTATGGTAAATGATAGGGAAGCTATGAGCAAAGTGCCTTATGCCTCGGCCATAGGTTCCATCATGTATGCCATGCTGTGTACTAGACCGGATGTGTCCAATGCTCTTAGTTTGACGAGCATATATCAAAGTGATCCAGGAGTGGAACACTGGACAGCCGTGAAGAACATCCTAAAGTACCTAAATAGAACTAAAGAAATGTTCTTAGTCTATGGGGGTGATGAACAGCTTGTCGTAAAAGGTTACGTCGATGCTAGTTTCGACACCGACAAGGATGATTCCAAATCTCAGACAGGATACGTTTATATTTTGAATGGAGGAGCTGTGAGCTGGAGAAGCTGCAAGCAAAGCGTGATCGCGGGATCTACAGTGGAAGCGGAATACATGGCTGCTGCAGAAGCATCAAGTGAAGGAGTTTGGATCAGAAACTTCATCACTGAGCTTGGCGTGGTTCCAAGTGCATTGGACCCACTGGAGATATTGTGTGACAACACTGGCGCCATAGCACTCGCTAAGGAACCAAGATATCATCCAAAGACCAAGCATATCAACCGCAAGTTTCATATAATCCGAGATTATATAGCAGATGGAGATCTGAAGATTAGCAAAGTACATATAGATCTGAATGTCGCAGATCCATTGACTAAACCTCTTCCACGTGTAAAACATGATCAGCACCTCAGTGCCATGGGTGTGAGATTGTTGCCAAATGTAAACTAGATTATTGACTCTAGTGAAAGTGGGAGACTGTTGGAATTATGCCCTAGAGGCAATAATAAAGATGTTATTATTATTATTCTTGTTCATGATAATGTTTATATTCCATGCTAGAATTGTATTAAGCGGAAACTTTAATACTTGTGTGGTTTGTGAACAACACCGTGTCCCTAGTACGCCTCTATGGACTAGCTCATTGATCAATGATGGTTAAGGTTTCCTAACCATAGACATGAGTTGTCAATTGATAATGAGATCATATCATTGGAGAATGATATGATGGACAGACCCAAACTAAGCGAAGCAATTAGATCATTTCATCGTGTTCATCTTTGCGAAGCTTTTCCTACGTCAAATATTGTATTCCTTAGACCATGAGATAATGCAACTCCCTGGTACCGGAATAAAGCTTTGAGGTCATCAAACGTCATCCTATGAGAGGGTGATCATAAAGGTGTCTCTCAGGTGATCGGAAAGTATCTGTTGGGTTGTATGTATCGAGATGGAATTTGTCCCTCCCAAGTCGGAGAGATATACTTCGGGCCCACTCGGTAATCGATATCAACACCGCTTGCAAGCATGTGGTTAAGGAGTTAATCACAAAGTGATATCGGATTACGGAACGAGTAAAGTACTTGCTGTGAACGAGATTGAACTAGGTATGACGGTACTGACGATCGAATCTCGGGCAAGTAAAATATCGCGAGACGAAGGGAATATATATATGGGATTGTTTGAATCCTGACATCGTGGTTCATCCGATATGATCATCGATGAATGTGTGGGAGTCAATATGGGTGCCCAGACCCCGCTGTTGATTATTGATAGAAGATCATGTCTGCATATTCTCGAACCCGCAGGGTCACACACTTAACGTATCTCGACGCTAGGATAGATTGGATAATTGGTTTATGAATTTTTGTTCGGAGTCTCGGATGGGATCCGGGATATCACGAGAGGTTCCGGAATGGTCCGGAGAATAAGATTCATATAAGGCAATGCAGTTTTTGGAGTTCGGAATTGTTCCGGGTTAATCGGTATTGTACCAGAAGCTTCTAGAACCTTCCGGAAGGGGACCAACGTGGCCCCACGTTCCGGGAGGGGGCATGGGCCTATGAGGGAGTGTCCTGGCCACATTGGGCCAGGGGCACAAGGCCCCATAGGGCCCAGCCGATCCTAGAGAGTTTAAATCGTTTAAACTAGAGATAGGGTTTCTAGAAGAGGGGAGAGTCCATGCCCCCCACTCCTTATCCTTTGGGCTTGGGGGAGGGGCTAGGGCTGCGCCCCCCTCTATATAAAGAGGGGTAGGGGCGCACCAACCCCCACACCTCTCCTCCAAACCCTAGCCGCCTTGCTAGCTTTCCTCTCTCCCTCCCGACTGTTTGTAGGCGAAGCCCTGCTGCAGAAATTCTCCACCATATACACCACGCCGTCGTGTTGTAGATCCAATCTATCTCTCCACCATACTTGCTGGTCCGAGGAAGGAGGAGACGTCGAGGTGCTGCACGTGTGCATCTCACGGAGGCACCGCCACTTGTGGTGCTAGATCGGATCGGATCGCGAGGAGGAGAAGCGAGTACGACTACATCACCCACGTTCCGACGAACGTTCCGCTGTGCGAATCTTCAAGGGTATGAAGATCTAATCCAATCTCTCTCGTTGATTGCATCTCCTAGATTAGATCTTGGCTTTCCCTCTGTTCGCATCCGTAGAAAATTTTGATTTACTATGCCGCGAAACCCTTCAGTTATCGCTCATGGTTCATTTGTTTGCGTGTGCTTTCTCCTAGTAGATCTAGACCTTTTGTGGTACATTTTGGCACTCATTTTTCATGTTACAAGTATACCTTTCTGTCTTAAACTGAACGCAATGCCTATCTCTGGTGTCGTAGGAGAAGATTGCGTCCCCTGTTCTATCAGACAACCTTTGTGCTGCCTCTATGTTATGTGTTGATGGATGATGTGGTGTGCAATAAGAAGTTGACCATGTCATGGCCAGATTCTCTGTCCACCTTCGTCTTGAATAGGGTCTGCCAGTTGATCTAGAAAGGGAGTTCGGTTGTTCGGGGATTCAGAGAGGCGAACATGCGCTTGATTGCAGACGATGTCTTCAAGTTTTGTGACCAGACAGTCACTTCGAACCAGATGTACAACCACATGAGGCACTAAAGAGTTAGGTGGATTCAGGTGCCGAGGATCAAAAGTCTTGAGAATGTGCGCTGGGTTTAGGCGACCTCTGTTATCATGATGGACGATGACCATTACTATGCACACATCAAGGTTTGATATATTTGCACTTGTATCGTACCTTGACTAGTTGTAAACCTCACATATGAACTACACAATTTGAACTAATTGTGATTCTCATACAGACTCTTCCGAAGGACACCGAGTTGATCAACAAGCCCATTAAGAACTATGCTCAGATGAAGATGATCTACGGTGCTCGTATTCCCGTTGTGCCCATCTCTCCGACTGCAATACACAATGCTCTTAGCCACCTGATAGAGCACAGTGGACAGGTGACAAGGTATCTTGCCATGACCCCTGATCGCAGGATGAGCTGGTTCATGGCCTTCCCGAATAAGCACTACCCCTAAGCAGCGGACTGTGTTGTTCAAGGAGGCACTGGTTTCGGTGTTGATTATGATGACTGTGGTGTATATTTTGGAGTAGCTAGGCTGATAAACCATGGTTGTGATGACCCCTGAACTTTGGTTTGTATACTTTGAGAGGTGTGATGACCCACAAGTGTAGGGGATCGCAACAGTCTTCGCAGGTAGTATTACCCAATTTATTGATTCGACACACGGGGAGCCAAAGAATACTTGCAAGCCTTAACAACTGAGTTGTCAATTCAGCTGCACTTGGAAATAGTTCTTGCTCACAGAAGTTTATCAGTAGCAACAGTTTGGTAGTAGCAACAGTAAAGCAACAACAACAACAACAACAACATCAACAGCAACAGCAACAGGAGCAATAGTAACAGTAACGGTAATAGTGGGATTCGAGTGCGGTAGGCATAGGGATAGATGGACAGACGTTGCATGGACGAGTCTAAACATGTAACTTCAAGATCTAGGGCATTGTAGATAAATAATAATAAGCATACAAGTAATAAACAATCCTAGGCATGTGCTCCAAATATAGTCATACGTGCTCGCAATGAGAACTTGCAAAACATCTTCTGTCCAGCCAGCCCGTGGCAGCGGGGCCTCTAGGGAACTACTGGCAATTAAGGTGCTCCTTTTAATAGAGCACCGGAGCAAAGCATTAACACTCCGTGAACACATGTGATCCTCACACCACAGCCATCCCCTCCGGTTGTCCCAATTATTGTCACTTTGGGGCCTTTGGATACGGACAATGATATGTGTACACAACTTGCAGGTAAGATCACAAAAAATACTATCATAATGATTCAATAATAGGTTCAGATCTAAGATCATGGCACTCGGGCCCTAGTGACAAGCATTAAGCACAACAAGTTTCAACAGAGATACTAGGCACTATGCCCTAACAGATCTTATTCGATTACATGATAGAACTCATCCAATCACTACCCTTCCCAAGCCTACAGCGGGGGATTACTCACTCATGGATGAGGGAAACATCGGTGGTTGATGGAGATGCGTTGGTGATGACGATGGCGATGATCCTCTCCAAATTCCCCGTCCCGGCAGGGTGCCAGAATGGAATTTCTGGATCTGAATCTTGGTTTCTGGTGGCGGCAGCGGAGCGGAACTCTTTCTGGAAAACTATCAACCCCCCTCAATTTTAGGTCGAAAGGCAACTTATAGGCGCAGAGGAGGCTGAGGAGCTGCCTGGGGTGGCCGCACCCCCTCCAGGCGCAGGGTCAGGTGGGCCCGCGCCGGGGTGGGTCTGGGCCCCCCGGGCTCCCCTCTGTATCCCCTTCTGGCTCCGTGGATCTTCTGGTGAAAAATATTTTTTGGCATATTTTACGGGATTTTTCCTGATAGTTGATTTTCTGCACAAAAACAAGACACCAAGGTAATTCTGATGAAAATAGCGTCAGTCTATGTTAGTTGTATCCAAGTCACACAAATTTAGAGGAGAAACAATAGCAAAGTGTTCGACAAGGTAGATACGTTTTGGACGTATCAACTCCCCCAAGCTTAGCTTATCGCATGTCCTCAAGCAATCCAGTTGAAAACTGAGTGCGATAAAAGAACTTTCACGAACACTTTGCTTCATATGATGTATATATTCTCAGCACAGGAGTAGATGCTTAGACAATTCATAATAAGGAGTATGCAACTAAGTCTACTCAATAGTCGTTGCAAGCTGTGAAGAGAAACCAACTCAATAATAATAAGTAGCATGGAACATAAACACAAGCAACATTGCAATGCTCATAATAAGGTATGATAGAGTGGTATCTCGCTTGCCTTTGTTTGAAGAGCACAATATGAATGCCAAGGCACCTCTGAAGTTCAAGTGAAGACTAGAGGTAAAGATATAAGAGATACAAGCATCAAAGTTATGACATAACTAACCAAGTTTTGGAACAAACACAAGAATGTCAACTATGCTCTCAATAAGGTGCTCATAGAATAAGTGGTGACTCAACAAAGTTGTGAAAACGGTTTTGTGAAGGTTTGAAAGGCTTCCCAATGCTGAAAGGAAGGTACTCATCAGCTTTGAGCTCTCATTGCCCCTATCGTAGGCATCTTCATGTGGTTAAGGTGAAAGTGAGGTCCACTCTGAATCATATACTTGATAGATCATAAACTAGAAATCCCAAGTCCCTTGAGTACGAAGGTCGCTCCGCATGCTACTCAACTTTGGTCACCTGAAAGTTTTTGTCATTGTAGATACATGCATATCATCGAGAACCGCCATCGGGGTACCCCTTGCACATGGTACAGGAGCTTTTTCATAACCAAAATGACAAGGAAAGCAGACAATGAGCATCTCAGCAATCTTTTTATCTACCATATGCATAGCTTTTTATTGAGGATGCTTTATAAATGCTCATTATTGTGATGCTGCAAGTTTCCACCATGATTAGGCATGGCTTAGGCTAGCGGCCCATGCGTTTCTCTAACACAATTTATAAACTTCATGAACTCACAAGCTCCCCTTTTATTTCACATCGTCGACATCCGTAAACAAAAGAGCAAAGTATCAACTCGATAGGATATCCAAAAGGTGTTGAAAGCGTTCCCCGTGACAACATGGTTCTGCTGAATCCCAACATATAATAAGCAAGCATATAACTTTTATGGACTAGTCACAATGGTTCAGGATTTTTAAGCGCGAGGAATAAAGTGTGCCATCAAGTTTGTGAGAGCTTTACTAACTAACTTTCTCAAAACAGACAAACATTTTATTTTGGAAGAAAACACGGCATATAGAATATGCGCTGAAGTAGCAAATGATGCTAATGGGAAGGTATGGTGGACACAGCTGGTAATTTTGGTTTTGGGGAGTTGGAAGCACATGTAGAGCACATACTCAGTGCAAGTGAAGGCTAGCAAGAGAGAGGGAGCGACAAACGAGAGAGCAATAACTGTCATAATCATGCTTGCAACAAAACATGACTAATTATGGCATGAAAGTGATACAAGAACTCTGAGGCAAAATAAATCATCGAGGCTTACTGACTATTGATTAGTCATATGCATGCGTGAGCATGTGCCAAGTCGATTCACATGAAGAGTCAGAGGAGGATACCACAATGTCATACCAAAGTATGAATAAAACAATGCAAGCAAACATTCATATGACATGCTACAAACTATTAGCAAGCTAGAGCTAATCATAGACAAGCAATAACTACTAAGCATCCATAATGACATACACCTTACACAAACAGGCCAAGCATGCTCACAATGATGAGTATATGTATAAAAATGAAACAAATAGAGTTCGTTACCAGCCTCTTACCACACCTTGAGTTGTCTTAATCTTCATTATTGCCCTTCACTTGTGTGACTTGAATATTAACATGAAACCAAAATCCACTGAGGATGGCTGAACCCTGCAAAGAACTCACAAAACCAAAGAAGAACAACAAATATTTTTAGTGTTTTCGATTTTTTAGAAACAAGCAAACAAAGAAAAACCAAACAAAAACAAAGCAAATCAAACAAAGCAAAATCTTTTTGGATTTTTCTTTTAAGGAAAACCAAAGCAAAGAAACAAAGAAACAAACTAAAAGAAACAATTAAAATATTTTTGGTATTTTTGTGTTTTTTGAGAAAGAAGCAACAAGAACCAAAAAGAAAGTGAAACAATGGATATACAAAGAACTGACCGAATATGATATATATATGAGTGTGATGTCGGTATACCTCCCCCCAAGCTTAGGATTTTGGCCTAAGTGGGGCTCAATCCCATGGTGCCCAAGTAGATGCACCTCCGTAGTATGACGAGGAGGCTCCCTCGTCCTGGTACGAGCTCGAGGACTCCCCTGTGTAGTGTACCGCGGGGTCATATGAGGGCGCTTCCTCCTGATAGTGCCCGTGGAAGTTGAGAGAGCGTAGCTTGTCCATCTCCGCCTTCGAGCGTGACCAAGGTCTCTAAGAAATACTGAACAAAGTGGTTTGGGGTAGAGGGATCTCTCTCTTCCCCGTCAATAAACAACATTCTATAAACCAAGTTCTCAAGAGTAGAGCTAGTGGTGACAAAGTGGTGGGCCTTCATGGCAGCAAGATCAAGCCTATGAGGAGCCAAAACTGTATCATGTGGATCAATAGCAATATTCAAGGCAACAGCAATACGAGTAGCAATAATTTCCCCATAAATGGGTCCCTTAGCAGCTAAACGACGAGCAATGAGGGAACCAAGATTATACTTATCCTCACTGTTGAGCGCAGCAGCTAAGCAGGCCAATTGATAGTTGGAAATATTACTAGTGTTCTCCCTACCAAGAACACTGGTGGTAAGATAGTAGGCAAAGTACCTGATGGTTGGAAGTTGAATATTCTTTATCTTTCCTCATTGAGCTGTGCGTCATCATCATTGGTTATTCCTCGGTAAAGCTCCAACAAATCAACGGGAATAGCTGGAATCTTCTTTGATGACCCAGTTGTACCAAGTCCCGAGGCCTTGCAAAATTTCTTCAAAGTCATAGAATGAGCCCTGCCATAAATTTTGAAAGAAACATAGGGCTTGCACATGTTGTTAGTAAAGGAGAAACTCTCCACAAATGTTTTAGTAAGCAAAGCATATTGTGCACTCTCATCTTGCATGAAACTTGTTAGACACGCCCTTTGAATCAAAGTCATAAAATTGTTAATAATCCCAGCAGCTTGCAAGAAAGTTTGGCAAGGAAAGGTGGAGGGGTGCGCGTCCCCTTCATCTCCCTCGTCACCAAATCGCGGAGTGATGAGATCCTCATGTTGGAGATATTCCCTAGAGGCAATAATAAATGTAGTTATTATTATATCTTTGTGTTTATGATAAATGTTTACATTCATGCTATAATAGTATTAATAGGAAACATTAATACTTGTGTGATTTGTAAACTAAATTAGAGTCCCTAGTAAAGCCTCTTTATAATACTAGCTTGTTGGTTGATAGATGATCATGGTTTCCTGATCATGAACATTACGATGTTGTTGACAACAAGATCATATCATTAGGAGAATGGTATGATGGACATAATCCTATAGATAAGCGTAGCATAAAGATCAAGTCATTTTAATAGTTTAATTGCTATAAGCTTTCTGATACATAGTAACCTGATTCCTTCGACCATGAGATCATGCTAATCACCATCACCGAAAGGATGCTTTGATGACATCAAACACCACACCGTAACTGGATGGCTATAAAGATGGCATTGAGTGTTCGGAAAGTATGGGTTGAGACACATGGATCAAGAGTGGGATTTGTCCATCCATATGACGGATAGATAAACTCTGGGCCCTCTCAGTGGAATGTCATCCAATTAGCTTGCAAGCATGTGACTGGCTCACAAGGGATCACATACCATGGGAACAAGAAAAGAGTACTTATCGGTAACGAGGTTGAACTAGGTATGCAGAGATACCGACGATCAAAACCTCGGATAAGTAAACTATCGTGAGACAAAGGGAATTTGGTATCGTATGTAAGTGGTTCATTCGATCACAAAGTAATCGTAGAAATATGTGGGATCCATATGAATTTCTAGATTCCTCTATTGGTTATTGATCGGAGAAGTGTCTCGATCATGTCCGCTTAATTCACGAACCGTGGGGAGACACACTTAAGGATTCGATGTTGTTGAGTAGTTATGGAATGATGAGTAAGAGACCAAATGTTGTTCGGAGTCTCGGATGGGATCCGGGATATCACGAGGAGATCCAGAATGGTCCGGAGAATAGGATTCATATAAGGAAAGTCCTGTTTCGGAGTTGGGGAATGATTCCGGTGTTTTCACTAGGAATGTTCTAGAAGGGTCCGGAAGGTCTGGCACTCCGGAGGGGAAGGGTACATGAATGTGTCATTACAATATGGAATGGTTGCATCATGTACTAGGTCACTTGGCTGGGCAAAAAAAATAGAGAAATCAAATCCTAGTTTGAAAGTCAAACGCCAATTTGAAAAAGTCAAATCTCAAGTTTGCTTGGTGGAGGGAGAGTAGGAAACCTACTTGGAGAGGAAGTCCCCTCCCTCCACCCGTCGGCCAAGGAGGAGAAGCTGGAGGAGCACTCCCTCCTCCCAAGCCGCACCCTCCCACCTATATAAGGAGGGGTAGGGATGCCCCTCTCCTACACACCTCAAACCCTAGCCCCAAGCCGCCGGCCTCCTCCAAGTCGCCGCCGCCTAGGGCCTCCTCCAAGTCGTCGCCGCCTAGGGCCTCCTCTAACTCGGCGAGGTAGGGTTTCCCCAAACCCTAGCCGCCGGCCAAGCCCCCCTTGGTGCCCTCTAAACCCTAGATCACCAAGGCCTCTCTCATACACCACCGTACTCGCTCCGGCTTAAGGCGAAGCCCTGCGAGATCTCCCCTCTACTTCCGGTACCACGCCGTCGTGCTGCTGGAATCGCGAGGAGAGTGCTACAACCTCCGCTGCCTGCTGGAACAAGGGATAGGAAGGTCTTCATCGAGTACCGAACGTGTGACCAACTGCGGAAGCGCTGCCGGAACGCAGCGCCGGAAGGATCGTCTACGCGATCTTGAGATCGGCAAGAGTACGACTACATCACCCATGAGAATCTGCTCTCGTTAACCGCTTTGGAATCTTCGAGGGTGAGTTCCTCTATCGACTCGTTGCTACAATCTAGTAGATAGATCTTGGCTTGTTTGTTTGCATGCGGTAGAAATTCTTTGTTTTCCATGCTACGAACCCCTACAGTGGTATCAGAGTCGTGTCTATATATAGATCTGTTGCACGAGTAGAACACAATGGTCATTGTGGTCGGTGGTGCTTTTATTATCAATTGTTTTTGTGTACTTTGCATCTTGCGGTATGATGGGATGAAGCGGCCCGGGCTAACCTTATATGACATCGTTCATGAGACTTGCTCCACGCTCAGCATGCAACTTGTATTGCATAAGTGGCTTTGCGGCTGTCTGTCTCTCCCATCATAGTATAGATCCAATTTACAATGGGCACTTGATAGTTCAAGCATCAACGTTGTGGTTCTTGTTCGTAAGTTAGAACGATACTTATTGAAAGCCCCAAACCATGTAAAATATGCAAAGAAAATTAGAGGCGTCTAACTTTGTTTTGCAGGGGAGTGTTGTGATGTGATATGGCCATGATTGTGATTATATTTGATGTATGCAATGTTCCTTATTGTAAGTTGGCAACCGGCAGGAGCCATATGGTTGTCTTTAAATTCCGTTAAGACCCGCGTGTCTATTCAAAGTAGTTGTAATAGTTGAAGCTGGTGGACGACAATCATGAAACGGCGCCATTGACCTTGACGCCATACCGGTGATGATGGAGATCATGTTCGTGCTTGAAGATGGAGATCGGAAGCAGAAGAAGAAAAGGCCATATCATATCACATATTATGAATTGCATGTGATGTTAATCCTTTATGCATCTTGTATTGCTTAGTTAACAATGATAGCATTATAAGATGATCCATCAAGCACACAAATTTCAAGTTTTAAAGTGTTCATCCTTAGTAAGCACCGTTGCTAAAGCTCATTGTTTCGAAGCACCACGTGATGATCGGGTGTGTTAGATTCTGCGAGTGTATACAACGTGAGCAAGCCAGATTTGCTCATGCGGAAGCTAAGGTTTGATCTTGACGAGCCTAGCATGTACAGACATGGTCTCGGAACACGGATCACCGAAAGGTAAAGCATGGGTCATATAGTAGATATGATGAACATGTTGATTGTTCTCCATTGAAGCTACATCAACTCTCGTGATGATCGGTTTTGATGTGGTAGATTTGGTTCGTGTGATCACTAAAACAATGTGAGGGATATTGTTTTGAGTGGGAGTTCACCTAGATTAATTTAACTATTAATTAGAACTCAATTTGTCATAAACTTAGTATAAACTATTGCAAATATGTTGTAGATCAATGGCGGCCCCTACCATCAATTTTAATGCGTTCCTAGAGAAAGAAAAGTTGAAAAACAATGGAAGCAACTTCGCGGATTGGTTCTTCAATTTGAGGATTGTCCTCAATGCTGGTAATTTGACCTATGTGCTAGATGCACCGCAGGGTGACCCGCCTGCAGCTACTGCTACCGATGAAGTAAAGAATGTTTACCTCACTCGGAAGAATCAGTACTCCACAGTTCAGTGTGCTATCTTGTATGGTTTGGAATCAGAACTTCAGAAAAGGTTTGAGAACCATGACCCACATGATATTGTCCGTGAACTCAAAACGATATTTGAGGCTCACGCGGCAGTTGAGAGTTATGAGGCTTCTGAAAAGTTCTTTAACTGCAAGATGGAAGAGGGCAGATCCGTCAGTGAGCATGTGCTTAAGATGTCTGGGCACGCAAACAAACTCCAAAGTTTGGGTATAGTGATTCCTAATTCTTTGGGGATTCACCGTGTCCTCCAATCACTACCACCAAGTTACAAGAACTTTGTGATGAACTACAATATGCAAAACATGGACAAGACGTTGCCAGAACTCTTCTCCATGTTGAAATCTACAGAAGTGGAGATCAAGAAAGAGAACCAAGTGTTGTTGGTCAATAAGACCACCAAATTCAAGAAAGGCAAGTCTAAGCAAAAGGGAAACTTCAAGAAGGGCAGTAAGAAAGTTGTCGCGCCAGCGAAGAAGACCAAGGCTGGGCCTAAGCCTGATATTGAGTGCTTTTACTGCAAGGGAGAAGGTCACTGGAAGCGGAATTGCCCAATGTACTTGGCGGATTTGAAGAACATCAACATCAAGAAGAAAGGTATATCCTATATACATGTTATTGTTGTGTATCTCACTAGTACTCGTAGTAGTGCCTGGGTATTTGATACTGGTTCGGTTGCTCATATTTGTAACTCGAAACAGGTGCTGCAGAATAAACGGAAGCTAGCGAAGAACGAGGTGACGATGCGCGTTGGAAATGGATCAAAGGTTGATGTGATCGCAGTCGGCACGCTACCTCTTCATCTACCATCGGGATTAGTTTTATACTTAAATAATTGTTATTTGGTGCCTGCGTTGAGCATGAACATTATATTTGGATCATGTTTATTGCAAGACGGTTACTTGTTTAAGTCCGAGAATAATGGATGTTCGATTTATATGAGTAATATGTTTTATGCACATGCATATTTGATAGATGGTCTATTCTTATTGAATCTCGATAGTGGAAATACACATATTAATAACATTGAAGCTAAACATTTGAAATTGAGCGATAACTCGACCTATATGTGGCACTGTCGTCTTGGTCACATTGGAGTGAAGCGTATGAAGAAACTCCATTCCGATGGACTTCTTGAATCACTTGATTTCGAATCAATTGAAAGATGTGAAGCATGTCTTATGGGTAAAATGACTAAGACTCCATTTTTTGGTATGATGGAGCGAGCTACGGACTTATTGGAAATCATACATACCGATTTGTGTGGTCCAATGAGTGTAGCATCGCGCGGTGGTTATCGTTATGTTCTTACCTTTACGGATGACTTGAGTAGATATGGGTGTATCTATTTCATGAAACATAAGTCTGAAACTTTCGAGAAGTTTAAGGAATTTCAAAGTGAGGTAGAGAATCAACGTAACAAGAAGATTAAATTTCTACGATCCGATCGTGGAGGTGAATATCTGAGTTACGAGTTTGGCGAGCATTTGAAAAATGCGGAATACTTTCACAATTGACACCGACGGGAACACCACAGCGTAATGGTGTGTCCGAACGTCGTAATCGAACTCTCTTAGATATGGTTCGTTCTATGATGTCACTTACAGATTTACCACTATCATTTTGGGTTATGCATTAGAAACAGCCGCATTCACTTTAAATAGGGTACCATCTAACTCCATTGAAATGACAGCGTATGAATTATGGTTTGGGAAGAAACCTAAATTGTCGTTCCTTAAAGTTTGGGGTTGTGAAGCCTATATAAAGAAGTTACAGCCGGACGAGCTTGAATCCAAAGCGGAAAAATGCGTCTTCATAGGATACCTGAAGGAAACTATTGGGTATACCTTCTATCATAGATCCGAGGGCAAAATCTTCGTTGCCAAGAATGGATCCTTTCTAGAGAAGGAATTTCTCTCGAAAGAAGTGACTGGAAGGAAAGTAGAACTCGACGAGGTTGTTGAACCTTCTCTCGAACTTGCGAGTAGCGCATCACCGGAGGTGGTTCCTGTGGCGCCTACATCAATAAGAGAGGAAGCTAATGATCATGATCATGAAACTTCGGTTGAAGTTGCTATAGAGCCTCGCAGGTCAACGAGAACTCGTACCACTCCTGACTGGTATGATCCCGTTATGAGCGTCATGTTGGTGGACAACACCGATGACCCTGCGACATATGAGGAAGCGATGATGAGCCCAGATTCCAATAAATGGCAAGGAGCCATGAAATCCGAGATTGGATCCATGTACGAAAACCAAGTATGGACTTTGGTGGACTTACCGGATGGCCGGAAGGCTATCGAGAACAAATGGATTTTCAAGAAGAAAACAGATGCTGATGGTAATGTTACTGTCTATAAAGCTCGACTTGTCGCAAAAGGGTTTCGACAAATTCAAGGAGTTGACTACGATGAGACTTTCTCACCGGTAGCAAAGCTAAAGTCTGTGAGGATTATGTTAGCAATCGCTGCATATTACGATTATGAGATATGGCAGATGGATGTCAAAACGGCGTTCCTCAATGGAGACATTGATGAAGAGTTGTATATGATGCAACCCAAAGGTTTTGTCGATCCTAAAGATGCTAACAAGGTATGCAAACTTCAACGGTCCATATATGGATTGAAGCAAGCATCCCGAAGTTGGAATCAACGTTTTGATAAGGTAATCAAAAGTTTTGGTTTTATAAAAACTTATGGAGAAGCTTGTATTTGCAAGAAAGTGAGTGAGAGCTCTGTAGCATTCTTAATACTATATGTAGATGACATATTGTTGAATGGGAATGATGTAGACCTTCTTAATAGTGTCAAGGATTATTTGAATAATAGTTTTTCAATGAAAGATCTTGGCGAAGCAGCATACATATTAGGCATAAAGATTTATAGAGATAGATCGAGATGCCTAATATCATTGTCACAAAGTACATATTTGGACAAAGTTCTAAAGAGGTTTGGAATGGAAGATAGCAAGAAAGGGTTCTTGCCCGTTGCCCAATACGACCTTGAGTAAAACTCAAAGTCCTGCAACGGCAGAAGATAGAGAAAGGATGAGTAAGACTCCCTATGCCTCAGCCATAGGATCTCTAATGTATGACATGCTATGTACTAGACCCGACATTGCATATGATGTTAGTTTGACTAGCAGATATCAAAGTGATCCAGGAGTGGATCATTGGACAGCGGTCAAAAACATCCTTAAGTACTTGAGAAGAACTAAGGATATGGTTCTTTCTTATGGAGGTGATGAACAGCTCTTTGTTAATGGTTACACCGATGCTAGTTGGAACACCGATCCGGATGATTCTAAATCTCAATCTGGATATGTATTTACTTTGAATGGTGCAGCAGTTAGCTGGAGGAGTGCAAAGCAAAGCGTTGTGGTGAGATCTTCAACTGTATCGGAATACATAGCTGCTTCGGAGGATTCACAAGAAGCGATATGGATGAAGGAGTTCATTACAGAGCTCGGTGTGGTTCCAAGTGTGCTGGACCCAATGTCTATCTACTGTGATAACATGGGCGCCATAGCCAATGCGCAAGAACCAAGGTCACACAAGAAGCTGAAGCACATCAAGCTACGTTTTCACGCTATTCGAGAACATGTCCAAGATGGTGACATAAAGATTTGAAAAGTACACACAGATCTGAATGTGGCGGATCCGTTGACTAAACCTCTCCCGAGGGCAAAACATGACCAACACCAAACTGCCATGGGTGTCCGGTATATTACCATGTAATCTAGATTAGTTGACTCTAGTGCAAGTGGGAGAGTTTTAGAGATATGCCCTAGAGGCAATAATAAATGTAGTTATTATTATATCTTTGTGTTTATCATAAATGTTTACATTCATGCTATAACAGTATTAACAGGAAACATTAATACTTGTGTGATTTGTAAACTAAATTAGAGTCCCTAGTAAAGCCTCTTTATAACACTAGCTTGTTGGTTGATAGATGATCATGGTTTCCTGATCATGAACATTGAGATGTTGTTGACAACAAGATCATATCATTAGGAGAATGGTATGATGGACATACTCCTATAGATAAGCGTAGCATAAAGATCAAGTCATTTTAATAGTTCAATTGCTATAAGCTTTCTGATACATAGTAACCTGATTCCTTCGACCATGAGATCATGCTAATCACCATCACCGAAAGGATGCTTTGATGACATCAAACACCACACCGTAACTGGGTGGCTATAAAGATGGCATTGAGTGTTCGGAAAGTATGGGTTGAGACACATGGATCAAGAGTGGGATTTGTCCATCCATATGACGGATAGATAAACTCTGGGCCCTCTCGGTGGAATGTCATCCAATTAGCTTGCAAGCATGTGACTAGCTCACAAGGGATCAAATACCATGGGAACGAGAAAAGAGTACTTATCGGTAACGAGGTTGAACTAGGTATGCAGAGATACCGACGATCAAAACCTCGGATAAGTAAACTATCGTGAGACAAAGGGAAATTGGTATCGTATGTAAGTGGTTCATTCGATCACAAAGTAATCGTAGAAATATGTGGGAGCCATATGAATTTCCAGATTCCTCTATTGGTTATTGATCGGAGAAGTGTCTCGATCATGTCTGCATAATTCACGAACCGTAGGGAGACACACTTAAGGATTCGATGTTGTTGAGTAGTTATGGAATGATGAGTAAGAGACCAAATGTTGTTCGGAGTCTCGGATGGGATCCGGGATATCACGAGGAGATCCGAAATGGTCCGGAGAATAGGAACCATATAAGGAAAGTCCTGTTTCGGAGTTGGGGAATGATTCCGGTGTTTTCACCAGGAATGTTCTAGAAGGGTTCGGAAGGTCCGGCACTCCGAAGGGGAAGGGTACATGAATGTGTCATGACAAATGGAATGGTTGCATCATGTACTAGGTCACTTGGCTGGGCAAAATAAAGAGAGAAATCAAATCCTAGTTTGAAAGTCAAACGCCAATTTGAAAAAGTCAAATGTCAAGTTTGCTTGGTGGAGGGAGAGTAGGAAACCTACTTGGGGAGTAAGTCCCCTCCCTCCACCCGCCGGCCAAGGAGGAGTAGTTGGAGGAGGACTCCCTCCTCCCAAGCAGCACCCTCCCACCTATATAAGGAGGGGTAGGGTTGCCCCTCTCCTACACACCTCAAACCCTAGCCCCAAGCCGCCGGCCTCCTCCAAGTCGCCGCCGCCTAGGGCCTCCTCTAACTCGGCGAGTTAGGGTTTCCCCAAACCCTAGCCACCGGCCAAGCACACCCTTGGTTCCCTCTAAACCCTAGATCACCAAGGCCTCTCTCATACACCACCATACTCGCTCCGGCTTAAGGCGAAACCCTGCGAGATTTCCCCTCTACTTCCGGTACCACGCCGTCGTGCTGCTGGAATCGCGAGGAGAGTGCTACAACCTCCGCTGCCTGCTGGAACAAGGGAGAGGAAGGTCTTCATCGAGTACCGAACGTGTGACCGACTACGGAAGCGCTGCCGGAACGCAGCACTGGAAGGATCGTCTATGCGATCTTGAGATCGGCAAGAGTACGACTACATCACCCACGAGAATCTGCTCTCGTTAACCACTTTGGAATCTTTGAGGGTGAGTTCCTCTATCGACTCGTTGTTACTATCTAGTAGATAGATCTTGGCTTGTTTGTTTGCATGCGGTAGAATTTTTTGTTTTCCATGCTACGAACCCCTACACCTCATTGTATGAAGGTCTAGTACTGGTAGATGACATTGGAAGCCTTGCCCTTCTAGGTGCATCACTCTCAAATATATCACCAAATGTATGGTGGTCCATGACTTCACTTTTCTGAAATTTTAAACAACCATCAAACCAAGTGATTTCTAAGTTGATAAATGATGAGCAACTACTACTGGAACTTGCTAGAGGACTACACATGCATCAAAACAAAGTTTATAAGCATAGAATAAGCATGCAAGCTCAAACAACCTGTCACCTATAGTAGCAAAATACTCAAGATACAATCTACCAATCACAAATCTAATTGGACAAGTGGAGGAGGCACATACCAAGGAGCAAACCCTCCAAAAATCAGCACTTGAGATGGGTTGAACAAGGAGATCGAAAATCGCGAGCAAGAATAGCAAGAACTCGAGCTTGAGAAAGTTTTCCGGTGTTTTTCGGGAGAGAGAAAGAAGGTGGCTTTGAGGAGGCAGCCTGGAGGGGCCCAGGTGGGACAGACCTCCCCCAGGCGCCACCCCCAGGTAGGTCGTGCCTACCAGGGTTGTGGTGGCCTGGGGTGGCCCCTGGGTCACCTCTGGTGCCTCTTTGCCCCTTTTTTCGAGGAAAAATTTATTTTGAATTTTCTCGGATTTTTCGAGAAACTTTATTTTTGGCCAATTTGATTTTCTCGCAGAAACAATTTTTTCAGAGGAAGCAAAAGCAAACCAAAAGCCAAACTATAGGAGCTCTAAGAAACTCAAACAAGCAAACAACTAACAAAACTAAAGCTAGCAAAAGAAAAGGCAAAGACTAGGAAGGAGAAAAGTAAAAAGAAAGCAAGTACAACCAAAGTGGAAACATTATTTTGTTCATTAAAATCCTTTTGTTAACAAGGTTGATCAAGTCTTGTTACCGAAACAATCTTATATGAAACAAAACTTTGCATTCCATAAGGTGATTATGTTACCTAATACTTGATAGCAATGGTCCTAGTATTAATAGTTTCAAAACTTTCTTGTGGAATGGGACAATATATTTCTCCAATCTTGATACTCTCAATATTTTCAATGGAATTCAGGCAATAGCTTCTAACAACCTTCTTGGGGAAATAGACAGTGTGCTGTTTGTCATTAATATTGAATGTTACTTTTCCTTGATTGCAATTGATGATAACACCTGCAGTATTAAGAAAAGGTCTCCCAAGAATAATAGACATATTATCATCTTCAGGCATTTCAAGCACCACAAAATTAGTTAAAACCAAGAAATTATGAGCCACTTGAACAGGAACATCCTCACATATACCAACATGAATAGTAGTTGACTTATCAGCCATTTGCAAAGATATATCAGTTGGTATCAACTTCTCTAGCTGGAGTCTCTTGTAGAGAGAAAAAGGCATAACACTAACTCCAGTTCCCAAATCACATAAAGCAGTTCTAACATAATTATTATTAATAGAACAAGGAATAGTTGGTATACCTGGATCACCAAGTTTCTTTGGAACCTTACCATTGAAGGAGTAATTAGCAAGCAAAGTAGAAATCTCCTCATTAGGAATCTTCCTTTTATTAGAGACAATATCCTTCATATACTTTGAATAAGGAGGCAACTTAATAGCATCAGTCAAAGGAATTTTCAAAAATAAAGGCTTCATCCACTCACAAAACTTGTTGTAGTGTTCTTCCTCCTTTGACTTGTGTTTCTTACCTGGAAAAGGCATAGGTTTTTGCATCCAAGGTTCCCTATCTTTACCATGTTTATTAGCAATAAAATCTTCCTTTGTGTACCTAGTGTTCTTAGTGTGATTCTCAGGTTCTTCCTCACCTTCCTCCTTATCAGGAGACTCATTATTATTACCACTCTCAGTTTCAGCATCAGAGACAGATATATTATTAGGATCTACAGCAGGTTCAAGTGGTTCCTCAACTATCTTATGTTTCTTTTTCTTCCTCTTACGAGGACTACCACTATCTTCACCTTGTTGGGAATCCTGCTCTATTCTTTTAGGGTGTCCTTCAGGATATAATGGATCTTGAGTAGTTATACCACTCCTAGTTCTAACTCCATAAGCATGTTTATTTCCTGAGGCATTAACTAGCATATCCTTTTGTACCTTAGCAAGTTGATCAAGTTGGGTTTGAACCATATGAAAGTGTTTACAAAGCATTTTAATATCATTAGAAGTTCTTTCCACAATATCTTTCAACTCACGGATAGCTCTAGAGTTTTCCAATAAATGATTTTGAACTTGTTTATTAAAATACCCTTGCTTAACAATAAATGTGTTAAGTTCCTCTAAACATTGATCAGGAGGCTTACCATAAGGAATATCACCTTCATCAAAGTGTTGGAGAGAGTGTACCTCAATAGTAGATGAGTGGGGAATTGGCTTACATAATTCTTCTATAGGAGGTAGATTCTTCACATCTCCAGCACTAATACCTTTCTCCTTTAGACACTTCTTAGCTTCCTTCATCACTTCATCATTTAATGCAATAACTCCCCTCTTGTTTGTTGTTGGTGCTGGAATTGGTTCAGGAACAACTGGTTCAGGAGTAATAGGCTCAGGTGCATTTAGCTCAGCTGAAGTCTAATCATCATAATTCTTGCTTATTTTGGTGATTAATTCTTCAGCATCTGTAGGAGTTCTTTTCCTGAAAACACAATCAGCAAAGCTATCTAGGTATGTCCTAGAATCATCAGTTAGTCCATTATAATAAATATCAAGAAGCTCATTCTTAGGTAATGGACATCCAGGATGTGCATGAATCAAGGCAGATAACCTTGTCCATGACTATGGCAATTTCTCTTCTTCTCCCTGTTTAAAATCAAAAAGTCTCTACAAAGCAGCATGTCTAGCACCGGGAGGAAAATATTTATGGAAGAAAGAAGCAATCAAGAAATCAGGGCTATCAATGGAACCAAGAGTTATCTATTAAACCAAGCTCTAGCTTCTCCTTTTAGTGAAAAAGGGATGATCTTAGTAACAAAGTACTTGCGCATCTTAAAATCGTAAGAGAACAAAGCACTCATAGTATAAATCTCATTCATATGAGCCACAACACTTTCATTTTCTGTCCCACAAAAAGGTTTTTCTCAACAATATCTAAATAAGATAAATCAAGAGACAAATCATAATCTTTATCTTTAATATCTATGGGAGAGGTGGCAAACTTAGGATCAGAGGACAACTTAGGCATAATAGTACGTCTAGCAAGGAGACTCTTAATAGCACTAGTACCATGTGTATTTCGGCACTCTTCAACAAAATCATCAGTGAACTCAATGTAAACATCATTAATATCATAACTCTCACTAGACGCAGGTGAGCTAACAGGTGTAATAGTGGCTTCACTAGGAGTTTTGGTATTTCCTAGACTAGCCATAGTAGCATCTAGAAAAGGACCTAATGAACCACTCGCATCAAGCACTGTATAAGTAACATCAGGAGCATCAAAAGCAGTCTCAGACTCAGCAGTAGTAGCAGTGTGTGTAGCATGTGTATGTGGTGGTGGTGTGACAAGCTTACTTTTAACAGACGGTGAATCAAGAGCAACACAGGTGTTTAGGACTGTACCTCTTCTTGTAGTGGATGGTAAAATAGGGAACTTTCCATCACGATACTTTCCCATGATGAAAGGAGTAGCAGTGAACAATAATATATCAAAGTGAACTTACAAATAAAGCTATGCTCCCCGGCAATGGCGCCAGGAAATAGTCTTGATGACCCACAAGTGTAGGATATCGCAACAGTCTTCGCGGGTAGTATTACCCAATTTATTGATTCGACAGAAGGGGAGCCAAAGAATACTTGCAAGCCTTAGCAACTAAGTTGTCAATTCAGCTGCACCTGGAAATAGTTCTTGCTCACAGAAGTTTATCAGTAGCAACAGTTTGGAAGTAGCAATAGTAAAGCAACAACAACAGCAACATGAGCAATAGTAAGAGTAACGATAACAATGGTATTCGAGTGAGGTAGGCATAGGGATGGATGGACGGACGTTGCATGGACGAGTCTAAACATGTAACTTTAAGATCTAGGGCATTAGAGATAAATAATAATAAGCATCCAAGTACTAAACAATCCTAGGCATGTGCTCCAAATATAGTCATACGTGCTCGCAATGAGAACTTGCAAAACATCTTCTGTCCAGCCAGCCCGTGGCAGCGGGGCCTCTAGGGAACTACTGGCAATTAAGGTGCTCTTTTTAATAGTGTAGGGGTTCGTAGCATGGAAAACAAAAAAATTCTACCGTATGCACACAAACAAGCCAAGATCTATCTACTAGATTGTAGCAATGAGTCGATAGAAGCACTTACCCTCGAAGATTCCAAAGCGGTTAACGAGAGCAGATTGTCGTGGGTGATGTAGTCGTACACTTGCCGATCTCAAGATCGCGTAGACGATCCTTCCGGCGCTGCGTTCCGGCAGCGCTTCCGTAGTCGGTCACACGTTTGGTACTCGATGAAGACCTTCCTCTCCCTTGTTCCAGCAGGTAGCGAAGGTTGTAGTTCTCCCCTCGCGATTCCGGCAGCACGACAGCATGGTGTCGGAAGTAGAGGGAAGATCCCGCAGGGCTTTGCCTAAGCCGGTGCGAGTTATGATGAATTAGGGTTTTCCGGAGATCTAGGGTTTATAAGTCCGGGAGGAGGAGGAGGTGTCGGCGGCGGCTAGGGCGAGCGGCGGCGGCGCTGGCGGCGGCGCGGCGGCTCGGGTGGAGAGGGTCTAGGGCTTGTCTCTTGTGTGCTTTGGGGCAGCCCTCCCCCTCTATTTATGAGAGGGGGCAGCCTTGGGAGGGGTGGGTTTGAATCGAAACACAAACCCAAGTTGGTTTGAGAGAAGGACTTGTTTCTTCTCCCACTAGGAAACCATTATTCCAGTTTGACTTTTCAAACTTTCCGTTTGACTTTCAATTTAGAGCATTAATTCTCTCTTGCAAATGCCCACACCAAGTTACCTAGAATATGATCCAATCATTCCATTTACCCATGACACATTCATGGTCCATTCCCCTTCCGGTTCGGTGAACCTTCTAGAACCTCTCCGATGAAAACATCGGAATCTTTCCCGAACTCCGGAATCGGACTTTCCTTATATGAATCTTATTCTTCGGACCATTCCGGATCTCCTCATGATATCCTGGATCCCATCCGAGACTCCGAACAACATTCAGTATCCCTACTAACATTCCATATCTACTAAACAACATCGAATCCTTAAGTGTGTCTCCCTACGGTTCGTGAATTATGCGGACATGACCGAGACACTTCTCCGATCAATAACCAATAGAGGAATCTGGAAATTCATATGGCTCCCACATATTTCAATGATTACTTTGCGATCGAATGAACCACTTGCATACGATACCAATTTCCCTTTGTCTCACGATAGTTTACTTATCCGAGGTTTTGATCATGGGTATCTCTGCATACCTAGTTCAACCTCGTTACTGATAAGTACTCTTTTCTCGTCCCCATGATATGTGATCCCTTGTGAACCAGTCACATGCTTGCAAGCTAATTGGATGACATTCCACCGAGAGGGCCCAGAGTATATCTATCCGTCATATGGATGGACAAATCCCACTCTTGATCCATGTGCCTCAACCCATACTTTCCAAACACTCAATGCCACCTTTATAGCCACCCAGTTATGGTGTGGTGTTTGATGTCATCAAATCATCCTTCCGGTGATGGTGATTAGCATGATCTCATGGTCGAAGGAATTAGGTTACTATGTATCAGAAAGCTTATAGTAAACGAACTATTGAAATGACTTGATCTTAATGCTACGCTTATCTATAGGAGTATGTCCATCATACCATTCTCCTAATGATATAATCTTGTTGTTAACAACATCTCAATGCTCATGATCAGGAAACCACGATCATCTATTAACCAACAAGCTAGTATTACAAAGAGGCTTTACTAGGGACGCTAATTTAGTTTACAAATCACACAAGTATTAATGTTTCCTGTTTAATACTGTTATAGCATGAATGTAAACATTTATCATAAACACAAAGATATAATAATAACCACTTTTATTATTGCCTCTAGGGCATATCTCCAACAAATAGAGCACCGGAGCAATGCATTAACACTTCATGAACACATGTGATCCTCACACCACAGCCATCCCCTCGGGTTGT
Source organism: Avena sativa (assembly GCA_916181665.1). Taxonomy (NCBI): domain Eukaryota; kingdom Viridiplantae; phylum Streptophyta; class Magnoliopsida; order Poales; family Poaceae; genus Avena; species Avena sativa. The sequence goes on along the minus strand of OV702280.1, from coordinate 395,733,553 downwards.
CCCAATTATTGTCACTTTGGGGCCTTTGGATCCGGACAATGATATGAAGGGTTTCGTGGCATAGTAAATCAAAATTTTCTACGGATGCGAACAGAGGGAAAGCCAAGATCTAATCAAGGAGATGCAAACAACAAGAGAGATTGGATTAGATCTTCATACCCTTGAAGATTCGCACAGCGGAACGTTCGTCGGAACGTGGGTGATGTAGTCATACTCGCTTCTCCTCCTCGCGATCCGATCTGACCTAGCACCACAAGTGGCGGTGCCTCCGTGAGATTCACAAGTGCAACACCTCGACGTCTCCTCCTTCCTTGGTCCAGCAAGTATGGTGGAGAGATGGGTTGGATCTACAACGCGACGGCGCGGTGCAATTGGTGGAGAATTTCTGCAGCAGGGCTTCGCCTACAAGCAGTCGAGAGGGATAGAGGAGGGCAGCAGGGCGGCTAGGGTTGGAGGGGAAGGTGTGGGGGGGTGGTGCGCCCCCACCCCTATTTATATAGAGGGGGCGCAGCCCTAGCCCCTCCCCCAAGCCCAAACCGGCGGCCCCAAAGGATAAGGAGTGGGGGGCAAGGAAACCCCCCCTTCTAGAAGCTCTATCTAGAGTTTAAACCTCTCTTGGCCGGCTGGGCCCTATGGGGCCTTGTGCCCCTGGCCCAATGCGGCCAGGGCACTCCCTCATAGGCCCATGCCCCCTCTCGGAAGGTGGGGCCACGTTGGTCCCCTTCCGGAAGGTTCTAGAAGCTTCCGGTACAATACCGATTAATCCGGAACAATTTCGAACTCCAAAAACTGCACTGCCTTATATGAATCTTATTCTCCGGACCACTCCGGAACCTCTCGTGATGTCCCGGATCCCATCCGAGACTCCGAACAAAAACTCATAAACCAATTATCCAATCTATCCTAGCGTCGAGACACGTTAAGTGTGTGACCCTGCGGGTTCGAGAATATGCAGACATGATCTTCTATCAATAATCAACAGCGGGGTCTGGAAACCCATATTGACTCCCACACATTCATCGATGATCATATCGGATGAACCACGATGCCAGGATTCAATCAATCCCATATATATATTCCCTTCGTCTCGCGATATTTTACTTGCCCGAGATTCGATCGTCGGTACCGTCATACCTAGTTCAATCTCGTTCACAGCAAGTACTTTACTCATTCCGTAATCCGATATCACTTTGTGATTAACTCCTTAACCACATGCTTGCAAGCGGTGTTGATATCGATTACCGAGTGGGCCCGAAGTATATCTCTCCGACTTGGGAGGGACAAATCCCATCTCGATACATACAACCCAACAGATACTTTCCGATTACCTGAGAGACACCTTTATGATCACCCTCTCATAGGATGACGTTTGATGACCTCAAAGCTTTCTTACGATACCAGGGAGTTGTATTATCTCATGGTCTAAGGAATACAATATTTGACATAAGAAAAGCTTCGCAAAGACGAACACGATGACACGATCTAATTGCTTCCCTTAGTTTGGGTTTGTCCATCATATCATTCTCCCAATGATATGATCTCATTATTAATCGACAACTCATGTCCATGGTTAGAAAACCTTAACCATCATTAATCAATGAGCTAGTCCATAGAGGCGTACTAGGGACACGGTGTTGTTCACAAACCACACAAGTGTTAAAGTTCCCGCTTAATACAATTCTAGCATGGAATATAAACATTATCATGAACAAGAATTATGATAATAACAGCTTTATTATTGCCTCTAGGGCATAATTCCAACAGTCTCCCACTTGCACTAGAGTCAATAATCTAGTTTACATCTGGCAACAATCTCACACCCATGGCACTGAGGTGCTGATCATGTTTTACACGTGGAAGAGGTTTAGTCAATGGATCTACGACATTCAGATCTGTATGTACTTTGCTAATCTTTAGATCTCCATCTGCTATATAATCTCGGATTATATGAAACTTGCGGTTGATATGCTTGGTCTTTGGATGATATCTTGGTTCCTTAGCGAGTGCTATGGCGCCAGTGTTGTCACACAATATCTCCAGTGGGTCCAATGCACTTGGAACCACGCCAAGCTCAGTGATGAAGTTTCTGATCCAAACTCCTTCACTTGACGCTTCTGTAGCCGCCATGTATTCCGCTTCTACTGTAGATCCCGCGATCACGCTTTGCTTGCAGCTTCTCCAGCTCACAGCTTCTCCATTCAAAATATAAACGTATCCTGTCTAAGATTTAGAATCATCCTTGTCGGTGTCGAAACTAGCGTCGACATAACCTTTTACGACGAGCTGTTCATCACCCCCATAGACTAAGAACATTTCTTTAGTCCTATTTAGGTACTTTAGGATGTTCTTCACGGCTGTCCAGTGTTCCACTCCTGGATCACTCTGATATCTCCTCGTCAAACTAAGAGCATTGGACACATCCGGTCTAGTACACAGCATGGCATACATGATAGAACCTATGGCCGAGGCATAAGACACTTTGCTCATAGCTTCCCTGTCATTTACCGTAGCTGGACACTGAGCCTTGCTCAATATCTTACCTGACAACATAGGCACTGAACCTTTCTTTGCCTTATCCATTCTAAACCTTTTCAGAACTTTGTCTAGGTATGTACTCTGGCTTAAAGCTATCAGGCGTCTTTGTCTATCTCTATAGATTTTGATGCCCAATATATAAGCAGCTTCACCTAGGTCTTTCATTGAAAAACACTTGTTCAAATAACTCTTCACATCGTTAAGCATGTTGATGTCATTTCCAATAATCAATATGTCATCCACATATAGTACCAGAAATGTCACCGAGCTCCCACTCACTTTCTTGTAGATGCAAGCTTCGTAGCAATTTGGAACAAATCCAAAGCTCTTGATCACTTGATCAAAACGAAGGTTCCAACTCCGAGATGCTTGCTTTAGTCCATAAATGGAACGCTGAAGTTTGCATACTTTATCAGCATCCTTAGGATCGACAAAACCTTCGGGTTGCATCATATACAACTCTTCATCAATGTTGCCATTGAGGAACGCAGTCTTGACATCCATCTGCCATATTTCATAATCATGAAACGCAGCAATTGCTAATAAAATCCGAATGGACTTAAACATCGCTACGGGAGAGAAAGTCTCATCATAGTCAACACCTTGAACTTGTCGAAAACCTTTCGCGACAAGCCGTGCTTTATAGACGGTAACATTACCATCTGCGTCCGTTTTCTTCTTGAAAATCCATTTGCACTCAACGGCCTTTCGTTCGCTAGGAGGGTCCACCAAAGTCCATACTTGGTTTTCGCTCATGGATCCCAATTCGGATTTCATGGCTTCTAGCCATTTCTCAGAGTCTGGGCTCATCATCGCTTCCTCATAGTTTGTAGGTTCACTGTCTTCTACTAGCAAGATAGTCAAGACAGGGTTGCCGTACCACTCAGGGGGGCACGCGACCTTGTCGACCTACGACGTTCAGTAGCAGCATCGTTCGAAGCTTCATGGTCCTTGTCATTAGCTTCCTCTATTGTTGGTGCAGGCGGCACTGGAACAATTTCAGGTGCTGCACTACTCTCCAATTCAAGAGAAGGTTCAATAACCTCGTCTAGCTCTACTTTCCTCCCACTCACTTCTTTCGAGAGAAACTCCTTCTCAAGAAAGGAACCGTTCTTTGCGACAAACACTTTGCCTTCGGTTCTGTGATAGAAGGTATACCCAATAGTTTCCTTAGGGTATCCTATGAAGACGCATTTCTTCGCTTTGGGTTCGAGCTTGTCCGGCATCAACTTCTTGACGTAAGCTTCGCATCCCCAAACTTTAAGAAACGACAACTTAGGTTTAGCACCAAACCACAGTTCATACGGTGTCGTCTCAACGGATTTAGATGGAGCCCTATTTAAAGTGAATGCAGCGGTTTCTAATGCATAACCCCAAAATGATAACGGCAAATCAGAAAGAGACATCATTGATCGGACCATATCTAATAAAGTTCGATTCCGGCGTTCAGACACACCATTGCGTTGTGGTGTTCCGGGTGGCGTGAGTTGCGAAACAATTCCGCTTGCTTTAAGATGCGTGAGAAAATCATAACTTAAATACTCGCCCCCACGATCGGATCGTAGAAACTTGACCTTTCTGTTATGATGGTTCTCCACTTCATTCTGAAGTTCCTTGAACTTTTCAAATGTTTCAGATTTATGTTTCATTCAATAGATATACCCATATCTACTTAAGTCATCGGTAAAAGTGAGAAAATAGCGATATCCACCGCGCGTCGAAACACTCATCGGTATGTATGATTTCCAACAAGTCCGTTGCTCGCTCCATCATACCGGAGAACGGGGTTTTGATCATCTTGCCCATGAGGCATGGTTTGCATGTGTCAAATGATTCAAAATCAAGAGACTCCAAAAGCCCATTAGAATGGAGTTTCTTCATGCGCTTTACACCAATATGACCTAGACGACAGTGCCACAAATAAGTAGTTTTATCACTATCTACTTTGCATCTCTTAGCCTCAATGTTATGGATGTGTGTTTCATCCCTTTCGAGATTTAGAAGAAATAAACCATTCACAATAGGTGCATGACCATAAAAGATGTTACTCATATAAATAGAACAACCATAATTCTCCGATTTAAATGAATAACCGTTTTGCAATAAACAAGATCCAGAAATAATGTTCATGCTCAACACAGGCACATAATAACATTTATTGAGGTTTAAAACTAATCCCGAAGGTAAAACTAAGGAGAGCGTGCCGACGACCATCACATCAACTCTTGATCCGTTGCCAACGCGCATCGTCACCTCATTCCTCGCAAGCCGCCGTCTATTCCGTAGCTCCTGTTTCGAGTTACAAATATTAGCAACTGAACTGGTATCAAATACCCAGGCACTACAACGAGGGCTAGTAAGGAAAACATCAATAACATGTATATCAAATATACCTTTGATGGTGCCAGCCTTCTTGTCCGCTAAGTACTTCGGACAGTTGCGCTTCCAGTGACCCTTGTCCTTGCAATAGAAGAACTCAGTGTCCGGCTTAGGACCAGATTTGAGCTTCTTCTCAGCAGGGGCAGTGCGCTTGCCGCCGCCCTTCTTGAAGGGCTTCTTTGCTCCCTTACCTTTCTTAAAGGTGGGCTTGTTGACCATCAACACATGATTATCCTTTTTGATGTCCACTTCCGCGGCCTTCAGCTTTGCGAAGAGCTCGGTGATCGTATCAGTGGAACTAATCGGATTATGAGTCACTACAAAACTTTTGTAGCTGGGAGGGAGTGATTGCAGACCCTGTCAATCTTGAGCTCCTCTGGAATCGTGCATTCCAGTTGCTCAAGGCGTTGAGTGTAGCCCGTCATCTTAATGGTGTGCTCACTAACGGAACTCCCTTCCTCCATCTTGCAGTTAAAGAACTTCTCAGAGATCTCATATCTCTCAGAACGGGCCTGAGTCTGAAACATGGTTTTCAGCTCTTCGAGAATCTCAAAGGGCCCGGGATAGTCTTCAAAACGATTTTGAAGTTCCAGTTCCATAGCAAACAACATGGTGCTCTTAATCACACCATAATCATCTTTGCGTGACTGATAGACAGCTTTCTCATCAGCCGACGCAGTTGCAGCAGGGGGGTCACCTAATGCTTTCCCAAGGACATAGTCCTTTTGACCGCCAGAGAGAATGATTCTTAGATTGCGGAACCAATTGGTGAAGTTAGACCCATTGTTTTTAAGCTTTTCCTTCTCAGCAAAAACGTTGAAGTTGAAGTTGGATTTGGCCATGTGATCTACAGTATTAGCAAGTACAAATTAGACTATGTTCATGATAACTAGTTCAACTTTTAATCAAATTACTAGATGAACTCCCACTAAATTCAACATCCCTCAAGTTGTTTAGTGAACACGATCCAAATTCACCACACCTAATCCGATCTTCACGAGAAGAGATGTGGTTTCAATGGTGGACAACGAAGTGTCGATCATATCATTCATATGACTCATGCTTAACCTTTCGGTTCATGTGTTCCGAGGCCATGTCTGTACATGCTAGGCTCGTCAAGTTAGACCCAAGTATTTCCGCGTGTGCAAAACTGGCTTGCACCCGTTGTATGTGAGCGTAGAGTCTATAGCACCCGATCATCACGTGATGCTTGGACACGATGAACTTTCGCAACGGTGCATACTTGGGGAGAACACAGTTTTTATCTTGATCTTTAAGTGAGGAATCATCTTATAATGCTACCGTCGCGATCTAAGCATAATAAGATACATAAAAGGATAAACATCACATGCATATAACTTTAATGTGACATGGTATAGCCAATCTTCGCGCAATGATCTCCATATTGTGCGTTCCAGCATGATCTCCATCACTCCACCATGATTGCCTCCACCACGAATATCAACTACAACTATTGCTAACTACTTAGCGATAAAGTGAAACTATTACATGGCGCATAAGAAGTTGACACACAGGTCATACACAATTATAAAGACAACCATATGGCTCCTGCCGGTTGTGTACTCATCGACATGCAAGTCATGAAACATTACAAAACATGATCATCGCATACATTATACACATCACATCTTGGGCCATACCATATCACAGAAAACACTCCCTGCAAAAACAAGTTAGACGCCTCTACTTTGTTGTTGCATGTTTTACGTGGCTTATGGGAGTAGATGCTAAGAACGATTCTTACCTACGGAAAGCCACAACGGTGATATTATGGTTGCCAAACTCCGGTGTTAATCCCATGACAACTATAGTGAGAGAAACTGACATCCACCAGCCGCATGTGTGGAACAAGCCACACGTCAAGTGCGGAGCCGGTCTCGCGAACGACGCCGCGTAAGGTTGGCCTGGACCGCTTCAATCTCACTATCCCGCGTCATAAGAAGAACACAAACAAGAGGCTTGCAACAGAAAACATCAATGCCCGCAACAACCATGTTGCGTTCTACTCGTGAAACACATCTACGCATAGATCTAGCTCTGATACCACTGAAGGGTTTCGCGGCATAGTAAATCAAAATTTTCTACGGATGTGAACAGAGGGAAAGCCAAGATCTAATCTAGGAGATGCAAACAACGAGAGAGATTGGATTAGATCTTCATACCCTTGAAGATTCGCACATCGGAACGTTCGTCGGAACGTGGGTGATATAGTCGTACTCGCTTCTCCTCCTCGCGATCCGATCCGATCTAGCACCACAAGTGGCGGTGCCTCCGTGAGATGCACACGTGCAGCACCTCGACGTCTCCTCCTTCCTTGGTCCAGCAAGTATGGTGGAGAGATGGGTTGGATCTACAACGCGACGGCGCGGTGCAATTGGTGGAGAATTTCTGCAGCAGGGCTTCGCCTACAAGCAGTCGGGAGGGAGAGAGGAGGGCAGCAGGGCGGCTAGGGTTGGAGGGGAAGGTGTGGGGGGTTGGTGCGCCCCCACCCCTCTTTATATAGAGGGGGGCGCAGCCCTAGCCCCTCCCCCAAGCCCAAACCGGCGGCCCCAAAGGATAAGGAGTGGGGGGCAAGGAAACCCCCCCTTCTAGAAGCTCTATCTAGAGTTTAAACCTCTCTTGGCCGGCTGGGCCCTATGGGGCCTTGTGCCCCTGGCCCAATGCGGCCAGGGCACTCCCTCATAGGCCCATGCCCCCTCCCGGAAGGTGGGGCCACGTTGGTCCCCTTCCGGAAGGTTCTAGAAGCTTCCGGTACAATACCGATTAATCCGGAACAATTTTGAACTCCAAAAATGCACTGCCTTATATGAATCTTATTCTCCGGACCACTCCGGAACCTCTCGTGATGTCCCGGATCCCATCCGAGACTCCGAACAAAAACTCATAAACCAATTATCCAATCTATCCTAGCGTCGAGACACGTTAAGTGTGTGACCCTGCGGGTTCGAGAATATGCAGACATGATCTTCTATCAATAATCAACAGCGGGGTCTGGAAACCCATATTGACTCCCACACATTCATCGATGATCATATCGGATGAACCACGATGCCAGGATTCAATCAATCCCATATATATATTCCCTTTGTCTCGCGATATTTTACTTGCCCGAGATTCGATCGTCGGTACCGTCATACCTAGTTCAATCTCGTTCACAGCAAGTACTTTACTCGTTCCGTAATCCGATATCACTTTGTGATTAACTCCTTAACCACATGCTTGCAAGCGGTGTTGATATCGATTACCGAGTGGGCCCGAAGTATATCTCTCCGACTTGGGAGGGACAAATCCCATCTCGATACATACAACCCAACAGATACTTTCTGATTACCTGAGAGACACCTTTATGATCACCCTCTCATAGGATGACGTTTGATGACCTCAAATCTTTCTTCCGATACCAGGGAGTTGTATTATCTCATGGTCTAAGGAATACAATATTTGACATAAGAAAAGCTTCGCAAAGACGAACACGATGACACGATCTAATTGCTTCCCTTAGTTTGGGTCTGTCCATCATATCATTCTCCCAATGATATGATCTCATTATTAATCGACAACTCATGTCCATGGTTGGGAAACCTTAACCATCATTAATCAATGAGCTAGTCCATAGAGGCGTACTAGGGACACGGTGTTGTTCACAAACCACACAAGTATTAAAGTTCCCGCTTAATACAATTCTAGCATGGAATATAAACATTATCATGACTAAGAATTATAATAATAACAGCTTTATTATTGCCTCTAGGTAATAATTCCAACATGATATGTGTACACAACTTGCAGGTAAGATCACAAATAATACTATCATAATGATTTAATAATAGGTTCGGATGTGAGATCATGGCACTCGGCCCCTAGTGACAAGCATTAAGCACAACAAGTTGCAACAAAGTCAAATAATATTAATAGAGATACTAGGCATATGCCCTAATAGATCTTATTCGATTACATGATAGAACTCATCCAATCCCTACCATCCCCAAGCCTACAGTGGGGGATTACTCACTCATGGATGAGGGAAACATCGGTGGTTGATGAAGATACGTTGGTGATGACGATGGCGATGATCCTGTCCAAATTCCCTGTCCCGGCAGGGTGCCAGAATAGAGTTTCTGGATCCGAATCTTGGTTTGTGGTGGCGGCGGCGGAGCGGAACTCTTTCTGGAAAACTATCGAACCCTCCTCGGTTTTTAGGTCGAAAGGCAACTTATAGGCGCAGAGGGAGGCCGAGGGGGTGCCTGGGATGGCCGCACCCTCTCCAGGCGCGGCTAGTGGTGGGCCCGCGCCTGGGGTGGGTGTGGCCTCCCAGGCCTCCTCTCCGTCTCCTCTTCTAGCTCCGTGGATCTTCTGGTGAAATATAGTTTTTGGCATATTTTCCGGGATTTTTCCTGATAGTTGATTTTCTACACAAAAACAAGACACCAAGGTAAGTCTGCTGAAAACAGCATCAGTCCGTGTTAGTTGTATCAAAATCACTCAAGTTTAGAGAAGAAACAATAGCAAAGTGTTTGAGAAAGTAGATACGTTTTAGACGTATCAAGGTGGTATTCAGTTATAACCCCTCATTTTGTGAGTCTTGTGTTGCATCATTCGCAGTTGTTCGTGATCTCGTGGTGCAGTACACATGTCCTGACTGATTATGTGGATGTGGTCTTAAGCTAGTTGTTATCTGAATTGCGATTGTCTGAACTCTGTTTTCTGCCTTGCTGATGTTGGGTAAGCTCACCTCATCAGCCAAGAGGTAAGGCTATTAGGAAGGTAAGGCTATTAAAAACATTGCAACTAGCCAAACAAACACTTTTTTGCTGAAAACCAAGAATATATGGAACCAAACGACTGGGGCTTGACTTCTCAATACCTAGAGAAATGAAAATACACGAAACCAAACGAATAGTGTTTTAGACATGAGAGATTGCATTGCCACACGCAACTTTCGTGGAGTGATGATCTCTAGGTGCGACTAAAGGGGACGAACAACCAAATACGCCCTACATGATCACGGGTTAGGCCTGGCCTAGTCCAGTTGGCAGGGGCATGGAGCTAGTCAGATAGGCAATATGCTATCGAGCATACCGCTGACGTGTTTGGCACTATCGAAAAAAATATTATTTTAATTTGTTGAGAGCCATGGCATAGCTGGGATGGTAGGCACGAGATGATACGTGTCTGCCTGCCTGAGTTCAAGCCTCCGCGCTCGCAATATCACGGCGTACTCACGAATGCATCTTTAAAACAATGTCGGTCTAATTTTTTTTATCTAAATTTGTTTCATTCTTTGGAATATTTTTGTCCATTTTCACACGCTTCTGTTCCCATCTAAGACAAATCGTCCTCACTCACAACTTCACAATATTTTGGGTGGTCTGAATTAAGTTTGTCTCCTCTGTCTTTCCTTAGGGAAGTTTAGTTTCATTTGTCATTCTTTCTTTCTGAACTCTACCTAAATTAATGTCAAACTAGAATGACGAAGTTGGCAATGCCATCTTTGTTAGAGCATCTCCACTCGTTGGCCGAACCCAGGCCAAAATCCGGACCAAACTTCGCTCGGACGGCGCAAGTTTTCGGCCTGGGTACGTCCAGTTTCCCACTCACGTACCCAGGACGAGTTCCCGGGTCGCCCGTTCTCTCTAGAATTTGGCTAAAATTCGCCCAAATTTCGGCATGGTTCGTTATACGATGATTACAGAACACTTTGAGACCAAAGTTCGGCGAAATTTTAAACAGAGTTCGGCCTGCAATAAAATTACAACATATTTTGGCCAAGTTCGGCCAGTTCATGCTCAGCATCTACGTCGTGTTGCCCCTGCGTGTCCATAGGTGCTCGACAAGATCATCCTGCAGTTGTTGATGCATCGCCGGATCTCGGATCTCCTGACGCATTGCGATGAATGCAACCCATGTTGGAGGCACCTGATGATCAGGCTCGGCAAGAGGACCCTGTAGATGGTATGGCTCGTCCTCCTCGAACAAACTCATTGGATCCTTCTTCTCATCCTCAATGATCATGTTGTGCAAGGTCACACAACAGTTCATCACTTTCCACATCTGATCTTTCGACCAGGTCATAGCAGAAAACCGGACAACTGCAAACCTCTGTTGGAGCCATTCACCAAATGCCCGCTCCACGTCTTTCCTGCAAGCTTCCTGTTCCTTGGCAAAGTGAGAATGCTTGGGGAGCATTGGGTCTGAGATAGTGTTCACAAATGTTGGCCATCTTGGATAGATGCCATCTGCTAGATAGTATCCCTTGTTGTAGTGATGCCCGTTGATCTCAAATTCCACAGGGGGAGCATGACCCTCAACAAGCTTGGAAAAGACAGTTGAGGAGTTGAGGACGTTGATGTCGTTGTTCGATCCTCCCATGCCAAAGAAGGTGTGCCAGATCCAAAGATCATGTGTAGCAACTGCCTCAAGTATCACAGTGCATCCTCCTTTGTGGCCTTTGTACATTCCTTGCCATTCAAATGGACAGTTCTTCCACTCCCAATGCATGCAATCTATGCTTCCAAGCATACCAGGAAATCCTCTACTTTCATTGACTGCGAGGATCTGAGCAGTGTCTTCAGCAGTGGGTGATCTCAAGTACTCTTCCCCGAACACTGCAATCACTGCTCTGCAGAATCTGTACAAGCAATCAAGGGCGGTGGACTCGGCGATGCGGAGATAGTCATCGGCACTGTCAGCCGGCGCTCCATAGGCAAGCAACCTCATTGCCACGGTGCACTTCTGAAGCGAGGAAAACCCAACCAAGCTGGTGCAGTCCTTCTTGCAAAGGAAATATGGGTCAAACACCCGGATGGCATGCACGATCTTGAGGAAGAGCTTCCGGCTCATCCTGAAACGGCGGCGGAACACGTCCTCTCCATGGAGTGGCTGGTCGGCGAAGTAGTCGGCGTACAACATGCAATAGCCCTCTATCCTCTGTCTCGCCTTGCACTTCATGCGACCTGGCGCCGAACCACCGCGCTTCGGCTTCGCCATCTACATGTACAGCTAGGCGAGCGATGCGAGAATCTGCAAGTGCTCTTCACGTTCGACGATCTCGGCGCTCTCCTCCTCCAGCAGTTCTGCGAGCAACTCCTCGTCGTCGGAATCCATGGCGAGTATCTCGCCCTCGTCAGAGTCAGTGGACAGCACCTCATCGCCGTCGGAGTCCATGGCCGAATCCGGCCAAATGTCGAACACCTAGCGGGCATGGTGGAGGGCGCACCGAGCCGAAGCACAACTACGACAAGGGTAGGTCGGCGAAAGAGGCTGCGGCGGAGGCGTGGAGCTGGGCGACAGCGACCGCGAGCGTAGCTAGAGGCGTGGGCATGTCTCGGCGCGGGGGAGCTCCGCCGGCGAAGCCATGGCGACAGAGCTCTTGCGGCAGTCTGGGCGAGTGGAGTGGGTGAAAATGGGACTGTCTCGCCGACAGAGCTGGCCCACGACCTTTTTTGCGGCGTCCGTCGTCCCCAGGACGTACCCGGGAACCTGGGTTCGGCCTGGATAGGCCGGATCAAAACACGCCGAAATCCGAACGAAAACAGCTCCTTGGGTACGCGACTGAGCCAATTTTTGACCGGACCAAAATTCGGCGTCCGGATCAACGTACTGGGTAGGCGAGTGGAGATGCTCTTAGGCACACGCTGCACTCGCCGTGCCCGCTCGTGATTTTTGCCCATAACATTCCGGAGCAGGTCATGAGAGGACGAGCACAGGTATCCATACCGTCGTCTACGCACGGTTTCATGCAAAAACTGTCCAAGAAGTGCGCGGCGTCGCAGTCAGCACGCAGCGCGCCATTATAAAACTGTGCACACGGCAGTCGGCAGTCGGCAGCGGCACTCAAGGCAAGCAAAGCAACAGAACACAATTGGCTCGGAGAGAAGAATCCAAGGCGAGTGTACCTACCTCCGCAGTAGCGCAGGCGCGCGCGCATAGGAAGGCAGGAACAGCTTTTGCTCGGTGCAGGAGCCATGGCCGAGCCAAGACAGACGATGTGGAACAGAAAGAGAAAGTGTTGTGGCGCGCCCGTGGCCTGTGTGGATCGAAGCCAAACCCAAAACGCCAAAGGCGTAGCATAGCATGCATGCACGCTCGTCCAGGCTTTTCGTACGGTTTAAATAACTGCACCTCACGGCTTTCCACAGGTCTCGGCGATGGACGTGCGACCCATGGTCCAAGTGGAACTTCCGGTCCAAGGAGATCGGCCTCCTTTTGAAGAACCCAAGATATGCCAACGAGCAGGCAGTGTGTGATTTTTGTGGACTACGGCGGGCAGTTCAGCCGTCATCGATTTTTAGGCGGTGTCAGTACCGTCATTGAGTAGTTTGATCAACAAACTGAGGACGAACATTTTGAGGATTAGGTACTTTTTTTCTAAGAAATATAGCACATTGTCTCAGGGTTATCTACACTCATTGCCCCCGGTCAGGGAACAGTTTTGCTTGGATATTGGATGCCAAAACTTCTGACAAAGGAACAGCGCCTCTCATCGAGCACCACAACGGCCCCCTACTCTATCGGTCCTCGGACTCTGAACGACTGACAAAGAGCACAGAAGAAAGGTTATTGAGGTTTTAAGAACAAGACTTTAATCTTCACTGGAGCTAGTATTCCAGGGAATGGTGCGAACACTATACTACGAATCAGAAATTTAATCCCAAGTCATAGCAGAAGAACGCAGTTGATTCCTGAGCACCAAGAAATAATCTGGGAAAAACTAGCAAAACCGAACATAGCATCCAGAAGATAAAGAGCTGAGGAACCACAAGAGAATAATGGATCAATTCATGTTCTACTTGTAGCTAGCTAACATACTCCGCCGCATTCTACAAAAGATGTTTGCTACTCCGACGGCTACGAACTACGAAGAGAAGAAGCGCGCGGTGAAGTTGGAGGACGACGAGGAGGCCCGGTTAGCGTCAGTAGCAACCGTCCCGGGCCACAGCGTCACCGGCGGCCGGCCATCGTAGAAACCCACGGCCGGCGGCGGGCACGCCAGCACGCCCAATGCCGACAACTTCCTTATCATGGGCAGCGGCGGCGAGAACGCCCCCTCTTCCTCTGTAATCCCACTCGGGGACGGCGAGGCTTCCGGCGTGTCGAACGGCGTGTCCTCGTACCCGCCGCAGCCGGCCGTGGCGCCCCGCTCGTACACGGGGTTGGAGATGCGCAGGAAGCCGTCGTTGTACGCGGAGGAGGACGAGACGCGGGCGGTGTGCTCGGACCGCGGCGGCGAAGGCGACGGCGACGGCGACGGCGAAGAGCGGCGCGCGGGCGACCACCGCCACACGGCGGCCTCCAGCTTGGGGATGGCGAGGAGGAGGTCCTTGCGGCTGGGCGGCGCGCACATGACGCCGTGCGCGTAGTAGAAGGGTGGGGTGCTGGAGAGCGCCTCGTGCGTCGCCGTGGTGGTGGTGGTGGTGGCCACCGACGCGTCGTCGGGCGCGCCGGCGGTGTGCGGCGGGGACGGTTCCGGGCGCCATTTGTGCGGCATCGCGGCATCGGCGCGGAGTCGGCGGCGGCGGAGGTGGGAGCAGAAGAGGTCGGCGAGGAGGAGGATGACGATGGTGAGGAAGACGGCGATGCTGAGCGCCACCATGACGCTCACCCCCACGGTCAGCCTCGACATGCCGTCGGTGAACATCGCGGCCTCAGCTCGCTGGCCGCGCCGCGCTTCCCCCCCGAACTCAGCCTCAGTGGTTGGTCAGGTGTGTGGAGCTGCGCGGAGAGGCGAGTGCGTGTGCTGTACTTGCAACAAGTGTAGTGGTCACTGGTCAGTTCAGTTCCGGTGGCAACAAAACAGAATACTGTCTCGTTTAGAGCAGCTAGCTAGCTACGTAATTAGATTGCCTCTCACTGCCTAATCTAGTTTATCTAGTCTAATCTACCTGTTTGTCTCGTAACGGTCAACTGCCGTCGCCGTCACCGAGGCGGGTTAGTACTTCCAAAAGCTAGAGCCTAGTACACTTTTAGCGCCATAGACATGATGTTCCCCTGTTCAGAAACCACGAGGTACAGTCAAGTTACCGAACCCTTTCGGTGGAAAAGGGTCCCGCGTGAGATGTGGGGCGGAGTTGTCACCGGGGAGGGATGTGTTTATGCGAGGTGAACTGCGCAAAGCGTAGTGGCTCTGTTAATCGTTGCCTGATCAATTGATCATCATCACCCATCGGTTGTGGAGAAAGCGCAAGGGGTGGTTTTGGCGGGAAGTCGTCGATCTGCAGCTTAATTGCAGTACAGGTGCGAATCCAAAGATTCGGTGGTTTCTGCTCTGACCACACGGCCACTTCATTGACCGTCGTCGTAGCGTGTCATCTCAGCTCACCGCATGACTGGCATTGGTATAGTCATAGCGTGTCATCTCAGCTCAAACAAGGCAATGCATAGTCAATCTACAAACATGCAGCCTTTCATGCTTTTCAGATGTCTAAACTTTTGTGACAGACCCATAGTGTTAGAGCATCTTAAGTCGGAGCCCAAAAGGGGTAAGAGCATGCGCAGTGTATCAAAAATCCTAGTGCTAAGGAAATCTTTTGGATGCTAGACTTGAGTCTAAACTATGGGGATGGTGAGTCCAGCTAAGAAAATCTTAGGATTCGGCTCCCATCATTTTATTTGGTAGAAATTAAATTAAATGAAATTCCTATATCATTTCATTTGCCTGAATTGAAATAACATACTACCTAGGAGTAGGTACTAACTAGAGATGAGGTTAGAAATAGGATGAAATTGCCAATTAAATACCTTATCAGATTCCGTGACAGCCAAACACACCGCTCTCTAGAATCATAATTAAATTCCATAATTCTTATTCCAATACCTAGGAGTCAAACCAGCCCTTAGAGGTGAGTCTAGTACTAGACTCAAGGCTAAGAGAATCTAATAGAATGAAGGGCCACTTTTTATTGGAAATAAGACCATTTCTGCCCTTGCAAGAGAGCACCACCGTAGCAAATTTTGCTCTCCTAACTCTCTGTGAAAATTGACAGCTTTACCGCTAGAGGTATGTCTAAATGGTGTACACCCCCTAAGAGCATCTCCACCAATGCCTCCAATAGCACTTTCCAAAGTTTTATTGGACGTGGGTACAAATTTTGGCTAACACCTAGAACCCGCCGGCATTATTCGAAGCCCCATAGAATAGCCGACACGTGGGAGCATCGACACTCGACGCCACATTGGATTTTTTCCACTAGAACAGCCGGGAGGAGAAAACCCTGTTTTTTCTCCATTTCCAATCTCATCCCCCAATTCTACCACATATCACCTCTAATCCATATTCTCGCCCACCACTCCAGCTTCTTTCCCTGCGCTCCTCTTGTCGCCCCTCCCCTCTCCTAGAGCTCACCGACCATCCCCTCTCGTCGTCGGTATGCCGCCAAAGAAGAAGGCCGTGAGAATGATGAAGTTGTGCAAGCTGACGCTGAAGGAGCAGTTTCCCACCATGACAAGGGAGGAGTAGGAAGATGAGGTCGCTAGGGTTAAGTACGCGAATTTGGACCACAAGAGGTGCTAAAATGCGTCCTTGGTGGTGGCTACGGAGAGGGCCTCTACGACGGCGTTACACGGCCTTGGCGTTTCCGAAGGCGGTCACGTATACCCGCCCCTAGAAGCACACAATGCAAAGGAGCACGAGCTCTCCGACATTTCCGATGTACTTAGAAGAGAGGTTCGACTCGACACCACTCTCACAAATCCAATTCTCCCCCAAGATGGGCGATAGCGATGTGACAGCCGATCCGAACTCCATCTACTCGCCTCTCGCGACACCTAGAAGCCCTGACATTTACCTCGACCTCAACTGCTCCTACTCGGGTTCGCCTGCCTTGGGCTGGGCTCCATCCGTGACCGGCCCTGTGACCGACGAGATCGGCCTTCCGCGCAGCTTCTTTAGCTTCAACAGTGGGAACGCCAGTGACGCCTCCGACCCATTCGAGCAAAATGGACGACCACATGTTTGTCCATTGTGTGCACTATGTATTTGTGTGACATACAACATAGACGATGTGTTTGACCCATTTGCGTGCGTGCGTAGGACGTGGCCTGTGATGTCTTGAGCATCATGTGGCAGACACGAGGCGACAACGACAAGCCCGTCCCTAACACTGAATACGCCGACTTTGATGGTGAGGGTGGCGATAAGGTGGAGAGACCGATGTCGTGGTGCAAAATAAGAAGAGGGTTCGGGAGCCGCCACCCAAAGTGTAAGTCGTTAGAGGACGAATGTCTTATGAGGCGTGGGTGGCGGTGAGCCTCGACCTCATCACCGGTGCTAACCACAAGTACTGCAAAAAGATCTATGATCAATGAAATGAAAGGAAGCAATTTGGCAAATTTGTGACAATCCACGTAATCCGCACAAAGGGTGGCTTGTCGCATAGGTGGAATACAATCAAGAAGGAATGCAACAAGTTTCATGGCCATTTTGATACTGTCATTTGGATGGAAGAGAGTGGCAAGACCTTGACTGACTAAATAAGTTGCCAACTCATCTTGTGTATATATCAATTTGATTCACCTCATCTTGTGGTCTGATCTATGCTATCTTTCCTAGTTGTTGGATGTCCTCAAGTTGCACAAGGACGAAAAACAAGGACAAGGACTTCCCTTCATGCATTGCTTCAAGCTAATCCGGAGGCTTACCTCGCCCTCAAAATTGGCAAAGGCGTCAGTGAAGATGCACCGACCCCCTCCAAGTCCGATCGCCCAATATGCAACAAGATAAAGCCCAAGAGGAATGACGCATCCTCATTGGCCGACATTGACGCATCCATTGAAAAGATGATAGAGTCCTTCTCCTCCAACCATAAAGAGAGGGATGATCGGAGCGATGCAATATAGTTTTTGCTCTTGTACTCTCCTTTTCTTACCTAAGGATTTAAGGTTTTTAATGAGCATCAATTAATAAAACTTACTTTGATGCCACATGACACCTTGCCTCGTATTACTAGTAAATTTTTAGCTTTTACATTTATTTTTCCAAATTTTTAAGGCATTTCTCGATTGTAGTCGAAATCAGGCAAAACGAGCCAAACTCGCCCCGTGTGCCTAACGTGCCACGAACCATCCCACCTAGGATGTGTGTCGTGCCAGGCTTGCAAGCGGGGCATGGGCCGGAACCAATTACAAAATCATGAACCAATTTCGAAATCATGAACAAAATTTCAAAAAAATTATGAACCAAATGCATAAACCAATATTTATAATATTATTAACTAATTTCAAAAAAATTATAAACCAATTTCAAAATCATAAACCATTTTTTTAAAACTTGAATTTTTTCAAACATAAAAAATTAAAATCAAAAGGAAAGTAAAATAAAAAGAAAATATAAAAAGAAAACCAAAAAAGAAAACAGAAAAGGGAACAGAAAATGAAAAAGAAAAAAACGAAAAAGCAGCACTGCTGCAAAATGGGCCGGCCCGCACAGCGGCGCGAGCCGGACGCGCCGCACTGAGCGGCCATTAGCATTTGGCACCGAGGTGTCACGCTGAGGACGCTAAGTCGCAAACTAAACAGGCCCTTTCTCCCGGAGACGACCGAAAACCCCAGCGAACAAAACATGTTCAGCCTTCGAATCCAGTCCGTCGAGTTACCCGACGCTTTCGCCGCCCTCACCACCGCCGACGCCGACGAAGTTGGCACCAGCAGCTCCGTCGCCGGCGGCGCGAACGCATCCGATCCCATCTCCCCGCGCTCCGGCAACCTTCTCCCTTCCACCACCTCCGCAACAACACCTCTCGAGCTGCCCGGAGTAAGCTCCGCCGCGTCCGCACGAAACCCTAGGATCCAGCACACCCGCGGCATCCTCCACCTCTACCGCTCCTCCTCTTCCCCGCCTGCTTCATCCTACGCCTCCGCCGTCGCCGCCACCCCCTCCTCCTCGTCCTCCGGGCCCGCCGCTCCTGCGCTCGCTTGCGACTCTCTACTCCCGGTAACAATTCCGCCTCGATTACTTACTAATTTGCTCGTTTCCCCGCGCCTCATTTCATGCCCCTTGCAGTCGTGGCGTGGCACACGCCTCCTGGTGCTCGCCGTCCCAACCCGCCTCTCGCCGGACGACTTCGTCCGCTTTTGCGGCCCCTATGTCGAGCACGCCTCTGAGATCCGTGTCATCAGGTGAATTCCTGAACGCATACAGAATCGATTACATTTGATTATGTGCACATAACGCTTGTATGCTGGGCCATGGTCGTAGGGACGATGGGGTGGAGGACCGGTACAGTGTGCTTGTGGAGTTTGAGGATCAGAAGAGTGCCGACGGATTCTACCTGGACCTCAATGGCTGGAGGTTCTCATCATCAGAGGTTATAAGATTGTCAATTTGGTTTTGGTTGGTTTATTGATCTCATGTATTGCTGCTGCTAAATTTGGGAAATGTGCTTGTTGCTCCACGGTGCAGGTGGAGGTATGCCATGCTCTCTTTATAGTTGCTGTGCAATACACATCATCTGCTGAGATTGCGGTTATCCCACCAGTTGGATCTACCGAGCTTCCGACATGTCCTGTTTGCATAGGTGAGCTTATTTTCATTCCATGTTTCTCATTTCTAGGCATACACACGAGCTAGTGTAACAATGGATTTTAGTTTTTGTACAAAGTGAGCTGGATATGTAGTTATCTCCCCATTAGCTGGACCAAATACCAACTGGAGCGATCTAACAGAAAAGATCATGCACGTATGTTATTAGCAATTTCACTTCTGAGGTACTCCCTCCGTTCAGAAATATAAGACATTTTAGCTCTGTGAAACGAATGTATCTAGATGTCTTTTAGTGTATAGGTTCACTCCGAATCTATACACAAAAGTCGTCTAGATACATTCATTTTATAAAGCTAAAACGTCTTATATTTCTAGACGGAGGGAGTAGATAGGCTCTACAAACATCAAATATCTGTGTTCCTGAGTTTTAGCCTCACAAAACCCACATTACCACAGGGGCAATATTATGCATATACATTTTAGTTTTGTCGCTCTTACGTCCACGTTATGGATGCAACCTTTTAAGCTATTAGGACTACTCCCCATTTGGACATGCCATTAATTTGCAAAACTATGCCCGTTGAGTAAAAAATGTTTATATATATGAACTCCTGTTGTTTTACTATATCCCATACACAAATGCACACTCTGTTTACCAGGACCAATTTCCTATCTCCTTTGCTATTCTCATTATTTGGAATTTTTTAGTCATTGCTTTAGTTATCTGTATCTGCCGTAATGTATGAAGTGACAAGTATGTTCCTTACTGTCTTTTATTGTGATGAATCAGAAAGGTTGGATCAAGACATCAGTGGAATTGTGGCAACCAACTGTGATCATTCTTTCCAGTGTTCATGTGTTTCAATGTGGGTCAGTTCATCTTGTCCGGTAAGGAACACTCTTTTTTATCAATGTTCCAATACATATTCAAAGGGTAAACTAACAATCATTTTGTCTCGTCTGAAAGTAACTGTTTCTTGTTTTCATTTTTACACCGCACCATTGACCATGGGAAATACCCGTTCGGTTATAGTTCTTTTCTTGTGCTCACTTCTGACTTTTAATAGTCTTCTGTAGGACTGTTCAATGTATTAGTTCAATAGCATTATCCAATATAGAGTCATCTAATGACTGAGATCACATGCTTGACTTTATTTGAAGACTTGGATCAGGGTTATTTGCAGACTACTAAATATTAAACATTGTGCTTGGTGCTCATATGAATTAATTGCACCTCGGTGAAAAAACTAATGTTCATGGAAGCTGTTTGAATCTAATTATGTAACATTAGTTGCTCTCTTAATTTACTGGATCATAAATGTGCAAATACTGGTCTATAGACATTTACGTATTCATTTCAGCACTATTACTGCATGTAAGTATAGAGTTAAATTGCCAGTGCATTAGCCTATTGGGTTCCTTCATAATTTGCCTTTACTCATAGTTTGTTTCCATGTCAGGTTTGTCAGTTCTGTCAGAAGCAGTCTGAAACTCCTACAAATCCTACATGTTCTGTTTGTCAGACCTCTGAAAACCTCTGGATCTGTGTGATATGTGGTTTTGTTGGATGCGGAAGGTATGTTAACACCAGCTGACTGAAAATGTATCTGCCATGACTTGAAAGTCGTCCCAGTATCTCAGGAATTAAGCATGTCACACTTATTTATTGTGTTGTTCTGTTGCACCCAATACAAATGAGGATGAAAGGGAGCCTATATTAGAACTTAACTATATCATCACTTCTACTTCTCCTGGACTCCCTAACGCGTCTTCTTTATGGAGTAAAAGTTATTTCCATCTGAACATTTTCATTTGAACTCAGGCACAAAGCTAGACAAAAATTCCTATAAGGTGAGCTCCATTGCAATTGGTTCATCTCTATAAATAAACAGTAATTACTACAAAATTTATGAATAATTCGAAAAAGCATTTGGCGTTGGCACTTGATGCCATTGCCAAGAGCTTTCGCTCCGTCCTTGTCTGAACTCGTAGTCGCTCTGCTATGTGCTATGTTAAAGTGTTTGCCATGATTATTTAATGCACGTGGTAGAAGATACAATTGAAGGAAAACTACATTGGAGGTTAAATATATGAATTTTACTTCTCTCAATCATGCCCAATCAACCTTCCCTTTATCTGTTCGCTTGTTATATGTAGGTATAAAGAAGGGCACTCAATTAGGCACTGGAAAGGAACTCAGCACTGCTATTCTCTCGATTTGGAAACTCAACGTGTTTGGGATTATGTCGGTGACAGTTATGTTCATCGGCTTAATCACTCGAAAAGTGATGCAAAACATGCTAAGTTCAGGTCAAAGTGTGAATATTCTGGGGACAATTGTGACTCAGATATGGGTGGAGTTATGTTTAGCAGCAAAACAGACACAGTAAGAGTTTTAAGTTTCTTTGTGTTGATTCTATGTAACACCATCTTTGTAATCTTTTTCTTAAAATCATGTGATGATGCTCTTAACAGATCGTGGATGAATATAACCGTCTTCTTGCAAGCCAACTTGAAACTCAGAGAGAGGTGCAGTCCTCTCTCCTTTGTACGATTTTTGCAGTCACTGTATAAAGTGTTGTTTTAAAGCGTAGCATATAGTTTTTTCTTGAAAATAGTGTTTGTTATATAGTGGACAATGTAGTATATATCTGATACATTTATATGCCAATGTTCGTATTTACAGTATTACGAGGCTCTTCTGTCAGAGGCTAAGAAAGAAAGGGAACATCAAATTTCTGTTGCTGTGGATAAAGCTATAAATGATAAGCTTCAAGAGATGCATCTTAAGCTTGAAAATATTATGTTGGAGAAAAAGAAAGTTGCAGAAGTGAGCGTCTTCAGAGCGTGTATATTCCAGTTATTAAGTGCAACCAGCTTGGGTTTTTGCATAACTGATGTCTTTGCCTTATCCTGTAGATGAATGAAAAACTCACGAAGAGCCAGGCTATATGGTGCAAGACAGTAAAAGGAATAGAGGAAAGGTGTGTTTGTTTATTCCACCAGAAAATACTAGCAGCTCAGTACATTCAAGATTTGTAATGTGAAAAGAAGTCAAATAATGCTATTTTTTTGGGGTGGCATTGTGGACATAGATTGCAGTCATTTGGTTAACTGCATAAATTCCATGTATCAGTGTCATATATACGATGTTCAAGTATCCTTCATACGATTTCCATTCTAAAATCCCACAAGCTTCATGTATCTATTTTTTCTGATAAATCTGCACTCACAGGGAGAAAGCGCAGTTGAGGCTGAAAGACGATATGATTCTTGACCTGGAAGAACAGGTGCTTATAATTTTCATTACAGTTTATTGTAAAAGCTCTACCTTGGAGGAGTTTCTGTACAAGGGGCTTTTGTTAACATGCCATATGCAATTCCTTGCAGATAAAAGACTTTAAGTACTCCATTAAACTGCAAAAATCGATACAGAAGAGTGCGCACGCCGATGATCTAAAAGGAGGTATGCTGGTGCCACTGGCCGTGGAATCAGATTCTGGAAAGGGTAAAAGATCATCAAGAAGCAAGAGGAAGAATTAGCAGAGCCATGAATCTTCAGTATTTGCTGTACATGCAACTTGCCTGTTTGTTAACTAGCAGACATTTGTGACTTTGTGAGATGAGAAGCGATGGTCGTTCCTTAGGGCCTGCTTGTTTTACCGTTTTAATTACGGGGCAGATCCGCAGCATACCAAGGATTTTAGCCAGAGGTAGATGGGTCCGTAATATTTACACCTGTTTTTGCCTAAAATCCAGGGAAACAAGCGGGGCCTTAGTGGTAATATTTCCCACTGCCACACTTTGATGCATTCTCCGAATAAGAAATTGCGATCTGATACTACAGCGCACTTGAAAAAAATATGCAAAGTTGGATATTGTGTAGAAAATTTAACCAAACCAAATCTAGTTTATACTGTATTACATACCCAGAGAAGTTCCAAGAAGTTATGCCAATGTACAGTTACAGAAAAATTTACAACCTGATAGCATAGAACACTTAGAAAATGTGGAGTTTGGTCATTATGTGTACTCCCTCCGTGCTAAAATAAGTGACGCAAGTTTGTTTAGATTCATATGTATCTAGACAAAGCTGCTGTCACTTATTTGAGACAGAAGGAGTAGAAAATATAACCAAACAATCCATAGTTTACAGTACACACCCAGGTAGAAATTTCAGGAAGTCAGGTGGATCCGTGGATGTATACTTGAATATTGAGTACATACATGACCGGCAGTTCTTCCTTGGGACAGGCTACACTTTAGCATTACAGACCTCCATGCGGTGGCCCAAAATGCCAACACAAACCCAGCAGCTGTGATAATGTATAGGACTGAATCACCATGCGTCTCTCCCAGATCTTCCTCTGCCACTGGATCTCCCAGATCTTCCTCTGCCACTGGATCTGGACTGGGAGCGCATCGTGTTGCCCTGTGTAATTCTGTGAAGGTTGGTGTTGGCAAGGTAGCTCTCCATGCTAAATGAGCTGAGGTGACAAGATTCTGGTATGCATCCTGACAAGTTAATGTATGCCACAGACAACACCCCCAATGATGATAATTGGTTTAACTGCAACAGTATTGGCCCACTCAGCTCATTGTGGGAGAGGTCCAACCTTTCTATCTCCCCCATTCTGCCAAATGCCGTTGGAATTGGGCCAACAAAGAAATTGTGTGACAAATTAAGGGATTTGATATGGTCTCCTGAGATTACCTAGTTCCCATGGTATTTCTCCATCCAACATGTTTGCAGATAGGCCGATTCTAGACATCGAAGCGAAGAAACTGCGGCCATATGTGTAGAGATTACCTTTGGTATCAAAGGTGAAGCCTCTTACATCATATGTAGTGCTGTAGGGGTAATATCTAAAGTTCTAAACCCATCAACTGGTTGAAAATTTTCATCATCTGCGTCACCTTTGAAAGAGATGTTACCGATACATGATGGTAACGAACCTGAAAGCTTGCTGTGTAACAAGTCAATTATCCTGAAGAACATGAGTTTGCACAGGATTGGAGTAATCTGCCCTTGAAAGTTATTTCTGCCCAAAGAAAGTATCCTAATGTTTCCAAGATAACTTAGCCAATATGGATTTCCCGTGAACTGATTCTGTCTGATATCCAAAGCAAACAGACTTTTGTTTTGTTGAAAAGGGAATGAGGGAAATCACTAGACAAGGAGTTCACAAACAGATCGAGAAAATTGAGTAAAGCAAAGCTACAGTTTGGTATAGACCCTGTAAGGTTGTTGCTTGATACTAGATCTATCTTCCAGACAACTTGTTATCATGCACATCCATGACGTGCAGATCACCTGACAGATCAGGGGGTATTTCCCCTTCAAATTTATTTGGGTCCATGTACAGTTCTGCAACATTGATCTTACTATTGTCCCCACCAAAAACCAGACCACCAAGCTTGTTATTTGAGACCTTCAATATGTTTAGATCATGATATCTAGAGAATAAACAAGCCGGAACTTCCCCAGAAAGTTTATTGTTGGATAGGTCCAGTTTCCATTGAGATGATCTCGCACAATGATGTTGATATGTTGCCAATGAAGTAGTTACTAGAAAAATCTAGAATACTCAATCTTGGAAAAACATTGAGCTGATGTTGCCAGGCAATCTTCCAGCGATATGGTTCATGTGTATCTCAATAATTTCGAGAAAAGGTTGGGATACCATACTGGGTACAACGATCTAGTTAGTGAGTTATCTCCAAGAACTAGACACCACAATGTTGCTTCCTTTGCAAATATCCAATTTGGCATGCTACCCGACAAGTTATTGTTGGACAGATCAAGCACCTCTAGGTGATTTTGTGTGCGTAAGAAATGTGGTTTTGCTATAATGCTCTTGCCAGGGTCACATCCAGAAAGCAGTAGCTCCTTCAATCGGAACCAAGGTGTCCATCCAGGAAAATTAACATCAATAACTAGATCAGCATTACCTGAAAGGTCCACCTCTTCTTACTTTGTGAAATTTCCGAGCAGAAAGAAAGACGATCTACCACGCAAATTGTTTTGGGAAATCCGAAGACTCTTAAGTGACAAGGAAAGATTAGAAGATGGATTTACTGGAATTTTGTCCCTCTAAAGAAATCTGTTGAGAGATTAACCCGTTCAACACGTGGAAGTGAAAGCAAGAATGTTGGAATGCTTCTGCTGAATTGGTTGGAACTCAGACAACACTCGTAGGTTCCGTTGATTTTCAAGTCTTAATGTTTTAATATCTCTGCTGAATTGGTTGGAATCCAAAGACAACTCTCGTAGGTTCTGCAGTTTTCCAGATGCTGCAAACAAATGTATATCATGTAACAATTAGGAACCGTGTGAACATGAACTTTAATGAAATGCTTTTGCACCTCGCTCAGTCTGAAGAGATCCACACATGCTTTTGTACTTTGAAGATATAAACTTCAAGTGGAAGCGGTTCTGGAATCTGGAGTTAAGCCTGTGCATTATTTGGTTCGAAACCACCTATACCGTGTACCCAGCCCGCACCGCACCACTAAAACAGTTTAGCACGGTTTGTCTGATTTGCAGATTCTAACCTGTAGACCGATAGGTATAAGCTGGGATAGCACAGCTATGAGATTTTCAACTTATCTACAAAACTTATATAATTGGATGATAGATCTAGTTAGGGTTGCGAGCAGGATCCTGCGAGAGTTCCGTTCATTTGAAAATTTCTAGTTTAATTTTGTGGCCAAAAATTCGAATTCAGGACTTTCGCGGGATCCCGCTCACAACCCTAAATCTAGGTACCCAAGCTCGTGGAGTACAGAAAACAACATCGAGTTTAAATACCAAGCATCTGAATCTGCTACCGAGGAAAGGTCGAGATGAGACACTCGTTGAGTGCTATCGTTGCACTTCACACTCTCCCACGAGCAGCAGTCATCGCCATCCTTCCCCCATGAATCAGGCGCCCTAAGACCAAGAGAAGACACATGGAATTTAACAACCTAAATAGTACAGTACCAAAGACAATGGTCCCCATGGCAAGAAGCTACCCATCTGCAGATTCACCGGTTGGGCAACCTTTGAGAGAAGAACGGTGAGTGGTTTTAACGCTGCGGCAGGCGTGCTCTTAGCTTTTGTTAGTTATACGGAGCATATGATTAGGAACATGCGAGGAATACAACTTACTAGGAGACCAACAAGCGCTGGGAATTAACTGGAGTCGAGGTAAAGTGCGTATTCTATTGATGCAAGTGGGTCAATATTAGGCGGTTTTGCTAGAAATCAGGCGCCTGATTTTTAGTTAAGTATCAGTCGCCTTTCTCACCATTAGATATACTTCGCGATTCGTGCAGCGTGGGAATTACTCATGAGTTGCAACTAGGTTGTAACTGAAAATTTAATGAGTTACAACTAGGTTGCAACTGGGAATTAGTACAAATTTTATAAGTTGCAAGTAGGTTGCAATTGAGAATTAGCATAAAATAGTAGGATGATATCAGCGACTGAGACATAACTAAAAATCAGGCGCCTGAGATTTAGATGCTCCCAATATTAAGGTACCCCTCTGTTCTCTTTAGTTTAACAAAATGCTAACTTTTGTGATGATATCATCGTTCTAAAAAGGCTAGTTCATTTATTTAACTAAAAGAGGATAAAGGGTACCCAAATGGTGACACACTTTGCATCTTTAGTATATTCATTGCGCTGCTACTGGCATACACACTGGTCACATTACTGAAAATGTGACCTATACTGAAAATGTATTGGTCAGGCTGCTGGGAAGTTCACACTCGATACATACAATCAATTAGATTTGATCTCATGCAGGGTAGCTTCTCGGAGAAACCGGTGGTGTATGGACGATGTTGAATCATACAGACTACGTGGATTGGGCCCTCCTCATGCAGGTCATGCTAGAGGCGTGCCAACTTCGGGGACACCGTCAACGATGGGTCATCCAAGCACGAGACGAACTACATAACCATGGAGTGCCTATTGTGGTCTATCCCACCGGAGATGCTCTCCACCCTCGCCGTCAAGAAGACATCAAAGGAGGCATGGGAAATGGTGAAGACGATGCGGCTCGGGGTGACCCTTGTATGCGACGACACTGAAGAAGCAGCTCGAAGCCATCAAGTTCAACGACGGTGATGACATCAACGACTTCGAAATGCACATGTCGTATCTCGTGTCACAACTCACTGTCCTCAGTGTGCAGATCGACGAGATGGAGGCCATCCGTAAGTTTCTCTCCGTCATCCCTCCCAAGTTCTTGCAGATGGCATGTTTCATCAAGACCTTGCTTGACCTCGACATCCTCTCCATAGAGGAGATCATAGGCTGGCTCAAGGTAGCCGATGAGCGCTCCAAGCAGGAGAAGCCGGAGGCCAGACAAGACGACAAGCTGCCCTTCTCCAAAGAGGACTGGGTCGCTCATATGTAGCCATGAGACGCTAAAGCATCATTCGGCCAAGTCGGACGCAGCGGCACCACATGGACACAAGCGAGACAAAGGCGACTGGGCGGGGGGGGGGGGGGGGGCAAGGTAGCACCGAGAACAACAACAAATGTCACTACCATGTAATCACCGGTAATTGCGCAAGTGATTGCCGCAAGAAGATGTTGGGAATATGCCCAAGAGGCAATAATAAAGTTGTTATTATTATATTTCATGTTTATGATAAGTTTTTATTTTTCATGCTATAATTATATGTATCGGAAAATAAATACGTGTGTGGACATGTATCCATAGTTAGCCTCTTCTAGACTAGTTCGTTAGTCAAGTGATGGTTAAGGTTTCCTAACCGAGGACATGAAATGTCACTTGATAACGAGGTCATATCATTAGGAGAATGATATGATAGACAAACCCCAATAACAAGCGTATCATTTGATCGTGTCACTTAGTTTGATTGCTACAGCTTTCGCAAATGTCAAGTACTATTTCATTAGACCATGAGATTATGTTACTCCTTGGTACAGGTAGAATCCCTTGTGGATACCAAATTCCACTTCATCATTGGGTGAATATAAAGGTGGCTTTCAGGTATATCTGATGGTGCTTGTTATGTTGCAAGAGTCAAGTCTACGTGATTTAGAGATATCTCTGGGCCCTCTCGGTAATATAACATCCTAAAGCTTGCAATATGACTAATGTGTTTAGTCGAGGGATCTTATATTATGGAACGAGT
Organism: Avena sativa; assembly: GCA_916181665.1. Lineage (NCBI taxonomy): Eukaryota > Viridiplantae > Streptophyta > Magnoliopsida > Poales > Poaceae > Avena > Avena sativa. The sequence goes on along the minus strand of OV702280.1, from coordinate 395,704,983 downwards.
AAAGAGAACTGTTGGTGAATAGATTGAACTAGGTATGGTGATACCGATCGAATCTTGAGAAAGTAATATATCGCGAGGCAAAGGGCACTGGATACCAGATTAATTGAATCCTAGACACATTGTGGTTTAACCAAAAAAGAACTTTGTTTAATGTGTGGTGTGGCATCCCGCAAAACCACTACTAGAAAATCGCGTTGTTTTTGTGCATTGCATCATCATGACCGCATGATCATGTCATCATGCCGCATTGCATTTGAGCATCGTCATCATCTTGCGTTTGCTTGCATAAAACTATTTGCAGAAAAAAACTATTTTGTGTTTTCTAAACGCCCCGTCCTTATTCAAACGCAAATCCCGGGTCACCGGATTATTTTGTTTTGTTTGCTATCGGTTTGCAAAAGTCAGTTCGAAACAAATAAAATATTTAAATTATTTTTGTGGGGGCAGTCGAACGGGCCGATTCGACCCGAACGACCACCCCCAAAATAAAACGGTCCACCCCAAAAATCCCTAGTCTACCAGTCCTATTCTACCCACGCCCTCCACCTCGTCCCGCTCCCGCTCGGGCTCGCCGTCCCGCGCAACCTCGCCGCCAACCTCCGCTTCGGCCTCGCGCCGGCCGCGCATCGCCGTCCACACGCGCCGCCAGGAGCCACCTCGCTCGCCCTCCTCGGCCGGTGACGCCAGCCGACCCCCGACCCCGCTCCGACCTCCCTCTCCTTCCCCCCAGGCTCCTCCCCGCCGCGCTCGCTCCGCCCTTCTCCCTCCCCCGCAGCCCCGCGGCCCCGCGCGTCTCCTGCGCCTCCGCCCGCCAGCCTCGAGCTCGGCCGCGCCGCCTCGGAGCTCCGCCGCCCCGCGGTCCCTCGTCGCCTCGCCGGCCCGGCCCTCTGTCCCGCGCCACCGCCCTCTGCAAGCCGGCCTCGCTCGCCTCCCTGGACCCCCGCCGGCGCCGCCGCGCGACCGCCTCCACCGCGCCGGCGAGCTCGCCACCGCCACCACCCGCCATCCCCGACGCCGGCGCGCCCCCGTCGACCTCCCTCGCCGCCGACCCGTCCCTGCCCCAGAGCCGTCGCCACGACCCAAGCCCGCCTCGCCTCCCCGGCCTCCCCGCGAGCCCCGCCCTCGCCGTTGCGGCAATCCCCGTCGTCGCCGCCTTCTCGGCACCTGCTGGACGCTTCGAGCTCTTCCGGTTCATGGCCATCCCGAGCCTCCTCCACAGCGTGGTGTATCTGCCGTCCGCGCCGCACGTCGGCGGTTTCAGTTCCTCCAGGATGCGCCCCTGTTGTTTTGGGTCAGCAGTTGCCACGATGGTGATGTTTGATGTACGTCTGCATGAGACATGGCCTTGTAGAGTTGTCCTGTTGCCCGTGCTTTGTTGTCGCTGCTGCCTAGTATGCCACTATATATGTATTCCCGTCGACAAGATCTTCGTGGACGTCAAGACCTTCATGTGTCGTCGAGTTCGTCTACCATCGGTGCCACTCGAAAACCCCACCAACGGGTTACCCAAGTTCTCCATCGACCACCGAAGTCCGGAACGTCGAGGCCCCATTCGCGGATCCGAAAACCACGGTACCCGGAGATCGACGCAGGACTGAAGCACCAAGGCCGCCTTCATGGGATCGCCAAGATCCACCGGCGCCAAACCCAAGACCGACATCGTCACCCGGGAACTCCGACAAGGACGCCAAGATCTACTGACGCCCGGCGCCCGAAGCCGAGGACCCCGACAAGAACCCCGACACGGACACACCGAGTTCTCCATCATGGAAACCAAGGCCGTCGACATGGAACCAAAGGGCGTCGAGCACTTCACCCCGGACACCGATACCCCGGACGACAAGTTCTTCCCCCGGAAGCATTGACGTTCATGCGACAAGATCTGCCCCGTTGTTCGAGAATGTTCCCGCCGAGACCGACCCCGTCGAACCCTGAACCCTGAGACCGACCCCGAACCCCGGAACCAAGACCGCCAAACCCTAATGTGTGCCCCTTTCTCGAGCCCTATTTTATAAATGGAATAACAACTTGTTGCATATTAATTGCCATACTTGCATGCATATTTGTGTGGTTTGGGGGCCTTATGCCGATTCACCCTATAATTAAATATGGGGCCCATATGCGGGCAAATCTAGCCTTATATTGGCCTCATTTAAATTTGTATAGCGAACCGGTGATATATTCTGCCTTGTTAAACAACATTTAAAATGCGGGGTATCTAAACAACTAGAACCATATATTTAATTGTCGGGACCCCGGTTCCACTTAATATGACCTAATTGCATCGCATCTTTGCCATGCCATACATCATGCATGCATCATGCCGATCTTTTGCCGTAGTATTAAATATTGCATCCGGTGTTTCTTCTAGTGTTTTGCTTCTTCGCGGATAAGGCCGTTGAGTTGATGTGAGCTTCGCCCCGATCTTCGGATGAACCTTCGACAATGTTTTCAGGCGAGCATCTCCCCCTTTTCTACCTATCTTACTTTTATAGTATTTATTCCCTCCTATTGATCTATTGCTATCTGTGTTGCAATGCTCTAGTTTTCGTACCGTGATATCCCCTGCAGCCTTATATTGCCTTGGACACACCCTATTACCTGTTGTTTGGTAGATAGTTAGACTTGCGCGCCGTAGTCGCTTGCTCTAGTGCTGTTGCGTGTTGTCAAGTGCCACAGTTGTTGGAGTAATGCCGCATGTTTGATGTTGGAGATTATCACGGCTTTACTTATCGTTCACTTTAATTACTGTTTAACAACTAAAATTGAAGTAAGCAGAGGCATCGGTGGGTGATAGATAATATTTGGTTTCCGAACGCCCACTTGTGTCCCGTAGGACCCCGAGTACTTGATACCTGTTCCTTGTTTTATCGCGCTATCCACATACGGGGAATTATGGGCCCCCCTTAGCCAGAGCTTGATTCAGTCTTATTTCTTGGGGCCACAAACTAGTTTGAGGTTTTATTTACGATCCTGTACTTATGCCATGCTTTACTGCTTTATTTACGATTGTGCGAGGAGCACACTGTACTGTTTAGGATCGGGACACGTTTTCGCGGTGTCGACAAGCCCAGTTTTGGGTTCCCAGTCGTTCACAGCCGTCCACCCAAACCTCGGGTCCGTCTCGGAGCTAGCTTACTTTGTTGCAGGTGTACTCCAAGGGGTGGCCCCCTGAAATATTTCTGAATCCTGTGATTGCTTTGTAGTGAAAGCCTCGTTGGGTTTTGATTTGGTTTTTCCGAGGTCGATCGTGTGTGTGTTGCTATTTGTGCACCCCGGCCGGGTAAAACTTTCTGAAAGCCGTGTCCGCGGTTATGGACGACTTGGAGCACAGTATCTCGATCATAGACAACTATAACTAAAGTAGTGCTATAAATTTTGACTTTATAATGACTAGTAATCAGCTTCACTATAATGGAATGGCCAATTAAAACTGCCAACAATTGCTTGCTTGGGTTGTCGCTTGCGACCATTGTACCTGACTAGTAAGTATTGCAACTACAACGGAATGGCTAAATAAAAGTACCAACAACTGGTGGGTTTTGGGTTATCTCATGCTAATTGTATCTGACTAGTAAGTGTCGCAACTACAACAGAATGGTTAACTAAAACGGCCCACTGCTTATTTTATCAGGATGATTATCTATACCTGACTAGTAATTGCTGCAACGATAACTGAATAAATAAAACTGCCAACTGTGTGAGTTCCTCGGTGGACTTCCTCGATTGGTCTCGAGGGGGAAACACCAGGATGGGTTTGTTTGGTGGTAATGCCAGGTTGGTTCCGAGTAGGTCTTTCTTACCCCTCTCTAATAGCCGCCAGTTGTATCGAGTCTCTATAGGTTGTTTAGTGCATGCTGCCGCTGCCGCTTCAGTCCACCATACCTATGTAGGCGAGGACCGCCGAATTCTAGTCTCGCCGTGTACTGGCCTCAGTACTGACGCTCCTCTTTTTTCTTTGCCCTTTGTCGGCACCCCTTTTGTTTAAGCAGGTTTTGAAATCGACGTCGTTAGCAGGGTTACCCTTCCGTCTTGGCCTGGGCAGGGTTATGGACGCCATTGGTTATTCTTCAGGGCCCTTAGCCCCATTTGCATCTTGTTCGTAGTCGGACGCTCTATCATTTTCAAGGTGATTTGGATCTTTGTATATTATATCTGTATTCTTGACTCTTTGAGTCGTTGTTATATATATCTGTTCTGTGGGTCCCATCGAGGACTGTTGTGTAATGTTATTACTTCGTTTTCCACCCGCACGAAAGTGCCCGGTGGGCACCTTGAATCGTTTCTATGCGGGTTTGGCGGGAATCGCTGAAACTTGCATAGGTCCGATTCTGAGGGTGTTACATGTGGGAACCAATATGGACATCCATAGTCCCGCTACTAGTTATTGATCAGAGAGGTGTCTTGATCATGTCTGCATGTTCTCGAGCCTATAGGGTCACACAATTACCGCTTCGGTCGCTAGGGTTCGCTGAGATAATACATTGTGTAATCAAATGTTGATTCGAAGTATTGTATGGGGTCCTAGATATCACGAGGAGATTCAAATGGTCTAGAGATGGAGAAAAAGTATATATATGTTGGTTTTAGGTTTCGGGAAATGTTTGAGATATTTATCAGAATTGTTCTAGACTATTTTAGATGGTTTCAGATGGGGTCCCTCTTGTTCGAAAGGTAGCATGTGCCAAGTTGGGGGGCACCCTGCCCTACATGGGCTAGGGCACCATGGCCCCTGAGTCCCATGCACCCCATAACCCAAACCTAGCCGAGGGGGAGGGGGGCTCCCCCTTGGCCACCACTTCCTCTCTTGGAGGAGGGGTAGGTCTGGCCACCCCTCCCCCACCCCTATGTAAAGAGGGACTGGGGTGGAGGAGAACCACCTCCCATCCAAGGCGCTGCCTCCCTCTCTCCCTCTCCACTCCTCCCTCGCATTAGACGCTTAACGAAGCACTACTGCTCGCATATACCATATCGACTGCAACATCGTCATGATGTCGGGATATCATGAACCATTTTGTTCCTCGCTTGCTGGATCAACAAGGAGTCATCATCAAGCTGAACGTGTGTATACCGCGGGGGTGCCACCCTGCAGTGCTTCATCGTATTAATCTGATGCATGAACAACTACATCATCCACGATCTCTAGATCATTAAACACTCGTGTTCCTTGGTGGTAAGTAGATCAGATATCCCTCACTACTAGCATCTCATAGATCGGATCTTTGGGATTTATTCTGCAATCTCGTAGGAATTTTTGTTTACCATGTAACAAACCCATCAGTGGTATTAGAGCATAGATCTATTCGTAGATGTTGGTGTGATTACATCACAATGTTTTTATGGCATGTGATCTTATTTTTTCTACCCTCCTATGTGTATTTTGTATTTTGCGGGAATAGTGGGATGAAGCGGAATGTACCAACTTTACTTTTCCATGCACAAGATACCGGGTTCATGCTTGACATGCAACTTTTATTCCATATGCGATTGGCGGATGTCTGTCTCTCCCATTATAGTTAAACTTTGATTTGGAAAGATGATCCTGAAAAGGTTAAAAAGCAACCTATAGATCAGCGTTGTGGCTTCACGTAGTTAGAAAGGTTCTATCTTTTTACCCATTGAAGTCACATAAAACTTGCATAACCAAAGTAGCGAACATATAACTTGTTTTTGCAGGGTATATGATATGGTATGGACAAAAGTATGATGTGATATAAGTGATGTATGAGACGATCCTGTTTTGTAATCTTTCATGACATGCATGTCGATGAGTACGACAATTGACTTGATCCTTATGGTTGTATCATCATTATTGTATGACCTGTAACTTGTATCGCATTATTATTGTATCATCAACGTTTAAATGCCATGTAATTTCTTTACTCTTTCGCTAGTAGTAGCAATAGTTATAGTAGTGATAGTTGGTGGAGGAAACTATGTGGCAGCGACGTCATGCTGGTGGTGAGATCATGCCGGTGCTCTGGAGAAGGAGATCAAATGAACAACAAGAAAAGGCTATACCATGTCACATTATAAATTGCATGTGATGTTTATCCTTTTTATGCACCTTATTTTGCTTTGATATGATCGTGACACTAACATTATAAGATGATCTCTCACTTAATATCAAGATAATAAAGTGTTCTCCCTTCGTATGCACCGTAGCGGAAGTTCATCGTTTTGAAACACCTTGTGATGATCGAGTGTTATAAACTCTACATTCACAAACAACATGTGTAAGCCAGATTTACACATGTGGAAATACTATGCTTCCCTTGACGATCTTAACATGTATAGACTTGTCACGACCCGGGATCAGGGCTAGACAAATACCAGATCCTCATCTGATATAAGCCTAACCTAAATTCCGAAATGTGCAGGGAAAGATCGGTAACATTACAGAACATACAAACCATACATTAATAAGGTAAACTCTTAAGAGAGTTACAACCCAGTCATACAAGTCAGGGGTCACAGACCCATCATTACATCAAACAACGGAAGCAAACAAGTTGTTCTAAACAACAAAATTAGCAAAGGGCCTAAGAGGCCTTAAACAGAAGTAGCGACCCTTCCATAGATCCTAGGCTGCTGCCCGGGAACCCCGACTACTCGTCGACTTCGACGTAGAAACCACCTTTAGTTGGAGTAACGTCATCTGTAGAAAAACATCAACGAAGCAAGGCTGAGTACAGGGTGTACTCCGCAAGACTTATGGCTGGTGGAGTCTTTTGCATAAAGCCATATTTTGTTTTAAAACAAGAGGGAGAAGAAACTCGTCTAGTCAGATCATTTTCAAAAGGGGATAATAAGACTACAACTCCAGCTCTTAAAATCATCTTTGATATCCACCAAGAACCATCATCAATAGAACCTCTCTTCCCGGACTACACCCTCAACAACCCCGAGGAAGTATTCCGGATCTCACCTTAGTTGGCAAGTTTTATCATTCGGTTAGAGTTCTCTATGATCATAGAATCCGTTCCCAAGTCGTCCATAACCATGGATACGGCTTTTCGAAAAGATTAATAACCCTGCAGGGGTGCACAACTTTACCCACACGTACCAACCGATTCTTAATGCCAATATATTAGCCCTCTTCCTTGGAGGGCCGACAGAGAGTGGTTGACCACGACCTTTACCTTGCTTTCGCCGAGACCATGAGTCACACACTAGGGAGATGCCGCCATAACGGGTCAAGTCCCGAAGCCGGTCCCTAATGATGTGTGCGGGGTTCAAGATTACAGATGCCGGACATCTCTTGTTCCCGACCATGCTTACCTACCTGTTATGAATGCACCTCCTTCACCTCCATTCAAGAACAACCAAGATGCGTATGTCGAATGGAAAGCCCAAACTATGTGACTCATGGAATCTACTAAGCAAGTTAATTGGTCGAGGGGGTTTCCAGGCCCCCGTGTGGTTGTACGCTCGTCTTGGTTCAAGAGGCGAGAACATCAGGTCCTAAGGGTGGCAAGTATGGGACTACAAAAACCACAACCCACGTGGCCTCCCATACAAACCTTAGCATGTTTATCATCCACTGTTGATAACATCACCACATCCTACCATACTAGATTCATTCGCATCTCCGGTGCATCACATGAGTGATCAGCATCAGACCACTAAGCATGGCTAAGCTTGACTGAACTGTGGCACTAGCGACGCTCATAAGCCAAACCCTAGTTATGCTAGGAGCGGTGGATCAGGTATTTAGTTCACAAGGATAAACATACATCAGATAGGATTACTCTATCTACTGATAAAAGACTGTTGAACCCAATGCATATGACAAGAATGAAATACTTTGTAAACATAGGATTCATATGTATGAGTGGGTCTTCGCTTGCCTTGTCCGTTGTTGGACTGATACTGCTCTTCGGTGGCGTTGACTTCAGCTTCGGGTTCGGTTCCTATTTGCGAGAACCAATCACCGGAAAAGAGAAAGCAACACTCAACACATGGCATGTCAAATGCTCATACAATATGGATGATATGACAAGTTTAATAGTGTTTAATTGAACCCTAAAGCATGCTTGGTCACTTTAAAGGGGGTTCCGAAAGTCCAAACCCTAAAACAGGGGGATCATCGGAATCACCTATGGGGTTCAATTGGTTCTTCTAATTAAACTTGCTATCAAAGTTGATTAACAATGTATGATTATAGCTTAGTTAGATAGGTTTCATTTTTCTGAACATTTTGGTATATTATTTATATTTTTCTGATTTAAAATGAATTAGTTATGAATTTCCCAAATTTTAATTCATTTTAAATCATTTTTGGAATATTTGAAATAATTTCCAAACTTGGGCCCACATGTCAAACTTTTAATCATTTCAGAAAATATTTACAGAAAATATTAAAACCCTGACATGTAGGGCCCACCTGTCATAGATTTCTATTACAGAAATTATTTACAAAACAATTAATAAATGAAAATGAATTATTGCATCATGATGATGACAGGCTGACATCATCCAGAGCTTGATCCTCGGATCAAGGCTCGATCCACTGATCCAGGGCTCGCGGGGCGATGAGGAGTAGCGCTCTGGAAGCGGACGAGTGCGGGGAGCCAAAAAGTGGCGGCGCTGCTGTGGATTGACCACCAGAGCGTGGCCGGCGACGACAAACAATGGCGGCGGCTGCAGACGCATGGCGGCAGCTCGAACCAGAGAGGGAGGGAGACGATGGGGAGGTCTAGGGGGACCGCAAGCTCACCACGAACGCATCGGTGGTGACGGGGAGGCAACACGAGGTCGGACGGTGATGAATCGATGGTGACAACGGTGGCGGCCGACGGTGCTTCTTGCTCGATTCCGGCCAGAGAAGGTCGTCCCAGCTCGCGTGCTTCGAGAAGGAGGACGAGGGCGGCGAGGCGATGCTCCTGGTAACCTTGGCTGGGCGAGGGGTGCTCGGAAATGGTGGTCGGTTCCCGGTGGCTAGGTGTAACACCCTCAGAATCGGCCCTATGCAAGTATTAGCGATCCCCGCCAAACCCGCATAGAAACGATTCAAAGGCGCCCACCAGGCACTTTCGTGCGGGTGGAAAACGAAGTAATACCATTACACATTAGTCCACGATGAAACCCACAGAACAGATATATATATATACAACACGACTCCATGAGTCAAGAATACAGATATACAATACAAAGATCCAAATCACCTTGAAAACGATACAACGTCCGAGTACGGACAAGATGCAAATTGCGCTAAGAGCCCTGAAGAATAACCAATGGCGACCATAACCCTGCCTAGGCCAAGCCGGAAGGGTAACCCTGCTATCTACGTCGATCTCAAAACCTGCTTAAACAAAAGGGGTGCCGACAAAGGGCAAAGGAAAAAGAGAACGGTCAGTACTAAGGCCAGTACACGACGAGACTAGAATTCGGCGGTCCTCGCCTACATAGGTATGGTGGACTGAAGCGGCAGCACAACATGCACTAAACAACCTATAGAGACTCAATACAGCTGACGGCTATCAGAGAGGGATAAGAAATACCTATTCGGATCCAACCTGAAACTATCACCAAGCATACCCATCCTGGTATTTCCCCCTCGAGACCAAACGAGGAAGTCAACCGAGGAACTCACACAGTTGGTAGTTTTATTTATTCAGTTATCGTTGCAGCAATTACTAGTCAGGTATAGATAGTCATCCTGATATTATAAACAGTGGGCAGTTTTAGTTAACCATTCTGTTGTAGTTGCAATACTTACTAGTCAGATACATATAGCATGAGGCATCCCAAAACCCAGCAGTTGTTGGTACTTTTATTTAGCCATGCCGTTGTAGTTGCAATACTTACTAGTCAGATACAATGGTAACAGGTGACAACCCAAACCAGCAATTGTTGGCACTTTTATTTAGCCATTCCATTATAGTAAAGCTGATTACTAGTCATTATAAAGTCAAATTTATAGCACTACTTTAGTTATAGTTGTCTATGATCGAGATACTGTGCTCCAAGTCGTCCATAACCGCGGACACGGATTTCAGAAAGTTTTACCCTATAGGGGGGCACAAATAGCAACACACGCACGATCAACCTCGGGAAAAACCAAATGAAAACCCAACGAGGCATCATGACAGAACATTCGCAAGATTCATATTTGATTTCAGGGGGCCACCCCACTAAGCTACCCGCGAGAAAGTTGGCCAGCTCCGAGACGGACCCAGAGGTTTGTGACAATGGTTGTAAACGATTGGGAACCCGAAAGTGTGACCGGGATTGTCGATACCGCGAAAACATTCCACGTTGGTTCCAAAACAGTACAGGCGCTCCACGCGCAATCGTAAATAAAGCAGTAAAGCATGGCATAAGTACATGATAGTAATAAATCCCCAAACTACTTTGTGGCCCCCAGGAATTAAATATGACTCAATCTAGGGTTAAGGGGATTCATGGTCCCACATGCGGATAGTGCGAATATTCAAAGAACAGGTATCAAGTACTCGGGGTCCTACGGGACACAAGTGGACGGTTAAAAACTAAATAACATCTATTGCCCACATGTGCCTCTGCATTATTTACCTACTTCAATTTTAGTTATTAAACGGTAATTAAAGTTATAATCATCTCCAACATTAAACATAAGGCATTTCTCCAACAACTGTGATACTTGACAACACGCAAGCGCACTTGAGCAAGTGACTACGACACGCAAGTCCAACTATCTACCAAACAACAGGTAATAGGATGTGTCCAAGGCAATATAAGGCTGCAATGGATAGCACGGATACGAAAACTAGAGCATCGCAACACAGATAGCCATAGATCAACATGAGGAAATAAAGACTATAAAAGTAAGATAGGTAGAAAGGGGCAGAATGCTCGCCTGAAAACATTGCCGAAGGTTCATCCGAAGATCGGGTCGACGCTCGCACCAACTCATCGGCCTAATCCGTGAAGAAGCAAAGCACTAGAAGAAACATCGGATGCACTAATTAATACTACGGTAGAAGATCGGGCATGATGCATATATGATGTATGGCATGGCAAGGATGCGATACGATTAGGAAATATTAAGCGAAACCGGGGTCCCGACAATTAGTTAGATGATTCATGTTGTTTAGACACCCCACAATTTAAACATTGTCTTAACATGGCAAAACATAGCATCGGTTCGCTACACAACTTTAAATGGGGCCAATATTAGGCTAGGTTCGCCCGTATATGGTCTCTATATTTAATTTAGGTGAATCCTCTACATACCCCCAAACACCCACAATATGTATGCAAACATGTTCATTTAATATGCAACAAGATCAATATCATATATTATAAAAATATGAGGGGTCTCGGATAGGGGTCACACGTTAGGGGTCGACGAACTTGGTTTTGAGGGTTTGGTTCGGTCTTTGAAAGCCGGGATCAGTCTTCGAGTCTTGATCTTCAGATCCGCATCCGTGAAGAAGACCTAGTCATTCCGGATCGATCTTGTACTTCGAGTGTAGCTGAAGATCTTGTCAAAAATATTGTGTGGTCTTCGAGAGGTAACACTCGGGTTCACAAACAACGGCCGACATAGCTGAGGTAGATCACCACCTGATGGCCAACATCACAGGTTTTACCAAACACGAGACAAATAACCGCCGAGTGTGCTAGCATCACACAAGCACAGGCAGCAGCGGCCGAGAACAGGAGCAGGGGAGACGAACAGCGCGAGCCTCCAGCGGAGGCGCCCTGCGGAAGGCGGTCGGAGGAGGACGAGGCAGGATAGGTCGACGGAGGCGGTTCTGCAGGGTGGTGGCGATAGGCCGAGGACGGAGGGTCGGCACAGACCGAGCCGGGCCACACGGCAGTGGCGTCGACGGCGGAAGCTTGCAGGAGGCGAGGATCTTGGGGGCAGGAAGAACGAAGGCGACACACGGGGGCCAGGCTCTGGCAGATGCAAGCTTGCGGCTCGGCGCACCGAGAACGAAGCCTTGCAGGCGCAGGAGGAGGCCGGAGATAGGCGAACAGAGAGCCGAGGTGGGGAGGACGCTGCGGGCAGGGGACCAGGCGGAACGGGCGCCGGACACGGCCGAGACAGAGGCAGGAACTCCGGTAGCGGCGCGCAGAGCTTGTGGACAACGAGGCCTGCGGTATGGGCGAAATCAAAGGCAGGGGCTCCGGGAGGCAGGGAACACGCGGCCGACGGCATCGAGGCCCAGGCAGCGGAGCTGCTGGGTCGCACGGCGGCGGAAACTTGGCGTCGGAGGAGGTAAGGGAGGCTGGCGGCATGCTCACGGGAGGAGAGGGGCGTCGGAGGAGGTCGGGGAGAGTAGGGTGGGGAATCAAGTACGGGGAGAGGCGCGGGGTGAGCGCGTGATGGAGAGGAGGTGGGGCCGGTCTACAAGGGGTCACGATGGACGAGAGGGTGCATCGGTGTGTGGCTTGTTTGCGTGCGAGGGGTGTAACGCGGGCGAAAATGTTGCCATGGGTGGCGGCGGCTGGGGAGGGAGTGAGAGGTGGGGTTGGTTCCGGTTAGGGTTAGCCTAGGGTTGGGATTTAGGTTTTATTTGGGGTAGTAGGCTGCTGCCAGCTGGGCCTTTTTGGCCTGGCCGGTGGCGGTCTCCTCCAGGTAAAAATAGTTTTATTTAATATTCATTTTCTTTCTTTTTAAAATAAAACCTTGGCAAATAGGTTTTAGACAAATAAAAGATCCAGACGGACCTAGGGTTTTGATTTGAAATAAAATACGGGGACATTTATAAAACAAATAGAGGTTTTTAGAGAAATAGTTTTAGGTTAAATGATGCATGATGTCATGATGATGCACATAATAAAAACAACGACAATTTTCTAGTAGCGGTTTTATCCTACACTAGGGTTTGGTCACCGCACGGGAAAGAGAGGTTGGAGAGGGGGAGAGTGCGTGCTAGGGTTCTCCGGCGGCGTCGGCGAGATATTTGTAGGCGCTGGCGGGCGGCGGCGCGTATCTTGGCGCATCTCCGGTGACAGACGGCGGACGGCGCGACAGCGAGCTGGTTCCTCGTCGGGGACGAAGACGACGACGAAAAGATCGATCGAAACGGTATGCGACCGGGTGGGCTGCTCCTGGGCTAGACTTGGGCCCCGGGTGGGCTGACTTCTCGCAGCAGAAAGAGAGAGAGAGAGGGAAGTGGGCTCAGCCCAGGTTAGGTTAGAAACTGTTTTTTTCAGAAAACCTTTTTCTTTTCTGTTTTTTTCTGATTTCCTTTTGTACTTTGAATTCAATTTTTTTTGAATAATTTCAAATCGCAGAAACTTTTGTGATATAACTGAAAACACTAAGGGGCCCTTAGTAGTGATTGGGCTCCATTTTTTTTGAGAATTTTCAAAATATGGGAACCATTTGAATTGATTAAAAGAGAGAGGGAAAGCTATTAGGGTTTAGGGGTTTGCTTGTTCTTCTTTGGTTGAATCAAAGTGCAAATGTTATGCATGCATGCAATGCTCAAACATGTCCATATTTATATTACACAAAAGGGTGGTATGTTACAAGACTGAAGGGTATTTGCAGCAGAAAACAAAAATTTTTATGTTAGAATAACCCAAATGCCCATTTCTATCTACGAGTTCATGTAGTAACGGGATGGAGAGGTTCATTTACATACCCTTGTAGACCGAACGCGGTTAATATCTCGCAGGGAACGTGATTGAAGTATTTAAACTTGTAGCCGACCTCAAGGTCGCGAAGCTCCTTGCACGTCACCTCCTGGTCCTTGTACGACAACCTTGGCGTCACTAATGGTAGCGCTATCTGAGTACTCGCACACATTCGGTGTCCTACGATGACTCCCGCTCTCCTTGATCCAACCAGGATGCAGAAGTAGACCCTCTAGAACCGGGATCCAGCAACGTGACGGCGTGCTGATGATGTCAACTCCTTTGTGTATTGTCCTTTCATGGGACCGCGCTAGCACAGGGGTCAAAGATAGAGAGGGAGGGAGAGAGAGATAAAGAGAGATAAAGAGAGATAAAGAGAGAGAGAGAGAGAGAGAGAGGAAATTCCCTAAGAAAAGGTCCTTAGGAAATCCCTTTTATTTTTGTGTGTCTTTTTTCCACCATCATAGGCCTTTTTATATAGGAGAAAATGGTTGGACTCCCTTACCTCAAGTCCCCATGTGGGACTAAAGGAAAAAGGACAGGAGGAGGCAACAAACGGCGCCGGTCGGGCCTGCCCGCACACAACCTAGTGGCCAACGCGGCTAAGGCGGTTCACCAGGTGGGACTGCCACCGCCCGCCAACAGCCCGCCCGCCATCACTCGTGGGTGTGGTTGTATCTAAATGTTCTAGAAGGTTCCAATGGGTCCCACCTACCCGGAGGGTCCACATGGACTTCAAAGGAGGCTTCCTAGCCCTACACCGACTAGGGTGCCACACCCTCCTTGGCTCATGCTGCCAAGGTAGGGGAAACCCTAGGCGCCCTATGGGGGTGCATTGGAGGATGAGTCCCCCTTGGATGCTAGCCATAGGCTTGGGGGAAAGCCTCCCCTCCCCCATGCCTATATAAAGTGAGGGGAGGTGCGTTGATCCCATCTTTGGTGTTGCTGGGCTAGGTCCCATCTACCTCTCCATATAATCTTGCTGGATCAATAAGAAGGAGATTTCATCAAGACGTACGTGTGCTAATCTTGGAGGTGTCGGCTGTTGTAGTGATGGATCGGATTGGATCATGAGGAAATCTACATCAACCAATGTTGTTAAACATTTTCGCTTGTGTTCGTCAAGGATATGACGATCTGACTTAACTTGTTACTTGGATCTACCTAGATCAGATTATAGTTTTTGTATGCGCTCTTGAGAATTTTTTCTTTTCGATTGCGTGTTCCCAACTAGTTCAAGAATATGAACACTTCGAGATGGCTCATCTTAAACTTGCACTTCATTTCTTCTTTCTCATTATGTTTATGATGTGTTGAATGTTCATATGAGATCTCACTCAATCTTCTTCTTCAAGAAATTCTTCCCATATGCTCAACTCCCACTTAACCTATCTTCGGATCAATCTTTGAATAACATCTTGGTCATCACTTGATCTTCTTCACTTTCTTCTTTAAATCTTGAAGCTAACATATGGTTCAAGCATCGCCTATGGAAAATCCCTACAAGTATAAATTAATGCAAATATTATTCCTTATAGAGATTTCCATTAATTACAAAGCCACACACGGGGGAACACATTCTCATTCATCGACAAAGACTAGGATGATCTTTACCCTGAAGATTGCTGGGTGATTCGACGATGGTGAAGGCTTATGTAGCATGTGCATGAGTTTCTCTCTAAGTGTGTGCTAAACCGGATGAGTGTCGATGTTTCTCCTTGAGGGTGTCTTGGGGTATGCGATGTACCTAGTCCCTAGTTAATGGGGGCAATTTATATTTTCAGAGCATAAGGCCCTAGTAACATTATCTTCACCTGTTGTCGTGTTTGTAGGTGATGGGTGGCGGCTTAGGGTTTTTTATGCATGCACTTTTTCATACATTTGTTGAATAATATAATAAGAAAGGCCATATGCATCTTTTCAATGTACATGCTAGGGGTCTCATCGTCCATTTCAAAAAACAAGTTATGGTTTCTACCTTTGTTGTGCTACCTAACTACAGATAGGTTAGGCGGTTTGCTAACATTAAGAGGCCTTGTGTTTTTTGACAATATTACAGTAGGGGAGCCCCTATGGTGTGGATTTTATATATTAAAAAAGGCATTGTACATAGACCTAGGACGAAGTCGTAGAAAAAAACAGAAAATTACATCAAGGTCTTGTGTTTCAGGAGCATGCACATGAGTTTTTCCAACATCATGTCATTGTACTTAAAGAGATACTTTGTTTAATTAGTTAATTCTAAACATGATAACAACCACCTTGCTTATGGAATATTAGCGAGGCGTGTTGCATTATCTTGCCGCTAGGACATAACACTCATATGAATACTTACCAATGAGACATACATATAACATGCACAAATGATAACTTCCATAAAGAACATATTTTGTGCCACCATATTTACGAGAAAATCAAGTGACCCCATGAACTAGTGTCCATTTTTAAGCATCATAAATAAATTTTACTTTACTTTACATGCTATAAGAAATTGTACTAAAATTCCAAAAATTGTAAAAAGTGTACCACATGGTACTTTCACTATTTTAACATTGTTGTACCTGCTTGCGGTGGAGTTGGGGACAATAAGACAATTACTTTTAGTCTTGCTAGAACAACAGGCGAGAGACTAGTGTTCCTTGTGTTGGATATTAAACCCCAAGTCATTCTTGTGGGGAAAGAGTCGCTTGCTATCCGCGCTTAGAGTCCAAACTAATTGGTATACATAGTCTCTTGCCATCAGGTACCTACCCTTGGTGATGCCCTTAGAAGATATTTAAACTCCAACCTAGGCAACAACCGCGAAAACATGCATGTCATGGGTGCAAAAAGGAGCAGGATAAACCCTAGTTAGAGGGACCATAATCATCACCATATGCAAACTCGGTTCTAGGAGGGAAATCATTAAATGGAAAAGCGAGACATGGCACATGAGCAAACTAATAGCTACGCCAACGGCAAACCCTATAAGGATCTGCCAATAACAGCCAAGACAAATCCTGACCACAAGACTCAAGGAAAAACAACGAAAGCGTAGGATGATACCAGTTCAACAACAACTAAAGTCCCTCCGAAGGGCCAAACCAGCTACCACCAAGGTTGAACCAGTGTGGTGGACCACCACCATAGAGCAGAGGTGAAACGAGAGAGGAGGCCATAATATGCCATCGAATCATTACAACCAACAATAATTCCTGAAGCCGAATCAGAACACTGAATCGCCAGTGGGTCGTGATGCGGGGAATCATGCTTTGGTAGCCAGGAGTGTGGGCATCTTCAGTAGTCGAACGTTAGCCACACCTAAGGTGAAGAAGACAGGTGACCCGAATGTTGGCGAGACTAAAAACACTGGTTCCACCAAGAGCTTTGGGATATTTAGCTTGCTGAAAATGAGATCCGACGGTAAAAGATCGTGAAAGAGTAGTTTGTGATATTGTGTGTGTGTGTGTGTGTGTGTGTGGTGTGTGGGTGTGTGGGTGTGTGTGTGTGTGTGGGGGGGGGGGGGGGGCGTAAATATTTTATTAGCACGTCCGGATAGGAATTAATTTAGTGGCAACCATTGAGAATGTTTATGATGTTTTAGTGATTGTTGCTTCTACTTAGCATCTGCGCATTTATATCACTTGGTTGTTGAAGACACTGGTGCATGAAGTGTTAAATAAATTTGCGGACTAATTATTTATAAGGTAGTGGTTGACTTGTTATGAATCTTTATCACCATCATCTTTGACTGTTCTCATCTATTTGGTCAGAGGAATAATATCACCTTTTTAGACAATGATATATAGCCTTTTTTTTGCATGTTAGTTAGAATAATTATTTGCAGTTTTGATTGTTTAACTGATGCAGATGCAATTGACATATAGTATGTGGACTAGTGAGCAGTTCTGGAATAGATTTGTGTGTGTTCCTGACCACGTGAATACTACAACAAGGAAAGGAATACAGGTAGATAGATGGACGGATGCACCCAGAGAATCTGAAATCCTGCAGGAAAAGTATAGCAAGGAGATATTCTGCCCGCACAAACAGGAAAAAGAAGAGAAAAGATGCATCCATGTGTGTGTGGTACTGGCTATAGCTAGAGGGATAGGCAATTGATGTGAAGGGGGAACAAGCAAAGTTGGCAGTGTGCGTGTCGACCATCCGCGCGACCACACTTGTTAGCTAATTGCGGCTAAGGAAAATAATGTGGTTTATGCCCTGTTTTGATCATCATATCTAATCTGGATCTGTCAATGAAAAGAAAACCAGATAACTGTTCATATAAAAGTCATTGTCCCCTTCATCTTTGTGTAAAGGAAATAAACGCGTGTATCCTCCATCACACAAAATTAGAAATTATTCGATCCATCCAGACAGAAAATCACTTTGGAGCTCAGGCGAGACATGGAGCCTTTTATTTTTCAAATTTTGAAAATATAATTTTAACATTTCAAAAGTTTCTGAAAAAAAAATCTAGACGTTGATAATGATATACTCTCCCAACGCACAAAATCAAGAACCGAAATAACATATATTCTAGGTTCAACAAGAATGATAAAATTTGACAGAATTCGGTGGTTTGAAATTTTGCACAGTTCACTACTTTAGTCGTCAGATCTTGTCAATTTGTGGAGGCCAAAATACGGTTTATTTCGAGTCGAGATTTTTTCAGGTCGATAGATTACATTATTTTCTACTTCTAGAATTTTGATCGGAATTTTCTGAAACTTCAAAATGCATTTTTTAAAATTGCTCAGAAAAAAGCTCCAAACGTACGTCGCGTCCACATCCAGATGCCTACTCTTAGCCAAGTAGTAGTTTTGATTTAATGACAAATCTGCTCTGTTAGCCAGGTGCCTACCTGCCTGAGGCTGGGGTCACCATCGACCGTTGCAGAAATACACACCAACATATGTTAGCAGTTACCGTGGACAAGTTCATGATAGAGCATGCATGTCTGTCCATAAATGTTGCCTAACAGAAACATGCAAGGGAAGAAGAGCATTTCCCAGGATACATCTAGACTGGAACCTGAAGAGGAGCGACATGCCTGCCTGGTTGCATTATTAGGGAGCAATGTAGCACACAGTTGACAACATTAGCCGGACATAAAAGGTATATGTAGGGACATACAAACATAGGATTCCACATCTTGCTGCTAGGCAAATGAGAACCAAAAACAAACAAGGTGGCAGCTCCAGAAAAGAAGAAAGAAAATGGAATCCCCGGTCTGGCCTGAAAGACGTACACTGGTCTCTTTAGAAATTGAATCAATCTTATCACGCATTTGTCACCATATCCATCCATGCTATTGCAATATCCGTTAGTTGCACGTGATGGAATCTCCATTTGCCTACTAGCTCAATCCATTGATCGATTGATTCACTCAAAATCAAGGAGACATCTCGGCCGGCTAGATACTAAATTACAGCATATATAGTACTTACTACTCAAAGCTGGCTAGCTAGCTAGATTACAAACATATAGTTGACCATCGCTCCAAAGCTACGTAGTAGTACGTGCTTTTGGTGGGAGAGTTAATTAATTGCACTTAGCAATATATATTACATAGTACTCTCTCTATATGGTCGACTAATTAATTGGTTGAAGCTGCTGCTTCTGCGTTGGACAGATCATGGATGATTCAAGGTGCTGGGGCTGAGCGGCACCTCTGGAGTGTGGACCTGTCCGGGGCCTGCGCCGCCATCGCCAGACGAGCCTACATTTCATTCGTGCAAACACGTATTAAGCCAGCTAGCAGATTCGATTAGTACGTGCGTAATGCAATCAATCAAGTATACGTACGTGGAGGTCCTGCTCTCGCTTGATGAGCATGATGTTCTCCCTGCGCAGCTGCGCCAGCTCCAGCTCCAGCTCGTTGGTGTAGGCCTGCTTCCGCGCCCGCGACCGAGCCGCCGACTCCCGGTTCTTGATCATCCTCCTCTGCCTCCGGTCACCGCTCCCCGCCGCCGGCGCCTGCACAGGAGCAACTCTCCTACTACTAGTGTTACTGGTGTTGCTGCGGGGGAAGGAGAAGGCGAAGGGGTCGACGGGCAGGTGGAGGGTGTCGTCCCCGGAGCTGGTGGAGTTGGACGGCGGTCCTTCTGCGCGTCCGGAACCGACACCGGAGGAGCCGAGGTAGGTGAACTCGAGGGAGAGCGCCGCATGAGGCGGCGGCGGCGTGCGGGGAGGCTGGAGGTAGTCCTGGTTGAGGTAGGCGGCGCGGTCACGGTATGAGGCGGCTGCAGGGGAGTAGTACTGGAGCGCCACCGGAGTGGAGGCCAGGGACATGTCCTTCCACAGATCCTCCATGGATCCTAGCTAGCCTCTCAAAGATTTCCTGCCTAGGAGTAACAGTATAGCCGATAACCAGCGAGGTGTGTAGTGTAGCTATAGGCAGGCGCAAGCGTAACGCTACCACAGCTCTGCTCCATGTGTGCCACCCTCTCTTTATAGAGTGTCCGTCCATGGTGGATATGCAACTCGTGCAATCGACCGACGCCAAGAATAATTGAGAAACCGGAGGTGAAATTGTAGGAGGGATGGGTCCGGCCGGGGGCGGTATCGCTACAAACATAGCATAGCATGCACACTCGCTCGCTGCTGCCTATAGGTGCTAGGTACACCGGTACTACTGTTGCTCAACAGTCAACAGCTCACCGCACGCTAGTCGTCCTTCCTCTACTATACCAACAGTCAATTGCAATGGCCGGCTCCTCCATCACCCCCACACATCATTACTCGTGACTTACATGTGTACCTCTTGGTTACTTTATTCATGTATGCTTTGAGTATTGTACCCTCTCTGCTGCAAATGCCTAAACATGTTTCGTCCATTATCTAAGAGAAATCACAGATTGCTTTGGTGTATAAAGCATCTATTTGCTTTTCTTTTTGCCGATGCACACAACCATTATTAAAAATACACCGTCCAAAGTTATTACAAACTCAAGAGTCGTTCAAAGTTGACACATGAATCAACCAGTGAAAATTTTAAAAAGTATGTTGTGCCTATGCATCTAGTATGCTTACAGCCACTCTGGCAAACGGGTGCACCCAGTAGCTATAGTATCTCGCCGATCATGCGGGAGTGAGAAGGAACGCCCATAGCTGCACATGATGCACCACCATCCGAATAACCTGCAAAAAGTCAAAATTTTGTTTCTGTTAAAAAACAATATAACTCTTGCATCTCCATATAGACCAACATAAGACTGAAGCACCAATGTGCATTCTAGCTTTAAAATATTTGTCAACCTCATTCAACCAATTTCCAAACATATTTGTAATATTGGTTGCAGACCGTAAAACATATGTAAAGTTTAGTATACGCCATAGAAGGCTAGCAAAAGGACATGAGATAAAAGGTGCTGAACACTCTTGTGCCCCATAAAAGCAACACTTTGTACATCCCGTCCATTTTTTCTTTGGCTAAGTTATCTTTTATTAGTAAAACTTTAACGTTAAGGAACCACATAAAAAAAATATTTTTGGCTAAGTTATCTTTTACTAGTAATACTTTAGCGTTAAGGAACCACATAAAAAATTATTTTAGGGAATTTTCAACTTCCGTAGATATTTTGAAGGAAAGGTGTGTGACCATTCGTGGGATCTTCATACATAGACTTCACTGAAAAGATTCCTAAAGTTGTTAATTTCCACAGAAAATTATGTTCGCTAGATAGTTGTAGCATCATTTGCTTTTGGCATAAGTGCAGCCAATCCAACCACTTATTACCCGTTAATACCCTTACTAATATTCAATGGTACTTGTGTTAATGCATCTGCAATTAAAGCATTCTTTCGTTGCACAATCACTACAACACGGAGGGTGGGCCCTAACGCTTATAAAGACTAAGGCACACGCCTAATCGTCGTGCTCGCGCTGGCGTGGCAAAAGGAAAGTCGCTAGAGATAACTGTGTCAGTGAAAATGGATAAGTGACGCTTTTTGGATCGGCACATCGTCATCCGTCGAGCTAACGCTAGCACAGAATCAAACTGGATGCACCGGGGTACATTACAAAATACACCAGAATATTATACCGCGTAACGGTAAGGTGCGACATGAATTAATGTCATGTTTAGTTTACCATTTATTAGTGGCACAAAAGTTAATGGCACAAAAGTTAATGACAATTAAGGGTAACAAATTACCTTCTTTAGTAGATTCATATTGTACAAAACATTAATTAATATATAAAATATATACATACAAAACTTTGTCACATTAAAATGCAACCACATCTAATGAGATTCATTTGGATCTCATTAATCTTTTGATACAGATCAAAGGGTGCTGATTTTATTTTTTAGGGTAGCAAGCCTATTGAGATCCTCTCTATTCAGATCGCCCAGATCCTAAAAAAAGTATTGAAAAGAGCAAAAATCCTAACTAGGAGAAGACTCATTATGAGCATATCTCTATTCAGTAGACTTTTGCATCGCGACTGGGTGAAGGATCCTCGAGCGCCATTCTCGTGCACCATTGGTTGACGTCATCACTGCGAAGTTCAGAGGCATTGGGGAGCCATAGGTACGCTGATGATGCGAATCTAAAAGAGAGATGGAGTGATTCAAGAGAAAGAAGATACTCAAAGGCAACAGACAAAGAAGCAAAAAAATCTACGGAACAAGTCAAAGCATGATATGTAGAAAGGTTGACGAACAAACCTAGAACGTGGGTGTACCAACGATTGGAGAAGTGCAAAGTTAGGCTAATAATTGATAAGGGAGTGTTGTGATATATTGTTGGTTTTAATCGTGGAGATCTAAAAGTCAATAGGGGAGTTCTGAGATATATGGTTAGTTCTACTCATGGACATCCGAAACAGTTGGAAATGATGAGGGATGAGGAGTGGGAAGTGGGAAGTGGGATCTAGGGTTCCCTATTTTATAAACAAAATTGCATGGTCCCATTGAGAAAGTGCGGCCCAGCTATATGGACTGCAATTGCTAAAGGGTTCTTATTACTCCCTCCATTATAAAAAAGGATGTCATAAATTTATTTAAATTTGAATGGATCTAGACATGTTTTATTGTGTAGAGACATCCAAATTTTAATAAATCTAAGACATCCTTTTTAGGACTGAGGGAGTAGTGGACATTAGACACAATGTGTGCCTTGGATGAGTGGTGGGTGGATCAAAAGGATAAGTGCGTACTAGGGGATGTATAAATAGTGGTCGCTCAAACAGCTCACCTGTGGTGGGACACACCTATCAGCGAGACATGGCTGAACATGTAGAGGGACGTGACTATTCTCCCACTTTTCGCGGAGCAATATAAAATATCTCCTTCACCGAAGCACAACACTAAAAAACGCATATGTTGCATACCACCTAACACGACACCAAAATCAGCCGGTATCGAGTCTGACACGGTTTATACGTGGCCGCCATGAAAAATTGGAGCCGATAATACTCATTCGCTAGGTAAATAACATTTGCATGTACTTGGGATATTTTTTAGTGAATGTTATACAAGGATGGAAATTATTGTGATAAAGGTGTATCACCCATCCAAATGTCTTCCCAAAAACTTTTAGAGGAGCCATCTCCAACTACAAAAATGACCTTTGTTAAAAAATCACCTGTCACGTGCATAAGTCGGTTGGTTTCTCCTGGACTTTAGATAATACCTTTTGAGTGAGGTACCTTGTTGTGTAACAGCTCTTGCCACACCCCTTCTCATTAAGCAATTTACAGAGCTATTTGATCAATAAACACTTATTTTTGAGTTCAAGCACCTCAATGCCTAGACCACCTTGATCTTTTGATCTACAAATTATATTCCATTTTGTTACTCTATATTTTTGTTTATTCTCATAACTTTAGCAGAAAAAGAGAGACCTATAGAAATCAAGTCGCTTTCTTGCCCCCTTTGGAATCTCTAGAAAAGACAATATGAACATGAGTAATAAACTTGTTAAAACAACGGTGATCAGGACTAACCGATCACCATATGAAAGTAGCTCGCCCTTCGAGTGTCCCAATTTCCTTGGTGCAGTAAAGTATCCAATATTTGCCACATTTTTTTACAAAATATCCACATCAATTATACCTGGGCCTAAAGATAGGCGATAAACATAAATGTCACACCTTGCCACATATAAGAAAATTGTACCAGACTTTATTAATCACTACAATATGTGGGGGCATTTTCCCAAAAAGGAACAATCTTTCCAAGAGTTTGGTTGCAAACCCAACTTGACTAAGGATGGTTAAAATATCTCTCGATTCAACATGCCTGTCTGTGTCATTTTAGCCACTTTGAGAAGTTGTGAAAACACTTGAAACAATCATGGAAGTCTACAATTCGGTAGTATGTAGAACTAAGAAA
Organism: Avena sativa; assembly: GCA_916181665.1. Taxonomy (NCBI): domain Eukaryota; kingdom Viridiplantae; phylum Streptophyta; class Magnoliopsida; order Poales; family Poaceae; genus Avena; species Avena sativa. Next base: position 395,681,083 of record OV702280.1, on the reverse strand, counting down.
AGGTCCGAAATAGTGAAAATTGTATTCAAACATGCCAATTTGTTTACTATCAAAAGTTACACAACAAACAAAAACTTGCCACTCTATATCGCACAACAACAACAACAACACATCAATGGGTTATCACTGTCATGGCCACAAAGACCACGGTTGTAGTGGAACCGGGAGCCTGCAAATTTGCCCAAAATCAAACCAAGTTTCATCCCCAACGAAAAAGTTATCTTTTGAAAAACCATAACCCTACCCGTAAAAAAGTTTACTGCATCATTGGAGGTGAAGTCGCTCAACTCAACATAGATAGCTCTTTGAGTGGCATGTTAACTAAGTTCGGTAGTTTTTTTATGAAACCCAAAATTTGTCAATATTCGAGCTGGTTATTCTAGGGACGCTTATTTCTAACAGTTATTTTCCCTAAACCACCTAGATTGAGGTCTATTTAACAAGCTTCACACACCTATATTGCCCCATTCTCTACTGGTGTAGCATTATTTTCAAAAAAAAAATGGTGATAGCACGTTGCTAAAAACACATCTATGGAATGATAAACGACATCCATTATTCACTTCATTGTAGAAAAGTATCCATGGTTTATCTAACGAAGGTCACAAAATTACTTTCATAGAGGTCCCTATAAACTTTTTGTAGATCATGCATTTTACAAAAAAAATGAGCTTAGGCTAATCAGTTATTCTACGGTAAGTACCAAGTAGTGTCTAACCGCAGATTATACCAACCAAGTGAGGTAGCGATAAAACATTTTCCTCGATTTGTTCATATTTTAATTCAACAAAATAAATTAACTTTTCTGATGACATCATCATTTTTAAAAAATGATAGTTTATTTTTTGAACTAAAAAGGGTAAAGGCACCCTAAAATTGACCCACTTGCATCACTACATACACGAAGTATGTAAGAAAGTGCATTGACATATACTATTGTGCATTATGCATCCATCCGTAGGAACCGCCTAAATTTAGCAAATTTGAGGAAGCATTGATCGGCATAGTGCAAGAAAATAAACAGAGTAGTGCAGGGAGGGTGGGCGCGCGCGCGCCTGTGAATGTGAAAGATCTGGGCATTGCACTTTTTGGGTATGGACCATATATGGAGAAGCAACATATTTCACCTTGCAGCGCAGTGCTAGCTGGCGGGCCAATAAACCTGAAGATGATGCGTGATAGTATATGGTATGCTGCATATTTCCATTTGCATATATGGCGCTACATATATGGAAAGAGAATTATGCGTATAAATATTTCTGCCCGCTAGAGCTGCGTACAGTGGACATATATTGCTTTATACTTGAAAAGAATGTACACTGCTAGTAGGTACTACAACCTACACGTGTGGAGAAAGAGACACGGGTGTAGATGGGTAGATCTGCATAGATGCCCACTGGTCATGCACCCTTTATTGGTCACTGATGTGCTGCTTCAAGCTAGCCAGCCAAGTACAGTAGCCCCATATCGAGATGGTACGCCATAGCTACAGTGGAGAGAGTACAAGCTATGTTGCTATTGTAATGAGGAGGAGGAGGGTGGCCATGGCCATGGCCAGGCAGGTGAGAGATGAAGCAAGCAAGAGAGAATCACTTCGGTCAGCAAAAGCAAGCAGAGGCGTTGCAGAGGAGCATTGACGACCGTGCAACGTCGTCGTTCCTGCTTGGCTAGCTATGAGTAGTGCTAGCAGACTAGCAGTAGATGTACTTGCCTAGCTAACCATCTTTGCTTGCTTGCTTGCTCTCGTCTCGCTGAGACGTTGCGTCCAGTAGACCAGTACGTATTCCACACTCTCGTTCTCTCTCTCGAGCTCGTCATCGTTCCTATGCAGTGCAAGAGGCCATGCCATCAGTAACAAAGTGTGGCAGCTGGCAAGTCACATTATTTTTTCATTGCACCAATGTATGTGTGGTCCACAGTAATGACATTCCATAGTGTTTTTTTTTTTGGGGAAAAGGAGAAACTATGGTATGTGAAGATATTGAGGGAAAGATTCAGAGAAAACTATCCTTAGTTCACTTCCACTTTTCTCATATATCTCCAGATACATAAAAATGGGGATAAGAAGGAGTTCTGGAGCTTCTCTCTCTTTCTCGACTCTTCTCACACTTTTACACATAATACCCTAAAGTATAACAAAATTACAACCTACTCCAACAGTATGCATGATCCATATGGCCATATTTTTTGATAAATGGTATTTTATTAGTCATAGGGCTCGTTCGGTTTGCTTGGATTAAATCCAGACTTGGTACTGATCCATGTATGGATTGGGTTGATCCAGTCCATTCACCCAAACCCAACTAACCCCAACTAATCCTATTTTCATAAACACTAGCACACTTCAGCATGTTCGATTAATACATGTCAGACTACAAGCGTGGACCATGCTCTCTCTCTCGTAGACCGTGGAAATAATTCCATTAGTCAAGTGGAGATAATTTTTTTCCATGCCGATTGAGAGAAGGATGGACGGGTTGTGCTGGGAACGAATCCCATGAGGGACTAAACAAACGCCAAAAGTTTGCTAGGCTGGATAATTTACCTTGCCGGGTTGGACGCCCTAGATCGGGCCTCAATCCAAGCCAATCCCAGTCTGCCATGTATTAAACGAACGAGGCCTTAAAAGAGTTTTAAGCAATACGTCCGGACTCTGCATAGATAGGATGCACATGAATGAACCAAATCTACAGTCCAAGTAACCAAAAAAAGTAAAAAATTGAATTACATGTCAGAACGAGAAATTATAAAACGTCTATGAAGATGGAGGGCCAATTCAGCAAAGGCCAGATACGGAGCAGACCGCACCGGGAGATAATCTGCAGGAGAGAATATTTTTTATCTTTAAACACTTTATCATTTCTATATAGTCATAGCGACCAAATCAATGCAAATCGCTCCCACTTTAAGGAGAATCCTATACTTGTGATCTATCCAATGTAGCCAGTTTTCAAATATATTGGGAACACTTCTCGATGGATACATGCCTAAAACTTCTTAGATGACTGACCATATAGAACGGACAAAATTGCATTGGAAAACACATGTCTTACTCCCGTGTCAATTCCTCCTAATAAGATTATCTTTACTAAGAATAACCCCCGACAAAGATACCAAGCAAAAAAATTGTTCTTCAACGGTTTCTTCATCTTCCAAAGTTTCTTATTATTATCGACTGGTAAGTCCGATCAAATCAGCGCATTGTACATAGAAGCAACTAAAAATTCTCCATTCTCAAGTAGATTCCAACGGAGTTCATCATGCTCAGGTGTTAATTGGACAGAAGCCGGGCGGTGAAGCAAGGTATGAAACAAGTCTAGGGCTTAATAAATATCTCCTGAATGTCACATTTGGCCATATTGATTTTGTTATTTCAATTCACAAAGTATACAGTCATGCATGGGTTAAGGAAGATCAATACATGAATCAACCAAGAAAGCATAAGAAACATGAAACGCCTCTGCATCCACATATGACCAAGTTATCAAGTCGTTCGTTTAGCCTAACCGGTTGAATAGGATCTCGTGTAGACCCTTTCTAAACGGCCACACCCGGATCCCATGGTCTGCTGCTTCTCCACCGGGCGCAATAGAACCATATGTGGATCTAGTAGATATCCAAAGAAATAACATGAAAAAAGAAGAGCTTCTTGATTTGTTAAAATAAAACTTTCATATGGCCTAGTTCTAACTTTAATTTTCTTCTCGATTTTGTTCTACCAATTCTCAAAATATTTTTGATATGAGATGGTGATGATAAATTGAAATATCTGTACAAAAACAACAGTTTTTTGTTTGTTTCCGTAGTACTAGGTGACGATCGCTGCTCCATTTAATTGGTCGGACTGAAACGAACATGCAAGGACAATGTTTTCGTGTGTCCGCTCCCGGGCCACACACATGCGGTCGATGAATCAGTAGCACGCAGCTAGCAGTACAACACAGGGAGAGGTCAGCAGAGACAGGCACTGATGTTGACGTGGCAGGGGGCTTTTCTGTGATCACTGCCCTGATGACGTGTGCCTACCACCGGAGCAGGGAGGCCACCTGTCGACCTCGCAATGGAGGATCAGGCCTTCTCGCAAGCGCACCGGAGCAGGGAGACCACGTGGTCGGTCACGAACGGGAAGTGCTTCCGCTCGGTCGCCTTGCCGTGGAAGAGGGAGGCGACGCCGTTGACCGCCTTGACGCCGACGCTGCCGGCCCACTTGGGCTCCGCCATGGATGTCGAGGAGAAAATCTCGTTACTGCTGCTCACTGATAAATGATGGAAAGCAAACAGTTAGTTCAACCGACAGTGCTGCAAACCTCCATGACAATGTATGTCGACTATCTGAAACGAAAACAAGAAGAATAATTACACCAAATTCCTTGTGTATCTACCCTGCTACTCAAATGTAACATATTCTTCACGGTTACTCATGATTAGTTTTATATTACTAGCAAAGTTGTTGTTTCATGTGATTGGTGTTTAATCCATTGTCAAATTGTAAAATGGTATCAGTACATAAGCATAGCTGTTCCAAAGTTTAGAAGGAACCTCATGCCTACATAGTCAATCTTTCTTGTGATCCCACCGGGAGAAGTTCATGGAAATGCGGGTCGAATTTCAGGAAACATATTTTGGCCTTAGGATATCTCTAACAGTCCGCCAACTCATCTTTGACACCATATATATCTATTCTAGTCCGTTAGGGTTGGTCCACGAACAAACCAGAAGCCTGGGTCCACCCCTGCTCCGTTGGAGACAGGTACCTAGCAGACACCCCATTTGGTGGACATCTTGGCCTTTTTTCCTATTTCACCCAATTTGATAATTTAAAATAGAAAACAACAATATTGTTCACAATCAATAAATTTAAATTGTTCACAAGTAAATAAACAACATGTTCATCAGAAACAAAACAAATAAAATGAGAAAAGATTGACTACTTGTTTTTACGTGAGCCCGGCTCAATCGGACCCGGTTGAAGTTGACCGTGAGTGTTCCGATCATGGATCTCATGATGCACATGGAAGAATTGTTCAAACGATGTTGCCCCAGGCGCCAACTCAACTAATTCACCCTAAGGTTGCCACCCTTCGTCAAAGAGGCTACCATCAGGCTCCTATTCAATTATCTTGTTTTTTGACAAACCTCTTACATTCTCTTCTTGATGGCTGTGAATTGTCTTCACAATTGTTGACCACTTAGGATAGATGGTATTGGTTAGATAATACCTCTTATTGTATGCATGTCCACCCCTAGAGCATTGACTTCCGCAAGCCTAGAGAATGCTATAACATATTGATGTCATTGTTAGAACCTTCCATGCCGAAAAAATAGTGCCAAAACCAAATATCTTATGATGCGGCAACCTGAACTATGATTGTGCACCCATTCAAAATGCCCGGTATATTCTCCCTGCCAAACAAAAGGGTAGTTCTTCACTCCTAGATCATGCAATCTATGCTTCCAAACATCCCAAGAAACCCTCTTGACTCATTGATCGAAAATAGTTGGGTAATGTCGATAGCACTTAGATCTCTCATGTAAAGTTCACCGAACACCGCAACCACTGCTTTGGAGAAGTTTTACATCAATCAAGGTATGTGTTCTCATTCATGCGCATGTACTAATCAATGAGATCACTGGCAACTTCGTATGCAAGCATGTGAATAGTTGCAGGACATTTTTTGTAAGAAGTGAAGCCAATCTTATCGGAGCGTCATTCTTGCACTCTAAGTACAGATCATGGTACCTCACGACATCGAGAATAGAAAAGAACATCATTCTTGATATTGAAAAGTGACACCAGAATATGTACTCTTGGTATAGTGGATCAGTAGGATGGAAGTAGTCATTGTAGAGTCGGACATGGCCATCTTCTCGGTCACGTTTCAAATTGGCCTTGTGTGGCCTTATCGAGCCCCTGAACTTTGGTAACTGACTATCACTGTGCTCATGGATGAGAGCTGCCATCGCCATCAAGACTTCGGTATCACTGCCAGACTTGTCGTTCGACGATGTATTGATCTATTTTCCATCTATGTACAATATAAGACAATGATATATTGTAGAAAAACTCGATTGATCTATTTTCCATCTATGTACAATATAAGACAATGATCACTATGTCAATGTCTATGACGACGCTAGTCGTCCTTGTACCTCAAATTCGGCTACGCAATTGGCTGAACATGTCCTGCGCGCCATGGTTGGCAGACTGGTCCAAGCCTACGATCGACGAAGTCGATCTGTCCTGGCGGGCTCTTGGAAGACATCCGTAAAAGCCAACCACCCCCCTCGACGGCGTGGACTGAGGTTGTGTTGGCGACCGGGACAAAAACGCGAGACGAAGGCGGAGACGATGTAGTTCCCGAGCTTCTCCAACAATGGAAAGTGTGTACAACAATGCTGGAAAGAGGCCTGGCCTCCGGCAGCGGACATGGTCAGGTATGATAATGGCCGGCGAGGAATGGCGTAGGCGGCGGTGTCACGATGGTGTTGCGGCAGAGGGAGGGGTCGATTCGGGTGTGGACTGGTTTGTGTGTGACCGTTGGGAGGACGAGAAGGACAAGAGGAGGACGCTCGTGGGTGCGGGCTCTGTCCGTCTGACCGTATTCCGAGCCCAAATTTGGGCTAGAAATAGAGCGTCAAAGACTGCGTTCGCGGCGCTCGGTCAGTTTGTATAGCACCACTGTGGCACATTTAGAATGCCTCGGTTCGTTTGCGCCGGTCCGCTGGAGATGCAATTATACCATAATGGTACTTGAAGACATTTGGTGTCAAACTTTCATTTTCCAATCCTTTTTAGCGATAAGAAAAAACTTTGTGGTACTCAGAAGTCAGAAACCGCTTGTGAAGTGTTTTTCTGTAACCCACACCACAGGAAACCCAGAGTACAGTGGAGTATTCAGTAACCCACACCAATGTATGCAGTTTGCGCTGTCACCGATCTGCATCTACGATACAGAAACGCATCATCCATAGCAAAGTGGTCGGTCGATGCTGATAATGAATTCTGAGTTTCTGACCAATGATGTTTCTTCTTCTGGAGCAGTACTGTTGATTGCGATATTGTTCTAACATGGTTTCTTCAGATAGCAAACTAGTGCACCCCGGAGAGTGCCCGTTCATCCCCTCTGTCAGGTGGTAGTGTATGCATTCCATGAATATAGATACTTGCAATAAATTGGTAAGCAAGTATATACATTATCATGAATAAAATATAATTAAAAGGGTATTTTAGTACAACCTGACAAATATAGAAAAGGGTGTGCTTTCTCGTTTCCTGAAAATAAAAGTATAACCCAACAATTGCAGGATGTGAAAAGAAGGCCTGCTCCAGGTAGTTCTGACTTTGTTTAATCAAGTACACTCCGATACATTCTTCATAGGAAAAAAATACAATATGATCCTACAGAAATACTGTGAGAATACGGAATCTAGGCATCATGTGTAAAAAATATAACCAAAGCAATGCCCATAGTTTACATTACATATCCAGCATGAAATTTTAATAAGTTCTGTGGATGTACTCACACATAAAGTACATACATGACTAGCGATTTTTTTCCTTTGGACAGACTACAGCTTGAGCATTACAGACCTCCCGTATCGATGGCAAAACGAAAACCCAACGGTGGCCCAAAATGCCAGTACAAACGCGGCAGCCGTGATCGCGTACAGCACCGGATCATCAAAATCTCCCACATCTTCCTCAGGCACTGGATCTGGACCAGGAGCGCAGCCATTGCCCTGTGTAATGTTGTGAAGGTTTGTGTTGGCAAGGTAGCTGTCCATGCCAAATGAGCTGAGGTGACCAGAGTTTGGTATGCATCCTGACAAGTTATTGTATGCCACAAAGAACACCCCCAATGATGATAACTGGGTTAACTGCAATGGTATTGGCCCACTCAGCTCATTGTGGGAGAGGTCCAAGCTTTCTATCTCCTCCATGCCACCAAAGGTTGCTGGGATCGGGCCAACAAATAAATTGTTGGACAGATTAAGGGATTTAATATGGCTCAGATTTCCTAGCTCCCAAGGAATTTCTCCATCCAACATGTTTGCAGATAGATCGATGCCAGACATCGAATCAAAGAAATTGCGACCATATGTGTACATATTCCCTTTGGTAGCAAAGGTGAAACCTCTTAAGTCATATGAAGTGCTGTAGGAGTCAGTTTTAAACCAATTGGCTGGTTGAAAAATTTGATCATCTGCATCACCCTTGAAAGAGATGTCACCAATACAAGATGGTAACAAACCTGAAAGCTTGTTGTGTGATAAGTCAATTATCCTCAAGTACATGAGTTTGCACAGGTTTGGAGTAATCTGCCCTTCGAAGTTATTTTTGCCCAAAGAAAGTAGCCTAATGTTACCAAGATAACTTAGCCAATGTAGATTGCCCGTGAACTGGTTGTGTCTGATATCCAAAGCAATTAGACTTGATGTGTTCAAAAGGGTATGAGAGAAATCACCAGATAAGGAATTCCCAGACAGGTTAAGAAAATTGAGCATCATAAAGCTACAGTTAGGTACAGACCCTATAAGGTTATTGCTTGATAGATCTAAAAGAGCAAGTCCCGTGAGGCCACAAATTTGTGGACTAATTTCGCCGGTTATATGGTTGCCAGCAAGATTCAGGACTGACAAATAAGGAAAATTCCAAAATGAAGCATCAAGTCTGCCAGACAGCTTGTTATCATGCAAATCCAAAACTTCTAAATTAGCTGGCATATTGTGAGGTATTGTTCCTTCAAATTTGTTACCATCCATGTATAATTCATTCATAATGGGCAGACTATTCACCCCACCAAAAATCAGACCACCAAGCTTGTTGTTTGACAACCTCAAGATGTCTATCCTTAAAAACCTAGTGAACACACAAGCTGGAACTTCCCCGAAAAATTTGTTGTTTGATAGGTCTAAAACTGACATCAAGAAGATATCACACAATGACATTGGTATGGGCCCAGAGAAGTTGTTACTAGAAATATCCAGAAGTTCCAAATTTGGAAATATTAAGCTGATGTTGGCCGGCAGCTGTCCTGTGACATGGTTCATGTGTATGTTGATAACCTCGAGTGAAGATTGGGTATGCCATATTGGGTTCAGTGATCCAGATAGCGAGTTATTTCCAAGGTTTAGATCTTTTATTGTTGCTTCCTTTGTTAACAGCCAATTCGGCATGCTACCTGACAAGTTGTTGTTGGACAAATCTAGCACCTCTAAATGACGCTGTGTGCGTAAGAAATGTGGTTCTGCAATAATGCTCTTGTCAAGGTCACAACCAGAGAGCAAAAGCTGTTTCAATTGGAACAGAGGTGTCCATCCAGGAGTATTGACATCAACAACTAGGTTAGCATTGTCTGAAAGGTCTATCTCTTCTAATTTTGTGAGATACCTAAGCCAAATGAAAGAAAAGCTACCACTCAATTTGTTTTGGGAAAACCGAAGACTCTTAAGCGACAATGAAAAATTCGAAGATGTGTTTATCAAAATTTGTCCTCCGAGGAAGTTTGTTGAGATATTCAACAATTCAATATATGGAAGCGAAAACAAAAATGTCGGAATGTTTCCGCTGAATTTGTTCGAACTCAAATACAACTCTCGTAGGTTCTGGAGATTTTTTAATGCTGTAAACAAAGGGAAATCATGTACTAGCAATAGCAATTAGAAACAGTAACAACAATAATTTCACTGATATAAGCGGGAAAATCTTCATTCCATACCTTGTTCAGACGGAAGAGCTCCACTCATATTATTATCATGGAGATTTAAGACTTCAAGTGGAACTGGTTCCGAAGACAAACTAACAGGAAAATGTCCCACAAATTATTGCATGAGAGATAAAATTATTGCATGAGAGATCTAGGAACTTCAGATGAGGAAGTGCACATAATGACACAGGGAGAGATCCACTGAATTGGTTGCCACCCAATTTCAAGTTCCTGATGTTTTTGAAGGCTGTGATGCATGCAAGTAGTATAATTACAGGTGGCAGGAACTGAAAAATGAAATACGAACTTCTTTTGTGGAATATAAGTAAGACATTCTTTTTTTACCTGCAACCGATTCCGATAGACTTCCATTGAGGTGATTAGAGCTAAGATCCAAGACTTCAAGTGAAATTGGTCCCGATTCTGAGCTAATTGGAATACGTCCACCAAGGCTATTTGCTGAGAGATCTAGGATCTTTAGGTGAGGAAGTGAAAATAGTGATCCCGGGAGGTTTCCCTCGAAGCTACTATAAGACATATTCAATTGTCGCAAGTTCCTAAGATTTCTAACAGCTGCAAAATGTGTAGAGACATGTGACGATTGTGGATATGACATGTCAATATCTATCTTACTACTCCTACTGTAAGCAGTAAAATTAAGTACCTGCGCCCGGAAGACCTCCGGTTATGTTGTTATCGTTGAGCACTAAGACTTCCAGTGAAACAATTTCTCCAATAAATTGTGGGAAACCCCCTCCTAAACCAGCACCACTGAGGTCCAGATATTTCGATAGTCCAACTAACCCTGAATGTGTTTTTAATTGCACAAATTATGAGAATAAGAAGCGACCACACGTACGTTCTGTCCAAAGAGAATATTCAGCATGTACATACCTTCTAAGCTTAGCAAACATTGATAACAATATGATAGATCAAGGTACTCAAGCTCACGGAGTGCAGAAAACACCGTCGAGTTTAAGAAGCACGAGACTTTTGAAGTTGTCCAACATACGTCGGAAAAGGAGAGATGAGAAACCCGTTGTGTGCTATTGTTGCATTTCACATGCTCCCACGAGCAGCAGTCATCACCATCCTTCCCCCATAAATCAGGTGCCCCAAGAGAAGATTGGATGTCCATTAGTGCAGCCCTCTCCGCCACGAAGCAGCAAGAGGATAAGCGGAGCATGGAATGTAACAAGAGAAATATGACCAAAGACAACGATCCCCATGGGAAGAGGCTACCCATGTGCAGATAATAAGCGTCTTCCTTCTCCTGCCTGTGCACATATACACTACCCTTGGGCAGGGTTGTAGTTGCTAGATTTTGAGAGAGAAATGGGTGAGTGGTTCTAATGTTCTGCAGGCTTGCTTTTATCTTTCGCTAGCTTCGTACTACTAATTATAGACAAGTCTAGGAGTACAACTTGGCACACACGGCAGTTTACTTGGACCAAGACTTGAGCAATCGATATCATCCGCACAAAATCAAAGTCTTGTTGAAGATATATTTCGATGCATTGACCAAGCAGATGGAAAATTAGTCACAGGCATCATTTATTGTGGACTGGGCTCTAGGCTTTTGCAGTTCTAGCAACATCACACAAGGATTGCAGTTCTAACAGCACCAAATCGAAAATCCAGAAAAGAAATGAAACAAGGTGTACTTGGAAATAGGAGCCGAGAAGAGATCGGTCGTACACGACTACAACTTACACCGGCATTTCCTATGTACGGCCGCTCGGCGCCGAGACACCGCCGCCCACCGCCATGGCTCAGCCGAAACCCTCGCGCCGCTATCCGGACACGCCAGGGCCGCCACCCTAGTCTTCCGAGACCCGCAGCCAGCGTCCCGGCCGGGGACGGGGAGGAAGGCGTGCGAGGACTAGGCCCTAGGAAAATATTGTTGCCCAATGTTCTGCCCGGATTTCGCCGTTGCCAGGTGCGTCCGGTCGCCGGCGACGGCCGAGAGGGACCCTCGTCCGCCGCTGGGTCGGTAACAAGGCCGGCTCACTCACTATTTCCCGGGCTTCTACCGTTTGCAAATCGTAGCTCGGTGGGCTGCTTCCGCGGTTCCGCCACCATGCCCCCGCCTTCTGATTTTGCAGAGCCGCTGGCGTAAGATTATCTTCGGCTCTGGTCTGGTGCTCGGCCGCTTCGATGCCCAACAGCATTTCATCTGTAACGCTTCGTCGGCCCATGAAACCAAGCATTCTACCCTCTCTTTTTTTCGGGAGCATATTCCTGTCCGGTGCTTTGTGTAAGCAAGCATTGTAACCATCGAAGAAAGCGGCCCATGAAAGTCTAGATTCATTTTTTTTACAAACCTAAAACATCTTATATTTTGAAACAGAGGGTGTACGTACAAGCTCACATAAGCACCCAACCACCTCTTATTTTCGTCGGCCTTGATGTGAACAGAAGATATTTTGTACAGAACTAAAATAACAAGCTGCAGGGAAGACTTTAGTACTACGAAAAAGGAAATTTCGAGACCACATCAAATTAGCTCACGACACGTCGATCACAAAGTAAGTATTAAGCGAGGCTAAGACCACTTTACATTATCTGGTTGCCTCGTGCCAACAAACTATTTTGTTGCTGTCGAAAGAAGGCGATAAGTTAATACGCCCAATCAGCTTCAGAAATATAGTTCTGCTAATCCGATGCGCCTGGTTGCGTACGTCCTCTCCTAGAGACAAATCCAACGGAGCAACACTGGATGAACCAATGGAATATTTGCAATAATTAACCAATACAATTGTTTGCAATTCCCGCTGACACCAGATCTGCATCTAGGATACAAAACACGTCCATCCATAGCAAAAGTGGTTGAGGCGGATAATGAATTCTGACCAGTAATCCCCCTGCATCCTGATATTTTGTCTTTCTCTTGGAGCTAGTGCTCATGGTTGCGATGTTGTCCTGACATGATTTCTTCAAAGAGTAACATAGCACTGCACCGCTGAGTAGTAGTACTTGATAAATCAGGAGAGTGTCTGTTCATCCATCCATTCGGTCTGACCATCCAACTCTACACCTCGAGATACCCGGCCATAGCTTCCTTTTTCTGCGAGAATCGTTTTTTTTTTGGTGATCATCAGGTTATCCGTCACCCTCACCTAGGCTTGCCATCCCTAGTTCTTTTTGTCTTGCAGTAGCAACATCTGTTTGTTTCTGAATGCCTATGGAAATTCGCAGTGAATTTACCTGCCGCTGTTGAGAATTTCGAGTATGACGAAATCTATGTAAGTAATTTGTCCAACAAACAGATTATGTTTTTTTAACGGGGACGAACAAATATGTGGCATGTGGGCAAATCCTCTGCCATGCTTTGTACAGAACATGCCGAAGATATATAGGAGCGGTCTGAATGACTTTTCTGTCGTCGTGCTTTTGGCAGAGCGTCTGGTGAAAGCGGCTAAGATCATAGCCAGATTATTAAACTCGTAAACAAATTATTACTGACGAAATCTTGTTTGGCAGTGCACATGTGGGCCGTAGAATTTCCGTATCCAAAACAGTCCGTAAGTCTAGCTTGATTGGACTCTGCGACTGCGATAGACGAACTAGTTACTCACCGGAGGCAGTTCACATGATGCCCGCCGATTCGTTCAACTCTGTTTTTATATACGAGTTCATGTTTGGATGCCAGCGTGGACAGGTCCGTTTCATTATCCCCATATTCCGTGGAAGCGCGGCCGAAAATTCTCCGGAAACGAAACGAAAAAATAGAGCGAGTAGGAGTAGATAGAGTAGAGGAGTGGGAGGAGATCAGGGAGAGTCAGACAAAGCGATGGATAGTCATTGACTTCCACGCCCGCCCACCTTCCTTCCCTTCCCAATCGGATCCATCCGGCGCCGCGCCCATAAACTCCGCCCCCGCCTCGTCCCCACCGGCTCTGCTCACTCCCCTCCATTGTCCTTCCCCTTCCTCCTCCTGCTGTCCTGCTGTGGCCTCCCTGCGGCTGTGTCCATCTGTGGAGGGTCCGGTGAGCTTTGTGGCGTTTGAGGGAACATGGCGGGGAAGGGGGAGGAGGAGGTGTACGTGGCGTCGATCGACCAGGGCACCACCAGCACAAGGTTCATCATCTACGACCGCCACGCCAGGCCCGTCGTCTCGCACCAGCTCGAGTTCAAGCAGCACTACCCGGAGGCAGGGTAAGCGCACCACCAGCCTTGCAAATTCGTGATCTCTCCCAGTGGAATTTTGGGGTGCTTGAATGTTCCGTGCGATCGGTTGACCTGGACGGAATTACGGAATTTCTAGAAGTTAAGATGTGCAGTAGTACCGTTGTGGTTGTTATGCTCCGATTTATGTGGAGTGCGAAAAGGCAGTCTTAACTGTTCAAATTACGTCAGGTGTTTCAGTTTTGCCCAGTTACTGTATGCTCTAATTGAGTACATATGATGCCAAAATTAGGATCATGTGCTTCCCCCCTGACATATTTGGAAGGATCTCGAGATTTTCTAGTGCTAGATAGTACCACTCTTTACTTACGCACAGCAAGCTACTCTGTTTGAGCGTCTGAACTCCACAGTGTCATGAACAGCTTTGGAATAGTGATGGGTAAAGGTTGCTTCTTTTCTAGAAGATCGGCATGATAGTTGACTTACTGAGCTTATGGAGCCACGCTAGTCCTAGTCTTGCTGGCTTTTAGGTGATCTCTTCAATTATTAGATGTGAGACTACACTGACACCTCTTTTTCTTAGATTAATACTAGTAGTTGTTATCTCGAATACGTAATCCTATGTCCCAGATGGATTGGGAGGCTATTGGACAATATTTCCGTTCTCCAAAATTACTAAAAAAAGTTAGGAAGGGTTGAGCTTTTTTTTGACATAACAATTTGATTTTCTTAACACTTGTGCATATGACTATCCTCACTTTGTTTTGACAATTTTATTTTGCTTTTACATGCTCATTGAAAAGGGTCTGATCAATGGATGACCTTGCTTCAAATCTAATACAGTTCTATACTAATAATTATCTGAATGCACTTTTAGGACTGACTATCCACTTGACTAGATATTTTGTACCCGTAATACTAGCTTAGGAAGCAAACATATAACTTTTTCCTTGTTTCACTTCTGTTTCCATTTATTGGTTGATATACGAAAAAGGGAAACTTGCCATACTGAACTTTGCCTTGTGTTGGGAGGTTCGATGCTATTTTATTATGGTCAGGGTCTGTAGTGTGATCTTCCTGTGTAAAGCACTGGCAGATTTTAACTTGAATTTGTTATACTGTTGTTTTGCTGCCCCTTATCTCTGCGATTAGGAGATGACTTCTGACTTTTATTATCTGTGTCTTGATGTGAACTTCAAGATGGGTCGAACATGACCCTATGGAGATTATGGAGAGTGTGAAGATTTGCATGGCAGAGACACTTGGCAAAGCTGCAGCTAATGGACTTAATGTGGATGCTGGTTTGAAGGCCATTGGGATCACAAATCAGAGGGAGACAACTGTTATGTGGAGCAAATCCACAGGCCGTCCACTGTACAATGCCATTGTGTGGATGGATGTTCGCACAAGCTCTATTTGCAGGTCACTTTTGTCCATCTTCTACTTTCTCTTAACTTTTTTATATGACATTGTGGTTTGACCGTGCTTGATTCTTCACCTCTTCAGGAGACTGGAAAGTGAGCTATCGGGGGGCAGAACACACTTTGTGGAGACATGTGGCTTGCCAATCAGTACATATTTCAGCGCTCTCAAGTTATTATGGTTGATGGAGAATGTTGACGCTGTCAAGGCTGCAGTCCAGGCTGGTGATGCATTATTTGGCACCATCGACACCTGGTTGATCTGGAACCTCACAGGAGGCATTGGTGGGAAAGACCGTGATGGAAAAGAATTACTTGGGCAACATGTCACAGACTGCTCAAATGCATCTCGCACGATGCTTATGAATCTAAAGGCACTTGATTGGGACAAGACTATACTTGAGGCATTAGGCATTCCTGCCGGCATCTTGCCGAAGATTATCAGTAACTCAGAGAAAATTGGTGTGGTTGCCAGTGGGTTCCCTTTGGCTGGCGTCTCCATCTCAGGGTGTCTAGGTGATCAGCATGCTGCAATGCTTGGGCAACTGTGCCAGAAAGGTGAAGCAAAAAGCACCTATGGAACTGGCGCCTTCATCCTTCTCAACACAGGGGAAGAGGTTACCCAGTCCTCCCACGGTCTTCTTAGCACTGTTGCTTACAAGCTTGGCCCAGATGTACCCACCAATTATGCTCTAGAAGGCTCGATTGCAATTGCTGGTGCAGCAGTTCAGTGGTTGAGGGACAGCCTTGGAATCATCAGCTCAGCAGCAGAAATTGAAGGATTGGCTGGAAGTGTGCAGGATTCAGGTGGGATATACTTTGTCCCAGCATTCAATGGGTTGTTCGCACCATGGTGGAGGGATGATGCAAGGGGTATCTGTATAGGAATCACAAGATTCACAAATAAGGGGCACATTGCTCGCGCAGTGCTCGAGAGTATGTGCTTTCAGGTGAATGATGTCCTCAGCTCCATGCATAAGGATGCTGGGGAGGCAGGAGAGGTCAAGAGTGCAGAGGGAGAGTTCTTGTTGCGTGTTGATGGTGGTGCTACTGTTAACAACCTTCTCATGCAGATCCAGGTAAAGAAAATTATGCCTACTCCGCTTCAGCAGTACATCTGTTTGTGGTTCATCACATAGTTGTATGTTTAAATAGGTACTTACATATTCTAGAAAAAAAAGATGGTGACATAATAGAGATTAATCTTTTTGAAAAAATTCCCAACTAAATCTGAAATGCAGAAAACCCAAGCTTTATCTCCTAGATGGTTTTACTTGGTTCTTTAATAATACTTTAGCACACAACCTGTTTCGTTGCTTGTGCCAGTGTTTGCAGTATGTTGGCTTGCAAGTGTAAGAATCAAATTTCCAACAGATCACTAAGGATTGTATGTACTCACCTGCAGGCTGATTTATTGGGTAGCCCTGTTGTCAGACCAGCTGATATCGAGACAACAGCCCTTGGAGCTGCTTACGCGGCAGGGTTAGCTGCTGGAGTCTGGACGAAGGAGGAAATATTCGCAGGTTTGCACAAGGATAACACGACGGTGTTCCGCCCCAAATTGGATGATGCCCACAGAAAGAAGAGAGGTGACTCATGGTACAAGGCGGTTTCAAGGTCATTTGATTTAGCCGATCTTTCTCTGTAAAGTTGTCCTGTTACAGGTTCAGTTCTGCTTGTCAGTGATCGTCTGGTCAGTTGTGTATCTGTCTTCAGCCAGCTATTGCCAACGAATAAGCTGCTCTGTATGATATTTCTTCACTGGGACTGTTGTTGTTGTCGTCTTCCTTTGTACTGTAAACAGAAGCAGAACATGATTTACCTTTGCAATGATAGAAATGAGTACAGAAATATCACTGATTCTTCAGAATGAGTTACTTTTGGAGTATTAGTGCTATTTTCTACTGTAGCATGATCGTTCTTCCGTGACTGGGCTTAATAGTCAGAGAAGCTCATTTTCAGCTTTCGATACCTTTGAATTGCTAACCTGTGACTTGTGAGAAACGAATACCTTGTTTGGGTCTGCTAAACTGGATACTGGAATGAGATAGCGTACTTCTCTGCAAGTGGAATCACTATCTCCAAAGGCTTAAGTCGCTATCGGTGTAGCTGTTATGTACTAGGTCTGCCTGACCATGTTACTGGTACTAGTACTAGATTGGTGTGCATGGATAATGATAAAAAAATGATAGCAACTGAGCACGTCAAATTGTGGAATGGATCTAGAATAGATCTACTGCACTGTTCCTTTCAACAGGCAAAATAGAACCGCAGTCCCTGCGACCGTGCAATTCCATCCAATGGCAATCACAGTAGTATGTTTAGCACGGCAAGTTATTAGCAACATCCTTACGACTTACATATCCTTACGTCCACAGAATTTCATCCAATGGTAATCACGGAGGTGAGTTGTACAGTATAAACTCTGATGGAGGTGGCCGGCGATGAAACCTTTCTCTTCTTCAGCTCCGGTGGCACCCATGCTGCCAGCTGCCGGCAAAAACGCTAACAATCAGACGAGTTTAAAGATGCATGACCAGTGGAAAGTTAATTCGGAAGTCGTACACTCATACTCACCGCCGTTGCCAGGTTTGATCGGGGCGTCCATGTTTGTACCGTCGCTCTTCAACTTCTCGGGCGAGATCGCGCGCGCAGCTGCTTGCGGGACGTGGTCGAGAGTGACAAGAAGCACTGCGAGAAAGAGTAGCACTTTCGCAGCCATTGGATGTTGTACAGGAGTTTAACCGGAAAGGACGGGTCTGGATGGAGCGATGTCCGATAGATGAGCAGCTCGAGCTTTATATTGCATCTTCAGTGTGATCTCTCGCCGCTGGCCGAACTGTGAGGTAGCCTAGCCTAGCCACTGAGCCAGTTAGGTTGCATGATGCGTCGCATATCGAACTAAATACTACCTCCATTTCAAGTGCTTAAGGCGCACACGCTTTCCAAAGCAAAGTTTGACCAAAAGAATTGAGCAACAAAATCTTAATTATATTGTATATAATTAGTACCATTGGATTCGTATTGAAAAATAATTTACAGTGATACTAGTTTTATACCAAAACTCTTTACGTATTTAGAGTAATTCTTGGTCAAAGAAAAAACACGCAAAACGAGAACGCCTTAAGCCCTGAAACGGAGGGAGTACTCATTATCTCCTAGGTTAATTAGGTAGTCTACCGGTTTGTTGTTTCCTAGGTAACTATGGGTATTAGTACTACCCAAGAGTACTAGCAAAGGACACATACGGACCAAAAAACGCCCGTCCGAGATGGCTCGTCTCCCGACGGCCGAAAAGAGTTCTATCGCCACCGTTTTGCGTCGGTTCGGCCGCCATTTCATGCTTGTTTTAGCTGGTTCCCGTCGCTTTCAGTAGGTTTCCACGCGCGCCTGCTCCGCTATAAAAGGGGCGAGCCCTCTGGATTAGCGGCGCAACACCGCACCTCCAAAAACAACCATGTCTGGCCACCCTCTTCCTTCCGTTCCCGCACGCAACCCACCCGATGGCTGCCGTCTTCCTCCCACACCCACCCACAACCCACCCGATGGTCGCGCCGCTGACGACAATGAGGATAGCGACAACAGCTTCTCCAACTTTTACGAGCTGGCGGAGATGCCAATCCACCACGGGCGATTTTGGCCGATATCCAAGCGACGCGCGGTATTGCACCACAACAGGGAAGGCCCCGCAGGCCGTCGCCGCCATACCAAGGTCTGGTTAACCGAACCACCAGCGAGCGCTTCGGGCTTCGGGTTCGACTTCCTCGACCGCGTCTTCTGTAACATCCTAGGATTAGCATCTCGAAATAGACATGACACATGTTTGTGCATTGCATTCCTGCATAGGAAAATCCGAGGAATTTTCGCACAAAACAAAAAGATCTATAAAAGGATTGAGAACTCTCTTGATCTGACAGAAACATCACTACAAGTGCGATGGATTTTGGCATGACATCTCTTGTATCTGTTGTGTTTAAGGGAAAATAATGCAAACATGAAAGTGAATTCAAATGAATTTTGAAAATTCACAAATTGAAATACGAAACAATTAATAACTTATTGAATTTGAAACAAAATGAAATTTTGTTATGGATAATTATAGCATTCCATAATTGATATACAATTATGAATAATCAATATATACTTTATAATAAATAAGAATTGAATTCGTATTTATATATAAGATATAAATAATTACTTGATTTAAATCACAAAAAGAAGGAAGTGTAACTTTATAACAATATAATGAATCACATTGTCTTTACAATTGAATAATAAAAGAGAAAGTCCTAATTTTATTAATGCAGTACAACATTACAGGGTAATTACAAAGTCCAACTTTAAAAGAAATAAGTACATCAAAAAGAAAAGAAAAAAAAAACTCTAAGCTACTGTTCTTTCATCATCTGGTATCTTCTCTCTTCTTCACTTTAATTCCTGCATATCAACTCAAAAGAAAACAAAACAAAAGTAAAGGAATAAGGGGTTAGTGTACTAATTGAGCTCTCAGTATTAACAGTGAGATGCACTGTTATTATTCATCATTGAGCTTATGCAGTAAAAAGGGCAAGTTTCACCAGATAAGGACATAGTAAAGAAGTAGAAGTGACTGCCAAAATTTACTTGATCTGATCCATAGGTACAACCAAACATTCAAGCAGCTCAATCACCTAATTGCATGTTGTGTGATGTCAACACAGCAGCAGCAACTCAAGCAGTGAAAGGGGAAAAATCTACCGCAACACAGCTGCTAACTATCTCATTTTATCACCACATTCTCAAGCACATAGCTAAGAACACACTGATCTTGCCAAATCCCCAACAAATCCACCAGCCATTACACACAACAAACCCACCAAATCATCCACTGGATGGTGACATAAGGAGGGGTGGTGCAGGAGGATAGCAAGGACAAGTATCAGATCATAGGAGCAAGGAGGAAAAGGTGGATCAAGCCTACAACAAGTAAATCCAGAAATAGTAGAAATAAACCAAGATCTCCATCAGACCATAAACCACTCACCAACAACAGGTAAAATTCATCTGAACTATCCACTAGATTACGTAGTATTTGTTCTCATATCTTGCATTTAGATCTAGGCATACAAAGAAAATAATACACATCAACCAGTTCCATCAACCCTTCCACTAGATTTTTATCTAGGAGGATTAGAGGGAGTTATTATGTTCTCAGACTTGTTCATCACAAAGGATTAAAGCTAACAACCATATATGTTTTTATCCCAAAGTATGCCTCAGCTTTTGCATCATAGGTTGGTGTAACCAAATAGAGTTGGCAATTTATCATCAAACTTTACCGTGCACACTCCACAAGGGAGGCACCACAGTGGTAGTTTTAACACAAAAGCCACTCCAGAAATGGTCACATTATAATATCAATCCAACTCAACATAAAGAATTTATATCATTTTCCTAGACAAGTAGTCTAGAAATCATTTATAAGGCCATCTTATTCACACAAGTTAACATGTACTTCTAAGCCTCCGCCTTTTTGCATCACAGGCTATATTTAAATCCACAAGGTGTTATATCAACCAAGAAATAATTAGCTAGATACTTCAGTAGCAGGTCATAATACTAGAAACACTACTGTGAAATTTCCAATAGTAGAAGCCAATGTATTCACTAGCTAAGTTCAGCAACATATACTCATGTAAACTGAATGAGTTACAGCCACATGGTATCACTTCAAATCAATTTCTCACCCAGTTTTCATGGGAATCATTTCCTGCTTAAAAATACATCATTCCATCTGTGTAAAGCCACAGCCTAACTCTCAGCCTATACACCACTGATCTTGGATAAAAATCCCTATACTTATAACTAGATATACTAGCATCCTTACAAGAATATTTCTGGGCACATATTTTGAATAGTAGCACCTCAGGAATCATTACATCTTATGAATTCATCTTAAACAGTAAGGATTCATCATATTATACTTACAAAGGACTATCAAACCATTTTTCTAAGCAGTGTAGGAACCATATTTAGAAATTATTTATCATAGTTCATTTAAGAAAGGAAATAGCATGTAAAATGTTAGTTCTACCTAGCACTGTCTCAGACCAGCATCATAGACCAAGCCATTTATTCATATAGCTTAAAATAACAAACATCTTTTCCAGCTTACAAGCTAAAGCCAATCTTTGGTAAAGCTCATAAAAAGCTTATTTAAAAACAGTAAATGTGTACCAATCCAAGGATGGTGTCACAACAACCTGTTTGATAAGCAAACCAAACATTCAAGCTTCATAACTTAATTACCTTACTCAATCATTTTCCTCAAATAATTAATCAGGAATCATTTTGACAATTGAACATTCTACCATCTAAGATTACCAGAGAATCATTGGAGTATATAATAAACTCCAATAAGCTGAACATATCAATACAGATCAGTGCATAAAGATTCAGTTAACAATTACTGACAGAGCCACTGTCAGTACTAGGAGCACTAAACAATAGTGCAATCCACACTACTAGAACTACTAACTAACCATCTCAACACAACATATTGTCAAAGGATGAACCCTATCACAAACGGATGAACCCTAAAGCAATGGATAATCATAATTAGGGTTCATATATTATGAGCCCACTAGAGCCAGTAGGGTAAGACAAAGAACAAGAGTGGAAGAAAGAGAGGAACTCACCAGAGGCCCTCGCTGTAGCTAGAATAGGAAGCAGAGAAGCCGGCGAGCGCACATGGCGGAACAAGGAGCACCCGAGGGCGTTGCAACCCGCGCCAAGCCACAAGAACAACGTCCACGGAAAAAGAGCAACCCTAGCGGCACCATAAGGCCATCAAACCCCAGCACAGCACCACAGGGACGACAAAACACCACATCGCCGACAACCACCAAACCTAGGGTTCGGGGTGGAGACGGCCTGGCCAGGAGAAGAGCCTAGCAACAAATTGAGCAGGACCAGTCGACAGAGCAGCGTCGACAACCTCGTCACGCACCACAGCGACGGACGGTGAGACCCCTGGGGGCGGAATCGCATGGCGACGACAACGCGACGCCACAGCGGGGCGAGAGAGGAGGGCATACGCAAACGTCAGATAGAGCGAGTGTGTACTGGGCCGGTAAGATCCAGTACCACTCGAGTGAGTGGGTTTGATCAGCCAAGTGGGCCGGGTCGGGCTGGGTTAGCCCAATGGGCTCGGTCCAGACCGTAAAAGAAAAATCTAGATAAATGATTAAAAACCAAAATAACCCTAGAGCTAAATATTCTATAAAAAATGAAATAAAAATCCTAAAAATACAAATAATATATCCCTGAGTTCATAAAAATATAAGCTACCCAATAAAATTAATAATTCTATTTTTAACATAATAAATTTAGGTTAAATATTTTTATAATATATATTCCTTAAGGAATTTTATAAATAAATAAAATTTACTTTTATCATTCTAAATTAGTATAGTAATTTATAAAAATACTAAATTGCTATTTAAATTAGCCAAATAAAATCTTCTAGATTAAAATATTTATTCTTAAAAAATATTAAAAAATAGATAAAATTAAAGAAAAATGTTTTAATCTCTTATAATATTATATTATACCACAAAAATATAAAGTCCTTAAAATCTAAACACTAAAGTCCAAAACCATAAATAGGATTTACAATAAAACTTAAGTGCAAACCATTAAGTATATAATACCTTTTTAGAACTCTAAATTTAATTTAAACCAACAAAATTTAAACTAATCCTTCAATAATATTAAGGGTAAGTGATCTTAATACTTTAATCATGTTTAACATGACTCTAAACCAAAACACATCATTAAGATCATCCAAATTATACTTTCCTTACTAAGTTGCATATTAATTTCATAATAACAATACAAATTCAAACTAATCATTCACCTAAATATAAAGTGAATGATTACACATCCTTAAGCATACCTATCATCACCCTAAAACTTGGCAATTGTTAAATCGTATTACTCCTTAAGTTTACTTTACTTTTAAAGTTAACTTTAGTCTCAAATTTTATAATCATCATATCTAAAAAATTAAATTATTATATTTTTTATAGTTAAGTTTGGTCTGTTCAATTAAGACATTAGGTATCTCAAGTCCAAACTTTCTGAGCTAACACAAATAAAATCAATCACATTCTATTAACCATAAAGATTATTTAAACCTTGTTAAGAAACCTTTTCTTCAAAAGTTATTCGTTTTTCCACTTCAAACAACAACTATATAATAATTTCTTCCAAATCCTTAAACCAACATTTCGATTCCTATCATAACCACCAGATAACAATCAACACCAATCCTACATTACTTCATACTCTATTATTATACCTTAGATGTTAAAACTCAATTTCATTATAAACAAATATGTTTGCAAAGTAAGCATTGAAGATAAACCAACTCTTAAGAAAATCACCTAAGTTTAACTCACTTAAACCCTCAGGAAATACATTTTGGGAGTTTTACAAAATACATACCATTACTTATGCATAACTGCATATTGCTTCTTTAAACATTAGTCCTTAGCGGACCAATGATGTTATTTTCAGATATTGGATCGTATATCATCTCGAAGACCGTGATTGCATAATCTTGCAATCACAAAAGGCAAGTTCACATTTGCTCATGTACTTTGATTATTTTCTATCAAATATTTTGCAGATCTAGTGTTGTCATCACCTGCATTTTAAAAATGTCAGAAAACACTATTTTTGATAATAATATGAACTATTGATTACTGATCCAGGGTGATCAGCTAATCTAATAAATCTGGCATTTGGAATACCACTGCACAGGAATATATCATCTAGGACTTAACAACCAATATCGCCAGTGATTCTTGCGCTGTATATTACGTGTTAACCATGAGATTTGGAATGGGACGGAGAAATCAGTTGTATCTTCTTCCTTCTATATGTAGGCAAGACGACCTTAACGTGACGCTGTAATTCCTTGTGAGGATTCAGCATATGGGTGGGCACCCTTAGGCCCCACGATTTTGGTGTCTAGATTATCTATGAGCGGCTGCCGGAGGTATAGTCGAACCTATATGGAGCTTGCCAGGGGCATCACCGGCTCATAGAGTCTTCAGGAACTCATCAGGGTTGTATCTTGCCCAAAAGGGGGCTTAACGAAGATGTAATCAGCCCCGAAGGATCGTGCAGACATATGGGGTCACGGAGAGGGCAGTGATTGGCTTGGATCATCTACTGGGACCCACATCACGGAATTGTGGACGGGAATAAGAGGCCCGGTTGTGCAAGAAGGATTTGATCTCTCATGGGTAAAGTAACGCACCTCCATAGAGTGTAAGAACTGTAACTTGTTACTTTTTGTTCCGGGAAGAAGGTATCTCAAGCTACAAACGCGGTAGGAAAGAAACTCCATGAAAGTTCTGGTAAACATGTGAAGGCTGAAGGACATAGCTTTTCAGATTAAAAGTAACTTTTGAAGAAATATTTATGAAAACCTGCATTGCCTACGACATATGGTCGATGGATGTAGCAAGTGCATCAAACATTCCTTTCTAGTGAACTTTCTGAGTACGCTCATACTCAACGTATCTTATTAACCCTTGCTAGATTCTGAAGCCAATACAGACGTCCACATTAACTTATGTTCAAAGGAACAATCATCAGAAGCTCAAGCTCTTCAATGTAGTCAATAAAGTCAACATATACATCAAATAAAGTGAAGACGAAGTTCATGATTAGATAGAAATAAAATCTCTAGCCGTAGAACCTATTTCTGTAGCGTATTGCAATAGCAGCAATACAAGCACAATAGTTTAAATACTAGTCTATTAGTATGATAGTTATGAGTTTATTATTTCTGGTTCTTCTTTGTAAGAAGTTTCTTTCTCTCTCTTTAACCTAGAGTGTTCCCTGGATCTTTTATAAAGAGTCGAGTTGTAACCTATAGTCATGTCTTGGACCCGCTGTGTTTCTATTGTACCACGCTGAGGGATGTAATACTAGTGAAAGATGTTTTATTAGTGTTATGTCAACGACTATAGTGTACTATATCATGCAGTGGTATGCTGGGTCATCGCATCTTCTATCTGCATCACATCCAACGGCAAGAACTCTAGGACGTGTACGTTGACTGCTTGCGTGCCTTTCGTGCCAACCCCGGCAACCCGGTCCTGTGTTCCCGCCTCGACCGAGTTTGGGAGGAGTCGGAGACGGGGAAATTGATTATAACCCCCCTGTTCGTGCGCGTACGCAACATAAGCCCCTTTATTTGTCTGTCTCTTTTGTAACCCCTCCTACCCTTCCCCCAGTTTGGCCTTCCTAAAGCTAATACACCCTTTTGCATGCTTAACAGGTTTGTCAACAAATGACTAACAAATGAGTACATGAATATACAGAACTACCCTTCAATCTTTAATATGATGCCAAAAAAAAACTTCCAATAGACAGAGAATCGAAGTGCTTATAGAGAAGAGGGATGATGAGTTTTGGTCCCTCCATGCGAGCCAGACAGTGTTGCTGCAGGTGTAGAAGAGGAGCACTCGGCGTCGCACCAGGCGACAAACTTGGTGGAGAGGTCGGCGACCCTGCAGTCGACGCGGCGCTTGAGGTCGAGCCCCATGGGTTCGCGGATGGGGGACCACAAACCGCACTGCACAAGAGTTCCCCGAGCCCCAGCAAAACCACCAGCGTAGGCACCTCCTCCTCGCCGAGGCCGGAAAAGAGCGGTGAGCCACTGCCGGTGTCCTGCGGGGGCAGGGTGTCACACTGTATGAAGGGCGATCAAGATGGAGAAGGCGATCTTCCACTCTCTCGAAGATGACTGGGGTATAAATGAGCCAATGACGATCTGTTCTGGCAAGGGAACCTCCAGGCATCGCCGCCCGTAGCACCACTAGTTGTTTTTCAATTCCTATTAAAAAAATCAATTCCTATGTATGACTGGAACTGTGTGTTTACTTTATTTGTGGCTTAATCGTTGGGGGTCCGCTGGTGTGGGTGTCTTCCCTAAAGCGGCGGCAGTTTGGACGCTGGTCCCTAAAGTCACTTCCAGCAATCTTGATGGCCATCTGACGATGAAGGAGGTCTAGGCGTGGTGGGTGCCAATGACGGCCGCCAAGGCTGCTGGGGCAGGAACGGCCGACGCGTCGTCGAGCAGCGGCCAGGGCGGCGCCCCTGTCCGGGATGGTGGTGAAGGTCCTCCTACTCGGCGCTTGACCGGTGTTGGGGTTGGGCTTCGGGTCGGCAAGGGAAGAACCCTAGATCTTTGATCCGGGTGGTTCTCCTGTTGTCTCCACATATCCTCCTCGCCATGTCACGGCCGGATCCGGTGGAAGACCGACCCTGCGCTGCCGCCTCCTTGCGAGCCGTTGGCCGTGGCCCTCGTTTGGGCTTGGTGAGGCAGATCCCGCAGGTTGCCGGCGGGTGGCATGGGGGCTACTGGTATGGCTTCAAATAAAGGGGGCCTGGTCCTAGGATCCCTCGCGTGCCAAGACGAGGATCTACTTGATGCTAGTCTTCCTTCCTCTGGCTAGAGTGTCGAGTTCCGGAAGGCTCCGCTGGTGAACTCCAATGGACAACACGCCGGAGTTCACCGGATTGGATGGGTTTCAGTCGCGCGTAACCATGTTTTTGTCTGATCGTTTGGTTTCAGCGAGAGCGACGCAAAGCTTTGCAATCTGTTGCCATCAAGGACATGCCTTTAGTCCCATGATGAAGTTAGTCGCGGAGAAGGACATGGAAGCCGAGGTCTGGGAATTGGTAATGGTGGTTTGAATCCTGGTGGCATTGAGGTTTTGGCTTGGTGATCTGGGTCTTGGAGCAGCGACATCGTAATGTGGGAGCGACAGTACATGAGGATTCTAGAGTTCAAACTTGTAGGCTGAAAATCCAAGGTCTGGCATTAATTTGTTGTGCCTGACAATAAACTTGTTGAAGGCATTGTTTTATGAGTGTGAACTTTCTTCGGGGTGAAAACCCATGATCGATGATTAGAGCGATGATAGCGCTTGTGCACTGTTTCCTTTTTGGAGAAGTCGTTTTTGGAGAGGTTGGATTTCTGGTGTTGTCTCGATGGTGTTTGGTCCGCTATTGTAATGCATAGATCGCTGTAGCAGGACTTTTTTCTGTAATTCTTTTTTTATGGCTTGTACACCCATAATGACAATATGGTAATGCATTGTTGCATAGGTTGTGTAATTAGTATCTCGTGATATTAATATATGCTTTTTTTAAAAAAAAAGTTATGATAAATAGGCGGGTTTTTTCCAAATTGTGTAGCAGTCTGCTGGATTTTTTTCTGAACGAAAATAAGCCTGTGAACTGATCATAAAAGTTAGTTGGGACACTCTAGACGTAGGCTTAACTTTGGCAGCAATCGTTTGGAAGTGTGTTTACGCTGCGTCGCAGGCTACTAGATTTTGATTCCACCTATCGAAAGAGACTTGTTATACTTCAAGTTATAACAGGGCCAGCCTCCAGAAGTAGCTACGACTATTCTCAAAGAAGAAAAAAAGGAAGTATAATTTGATCATTCCTCCGCTATAAGTAGCAGCCTTTTTTTTGAGAGATATAAGTAGCAGCCTTAGTTGCTTGGAAGACCCAAAAGAGAAAATGGCCACAAAAACACTCATGAACTTCGCGGTCTTCCTTCTGGCCATCAGCCAGGTCGTCCACATAGCAACGCCGAGGCAACTGCCACCGGCACATCAGACGACTGCATCATCTTTACTGGTTACAAGCGTGTCCGGAGAAGGCCCTCCCAACGGTTTGTCATCTCCTAGTTGTTGTTTTTTCTGAAAAATTTGATATTGTTTATCAAGCTATTAGTAAGAGCTACTCCCTCCGTTTCAAAATATAAGATGTTTTAGGTTTGTGAAGAAAATGTATCTAGACTTGTTTTAGTGTCTAGATTCACTCCAAACCTTAGTGAATCTACATATTAAAAATAGTTTAGATACATTTGCTTCACAAATCTAAAACATCTTATATTTTAAAACGGAGGGAGTACAAAAGAAACTCAACAGAAATCTTCGTTTTTGGCCAGGGTTAGTCTCTAATAAACCTGGCACTTCGGAAGAGAAGGCGTTACTGCTTGCGCCCAACATTCTGTTCCGTCCTCCCCGCCTCATACCTTGTAAGGGAAGAGCATGTTAGCCTCACGGCTCGACAGGGAAGGTGATCAAATGCAGCTGCAGAAGACAATAAAATTCCCTTGCTGTATCTTGTAATCGATATTTATCAAACTGTGAATAAATAAGTGAAACCTTGTTTACTTTTGGTAGGCCAGAAAAAGTTGATCAAATTGTGGAAAACATCCCCATGTCATGCTTCTGAAGTATTTTACAGTTCGCAGCAGCATATTACTTGCGTCAGTCCTAAAAAAGATCCATATGAAATTCTTAACACTAGTGAGATGATCCCAAAGCACAAATTACAATGCATTCAGTTTGTTATACAACGCTAACGCTGATGTGCTACACATTTGTGTTTGTCAAACCACTGTACGAACATCTACATTCGATCAATTCTTAATTAATACATTTGCAGTTGTTATATAGCTTACACATGTAGTCTGTATGTGAAGAAAATGTAATCATTTGCATGTCTACGAACTGAATTACTTCCTCCGATCCATATTAATTGACTTTGATTTGTTAAAATTTAGATGAATCTATATACTAAATAGTGTCTAGATTCATTCAAATCTAGACAAATTTGAGTCAATTAATATGGGCCGGAGGGAGTAACAAAATCCACCAAATTTCTAGACCTGACAAATTAGTCGTCAAGTTTATGAACTCCAGTGGCATTTACATTCTCAAGTTTATGGAGTACATAAGTTTACTAGGGAACAAGTTGAAGTGAACAAAATGTGTAGAAAACACCACGTTCGCATCATTACCCCTTACAGCTATTCATTCTGGTGGCGTGACGTAGGCCAATACTGTGAATATGGTCTGGACAACCGTGCAGACGAGCACGATGATGGTAGCTAGGAAAGCAAGCACAAGCCACGGATTGCTGAAGTGATTTAGCCATAGCCATGCCATCCATCTGTTTAGCCGACTCTGGTAGTGGCTTTCCAGTGTCTGGCACAAACATTTGAGGTAATTATTGGTCTCGGCATTTATAATTACTTGTTTAATCAACCTGGTGAAAAGAGATGACAGCTCCTCATCGCTGTCCATCATGTGCACTATGATCCCTTCTTTGACGAGTAATGCTGCATCATCAGGCGTGGTTAAAAGTTGAGACATGAAAGAAATATAGGCAGTGAGGTCATTGCCATATCTAGAATCAGCCTGCTCCAGTGCAACTAAGTTTTTGAAAAGAGCTTCAGTATTCTCATCGATAGGTAAACATGGAATTTCTATGACCCCATTGCTGAACTTCACGTCCAGGAGTGAATGCCTGTTGTGCTGATCATACTCTCTTTTCTTAATTGTAACTCCAGCTTCGTGATACTGCACTGCTCGGCGCCATCGACGCCATCTGCTTGAATGGTGCTCAGATTCCAAGCAATCCACTTGTTGAGTTTGCAGAACCATTTGCTGAGTTTCCTTTGACTTTTGAAAAAGACTCACACATTTGCTTCCAAAATGAAGAAGACGTGTGAAATATCCCTTCCTTGATCCACCTTGGTGCATCTCTTCAAACTTCTGACTAGGTCTAAAGTACATGTGGCACAAGTGGAGCAAATGATGAAATTGTTTGGGTCTATCAGATTCCTGAATAGCGTTTGGATAGTGGCGTAGGATGCTCTCCACGCATTCAGCAATTCTGTCCATAAGAAACCCTGTTCCTGACTCTGTCCCAGTAAACAACTCGTATATTCCTTCAACGACGTAGAAAGGAATTTGGTTTTCAAACAAAAGCAAGTCATGCGCGAGACAACAACTGTACCAACTACCCATTCCAGATGCACCATTTCTTTCTTGATCACTCTGCTTCAGTATTTTATCTTCAGAATCTCTCCTATTTGATACCTGACAAAGTTCTAAATTGGTAGAACTACTTATCTGACAACCGTTTCGCCTTGTAATTTCGAAGCTGGATGCTTCCTTTCCTTCAGGACTTGAACAACCTCTGTTGCTGACAGTATCACTTCTTATTTCTTGAAGGGTATTGCATCGCTCATCTTCGCCTGGATTCCCTGCTGTAGACCCTGCAATTCCATTAAGAAAGACAAGTATGAAGCAACCAGAGATCTTTTCTTGTCTATCCTCATTTCCTCCAAGTAGCAGCTCCTTGCTCGCCTCTCATAACGGGCAATCACAGCCAAGTAATCTTGCAAGTTCGTACTACAATTCGACTTGAGGATGAAGTTTAAGCAATTCCACTTTTCCATCTCCATATCCTGTAAAGGTTCCTTTCCATGGTGATATGGACCAATTGACAGAATGGTTGGCTCATAAGGAGTTTTATCAACCCCAAGGATGTGCTATGGGACTTTATGAATTGAGTAGGAGTTAGACATACTGTAGGAGGACTCGCACTTTGACCAGTAACTGTCTATTTCCTTTCTTATAGAAGCAGCCACTTTGTGAATGTCAACATAATCCCTCGCATTGTTTTAGTGATCACACGAACCAAATCCACCACATCAAAACCGATCATCACGAGGGTTGATGTAGCTTCAATGGCGAACAATCAACATGTTCATCATATCTACTATATGACTCATGCTTTACCTTTCAGTGATCCGTGTTCTGAGATCATGTATGTACATGCTAGGCTCGTCAAGATCAAACCTTAGCTTCCGCATGAGCAAATATGGCTTGCTCCCGTTGTATACACTCGCAGAATCTAACACACCCGATCATCACGTGGTGCTTCGAAACAACGAGCTTTAGCAACGGTGCTTACTAAGGATGAACAATTTATAACTTGATATTTTGTGCTAGAGGGATCATCTTATAATGCTACCGTCGCGAAGTAAGCAATACAAGATGCATAAAAGGATTAACATCACATGCAATTCATAATATGTGATATGATATGGACTTTCTTCTTGTGCTTCCGATCTCCATCTTCAAGCACGAACATGATCTCCATCATCACCGACATGGCGTCAAGGTCAATGGCGCCGCTTCATGGTTGTCGTCCACTAGAATCAACTATTACAACTACTTTGAATAATAGACACGTAGGTCTTAACGGAATTAAAAGACAACCATATGGCTCCTTCCGGTTGCCAACTTACAATAAGGAACATTGCATACATCATATATAATCACAATCATGGCCATATCACATCACAAAACACCCCTTCAAAACAAAGTTAGACGCCTCTAATTTTCTTTGCATGTTTTACGTGGTTTGGGGCTTTCAATAAGTGTCGATCTAACTTACGAACAAGAACCACAACGTTGATACTAGTATTGTTAATCACCCGTTGTAAATTGAAGCTTAACTATGTTGGGAGAAACAGGCACCCGCAAAGCCACTTATGCAATACAAGTTGCATGTCAAGCGTGGAGCAAGTCTCATGAATGATGTCATGTAAGGTTATCCCGGGCCGTTTCATCCCACCATCCCCGCAAGATGCAAAGTACACAAGAAGTAATCAACAACAAAAGCATCAACGCCCACAATGACCATTGTGTTCTACTCGTGCAATAGATCTACATGTAGACACGGCTCTGATACCACTATAGGGGTTCGTAGCATGGAAAACAAAAAATTCTACCGCATGCACACAAACAAGACAAGATCTATCTACTAGATTGTAGCAACGAGTCAATTAGAGTACTCACCCTCGAAGATTCCAAAGCGGTTAACGAGAGCAGATTCTCGTGGGTGATGTAGTCGTACACTTGTCGATCTCAAGATCGCGTAGACGATCCTTCCGGCGCTGCGTTCCGGCAGCGCTTCCGCAGTCGGTCACACGTTCGGTACTCAATGAAGACCTTCCTCTCCCTTGTTCCACCAGGCAGCGGAGGTTGTAGTTCTCCCCTCGCAATTCCGGCAGCACGACAACGTGCGGTCGGAAGTAGAGGGAAGATCCCGCAGGGCTTCGCTTAAGCCGGTGCGAGTTATGGTGGATCTAGGTTTTTCCGGAGATCTAGGTTTAGAAGGCCGGAGAGGAGGAGGAGGTGTCGGCGGCGACTAGGGCGACGACGACCAACCGGCGGCGGCGGCACGGCGGCGCTGGGCGACGGCGGCGCATGGGGTGGGGAGGGCTGGCTCTTGTTGTTTATGGGGCAGCCCTCCCCCTCTATTTATGAGAGGGGTTAACCCTCCCCCTCTATTTATGAGAGGGGGCAGCCTTGGGAGAGGGGAGTTTGAATCCATACCCAAACCCAAGTTGGATAGAAGGAAGGACTCTTTCCTTCTTCCACTAGGAAACTATTGTTCTAGTTTGACTTTTCAAACCTCCCTTTTGACTTTCAATTTAGAGATTTAATTCTCTCTCGCAAATGCCCAACCAAGTGACCTAGGACATGATCCAATCATTCCACTTACTCATGACACATTGCCCCTTCCGGTCCGGTGAACCTTCTAGAACCTTCTAGAACCTCTCCGATGAAAACATCGAAATCATTCCTGAACTCCGGAATCGGACTTTCCTTATATGAATCTTATTCTCCGGACCATTCCGGATCTCCTCATGATATCCCGGATCCCATCCGAGACTCCGAACAACATTTGGTTCCCCTACTTACATTCCATATCTACTAAACAACATCGAATCCTTAAGTGTGTCTCCCTACGATTCATGAATTATGCGGACATGACCGAGACACCTCCGATCAATAACCAATAGTGGAATCTGGAAATTCATATGGCTCCCACATATTTCTATGATTACTTTGCGATCGAATGAACCACTTACATACGATGCCAATTTCCCTTTGTCTCGCGATAGTTTACTTATTCGTGGTTTGATCGTCGGTATCTCTGCATACCTAGTTCAACCTCGTTACCGATAAGTACTCTTTTCTCATTCCCGTGATATGTGATCCCTTGTGAGCCAGTCACATGCTTGAAAGCTAATTGGATGACATTCCACCGAGAGGGCCCAGAGTATATCTATCCGTCATATGGATGGACAAATCCCACTCTTGATCCATGTGCCTCAACACATACTTTCCGAACACTCAATGCCACCCTTATAGCCACCCAGTTACGGTGTGGTGTTTGATGTCATCAAAGCATCCTTCCGGTGATGGTGATTAGCATGATCTCATGGTCGAAGGAATTAGGTTACTATGTATCAGAAAGCTTATAGAAAACGAACTATTGAAATGACTTGATCTTTATGATACGCTTATCTATAGGAGTATTTACATCACACCATTCTCCTAATGATATGATCTTGTTGTTAACAACATCTCAATGTTCATGATCAGGAAACCACGATCATCCATTAACCAACAAGCTAGTATTACAAAGAGGCTTTACTAGGGACTCTAATTTAGTTTACAAATCACACAAGTATTAATGTTTCCGGTTAATACTATTATAGCATGAATGTAAACATTTATCATAAACACAAAGATATAATAATAACCACTTTTATTATTGTCTCTAGGGCATATCTCCAACACTAAGGCAACAACAGACCACCAACTAGAGTAGGAACTAATTTTTTTGTGCTTTTGAATAAGGCAAGCAAACCAAACTAGACTAATTTTTATGGGTTTTTTGAAAAGAGGCAAACAAAACCAAGCAAAAGAAACAAAGAAAACTAAAAACAAAGTAAAGAGGAAGGAAGTGAAGACTCCCCTAGTGAAGACGTCCTTAGCCTCCCCGGCAACGGTGCCAGAAAATAGCTTGATGGTGCCCAGTACTTGGCGTGGGACGCTTCGTTGGAAACCCCAAGAGCAAGGTATGAAGCAGCACAACAGCAAGTTTCCCTTAGTAAGAAATCGAGGTTATCGAACCAGTAGGAGGAAGGAAACGTCACACAGGTGTTGCAAGCAACGCGGAGACCTGCACAACACAAACTCAAGACTTTGCCCCAACGAATCAGTGAGGTTGTCAAGCTCACCGGTTTGCTGTAACAAAGGATTAAAAGTATGGTGTGGAAGATAATGGTTTGCAGCAAGTAAACAGTTAACAGTGGAAGATGTATCAATGGTAAAGATTGGACCGGGGTCCATAGTTCACTAGAGGTGCTCTCCTTAGAAAAACAACATGGCATGAAGGGTAAACAAATTACAGCGGGGCAATTGACAGGAACTGAGCAAGGCATAACAATGCAATTACTAGTCAGAAAGATCCTGTGAGGCTGATTGGCAATACAACAATATACTTAGACCGCCATCCAACTGCATCTATGACTAGAAGTCCACCTTGAGGTTATCATCCGACCCCCCTCCAGTATTAAGTTGCAAGCAACAGACAACTGCTTTAAGCAAAGTGTGTAAGGTAAACAGTCCACATGTTCCATGAACAAGAGACCGTTGTTTTCTCCCTAGTAGCAACAACACATCTACAACCGAAGATATTATTGCCACTTCCCTTGGAAACTAGAGGCATGAACCCACTATCGAGCATAAATACCCCCTCTTGGAGTCACTAGCAACTACTTGGCCAAGATAGCTACTTACAACGGACAACATGCAAGATCACAAACAACACATACATGATAGAATCATAAAGATAAAACCATTAATCAAACCAACATAATAATCTCAATATCCATCAGATCCCCGCAAACACAACATGCATGATTACAAATAGATTAGATCTTGATCATGAACGGAGCTCACAATATCTATACATGAAAGCACAAAGGAGGAGATACAACCATCTAGCTACTACATGGACCCATAGTCCAAGGTGGAACTACTCACGCATCATACCGGAGAGAAGGCCTCCGGGACAATCTCCCCTCCGGCAGGGTGCCGGGAAGAACTTCAGATCCCCCCGATCTAGGGATGATGGTGGCGGCGGCTACAGACGGTTTCGTGGATTTTTTATCGGGTACTCATGGTTTCTGCGTCGGGGTCTTCTTTTAGGCAAAGGGGCGATATCGGGAGGCGGCCAGGGCCACCAAACCCTAGCCAGGTGCAAGCCCACCTACCCCCGCGCCTGGGGTGGGTCTGTCCCCCTAGCTGGCCCCTCTGGCTCTCCTCTGGACTTCTTGTTCCCCACGGAAAGTAATTGACTATGTCCTTTGTCCCGTCCAATTCCTAGAATATTTCTTTACTAACTTTTCTGAAACAAAAAACAGCAGAAAACAGGCATCTGGCACTGTTGCAACTTGTTAATAGGTTAGTACCAAAAAACATGTAAAAAGAACCTCAAAGTGTGGACAAGTAAAGCAAAGTAGATACAAAACAAGCATGGAGCATCAAAAATTATAGATACGTTTCCAACGTATCAAGGCTCTACGAAGAGCCTGGTCCACGTCCCCGGAGATAAACTCAGAGCCGAAGGAACGATTAGGCCTCGCAGGCTTCATGGCGAGAGGCATGCCGTAGGGAACTCGCTAGTGGCACTCGCACGTCGATAGGGCCCAAAGACACCGACTCTCTGAGAATTACCAGCACACCCCGGACAAGGATCCCATCTCTTCGAAAAATGACGCCTCCAGGAAGGTCACGGCATCCTAGAGGACGCCGCCGTCATCCAATCTGGCAAAGACAGATTTGGGTTTTCACCCTGGAGTGATGGGTGATGACCCACAAGTATAGGGGATCACAACAGTCTTCGAGGGTAGTATAACCCAATTTATTGATTCGACACAAGGGGAGACAAAGGATACTTGCAAGCCTTAACAACTGAGTTGTCAATTCAACTACACCTGGAAATAGTCTTGCTCACAATAGTTTATCAGTAGCAACAGTTTTGTAGTAGCAATAGCAAAGTAACAGCAGCAGTAAAACAAAGGCAATAGTAACAATAGTAGCAAACAATAGGATATGAGTGTGGTAGGCATAGGGATGGATGGACGGGCGTTGCATGGACAAGTCTAAACATGTAACTTCAAGATCTAAGGCATTTGCAGATAAATAAGATAAAGCATCCAAGTACTAAACAATCATAGGCATGTGTTCCATATATAGTCATACGTGCTCGCAATGAGAACTTGAACAACATCTTTTGTCCAGCCAGCCCGTTGCAGCGGGGCCTCAAGGGAATCTACTGGCAATTAAGATACTCCTTTTAATATAGCACCGTAGCAAAGCATTAACACTCCGTGAACACATGTGATCCTCACATCACAACCATCCCCTCCGGTTGTCCCAATTTCTATCACTTCGGGGCCTTTGGATCCGGACAATGATATGTGTACACAACTTGCAGATAATATCACAAACAACACAATCATCATGAATCAATAATAAGTTCAGATCTGAGATCATGGCACTTGGGCCCTAGTGACAAGCATTAAGCACAACAAGTTTCATGATACGTTGGAAACGTATCTATAATTTTTGATGTTCCATGCTTGTTTAGTATCTACTTTGCTTTGCTTTGTCTACACTTTGAGGTGTTTTATATGTTTTCTGGTACTAACCTATTAACAAGATGACACAGTGCGATTTGCTTGTTTTCTTCTGTTTTTGGTTCCAGAAAGGCAGAAAATCAATATGCTCGGAATTGGACGGGACGAAAGCCAAAGTCAATATTTTACCGCGGGGAACACAGAGCCAGAATACGAGACGGGGGAGAGCCACCAGGGGACCACACCCCCTGGTCACACAGGTGGGCCCAGACCATGCCTGAGGGGTGTGGCCGCCCTGGCGGCCCCCCTACCTCGCCTCTTCGCCCATAAGGACCCCCGATACAGAAACCCTAAGGCCCCGATCAATATTCCACGAAACAGTCAGTATCCGCCACCACCATCGTCCTAGATCGGGGGGATCTAAATCTCTTCCCAGCACCTTGCCGGAGGGATATCATCCCGGAGGCCTTCTTCTTCATCATGCCAGCCTTCGGTATGAAGTGTGAGTAGTTCCACCTTGGACTACGGGTCCATGTAGTAGCTAGATGGTTGTATCTCCTCCTTTGTTCTACCATGCTTAGATCTTGTGAGCTCCGTTCATGATCAAGATCATCTATTTGTAATCATGCATGTGGTGTTTGCGGGGATCGATGGATATTGAGATTACTATGTCAGATTGATTAATGGTTTTGTCTTATTGTTTCTATCATGTCTGTGTTGTTTGTGATCTTGCATGCTCTCCGTTTCTAGTAGCTATCTTGTCCAAGTAGATGCTAGTGACTCCAAGAGGGGGTATTTATGCTCAATAGTGGGTTCATGCCTCTATTTAATCTAAGGGAAGTGACAGAAATCTCTAAGGTTGTAGATGTGTTGTTGCCACTAGGGAGAAAAGAACTGTCTCTTGTTCATGGAACAAGTGGATTGTTTACCTTACACACTTTGCTTAAAGCAGATATCCGTTGCTTGCAACTTAATACCGTAGGGGGTTCAGAAGATAAACTGAAGGTGTATTACTAGTCATAGATGCAGTTGGATGGCGGTCTATGTATCTTCTTGTATCACCCAATCGAATCTCATAGGATCATGAATGTCTAGTATTGCATTGTTATGCCTTGTTCAGTCCTGTCAATTGCCATGTTGTAGTTTGTTTACCCAACATGCCATGTTTGTGTTGGAGATATGCCCAAGAGGCAATAATAAAGTGGTTATTATCATATCTTCATGCTTATGATAAATGTTTACATACCATGCTATAATTGTATTAACCGGAAACATTAATACTTGTGTGATTTGTAAACATAAAAGAGTCCCTAGTGAAGCCTCTCGTTAAACTAGCTTGTTGGTTAATATATTATCATGGTTTCCTGATCATGAACATAGAGATGTTATTAACAATAGGGTCATAGCATTAGGAGAATGATGTGATGGACATACTCCTATAGTTAAGCGTAGCATAAAGATCAAGTCATTTAATATAGTTCACTTGCTATAAGCTTTCTGATACATAGTAACCTAATTCCTTCGACCATGAGATCATGCTAATCACCATCACCGGAAGGATGCTTTGATGACATCAAATACCACACCGTAACTGGGTGGCTACAAAGGTGGCATTGAGTGTTTGGAAAGTATGTGCTGAGGCACATGGATCAAGATTGGGATTTGTCCATCCATATGAGGGATAGATATACTCTGGGCCCTCTCGGTGGAATGTCAACCAATTAGCTTGCAAGCATGTGAATGTCTCACAAGGGATCACATATCACGGGAACGAGAAAAGAGTACTTATTGGTAACATGGTTGAACTAGGTATGCAAAGATACCGACGATCAAACCTCGGATAAGTAAAGTATCGTGAGACAAAGGGAAATTGGCATCGTATATAAATGGTTCATTCGATCATGAAGTAATCATAGAAATATGTGGGAGCCATATGAATTTCCAGATTCCTCTATTGGTTATTGATCGGAGAAGAGTCTCGATCATGTCTGCATAATTCACGAACCGTAGGGATACACACTTAAGGATTCGATGTTGTTAGTAGATATGGAATGTGAGTAAAGAGACTGAATGTTGTTCGGAGTCTCGGATGGAATCTGGGATATCACGAGGAGATCCGGAATGGTCCGGAGAATAGGATTCATATAAGGAAATTCCAATTTCGGAGTTCAGGAATGATTCCGGTCTTTTCACCGGAATGTTCTAGAAGGGTCTAGAAGGTTCACCGATCCGGAAGGGGGAGGGTACATGGATGTGTGATGACAAAGTGTAATGGTTGCATCATGTCCTAGGTCACTTGGCAGGACACTTGGAAGAGAGAAATCAAACTCTAATTTGAAAGTCAAAAAGGAAGTTTGAAAAAGTCAAATCCCAACATGGTTTCCGAGTTAGGGAGGGTTTCTAAGTTAGGGAGGGTTTCCACCTGGGTTGGGAACACCCTTGGACGCCCCCCACCTATATAAGGAGGGGTAGGGGCGCACCCCAAGGTATCCCCCTTACCCTAGGCGCCCAAGAAACCCTAGGTTGGCCGCCGCGCCCTCTCTAGTTGCGACCAATCTAGATCTCCTCTAAACCGCTACCGACTAGCTAAACTCTACTTGCTAGCTACCTCTAAACCTCGGCCCTCTAAACCCTAGATCGCCGGGGCTCCCTCTACTCCACCATACTCGCTCCGGCTTAGGCGAAGCCCTGCGGGATCTCCCCTCTACTTCCGACACCACGCCGTCGTGCTGTCGGAATCGCGAGAAGAGAGCTACAACCTACGCTGCCTGCTGGAACAAGGGAGAGGAAGGTATTCATCGAGTACCATACGTGTGACCGACTGCGGGAGTGCTGCCGGAACGCGGCGCCGGAAGGATCGTCTATGCGATCTTGAGATCGGCAAGTGAACGACTACATCACCCACGATAATCTGTTCTCGTTAACCGCTTTGGATCTTCGAGGGTTAGTACTATATCAACTTGTTGCACCGATCTAGTAGATAGATCTTGGCTCGATCATAGATTAGATCTTGATTGTGTGTTCATGCGGTAGAAATTTTTTGTTTTCCATGATACGAACCTCTACAGTGGTATCAGAGTCGTGTCTACATGTAGATCTATTGCACGAGTAGAACACAATGGTCATTGTGGGCGGTGGTGCTTTTATTATCAATTGCTTCTTGTGTACTTTGCATATTGCGGTATGGTCGGATGAAGCGGCCCGGGCTAACCTTACATGACATCGTTCATGAGACTTGCTCCACGCTCATCATGCAACTTGTATTGCATAAGTGGCTTTGCGGGTGTCTGTCTCTCCCATCATAGTAAAGATTCAATTTACAACGGGCACTTGATAGTTTAAGCATCAACGTTGTGTTTCTTGTTCGTAAGTTAGAACGGCACTTATTAAAAGCCCCAAACCACGTAAAACATGCAAAGAAAATTAGAGGCGTCTAACTTTGTTTTGCAGGGGTGTGCTGTGATGTGATATGGCCATGATTGTGATTATATATGATGTATGCAATGTTCCTTATTGTAAGTCGGCAACCGGCAGGAGCCATATGGTTGTCTTTTAATTTCGTCTAGACCTGCGTGTCTATTATTCAAAGTAGTTGTAATAGTTGATGCTGGTGGACGACAACCATGGAGCGGCGCCATTTACCTTGACGCCACGCCGGTGATGATGGAGATCATGTTCGTGCTTGAAGATGGAGATCGGAAGAACAAGAAGAAAGGTCATATCATATCACATATTTTGAATTGCATGTGATGTTAATCCTTTTATGCATCTTGTATTGCTTAGTTCGCGACGGTAGCATTATAAGATGATCCCTCTCAAAAAAGATATCAAGTTATAGAGTGTTCTTCCTTAGTAGGCACCGTTACCAAATCTCGTTGTTTCGAAGCACCACGTGATGATCGGGTGTGTTAGATTCTGCGAGTGTATACAATGGGAGCAAGCCAGATTTTCTCATGCGGAAGCTAAGGTTTGATCTTGACGATCCTAGCATGCACAGACATGGTCTCGAAACACGGAATACCGAAAGGTAAAGCATGAGTCATATAGATGATATGATGAACATGATGATTGTTCGCCTTTGAAACTATATCATGTCACGTGATGATCGGACTTGGTGTAGTGAATTCGGTTCGTGTGATCACTAAAACAATGTGAGGGATATTGTTTTGAGTGGGAGTTCAATAGCAATATGATTAAAAGTTGAACACTATTTATCATAAATTAAATCAAAGTAAATTTGCATAGTTGTTGTAGTCATTGGCATTCGTTTACCACCTTGCACTTAGTTATAATTGAGATAATAGAACTATAGAATTCTGGTTACTTTACGAACTGGTATCGTATTGTTTTGAAGTATTAATCTAAAGTTTAAAAGTCCTATTGCAAACTTTCAGTAAGTTACGATTACTCCGTGAAGTTTAATAATTGGTATTAAATCAAGAGTGACAATTCCAGTGTTAGTATATAAGTATCATGTTTGTCTCCATGATTCTTGATATTCAAAAGATTGTTTTAATATCAAGGTTATGTAGGATCTGAAAGAGTTGTTTCAGAAACCATGATGTGTGGAAGATATTGTGGTATCTGAAATGATGTTTTGGTTGCAACATGAGAGAGTATAATATGGCAAAGCTTATGTTCTCATATTTGATGAGAATTTGAAAAAGTTTGGAGACGCTTGTCGTCCTAATCCTCCAAAAGGTTTTGAAGAGCAACATTATACTCGCGATTCACCGTTATAAGCTAAAAGTAGCTTGATCATGAATAGTTCCATGATAAGGGTGAATATTTGATAAAACGTTTACTACACTAAAAAATTACTAAAGAATGGAATTTGAAAGAACACCAATTATTTGATGATGGTGATCTACTTCAAAGTGCAAGTCCAAAGACATTGGTATTTAACTATACATGCTTTGGACTATGTGTCATGTGTATGGCTCCACTATTGATGTTGATAGATTCTTTCGAACAGAAAAGGAAATACTGAAAGAGAATCTCATAAATGTATGGTAGAAAAGAAAAGACTAGAATTGTTCATCTTAGGTATATAGAGGATATACATGTTATGGTTTTATTCTTTGCTTATTAAACAATGTGGTTCTTAAGTATTGGATACTGAATTTGTTGGTGTGAATCGTCATACGAAACAACACAATTCATGAACTAAAATGGCCTAAGTAACTAGCAAAAGAATATGTGATGATGTTCGTCGAGAACAAATAAAGGGTTGTTGTGTTGCTCGTTAACATCAAAGCTTGACTTCAAGATTTGTTTTATCTGGTATTATGAGAACAAAAGGATTGTTCAAATAATTACCGTAATCCATAAAAGATGGATGATTTACAAATCTCGTTGGATAAATCACATCCATAAAAATATTGCTAAAAATGTCGAAAGACAATTGATAAGAAAGATCACTTAGGAAGTGGCATCGTCGTTTAAATTATATTGGAAAGAAAACATGAAGAAACTCCATGTGGATGGAATTTTGGAGTCTTTTGATTTTTGATCAAATGACGCTTGTGAAATTTTCCTAGAGATAATTAAAACTCCGCTCATAGGCCAAAGGGAACGGATGACTAGCTTATTGGAACTTGTACATATTGTTGTATGAAGTCCATTATGTGTAGTCAAGAGCGATAGATTTCAACTTCATATGCTTTCTCCGAAAATATGAGTGAATATATGAATATTTACTTAATAAGGATGAAGTGTGAAACACTTGAAAAGTTTAAAGACTTTCAAGATGAAGTGCAAAATCAATGTAACAAGAAAATAAAGAATTTATGATAGGATCA
This sequence comes from Avena sativa, assembly GCA_916181665.1. NCBI lineage: Eukaryota > Viridiplantae > Streptophyta > Magnoliopsida > Poales > Poaceae > Avena > Avena sativa. Next base: position 395,638,644 of record OV702280.1, on the reverse strand, counting down.
TAAAGGAAGATATTTGAGTTATAAAGTTCAGCATAACACCTAAGATTTGAGGAATCGTTCCATGGATTTGCGTTTCCCGAAACACCATATGAGTATGGAATAATTGAGATATGCAATGAAACCTTGTTTGACATGGTAAGATCAAAGGTGTAATTGATAAAACTGCCATTATATTTTAAAGATTAAAGTTTTAGAGACTACCGTTTTTCACTAAAAAGATCTCCATCATAATCCGTTTAAATGACACCATATAAAGTTATGGTTTGGGATAAAACCCAAGTTGTCCTTTCTTAAACATTGGTACGCTATTCATAAGAAAGATGTTTGCAACCAAAATCAGATGAACATATCTTTGTATGTTATTTTGAATAATCGTTGAGTATTCCTCCATAACACCAAAGACAAAAATGTTTTTCGCTTAGAACGTCAAGTTTCTTTGAGAAAGGAATTTTCTATGAAAAGTTAAGTGGGAGGACAATAGAACTTTGATAAGGTTAAAGGAACCTTAGCTATACGTGCAAAGTTGCACAACTCTGAAAAGTGTTTCGGAGGCAGCAACAATGCTCATGGCTCACGTGCCTCAAAGGTTGTGGGCAGGGAGGTCTAAGTTCCTATTGAAACAAGTAGGTCGGGTAACCAATCAAATACCAAGATTTGAGAGTTAAATCATTATTTGATAATAATGATCCGACTACATGGAAAGAAGCGATGATGGGCCCTGACTCCGTCAAATGGTTTGAAGCCATAAAATCCGTGATAGTTCCATATACGAGAGATGAAGCTTTGAACTTGAAAGACCCTCTGAAAAGGTGCAAGACCTTACAGTCGTATTTGGATCTATAAAGAAATAGACATGGATGTTTCACATCTATGAAATTGTCGACATGTCGGGAAAGAGTTCACGACAATGTTCAAAGATTTGACTATGACAAGATCTGATCTTTCATTAAGCGATATTTAGTCTAGACGGATTAATGTCGCAACCACTACATATAATTTTGTTATGTGGTAGTTGAATAAACAAAACAAGTTCTTCTAATAGAATGGTTACCTAGGACGTGTGCATGACACGGTCCAAAGGGTTTTGTTAATTCAAAGGATGCTAAAAGAATATGCAAACTTCAATGGTTGAAGTAAGCATCGCGTAGTTGGAATCTTCACTATGATGAAACTGTTAAAAGAGTTTAATTTTATCGGAGACGATGAGGATGCTTGCATTTGCAAGAAATTAAGTTGGAGCGCTACGACATGTTTCTAATACATTATGTGGAAGACATATTGTTGATTGGAAATGATGTATCTTTTTATTGACACAGGTTAAGAATTTCATCTCGATGAAAGGCTTAGGAAGAACCTGAATATTTGGCATCAATGTCTATATGGATAAATTGAGACGCTAATATGGTTGTGCCAGAAGTACATAGATGATATATTGAATGAGTTCAATATAGAAACTACAAGAAAGGTTCTTGTTGCACAAGAAGGATTGAATAAAGATTCATGTATTTTTTTATACTTGATATATAAAATCACAAAGAGTACTTTATCAATCATGTTGTGATGTGTACAAATCCAGATATGTCATGCTCTAAATGTTATGAGCATATACCAGAATGATTCATAAGATGTGGACGATAGTAAAGATATTCTTATGATCTTTTAGAAGAACTAAGAATATATTATTTTGTAGAAGTGACAAATAGATGGTTAGTTCATTATAAAAGTATTACATTGATACTAGTTTTGTCACAAAGTACAAATTAAGTTTATCTCTATCTAAACTAAGGGTGGAACAATATGATGGAAAGTAAGTTCCATAATAGATTTGGATGAGTTCCAAAGTTAAGACATTGTGACAGATACTACAACAAATGGCTAAGTATATGACTGCTATAATAGCAGCAAAAGAGGGCATTTGGGTCAAGTAGTTTGTTATCAAAATAGGTGTAGTTCACAGCGGGATAGTACTATGAAGATATATTGTACGACAATATTATCAACATGTTTTAACCCCAAGGAACAAAAGGTCTCACGAAAGGACCAAATTTATACAAAGCCATCTCATTAGAGAATGAGTGATGCGTAGAGACGCAAAGACATGCAATTACACATGGACCTGAAAGTGTCGGATCCGGAGATCAGTTGACCACTAGAAATTGTGTAAATACAACACCGGAAAGCCATAGGTGTTGAAAGCACAAAGGTTTGAAACTATATTATTGACTCTAGTGCAAGTGGGAGACTGTTGGAGATATGCCCAAGAGGCAATAATAAAGTGGTTATTATCATATCTTCATGCTTATGATAAATGTTTACATACCATGCTATAATTGTATTAACCGGAAACATTAATACTTGTGTGATTTGTAAACATAAAAGAGTCCCTAGTAAAGCCTATTGTTAAACTAGCTTGTTGGTTAATATATGATCATGGTTTCCTGATCATGAACATAGAAATGTTATTAACAACAAGATCATATTATTAGGAGAATGATGTGATGGACATACTCCTATAGTTAAGCGTAGCATAAAGATCAAGTCATTTAATATAGTTCACTTGCTATAAGCTTTGTGATACATAGTAACGTAATTCCTTTGACCATGAGATCATGCTAATCACCATCACCGGAAGGATGCTTTGATGACATCAAATACCACACCGTAACTGGGTGGCTATAAAGGTGGCATTGAGTGTTTGGAAAGTATGTGTTGAGGCACATGGATCAAGATTGGGATTTGTCCATCCATATGACGGATAGATATACTCTGGGCCCTCTCGATGGAATGTCATCCAATTAGCTTGCAAGCATGTGAGTGTCTCACAAGGGATCACATATCACGGGAACGAGAAAAGAGTACTTATTGGTAACGAGGTTGAACTAGGTATGTAGAGATACCGACGATCAAACCTCAGATAAGTAAAGTATCGTGAGACAAAGGGACATTGGTATCGTATATAAATGGTTCATTCGATCACGAAGTAATCGTAGAAATATGTGGGAGCCATATGAATTTCCAGATTACTCTATTGGTTCTTGATCGGAGAAGAGTCTCGATCATGTCTGCATAATTCACGAACCGTAGGGATACACACTTAAGGATTCGATGTTGTTAGTAGATATGGAATGTGAGTAAAGAGACCGAAGTTGTTCGGAGTCTTGGATGGGATCCGGGATATCATGAGGAGATCCGGAATGGTCCGTATAATAGGATTCATATAAGGAAAGTCCAATTTCGGAGTTCGGGAATGATTCCGGTGTTTTCACCGGAATGTTCTAGAAGGGTCTAGAACATTCACCGATCCGGAAGGGGAAGGGTGCATGGATGTGTCATGACAAAGTGTAATGGTTGCATCATGTCCTAGGTCACTTGGCAGGACACTTGGAAGAGAGAAATCAAACTCTAATTTGAAAGTCAAAAAGGCAGTTTGAAAAAGTCAAATCCCAACATGGTTTCCGAGTTAGGGAGGGTTTCTGAGTTAGGGAGGGTTTCCACCTGGGTTGGGAACACCCTTGGACGCCCCCCACATATATAAGGAGAGGTATACCCCTTGTCCTAGGCACCCAAGAAACCCTAGGTTGGCCGCCGCCTCCCTCTCTAGTTGCGACCAATCTAGATCTCCTCTAAACCGCTACCGACTAGCTAAACTCTAGTTGCTAGCTACCTCTAAACCTCGGCCCTCTAAACCCTAGATCGCCAGGGCTCCCTCTACTCCACCATACTCGCTCCGGCTTAGGCGAAGCCCTGCGGGATCTCCCCTCTACTTCCGACACCACGCCATCGTGCTGCCGGAATCGCGAGGAGAGAGCTACAACCTCCGCTGCCTGCTGGAACAAGGGAGAGGAAGGTCTTCATCGAGTACCGTACGTGTGGCCGACTACGGGAGCACTGCCGGAACGCGGCGCCGGAAGGATCGTCTACGCGATCTTGAGATCGGCAAGTGAACGACTACATCACCCACGAGAATCTGCTCTCGTTAACCGCTTTGGATCTTTGGGGGGTTAGTACTTTATCAACTTGTTCCACCGATATAGTAGATAGATCTTGGCTTGATCATATATTAGATCTTGATTGTGTGTTCATGCGGTAGAATTTTTTTGTTTTCCATGCTACGAACGTCTACAGTTTGTTAATCTTAAGGCGAACACCTCTTGTGAACTATGGACCCCGATCCAATCCTTATCATCGATATATCTTCCACTGTTACTATTTACTTTCTGTAAACCACTATTACCTTCCACACCATACAGTTAATCCTTTGTTTTCAGCAAACCGGTGAGATTGACAACCTCATTGTTCATTGGGGCAAAGTCTTGAGTTTGTGTTGTGTAGGTTTTTATAGAGGTCCCAACCTGATAAGGTAGAGATCCCTGTGTTTACAATGCTAGTCCCTGGATCGAATAGCTAGCATCCACAATTTAAGATGTAATATTAAGAAACAAAGGTCATATTACAACTTATAACCAGAAATAAAATAATTCATTACACCTTACAACTCATTTGGCTATCTTATTACAATGCAGCAGATATAACTATATAGCATGGAGTCCTTCATCTTCATATGCCACAGGCAATCATGTTGGTTGTAGACTTGTAATCCCTACTCAACAAACTTCACTAACATCAAACAAAACCTGCAACATAATAAGTTATAGATACAAGGGTCAATACATTTGAATTGTTTTGGCAAGTGATTTTGTATTGACAAGGATAATCTATCATCTACATAAATATTTGGCTAAGTGGGGTTTTGGCTTGCCTTTGCATAAAACAAGTTTTCCCTATCCTTTGAAAAATACTTTTTTCTCTTTTCAAAACTTTTCATCACACAATGGCACACTGGATACACACCAGGTGCTTCCCTTGTTCACCCAACAAGTTTTTAACTTAGAGAAATTGGGATGAGGAGATCCTTGATTGCTTCAATGCCTTTGATGCTCAAATTGTCCATTGCCGGGGACACAGCTAAGTACTTAGGTTTTACTCTCTCGAGAGGTGGTGCACTTTCCCCACAAGACTCAACATGCATCGAGACGAGATCTTTCAGAAGCCTTCCCTTAGACCAAATGGACGTGTTCCATCCTATCATCACTACCACCTTCTGTCCATCTGGCTAAGTTATTGCCACCTATATGATCAAGGCAGAGCCCATATGCCATGTGGCTGCACTAGAAGCTTCTCAACACAAAACATCTCAAATCTCTTTGTTCCTGGGTGGCCATCCACAAGTGAGATACACAAGGTAAACCATAGAAATGGGCCTTGTGTAACCACTCAACACAAATCCATCCGAGCAAATCCACCCAGGTGTTTCATTACTTAGTTGTTTTATTTTTCAAAAACTTATTCATAGACTTTGTATAATTTCATAGCATGAATATTCCACCCTTGAAATATTTAAGCTAGGATAAGCATACTACCAAAACTTGTCTCTTGTCTAAGGAAGATTCCTACCAAGATATATTCTATAGGATCTACCATAGCATAGCAATATATATATAATTAGTCCTATCATGCATACTACAAAAATATCACTAATGCAATATTGAAAAGATAGGACTTTTGGTGACCAAGGTATCACTTGACTTTTTGGTAGAGAAACTAGGTACACTCCTTGATCTTGCAATTGTCACACTCTTCAAAATTCACTACAATTCAATCAAGCAAGGCACACATTTCAAAAATAGCATTTAAACAATTCACCACATAAAATAATGCAAACAAAGCAATGCATGCAAGCATGCAAAAGATTATTTTATTGAAAAAGTGGTTTCTAACAAGGTTCTAAACATTTCAAAACACCTACTGGTCATTTATAAAGTGGAAAAACCATTTAAAATCAAGTTAGTGAAAATAAGCCTTTTAAATCATTTTTGTTTTACTAGAAATGATTTTATTCAAATAAATAATTCCTTAATGTCACAAAATATATTTTTAAATTCTAATGTTAGTGTTCATGGTCAGAGGGTTCAAATCAAATCCATTTACAAAAGGTTTCACTCAAAAATCATTTTTAAAACAATTTTTATATCCAAAATAGTCCTAATAATGTTTTTGCAAAAACATCTAATTTTTCAGAAGCAAAATACTAAACCAAGGCCATAGTTGCAAATTTTACATTTTCCTGATTCCATTGATATAAAATTTGCAATTTTTGGACAAGCAGATCAAAAGTTATAGATTTTACAAGTTTAAACATTCCATAGAGCAAATTCTGTTTTAAAATCCATAGTCTGGCTACGTGTCATAATCTAATTGGCAGGTACTGTTTCATTTGGATTGAGACACATGTGCCGAAGGATCTAATTGAATCGCACGGTGCAGATCAGCTTGTACATGTTCGCTTAAGTGATCTGTCATAGCCACGAGATCTAAATCTAACGTTCCACAGCACCTTGACCAGGAACTGGCGGCGCTGGCTGGCGACGCGCGGTGGCGGCGCTCTGGCGATGGTGGTCCGGCGATCCTAGGGTGCAAGGGAGAGGAAAGAGGAGATCACCGGATTCGCAGGGGCGTGACGAAGCTCAACGTCGTCATTGGAAGGCCGGGGGCGCACAGGGTCATCGCCAATTTCTCGCCAGAGCTATCGTCGGCGTTGGGCATGCTCTGGTGTGGTCGTTGGCGACGCTACGAGGCACGAGAAAGCAAAAGTAATGTGGCGTTAGAAACGTGAGAGAGAGGCAAGTGTGAGAGCAACAATGCGAGGGAGAGGGGCGGTCTGAGTTTACCGGGAAAGCTCGTCGGAGATACGCTTGTCGTCGGGCACGCACAGACGGAGTCGTTGCTGAGAGTCTGGGGCTCGTGCAAGTGAACGAAGGATACTGGCAGGTGCGCACGATAGTGGCGTCTAGGTCTGAGTGAGCTAGGGGCAAGGGGATGACTGGGCTTGCCGGAATTATCGCGGAGGCTCGTCGGAGACACCGGAGGAGCGAGCTAAAATCTGCGCAACCTGGTGGCTCTCTGGCAGCCGGGTCTAAGGGGAAAGAGAGGGTAGAGGGAGGTGGTTAATCAAGCATGATCGTGGGGAGGATTTACGGGCGTAGTTACTCGAATTTACGAGGATTAAAACCTGGCAGAAACGGCAGAGGATAGAGGGGAACGGGTCAGCGTGGGTGGAGACGATGACTCTGAGCTGGCATGGGTCTAGGGCGTCAGTGGGTGTGCGGGTCGATGCGCGGGTGAGAAAGAACGGGCAGAGAGAGGTGGAGTCGGGTGGGCTGCGAGTTGGGCCTGGGTTGCTGGGGGTCTGTTTCTATTTTTTTCTTTTGATTTCTTTTTCCATTTTTATTTCCTCTTTTCATTTTATTCAAATGATTCAAACACTCATTTGATTTCAAACCTTTTCCAAACTTTCAGTAGGTTTTTATACTGTTTAATAGGGTGTTATTTAATCCAACTTGGAATAATCCAAATAATCCCTTATGATTTAATATTTAATTAAATTAGGCCTTTTATCTTTATTCAAATAAAATTTAATATGGTACAATCCCATATAATTTTTATTCAAATAAACTTTTATTATTTTATTTTTATTTGATTTAATTTTATTCAATTTGCTTATGGATTTGGCCAAGATTTAAATTGTCTTTTAAATAGTTTTCTTACTTATTTAATTCTTTCTTCATCTTATAGAAAATTCATATCTTTTTATTTATGGCTCCAAATTGAGTGAAATCAATTTCCATGGTTTTGTAATATTTTTGTTTACCATTTTTGATCATTTATTAATGTTTGTTGCTGAATTTTTATATGGAACAAAGCCATAGTCTTGGAGGGATTTGAAAATGATTCCTCTCATTAGGGTTTTTGTTTACTTTTCCAAATGCTTTAAATTCAAGATTCTTTCCATGCATGAATGCATTTGATATTTTGAATATTTTTGTTTGTTGATTTCTTATTCAAATTTTTGTAGGGTTTTGATGTTTCCATTTAGAGTCAAAAAGTTTCTTTTCACCCTAAATTTCAACAATTGCTTCTTTTGTTTGTTTATTTTTCACATTTCAAAATTTGGAGAATTTTTGTAGAGGTCCCAACCTTTAATAAGGTAGAGATCCCTGTGTTTACAATGCTAGTCCCTGGATCAATAGCTAGCATCCACAGTTAAGATATAATATCAAGAAACAAAGGTCATAATACAAGTTTATAACCAGGAATAAAATAATTCATTACATCTTACATAGCTCATTTGGCTATCTCATTACAATGCAGCAGAAATAACTATATCATGGAGTCCTTCATCTTCAAAGTGCCACAGGCAATCATGTTGGTTGTAGACTTGTAATCCTAAACAACACACTTCACTAACACCAAACAAACCTACAACATAATAAGTTACAGCCACAAGGGTCAATACATTTGAATTGTATTGGCAAGTGATACTATGGTAGTATAGTGGAGTCTATCATCTATATGCATTTGGCTAAGTGGAGCTTAGGCTTGCTTTGCTCAAAATAGATTTTCCTTATCATTTGAAAACACTAAGTTTTTGTTTGTCAAAATTACCCAAGGCATCTACCAATCCTTGATTGAAGATCCTTTAACCCTTGTTCAACCATAAGTTTTTAACTTAGAAATTGGGATGAGGATATTCTTGATAGCTTACATGTCTTGATGCTCAAATTGTCCATTTCCGGGGACACGGCTAAGTACTTAGATTTTACTCTCTCGAGAGGTGGTGCACTTTCCCCACAAGACTCGACATGCATCGAGACAAGATATTTTAGAAGCCTTCCCTTAGACCAAAATGGACGCGTTCCCAAACCTATCATTCTCTACCACCAACTGTCCATTTGGCTAAGTTATTGCAACCTATATGATCCAAGCAGATCCCATAATGCCAAGTGGCTGCACTTGAAGCTTCTCAACATTTGACATCTCAAATCTCTTTGTTCCTGGGTGGAATTCCACAAGTGTGATACACAAGGTTCACCAGTCCCCTGCTCTTGTGTAACCACTCAATATAAATCCATCCTTTCCATTCCACCCAGGTATTTCATTCACTTAGTAGTTTTATTAAACAAAAACATAAGTCAAAAGACTTAGCAAATTTCCATAGCATGTATATATAAACCACCCTTGTTTGCTACTAGCTAGGCTAAGCATGATAGTAGTAGGAATCTTAACTTAGGGAAAATTCTACTAAGGCATCAACTACTAGGATTTCCCATGGCATAGTTTATACTTAGTAAAAATTCCATGCAAGTCCTACTTAGAAATATCACTAATGCATAGTGAAAATAATGGGACAAAAGTATGAAGCACCACTTGCCTTTTTGGTAGAGAATATAAGTTTACTCCTTGATCTTGCAATAGTCACACTCTTCAAATTTCACTACAATTCAATCAAGGCACAAATTCAATCTACCATTCAAGCAATTCATCACATAGAATAATAAAAACAAAGAAATGCATGCAAGCATGCCAAAGATTGTTTTATTTGTAAAGTGGTTTCTAATAGGTTATAAACATTCTAAAACATCTATTGGTCATTTGTAAAAGTGGCAAAACCATTTTAAGTCAAGTTAGTGAAAATGGCCACTTTAAGTCATTTTTGTTTTGCTAGTTATGATTTAAATCAAAGTGATAATCTCTAGTGTTTGTAAAATATTTTTAAACACAACATGTTAGTGTTTTAATGTCAAGTGTTTAATATTAAAACCATTTCCAAAAGGTTTCATCTAAAAACCTTTTTTTAAATCAAAGCATTATTTTATTTTGTTGGAAATGCATTTAAACAAAGCAATAATTTTATAGGATTCACAAAATATATGTTTAAATCATAAAAATTGGTGTTTAGAGTCAGAGAGTTTAATTCCAACCATTTTCAAAAGGTTTTACTCAAAAAGGATTTTAAAACATATTCAACAATTTTATTTAGTTAGAAATGCTTTAATTCAAAGATTTATTCTTTAGCTTCACAAAATACACTTTTAAATCCACAAGTTGGTTTCTATGGTCAGTAGGTTCAAAACAAACCATTTACCAAAGATTTTACCTTAAAAATATTTCTAGAATAATTTTTATGTTCAAATTATGCCTACACAAGTTTCTGCAAAAACAACTAAGTTTACAAAGGCGAATTACTAAACAAAGTACATGGTTGGAAAGTATTTGTTTTTCTGATTCCATTGATATAAAATTTGTAAAATTTGGACGTGTAGATTTAAAGTTATGAATTTTACAAAATCAAACATTTAATAGATTCATTTCTGTTTTTAAAACAACACTCTGGCCACGTGGTGTGTTCTGATTGGTCCATACCATTTCGTTCGGATCAAGCAATGTGGACCGCAGGATTTAAAGGGCATCGCACGGATATGATTGAACGATACCTCTTCGATTAATGATTCTATCCTGACTCTACGATCTGGATCTAACGGACCTAAGCAACTGGTCATGAATTTGCGGCGCGAGCGACGGTGGGAGGCGGCGGCGCGCTCTGGAAGATGCGCTATGGCGACTCTAGGGAGTAAGGGGTGGGGAAGATTCTAACTGAGATCGTAGTAGCGCAGTGGTGCTCAAGGTGGTCACCGTTGGGCAGGGGGCGCACGGGAACGGAGAAGATTGCTCGCCGGAGTTCTTGTCTGCGTCGGGCTCCTCTGGTTGTCGTCGGGGGCGAGGTTGTGGTGCGAGTTAAGACAAACCAGGGGTGCAGTTAGATGCATGCGAGAGAGGGGGTTGTAGGAGTAGCAACCAGTGAGGAGGGGGCGGTCAGGTCTCACCGTGGAGGGTCGCCAGAGTGGAAGCAGACGACATCGATGCTCGGGTGTGGTCGTTGTCGAGCCTAGGGAACGCGCGCGGGCAGGGAAAGGTGTTGGGAAGATGCGCACGAGGTCGGCGAACAAGTCTGCGTGATCCAGGGCAAGGGGCGCGGTCTGGGCTCGCCAGAATTCGTCGGTGAGCTCGTCGGAGTCCGCAGCGGTGTGGTTCAAATTCAGAACAGTCATGGGGCAGAGAGGGAGCATCGATTGAGGGGAATGAGAGGGAAGAGGGCAACGCTTAAGAGGGCGTACTTACTGGAGAGAATTGATCCGTGGTTAACGCGAATTTAATCAGAGGAATCGGCGGCAGAAACGACTAGGGGAGAGGGTGTGGTCGTCGCTGTGGGGAAGAAGATGCCAACGTGGCGTGGGCCTGCGTTGTTAGTGAGGTGAGGTAGTCGTGCGTGGGGTCGAGCATTCAGTGACTGCGTGGGTGTGTTCTGTGGTGAGAAAACGCTTCGCTTTTGAGAGAGAGGGAGTAGGCTCGCTGGGCTTAGTGGGCTAGCTAGGTTGGGCTGGCTTCTTTCCCTTTTTTGTTCTGTTTCATTTTTCTTTTTTTGTTTTGAATTCAAATATTTATCAAACCCTTTTTAGTAAGTTTTATTTATTCAATAGGGTGTTAAATAATTCTTTTTTGAATTATTTTAATATGTTTTATTAATCATTTAAATTGGGTATTTCTCTTAATTCAAATAATATTCAATATGGTTTTAAATCCATTTAAATTTAAATTTTATTTAAATGATTCTTTTATTTCCTTAAAGTTAATTTAAATAACTTTTATTCCACTTGGGAAAATTCCATTTATTATTTTCCCATGATTTAATTAATCATTTTCATTAAGGATTTGTCTTTATTCAAATGGAATAGAATTTGGTTAATGCCATATTATTTTATTTGAATATTCTTTATCCTTTTATTTTATTTGGATTTGTATTATATTTATTCCATTTGCTTATGGAGTAGGCCAAGTTTTAATTTGGCTTTTAAAATATTCCTTATATATTTATTCCTTCACTTATCTTATAAAATCCATATCTTTCTATTTATAGATCCAAAATTGGTGATTCCAATTTGTATGATTTTATTTAATACTTGTTTATCCTTTTAAAACTCTTTAGGATTAGTTTGCTCACAATTTGGTATGGATTTTAGATAGGAGCTTTATTAGCTTTGGGAATTATTTCCTTTCAACTTATTAAATTCATAAGTTTTTATCCATGGTTCCAAATTGAATAGAATTAATTTCTATGGTTTTGTAATATTCTTATTTATCATTTTTGATCGTCTATAAATGTTTGTTGACAATTTTTTATATGGATCAAATCCATAGTCTTTGAGAGATCTTGAATATGATTTTCTTTCATTAGTGTTTTAGAGTTTTGGTTTATTTTCCCAAGTTTGAATTTCAAGATACATTCATTGATGAATGCATTTCACTTGATTTTAAATTTGTTGGATTCTATTTCTTCAAAGTTTGTTCCAGATGGGTTTTTGATGTTTAAATTTAGAAACAAAAGTTTCTTTTCACCCTAAATTTCAACAATTGTTTATTTTGTTTATTTATTTTTCACAGTACATAATTTGGAAAATTTTGGGATGTGACAGGCTACCACCCTTAAAAGAAATCACGTCCCGAGATTTGGGAAAGCTAGAGGTTACAAGTTGGCTTCAAAACAACTAGGTTACTACCACCCTTAAAAAGTTTTCCACTAGATTACATCTTGGCTTGCTTGGGATCTTGATGAATCTTCTCTGGACAAACATCTGCATGGTGTCCTTTGTTTCCACACTTGAAACATGTGACAAGGCTGAGATCCCTCATAGGCTTGCTTGTCTTGTACCTCATCTTTTCTAGGCAATTGCTTGCATAATGTCCTTGGTCACCACAATTGTAACATGTGACAAGGTTGAGTTCTTCACGTATCTTATGTGGACAAGTTGATATATAATGGCCTAGCTCTTTGCAGTTGTTGCACCACACTTGGCTAAATTCCTTATTCTTCTTATTCTTGGGTTTCTCCAAAGCTAGGAGTTCTTCTAGTTCATGCTCTTCATATCTCACCTCAAAGGTGGGAAAGTCTCCTCGGTTCCTTAATCGTTTCATTGGATAATACCTATGTTTCCTCTTTTGTCCATCAGGGTGGTTCGTAATGCATGGAGGTGCAAGATGAGATTTTCCTTTGTCTTCATCCTTCTTGGTAGAAGTTGTTTCCTCATGGGGTTTTCCATACTCTTGATGCATTCCACCTTGTTTCACTTGTTGAACAATAGGATAGATGGGTCATTGGATAGGCGCATGATTATTTCCTTCACATAGGAAACAAGTCACTTGAGATGTGGGGCATTGATTAGTTGGATGTTTCTCTTCACAATTAGGGCACTGATCTTCATGCTCTTTGGAAGTGTGATCCATGTCTCCACAAATATTGCAAGCTTGAGTTCCTTCTATAATATCATCCTTGACATCATTGTTGTCACAATCTCCTTGGGAAAGATTGTCCTTCATGTTGATCATTTGAGTTGTCATCCCTTGCAACAATTGAGATTGGGTTTCCGAAAACTTTTGCAAGGTTGGTTCTAACTCATTGTTGTTGGCTAAAAACTGAGTTGTCACTTGAACATGTTAGTGTTTTAAGGTCAAGTGTTTAATATTAAAACCATTTGCAAAAGGTTTCATCTAAAAACCTTTTTTTTAATCAAAGCATTATTTTATTTTGTTGGAAATGCATTTAAACAAAGCAATAATTTTATAGATTCACCAAATATATTTTTAAATCATAAAACTTGGTGTTTAGGGTCAGAGAGTTTAATTCCATCCATTTTCAAAAGGTTTTACTCAAAAAGCATTTTAAAACATATTCAACAATTTTATTTAGTTAGAAATGCTTTAATTCAAAGATTTATTCAGTAGGTTCAAAACAAACCATTTACCAAAGATTTTACCTTAAAAATATTTCTAGAATAATTTTTATGTTCAAATTATGCCTACACAAGTTTCTGCAAAAACAACTAAGTTTACAAAGGCGAATTACTAAACAAAGTACATGGTTGGAAAGTATTTGTTTTTCTGATTCCATTGATATAAAATTTGTAAAATTTGGACGTGTAGATTTAAAGTTATGAATTTTACAAAATCAAATATCTAATAGATTCATTTCTGTTTTTAAAACAACACTCTGGCCACGTGGTGTGTTCTGATTAGTCCATACCGTTTCGTTCGGATAAAGCAATGTGGAGCGCAGGATTTAAAGGGCATCGCACGGATCTGATTGAACGATACCTCTTCAATTAATGATTCTATCCTGACTCTACGATCTGGATCTAACGGCCCTAAGCAACTGGTCATGAACTGGCGGCGCGTGCGACGGTGGGCAGCGGCGGCACGCTCTGGTAGATGCACTACGACAACTCTAGGGAGTAAGGGGGTGGGGAAGATGCTTACCGAGATTGCAGTGGTACGGTGGTGCTCAAGTTGGTCACTGTTGGGCAGGGGGCGCACGGGAACAGAGAGGATTGCTCGTCGGAGTTCTTGTCTGCGTCGGGCTCCTCTGGTCGTCATCGGGGTGAGGCTATGGTGTGAGTTAAGATAAAGCAGGGGTGCAGTTAGATGCGTGCGAGAGAGGGGGTTGTAGGAGTAGCAACCAGTGAGGAGGGGCGGTCAGGTCTCATCGTGGGGGGTCGCCGAAGTGGAAGCAGACGATGGTGGTGCTCGAGTGTGGTTGTTGTCGAGCCTAGGGAACGCGCGTGGGTAGGGAAAGGTGTTGGGCAGATGTGCACAAGGTCGGCGAACAAGTCTGTGTGATCCAGGGCAAGGGGCGCGGTCTGGGCTCGCCGGAATTCGTCGGTGAGCTCGTCGGAGTCCGCGGCGGTGTGGTTCAAATTCAGAATAGCCCTGGGGCAGAGAGGGAGCAGCGATTGAGGGGAATGAGAGGGAAGAGGGGAACGCTTAAGAGGGTGTACTTACTGGAGAGAATTGATCAGTGGTTAACGCGAATTTAATCAGAGGAATCGGTGGCAGAAACGGCTGGGGGAGAGGGCGTGGTCGTCGCTGTGGGGAAGAAGATGCCAACGTGGCATGGGCCTGCGTTGTTAGTGAGGTGAGGCAGTCATGCGTGGGGTCGAGCGTTCAGTGACTGCGTGGGTGTGTTCTGTGGTGAGAAAACGCTTCGCGTTTGAGAGAGAGGGAGTGGGCTCGCTTGGCTTACTGGGCTAGCTGGGTTAGGCTGGCTTCTTTCCTTTTTTTTTGTTCTGTTTCATTTTTCTTTTTCTGTTTTGAATTCAAATATTTATCAAACCCTTTTTAGTAAGTTTTATTTATTCAATAGGGTGTTAACTATTCTTTTTGAATTATTTTAATATGTTTTATTAATCATTTAAATTGGGTATTTCCCTTAATTCAAATAATATTCAATATGGTTTTAAATCCATTTAAATTTATTTAAATGATTCTTTTATTTCCTTAAAGTTAATTTAAATAACTTTTATTCCACTTGGAAAATTCCATTTATTATTTTCCCATGATTTAATTAATCATTTTCATTAAGGATTTGTCTTTATTCAAATGGAATAGAATTTGGTTAATGCCATATTATTTTATTTGAATATTCTTTATCCTTTTATTTTATTTGGATTTGGATTGTATTTATTACATTTGCTTATGGAGTAGGACAATTTTTAATTTGGCTTTTAAAATATTCCTTATATATTTATTCCTTCACTTATCTTATAAAATCCATATCTTTTTATTTATAGATCCAAAATTGGTGATTCCAATTTGTATATTTTTATTTAATATTTTTTATCCTTTTAAAACTCTTTAGGATTAGTTTGGTCACAATTTGGTATGGATTTTATATAGGAGATTTATTATCTTTGGGAATTATTTCCTTTCAACTTATTAAATTCATAAGTTTTTATCCATGGTTCCAAATTGAATAGAATTAATTTCTATGGTTTTGTAATATTCTTATTTATCATTTTTGATCATCTATAAATGTTTGTTGACAACTTTTTATATGGATCAAATCCATAGTCTTTGAGAGATCTTGAATATGATTTTCTTTCATTAGGGTTTTAGAGTTTTGGTTTATTTTCTCAAGTTTGAATTTCAAGATACATTCATTGATGAATGCATTTCACTTGATTTGAAATTTGTTGGATTCTATTTCTTCAAAGTTTGTTCCAGATGGGTTTTTGATGTTTAAATTTAGAAACAAAAGTTTGTTTTACCCTAAATTTCAACAATTATTTATTTTGTTTATTTATTTTTCACATTACATAATTTGGACAATTTTGGGATGTGACAGACTACCACCCTTAAAAGGAATCTCGTCCTGAGATTCGGGAAGGCTAGAGGTTAAAAGTTGGCTTCAAGACAACTAGGGTACTACCACCCTTAAAAGATTTTTAACTAGATTACATCTTGGCTTACTTGGTGTCTTGATGTAACTTCTCTGGACAGTTGTTTGCATAGTGTCCCTTATTTTCACACTTGAAACTGGTGACAAAGTTGAGATCTTTCACAGGCTTGCTTGTGTTGTTCTTATTATTTTTTGGACAATGTGATGCATAATGGCCTAGCTCTTTGTATTTGTGGCACATCACTTGGCTAATGTCTTCTTTTATCTTTGGTATCACTACCTCTTGTTTGTTTCCTTGGCCCTTCTTATTTTCTGGGCATTCATTAGCATAGTGTCCCATATCTTTGCAATTGTAACATTGCACCTGGCTAAAGTCTTGCTTGCTGGGGTTGGGGCGTTTCTTCTTGTTCTTGGATTTCTCCAATGCTAGGAGTTCTCTTAGTTCATGCTCTTCACACTTCACCTCAAAGGTGGGAAAACTTCCTCGGTTCTTTGAACGGTTCCTAGGATAACGTCCATGTTTCTGCTTTTGTCCACCATAGTGAGTTACAATGTATGGAGGTGCATACTGAGGTTTGACTTTGTCTTCATCATTCTTGGTGGAAGTTGTTCCTTCATGGAGGTTTCCAAACACTTGATGCATTCCATCTTGTTTTATCTATTGAACTATAGGATAGATGAGGCAATGTATAGGCACATGATCATTTCCTTCACATAGGAAACATGAAACTTGAGATGTGGGGCATTGTCTAGTTGGATGTTTCTCTTCACAATTAGGGCATTGGTCCTTATGTTCTTTATAAGTGTGTCCTATATCTCCACAGATTTTGCAAGCTTGAGTTCCTTCTATAATATCATCCTTGATATCATTGTTGTCACAATATCCTTGGGAAAGGTTGCTTCTCATGTTGATCATCTGATTGGTCATCCTTTGCAACAATTGGTATTCCAAGAACTTTAGCATGGTTGGGTCTAACTCAATGTTGTTGGCTAAAAGCTGGGTTGTAACTTGATTCAACTGGGCTTGGGTTGCTAGTAGTTGTTATCTCATGTGCATCTCTTGGTTGTTGTTACCATCCTTGATGTTGGAGTCTCTTGGAGAAGTCATATGTTTGAGTTGGATTGGGATTAGATTAGGCAAAAGATTTCTAGAGGAAGAATTCTACTCACACACAACAATTCATACAAGCAATGTGCAAGCAATCACAATCATGCATTCCAATCAAACAACAAGATTCAAGCATATTTTTAGGCAACAAAATATTTTTGCTACACCACATAAGTTGGCGTGATCAATAAATCGATTTAAACTAAACACTAGTGTGGTGGTCCAACTATTGGGTTCACATGAGATCATTCCATTCTTCTTAGTTGTTTCTTCATGAATAAGATCATGGTATCCTTGGAAAAATTCTTGCATTCTGTTCACAAGCTTCAAAGGTGATGATGGTTCCTTCTAAGTTGTGTTTCCTTAGTCTTCCAAGTCTTGAGTATTATTCTTGTCTCACTTGTAGTCCTTAGTGATGTCCAAATTGAAGTCCTTGGTGATATTGTAGTTGAAGTCATTGGTGATGGTGAAGTCCTTGCTCATGTTGAAGTTTTTGTCCATCAAGTTGGAAAAGAAGAGAAGTAGAATTAAATCAAAATGTTGAGGAAAGAGTTTACAAGATTGTTTTTAAATAAGTTTTAACAAATACAACTCTTATTTTTCTAAGGGTGTTTTGTCCAATCCTAGGGTCACAATCCTACAGGCAACACAGTGCTCTGATACCATCTGTAGAGGTCCCAACCTGATAAGGTAGAGATCCCTGTGTTTACAATGCTAGTCCCTGGATCAAATAGCTAGCATCCACAGTTTAAGATGTAATATCAAGAAACAAAGGTCATATTACAACTTATAATCAGGAATAAAATTATTCATTACACCTTACAACTCATTTGGCTATCTTATTACAATGCAACAGATATAACTATATAGCATGGAGTCCTTCATCTTCATATGCCACATGCAATCATGTTGGTTGTAGACTTGTAATCCCTACTCAACAAACTTCACTAACATCAAACAAAACCTGCAACATAATAAGTTACAGCCACAAGGGTCAATACATTTGAATTGTATTGGCAAGTGATTTTATATTGACATGGAGAATCTATCATCTATATGAATATTTGGCTAAGTGGGGTTTTGGCTTGCCTTTGCATAAAACAAGTTTTCCCTATCCTTTGAAAAATAGTTTTTTCTCTTTTCAAAACTTTTCATCACACAATGGCACACTGGATACACACCAGGTGCTTCCCTTGTTCACCCAACAAGTTTTTAACTTAGAGAAATTGGGATGAGGATATCCTTGATTGCTTCGATGCCTTTGATGCTCAAATTGTCCATTGCCGGGGACACGGCTAAGTACTTAGGTTTTACTCTCTCGAGAGGTGGTGCACTTTCCCCACAAGACTCGACATGCATCGAGACGAGATCTTTCAGAAGCCTTCCCTTAGACCAAATGGACGCGTTCCATCCTATCATCACTACCACCTTCTGTCCATCTGGCTAAGTTATTGCAACCTATATGATCAAGGCAGAGCCCATATGCCATGTGGCTGCACTGGAAGCTTCTCAACACAAAACATATCAAATCTCTTTGTTCCTAGGTGGACATCCACAAGTGAGATACACAAGGTAAACCATAGAAATGGGCCTTGTGTAAACACTCAACACAAATCCATCCGAGCAATTACCATTCCACCTAGGTGTTTCATTCACTTAGTTGTTTTATTAATCAAAAACTTAGTAATAGACTTTGTATAATATCATAGCATGAATATTCCACCCTTGAAATCTTTTAACTAGGCTAAGCATACTAGCAAAACTTGTCTCTTGTCTAAGGAAGATTCCTACCAAGATATATTCTATAGGATCTACCATAGCATAGCAATATATATAAAATTAGTCCTATCATGCATACTACAAAAATATCACTAATGCAATATTGAAAAGATAGGACTTTTGGTGACCAAGGTATCACTTGACTTTTTGGTAGAGAAACTAGGTACACTCCTTGATCTTGCAATTGTCACACTCTTCAAAATTCACTACAATTCAATCAAGCAAGGCACACATTTCAAAAATAGCATTTAAACAATTCACCACATAAAATAATGCAAACAAAGCAATGCATGCAAGCATGCAAAAGATTATTTTATTGAAAAAGTGGTTTCTAACAAGGTTCTAAACATTTCAAAACACCTACTGGTCATTTATAAAGTGGAAAAACCATTTAAAATCAAGTTAGTGAAAATAAGCCTTTTAAATCATTTTTGTTTTACTAGAAATGATTTTATTCAAATAAATAATTCCTTAATGTCACAAAATATATTTTTAAATTCTAATGTTAGTGTTCATGGTCAGAGGGTTCAAATCAAATCCATTTACAAAAGGTTTCACTCAAAAATCATTTTTAAAACAATTTTTATATCCAAAATAGTCCTAATAATGTTTTTGCAAAAACATCTAATTTTTCAGAAGCAAAATACTAAACTAAGGCCATAGTTGCAAAGTTTACATTTTCGTGATTCTATTTATATAAAATTTGCAATTTTTGGACAAGTAGATCAAAAGTTATAGATTTTACAAGTTTAAACATTCCATAGAACAAAATCTGTTTTTAAATCCACAGCCTGGCTACGTGTCATAATCTAATTGGTGGTACCGTTTCGTTTGGATTGATCCACATGGGCCACAGGATCTAATTGAATCGCACGGTGCAGATCAGCTTGTACATGTTCGCTTAAGTGATTTGTCACAACCATGAGATCTAAATCTAACGGTCCACAGCACCTTGACCAGGAACTGGCGGCGCTGGCTGGCGACGCGCGGCGGCGGCGCTCTGGCGACGGTGGTCCGGCGATCCTAGGTGCAAGGGAGAGGAAGGAGGGGCTCACCGGGTTCACAGGGGTGTGACGAAGCTCAACATCGTCGTGGGAAGGCCAGGGGCGCACGGGGTCATCGCCAATTTCTCGCCGGAGCTATCGTCATTATCGGGCACGCTCTGGTGTGGTCGTTTGCGATGCTACGAGGCACGAGAAAGCAAAAGGAATGTGGTGTTAGACGCGTGAGAGAGAGGAGAGTGTGAGAGCAAAAACGCGAGGGATAGGGGCGGTCTGAGTTTACCGGGAAAGCTCGTCGGAGATGCGCTTGTCGTCGGGCACGCACGGACGAAGTCGTTGCTGAGCGTATGGGGCTCGCGCAAACGAACGAAGGATACTGGAAGGTGCGCATGAAAGTGGCGGCTAGGTCTGAGTTAGCTAGAGGGGGCAAGGGGATGACTGGGCTCGCCGGAATTGTCGCGGAGGCTCGTCGGAGACAGCGGAGGAGCAAGCTAAAATCTACGCAGCCTGGTGGCTCTCTGGCAGCGGGGTCTGATACGTCCAATTTGCATCACCATTATATATCATAATTTGCCTCTATTCATTGATATATATATCTTATTATGAGGTATTACTTATGTCTTTTCCACTGTTTATGCATGTTGGATGATTCTTGGAGGATGAACTGCCGGATTCTGGATTCTGATGGAAAAGCTGATGGAAAAGGAGGCGTTTTGATGCAATTCACGAAGATCAGAAAAATACCAGAAAAATATGGGAAAATATTATTTTTCCAGAAGATTGAGGAAACGGAAGGAGGAGCGAAGAAGGGCCGCAGGGGTCCCACACCCCCTAGGCACGGGCCCACCTGACCCCGCGCCTAGGGCAGGTGTGGCCCACCTGCCCGGCTCCCGACTCCGCCCCTTCGCCTGGTAATAGTGAATGTACCAGGTGAATGAAATGGGGATAAGTGATTGTGATACTACTTATTCATACGTGAGTAGGCAAGCAACCCATATACTGACTAGGAGTCCTCTTGGTAGATTCTTCCCAATCCCAATGATACATATGTCCGTTACCATAGTAATGGTCAGCATATTAATTAAGGTCTTTCAACCAGATCAAGGCTTTAGGCTTGGAGTATCCTTGTTATCCTCGAGTAGTACTAGCTCCTCTTTGATATTGGTTGTGTCAGGGGGACGCTGATTCGCTAGTAAACAAGTTCATACCTATGAGATCTCGGGATCATGTTATTTGGGCCCTTAAATTGGACAACAAGCATTAGGCAAACATAGATATTCATTATCACAATATAAAAGCTCAATTGGGTATTTTGCTAATTTAGGGATTTGTTCCGTCAGATAAATTCAAGAAACTTAAAAAGGAGCATGGCATCTTGGCAGAGACTTGCCAGCAATATGAAACCAACATCTTCGGTAACTTTCTTCTGTCTTTCTCAATTTATGTAAGTTGGATCTTGTGTGTTGCTTTAATACTCATGGCCTTTGAATCTCATGGAACTGCAGCTCCCATTATTTTGAAAATTTTGGGTGAAGGTGCTCCGGATTCAAAAAGTTGCATGATTCTTGCCGGAAACTTCATCAACACCGCAATCACGCAGTCCAAAGAGATTTCCAATCCCCTCAATATCACGATCAAGGCAGTTGATTCTACCACCAAATATGCGGAAATCCTTCGTCGAGCCCCCGAGAAGATAAAAATATGGAAGGCCTCTTCTATTCGAGCAGGAGCCAAGATGGCACTGTCCCTGGTAAAGGCGCACTACGACGACACTGAGACAAAACTAGCGAATATTGGAGGGGGAACTCCGCCGCCTCCGCCGGAGGGATCTCTACCTTCTCCAACATCTCCAACATCATCACCATGATGAAGAGGGAGTAGTCCACCTCTGTACTATTGGTTTGTGGGCAGTAGCTTGATCTATTTCTCTCTTGTGCTATCATAGATCTAGTTCCTATGAGCTACCCAACATGACTATGGTCATATATGTAATCCATATGTGGTAGATCTTTATTCTATGATTTGATATATGAGATTGGAACCTATTTATGTGTAAGATATATTGATAGATACAAATCATGTACCCCATTCTTAATTACTTGTTTTAATCCAACTTGTATGCAAGAGCATGTGTGGGGGAAAGTGTGTATTAGATGGAGTAACATGGTTGTAGTGATTGAATAATGACAACAAATTCAAGATCTACTATGATTTTTACCTTTCTTTTGTTACCTCACTAGGGATTAAGTGAATTCATGTACTATAATTATCTCGTGAAACCTTGATAATCTTGTTTGGTTAAGGTAGAATATTTGATATTCAAACACCATGTCAAAGTACTTAAGGCTATGCTATGTTAATTTTTAATTCTAGATTGGTTGGAGTTTTTCCTTTCTAGAGGAGTATCAGAGAGATGTGTTGTATCATATCTATGTTAGGACGTGATGCCCATATAAATGCTTATCAAACACATATTGAAATTTCACCAATATTATCTTGATGATGAATTTTTTTATGTCCACTTCAACTTAAAAGAGAATAGACAAGTGGACCCATGAACCCCGGTCCAACTTTTATCATAAGAAACAAATTTCCAACACCATTATATCATTTATATTTTTATGAAATTTAATATTTAGAAAGTACAAAAATACTTTATTTACTTGCAAACACAAACAAAACATAAAAACAACTATCGTATCATTGAATTTACTTTGCTTGCCTAGTTATAAATTGTTTTAATTTATTTATTTATAAGTGTATTTAAGTTTTACTAATACGAAACCGTGTGCTTGGCAACCACACAGTGGAGTTGGGGACACAAGGCAAAAAAAATGTTTTGTAGGTTGTTTGAAGAGGAGAAGAAAAAGATACTCTTCGCCAATTCCACGAGAGTTCGATATAAATCCTCGAGTCACCCTTGTGGCGAAAAGATGCTTGCTCAATAATTCTAAAATATTAGGATTACAAAAATCCGGAGGGTCTGAATACATGCGGAGAACCCGAATAATTTGTTACAATAGAGAAGGTTATTCTTATGGGTCGCCTCCTATAGAATCCACCCTTCCATTCAATATCGAGAAATCCCCCACAGGTCGGCTTCCTATCTTCCAGACGCCTGCATTGACGATGCCGACACCCCCCACCCCCTCCCCCGCGACAAGATATATGGCAACATGCCATATTTGCAACTCACTATAAGGAAAGAATCTTGTCAACTGGCTTACTATTCAGTGTTCATCTCGTACCTGGTTATTTCGAGAAATCAGTGGTATATTCTCCAACACTCGTAAAATTTAAATTCATCTCATACTTTTCAGCATATTAAAATGGTTAATTTAAAGTGTGATTTTGGTGTACATACTGTCCCATTCAATGCAAGGGCACATTACAATGAGATCACATGAGATACGGTGCAATTCCGAGCTTGTAGGAGGACATACACGGTTGAAGTGCGAAAAGGGCCATCTGGGACTCGATTGGGAGGTGAAGGGTGGCGTCGGTTCATTGCTGATAACCATCTCACCGAAGATGGTCAATTGGTGTGCTTTTCCTTTCTAGGAGATAGACCAATGATAACTATCATCTATCTAAATGATGTTGGCGAAGAGGAAGAAGAGTAAGAAGATGAGGAACCGCCTATAGACCAGTTATCACCAATTATCTCCTAGAGATGCAAACTTATCGACGGTGAGAAAGATCACCTCCAACGAATCATCCCTCCAAGTAATTCCATCATTGGGATGCCATTTGTCACCCGCTTGGCAAAGACAAATGTCGACAGGCGCCTTATGGTAAGTATATCATGTCAACGAAGCTATACATATCGATCTACTTGTGATAATGGTGCGTGTAACATCGAGTCATCTTACCTTTGCATCGTAGAAATTACCTAAGGACATGGTTTATCATCTTCATATCCCTGAAGATGGCTTGGTTGGAGTACGCGTTGGAGCACGAGGTGGCATCAACACCGTCGAGTACAATATAGATTTTGACGGCCGCATCTCCTTCACCACTGACGGGTGAACTAGCTTCCTCCAAACCGAGCATCGTCTCCATATTGGACAAGCCATACTCATCACTGCGAGGTTGACCATCACGCGCAGGGACCTGCATATGATGTTCGTCATCGACATCATCAATGATTTGGCATCCCTACCAGACTCGGGCTCGTAGGAGTGATACTCGGAGGAGTACGTCGTGTGACCTTAATAATATTGTTTGCTAGATTATTGTCTAAACCACAACTTTGTCAATAGCTAGCTAGTTTCATCTCTATGTTTTGGACAGAATTCATCTTAATTATCCATTTAATGTCATATGATAAGTACTCTAGGCCGCCGGTCTCATCTTCCAAATATTTCGATCTTAATGGGCATCTTATCTCCCTTAATTACTTCCTTTGTGTGAAATTTGAATTAGTCCTTTTAAAATTCGAGACGGTTGTAATTTCTAGCCGCCCGAGGGAAGTACTTGGCGGTAAAATATGAAATTCGGATGTTGTTAGAGACGTTTCAATTCGCAGCCGTCTGAGGTTAGTACTTGGCGGCAAGATCTGAAAATATTTTGAAAAATATTTAAGATTCGTGCCATATTTTTTATTCCCCGCCCACTGAGGTTAGTACTTGACCCCCACTATCCACTACCGCCGCTACCGGCGCCCTCCACCATTGCCGCCTCTGTTCCCCTGCGGTGCGGACGCTCTCTCTCGCCTCCGAGGACCCCTTCGTCGTCCAGGCAGGTATGTGTGAAAACCAAACCCCCCAAAACCCTAATGTAGAGCTTTGATTTAGGAATTTTGTCATGGAATTTTCCATTTTTCTTGTTGAATTTAGGGTTCAGGTTCCCGAGCTGCAGAGACACGACAGCGGCGTCGGGAGAGCCTCCCCCAGCATCTGTCCCACCTCTTTACCCCTTGTATACATCTCAAAATCTGCAATTTTTTATCGATTCCTCACTGTTCGTTCAATATGGATTTAATTGTCACTTCATTAGTCTGCTTGCATCTTGTTTATTCGATGAATATCAAATTCTTTGGATGTGTATGCTTTTTATTAATGTACGATAACAAGAACTGTGTTTCTATTTTTAGTCTATTTAACAAATGGAAACCTGCAATGATCTTGCAATAGTGCTCTGTACTGATGACAGTGTTCCCTTTCGCTCTGGCGGTTTTGAATTCCAGTCATCAGAAGAGCCCACTAAGAGTCTTTATCTTAGAGGTATCAAAGAACATCAAAATTCCAGTAATCCGTTTTAAATTTGTATGTGTTTAGACCGTAGACACATGAATATTCCACCATATTGAACTTTATATGTGTTATTGCGTCAGGGCCTCAACACAAGGGAAACGCTTATTTCGATAAGCAGAGCCTTTTCGGAAACGACATGTATCTGAAAGAAGATCATGTAGACTTCCTTTCAGACTGGTGTGAACCCGAATTTCCACCAAAAATCAAGTACTACATCTATAGGTTGCCCTATTCATCCATTGTGCAAAAGAAGTGCAAGCTGGTAAGATGATATATTCTTGAACACGTGATCAACAATGCTACCCTGTGAATACTTCTATTAATGAAATGCTAATTCTTCAACTATTTGTATTTGCGCAGACTTTTGGAGCTGAGTTCACAAGAAAATATCTAAAAAATCGCCTTGTTGAACCAATTGGTGTCCATGTTTGGCAAATAAAGAACAAGAAGCCAAAGATGGTTACAATGAAGATGAGAGCTGGTGGGTCAAATGCAATCTTGACGACTGGATGGGAGAAGGTTGTGAGAAGCTTTAACTTAAAGCAAGATAGCATTGTCCTGTTTAGCTTTAATGAAATAGATAATGGAGATGTATGTATTCTGCTTCAGAAACTTCTACCGGGTGGCCCATTACTACTCGAGTACTAATTATACTTATTCGATGTATGGACTCCACATTGTATGCACTGTCATAATATAATGGCTAAATATGTATGGATTTCACCAACTATTGGGTTAATGTTAATTGTTAATATAATTGTCTTCTTTTGACTGGCTATTATAAATTCTTGAGTAAATCTGTCTATCTGGCCGCTGAATCATGATTATGTATCATGTCATCTATAATCGAGTTTGAATTAGCATGCTATTAATTAAAATGGTCTACGCACACTAGAGACGGTCACTTTAAAAAGCAGCTTCGAGGTACACTAGTTCTGGAGACGGTCTTTGTTAGGATCTCACTCACGTCGTCTTACTATTCGAGACGGTCCATAGTATATGCCGTCTAAGGTTGAAAAGTTCTTGCAAGCGGTCAAAAATATTGTCTGTCTCAACCTCGTAGATGTTAGAGGCGTTTTTTTTTTGCACCGTCTGAGGTCGCGTATCTTAGAGCCGCAAAAACCCCCGGCTCATATGGTGTACTCTTAAAAGCTATGCGCTTGAGCCGGAAAGAAAAACCGTCTGAGGCCTATGAAAAATTGATATCTTTAAGTAGCGAGTTTGTACTAGTGACATCACTCATGATCTCTAGATCATTAATCGCTCGTGTTTTTTAAGACTAAGTAGATTAGAAATATTCTACTTGTTATTTGCATATAGTATATTAGATCTTGCGGGGTTATCTCTTACGTAGGAATTTTTTGTTTTATGTACAACGAACTCATCACCCAATAGGGTCCAACCGAATCCTGATTGGGCCCGTAAAGTCTGTTACCACGCTGTAACGAGCCAATCGCTGATGCCACCAGCCCCAGCATCGTGCTACCTGTTGGGAAACTGGGCCGGTAGAGGCCCACTCGGTGTGGCCTCTACCAGGCTAGGGTTAGCCCATGTGGGTATCGTATCTTCCTTTAGCTTATAAATAGAGGAACAACCTTTGTATGTGATTTTACCGAGAGAGTTATCAATAAAGTTCCCTGTTTCATCTATTTTGTACTGTGTGTGCCTTCTCCTAGTCTTCTTCTCCGGCGTGGAACAGCCCCGGGACTGGCCAGTCGGCAGGGGTGCTCCAACACGTTATCAGCACGAGTCTCTCCGTCGAGCCTCCATCAAGCCACCGTCGAGCCTGCATCACGCAGGCTTTCGTTGAAGGTAACACAAATCTGACCGCAAAAATGGATTCGTCTCGCGTTTTCCTTTCAAGATTTCCATTCAGATTTTAGATCAGATCTCATCTTAGGTGCGGATTTTTCTTTCCGAGAGTCGAGCTGACCTGCTGTCGCCGACCAATGTCGATCTAATCACTCCCAGATTAGAAGTTTGTTGACTGTACCGTCGATGCGTGCACCTGTTGTGCAGATCTGGATTTTTTCTTAGCAGATCGGGCTGATCTTGACCGTTTTCGAATCGGATCTACAGTTTTTGCACGTATTTTTTTTGTAACCGGATACGTACGTGCCTTGCAAATGGAGATGTCATGGCTATGGAGCAGCCCCGCTGGCTGCTCGCACCGCGCCTGCGCCGCGCCACGCTCGCGTGCCGCCGCCGGCCTCCCGCGCCTGGCCGCGCGCGCGCTGGCCGCTCGCGAGCGAGCTCCGCCGCGTCGCCTGCCGTGACCTGCGCCTGGCCGCACGCCGCCGCGCGCTCGCATGCCGCCGCCGGCCTCCTGCGCCTGGCCGCGCACCTGCGCCTGCGCGCGCTCGCCACGCCGCCGCCTGCTGCGGCTGCCGCGCCGTGCCCAGCCGCCGCCGCCCCGCCGGCCGCGTGCGGTCTGCCGCCACCCCCCTACCTCGCCGCCGGTCCGGCCCGCTGCCGGCGCTGCCGCCCCAGTCGGGAGCTAGTTCTGCTAGCTCCGTTCCCCCGCTGAGCGGGCAGGGACAGTCTGGAGCGGGCCGGCCGCATAGAGGCCAGTGTGGCCGGGCCGTTTGGGAGCACACGATCGCTGGGCGGTGGGACCGTTTTTGGCTCTGTTTTCAGTCCGATTTAGCACAAGCTTTTGTAATATGTTTTACTACAATTATTAATTACCGCATGTTTTTAATACTTTGTATCTCATAGATAGCTTGTACCGTTTTCACATTAAATTTTGGAACGCCGACATATTTGAATTACTGTATCGATTATCGCATTTATGCAACCGATTACCTGTTGTAATCTTACACACTTTGCATAAATTGCAGATGACCGAAATCTCCAGCCGCGAGTTCCCGGAGTTGACCCAGGATGGGCTTAACTACCTGACTTGGGCCTCGAACGTTGAGATCGTCCTCGAGGGCCGCTGCATCAAGGATGCGTTGATTGAGGGGACCCCGACGGCCCCCAGCAAAACCATCCCGGCGGACAACGCCAAAGCCCTGCACTTCCTCCGCCATCACATGTGTGAGACTCTCAAGAACGAGTACATGGCAGAACGGAGTGCTTCTGCCCTTTGGACCGCCCTCAACAAGCGGTTCTCTAGGATGAAGTACACCATTCAGCCACATGAGGAGGCAGATTGGATACGTCTGAGGTTTGCGGACTTCAAGACGGTGGGAGAGTACAACTCCAGGTTGCACCGGATTTTTACTATTCTTCAGCTGTGTGGGACCAGTACCACCGATCAGCAGAAGATAGACAAAACCCTCTCCACATTCCATCCGGACAACATCCAGTCCTCGCGAAACTTTCGCCAGGAAGGATTCACGGAATATGCAGCGCTTATTGATGCTCTCCAGGTGGCCGAGGCGCAGGATAATGTTCTGAAAAGAACTTCTCCGCGCAACCCTTCGCAGGAGGCCCAAGTCATGAGGCCAATGCTGGTGCCTACAAGGTGCGCAAGCCCATCCACAAGAAGAGAGGCAAGAAGGGCAAGAAGGGCCCCAACTCCTCCAACCCGGCCAAGCAACGCACGGCGGGCAAGGGGGAGGCGATGCCCCAGGACTGCTTCCGTTGTGGCTCCAAGACTCACTTCTCCAGGCAGTTTTTGGCCCCTAAACATGTCGTGGACGCGTTCAAAGCCAACAAGAAGGCGCGTGAGGCGCATCTTGTCCAGGTTGAGGCACCACTGGCGCCCGGAGCGGCGCCTGTGCAGAACGTCACGCACATAGTGGCGCAGGACGTAGCACAAGTGGCAGCACCCTCGGCGGTCCCCAAGGACGCCGCTGTGCCCATGGAGGTTGAGCACGTTGTTCCCCCGCCGCCTCATCTAGGCCCCATGTCCATGATGATGACCAACAAAGAGCCGCCCACTGACCTCGAGATACTGGCTGAACTTGGTGATTTCCTCGCAGAATCCACCTGAGCTCCTTTTGTTGTGATGATTCCTTTTTTCGTAATAATCAGATACATTTTTTCGATATGGTTGTAAGCTCTATGAGAGCATAACACTTATTTTCGGCGATTGGATGACATTTATTTTATCCATTTATTCCATTATTTGATTGTGTGATGTTCTGAAATGTCTATGTGTTTTACTTACTTGATGTAGCAACTTCCTCGCTCCATTATATTAATTAGGCACTATATTTTAGAACGCGTGTGGCGCCCAAATGGAGGAAACGTGCCTTGCTGATAGCGGCACCACCAATACCATCTTGAGAGAAACAAAGTATTTTGAGTCTATTACCAAAAACCCTGGTAACATAATGACGATCGCCGGCTGCGGTCCGAATGTAGTTGGCTCCGGAAGAGCAACTATCATACTCCCAAATGGAACAACTCTGACCATTGAAGAGGCATTGTTGTATCCGGAGTCGACTCGTACTCTCTTAAGTTTTAGAGACATCCGCGCAAATGGTTTCCATGTCGAAATCGATGATGATGAGAATGGAAAGGAGTTCCTACTCATTACCAAGTGCGACGAAAATGGTAAACATGTTGTCGAAAGACTCCCTTCATTAGCTACTGGGTTGTACTACACTAAGATAGTAGCGCCACCTATTTACACTACCCTTAAGACTGTCTTTAGAAGCTCCGAACTATTCTGCCTTTGGCATGATAGGTTAGGCCACCCCGGTCTTAGGATGATGAGAAATATAATTAACAACTCGAACGGTCATAATGTTAATGTGAAAAATTTCCCGAATCCCGATGATTTCGTGTGCTCCGCATGCGCTACGGGGAAATTGATCATTAGACCGTCCCCCCTAAAGGTGAAGGATGAACTCCCCGCGTTCTTGGAACGCATTCAAGGGGATATATGTGGTCCAATTCAGCCCCTCTCAGGGCCGTTTCGGTACTTCATGGTGCTCATCGATGCTTCCTCTAAATGGTCCAATGTTTTCCTGCTGTCAACAAGGAACCATGCTTTTGCAAAGTTGATCTCCCAGATCATACAAATAAGGAATAAATTCCTTGATTTTCGTTTAAAGTCTATTCGAATGGACAATGCCGGAGAATTTACTTCAAAGGCATTCGATGATTATTGCATGGCAACTGGAATCAAACTTGAGCACTCCGTACCGCATGTCCACACTCAATATGGACTTGCGGAGGCATTGATTAAAAGGATTAAATTCATTGCCAGACCACTCCTTCAGGGTTGTAATTTACCAACTACATGTTGGGTACACGCGGTGTTACACGCCGCTAATCTCATCAATTTTCGACCATCGGCCTACAACATCCACTCTCCCATCCAACTTGCGCAAGGGTCGGCACCGAAAATTTCCCACCTACGTAGGTTTGGCTGCCAGGTATATGTACCTATACCACCACCCCAGCGATCAGCAATGGGACCGCTCCGTAAGTCGGGGATATACGTTGGTTATGAGACTGTGTCCATAATCAGGTTCTTGGACCCTTGACAGGTGACTGTCACACGGCCCGTTTTGCTGACTGCATTTTTGACGAGGATCTTTTCCCGACTTTGGGGGGAGGTAATCAACCCCTGGATGACAAAAGTCGAGAAATCACGTGGAAAGCCACGGGGATCCACGCTCATGACCCGCGCACTGTTGAGACTAATAGAGAAGTCCAAAAGATACTGGATTTGCACTCCTTAGCGAATCAACTGCCCGATCATTTTAGTGATTTAAAGACTGTGACAAAGTCGCATGTGCATGCACGCAATGCACCGGAAAGGGTTGAAATACCAAAGAAAAATGATGGTATACCCGCTCCTGCTCCAAGGCCTAAGAGGACGCGGATTCCGGTTTCTCAAATCCCAAGTACCCGGGGACGCCCGAAGAAAAAGGATAAGAGCGATTTATTACAGTCTGCCCCTGTTGAGGGGAGCCAGTTGAGACCTGGCACGAGTACGGATATTTCAGTGCACGAAATTCCGGACTTGAACTTTCCTATATCGGAAATACCCAGCGAAGTTGTGTGCGCACACATCGGAGCGGGAAAGCTAAAGGACCTAGCTCCTGGATTGGGAAATCCGGTGGAGCAAGAGGATGTGCCTGATGCACTCCATGACGAAATGGCCATTAACTATGTTAATTCGGGCGAGTCATACAACCGAGCCATGGCAAATGTCGACGTTCATTTTGCCAAGAAAATTGCCTCAATCATAGATCTTGACCCTGAGCCTAACACGCTCGCTGATTGCAAGAAAAGGTCGGATTGGAAAGACTGGCAGAAGGCAATTACTGCTGAATTATTATCGTTAAACAAAAGAGAGGTATTTGGACCTGTTTGTCTAACTCCTCCCCACATTCGCCCCGTTGGCTATAAGTGGGTTTTTGTTCGAAAGAGAAACGAGAATAATGAAGTAGTAAGGTACAAAGCAAGGCTCGTTGCTCAAGGTTTCACTCAGCGACCAGGTGTCGACTTTGAGGAAACTTACTCCCCAGTCATGGATGGAATTACCTTTACATACTTGATCTCAATGGCAGTAAACATGGACTTAAAAATGAAACTAATGGATGTTGTCACCGCGTACCTATATGGTAACTTGGATTCGGACATATACATGAAAGTACCAGAAGGTATCCCTGTCCCGAACCAGGATAGAGCAAACAGGAGCTTATACAGTGTTCAGCTTAAGAAGTCATTGTATGGACTAAAACAGTCAGATAGGATGTGGTATAATCGTTTAAGCGATTTCCTTCATCAGAAGGGCTACGCAAGCAATGAAGATTGCCCATGTGTTTTTATACGGAGATCCCAGGATGGTTTCTGTATTATCTCGGTGTACGTGGACGATTTGAATATAATCGGTACACCTGACGATATTGAGGAAGCGAGTTTCTACCTGATGTCGGAATTCGAGATGAAAGACTTAGGCAAAACCAAGTTCTGCCTCGGTCTGCAACTTGAGCATTCCCCTGCTGGGATTCTAGTTCACCAGTCGGCCTACACCCAGAAGGTGTTGGAACGATTTGGGTTTGAAAAGGCATATCCTTCTAAGACCCCGATGGTCGGAAGATCTTTGCAGCAAGACAAGGACCCGTTCAGGCCTAAAGAAGAGGGGGAGGAAATTCTGGGACCGGAATTCCCCTACTTAAGTGCAGTTGGCGCACTTATATACCTCGCAAATTGTACACGGCCGGATATTGCATTCGCCGTCAATTTGCTTGCAAGGTACAGTTCTGAGCCTGCCAAGAGGCATTGGAAAGGCGTTAAAGACATCTTTAGGTACATACAAGGGACAAAGGACCTTGGCTTGTTTTACCAAAAGAACCAAGACCTATCTGTTGTAGGCTATGCAGATGCTGGGTACCTTTCGGACCCGCATACATCCAAGTCGCATACTGGATATGTTTTCCTTTGTGGTGGAACAGCTATTTCCTGGAAATCGTCTAAGCAAACTCTTGTGTCGACTTCGACGAACCACTCGGAAATCATAGCATTATATGAAGCATCACGAGAATGTGGATGGCTTTGACGAGTAGTCAGTCACATCCAGATGTCATGTGGACTGAACACCGTACAAACCCCAACAATTATCTATGAAGATAATGCCGCTTGTGTTGCACAAGTCCAGACGGGTTACGTGAAGAGCAATCTCACAAAGCATATAAACCCCAAGTTCTTCTATGCACATGAGTTGCAAAAGATGAACGAAGTGAAAGTCTTGCATACTAAGTCGTGTGAAAATCTCGCTGATTTGTTTACTAAATCATTGCCAGCGTCTTCTTTCGAGAGATGTGTCCGAGGGATCGGCATGATGAGACTTAGGGAGATGCAAGGTTCAGGGGAAGAATCTTCACAAACTCATCGCTGAAATCTTGATCCCGATGATTGAGTACTTAACTTTATAGTTAAGTGAATTGTACTCTTTTTCCCTTAATGAGTTTTTATGAAGTTTCTCACATGAGGTTTTTAATGAGGCAATTCGTGCAACATAGCAAGAAGTATACCGTGTGCATTTCTCCATTTTTTCCCACTGGGTTTTTCGGAGTTTTAAGCCATGTTTATACAGATAAGATACCCAGGGGAGTGTTGGGAAACTGGGCCGGTAGAGGCCCACTCGGTGTGGCCTCTACCAGGCTAGGGTTGGCCCATGTGAGTATCGTATCCCCTTTAGCCTATAAATAGAGGAACAACCTTTGTACGTGAGTTTACCGAGAGAGTTATCAATAAAGTTTCCTGTTTCATTTATTTTGTACTGTGTGTGCCTTCTCCTAGTCTTCTTCTCCGGTGCGAAACAGCCCCGGGACCGGCCAGTCGGCAGGGGTGTTCCAACACTACCGTTGCCGCCGCCATCCCTAGAAGCTACATGCGCCGTCACGAGCAGGTCGGCCTGCCGATGGCCCAGATGGGCCTAGCGGGGCCCCAAATCTGGGCTGGCCGGCCGCCGCCCAGCTGTTCCCCGAGACGCCGCGTAGAAGACAGCGTCGTATGTTTTCGCCTAAACTTGCGCGGGGCCGCGGGCCATAAGGCCAACTTGGAATTTCCTCCGGCCTCTGATGTTAGGTCAAGTGGAGAGAGAAAAGGTTTTATAGTTGGCCTATTCCAGTAATTTCCGCCTTCTCTTGGCTTCCGATGCCTTGTTCGCAAGTTCGCAACTTTGCGCAAATGCAGCGCAGCCCTACTTCTGGATCGAAGATCCGGAACTCTGGAGTCTCCTTCTTCGCGTTTACGGTCCGAGATCCTCATTTCATCTCTTTTGTATACTCGATAGCGACAACAACTGATTTGTTGCTGTGAAATTTGGCATAGCGTTCTATGTTATCTTCTAATTTGAAGGCTGCCGAGCCCTTTCGGTTAGTACCTAATGTCTCTACAGAAAATTTAATAGGCACACATTTGTGTAGATCTTTGCGCAGGCTGTTCAAATTTGATAAATGACAGTTCCGTCAAGACCAAAAGACAAGCATTTATCAACAAGATGACGATATGCCCCCAATCTGCATTCAGTGTTGCCTCTTAAGGTTAATTTTCTGATAAAAACCTATATATGTCACACTTTAAGAAATGCACAAAAACCATTTGTCAATTACATATGCTTGCCATTTCCAGCCCTGTAGAATGTAGGTCTGAAGCACAGGGCAAAAAAATGCCACTCATAGAATTACCTGGTTCTCACCTTCTGTAGAAACCAGGGAAGCTAATGTCATGATAATGTTACATTCAATTAGA
This sequence comes from Avena sativa, assembly GCA_916181665.1. Taxonomy (NCBI): domain Eukaryota; kingdom Viridiplantae; phylum Streptophyta; class Magnoliopsida; order Poales; family Poaceae; genus Avena; species Avena sativa. The sequence goes on along the minus strand of OV702280.1, from coordinate 395,604,213 downwards.
AGATAAATCAGTATGATGCATTTCACTAGTGTATTAGTTAATAATGTAGTTTCAAAATTTAACAGCAGAAGAAGTAACAGTTGACCCACTAGATGAATTCACGAGAAGCATAAACTTGGAGAATTGTCAGAGAAAGTTCACTTGGTAGCACATCGGCACTGGTAAGTCTCAAATGCTGCAACTTTTTGAATATTGAGTGTAAAAACAAGAGCATTTCGTGACAATAGAATGAAATTTTCAAGTAGGAAATTATGAGATCTATCTTGTCATCTTGAGGACACCAGGCCATTACAGTTGTACTTCTTTTACCTTTAGATCTACTTGTGTAAGTGCCAGGCGACATAGATCTTATGTAAGAAATTATAGTTTTGTCTGTTATACAACTATAAATCTGATCAAGATACAACTTTATAAAATGGGAGTAAGCTGCCAAAATTCTGGCGTACCCCCTTGCCACATTGGACTTACAGGAGGGCCAGCCTTCTCAGGATCTCTTGCTGCCCGTAAATCTGGTGAGATGAGGAACTATTGCTCCTAAATCAGGTAATTTGTGACATAAGGTTTTAATCTAATAAAAACTGGAATTTATTCTAAAATGGATCTACCAAATAAGTGGTGCAGATTCTTTTACTTCTGATCTGTGTTTGAATTCCAATAAATCTCAAAGTGTGCTTACTTCCAAAGGCCAAAAAAAAAGAGATTGTTATAATTTATTTTCTTACCAAAATGATTGGCATAATTTGATTTTAACACAATTTAGTTTGATCCGGTAGGCTACTGTGAAGTTCCTTGGTTATCGACGTATGCAAGCTCATAAAAGATTGCAAACAATATAAATCTAAGTTGATGTGTGCTCTTACCTGTAAACTAGGTCTTTATGTGGCACTTATCCTTTCTAGATAAACTTAATATTGCCTTATGTTATTCAATTCCAATTCCTTTGATGCCAAAGGAACAAAAGGTACCATGTCCAAACCCTAATTATAGGTCTATAGCCTAGATTTGAATACAATTAAGTAGAATGGCACCATCTACTATGCAAATTACTTGTGTGTTTGATGTAGCCGCAACTCAATATTATATATTTTCTGTTTGTGGAACAATAATTTGCATATTATTTTTATGTGGTCTGGGTCGCATTTATTTATTCTTATCAAATCAGTTAAATGTTATATGCATTCTCTTACTGCATGATGCTACCGTATTTAAATAATGCCATTTGTAAACTGATAGACGTGCTTGTAGGCAAGGATGTCTAATCTCCATAAGGGTACAAGTAAAGCTGTTGATATGCATGCATTGGTGAGCTCCATGACTCAGGAGCTTGATTATTACTGGTCACTGGGTGAAGTCCCTGACAGCGGAAAACCATCGTGTGTAATCTACAAAATTCAGCAGAACATTCGCATGGTCGACAAGCTTTCATATGAACCTTGCATGCTATCAATTGGCCCTTACCACCATGGAGCTCCAGCCCTACATGCCATGCAGAAAGAAAAATGGAGCTATCTGGATTATGTTCTTAATATGAATTCTGATAAATCCTTGCTGGATTACCTAAATGCACTTCAAGACCTAGCAGTACTTGCAAGAAACTGCTATTCAGAGGAGATCAAAATGGATGGAGAGGAGTTCTTGCAAATGCTTTTACTCGATGGATGCTTTGTTTTAGTATCTCTTGGTGGAACCAAAGGCATTTTACTGGACACAGTACAGGTGTATGGGGACAGCATGAATATTGGGGGAACACCCGTGGAAAATCAAGAACAAAGCGTAAATCGTAGTGAAGATGTTGATGGCACCAACAACATAATGAGCCAACCAGTGAGCCAAGAAGGTAGCCAAGATTGCAAAATGGAAGAAGTACAACGTGCCCAATATGACGACGAAATTGGACAATGGTTTTTTAAGTTTGTACACCATGATTTATTCTTGCTGGAAAACCAAATACCTTTCTTCATTGTGTAAAAGATATTCACGTTAGTTGCTGGTGACAATGTCTGTAGTGAATCACCATTTACTCATGAAATAGCAAAGTTTGTGGAAAGTTCTTTGCGCTGGTTTCCAAAATCGATTGAAGAGTCCGAAGGCCAAAAGACTTCCACCATTTGCTTCATTTGTGCCATATGTACTTTAGGCCAAGCCAGAAAGCAGAACAAGAGAATAACAACCCAGCGGGGCCACAATATTTAAACAGATTCCTAAGCTTCAGACGTAAATACTTGAAAATTGGACACGATATTGAAGAGTCTGAGCAAAGCTCAATGTTTGATCCTGAGAATCCATACTTAAATAGCCAGCAGTTGAATCGCTGGCGCCGAGTTACACAATACCTCGAAGCTGGAGTCAGGTTTAAGAAACGGAAGCATGACAAACTGCACCCTCATTCACTTTTGGACATAAAGTTTTGCAATGGTACAGTGGCAATTCCATTTATTGTTATTGATGAACACACTGGAACTCTTTTCAGGAACCTTATTGCATTTGAACAAACTTGCCCTCAGTTTGGAGATGACTTCACAGCATATATTGTTTTCTTATCCCAGCTCATAAGCATGCCTGAAGATGTCACACTACTTGCTCGGAGAGAGATCATTGTGCATCATCTCGACAGTGACGAAACGGTGTCAGATCTGTTCACCATGCTCACTAAGGATGTGGTATTTGATTTTAATGGTCAGTATTATCTGAAATCTTTATGCCAGATGATGGAAGATTACTACCAGAGTCGTCTGAATAGGTGGATGGCATGGCTTTGGCTAAATCACTTCAGAAATCCATGGTTGGTTTTAGCTGCATTTGCCACAGCTGTTGTTCTCGTCTGTACAATAGTGCAGACCGTCTATGGAATATTGGCCTACATTCACCCACCAGGATCCAACACGTAAGATACGGTCAACGTGACCAGGTGGTATTTTGCTCTGGATGCCAGCTTCGGTATGGTTTCCATATTCCTGTTCTCATGGCCACAGTTGAGGCAGAAGAGGGCTTTGCCTCTTTTTCAAAAAAAAAAGAGAGTTTGAGACAGAAGAAGAACATCAGAGCGCTGTGTTAATTTTGATGACACCCCGGAGTTTCTGCAGACTTAAGCCAACACGACCTATCTTTTACCAGATGATGCTCATCTGTTTGTACAGTATGTGAACAATAAATCCACATTCATCATTTTGTACATCCCGAATGAGTTGTTTTCTCAAGGTTTCAAGCTTGAAATCATTTTATAATCATAAATGCTTAAGGCCATGTATTTTTGGTTTAACTTATGCTTGCACATGAGACACTACAAAGCGGAAACTTAGCAACTGACAAAACGACTGTTGGTCTGAACTCTGAAGATTGTCATAGCGTAGACAGTGTTAGAGTATGTGCTAGTGAAAAATTTGATGCTTGCCAAGTAAAGTTTGAATCAGAATTGCCGCTATTGGTATCATACAACCTGGCCAGCTTGGGCGTGAATGCTTGATCGTGCGCTCCAGGAGTTGATTATAAGTATTGATGCAAATGCTTATACATAACCCTGTTTCTAATATTTTGAGTTTGGAACTTCTGTGGTGTGTATTAGCTTCCACTAAGAGCATCTCTAGCAGACATCTTAAAACAACGGTCTTTAAAATGCAGATAAAGGCCGCAGTAAACCAGTCAGGCCGTAGCCCAAGCGAGACTGTAATAAAATCTGTAAAGTCGATTTTTTCAAAGTTTTCAACAAACACAATATCCAATAGTTTTGACAAGCACATCGCACTAGACCTCGCTAAAATGATCCACAACACGCTCAGGGATGGAAGATCAAGCATCATTGTCCTCGCCAAGCACGGCAAAGACATCACCACCGCCACCACCACTAGCCAGAGCACCGCCACCACCTTGCGTTTGCCTTCTTTGTTGCAAGATCTCCATCCTTGCCAAATCCCACCAATCTCTTGTATATGCGTCAATGGTAGTTGGATCCATCATTATTGTCTTATTCTCCTCGGCGATGAGCTTCGTCATGGCCTTCTTCTCCTCGGCACGAGATCTTATCTCGTCCAAAGTGTCCTTGTGCATCTCATCTTCTCGGATTGCTTGCCACTTTGTTTGCTTCTCTTGATTCCTTTTCTCGGCCATGAGTATCTTTGCTTCCATTGTCTTGTTCACTAACATCTCATTTGATTTCACCATGTCATCAGTTTTGTTCCTCAAGCTTGATGCCTCGGCTTGCTTCCTTAGCTTCTCCGTTGTCTTCTTATTTTCATCGGATTTTCCTTTCTTCCTCCATAGGGGACATCACTATCATCATCCAGTTGGATCAATGCCTTTTTCTCGCTATACTCAAGTAATGCCCAACAATGCTGTAGCATAAATGACTTGCCCTTGGAAGAGGGTATTTGCTTGTACCTTTCCATTGCAATTTTATCCTACATACAACATAATACACAAGTATTTTAGATGCAACACTATCATAAGTATTTCAACTGAATGGAACAATGCACGAGAAACTCACATATTCATCAATGGTGACATCACTTGGAGATGTATTCCTCGGTCGCTCCAAATAACCACTCCAATGGCTACAAGACACTTTGATCACATCCCAACGACCTTGGATTGATCTATAGGTGTGTGACGGTGTGGAAGCAAGGCGATGCAGGAATTGATAAATTTTGTCCTTAATTCTTTGCCATTACCTCTTCCCGTTTTGATGGTTGCTAGACATGGCATCAAGTGACACACTCTCTCATGCCTTCACTAAGCAATCATTTTCCATATCTGAGTAGTTCATAGTTCTCTTGCGTTAGGTAGGTTGCGAGGAATCGAACACACCCTTCTCTATCTCCCTTGCCATGACCCTCATCCACGCCGACTTTGACCGAGCGGCGCTTGATCAAGGTCAACCACACCCTCGTTCAACAAATTCACAAAAAAGGGTAGAGACCTCATAGAAATTGGAACCACAAGATGGAAAAGTCTGAATTACCTATGCGCAATCCTCAAAAATGAAACCATTCGGAGAGGGATCAATAAAACATACCTCGCGAAGGTTTCGACAAACACTTTTCGGGCGCTAGTGGCGTTGGGGGGCTAAGCGGGCATCACAGCCATATATATGAGGGACCACCTCTTTGAGGCCGCTGCTTCTGGCACCACCGGCTGCCTCAACTTGCCGCTCCCCGCGACCTCCTTCTTTATCGACAGCATGGGAGCTGCTGTGGTGACCCAGCATACCACTTCATGATATAGTACACTATAGTCGTTGACATAACACCAATGAAATACCGTTCACTAGTATTACATCCCTCGGAGTGGTACAACAGAAACACAGCAGGTCCAAGACATGACTATAGGTTACAACTCAACTCTTTACACAAGATTCAGAGAACACTCTAGGTTAAAGAGAGAGAAAGAAACTTCTCATAAATAAGAATCAGAAATAAATAACTCAAAAACTATCATACTATTAAGACTAGTATCTTAACTAATGATCTGGCATTGCTGCTATCGCAATACACTACAGAAATAGGTTCTATGGCTAGAGATTATATTCCTATTTAATCAGTAACTTCGTCTTCACTTGAGTTGGTGTATATGTTGACCTTCTTGACTTTATTGAAGAGCTTTAACTTTTGCTGATAATTCCTGGAGCATAACTTGATGTAGACGTCGTCTTAATGGCTTCAGAATTTAGCAAGCGTTAAGAAGATACGTTGAGTTCGAGCATACTCAGCAAGTTCACTAGAAAAGGACTGTTTGATGCACTATATCTACAGCCACAGACCATAGGTCGTAGGCAATGCAAGTTTTCGTAATTTTTTTTTCAAAGGTTGCTTTTATTCTGAAAAGCTATGTGCGTCAGCCTTCACGGGTTTACCAGAACTTTCATGGAGTTCCTTTTCTGCCGCGTTCGCAGCTCCTTCTCGGAACAAGGAGTAACAAGTTACAGTTCTTACACTCTACAGAGGTGCGTTACTTTACCCATGAGAGACCTTAGCCTTGTTGCACAACCAAGTCATGAACTTGTCCATACTTCCTTGGTATGGGCCCAGTCTAAGATTCAAGCCAATCACTGCCCCCTTCGCGACTCCGCATGCCTCCTTGGTGTACACCATGCCCACACATTGAATTACGGCAATGGTTTATACAGACCGTTAAATACCAGAACTATCGTGGGGACGTTGAGGGCTCCCACCCATATGCTGCATATCCTCTACGAATTACCAATTAATATGCACGCTACGAGGATAACATCCACGACCTGCACATTCGGCTACATGCGAGAGGAAGAAGATACAGCTGACTTCTCCGTCCCATTCCAAATCTCATGGTTAACGCGTTATATACGGCGCAAGAATCACTGGCGACATTGGTTGTTAAGTCCTAGATAATATGTTCATTTACCACCGGAACTTTTATAGTAGGTTATTACCTCATGGTAAATAACCTATAATCATATTATTATGAAAATAGTGTTTTCTGACCATTTTTAAAATGCAGGTGATGACAACACTGGATTTGCAAAATACTTTACAGAAAATAATCAAAGGGCATGAGCAAGTGTGAACTTGCCTTTTGTGATTGCAATATTATGCACTCACGGTCTTCGAGACAATATAAAAGATCCAATATCTGAAATCAACATCATTGGTCCGGTAAGGACTAATGTTTAAAGAAGCAAGATGCTATTATGCATAAGTAATGTAATGCAATTGATAAACTCGAATCCCATGGATAGTGTTGTTCTAGGGTTTGGATATTGGAAATGGTTCCTGTTAGAATGTGTTGTCCTTTTAGATAAGTTTCATAATTGTGCTTCTTATTAAGGCTTGTGATTGTGTGTGAAACAACATGTAATTATAATATCATAAAACAATGAGATACACACAAATGTGAAATGCTACTCAAGATTTCTTATACTATAATTGTTTATCTTCAAATTTTTACTTTAAAAGTAATGTCACTTATAAAGATCTTAAGTGTTATCAATCCTAAGTATACAAGTAAAGTATAACGTAATGTGATTATGATTAATTGTTATATGTTGGCTGAAACGGCAAAACGGATAACATTTGAAGAAAAGATTTCTTTATTAAGGTTAAAACAATTTTGATAGTTTTTAGAATATAGTTGATAGAATGTGATTGATGTTGTTTATGCTTGATTGAATAGTCTGGACTTGAGATGCTTTATAACTTAATTATAACAGACCAAAGTTAACTATAAAACACATAACAAAGTCTTTAGCATAGTATTTAAAGTATTGTAGACCACAGTTAACTTTAAAGACATATATGGTTTTTAAGGTATATTGCTTATGTTATTTGTACCTTGTTTACTTTATAATGTTTCCTTAAAGTTACTTAAGAATGGTTATACTTTTATTTGTTGTAGTGGTTTCTTGATTTTATAATGGAATAGAATTGTTTATCTTTTTGTGAATGAATGGTTATAATTTGTAATCAAGGAAATAACATTATTTAACTACTTATGGATTCACTATAGTGTTTTGATTTGTTTATAAACTTGTGGTTGAAGTAATGGAAAATATTTTAGTTAGTCACAAATTATTCTTGAAGATTTTATATTGGATAAGAATCTTTTTAGAAAATAATCTACACTTATGGTTGAATAATAATTCAATAAGATTATATTTAAAATGTGTTGAACTAAATTGACTTCATATTATCAATGTTGAAGACTAATACTATTTATTAGACTTTAATTGGTTAACTTTAGAATATTAGCAATTTTTATTTATCCTTTTATGGATTATCAATTAAGGAAATTAGATTTAAATTCAAGGTATTATGGTATTAAGTTTTTATTTACTTCAAAGGTGGAATGTTATATTTTTAACATGTAGGTATTATTTTTTTTGATCATTTTGGTATATTATAAGTATTTTTATGAATTTTAAACAATAAGATATGATTTTTATAATTTTATTTATTTTATAAACATTTAATAAACAATAGATATTGTTTTAAGTGAAATAATAATACATGATTATAGTTTTAAATTATAGTTCTTTTTTTCTAAGATTTTTGGTATTCTATTTATATTTTTTAACATTTACCAATATTAAAATATGAATTATCAAAGTTTTATTACTTATAAAATCTTTATTAAATAATAAATATTTAAATAACTAACATAACAATGTTTGATAATAAAGTTGAACTATAGATTTTATTTTTCTATAAAATTTTCATATATTATACATATTTTTCTGAATTAGAAAACAAAATTTATTGATTTTATAAGATTGAATCATTTTATTTAATTTTTGGAATTAATTTGTGTTTGAATGTATACTGTTTTATTTATTTTCTAATCAGGAAATACTTTTTATACCGAGCTAAATCTACCCTAGTCACTGACTAGTGGGCCAATGGCCACATCATATACCCAGTTTAGTAAATACAATTGATAGTAAACCTATTTCTACTCTTAGTCCATGACAGATGGGACCAGACCAGTCAAATGGCTGACCGGGTCAACCTCGAAGTCACGATGACGTACACACGGACTCCACCGTCGGGAAATGGTCACCGGCGGCGATCTACGGTGCCCCAACACCTGATGTTGAGTGTGCTGGAAAGAGGCGAGTGAATCGATCAAGCCTACTAACGCTAGCTATTAGTCACCGGAACAGTGGCTATGACGAGCATCTGCGGCGGCGCTCTCCGGCGACACGACGAACTCAAGCTATAAGCGATGCTAGGAAACGTAGTTAGGGTGGTTCGATGTGGAAACTCACCCTCGACGTGATGAAGTGGTCGACGATGTAAATGGTGACCGGAGGCGAGTACACGATCGTCGATTCCGACCGGCAACAGCGGAGAAAATTGATGAAATTCACTCGCCTCCGAACTCCACTTGATTCCATACTGCTCTCAGATGATCAACACACGATGGCGCTTCTCCTCGACCCCTCCACGCATGTTGAGGTAGACCACAACGACGGCTAGCCGAAGCTCTCCGGCGGCGGCATTGGTTCATTAGGGGAAGACAGAGAGGGTTTGAGGGGAATTTGAAGAGAGGGGCAGATAGCCGGGATTCGAGCGATCCTTATCTAACCTTTTATATGCTAAGGCGAGCTCGGACACGACGACGACGGACGAGATGCGGCGACGATGCGATGCTTGATTCGGGCACGAATCTTAATGTGACAAGTGGAGGCGGACTCCAAGTAAGTTGGGCGAGGCTAAGGAGGAGTCCTCGCGTCCGAGACAGTCCACAATGACGGCGGCGACGTGGCTCGCCGGCGGCGTGTCAACCATGCGAGGAAGACGAAGACGATAGCTCTCTCCTCACGTGGGTCCGTGAGTTTTAGGAATATCAATGTATATATTTTATTATAACTAACATAAGAGTTAGGGTTTGAAATGTAAGTGCTTACTCTAGGGTTTAGGGTTCTTAATATATTTATATTCTTTTGTTGATGTGAATAAAGATTAATGGCTAAGACAGATTGTCTTTATGATTGTGATCTTTAATGATATCACCCTTTAAAATAGAAAGTTATTATCTTGAATGTCTGATGGGAAAGAATTGATAAAGATAACTCTTAAGCACATATGGTTATGATAATTGGAAATGATAAAGATATGCTGAAGTGATTTGCTATAGGAAAATATTCGTATGAACCATTGTGAATTTAAGATGATAGATCAATCAGATGAAATGGATACTATGTTTGGTTAAAGATTTAGGGTTTATTATTTACCAAGAATTCCTATCTTCCATAATTTACAATCCTGAACTTCTAATTAAGGAATTCCTTTCCTAGATATATTACTCCTTCGTATCCATTATCATGTGCTAACATGATGAGCTTTACTTTACAAGAATATTCTTATCCACCTTTTATTCTTCTAAATCCATTTATAAATCCAATGAGCTTGACACTGAAGCTTTCATAATCCTCTCATATCCATACCTTGGTTATATCTACTACTCTACTGATGATAATCTCCAATCCAACAAGTAGTTACTTCTACTCCATTCATACACTTCCTTAATCACCCACCACTAATATTACTCCAGTAGATGTATATATCAAACTACTCTCCTCAAAAGTTTACTATCCTTTAAGAGAAATAACACTACTTCAATAACTCCATGCTACTCTGGCTTTAGCTTAGTCATACTATTTTATATATACTTTACTCCAATATTTTATACTCAACTTCACATTATATCATGGTGACTTGTCATGGCTAACCTAGAATAACATAACTATACTAGGGTTCAATCATGTTCTATCCACCAATTTCACTTATACATGATATAAGCATTCAATCTTGGTGACTAAAGCATGATCATTATAATCCTTTGATCCTTTATGGTTTAGGTTTCCAGTTGGCTAATCAAGGATTTCATCCATACAACATTACAGTTGTATTATAATTATCTTCTAATTATCTCTATTGGACTAAGAGATATAATTCATTGACTATACCTACTTGATCCAATAGGATTGCTCCTTGGTAACTATCTTCAATATCCATCCTTGGAATCCTCTTTGTTACCATATGAATATATATTCCAATTAACTCTTCTATCATTACAGGAGTGAGTTAACTCCATCAATTATCACAATGATCTTATTCTCTTCTAACACTCCCATCCTATAGATGATATCTAAAACTAGCATTACCACCTACCTCTTCTTACTTCTTTCTCTTAAGGATAGAAGTGAATGCTATGATAAGGACAAGAGTTGATAGGTCAAGAATTGATAGGTTAAGAATTGGTGAATCAATAGTTGATTACTCAACATTGATGAACAACAGATATTAGAATAAGATTCAATAGAGATGATAAGGATTGATATGACTTGGTTTCTTTCCTAATCAAACTCACTAAAGAGTTAAGGTTAGGTATTACCATGATACTCATGGTATAAGTAGATGAGATTAAGATAGATCAAGATTTAGTTGTTACATTCCTATTACTTAAGTTATGTTTATAACTTGGTATTCATGAGTTGTGTAATGAATACTAGGATATGATTACTTAAGGATCAAATATAAATCATTAAGTAATGTATTAGGGTTTAACTTTTAATACATTTGATCTACCCTTAGATCAAATCTCCCTTGCCCAAAATAAGGTTTTAGCAAAGGTCATATTGAAACTTATCGCAGTCAACTTGATGATCTACTTCAATTCCATCAAGTTGAGAGAAGCTTCAATCACTTTGACAAGTTTTATTCAAAAGCGCGGAAATTATTCGGATTTTATATGCATGAATGCAATGCACACATCTTGGTTCAGCTTATTTCTAAGATCTAATGTTGGGATGTTACAGACTCTCCCCCTTAAAATAAACTTCATCCTCAAAGTTCGTAAACTCTCACGTTTCGGAATGAGGAATTGACGTGTGTTGATTACGGCATTTCTCAACTCCATGGTAACCTTAATGGGAATAACTGTAGTATCCCATATCCAGATCCTTTTCCTTGAATTCTCATCATTCTTGGCAATCTTCAAGTTGTTGTCTCCAATACTCCAAAGTTCCTTTTACTTTACTCCCTAAGAGATATGTCCTTATTATAAACTCCTTAATTTGGGGTCTCTTATTTAGTTCATTATTCTAATTAAGTATCCTAATCCAAATCCTTAACTTAATCATTAATCTTCTTTATTATACTCTGTAAGGTCTAGGAAGTCTCACTAAATTTGGATTTTAAATTTTATTAGTCAATAGTGGTGGCCAAAAGGCTAATCTTTGATCTATCATTGCATGAGTTGTACTGGTAGTCCTTCTGAAGATTGGTGTTGAACACATTTAGTCCATACCCATCGGAATTTCTTATTCTCTACACATGCCCAATTGGATGTGCTATATTTCCTCTTAAGGATCACTTAAGAGTTGTTTCTTCTAGAATTAGTCTGTTAGGATTAATCTTTTATCACCTTCAAGATTTTACCTTATTAAGCTTTAGATAATCTTTTATTATTACCTTAAGTACTTCTTCAATTACTATTTAATAATTGTCTTAAGGTTTGAGTACTATGATGACCCACAAGTGTAGGGGATCGCAATAGTATTCGCGGGTAGTATTACCCAATTTATTGATTCGACACAAGGGGAGACAAAGAATATTTGCAAGCCTTAACAACTGAGTTGTCAGTTCAGCTGCACCTGGAAATAGTTCTTGCTCGCAGCAGTTTATCAATAGCAACAGTTTGTAGTAGCAACAACAAAGCAACAACAGCAGTAACAGCAACAGTGAACAGTAGCAATAGTAATAGTAACGGTAACAGTAGGATTCGAGTGCGGTAGGCATAGGGATGGATGGACGAGCGTTGCATGGACGAGTCTAAACATGTAACTTCAAAGAACTAGGGCATTGAATATAAATAATAAGCATCCAAGTACTAAACAATCCTAGGCATGTGCTCCAAATATAGTCATACGTGCTCGCAATGAGAACTTGCACAACATCTTCTGTCCAGCCAGCCCGTGGCAGCGGGGCCTCTAGGGAACTACTGGCAATTAAGGTGCTCCTTTGAATAGAGCACCAGAGCAAAGCATTAACACTCCGTGAACACATGTGATCCTCACACCACAGCCATCTGTAGGGGTTCGTAGCATGGAAAACAAAAAATTTCTACCGCATGAACACACAATCAAGATCTAATCTATGATCAAGCCAAGATCTATCTACTAGATTGTAGCAACGAGTCGATAGAATACTAACCCTCGAAGATCCAAAGCGGTTAACAAGAGCAGATTCTCGTGGGTGATGTAGTCGTACTCTTGCCGATCTCAAGATCGCGTAGACGATCCTTCCGGCGCTGCGTTCCGGTAGCGCTCCCGCAGTCGGTCACACGTTCGGTACTCGATGAATACCTTCCTCTCCCTTGTTCCAGCAGGCAGCGGAGGTTGTAGCACTCTCCTCGCGATTCCGGCAGCACGACGGCGTGGTACCGGAAGTAGAGGGGAGATCTCGCAGGGCTTCGCCTTAAGCCGGAGCGAGTATGGTGGACTATGAGAGAGCCTCAGTGATCTAGGGTTTAGACACACCAAGGAGAGGGAGCTAGGCCGGCGGCTAGGGCAAGAGGAGAGCCCCAACTCGGCGACTTGGCAAACCCTAGGAGGCGGCGGCGACTTTGGTGGAGGCCGGCGCTAGGGTTTTAGGTTTAGAGGAGAGAGGTGTAGGTCTAGGAGGGGCAGCCCTGCCCCTCCTTATATAGGTGGGAGGGCGCGGCCAAGGGGAGGGGAGTCCCTCCCCAACTCGGCCTCCTTGGCCAGCGGTGGAGGGAGAGGGACTTCCTCCCCAAGTAGGTTTCCTACTCTCCCTCCACCAAGCAAACTTGCCGTTTGACTTTTCAAATTGGCGTTTGACTTTTCAAACTAGGATTTGATTTATCCCTTTATTTTGCTCAGCGATGACACCTAGTACATGATGCAACCATTCCAACTTGTAATGACACATTCATGTACCCTTCCCCTCCGGAGTGCCAGACATTCCGGAACCTTCTAGAACATTCCCGATGAAAACACCGGAACCATTCTCCAACCCCGAAACAGGACTTTCCTTATATGAATCTTATTCTCCGGACCATTCCGGATCTCCTCGTGATATCACGGATCCCATCCGAGACTCCGAACAACATTCGGTCTCTTACTTATCATTCCATAACTACTCAACAACATCGAATCCTTAAGTGTGTCTCCCTACGGTTCGTGAATTATGCGGACATGATCGAGACACTTCTCCGAACAATAACCAATAGAGGAATCTGGAAATTCATATGGCTCCCACATATTTCTACGATTACTTTGTGATCGAATGAACCACTTACATACGATACCAATTTCCCTTTGTCTCACGATAGTTTACTTATCCGAGGTTTTGATCGTCGGTATCTCTGCATACCTAGTTCAACCTCGTTACCGATAAGTACTCTTTTCTCGTTCCCGTGATATGTGATCCCTTGTGAGCCAGTCACATGCTTGCAAGATAATTGGATGACATTCCAGTGAGAGGGCCCAGAGTATATCTATCCGTCATATGGATGGACAAATCCCACTCTTGATCCATGTGTCTCAACCCATACTTTCCGAACACTCAATGCCATCTTTATAGCCACCTAGTTACGGTGTGGTGTTTGATGTCATCAAAGCATCCTTCCGGTGATGGTGATAAGCATGATCTCATGGTCGAAGGAATTAGGTTACTATGTATCAGAAAGCTTATAGCAAATGAACTATATTAAATGACTTGATCTTTATGCTACGCTTAACTATAGGAGTATGTCCATCACATCATTCTCCTAATGATATGACTCTGTTGTTAATAACATCTATATGTTCATGATCAGGAAACCATGATCATATATTAACCAACAAGCTAGTTTAACAAGAGGCTTTACTAGGGACTCTTTTATGTTTACAAATCACAAAAGTATTAATGTTTCCTGTTAATACAATTATAGCATGGTATGTAAACATTTATCATAAGTATGAAGATATGATAATAACCACTTTATTATTGCCTCTTGGGCATATCTCCAACAGTCTCCCACTTGCACTAGAGTCAATAATCTAGTTTCAAACCTTTGTGTATTCAACACCTATGGCTTTCTGGTGTCGTATGTACACGATTTCTAGTGGTCAACTGATCTCCGGATCTGACACTTCCAGGTCCGTGTGTAATTGCATGTCTTTGCGTCTCTACACATCACTCATTCTCTAATGAGATGGCTTTGTACAAATTTGGTCCTTTGGTGTGACCTTTAGTTCTTTGGGGTTAAAACATGTTGATAATATTGTCGTACAATATATCTCCATAGCATTATCCCTGCTGTGAACTACACCTAGTTTGATAACAAACTACTTGACACAAATGCCCTCTTTTGCTGCTATAATAGCAGTTATATACTTAGCCCTTTTGTTGTAGTATCTGTCACAATATCATAACTTTGGAACTCATCCAAATTCATTATGGAACTCTCATTCCATCATATTGTGCCACCCTTAGTTTAGATTGAGATAAACTTAATTTGTACTTTGTGACAAAACTAGTATTAATGTAACTTATTTACAATGAACTAACCATCTATTTGTCACTTCTACAAAATAATATATTCTTAGTTCTTTTACAAGATCATAAGAATATCTTTTACTATCGTCCAATAATCATCTTATGAATCATTCTGGTATATGCTCATAACATTTAGAGCATAGGACATATCTGGATTTGTACATATCACGGTATGATTGATATAAATATTCTTTGTGATTTCATACATCAAGTATCAATCTATACTTGAATCTTTGTTTCACTTACCAAGTGTCAATACACTTGAATATATCATCAACATTGAACTCATTCAATCCTTTCTGTGCGACAAGAACCTTTCTTGTAGTTTCTATATTGAACTCATTCAATACATCATCTATGTACTTTCGGCACAACCATATTAGCGTCTATTGATGCCAAATATTTGGGTTTTGCCTAAGTCTTTCATCAGGATGAAATTCTTAATATGTGTTAATAAAAGATACATCATTTCCAATCAACAATATGTCTTCCACATAATGTATTAGAAACATGTCTTAGTGCTCCCACTTAATTTCTTGCAAACGCAAGCATCATCATCGTCTCTGATGAAATTAAACTATTTTAACAGTTTCATCATAGTGAAGATTCCAACTCCGCGATGCTTACTTCAACCATTGAAGTTTGCATATGCTTTTAGCATCCTTTGAATTAACAAAACCCTTTGGACTGTGTCATGCACACGTCCTAGGTAACCATTCTATTAGAAGAACTTGTTTTGTTTATTCAACACATAACAAAATTATATGTCGTGGTTGCTATATTAATCCGTCTAGACTAAATATCGCTCAATGAAAGATCATATATTGTCAAAGTCAATTCTTTGAACATTGTCGTGAACTCTTTCCCGATATGTCAATAATTTCATAGATGTGAAACATCCATGTCTATTTCTTTATAGATCCAAATATGATTGTAAGGTCTTGTACCTTTCTAGAGGGTCTTTCAAGTTCAAAAGCTTGATCTCTTGTATATGGAACTATCACGGATTTTATGGCTTCAAGCCATTTTGACGAAGTCAGGGCCCATCATTGCTTCTTTGCATGTGGTCGGATCATTATTGTTAAATAATGATTTAACTCTCAAATCTTGGTATTTGATTGTTTACCCGATCTTCTTGTTTCAATAGGAACTTAGTCCTCCGTGACCACGACCTTTGAGGCACGTGAGCCATGAGCATTGTTGCTGCCTCCGGAACACTTTTCGGCGTTGCGCAACTCTGCACATATAGCTAAGGTTCTTTTAACCTTATCAAAGTTCTATTGTCCTCCCACTTTAACTTTTCACGAAAAATTCCTTCTCAAAGAAACTTCACGTTCTAAGCGACAAACACTTTTGTCTTTGGTGTTATGGAGGAATACTTAACTATTATTCAAAATAACATACAAAGATATGTTCATCCGATTTTGGTTGCAAACATCTTTCTTATGCATAGCATACCAATTTTTAAGAAAGGACAACTTGGGTTTTATCCCAAACCATAACTTTATATGGTGTCAATTCAATGGATTATGATGGAGCTCTTTTCAGTGGAAAAACGGTAGTCTCTAGAGATTTTAATATTTAAAATATAATGATAGTTTTATAAATTACACCTTTGATCTTACCATGTCAAACAAGGTTTAATTACATATCTCGAACGCTCCATACTCTTATGGTGTTTCGGAAATGCAAATCCATGGAACGATTCCTTAAATCTTAGGTATTATGCTAAACTTGTAACTCAAATATCTTCCTTTATGATCTTATCATAAACTATTTATATTCTTGTTACAATGATTTTGCACTTCATCTTGAAAATCTTTGAACTTTTCAAATGTTTCATACTTCATCCTTATTAAGTAAATATTCATATGTTCACTCAAATTCGGAGAAAACATATGAAGTTGAAATCCATTGCTCTTGACTACACATAATGGACTTCATACAACAATATGTACAAGTTCCAATAAGCTAGTCATTCGTTCCCTTTTGGCCTATGAACGAAGTTTTAATTATCTCTAGGAAAGTTTCACAAGCGTCATTTGATCAAAAATCAAAAGGACTCCAAAATTCCATCCACATGGAGTTTCTTCATGTTTTCTTTCCAATATAATTTAAACGGCGATGTCACTTCCTAAGTGATCTTTCAATCAATTTGTCTTTCGACATTTTTAGCACTAGTTTTATGGATGTGATTTCTCCAACGAGATTTGTAAATCATCCATCTTTTATGGATTACAGCAATTATTTGAACAAACCTTTTGTTCTCATAACACCTGATAAAACAAATTTTGAAGGCAAGTTTTGATGTTCAACAAGCAGCACAACAACCCTTTATTTGTTCTTGATGAACATCATCACATATTCTTTTGCTGGTTACTTAGGCCATTGTAGTTCGTGAATTGTGTTGTTTCGTATGACGATTCACACCAACAAATTCAGTATCAAATACTTAAGAACCACATTGTTTAATAAGCAAAGAATATATCCATAACATGTATATCATCTATATACTTAAGCTGAACAATTCTAGTCTTTTCTTTTCTGCCATATACTTATGAGATTCTCTTTCAGTATTTCCTTTTCTGTTTGAAAGAATCTATCAACATCAATAGTGGATCCATATACATGACACATAGTCCAAAGCATGTATAGTAAAATACCAATGTCTTTGGACTTTACACTTTGAAGTAGATCACCATCATCAAATGTTTGGTGTTCTTTCAAATTCTTTTCTTTAGTAATCTCTTGGTGTAGTAAACATTTTACCTACATCAAATATTCACCCTTATCATGGAATTATCCATGATCAAGCTACTTTTAGCTTGTAACGGTGAATCGCGAGTATAATGTTGCTCTCCAAAACCTTTTGGAGGATTAGGACAACTAGTGTCTCCAACCTTTTGCAAATTCTCATCAAATATGAGAACATGACTTTTGCCATATTATACTCTATCATGTTGCAACCAAAACTTCGTTTCAGATATCACAATATCTTCCACACATCATGGTTTCTGAAACAACTCTTTCAACTCCTAGATTACCTTGATATTGAAACTATCTTTCGAATATCAAGAATCATGGAGACAAACATGATACTTATACACTAACACTGGAATTGTTACTCTTGATTTAATACCAATTATTAAACTTCATGGAGTAACCGGAACTTACTGAAAGTTTGCAATAGGACTTTTAAACTTTAGATTAACACTTCAAAACAATACGATACCAGTTCGTAAAGTAACTAACCAGAATTCTATAGTTCTATCATCTCAATTAAAACTAAGCGCAAGGTGGTAAACGGATGCCAATGACTACAACAATTATGCAAATTCACTTTGATTTAATTTATGATAAATTGTGTTCAACTTTTAATCATATTGCCGTTAAACTCCCACTCAAAACAATATCCCTCACATTGTTTTAGTGATCACACGAACCAAATCCACCACATCAAAACCGATCATCACGAGAGTTGATGTAGCTTCAATGGCGAACAATCAACATGTTCATCATATCTACTATATGACTCATGCTTTACCTTTCGGTGATCCGTGTTCCGAGACCATGTCTGTACATGCTAGGCTCGTCAAGATCAAACCTTAGCTTCCGCATGAGCAAATCTGGCTTGCTCACGTTGTATACACTCGCAGAATCTAACACACCCGATCATCACGTGGTGCTTCGAAACAACGAGCTTTAGCAACGGTGCTTACTAAGGATGAACACTTTAAAACTTGAAATTGTGTGCTTGAGGGATCATCTTATAATGCTACCATCGTGAACTAAGCAATACAAGATGCATAAAAGGATTAACATCACATGCAATTCATAATATGTGATATGATATGGCCTTTCTTCTTTGTGCTTCCGATCTCCATCTTCAAGCATGAACATGATCTCCATCATTACCGGCATTGCATCAAGGTCAATGACGCCGCTCGCTTCAACTATTACAACTACTTTGAATAGACACGCGGGTCTTAACAGAATTTAAAGACAACCATATGGCTCCTGCCGGTTGCCAACTTACAATAAGGAACATTGCATACATCAAATATAATCACAATCATGGCCATATCACATCACAACACACCTCTGCAAAACAAAGTTAGACGCCTCTAATTTTCTTTGCATGTTTTACGTGGTTTGGGGCTTTCAATAAGTGTCGTTCTAACTTACGAACAAGAACCACAACATTGATACTAGTATTGTCAATCACCCGTTGTAAATTGAATCTTAACTATGTTGGGAGAAACAGGCACCCGCAAAGCCACTTATGCAATACAAGTTGCATGTCAAGCGTGGAGCAAGTCTCATGAACGATGTCATGTAAGGTTAGCCCGGGCCGCTTCATCCCACCATCCCGCAAGATGCAAAGTACACAAGAAGCAATCGACAACAAAAGCATCAACGCCCACAATGACCATTGTGTTCTACCCGTGCAACAGATATACATATAGACACAGCTCTGATACCACTGTAGGGGTTTGTAGCATGGAAAAAAAATTCTACCGCATGAACACACAATCAAGATCTAATCTATGATCAAGCCAAGATCTATCTACTAGATTGTAGCAACGAGTCAATAGAATACTAACCCTCGAAGATCCAAAGCGGTTAACGAGAGCAGATTCTCGTGGGTGATGTAGTCGTACTCTTGCCGATCTCAAGATCGCGCAGACGATCCTTCCGGCGCTGCGTTCCGGTAGCGCTCCCGCAGTCGGTCACACGTTCGGTACTCGATGAAGACCTTCCTATCCCTTGTTCCAGCAGGCAGCGGAGGTTGTAGCACTCTCCTCGTGATTCCGGCAGCACGACGACGTGGTACCGGAAGTAGAGGGGAGATCTCGCAGGGCTTCGCCTTAAGCCGGAGCGAGTATGGTGGACTATGAGAGAGCCTAGGTGATCTAGGGTTTAGACACACCAAGGAGAGGGAGCTAGGCCGGTGGCTAGGGCAAGAGGAGAGCCCCAACTCGGCGACTTGGCAAACCCTAGAAGGCGGCGGCGACTTTGGTGGAGGCCGGCGGCTAGGGTTTTAGGTTTAGAGGAGAGAGGTGTAGGTCTAGGAGGGGCAGCCCTGCCCCTCCTTATATAGGTGGGAGGGCGCGGCCAAGGGGAGGGGAGTCCCTCCCCAACTCGGCCTCCTTGGCCGGCGATGGAGGGAGAGGTACTTCCTCCCCAAGTAGGTTTCCTCCTCTCCCTCCACCAAGCAAACTTGCCGTTTGACTTTTCAAATTGGCGTTTGACTTTTCAAACTAGGATTTTATTTATCCCTTTATTTTGCTCAGCGATGACACCTAGTACATGATGCAACCATTCCAAATTGTAATGACACATTCATGTACCCTTCCCCTCTGGAGTGCCGGACATTCCGGAACCTTCTAGAACATTCCCGATGAAAACACCGGAACCATTCTCCAACCCCGAAACAGGACTTTCCTTATATGAATCTTATTATCCGGACCATTCCGGATCTCCTCGTGATATCCCGGATCCCATCCGAGACTCCGAACAACATTCGGTCTCTTACTCATCATTCCATAACTACTCAACAACATCGAATCCTTAAGTGTGTCTCTCTACGGTTCGTGAATTATGCGGACATGATCGAGACACTTCTCCGAACAATAACCAATAGAGGAATCTAGAAATTCATATGGCTCCCACATATTTCTACGATTACTTTGTGATCGAATGAACCACTTACATACGATACCAATTTCCCTTTGTCTCACGATAGTTTACTTATCCGAGGTTTTGATCGTCGGTATCTCTGCATACCTAGTTCAACCTCGTTACCGATAAGTACTCTTTTCTCGTTCCCGTGATATGTGATCCCTTGTGAGCCAGTCACATGCTTGCAAGATAATTGGATGACATTCCAGTGAGAGGGCCCAGAGTATATCTATCCGTCATATGGATGGACAAATCCCACTCTTGATCCATGTGTCTCAACCCATACTTTCCGAACACTCAATGCCATCTTTATAGCCACCCAGTTATGGTGTGGTGTTTGATGTCATCAAAGCATCCTTCCGGTGATGGTGACAAGCATGATCTCATGGTCGAAGGAATTAGGTTACTATGTATCAGAAAGCTTATATCAAATGAACTATATTAAATGACTTGATCTTTATGCTACGCTTAACTATAGGAGTATGTCCATCACATCATTATCCTAATGATATGACTCTGTTGTTAATAACATCTCTATGTTCATGATCAGGAAACCATGATCATATATTAACCAACAAGCTAGTTTAACAAGAGGCTTTACTAGGGACTCTTTTATGTTTACAAATCACACAAGTATTAATGTTTCATGTTAATACAATTATAGCATGGTATGTAAACATTTATCATAAGTATGAAGATATGACAATAACCACTTTATTATTGCCTCTTGGGCATATCTCCAACACCATCCCCTCCAGTTGTCCCAATTTCTGTCACTTTGGGGCCTTTTGATCCAGACAATGATATGTGTACACAACTTGCAGATAAGATCATAAACAATACTATCATAATGATTCAATAATAAGTTCAGATCTGAGATCATGGCACTCAGGATCTAGTGACAAGCATTAAGCACAACAAGTTGCAACAAAGTCAAATAGCACTAATAGAGATACTAGGCACTATGCCCCTAACAGATCTTATTCGATTACATGATAGAACTCATACAATCCCTACCATCCCCAAGCCTACAGCGGGGGATTACTCACTCATGGATGAGGGAAACATCGGTGGTTGATAGAGATGCGTTGGTGATGACGATGGCGATTATCCTCTCCAAATTCCCCGTCCCGGCAGGGCGCCAGAACGGAGTTTCTGGATCCGAATCTTGGTTTTTCGTGGCGGCGGCGAAGCAGAACTCTTTCTGGAAAACTATCGAACCCCCCTATTTTTAGGTCAGAAGGCAACTTATAGACGCGGAGGGAGGACGAGAAGCTGCCTGGGCTGGCCAAACCTCCCCCAGGTGCGGGGTTAGTGGGCCCACGCTTGGGGTGGGTCTGGGTCCCCCAGGCCTCCCCTCTGTCTCCCCTTCCGGCTCCATGGATCTTCTGGTGAGAAATAGTTTTGGCATATTTTCCGGGATTTTTCCTGATAGTTCATTTTCTTCACAAAAACAAGACACCAAGGTAATTCTGCTGAAAACAGCGTCAGTCTGTGTTAGTTGTATCCAAATCACACAAGTATAGAGGAAAAACAATAGCAAAGTGTTCGAGAAAGTAGATACGTTTTGGACGTATCAACTCCCCCAAGCTTAGCTTATTGCTTGTCCTCAAGCAATTCAGTTGAAAAATGAGTGCGATAAAAGAACTTTCACGAACACTTTGCTTCATATGATGTAAATATTCTCAGCACAGGAGTAGATGCTTAGACAATTCATAATAAAGAGTATGCAACTAAGTCTACTCAATAGTGATTGCAAGCTATGAAGAGAAACCAACTCAATAATAATAAGTAGCATGAAACATAAACATAAGCAACATTGTAATGCTCATAATAAGGTATGATAGAGTGGTATATCGCTTGCCTTTGTTTGAAGAGCACAATATAAATGCTGAGGCACCTCTGAAGTTCACATGAAGACTAGAGATAAAGATATCAGAGATACAAGCATCAAAGTCATGACATAATTAACCAAGTTTTGGAACAAACACAAGAATGACAACTATGCTCTCAAGAAGGTGCTCATAGAATAAGTGGTGACTCAACAAAATTGTGAAAACGGTTTTTGTGAAGGTTTGAAAGGCTTTCCAATGCTGAAAGGAAGGTACTCATTAGATTTAAGCTCTCATTGCCCCTATCATAGGCATCTTCATGTGGTTAAGGTGAAAGTGAGGTCCATTCTGAATCATATGCTTGACAGAACATAGACTGGAAATCCCAAGTCCCTTGAGTACGAGGGTCGCTCCGCATGCTACTCAACTTTGGTCACCTGAAAGTTCTTGTCATTGTAAATACATGCATATCATCGAGAACCGCCAACGGGGTACCCCTTGCACATGGTACAAGAGCTTCACCATAACCAAAATGACAAGGCAAGCAGACAATGAGCATCTCAGCAATCATTTTATTTACCATATGCATATATTTTTATTGAGGAAGCTTCATAGATGCTCATTATAGTGATGCTACAAGTTTCCACCATGATTAAACATGGCTTAGGCTAGCGGCCTAGGCATTTCTATAACACAATGTATAAACTCCATGAACTAACAACTTCCCCTTTTATTTCACATCGTCGACATCCATAAACAAAAGAGCAAAGTATCAACTGGATAAGATATCCAAAAAAAGTGTTGAAAGCGTTCCCCGTGACAGCACGGTTCTGCTGACTCCCATTATATAATAAGCAAGCATATAACTTTCATGGACTAGTCACAATGGTTCAGAATTATTAAGCGCAAAGAATAAAGTGTGCCATCAAGTTCGTGAGAGCTTTACTAACTAACTTTCTCAAAACAGACAAACATTTTATTTTGGAAGAAAACAAGGCATATAGAATATGCACTAAAATATCAAATGATGCTAATAGGTAGGTATGGTGGACACAGCTGGCAATATTGGTTTTGGGGAGTTGGTGTAGGGTTCGCAGCATAGAAAACAAAAATTTTCCTACGATGTGAACTATATACCAAGATCTATCTACTAGATACAAACAACGGGCGGATGTATATCCGTAGATAACATACCCTTTAAGACCGACAAAGCTTAACGAGTTCAACTCGTGGTTGATGTAGACGATCTCTTGCCGATCTCAAGATCGAGAGGAAGTCCTAGCGCCGCAAATCAGCAGCGCATCCGTGCTCGCACACACGTTCGAGGAACCGAGCAACCTCCGCCTCCTCGCTCCAGCGATGCAGCGGAAGCACAACTCTTTCCTGCCGAATAGCCACCGGGAACATGTATCTCGCTAGTCCGAGACCATGGGGGATAAATTCTAGAGGGGGAGAGAGATCCTTCACGAGGAGGTGTGAGAGACAAGTGAGGAGGGGGGCTCCTTTTATAGGAGGAGGGGGGGCACCCAAGGGGGTGGCCGCCGGCCATGGGGTCTGCCCCCTCCCCTCCTTCATTCATGTGGGTGGACACTCCACTCACAAAATGCCCTTTAAATTCCCTCCACTCAAAAGTCCACTCAAATTCCCATTAAATTTCCACCAAATTTAATGCAAACTCTCATTAAATAAAACTATTTTATTTTATTCAGAATTTTTTCAATTACTTTAATGACAAACATTCACAAATAACCCCTTGCTAGAATTCTATTTCACATGCATAACCACTTTATGCAATTTCACCCGAAAACCTGTTTCGGTATCTAGTGAAATAAATTCCTGCGCTTGTTCATTCTTTCGGCATGAAACATTTGCTCCAATTGGATGTCGGTGTCTCTTAAGTGTGTCACCCTACGGTTCGTGAATAATGCGGACATGATCGAGACCCCTCTCGGATCAATAATCAGAAGCGGGATCTGGAGACCCATACTGACTCCCACACATTCAACGATGACTTTCTTGTGATCGTCGGAACCTTTTATGCTAGTATCTTAATCCCTTTGTTTCACGATATATTACATGTCCGAGATTCGATCATCGGTATCTCCATACCTAGTTTGATCTCGTTACCGACATGCACTCTTTTCTCGTTCCTGTGATATAACATTCTAGTGATCAAATCACTTGCTTGCAAGCTAATCAATGTGATATCACCGAGAGGGCCCAGAGTATATCTATCCGTCATCGGGATGAACAAATTCCACTCTCGATCCATGAGCCTCAACATAACACTTTATTAGTTCTGAATCCATCTTTATAATCACCCTGTTACGGTGTGACGTTTGATGTTATCAAGAAACTCTTCCGGTGTTAGTGATTGACATGATCTCATGGTCTAAGGATTAGGATCACTTTGTAAGTTGTTATAGCAATATAAACTCAATGACTTTGATCGTAATGCTATACTACGGATGAATGTTCATCACACCATTACACTAATGTTGTGATCCCGTTATTAACAACATCCAATGTCCATGATCAGGAAACCTTGATCATCTTGTTAATCAACGAGCTAGTTTATGAGAGAGGCATAACTAGGAACTTTCTGT
The DNA here is from genome assembly GCA_916181665.1 of Avena sativa. NCBI lineage: Eukaryota > Viridiplantae > Streptophyta > Magnoliopsida > Poales > Poaceae > Avena > Avena sativa. The sequence continues at coordinate 395,579,061 of OV702280.1, read as the reverse complement.
TTGTTTATTAAACACACATGTATTAACGTTTCCGTATTAATACAATTATAGCATGCAAAATAAACATCTATCATATACTTGGAATACACATAATAAACACTTTATTATTGCCTCTCAGGGCATATTCCCTTCAGTCTCCCACTTGCACTAGAGACAATAATCTAGTTACATAGTGATAAATCTAACACCCATTGAGTTCTGGTGTTGATCATGTTTTGCTCTAGGGAGAGTTTTAGTCAACGGATCTGCTACATTGAGATCCGTATGTACTTTACAAATCTTTATATCTCCATCCTTGACATGCTCGCGGATGGAGTGAAACCGGCGCTTAATATGCTTGGAATGCTTGTGAGACCTTGGCTCTTTGGCATTGGCAATGGCACCATTGTTGTCACGATAGATCACCATTGGGTCCAACGCGTTTGCCACCACTCCTAGTTCGGATATGAACTCCTTCATCCAAACTGCTTCCTGAGCCGCTTCTGAAGCAGCAACATATTCGGCCTCCGTTGTTGATCCCGCTACCACAGGTTGTTTGGAGCTCCTCCAACTAACCGCTCCGCCATTCATGAGAAATACGTATCCGGATTGAGACTTAGAGTCATCCGGATCGATGTCAAAGCTAGCGTCGACATAACACTTAGCGACGAGCTCTTCTTCACCTCCGTATACAAGAAACATATCCTTAGTTCTTCGTAAGTACTTAAGGATATTCTTGACCGCTATCCAGTGTTCCGAACCTGGATCCGATTGGTACCTACTAGTCAAACTAATAGCATGTGCCACATCCGGTCTTGTACATAGCATGGCGTACATTATAGAGCCTATGGCTGAAGCATAGGGGACTTTGTCCATTATCTCTCTTTCTTCCGCCGAAGCCAGACTTTGAGTCTTACTCAATGTCTTGCCTTGCAACATAGGTAAGAACCCCTTCTTACTTCCGTCCATTTTAAACTTCTTTAAAATCTTATCAAGGTATGTACTTTGCGATAGCCCTATTAGGCGCCTAGATCTATCTCTATAGATCTTTATGCCTAATATGTATGACGCTTCACCTAGGTCCTTCATTGAAAATTTGCTGTTTAGATAACTTTTAACACTGTTTAAAAGATCTATATCATTTCCGATCAATAATATGTCATCCATATATAATATCAGAAATGCCACATTGCTCCCACTCACTTTCTTGTAAATACAAGCTTCTCCATAAGTTTGGACAAATCCAAACTCTTTGATCACCTCATCAAAGCGGAGATTCCAACTTCGTGATGCTTGCTTCAATCCATAGATGGATCGCTGAAGCTTGCACACCTTGTTAGCATCCTTAGGATCGACAAAACCCTTTGGTTGTATCATATACAACTCTTCTTCAATATTACCATTGAGAAACGCGGTTTTGACATCCATCTGCCATATCTCATAATCGAAATATGCAGCAATTGCTAACATAATCCTAACTGACTTTAGCATCGCTACGGGAGAGAAAGTCTCATCGTAGTCAACTCCTTGAATTTGTCGAAACCCCTTTGCGACAAGTCGAGCTTTATAGACGGTCACATTACCATCAGCATCAGTTTTCCTTTTGAAAATCCATTTGTTCTCCACGGCCTTTCGGTCGTGAGGTAATTCCACCAAGTTCCAAACTTGATTTTCATACATGGATTCCATCTCGGATTTCATGGCTTCTAACCATTTGTTGGAATCCGGGCTCATCATCGCTTCTTCATACGTCGCAGGGTCATCATTTTCATCAACCATGAAATTCATGACAGGATTTCCGTACAGCTCGGGAGCTGCACGCGTCCTGTTTGACCTGCGAGGTTCGGTAGTACTCTCTTTCGGAGTTTCATGATCATTATCATTAGTTCCCTCTTCAATAGGTGGAGCCAACTCCGGAACAACTTCCGGCGCTGCGCTACTCGCCATACTTTGAAGAGAAGGTTCCACAACCTCTTCGAGTTCTACCTTCCGACTACTCACACCTTTCGCGAGAAACTCTTTCTCTAGAAAGGATCCATTCTTGGCAACAAAAACCTTGCCCTCGGATCTGTGATAGAAGGAATACCCAATAGTTTCTTTAGGGTATCCTATGAAGACGCATTTTTTCGCTTTGGGTTCGAGTTTATCCGGTTGAAGTTTCTTCACATAAACATCGCATCCCCAAACTTTAAGAAATGACAGCTTAGGTTTGTTTCCAAACCACAATTCATACGGTGTCTTTTCAACGGATTTAGATGGTGCCCGATTTAAAGTGAATGCAGCAGTTTCTAGTGCATAACCCCAAAATGACAACGGCAAGTCCGTCAGAGACATCATAGATCGAACCATATCTAATAAAGTACGATTACGACGTTCCGACACACCATTTCGCTGTGGTGTTCCGGCAGGTGTGAGTTGTGAAACAATTCCACACTCTTTCATGTGAGTGCTAAACTCGTAACTTAGATACTCACCTCCACGGTCGGACCGTAGAAATTTGATCTTTCTATTACGATGATTTTCCACTTCATTCTGAAATTCCTTGAACTTTTCAAAGGTTTCAGACTTGTGTTTCATCAAGTAGATATAACCGTATCTACTCAAATCATCCGTGAAAGTAACAAAATAACGATATCCACCTCGCGCCGACACACTCATTGGACCACATACATCAGAATGTATGATTTCCAATAAATCTGTCGCCCGTTCCATTGAACCGGAAAACGGCGTTCTAGTCATCTTGCCCATAAGGCATGGCTCACATGTATCAAATGATTCATAATCAAGTGATTCCAAAAGTCCATCCGAATGGAGCTTCTTCATGCGTTTAACGCCAATATGACCTAGACGGCAGTGCCACATATATGCGGATATATCATCATTAAGTTTAATCCTTTTAGCATCAACATTATGAATATGTGTAACATTATCATCGAGATCTAATAGAAATAAACCATTCATCATCGGTGCATGACCATAAAAGATTTCATTCATATAAATGGAACAACCATTGTTCTCGGATTTAAATGAATAACCACTTCGCATCAAACACGATCCAGATACAATGTTCATGCTCAGTGCAGGCACCAGATAACATTTATTCAAGTTTATAACTAATCCCGACGGCAAGTGGAGAGGCAGCGTTCCGACGGCGATCACATCAACGCTTGATCCATTGCTGACACGCATCTTGACCTCACCCCTTGCTAGCGGTCGCTTGTTCCGCAGCCCCTGATTCGAGTTACAAATATTAGCAACTGAACCGGTATCAAATACCCAGGTGCTACTGCGAGCACTAGTCAAGTACACATCAATAACATGTATATCATATATACCTTTGTTTGCCTTGCCGGCCTTCTTGTCTGCCAGATACTTGGGGCAGTTGCGCTTCCAGTGGCCAGTCCCCTTACAATAGTAGCACTCGGAATCAGACTTAGGTCCAACTCGGGGTTTCTTTTCAGGCGCGGCAACAGGCTTGCCGCCCTTACTTCCCTTCCCTTTTCCCTTCTTGTCTTTCTTGAAACCAGTGTTCCTATTGATCATCAACACTTGATGTTCCTTTTTGATCTCCACTTCTGCAGTTTTAAGCATTGACAGAAGCTCGGGGAGAGACTTCTTCATGCCTTGCATATTATAGTTCATCACGAAGCTCTTATAGCTAGGTGGCAGAGACTGCAGAACACGATGGATGCCTAAGTCAATGGGAATCGATATTCCCAAGGACACAAGCTTATCGGCGTAACCTGACATCTTGAGTACATGCTCACTAACGGAGCTGTGCTCTTCCATCATGCAGCTAAAGAACTTTTATGAAGCGTTGTAGCTCTCTACAGCAGCATGTGTGTCGAAAGTCATTTTCAACTCACCCATTGTATCAAATGCATTGCCGTTTTCGAAACGCTTTCGAAGTTCCGGCTCTAGCCCATACAATATGCCGCAATGAACTAAGTTGTGGTCCTCCTGACGAGTCTGATAGACATTCTTATCCTCGTTAGGGGCATCATCTAAAAGTGGGGGGCCTAACGGCGCTTCTAGCACATATTGCTTTTGTGCAGCAGAGAGGAGAATCCTCAAATTCATGGCCCATTCGGTAAAGTTGCTACCGTTCGTTGCTAGTTTCTCTTTCTCCATGAACACATTGAAATTAAAAGCAGGTGGTGCCATCTACAACAGAATTTGTAAAGTTTAGACTAAGTGTATGATAGATTGAGTTCAACTAATCGAATGAACTCCCACTCAAAAACGACATCCCTCGTGCCTTTTTGGTGATTACATGAACCAAATCCACTACACCAAGTCCGATCATCACGTGAGTCGGTATAGCTTCAAAGGCGAGCATCAAATGGGCATCATATCAACTATATGACTCATGCTTAACCTTTCGGTCCGTGTTTCGAGGCCATGTCTGTACATGCTAGGCTCGCCAAGTTAGAACCTTAGTATTCGCGTGTGTAACTGTTTTACACCCGAAATATGGTTGTGGATCCAAGAACACCCGATCATCACGTGATGTCTTGGAGCGACGAAAACATAATCGGTGCATACTAAAGGAAGAACACATTCTTATCTTGATATTTAAATGAGGGATCATCTTATTATGCTAACAAAGCGCTAAACAAGCAATATAAGATGCTATCAAACATCATATGTTTATTAGTGAAATTATATGGTTCCCGCAGATGATCTCTATCATGTGCATCGTGGTATGATCACTATCATACCTATATGTGTAAATCCAAGGTCTATGGATTTTACACGCTATGTGTGTTGTAAGAGTATCATCTCATACTTCTACTTACAACACTACCATATCATAACACTAGCCTAGCAACAATCTAAACTAGACGCCTCTAATTTATCCATTGCAAGTTTTACGTGGCTTAGGGCTTTCGAGATAGAACCGTTCTTACCTACGAACATGAACCACAACGAGGATAATCAAATTGTTGACAACTCGCTTGCAAAATAGATATTGACTATAGTAGGAGAGACAGACACCCGCTAGCCACTTATGCAAACTAGTTGCATGTCAAGCGTGGAACAGGTCTCATGTGCGAGGACATGTAAAGTTTGTCCGGGCCGCTTCATCCCACTATGCCACCAATATCCAAAATTACAACAAAGGAGCAACAACATGATCATCATCGCCCACATACTCATATGTGTACTACCCGTGTAAAGTATCTACGCATAGATCCGGCTCTGATACCACTGTAGGGTTCGCAACATAGAAAACAAAAATTTTCCTACGATGTGAACTATATACCAAGATCTATCTACTAGATACAAACAACATGCGGATGTATATCCGTAGAGAACATAACCTTGAAGACCGACAAAGCTTAACGAGTTCAACTCGTGGTTGATGTAGACGATCTCTTGCCGATCTCAAGATCGAGAGGAAGTCCTAGCGCCGCAAATCAGCAGCGCATCCGTGCTCGCACACACGTTCGAGGCACCGAGCAACCTCCGCCTCCTCGCTCCAGCGATGCAGCGGAAGCACAACTCTTTCTTGCCTAATAGCCACCGGGAACATGTATCTCGCTAGTCCGAGACCATGGGGGATAAATTCTAGAGGGGGAGAGAGATCCTTCACGAGGAGGTGTGAGAGACAAGTGAGGAGGGGGGCTCCTTTTATAGGAGGAGGGGGGCACCCAAGGGGGTGGCCGCCGGCCATGGGGGCTGCCCCCTCCCCTCCTTCATTCATGTGGGTGGACACTCCACTCACAAAATGCCCTTTAAATTCCCTCCACTCAAAAGTCCACTCAAATTCCCATTAAATTTCCACCAAATTTAATGCAAACTCTCATTAAATAAAACTCTTTTATTTTATTCAGAATTTTGTCAATTACTTTAATGACAAACATTCACAAATAACCCCTTGCTAGAATTCTATTTCACATGCATAACCACTTTATGCAATTTCACCCGAAAACCTGTTTCGGTATCTAGTGAAATAAATTCCTGCGCGTGTTCATTCTTTCGGCATGAAACATTTGCTCCAATTGGATGTCGGTGTCTCTTAAGTGTGTCACCCTACGGTTCGTGAATAATGCGGACATGATCGAGACCCCTCTCGGATCAATAATCAGAAGCGGGATCTGGAGACCCATACTGACTCCCACACATTCAGCGATGACTTTCTTGTGATCGTCGGAACCTTTTACGCTAGTATCTTAATCCCTTTGTTTCACGATATATTACATGTCCGAGATTCGATCATCGGTATCTCCATACCTAGTTTGATCTCGTTACCGACATGCACTCTTTTCTCGTTCCTGTGATATAACATTCTAGTGATCAAATCACTTGCTTGCAAGCTAATCAATGTGATATCACCGAGAGGGCCCAGAGTATATCTATCCGTCATCGGGATGAACAAATTCCACTCTCGATCCATGAGCCTCAACATAACACTTTATTAGTTTTGAATCCATCTTTATAATCACCCTGTTACGGTGTGACGTTTGATGTTATCAAGAAACTCTTCCGGTGTTAGTGATTGACATGATCTCATGGTCTAAGGATTAGGATCACTTTGTAAGTTGTTATAGCAATATAAACTCAATGACTTTGATCGTAATGCTATACTTCGGATGAATGTTCATCACACCATTAAACTAATGTTGTGATCCCGTTATTAACAACATCCAATGCCCATGATCAAGAAACCTTGATCATCTTGTTAATCAACGAGCTAGTTTATGAGAGAGGCATAACTAGGAACTTTCTGTTTGTTTATTAAACACACATGTATTAACGTTTCCGTATTAATACAATTATAGCATGCAAAATAAACATCTATCATATACTTGGAATACACATAATAAACACTTTATTATTGCCTCTCAGGGCATATTCCCTTCAGTTGGAAGCACAGGTAGAGTGCATACTCAGTGCAAGTGAAGGCTAGCAATAGAGAGGGAGCGACAAACAAGAGAGCAATAGCTGTCATAATCATGCTTGCAACAAAACAGGACTAACTATGGCATGAAACTGATACAAGAACTCTGAGGCAAAATAAATCATCGAGGCTTACTAACTATTGATTAGTCATATGCATGCGTGAGCATGTGCCAAGTCAATTCACATGAACATTCAGAGGAGGATACCACAATATCATACCAAAGTATGAATAAAAATGCAAGCAAACATTCATATGACATGCTACAAACTATTAGCAAGCTGGAGCTAATCATAGACAAGCAAGAACTACTAAGCATCCATAATGACATACACTTTACACAAACAGGCTAAGCATGCTCACAATGATGAGTATATGTACAAAAATGAACCAAATAGTGTTTGTTACCAGCCTCTTACCACACCTCGAGTTGTCTTAATCTTCAATTATTGCCCTTCACTTGTGCGACTTGAATAATTAACATGAAAACCAATATCCATTGAGAATGGATGAACCCTGTGAAGAACTCACAAAACCAAAGAAGAAGAACAAATATTTTTGGTGTTTCGATTTTTTTAGAAACAAGCAAACAAAGAAAAAACAAACAAAAACAAAGCAAACCAAACAAAGCAAAATCTTTTTGGATTTTTCTTTTAAGGCAAACCAAAGCAAAAAAACAAACCAAGAGAAACAATGAAAATATTTTTGGTATTTTTGGGTTTTTATAAAGAAGCAACAAAAACCAAAAAGAAAGCGAAAACAATGGATATACAAAGAACCGACCGAACATGATATATATATGAGTGTGATGTCAGTATACCTCCCCCAAGCTTAGGCTTTTGGCCTAAGTGGGGATCAATAGCGCGGATAATAACTCCATGTTGGTGGGTCATCATAGGAATGATCATAGTCAGGCACCTGTGAAGAAGAAGAAGACGCACCCCAATCAAATGAGGGTTGTTGGTATGAAGACTCTCCCAAGTTGGAGGGCTAAACCGAATTGTCTTCGGCATCCTCTTCAACATTCTCCTCTTGCTGGGTGAGTTCCCCCACATAAGTGTCAAATTCCTCCTCCGTAAGTGACCATCCTTGCGTGTTATCAAAGTTAAACAAAGCAGGTGCATGCAAATAAACTATTTTCTCACTCCTACCTTTTCTCCGACCTTGCTGGACAAAAGATAGTTCATATGGCAAACTTCTAGCATTAGCCCCCAAATAAACAAAACCATGCTGAATCATGGATTCAATATCAAGCCTCTCTATGGAAAACTGAAAAACTGAAGAATGAGGCTCTAAACCATGGAAAGCTAACAACCTAGAAGCAATGAGACCTCCACAAATTCCACCCTTCTCACGGTTGGTGGTGAGACGGTGAGCTATCAAAGCACCCAAACTATAGGAACTATTCCTACCCAGAGCAGCTGCAATAAAAGCTAGATCAAAAGAAGACAACTTTCTAGCAGTCTTTCTAGCAAGAACACACTTGGTAATGAAATAGACAAAGTATCTAATAGCTGGGAGCTGGATGTTCCGAATTTTACCACTTTCCTTTGAGAAGTCGAAACCTTGGAAAATCTCAGCATACAAATCAACAAGTGACTTGTTCCTCTCCTTGATCTTCTCACAAGATCCCCATTGAGGTACTCTAATTGCTGCATAGAAATCAACAAAAGGCAGGCTGACAGGCATATTATATATTTTTTAATGGACCATGGGATTATAGGTAGACCAAGTGAAACGGAAGTCCTGCATAAAAGCCATGTTAGCTTAACATATTGGATTGGTTCACCTTCAACAAAGTGCTCCAACCCTGCATTTGTAACCAAAGTTTGAAAATCTTGGAGAATCCCCGCAGCTCTCATAAATTCATGGCATGGGTATATGGAGGGAAAAACTGCCTCCTCGCGATGAACCTTCATTGGCTCATGCACCATCAAGTCATATTGATTCAGTGAATAAGCACTCATCTTCTTTGATGAAATTTTTAGACAACCATCAAACCAAGTGTTTTCTAAGTTGATAAATGATGAGCAACTACTATAGGAACTTGCTAGAGGACTACACATGCATCAAAACAAAGTTTCTAAGCATAGAACAAGCATGCAATATCAAACAACCTGTCACCTACGGTAGCAAAATACTCAAGATACAATCTACCAATCACAAATCTAATTGGACAAGTGGAGGAGGCACATACCAAGGAGAAATCCCTCCAAAAATCAGCACTTGAGATGGGCTGAACAAGGAGATCAAAAATCGCGAGAAAGAACATCAAGAACTCGATCTTGAGCAAGTTTTCCGGTGTTTTTCGGGAGAGAGAAAGAAGGTGGCTTTGAGGAGGCAGCCTGGAGGGGCCCAGGTGGGTCAGACCCCCCTAGGTGCCACCAGTGGTGGGCCCGCGCCTACCACAGGTGTGGGGCCTAGGGGTGGCCCCCTGGGTCACCTCTGGTACCTCTCTGCCCCTTTTTTCGAGGAAAAAGTTATTTTGAATTTTCTGGGATTTTTCGGGAAACTTTATTTTTGGCCACTTTTGAGGGTATGAAAATTGATTTTCTCATAGAAACAATTTTTTCAGAAGAAGCAAAAGCAAACCAAAATCCAAACTACAGCAGCTCTAAGAAACTCAAACAAGCAAACAACTAACAAAACTAAAACTAAAGCTAAAACAAAACTAAAGCTAAAGCAAACAACTAACAAAACCAGTGGTGGGCCCGCGCCTACCACAGGTGTGGTGGCCTGGGGTGGCCCCCTGGGTCACCTCCGACACCTCTCTGTCCCTTTTTTCGAGGAAAAATTTATTTTGAATTTTCTGGGATTTTTCGAGAAACTTTATTTTTGGCCATTTTTAGGGTATGAAAATTGATTTTCTCACAGAAACAGTTTTTTCAGAAGAAGCAAAAGCAAACCAAAATCCAAACTATAACATCTCTAAGAAAATCAAACAAGCAAACAACTATCAAAACTAAAGCTAAAGCAAAGACTAGGAAGGAGAAAGGAAAAAAGAAAGCAAGTATAACCACAGTGGAAACATTATTTTGTTCATTAAAATCCTTTTGTTAACAAGGTTGATCAAGTATTGTTACCAAAACAATCTTATATGAAGCAAAACTTTGCATTCCACAAGGATTATGTTACCTCATACTTGATAGCAATGGTCCCAATCATAATGGTTTCAAAATTTTCTTGTGGAATGGGACAATATATTTCTCCAACCTTGATGCTCTCAATGTTTTCAATGAATTCAGGCAATAGCTCTTAACAACCTTCTTTGTCATTAATATTGAATGTTACTTTTCCTTGATTGCAATTGATAACAGCACCTGCAGTATTAAGAAAAGGCCTCCCAAGAATAATTGACATATTATCATCTTCAGACATTTCAAGCACAACAAAATCAGTTAAGACCATGCAATTATGAGCAACTTGAACAGGAACATCCTCACATATACCAACAGGAACAGTAGTTGACTTATCAGCCATTTGTAAAGATATATCAGTTGGCATCAACTTTTCTAGCTGGAGTCTCTTATAGAGAGAAAAAGGCATAACACTAACTCCAGCTCCCAAATCACATAAAGTAGTTCTAACATATTTATTCTTAATGGAGCAAGGAATAGTTGGTATACCTGGAGCACCAAGTTTCTTTGGAACCTTAACATTGAAGGAGTAATTAGCAAGGAAAGTAAAAATCTCCTCATTAGGAATCTTCCTTTTATTAGAGACAATATCCTTCATATACTTTGAATAAGGAGGCAATTTAATAGCATCAGTCAAAGGAATTTGCAAGAATAAAGGTTTCATCCACTCACAAAAACTTGTTGTGGTGTTCTTCCTCCTTTGAGTTGTGTTTCTTACCTGGAAAAGGCATAGGTTTCTGCACCCAAGGTTCCCTCTCTTTACCATGTTTATTAGCAATAAAATCTTCCTTTGTGTACCTAGTGTTCTTAGTGTGTGTTTTAGGTTCTTCCTCAAATTCCTCCTTATCAGGAGACTCATTATTATTACCACTTTCAGTTTCAGCGTCAGAGACAGATATACTATTATGATCTATAGCAGGTTCAAGTGGTTCCTCAACTTTCTTATGTTTTTTTTTCTTCCTCTTACGAGGACTACCACTATCCTCACCTTGTTGGGAATCCTACTCTATTCTTTTAGGGTGTCCTTCAGGATATAAAGGATCTTGAGTAGCTACACCACTCCTAGTTTTAATTCCATAAGCATGTTTATTTCCTGAAGCATTAACTAGCATATCCTTTTGTACTTTAGCAAGTTGATCAAGTTGGGTTTTGTAACATCCCAACATTTAGGACTAAACGAATGGTAAATTTAGGATTTTGTGCATCTGCATGCATGCATCTGAAAATCCGGGTAAAATTTTCGCCAAATTAAAAGACTAGTGTGATCAGAATTCTCACTCCGATGAATTAGGTTTAGTGTCATCAGTGGGGGAGTGAGATGAATTTTGACATGACCTCTATTGTTTTCTGGAGTTATGAGGGAAGAAATTCGACTTACAAATAATTATTCACAATAATATAATACAAAAGATATGTAAATATTATACTGTTCTTTATATAATAAACATAAGATACTTCTTATTATTTTTCTATATTCAGTAACAATTAATCAAATAAAAGAAAAGAAGGAATATTACAATAATAATATTATTACATTGTTTCTTTACAAATATTCAAATGGAAATATAATAATACAATAAAGAAATAAGTAATAAGAAAGAACTTACAATATTTGGATGTTGTAGCAATATTTATGGTATACAGAATATCACTCTGTTTTTTACAAGTGTTTGAAAGAAAAGCAAATTACAAAAGAATAAAGCAAATCCTAATCTAAATCTTGATCTCCATCTTCTTAGTGTTTTTGTTCCTGCCAAAGAAAAACACAAACAAAGAAAAAGAGATAAAAACAAAAAAGGAGTTAGTTTTAATAATATTGCTCTCAGTAGTAACAGTGTGATGCACTGTTTTGTCACATCATTGAGCATATTAAAATGGGGCAAGTTTCACCAAATGAAATAATATATGTTCTTATTTCAAATCTGTCTCAGCACAACATCATTGACATAGGCAAGTAGGGGCAAATTTCACCAATTTAGTAAAAGGTAAAAGTCAAAGAGTAGAACCATCGGCAACTATCAAGATATTTTAAACTTGATCTGATCCATCTGGGTGACACAAGCTCACACACAACTCACACACACATGCATGTTTATGTGTTGTCAACACAGGAGGCACTATGAGAGAGAGATAAGTACACAGCCGTAGCAGGGGAAGTACTCTGCTGAAATTAATTCACCATAGCAAGAAACAGCCAACACAACCAACACAGATCAACCACACAGGCCATCCTTACATTTTCAGAGTTCATAGTTTAGCACCAAAACTCCATAGTGCACTACCACCATATCACTAGCACCCTGGTTGCTAGAGGAAGCCATCCAAGGACACCAGGAGGAGGTCATGAGCATAAGGAGAAGACCAATTGAGCAGCAAAAGGGAGAAGGCCCGGAGTGCAAGGAGGAGCAGGACAAGCACTAGATCTTGCAACAAAGTAGAATCATCACAACATCCACAACCAAGTCATCCATCTCCACTACAAGCATCAGGTTGGCTACTAGAACCACACTAATACCTGTTCTTGCCAAATTAAGACAAGCATCAATTGTGGAAGAGAGAGAGAGAGCTCTTAGTTTAGTGTAGAAGTGCTACACTAGTTCATCCTAGAGCTGCTAAAGGCCAACAAAGTATCTGTTCTTATCTTAGAATGATTTGGCCTCAGTATTTGCATCACAGGCCAAGCCAACAAATCCAGCAGTTAAATCTGAGATATTTACCACTATGCACACTCCTAAGGGAGGCACCACAGTGGCAAATTTAACTGTTTTGGCCAACCAAACTAAGCAGCTAATCATATAAATAATTTATGCTACTGTGCATCCTCCAAGTAGGTACCACAGTAGTCAGATCACTATAGAAACATTAAAGCCAAACCAAACCAATCATTTTTTATCCTACAGTTGCTAGAAATCATTTAAATTCTCACTGTCATATTGACAGAATAAATAGTCATTCACTTATATACAAGCCATCAATTGGACTACAACTTATAGCCTGAAAAGAGTCTAGGTAGTAGTTCACCGCTGCAGTTTACACTACCTAGGTCATCACTGTGCACACTCTAGGAATGGAGGCACCGCAGCAGTAGCTCAGATAATAGATGCCACTGATAGTAAGGAATCCATTTTGGCAATACATTCATTTAACTAAATCCATCTCATCTGATCATGCTAGATATGATCACGCTATTGTGTACACTCCAAAGAGGCATCACAATAGCAAGACCAATTTAACAGTAGCCACTCTGGAAAAATCCCATTAGGAAAAAGTGTAATCATTTTCCTAGTACATTCCAGGAATCATATTTTTCTATACTACTTGATTGACAGCTAATGGATAGTTCCAAATCTCATCATTCAGCAAAAAAAGAAACAAACCATAGTAATTGTTCTTATTGTCATTTGAACCTTAGTCAAGGCATGAATCATTAGCAGTCAACATTAGATTCCTTGCAAAGAAATCAACCCTCATGTATAGCTGCTGTGTTGTTCACCACTGTGCTCAATCCAAAGGGAAGCACCACAGTGGCAAACATCATAGTAACAACCACCAGATAATTGATTAACTAGTTAACCATTTAGTAAAAATTCTTCAAATATAATATATCATTTTCCTATCTTAGAAACCAGGAATCAATTGCACCATCATTTCACTGTCAATAATGACAGGAAAGTAAGATCTTTCTCAAATTCCCAATCTGCAGCAAAGCTGCAACCATCATTTTACAATCCACCAGCACTTAGACAGGTGGATTAGGATTTAACCATATACTGTATACAAACCACCTTGGCAAGCAAATCCAAATGGAACATAAATCATTTTCCTAGTCACCAATCTAGGAATCATTTCATTTCAAAAATCATTCTACCCGGTTTATAATCCACGGAAAATAGCCACAAAATATCAGGATATAATTAGGTAACCATTACCCTACTAGTGCATGTCATCTCAAAACAACATTGAGATTTACAGTATTGCCTAAATTCAAATCAGCAAAACTAGAGTGTCAATAGAGTCACACATGTCAGGCATGATTAAGTCCTCCTAATTGAGTTAGCACACTTAGCAACATTCCAGCAAACATAAATCGGCACCACTGCTACTACTTAGGTACACCATCATAACCAAGAGATCACCATAATATTGCAACCAGCATAGCAAAACATCAGCCTGAAAGTCGGTTACAGAAAGAACTCACCGTCCCAAACAGATTGGGCGCATCAAAGAATGGACGCCAGGTTTGCACCTGCAGCACCATCCCGCCGGCGCCCGGGTTGAGGTCACCATGTGGGAGTAGCAGGGGCAGGCCTCGATCTGGAGGCGCGCGTCGGTAGCGGCCAGGACCAAGGGAAAGCCGGGTCACCCCGTCCTCAGCGCCGGTGACCAATCCGAGCCGGGCTAGGGTTAGCCATGACGCCGCGTTTGGGGGCAGCGAGAGCGGGCGCTGGTGAGGATAGAGCAGAGAAGGGGTGGCGGAGCCACCCAGCACGGCGGCGGCGGCCGAGGGGTGGGGCCGGAGCGCGTCGAAGCCGAGCAGCGATGGCGGCAGTGCCGCAGCATCGTGGGGAAGAAGGGTCGAGACGAGAGAGAGAGAGAGAGGAGAGTGTGTGGGTACGGTTGACCGACTCGGTCGGTTGGGCCCTGTGATTTAGCTCAACCAGATGGACTGGGCTAGGTTTTGGGCTAGATGGGCCCAAGAGCTAGGCCCAATTTATACAATAACAAAAATGGAAATTATTAAAATACCTCTACACATTTTAAGCTCTAGAAAAATGTAGAAACATCCTAAAAATATATTTAACACATCCAAGTGTTTATTAAAATAATATCCACCTTAAATATCTAAATGAAATTTAATAAATTTAGGAAAATTCCTAAAAATAAATAAAAGTCACTTTTATAAATGAAAATAAATCTCGTATCTCATAAAAATACTAACTTAAAATTTTACTAATAAAATTTAAAACAAATATTTAAAGACATTAAAAATATATATAATAATAATAAAGATAATGTTTAAAAATAAATAAAATTCATTTTTAAGAATTTAAGCAAGTATATTTATTAGAAAGGTACTAAGTATATTATTATAAAAATATTTTAAAGTTCTTATATCATATAACTTGAATTATCTAAGTTATTAAAATAAGACAATTGTTTTGTTAATTCTTTAATATTATTTCCTAAGTAAGAAACGATCTTATTCAAAACATAATCTTTTGACTCTAAGTAGTCTAAACCATGATTATAATTTAATATAAAATCTAAGTGTAAACAATTAACTTTATAATATTCTTTTAAAATCCTTAACTAACTATAAGTCAAGGATTTACAAAGTTATTCTTTACAAATCATTAACAATTCATAAATAATCATATTTTTCAAACTTGAAGTTCACTAAATAAATTATAATAAATCCATCTATTTTTATTTATAAAGAAAAATGTCAAAGTATGGTCTATAAATATTACACATGCTAAATTTAAATCTTTAAAAAACAAAGTTCCCTAACCATAAGATTTCATATTTAATTATACTTATGAAAACCTTTAATTAATAATGCTACAAATGTTATATCTCAAGTCCAATTACATTTTTATAGTTTACTTTGGTTTAAGATATCCTCAGCTATATATATAATAACTCAAATCAATTAAACCTTATTACAACACCATAGCTTTAATCCTATTTATCTTCAAAGTTGAATAACTTAACATAAATAATATTTTCTTCAAATATTATTCTTTTTGCCACTTCAAAAGAAACACTATACCATTCCTTTAAAGCCATGACAACTTAAAACATAAATTTTGTAATAATTACCTAATACCATGAACCCATAGAATTATATTATAATTGTACTTTACTCTTCATATTTTATATGTTTATCTTCCTTATGAAGTAAACTTAAACTAAAGCAAATCTTAAATAAATCATAAATATATCTCACTGGCAATGATTGAAGAATTACTTGGGATTTTGCATTATGCATCTCATTACTTATGCATAACAACATATTGCTTCTTTAAACATTGTCCTTACCGGGCAATGATGATATTTTTATAGAACCCGAGGTCCAGGGTCAAGTTGAGACATTCGACTACAATACTTCGCTATATCAAGGCAAGTTGACACTTGCTCATGTCCTTTGATTATTTTCTGTAAAGTAATTGCAAACTGTGTGTCATCACCTGCATTTCAAAAAGGTCGAAAACACTATTTTCATAATTAACTTGAAGTATCGGTTACTGATCCAGGGTGATCAGCTAACCTATTAAGACTGGCAGTTGGGATACCACTGCACAGGAATATATCATCTAGGACTTAACAACCAATGTCGCCAGTGATTATTGCGCCGTATATTACGCGTTAACCATGATATTTGGAATGGGACGGAGAAGTCAGCTGGATCGGCTCCCTTTCGCATGCATTGGACACTGTTCCGGGCATTTGTGAGTTGCAGATCGTGGGTATAGCCGTTTTATACGGGGAAAGATCTACCGTGGATCTGGGCTTACAAAAGACAGATTACTAGTGTTAATGGTTGTTGTGTGTATCCAACTAAGGTATAGCTGTTTTATACGGGGAAAGGTCTACCTTGAGTTTGGGCATACAACAATTGTGGTGTATGTGGGGTCGCGGAGAAGGACAGTGATTGGCTTGGATCATCTACTGGGCCCCACACCAAAGGAAGTGTGGACGGGAAAGATTCGCCCGGTTGTGCATCAAGGATTTGATCTCTCATGGGTAAAGTGACGCACCTCTGCAGAGTGTAAGAACTGTAACTTGTTACTCCCTGTTTCGGGAAGGAGCTGCGAACGCTGCAGGAAAGGAACTCCATAAAAGTTCTGATAAACCTGTGAAGGCTGACGGACATAGCTTTTCAGAATAAAAGCAACCTTTGAAGAAATGTTTATGAAAACCTGCATTGCCTACGACTTATGGTCCGGGGCTATAGCTATAGTGCATCAAACACTCCTTTTTAGTGAACTTGCTGAGTATGCTCGTACTCAACATATCTTCTTAACCCTTGCTAGATTCCGAAGACAATAGCGGTTAGGAAGAAGAAATACTATACCCAAATGAAGACCAAGAAGAATTCCGCTATGAAGAACCAGAAGTATCCGGAAGCGTCGAAGGGAAAAATTACGAAAACATCTATGGAATGGAGACCGACGTATCTGAAGTGTAGATGTAGCATATATAGATATCTAGTCCGGTAGTATAGGTTTCTATCCTCTATCTATAACTAAATCTCGTATAAACCTTAGTTACTTCTTTATTCTGTTCTTCGAGATATTATAGTTTAGCCTGAGTCATCGGGATACCTCTATGGACCTAGGAGGATCTCAAAGTCGTCATGTAATTTCTGGTTGTAATAATAATAATGTATGTTGTGGACCCGCTTTGTTTCTGTTGTACCACTCTGAGGACGTAATATTTGCGGAATGGTACTCTGTGAGTGTTATGTCCATGACTATAGTATACTACAACATGCAGTGGTATGTTGGGTCACCACAGGTTTGAACCATTTGAAAGTGTTTACAAAGCATTTTAATATCATTAGAAGTTCTTTCCACAATATCTTTCAACTCATGGATAGCTCTAGAGTTTTCCAATAAATGATTCTGAACTTGTTTATTAAAATTACCTTGTCTAACAATAAATGTGTCAAGTTCCTCTAAGCATTGATCAGGAGGATTACCATAAGGAATATCACCTTCATTAAATTGGAGAGAGTGTACCTCAATAGCAGATGAGTGGGGAATTGGCTTACATAATTCTTCTATAGGAGGTAGATTCTTCACATCTTTAGCTCTAATACCTTTCTCCTTTAGACACTTTTTAGCTTCATTCAGCACTTCATCATTTAATGCAATAACTCCCCTCTTTTTTGTTATTGGTGGTGGACCTAGTTCAGGAACATCTGGTTTGGGAGTAATAGGCTCAGGTGTATTCAGCTTAGTTGAAGTCCAATCATCATAATTCTTGCTTATATGGTCCATTAATTCTTCAGCATCTGTAGGAGTCCTTTTCCTGAAAACACAATCAGCAAAGCTATCTAGGTAGGTCCTAGAATCATCAGTTAGTCCATTATAATAAATATCAAGCAACTCATTCTTAGGTAATGGACATCCAGGATATGCATGAATCAAGGAAGAGAATCTCTTCCATGACTCAGGCAATTTCTCTTCTTCTTCCTGTTTAAAATCAAAAAATCTCTGAAATCAGCATGTCTAGCACTGGGAGGAAAATATTTATAGAAGAAATAAGCAATCAAGCAATCAGGGCTATCAATGGAACCAGGAGGTAATCTATTAAACCAATCCCTAGCTTCTCCTTTTAGTGAAAAAGGGAAGATCTTAGCAACAAAGTACTTGCGCATTTTAAAATCATCAGAGAACAAAGCACTCATAGTAGAAAGCTCATTCATATGAGCCACAACACTCTCATTTTCAGTACCACAAAAAGGTTCTTTCTCAACAATATCTAAATAATCTAGATCAAGAGAGAAATCATAATCTTTATCTTTAATATCTATGGGAGAGGTGGCAAACTTAGGATCATGGGACTTCTTGGGTATAATAGTATGTCTAGCAAGGAGTCTCTTAATAGCACTAGCACCATGTGTATTTCGGCACTCTTCAACAAATTCATCAGTGAGCTCTATGTAACCATCATTAATATCAAAACTCTCACTAGACTCAGGTGAGCTAACAAGTGTAACCGTGTCTTCACTAGGAGTTTTGGTATTTCCTAGACTAGCCATGGTAGCATCTAGAAAAGGACCTAGTGAACCACTCACATCAAGCACAATAGAAGTAACATCATGAGTATCAAAAGCAGTTTCAGATTCAGCAGTAGTAGCAGTATGTGTAGCATGAGTATGTGGTGGTGTAACAAGCTTACTTATAACAGACGGTGAATCAAGAGCAACAGAGGTGTTTAGGACTGTACCTCTTCTTGTAGTGGATGGTAAAATAGGGAACTTTCCATCACGAGACTTCCCCATGATGAAAGGAGTAGCAGTGAACAATAATAGATCCAAGTGAACTTACAAATAAAGCTATGTTCCCTGGCAACAGCGCCAGAAAATAGTCTTGATGGCCCACAAGTGTAGGGTATCGCAACAGTCTTCGCGGGTAGTATTACCCAATTTATTGATTCAACACAAGGGGAGACAAAGAATACTTGCAAGCCTTAACAACCGAGTTGTCAGTTCAGCTGCACCTGTAAATATTTCTTGCTCACAAAAGTTTATCAGTAGCAATAGTTTGTAGTAGCAACAGCAAAGCAACAACAACAGTAACAGCAACAATGAACAATAGCGATAGTAATAGTAACGGCAACCATAGGATTCGAGTGTGGTAGGCATAGGGATGGATGGACGGGTGTTGCATGGATGAGTCTAAACATGTAACTTCAAAGAACTAGGGCATTGCAGATAAATAATAATAAGCATCCAAGTACTAAACAATCCTAGGCATGTGCTCCAAATATAGTCATACGTGCTCGCAATGAGAACTTGCACAACATCTTCTGTCGAGCCAGCCCGTGGCAGCGGGGCCTCTAGGGAACTACTGGCAATTAAGGTGCTCCTTTTAATAGAGCACCAGAACAAAGCATTAACACTCCATGAACACATGTGATCCTCACACCACAGCCATCCCCTCTGGTTGTCCCAATTTCTGTCACTTTGGGGCCTTTGGATCCGGACAATGATATGTGTACACAACTTGCAGATAAGATCATAAACAATACTATCATAATGATTCAATAATAAGTTCAGATCTGAGATCATGGCACTCGGGCCCTAGTGACAAGCATTAAGCACAACAAGTTGCAACAAAGTCAAATAGCACTAATAGAGATACTAGGCACTATGCCCCTAACAAATCTTATTCGATTACATGATAGAACTCATCCAATCCCTACCATCCCCAAGCCTACAGCGGGGGATTACTCACTCATGGATGAGGGAAACATCAGTGGTTGATGGAGATGCGTTGGTGATGACGATGGCGATGATCCTCTCCAAATTCCCCGTCCCGGCAGGGTGCCAGAATGGAGTTTCTGGATCCGAATCTTGTTTTTTTGTGGCGGCGGCAGAGCAGAACTCTTTCTGGAAAACTATTGAACCCCCCTGTTTTTAGGTCAGAAGGCAACTTATAGACGCGGAGGGAGGCCGAGAAGCTGCCTGGGGTGGCCAAACCTCCCCCAGGCGCGGGGTCAATGGGCCTGCGCCTGGGGTGGGTCTGGGCCCCCCAGTCCTCCCCTTTGTCTCCCCTTCCGGCTCCGTGGATCTTCTAGTGAGAAATAGTTTTTGGCATATTCTCCGGGATATTTCCTGATAGTTCATTTTCTGCACAAAAACAAGACACCAAGGTAATTCTGCTGAAAACAGCGTCAGTCCGTGTTAGTTGTATCCAAATCACACAAGTATAGAGTAAAAACAATAGCAAAGTGTTAGAGAAAGTAGATACGTTTTGGACGTATCATACTACTATCTTTCATCCAGACTTACTTCTAAGAGTACTTTTATAATGATGGTATCTTTTACCCTTCTGAAAATAAGGCTTAATGTTGGCATAGGTTAGTATTTCCTCTGCAACCTTTACTTGGAAAGTCAGATAACAATACTTCCACAAATTTTTTACTCTCCCCCTTAAGGTTTACTAATGGTCTCTAAACTGCCTTATAAAGTAACCATTGGCTTTATAACTAGAATGTAGGGCTTTGTCTAGCTTATTCTCTACCTAGTTAGGGTCTCATGAAAAATTTTACGGTGTATCCACACAATTGTGGATCTCCAAAGTGAATCTTTCAGCATTATTTGTCTTACTTACTATTTGGACATTTTCGATTTGATAGGTCAATTTTCGCGAAGAGTCTCGAAAGACGGTCACTTAAATTTTATACTCCTTTAGGTCTTACTTAGCTTAGGCCAAGTTCTATGCTCTTTATGCAACCATTAAGATGATATGGTTCACTATGTCAATCAAATACTAGCTGCAGACAAATACCAGCTGCGAACCATCCTAGGGTGTATGTATAAACCCTACGGTTTCCGACGTACCACTGGCATTCTCTCTGAATTGTCAGAGCTTGAATACCATTTTGGTTCCAAAGCTTCTTCTTTGTACTAATTCCCTGATGCTTTCATGAACTAAGTACTATTACTTCATTAATCCTCTTAGTAACATCACCTACTTTGAGTGAATCTTAAGTTCATCTCTTCTTGTTGCCCCATATATTTCCTACACTAATCTTCCTTCTGGGTGCTGGTTAGTAATGATCTGAACTTGATCCATCCATCAAATTGTTTTGGTACTCCTTATACTTTGCTTCATTCTTCATGTAGGTCTTCATCTTGATCTTTGGAACTCGTCACTCCCTCGCACGAATTCCCTTATTCAATCTAGGTCAATAACATCAAGTAATAACTGGATGTTGCAACATGCATTTGCACACCAAGTCAAACTTCATGTACAGATCTAGTCAATCCAGAAGATCCAAGAAAAACCAAGAAATTCAAATGTGGTACATATAACACACAATATTCTAAGCCCAAAATATATTAGTTGAGTATAATATCTCTAAAATCCAGGCTTAGTTGTGTAGTATATGACACCTCCTCGTACAGGTTTACGTTGTGATACTTAGCACATAGGGGTCAAACTATTCTTTATCTCAATATTTACCCAAATTGCTCAATTGCAACAAGATAAATTCTAAACAAAGTGGTCTCAATTTGGTTTTCACTAAACTTTTGTCTTACCTTTGGAATGATTGACTGTAACCAACCTTTTTATTAGTAAACTAACCTCACATGATCTCTCCAAATAACTAACTAGGTTTTATTACTATCTTAAACCAAAGCTTACTTGAATTTTCTAGTACCTATGAATTCTATCATAGTTCTACAATGTTATTTCCTTACTCTACTTCAAAATAATTTACTAAGTTTTTGTCATATTTATACCTATATCATGGTTTCGGAGCTAATCTCACCATGATCTTATTATGTTTTACCTGTACATCATGATTTAAGATTTAATCTAGCCATGATGACTTTGTTTCACATTACTCTATCATTAAATACTATCATAATTCCACTTCATCACGTAGAATTCTCAAGTGAATCCCACATGATTACTACTCATTACATCAACATTTATCCTAATTATATTCATCATGCTGTCTTTGGTTATCAACTAACCATAAGATTCCACTGTCTTACTTATATTCGAGGGTTAGGCTACACCATTTAAACTACTTCAATGGATGTCTTGCACTTGATCCTAATCTGCTGCGGCCGATTGACTTTCCTAAAATATCTTGGTGGGTTATATCTCCTTTGGAATACACTAAATAGCACCTTACTGAGAAAAGATAGACAACTATTTATAAGAAAGATGATTTATACATCTCGTGACAAAGTTATCCTCAAGTGGATACTCGTCACCATTCATAAGAATATTTGGTTTAGATAAGATGGCTTTATATAGTCACTATCCAACCTACAGATCTTCCTAAAAGGGTTTTAAACCTAAGGTCAAAGCATATGCTCTGATACCAACTGTGGTGACCCAGCATACCACTTCATGATGTAGTACACTATAGTCGTTGGCATAACACCAATGAAACACTGTTCACTAGTATTACATCCCTCAGAGTGGTACAACAAAAACACAACAGGTCCAAGGCATGACTATAGGTTACAACTCAACTCTTTACACAAGATCCATAGAACACTCTAGGTTAAAGAGAGAGAAAGAAACTTCTCATAAAGAAGAATCAGAAATAAATAACTCAAAAACTATCATACTATTAAGACTAGTATCTTAACTAATGATCTGGCATTGCTGCTATCGCAATACACTACAGAAATATGTTCTATGACTAGAGTTTATATTCCTATTTAATCAGTAACTTCGTCTTCACTTGAGTTGGTGTATATGTTGACCTTCTTGACTTCATTGAAGAGCTTTATCTTTTGCTGATAATTCCTGGAGCATAACTTGATGTAGACGTCGTCTTAATGGCTTCAGAATCTAGCAAAGGTTAAGAAGATACGTTTAGTACGAGCGTACTCAGCAAGTTCACTAGAAAAGGACTCTTTGATGCACTATATCTACAGCCACAGACCATAGGTCGTAGGCAATGCAAGTTTTCGTAAACATTTCTTCAAAGGTTGCTTTTATTCTAAAAAGCTATATCCGTCAGCCTTCACGGGTTTACCAGAACTTTCATGGAGTTCCTTTCCTGCCGCATTCGCAGCTCCTTCCCGAACAGGGAGTAACAAGTTACAGTTCTTACACTCTACAGAGGTGCGTTACTTTACCCATGAGAGACCTTAGCCTTGTTGCACAACCAAGTCATGACCTTGTCCATACTTCCTTGGTATGGGGCCCAGTCTAAGATACAAGCCAATCACTGCCCCCTTCGCGACCTCGCATGCCTCCCTTGTGTACACCATGCCCACACATTGAATTACGACAATGGTTTGTACAGACCGTTAGATGCCAGAACTATCGTGGTACGTTGAGGGCTCCCACCCATATGCTGCATATCCTCTATGAATTACCAATTAATATGCACGCTACGAGGGTAACAGCCACGACCTGCACATCGGCTACACGCGAGAGGAAGAAGATACAACTGACATCTCCGTCCCATTCCAAATTTCATGGTTAACGCGTTATATACGGCGCAAGAATCACTGGCGACATCGGTTGTTAAGTCCTAGATAATATGTTCCTTTACCACCGGAACTTTCATAGTAGGTTATTACCTCATGGTAAATAACCTATAATCATATTATTATGAAAATAGTGTTTTCTGACCTTTTTCAAATGCAGGTGATGGCAACACTGGATTTTCAAAATACTTTACAGAAAATAATCAAAGGGCATGAGCAAGTGTGAACTTGCCTTTTGTGATTGCAAGATTATGCACTCACGGTCTTCGAGACAATATAAAAGATCCAATATCTGAAATCAACATCATTGGTCCGGTAAGGACTAATGTTTAAAGAAGCAAGATGCTATTATGCATAAGTAATGTAATGCAATTGATAAACTCGAATCCCGAGGATAACGTTGTTCTAGGGTTTGGATATTGGAAATGGTTCCTGTTAGAATGTGTTGTCCTTTTAGATAAGTTTCATAATTGTGCTTCTTATTAAGGCTTGTGATTGTGTGTGAAACAACATGTAATTATAATATCATAAAACAATGAGATACACACAAATGTGAAATGCTACCCAAGATTGCTTATACTATAATTATTTATCTTCAAATTTTTTACTTTACAAGTAATGTCACTTATAAAGATCTTAAGTGTTATCAATCCTAAGTATACAAGTAAAGTATAACGTAATGTGATTATTATTAATTGTCATATGTTGACTGAAATGGCAAAACGAATAGCTTTTGAAGAAAAGATTTCTTTATTAAGGTTAAAACAATTCCGATAGTTTTTAGAATATAGTTGATAGAATGTGATTGATGTTGTTTATGCTTGCTTGAATAGTCTGGACTTGAGATGCTTTATAACTTAATTATAACAGACCAAAGTTAACTATAAAACACATAACAAAGTCTTTAGCATAGTACTTGAAGTATTGTAGACTAAAGTTAACTTTAAAGACATAGATGTTTTTAAGGTATATTGATTATGTTATTTGTACCTTGTTTACTTTATAATGTTTCCTTAAAGTTACTTAAGAATGGTTATACTTTTATTTGCTGTAGTGGTTTCTTGATTTTATAATGGAATAGAATCATTTATCTTTTTGTGAATGAATGGTTATAATTTGTAATCAAGGAAATAACATTATTTAACTACTTATAGATTCACTATAGTGTTTTGATTTGTTTATAAACTTGTGGTTAAAGTAATGGAAAAGATTTTAGTTAGTCACAAATTATTCTTGAAGATTTTATATTGGATAAGAATCTTTTTAGAAAATAATCTACACTTATGGTTGAATAATAATTCAATAAGATTATATTTAAAATGTGTTGAACTAAATTGACTTCATATTATCAATATTGAAGACTAATACTATTTATTAGACTTTAATTGGTTAATTTTAGAATATTAGGAATTTTTTATTTATCCTTTTATGAATTATAAATTAAGGAAATTAGATTTAAATTCAAGTTATTACGGTATTAAGTTTTTATTTACTTCAAAGGTATAATTTTATATTTTTAACATGTAGGTATTATTTTTGTGATCATTTGGTATATTATATGTATTTTTATGAATTTTAAATAATAAGATATGATTTTTATAAGTTTATTTATTTTATAAACATTTAATAAACAATAGATATTGAATTAAGTGAAATAATAATACATGATTATAGTTTTAAATTATAGTTCTTATTTTTCTAAGATTTTTGGTATTTTTTTATATTTTTTAACATTTAACAATATTAAAATATGAATTATCAAAGTTTTATTACTTATAAAATATTTATTAAATAATAAATATTTAAATAACTAACATAACAATGTTTGATAATAAAGTTGAACTATATATTTTATTTTTTAAACATTTTTATATATTACACATATTTTTCTAAATTATAAAACAAAAGTTATTGATTTTATAAGATTGAATCATTTTATTTAATTTCTGGAATTAATTTGTGTTTGAATGTATACTGTTTTATTTATTTTCTAATCAGGAAATACTTTTTATACCTAGCTAAATCTACCCTAGTCATTGACTAGTGGGCCAGTGGCCACATCATATACACAGTTTAGTAAATACAGTTGTTACTAAACCTAATTCTACTCTTAGTCGATGACAGATAGGACCAGACCACGTCACATGGCACATGGGCAAGGACCAGTCAAATGGCTGACCGGGTCAACCTCGACGTCACGATGACGTACACACGAACTCCACCGCCGAGAAATGGTCATCGGCGGCGATCTACGGCGCCCCAACACCTGATGTTGAGTGTGCTGAAAAGAGAGCGACGAGGCGAATCGATCAAGCCTACTAACGCTAGCTATTGGTCAGCGGAACATTGGCTATGACGAGCATCTGCGGCGGCGCTCTCCGGTGACACGACGAACTCAAGCTATAAGCGATGCTAGGAAGCGTAGTTAGGGTGGTTCGATGCGGAAACTCACCCCCGACGTGATGAAGTGGTCGGCGATGTAAATGGTGACCAGAGGCGAGTACACGGTCGCCGATTCCGACCGGCAACAACGGAGAAAATTGATGAAATTCACTCGCCTCCGAACTCCACTTGATTCCATACTGCTCTCAGATGATCAACATGCGATGGCGCTTCTCCTCGACACCTCCACGCATGTTGAGGTAGACCACAACGACGGCTAGCCGAAGCTCGCCGGCGGCGGCATTGGTTCATTGGGGAAGACAAAGAGGGTTTGAGGGGAATTTGAAGAGAGGGGCAAATAGCTGGGGTTCGGGCGATCCCTATCCAACCTTTTATACGCTAAGGCGAGCTCAGACACGGCGACACGGTGACAACAACGACCGAGATGCGACGGCGATGCGATGCTTGATTCAGGCACGAATCTTAACGTGACAAGTGGAGGCGGACTTAAGTAAGTTGGGCGAGGCTAAGGAGCATTCCTCGCGTCCGAGACGGTCCACAATGACGACGGCGACGTGGCTCGCTGGCGGCGTGTCAACCATGCGAGGAAGACGAAGACGATATCTCTCTCCTCACGTGGGTCCCGCTTGCCAGTGAGACTGCGAAGGGGTATCCCGGCTGGGCCGCTATTGGGTTGGTGTTGGGTTACGACTAGTTGCACCTGACAATAAATAAGGAAGGGGAGCACTGGGCTGGGCCTGGTTTCGTTTTTCTTTTTCACTACACATTTTCTATTTTCTGTTTTGTTTTCAGATTTGTAATTACACATTTGTTTGAAATTTTTCCTTATAGAATTTATTTGTTAGATAGTTGCAGCAATGCTAAAATGTATTTAGAATCATTTTGTGAGCTTTTACTAAATAATGTTATATTTATTTATTTTCTTTATATATTTCCTTTATAATATTTTGTAAGGGCCTTTGTTATTAATTTACTTTATATAATAAACCATGGATTTATTATATGATATTTCTTTATTTAATGATAGAATTTAATTCTAGTTTGGAGGGAAATATATGTATGGTGATCCTTTTCTTATTATATGATACATAAAGTTTTAGGGAATTAATATGATTAATATTATTCTCATGAGTTTTAGGAATAGCAATGTATATATTTTATTATAACTAACATAAGAGTTAGGGTTTGAAATGTAAGTGCTTACTCTAGGGTTTAGGGTTCTTAATATATTTATATTCTTTTGTTGATGTGAATAAAGATTAATGGCTAAGACAAATTGTCTTTATGATTGTGATCTTTAATGATATCACCCTTTAAAATAGAAAGTTATTATCTTGAATGTCTGATGGGAAAGAATTGATAAAGATAACTCTTAAGCACATATGGTTATGATAATTGGAAATGATAAAGATATGCTGAAGTGATTTGCTATAGGAAAATATTTGTATGAACCATTGTGAATTTAAGATGATAGATCAATCAGATGAAATGGATACTATGTTTGGTTAAAAATTTAGGGTTTAGTATTTACCAAGAATTCCTATCTTCCATAATTTACAATCCTGAACTTCTAATTAAGGAATTCTTTTCCTAGATATATTACTCCTTCGTATCCATCATCATGTGCTAACATGATGAGCTTTACTTTACAAGAATATTCTTATCCACCTTTTATTCTTCTAAATCCATTTATAAATCCAATGAGCTTGACACTGAAGCTTTCATAATCCTCTCATATCCATATCTTGGTTATATCAACTACTCTACTGATGATAATCTCCAATCCAACAAGTAGTTACTTCTACTCCATTCATACACTTCCTTAATCACCCACCACTAATATTACTCCAGTAGATGTATATATCAAACTACTTTCCTCAAAAGTTTACTATCCTTTAAGAGAAATAACACTACTTCAATAACTCCATGCTACTCTGGCTTTAGCTTAGTCATACTATTTATATCTATTTTACTCCAATATCTTATACTCAACTTCACATTATATCATGGTGACTTGTCATGGCTAACCTAGAATGGCATAACTATACTAGGGTTCAATCATGTTCTATCCACCAATTTCACTTATACATGATATAAGCATTCAATCTTGATGACTAAAGCATGATCATTATAATTCTTTGATCCTTTATGGTTTAGGTTTCCAGTTGGCTAATCAATGATTTCATCCATACAACATTACAGTTGTATTATAATTATCTTCTAATTATTTCTATTGGACTAAGAGATATTATTCATTGACTATACCTACTTGATCCAATAGGATTTCTCCTTGGTAACTATCTTCAATATTCATCCTTGGAATCCTCTTTGTTACCATATGAATATATATTCCAATTAACTCTTCTATCATTACATGAGTGAGTTAACTCCATCAATTATCACAATGATCTTATTCTCTTCCAACACTCCCATCCTATAGATGATATCTAAAACTAGCATTACCACCTACCTCTTTTTACTTTTTTTCTCTTAAGGACAGAAGTGAATGCTATGATAAGGACAAGAGTTGATAGGTCAAGAATTGGTGAATCAATAGTTGATTGCTCAACATTGATGAACAATAGATATTAGAATAAGATTCAATAGAGATGATAAGGATTGATATGGGAAGAAATATATATGGTGAATGATCTTGACTTGGTTTCTTTTCTACTCAAACTCACTAAAGAGTTAAGGTTAGGTATTACCATGATACTCATGGTATAAGTAGATGAGATTAAGATAGATCAAGATTTAGTTGTTACATTCCTATTACTTAAGTTATGTTTATAACTTGGTATTCATGAGTTGTGTAATGAATACTAGGATATGATTACTTAAGGATCAAATATAAATCATTAAGTAATGTATTAGGGTTTAACTTTTATTATATTTGATCTACCCTTAGATCAAATCTCCCTTACCCAAAATAAGGTTTTAGCAAAGGTCATATTGAAACTTATCGCAGTCAACTTGATGATCTACTTCAATTCCATCAAGTTGAGAGAAGTTTCAATCACTTTGACAAGTTTTATTCAAAAACACGAAAATTATTCGGATTTTCTATGCATGAATACAATGTACATATCTTGGTTTAGCTTATTTTTAAGCTCTAATGCTGGGATGTTACATTTGCCATGGTCCCCACTAGAGCGGCGACAGCGGATCCGTCGGCCTGGACGACATGGTTGCCCTGCCGCTTGCGTTTCACGCTGCCAAAGGCTGTCATAGGAACGAGTGCGAGAGCCCCGACGATGGGAAGATCCACACGATCTACCAAAAGAGGTAGGGTCGATTAGGATGACACGAGGAGTTGGCTAACGACAAGAGGCGTTTAGGATGTATCCATGGCGATGGGGACCGCGACAAGGCCACATGGAGCGACATGGAGGAGATATGCGTCGGAGGCGACTACGGTGGCCGGGAAGCGGGAAAGAACACGACCCTCAAATCTATACGTTGGGGCGATAGTTTTTTCTACCACTTGTAAAAATTTAAAGGTAGCTACGAAAAAACAAGCGGTTATTCTAAAGACGGACGAGATATTACAGGTCGACTGCTAGAAATGCTATAATCCCTATCGCGAACCTGATCGGATGCCTCGTTGGATCTTCGATTTATATTAGTTGACTTAAATTTTATATATGAAAATATCTAGCACTAAACTAGATAGAAATATGGTTTGGAGTGAATAGAATTGGTGAAGATTTCACTCGCTACAGTTCGTGTGAGCTTCCCGGTCAGATCCTGCCCGATCTCTCGGTGGACGACCACTAGAACCGCCTCTCCCGACCCAGAGCCAATGACCCATACTATCCATCTCCATCTCCACCGCCGCCACGGCCCCGATACCATAGTCCCCACCTCAGTACGTCACCCCACGCCGCCTGCTGCCACTGTCCCCACAGCCTCAGCCGCCCATCCACCGCCGCCCGCTCCCTCTCCGATGACCAGCCCATCCGCGCCGCCGCCCTGCCCTCACCTCGCCGCGCATCGCCTCCCCTCGCGCCCGCTCCGCTTCCTCCGCCGCTGCCTCCGTGTCCGCCCGCTCGGCCGCCCCGAGATCCGCCGCGACGCGCGCGAGGTGCCCCGCTGCTCGCCCTGCCCGTCCTCCGCCCCGCCCCCATCCCGCCTCTACGCCTGCCTCTCCTGCGCCGCCGTCTTCTGCCCCTCCCATGCCGCCTCCCACGCAGCCTCCGCCTCCTCCCCGGGCCACCAGATCGCCGTCGACGTCGACCGCGCCGAGCTCTTCTGCGCGGCCTGCGGGGACCAGGTCTACGACCCGGACTTCGACCACGCCGTCGTCCTGGCCCAGTCCACCGCGCTCCACCCCCCATCCACCTCCGCATCCACCTCCCCAGCTCCCCGCAAGCGCCGCCGGGTCGACTACCGCGCCTGGGCTCCAGATCCGGCCGAATCCGAGCTGGTGAGCGCCGCCGCCGATCCCACCACTTCCGCCTCCGCCTCCGAGCCGGCGGGGCTGCGCGGGCTTAACAACCTCGGCAACACCTGCTTCATGAACTCCGTGCTCCAGGCACTCCTCCACGCCCCGCCGCTCCGGAATTACTTCCTTGGCGATCGGCACAACCGCTTCCTCTGCCCGCGCCGCAAGCCTATGACGCATCGAGCCACGGATGCTGAGGCCAGGGCCGCGTGCCTCGCGTGCGATCTCGACGAAATCTACTCGGCCACCTTCTCTGGGGAGCGCACACCTTACAGCCCCGCCAAGTTCTTGTATAGGTCCGGATCTCGCACTCTATTTGCATTGGTTGATGTCGCCGTGTGGTTTTAGCAACGTGCTGTTTTCTTGTGTTGGGTTTGTTGCGTATTAGGGAAGTTAGCCGTTAGCGAAATGGCTGTGTGAAGTATTGTAACTATGGGCAGTGTGTCTTGTTTGAGACACTAAATTGTATATTCTCTCCTGCAAATGATAGTGTAATGTTATTAAGCTATGCCATGGAACTGTTTGAATTTAGATCATGCAGATTGAAGTGTACTTAACATGTGATGGAATAATATGAACAAAGAAATGCCACTAAAAGGGGCAGGATCTGCTTAGTGTGTGCTGTTACGGAGGTGAAATGTTTGCATGTCCTCTTGGAGGAAATTACCTCGCTTATAGATCGTATAGAGTTAAGTTCTTATGTTTTCATTTGATTCTGAAAGTACTTTTGGCATGACAAAGTGTTCGGATCATTGTGCAATGTCCTAATCAAACGCCTAGTGTCATGATCAAAGCTGATGATCGTAATGCCTACCTAAATGTTCGTTTGGACTGCTGTTGTTGATCAAATGACAAAATGCATGAGCACCCATTAATTCCTCTCAAGTTACCTGTTTGACTGGATCATGTGAAAGTAGCACCCGCATTTTCTCTAGCGTTGGACTGTGTTGAATTTCCCCCTGTTGAGTAAATATTTGAGTCTTTTATTGCATAACTAAGTTCAGTTCTGTGCTATTGGCAGTATGTCTTGTTACTTCATGTTAGTATGCAAGTAGGTAGTATGTGTAGTAGGCACATAAGTTATTGCTACTTCTTGTTGGTACTTCGTCATGCCCCATCTTCTTATTTTAATTGGGAACAAACTATTATGCTTTTGCTCCTGTAGCTATTCCAAGACTATTGCCATCATAGCGAGAAATCGTGCTTGCGCAGACATCTTATGCAATTTTTTCAAACTGCACTTCATTTTTCTGACGTTTAAACTATCTGAAGTCATTTGCCGCTCTTATTGTTTGATGAGCATGGACTTGCACAGAAAACATGGTGCAGTACTTTTTTCTTCTGGTTTATGAATGAAAGTTCTTGATTTTCTTCTGATTATTATCATTATGAATTGTTAGCTGGTGGCAGCATGCAACAAACCTTGCAAGCTACGAGCAACAGGATGCACATGAATTTTTTATCTCCATCCTTGACCATATTCATGAAAATATAAAGGATGATCAGCCCAAATCACATGAACAAGGTAGTTAGCTCCTCTCTTTCTACTATTTGAACTAAAGACTTGCATGTATTGCAATAAGTTCAGATATGAACTAAACAGCCATTTGCTTTTGTAAAATTATTTTCTGGATATTCACCATTGTGTATACAGTGAATGCCATGATTGGGGCATCCTATTTATTCAATTCTTTCAGATCCGTCTTTTACGAGTTGCATGATGCATGCCTATTATAACTTGTGGCTCCTTAAGTATTGTTCGTACTTGTCTGTCCTACTATTCCCTAAAGTACAGGCACATAAGAGAATAATTATCTTCCTGTTCTTGTTTTCTTTGGGATGATGCATTTTACTTGTCTGCCTTTTTGTTATGCTTGACCATGATTTATGAACTGTCATCACGTACTAGTCTTGCTCTGGCCTGCAATTTGTCTTCACAAAAAATTTATGTTAATGTTCTTGGTTCTAACCTTGATTTCTATTTTGTTGCTCATAATAGGCCATGGAGACTGTTGCATTGCACACCGGGTGTTTTCTGGTATCCTGAGGTCAGATGTCATCTGTACAAACTGTGGGTTCTCATCCACAACATTTGAACCTTGCATGGACTTCTCTTTAGACTTGGATGCTGGATGTAACATTTCTAATGGTGTTGCAAACCCAAAAGCACGCAATGGAGAGAGGAACTTAGCTGGCATGAATTCCAAGGTATCAACACTCATGAGATGTTTGGAGCGGTTTACCAGGGCTGAGAGGCTAGATGCTGAACAGAAGTTCTTCTGTGAACGTTGTAAGGAGAGGCAAGAGTCCCTTAAGCAAATGTCCATTCGGAGGCTTCCACTAGTTTCCTGCTTTCACATCAAGAGATTTGAGCATTCGTCAGTTAAGAAGATGTCAAGGAAGGTTGATCACTCTTTGCAGTTCCCTTTTTCTCTAGACATGGCACCTTACCTGTCATCCTCTATTCTCAGAAGTAGATACGGGAACCGCATATTTCCATCAGAAGCCATTGATTCAGAACCAGTTTCTGAATTGTCTTCAGAATTTGAAATATTTGCGGTGATCATGCACAGTGGTAAGCTAGATGCTGGCCACTACGTGACTTACCTCAGGTTAAACAATCAGTGGTACAGATGTGATGATGCATGGGTAACCAGGGTTGACGAGCATACCGTCAGGACTTCCCAGGCATATATGCTCTTCTATGTGCAGAAGACGCTTTACTATAAAGCTTGTGAAAGAGCAGCTGAAGTCTGACTGATTTTGAACTAGTGGTGAGGGCCTTATTTGTCTCTTGGGCGGTTGATTGATTTTGATCGTATGATCATGGTTGCCAACATGAATTCTTCACCTTGCATTTTTAAACCAGAAACATTCGCAGCTAGGTTCAGTTAGTTTACTCAGTTGTATCACCTCTTGCTGTTAAGTGATCTGAACCACACATCCACAGGAGGTCCGGAGAGCTTCCGCCGGGCAGTCGTGGCACAGAGCCCTCTCTGGAGCTTTACAAGAATGCCATTTGATGCCTCTGACTTGTGGGCCTGTGGGGCATCATGGGTCATTTTCTGTGGCGAAAGGGCAACTTAATTGGCTACATGCATCCAATGGTTGGCAGGAGAGGTAAAAGTTAAAGTGACGAGGTGCAAGTGCAACGGGAAACACTTTCAACTCTGGCGCGGAAGGCACCGTGGAAGGTTAGCTGCAGTGGTGGACAGTGGTGGAGCCACGGCCTGGCATGCCTGAGCTATGTCCAGGATGCTCCATTCAAACTAATGCAAGGAGCCGGCCGGAGAACATAGTACTTTGCCCGGGCTCTCAGTTCCAGCTTGCCAGAATTATTCTGCACCACCAGGAAATACAGCCATCATCTGATACAACATAGTTTCACCCAGAGAAAAATGCCTGGCGTTTTATTGTCATAGCCAGCAAGGCAGACGGTCAAGTTTTGTTCTCATTGACCTGTAGAATCAATCAAAGGTTTTTTTTGGCGATTTTTCAACAGCCAGCCACCCAAAACGAAAGATGGTCACATATATGTGTTGGATTGTCTTGTTATCCTGATAATGGATATGTTTGGGGATTTTCGTTGAACTGAAATACTTCATTATTTGGCACCATTGGTGGTGATGGTCTGACCCTCCTTGGTATGACCAATGCTACATTTATTTGCGCAAGCAAAAGTGTGGAATATGTAGAAGTGGGACAGAAGGGAACCTATTTTTTGATGTGTTCCTTTGAGTAATTGAATGCCATCGCTGCTGAAGCTAGAATTCTGTTACTGACAACTTTAGACCAGTCTTCCTTGGTTTTTCCCTGTATGTGATCTGTTCTTGCTTGTACCTCATGGATGAAATAAAGAGATATAGCTTTGGATGAGTTGTCATTTTTTTGTTGCCCAGTTTTTGTTTTTGTTTTAACTGTATATATTTGGCAGTTGAGTAAACATGGTCTTGTGACATATCTTGTTATTGCTCAAGTCCTGTAGGGCGTTGTCCGACATTTTGCAAATCTCAGCTTCGTCAGGTCAGTTCCTCTTTTAGATACCTTGCATCTCAGGGAAATGGAGAAGCAAGAAAGAACTGTAGCAACAATACCGTAAACCTGTTGATCTAGCATCTATTCATAGATGTGGTTCTGTCAAAATTGCCATCGTTTTCACCAGGAAACTGGAAGAGAGGGCAACGTGCGGATTCCTTGTCAGCGTTACCGGGGACGACCACGTGCAACCGAAACAAAAAGCAGGCGACGAGATCAGATCCGATCAGGTCCATTGGCAGGCCATCCTTGGACGCGACCGAAGATCACGATCGGCACCAACGAATAAGATCCACTTGAAAGCGAAAAGGCCAGCACATTTTTTGCCAAAATGGAAGTGGAGACGCATCAACGCGATAAATAACGGTCGACCCTTAGCTAAGCTACACTGCGCATTCATTCTGCTACGGAGCGTGAGGTATCCAAGGTCCCTGGGGTGGTGATCGGAAGGGGCAGAGTGGATAAACTTGACCCAAAGTTTAAAGAAATTCACAAAATAAACTTATGGCAAAAGTATTTCACTCAACTAACCCTTTTGGGTAACGCCTAACACAAAGGCGCTACACTCCTTGCCAGCGTGGCACGTTAGCATAGCGCCTATGTGTAAGGCGCTACACTAGTCTATTTATAAAACGTCTATGTATTGTTGATAAAGAAGTAAAGTTGCTGAGTTGGTAGAAGCCTTTGTTGCTAGGTAGTAGGTCATGAGTTCAACTCTCCAAAATGCTACTTTTTATTTTTATTTTTCAAAGGCTATAACATTGGTTTTATTATTGTACATATGAACATATTTTAATTCTAGCATCCTTATTTATTTTAAAAAATATGGAAACTGAGTATTATCAACAACCGAGTATTATTGTAACATTGGTTTTACTATTCCAAAGGTCGAAACCAAGTAGTATCAACAACCCAACAATATTCTATTTTTCGTGGTAGTAGTAGCAGCAGTTTAAGTCAACTGCTATGCTACCACTAGCTACCTGCTCAATTTCATTCGTTCGGGTTCGCTTGGTTTTCTTCTTCCCCTAGTGTCAAAAGATCTGGAGATTAATTAGATGTGGGATTGACCAAGCTAGGCTAATACAAAAACAGTGCGTAGTAGAAACCGTTAAATGTACCAACCGTGATTATTCTACATGCTCCCTTCTGGTACGGCGAATTCTTTATCATTATGTTTGCCTTTCGATCGTATCTTATTTTATTTTTATATATAAGGCGCGATGCATGGCATGTGTATCAGTGGGGCTGCTGCTTCCTGTTTACACTTACATTTTAAACAACCTGCTCCTTCTACGAATAAAAGGAGTAATTGTTTTTGGAACCGTCTCCTTTTATTCGTTTTCATTTTTTAAAATAAATAAGGATGCTAGAATTAAAATATGTTCATATGTACAATAATAAAACCAATGTTATAGACTTTGGAAAATAAAAATAAAAAGTAGCATTTCAAAGAGTTGAACTCATGACCTACTAGCTAGCAACAAAGGCTTTTACCAACACAGCAACTATAATTCTTTGTCAACAATGCATAGACGTTTTATAAATAGACTAGTGTAGCGCCTTACACATAGGCGCTATGCTACGAACAGTAACGTGTCATGCTGGCAAGGAGTGTAGCGTCTTTGTGTTAGGCGTTATCCAAAAGGTTAGTTGGATGAAATACTTTTGCCATAAGTTTATTTTGTGAATTTTTTTAAACTTTGGGTCAAGTTTGTCCATTCTTCCATCGGAAGGCGACCCTTTTCTGAAACTGGAAGAAACAGAGGAGCGCACGCTACGCGTCCCGCTTTCCACCGGAGCTTCGCTGGCCCGGCCGGCGTGCTGCGTGGGCCGGCGTGTTGCGTGCAGTAACCGCCGTGCTAAGCATATGCTTACAAAGCTTTTATCTGGACAAATGCGTACCGTAACAGCCTAACAGGGCCCTAGCTTGTCAGCGTCGGCTCCTTGGTCTGTCTCTATGTCCGTCGCAAGTTGCTTCCAATATTAAAAGTATCGCCGAGATCTCAGCCCCAAACCGGCACGTACGACTGGATTACCGCACACGACCGACGGCGTGTTAATTGCTGCTTATAAGATCCCTTAGGGCATCCCCACTCGTCGGGCGAACATTTTTTTTTCCCGAACGAAACGCGTTTTCGGCCTGGGTCCGCCGAGATTCCCACTCGCGTACCCAGGCCGAGTTTTCAGGTTCGGAGAAATTCAGTTAAACTCGGCGAAATATAGACGAATATCGACGGATTTCATTAACTAGGGCAAGAGCGCACATATTACATCGAATTTAATAACTA
This sequence comes from Avena sativa, assembly GCA_916181665.1. Taxonomy (NCBI): domain Eukaryota; kingdom Viridiplantae; phylum Streptophyta; class Magnoliopsida; order Poales; family Poaceae; genus Avena; species Avena sativa. Next base: position 395,542,166 of record OV702280.1, on the reverse strand, counting down.
GGAAAAGGCCGCCGCCACCGTGATCGACGCCGGACGCCGCAACTACAGGCCGAGGCGGGGGTGGAGCCGCCTGGATCTTTTCGGGGAGGTCCTCGTCGGCCGGCACCGGCAGAACAAGGATCCCGCCGGCGCTGAGTTACCAGGCGAAGGGGAGACGAGTGTCCGGCGGCGCCGTATAGCGCGCCTCGTGGAGAAGCCGGGCTTCCCACGGCTGCATTGTGCGTCGGCCGGGAAATCCCTCGGCCATGGCTTTTCGGCAGAGTTGAGGAGGAAGAAAGGTGCGAGCGTCCCGAGTTCGCCGGAGTTGGGAGTGGTGTGAGAGACTATGAAGAGAGACGGCGAGATGTACGTCTTTTATAGGCCGAGTTCGGCGGCGAGGAAAACGACGGGAAGGATGGCGACAACTCGGCTTTTGTCGCTGACAGGCTTGTCCACTCGGCCAATTCGCTGCGTCCGGCGTTCCAAGGGCATACCCGGGATCCTGGGTTCGGTCTGGGTAGTCCGGACCAAAGTTGGCCGAAATCCGGACGAAAGGAAGTGTCTGAGTACGCGACTGGGCCGATTTTCGCGTCCGGACGTAATTTCGGCGTCCGGATCGGCCTCCTAGATAGGCGAGTGGAGATGCCCTTAATTACAAGATAATAATTTGGGTATTATCTCATGCAGCTCTCCGGAACGCCCTCACGGATTCACACTAGCATTTCAATGAACTTGCTATAGTATATGCCTATAGTCGTACGCTCTGGACCAGGCAGTTGTTCACGCTTCATAATCGGAGAAAGGGACTCGACGATATAACTGCGTATCCTCTCATTTATTTTCGATCGGGGTACTGGGCACAAGATATCTTCACATAATGCTGACAAGCCCGTCGTACCCGAACGAACGCGGAGAGCTTACAGTTATGACTGAACAAACTGGGCATGAGATGGGCATCCATTTGGAGAGCACCGGGGAGGTCAACGTTGTTGTCGAATGCTTTCATGAAACGTACGCTTGTCTTGTGATGAAGTGTAAAAAAAAGGCGGCGATCGACCGGCGAGGGAAAACCGTCCCGGTCAAGCTACGAGCTAGGGCGCGGCGCACGTAACTAATGCTGTATGTCATGGTCCAACGAATTTAGAAGATACGTAAGAAAGATAAGGAACTTTGCCCAATAGTGCGCCAAAATTGACTTCATTTATGGTTCTTTCTTCTGCGTAAGCAGTCCTGGGACATCACATCAGTTTGCTTTGCAGTAGCCATATCAAGTAATAGTAGGCTGCAAAGCACGAGATCGAGCAGTCGGAGGAAAATGCATGTTGGCAAGCACGGTTCTCTTGCTACAGTTAATCGCAAAATAAGAGAGAAATGAGTTACGATTAGTTAATAATGTTTTCAGTGTTGATCATCTTTGCAAGTCTTCAAAGTTAAGGCCAAAAAACTGACGAGCCGAAGAAGTTAAGGTTCCTTAAACTCACTAGTCTCAGGCTGTCACATCCAATGGCGTATATCTATCTAAAACAATGAGGGTCCAAATTATATCGGAAGCCCGCTATTCACGGATCCGGCGGATTTGCGGAGGAACGTGGAGGGGAGTGAGTGAGAGACTAAATAGCAAAGTGAATTCACACTACGAACATGATGAACACAATGCACACAAACACGATAATGGCCACTTACTCCCTTCGCCAGCCACCGATTCAATAGAATCCTTCGCAAACGAGAGATTGGACAACGTGTTCTCTCGGATCCCAATGGGAGAGGGAAGAAACACCTTCGACAGTGTCTTGTAATCCTACCAATGGTCACACTCACACCGATAAGATCCTTGTGTTAGAAATAATGGGCTAATTAATCATTAGACTCATGTATGATTTCAGATTTTTCCTAAATCTCAAAGCCCATGTATGTGAAAGCCCATGTATGTGAAAGCCCATATGTGATTTGGCCTAAGTTAGTGGCAGCTCACATGTGTGTGACAAGAGCCGTGGGAGCTAAAGTTTAGTCCCACATGAGAAGTTGAAGGAGAGTTGCATCATTTTATAAGGTGGAGTGTTGCACCATTTTGTAAGTGAGTGGCAATAAGAGAGCTACATGCGCGCTCCTCCTCCTCCTCCTCCGACGCCGTCGCACGCTCGTCTCGTCACGACGCGACGCCGGGACGGCCAACACCCCATTTAGAAAGAAAAATGGATGCCAACCTCATGTTAAGTTTGTTCCATAATAACTGCAAAACCAATTAGGTACAATGGACTTGTCAGGATTACATAAAGATATATTGTGTCCAGCCTAGAGGGCACTCTTACCCCGGCCTCTACATCAGTCGACTCACACAACCAACTTTTATTAAGAGGTTTATATAAGTTCAATTTATTATCAATCACGCAGCACACAAAGTTGGAACGTGAATAAGACAACACAATAGAATAAACAAAAACTTTCTATCCATTTGCGATCTTTTAGCGTGTCGCCAGTCAGCTGGCCATAGATACCCTGAGCAACCATCAACAATCTATTGCATCCAATAACCATAAGTTACTGCCGGTTTGGCGGGAGGAGCAATGACCATAGCCGAATCCAATGGGATGCCTTATGAAGAACCTGCAAAAAGTTTATAGATCAAACATTGTTAAAAACAAAATTATTCCTACGTATCCATAAAGACCAACATATAAGGCAGAAACATCTATACTTATTATATCCTTAGTTTTTTTTATCAATTCCATTTAATCAATTTTCCAACATATTTGTGATATTGTTTGGAGGAGGAATATGTAAGTCATATACACATCCTGCTAAACAATACGAGCAAAAGGACATTTGAGAAATAGATGCTCAGCAGTGTCCTTGGATCAAATCACAAAAGCAATATTTCTTACATCCTTGCCGAACTCTTTTGGCGGGGTTTGTAAGTAGCACTTTAATATTAAGAAACCACATAAAGTTTCTTATTTTGAGAAGGATTTTCAACTTCCACACATATTTGCCTGAAAACCTTATATGATCATTTATTAGATCCCCATACATCGACATCGACTTCACCAAGAAATCGTATGTGCATGTTGGTCTCGAAACAAAAGTATCCGGTTCACCGGAAAAGCTGAACTGTCATTATTCTCTAGTATCCATTTGGAGAGCACTGGGGAGGTCATGTTGGTGTCGAATGCTTTGATGAAGCATACGTGGCCTAATAGTGAAGTGTAAAAAAGAGGCGGCGAGACGTCCCGTCCCGTTCAAGCTCCGAGCTAGGGGCGCACGTAACTAATGCTGTCTAGGGCACGTCATGGTCCACCAAACTATAACAAGATAAGAAGGATAATAAACTTTGTCGGGCGCGCCCAATAGTGCGCCACATTTGACTTCATTTATGTTTTTCTCTCGTGCGTAAGCGACGCTAGGCCATCAGTTTGTTTTGCTGCAGGAGAGCAGTCTGATCAAAGGTAGAAAGAAAATTTCTAATCGCAAAAAATAAATAATTTCTCTAGTTAATAATGATTATATATTTATTTTTAGATGAACTTCAAACTACGAATCATCTTTGCAAGTCTTAGAAGTTAAGGTCCCTAACTGAACTGACGACCACTCAAAGCTGTCACGTCCAAGGGCGTATCTAGCACTACACGTTCCCGGCTCCATGCGAATGCACGCTGATTTGTTCAACGTCCGCGCCCGTCGTCTCTCGGTGGAAGATAGAATCGCCATTAGCGTGCTCCACTCAGCCAACGAATTAATTGCTAGTTGACCGCCACCTCTGACCATGCTACAAAAAGACAGATAGTTAACGTACTGCCAACAGCCTAACCCGTCCCCTTTTCATAACCGTGACCAGGACGTCCGGCACCGTGCCACTCAACGCACTCTTCCCCGCAATTAAGTTAAATACAGTACGTAGTTGTTCTTGTACTTATGCACATGGCTTAATTTAGTCCTCATACGCAACTAGTAATTTGTGGAGTTTTAGCCACATACTTGTCAGTTAAACTCGATTTAGTTTTAAACCATGTTTATCATTGAAATTGTGCTGAAGTGAACGATACGTGGATGTGAGTCCCACTCACACGAGACAACAACACTAAAAATTTGCACTTAACCCCTTGTGGTCGATGAGCAACTTCCTTGTGGGAACATAGTACTCCTTCACACCTCAGCTGGAACCACGGGAGACGCTCGCTATGCTCGAGATCCAACCACGGTAGCCGCCGTCCAGAGAAGGAACTGGAGATTTTAGAGCTGAGATTATTTTTTATAATACAACCGGAGGTTTGGATATTTTGCCGGTTGACAAATTAATCAACCATAGCGAAGTCACATGGAAGATGTTAACCGCAAATTTTCGGACAGCTATCTCCTCCGAGTGGGATCCATGTTCACATGACGTCCGCATAAATGCAATTTCGATGGTAAACATGATTTAGGACTAAATAGAATTCTATTGACAAATGCACAAATACTCCACGGTTAAAATTCTGCAAATTGTAAGTATACGAGAACTAGACCGAGCCCCACACCCAGAAGTGGGACCGCTCACAATTCCCATCGCGTGACACAGCTTCCACCCGAGGCTACCTCAATCGGGCCGGCACGGTACACTACTCGCTCGCTCGCACGCACGCACGCACGCGCGCACCAGGAAGACAGCGCCAGGAGCATCGCCAGAGTTCATTACCGATCGCGGCTCCGGCCTCATCCGCCCAGACAGCAACAGCCGTGCCTCCGTCCGTATCCCGACCGACACCGCCAATCCCCATCTGCGGTCCGCCCGCCACCCCGCCTCCTCTCCCCGGCCACGCCAAATACCCCCCCTCTCCCACGCACGCACGCGCCTCCTCAGTCCGTCGAACCCCCGAAAAACTCGCCGTGCCGAGGCGTGCGTGCTCGCTGGACCCGAGCAGCGCCGCCTCGTCTCCTCCTCCTCCTCGTCGTTAAGACCACAGTAGAAACTTCCGCTGGTAGGTCGCCCCGGCTTCACCCACCAGTCCACCACCTCCGCCCCGCAAAACCGTTCTCCTCCCCTCCTCCCCGCGCCCGCTCTCTTTTCGTGGGGGAGTGAAGAGGGGCGGGCGATGGGGCGAGCGAGGCCGCGGACCTCACCCACCGAGTCCACCGCAAGCATGTGGCCGCGTAGGTGGTGAGGCGCGCCGCTGCTCCACTCCACCCCCTCCACACTCCCGCGCGGTTAAATTGCTCGCCTTTCTCCCCCCGCACCGCAGCAACAGAGGGCGAGAAGATCGTTGGGAGGCCGATCGAGTCGCGGCGGTATGGGCTCCAATCTCAAGTACCGTGCCGGGCTCGTCCTCATCGTCGCCGTCGTGCTGATATGGGTCACCTCCGCCGAGGTCACGCAGGTATAGGCAAACTCAGCTTATTTCGCCCCCTCTTCTTCTTTCAATGTTGAGGTTGGTCCTACTGTTCAATTGTTGTTTATTCGAGGCCTGGATCTTGGCTTGGCATAGTGCTTGCTTAATCTGATGACTAAAGTAGGCCTCTCGTTTGCCATTTGTTCCGCGTCTGAATTGTTTAATATCTGCGACTGAAAAAAAAAACGATCAGGGGAATATGCTATGGCAGCGTTTAGAATTTGACCGGATTGCTCTATTCTTGTCCCATCCCAATTTCGTGGTCTTGCCACAAAGTGGAAACTGCATCTGTGTGGAGCTGTTGTATACTGATTTTGAAGAAAACAAAGTTGCTGTCGATGTGCATCTGTCATCACTTATCAGTTAGTTGCGCCAATTTGCATCACCACTACCTGGCTGGCTCATTCTAGTTAGTTGTGATATTCTTGCTCACCTAATTCACCATTGTATATTAGATGAAAAACCTTGCTTTGCTGCTGGCAAGTAACTAGTTACATTTAACTGAAGAGCATTATCAAGCTGAATCCCTACAAGTTCATCAGGATAACATATGCTTTTTACTCTTAAATAGAACATGTTTTGTTTTGCTCCTTTCAGTAATTTTCTGTTGTCAAATGAATCAAACTCTAACTTCAGTATTTGAACTTAACTTGGGTGTGCAGGAGATATTCACTAACTACAAGCAACCATTCGCAGTCACTTACTTGGGGGCCTCCCTTATGGTCATTTACATTCCTTTGGCGTTTCTAAAGGATTTCATATACAAATTGTTGACAAGGCATTCTGGAAGCAGCAGAGCGTCAAAAATCGCGAGCAAATCTTCCTTTGGCGGCAGCGCTCCTCTGAAGAATGGCGAATTTCAGAAGATGCTGGAAATGGAATCTCAGAAAACTGTGGTGATAGATTTTACTGATGTGAGCCTTCCTGTACTAGAAGAGAAAAAACCACTTATTTGTGGAATTGGTGAATTCGGTGCTGATGGTTTGAAGGAGCAACAACTTTCCATTAAGGAGATTGCAATTTACGGGTTGTATCTCTGTCCCATATGGTTTGTCACAGAGGTACTTTCCAGTTATATGCCTGCTCTTTATGATCCACTGAATAGTTTGATTTCAGTCATACAGAACTATCTTGATCGATATAGTTACTCATCCTCTCGTATGCCTAATGGATGCAGTACTTATCAAATGCTGCACTTGCAAGAACAAGTGTTGCCAGTACTACTGTACTATCTTCAACTTCGGGACTCTTCACACTTTTCATTGGTGTGCTCCTTGGCCAAGATTCTATAAATGCTGCCAAAGTTATTGCTGTTTTCATTAGCATGGCTGGTGTAGCAATGACAACTATGGGCCAGACCTGGGCAACCGATGAATCAGAAGTAAGCAATTCAGGGTGAGTGGGTTTACCCTGTCAATTAAGCTTCTCAGCTGTGAGTTGGTGCCAACTGCCAAGTGACCTGTATTTGTTCATACCTAATTTATTGTGCTCATGAAGCCATCTAGTTTCTTGCTTCTTAGTAAGATGATTACCTGTAATCAATACATTTTTCTTGAAAAGGAGAAACTAAAAACATTTTGCATAAACCATTTCATGGAAAAATTGATGAATATTTTTTAAACGAGCTTGTAACTTCCGTACTGAACTCAGCTCTACCAGCCGTCTAATTCTTAAGATTTACAACTGCAGGACCACACAGAGGACTCTTCTAGGTGATATGTTTGGTCTTATGTCAGCTATGTCATATGGTCTATTCACTGGTTGGTTGATGCACTTCTCTGTTCAGTTTGTAGCCAAGTGTTTTCTATGCAATGCCTAATTGTTTCAACATCATTCTAGTGCTTCTCAAAAAGTTTGCTGGAGGGGAAGGATCAGAAAAGGTTGATGTCCAAAAACTGTTTGGCTTTCTCGGGCTTTTCACTCTTTGTCTTCTCTGGTGGCTTGGTAAGATTTCCCATTATGCAAATTTGATTGCTCAATAACATTCAAATTTCAAATATTGATGATATGAATAGCATGAATAGAACAGAAACTGATGTTGACAAATGAGCTGTATGGCATTGGATGGGAATCTCAACTAAAGCTATGAGAACCATGGTTGTATTCGCTTATTCATGATTCAAAATGTTCTCTCAATAAAAATCGGCCTCTGGCCTTTCGAGATCCAAAATGTTCTGTACGTTGTGCATGCCAGTATTTTATTTGCTATTCTTGTCTAATTGGTCAGAAAATAGCCTTTGTGTCGAGGCCTCTTGTATATTTTGGTTCAACCAAATATACTTCGTACTTCCTCTGATCCAAATTAATTGACTTGGATTTGTCTAGATACGGATGTATCTAGACATACTTTAGTGCTAGATACATCCATATCTAAACGAACCTAAGTCAATTAATTTGGATCGGAGTATGTATTTACAGTTGGTACTCTGGTATAATCGGTTAGCAATTAGCCTTTTGTGTTGATGTTCCTGTGTGGTTTGGTTCAACCACATATACTGTCATTTATTTATACCCGGTTCTTGGTCTGAATATACTGATACGCCAAAATACTTTTATCTTTTCAGTGTGGCCATTAACTGCACTAGGCATTGAGCCAAAGTTTTCAATGCCCCACTCAGCTAAAGTGGATGAAGTGGTGCTGGCAAATGGCCTTATTGGAAGTGTGCTATCAGACTATTTCTGGTACGCGTTAAAAGAAGGCTAATGTTTTGTTTTCTCATATTGCATAACTGTGGTGCTTTGACAACAGAACTTCTGTGCAGGGCTCTTTCTGTTGTTTGGACTACTCCCTTGGTGGCCACATTAGGCATGTCGCTCACAATCCCAGTAGCAATGGTTGCTGACATGGTGATCCACGGTCGACATTATTCAACAGTCTATATTTTGGGTTCTCTCCAGGTAACTAACTCCTTGCTTCGCAGATAAGCTTATTGCAAGTCTGTCAAAAGAAAAGCCTGACCACTCTTGATGCACTAAAATTGAAAACATATACGTCATTATTACTGAAGTTAGCGTAGTCGCATCAACATGTTCAGTTCTGTGAACCTCTTTCATCTGCTCAATATCACTCTTATGTGCATTTGTTTATCTGTCTACATGTGCTGCTTTTGCAGGTTTTCTCTGGGTTTGTCGTTGCCAACCTTGCCGACCGCTTTTCGCGTTTTATAGGTCTATAGTCATGAAATCTACAAGGTTGTATTAGATTATACATCCACAAGGTTGGATCGATTAGCTATGAAGTGTACATTTAGTAAGCTGGGTTGGTTAGTCAAAGACAACTCTGGCCTTGTGTTCAAAAGGATGAGGAGCGAGCACTGCAGCTCTGTTTTTCTCTTATCCTTTGGCTCTCTTTACTCACAGAAATGGAGAATTTTGTTCTGATGAAATAGAAACAGTGAAAGCTAGGATCCGAAAGGCACACATTGTGGTGTAGCAAACCTTTGCACTGTAAATTATCTGTACTTGCTGCACAAAGCTTTGCCAATGTATACTGTATAGCGCTGTTATTTTCAGTGGCGTCAATCCGTCAGTTTGATTTTTTTTTCAACATCGATTGCATGATGAATTGAGTCGAGAGAAGCACTCTAAGGCTTGTTTGATTCATAGTAATTGCATAGGAATTGTGTAGGATTTGAATCCTATGGACTTATTGTTTGATTCATAGGAACACATTCTATAGGAATTAATCCTATAGTAATCTTGTAGTGCAATTCATATAGAAATCAGATCTTATGAAAAAATTCCTTTGCTACATCAAACAGAATTCTATGTTTTTCCTATTGCTATACTTTTCCTTATCCTACGAGTCAAACATGCCAAGAGAGAGAGTCAGCCCTCATGATCCCGCCGGAGAAATACGCCATAGATGACGAAGCAGGCGCTCTGGTGTGGGTCGCGCAGCAGGGGCCTGATGATCCTGTCGACCTCGACCACCTCGAGGCCGTGCTCCCGCAGCACGTCCACGCAGTCCTGCACGCCGTAACGCACCTCGCTCGCCGCCCAACACAGCATGCTGTCCCGCCACAGCGCCCGCAGCGTGGCCGCCAGCGCCGGCATCTCGTCCGGGTCGTAGAACACGTCCGACATGAGCACCACGTCCACGCACGGGACCTCACGATTGAGCAGTGCCAGGTCATCGTCCTCCCCCCACCGTAGCTCCCGCACGTCCGCCTGCGCAGTGTCGAGCCCGTTGGCCTTGGCGTTGGCCCTGAGGCCCGGCAGCAGCGGCCGCACGTCCGTGAGCACGCAGCGCGCGGCGCCGAGGCACGCGACGGCGGCAATGCCCGGGAGGCCGGTGCCGGCGCCGAGCTCGAGCACGGTGGCGCCGAGGAGCGGGCTGGGATCGGCCGAGGCGAGGTGGGTTGCGAGGACGACGGCCGAGTCCCAGAGCCACGAGCCGGTGAGCGCGCGGCCGGTGGCCGGGTCGTGCGCGCCGTCGCGCTCCACCACGGCCAGGGCGCGCCCGGCCACGTCTACGTGCAGCGGCGCATGCATCACGTGTGGCTTATCTGCTCGATCGATCTCGGCAGGCAGTGGCGATCGACGGACAAGCGGCATCATATCGCCCGGCTTTATTCGGAAGCTTCCGAACGGATGGAAGGTTCAGGATAATGCCGGGACCGCCGCTTGGCTGTCTCGATTGATATGTAAACTTACCTTCTATCTATCCATGTCCGTATGCTCGGATTGGCGAATGATGCCTCCGTGTTCCTTGCGGACGGGATTTGTACGCCGTGTTAGTCCGGAGAGTTTTATCTGGCGCCTGACCCCTTAACATCTCCAGCGGATTCGCGATCTTAAAAAAGACAAATATAACAAATTTTAGAAGAATGGAGGCCGATTCTCACGTCCGGAATTTTTGCATATTTGCCACACTTTTTATTTAAAATTTGCATATTTACCATGTGACCACCACATGTCAGTGACATAGAAAATGGCAAATATGCAAGGTGCAAAGAAAAATATGGCAAATGTGCAAATCCCCCCCGTCATTATCTAAATAGGTATTTTCAAAAAAAAATAGGTTTATTATCTAAACTAGCACAAATGCCCGTGCGTTGCATCGGGATAAATAATCTTTTGCATGATGCATTCGTAAGATCCTGGCCATTCTCACTTGTTTATAATATTTTCATGCGTCACTTCTTGTCGCCGCGGTAGTTGGTGCCCCAAGTCGCTCAAAGCCAGGTACTCACTCGACTCTAGTGCACCAAGCAACCCTGCTCGCTCCGCTTTTCTCTCCCTCTTTCTCGTAGTCCTACTGCCTTAGGCGACCCTTTACCGGCCGGCCTCGTCTCCGGCATTGCATCGACGGGCCCCTTAGGCCTTTAGCCTTGCCGGTTTCTTGGCTCCTTGATTTTCAATTCAACTACCGAGGCCTCCACGACCGTCATTGTTTAGCAGAGCCATCACTGTTCTATTTCATCTGATCCAGCTCGTGTTTGCTTGGCTTGTCGACCATCAAGCGGGTAAAGTATTTCCTTTGTCTTAAAATAGATTGCTCAGATTTATCAAAATTTGGATGAATCTAGACATATTTAATATATATGTTTATCTAAATTTTGATAAACCAAATACATCTATTTTTGAAACGGAAGGAGTAGAAGTATATAATTTGATAGAATTTGGTGTAAGGGGGCGAAATGGTACTATTCCATACACGTAGATCAAACATAGCCATGGTTCTACTTAGCGATGGCCAGTACTTTACCCAAAAGAAATGATCAAGGCCACGCGATGATACGCCCACGTGCTCATCCTCAGCCAAATCAAAGTAGCGCCCAGTAGTCGCTCAAAAAAAATCCCTCAAAAAAAGTAGCGCCCAGTAGCCACATGTTGCCGCTGCATATGGCCGCGATTGATCAGCTGGAGCTCGTCCCGGCGCCAGGCTCCCGACGACCAAGGACGCCGCCGCCCTGGAGCCTCGATCTCGCGCCCCTCCCAGGGATCTCACTCGCTGTGCGTCCCGCGGCGAGTCTCACCGCCCCCAGGCACCCCCCTCGCCTCTCCGCGATGGCTCCCTTTGGCTTCTTGGTTCCCCCTTTGCATCGGTCCCCCTCTTTCCTTGGTACCCATACACAGTCGCAGTTGGCCCATCCAATCGACGAAAGAGCCCATCGTCCGACCGGTAATTCACTTATTGCTTGCACAGTGGGTAATATGGGGTTTGATAGGAGGGTAAATTAGTCTAAAAAAATGTTGGACCGAAAGAAACACTTCGTCCTTTATTATTACTAGCTAAATACCCGTGCGTTGCTACGGCATAACTATTTACATTGTATATATCATATAATCAATTGGCATGTTCCATTGTGCAATATTTGAATTTTTCTCAGTACTTGACTAATCCATTCTAAATAAAACAAGTATAAAAGTATGTTACTTATTTGCTAAAAGAAAACCTAGATCAAAATGTCAAAAAATTCCGACAAACAAAGTGATTTTATGAAATACCAGTATTTTTGTTGTTGTGTCCAAAAAGGCGAAACTCAGTGCTCGAAAAGGCTTTTCACGGGACTTTTTTCTTTTTACAGGGGATACAAAAATGTTTTTTTTGGCTAAATTTGGCGGTGGCACATCAAGATGTACCTGCCAAAATGTTTTCCAAAACTTTAACAACTGAAAATGTGTTTTTCCAGTGGCAATATCGCACTGTCCCATGTGCCGAAGTGAATTTGTCCACACACACACACACACACACAAAAATGTGGCTAAGAGCAAGCAAGTGGACATGTGCACCTATGTGATATATATGACTCTCGCACATCTACCTTAAATAGACTACAGGTAAATAACCGGTTTTATCTGCAAAACATGAACATGGGCAAATATCAGTGTCTGCTCAGAGATTAATCCTGGGACAGATAATCTAAGCCGAGTTGCACATGTAGCAGTCCAACTCTGGCCTAATTAAAGCACCGTTTGCGCCGCTGCTACGCCAGACAATGGAGCTATAGTATGCTCGCAACTCGCGTGATTGCTGCCGCCGCTAGAACGCCGAAGTCCACCTAACAAATCCATCTCCCTAGCAAAAAATTCCGCTTTCAAGAATTATCTGAAAGAGAGACAATCGCCTTGCTTTGCCGAGACCGATTCTGCATGGCTGCGTCTCAACTTCTTCTGCCAGCCAGCACCTAGGCAAGGTGCTCGCCATGGAGAGGAGTCGATTCATTAATAAAGGAGGCTTCCATGATTAAGGAGTCAAAGACAGAATTAGTCAAGCTCACATTTTGGTCTTGTTCACAACCCTATGTAACCAGAATTCAGTGTCGTGTGCAACCGGAAATTCAGAAAAAATAGAGAGGAGGGGCGCATTGGATCTAGATTTAGGAGCAACCTATGTTCTACCTGCACTCCTCGACAAACTTATCCCACCATGACCCCCAAATTCTTCCACTTGCACTCTTCCACGATCACCTCTGACCGGAGCATCTCGTCACCAGTAGCCTCGCGCACCACCCTAATGACCGGAGCACCTCGTCATCGGCATATCCACCGCGTGGCCGGCGGCATCCTGGGCAGAGTACGCGCGTCTAGCCCTTGTCCTGAACTACGGAACAACGCGGCAGTAGTATAGCAGGTTGAGGTCGTCGGGACCAGTACAGCGGCTGGCAGCGCCGCACCCTCCCATCGTCTACCTTCCTGCCCCTTCATATCATCTTTCTCCATGCGAGGCAGAGGTTATTATTTTTTTAGATTACATTTTTTTAGAATTTTTTTACTAATAGGTGGCATTGGTGGGTAATTTATTTTTTGGTGGGAGGGCAAATCAGTCTAAAAAAGAGTTGGACCGGAAGAAACACTTCGTCCTTTATTATTAGGTATAGACTAGCAAAATTGCCCGTGCGTTGCACTGGGAGAAGGAAAATCTTCATATACACTCATATACTCAATTTCACCATGAGTTTATTTAGTCTACTATAACACATTTATTGTGCTTTGCTACATAACGAAATGTTACTACTAAAAAGTTAATTTGGTGTATTAGCTTTTCTAAACTCCGTGATTGCTCAAAAATACACATGCTCTATTGAATGGATAGTGATGTTTACAATGAGATGTTTTAGTAGCAATGTGAAGTTAGGAGGAAAATTGGTCTGGACTGCAGTGTTTTTATTTTTAGATTAGTCTTAATCTTCCACACCTTTTTTCGTCCACGCCAACAGATGTCTCCAACTCGCCATGGTAATAGCTGCAGTATGACACCATTTCTCAAACAAAATAGATCATCGCCCCGCAAGCACCGAGCCGCAAGTCAACCCTTGGTGCACCATCCTGGACTCACGTAGCCTGACCACAATCAGAAAAATAAATGCTTTCCTCCATTCAGCAAGCTAGCCCATGCACAGCACGCCATCATTCAAGCTGCATGCATGCCTACCTTATAGCTTTGCTAGAATGCTAAATGCGTGCGTGCCTTGCTTGCTGCCGTTCACGACCATTCAGCATGTCTCTTTCCGCCATGTTTACGGCCCTCTACTTAACCTCCGTCACCGCCGCTCTCAAGCGCCGCCTCCATGCGCTCCTGCGTCAGCCACAGCTAACACCCACCCGCCATGCTTCTATCCATGGCCGTCGGCCGGTCGACAACCACTACAGGAAAATTCGGCGATGCCGTGCACTGGGGCTTTGCCGTGTACCAATGCACGGCAAAGATCTCTTTGCCGTGTAATCAAACAACATGACACACGACAAAGAAGTGTCGCACGGCGGCATGATACAGGATACACGGCAAAGAAAACACTCACGGCAAAGCCCAAAAATAACACACGGCAAAAAAACTATCCACGGCAAAGGACAAAAAAGGCACACGGCAAAGAAATCGCACGGCACACCATCTCGTGGGACCCACCGTTTCCGCGCAGTTGACGTGTTGTAGTAACGGCGGAGCTTTGCCGTGTGCTCACCGTCAGGCACGACAAAGTTTTGAATTTTAAATTGTTTTTTTTTCACGTAAAATATTTCCGCTATTTATTTTATTTAACACGCGAAATATTCCCGCTCGTTTAATTCAACTAGGGACGGTCTTTGCCGTGCACCCTACACGGAAAAGGAGCCTTTGCCGTGTCCAGTGCACGGCAAAGCACAATTTTTTCCCATTTTCCCTCTTTTTTGCCTCCATTTTATTTTAGCACATGTTTTATCTCAAATATCACCCATCTTGCATCTATGGAAACTTTAATTATGTGGTTTGGCCAGCCCACTTTAATTATGTGGTTTTTTGGGATTCCGGCGCTCCAGCGGCTATCTGCCATCGAAACCCTAGTCCACGAGGCACCCAGGGATCTACCCCATAGCTTTCTCGGCACGAGGTTCCACCAATATACTTTCTTGTTTGTTAAGGTATGTTTAGGCCATATATACAAGGAAAACCAAGATTGGGACCTTGTGGCACATGCTAGCCACCGGTATACCCGCAGCGGGACATTTCCACCTAGAGTTTCAGAAATCTGCTAAGTGTTATCGTCTGAATGTGAAGAAGGTCACACCGGGGAGCCATGTATTCTATCTATGGGACTTCCACAACACTTTTACATGTATCCTAGGTACACATGCAATATTCCTAGGTTCACGTGCAAGTTTGGGAGGGTTCTCGGGGCTTCAGGGGTCGAAAGCACCAAAAACACTCGTCTGCGGGCCCCGAGAAGGTATACCCCCTAGATTTCTCCGCATGAGGCTCCAATAATGTGATTTTTTGTTTATTAAGGTATTTTTAGGCCATAGATATAAGGAAAGCCAAGTTTGGGTCCTTGTGACAGATTCTAGCCCCCGGTATACCTGCAGCGGGACATTTCCACCTAAGGTTCCAGAAATCTGCTAAGTGTTATCGTCCGAATGTGAAGAAGGTCACACTGAGGAGCCATGTATTCTATCTATGGTACTTCCACAACACTTTTACATGTATCCTAGGTACACATGCAAGATTCCTAGGTTCATGTGCAAGTTTGGGTGGGTTCCCGGGGCTTCGGGGGTCGAAAGCACCAAAAACACTCGTCTGCGGGCCCCGAGAAGGTATACCCCTAGCTTTCTCTGGATGAGGTTCCAACAATGTACTTTTGTGTTTGTTAAGGTATTTTTAGGCCATATATACAAGGAAAACCAAGATTGGGACCTTGTGGCACATGCTAGCCACTGGTATACCCGCAGCGGGACATTTCCACCTAGAGTTCCAGGAATCTCCTAAGTGTTATCGTCCGAATGTGAAGAAGGTCACACCGGGGAGCCATTTATTCTATCTATGGGACTTCCACAACACTTTTACATGTATCCTAGGTACACATGCAAGATTCCTAGGTTCACGTGCAAGTTCGGGTGGGTTCTCGGGGCTTCGGGGGTCGAAAGCACCAAAAACACTCGTCTACGGGCCCCGAGAAGGTATACCCCCTAGTTTTCTCCGCATGAGATTCCAACAATGTACTTTATTGTTTGTTAAGGTATTTTTAGGCCATAGATATAAGGAAAACGAAGTTTGGGACCTTGTGACAGATTCTAGCCCCTGGTATACCCGCAACGAGACATTTCCATCTAGAGTTTCAGGAATCTGCTTAGTGTTATCGTATGCATGTGAAGACGGTGACACCCAGGAGCTAGAAATTGCATCTATGGAACATAAACCACATTTGTGTACACATGGCATGGCCACATGCAAGATTCCAGCGCTCCGGAGGCCGTTTCCCAGCGAAACCTTAGTCTTTGAACTTCTTACCTAAGAGCTGAGCCTCGCTAAACTTGCATTGGATATCTGAGGAAACATCATAATATGAGTCTAAAAATGATTTTTGCAAAAAATCATGAGCATTAGATCATGTACCTGTAGTTCAAACCAGACCAACCACCTACCGATTCGGCAGACATTTGTCTTTTTCATCAGGGGTGGAAGAAAAAGTTTGAGATATCTCGGTTGGAACATTGTCCATGTAAGTTGGTCTAGTATTTTTGAAAAATGAGGCGGTGGCATTTTGAATTAGTCATTTGATGATTACTTCACAAAACATCCCGTTTTTAGTACTCAAAAAATAGGAAATGGCTTTTCTATGCGATCCACTTCATACCCATATTTAGATTCATCTAAATACAAATATATTTAGTCAAGTTTTAGTATTAAATACACTCGTATCTAAAACAAATTTAATATGGATCTAGGAGAGAGTAATACAAACGTTGAAAAACTAGAAATAAAAGGAAAAAATAATCTTTACCGTGTAAAGCACACGACAAAGCCATGTAAAGAAACACACGATCCGTGTGCTTTGCTTTGATTGGTCCAGAGAGAGGAGCCATGGATCAGTGACGTGGCATATTCTCCTTCTCTCCTTATCTTCAATTCACTCTTTGCCAAGAAATATTCCCCATGAGGGACGAGCAGAGCCCTGCGAGCGCGGCCCTGCACGCGCGTGCGTCGGCCGCGACCTCCGGCCAGCACGGCCATGGCGACGAGCGCGAGTTCCAGAGAAGCCACCGGATTTCCCCGAGAGACGGCCTCCCCAGGAGTCCTGCACGCGCACACACGCGCGCGTTCGGCGCTGCCGCCGCCGCTGGCGAGCACGGCCGTGACCTCCAGTGAGCGCGGCCATGGCGACCTCCACCCCGCAGTAGGCTTTATCCCTACGATACGGCCTCCCCGTGTTGGGCGCTGCCACCGGCGAGCGCGGCAACAAACTCTAGCAAGCACGGACCATGATGCCCTCCACCCCGCCGCCAGCCCGGACAACTGATTCAGGCGCCGCCGTCGCCTCACCTCCATGGCGCTGCCACCAGGCTTCGACGACGCTTGCACGAGACTACCGGCGACCGCAAAGGCTTGTCGACCATGTCGTGGAGGAGCAGAGGTGAGGACGGTGGTCGCCGGTTTTTTTTCGACTGTTCGATGACTTTGCCGTGCGCCACGGAAAAATACACGACAAAGCTTATTTGAAAGACACACGGCAAAGACATATCCAAAACACACGGCAAATTTGAGAGTTGGGACCCACATACAAAGCACACGGCAAAGGCCTGATGGGACCCACTGGCACAGTGCCGTCTCGCTCACGACGGTGTTAAGTTACTTTTGTCTGCCGTGTAGAACTGCTAGGCACACGGCAAAGCCTTTGCCATGTAAGGCGCACGGCAAAGAGTCTTTTGCCGGCCTGATCTTTGCCGTGCAGTCTTTGCCGTGTATAGTGCACGGCAAAGGCTTTGCCGTGTTTTTTTTGGGCTTTGCCGTGTATTATGTGCTACACGGCAAAGAACAAAAATCCTGTAGTGAACGCTACCAACTCTACCATGACGCCTCTGACCATGTATTCCCGTCTCCAACTCCGGCACAGCACCACCAGCCATCGTCCCTCTCCTAGCTCGTGCTTCCACATGCTCCGTCCCGTCGCTTGGTCCTTGAGCTAGCTGTCCGACCGACAGCACATCCAATTTTCACCAAAGCGTTTTCTCTATCCCGCGTCCGCGTCGGAATGCCTTCCAAGCTCTGAGCGACTCCGATGTTCGCGCCCGCTATTTGTAGCTACAGTACTCGGCTAGCCAGATAGTCCGTTGGCTGCATGCATCAATTTTCCATCGAGCCGTTGCTTTTTCTTTTCAAAACGTTATTTTCATTTATCGGTGGCACAATGGGTTATTTGGTGTTTGGTGGAAGGGCAAACTTGTCTAGAAAAATGTTGGACCGGAAGAAACACTTCGTCCTTTATTATTAGATATAGATTATTATTATTATTATTATATATATATATATATATAAATAGGTATTTTAAAAAAAAAATAGGTTTGAATTTTCAAGAAAAAAATGTCCTCCACGGAGGATGTCCTCCAAATTGACTCTCTCTCTCTAATGGATATCCTACTATACGGCAGGCCAAAATACTTATAAGGCAGCAGTTTTAGTGTTTTAGGACGAACGTGATTTTTGGTTTTCTAGATGATGTATTTTAGGGCAGAGACTATCTAGCTGATATTCAAACCAAAGTAAAATTCATATTCAAACATCAATTTTAAACTAGTTCAAACAACGAAACTAAACATTGCAATAAACATCACTACAAACTGAACCAAAATTCATCGATACTACTACTCTGAAACATAGTCAAGCCACATGAACTGAGACCGTCCCCACAAATATCCGAGAAGGTGTACCAATGTTTGACTAAGCATGTTTTGCGCTTTCAATTCTGATGGGAATCAAACTGACCAGCAGATCTTGATCTTGGGTCACACCTTGTTGTAAAATAGCCGATTTTTTTATGTTTTCACGGTCTTGATTAATAGATGTAGGACCTGGGATTTAGCAAACATACCACAAATACATGGAGATAGGTACAATTCCCCTTGGCAAATAACTAGCCAATACAACATTTATATGCTTTTCATGAGATTGGCGCTTTGGGTTACGAAGAGAAGCACTCGTGCACTAGAAGCCAGGATATGTAAATTTCTTGTTACCAGGCCCAACTGCTAGGACACACAAGACAAATCCTCCTATGATCAGAATGGTCTGCCGGAGAGGCGGGTTCCGGAAGGCTCCGCCGACGAACTCCCATGGGCGTATCATGCCTGGAGATTGCTGGATCGGAAGGTATTCGGTCGTAAGCACCTTGTTTTTCTGGCCGTTTGGTTTCAGCGGAAGCGTTGCGAAGCTCTGTTGTTTGTTCCCGCCAAGTGTCATTCTTAGAGCCATGGTGAAGTCAGATGCGGAGAATGTCAGAAAAACAGAAATATGAGTGTAGCGATGGCGATTTTTGTTCTTGTGGCGATGGAAAACTAGCTGCGTGATCTGGGACTCGTTGCGGCGACTATTGGTGCGGGAAGACAACACAGGGAGAGTTTCCAGTCTTTATCTTGCAGGGTGAAAATCCAAGGTCTGGCCTTAACTGGTTGTACCTAGCAATAACCTTGTTGAAGGCATTGTTTTGTGAGCAAGGACTTTCTCTAGGATGAAAACCTATGATCTTTGATCGGGCAACGACGACGCTTGGGCACTGTTTCCTTCTTGAAGGCGTTTTTATTGGATTGGAGGACTACTGGTGTTGTTCTGATGGTGTCAGTGTCCTTGCTTTGAGGATTAGTTTTTTGTATCGGGACTTTTCTTTTTTGTAATTCTTTTTTTTTCTGAGTTGTATGCATCCGTAGAGCTGCTAGAGCATGCGTTGTTGCAGAGGATAAGTGTAATTGGTATCCTGTGATATTAATATATAATCTTTTTTAAAAATTAAAAAAAATGATCAGAATGGTCCAAAAGATAACTCTCATGCATCGTTCAGTCTTACAAGCATCAAAAGATCTATCCAATATCCAACACCACCATATGGGCTTTGCACGCTGTTAACTCAGAGAACAAGAGAACAAACGTGGCTATTGATTTGGCATATTAATAGCCATAGGCTTTGTGTTAAGAATAAAGATCCTAACAAATAAGGGGATAAATCTCCGCTTAACTGGGAGGTACGGTTCCAACCGGGAACCGCCATCCCGCTCCCCGGCGGTTTCTCCCGAAGACGCTTTGCTCCCGACGATCCTGCAACTGCTCGATCGGTGCCGTTCTTCTGGGAACCGACATATATCATACCGATTGTATAAAAGCTTGTATCAATTATCAATAAAGAACACAAATTTCATTCTTGTCTCTCGCTGTCAATACTTCCACTTCGAACACGTTATCAGCACCTGCTCCGGCGAGAGATCTTTGAGGATTCCGACGATCACCGGAATTAGAGAAAAAGAGATCTCTACGGGGACACTCCGATGGAAAAGGAATTATGCCTTGTGGACAGTGCTACCACAAACTTCATACTGAGGAAGTTGAAATATTTTCAGACTCTGAAAAAGATGAATGGAGATATTTTAACTATCGCTAGACGCGATACGGTAATTGTTAGCACTGGACGTGCCATATTTACCCTCCCAAACGGTATACAAGTGACAATTGAGGATGCCTTGTTGTATCCCGATTCGTCACGTACCTTAATCAGTTATCGAGATATCCGTAAGAATGGATTTCACATTGAAACCCATGAAGACAACAAAGAAGAGTATCTGCTCTTCACAAAAGACAACGGATATGGCAAGCAAGTACTTGAAAAAATTCCTTCTCTGTCGTCCGGACTGTACTATATGTACATCAAGCCCGTAGAACGTGTTGCTTACAAGGTAATCTTTTAGAATGTTGACGCATTTCAAACTTGGCATGATCGCCTAGGCCATCCTGGCATCAGGATGATGAGAAAGATTACTAGCAATTCCATTGGTTATAATTTGCATGAGTCCGAATTCTCCCAGTCATTAGACTTTGTGTGTACATCATGTGCCACAGGAAAGCTAATTTTGAGGCCTTCGCACCTTAAAATACAAGTTGAACCATTTCAGTTCCTTGAGCGAATTCAAGGTGATATTTGTGGTCCTATCCAACCATTATCTGGACCATTCAGGTATTTCATGGTTTTGATTGACGCATCTACATGATGGTCACATGTGTGTCTTCTTTCCACACGAAACCATGCATTTGCCAAGATAATGAGGGAAGTAATTAAGTTATACGCCCATTATCCAGAAAGTCGAATTAAATCAATTCGCATGGACAATGCTACAGAATTCTCTTCACGCGCCTTTAGTGACTATTGCATGGCCTTGGGATTGAAGTTCAGCATTCTGTTCCATATGTCCACACTCAAAATGATTTGGCTGAATCCCTAATAAAGAGGATCAAACTGATTGCAAGACCTTTGTTAATGAATTGCAGCTTGCCAACTTCGTGTTGGGGCCACGCGGTTTTACACACTGCTGACCTAATCCAATTGCGACCTACTGCATATCACAATACTTCCCCTCTACAATTGGTACGTGGAAATCCTCCCAGCATTTCCCATCTGCGTAAGTTCAGATGTGTTGCATACATCCCAATCTCACCACCACAGCGGACATCCATGGGCCCGCATAGAAAACTAGGGATCTATGTGGGGTACAAATCGCCGTCGATTATTAAGTACCTAGAACCCCTTACTAGGGATCTATTCACAGCCCGTCACGCTGATTGCATATTTGATGAGGAACATTTTCCGGCATTAGGGGGAGATTTCAATTACCGAAAAGAATGCCCGGAAATTGATTGGAATGCTATCGCCATTTCAACCTCTGATCCACGTACCCAAGATACCGAACTCCAAGTTCAGAAAATCATCAATTTGCAACATCTTGCAAATAATCTGCCAGATTCATTTACTGATCTAAAAGGTGTTACAAAATCCTGGAAACCGGCCAGAAATGCGCCCGAAAGAGTGGAGGTACCAACAAAAACCACTCAACTCCCTGATCCTAAAAAAGGGGAGTAGTACGGCTTTTGACCCGGAACCTGCTTCTTGCAAGCAACAAAGGAAAGAGAGGAGAAAATCCTCCAAATCAGTAAATGCAAGTCAGCTCAACGTTGACGAACACCTTATGGGTAGTATACACCTGGTGGAAGGGCAACCTCCACAACCCATCTCCAGCTTGCACACACTGGCTGGGACATCGGAACACCTAGACTCACGTGTATTGGAAATCACGAAGAGTCATCGAGGGTGCATGAGATATCCACCAACTATATCGATTCTGGAGAATCATTCAACCGTAAGTCTACGATTGTCGACACTTATTTTTCTGCTACAATTGCTGATACCCTTCTCAATGATCATGATCCAAGGACTATCGTTGAGTGTGAGAAACGCTCCGACTGGCCTAAATGGAAGGAAGCAATACAAGCAGAACTTGCTTCGCTCAATAAAAGGAAGGTATTCACAGAAGCAATACCAACACCTCCCAATGTTTTCCTTGTGGGATTCAAATGGGTTTTTCTCCGAAAACGGAATGAGAACAATGAGGTGGTGAGATACAAAGCGAGGCTCGTAGCACAGGGTTTCACGTAGAGACCCAACATTGATTTCAATGAGACATATTCTCTAGTATTGAGTGGTATCACTTTCCGATATCTTATATCTTTGGCAGTGCAAAATTGTCTATCTATGCAGTTGATGGATGTCGTGACCGCATATCTTTATGGGTAACTAGATTCGAACATATACATGAAGGTTCCTAATGGAGTCTCTGTCCCGAATGCAAGCGCTAAACGCAACATGTACTGTGTAAAACTGAACAAGTCTTTATACGGCTTGAAACAGTCGGGACGGATGTGGTACAACCGACTTAGCGAGTTCCTTCTTCAGAAGGGTTACTCCAATAGTGATGACTGCCCATGTGTCTTCATCAAGAAGTCATCTTCAGGATTTTGCATCATTTCAGTGTATGTCGATAATCTCAACATCATTGGCAACACACAAGATATTGATGAAGCACACAATCATCTAAAGACAGAATTTGAGATGAAGGATTTGGGTCAAACCAATTTTTTCTTGGGTCTCCAACTCGAGCACCTTCCCTCGGAAATAATGGTACACCAAGCTGCCTATATCTAGAAAATATTGGAGAAATTCAATATGGACAAGTCCTATCCATCTAAAACTCCCATGGTGGTTCGTTCTCTAGACGTAGGGAAAGATCCATTCAGGCCAAGGGATGATGGAGAAGAGATGTTGGGACCCGAGGTTCCATATCTCAGTGCCATTGGAGCTCTCGTGTATCTTGCAAATTGTACGAGACCTGGCCTCGCATTTGAAGTTAATCTACTTGCTAGATACAACGCAACTCCCACCAAACGCCATTGGTCGGGAGTCAAGAATGTCTTTCGATATCTCCAAGGCACAAAGGATATTGGCCTATACTTTCAGAATCTGGACTCTAGTATGATTGGATACACTGATGCTGGCTACTTATCTGATCCCCATAATGCCACATAGTAGACCGGCTTTGTGTTCCTACATGGTGGAACTGCTATATCATGGAAGTCTTCGAAACAGACTCTGGTTGCCACTTCTACCAATCATTCTGAAATAATTGCATTATATGAGGCATCACGCAAATGTGTGTGGCTTCACAGAATGATAAACCACATACAAAAGTCATGTGGAATTGGTTCTATCGAATCACCTACCATTATCTATGAGGATAATGCGGCTTTTGTTACACAGATGCAAACAGGATATATCAAGAGCAATATCACTAAGCATATTGCCCCAAAGTTGTTTCATCCTCATGAACTCCAAAAAAGTTGGGAAATAAACATCTTGCAAGTCAAATCATACAATTATCTCACCGACTTGTTTACAAAGTCTCTACCAACTTCAACATTTCAGAAATATATTCATGGAATCGGTATGCGACGGCTTCGAGATTTGCATGAATCATGGGGAGTATATTTCCGAACTATTCCTGTTCAAAGCATCATATTACACTCTTTTTCCCTTAAATGAGTTTACTTTACAGGTTCTCATTAAGGTTTTTAATGAGGTAATATCAACATAAGATCATATGTCATACTATCCGTTTTCCCCATCGGGTTTTTTAAGATGGTATAAACGATATATTTATTGACCTCTAGATTCTATGAATTTATTTCATATTGAGTTAACAGAGGCGATAATCATTATATGCTATGCCATTTTCTCCTTATTTTCGCACAGGGTTTTTAGAGGAGTTTTAACAGCATATCCTATCATACTCCTCACATTTTTTCCCATAGGGTTTTGGAGGAGATTTAATCAAGATGATGAGCTACTATACAGTCAAGCGGTGATTAGGGGGAGTGTTAAGAATAAAGATCCTAACAAATCAGGGGATAAATCCCCGCTTGACTGGGAGGTACGGTTCCAACTGGGAACCGCCATCCCGCTCCCCGACGGTTTCTCCCGAAGACACTCCGCTCCCGACGATCCTGGAACTGCTCGATCGGTGCCGTTCTTTTGGAAACCAACATATATCATACCGATTGTAGAAAAGCTTGTATCAATCATCAATAAAGAACACAGATTTCATTCTTCTCTCTCGCTGTCAATACTTCCACTTCGAACACTTTGCACGCTGCTGACCCAGAGAACAAATGTGGCTATTGATTTGGGCATATTAATAGCCATAGTCACAAAATATTTTATCAAATGCATGATATAAAAGTGATAAAATACAATAGCAGTATAAAAAAAATTCTTTGAGGTGGGGTGGGGGTGGGGGCAATGGCCCCCCTCAAACCCAACTAAAGCTGCCACTATGTAGCTTTCGCAAATACATTTCCTAGAAAAAAATGTAGCTTTCCCAAATAGAAGAAGTGCACATCAAGAAAACAAAGAAATGCCCGTTGATTGTGCATGCTGAGCAACTACAATGTAGCATAAAAGGATAGGCACCGACACAAATCTGATGGCCTCCATAGTGTCAAAAAATGACACTCTTACTAATCTATGGTCATGAATGAACACAACTTAATACTATATGAAGCTAGATTGACTAGTATTACATTTCAATTTTGTGTGTGAAGTTACATTAATCTAGGATAACCCCAAAAATCAAGTTAAACTGACCTTCAAAAGTATGTTGATGTCTTCAAGTAATTGCATACTTGAATTCCACAATGAATATTATTTTTGTTGTGCACTACAAATCTCCTGGGTTAAGGTGGGTAAAAGATCCCCCCGAGCATCTCTACTGTTGCCCATAAAAAGGAAAGTGTGCAGGTGGCACTACCTATCCACTCAAGGAAAATGGTGCAACACATAAAAGTGTGTTGATTCTTATTGCCCTTGCGCCACGACAAAGCACCAGGTCCGATGGCATATGGATGTTAAGCTTCCCCGTACTAGATGAAGTCACTTCCATGCTCTGATTTTTTACCGAGGTCATGAATAATAGAGCATAATTTATTAATGCATCAATAATTAATAGAACCAATAATATGTCATATTATACAAAATGTAAGTTTTTTAATGCAAGTGGTAAGGATAATATCGATTTCATATAGCTTGATAATGGAAAATACATGTGAACGAGAAACCACACTTGCTTGAGGTGCAGGAATATCAAACAAAATGGGTAGATTTTTCTCAAACTTAAAAAAATTAAGCAATGGGTTCAACATCAGGAAGATATATCCATATAGTCTAAGTTGAAAAACATCAATATAACATGATGCATATGCATCAAGTAGAATTTACATGTCCAAAGTGACCGAAGCTAAAGGATTTCATCTACCAGTTCCAGAAAAAAGATTCTACCGTGCACACGCTAGGTAGCGTGCGCAGTTTCACCCCGTTTTACTCTTGTCAAAATGTTAAGTTTTTTGAATCGCGATGAAACATAATGACACAACACTACACTAATCTTAAAGCAGCAAATCACAACAAATCAATGGAAGGCACACACACACGTCACCTATAGTGCATGCTAGAAAAATCACTCTCATATCGGTTGTAGTTTTAGAGCTATATATATAACATCTACTCCTTCCGTCCTAAAAAAAATATCATAAATTTATCTAAATTTAAATGTATTTATATACTAAATAGTGTCTAGATACAACTAAATTTAGACAAAGTTGCGACATTTTTTTTAAAACGGAGGGAGTAAAGAAATGAACATGGTAAACTTTAGTAGAATATCATAAGGCAATTTACGTTTGGGCTCCGTGTCTCACATACCTTACAATGATCATGCCTATAGTCTTAGAGCTACAAAGTGTGAAGCAAATGAATGAAAGTTAAATAGGGTGTGGAATGTCCGAAATTCCAATTCAGCCACGGGTGCAAATGAACTCATTGTGTGAAAAAATATTTTAATATGTTAAAAAAGTTAGAAAACAAATATGTGCATGCATATCCGTACACTAAATATTCGTACACAAGTTTGCGGGTGAAAAGAGCATTTTAGATGTCTCATGTAAAATGACAAATTTCAGTGAACATGTTTTTTTAATCTTTTTTACATAAGCCACATAAAATGTTCATTCTCTCCGAAAACTTGTGTACGGGGCTAATACGTCATAAACGTATCTATAATTTTTTGTGCTTCATGCTTGTTTTGTACCAATTATCTTATGTTTTGGCTACACTTGGAGGCATTTTTATGCATTTTCTAGAACTAACCTATTAACAAGATGCCACAGTGCCAGTTCCTGTTTCTACTGTTTTTGGTTTCAAAAAAGCTAGTAAAGAAATATTCTCGGAATTGGACGAAACAAAAACCTAACTTCCTATTTTTATGAGGCGAAGACGGAGTCCAAAGTCCAGAGGGAGGCGCACCCTAGGGCGGCCACACCAAGCACAGGCGTGGCCGGGGGGTGGGGGGCGCCCTATGGTGTGGCCCCTGGTCCTCTACCGACCTTGACCCTTCGCCTATATAAACCCCCCGAGGAGAAAACCCTAAGTACCCGATCGGAAATCCACGAAAAAGTCCGTAGCCGCCGCCACCATCGTCCCTAGATCGGGAGGGATCTGAAGCTCTTCCCGGCACCCTGCCGGAGAGGGGAGATCATCCCGGAGGCCTTCTTCATCACCATGCCAGCCTCCGGAGTGATACATGAGTAGTTCATCCTTGGACTATGTGTCCATAGAAGTAGCTAGATGGTTGTTTCTCCTCTTTGTGCTACCATGTTTAGATCTTATGAGCTTCCTATCATGATCAAGATCATTTATTTGTAATCCTACATGTTGTGTCTATTGGGATCTGATGGATATTGAGTACTATGTCAAGATTGATTATTGATTCTATCATGTCTATGTTATTTGCTTGTGCTAGTAGTTACTCTGGCCAAGTATTTCCTTGTGACTCTGAGAGGGAGTATTTATGATCGATAGTAGGTTCATGCCTCTAGTAATCTGAGGGAGTGACAGAAACCTCTAAGGTTGTAGATGTGCTGTTGCTACTAGGGAGAAAACAACAATCCTTTGTCCAAGAGCAATTGTATTGTTTATTTTACACACTTTGCTTAATGTAATTATCTGTTGCTTGCAAGTTAATACCCGAGGGTTGTTTGGATGATATCCTGGAGGTGGATTATTAGTCATAGATGCAGTTAGATTATGGTCTATGTATTATGTTGTAATGCCCAAACGAATCTCATAGAAATCGTCATGCCATGTACATGCATTGTTATGCATTCTCTATCTGTCAAGCCCAACTATAATTTGTTCACCCAACATGTTATCTATCTTATGGAGAAACACCTCTAGTGAACTGTGGACCGCGGTCCATTCCTTCCCACTGATATTCAATCTACAATCTACTATTTACTTTCTGCAATTACAAAAAGCAATTACTTTCTTCCATACTATTTGTTTTCAGCAAACCGGTGAGCTTGACAACCTCACTGTAAGTTGGGGCAAAGTATTGTGGTTGTGTTGTGCAGGTTCCACGTTGCTAGCAACACCTTGGGAGCTGTTTTCTTTCTCCTACTGGTTCGATAACCTTGGTTTCACAACTGAGGGAAACTTGTTGCTGTGCTCATCATACCTTGCTTTTGGGATTTCCCAACAGGCTATACAGTAACCAAGCCACACCAAAGATTTTCTGGCGCCGCTGCCGGGGAGATACATGACAGTTTCTGCAAGGGGAGTCTCTCACTACCAATCTCTTTACTTTGTTTTTGTTTTGTTTTGTTTCTTTAGCTTTGTTTTGTTTGCTTATTTTTATCAAAACACAAAAAAAAGTTCCTTCTTTAGTTGTTATTTTGTTACCTTGTTCTTAGCTCATCATGTTGATCCCTAAGTTCACCCTGAAATACCTTTCAATAGGTAGTGACTTTATAATTGGGAAAGATAATATTGAAGAATTCTTTAATCATGTTAATAAGCATATCTATATTAATGATAGATCCTTAGCAGAACATGCTCCAAATTATGAAACTACTGCAGCTTATTTAGTTCACATGTTGGATGCTAGGTTTGTTAACCTTAACCCCATGATGCAGATCATGTTTCTTAAACTTAATGACATTGAGGACACTGAAAAGAGAGATTTTATCCTGGAAACTTTGCTTAAAGAATTTAATGATGTTGCTATAGAATCTAGAAAGGTCTTTGATCGTTTTAATATGCTAGGCTCATGTGTAGATGTTATTGGTACACTAGAAAAGTTGGACAAAACCAAACCCAAATAGGGAGGAAATTAAAATACCAATACCTTTTAAACTTGTAGGCGTGCATGAAGCCTTGGAAAAGAATTTTGATTGGATTGTTCCTGAAAACCCGTTTGATGAAAATAGTGAACCCAAGAGTATTGAGAGAGGATCCCCTAGAACTTATTTGGATAATATACCTTGCCTTGTTGAAGATATTTCTGGTATTTATATTGATGCTTCTTCATTTGAAAATACTTGATTCTTGCTTTTTGTGCCTAGCTGAAGGCGTTAAAGAAAAACACTCTTGGGAGATAACCCAAATTTTTATTTGAGTAAGTTTTTCTTTTGTTGAGTATTGGAAGCTATTGTCTCTGTAATAACCTCTTCTTATACTTTTTGTTTGGTTTTTGTGCCAAGAATATCCTCTAATGAGAGGGAAGTAAGATTTGGGAAGTTGCTGTCCCAAAACAGATTTTTGTGCTTCACTGTAAAAAATCATAGAACGTTGGATTGAGCTGAAATGTTTTGTGTGAATGCCCCTGGTATTTACCCAACTTTTATTAGTTTTGCACTTTTTGATTTGAGCAACATAAGATTTTCGAAAAAATCGAACTTTACCTGCTGGTCTGTTTTGACATATTTCTGCCATTATTTGCATTTGCCTCTTAACCGGTTTCTTTTTGAGTTCTTCTTGATCACTTGAGATTTTGAAAGGAGTTGCTACAGCTGCTTATGTTTTAATGAAAGTTTTACTTGAGTTGAAACTGAACCCAAAGGCTTATTATCTAGAATACAGTAATGTTGCTAAAGAAGATTGTTTCAAGTTTTGTATGAAGGAAATTTTCAAGTGTAGGGAGAGAATGATGTGATGAGATGAAGTATGGACAAAAGATCAAGCTTGGGAATGCCACCCATGTCACCCCAAGAAATATTTAAGTGGTACAAGCGTCAAAGCTTGGGGATGCCCAAGGCATCCCCCTCTTCATCAACAAAAATCTAAGGTTTTCTTTCAAAACACTATATTTTTGTTTCATGCACTATTGTGTTGTTCTTGGAGCGTCTAATTTTTGTCTTTAGTTTTATTTTGATTTGTTTGCTGCAATAATTTGGTTGGACCCCAACACACCTATTTTATAGAAGTCACACCTAGTTCTTCATTGCTTAGAACATTCTAGCTTTCACTCTTATTGTTCTGTGAGTTTTCACTTTTGCTAGCACTGCGTTTAGCTTTAGTTTTCTTCTGCTTTTTTACTTAGAAGTTTTTAGTTCTTCTTTTTATTTAGGTTAGACAAGATCTCTGATCTTTATTGATTATTATCTTTGTGAGTTGTTTCAAATAAGTCGTTGGTGTTGGAAGAGAGTAGTATGTTTCATGCTTATAGTGGTACAAAAGGAGCTTGTTTTGACTGTGGCTTAGACTTTATCATGTCATGTTAGATATTGATTTGACCATATGCTTAGTGATTATTGTTGCAGCATGACTTGTTTCAAACAATTGATATTGCTTAATGTGCCATGAAAGAATCATGCGTTGTCTTAGCATACAAAAGAATAATATTGTGGTATTCTCCTTTGATTCTTTATTTGGGCTGACTTGGCACATGCTTACACCATGTTAAGTCTATGAACCAGTCACCTTAGCCTCTATGATCATTTAGTTTTTGACTTGTGATATCACTTTATGCTTTGATTAATAATGTTTTATCGCTTTGCATGATTATGGCCATTATTGCTCTCTTAGTTGGTCACTCCCAGTCTTTTGCTAGCCTCCACCTGTACTGAGTATGAGCTCTACTCGTGCATCCAACTCCCAAGAAACCAATTTATTCCAAAGAGTCCACTATAAATTCCTATGAATGGTGTGTTACACCATTCCAAGTATATTCATGTTTTTATCTATCTTCCAAATTAAATTTTTGTTAATTGAAAATTAGTGATTAAAGCTCTCATGAACTTGATGGCACATTTTATTTCTTGTACTTAATAAATTTGAACCATTGTGACCATCTATGTTGCTTATATGCTTGCAAATTATAAGTTGGGAATTAGCAGAACCATGTTGTCATGGGGAACGCTTTCGACATTGCACTTATTCTATTCAGTTGATATCATGTTCTTTTGTTTATGGATCCCAGTGGTGTGAAATAAAAGGGGAGCTTGTAAGATCATGGAGTTTGTATATGTGTTAGAGAAACGCCTGGGCAGCTAGTCTAAGCCATGCCTAATCATGGTGGAAACTTACAGCTAAACCATAGTGGCATTCTATGAAGCATCCTCAATAAAAACCTGTGCAAATAGCAAATAAAAAGATCACTGAGATGCTCATTGTCTGTTGGCTTGTCATTTTGATATAGGATAGCTCCTGTATCATGGGGCAAGGGGTACCATTGGCGGTTCTCTATGATACATATATACTTACAATGACAAGAACTTACTTGTGACCAAAGTTGAGTAGCATGAGGTTCGATACTCGTACGCAAGGGGCATGAGATTTTCAACTTGTGATTTGTCAAGCATATACTTATATTTGTCTCACTTTAACCTTAATCACTTCAAGATGCTTATGTTAGGGGCAATGAGAGCTCAACGCTAATAAGTACCATAATTTTTGGAAGCTCTTTATGAAACTTGAAATCCCTACTTCCCTCTGTGAAGGGCCTTTCTTTTTACCTTTTTTTTTGAGTCTCCATCTTCTATTTTTCTGCACCAATAAAGAGAGCATAGTTGTCATTCTTAGTTCAATGTGTATTGTCCCAAAACTTGTTGATTGATTCATAATTATGGTATTGCTTGTTCTTAAATTATTTGTATCTAGTCACCGTTATGAACTTTGAAGGTGTCCTATGCATTTATGTTTTTCTATTCCACTCTTGCTATGTTTTCTATATGTGAAACAAACAAATGTATTTCAATGCATTGTTATTCATGGTAATTTGTTTGTGTAACCTTTCATGTTGCAACATAGTTGCTATGTCTTATTGTTAGAAATATATCTTTCACGTTCATGTTAGAGTACTTTGATCCCAGTTATCAATGCTTTACAATAACTTGATCAAGATTGTGATGGTGCATGTCACCTCAAAAATTATTTTTTATCACTTACCTACTCGAGGACGAGCAGGAGTTAAGCTTGGGGATGCTTGATACGTCGTAAATGTATCTATAATTTTTGATGCTTCATGCTTGTTCTGTACCAACTATCTTATGTTTTGTCTACACTTTGAGGCATTTTTATGCATTTTATGGAACTAACCTATTAACAAGATGCCACAGTGCCAGTTTCTGTTTTTTGCTGTTTTTGATTTCAGAAAAGCTAGTAAATAAATATTCTCGGAATTGGACGAAACAAAAGCCGAACTTCCAATTTTTCAGAGGCGAAGAAGGACTGCAAAGCTAGATGGATGTGCAATCTAGGGCGGCCACATCAGGCCCATGCACGGCTGGCGGGAGGGGGGCGCTCTATGGTGTGCCCATGGTCCTCTACCGACCTTGCCCCTTCGCCTATATAAACCCCCCGAGGAGAAAACCCTAAGTACCATATTGAAAATCCACGAAAAAGTCCATAGCCCCCGCCACCATCGTCCCTATATTAGGAGGGATCTGAAGCTCTTCCTGGCACCCTGCCGGAGAGGGGAGATCATCCCGGAGGCCTTCTTCATCACCATGCCAGCCTCCGGAGTGATGCGTGAGTAGTTCATCCTTGTACTATGTGTCCATAGAAGTAGCTAGATGGTTGTTTCTCCTCTTTATGCTACAATGTTTAGATCTTATGAGCTGCCTATCATGATCAAGATCATCTATTTGTAATCCTACATGTTGTGTCTATTGGGATCCGATGGATATTGAGTACTACGTCAAGATTGATTATTGATTCTATCCTGTCTATGTTATTTGCTTGTGCTAGTAGTTACTCTGGCCAAGTATTTGCTTGTGACTCCAAGAGGGAGTATTTATGCTCGATAGTAGGTTCATGCCTCTAGTAATCTGAGGGAGTGACAGAAAGCTCTAAGGTTCTAGATGTGTTGTTGCTACTAGGGATAAAACAACGATCCTTTGTCCAAGGGAAATTTTATTGTTTACTTTACACACTTTGCTTAATGTAATTATCTGTTGCTTGCAAGTTAATACCCCAGGGTTGTTTGGATGATATCCTGGAGGTGGATTATTAGTCATAGATGCAGTTAGATTACAATCTATGTATTATGTTGTACTGCCCAAACGAATCTCATAGAAATCGTCATGCTACATGCATTATTATGCATTCTTTATCTGTCAATTGCCCAACTATAATCTGTTCACCCAACATGTTATCTATCTTATGGAGAAACACCTCTAGTGAATTGTGGACCCCGGTCCATTCCTTCCCACTGATATTATATCTACAATCTAATGTTTACTTTCTGCAATTACTATAAGCAATTACTTTCTTCCACAATATACGTTTAATCCATTGTTTTCAGCAAACCGGTAAGCTTGACAACCTCACTATAAGTTGGGGCAAAGTATTGTGGTTGTGTTGTGCAGGTTCCACGTTGCTAGCAACACCTTGGGAGCTGTTTCCTTTCTCCTACTGGTTCGATAATCTTGGTTTCACAACTGAGGGAAAATTTGTTGCTGTGCTCAACATACCTTGCTTTTGGGGTTTCCCAATAGGCTATACAGTAACCGAGCCGCACCAAAGATTTTATGGCGCCGTTTCCGGGGAGATACATGACAGTTTCTGCAAGGGGAGTCTCTCACTACCAATCTCTTTACTTTGTTTTTGTTTTGTTTTGTTTCTTTAGCTTTGTTTTGTTTGCTTCTTTTTATCAAAAAAAACACAAAAAATATTCCTTCTTTAGTTGTTATTTTGTTACCTTGTTCTTAGCTCATCATGTTGATCCCTAAGTTCATTCTGAAATACCTTTCAATAGGTAGTGACTCTATAATTAGGGAAGATAATATTGAAGAATTCTTTAATCATGTTAGTAAGCATAAATATATTAATGATAGATCCTTAGCAGAACATGCTCCAAATTATGAAACTACTGCAGCTTATTTAGTTCACATGTTGGATGCTAGGTTTGTTAACCTTAACCCCATGATGCAGATAATGTTTCTTAAACTTAATGACATTGAGGACACTGAAAAGAGAGATTTTATCCTGGAAACTTTGCTTAAAGAATTTAATGACGTTGCTATAGAAGCTAGAAAGGTCTTTGATCGTTTTAATATGCTAGGCTCATGTGTAGATGTTATTGGTACACTAGAAAAGTTGTAAAAAACCAAACCCAAAAATGGGGAGGAAATTAAAATACCAATACCTTTTAAACTTGTAGGAGTGCATGAAGCCTTGGAAAAGAATTTTGATTGGATTGTTCCTGAAAACCCGTTTGATGAAAATATTGAACCCAAGATTACTGAGAGAGGATCCTCTAGAACTTATTTGGATAAGATACCTTGCCTTGTTGAAGATATTTCTCGTATTCATATTCATGCTTCTTCATTTGAAAAAACCTGATTCTTGATTTTTGTGCCTAGCTGAAAGGCGTTAAAGAAAAACACACTTGGGAGATAACCCAAATTTTTATTTTAGTAAGTTTTTCTTTTGTTGAGTCTTGGAAGTTATTGCCTCTGTAATAACCTCTTCTTATACTTTTTGTTTGGTTTTTGTGCCAAGAATAGCCTCTAATGAGAGATAAGTAAGATTTGGGAAGTTGTTGTCCCAAAACAGATTTTTGTGCTTCACTGTAAAAAATCATGAAAAATCCCAGAACGTAGGATTGAGCTGAAATGTTTTGTGTGAATGCCCCTGGTATTCAGCAAACTTTTGTTAGTTTTTCACTTTTCGATTTGAGCAACATAATATTTTCGAAAAATGGGTCTTTACCTGCTGGTCTGTTTTGACAGATTTCTGCCATTATTTGCATTTGCCTCTTAACCGGTTTCTTTTTGAGTTCTTATTGATCAATTGAGCTTTTTAAAGGAGTTGATACAGTAGCTTATGTTTTAATGAAAGTTTTACTTGAGTTGAAATTGAACCCAAAGGCTTATTATCTTGAATACAGTAATGTTGCTAAAGAAGATTGTGTGAAGTTTTGTATGAAGGAAATTTTCAAGTGTAGGGAGAGGATGATGTGATGAGATGAAGTATGGACAAAAGATCAAGCTTGGGGATGCCAACCGTGTCACCCCAAGAAATATTCAAGTGGTACAAGCGTCAAAGCTTAGGGATGCCCAAGGCATCCCCTCTTCATCAACAAAAATCTTAGGTTTTCTTTCAAAACACTATATTTTTGCTTCATGCACTATTGTGTTGTTCTTGGAGCGTCTTAGTTTTTGCTTTTTGCTGCAATAATTTGGTCGGACCCCAACACACCTATTTTGGAGAAGTCACACCTAGTTCTTCATTGCTTTGAACACTCTAGCTTTCACTCTTATTGGTCTGTGAGTGTTCACTTTTGCTAGCACTGCGTTTAGCTTTAGTTTTCTTCTGCTTTTTGCTTAGAAGTTTTTAGTTCTTCTTTTTATTTAGGTGAGACAAGCTCTCTGATCTTTACTGATTATTATCTTTGTGAGTTGTTTCAAATAAGTCGATTGGTGTTGGAAGAGAGTAGTATGTTTCATGCTTATAGTGGTACAAAAGGAGCTTGTTTTGACTATGGCTTGGACTTTATCATGTCATGTTAGATATTGATTTGACCATATGCTTAGTGATTATTGCTGCAGCATGACTTGTTTCAAACAATTGATATTGCTTAATGTGCCATGAAAGAATCATGCGTTGTCTTATCATACAAAAGAATAATATTGTGGTATTCTCCTTTGATGCTTTATTTGGGTTGACTTGTCACATGCTTACACCATGTTAAGACTATGAACCAGTCACCTTAACCTCTATGATCATTTAGTTTTTGACTTGTGATATCACTTTATGATTTGATTAATAATGTTTTATTGCTTTGCATGATTATGGCCATTATTGCTCTCTTAGTTGGTCGCTCCCAGTCTTTTGCTAGCCTCCACCTGTACTGAATATGAGCTCTACTCGTGCATCCAACTCCCAAGAAACCAAGTTATTCCAAAGAGTCCACTATAAATTCCTATGCATGGTGTGTTACATCATTCCTAGTATCTTCATGTTTTTATCTATCTTCCAAATTAAATTTTTGTTATGTGAAAATTAGTGATTAAAGCTCTCACAAACTTGATGGCACACTTTATTTCTTGCACTTAATAAATTTGAACCATTGTGACCATCTATGTTGCTTATATGCTTGCAAATTCTAAGTTGGGAATTAGCAGAACCTTGTTGTCATGGGGAACGATTTCGACATTGCACTTATTCTATTTATTTGATATCATGTTATTTTGTTTATGGATCCCAGCGGTGTGAAATAAAAGGGGATCTTGTAAGATCATGGAGTTTGTATATGTGTTAGAGAAACGCCTGGGCAGCTAGTCTAAGCCATGCCTAATCATGGTGGAAACTTACAGCTAAACCATAGTGGCATTCTATGAAGCATCCTCAATAAAAACCTATGCAAATAGCAAATAAAAAGATCACTGAGATGCTCAATGTCTGTTGGCTTGTTATTTTGACATAGTATAGCTCTTGTATCATGGGGAAAGGGGTACCCTGTTGGCGGTTCTCTATGATACATATGTACTCACAATGATGATACGTCGGAAACGTATCTATAATTTTTGATGTTCCATGCTTATTAGTATCTACTTTGTTTTGCTTTGTCTACACTTTGAGGTGCTTTTTATATCTTTTATGGTACTAACCTATTAACAAGTTGCCACGGTGCCAGTTGCCTGTTTTCTGCTGTTTTTGGTTTCAGAAAAGCTAGTAAAGAAATATTTTCGGAATTGCACGGGACAAACGTCAAAGTCAATAACTTTCCGTGGGGAACAAGAAGTCCATAGGGGAGACAGAGAGGCGTCCCAGGGGAGCTACACCCCCTAGGCACGGCCAGGGGTGGGCCCGCTCCTAGGAAGGGTGTGGGGCCCTTGGCCGCCTCCTCGGCCTCCCCCTTCACCTATAAGAAGCCTCCGATGCCTAAACCCTAAGCACCCGATCAATATTCCACGAAACCTTCTGTAGCCGCCGCCACCATCGTCCCTAGATCGGGGGGATCTGAAGTTCTTCCCGGCACCCTGCCGGAGGGAAGATCATCCCGGAGGCCTTCTTCTCCGGTATGATTCGTGAGTAGTTCCACCTTGGACTATGGGTCCATGTAAGAGCTAGATGGTTGTATCTCCTCCTTGTGCTTTCATGTATAGATCTTGTGAGCTCCGTTCATGATCAGGATCTAACCTATTTCTAATCATGCATGTTGTGTTTGTGGGGATCCAGTGGATATTGAGATTATTATGTTGGTTTGATTAATGGTTTTGTCTTTATGATTCTATAATGTCTGTGTTGTTTGTGATCTTGCATGCTCTCCGTTGTTAGTGGCTATCTTGGCCAAGTAGTTGCTAGTGACTCCAAGAGGGAGTATTTATGCTCGATAGTGGGTTCATGCCTATAGTTTCCAAGGGAAGTGACAAAAATCTCTTCGGTTGTAGAATGAGATGTTGCCGCTAGGGATAAAACAACGGTCTCTTGTTCATGGAACATGTGGACTGTTTACCTTACACACTTTGCTTAAAGCAGTTGTCTGTTGCTTGCAACTTAATACTAGAGGGGGTTCGAATGATAACCTGAAGGTGGACTTCTAGTCATAGATGCAGTTGGATGACGGTCTATGTATATTGTTGTATTGCCCAATCAAATCTCCTACGATCTTTCTTACTATTATTGCATTGTTATGCCTTGCTCAGTTCCCGTCAATTGCCCTGCTGTAATTTGTTTACCCTTCATGGCATGTTGTTTATCTAAGGAGAGCACCTCTAGTGAACTATGGACCCTGGTCCAATCTTTACCACTGATACATTTTCCATTGTTACTTGTTTACTTGCGGCAAACCATTAGCTTCCACACCATACGTTTAATCCTTTGTTACAGCAAACCGGTGAGCTTGACAACCTCACTGTTCGTTGGGACAAAGTCTTGAGTTTGTGTTGTACAGGTTTCCACGTTGCTTGCAACACCTTTGAGACGTTTCCTTCATCCTTCTGGTTCGATAACCTCGGTCTCTACTGAGGGAAGACTTGCTTCTGTGCTCATCACACCTTGCTCTTGGGGTTTCCAACGAAGCGCTCCCACATCAACAAGGCGCCATCAACAAGTTTTCTGGCACCGTTGCCGGGGAGGCTAAGGACGTCTTCACAAGGGGAGTCCTCCACTTCCTTTCTCTTTACTTTGTTTTTAATTTGCTTTGTTTCCTTTGCTTGGTTTTGTTTGCCTCTTTCCAAAAAAATACAAAAAAATTTAGTCTAGTTTGGTTTGCTTTCTTTATTCAAAAACACAAAAAAATTAGTCTTTGCTCTAGCTGCTGCTGCTGTTTTTGGCTTGCCCACCTTTGCCAAAATGAACTCTGCTGAGAACACCAAGTTGTGTGACTTCACTAGCACCAACAACAATGATTTCCTAAGCACTCCTATTGCTCCACCTGCTCCTGATGCTAACTTTTATGAAATTAAGCCTGCTTTGTTGAATCTTGTGATGAGAGAGCAATTTTCTGGTGCTAGTTCTGATGATCCTGCTGCCCATCTCAATAGCTTTGTTGAACTTTGTGAAATGCAAAAGTATAAGGATGTTGTTAGGGAGGTGACCCCGGATAGGGTCAGGACGGGGAAAGACAAAAGGAAGTTCCCTGTCCAAATTCCGAGTTACTGTCTAAATCGGCCGAATCCTATAAAGGTCGGGCGAGGTAAGCAAGAGCAGGACACTTATGAGAAGAGCAATACGTTACCCGGCCGACGTACTGTTTAAGTCGGCCGGGTCAGCCCGAATAATCTGAATGCAGGTGAAGGCCAAGCCGAGTTAAGCGAGGCAGGGCCGAATGACATGAAGCTTGCAGGAGAAGGAAGTGCCTAGTCAAACCCTAGTCACAAGCTAGGAAGAATTTGAACAGAGCCAAACACAAAGGACAAGTCGCAGAGCGGCAGAAGGGCAGAAGGAGGTCACGGAGGTGACAGTCCTGGAGACCGAGGCGTGCAGGTGGGGTTCTCTGAAACCTTGCCGTCATTAGAAGGGTGACACGGAAAGGAGGCCGCCGAGTTACTATATTGGGACAAGCATATTCTTCGAATATGCTTGCCACGTCAGCCCTAGAGGAGCCAAG
Organism: Avena sativa; assembly: GCA_916181665.1. Lineage (NCBI taxonomy): Eukaryota > Viridiplantae > Streptophyta > Magnoliopsida > Poales > Poaceae > Avena > Avena sativa. The sequence goes on along the minus strand of OV702280.1, from coordinate 395,503,659 downwards.
ACGCCCCTTTATAAGGAGAGGCTTGGACTCTGAGAAGGGGATCGGCTCATCTTGGTACCGTTAGGCTAGTAGAAGTTCTTATTCTCTTCCTGTATACAGCTCAAGGAGCACTTGTATCTCAGAGGAGGAGAAATAAAGATTTGTGTGTTATTCATTTGTGTGTAGAATCAACTACATCTTCCCTCCCCAGATCCCACTAGTATCCATTGGCCCCAAACTTTAGCCTACCCATGGCATCTGACGTGCCACCACCACGACAGATGTAGATGGAGATATTATTAAGCTCAAGCTTTTTCCTTTCTCCTTGAGAGTAAAAGCTAAAGAATGGTTGCTTTCTTTGCCTAAAAATAGTATTGATTCATGGACTAAGTGCAAAGATGATTTTATTGGAAAGTAATATCCTCCTGCTAAGATTATTTCTATGAGAAGTGACATTATGAAATTTAAACAACTTGATAATGAACATGTTGCTCAAGCTTGGGAAAGAATGAAAACTTTGGTTAAGAATTGTCCCACTCATGGACTCACTGCTTGGATGATTGTCCAGAATTTTTATGCAGGTTTGAACTTCTCTTCAAGAAACCTGTTGGATTCAGCTGCTGGAGGTACCTTGATGGGCCTCACTTTGGGTGCTGCAACGAAGCTCCTTGATAATATGATGATTAACTACTCTGAGTGGCACATTGAGAGAGCTCCACATGGTAAGAAGGTAAATTCTGTTGAAGAAACCTCTTCTTTGAATGATAAGATTGATGTCATTATGGTTATGCTTGTTAATGGGAAAGGTCCTCTAGATCCTAATAGTGTTCCCTTAGCCTCTTTGGTTGCTCAATAAGAGCAAGTTGATGTGAACTTCATTAGAAACAACAATTTCAACAACAATGCTTATAGGAGTAATTTTGGTGGTAACAACTATAGGCCTTATCCTCCTAATAATGGCAATTCCTATGGAAACTCTTACAATAATGCTAGAAGTGCCCCCTTTGAACTTGAAGTCATGCTCAAAGACTTTATTAGTAAACAAACCACTTTCAATAAGGCTATAGAGGAAAAGTTTTTAAATGTTGAGAAAAACATATCCTCTTTGTTTGAAGCCCAGTCCTCCTTCATTAATAAAATGGCTGCTAAACCTGAAACCATGAAAAGTACCTTTGCTGCTACTCATGCCATACAAGTTACTATTGATGAAAATGTTAGAGTGTTAGCCCAACTTCATGCTAAGTGGGAAAGGGAAGCTGAAATTGATAGAAACAATAGTGTGTGCACCATTACCACTAAACCACAAGTAGTCCCTATTCCTCCTCCTACTATGCCTAAGCCTGTTGAGCCTACTACTAGTGATGCTAAGTTTGATTTTGATATTGATGGTTGCAATATTTCTGAAGTAATTATGTTCCTACAAAAACTTGCTAGAAGTCCTGATGCTAGTGATATGCATGTTGCTTTCACCAAACACATTACAGATGCTCTTGTTAAGATTAAGGAAGAAAAGCTAAAACACAAATCTTCTATTCCTAGGAAAGTAGAAGATAGTTGGGAACCCATTATTAATATACAAGTGAAGGACTTTGATATCAAAGCTTCATGTGATCTTGGTTCTAGTGTCTCTATTATGCCTAGGAAGATTTATGAAATGCTTGATTTGCCACCTTTGGAAGATTGTTATTTGGATGTCCCACTTAATGATAATGCTAAGAATAAACTCATGGGGAGTGTTAATGATGTTCTCATTATGGTTAACAATGCTTATGTCCATGTGGATTTCTAGGTTTTGGATGTTGAATACAATGCTTCTTGTCCTATTACTTTGGGAAGACCTTTTCTTACAACACTTGGTGCCATCATTGATATGAAATAAGGCACCATTAAATATCATTTTCCATTCAAGAAAGGTATTGAACACTTCCCTATGAGGATAGAGAAGTTACTTTTTTCTCCTCCTTTGAAAGCAAGGTTTGATGTTAATGCTTCATCATTTGAAAATACTTGATTCTTCTTGCTTCTTGTGCCTAACTTAAAGGCGTTAAAGAAAAGTACTTGTTGGGAGATAACCCAAGAGTTTACTTGAGTCTTGGAAGTTATTAATTTAGTAATGACCTCTCCTTATCCTTTTTGTTTGCTTTTTGTGCCAAGAATGACCTCTAATGAGAGGGAAGTAAGATTTGGGGAGTTGCTGTCCCAAAATTGATTTCTGTCCTCCACCAAAAAAACTCATGAGGAGTCTCTGTAACTCGGATTGAGCTCAAAATTTATGAATAAATCCCCCAGTATGTTAGCTAACTTTCGTTAGTTCAACACTTTTTGATTTGAGCAACATACGATTTTCGAAAAAACAGGTTTCTGCCTGTTGGTCTATTTTGACAGATTTCTACCATTATTTGCATTTGCTTCTTATTGATTTCTTTTTGAGTTCTCTTTTGGGGAATTGAGCTTTTTGAAGGAGTTACTACAGTAGCTTGTGTTTTTAGTGAAAAGTCTTGCTGTTCCAAAGCTTTGTCAGAGGTCTAATATCTTTTGATTACACTAATGTTGCTAATGAAGATTGTGTGAAGTTTTGTATGAAGGAAAATTTTCAGGTGTAAAGAGAGAATGATGAAATGATATGAAGAATGGACAAAATCTCAAGCTTGGGGATGCCACCATGGTGTCACCCCAAGAAATATCCAAGAGGTACAAGCGTCAAAGCTTGGGGATGCCCAAGGCATCCCCTTCTTCACATCAATAAAAAGCTCAGGTCTATCTAGACACTTCGTTTTTATTGTTTCATGCACAGTTGTGTTGTTCTTGGAGCGTCTTAGTTTTCGTTTGCTTTTCTTAGTTGTTTAGTTTTCATTATTAGTTTGGACCCCCTCTTTCGTTGTGTTGTTACAAATAAGTTTGCTTGGTGTTGGAAAGGAGTAGTAAGTTCTCGCTTGGAAGTGCAAGAGGATCTTGCATTGACTATGACTTAGACTTTATCATGCCATGCTAGGTGTTGTTTTGACCTTATTCTTAGTAGTTATTTCTGTAGCATGGCTTGCTCCAAGTCATTGGGATTGCTTAGTGTGCCTTGAAGAAATTATGCGTTGTCTTAGCATGGAAAAGCTTAGTATTGTGGTATTCTCCTTTGAGGTTTGTTTGGGTTGACTTGGCACATGCTCACACCATGTTATGACTCTCACAAATCACCATTAACCTCTATGATCATTTAGTCCTTGACTTGTAGTACCACTCTATGCTTTGATTAATAATGTTTTGTCGCTCTGCAGGATTATGGCCACTATTGCTCTCTTATTTGGTTGCTCCCAGTCTTTTGCTAGCCTCCACTTGTATGAGTAAGCTCTACTCATGCTTCCAACTCCCAAGAAACCAAGTTATTCCAAAGTGTCCACTATAAACTCCTATGCATGGTGTGTTACACCATTCCAAGTATATTCTTGTTTTCAGCTATCTTCCAATTAAAAACTATTTTGTTCTGTGAAAACTTAGTGATTAAAGCCCTCACAAACTTGATGGCACACTTTATATTCTTTGCCCCTAATAAACTTGAACCATTGTGTCTCTATGCTATATATGCTTGCACTTATACGTTGGAATTAGCATAACCATGCTGTCATGGGGAACGTTTTCAACATTGCACTTGTACTCTGTACTCAGTTGATATCATGCTCTTTTGTTTATGGATGCTACCGGTGTGAAATAAAGAGGGAACTTGTAAGTCCATGGAGTTTGTATTCTGTGTTAGAGAAACATCTGGGCCGCTAGCCTAAGCCATGCCTAATCATGGTGGAAACTTGCAGCATCACCATAGTGAGCTATCTATGAAGCATCCTCAATAAAAAGCTATGCATATAGTAAATAAAAAGATCGCTGAGATGCTCATTGTCTGTTTGCCTTGTCATTTTGGTTATGGGAAAGCTCCTGTACCATGTGAAAGGGGTACCTTGTTGGCGGTTTTCTATGATATGCAAATACTTACAATGACAAGAACTTACAGGTGACTGAAGTTGAGTAGCATGAGGTGTGGCCCTCGTATTCAAGGGACTTGAGATTGCCAACTTATACTTTGTCAAGCATATACTCCATAGTTTGTTCACTTTAACCTTAATCACTTCAAGATGCTTATGATAGGGGCAATGAGGTCTGAAAGCTAACAAGTACCATAATTTTTGGAAGCTCTTTTTGAAACTTGAAATCCCTGCTTCCTTTACAAAAAGGTCTTTCTTTCACCACTACTGAGTCTCCACCTTCTACCTTTAGGCACCATTAAGAGAGCATAGTTGCCATTCTTAGTTTTATGTGCAGTGTGCCAAGGCTTATTGATTTATGCATATTGTGTTATTACTTGTTCTTGTGCTACTTGTTTCTAGTCACCCTTGTGAAATTTGACGCTGTCCTATGCATCTATATTGCTACTCTATGAGGGACAAGCTATTTACCACTATGCCATGTTTTCTGTATGTGAAACAAACAAACGTTTTTCAATGCATTTTATCCATGATCTTTGTTTGTATCTTGTCATGTTGCAACAATAGTTGCTCTGTCTTACTGTTAGAACTCCATTCTTTCATGTACATGTTTAGAGTTATTTGATCCCAGCTTTCAATGCTTGCAAATGGTTAGATCTTTATTGTGAGGGTGCATGTCACCTAAAAAAATATTCTTTTTATCACTTACCAACACGAGGACGAGCAGGAGTTAAGCTTGGGGATGCTTGATACATCGGAAACATATCTATAATTTTTTATGTTCCATGCTTATTAGTATCTACTTTGCTTTGCTTTGTCTACACTTTGAGGTGCTTTTTATATCTTTTATGGTACTAACCTATTAACAAATTGCCACAGTGCTAGTTGCCTATTTTCTGTTGTTTTTGGTTTCAGAAAAGCTAGTAAATAAATATTCTCGGAATTGGACGGGACAAACATCAAAGTCAATAACTTTCCGTGGGGAATAAGAAGTCTAGAGGGGAGACAAAGAGGTGTGCCAGGGGAGCCACACCCCCTAGACGCGGCCAGGGGAGGGCCCGCGCCTAGGCAGTGTGTGGGGCCCCTGGCCACCTCCTCGGCCTCCCCCTTCACCTATAAGGATCCCCCGATGCCTAAACCCTAAGCACCCCATCAATATTCCATGAAACCTTTTGTAGCCACCGCCACCATCGTCCCTAGATCGGGGGATCTGAATTTCTTCCTGGCACCCTGCCAGAGGGGAGATCATACCGGAGGCCTTCTTCTCCGGTATGATGCGTGAGTAGTTCCACCTTGGACTATGGGTCCATGTATTAGCTAGATGGTTGTATCTCCTCCTTGTGCTTTCATGTATAGATCTTGTGAGCTTCGTTCATGATCAAGATCTAATCTATTTGTAATCATGCATGTTGTGTTTGTGGGGATCCGATGGATATTGATATTATTATGTTGGTTTGATTAATAGTTTTGTATTTATGATTCTATCATATTTGTGTTGTTGTGATCTTGCATGCTCTCCGTTGTTAGTGGCTATCTTGGCCAAGTAGTTGCTAGTGACTCCAAGAGGGAGTATTTATGCTCGATAGTGGGTTCATGCCTCTAGTTTCCAAGGGAAGTGACAGAAATCTCTTCGGTTGTATAATAGGTTGTTACCACTAGGGAGAAAACAACGGTCTCTTGTTCATGGAACATGTGGACTGTTTACCTTACACACTTTGCTTAAAGCAGTTGTTTCTTGCTTGCAACTTAATACTGGAGGGGGTTCGGATGATAACCTGAAGGTGGACTTCTAGTCATAGATGCAGTTGGATGACGGTCTATGTATATTGTTGTATTGCCCAATCGAATCTCATAGGATCTTTCTGACTAGTATTGCATTGTTATGCCTTGCTCAGTTCCTGTCAATTGCCCTGCTGTAATTTGTTTACCCTTCATGCCATGTTGTTTATCTAAGGAGAGCACCTATAGTGAACTATGGACCCCGGTCCAATCTTTACCATTGATACATTTTCCATGGTTACTTGTTTACTTGCTGCAAACCATTACCTTCCATACCAAACGTTTAATCCTTTGTTACAGCTAACCGGTGAGCTTGACAGCCTCACTGTTCATTGGGACAAAGTCTTGAGTTTGTGTTGTGCACGTTTCCACGTTGCTTGCAACACCTTTGAGACGTTTCCTTCCTCCTTCTGGTTCGATAACCTCGGTCTCTACTGAGGTAAGACTTGCTGTTGTGCTCATCACACCTTGCTCTTGGGGTTTCCAACAAAGCGCTCCCACATCAATAAGGCGCCATCAAATGACAAGAACTTACTTGTGACCAAAGTTGAGTAGCATGAGGTTCGGTACTCGTACGCAAGGGGCATGCGATTTTTAACTTGTGATTTGTCAAGCATATACTCATATTTTTCTCACTTTAACCTTAATCACTTTAAGATGCTTGTGATAGGGGCAATGAGAGCTTAAAGCTAATAAGTACCATAATTTTTGGAAGCTCTTTATGAAACTTGAAATCCCTACTTCCCTCTGTGAAGGGCCTTTCTTTTACCTTTTTTTTTTGAGTCTCCATCTTCTATTTTTCTGCACCAATAAAGAGAGCATAGTTGTCATTCTTAGTTGAATGTGTATTGTCCCAAAACTTGTTGATTGATTCATAATTATGGTATTGCTTGTTCTTAAATTATTTGTATCTAGTCACCATTATGAACTTTGAAGGTGTCCTATGCATTTATGTTTTTCTATTCCACTCTTGCTATGTTTTCTATATGTGAAACAAACAAATGTCTTTCAATGCATTGTTATTCATGGTACTTTGTTTGTGTAACCTTTCATGTTGCAACATAGTTGCTATGTCTTATTGTTAGAAATATATCTTTCACGTTCATGTTAGAGTACTTTGATCCCAGTTATCAATGCTATACAATAACTTGATCAAGATTGTGATGGTGCATGTCACCTCAAAAATTATTTTTTATCACTTACCTACTCGAGGACGAGCAGGAGTTAAGCTTGGGGATGCTTGATACGTCGTAAATGTATCTATAATTTTTGATGCTTCATGCTTGTTCTGTACCAACTATCTTATGTTTTGTCTACACTTTGAGGCATTTTTATGCATTTTATGGAACTAACCTATTAACAAGATGCCACAGTGCTAGTTTCTGTTTTTTGCTGTTTTTGATTTCAGAAAAGCTAGTAAATAAATATTCTCGGAATTGGACGAAACAAAAGCCGAACTTCCAATTTTTCAGAGGCGAAGAAGGAGTGCAAAGCTAGAGGGATGTGCAATCTAGGGCGGCCACATCAGGCCCATGCGCGGCTGGCGGGAGGGGGCGCTCTATGGTGTGCCCCTGGTCCTCTACCGACCTTGCCCCTTCGCCTATATAAACCCCCCGAGGAGAAAACCCTAAGTACCATATTGAAAATCCACGAAAAAGTCCATAGCCCCCGCCACCATCGTCCCTATATTAGGAGGGATCTGAAGCTCTTCCTGGCACCCTGCCGGAGAGGGGAGATCATGCCGGAGGCCTTCTTCATCACCATGCCAGCCTCCGGAGTGATGCGTGAGTAGTTCATCCTTGGACTATGTGTCCATAGAAGTAGCTAGATGGTTGTTTCTCCTCTTTATGCTACAATGTTTAGATCTTATGAGCTGCCTATCATGATCAAGATCATCTATTTGTAATCCTACATGTTGTGTCTATTGGGATCCGATGGATATTGAGTACTACGTCAAGATTGATTATTGATTCTATCCTGTCTATGTTATTTGCTTGTGCTAGTAGTTACTCTGGCCAAGTATTTGCTTGTGACTCCAAGAGGGAGTATTTATGCTCGATAGTAGGTTCATGCCTCTAGTAATCTGAGGGAGTGACAGAAAGCTCTAAGGTTCTAGATGTGCTGTTGCTACTAGGGATAAAACAACGATCCTTTGTCCAAGGGAAATTTTATTGTTTACTTTACACACTTTGCTTAATGTAATTATCTGTTGCTTGCAAGTTAATACCCCAGGGTTGTTTGGATGATATCCTGGAGGTGGATTATGTAGGGGTTCGTAGCATGGAAAACAAAAATTTTCTATCGCATACAAACAAACAAGCCAAGATCTATCTACTAGATTGTAGCAACGAGTCGATAGAGGAACTCACCCTCGAAGATTCCAAAGCGGTTAACGAGAGCAGATTCTCGTGGGTGATGTAGTCGTACTCTTTCCGATCTCAAGATCGTGTAGACGATCCTTCCGGCGCCACGTTCCGGCAGCGCTCCCGTAGTCGGTCACACGTTCGGTACTCGACGAAGACCTTCCTCTCCCTTGTTCCAGCAGGCAGCGGAGGTTGTAGCACTCTCCTCGCGATTCCGGCAGCACAACGGCGTGGTACCGGAAGTAGAGGGGAGATCCCGCAGGGCTTCGCCTTAAGCCGGTGCGAGTATGGTGGAGCTTATGAGAGAGGCTATTAGTGGTCTAGTAATTAGACACACCAATTAGAAGGCTCTAAACCAATTAGAAGGCTCTAAACCGAAATAGCTCTAAACCGGGGTTTAGATCTAGGGTTTAGTTTAGAGGATAGGAACTTGTGTGTATGTGGAGGGGAGCCCTGCCCCTCCTTATATAGGTGGGAGGGGGCTGGCGCGCCAGGGGGAGGGAGTGGAGTCCCTCCCCAACTCGGCATTGGAGTTGGCCGCCGGTTGGAGGAGGTCTCCCTCTCCAACTCGGTTTCCCTCTTTTCCTCCTCTTTCCACTTTCCAAAAACTTGCCGTTTGACTTTCAAACTAGCCGTTTGACTTTTCAATTTAGGATTTAAATAAACCCTTTATTTTGGACAGCGAGAACACTTAGTACATGATGCAATCATTCCAACTTACAATGACACATTCATGTACCCTTCCCCTTCCGGAGTGCCGGACATTCCGGGACCTTCTAGAATGTTCCCGATGAAAACACCGGAACCATTCCCCAACTCCAAAATGGGACTTTCCTTATATGAATCTTATTCTCCGGACCATTCCGGATCTCCTCGTGATATCCCGGATCCCATCCGAGACTCCGAACAACATTCGGTCTCTTTCTCATAATACCATAACTACTCAAACAACGTCGAATCCTTAAGTGTGTCTCCCTACGGTTCGTGAATTATGTGGACATGATCGAGACACTTCTCCGAACAATAACCAATAGAGGAATCTGGAAATTCATATGGCTCCCACATATTTCTACGATTACTTTGCGATCGAATGAACCACTTACATACGATACCAATTTCCCTTTGTCTCACGATATGTTACTTATCCGAGGTTATGATTGTCGGTATCTCTGCATACCTAGTTCAACCTCGTTACTGATAAGTACTCTTTTCTCGTTCCCGTGATATGTGATCCCTTGTGACCAAGTCACATGCTTGCAAGCTAATTGGATGACATTTCACCGAGAGGGCCCAGAGAATATCTATCCGTCATGTGGATGGACAAATCCCACTCTTGATCCATGTGTTTCAACCAATACTTTCCGAACACTCAATGCCACCTTTATAGCCACCCTGTTACGGTGTGGTGTTTGATGACATCAAAGCATCCATCCAGTAAAGGTGATATGCATGATCTCATGGTCGAAGGAATTAGGTTACTATGTATCAGAAAGCATATAGCAATTGAACTATTTGAAATGACTTGATCTTTATGCTACGCTTATCTATAGGAGTATGTCCATCACATCATTCTCCTAATGATATGATCCTGTTGTTAATAACATCTCTATGTTCATGATCAGGAAACCATGATCATATATTAACCAACAAGCTAGTTTAACAAGAGGCTTTACTAGGGACTCTTATTTTAGTTTACAAATCACACAAGTATTAATGTTTCCGGTTAATACAATTATAGCATGGTATGTAAACATTTATCATAAGTGTGAAGACATGATAATAACCACTTTATTATTGCCTCTTGGGCATATCTCCAACAGTCTCCCACTTGCACTAGAGTCAATAATCTAGTTTCGAACCTTTGTGTATTCAACACCTATGGCTTTACGGTGTTGTATGTACACGATTGCTAGTGGTCAACTGATCTCCGGATCTGACACTTCCAGGTCCGTGTGTAATTGCATGTCTTTGCGTCTCTACGCATCACTCATTCTCTAATGAGATGGCTTTGTATAAATTTGGTCTTTCGGTGTGACCTTTAGCTCCTTGGGGTTAAAACATGTTGATAATATTGTCGCACAATATATCTTCATAGTATTATCCCACTGTGAACTACACCTAGTTTGATAACAAACTTCTTGACACAAATGCCCTCTTTTGCTGCTATAATAGCAGTCATATACTTAGCCTTTTGTTGTAGTATCTGTCACAATGTCTTAACTTTGGAACTCATCCAAATCCATCATGGAACTCACCTTCCATTATGTTGTGCCACCCTTAGTTTTAGATTGAGATAAACTTAATTTGTACTTTGTGACAAAACTAGTATCAATGTAGTACTTTTACAATGAACTAACCATCTATTTGTCACTTCTACAAATATTATACTCTTAGTTCTTCCAAAAGATCATAAGAATATCCTTACTATCGTCCAATGATCATCTTATGAATCATTCTGGTATATGCTCTCAACATTTAGAGCATAGGACATATCTGGATTTGTACATATCACAGTATGATTGATATAAATACTCTTTGTGATTTCATACATCAAGTATCAATCTATACTTGATTATTTGTTTCACTTTACCAAATGTCAATACACTTGAATATATCATCAATCATTGAACTCTTTCAATCCTTTCTGTGCGACAAGAACCTTTCTTGTAGTTTCTATATTGAACTCATTCAACATCTCGTCTATGTACTTCTGGCACAACCATGTTAGCGTCTACTGATGCCAAATATTTAGGTTTTGCCTAAGTCTTTCATCGGGATGAAATTCTTAATATGTGTTAATAAAAGATACATTATTTCCAATCAACAATATGTCTTCCACATAATGTATTAGAAACATGTCTTAGCGCTCCCACTTAATTTCTTGCAAATGCAAGCATCTTCATTGTCTCTAATGAACTTTTAAACTCCTTTAACAGTTTCATCATAGTGAAGATTCCAACTCCGCGATGCTCACTTTAACCATTGAAGTTTGCATATGCTTTTAGCATCCTTTGAATTAACAAAACCCTATGGACCGTGTTATGCACACGTCCTAGGTAACGATTCTATTAGAAGAACTTGTTTTGTTTATTCAACTACCATATAACAAAATTATATGTAGTGGTTGCTACATTAATCCGTCTAGACCAAATATCACTATGACAGATCAAATCTTGTCATAGTCAACCCTTGAACATTGTTGTGAACTCTTTCTCAACATGTCGACTATTTCATAGATGTAAAACATCCATGTCTATTTCTTTATAGATCCAGACACAACTATAAGGTCTTACACCTTTCTCGAGGGTCCTTCAAGTTCAAAACTTGATTTCTCGTGTATGGAACTATCACGGATTTTATGGCTTCAAGCCATTTTACGGAGTCAGGGCCCATCATCGCTTCTCTGCATGTAGTCGGTTCATTATTCTCAAATAATGATTCAACCCTCAAATCTTGGTATTTGATTGTTCATCCGACCTACTTGTTTCAATAGGAACTTGGATCTCCGTGACCACAACCTTTGAGGTACGTGAACCATGAGCATTGTTGCTGCCTCCGAAACACTTTTCGGCGCTGCGCAACTCTGCACATATAGCTAAGGTTCTTTTAACCTTATCAAAGTTTCTATTGTCCTCCCACTTAACTTTTCACGAAAAATTCCTTCTCAAAGAAACTTGACGTTTTAAGTGACAAACACTTTTGTCTCCGGTGTTTATGGAGGAATACTTAACAGTAATACAAGGACAATTTTATCCGACTTTGGTTGCAAACATCTTTCTTATGCATAGCATACCAATGTTTAAGAAAGGACTACTTGGGTTTTATCCCAAACCATAACCTTATATGGTGTCATTTCAGCGGATTATGATGGAGCTCTTTTAGTGGAAAACGGTAGTCTCTAAAGCTTTTAATCTTTAAAATATAATAGCAGTTTTATGAATTATACCTTCGATCTTACCATGTCAAACAAGGTTCAATTACATATCTCGAACGCTCCATACTCTTATGGTGTTTCGGGAAAATGCAAATCCACGGAACGATTCCTTAAATCTTAGGTATTATGCTAAACTTGTAACTCAAATATCTTCCTTTATGATCTTATCATAAACTATTTATATTCTTGTTACAATGATCTTGCACTTCATCTTGGAAGTCTTTGAACTTTTCAAGTGTTTCATACTTTATCCTTATTAAGTAAATATTCACTCAAATTTTCGGAGAAAGCATATGAAGTTGAAATCCATCGCTCTTGACTACACATAACGGACTTCGTACAACAATATGTACAAGTTCCAATAAGCTAGTCATTCGTTCCCTTTTGGCCTATGAACGAAGTTTTAATTATCTCTAGGAAAGTTTCACAAGCGTCATTTGATCAAAAATCAGAAGACTCCAAAATTCCATCCACATGGAGTTTCTTCATGTTATCTTTCCAATATAATTCAAACAGCGATGTCACTTCCTAAGTGATCTTTCAATCAATTTGTCTTTCGACATTTTAGCACTAGTTTTATGGATGTGATTTCTCCAACAAGATTTGTGAATCATCCATCTTTTATGGATCACGGTAATTATTTGAACAACCCTTTTGTTCTCATAATACCTGATAAAACAAATCTTTGAAGGCAAGCTTTGATGTTTAACGAGCAACACAATAACCCTTTATTTGTTCTCGACGAACATCATCACATATTCTTTTGCTAGTTACTTAGGCCATTGTAGTTCATGAATTGTGTTGTTTCGTATGACGATTCACACCAACAAATTCAGTATCAAATACTTGAGAACCACATTGTTTAATAAGCAAAGAATATAGCCATAACATGTATATCATCTATATACTTAAACTGAACAATTCTAGTCTTTTCTTTTCTGCCATATATTTATGAGATTCTCTTTCAGTATCTCCTTTTCTGTTTGAAAGAATCTATCAACATCAACAGTGGAGTCATACATACGACACATAGTCCAAAGCGTGTATAGTTAAATACCAATGTCTTTGAACTTGCACTTTGAAGTAGATCACCATTATCAAATATTTGGTGTTCTTTCAAATTCCTTTCTTTAGTAATCTCTTGGTGTAGTAAACATTTTACCTACATCAAATATTCACCTTCATCATGGAATCGTCCATGACCAAGCTACTTTTAGCTTATAACGATGAATTATGAGTATAATGTTGCTATCCAAAACCTTTTGGAGGATTAGGACAACAAGTGTCTCCAACCTTTTTGCAAATTCTCATCAAATATGAGAACATGACTTTTGCCATATTATACTCTATCATGTTGTAACCAAAACTTCGTTTCAGATATCACAATATCTTCCACACATCATGGTTTCTGAAACAACTCTTTCAGATCCTAGATAACCTTGATATTAAGAGAATCCTTTGAATATCAAGAATCATGGATACAAACATGATACTTATATACTAACACTTGGAATTGTTACTCTTGATTTAATACTAATTATTAAACTTCATGGAGTAACCGGAACTTACTGAAAGTTTGCAATAGGACTTTTAAACTTTAGATTAACACTTAAAACAATACGATACCAGTTCGTAAAGTATCTAACCAGAATTCTATAGTTCTATTATCTCAATTATAACTAAGCGCAAGGTGGTAAACGGATGCCAATGACTACAACAACTATGCAAATTCACTTTGATTTAGTTTATGATAAATTGAGTTCTAATTAATAATTAAATTAATCTAGGTGAACTCCCACTCAAAACAATATCCCTCACATTGTTTTAGTGATCACACGAACCAAATCCACCACATCAAAACCGATCATCACGAGAGTTGATATAGTTTCAATGGCGAACAATCGACATGTTCATCATATCTACTATATGATTCATGCTTTACCTTTCGGTGATCCGTGTTCCTGAGGCCATGTCTGTACATGCTAGGCTCGTCAAGATCAAACCTTAGCTACCGCATAAGCAAATCTGGCTTGCTTACGTTGTATTCACCCGCGGAATCAAAGACACCCGATCATCACGTGGTGCTTCGAAGCAGCAAGCTTTGGCAACGGTGCATACTAAGGGTGAACACTTTAGAACTTGAAATTTATGTGTATAAGGGATCATCTTATAATGCTACCGTCGTCTACTAAGCAATACAAGATGCATAAAGGATTAACATCACATGCAATTCATAATATGTGATATGATATGGCCTTTCTTCTTTGTGCTTTCGATCTCCATCTTCAAGCACGAACATGATCTCCATCATCACCGGCATAGCATCAAGGTCAATGACGCTTCTTCATGGTTGTCGTCCACCAGCTTCAACTATTACAACTACTTTGAATAGACACGCAGGTCTTAACAGAAATTAAAGACAACCATATGGCTCCTGCCGGTTGCTAACTTACAATAAGGAACATTGCATACATCAAATATAATCACAATCATGGCCATATCACATCACTGCACACCCCTGCAAAACAAAGTTAGACGCCTCTACTTTCTTTGCATATTTTACGTGGCTTGGGGCTTTCAATAAGTGTCGTTCTAACTTACGAACAAGAACCACAACATTGATACTAGCATTGTTGATTACCCGTTGTAAATTGGATCTTAACTATGCTAGGAGAAACAGGCACCCGCAAAGCCACTTATGCAATACAAGTTGCATGTCAAACGTGGAGCAAGTCTCATGAACGATGTCATGTAAGGTTAGCCCGGGCCGCTTCATCCCAACATACCGCAAGATGCAAAGTACACAAAAAGCAATCTACAATAAAAGCATCAACGCCCACAATGACCATTGTGTTCTACTCGTGCAACAGATCTACATATAGACACGGCTCTGATACCACTGTAGGGGTTCGTAGCATGGAAAACAAAAATTTTCTATCGCATACAAACAAACAAGCCAAGATCTATCTACTAGATTGTAGCAACGAGTCGATAGAGGAACTCACCCTCGAAGATTCCAAAGCGGTTAACGAGAGCAGATTCTCGTGGGTGATGTAGTCGTACTCTTTCCGATCTCAAGATCGTGTAGACGATCCTTCCGGCGCCACGTTCCGGCAGCGCTCCCGTAGTCGGTCACACGTTCGGTACTCGACGAAGACCTTCCTCTCCCTTGTTCCAGCAGGCAGCGGAGGTTGTAGCACTCTCCTCGCGATTCCGGCAGCACAACGGCGTGGTACCGGAAGTAGAGGGGAGATCCCGCAGGGCTTCGCCTTAAGCCGGTGCGAGTATGGTGGAGCTTATGAGAGAGGCTATTAGTGGTCTAGTAATTAGACACACCAATTAGAAGGCTCTAAACCAATTAGAAGGCTCTAAACCGAAATAGCTCTAAACCGGGGTTTAGATCTAGGGTTTAGTTTAGAGGATAGGAACTTGTGTGTATGTGGAGGGGAGCCCTGCCCCTCCTTATATAGGTGGGAGGGGGCTGGCGCGCCAGGGGGAGGGAGTGGAGTCCCTCCCCAACTCGGCATTGGAGTTGGCCGCCGGTTGGAGGAGGTCTCCCTCTCCAACTCGGTTTCCCTCTTTTCCTCCTCTTTCCACTTTCCAAAAACTTGCCGTTTGACTTTCAAACTAGCCGTTTGACTTTTCAATTTAGGATTTAAATAAACCCTTTATTTTGGACAGCGAGAACACTTAGTACATGATGCAATCATTC
This sequence comes from Avena sativa, assembly GCA_916181665.1. Lineage (NCBI taxonomy): Eukaryota > Viridiplantae > Streptophyta > Magnoliopsida > Poales > Poaceae > Avena > Avena sativa. Next base: position 395,487,924 of record OV702280.1, on the reverse strand, counting down.
CAACTTACAATGACACATTCATGTACCCTTCCCCTTCCGGAGTGCCGGACATTCCGGGACCTTCTAGAATGTTCCCGATGAAAACACCGGAACCATTCCCCAACTCCGAAATGGGACTTTCCTTATATGAATCTTATTCTCCGGACCATTCCGGATCTCCTCGTGATATCCCGGATCCCATCCGAGACTCCGAACAACATTCGGTCTCTTTCTCATAATACCATAACTACTCAAACAACGTCGAATCCTTAAGTGTGTCTCCCTACGGTTCGTGAATTATGTGGACATGATCGAGACACTTCTCCGAACAATAACCAATAGAGGAATCTGGAAATTCATATGGCTCCCACATATTTCTACGATTACTTTGCGATCGAATGAACCACTTACATACGATACCAATTTCCCTTTGTCTCACGATATGTTACTTATCCGAGGTTATGATTGTCGGTATCTCTGCATACCTAGTTCAACCTCGTTACTGATAAGTACTCTTTTCTCGTTCCCGTGATATGTGATCCCTTGTGACCAAGTCACATGCTTGCAAGCTAATTGGATGACATTTCACCGAGAGGGCCCAGAGAATATCTATCCGTCATGTGGATGGACAAATCCCACTCTTGATCCATGTGTTTCAACCAATACTTTCCGAACACTCAATGCCACCTTTATAGCCACCCTGTTACGGTGTGGTGTTTGATGACATCAAAGCATCCATCCAGTAAAGGTGATATGCATGATCTCATGGTCGAAGGAATTAGGTTACTATGTATCAGAAAGCATATAGCAATTGAACTATTTGAAATGACTTGATCTTTATGCTACGCTTATCTATAGGAGTATGTCCATCACATCATTCTCCTAATGATATGATCCTGTTGTTAATAACATCTCTATGTTCATGATCAGGAAACCATGATCATATATTAACCAACAAGCTAGTTTAACAAGAGGCTTTACTAGGGACTCTTATTTTAGTTTACAAATCACACAAGTATTAATGTTTCCGGTTAATACAATTATAGCATGGTATGTAAACATTTATCATAAGTGTGAAGACATGATAATAACCACTTTATTATTGCCTCTTGGGCATATCTCCAACAGATTATTAGTCATAGATGCAGTTAGATTACAGTCTATGTATTATGTTGTAATGCCCAAACGAATCTCATAGAAATCGTCATGCCATGTACATGCATTATTATGCATTCTTTATCTGTCAATTGCCCAACTATAATCTGTTCACCCAACATGTTATCTATCTTATGGAGAAACACCTCTAGTGAATTGTGGACCGCGGTCCATTCCTTCCCACTGATATTCAATCTACAATCTACTAATTTTTGATACGTTGGAAACGTATCTATAATTTTTGATGCTCCATGCTTGTTTTATATCTACTTTGCTTTACTTGTCTACACTTTGAGGTGATTTTTACATGTTTTCTGGTACTAACCTAACAAGTTGCAACAGTGCCAGATGCCTGTTTTCTGTTGTTTTTGGTTTCAGAAAAGTTAGTAAAGAAATATTCTCGGAATTGGACGGGACAAACGTCAAAGTCAATAACTTTCCATGGGGAACAAGAAGTCCAGAGGAGAGCCCGAGGGGCCAGACCCCCCCAGGCGCGGGTGGGCCCTAGCTTGTGCCTGGCTAGGGTTTTGCCGCCCTGGCGGCCACCTCGGTCTCCCCCTTCGCCTGTAAGAAGCCCCTGATGCAGAAACTCTCAGTACCCGATCAATATTCCACTGTAACATCCCAGGATTAGCACCTAGAATTTATAGAGGACGCAGGTGTGTGCATTGCATTTATGCATCAGAAAATCCGAGGAATTTTCGCGCAAAATTAAAGAAGCTATAGAGGGATCGAGATTTCTCTTGCTCTGATGGAAACATCAGGACAGGTGCGATGGATTTCGACATGACCTCTATTGTACCTTTGTATTTTAGGGGAAGACAATTCAAATCTGGATATTTACTTGATAGATTTGAATATGAAAAGAATTTGAAATAGAATAAGAATTGGAAATTAAATTATAATAAAAGATAAGAGGTGAATTCTTATTTATGAATAAGATACAATATTCACAATTATTCGAATTGAAATTTAAAAACACAAAGAGATAAGTGTTTCTCTTGTCTTGGAGAAATGGGTTTTAGTTCATCATAGATGGGTGTTAGGAATTTGGACATGACCTTGGTTGATTTTATAATTTTGGGGGATAGAATTTGCATTTAAGACTTCAAATATGAGATCATACAATTCAAATATAACTTGGATTTAATTTTAAATCTTAAACTATTATAGGATATTTCATAATCATAATACAAAATGGTATAAGTAAATATAATCTTTATTACATAAATAAAAATTTAAGAAATTACAAGTTACAAATAATAAATGTCAATTACAACTAGAGATTATACTAATATAATGTTTAAGAGGAAAAACTTAATCTTCATTACTTTAATACAAATATTACAAGGTTTTTACAAGTAAATAAAATTACATTGGTTGCAAATGAATTATAAAGGAAAAATAAAACAAGTAAACTTTAGTGAAAGTAATACAATAATACAATGTATTTAAATTATTCAACAAGAAAAGGAATTACAATAATATGAAAAAGAAAACCTAAAATATCTTCTTAATTAGTCTTATGTCTTCTGTTCTTCAACTCTCCTTCTTCTTCACCCTGCATAACCAAAACAAAACAAAAAGACAAGGAAGAAACAGAATGGGGACTTGGTTAAAGTAGTGCTCTCAGTTTGACAGTGTAATGCACTGTTCAGCACATCACTGAGCTAATCTTAAAAAAAGGGGGAAGTTTCACCAACTCATAGTATCTGTCCTTAATCAGATAAATGGCCATCCAGGAATCTCTCCCTCCTTTTGGCATCAGTGTCAACATCCTCAGGTGCATAACGGGACAGGTTGTTGAACTCCTCAATGTACTCGGCCACGGTGCGATTGGTTTGGCGCAAGTTGCGGAACTCCTTCCTCTTCAGGCTCAGAACTCCTGAAGACACGTGGTTGGTCCTGAAACCTTCCTCGAACATTGCCCAAGTCACGGTATCCAGTGGGTGGGTGATCTGAAATGTGTCCCACCAAGAAGCAGCTGGTCCCTCCAGTAGGTGAGCGGCAAACCTCTCCTTCTCAGCATCAGTGCATCCGACGGTTACTAGGTCCTTGTTGACTGAACGCAACCAGTCGAGAGCAACCATTGGTTCCGTTGCAGTAGAGAACTTGGCTGGCCTTAACCTCAGAAATCTGGTGAGAGCATCTCCCTGAGGCTGATTGTTTCCATTGTTGTTGTTCTGATTCGCCATGAACTGGGTCATCACTTGGGTCAGCTGTGCCTGATCTGCCATGAGCTGCTCCATCTCAGTGGGTTGGCGGCGGGGAGGCATCTGCGGTTCAGCATAGGTAAGTTTAGAAAGAATCAACTACGATAATAGGATTCTACCCATGCATATGATCATACAACAACAAACAATAGCAGACAATCACAAGCAAGCAACACATCAACAAACAAGCGATCCAGCAACATCCCAGGTGTTAACTAAGCAATAGATCAACTAATCCACAATAGATCAAGAGTTAGAGAAACTTTTCAGAAAACGTTCACGAATATTTTTGCAAGAGTTGGCAATGGTTAACTAAGCAATAGATCAACTAATCCACAAAACAGCAATTCTGCTAGAACAGTCCACCAACGTTCACGAATTTTTCCGCCTAACTTAAACTCGTCAGAAAATTTAGCTGATTTTTGTACATATAGTACAGAGAGTTTCTCATCAGCCCAATTTTTTTTCAGATTTTTTCGAGTTACCAGAAAAATATGAAAAATCGTGCAGTACTGCTGTATCAGCAGAAAAACTGCAGCGAAAATAACACAGATGATAACCAAATTGCCATAACTCTTTCATAAAATTCGCACAAATAATTCCTGGGATATTGGAGTACACAAATAAGTATCTAAACACTTTTAAACTAACACGAACTAACCTTCACATCGATCGAGACTAATCCTAACGAATTTGCCTAACGTGGACTAATTGGTGGACTTCTATCTACTTCTTGAAGGGATTGAGGTAGGTCCTTGCGGTCATGCGTTGGCGCTTCGGCTCGCGGTACAACCATGGCGGAGGAGTGTACACCTCTCCCGAACCATCACTTGAGACTTCAAACTCCACCTCTTCCGGATCCTCCTCTTCTTCTTCATCCTCAGCTGCAACAGCAACAACTTCATCTCCTCCACCATCATCGTCTCCATCATCATCATCATCCTCGTCCTCATCATCATCATCGTCTCCACTGTCATCATCATCCCCATTGTTGCCATCATCTCCATTGTCATCATCAGAGGGCGGATTCAGCTGTGCTTGGAGAGCGGCAATCTGGGCGGTCATAGCTTCAATGGTTTGGTCCCTTTCCTGGACGGTCCCTTGCAACTGTTGTATGTTCTGGGTATTCTCTTGCACAGTGCCATGAAGATGAGCTATGGTTTCATCTCTGGCTATCAGGACATTCTCCAGAACTCCCACAACTTCATGCAAAGTGTCTATCTCTTGTCCTTGGACCACCATTCCATTGCTAGTAAAGTCTGCGATCTCCTTTAACATCCTCACCTTCTCTGCTAGAGCTCCATTCTCTCTCTCCATGTCCTCTATGTGCCTCCGACGGGGCGGCATGTTGTTCCTGTCGCCCGGGGTAACCACAATGTTCCCATCTTCATCACGCCTTCCATAGTCATGGTAGGGTGAATCTTCAGGCAGTAGGTGTCGGACATAGTGGCACTGGCGAGACAGGGCTTCATGTATGGCCAAGTTGATTCCAAGTCCGCAGTTGCAGTATATCTTGGTGTAGACCAAGTGCGCGGGGTTTGTCAAGGCGGCATCTCTGAATATGAAAGTAGTGATCTCCCATGCATCCTCTCCATATCCATAGGTGTACAACCTCCTTCCCTTGAACATAGGCAGTGGCAATCCCAGTGACTGAGAGAGCTGAGCTAACTGCCTTGCAAAGGGTCTTGGTGACTCCATGGTGACATACTCAGTCCTGACGTCTCCCATCTATCAAGTAAAAGAGGAAAGTGTGAGAATAGCATATGGTAAGAATTTACGAGGGTGAAAGGCATAAGAGGAAAGACAGAGTTAATATAGGCTTAATAATTCTATGGCTTCCTAATCCAATCCTAGGTCACGATCCTACAGTCGACACACGGGCTCTGATACCATCCTGTAACACCCCGGTTCTGAAAAGACCGTGGCCTCTATGTGACATGCCAATCCCTGGATCGGTTCATTGGCCCACAATAGAGTAAGATAGATAACATAGCATAATAACCGTGTATCATGATCTACAAAGATCCAGAGTACCATTATTACAATATAAAAGCTTAGCCTAAAGCTAGCTCAAATTGTTTAGGTAGCAACAAAAACAAGTAAATCCTCCAATCTTCAAATTGCCCACAAGTGAACAAGTGTCGAGTGTAGTACCATGGCCTATAACGATCAATCATAATCGGAATAACCTGCAACATGAAACGTAGCAGCCCCGAAGGGTCAATACATGGAATGTATGGCAAGTAGAGCTAGTAAAGGAGACAGTAGTACTAACATCTACATGCATATTTGGCAAGTGGAGCTGTGTCTGGCTTGCATTTGCAAATACATTTGTCCTACTTTCATAAACTGTTTTGATTTTCTTTGAAAAGATCCCAATTAAGTTAACCCAACAATATTAAAACAATTATGAAATTTGAATGAGCGAGAAACATGTCATGAAATCAATATCTAGCAACTCAGTTGTCCATAACCGGGGACACGGCTAATCGATTAGATTATACACTCTGCAGAGGTTAGTACACTTTACCCATGTGACTTGGCCAGCCCAGCTCATACCATCACTCTCATTTTGGGTGATGATAGGGAGAAGTCCAAGAAGAGACTGTTCGGGAAGTAGCTCCTCAATCCCGACGCGCACCGGTCCAACCTACCAAAATTCTACATCTCTAGATACGCGGGTTCGAGTTACCACAACCTACTAAGTCCAACCAACCGCCCATTTCATTATTGGCACATGGTTGTACACGTAAGCTACACAATAAAGAAGCCAATCATTCTCTCTTGATACCTGGGTGCCTTTCCGCAATGAAACCACCAAAAATTATCAATACCATCACACCCAGGGGGTTCATTGATTAAGTTGTTTTTAGTTTTCACAAACCAATACTTTGAGAAAACAAGTATCAATGATGTAACCCAGCCCTCGTTCAACAAAGCATGGCTAAGCACATCTACCAATGGTGGTTCATCTACAAAGGGGGTCCTACCACATAATAGGACATAGCATAGCGATAGTATCATCCTACACATGCATCTACAAAATACACGACAATGCATTGAAAATAGTAGGACGATATCATGAACAAAGTAGCATCTACTTGCCTTGGTTGTAGCGGTCGGAAGAACAATCCACACACGAGCAAGCGTTGCACTCGTCACAATCTACACGATACAATTGCAATCATAAACAAACAATCCATAAGCATATACAACAAATATGATGCATGAAGGTATGCAAGGCAAGAGAATTGGTGCTACAGCTGCACCATATAGTCCTAATCAATAATACTACCGATTGCATGCATGGAAAATAGTTTTAGCGCAAGGAAAACTATTAGGCAAAAGGTAACGCTCCAAACTAGAGCTAGAACTCAAATAAATCACTACCGGTAGTATACTGTTTGTAAAATCTTGGGAAAATTCTACCGCATAGGCATCGCTGAATAGAAACAGTACCAATTGGAATTACTCAAAAAGGAATTATAAAACTCCCTGAATAATTAAAACACTGCAGAACGCCACTAGACAGTTTCTGCAAAAGTTTTTACTATAAGCCTATCCTTTTAATTCACGATGAGATTCCCCTCGTTCCACTGAATCCAGGGACATATCATACGTGATTTTTGGAGCTACGGATCTTTTTCTACGAATTTATTACTCCGAAAAGGCCATTAACTCAATTGATTAAACTGTACCAAACCTTGCTGCAAAAGCCTGAACCAAAGGTACAGCGAGATTCTACACGACTCACTGAATCTACACATATTTTATTTGCAATTTTTGGCCAAGCGGTTTAATTACTACGCAATTTACAAGTTTTTACCGAAATCTGTCAACTAAAACGATTAACGAAATTAACCAGTCAACTGTGTCTGTTGACTGGTCAAAGCGTCTGCTGACTGGGCGCTGACTGGGCGTCTGACTAGTCAACGCCGAAGTCTGACCGGTCAACTAACGATCTAGGCCGCTGATCTGAGATCTGACGGTGGCTGCTGTCTTACCGGAAACGGATGGCGAAACGGACTCCGGAAGATGCGGCGAGTCCCGGACAGCGGCGACGATCACTTCCGGCGACGAGATCCTTCCTACACGGACACACACGGTCAACGAACGGTCCGGAAAAAATTAATCGCGTGCAAGGCTGCACGTGTACGTGCATGTATACGTGCATGCAAGCACGTGTGGGCGCATAGCGCATGCGGCAAGTGCACGCGGCGGCGGCGCGCGCAGCAAACGGAGGCGGCGCGGTGGCCGGCGGCGGCGGCATGCAGCGGCGGCGGCGCAGCAAGGCGGCGGCGGGGCAGCGGGCGGTCGCGGCTCGCGCGGCGGAGGGCGGCGGCAGGCGGCGCTGATGGTGGCGGCGATGGCGGGCATCGGCGGCGGCGGCGCGGGTGCTGCCGGCGGCGGCGGGCGGTCTCGGTGGCGGGAACGGAGAGGCGGCGGCGGGGCGCACCTGGCGGCGGCGACGGAGGCGCGGTCCGGCGGCGGGCTCGCCTCGGGCGGCGCGCGCGGCAGGGGGAGATGGCGGCGGGGTCGGTCGCGCGGGGCAGGTGTCGGGCACGGAAAACGAGGCCAGGTGGTTCCTTTAAGTGGGCCTCCTGCGCGGGTCCTACTCCAATTCGGTCCAGAAGTTGACTCCAACTCGGAAATCGGTCCGGATTTTCGGACCGTTTTCCGGCGGATTACTAAAACGTCCGAGTCTTTTGCATACGAACTCCGATTTGAGCGACTCTCGCGCCTACGGGTTTGTATCGTCGAGGGGAACAACCTTTAGTCAAGGTTTGCGCGAAAACTCCAACCTACAGGGGTGGTTGTCGCAAGTCCTTCTAAAGCCTCCCGCAGGACACTCGTATCGAAACAGAATAGGGTTTTGAAGATAGCGTTTCGCCGAACCTTTCTACTCGACGGTTTTGCATGGAAAGATATGATGCAATGCTATGAATGATATGCAAGACCAAATCTAAAATTTGGGATGTGACAGAGGAGTAGATCAAGATCAGTAGCATCACAAGTAGTAGTAGACCATGATCCCCAATAGGCCACCAACAACAGGTATAAGTCCAAAATATAAATTAGATTATGCAACACAAATCATCAGATTGAAAAGAAATAATGGCTATATCACAAATCATCCAAATCCATTTACCCTTCAACTAGAGGTTGTCTAGGAGGATTAGATGGAGAGATATTCTCAGGTTTGCATGAAAGTGCCATGCAAGGTTCATCACAGAATATTAACACCCAACAAGTCATATCTGTTTTTACCCCAAAGGATTTGGCCCTCAGCCTTTGCATCACTGGCCAAATTAAGAAATTTAGCAAGTAACATTTAAATGTTATCATTGTGCACACTCTCTAGGGAGGCACCACAAGATCAAACATCAGGTTAGCAGCCACAAGTTTAAACTAGGATTATAGTAGAATCCAGTATAAGTTCAACAATAGAGAGCTTTATTTTAATCACTCAACTCAAACAAGCATTCATAAGCTGGTATATCATCCATTCATATAATCTAAATGATTTCAAATCATTTTCCCAGTTTAGTAAGCTAGGAATCATTTGTTTTTATATGTTATTAATATCACTACTGGACCATAGGTTCAGTTCAGCATGCACCTTTCATATATAAACTCAACATTGAGCCAAGTACATCATTTATAATCTACCTCTAGAAAATTGGATTTCTTACAATCTACATCATTTATAAACTCAACATTGAGCCAAGTACAACATTTTAGGGATCATTTCTTACAAGTTTCCTATGGATTTACATCCATCGGGAGGGTAAGATCTGGTGGATAGAATATATCCTCAGAGACACACTCAGATGAAATGTCTATCAACATGGATAACTAGAGGAGGCTCTAACAACATTTTTCCATCTGTGGACAAGGTCTCAGATCATACACCATTGATCTAAACTACTGTTCACTAGTTTAGAACTAGGTGACAACAGATTTTTTTTAATGAACTACTACAGGGCACATTCCATGGAATGGTAGCACCTCTGTAGCAATTTCATTTCTTTTTAACCATTTCTCAAAATCAGAAGTACAAGCATAAGAAATTACACCAAGATATTCAAATCATCTTCCTAAGTCACACCAGCTAGGAATCATTCAACTAATCACATCTGCAAGCCATTCCTCAATAAACCAGGCCACTAGACTGAACCACATCCAGTAAACCAATATTCATAAGCTAGTAATCTTACTGAAGCACACTGATCATATACAAGATCAAAGACCATGTATAAAGGACAATACCAAGGATTCAATAATCTTAACTCAATCAAATCATAGGTCACAAGTAATTTCGTCAAACAAATGAACCCTAGAACATGGGATTGTCCCCAATTAGAATCAATCAGAGTAGCAATAAGGAACCTGATGGGAGACTGAGGGCACGGGGGAGGAGAATCATTACTTACCCGTGGTCCTCGCTTAGAGTTCGAAGAGGAAGCAGACCGACGGTGATAAAGAGGCGGCAACACGGGGACCACCCCCGGAGGGGCGCTGCAACCCGCATCTCTTGCTCATCGGGAGCAGCCTGTGGACGAAGCACCAAGGCGGCTGAACCCTAACCCTAGCCTCGGGCGAGGGTCAGCGCGGCCGGGAGAAGACCCCAGAGGGGAATCAACTTGGACAGGATTGGGCGGCGGCGTCGACTCAGTAGTCTTGCACCGCGGCATGGCCACGGCGGCGGAGTCTGCCGGAATCAAGCAGTGTTAGGGGGCGGCCATGGTAGCACCAGAGCGAGGACGAGAGAGATAAGGTCGAGCGTAGGGAAGAGGGGGTACTGGACCGGGGTGGGTTTGACCCTGAGCCAGTTGGGCCAAGTTGGGTCCAAATGGGCCCATTGGTAAGCCTGGCCCAATTTCAAAGGAAAAATAAGAAAATAAGATATTTATCAAATCACTAAATGACCAAACTACCCCTGAACATAATTTATACCCTAGAAAAATATAGAAAAATCACAAAAATACATATGATATATCAAAATGACCACAAAAATAATATCTACCTAATAAAAGTATAATTTTTATTATTTAAAATAAATATAAAGTAAAATAATTATTAACACCATTAAATCTTAAATGAAATTTTATAATATAAAACAAAAACCCTAAAAATAAATAAAAATCATTTTTGTGTATCAAAATAACTTTAATATTTCATAAAAAATACTAACTTAGAGTTTTACAAATAAAACATAAAGCAAATATTTAAAGACACTTAATTGTTTGATAAATTTTATAAAAATAAAGATAATACTTAAAAATAAATAAAATTCATTTTTAAGGTTTTGAATAAATATATTACACTAGAAAAATATTAACTATATTATTATAAAATTCTTTAATATTTTAAATAATAAAGCCTTACCTAATACCTATTTTGTGAATTCTTTAAAAATAATTGTTAAGTAAGAAATAAACACAATTCTTATAAAACCTTGAGCAATTAGTGTCTTTGTACTAAATTCCAAACCTATAACTTAAATTCATAATCAAATTTAAGTATAACTTTTAACTTTAAAATGTTCTTTTTAAAATCTTATTAAAAATCCTTTTAAATAAACATTGGGTATCACCCATTTATAAAATATAATGAATAATAATTATATCTTAACTATTATTAACATAACTTTAAATTCTAACAAATTACCAAGATCATCTAATTTTGCTCCCATTAAATAAATACAAATTATTTTCTTAATAAGCAAAACAAATTTAATCTAAATCATTCACTTAAAATATAAAGTGAATAATTCCACACCTTAGTTATACCATCATAAATCTAAAACTTGGGAATAATTAAAACATATTACACCTTAAGTTTACTTAACCTTTTAAAGTTAACTTTAGTCTCAAAGCTTATAAACATCAGGTCTAATAAATCACTTATGTTTTTATAGTTAACTTTGGTCTATTTAACTTAAGACATAAAGCATCTCAAGTCCAAACTAATAAATCAAACACCAAAAGACATTAATCATGTATATTAACAATGATGATTGTTTAAACCTTAGAAAGGAAATCTTTCTTCAAATGTTATTCTTTTTGCCACTTCAAGCAACAACTCTAGGATAGTTCTTTCAAACCTTAATAATCCAATACATAGAATTCCATTGTAATCACCAAATAGCAACTAATCTAAATCTTAAATTACTATTGCACACTACTTTTATATCTTGAATATCAAAACTTAAAATCCCTACAGATGCACTTCATGTGCAGTAAAAATTTGAAGATAAACCAACTCTTAAAGGAATCACCTAAGTTCACTTCACTTACAGTATTAGGGATTCACTTTGGAATTTTACAAAATGCATATCATTACTTATGCATAACCGCATCTTGCTTCTTTAAACATTAGTCCCTACCGGACCAATGATGCTGATTTCAGATATTGGATCTTATATTGTCTCGAAGACCGTGGGTGCATAATCTTGCAATCACAAAAGGCAAGTTCACACTTGCTCATGTCCTTTGATTATTTTCTGTAAAGTATTTTACAAATCCAGTGTTGTCATCACCTGCATTTGAAAAAGGTCAGAAAACACTATTTTCATAAGAATATGATTATAGGCTATTTACCATGAGGTAATAACCTACTATGAAAGTTCCGGTGGTAAAGGAACATATTATCTAGGACTTAACAACCAATGTCGCTAGTGATTCTTGCGCCGTATATTACGCGTTGACCATGAGATTTGGAATGGGACGGAGAAGTCAGCTGTATCTTCTTCCTAGCGCATGAAGCCGGATGTGCAGGTCGTGGCTGTTATCCTTGTAGCGTGCATATTAATTGGTAATTCGTAGAGGATATGCAGCATATGGGTGGGAACCCTCATCGTCCAACGATAGTTCTGGCATCTAACGGTTTGTACAAACCATTGCCGTAATCCAATATGTGGGCATGGTGTACACCAAGGAGGCATGCGAGGTCGCGAAGAGGGTAGTGATTGGCTTGGATCATCTTCTGGGGCCCACATCATGGAATTGTGGACAGGAATAAGCTGCCCGGTTGTGTAACAGAAAGTTGATCTCTCATGGGTAAAGTAACGCACCTCTGCAGAGTGTAAGAACTGTAACTTGTTACTCCCTGTTCCGGGAAGGAGTTGCGAACGCGGCGGGAAAGGAACTTCATGAAAGTTCTGGTAAACCCGTGAAGGCTGACGAACATAGCTTTTCATAATAAAAGCAACCTTTGAAGAAATGTTTATGAAGACTTGCATTGCCTACGACCTATGGTCTGTGGCTGTAGATATAGTGCATCAAACACTCCTTTTCTAGTGAACTTGTTGAGTACGCTCGTACTCAAAGTATCTTCTTAACCCTTGCTAGGTTCTAAAGCCAGTACAGACGATGACTACATCAAGCCATGCTCCAGGAATCATCACCAGAATCTAAAGTTCTCCAATGAAGTCAAGAAAGTCAACATATACATCAACTCAAGTGAAGACGAAGTTACTGATTAGATAGGAACATAATCTCTAGCCATAGAACCTATTTCTATAGCGTATTGCAATAGCAGCAATGCCAGACCATTAGTTAAAATACTAGTCTTAATAGTATGATAGTTTTTGAGTTGTTTATTTCTGATTCTTCTTTGTAAGAAGATTCTTTCTCTCTCTTTAACCTAGAGTTCTCTGGATCTTGTGTAAAGAGTTAAGTTGTAACCTATAGTCATATCTTGGACCTGCTGTGTTTCTGTTGTACCACTTTGAGGGATGTAATACTAGTGAACAGTGTTTCATTGGTGTTATGTCAACGACTATAGTGTACTACATCATGCAGTGGTATGCTGGGTCACCGCAGTTGGTATCAGAGCATATGCTTTGACTTTAGGATTAAAACCCTTTTAGGAATATCTGTAGGTTGGATAGTGACTATAGGAGCCATCTTATCTAAACCAAATATTCATATGACTTGTGATGAGTATCCACTTGAGGATAACCTTGTCTCACCTAAGTCAGATGCTTAATTCGTTCTTTCTTATGAGTAATTATTTTATCTTTTCTCAAGTATAGTGCTCTTTAGTGTCTTTCGAAGGAGACATAAACCACCAAGATACTTTAGGAAATCTAATTGGTCATGGTAAATTAGGATCAAGTGTAAGATATCAGTGGAAGTAGTTTTAATGGTGTAGCCTAATCCTAGAATTTAAGTAAGAATAGTAAAATCTTAGTGTCAGTTGATAACCAAAGACAACATGATGAATATCATTAGGATAAATGTTGATGTAATGAGTAGTAATCATGTGGGATTCACTTGAGAATTCTACGTGATGAAGTGAAATTAGGTCAAGAATGAATGACAGTATAGTAAGAAGTAAGTTCATCATGAGGTGAGTAGCTCTTAAATCATGATATATAGGTAGGCATAACCAGATCATGGTGATATTAGCTCTAAAACCATGATGTAAATGTAAGTATGACAAGTACTTAGTGAATTATCTTGGAGTAGAAGTAAGAAAATAACACGGTAGAACTATGATAGAACTCATAAGTGCTAAAAAATTCTAATAATCTTTGGTTTAAGTTAACAAATAGAATCTGATTAGTCATTTGGAGAGATCATGTGAGGTTAGTTGGCTAACAAAGAAAGGTTGAATATAGTTAATCATTCCAAAGGTGAGACCAAAGTTTAGTCAAAACCAAATCAAGACCACTTTGCTTAATATTATCCTGTTGCACTTAAGAAATTTGGGTAAATATCGAGATAAAGAATAGTTTGACTCTATGTGCTAAGTATCACAATGTAAACTTATATGAGGTGTCATATACTACACAACTAAGCCTGAGTTCTAGAGATATTATACTTAACTACTATATTCCGGGCTTAGATAATTGTGTGTTATATGTACCACATTTGGATTTATTTGTTTTCTTGGATCTTCTTGATTGACTAGATCTGTACATGAAGTTTGACTTGGCGTCCAAATGCATGTTTCAACATATAGTTATTACTTGATGTTATAGACCTAGATATAAACGGGAATTCATGTAAGGGAGTGACGATTTTCAAAGACTAATATGAAGGCTTACTTGAATAATGAAGCCAAGTGTAAGGAGTATCAACACAATTTGAAGGTTGAACCAAGTTTTGATGATTGCTAAAGAGCAATAAGAAGGAAGATTAATGTAGAAGATGTATGGGGCAACAAGAAGTAATAAACTTAAGGTTCAATCAAAGTAAGTAATGTTGCTAAGAAGTTAATAAAATAATTGTACCAAGTTCATGGAGGTATCATGAATAAGTGCAAAGAAGTTTTGGAACCAAAATGGTATTAAAATTCTAACAATTCAGAGAGAATGCCATAAGGATGTTAGAAACCATAGGGTAATACATACACCCTAGGATGGTTCACAGCTGGTAAATATCCGCAGCTGGTACTTGATCCATAATCGGTATTTTGATCCAAAGTTGGTAATTGTCCTCAGCTGGTATTTGGTTAACTTAGTTAACCAGATCTTCTTAAAAGTTGCATAAAGAGCATAAAATTTGGCTTAATATAAGTAAGACACAAAGGAGTATAAAAAATTGAAAGCGACCGTCTTTCGAGACTCTTCGCGAAAATGGACCTATCAAAGTGAAAATGTCCAAATAGTAAGTAAGACAAATAATGCTGAAAGATTCACTTCGAAGATCCACAAATGTGTGGATACACCGTACAATATTTCATCATACCCTAATTAGGCAAAATATAAGCTGGATAGGAACCACTATTCTATTTATAAAATTAAGAAATACTATGTAGACAGTTTGAAGACTATTAGTAAATCCTACGGGGGACAGTAAACCTTAGAAATGAACGTATTATTATCTGACTTTCCGAATAAAGGTTGGAGAAGAAGGACTAACCCACAAAAATAGCAAGCCTTAATTTTATAAAATAAAATCATCAGAAAAGTACTCTCTGAAGTATGTCCGGATGAAATATCAAAGTATACTTCGAAGCAGTAGTACTCAAACCTTAAGGTAATTATTAAATGGAGGTTGAAGAAGTGCTTTAGGTGATCACAAAAGGTTATATAAAGCGTGATAAGGTAAAATATTAAAGTAGATTGAAAAGATTAATACTACTAGATTAACTATAGAGAAAACAACTCTTAAGTGATCCTTAAGAGGGAATAGAGTACATCCAATTGGACATATGCAGAGGAACAAGAGATTCCGATGGGTATGGACTAAATATGTTCAAAACCAATATTCGAAAGGATTACCAGTATAAACCATACATTGGCAAACCAAAAATTTAGTCTCTTTGCTACAACTATTGTCTAATAGAATCTAAAACCCTATTTTAGTGAGACTTCGTAGACCTTACACAGTATAGTAAAGAAGCTCGATAATCAAGTAAAGGAGTTGGATTAGAATAGCTAATCAGGGTAATGAGCTAAAGAAGAGACCCCAATTCAAGGATTTTATAATGACTTATCCCTAAGGGATAATAGTGAAAGGAACATTGGAGTATTGGAGACAACAAGTTGGAGAATGTCAAATATGATGAGAATTTAAGGAAAATATCTGGATATGGAATATTACAATCATTTCCATTTGAGGTTATCATGAAGTTGAGAAATGTCATCACCAATACAAGACAATTCCTCATTCCGAAACGTGAGAGTATACGAACTTCGGGGACGAAGTTTATTTTAAGGGGGAGAGTCTGTAACATCCCAGGATTAGCACCTAGAATTTATAGAGGACGCAAGTGTGTGCATTGCATTCATGCATCAGAAAATCCGGGAAATTTTGACGCAAAATTAAAGAAGCTATAGAGGGATCGAGATTTCTCTTGATCTGATGGAAACATCATGACATGTGCGATGGATTTCGACATGACCTCTATTGTACCTTTGTATTTTAGGGGTAGACAATTCAAATCTGAATATTTACTTGATAGATTTGAATATTAAAAGAGTTTGAAATAGAATAAGAATTGGAAATTAAATTATAATAAAATATAAGAGGTGAATTCTTATTTATGAATAAGATACAATATTCAAAATTATTCGAATTGAAATTTAAAAACACAAAGAGTTAAGTGTTTCTCTTGTCTTGGAGAAATTGGGTTTAGTTCATCATAGATGGGTGTTAGGAATTTGGACATGACCTTGGTTGATTTTATAATTTTGGGGGATAGAATTTGCATTTAAGACTTCAAATATGAGATCATACAATTCAAATATAACTTGGATTTAAATTTAAATCTTAAACTATTATAGGATATTTCATAATCATAATACAAAATGGTATAAGTAAATATAATCTTTATTACATAAATAAGAATTTAAGAAATTACAAGTTACAAATAATAAATGTCAATTACAACTAGAGATTATACTAATATAATGTTTAAGAGGAAAAACTTAATCTTCATTACTTTAATACACATATTACAAGGTTTTTACAAGTAAATAAAATTACATTGGTTGCAAATGAATTATAAAGGAAAAATAAAACAAGTAAACTTTAGTGAAAGTAATACAATAATACAATGTCTTTAAATTATTCAACAAGAAAAGGAATTACAATAATATGAAAAAGAAAAACTAAACTATCTTCTTAATTAGTCCTATGTCTTCTGTTCTTCAACTCTCCTTCTTCTTCACCCTGCATAACCAAAACAAAACAAAAAGACAAGGAAGAAATAGAATGGGGACTTGGTTAAAGTAGTGCTCTTAGTTTGACAGTGTAATGCACTGTTCAGCACATCACTGAGCTAATCTTAAAAAAGGGGGCAAGTTTCACCAACTCATAGTATCTGTCCTTAATCAGATAAATGGCCTCAGTACAACCTCATTGGTAGTAATTTGTGGGGTAAGTTTCACCAAATAAGTAAAAGGATAAAAGTCTAAACAGTAATACCAACAAAAGATCTATCTTCACTTGATCTGATCCATGAGTCACAGCAAGCAAGCAAGCTGCTCACACAACCATGCATATGGGTGTGCTGTCAACACAGCAGCAGCCCAGGAAGGATACAAGAAAGCCAACTTATGTACACAAAGGGGTGATCCAGCCATAGCAGCAAGCTACCATTTCACCTCCACACTTCAGAGCACATTCCCCATCTCATCATCTTATCATTAAACCAAGAATACTTAGATCATCCCACCAAATGCACCACCTAATCAGTATCTGGTTGCTTACTTAAGCCATCCAAGAAATGATCAAGTGAGCACAAGGAGGAGTAGATCAAGATCAGCAGCATCACAAGGAGAAGTAGATCAATATCAACAACACCACAAGGAGGATAGATCAAGATCAGCAGCATCACAAAGAGGAGTAGATCAAGATCAGTAGCATCACAAGTAGTAGTAGACCATGATCCCCAATAGGCCACCAACAACAGGTACAAGTCCAAAATATAAATTAGATTATGCAACACTTGTTCTTATTAGCTTGCATCATCAGATTGAAAAGAAATAATGGCTATATCACAAATCATCCTAATCCATTTACCCTTCAACTAGAGGTTGTCTAGGAGGATTAGATGGAGAGATATTCTCAGGTTTTCATGAAAGTGCCATGCAAGGTTCATCACAGAATATTAACACCCAACAAGTCATATCTATTTTTACCCCAAAGGATTTGGCCTCAGCCTTTGCATCACTGGCCAAATTAAGAAATTCAGAAAGTAACATTTAAATATTATCATTGTGCACACTCTCAAGGGAGGCACCACAAGAGCAAACATCAGGTTAGCAGCCACAAGTTTAAACTAGGATTATAGTAGAATCCAGTATAAGTTCAACAACAGCGAGCTTTATTTTAATCACTCAACTCAAACAAGCATTCATAAGCTGGTATATCATCCATTCATATAATCCAAATGATTTCAAATCATTTTCCCAGTTTAGTAAGCTAGGAATCATTTGTTTTTATATGTGATTAATATCACTACTGGACCATAGGTTCAGTTCAGCATGCACCTTTCATATATAAACTCAACATTGAGCCAAGTACATCATTTATAATCTACCACCAGAAAATTGGATCAAATCATCTCCCTAACATTTTAGGGATCATTTCTTACAAGTTGCCTATGGATTTACATCCATCACGAGGGTAAGATCTGTTGGATAGATTATATCCTCAGAGACACACTCAGATTAAATGTCTATCAACATGGATAACTAGAGGAGGCTCTAACAACATTTTTCCATCTGTGGACAAGGTCTCAGATCATACACCATTGACCTAAACTACTATTCACTAGTTTAGAATTAGGTGACAACAGATTTTTTTTAATGAACTACTACAGGGCACATTCCATGGAATGGTAGCACCTCTGTAGTAGTTTCATTTCTTTTTAACCATTTCTCAAAATCAGAAGTACAAGCATAAGAAATTACACCAAGATATTCAAATCATCTTCCTAAGTCACACCAGCTAGGAATCATTCAACTAATCACATCTGCAAGCCATTCCTCAATAAACCAGGCCACTAGACTGAACCACATCCAGTAAACCAATATTCATAAGCTAGTAATATTACTAAAGCACATTGATCATATACAAGATAAAAGACCATGTATAAAGGACAATACCAAGGATTCAATAATCTTAACTCAATCGAATCATAGGTCACAAGTAATTTCGTCAAACAAATGAACCCTAGAACATGGGATTATCCCCAATTAGAATTAATCAGAGTAGCAATAAGGAAACTGATGGGAGATTGAGGGCACGGGGGAGGAGAATCATTACTTACCCGTGGTCCTCGCTTAGAGTTCGAAGAGGAAGCAGACCGACGGTGATGAAGAGGCGGAAGCACGGGGAGAACCCCTGGAGGGGCGCTGCAACCCGCATATGCATCTCATCAGGAGCAGCCTGTGGAGAAGGGGTGAGGGTCGTGAGCAACCCAGCACGGCGTCGACGAAGCACTAAGGCGGTTGAACCCAAACCCTAGCCTTGGGTGTGGGTCAGTGCGGCCGGGAGAAGACCCCAGAGGGGAATCAACTTGGACAGGATTGGGCGGCGGCGTTGACTCAGTAGTCTTGCACCGCGGCATGGCCACGGCGGCGGAGTCTGCCGGAATCGAGCAGTGTCAGGGGTCGGCCATGGCAGCACCAGAGCGAGGACGAGAGAGATAAGGTCGAGCGTAGGGAAGAGGGGGTACTGGACCGGGGTGGGTTTGACCCCGAGCCAGTTGGGCCAAGTTGGGTCCAAATGGGCCCATTGGTAAGCCTGGCCCAATTTCAAAGGAAAACTAAGAAAATAAGATATTTATCAAATCAATAAATGACCAAACTACCCCTGAACATAATTTATACCCTAGAAAAATATAGAAAAATCCCAAAAATACATATGATATATCAAAATGACCACAAAAATAATATCTACCTAATAAAAATATAATTTTAATTATTTAAAATAAATATAACGTAAAATAATTATTAACACCATTAAATCTTAAATGAAATTTTATAATATAAAACAAAAACCCTAAAAATAAATAAAAATCATTTTTGTGTATCAAAATAACTTTAATATTTTATAAAAATACTAACTTAGAGTTTTAGAAATAAAACATAAAGCAAATATTTAAAGACACTTAATTGTTTGATAAATTTTATAAAAATAAATAAAATTCATTTTTAAGGTTTTGAATAAATATATTACACTAGAAAAATATTAACTATATTATTATAAAATTCCTTAATATTTTAAATAATAAATCCTTACCTAATACCTATTTTGTGAATTCTTTAAAAATAATTGTTAAGTAAGAAATAAACACAATTCTTATAAAACCTTGAGCAATTAGTGTCTTTGTACTAAATTCCAAACCTATAACTTAAATTCATAATCAAATTTAAGTATAACTTTTAATTTTAAAATGTTCTTTTTAAAATCTTATTAAAAATCCTTTTAAATAAACATTGGGTATCACCCATTTATAAAATATAGTGAATAATAATTATATCTTAACTATTATTAACATAACTTTAAATTCTAATAAATTACCAAGATCATCTAATTATGCTCCCATTAAATAAATACAAATTATTTTCTTAATAAGCAAAACAAATTTAATCTAAATCATTCACTTAAAATATAAAGTGAATAATTCCACACCTTAGTTATACCATCATAAATCGAAAACTTGGAATAATTAAAACATATTACACCTTAAGTTTACTTAACCTTTTAAAGTTAACTTTAGTCTCAAAGCTTATAAAAATCAGGTCTAATAAATCACTTATGTTTTTATAGTTAACTTTGGTCTATTTAACTTAAGACATAAAGCATCTCAAGTCCAAACTAATAAATCAAACACCAAAAGACATTAATCATGTCTATTAACAATGATGATTGTTTAAACCTTAGAAAGGAAATCTTTTCTTCAAATGTTATTCTTTTTGCCACTTCAAGCAATAACTCTAGGATAGTTCTTTCAAACCTTAATAATCCAATACATAGACTTCCATCCTAATCACCAAATAGCAACTAATCTAAATCTTAAATTACTATTGCACTCTACTTTTATATCTTGAATATCAAAACTTAAAATCCCTACAGATGCACTTCATGTGCAGTAAAAAATTGAAGATAAACCAACTCTTAAAGGAATCACCTAAGTTCACTTCACTTACAGTATTAGGGATTCACTTTGGAATTTTACAAAATGCATATCATTACTTCATGAAAGTTCTGGTAAACCCGTGAAGGCTGACGGACATAGCTTTTCAGAATAAAAGCAAACTTTGAAGAAATGTTTATGAAAACTTGCAATGCCTACGACCTACGGTCTGTGGCTGTAGATATAGTGCATCAAACACTCCTTTTCTAGTGAACTTGTTGAGTACGCTCGTACTCAAAGTATCTTATTAATCCTTGCTAGGTTCTAAAGCCAGTACAGACGATGACTACATCAAGCCATGCTCCATGAATCATCACCAGAATCTAAAGTTCTCCAATAAAGTCAAGAAAGTCAACATATACATCAACTCAAGTGAAGACGAAGTTACTGATTAGATAGGAACATAATCTCTAGCATAGAACCTATTTCTATAGCGTATTGCAATAGCAGCAATGCCAGGCCATTAGTTAAAATACTAGTCTTAATAGTATGATAGTTTTCAGCTGTTTATTTCTGATTCTTCTTTGTAAGAAGATTCTTTCTCTCTCTTTAACCTAGAGTGTTCTCTTGATCTTGTGTAAAGAGTTGAGTTGTAACCTATAGTCATATCTTGGACCTATTGTGTTTCTGGTGTACCACTCCGAGGGATGTAATACCAGTGAACGGTGTTTCATTGGTGTTATGCCAACAACTATAGTGTACTACATCATGCAGTGGTATGCTGGGTCACCGCATCCGCGAAACCGTCTGTAGCCGCCGCCACCATCGTCCCTAGATCGGGAGGGATCTAAAGCTCTTGTTGGCACCCTGCCGGAGGGGAGATCATCCTGAAGGCCTTCTCTCTGGTATGATTCGTGAGTAGTTCCATCTTGGACTATGGGTCCATGTAGTAGCTAGATGGTTGTATCTCCTCCGTTGTGCTTGCATGTATAGATCTTGTGAGCTCCGTTCATGATCAAGATCTAATCTATTTTGTAATCATGCATGTTGTGTTTGCGAGGATCCGATGGATATTGAGATTATTATGTTGGTTTGATTAATGGTTCTATCTTTATGATTCTATCATGTATGTGTTGTTTGTGATCTTGCATGCTCTCCGTTGCTAGTGGTTATCTTGGCCAAGTAGTTGCCAGTGACTCCAAGAGGGAGTATTTATGCTCGATAGTGGGTTCATGCCTCTAGTTTCCAAGGGAAGTGACAATAATCTCTTCGGTTGTAGATGTGCTGTTGCTACTAGGGAGAAAACAACGGTCTCTTTTTCATGGAACATGTGGACTGTTTACCTTACACACTTTGCTTAAAGCAGTTGTCTGTTGCTTGCAACTTAATACTGGAGGGGGTTCGGATGATAACCTGAAGGTGGACTTCTAGTCATAGATGCAGTTGGATTACGGTCTATATATATTGTTGTATTTCCCAATCAACCTCATAGGATATTTCTAGCTAGTAATTGCATTGTTATGCCTTGCTCAGTTCTTGTTAATTGCCCCGCTGTAATTTTTTTACCCTTCATGCCATGTTGTTTATCTAAGGAGAGCACCTCTAGTGAACTATGAACCCCCGTCCAATCTTTACCATTGATATGCCTTCCACTGTTACTTGTTTACTTGCTGCAAACCATTACCTTCCACACCATACAGTTAATCCTTTGTTACAGCAAACCGGTGAGCTTGACAACCTCACTGATTCGTTGGGACAAAGTCTTGAGTTTGTGTTGTGCAGATTTCCACGTTGCTTGCAACTCCTTTGAGACGTTTCCTTCCTCCTTCTGGTTCGATAACCTCTGTCTCTCCCGAGGGAAACTTGCTGTTGTGCTCCATCACACCTTGCTCTTGGGGTTCCAACGAAGTGCTCCACATCAACACTTGGTGCACGCATCAAAGATTGCTGGCACTATTGCTGGGGATTCTACTTCAACCTCTTCCTCCCCGTGAAGCACCATCACCGAGCCGCACCAAAGATTTTCTGACGCCGTTGCCGGGGAGATACATGACAGTTTCTTCAAGGGGAGTCTCTCACTACCAATCTCTTTACTTTGTTTTTGTTTTGATTTGTTTCTTTAGATTTGTTTTGTTTGCTTCTTTTTATCAAAAACACAAAAAAAATAGTTCCTTCTTTAGTTGTTATTTTGTTACCTTGTTCTTAGATCATCATGTTGATCCCTAAGTTCACCCTGTAATACCTTTCAATAGGTAGTGACTCTATAATTGGGGAAGATAATATTGAAGAATTCTTTAATCATGTTAGTAAGCATAACTATATTAAGGATAGATCCTTAGCAGAACATGCTCCAAATTATGAAACTGCTGCAGCTTATTTAGTTCACATGTTGGATGCTAGGTTTGTTAAACTTAACCCCATGATACAGATAATGTTTCTCAAACTTAATGAAATTGAGGACACTGAAAAGAGAGATTTTATCCTGGAAACTTTGCTTAAAGAATTTAATGATGTTGCTATACAAGCTATAAAGGTCTTTGATCGTTTTAATATGCTAGGCTCATGTGTAGATGTTATTGGTACACTAGAAAAGTCGGACAAAACCAAACCCAAAAATGGGGAGGAAATTAAAATACCAATACCTTTTAAACTTGTAGGAGTGCATGCAGCCTTGTAAAAGAATTTTAATTGGATTGTTCCTGAAAACCCGTTTGATGAAAGTGAACCCAAGAGTATTGAGAAGGATCCTCTAGAACTTATTTGGATAAGATACCTTGCCTTGTTGAAGATATTTCTGGTATTCATATTGATGCTTATTCATTTGAAAATACTTGATTATTGCTTTTTGTGCCTAGCTGAAAGGCGTTAAAGAAAAACACTCTTGGGAGATAACCCAAATTTTTATTTCAGTAAGTTTTTCTGTTGTTAAGTCTTGGAAGTTATTGCCTCTGTAATAACCTCTTCTTATACTTTTTGTTTGGTTTTTGTGCCAAGAATAGCCTCTAATGAGAGGGAAATAAGATTTGGGAAGTTGCTGTCCCAAAACAGATTTTTGTGCTTCACTGTAAAAAATCATGAAAAATCCCAGAACGTCGGATTAAGATGAAATGTTTTGTGTGAATGACCCTGGTATTTTCCCCCAACTTTTGTTAGTTTTGAACTTTTCTATTTGACCAATAGAAGATTTTCGAAAAAAGGGTCTTTACCTGCTGGTCTGTTTTGATAGATTTCTGCCATTATTTGCATTTGCCTCTTAACCCGTTTCTTTTTGAGTTCTTCTTGATCACTTGAGCTTTTGAAAGGAGTTGATACAGTAGCCTATGTTTTAATTAAAGTTTTACTTGAGTTGAAATTGAACCCAAAGGATTATTACCTTGAATACAGTAATGTTGCTAAAGAAGATTGTGTGAAGTTTTGTATGAAGGAAATTTTCAAGTGTAGGGAGAGAATGATGTGATGAGATGAATTATGGACAAAAGATCAAGCTTGGGGATGCCACCCGTGTCACCCCAAGAAATATTCAAGTGGTACAAGCATCAAATCTTGGGGATGCCCAAGGCATCCCCCTCTTCATCAACAAAAATCTCAGGTTTTCTTTCAAAACACTATATTTTTGCTTCATGCACTATTGTGTTGTTCTTGGAGCGTCTTAGATTAATAATGTTTTATCGCTTTATGCTTTTATTAATAATGTTTTATTTGAAACATTATTAAAACATTATTAATAATCACTTTATGCTTTGATTAATAATGTTTTATCGCTTTGCATGATTATGGCCATTATTGCTCTCTTAGTTGGTCGCTC
This sequence comes from Avena sativa, assembly GCA_916181665.1. Taxonomy (NCBI): domain Eukaryota; kingdom Viridiplantae; phylum Streptophyta; class Magnoliopsida; order Poales; family Poaceae; genus Avena; species Avena sativa. The sequence continues at coordinate 395,463,228 of OV702280.1, read as the reverse complement.
CCAGTCTTTTGCTAGCCTCCACCTGTACTAAGTATGAGCTCTACTCGTGCATCCAACTCCCAAGAAACCAAGTTATTCCAAAGAGTCCACTATAAATTCCTATGCATAGTGTGTTACACCATTCCAAGTATATTCATGTTTTTATCTATCTTCCAAATTAAATTTTTGTTATGTGAAAATTAGTGATTAAAGCTGTCACGAACTTGATGGCACACTTTATTTCTTGCACTTAATAAATTTGAACCATTGTGACCATCTATGTTGCTTATATGCTTGCAAATTATAAGTTGGGAATTAGCAGAACCATGTTGTCATGGGGAACACTTTCGACATTGCACTTATTCTATTTAGTTGATATCATGTTCTTTTGCTTATGATCCCAGCGGTGTGAAATAAAAGGGGAGCTTGTAAGATCATGGAGTTTGTATATGTGTTAGATAAACGCCTGGGCAGCTAGTCTAAGCCATGCCTAATCATGGTGGAAACTTACATCTAAACCATAGTGGCATTCTATGAAGCATCCTTAATAAAAACCTATGCAAATAGCAAATAAAAATATCACTGAGATGCTCACTGTCTGTTGGCTTGTCATTTTGATATAGGATAGCTCCTGTATCATGGGGCAAGGGGTACCCCGTTGGTGGTTCTCTATGATACATATAAACTCACAATGACAATAACTTACTTGTGACCAAAGTTGAGTAGCATGAGGTTCGGTACTCGTACGCAAGGGCATGAGATTTTCAACTTGTGATTTGTCAAGCATATACTCATATTTGTCTCACTTTAACCTTAATCACTTCAAGATGCTTATGTTATGGGCAATGAGAGCTCAAAGATAATAAGTACCATAATTTTTGGAAGCTCTTTATGAAAATTGAAATCCCTACTTCCCTCTGCGAAGGGCCTTTCTTCTTACCTTTTTGTTGAGTCTCCATCTTCTATCTTTATGCACCAATTAAGAGAGCATAGTTGTCATTCTTAGTTCAATGTGTATTGTCCCAAAACTTGTTGATTGATTCATTATTATGGTATTGCTTGTTCTTAAATTATTTGTATCTAGTCACCGTTATGAACTTTGAAGGTGTCCTATGCATTTATGTTTTGCTATTCCATGAAGGACAAGCTGATTACCACTCTTGCTATGTTTTCTATATGTGAAACAAACATATGTCTTTCAATGCATTGTTATTCATGATACTTTGTTTGTGTAACCTTTCATGTTGCAACATAGTTGCTATGTCTTATTGTTAGAAATATATCTCACGTTCATGTTAGAGTACTTTGATCCCAGTTATCAATGCTTTCCAATACCTTGATCAAGAATGTGATGGTGCATATCACCTCAAAAATTATTTTTTTATCACTTACCTACTCGAGGACGAGCAGGAGTTAAGCTTGGGGATGCTTGATACGTCGTAAATGTATCTATAATTTTTGATGCTCCATGCTTGTTTTGTACCAACTATATTATGTTTTGTCTACACTTTGAGGCATTTTTATGAATTTTATGGAACTAACCTATTAACAAGATGCCACGGTGCCAGTTTATGTTTTCTGCTGTTTTTGATTTCAGAAAAGCTAGTAAATAAATATTCTCAGAATTGGAAGAAACAAAAGCCGAACTTCCTATTTTTAAAAGGCGAAGATGGAGTGCAAAGGCTAGAGGGAGGCGCACCCTAGGGCGGCTACACCAGGCCCAGGCGCGACCGGGGGGCGCCCTATGATGTGGCCCCTGGTCCTCTACCGAACTTGCCCCTTCGCCTATATAAACCCCCTGAGGAGAAAACCCTAAGTACCCGATCGGAAATCCACGAAAAAGTCCGTAGCCGCCGCCACCATCGTCCCTAGATCGGGAGGGATCTGAAGCTCTTCCCGACACCCTGCCGGAGAGGGGAGATCATCCCGGAGGCCTTATTCATCACCATGCCAGCCTCCGGAGTGATGCGTGAGTAGTTCATCCTTGGACTATGTGTCCATAGAAGTAGCTAGATGGTTGTTTCTCCTCTTTGTGCTACCATGTTTAGATCTTATGAGCTGCCTATCATGATCAAGATCATCTATTTGTAATCCTACATGTTGTGTCTATTGGGATCTGATGGATATTGAGTACTATGTCAAGATTGATTATTGATTCTATCATGTCTATGTTATTTGTGATCTTGCATGCTCTCCGTTGCTAGTTGTTACTCCGGTCAAGTATTTGCCTATGACTCCAAGAGGGAGTATTTATGCCCTATAGTAGGTTCATGCCTCTAGTAATCTGGGAGAGTGATAGAAACCTCTAAGGTTGTAGATGTGCTGTTGCTACTAGGGAGAAAATAACAATCCTTTGTCCAAGGGCAATTGTATTGTTTACTTTACACACTTTGCTTAATGTAATTATCTGTTGCTTGCAAGTTAATACCCGAGGGTTGTTCGGATGATATCCTAGAGGTGGATTATTAGTCATAGATGCAGTTGTAATGCCCAAACGAATATCATAGAAATCATCATGCCATGTACATGCATTGTTATGTATTCTCTATCTGTCAATTGCCCAGTTGTAACTTTTTCACCCAACATGTTATCTATCTTATGGAGAAACACCTCTAGTGAACTGTGGACCCTGGTCTATTTCTTCCCACTGATATTCAATCTACAATCTACTGTTTAGTTTCTGCAATTACTATAAGCAATTACTTTTTTCCACACTATATGTTTAATCCTTTGTTTTCAGCAAACCAGTGAGCTTGACAACCTCACTGTAAGTTGGGGCAAAGTATTATGGTTGTGTTGTGCAGGTTTCATGTTGCTAGCAACACCTTGGGAGCTGTTTCATTTCTCCTACTGAATCGATAACCTTGGTTTCACAATTGAGAGAAAACTTGCTGCTATGCTCATCATACCTTGCTCTTGGGGTTTCCCAACTGGCTCTACAGTAACTGAGCCGCACCAGGGGCATAGAATGTCCGGATGTATATGCACAATTTTTGTTCGGATTTTTTTGACAATTTTAATTTTAATTTCTTTTTATAGGTTCATTTGCACCTGGTGCCAAAACACTACCTCCGTGGAATGCCGACATGAGCTAATGCATTTAATCATTTTGGAAAATCAGAATTTTTTCAACAATAAATGGGAGATTCAGCTAGAACATCATCAATTAAAAGATGGATCCAAATCTATGGATATGAATATAGTCTAAGACTAAACATGATTGAACATGACATGATACAAATGCCCGAAGTACTATTTGACTTGACTAAAGCTGTAGCAAATCAGATATCGATTCTCTCTTTAGAGCTAGACAATATATAAATGAAAGAACAAGTAAACAAAGTTAAAAATTTCTAGATACATATCATAGTCCGATAGGAAAAAACCTCACGACTATAATATGGCCGTTTATATGGTGCACCACGTCCAACCATGCATGGCTGGTGCTATATAACGATGGGCAACACACCATCTCTCGTCCATAAGCCCTAACATTGTTGCCACCGTTGTCGTCACCACACCCATTGCTTCAGTCGATCCTTCCCGTTCTCCACTTGATGTTGCCGTCTTATCCGGCCCCCTATGACGCCGCCCAAGCTTCTGGCGATGCTCGTCTATGCTACATTGGGTCCATGGCACAGACCTCGAGTAGGACCCTCCATGCTGACGAGGGAGATGAGAGGAGCCTCAACAACTGCATCAAGGCTTGGCGGCAGTGCAGCCAAGGGGTGTGTCGTGTCATGGCGATGGTGAGCGCGGCGATGAAGCACTACATATGGTCAAGTGTGATTCCTGGTTCTTGGCCCGCGAGCTCTCGGGGGATCGACCTCAACGGAAGCGCCAAGTGCAGGATCTGTTTCGCCGCCAAGATCTCCGCACGGTGTGCTTCGTGATCATGGTTCATGGTTCTTGTCCACGAGCTGGTGGGGATCGACTTCGGCATACCACACGATGCTTCCTAGCCCATACCTGAGTTGCTTCATTGGTAAAAAGACGGCGCAAATGAAACAATGGTGCTTCCCACACATCATTTTTATGCTTTTTTTTACAATACAAGGATGTGCTTTGGAAATTCCAATATTGCTTCCTTCCAGACCATGGATTCTATTAGCCTCAGATGTGTGCTTCCTACTAGTACCAACTAAATTGCTTCCGAAGCTAAAAATAAATTATTGCATCATGATGGATTATAGAGTTACCGATGTAATAATCGCATGCTTCGTTCTTAAAACCATTGTGCTTCACACAAACCATCAATGGATCTCAATGTTCTAGGAAAGAAGCAACTATGGGGAAGAAAGGCAGGAGACATTAACGCCAGACATGACTTACAGGAGAGGTTACTGGGATCAATAACCGCGAACAATTTTTTTACAAAGGAAGTATACAATCGATCCTTGGAAGTATACACACTTGTCATTTATGTACAGCTCAGAATATAAAGTATTTAAAATTGATATTATGCACGATAAATCATGGGCTACATCCAGATATTGGAACTTATGATAAATCCACATACTAGAATTCTAATGAAAACTTACTGCATCGAGGTTGGCAGGAGGTCAACCAGAAATGCGAGAGTTCTGGCAGGAGGTCAACCAGAAATGCGAGAGTTCCGGGTGAAGGTTTGTGAGGCAAGGTGAAGAGCAAGGTTTGGTAGCGTCAAGACCGTGTTAGTCGGCTCCGTTCCGGCGTGTCCGAGTGTCTTCATGTTTGGTATGCTCTTGCTGTGAAGTCGAAGCTTCCATATCCTTTTGTTTATTAGTTGGGCGGTGTACAATGATCTACAAGGAGCGTCTGGTGGTGAAGGTCTTCTTCGGCGCGGGTCTTGTGCATCTCCTCTTTATTGCTCGTCTTGAGAATCAAAGCTTATGACCTCTTCTCGAGGACCCATCTGTCTCGCCTAGGCGATTTGAGCTTCACGTTTGTGTAGCTTTTGTGGGTAGCGAGGGTGGCTAAGTGTGCCTCTCGTGATGGTCGTGCTCCATGACGATCGTCGAGGGTGCTTATCACTAGTGGAAACGAGGTCTTTTGTTGATCCCGAAAAGGGGCTTTAACACCGGCTCTTCTACGAACCGGTGTTAAAGGGGGGGGCGTACCAGCGTGGCCCCTGCGGCAAAAAAGGAGCCCCCCTTTAACACCGGTTCGTGCCACGAACCGGTGTTAAAGGTCCCTGCAGCAGTGGCCCGCGCACCCCCCCACCTTTAACACCGGTTCATGGCATGAACTGGTGTTAAAGGGGGGGCTATATAAGACACCACCCCAGCCCACACACACCCCACTCTTCCATTCTTTCACATTTTGGAGCCTAGCAAGAGGGTGTGAAGAGTGCTAGTTTGTGTTTTTTTCATATGCACTAGAGGTGTTCGGTGAAATGCCCGAGAGCTCAAAATAAGCTTTCTTGTTGCTCTTTCCGTCTCGGTCGAGGTCGGCAACTATAGTTTCATGTGTCATTGATGTACTATATATATAAATGGTCATCTTCCTATTATTTTTTGATATATACTACATATTAATGCAGATGAATCGGCAATGGATGTACGGTGACCGCCGCACTTCCGAGTACATTACGGGCCTCCAAAATTTCATCGTTGTGGCTAATGCAAACCGTGGTCACAATGGTTTTATGTGCTGTCCGTGTGTTCACTGTCAGAACAAGAAAGACTACTCAAATACCAGAACCATTCACGCCCACCTGCTTCGATCCGGTTTCATGCCCAGCTATAATTGTTGGACCAAGCACGGAGAAAAAGGGGTTGTGATGGAAGACAACGAAGAAGAAGAGGATGATGAAAACTATCATAATATGTATCCGGAATATGATGATAATGCAACAGAGGTAGATAATGAAGATCAAGAGGGAGCAGATGGGCCCGCTGATGACGATCTTGGTCGGGCCATTACTGATGCAAAGGAAGAATGTGAAACTGAAAAGGAGAAGGAGAAGCTGGAGCAGATGTTAAAGGATCACAAAAAATTGTTGTATCCAACTTGCGAAGATGGCCACAAAAAGCTAGGTGCCACACTGGATTTGCTGCAATGGAAGGCAGAGAATGGTGTGACTGACAACGCATTTTCAAAGTTGTTGGTAAAAATGAAGAATCTTCTTCCAAGAAATAATGAGTTGCCCGACAGTACATACCAAGCAAAGAAGGTTGTCTGCCCTCTAGGATTAGACGTGCAGAAGATACATGCCTGCATTAATGACTGCATCCTCTACCGCGGTGAGAAGTACGAGAATTTGGATGCATGCCCGGTATGCACTGCACTGCGGTATAAGATCAGAAGAGACGATCCTGGCGATGTTGAGGGCGAGGCCCCTAGGAAGAAGGTTCCCGCCAAGGTTATGTGGTATGCTCCTATAATACCACGGTTAAAACGTCTCTTCAGAAATAAAGAGCATGCCAAGTTGTTGCGATAGAACATGGAAGACCGTAAGAAAGACGCGATGTTGAGACACCCCGCTGATGGGTCACAGTGGAGAAAAGTCGAGCGAGAGTACCCGGACTTCGCACGTGACGCAAGGAACTTAAGGTTTGGTCTAAGTACAGACGGCATGAATCCTTTTGGTGAGCAGAGCTGCAGTCACAGCACCTGGCCTGTGACCCTATGTATCTATAACCTTCCTCCTTCGTTGTGTATGAAGAGGAAGTTCATTATGATGCCAGTGCTCATCCAAGGCCCGAGGCAACCCGGCAACGACATTGATGTGTACCTAAGGCCATTAGTTGAAGAACTTTTATAGCTGTGGGCCAAACCAGGTGTACGTATGTGGGATGAGCACAAAGGGGAGCCATTTGACCTACGAGCATTGCTTTTCGTAACCATCAATGATTGGCCTGCTCTTAGTAACATTTCAGGGCAGACAAACAAGGGATACAATGCATGCACACACTGCTTAGATGATACTGAAAGTGTATATTTGGATAAATGTAAGAAGGTTGTGTACCTAGGGTATCGCCGATTTCTTCCGAACCTGCATCCAGTAAGAAAGAAAGGCAAGCATTTCAAACGTCTGGCAGAACCCCGGAGGAAGCCTGTCCTCCGTACCGGTGAGGAGGTATTTGGTATGGTCAAGGACCTAGAAGTAATCTTTGGAAAAGGTCCTGGCAGTCTATCTGTTCCGAATGACGATGCCGGACACGCGCCCATGTGGAAGAAGCAATCTATATTTTGGGACCTACCCTATTGGAAAGTCTTAGAGGTCCGCTCTTCAATCGACGTGATGCACGTGACGAAGAATGTTTGCGTGAACCTGCTAGGCTTTCTAGGAGTGTATGGGAAGACAAAAGATACACCGGAAGCACGACAGGACCAGCAACGTCTGAAGGCCCCTGAAGAGCCTATGCATCCTGAGAACGAGAAGGGTAAACGATGCCACTTAACTCCTGCCAGCTACGCTCTTACCAAAGCAGAGAAGGAAATCTTTTTTGAATGTCTGAGCAGTATCAAGGTCCCGTCTGGCTTCTCGTCGAATATAAAGGGAATAATAAATATGGCAGAGAAAAAATTCCAAAACCTGAAGTCTCATGACTGCCACGTGATTATGACACAATTGCTTCCGATTGCATTGAGGGGGCTTCTACCTGAAAATGTTCGAGTACCCATTGTGAAGCTATGTGCATTCCTCAATGCAATATCTCAGAAGGTAATCGATCCAGAAAGCCTACCAGGGTTACAAACAGATGTGGCCCAATGTCTTGTCAGCTTTGAGTTGGTGTTCCCACCATCCTTCTTCAATATTATGACGCATCTCCTGGTTCACCTAGTAGAAGAGATTGCCATTCTCGGTCCTGTATTTCTACACAATATGTTCCCCTTTGAGAGGTACATGGGAGTCTTAAAGAAATATGTTCATAACCGTGCTAAGCCAGAAGGAATCATCTCCAAGGGCTATGTAACAGAGGAGGTCATTGAGTTCTGTGTTGATTTTATTCCTGACCTTAAGGCGACTGGTGTTCCAGAATCACGACATGTGGGGAGACTGCGTGGAAAAGGCACCCTAGGATGTAAAGCAATGATATGTAGGGACGGGCATTCTCTCAATCAAGCACACTACACGGTTTTGCAAAGATCTATCTTGGTTGCCCCATATATCAATGAACACAAGAATTTAATACGCCTCAAACACCCGGGGCAGTCTGATGAATGGATTATAAGTGAACACATGGCGAGTTTTGGCGGCTGGCTGCAAAGACTTCTCACGAATAACACCACTATTGGGGATCAGCTGTACTTGTTGGCCAGGACACCATCTTCGACTGTATGTACTTTCCAAGGGTACAAGATAAATGGGAATACATTTTACACGATAGGCCAAGATAAAAAGAGCACCAACCAAAACAGTGGTGTCCACTTCGATGCAGCAGAAGACATTGGGAAAAAGACCACGTATTATGGGTTCATAGAGGAGATATGGGAACTTGACTATGGACCTAATTTTAAGGTCCCCTTGTTTCGATGCAAATGGGTCAAGCTAACAGGAGGAGGGGTTGAGGTAGACAAGAAGTACGGAATGACAACGGTGGATCTCAACAATCTTATGAAGAACTTAGACGAACCATTCGTCCTAGACAATGATGTGGCTCGGGTTTTCTATGTGAAGGACATGTCCTCCAGACCAAAAAAAAGAAAAAATATGCAAACGAATACATCATATGATGAGCCAAAGCGTCACATAGTTCTTTCAGGGAAAAGAAACATCGTGGGAATCGAGGACAAGACAGACATGTCAGAAGATTATAATAAGTTTGATGAAATTCCGCCCTTCACAGTGAAAACTGACCCAAGCATTCCGTTAAGTAAAGAAGATGCTCCATGGTTACGTCTGAAGCGATCATAAGGAAGGACATATGCCAAGAAGTTCATGCTCATATTATGTAACTCCAGTTCATGTTTTTAATATTAATACATGTCTTGAGTGTTAGTCATGTTTTGTGGATGGACCGGGACTATGAGAAGAAGTTGTCCCGATTCGTACTTACCATTAAGATCTGATCTCCAAACGCGCGCGGTCACATATTAGGGAGTGCCTCTATGACCAGTTTCTTGGAGATGCCGGAGGACTAGGCTCCGTCGGCATCTCCCTGAAACTGGCCGTAGTGGTGTCCCTGCTCTCGAAAACCATCTTGCAGCTTTGTAACTTCTCTAACTAGATCAATACACCTGGGAGCTAACTAATTTCACATATTAGGGAGTGCCTCTATGACCAGTTTCTCGGAGATGCCGGAGGACTGGGCTCCGTCGGCATCTCCCTGAAACTGGCCGTAGTGGTGTCCCTGCCTCAAACTGGCTGGAGGACTGGACTCACAAGGATGCCTATTTATAGTACAAGCAGCTCGACATAGTGTTGACACTTACGAAATAATGTCGACACTCACCCCTATTATTAGTGTTGACTCGTGTTTTGTCCCGGATGGTGTCTCCAACCGGGACTAAAGGTTCATCTTTAGTCCCGGTTGGTGTCTCCAACCGGGACTAAAGGTTCATCTTTAGTCCCGGTTGGTGACACCATCCGGGACAAGGTACACGCCGCACGACATAATGTCGACACTCACCCCTATTATTAGTGCTGACTCGTGTTTTGTCCCGGTTGGTGTCTCCAACCGGGACTAAAGGTTCATCTTTAGTCCCGGTTGGTGTCTCCAACCGGGACTAAAGGTTCATCCCGCCATTTTTTCCCGCCATTTTTCTTCCCGCCAGATCTTCTTCCCGCCATTTTTCTTCCCGCCATTTTTCTTCCCGCCAATTCTTCCCTCCAGTTATTTTATGTATCTTAATTTTCAGTTCCAGTTCGGCTTTATGTAACTGTCTCAAAATGACCTATCTCATTCGAGGTTTCTTGGCTTTCGGGTCAAATGACCAATGTTATGGCTAGAATCAAGGCATAGTTTGTGATAATATGGCCATATTGTGCATACATGTGCATCATGGCATGGCAAACAATGTTGCAAGAGGAAGTTTTCCTTTTTATCGCACCAAAAAGGCATTTTCCATTTTCCGAGCATAAAAAACGGACGGTTTTGTGAAGCAACCACCAAATGGCTAATTCAAAAAACCACCAACACATTTTTCAAAAATAGTAGACCACCTTATATGCACAATGTACCAACAGGGGGATCTAAAACCTTTCCGTCCACCTCTGGTGAAAAAGACAAATTCCTACCGAATCGGCAGGAAGTGGGTCAGATATGAACTACAAGTACATGATACGATGCTCATGATTTTTTACAAAAATCATTTTTAGGTTCACAATATGCTATTTTATCAAAAAACAATGCAAGTTGAGCGAGGCTTGGTGAGATTCAAGTGTATACAAAAGATGCGACATTTAAATATCCAATCAATTCAAAAATGTTAATACAAAAGATGCGGCATTAAAATATGATTTGATCTAATAAAAATCATTTTTTAGATGCTTAATATTTCTTATGTTCAAAGTTTTAGGATTTAACAATTTATTTTTGTTTGAATTGAATAATCAAAATTTATATGTAAGTGTTTTAATTATTTTGAAAATTTTCATGTAAAGTAAATATAAAATGATTTACATGAATGGATAGATATTATTTTTCTGAAAATTATGATATATTATTCATATTTTTTTGAGTTGAAATGAAAAAGATATGAATTTTCTAAATTCATATCATATTTTTTGAATTAAAAATGCCCCTTTAATGCATGAAATAAATGCCCCCCCCCTTTAACACCGGTTCTAGACAGGAACCGGTGTTAAAGGGGGGGCATTTATTTCGTTTCCCGCGCGCACCACCCCCCCTTTAACACCGGTTCGGGGCTGGAACCGGTGTTAAAGGGGGGGGTAATAAATGCGCGCGCGAAACGAATTCCCCCCCCCCTTTAACACCGGTTCCAGCCCCGAACCGGTGTTAAAGGGGGGTATTAAATGCGCCATCCCCTTCCTTTCTTCCCCCCAGAGCCAGATCGATCGAACCCCTCGCCATCGCCACCGCGCGCCCTCGCCACCGAAGCCCTACAGCCCTCGTCGTCGCCGACCTCGCCACCGCGTGCGCGCCACCGCCACCGCGCGCGCGCCACCGAAGCCGACGACCGCCACCGCAACCGCGCGCGCGCCGCCGAAGCCGACGACCGCCGGCGCCTACAAGAACCCCGACGCCGTGGTGAGCTAACGGACCGCGCCTGGTCGTCCCCTCTGTTTCCTCCCCTTCTCTGTTTCCTCCTGGCGCGCGGCGGTGTGGAGCTCGCGCGGTGGTGCCACCGGCCGGCAGAGTGGAGCTCGCGCGGTGGCGCCACTCCGTCCTCTGCGGCGGTCGTCCCCTCTGTTTACTACTCCTGCCGCCGCTAGCACGTCCGCCGACCCTGCGCCAGTCTCGTCCTCCCCTCTTTGACACGAGGTCCAGCGAGGTCGCCGCGACCTTATTGCAGTCGTCGCTGGCGCCCCCCTCTGCAGGCTGCGCTGTGCCACGTCGCCGGCCGCCTCTACCCGGTCCTCTATCCGCCGTTGCAGCTGCCCGTCGTCGCGCATCTGCAGGCCGTCATCGAGCCCTGCAGACGCTGTTGCCTCCCCGTGATCGCCCCCGAGCAGTTCCTCGCCGGAGCCGGCCTCCCCATGCGAGCTCTCTCGCGAGCGCGTGTTCGTTCAATCAGTTGCTGATGCTAACTTCTGTGCATGTTGTGTTTTTGGTGTGGTGATTTCTGAGCCCACATCAACTAACTTCGCTCATGATAACAACATGGAAGAGGACCGAGGAACTGAACCATGCCAAGATCCCCATCGACCGTAGAACCCGGAACATCAAGATCTCCCTCATGGAATCCATCCGAAGACCGATCCCTCAAGATCTCCCTTATTAGTAGTAGCTAGGATCAAATCGGACACGAAGACAGCTTTGACGTGGTAGCTCGCGTCATCGGGTGTGGCGGGCAGGAGCGGCTACGCGAGCGCGTCCACGGATTGGGGCCAATGACAGGGAAGTGGAGGGGATGGGTCAGGGAGGCGGATTCGTCGGGGAGGCCCAGGGCCCAGGCGCGGTATGGGGACGGCCTCCCCTCTCGGCTGCGGGGGCGGCCTAGGTGGGGTGCAAGCTCCGGTGGTGGCCATGGGGTGCGAGCTCGCGATGCGGCCTAGGTGGGGTGTGAGCTCCGATGTGGCATCCCCCCTCGGTCTGGGGCCTATCTTGGGGACATCCCCTCCACATTGTATCTGTTCTGCCAAGTTGTTTTCCGTCGCTATAATGTTTGCCTCGGCCTCCTCTTTCGAACAACGCCCGTTTTAGGTAGGCCGCATCACGCTACCTTGCGCTCCCTAGGTCGCTCTCCAACGCCGCTAGCCTCCGGTCAGCCACTGTAGCTAGCCCCTCTCATATGCATCCGGGATTTCTCCGAATTAGGGTTTGGACCCCTCGGAACTCGTTTAAAATGATCAAGCATCCTTAGGGTTTTAATTTCATTTGTGTATTTTTGTATGAATAATATGTATATTTGTCTATGAATCCAAGTCCACTTGAATGTTTACACTCTTACTCTAGATAATATTATTGTTTTAGAAACTATGGATCCACTTAGTAGAAACCTTGAAGAAGAAGAAATAATGGAGAACATTATTGATGAGGACACCTCACAATATCTGAACTTGGAGGGACATGATGACGACAGCTCAAGTACTAGTCATGGAGAAGATGAAGACTCCGGTGAACGCAATTTAATGGTTACAAAGTCCGGCGAGGTATATGCATTGATTAAGCCTCTGCTGACTTCCACCAACAATCTTCTTCTACATGTATTAATTAATTAACGCTTCTTTCTTCTTTTAGCCCTCTGGATCGACCAGCCAGCAACCATCTTCTTCTACGAAAAAGAGCAAGCGAGGCGCGAGCCAGCGGTTGAAAGATTGTGCAAAGTTCACGATCGAAGCAGTCCGTGTTGATGGCAGGCCGATGGAGCCCAAGAAGGCCGCAGACAAATTTGTACGTCAGGCTGGAGTTCTTGTTAGGGACCAAATCCCAATCATAATTGAAAATTGGAATAAGCCAAAGAAGGGCGACGGTACCTTTGTTGATGACAGATCCAAAGAAACGCTTTGGAATTCGTTGTTGGTAAATTTCACCCTTCCGCCAGAGGAGGATGAAAACAACCCGGTTATAAAGGAAAAGGTCAAAGAGTGGACTCTAAAGAAGATGGCTGACGCTTTCCGCAACTGGAAGACAAAATTGAACAAATTTGTCAAATCTGGCGAGACTCCAAATTTCGAAGACGCATATTATGCGAAGATAAGACCTCACTGGCCCGAATTTGAGACATATAAAAAAAGTGCTATAGCTAAAAAGAGGTCAGAAACCAATACGCTTAATGCCCTGAAGAAGGAATATTACCAGAGGACGGGGTCAGGTGGCTACATATCTCAGAGGCCTAAGTGGGAGGAAGCTGAGAAGGCCCTGCGCGAGAGAGGGATCACACCCCAGACAGATGGGTGGGACCTACGTGCAAAGACTTGGTTCTACGGAATCGGGGCAAGGTTGGACCCAGAAACAGGATTGTGTATCTTCCCAACCCTCCTTGCCAAACCCGTCACTGAACTCATCACGGCATACGAGGAAACATCCGCCAGGACCTTCCATCCCGACAGAGAGAATGACCAGCTCACACGCGCCATCGGTAAAAAAGAACACCCTGGACATGCACGAGGCACAGGGGGTATGACGTGGAAGGATGGGTTTGCCGACTGGAGCGACTCTTACAGATGGCGCGGCAGAAAAGAAAAAGAGCGTACAGAGCGGATGACACAGATAGAACATGCACTTGCGGCGCTGCAGGCGCAAGTGAATGCACAACAGAGCCATCAAGCTACCGGCCCATCTCAGCGGCACGAAGAGCCTGCATTGGAAGCTGCCCGCGGCCCAGACTCTGCACGGAAAAGCAGTGTGGCTTCCACGGAGAACGTGCAGCCCACGCTTGAAATGACGGGTCCTCGATACCCCGTGGATGAGATCACGAAGAGCGAACACGCTGAGCTGCATGTGAGATTAATGGGCTTATCCATTAAGGTGGCTGTCGGCTATGCCTTACCTCCTGTAGCTGGTGGAACTTACCACTGCCGACTGATTCCAGATAGCTATGCTATTGTCGAGGTGGATGAGATTGTGAAGGACTATGAGGAAGCACAGCTTGACCATGCTACAGGTGAAGGGGAAACTCAACTCAAATTTGCAGTGAAAACAACCATTCTTTGGAAGAAGGAACACATTGTGCTTCCAAATTGGAGGTCACTGGCACCCCCGCCGTCTCCGCAGCGTCAGCAGTCTGAGCCGCTTCAGCTATCTCCTGCGCGGCAGCCATCTCCGGCGCGGCAGCCATCTCCTGCGCGGCAGCCATCTCCGGCCCGTCAGCCATCTCCTGCGCGGCAGCCATCTCCGGCCCGTCAGCCATCTCCTGCGCGGCAGCCATCTCTGGCCCGTTAGCCATCTCCGGTGCTTCAGCCATCTCCTCAGCGTAAGCGGAAGAGCACTGCCACGAGGAGCATTAGTAGCACTGCCACAAAGAAATCCGCAGGAAACCGTACGCCAAAGAGTTCAAAAAACTACGTCCCACAGCCTTCCGCCAAGCCATTGCCGGTTTTACCGTGGAATCGCAGCGACGAGGAGACCAATAGGATCTCGGAAGAACAGGTCAAGAAATTCTTTGCACCTAGACGGGCCGAGCCAAAGGAGAAAATAGATCCGGCGGTGGTGGAGAAGTTTTACAATTATCTTTTGAAACCTGAAACCCCACTTGTGCCGGACTACGAGCGCCAGATTTTGAAGGCGGATGCAAGGCGCCGTAGGGAGACTGAAAGTAGCAGTCGTGAGGCACCCCAGAAAACAGTTCCCATGCTCGGAGAGCAGGAAAACCAATCATGTGCCCCGCTCCAAATGTTCGACACACGATACGCTCCTCCCGTAAATGATTACGAGGCAGAGCTACAAAGAAAGGCCAATGAGATGGGGATGACTTACATTGCATACTTGAACGTCATGGGAGACAACTTGCCCAAATGCGATGCCAACCCCATACAGCCATGGAAGTATGGGAAGAATCTCGTCAAGAAAGAGGAGCTCAAGACTCTACCAACAAAGATGTGAAAATTGCACAAGTGGTACCTTCATTTCTGCAAGACGAGAAAGGTAGAATGGATCACGGCGCATATAAGAGATGATATTTTCTTCTGCGGAGATGACGCGATCGACTTCAACATTCAAGACTTGCATTTTCTATTCAATCAGAAGGACCTCGACAAAGCTGCCATCAGCCTTTATTGTGTGTAAGTACTATTTCTATAATTTATATCTCATCTCATTCACTTTATTAATTGCATGTATATATATATATGCTCACCATATATGTATATACTATTATGCAGGAAAAAGGTTATGGAATGCAGGAAAGGAGGCCCTTTTGACATTGGGTTCGTTGACCCAAATAGAGTTCATGAAGAAGTGGTAGAAACCAAACCCGGGCAAACAGAAGATTACTTGCTAATGTCTTTACTGAGACAACAAACCAAAAGGGAAATACTATTGCCTTACAACTTCTCGTGAGTACTGTTACCCTCTCTCTTGTACACATTCTATTTCAGCTTACTCGATGTTAAGTGTAACTAATGATGAGTTATGCGTGCGTAGGTTCCACTTTATTCTGCTAGTCATTCAACCCGACTCAGGAAAAGTCCTTGTCATGGACTCGTTACGAAAAGAAAAAGAGATATGGGCAAACTTTAGAGAGATGCTCCAGAGGTAATTTCAATCATATTATCGCACTAGATCGGCAACTTTCGTGACAATAAGTAATTAATTACTCCTTTATCCATTTTCTTTGTCGGACAGGGTTTGGAAAAGGTTCACGGGCAGGGCCGTGGGTGAATGGTCAGAAGAACTAAACTTTGTAGACCAAAATGTAAGTAATACTAGCTAGCTTCCAATTCCATTATATCATGCTTTATTGATTATTATTTTGATTGAACTCTCTATTCTCGTAAAGTGCGCGCATCAGGGACACGGCAATAACTTATGTGGGTACTATGTTTGCGAATTCATTCGCAACACGATATGTGCGACGGGCCAAGCCGCACTAGAACAACTTAGAGTAAGTAAACAAAGTCCACAACATTATTTTATTACCATCAATTGTGTTGAGTTTTATTCTTATATATATATATTGACGGCCCATTCTTCATATATATTCAGATCGAACGGATGCGGGACCAACTCCTACCATTTGAACGCATACGAGCCATTCAAGAGGAATTGGCGGGGTTCATACTTGATGAGGTCGTCACGCCTGGCGGAGAACTCTTTAGATATCCACCAAAATGAACGATGACGATGTATGTGCCGATGACGATGTTTGTGTATAATAATAGTTGCTTAATTATTCATGTACTCGTATGTACCGATGACGATTTATGTGTATACCGCTCCCGATCGATTCCCCCACGCTCCCCCCCCTCCCGCAGAAATACGCCCAGAACGGGGCAGAGGCAGAAGTCTGCCACGGCAGAGATTTAGGCCGTTTTCCTGCCGCGGCAGAACTCTGCCGCGGCAGGAAAACGGCCTAAATCTCTGCCGCGGCAGAAGAACCTTTAACACCGGTTCCAGATACGAACCGGTGTTAAAGGGGGGGCTGAGGCCTGCTGCAGCCCCACGTGCGCCACCCTTTAACACCGGTTCGTATAAGAACCGGTGTTAAAGGGGCCTCCCCTCTAACACCGAACCCTCAACAGCGGTTGGGGAACCGCTGTTAGAGGGCCCTCCCAACCGGAGTTAAATGGGGGGCCTGCACTAGTGTATGTTGGTTTTCGGCCGATTTTCCTGTTAATAAACTGGCCATCTCTGTACTTCTGCTCTAATAATGAAAATGACAAATATTTTGCATTATTTCTAAAAAACAGACCTTGATCTTGGGTCACAACCCTTGTTGTAAAATAGCTGATATTTTATGTTTTCACGGTCTTGAATAATAGCTGTAGGACCTGGTCCTTGGCAAACAAACCAAAAAATACATACAGATACATACAGTTCCCCTATGTCGTGGATATGACATGTCGGGTATCCTTACCATATGTCGTTTAACGAATGTGATAGAAGGCTTGCGGCTGCTCCAGGTGGGCTTACATGGACAAACAAGACCCGAGCCGGTTAAGGCCTGATCCTTAGTCGGTTCGTGATGAGTCGTGGATGATATGAAGAATATGAGCTTGGTGTACAAAGCAAGGAGGTCGTAGTCGACATCCAACAGAACTCTAGCCCCTGCATGGGATCATTCGATTGTAAACCGTAAGTTGACCATGATATAAGGCCAGCTTAGGATTAGAACCATTAGATAGAAGATAGTTTGGTATCTCACCAGTAGGCTTGTGCACAGATCGCCGAGCATAGATCTCGCCGGCAATAGCCCAAAGCTTAGCCAACGACGCCACTGTAATCCATTCACAAAGCGATACAATAAAGCAGAAAGTGGGTCTTTACCTCCAAGACTATGGGGCCGAACCTGGATAACTCACGTGTACCAATCTCATCCCCAATTCACCCGATGTCGCTATGCTCCGCATCTTTGGTCTATCTCGCGATGGTACCCGCGGTGGTATTCCCATGTCACCTTGGCAAATAACTAACCAATACAACATTTGTATGGTCGGCAGGAGATTTTGGTTGTTACGAAGAGAAGCACTCGTGCAGGAGAAAAGCCAGGATATGTAAATTTCTTGTGTCACATCCCAAATTTTAGATTTGGTCTTGCATATCATTCATGTCATTGCATCATGCTTTTCCATGCAAAACCGTCGAGTGAAAAGAATCGGCGAAACGCTATTTCCAAAACCCTATTCTATTTTGCTACGAGGCTCCTGCGGGAGGCTTTAGAAGATCTAGTGTTTCCACCCTTGTAGCCTAGTGGTTTCGCTCAAACCTTGGGCCTAGATTGTTCCCCTCGACTGTACGAAACCGTAGGAGCAAGAATCGCTCGATTCGGAGCCCGTACGAAGAAGTTGCGGCCGTTTCACTGAATCGTCGGAAAACGGTCCGAATTTCTGGACCGATTTCCGAGTCCGAAACCAACTCCGCGCCGTTTCAGCCTAGGATTCCGCATGGGGCCCTCAAAAGGACCCTACCTGGCCTCGGGAACCGCACCCACCCCGCCGCCTCCCTGCCCACCCGGCGATCGCGCCGCCTCCACCTCGAGACGCGCGCCCGCGCCGCCGCCTGAGCCCCGCCTCGCCGCCGGCTCCGCCGACCCTCGCCGCCGCCGTCGCCATAGGGCCCGCCGCCGGCCAGGTATTCGCCGCCGCGCCGCCCTCTCCTTTCCTCTCTCTCTCGCCGCCGCCGCCAAGCCGCCGCCTGCAGCGCCCCAGCTGCTGCTACCGCCGCCAGCGCGCCGCCTCCCCGCAGCCGCGCAGCGCCCGCTGCCGCTCGCCTGCCGCTGCCTTGCTGCCGCCGCCGCAGCGCGCCGCCACGCTGCTCGCTGCTGCTGCGCGCGCCGCAGCTGCATGCTGCTGCGCCTGCTGCCGCTGCAGCGCCTCGCTTCGCGCGCGCGCGCTGTCGCACGCACGCACACGCACACTCGCATGCACGCGTGCCGAACGCCGCCGCCGTCGCGTGGCCGTTTTAATCCGTTGCGCTGACCCTCTTCATCCGCGCAGGAAAAACCCCGACGCCAGAATCGATCGCCGCACCGTCCGGAACTCGCCGCCGTCCGTTTCGCCCGTTCGTTTCCGGTAAGACTGCAGCCACCGTCAGATCTCAGATCAGCGGTTCAGATCGTTCGTTGACCGGTCAGACTCAGGCGTTGACTAGTCAGACGCCCAGTCAGCGCCCAGTCAGCAGACGCTTTGACCAGTCAACAGACACAGCTGACTGGTTAATTTCGTTAATCGTTTTAGTTGATAGATTTCGGTAGAAACTTGTAAATTGCGTAGTAATTAAACCGCTTGGCCAAAAATTGCAAATAAAATATGTGTAGATTCAGTGAGTCGTGTAGAATCTCTCTGTACCTTTGGTTCAGGCTTTTGCCGCAAGGTTTAGTACAGTTTAATCAATTGATTTAATGGCCTTTTCGGAGTAATAAATTCGTAGAAAAAGATCCGTAGCTCCAAAAATCACGTATGATATGTTCCTGGATTCAGTGGAACGAGGGGAATCTCATCGTGAATTAAAAGGATAGGCTTACAGTAAAAACTTCTACAGAAACTGTCTAGTGGCATTCTGCAGTGTTTTAATTATTCAGGGAGTTTTATAATTCCTTTTTGAGTAATTCCAATTGGTACTGTTTCTATTCAGCGATGCCTATGCGGTAGAATTTTCCCAAGATTTTACAAATAGTATACTACCGGTAGTGATTTATTTGAGTTCTAGCTCTAGTTTGGAGCATTACCTTTTGCCTAATAGTTTTCCTTGCGCTAAAACTATTTTCCATGCATGCAATCGGTAGTATTATTGATTAGGACTATGTGGTGCAGCTGTAGCACCAATTCTCTTGTCTTGCATACCTTCATGCATCATATTTGTTGTATATGCTTGTGGATTGTTTGTTTATGATTGCAATTGTATCGTGTAGATTGTGACGAGTGCAACGCTTGCTCGTGTGTGGATTGTTCTTCCGACCGCTACAACCAAGGCAAGTAGATGCTACTTTGTTCATGATATCGTCCTACTATTTTCAATGCATTGTCGTGTATTTTGTAGATGCATGTGTAGGATGATACTATCGCTATGCTATCTCCTATTATGTGGTAGGGCTTTCCTTGTAGATGAACCACCGTTAGTAGATGTGCTTAGCCATGCTATGTTGAACGAGGGCTAGGTTACATCATTGAGACTTGTTTCTAAAAGTATTGGTTTGTGAAAACTAAAACAACTTAATCAATGAATCTCCTGGGTGTGATGGTATTGATAATTTTTGGTGGTTTCATTGCGGAAAGGCACCCAGGTATCGAGAGAAATTGATTGGCTTCTTTATTGTGTAGCTTACGTGTACAACCATGTGCCAATAATGGAATGGGCGGTTGGTTGGACTTAGTAGGTTGTGGTAACTCGAACCCGCGTATCCAGAGATGTAGAATTTTGGTAGGTTGGACCGGTGCGCGTCGGGATTGAGGAGCTACTTCCCGAACAGTCTCTTCTTGGTCTTCTCCCTATCATCACCCAAAATGAGAGTGATGGTACGAGCTGGGCTGGCCAAGTCACATGGGTAAAGTGTACAAACCTCTGCAGGGTATATAATCTAATCGATTAGCCGTGTCCCCGGTTATGGACAACTGAGTTGCTTCATATTGATTCCATGACATGTTTCTCGCTCATTCCAATTTCATAATTGTTTTAATATTGTTGGGTTAACTTAATTGGGATCTTTTCAAAGAAAAATTAAAAACTGTTTATGAAAGTAGGATAAATGTATTTGCAAATGCAAGCCAGACACAGCTCCACTTGCCAAATATGCATGTAGATGTTAGTACTATTGTCTCCTTTACTAGCTCTACTTGCCATACATTCCATGTATTGACCCTTCGGGGCTGCTACGTTTCATGTTGCAGGTTATTCTGATTCTGAGTAATCGATATAGGCCATGGTACTCCACTCGGCACTTGTTCACTTGTGGGCAATTTGAAGAATGGAGGAATTACTTTATTTATGTTGCTACCTGAATAATTTGAGCTAGCTTCGTGCTAAGATTTTATTGTAATAATG
The DNA here is from genome assembly GCA_916181665.1 of Avena sativa. Lineage (NCBI taxonomy): Eukaryota > Viridiplantae > Streptophyta > Magnoliopsida > Poales > Poaceae > Avena > Avena sativa. Next base: position 395,442,559 of record OV702280.1, on the reverse strand, counting down.
GTACTCTGGATCATCGTTATTCATGATACACGGATATTTTTGCTATGTTATTCATCTTATTCTATTGTGCGCCAATGAACCGATCCAGGGATTGGCATGTCACATAGAAGCCACGGTCTTTTCAGAACCGGGGTGTTACATCTTGGTATCAGAGCCCGTGTGTCGACTGTAGGATCGTGACCTAGGATTGGATTAGGAAACCATAGAATTATTAAGCCTATATTAACTCTGTCTTTCCTCTTATGCCTTTCACCCTCGTAAATTCTTACCATATGCTATTCTCACACTTTCCTCTTTTACTTAATAGATGGGAGAAGTCAGGACTGAGTATGCCACCATGGAGTCACCAAGGCCCTTTGCAAGGAAGTTAGCTCAGCTCTCGCAGTCATTGGGATTGCCACTGCCCATGTTCAAGGGAAGAAGGTTGTACACCTATGGATATGGAGAGGATGCATGGGAGATCACTACCTTCATATTCAGAGATGCCGCCTTGCCAAACCCCGTGCACTTGATCTACACCAAGACATACTTCAACTGGGGACTTGGAATCAACTTGGCCATACATGAAGCCCTGTCTCGCCAGTGCCATTATGTCCGACACCTACTGCCAGCAGATTCACCCTACCGTGATTATGGGAGGCGTGATGAAGATGGGCACATTGTGGTTACCCCGGGCGACAGGAACAACATGCCGCCCCGTCGGAGGCACATAGAGGACATGTAAAGGGAGAATGGAGCTCTAGCAGAGAAGGTGATGATGATAAAAGAGATTGCAGATTTTACTAGCAATGTTATGGTGGCCCAAGGACAGGAGAATGACACCTTGCATGAAGCTGTGGGAGTTCTGGAGAATGCCCTGATAGCCAGAGATGCAACCATAGCTCATCTTCATGGTACGGTGCAGGAGAACACCCAGAACATACAACAGTTGCAAGGAACCGTCCAGGAAAGGGATCAAACTATTGAAGCTATGACGGCCCAGATTGCCGCCCTCCAAGCACAGCTGAATCCACCCTCTGATGATGACAATGGAGATGATGGCAACAATGGGGATGATGATGACAGTGGAGACGATGATGATGATGAGGACGAGGATGATGATGATGGAGACGAGGATGGTGGAGGAGATGAACCTGTTGCAGTTGCAGCTGAAAGTGAAGAAGAAGAGGAGGATCCAGAAGAGGTGGAGTTTGAGATATCAAGTGATGATTCAGGAGAGGTGTACACTCCGCCGTCATGTTTGTACCGCGAGCCGAAGCGCCAACGCATGACAGCAAGGACCTACCTCAACCTCTTCAAGAAGTAGATAGAAGTCCACCAATTAGTCCACGTTAGGCGAATTCGTTAGGATTAGTCTCGATCGATGTGAAGTTTAGTTCGTGTTATCTTAAGGGTGTTTAGTTGCTTATTTGTGTACTCCAATATCCCAGGAATTATTTGTGCGAAATTTTATGAAAGAGTTATGGCAATTTTGGTTACTATTTGTGTTATTTTCGCTGCAGTTTTTCTGCTGATACAGCAGTACTGCGCGATTTTTCATATTTTTATGGTAACTCGGAAAAATCTGAAAACAATTGGGCTGATGCGAAACTCTCTGTACTATATGTGCAAAAATCAGCTAAATTTTCTGACGAGTTTAAGTCAGGCGGAAAAATTCGTGAACGCTGCTGGACTATTCTGGCAGATTGCTATTTTTGCTGTTTAGTTGATCAACTGTTTAGTTAACCATTGCCAACTCTTGTAAAACTATTTCAGTAGGTATATACTGCTAGGATAACCCCTGGGATGTTGCTGGATCACTTGTTTGTTGATGTGTTGCTTGCTTGTGATTGTCTGCTATTGCTTGTTGTTGGTTGATCATATGCATGGGTAGAATCCTATTACCGTAGTTGATTCTTTCTAAACTTACCTGTGCTGAACCACAGATGCCTCCCCGCCGTCAGCCCACTGAGTTGGAGCAGCTCATGGCAGCTCAGGCACAGCTGACCCAAGTGATGACTCAGTTCATGGCAAATCAGAACAACAACAATGGAAACAATCAGCCTCAGGGAGATGCTCTCACCAGATTTCTGAGGTTAAGGCCAACTAAGTTCTCTACTGCAACGGAACTAATGGTTGCTCTCGACTGGTTGCGTTCAGTCAACAAGGATCTAGTAACTGTCGGATGCACTGATGCTGAGAAGGTGAGATTTTCCGCTCACCTACTGGAGGGACCAGCCGCTTCTTGGTGGGACACATTTCAGATCACCCACCCGCTGGATACCGTGACTTGGGCTATGTTTGAGGAAGGTTTCAGGACCAACCACGTGTCTTCAGGAGTTCTGAGCCTGAAGAGGAAGGAGTTCCGCAACTTGCGCCAAACCAATCGCACCGTGGCCGAGTACATTGAGGAGTTCAACAACCTGTACCGTTATGCACCTGAGGATGTTGACACCGATGCAAAAAGGAGGGAGAGATTCTTGGATGGCCTCAGTGATGAGCTTTCAGTACAGCTACTTGTGGTTTACTGCACCACTTTCCAGGAGCTTATGGACAAGGCCAGGATCTTGGAAGGGAAGCACAAGCAGGTGGAGAACCGCAAGAGAAAGAGCAACAATCACCACTCTGGTTCACACCACAAGTCTCGCACTTCATATGATGGATACTCCAAGCATGGAGGGAGTGACCATGGGAGCCACGACCGCCACCACCATGGAGGCGATGGGCATCGTCATGACAACCATAGGAGCAGCCACCACAGCCACAAGGGAGGACACTCTCACCACTCTGGAGGACACGGTGGACATGACCGCAACCGTGATCGTAGCTTTGTGAAGAAGGATCTGAGTGAGGTGACGTGCTTCAAGTGTAAGCAGAAGGGACACTATGCTGACAACTGTCCGGAGAGGAAAGGACTGAAGCCAACCAACGGCGAGAAGGCCACAGTGAACCACATGAATGTGGAGGAGATTCTAGATGAGCCTGACCTTGTGATTGGTAAGTTTCCAATCAACAATTACCCTGCACTTATACTTTTCGATACTGGTGCATCGCATTCATTTATATCAAGGGCATTTGTGGATAAGTATAAGTTACCTACTGAGTCTATGAAAAGGTCTATTAGAGTGAGTTCACCTGGAGGAGATATGATAGCTAGCGCGGGATGCCGCGATTTAACAGTGAGGATTGGAACACACAACTTCATTGCACATTTGGTAGTGTTGGAATCACAGGGATTAGACGTTATTCTGGGTATGGATTGGATGTCTATTCATGGGGGACACATAGATTGTGCACAGCGAGCTGTTTCACTCAAAACCCCGGATGGTAAGAGGATTAGATTCAAGTCGGTTGCACGACCGAGAAGGTGTAAGTTGAATTCTCTTAAGGGGGTTAGCATGGATACTGTGCCAGTGATTAGGGATTACCCCGACGTGTTTCCGGAAGAGCTGCCAGGGATGCCACCTGACAGGGATGTAGAGTTTCTTATCGACCTGATGCCGGGAACAGGACCTATAGCAAAGAAACCATATAAGATGGATGTGGATGAGCTAAAGGAATTGAATAAGTAGTTGAAAGAGCAGCTGGGAAAGGGATTCATTCAGCCTAGTTCGTCGTCATGGGGTGCACCTGTTCTGTTTGTGGAGAAGAAAGACAGCAGCAAGAGATTGGTGGTAGACTATCGCTCGCTGAATGAAGTGACTATCAAGAACAAGTACCCTCTGCCGAATATAAATGATTTGTTTGATCAATTGGAAGGAGCGAAGGTGTTCAGCAAGATTGATCTGCGATCAGGCTACTTTCAATTGAAGATCCGGGAGGAGGACGTACCAAAAACCGCCTTCACCACTAGGTATGGTTTATATGAGTATACAGTTATGTCATTTGGACTAACGAATGCCCCGGCATATTTCATGACCATGATGAACAAGGTATTTATGGAGTACTTGGACAAGTTCGTGGTGGTGTTTATTGATGACATACTGATATATTCCAAGGATGATGCTGAGCATGAGAAGCATCTGAGACTGATTATGGAGAAGCTGAGGGAACACAAGCTGTATGCCAAATTCAGCAAGTGTGAATTCTGGCTCAACACTGTTGGATTTCTTGGACATGTAGTGTCAGGAGAAGGAATTGTTGTTGATCCAAGCAAAGTGACTGCAGTAACTGAGTGGGAAGCACCCAAGAATGCAGGAGAGATTCGAAGCTTTTTGGGACTTGCTGGATATTACCGGAGGTTCATTGAAATTTTTTCCAAGATTGCTAAGCCGAAGACTGAATTTCTGAAGAAGGAGAGGAAGTTCGAGTGGTCAGACGTATGTGAAGCCAGCTTTCAGGAACTGAAGCACCGACTAGTGACCGCCCCAGTTCTATGTTTACCAGATATTTAGAAGGATTTCCAAGTGTACTGTGATGCTTCTCGACAGGGACTTGGGAGTGTGCTGATGCAAGATGGGAGAGTAGTGTCATATGCCTCGCGACAACTCAAACACCATGAGCGGAATTACCCCACACACGACTTGGAGTTAGCGTCAGTGGTTCATGCGCTCAAGGTATGGAGGCATTACTTAATGGGAAAACACTGTGATGTGTACACCGACCACAAGAGCCTGAAATACATATTTACACAGAAGGAACTGAACATGAGACAAAGGAGATGGTTGGAACTTATCAAGGACTATGATATGAATCTACAATACCACCCAGGAAAGGCCAATGTAGTAGCAGACGCTCTGAGCCGGAAGGTGTATGCCAATGGATTGACAATTGGTGAATTGCCTGAGGATTTGTGCAAGCAATTCAAGGACCTTAGACTGGAGGTAGTATCTGAAGGATACCTGGCTACAATGGAAGTCCAACCGACGCTACAGGACAGGATCATAAAGGCTCAGGTGGGAGACAAGGAAATAGAGGAGATAAAGGAAAAGATGAAGGAGAATCGGGAAAAGGATATTCGCGAGGATGAGCATGGTACCTTGTGGTATGGAGATCATTTGTGTGTGCCCAGCGACCCACAGATAAGGGAGTTGATTCTGTAGGAGGCTCATAACTCGCCATACTCCATACATCCGGGCAACACCAAGATGTATATGGATTTGAAGAGCAGATTTTGGTGGAACAACATGAAGGGAGATATCGCCAAGCATATTGCCCTATGTGATGTGTGTAGCCGAGTGAATGCAGAACACCAGAAGCCAGCAGGATTGCTACAGCCATTGCCCGTGCCGGATTGGAAGTGGGATAGAGTGGGAATGGATTTTATCACAGGACTGCCTAGGACCAGGTCAGGATATGACTCCATTTGGGTAGTGGTCGACCATTTGACCAAGGTAGCCCACTTTATACCAGTGAAGACGACCTATACGAGTGCAAAGTTGGCTAAGATCTACATGGACAGGATTGTGTGCCTACACGGAGTTCCCAAGAGTATTGTATCAGATAGAGGCACCCAATTTACCTCGCACTTCTGGTGCCAGCTACACGAGTCACTTGGTACTAGATTGGAGTTTAGCACAGCGTTTCACCCGCAGACTGATGGACAGACCGAGAGGGTGAATCAGATTTTGGAGGACATGCTGAGAGCTTGCGCTTTGGCTCATGGTTCTAGTTGGGATGAGAATTTGCCTTATGCAGAGTTTTCCTACAACAACAACTATCAAACCAGCATTAAGACGTCACCGTTCGATGTGCTATATGGCAAACGGTGCCGAACACCATTGCTATGGGATGGAGTAGGAGAACGTCAGTTGTTTGGGCCTGATTTGATCAAGGACGCTGAGGAGAAGGTCGCCTTGATTAGGGACAGGCTGAAGGTAGCACAATCAAGGCAGAAGAGCTACGCTGACGCCAAGCGCAAGGAAGTGGTGTATGAGATAGGTGATAGAGCATACCTCAGAGTGTCGCCACTTCGTGGAATCAAGAGATTTGGAATTAAGGGTAAGCTGGCACCTCGATTTATTGGACAGTATCGGGTCTTAGCACGCAAAGGGGAAGTTGCTTATCAGTTGGAGTTGCCAGAAGCTCTGTCCGCTGTTCACAATGTGTTCCACGTATCCCAGCTGAAGAAGTGTCATCCAGAGATGGTGGATACACCATTAAGAGATACTGTACCACTAGAGGAGGTTTAGCTTGAGAATGATTTGACCTATGAGGAGAAACCGGTCAAGATTCTGGAGACAGTAGAGAGAATTACCCGTAACAAGACGATCAGGTTTTGCAAGGTACAGTGGAGCCACCACACCGAAGAGGAAGCCACTTGGGAGCGTGAGGATGACATCCGAGAGGACTACCCACACCTATTTGCTAGCCGCGCCGAATCTCGAGGACGAGATTCATCTTAAGGGGGTTAGTCTTGTCACATCCCAAATTTTAGATTTGGTCTTGCATATCATTCATGTCATTGCATCATGCTTTTCCATGCAAAACCGTCGAGTGAAAAGAATCGGCGAAACGGTATTTCCAAAACCCTATTCTATTTTGCTACGAGGCTCCTGCGGGAGGCTTTAGAGGATCTAGTGTTGCCACCCTTGTAGCCTAGTGGTTTCGCTCAAACCTTGGGCCTAGATTGTTCCCCTCGACTGTACGAAACCGTAGGAGCAAGAATCGCTCGATTCGAAGCCCGTACGGAGAAGTTGCGGCCGTTTCAGTGAATCGTCGGAAAACGGTCCGAATTTCCGGACCGATTTCCGAGTCCGAAACCAACTCCGCGCCGTTTCAGCCTAGGATTCCGCATGGGGCCCTCAAAAGGACCCCACCTGGCCTTGGGAACCGCACCCACCCCGCCGCCTCCCTGCCCACCCCGCGATCGCGCCGCCTCCACCTCGAGACGCGCGCCCGCGCCGCCGCCTGGGCCCCGCCTCGCCGCCGGCTCCGCCGACCCTCGCCGCCGCCGTCGCCCTGCCCCGCCGCCGGCCAGGTACTCGCCTCCGCGCCGCCCTCTCCTTTCCTCTCTCTCTCGCCGCCGCCGCCAAGCCGCCTCCACCCGCGCGCCCCGCACGCCAAGCCGCCGCCTGCAGCGCCCGCCGCCAGCTGCTGCTGCCGCCGCCGCCTCGCGGCGCGAGCCGCCGCCAGCGCGCCGCCTCCCCGCAGCCGCGCAGCGCCCGCCGTCGCTCGCCTGCCGCCGCCGCAGCGCGCCGCCACGCTGCTCGCTGCTGCTGCGTGCGCCGCCGCTGCATGCTGCTGCGCCTGCTGCCGCTGCAGCGCCTCGCTTCGCGCGCGCGCTGTCGCCCGCACGCACACGCACACTCGCATGCACGCGTGTCGAACGCCGCCGCCGTCGCGTGGCCGTTTTAATCCGTTGCGCTGATCCTCTTCATCCACGCAGGAAAAACCCCGACGCCGGAATCGATCGCCGCACCGTCCGGAACTCGTCGCCGTCCGTTTCGCCCGTTCGTTTCTGGTAAGACTGCAGCCACCGTCAGATCTCAGATCAGCGGTTCAGATCGTTCGTTGACCGGTCAGACTCAGGCGTTGACTAGTCAGACGCTCAGTCAGCGCCCAGTCAGCAGACGTTTTGACCAGTCAACAGACACAGTTGACTGGTTAATTTCGTTAATCGTTTTAGTTGACAGATTTCGGTAGAAAATTGTAAATTGCGTAGTAATTAAACCGCTTGGCCAAAAATTGCAAATAAAATATGTGTAGATTCAGTGAGTCGTGTAGAATCTCGCTGTACCTTTGGTTCAGGCTTTTGCAGCAAGGTTTAGTACAGTTTAATCAATTGAGTTAATGGCCTTTTCGGAGTAATAAATTCGTAGAAAAAGATCCGTAGCTCCAAAAATCACGTATGATATGTCCCTGGATTCAGTGGAACGAGGGGAATCTCATCGTGAATTAAAAGGATAGGCTTACAGTAAAAACTTCTGCAGAAACTGTCTACTGGCATTCTGCAGTGTTTTAATTATTCAGGGAGTTTTATAATTCCTTTTTGAGTAATTCCAATTGGTACTGTTTCTATTCAGCGATGCCTATGCGGTAGAATTTTCCCAAGATTTTACAAACAGTATACTACCGGTAGTGATTTATTTGAATTCTAGCTCTAGTTTGGAGCGTTACCTTTTGCCTAATAGTTTTCCTTGCGCTAAAACTATTTTCCATGCATGCAATCGGTAGTATTATTGATTAGGACTATGTGGTGCAGCTGTAGCACCAATTCTCTTGCCTTGCATACCTTCATGCATCATATTTGTTGTATATGCTTATGGATTGTTTGTTTATGATTGCAATTGTATCGTGTAGATTGTGACGAGTGCAACGCTTGCTCGTGTGTGGATTGTTCTTCCGACCGCTACAACCAAGGCAAGTAGATGCTACTTTGTTCATGATATCTTCCTACTATTTTCAATGCATTGTCGTGTATTTTGTAGATGCATGTGTAGGATGATACTATCGCTATGCTATGTCCTATTATGTGGTAGGGCTTTCCTTGTAGATGAACCACCGTTAGTAGATGTGCTTAGCCATGCTATGTTGAGCGAGGGCTGGGTTACATTATTGAGACTTGTTTCTAAAAGTATTGGTTCGTGAAAACTAAAACAACTTAATCAATGAATCTCCTGGGTGTGATGGTATTGATAATTTTTGGTGGTTTCATTGCGGAAAGGCACCCAGGTATCGAGAGAAATTGATTGGCTTCTTTATTGTGTAGCTTACGTGTACAACCATGTGCCAATAATGGAATGAGCGGTTGGTTGGACTTAGTAGGTTGTGGTAACTCGAACCCGCGTATCCAGAGATGTAGAATTTTGGTAGGTTGGACCGGTGCGCGTCGGAATTGAGGAGCTACTTTCCGAACAATCTCTTCTTGGTCTTCTCCCTATCATCACCCAAAATGAGAGTGATGGTACGAGCTGGGCTGGCCAAGTCACATGGGTAAAGTGTACAAACCTCTGCAGGGTGTATAATCTAATCGATTAGCCGTGTCCCCGGTTATGGACAACTGAGTTGCTTGATATTGATTCCATGACATGTTTCTCGCTCATTCCAATTTCATAATTGTTTTAATATTGTTGGGTTAACTTAATTGGGATCTTTTCAAAGAAAAATCAAAAACTGTTTATGAAAGTAGGACAAATGTATTTGCAAATGCAAGCCAGACACAGCTCCACTTGCCAAATATGCATGTAGATGTTAGTACTATTGTCTCCTTTACTAGCTCTACTTGCCATACATTCCATGTATTGACCCTTCGGGGCTGCTACGTTTCATGTTGCAGGTTATTCCGATTCTGAGTAATCGATATAGGCCACGGTACTCCACTCGGCACTTGTTCACTTGTGGGCAATTTGAAGAATGGAGGAATTACTTTATTTATGTTGCTACCTGAATAATTTGAGCTAGCTTCGTGCTAAGCTTTTATTGTAATAATGGTACTCTGGATCATCGTTATTCATGATACACGGATATTTTTGCTATGTTATTCATCTTATTCTATTGTGCGCCAATGAACCGATCCAGGGATTGGCATGTCACATAGAAGCCACGGTCTTTTCAGAACCGGGGTGTTACATCTTGTTACCAGTCCCAAACTGCTAGGACATACAAGACAAATCCTCTTATGATCAGAATGGTCCAAAAGACAACTCTCATGCAACATTCAGACTTAGGAGCATTATGGTATCAATCCAGTAACCAACACCACACCACCATATGGGCTTTGCAAGCTGCTGACCTAAAGAACCAACGTGGCTATTGAGTTTGGGCATATCAATAGCTGTTCGGACAAAATATTTTATCAAATTTATGATATAAAAATGATAAAAAAATATAATAGCAGTATAAGAAAATTATTTGAGGTGGGTTAGAGGGAGGCAATGGCCCCCTCAAACCCAACTAAAGATGCCACTATGTAGCTTGCCTAAATCCATTTCCAAGAAAAAATGTAGCTTGCCCAAATAGGAGAAGAGCACAACAAGAAAACAAAGAAATGCCCGTTGATTGTGACTTAGATGCCGAGCAACAAAACATGGTATAAACCCAAGGCAAATTATCATTACCACCATAACAATTATAGAAAATCCCCTTACTTAGAATCGACAACAACTGGAAATTCTCTTAGATAAGCCGACAACTACCAAAATCCCTCCGGTGCTGAACCAGCACCCAATAGGCACCGACACAAATCGAATGGCCTCCATAGTGAAATGTTTCCCAATCTATGGTCCTAAATGAATATCCAGATGAACACAACTTAATACTATATGAAGCTAGATTGAGTGCTACTACATTTCAATTTTGTGTGCAGAGTTACATTAATCTAGGATAGCCCAAAAATCAAGTTAAACTAAACCTTCAAAAGTATGTTGATGTCTCCATGTAATTACATACTTGTATGCCACAATGAATATTCTTTTTGTTGTGCACCAGAAATCTCCTGGGTTAAGGTGGGTAAAAGATCCTCCGAGCATCGCACACAAAATATAAATGAAAGAACAAGTAAACTTTGTTAAAAATTTCTAGAGGCAATTTAAGTTAAGTTTAGCACTCACAAAAACACCCTCCATCTATTATCTATCACTTTACTTTACTAGTACTCATCTATTATTTAAGTTAGGTTTAGCACTCACAAAAACACCCTCCATTTAGTATCTAACTTTCTTATAAAGGAAAACCCCACTAACTAGCAATTATGATAGTCTATCTTAACATGCAAGCTATCCACGTCATCCACTATTTTAGCCAATCAATTGTCCATGTCATCTCATTATCATTCATTTAAGGTATGTACATGCAAGTTATCCATGTCATCTACTTCTTGGCCACATAATTGTCCATGCCACCAATTCTTATTCATCGGATATACAATAATTTATGTCAATTAAATATAGCCTATCAATTATTTTGACCAATCTGGCATATTTTTTATAGTAGATAACTTCATATTTTATGCATTTTATCCATTTACCCAAAAAATATTAAAGATATTCCTGCTGCAACGTTCTTCACGCTCCAATTAGAGACTCGCTGGGAGTTAATAGGGGGAAGAGAAAAAACGCAAACCCCTTCATCTGGTGGGCCCAGGTTATAATGGTAGAGGAATTTAAATACTAATCTACTCGCTCTGTTCTAGATTAAGACATGACTTTGTCTGGACATGAATCTAGACGTGTTTTAAGGTTTACATATATCGCCAAGATAAAACTGCGTCGCTACGGAGGAAGTAAAAAGAAGAGCTAATTACATGCGCCGTCCTACAACTATCACGTTACGAGCAAACTAGTCCTACATCTATCAATGCGTGAGACCGTGGTCCTACAACTATCCATGCCGGTTGATGCTTGGTCCTAGCTAACGTGGAGGCGATTTGTGGACGGTAGGGGCCTGTAATAGACACGGTTTGTCGTTGCATCATTTGCAAACCCTCCTAGATCTATTTAATGATACAGAAAATACCTACTTTTTATATTCTTAAGCCCTAAATTTTATATACCTCCTAGATCTATTTAATGTTACAGAAATTGCCTCTTTTTATATTCTTAATCCCCAAAATTTATATACTTATGCGCGCGTTCAAACAAACACCTGGTATGCATTTGAGATTAACAATATTTGGTAATGTTACAGAAGTACTCCGCGCACTTCTGCGCCTCAGCCGCCACGAGCTATGGATTGAGTCGTCGCAGCTCCGCCATGTAGGTTTTGAGGCGCTCTGGAGCCTCGTGGTCCTCTCACACAAGGCGTGCCACGCGGCCGCGGCTGCACGGGGAGAACAACTCTGGTACCTCGTTGCCGAAGCCTAAGTCATTCGCCCAGTTGAGATCGCTGCAGGCACAACCGTGGAACCCGAGGTTCTTGACATCATTTGCCCTCGTTCTCCCGATAGGGACATGCAATACATGCATGTCGCCGAGTGCTAGCGCCACTGGAAGGAGCGCCACCCCTGCGAGCACCATGATGTGTCTCTGCCAGCAGGGTGCCACGTGAACCAGGTGTGGGTCCCTGTGCCACCGATGCTGACGTACGCGTCACTGCTCGACTGGGAGATCAAGCGTCACCTTCGCCAGCTGCCGGCGCACCCCCAACTACCCCGTGTACGAGCGCCACGATTTCTTGGTAAAATTCCTCGACTGGGAGCACGAGGCGCCTCTCGTCCTACATAGGTGACTTCCCGGTCAAGGGCGACGTTAACCCCCCCCCCCCCTCCCTCCCAACAACGCCTTCTCCGCCATCGACGACAAAGACAAAGGCTGGAGGGAGGAACTGGCAGGTGTCAAGGAGGAGGATCCCATGCCACCCGCCGTGGTCCTGCCACCGGGCTACGACGAAGAAGAATCCATCCGCGCCACCATGGAAGCATCCAAGGCGGAGGAGGATGCCAAGTGGTAGTGGGTAGTGTTGCAAGACGTCGTTGAGCTCTCTGCCCACCCGGTGGAGTATGGCAACCAACTGCCCCCGCCATCGCCGTTGTTGAAGGCATGGCCCGCCAGTTCAATCAGGCGCCGCCTTAGAAATGGGGCACGCCATGTGGGAATCGCCACACCGCGCCTCACCCGCGGCCATGGCGCCGTCACACCAGCCACCACCACCACCACCACCGGCATACCAGCAGCCGCCATCATCACCGGGCTACTATCTGTCGGGGCCATGATCAACGTCGATGTTCATTGACCTCTCCAACGAGCCCGATGACTAGGTGACGCGGCCGCCTTCGCCACCACCGCCGTGCCGGCCGCCAGATGCCCTAGATGTAGCTAGGGTTTATTTTAATTATGCTTTTTATTTTTTTAGGTATATAAACTAAGACTATTTATGTAATATATCTAAGTTTTTTTAATGTTTGTATTTTGAAAAAAATAGATCGACACGCTGGAGGCACTCGACCCAAACGAACAGAGGCCAAAATATCTGTTTTATGTTCGCGGACCGATCCAAATAGACTGATCTAGACACATTTTGTGTCCAAAATAATCCGGTGAAGACGCACTTAGAGGAGTAAATTTAACCGATTAGTGGGATCGACAGTACTGCATTGGTACTACAGGATTTAAGGTGATTCTAGGTCTTTTACATAATGGCCGCGCGCTCGCGAGGCTGGTTGACGGCGTGGTTGCATGCATGGTGGATCGACACGTCGGCTCTCGGCTGCATGCCCGGCCCCCGACAAGTCACCGAGCGGTGCCCTCGTGATGGACCGAACGATGGACGGCGGACGTTACGTGACAACTGGACCTCGCTCGCGCGCGGGTCCCCGGCCACGTCAACGTACGTGGAGCCGGCTGCACATAGCAGAGCGTCCTCAATCGTGACAGGTCAGCTCCCACGCGCACTCACTCATGCGCACATAACACGCGACACGGGCTGCGGCCAGGAGGTGGCGCTCCGCGTGGCACGGCGGCCATCGGCATCAGCCCCTCGGACCGGTCTCTCGCCTTTGGACGCCGGGCACGCGGCGCAGCTGATCCGCGGCGCAAGCAAGTAGGCAGGCAGCTTCTTGTTTCCCTCACGCAAACCCTGGCCGGATCCCCTGCACGCGCCCGTGAGGCCGTGCTGCGCGCCACGCCACGCCACGCCACGCCACAGCGTCAACGTCGTCGATCTGATGTATATTCCGACGCGCACTGCTGCTCGCGGTACGTGAACTGGGGAGATATATAGACGCGTCGAGCTAGCTGAGGATTCAATTCAAATTCAATCAATGGGAGACTACTTTGCTTTGCGTGTACACGTTGATCGGCTCGTTTTGCATTGATCGGTGTTAGCGATGGGCGATGAAGCGAGTCATCAGGCATGGACGGACGCGCTATATTTGGCAAGAATCATACGCTAGCATAATTTTCTCATTGACACCAACAGGGTACCAAACAGATACGAGCGATTAATATGATTATGCTCTCTAGTTTTTGTACGTGCTGATCGTATGCAGACAGGCAGAGAGCCATGGATTCGCACTTGGTATAATGGCACGCAGTATGTACGTGCGGGGCTGCGGGCACTGTACCTGGTGAGGGCATCGGCTAAGCAAAGCAACCGGACACTCAGCATACGTACGCACAGTGGCACGGTGCTGCGTATGCCTCGCGCAAGCATGCATGTACACGGTACACCCTGGTACATAGCTGGCCTGGCCGGGCGGCCAGACACTGCACCGGCCGGCCTTGCTCTCTCTGTCGATCGGCATCTGATCAAGTGCATGCACACACACGTAGTACAATACCTCCTGAAGTACTGAGGAGAGATGAAGGGACACCACCATATTCATATGACCGGACCTCTCGCCCTCGCCGCGTCCTTGTACGTAGGCAGCTATAGCTAGCTAGCTAGCAATGTGCACGCCTCATGGACCAGGAGAAAAGATGCATCATGCTACCTGCAGCGCGCACATGCATGAACATGAACACGTACAAACCCCTGGCTGGATGGATGGACGGCAGGCCGTGAGCAGTCGTCGTCGTCGTCGTCGTGACATGTACGTACGTACAATGTACATGCATGCACGGCAATAAAGAGACGCAAAGGTTCGGGGCTCGCGGAAAGAAAGAAAGAAAAGACCCTCGTCCTACGAGCGATGGGTCGATGGATTCCTACACGCTTTAATGCAGCCTTTCTGTCCCTTAAAAAGCTACCGAGCCAGCGGGCGACACAGGCTCTTCCATAGCTCCATTCCGCACTCGCATGTGCAGCACGCCGCCTCGCCATACTCCCTGCTTCGTCTTTAGCTAGCCACCTCTCGTGTCCGTGTCCATGTCGTCGTCGTCGTCCCGCGCTCCGGCGCCCAGCAGGGGCGGTGCATCGGCGCCGGGCGGTTGCACGGACCCGAACACGACGTTCGTGCAGGCCGACCCGGCCACGTTCCGCGCGTTAGTGCAGAGGCTGACGGGTGCGCCGGGGGCAGCTGCGGCGGCGCAGGTCGAGAGGCAGCACGCCGCGGGCGCTGTCTTCGCGGCAGTGCCGCTGCCGATGAGGCGGCCCAAGCTGCAGGAGAGGAGACGGGCGACGCCAGGCCGGCTGGACCTCTCCCTCGCGCGGCCGCAGCCGTTCTACTACCACCACCAACACCATCACCACCACCACCACCACGGCCTCATGCAGTACTCGCCGGTCTCCACCATGGACTACGCCCACGTCATGGCGGTATCCTCCTCTCCCGCCTCCTCGCCGTCACCGTCGCCGCCCTCGTCCTGCTCCTGCGGGGTGGTCATAAGCAAGGAGGAGGAGGAGAGGGAGGAGAAGGCCATCGCCTCCAAGGCTTTCTACCTGCACTCATCGCCGAGGAGCGCCGGAGGCGACGGCGCTGAGAGGCCCAAGCTGCTGCCGCTGT
The DNA here is from genome assembly GCA_916181665.1 of Avena sativa. Taxonomy (NCBI): domain Eukaryota; kingdom Viridiplantae; phylum Streptophyta; class Magnoliopsida; order Poales; family Poaceae; genus Avena; species Avena sativa. The sequence goes on along the minus strand of OV702280.1, from coordinate 395,427,321 downwards.
TCCCCGTCCACCACTCCCCACGGAGCTCGTCTTTCGCCTAGCCGTTTGTACCTCTGTAGCTAGCTAGTCAACTTCCATTAATCCCCCACGATATGCTACGTTTAATCCTCTGTAGTACGACTGTAGTAGTACCACCTAATCCGCATTAGATGATCCGTGACCTTGTTAGTACACTTCTTCATTAATTATGTGTAATTTGCCTGCTTGACTCTTTGTCTACATTTCCCTCTCTAGCTACTAATCCTCTCGTGCAGGTTACAATATTCCTTTGTGACACACAAAGTAAAGCATAAGAACTCGGGGTCGTCAAAGTTTGCTCATTGGAGAATTCTAGTACTAACATAAAATTGGCTGTCAAAGTTGCTATTTGGAGAAATATTTTGTGCATATATCTCATCCAACAAAGTAGCATAGGTCACGGAGTCAACTTATATAAAACGTAGTACGAGAAAGGTATCATGAACCGCCCGCGAAGTTCCCGCGTAAGTTTCGAACATTATCTTCCGGGAAATGATCTCGCGATATCGTTCTTTGGACACAAAAGTTGGATAGGAATCGGATGCCGACGTCAATATGTTATTCCCTGCACTATCCCCTGTGGAGAGCAACGGCATCTGTATGTATCTTTGCAGTGACTAGCATGTGAGGGCCCACCAAAATATTGAGGAATATATTTTGTGTGTGTGCCTTCACGATCTCTAGCCGTCACGGGCACCATGCCATTCGTACTTCGGATAGCGAAACATGGATGTAGTTATGAATCAGATGCGTTGTGGGTCGACCAGGGCTTGTCTGGCAAAATATATTTTTGAATTGATTAAGACTTAGTAAGTTGCATTATATTTTTTCTATAATACGAGCCTTTGTACCCCTATTATGAAAACAGAAGGTTACCCTCTTGTCAACCTTTTTGTCTTTCTGGCCAACACTGTGAAATTTGTCCCCCCAGAGCAATCCTGTCCCCCCGCTGCTTATTTTGAGAGTAAATTATGTCGATGATGCTTTAGCTGAAGTTGCGCTCCATTTGAAGGCAGCGTCGTTTTTTTTTTGAACGGTGAAAGGGTCAAAGACTCTAGAAGCTGCGATAGAATCCACGTGGAAGGTACAAGAATGCAAAGAGGCCCCCAGCGGTAAGCACCCTAGCTAAACTAGAAATAACAGATAGGAGCCTCTTTATTACAGAAAACACCTCAGAAAAAGAAGATAGAATGCAATCAAGTCCACGGTCGACTCTGCCACCAAACTCCGGCGATCTCTAGCCGACGGCAAGATGAAAGTCTCTTGCTCGTGACGCTTTCTGAACCGGAGAAGAAGCAGTGCAGCCGGCCAAATTGCACTCTCCGGGGACGGACCACTTGTTGAGAGCGAATTGTCGAGCTCCGGCGCAAAGCTTGAGAGAGGAGCCTCCGATGGAGGTTGCAACCCTAGGCTGGCCTTCGGCCAGAACGGGCAGCGGTCCAGCAGCGAAGCCACCATAGAACCGCAGCAAGGAAGATCCAGTGGGCGCAGCTTCGACATGCTTCGACATCGTCTTCCGCATTGAGGAACCCTCCCTTCTATCCCTCGCCACCACGACATGCCAAGAGAAGGAGGGGGAGCTCGACGCCAAGCACACCGGCGAGGGAGCCACCAAGCTTTATGGTCGTGCCGCTGAGCCTGCACCATCCACCGGAAACTGCAACCACTATAGTGACACGGAGAGGGAGACTCAGTGACCTCCTGGCGCCGCTCGACATCGCCAGAGAGTAGCTCGAAGGCGCAGAGACCCACAACCGGGCCGTCTCCCCCCGCCGCCACGGCCGGCCAGAGAGGGCCCCATATCTGGGCGGAACCGCTCATCTCCCGTATCTAGAGCAGCATTATTAAGGAGTGTGGTGTTCGTCGCCGTCTTCAACCCTCCACCACGGACGGGGAGAAAAGCGACAAGAAACCCTAAGAAGCTAAGGATCTGGCTGCACAGAGCCTTAGCGCCGCCTCCAACTACGGGTATCCTGCCCAAGACCGGCACATGGCCAAGCCACCTACAGCTATAGCTATACAACAGCCAGCCACACCCACCCCATCCTCTCCAGCCAAAGCCGAAGAAGAAGGGGAGGGGGCCGGCGGTGCTAGAGCGACTTTCAAGGAAGAAAGGGGAAGGGGTGGAGGGAAGGGAGAGAGAACTTTTTTTTGCAGGGGAGGGAAAAAGCTCGCAACGTCGTTTTGATGCTTCCAAGTCCGCCGAACGAGTAACGCGATACAATGTTGGATATGTGAAAAGAGCAACTTGCACTATTTTTTAAAAAGTGTAAATGGAATGAATGATGGAATTTTTATTTTCTGAATCAACCGAAACTAAAGAAAAACTCGGCCGATTGAGACCTAAATGGACCCATTGTGTGTTTGCATTGTTCCGCATGATTAATTGATTATACCTAAACGGTGTCACAATTTCGTGTGTCTTTTTGCGTTTCACACATATGACTATACGAGTGCAATAAGAAAATAAAACATTTAAGTATTTTGAGCGAATATTTTTTGTGACTTCTTAGTTCATAGAGACAAAAGAACTGTAAACAAATACACAACCTCTAATTTTTTTTTTACGCTCATCGCTATGGGGTGTGCGTGCGGCTTTCACACCAAAGCTACGAGAGAGAGAAAAAAGAGAGTGGGCACTTGAATTGTCCCGTGGGGATTTTTTTTTTTTAACAACTGTCATCCACCGTAAACTTCAAAATCGGACGGCCTGTGATGTGTTTGCTCCATGGGACTGAGATCGTGGCGTTCACTCCCAATAATGAGTAATGCTACATCTACGGGCGTTTCCTACAAAAATTTCTTACGGACAACCACCTCGTGAGACACCAGATCAACACGTTCTTCACAATTCAAGGAAAGAAAAAAAATTACACCCAAACGCCAGCCAGCACGTGAGCGCGTAAGGTTATTCCGTAGGATTGTTTCCGTAGATGTAGGATTATCGCCCAATAATCTAGGAAGTTCTTATCTAAAGAAGATCTTTAGTGCCTGGTTCTACCGCACGAAGATGGTGCATGCAACTACGTCCGTAGCCATCCCCAAAGTCTAGGTAAACAACAATAGAAGAGATACGCGGCCGACCCGAGCCCACCGTCCACGCGTGCGTGCGTGCGCCCCATGTACTGTGGCAAGGTATATACTCCAGCCCCAGCACAGCATCCCGAAGCAACCTGCAATAACTACCGGTTTTCTCGTCGCAACCCAACCCAACCCAACCCCTGATCTCTCTCTCTCTCTGCATCAACCAGAACAGAGCATCCTCGTCGCTTTCCTTCCAGTACTCCGGCTAGCATCTCAGCAGCTCCCAACCGGATTCCCGTGACTAGCCAGGTTCAGGCTTGGCGCAGCGTTGCAGCACGGTTAATTAAGAGCAGAGTTCACGCTGCCACGCCGGCCGTGCCGGCCTCTGATCCTCTGGTCTGGTCCGAGACTGATCAGGCGTCGCTGGCTGGCTCCGAATAAATGGACTTGTCATAAATAAAAAGGCAAAATCGTGCAGCAGCAGCAGCAATAGATGGACGTAAGCGTAGCAGTGCGCACGCACAGCGGGAGGGTCAGCGACCGGCCAGCCGGGTTCAGAGGCGAGCGTACGAGGGGCACGGGACGGCCATGAATGCGTCGCCCATGCGTGCACGGGTGGTGGCATGGCACGGCAGGAGCAGGACACGGGGCCCGGGCCCTGGCTACTGGCGAATCCATGGAGGAGTTGACCTCGTGGGGTAGGATCTAGCTGCTGCAGGACCCTGCGTGCAACGGCTTAATAACTGCAAGTGCGGACTAAAGCTGATGTCGATCTCTCTGCATGCTCTGGTCTGGTAAGTATGGTGCTCTGCTCACCCGCTGCTCGATCTGCGACGGCTGCTTAACTGTAAAACTCAGGGACAAGACGTGTCCGATCCGTCGCCGGGCCGGGAAGGGGAAGGCATCCCAATGAACAACCATTTTTCAGTCCGCACGACTCATTTTTTTAAGCAACCGGCAGGAGCTCTGCCTTTTCATAAAAGATAGTGGAAATACCGCAATCCAAACTTATAGAGTGCCATGTTTTAATTAAGGTGTAAACATGTCAAAAGCACCAAACATTTTTAAATACAAAACATAGCCTAATCAGGCTCGGGCGGAATGGCAGGCCCGAAGGTCGTGAAGGCGCGAGCACGTTGCCGGATGTCCTTGGCAATGTTAGCCACTTCAGTATAAGTTAGCCACTGATTAGTGAAGATCCGTCTGTTTCTCTCTTTTCACGCGTTCTATATCACATAGAGAAGATGGGCACTGATTCTTTGTTTCTCTTTAGGGCCTGCCATCATTTAGGACATCAAACCGTCTGATTCCGTCCGTTGGGTCGACACCCGGACTGTAAGAGCAAGTTTAGCAGATCCCGTAAATCCATGGCCTGTAAACGCGTTTACGAGGCGTGAAAAATCTATTTTGTGGGTTCCACGAGGGTCGGCGCGGAGCAGAGGCTTTACGGGCTGAGTTTACGGGATCTGTTCCGCGCCGGTCCGTATGGAACCGCGAAACAGGTTTTATGCATTTTTTATATTTTCTTATTAAAATGAACAAGATAAATATATAGTGGAGTTATTTCCTAGGAAGAGGAGCGCCTCTTTCCGAGTAATCCCCTCCTAGCGGGGAGGTCTTACTCTTCCTTGCATGTGTCCTGGAGTGTTGTGCTGAGCTTTGCTTCTGCAATGCCACCTCCAGCGCCGAGAACGATCGGGATCAGACCACATTTAGGTGTCCTCGTGGAGTCCCTGATTCCACGGAGACGACACGAACCCCTAGAATCCACTGTCCCCGACTGCAAATTCGCGCTTGCACCTCCTCCAGTGCCAACATCAGGTTTCGCTGCTGTCATGGTCAGAGAGAGAGAGAGAGAGAGAACTGGCCAAATGAGGGGCTAACGGGGCTAGGTTAATCAAGTCGTCTCTTCGTCGCCGTGTTAGCCTGCAGGTGGGACCCGTGTCAGAACCATTGTTAGGACAGCTTACCGAGCCGATTAATGGTATTTGCAACACGCTGCTCTAGACCGGTGGCGATGTGCAAAAAATCTGAATGATGGTGGTCTTTTGAAGTAGTTGCCCGAATATGGTGTGTTTATTTTTGCAATTATTATCTCTCAAATTAAAGAACCAAGCAGGAACGAGGTGATCCACTAGAATGTTTGGATGGAGTAAATACATGAAAGCTCCGTTTGGTAGATCAATATTTTGTAAACTGAAGTTTTCCGAAACCAAATTATTCCAACGACCGGCAAACGAATACCAAAGTTTTTTTCCTTTTTAAGTTTTAGAAAAAAAAAGGGTATGACCTATTTATCAAATACTTCAAAAATATCATAATTTTATAGAATACTTCAGTTTTAATACCACTTATTTATTGGATCCAAACACATTAAAGTATTCAATACTCCAGTATTTTCAAAAACCAAAGTATTCTTTGAATACTTCAAAAATACTTTGATGTCAAAAAGGGCCGAAGTGTTTTGCAGGAAAAATACTGGGGTTTGAAAGTTAGCGGTGTTTGAGGCTGGTAGCGTCACAGCGATGAGGCAGACAACAGGTGGATCCGTGAAGTTTGCCATAAAATGGGACTGACATAGCTCGTGAAAATAGCAACAATGTATAAGATCAAAATTTCCATAAGTTAGGACATGTCTGTTACGAGTATGCACACCATGCAAGAGAAAGGAGATATAGAAATAAAAGGCTTAGTTCTCATGAGCAATCCACAAGATTGAGGTAGACCTTCAGGCTATGATGTGCTTTAGAATTTTTTACAATAATGTATAAGGTGAACTATAAGGATTGAAACATAGGCCTTATGGTGAGCCTTTTGCATATAGTGTGCATCCCAGCAACTATTTGGAAGCTTCTTCATGATCCAACAATGTAACTATAAGTCTATAATGCCCACAATGACCGGGAAACACAGAAAACGTCCAATAGAAACAAGATTATCCATTTCGCCAAGTCACTAAAAGGACATGCTTTTCCTATAAAAAAAAACTAAAAGAACATGCACAGAAAACTCTCCAGCATTCTCCCAAAGCAAACCAGGTTCTTTTCTTCATTATGCAGCCACAGTACTACATATTCAGTTCACCAACAAAACAGAGGTCCAAAATCGCTAAAAAAAATTAAATAATACATTTTTTTATTCAATTTCACAAATAATACACGAAATCCAAAAATTGCAAATCTAACGGACCGTCGTTCGTTGAAAAGACGAAGGTGGTAGTTCGTCTTTTGAAAAAAAAGAAGGGGGTGGTTCGTCTGTTTAAAAGACGAATGTACGTGTGAATGAACCTGTCCCAGTCACCACGTTCATCTTTTGAACGGACGAACCACCCCCTTCGTCTTTTCAAAAGACGAACCACCACCTTCGTCTTTGAACGGACGACGGTCCGTTAGATTTATAATTTTTGAATTTCGTGTATTATTTCTAAATTGAATAAAAAAATATATTATTTAAAAAAAATTAGCTCCAAAATCCGCCAGCATGCAATACAAAGCAAACCCACTTGAGGCATATCAATGCCTAGAGCAAATGATTCTAAGAAAACATCGCTGGAAGCCGAAAGGTAACTGCTCTATGTGCATCTCCCTGCCGGTATTTATTATCTCTCACGAGCATTCGAGGGCCTCGGTGCCCTAGCTTTTTCAACTAATCATGATAGGTACACCTCAATACTCCCTCTGTTTCAAATTACTCCGCGCGCACGCTTACCTAGGTGGCCTAGTATTCTCTCATTTTTCATCAAAAAATTCTTAAAATTTTTGGTATACGTAGTACATATTTCATACTATCTATTTCAAAAATTCGAGGATTTTTTTGAATGAAAAATGAGGGGGTACTAATTCACCTACGTAAGCGCGCCGGCGGAGTAATTTGAAACAGAGGGAGTACTTTCTTTAGACCACCTTTCGACTGGCAGTAATCTGTAAATCCCAAGCCAGTACCCTCTGCTATGCTTCACACCGACGACTTCATCATAGGCCATCGTTGAATAGAGATAAACATTAAGCCACCTAAGAACAACGTATAACTTTTTTAGTTAACACGAAAAGAACTTGTGATTACATAGGAAGGCTTTTAAGACATCAGTACATGAGAAACAAAATATTCTGCTCTTTGGGAGATCAACCCGGCCTTTGTTGAACGTTGAATAGTTTTACTCCAAAATTCCAGATTGTTCATGATTATACCAGACTTCATTTTCGAATGGGGGGTTCCAGACATTACAACTTCGCTTAGGGCATGTACAAACGCATGGCCGCTTATTTGGGCGCTTAGGGGAAAAAAAACTAAACGATCGACCTGTTGTCTCCGTGCTAGCGCCTCTCTCTCCAACGCTAATCGTAGAATCCAGGCGCTTACGATTAAAGAAAACAGTCTGGATTATACATAAGCACCTGGCGGTAGAGTCTGTGTCACTTTCCTGGCATCAGATGGGATTTGGTTATAACTACCGGGATTTTATACCCTAGCGCCCAACAAAGCAAGCGTCACGTTCTACGTGCCCTTAAGGGGATTTGCACCTTTCCTTGTTGTAAGGCACAAGGAGTGAAACCCCATTAGTCCCTATACATATACTGCCAAATTCAGTAGCTAAATCAGTTATATACCTGGTATTAATAGTGACCAATCTAAATCAGATAACTGGGACTTGGCAAAATTATATTAATCACATAATTTCCACTAAAAAAACAGCCACTCATAATGATTAGGTGAATAAACCTAGTTTATGCCCAGAAACAACAGTTTATGCTCTATGAGCTTCTTTTGATTGTAGGGTTTCAATAAGAATTTGGGTCGATTTGGCAATTATTCACAAAAGGTTCTATGTGCCTCTTGGGTTTTTCATATTCTTACATTTTCTAATTCTGAGATCTAAAGAGGCCTTACATGGTGTTCCAAGTGCATGTCTACCTAACAGTAAGCTAAGTTGCTATCTCCCACCCACAGCTCTTCAATCCTGGCTACATGGTATATAGTCAGTTACCTCAAGAATTAGAAAAACCTCAAGAATTAGAACGAAAACTTGGCGCTTCTTTGGCTCACAGGTCCATGCCCCTTCTTTCTATTTCAGATGGAATTGATTAACTTTCTTTACTACTTTTTCCGTCCCGAAATAAGTGACTTGGGTTGGTCTAGATTCACATGTATCTACATACTACAATGCGTCTAGATACATATGAATCTAAACAAATCCAAGCCACTTATTTTAGGCCGGAGGTTTTTTTTATAAAGATCAGAGCTGGTGGCAGTCCGTTCACCCTCACTGTCATCATCGGGGTTACCTCTTAAGTTACTAGGAAATCACCACACTTATCATCGATTCTGTGAAGGGCGTACGGTTGATTGAACTGATGTACTATTTGAGAATGTAATATTTCCATAAAGTTTGGGGCTATGATGGCACAAGTGTTTGAACAATTGGTGGAACATAACAAAAAACAACTTCGCACAAGCATTTAGCTAGTGTTTATTAAATAGGGAGAAAGTATTCCAACTGTGCGGCCATTGGATTTTATAAACTAAAAATCATTGATTAAGTGGCATCAAAAAATAAAAATATAGCAGATAATCGAAGTCTTGTGCTAAAATACTGACCAGATTTGTTCCACAAGAAAGCGGTAGAGGCCCTATAACACCCCCCCACCCCGCAAAAAAAGATGAAGGTTAATTAGTGAAACATCAAGTGTAGAACCTTAATAAGATAGTACATGAAGTATGTAGAGCCATTATGTAGCTGGAAAAACACCATACCTGAAAACCACTGTTATCCTTGAAAGATAAAACAAGTAACAAAACTGCAGAATAATACATGTCATATCAGCATAGGTGCAAAACTCACCATGGAAACTAATAAACAAGCACATAGGAAGGTAAAACCATGCATTTTGACCCTCCACGTGCTAATCTATCACAGGGGGGATTCTCTGCAGTACACTTCCAGTTTCCAAATTCTTTAGAAAACTCACCTAGCTGTATTCGTGCACATATGTTAAATGCCCTGCCACTCCTTTGCAACTTCCCTGCTAAGATACTTAACTTGTAGAATATATATCCAAGAACAATATCCATGAAAAGGCCAGGTGACGATTTGCATAGTTGGCAAAAACCAGCGACGACTAACAAAGCACCTGAATTCATGGAAGAAAACATGTTGAGTGAGTCATCATCTTTATATCACTGCATTCAGCTAGCACACCACACTGGTATTGCAAGCAGAGTACACGACCCAACTGACACGGCCTAACAGTGTCTACTACTATTCCCCTATTCATCAGGAAAGTAAAACAGAGAAGTGTAAAAACAACGGTATCAACAGGATTGGAAACTGAAGACTGAGCCAAATAAAGTGGCTGCATATTGTATGGATTCTCTTACCGGAGAGGGTGCCGGCGTGGAAGCTACGGCAGCGGAACAAGTTGCCGGCGGCCATGATCTCACGCAGCGTGAGCACGATCGATTGGAGGGGGCCGGCGACGAGGGTGTGCCATATGGCATCCAACTCTTTCCCTCCTTGCCCAACTGGGTACAAATCCTCAAGGGGGAAGAACTCGCCGTCTTCTTCGAGCAGCTCCTCCGCCCACCATGGCAAAGGCGGCAAGGGTTCCGAATCCGAGTCCAGGGTGTGGGCGTAGTTCCAGGCAGTAGGGGGAGCGCAGGAGAGCTTCAAGCCGTTGTAACGATTGTTGCTTACCGGTAACGGTAGGCCAGCACTGAGTGTATCGGCGCGCCTCCTTAAGTTCCCGAGGGTTGCCGCGGCGGCAGGGAAGCACCGGAGAGACGACGCCATGGTGGCTGAATTTAGTGCCATTGCTAGGGTTTTGGAGTTTTTTTTCTTTAGCGTGAATCGATCGAAACCCGGAGAAACAAACCCCGATCGTGCGAGAATGGATGTAAATATAACCTGAATGGCAAACGAATTCACAAAATAAACTTTCGGAGAAACTGTTTTACTAGGTTAACCCTTTCCTGTAAGGACTTACGGCTGGGCCCTATGTTATACAGCCTAGCGCCTTTGTCCTGGGCTCTATGCCCCTGCTAGTGTTGTAGCCGCGTGGCCAGGTAGGCCCCACTTTGGGTTAAGTAGCACCTTACGCCTAGGCGCTATAGTGGGGAGCATAGCCCCTTGCTCCTACGCGCTATGCTCCGAGTAGTGTTAAGCCGTCCTAGATGTTAGGCCAACTCCAACAGGCCCCCGCATTTCGAACATCAAATCGGTTCAATTCGTTCTGTTTGCAGGGGTGACAGACAGGCTGTCCGGGATGAGCCTGTTTGTGGTGACCTATGCCCCCAACGGGCCTCCCCATTTGTGGGCCCTCCTTGTCCGCGGAGTGCCATCAAGCTCCAAGCTGATGGTCAATCAACGCTAATGGCGGTCAGTGACACGGACGCCGCAGGTGGGCGCAGCGTCGACGGCGCCATGAGTATCCTCCCGGTGAGGTGGTAGGGGGTTTGGGAGGTGGGCAAAGAGGAGAGGGGGAGAAACGTGCGGACCCAGGGTTTTAGGAAATGGGGTAAAATGTATTGTGAATTTGGATTCCATTGACATGGACGCGCGGTCCGACGAGACCGTGCAGCACTGTCAGGCTCGGGCGCGACCATAGACGCATTTGGTTCGGCACAGATCGGACGGTGTGGTGAGTCCAACAGTGAATATGAAATGAAACCTGAATTTAATTGACACAGGTATGAAACGTTATGCAAGCAAAACAACTTTTTCTACAAACACATTGACAGGGTAGTGGGTTTCTGCAATTCTGTCCACAATAAGAGATTTGACCTCAACGCTTGGTTACTTAGAAAGGAACCGAGCGATGAACACTGACATCAGCCACACTATCTAACTGAATCATACACAGCAACAGCTTCACCGTAATGGGAACCATTGACAGGTCAAAAGACCAAAAGCATATTCTGGGGCACCATTGGATTGTGGACCAAATGAATATTTTTCTACTATATGCTAGTATATGATTCTGTCATGTACAGCATACATAAGAAGGGGAAATAAAACATTTTATTCAGCACCACTGCTACCCCATGTTACAAAAAATTATTAGAAAAGGAGATTACAGAAAACTTTGTACAGTTTTGACTAGATGCTCGCTCCTCTGGATAGGACAAAAATCTGCTACCAAGCGCCTAAGAGCAAAGTAAGCAATACTATCTCCCAACATATTGCACGTCTCAGGAAATGCAGCATCCCTCAGCTGACCGAAGTGCAGATTGACTGCTGAGAGTAGAGGCCATTTATGGGATTCACGAAGTGTTGCTTGCTTCTTCTGCGTTTCGAAACTACTGTAAAGCCCTCTGTATCCTTGTCGCTTTTTGGCACCTCGGCGGCCTTCGGTTGTTTATCGAACTCCTTGCAACCACCTGAGGTAGACTTAGTCACGTTGCTGCTCTGTTCAATACTGGCTTCATCCAGTACACTTGGCTTTCTATCCGGTTGAGCTCGGGTCGAACCTAGACTGTCATGCACTGACTTGACAATGAAACTGAGAAGAATCTGCCTTGCTAGCTCTGCTTTGTATGAATCTCTCATCGTGTCTCTCCCTCTGTTTTCTTTCCCTTTACCTGAAGTTGTCTTCTCCAATTGTCCTGCTTTCTCTGTGGCATGAATATCGACCTTCACTTCCTCTGAAGTCTGTGGTGCCAACTGCTGCTCTGCTGAATCAGTGACATGTTCCCCGTTAGCCGAATCAGTTTGTTGCGCAGTTTTTCCAGGCACAAACTCGGCAGCATGGGGATTCATGGCTGGAGGGGAGGTGCTACCCCTCAGAATAGTGCTCTGGCTCTGTGTATAGCCCTGCTTCCTTTGGAAAGAATGCCCAGTACGATAGTACAAGGTGGATCGAGGACCACGAGGTACTCTAGTATCAACAGCATGAGGAAGAATCTCCATTGCTTGACTTGGGATTGGCTGAAGAACAACACTAGCATCATAGATTGCCACTGTGCTGTAAGGATGGGACACTGATAAGAGTGATCCAGGATTGAATGGAGGTGCTGAAGCTGAAAGTTTGCTTCCACTTGTTTTCTTGTGTGGAGATGTGCTTCCGTCACTATTGCTGTCAGAAGCTTTCTCTGAATGACTGCCTCCCTCTGGCTGACTTGAGACAATCTCTTTGCTGCCCTCATCACTTGACTTCTCAACTTCATCTGTAAGCTTCCTATCTTCTTCCTCAGATGAGGGTGTTACATCAGTATCTTGTTCATTATCCTTCTCCTTTGCTTCCTTCTGTTCCAAAATTGGTTTCCATACGGTGCCAGGCGGTGACGCTGCCACATCTTTGTATGATACCAACTTGGAAGCTATGCTGGTTGGCCTGTTAATTCCTGCAGGTTTTATGCTCCTTTCTGGCTTTGACATAGCATTACTAGACTTGTCTTCAGTAATGGAAGGATCCCCATTCAACTTGTCACTTTTCAAGAAGTTGCCAAATGACAGTTGGCTAGGGGAGTATATAGCTTCCTCTTTGTGCTCTTTTGTTTGTTGCTGTACACCAGTCCTGGTGGCAGAAGCAGTGCGGCCATCTTCTACGTGATCAACCACTAATTTAGTGAGAGCTGGCCTTCTGCGGATGCTTTTCTTCCGCACATTTGCAGACCTCCCTCTCAAAGTAGCTGCTTGCCAACCCTCATCAGAATACTCTTCAGGTGACAAAGCATCTACCTGTTTCAGCTCATCATGGACAGCATAAATTGCTTCTGTTACTGCTGCTACTACAGGAGCCTGCACTTCCAGTTTTGCTTCTTGGATATCATTTTTGTCTGCTTCAAGAAGAAATCCTGAGTCATGCTGGAAGTTCTCCTTTTCGTCAACTGATTCACCCTGTTGGGCTCTGGTATTATTCTGCATTTAATATAACATGTGATGAAAAAGGTTAAGAGGAAATATGAGCAAAATGGAAGTCTCACATAGTGCTTTAGGCAGCGGTTATAGAACCCTTAAGCAACAGGTTACACAAGGAACAGAAAAGTGACCGTAATTCATGAATCATACAGCATGATAAAGGATTAAATGCTTGTACATATAGAGAAGTTCTATTTAAGAACAAAATGGATTTATTGTTGGTTCATAAGTTAATAGGTGGACCTGGATTATTGCTAGGTAGATAACTGACACTAAACAATCAGGTACCTTAGTCAAATATTGTCAGTATATGTCTAGAAGATCTTTTTAACCAAATATAATGGGTATATCTCTAAAAGAGATACTATAATCACCTTTGCACGCCTGCACTTCCTTTGCATATCCCTCTCTTTTCTTTCCTGGTCCGGGCTTATGTAGTCAAGTAGATCTGATACACTGGAAGGATAAATGTTTCAATCGGGATTGAAACAGTTTAAAATTGATAATACACAATTTATTCATACCTAAGATGTCCTTTACTTGCAATAGAAGAATCAGGTTTTGGAATGCCTCTCCGAGCAGCCTCTTGTTGTTCTAATGCTTTTGAATCAAAATACTCCAGCCAAGCAGCAGCATCCTGCAGCAAGAAAGTAACATTAAATAATCTAAGAGAACATTGAAATCTTTGGCCTTCTGTTTCTATATTCACGGAAAGTTAACCTGAGTTCGAAGGTCATCTTCTCCTAGCTTGTCCTGAAGTATCTGTAAGGTGGTTTGTTCATGTTGCACGCTTAGGGAGTATGCATCCATCATGGAGAGGGCTATGGCTATGGCATGGTAGCTTGCAGCAGTCTGATTGGCAAAAAAAAAGTGATGCTAATTTAGTAACTGGATCGTGTGCATATTGTACACAAAGGAATTCAAATGTACATGCATATAAAACAAATTGACGTGTGTTTGTCCTAGATATAAAGGGGCACTCCATATGAACAGGTGCCTGCACAATTTGCTAGACAGAATATAGCATACATGACAGCACAGAGCTACAGTATATAAACCTTTTCTGAACCTAAGAACAGCATGGTTATATTGGATTATCTAAAAAATATGTCATCTCAAAACTTAGAACACACTGAAGAGTTTTACCGAGAACGTGAAAAATATCCTGAAATTCTAGAAGCTACATCAAAAGATGGATTTTGCATGTATTGTTTGAGCGTAACCCGACACGTCTAATATACCACAGGTGTCTATGCACATTTTGCTGTAAGATAAGTAAGACAAGCATTTTACTACAGTAATGCCATTCTAAGGAAATAATGGTTCAACAGAGCCTCTAAAATGTATGTGATCAGCTATATGAAGAAATCGATCTGATAATGATTATAAGTGGTGTATTATATCATCATTGTAATAAGACAAGCATTCCAGTACTAACATGCCATTCTTAACAAATAGTAGTGCAGGAGAGAGCTCAAATATTGTGTTGTAGACAGATATAAATAACTGATATCTGCAAAATATCTTAACCTGGAGTACATCAACCAATTCCAATAAAAAGTTTCTTAATATAAATTGCCTTGAGGTGGACTATGAAAACATGGTAAGAAAAAAAAACTAAAGATCCATTTACCTGTATGTGATCAGCTCCAAGCAATCTTTTATTGCACTTTAGCGCTTCATGCAAATACCTTAGAGCAACATGAACATTTCCCATACCTTCTTCCATCATAGCCACATTTATGTATGTGGCAGCTGAATTTGGATGAGAAAGCCCACAGGAGAATTGAAGTAGATAAAGTGCACGGTTGACATACCTTCAAGACGAAATATGCTCTTAGAGTCCACAAAAATGACAAGAAGTGGATGATGTGTGACAAATGATTGTTCCAACAAAAAAGTGACCATGGCCATTTTTCATGTGTATAAACACACTTTCAGTCACAGGCTAGTACAGCAGAACAAATGCTACAATGCCCACTTTAGCAACAAATATGTTTGATCATATTATGGCAAGAAATATATCAGCACAATGAGATTGTGGATCACACTAGACTGCCTAAGAGCGAAAGTCATGATTGATAGATTTCACGTTTTCACAAGGAAACATCTATGACAACACTTACTTCAGAGCCATCTCAATGTGTTGGAGACGGTAGTAGAAAACAGATAAATCCCCGTAGCTCTTCATTGTTTCCGGATGGTCAAGACCAAGCTCCCTTTCATTGATATCAAGTGCCTTTTGCTGATATATTGTTGCCTACAAGGAACAAAATACAGAGTAAGGATGTGCAACTTTCAATATCTTCACACGGTGCTATTCGACATGTCTCTCCTTGCAGGAGCTTCTATAATGACATACTATGCAGCTCACTGCAATATTAATACTAGGGCTGTTTTTGAGAAAAACAGATTTATGAAAACTACTAAACTAGAGCATCCAACAAGCAGAGTACAGCCAACCTAGTTCAATTCGTTTACATACCTGATTAAAATCTCCAGTATGGTAAAGAACCACAGCAAGAAGACTGTAGGCATTAGCAGTTAGCCGGTGGTATGGACCACAAACTGCTATAACTTTGGACAGTGCCTTCATAAGAAAAGAGAGTACATTAGACATAAAGGTGGCATACGAATAACTTCACTATTCAAAATGCAAGAAATATAGCACAGCAGTTAAATGATTACAGAAAAGACACAAAAAAGGTTGACCACTACATACTTTTGCGCCATAGTTAACAGCATCATCAAGCTTTCCTTTATCCAAAGCCATCTTTGATGATTCTAGTAAGTTTCTACTATCAATAGATGAGTAGACGACATGCTAAAAGAGAAGACAGTGCAAAGCAAAGTTAGTCAACAATTTATCTAATAGGTGGAGACATAGATACTTCAGCAACTTTCCGTATGCTACCTTGCATATAGGAACTAGGTTCACGATGTCAGATTTGTCAAATGGGTTTGGGCTATTCATATCATAATCTCTTGCAACCAACTCAAGGCCAACCTGATCAAAAAATACAATGTTAAGGTGTTTAGAAAATGCATGCTGTGAATGTTTGTAGATCTCACTTTATAGTGTGTACCTTGCCGCAAAGGCCTCTCAAAATGATGGACTTCCGCAAGTGTTCAAATTCATCTTTCAATTTCCAACAGTATCTTTTAGATAGGAAGCTCTCTATCCATTTCAGCTTTAAGTTATGCTCATTATGGGCATCTGTATCAAGATTATTGTCTAATCTTGGAGATCCCAGTAAAATGTTTAAAGTCTCAGCTATAACTGCAGACATATTTTGCATGTCATCGACAGCTGCAATAACAGCTCGAATGACATGCTTAAATGATCGAATGACCATTTCATGTATGCATATTGACTGGATGTGTGGGAGCTTCTCTGCTAGCTCTACCTGATATTTGAACAAAAAAAACATCAGGACTCTGGCATTTTCATCAGACTATTAGAAGCAAAAGCAATTTAGTATAGTATTTACACTCACCACACGGCCTAATGAACACATATTAAGTCCCCTTGTGTGCATGAAATCAGTCATGGTTCTTCCATCTACTGGAGAAAGTTCAAGGGAAGCAAAATCAGCCACCTGCGCAAATTAGTCACAGAGAAAACTAATTATTCACTAAGAAAGTTTCAAAACAAGCAATGGTTTAAATATCCCTCTCAGAATGATGGATCTTAAATAAAGGTGCTCTGAATAGATAAGAGTAGACAACGCTTTACCAGCTTTGGGAGTGCAGTATCATCATAAAACTTATGGGCCATCTTTGTGAGCTCATCAAGGGTCTGGATCAAGAAAAAGTGAAGTTAGGTAATAACACGACAAAGTCCCACCAACATGTTGCTGAGTAAAATGATGTCCTTTGCTCATACATCATGGACACAACAAATACAAAGGCTTCAAGCAAATTAATAGCATATCATATGTAGAGCAAATTGGTTGCTCTGTCAATCCTGAGCAAATAGCATGGATAGGCTCAAGAGGGCATAAATTAAATTCTTTTCAGACAGAACATATCAATTGGTGGCACTTCGAAATTCTAAAATAAAACTGTGAACTTGTATAGTTAATTCACCTTCTGATGAAAGCCAGCTCCCAAACTCTCCAGGCGACAGAAAGCATCTTCTGGAATCAGCTTCCTTATTTCAGCCTCACTGGTTTCGTTAAGTGCTAAATTATCTGATTCTTCCATACCATTTGTCAGCGAGCAGTTGCTATCAGATTCTTCCTTCTCAGACTTAGCATCTTCAGCATTCTTTTTAATTTTCCTTAACTGTTCGAAGTGCTTGCCAAGACCTTTGACAGATGAATCTTTTTCAACTTTTTTTGCGCTCTTCTCACTATCCTCAGAAACTGAAGAATCCTTTTTCTGCAAGTGTTGCAGCCAGGAAGACCCAAGTTCCCATCTGATATGTCTAGGATTCTTGTTCGGCAAGTTCTCTAGCTTCATCAAGCTGGCTTTAAGTACTGTCCGTGCTAGTTTTCTCGCATAATTATCAACATGAGATTTAGAGGTAAGATGCTGGTTACTGGCAGCCACTTCTGGGTTCATAATTTTTGGCAGTGGTATTCTTAGACTGAAAAAAAAATACACACACAGAGAGAGAACAAGGTTAATATAACAACATCGAGAGTCAGATGTAAAAGAATTAGTACGTGCCAAACAGTATTTCCTCGAGTGATGAGCAAACATTTGAATAAGATATTGAAGTTACCAGCCTATGCTTAAGCAGGTATGTAAATGAAAATAGATATCAAACCTGTTAACATTCAAGGCATTTGAACCTCCATCGGGTTGATCATCTACATCGATGCTAAGCATTCCATCAAGATGATCAGAGATATCACTGGCTTGTTTGCTATCACTGATAATTTTTGTACGTCCCGAAACCCTCACTGTTGCCGTATATCCACAATGCTTAACAATCACCACACCTAGCGTGGAAGAGTCCTGCAAGGGAATTATGTTGAAAGAACTTAGCACTTAATATTAAGAGCACACCGTTAATTGCACAAATCATGAAGGAGGCAGAAAATCACCTTAACAACAACACTCTCATCAGAAGTTAAACCTTTCAGAAGATTCCTTTGTGATATATCCATAGAATCCGTCTGGTAGACGGCAGCTCCATCAACTTTATCCCCCAACTTCAAACTGGCATCAGCCTCATCCTTCTTTACAGTCATATGCATGTCCCCAACACGTTCCTCAAATACTAACGAACCATCAGAACCGGTCTGTGGACTAGTATCAACCAGTCGCCGTATTGTCGAAGCAGCTCTGAAAATCGCTGTATCTACAAATAGATTGTGTAAAAGGAAAGCCTTGCGGTCTCTGATCACCCTCTCTTCCTCTGTTTTACATGGCATTCTAGCCAGAATAGAAAATTCTTTAGCCCACCGTCTCCTGTCATATTTTCCATCTCGTCCGCAACCACCTCCATGGCCACCCCAGTTCTCATCCTCAACAGGTAATGCTGGGCTCTTTGTAGCAGCATCCACATATACAGGAGGAACAAGCCATGTGTTTGCACGGAAGCCGAACGGTAGATTCCCGAACTGAGGATGAAAGAAATGTATCACCATCAAAACTTCAATAGATTTAAGCAGTGACTCGATCTTCAGTATAACTAAGCAAAAGGAAAGTATTTACGACAATCACCTTGTTGTGATCCACAAAAGCTTTCATCAGTGCCTCGTATGCCTGTGCCAAAACACTTGTTAGATTATGGAAACTGAAGTGCATTCAGCAAAAAAAAAGGCGAAATTAGAAACAAAGAAAGCAAGGCAACGTTAAGTAAGGAAGCGTTTGCGCTCATACTAACATTGGCAAATCCGGTGCTGAGCTGCTGTAGAAGGTCAACCAAGGATCGGCTCACGGTGTGCGGCTTCCCCACCAGATAGAAACCCTTGACCGAAGCAACTATGTGCAGTAGCTTCCCGTTGCAAACCTTCACCTAGATCACATACCAAAATCATTTCCGTAAGGTGACTATGGACTATGGTTATAGTCTTGCAGACTCTCACGGTGGAGTTTCCAGTTGCAGGGTTGCAAATTAAAGGGTCAATGACAGGAGCTCTAGTGCATTCCTAGAGGGAGGGAGATAGATCACATACCTCGATTTCGAAGAAATCGCCTTCCTGGGTAGCGCCATTCCTCTCCTTCCTCCTAATAACTGCACACCCGAAGTACGCGTCAGTTAATCCCCCACACAGGCGCTCAAGCTCCGCGCGAGAGGGCACAGTTAAGCGAAATGCGTCTCCTTACAGTGGAGGGGCGGGGTGAGGTGGGCGAAGGAGAAGAAGTCGTAGAACTCGCCGAGCTTCGGCGGCGGCCCGATGGCCGCCATGTCGTGCGCCTCCGATATCGCGGGCGCATCGCCGGCGCCTTTGCCGCCATTGGCCGCGGGGGAAGAGGCTGTGGGGGGAGACGGAGGCGTCGCGGGGCGGGCGTGCTTGGCCGATGTTTTGTGCTTCTGCTTGGCAAACGCGGTGGTGCAGGCGACGATGTCCAGCAGGCGGCGGACGTGCGCCACCGCGGCCTCCTCCGTCGCGTACTCCTCTGCACAAAGGGAATGCCGTTGTTGGGCTCAGTTAGAATCAAGGCCTAGTAATCATCTTTGGGCTGGGCCATAGTGCTAGGCTTTTATTTCCAGCCCAACACTGCCGATCGGGTCCATTTATTTTAGAGAGAAAATGTTTTTTTTTCACTTGAAATACTCTCTCCGTCCCAAAATAGATGTCTCAGATTTATCAAATTTGAATGAATCTAGATTTTGTCAAAATTTAAATGAATCTAGACACTATTTAGAATATAGATTCATTCAAATTTTGACAAATCTAAGACATCTATTTTGGGATGAAGGGAGTATGAGGAATTTGCTAGTAACTGAGAAAATCTTTGTTACAACACTGAGAATATCTTAATTATGTACGGTATAATGTAACTGTATTAAGCATAGTACATACTTGTAAAGAGGGGGAAAAGTAGGATAAGATGTGTCAAGGTAAGGAAATGTCGGTAATTTCGACCCACACGCCCTGTAGAATCAACAAGCTAGTAATACGCATGTTTTTGACTAGGAAGATAATAATATCAATGTACCCCTAAGATAGCTGAGGTAGTAAACAGATGGAGTCATATTCAAACGAGGCAAGACTATTAAGGTGAGGAAGTACAAGCACTTCATGTCAACCCATGCATGCACATGCTCATTAGGGTCAGCAAGCTGCTAATACACATGTTTTGACTAGTAGGAAGATAATGTACTACTACATGTATAATAAAAATATCACTGTACACCTAATGTAGCTGACGTAGTAAAGCTATGGGGTCATTGCAAGCGACGGAGGAGGATTAAAATTAGCAGCCACTGGACCTAACAGTCCAACACGCGCGGACACACACACCGAATCCGCTGATTCCGAAGAGCCGCGCTTTGTCCGTACATACCAACCCCCGGAGTTCCCGACAAAGATTAGATACTTTTTGTGCAACAAAATATAGCAACAAGATACTACTTGATGGTAGTAGTTAGGAAAGACAAACTGTACGCAGGTTGAATTTTCTACCCCCGTAATGAGATTGTACTAGAGTCTGCTTAATTTAGATTTTATAATGAAGAAGGTGCGAGAGATGGTATTGGCATCGGCCAAGTGGAAATATGCCCTCTCAGTGCGTCCAAATGCCAGTTTAGCACTTGACGACAATGGAGCAGAAGATGGAGCTTGCCGATGTTAAACGAGACGTATCCGACGACCAATCACCTCGCCTGGCCGTACGAGTCCAACGTCAAGTACTATGCTATGCTATGCGTGGTCAGAGTCAGAACCCCCCTCCTCTTATACTCTTATGAAAAGGAAAGGTGAGAAATAAAAATGTGGAGCCAACCATCAAGTCCTCTGCTCTCGTAGGTGATCGAGCTATCGGGCGCGGAGAGCGACGTTGGCCGGCGGCAAAAGAGGTGGACCGGCCGGTGCAGGTGAATATATAACTCATGGCCACTCTCCGCCGTAGCCGCCTCGTCGACCAGAGCCCGACACGAGCTCCATCACTTCCTCACGTTTTGTTGGGGGTTTTGAAGTTGAGCTAGCTCCATGCTTGCCACCGGCCGTCCATTAACTGACAAGATCACTGGTGGTAACCAGCAGCAGGTAGGACGATGTGTCGCTAGCCAGGGGCAATGGCACTAATTCGGACGTGACGGCGGCGCATTCTACAATGTGCCGATCAAGAAACTCGATCGCTCATGCGTGCTCCCCGTTAGTTTCCACCGTCCGTCCGTACGTCACGACATCAGAAACTTGTGCCAGCTCCGCCGTGCTCGTCCGAGAAACGCCAAGCTAGCTAGCGCGCGCGAATCCACGTGAACCTTTCCTAACGCCAAGAATGGAACCGATCGAGGCGAAAAGAACAAGGAAATGCCAGCAAATGCACCAGACGCAAGCAGAAGTAGGTACGTATGTGGATTCTGTGGACGGCCACCTACCTTCGGCGATGGTCAGAGCGCAGGGTTTCAGCGCCACGATCTCCACGCCGTCGTCCAGCCGATGACCGCGCACCTGCATAGGCCAAATCACGTACCGTTTGTCATCAACAAAAGTACAAATTAACTAGGCTAACCTTGCATCCTAGGAACAAAAAAAAAGGGTAAATATTGGGGAATAAGTACGACAATACAAGTATAAATGCAGAGAATTTATTTGTTTGGCAGCTAGGACGACTTGCAGACAAGAATGTTGGGGCTAGCGAGCTAGCCGTCTCGTGCAGCTACAAGAGTGCAAATGAATTGGGGCCGTAGCAGGCACAAGGGAAGGAGGTAGTATGGAGGGAGGAGCATTACCACGTGGGAGAGTGAATAGTTTGTGAGGTGACACGTCTCCACGTTCGACCCCAGCAGCTTCCTCACGTCCAGCACGCGATCCGTCGATATCCCCTGCACATCATCCAGGTACCACACGAACTCTCAGAAAAAATATGAACACGGAGGAGCACGAGCACAGTTCTACTATTGCTGGATACTCTAGTATATGCGCATTGTGAAGCGCAATGTGAGTAAACAATGGTGCTCAGCGGGTATCTGGATCTGGCCTGCAGATTGCTGCAGAGTACTAGTACAACCATCCAAACTTTCCATTTCTCAAAAGATACGTCAGCTAATGTATTCATTCAAGTCCAGTTTTGTCCTGTTCGTTGGAGCTCATCGATCGATCGATGTGCATAGCGGGGGAAGGGGAAGATTGGAGGCATCGCACATACCTTGAGTGTCACCTGGGATTCGTAGGGGGTGGTGACCGTGACGTCTAGCACACTCGGCACCACTGCACAAATCACAACAAAACACACAGAGTGAGTTTCAGACAACATGGCAACTGAGGAGGAGGAGGAAATTATGGTGGTCAGAGGCTTCACGGCTGCGCAATTCACTGCGCGCTCACGAACCGCATGACCCAACCGACGTTCGTCCTTACGGGCCGGGCGGCGTAGCACGTTAGAAGTACTTCCTCCGTCCCGGTTTAAAGGACATAATTTGCAATTCTCTGGGCCCTAGGTGTCATCTAATTGGTCCATTTAATAGTATGTAGTAGAACATGTATAAGGAGAAAAAGAGTTAAAAAAATGTTCACATTTGTTCACACATGTGCATGCAGACATTTTATTGCTTTCACACAGGAGTAATTACAGAGATTAAATGCTTTTGTGTCTAATATTTTGGGATTGCATGGTTTACAAATTGTGTCCTTTAAACCAGGACGGAGGAAGTACACCAAGAACAGAAACAAGCGTAATAATTTAACTACTGTTGCTCGTACTAGTAGTAATTCGAGAAGAAAAAAAGGAAATTAAAAGAAGCGAGTAGCATCGGGAGCAGCGAGAAAACTAATCATGGCCAGAAAAAGGGGTTAAGCGAGCAGGCAGCGGGCGGCGTATCCTTCAATTCAGCGCGAAAAAGCATACTAGCCAGGAATCGAAGGAAGGAATTGGAAAGCAAAAGAGGAAGAAGCAGAGAAAGAACAGACAGGATTACTGTTGCTAACAGCCCGTCTCTTTACTCTTTTTTACAGACATGCAAAGAGGCGGAACAAATATAGGCAGACAACGTTGTTAACAGCGGCAATTCAATGGTGGCGAGAGCAAACTCGGGCAGGGAGACAGTTACAAACAGAACTCTGAATGGTACGGGCATGGAGAGATAAGTTTTGTGTCGTGGGAGCGTCCGTACCTTTCTCCTCCTTCTTCTTGCGGTCGCCCTTGCCGCCGCCCCTGCCCTTGCCGCGGCCGGCCTTGGGGGCCATTGCTGCTACCCTCGCTCCGGCCCAACAGTTACGAAAATGGATAGAGGATACGGGTTTAAGCTAAGGTGCAAGGGATGATGGAGAAGAGAGACAGGGGGATGAGGTGGGGGAGGAAGAAGGAGGGTGAGGAGGGTAGCTCGACTCGGAGGGGAGCGAGAAGGCAGAGGCGTGGGAAGGGGTGAGGATATAGGATGTGCGGCCTGGGAAGCCGGGCTCTCATCCGGTCGAGCCCAGGGCCTCCCGTGCGATCCTGGCCTCTCGTCTACTGGTACGCAACTCCCACCCCCAAACCCAGCAACGCTGGTCTGGTGGTAAGGCGCCTGACCCGTGGGCCCGCGCGTGCAGTCACATGGCACAAAGCGCAGCGTAGCGCGCAGTAGTACGTTCCATCGACACATCGTGGCGACACTTGTATCGCTTTCGCACCGTCCGCTCGATCAACGGCCATGGCACGCCTGTACAGTACTAGGAAGCGGCCAAAAAGATTTACACGCAAGGGGCGCTGTCTGTCGCCCCAACAGTTGTGCCGTAGCTGGTCTCTTCTCGAGAAAACGGAACGTACTGGACGAATGAAGGTAGTAGCACGTCGGTGAAACCCCGGAGAGGAGAGGTAACCTAGCAGGCTAGCACGGGACAAGTTTGGGTAGCTGTGTCTTGTGTGCGAGTGTCCATCGATCTGGACGGTGGCTGGAGGGCAGAGAGTCCTCTCCGTTGGCCGGAGGCGTTCCATTGGGCGTCCGTCCCGTCGCGTTGCCCGGCCGGTTCTTTGTTCTTCCAGGTTTCGCCCTCCTGTTCGGCGGCCCATCCGCGACTTGATCTATCCAGCACAACGGAACTCCTTGTTGCGAGACAAAGAAAAGATTGAGGTTTACGCGCGGTCCTTTCGCCGGTTTGGGCGCAGATCCATTCCGCGTCACTGATGGTGCAATCTTTTTTTTTGAGGGAAACAGCGGGACTCCGTCCTGCTGTGAGCTTTATTAATCATCGACAATCGTTACATCGTTTATGAGACTATTAAGCAAAAAACTAGGGGGATCATCGTCCAAAATACAAGAATCCTTATTAAGAAAAGAAAATCTAGCTAGCTCATGAGCAGGTGTGTTTGCTTCCCTCAAACAATGCTTAAAAATAACACTACCAATATTAGTTGCAGCGTCCACGCAGTCTGCATAAATCGCAGCTGATTCCATCCACCATGTATCTTCGCCGGTGCACGCACTAATAGTCTCACTTGAGTCAGCCTCCGCCACCACCGAATTACAGCCAAGTCTAATCGCTAGAAGGAGCCCTTCTTTCATCGCCAATGCTTCCGCCATTGAAGCAGATGCTACATGGGAAAGGTATTTGGTAGCAGCTGCGACAAAGTGTCCTTGGTAATCTCTAGCCACAGCACCAACCGCACCAGTACAAAGATCTGCATAAAATGTAGCATCCACATTAATTTTTACCTGTCTAGCTTCAGGTTTTGTCCACTTAGTTTCCGTATTTGTGGATTTGCCCACTTTGGATGAATTTGCAGCAATAGCTAAGATAGACATCTTGCATTTGAATAAAGGAGGAACAGACTCGCCATGCGTTCGCCTTCTGATCCACCACAAATACCAACAAGCTGTAGAAATAATCTCTTTTAGTCCCACATTATCAAATCCCAGGTAATCATTGTCTTCCCTCCGTAAAAGAAATTCCAGTGTGGCTGATCCAGCACGGTCAACATACAAAGTCTCATCAATCATAGTTTTTAAACCAAGCTCAGTCCACATATCTTGAGCCGTAGGACACGTGAATAGGAGATGTTGGATGTCCTCCGGGCCTTGCTGACATATAGGACATTCTGAAGATGTACCCACGTGCCTATTAGCCAAAATACACTTAACCGGGACAATAGCATGGAGGGCACGCCATATAAATATCTTGACTTTACTTGGAATCAATAATTTCCAAAGAGTTTTCCAAACCGGGTTTTTAACAGACGATCCAGGGATAGCGAGATGACCTGCCAAGGCACCAAACTGATGGCGCCATTGTACATGATACCCCGACCTCACAGTATACCTTCCATGTCGAGACAAGCTCCACGCTATAAAATCATCGAAACCTCGATCGTGCAGAGGGATCTGCATGATGCGGTTCACGTCCACTGTGATAAAAAGCTCACGAAGCAATGCCTCATCTCACTGGCCAGTAATGGGATTAATAAGTTCACTCACCTTTGTATATATAGTGTTTCCTCTGGATGAAATAACCTTTCTATTCGGGCTGTTAGGAATCCATGAGTCTGTCCAAATATCTATTTTCTGCCCATTGCCGACTCTCCAAATATATCCACGTTTAAACGTACTCAGTCCAGCCATAACACTTTGCCAAGTAAAGGAAGCTCCAGCTTTGGGCCCTGCCTTTAATATGTCACCATGCGGATAATACTTAGCCCGAAGCACCTTGGCACATAAAGAATCTGGTTCGTTGATTAGTCTCCAAACTTGTTTTCCTAGCACGGCAAGATTAAAAGAATGAAAATCTCTAAACCCCATACCTCCCTCTTTCTTTGGGTAACATAGTTTCCACCATGTGTACCAATGCATTTTATTGCTGTTATCATCATCACCCCACCAAAATTTCGAGATGGCATCCATCATCCTTTTACATACTCCTTTTGGTATTTGGAACACCGACATAGCATAAACTGGGATTGCTTGAGCTATAGCCTTTAGGAGAATCTCCTTACCACCAATAGACAGCTGCTTCTCTTTCCAACCATTTATTCGCTGAATTATTCGTTCCACAAAGTGTTCAAAGCAATCACTTCTGTCAGCGCCAACCAAGGCTGGAAGACCCAAATATTTATCAGAAAGAGCTTCTGTATCAATATGAAGAACTTCACAAATTTTAGCCCTCACCAAAGCATGAGCGTTTGGAGAGAAGTAGATGCTAGACTTAGCTAAACTCACCAATTGACCTGAATTAGTACAATAAGTATCCAACACTTGTTGTAACGAGGTTGCATTATTCATATCAGCATTTCTGCTATGGCGAGTCTTGTTGTATGAAGAAGAGGTTGGTGGCATAGATGGGGTAAAGGTGTGCAGAAATATCTACTGATGGTGCAATCTGGTAGTACTCCGTAGCAGAATCGGGTGGAATATCCTGTGAGGTTAATGGAACTAGTATCATCATTTGCCTGGAGAATGTACGTACGATGTTCTACTAGTAGTACTAATGGTCTTGTCCCCAATGTGCGCAGAGACATAGATGTTCAGGGCGACGGGACGTGGACGGATACGCGCGCGAGGGAGAACAACTGTGACATAACAACAACAACACAGGTGTAGCTAGCTAGCTAGTGCGGTTAAAATAAGCCTCCACCGATTTGTCACCCTTCTCTTCTGTATGTAAAAATATGGGAAATGATCTGGATCCCCCGGACGATGGGGGTTCCCATCGGCCTCCTCCCCTGTGTGACACATGTCCCCAAAATTGCTCAAATTTTGTTTTTGCTGCAAGATGGCTCGCTTTTGCTACATATGTCCCCGCTTTTACTTCCGAAGAAAAAAAAACGGTTCGTTTCAGAAATAGAACGTCTCGCCGGAGACCATGCAGCAAAAAAATTATGCTAATGCAGCAAAAGCGACTTCGCCGGAAACTTTTTTTGCTGCATGGTCTCCGGCGAGGGTCATCAACGAGTTGTTTCTGACGATGTCTCCGGCAAAGTTTGTTTTGCTGCATTAGCAAATTTTTTTGCTGCATGGTCTCCGGCGAGACGTTCTATTTTTAAAACGAACCGTTTTTTTTTTCTTTGGAAGCAAAAGCGGGGACATATGCAGCAAACGCGGGACGTTTTGCAGCAAATGGATACGTGTTAACACGGAAAGCAGGACGATGAGAGCTTCCCGATCGTCCGGAGACGCCTAGCACTGTCCTAAAAAATATTAAGGAAACTATTGGGCGTCCCTCGGACACATGTCCCCAAAATCGTCCCAAATTTCGTTTTTGCTGCAAAATGGCTCGCTTTTGCTTCTGAAGCAAAAAAATGGTTCGTTTCAGAAATAGAACGTCTCGTCGGAGACCATGCAGTAAAAAAATTGTGCTAATGCAGCAAAACCGACTTCGCCGAAAACATCGTCGGAAAAAATTTGCCAGTGACTCTCGCCGAAGACCTTGTAGCAAATACTTGGCACTGTTGTAGTAAAACCACAAGACGATTGTAGCTAAAAAGTTTTTCTAATGTAGCAAAAAAGTGACTTCGCCGGATACATCGCTGGAGACTTTTCTGCGCACCTCGTCAGAGACCTCACCGGGGATGTTATAGCAAAAAAATAGAAGAACGATTGTAGCAAAATATTTGTACTACTGTAGCAAATACATTGGCTGTTGGTAGCAACAACCCCACCTTTTGGTAGAAAAACAACACCAGTCATTGCTAGCAGCGCCCTCGTACCCCTTGCAGCAGCGACGTTGGCTGTCGGTAGCAACCACGACTAGCGTTGGTAGCACATCTGCCTAACGCTTGGAGAAGTCGGACCGATCCAGACCGATCTGTAGTGAAATACGTACGGAACACGCGGACCAATCTGTAGGAGAACAAATACGTACGGAACACATGGAGCCGGACCGATCTGAACCAATCGCTAGACCGCATGACGCGAAAGAACCCGGACGATGGTCGTCCGGGGGATGTGAATCATTTTCCAAATATTAACGGGTATCATATCTCCAAAACTGCAGTGTCAACTGCTCGTAGATACCAAGAACCGGTCATTGGTTCGATGTTTTGTTGCACACGAAGCCACTTTCTAGCTCCACTGCAACCAAAAAACACGGGTTTGCTAGCCTAAAGGAAAAAAATTACCATGCATCGCACGGTTCTTAAAGCATCCCTAAAGTTGATTGAGAGGGGGCGTCCTTCGGAGAGCTAAGCTCCGCACGTGCGGGGAGAAGAAACGCGGCTCTAAGCTCTTGTGAGCGCGTGCGTTCGCAAAAATACGGTGGTAAAAATTTTGTCACTTCCCACCAATTCGTATCTCCTATTTATGTCCTCCGCTTCACCGCCAAAACCAGGGACACCATTAACCCCTTTCTAGATCTTTACACCGGCAAGCGGGTTAGAGACGCCATCTACCCTAGATGGTGCAGGTTCATGATGACGGCAAGCCTTCTTCCACGTCTCCGAGAAGTCAGCTTCCTCCTCTGATGTGCAGGTCATTGTAAGTCACATCCAACCCTAACTCTTCTAGCTTAGACATGTAAGCATGTGTTAGATCTGAAGGTTCTATGGTATGTATAGCATCGGGTTACACCCAATTTCTACACCCAATTTTTAGCAATCCAAAATAGCAATGCTCTTCGAGATGCTCTTAGTATGGGTGACTTGTGAGTGATGAAGTAAAGTTGCGTGCTTAACATTGTTATTCAACTTTGGTACTTTGGTTTGTGATGTAGGAGAAGGCTACCTCATCTGATTTGTAGGAAACATCTATGTTGTCGCTTTGTTATGTGTCAAGGTCGATGAGTACTTAGAAAGGAGGAAGAATGGCATCCTTAAATGGCCACCTAGTATATCCACCTTCTTCCTCAATAGGGTGTGCGAGATCACCAACTAGGGGCATCTACTGACACGGGCTTCAAACATAAGGACCTTGAAGCTACAGGTGTTGCTTTGAAGTTATATTGTTGGCAAGTGAGCTAGGCTCAGATCTACAACAATTGTGTCATTGAGAGCTAGTTGGGTTCAGATCCTGAATATCAGAAGGTTTGAGGATGTTCGTTGTGAGGATACGACAACAACAGTAATGATGGATGATGACCACTACTTTTCCCACATCAAGGTTGCACAAATTTCCATTGTTCATTGCATGACATCTAAATCCCTACTAATGAACTGTGTTCTCTCTTAGGATAACCCACCAAGAACACTAAACTCAGTAGTAGGCCAATTGAGAACTATAAGCATATGAAGATCATCTACAATCCGCGTATTCTCATTATGCCAATCTCTCCATGTGGCTTACATCGTGCTCTCCACTTCATGAAGAACGAAGCATAAGGCATCAACTATCTCGTGGTGACCCCTAAACACCATATGAGATGGTTGGGAAATCAAGGAAGGTCATGGTTTCGCTTGCTTTGTTGGTCTCATGGAAAATATGGAAGGAAAGAAATGCTAGGGTTTTCGAAACCAGTCTGCCACCTCGACCATATACTTGTTACAAAAAATAAATAGGAAGCGGCCATGTTGAGTATTGTACGGGCTAAGGCCTTATGTAATACTATGTCACGAGAATATTTTTTGTGTTCCTTGGATTTTGTCTAGGTGTTGGTTTGTAAGAATTCTAAAAAACTTCTTATTACTCAATGAAAATGACAAATCTTTTGCTTTGTTTTTAAAAGGGAGCAAAATGAGACAAAACTGAGTGGTGTCACATTGGTTTCATTTTTTGCAGAAGTGGAAATGAATACATAACTCCGGAAACAAATACAGACCATACATTATACATGTGAAACAAGTACTAACTGAATATGGTATGAACACCGAGCAAAAACGGATGTTTGGTAGAACCAAGATACCCCTGAATAATGCGAAAATATACAGTCAACTCAAGCAAACTGAAAAACATTGTTCCCTAACCCTATTGCGCTCACTCAATGTACTTGGTATAGGGGAAGGGTTGAAATGTCTCCTCGAACGCACCAAGGGATTATGTGGTCGATGGTTTTTGGATGATACACTTCAGATGTTCGACTTGATTGGGCCATGCATAGCAACCCTAAATTGGAAATTGTGTACTAGCCAGGAAAAATCCTATTTTGTTGGGACATTGTCAACCAGAGTACCATGGATCATCTATTGTTGGGCCCTGGCAGCAAGGCAGCTATAGAGCCTCGGGGAGCGGCCCCCAGTGATCCTCAAGGGGTGCCCTTCGCGAGGCCCCCTCGCATAGCAGTTCCTCCTAAAGCCCCCCTCCCCCCCTCCCCACGAGGAGAAGTATCCCATGCCATGGATCCACACGAAGCGCACCAGCGACACAATGCCCAAGTCATGAGCGTCGCGCCGGACCGTGCACAAGATAAATACATAGGAAAAAATGGCCCTAACTGGGACAACTGTCCTAGTTTGCTCCTGATGTACAAGGAAGGCATCTTCCCCTTTCGCAAGGAACACATCTTCCCCTTCCTCAAGCCAAGAGTGGCCAATAGAGACTGCAACTGGAGGGGACCACCTCCTCCTCCGCTGGTTCATGAAGAACGTGATGAAGGCGGAATGGAGCAAAAAGTACATCTAGCTTACCTTCCCGCTCTCTTATCGCCATGTGGGAACCCTTCAGGAACCATATCTTCTCCTACCTGAGGAACCCTAGGTCCGATCGTCTGACCATCACATTGTACTATAAACCTCGCCAAGCGATACAAGCAATCCGGACAAGCAGGAGTAGGGTTTTACACCGCACGATGGCTTGAACCTGGGTAAACTCCCTTTGTCCCTCTATCGTGTTTGTTGTAGTTTCCTTGTCATGGTCACCGAGGGTTTAGTGGGGATTGTGTTCAGCCCCTTGTGTTCGATCTCATCCTACTTAGAGAGGTACCCCCATTCATTCGCAGGGACAAATCTCCGACATTTGGCACGCTTGTTCCGCCAGAAAACATAGTTCGTTTTCTGTTTCCACCAAAGAAAGATCCATCTATGTTACACGCAAAAAATTGTTTCCATATTATGTTTCTGCTTTTCTGCGAGCAAGACGCTATATTTTCATACCTAGTGAATTTGGTTTGCACAAAAAAAAGTTTTAGGTGAAAATCTGACCGGGTCGCCCTCCACCCGAGCTACTCCGGAGGTGCCCATCTTGATCCCTCCGGCCCTCCTTCCTCCGCCCTCTTCTTCTAGTCGGTGCCGCTGCCAACACAGGTGTAAGTGGCAGTGCCATTCTCGTCAAAACGGAGGGGAGGTGAGGGGAGTGTATCGCAGTGCTGATCCATGGGCGGTGTGGGGGCGGTGGCATCGATACAAGGCATCACTGTATTGGGCCCCAAGTCCTGAAGCCGTAGTGGTGAGGTTGTGGCAGGTGGCAGTTCAGATATAGGCCTCAGGGCCCAATCTGGGTCGGCTGGACCTACTATGGGCAGAGTGTTGTGGGTGTGTGGAGGCGCAGCAACCGTTTTATCCTCTGTTGCTCCGACCAACGACATGGGGGTTGCTATTTTTGCTCGAATAAGGATGTGGTCCTAGGGTTCTTCTTCAGAAAGGTGGTGATCTGCTTGCTGCATGTCTTCCTTGATTTCTTTGTTAGCGAGTTTTGGAATGCTCCATCGGAGATCTTTATTGGGTGCTTGACGCCTCTAGATTGCTATATCGAATGGGATCCCGTCGTGTGCGTCCTTATTTTAACACGTGCGGCTTCAGGTGGGCATGGTACGAAACTCTGTTGTCTGTTGAGATCATGCGACATGTCGGTGTTTCGATTCCATGATGTAGATAGTAGCGGAAAATGTCATGGCGGCTGAGGTTTGAGGACTAGTAATGGTGGACCTTGTCTTTGAGACAATTAAGACTTTGCTCGGTGATTCGTGACTTGTAGCAAGTGGCGGCGGTAGGCCTAGAGGAGTACGGAGTCTTATCTTTCTAGGTGAAAACCCAATGTCTAACCTTAATTGGTTGTATGTGGCAATGACCTTGTTTAAAGCATTGTTTTGAGAGCATGAATTTTCTCCGGGTTGAAAACCTAAGATCATTGATTGGACGACGACATCGCTTGTTCACTGGCACGACTGCAAGAAATTGATCATTGTGGCGGAACTGTCCTTTTTCTTATTATTCTTCTTTACTGTGTGTGCATCTGTAGTGTCTTTTAGACATTTGGTTAGTAAATAGGCCCGCTATATTAATATATTATCTTCGTGCAAAAAAATACTCTCATGCCTAGTGGTTAAATCCTACTAGGTTTTCAATTTTTTTTGAAGTGGGAGACAAGGATTCTCATCGGTGGTAGGAGTATGTGTGTGGTCATTTCATACTCCAGTGTTCGGTAGACAATTTGTCATCGCACATGAGGGGAATATATCACATGAAAGCAACGGTTTGGATTCTTAACCCATGACTTAATAGGTTCAAATCTTGGTGCTCACATGTTCAAACACGAGGTGCGTTCGGTTAGAAATTTAGTCACACTATTTTGTTTTTTTCTGCGTTTTGTCCGTTAATCTTAGCGTGTGATCATGAGAAGCTCTTTCCTGGATGTCCACATGTAGCGTGCAACTGTAAGTCGTCTTTGCATTCGCAAAAAACAAAAAACGATCTCGCTTTGTTACAACAACAAAAGACTTTGCCTACTCAAGGTAACAGTTCCAAATCAAGGAAGCGTGTGTTTCGTGAGCCTGCAAGATGCGTCAGGTTCCTTTACTCAGGCACCACCGCCGTCTGTAGGCCTCTCGTCCCGACAACGCACTTTGGGCACTCCAGCTGGAGAACATAGATGACAACGAGGAAGAATCCAGCAGAAGCACACGGTTTGGGAATCTAGACTCCAGGTTTTATACATGTACTTAGATCGGTGCGTTAACGACATGGACATAAGAGGAAGAGTGCCTCGCGCGTGTGCCGTCGCTCACGTTCATTCCCCAAAGAATTTGTCGGATTTGTCTCCTCCACTGGCCATTGAAAACGCGCCGTGTCCGCTGTCAAAGCTAGCCCGAAGCTCGGACTGATCGTGACTGCGCAGATAACAAAATGTTTCCATGGCGGAGAGAATCCTTGGCTTAGATTAATAGCTACAGAAGAAAATTGCAAAATGGCGCTTATTATAGTGATGGAAGATGGAAGAAACGAGGATGCTCCCTTCGTCTCGGAGTTGGCCGTCCGGCGGTAGCGTCCAAATCGCCGAACGCATCTTCCCAAGTTTGGAAGCCCTGGGATGCCCGTGCCCGTGTCCGGACCTGGAGGTGCTCGCTCCATGGCATCTCCTTGTGTCCCATGCCCTTTAATTGGCTCTAATGTCCACGGCCGGTTTTGATATGTTCAGAGATGTTCTTGGTACGACTAAGTTCATTGCATTAATCCATTGACCAAAGGCCCTGGAGATTAGTCTATTGCACTGGAACAGTCGTTTGTGCGTGGTCTGATAGGAACGGGAACGCTAACTGGTGACTAGGAAATTTATGGGAAGAAATTGACATCCGATCTCCTTAGATAGATGCCAATCAAGATTCGAGAATGTGGGTACTCAAAGAGCACTCACAAGTCACACTAAGCTAGTACAGCTTCTCATCCAGGTTCAGACAAATAAGAGTTATCAGGCTGCGGGGGCAATCGCACTATGGCTGGCTCCTGTTTTCTTACCTCTCGGATGGCGATAGACTGACATCATTTGGACATCCTGCATAGGGAACTGCTGCAGTTGTGGGATGTGAAGTTCAGAGAACAAGAGAAACTAGAGCAGATCAACGCATTGTTCCTACAAAACTCTGACCGGAAACAAGACGACAGGGTTCCAGGTGTTGCATCTCATACTGTAACAAGGGTATTCATGATGAGCCTGATGAAGCAACCACGGTCTCGCATCCAACAACTCAATTTGTTTTTACTGGATTTACAGGTGCGCTTTGAGAATGGCAT
This sequence comes from Avena sativa, assembly GCA_916181665.1. Taxonomy (NCBI): domain Eukaryota; kingdom Viridiplantae; phylum Streptophyta; class Magnoliopsida; order Poales; family Poaceae; genus Avena; species Avena sativa. The sequence continues at coordinate 395,393,519 of OV702280.1, read as the reverse complement.
TACAAGGAGGGATACGACTTTGTTTGATCACTGCCACTGCCATTGCAGAATTCAAGCTATAATATCAAACTCTGCATCGCGTCAAAATGATGCTATCAATTTACACATGAGGAAACGATGACCGAACCCGACTGGTTTTCAAAGAGAAAGCCATTCATGCCCAACTGTCAACCCCATTATCCACCCACAAAAAACCGAGGACCAGATGTGAATCCTCTGAAATTTAAGCTGTTTCTCCCGAATCACGGAAGATTGATTGCGGTGACCACTTCAGATGCAAGTTCAGCCTCCCAGTCTTTGCTCCTTCCAATGGGAAGCTATCACTGTAATCTTCTTCGATCAAAACCTTAGTCAAAGTCAGGATGCACCGTCCCATGTAATCCTACAGAAAACACAGTCAACAGTTACCACGCCAATATGAACCATATCACAGTTGAAAAACTACTTGGAAAGCATTACAATGAAAACTTCAAACAGGACTTACTCTACTGAAAGTGTCGTGGTCATATACTTCCAGCATTAGCATATCATGTAAGCCATCTTCGACAACAAAGTCAAAAGTTTGATTCCAAACTGGGTTCAAGCTTTCAGTCACAACCTGCAGTCAGTGAAATGATAGGAACAGTAAAGACATGCTACTACTGAGAAATTCTGATGGTAAAACATTGTATAGTTAAAGGAGGTCAACTTCGCAGAATAGTAAAATAATTGTTGTCTTCAGACAACGATTGTGCTATTGAACTTGTTAAAAATAGCCATGTATCACTATTTTGTTAATATATCTGATAAAGAAATTACCCTTGTCTTGTACTTCGTTTTTGTTTTCTTGAGAGAAAGGACAACATATGGGTCAGACTTTCCATTCATATCCATTGCTGGCAAATCTTCACCAGATACCACAGTTACTGAGAGAACCCCCCGCAGGATCATTTCCTTTCTCTTCCTTGATGACAACCTGCTATAGTCTGTGCTCCCTGATCCATTTCCATTACTCGTCATTGTCCTCTCTAAGGAGGTCATCGAAAACTGTTGTTTAAAAGGATTTGGAGCCTCATCCTTCATGTTATATGGATAATAGAGTAGTTCAAGATGCACCTGTTGGGGTCATGTAAAAAAGAAAAGGTGACATCAAAACAAGAATGTTATGTACCCAGTTTGGCAATATGAACAATGCAAAATGATGATATGGTGTCTTTCACGGAAAACTGGGCTCACCTGACCCCGATCTTTCTTGTCTCGTTGAATCTCCAAATCTTTTACAAGCTTCAACCAGACATCCTTCACTTTGCCTGGCTCAAGATCCTTCAGGCTAACTTGAACACACCCAATCAATTCAGATTCCTGAATACCATCATCGTCATAAATCTTCACCGTCACGCTCTGAGTATCAGCATCTTCAACAATAAACTCGAAGTGTTCGTTCCAAATGGGGTTGAGATCATTGTTCTGTACAGTTGACCACAAAAGTTGGTAGGAATCCCCAAAAGCAGAGCCCACAAACAAGGAATTGAATTAGTAATACACTAACACTTACAATTGTTTTACTTCTCTTGGTCTTATCTGGTAATGGTCGGACATATAAAGTGGCAAAAGGATCAGATTTCCCTATGAGATCCTTGTTTGTCAAATCTCTTGCTTGCACAAGTTTGACTTCCAATGTACCGACAGGCTTCAGTTCCAAATCACTGACACAAAATGTAAGTTATGGTCATTCCTTTGTGATTTAGAGATCGTGATTTTTCAAAATGACACTATTATGAAATAAAAAATCAACCAGTAACTACCTGTAATCCCCAGGTATTATAGGAATGATCTTCCTTACTGGCCATGTTATTGAGTCTTCAACAGCATTTTTTATAGTGTCCTGTAAACGGATTAAGGATATCAGCCATCTCAACTGCAGGAGTTTGATAATTTCCAACTCTATGCTATAAAAAACAAAAGTATAGTCAAACCTCAAGAGCAGCTGAAATTCCAGGTATAGCAGAAATGTCACCACCAATTACCTTCAGTTTGAAATCCAGTTTTTTCTAACACAATTTCCAAAGAGAAAAACTAGTGAGGCTATCAATACAGTAGCTTCAGCAAACAGAGAAAATAACTATGGACAACAAGACAACCTTCTCCCTAAGAGAAAAACAAACAGCTCCAAAGCATGGTAATTCTTCAACCAGCGGTCTGAAAATCAAGCGGAAAACTCCTGTGAAGCCGATGTCCTTCACCTATATGGCAAGACCACTCTTAAAATAAAGTTCATTTCAGTGTATGAAATGCAAGACATAATCACACTTGTACTATTCAATCAAAGTACATATGGATCCTTGCAAATGCCGATACCATGCAAAAAAATTGCGCTTAAATTTTTGCACCACAGAAACTGATTAGTTTTTGCTGATGAGCTAATCGAGAAGTACATATGGATCCTAGGTCAGTCATGAACAAGCCAGAGTAGAATCTGATTAACATCCGTTTACCCATTGTCTTATTAGATGTACAAGACAGCTGATTCATTATTCCAGCAGTCTAAAAATAAAGGTTAATTGTGTAAACTAGGTATAACTTCGTCCTCGTATTCCATATTCATACGACAGGACCAAAGACATAGACATGAAATAGATCACCTGTATTGGTAGTGCCACCCCGAGTCTAGTTTTTACATCTAATATGATACTTGGATTGGCATCCCAGTTCATCTCTAGCTCCATAACAATACCTTCTTCATTACTCTCAATGATCGAAATACCTGCATCGAGATGGGTAGGAAAACTTCTAGGTTAACATCAAACTGATAATTGGGAACATACACCACTATTTGGTGAAGCTAGATAAAGTAAAACCAAAATAAAGTAGCACACAAATGAAAGAACTGCTTCAAAAATCATCATAAGATAACTAAATGTTTACTTAAACTAGCATTCCAAATGTATAAGATGTCCCTGCAAAAAAAATGGATAAGATATAGTGGAGCACCTTAAATGAATAGCATAAAGTTCATTAGAATTGCCTTCTTTCCATAAGGATGGAATTTTGTTTATTAATAAGGTGCTATGCATAAAAGAAATAGGCATTCAGCCGCACCATCAAGGCCCCAAAACCACTTTATGATTATTGATTCTAGAAATAGAAAAACATCATGTACACAAGCAGCTGCAGACTCCAGCAGTTATTGTCTGCTTTACTGGTGTCATACTCTTGCTTAAAACAAGCTAAATTGGGTCAATAAAGTTTGTGGAACAAAATGTTGGAAACAACAAACAGTAGAGTTCAGTGTCATCTAAAATATAATTAGACCAGGTAACAGTAAAAGATAGTTTGAATATACCTACCAGTAAACTGTGGTGCAACAGTACCAAGAGTGAGTTTTGAGAACTTGAGGGCGGCAAAGACCACTGGCCTATATTGTTCAAGAACAGGTTCAACAGAGGCTTTGATGAGTTCTGACGCTGCCTGCAACAATCAATATGACCAGAGAAGAAGATTGCTCAATAAGATTTTTTTTCAAATGAAGTCCAATAAAAAGAGTTCCAGTCCAGGTTTCAGGTTACATGGAGAGAAATGTGTACCTCATTCACAAAGGGCCATATTTTTGTGAGCTCCTGATTAAGCCATTTTAACTGCATAATTATATGCATCAGCATATGATCATCCACCTATATTGTGAAGTAGAGATAACTAGATACTTCTTATAAAGCATACCTTTTGTTGCCTAGAGAAAACAACCCAGGATGGGTACAGGTCACCCGGAAGTAACTTCCTTGAATCTTCAACAGTCATCTTAGAGAAAGCAGCAACCGTGGCAGCCTGCACAAACAACCAGCGAACAAACCTCTTAATTTGAGGTATGGTTGCAATCCAAAAGTAGCACTCACAGAGCAAGGTGTTCCAAGTATACAATGGACGTCAGGACGTGAAGTATAACTAGGCCTAATCTCAGATGGGTGGGGGTGGATGTGCAATCCCAGCACCAGGGTTCAAGTACTGCCCACAAATTTGGGTGGCCAATGCCTTCTCTATCTATAGAACATGCAGTTTCTTCAGCAAAAAATGATGATACAGAAGTAATCCCATGGGTAACAATTGGCCTAGATTAATTGTCTTCCTCACACTACAGGAAGTGGCCAGCACTGCAACTACATGAATCATTTTTCCTGCTTACAAACACTTGGCCATTGCGTTTATCTGTCAGCAAAAAACGAGGGTCCTAAAATGAGTGCTGTCCTACAAGCTTATGCAGTTATGTTTGACAAAAAAAACTATGTTACCATTGTAACAAGCTCCAAACATGTTACTAAGCCTAACAGTCTTACTCACAGTGACAGGAAATGCCCAGCATTACAAGTTTGCAACTGTATTGCACGTATCTGTGGCCAAAAATTGAGACCCCTAAAATTAGTAGTGTTGCCCCATAATCTTGTGCGTGACAGAAAATCTAGGCTACTACTACTGTAACAGGACACGGGATCATGCTTGTAAAGTTGCAAGCCAAGTAAGCCAAATCCTACGCCGACACGAGTAGCAACGCGACACGGAAGCTCACAGCGCCTCTTTGTACCTAACGAAGGCAACAGCTCAACAATCCCACCGCAAAAGGTAAGTATAGATTTGGGTCCACCTCGGTTCATACGCGGCGCAAATCGAGGAGATTCGGGGGAAGGAATAGGGCGGCGGTTACCAGCTGCCGGCGGCGGGCGCCGCGGGAGTTCTCGCAGCGGGCGAAGGCGACGATGAGCGCGACGCCGGCCGTGACCCCCAGCGCCAGCCCCAGCAGGAACCCCATTCCGTCTCCTCCTCCTCTCGCTCACCGGCGCCCGCTCCGCTTCGTCTGCCCCCTCCGCGAGGCAACGCGCATCTGGGGGGTTTGCACGAACAGGTAGCGAGCGGAAGCAAAGCGCCCGGGAGGAGGAGGAGGAAGGCGTCGGCGGCCCGGGCGACGCCGGCGCGGGACGGGAGAGTGGGGCGGAGTCGTCCAACTCCAAGTGGCGCTTCGGTGCTGCTGCTGCTGCCGCCGCCGTGGGAATAGACGAAGAGTTTGAAAAAAAGAATGGAGAAAATGTGGAGACCAGGGAGCGGAGAAATCGAAACGGGTATTCGGGAGATCTTGGCAACTGGCCAGAAAATGTTTTTATTTTCTTGCTGGCCTTTTTGGCCAGGTGTCTTGGCTTGGCTTGGCTTGCGTGACGGGGTGAGGATGATGAGAGCAGGAGAGGGCTGGGGCCCGTGGGTCACTGGCAGGTGGGGCGGGGGAGCTCGGCTCGCGTGCAATTGATGAGCTGGAGAGGGCTGGGGTTTGGGTCGCTGGCGGGTGGGGAACTCGTCTGCTAGTGGGGGCCGCGGGGAGGCAGGTGGTGTTGATGGCATGTGCGGTGGATCAGGCGGCGGGTTGGCCTTATTCCGGGGAACGTGAAAGGGGACGGTCGAGGAGGCAACGGATCGGTTCGGATTCCAGGATTCGAAGTTTCCTTGAGTTTTAAATTTGAGGACGTACTTTAGTACTGTATACTACGAGGTGAAGACTGTGATTTACACCGGTTTGATTCGGTGTCATTTTAACCCTCTTCCCTTGAAATTGGTTTTGTCTAGTATAGCAAATTGACCGATACAATTGTAATAGCAATGTTGAGTTAGACAACACAAATCTAACCAAAAAAACAAGAAAGAAAAGAATGCCTATGTCGGCGGTTCAACGAAAATGAAGATGACTCGTCACCGTTGTGCCCTCCGAAGAATTACCTTACTTCATCGATGATTATTATGCAGATTGCCTCAGCAGAAGCAGCAATAGCTCTAGCGTCTCGATCAGCATTGAGGGTTGCTCTAATCGCTACTACTATGTTCGATCCAAAAAGAGCTCCCACGAAGGAATTTGTACTTTCTTAATTAACCAAAAAGGCACGAGAGACCAACCACTGGATCACACCGAGCAACAAGGCCATGTTGTATGAATGTTTTCCACCTTTTTTCCCAAACAAATCCTACTACATGTTGTTTTTGCTAGCGGATCGGCGCGTCATCGAAAGAACATGGTTATTTGGTTGAATACAAATTGCGTAACACAGTCACATTTCAAAATCCGTGTTTCATCTCTGCATGGCAAAGGGAGTAGGGAATGTGTCGATGATGAAAACAACCATATAGTTAACCAGAGAAACAGAATTTCATCAATCTTTGAAGGCTCGTTGCAAATTTCAACCTTTGAATCTTTGCCTCCGTTCATACCTCGGGAAATAAAGTGATACTGCAGGGTGCATTGTGGATCATGACATACTCGTTGCATGGCTGGTTATGAGGTTGTGAATTCGTTGCCAAACCCGGAGAAAGAGACTAGGAGGTGAAAGTGAAGAACACACCTAAAGGAACTGCGCACCACTATTATGCCACAGAGCTTCGATTAGTCGAATCGAGAGCGATTGCTCTGTGAATAGGATTGAACATCATTGTTGGCTTCTACGGTTGCCACAACCACCTCAAGATGGCGATGGAGTTGAATAACTTACATTCCATACTACATTGCATTTGTACCCACTAGATATTAGAAAAGTTACTAGCCAAGGTGAACCAATGTTCACCCTCGTGAGATGATAAGAATCAGCAAATACGATGAAAAAAAGGTAGTAACAAAATGCGCGGTGGCACAATGACCCTCAGTGCAGGAACAAAAGAGACCCAACGTTCATCTAACTGACCTATCCAGATCCACTTCATGTTCAGTAGGAGACTCAAGGGCGTTGACCTAACTAGCCAAGATTCATAGCAACACCATCGGAGACTCAAGGGCATTGACCTAACTAGCCAAGATTCGTAGCAACACCATCGGGAAGGAAAAAGTTCAAAACAAAACCTTGAACTTGTAGGTAAAAACAAATTGAACCCTAAACTCTTATTCCTCAAAATTAGCACTCCAAACTTGTCAATGCCGCTCTATTTTATACCCTGGATCTAGATCTGTATTAGGTGGGATCTCGTTGATGTGACATGTGAAACCTCAAAAGAATATCCAAATTAGAATCTCCATTTTGTTCTGACCTGCGAATGCCTGAGCCACTCAAGTGGACCACCTCGACGAGCTCGACGCCGGCTCGGACAAGGCCCCGCGCATCTCTTCACTGATGGCATGCTCTATAGACCGTCGTGGGCTCTATTGAATACCATCAGACATCCAGGGCTGGTCCTGGGATTTTGGGGACCCGGGGCGAAACTAAAATCTGGGCCCTCTAAGTTTTTTTTTGCATATGCATGTATAAAATAAAAAGAATAAAGACTTCAAATGTACTCCCTCCATTTCAAAATATAAGATGTTTTAGCTTTGTGAAGCAAATGTATCTAGACTTGTTTTAGTGTGTAGGTTCACTTCAAACTTGAATGAACCTTGAATGAACCTACACACTAAAACAAGTCTAGATACATTTGCTTCACAAAGCTAAAACATCTTATATTTTAAAACAGAGGGAGTACTCGATAAAAATGTGTTGGAATTATGCCCTAGAGGCAATAATAAAGATATTATTTTTACAATTCTTGTTCATGATAAAGTTTATATTCCATGCTAGAATTGTATTAAGCGGAAACTTTGATACTTGTGTGGTTTATGAACAACACCGTGTCCCTAGTATGCCTCTATGGACTAGCTCATTGATTAATGATGGTTAAGGTTTCCTAACCATAGACATGAGTTGTCAATTAATAATGAGATCATGTCATTGGGATAATGATATGATGGACAGACCCAAATCAAGCAGAGCAATTAGATCGTGTCACCGTGTTCATCTTTGCGAAGCTTTTTCTTATGTCAAATATTGTATTCCTTAGACCATGAGATAATGCAACTCCCTGGTATCGGAAGAAAGCTTTGAGGTCATAAAATGTCATCCTATGAGAGGGTGATCATAAAGGTGTCTCTCAGGTGATCGGAAAGTACTTGTTGGGTTATATGTATCGAGATGGGATTTGTCCCTCCCAAGTCGGAGAGATATACTTCGGGCCCACTCGGTAATCGATATCAACACCGCTTGCAAGAAAGTGGTTAAGGAGTTAATCACAAAGTGATATCGGATTACGGAACGAGTAAAGTACTTGCTGTGAACGAGATTGAACTAGGTATGATGATGCCAACGATCGAATCTCGGGCAAGTAAAATATCGCGTGACGAAGGGAATATATATATGGGATTAATTGAATCCTGGCATCGTGGTTCATCCGATATGATCATCGATGAATATGTGGGAGTCAATATGGGTTTCTAGATCCCGCTGTTGATTATTGATAGAAGATCATGTCTGTATATTCTCGAACCCGTAGGGTCACACACTTAACATGTCTCGACGCTAGGATAGAATGGATAATTGGTTATGAGTTTTTGTTCGGAGTCTCGGATGAGATCCAGGACATCACGAGAGGTTCCGGAATGGTCCGGAGAATAAGATTCATATAAGGGAAAGCAGTTTTTGGATTTCGGAATTGTTTCAGATTGTTTGGTATTGTACCGGAAGGTTCTAGAAGCTTCCGGAGTGGGACCAATGTGGCCCCACTTATCGGAGGGGGGCGTGGGCCTACGAGGGAGTGCCCTGGCCGCATTGGTCTAGGGGCACAAGGCCCCATAGGCCCAGCCGGCCAAACCCTAGGGGAAACCCTAGGGAGAGCTTCTAGAAGGGGGAACTTGCCCCCCACTCCACCCATGTGGCCGCCGGCCCTAGGGCTTGGAGGAGGGTCAAGGGTAGCTGGCCAGCCCTCTATATAAAGAGGGCAGGGGCGCACCCTCCTCCCTCACCCCAAAACCCTAGCCGCCATACTGCTGCCCTCCTCTCTCTCTCTTCCCGACTGCGCGTAGGCGAAGCCCTGCCGCAGAAACTCTCCACCTTTGCACCACGCCGTCGTGTTGTAGATCCAATCTATCTCTCCACCCCACTTGCTGGACCGAGGAAGGAGGAGACATCGAGGTGCCGTACGTGTGCATCTCTCGGAGGCGTCGCCACTTGCGGCGTTGGATCGGATCGGATCGCGAGGAGGAGAAAGCTAGTTCGAGTACATCACCCACGTTCTGTTGAACGTTTCCGCTGTGCGATATCTTCAAGGGTATCAAGATCTCATCTATCTCTCTCGTTGATTGCATCTCCTAGATTAGATCTTGGTTTTCCCGTTCGCATCCGTAGAATTTTTTTGATTTACTATGCTGCGAAACCCATCAAAATGTTCGTATAAAAGTGTCCCTTGTTTTGCTAACAAGACTAACCCATTTACATGATAATAAATATCCACACTAACTTTTTCAAAATTTTATGAATACATCCTCTGTGATGTTAGAAACTTATGTCCATTTATTTGCTTCATTTTTTTGCACAACCGATGGAAGATTCATGACAATGCTGAAGATAAATAATAATTAGAAATCAAAATTAGGACATGGAGGAGGCATAGACTAACTTAACGGTAACATGTATTGGAGAATTAGAGATTTAGAGAACAAGCGGATTCATCTATCACATGATCACCGTACTTGTTCTAAGATCAAGTGCGTGCCCTAGGCGATTGAATTGGAAAAATTAGCAAGGAAGGAGCCGGGCCAGGCGATGTGAGATGGAGCGAGATAGCGAGGCGATGAGAACCGTGAGGTGACTCGATTCCGATCGGAAGGAATTTACACAGATCTGAATTCACAAACAACCAGAACATGTATAGGACTCGCACGTCGTCGCTAGGCGCCAGGTCGAATCGAAACAAAAACATGTACTAGAGGGCCCCAACGCTCGATCTACTTCTCACCGTGCGCTTGGGCCTACAATGTTAATTTTTCATGCACTACACTAGAAACAAGCTGAATCATTAGGCCAATATACACATCACATACCTCGGAGGGGCCCCTAATTTTTTTGGGCCCGGGGCAGCAGCCCCTCCTTCCCACCCCCAAGGCCGGCCCTGCAGACATCATTACTAGTTTCTAGGTTTGTAGGACCATATCAAGACAGGTGATGGATCAGAATAACTTTCATTCATTCGACATTGCACTGCATTTGTAGCCACTAGATATTGCAAAAATTACACACCAAGTGACGAACTAATACTCCCCCTCATGCCGGAGATGACAAGAATCAGCAAAGTCGATGACATAGGAAACTAAATACACGGTGGTACGACGATAGTCGGCTCTGGAATGATTCGACATAGGAAGTATAGCAAGGAGGGTGGCAACCGGCCAGCCAGCCGTCGACCGCCACTAGAGACTAGACCTGAACTCTGGCCTGCTTTTCTGCTAAGAAAAAAAGGAAGAGTTAAGTCCATTTTAAACCTTGAACTCGTAGGGCGTAGCTAAATCAAACCCCGAAGTCCAAATCCCTGAAGTTAGCACACTGAACTTTTCAATCCCGGTTCAAATCAAACCCTTGGGTCGTTCGCAAACAGGGATTGCCGACGTGGCTGGGATTCGGGGTTGGGCAAGGCTAGCGTTGTGGTTAAGTTGGGCCGGCACAGTTCTTTCAGCCCGTCATCGTCAAAAGAGGGTTGACTCCTGGACTTCCTTTGATGCTGCGACGGAGATGGCGAGGTGGGGATGACCGCGGCCGCCAGCGACGATCATGAGAAGTCGAAGAAGAACGACGACGAAGGTAATGCCTCCGAGCTCCTCCTCCTCCGGTAGCCGTTAGTCGGTCAATTTTGATGGCAGTAGCGCTAGGGTTTGTAGATGCAACATTCGGGGTTCTCCGGTGTTGGAAAGTTGGGATTTTTATCGAATTTGGGTGATTTGGGGCTGTTTTGGAGCAGCGATGTGGTTCTCATTAGCATATTTTGTGGTTTTTCATTGATTTGTAGGAGCTCTCTGTTTAATCATGGACCCGACAGAGATACTGACCGTGCGTTTTCACTTCGGCGGAGAGTTCGTTCGTATTGGCCCTAATCTGCAGTATGTGGGGGGAGATGAGGCGATCTTAGAGAACGAGAGAGATAAGCTTTCACTGCAGAAGGTTTTAGGGTTTCTTAGAGATCATATGACAGTGAAGGAGTCAATGAAGCTTTATTTCCATATTCCTGGCACTGAATATTCAGAAGGTTTGCTTTTTCTCAGTGATGACAAAAAATGTTTGAGTATGGCAGACTATATTTGTGTTGGAGGAGTAGCTGATGTACTTGTTGAATACTATGGGGAGGAGGATAGTGTTGACAGTAGCAGTGGAAGTGACTTTGAGGATGAGTGTGTGAATCTTAGTGATGACGAACTAGATGAAATCATCACTGCAGAATATACTGAGTATGTGTTTGTTTCAGATGGCAGTGGTGTAATCAGAGAGGTCATTAGCAGTCCCCTGAAGAAGCAAAGTACAAGAAATAGAGAACACACAGTGAGTAATGATATTGCACCTGGTTCATTGCCATTTTCTCAACTTCCAGTGTCACAAGTGTGCAATCCTACTCATATGTTTCAAGGACCATCTGTTGGAGATGAAGATGTGCAGCCAAAGCTGCAAACAGACAAGAATTCAACTACTACAAGGCCAAGTTAGCACAGGAAACTCCAGAAGGGGCAAAGGATATAATGAAGAATGAGCCTGTGCATTGAGCAAGGTCATTTTTCCCTGTTGGTAGTTTCTGTGAGTCAGTTGATAACAACATGTGTGAGTCTTTCAATCATTCTATAGTTGATGCTAGATTTTACCCAATTATTTCCATGCAAGAAAAGATTAGAAAGAAAATCATGACTAGAATTCAGGAACAAAGTGAAAAAGGTGATAAAATGCATGGGAAAATTTGCCCTGCTATATTCAAGAAGTTGAAGACAAGCATAGCAAGAACACAGTTTATGGAGGTGCTATGGAATAAAAAGGATGGTTATGAGGTGAAGCTGCTAACTGGTAGGAAAAGGCAGTACACAGTTAGCCTTGACAATAGGACTTGCTCTTGTGGTTATTTCCAGCTAGCAGGTATTCCATGCTCACATGCCATTACAGCTATCTACAAGTGTGGCAAACAGTTGGAGGATTTCATAGCTCCATGCTACTCAGTGGAAGCATTCAAAAATATATATGAACATTGTCTGCAACCTGTTGAAGGGGAAGAGATGTGGCCAATTTCTGATAACCCAAGGCCTCAGGCTCCTGGATATGTAAAAATGCCTGGCAGGCCCAAGAAGAACAACATGAGAAGGGAAGAGCAAGAGAAACCTAAAACAAAGAAGATGAGCAAGCATGGCATAGTCATTGTTTGTTCACTATGTGGTAATTCTGGACACAACAAGAAAGGATGTAATAAAAATCCAGAGAGAGGCAAAAAGAAGAATGCACACCTTATGAAGGCAACAAAGAAAATGAAGAAAACAGAGGTACTTCCATTCTCTGTAGTTATTGTGCTCATTGTTGATATTGTGTGATATTGTGCTCATTCTCTGTTGTTATTGTGCTCATTCTCAACATACTGACATTGTAGGGTGCACAGGCTTCTTCTCAACATACTGCTCCACCTCAGCAAGCACTCAACCAACAACAAGCTCTCAAACAAAGAAGAGAGCTCCAGTTGCAAGAACTCAAACAGCAGCTACTACATCTGGGTTTAAACCTCCAAGAAAGCAATCTGCACTAACTGGAGCTCCTGGAAGTGCACAAGATGGTCCTTCTTCTAATGCACAAGCTGGTCCATCTACAACTGGATCCAAAAGAGGGAGGAAGAGAGCTGCTTCTTCAATGTCTGGCTACTCCTGGTTTACATGTAGTGGCAACTACTGATAAGCCAGTCTAATGCACAAGCTGGTCATTCTATCATGTAATCACATTACTACTAAGTGAGTGGTCTGTTTGGTTCTTTTGTAATGAAAGCACTTCTTAGTTGACTGGCAATGATGTGTTTGGTTATTTTATTGATCAGTAATGAAAAAGCCCATGATCAATTCTATGTCTTTTTTACTTCTTAGTTGTTTTGTTGATTCAGCACACAGACAATGCATGTTCCTGGATAGGTCATGTTCATTTGAACACAATACATTCAAACAAAATTAAAGCATTCATTTAAACCATCATGTTTTTGACAGAAATTCATAAGTACATTGATTCAGCACATAGACAATGCATGTTCCTAGATAGGTCATGTTCATTTGAACACAACATTCATTCAAACCACCATGTTTTTGACAGAAATTCATAAGTACATTGATTCAACACACACACACAGTACTACTCCACTCAGAACTGATAGAAAACCTTGCCACACACTAAACCTAACACAAATACAACAAAAATACAAGCTACATTCTCATATTTCCTTTTCAGAGCTGCAATCTCCACATTCTTCTCTTTCAGCTCATCTTGCAAAGACTGAACCATTGCCTGTGATCCTGCAACATCTTTAGAATGAGGAGGGACAGTAACTTCCCGCAGCCTCCAAACTTCATCGCGCAAATCTCCTATCAGATTAGACCAAAACTTCGGCAAAGCAGCATCATACCACTCTACATAGCCACAACCAGCTCCATTCTGTTCGAATTGAACAGAACATCAATGAATCAGAGAGGGGCGACAAGAAAAAACACAAAAAATGTGAGGGGGATTTAGTGGTGTGCTTACCATGGCATGCACACCGACATAGTACCTCCTGCCTGGATTTTGACGACTCCAGGAGATCCAACGAGCAGCCTTCCTCGGCGGATTGCACCAGCACATCTTGGCTGGCTCGTACGCCATCGGCGAATCTCGATACGACACCGGTGACCTCCGTTCCGTGCCCCTGCTTCTTCCCGTAGCTCCTCGAAAGCCAGGAGCAGATGAAGAACGCGAAGACCACGCCATTCTCCGGCCAGCTGCGCCGCTAGTCCGCCGCGCCGTAACCCAATGCCCGCTGCCGCCTCCGCCTCCCTCAAGAACCCTAATTTCTTTCCCCAAATCTTTCTCTCCCGCATGTGTACGCTTACCACCCCGCGATGCTGATAAGTGAACCGGTATCTGGCCCACCGCTGACAATAATCCCGGCCCACGTCAGCGTTTCCTGGCTTAAATGACCCAATGGTTTTATTTGAACCGGGATTAAAAAATTTAGTGTGCTAACTTCAGGGATTTGGACTTCAGGGTTTGATTTAGCTACGCCCTACGAGTTCAAGGCTTAAAATAGACTTAACTCAAAAAGGAAAGGGAAAATCGAGTTCGAAACGCGTCGGCTTTGGGTGCGTTTGGTTGCGTCACTCGCGAAGGTGACCTTGCCAGGACTCGTTTGGTTGATTGCTGTTTTCCATCCTGGGCGTTCTGTTGAATTTTTTTTTCCAAAGCGAGCGAGGATATCCTGGCCTAGCGAGGCTAGCTGGGCCGGGCCCCTCAAAGGCGAGATTAATTCGACTCAACTAGGCAGGACCGATTAGGCCGAGAAAACCAGTTCGTGTCCCGCTCTCCTCCGTCTCCCCTGATTAGCCGCCACGACAACACCCCCTCTCCCATCAAATCCAACGACAAAAGTTCCGATCGATCCTCCGGAACAAATAGAAACACATGTCCCTGTTCGCGGCGATGAACTCGGCGACCATGGCCTCCTCGCTCCGCCGCTGCCCGGCGGTCGTCTCCCGCACCGCGTCGAGCCGCCAGTCAATTGCATCCTGCTCCCCACCAGGCCTCCGACTCACCAAGCGCCCAACGAGTGCCCTCAGGCTGTGCAGCGCTCGCCCCAGCGCTCCGGCGCCGGTCGACGACTCGTGGGCGAACGAGTGGTGGGCGACGGAGCTCACCCCGGAGGAGCTCCCCACGCAGGAAACCGACGCGCCGACCACCGGGCACGGCCGGGAGGAGCTGGACGCCATACGGCACGTCCTCGTCGACGAGCCCCTCCGGCCCGTCCTGCTAGCCCTGCGCGAGATCAGGGACCGCGGCCACTTCTTCCGCTGCCGCAGCTACCACGCAGGGATCATCATAGGTACGTAGTACTTATGGGGTTTCTTGCTTAACTTCTGTATGTACTAGTTTTGTACAGAATTCTGAATTTCTGATGCGAAAGCTTCACTGCTTTGTTTCCGCAATGCAACCAGCTTATACTCATTCCATTAGAAGCCACTACTGGAAAAATCACTAAATGTGTCCAGTTCAACTACTTGAGACCCATCTTCATCTATCGTTTTTTGGTTCTTCTTTTCTGAACTCTGATGTGTACTGCTTAACTATTAGTATCCAGGTTACAGACGCCGTTACAGTCTTTCAGGGTTGTTTGCACCACGGAGGGTGGAACCGATTAGCACATTCCACGCCCAAACTTAGCTAGTTCATGGGCTACGCATTTACATGATCTGTAGATCTTCCGTACTCTGAAGTCTGAAGTCTGAACCCAGGAAAACGCGGGAACAGTCATTTGGCTTCAGTCAAGACTGCCTGCCGAAATAGCAAATTTACTTCTACTGTTCATCTCCTGCACAGCGAACGCACAATCACGCTCCAGTATAACTGGGTTAGCAGAAGATGCAACAATAGCTTTTATCCCCTCTAGAAACGCCACTGCTTCCGTGAACTCGGCAGTTGGGCAGTATGGTAGAGTACCCCATGCCTATAAGAGGGCCTTCCCCTTGTCATCTTGAAGTACAGCTCCCCAAGATTCATTATTTTTTTTTTTTTGAAAAGCCAGCATCAACATTCATTTTGGTCCATCCAACCTCAGGTTTCTTCCATCTTTCAGTAGCTTCTTTGGCTAGTTTTGGATATCCATCACCTAGGGCAGTGGCGGCCTTCTTTCCTTTAATATCTTCGGGTTCATAGTTTGTAAATTTTACCTGCATGAACGAAGTCAGATAGGACAGGATGAACTGGTCCGACTGCTCAATTATGCAGTTTCCATCGCCGGAAATTGCATTATTCCGCTAGTGCCACGTTCACCACAATTGAAAAAGAAGTTCTGCTCTTATTCCTTCATTGCATTGACTCTGACTGAGGAAAGTAAGAAACTGATCCCGCCAAGATAGCGAACCATGTTGTCCGGCGGAAGGGACCATTCCTTGCTGATACAGTGCCATGGTGCCCTAGATTTAGTGCATGTTACCCTTGCATGGTGAGCTGTTTCAGGTTCAGTGCCGCATATGGAACAGGCAGGCACCAGATCCATCTTTCTCCTACATCGGTGATCTTGCATTCCAAGAGAATATGGATGCAAGATTCCAGCCGAAGACCTTTAGTTTTGGTGGCACTTTGGTGTTCCAAATGAGTTTCCGAAGACCTCTCTCTGCATTTGGATTGGAGCTTCTAGACTCTTGTTTCATCTTCATGTATCTAAAACGTCCAGAGGTGAAGTTCAGTATTATTCCACCTGCCAATAAGAAACAGCATGGCTGAATCAGCCAATAAGAAACAGCATCGCTGAATCAGCCAATAAGAAATAGCATTGCCGAATTTTCACGTTCCGAGATATAACCAGAATAATACCGATGCTCGTACTCGACTGTTTGAAATTGTTGTTATGTTGTTGTTAGTTAAAGAAATAGAAAAGGTCTTATCGGCAATTTTTTCTTTTCAGGCCCATTGTTGCTGGTTGCTGGTTTTTGTCAGCTCGGTAAATTAGTACCAATCCTTTTCGTGGATATAATTCTTGGATATATATTCTACAAGCTGAGTGTTTTAGCAGCAGAACTGAAAAGGAATGGAAAGTCAAACCATATGTGTGCTCGGATACAGCTCGGTGAGTTTTGAACTCAAACTATTGTGTTTTGTATAACGGAGGTTCATTCCTTGTGGTTGGAACAAAAGATTGTCCTATATGGCTCATTTGAAATCAATTTTTAATTGTTCTTGTGTTTAAATTTCATATGAATTTAAGAATTGTACTTGTGCTATAAATTTCATATTGATTCAAACGAAGATATCAAATATTTATAGTATATTTCCCAGTGACTATTATGCACCTTTTATGGATAATGAAAAGTCACATATTTCTTTCATTTCCAATGCAGTTCTTTTACTTATTATGTCCTTCAAGGATAATTCCGCTTTCTTGGTAAGTAATGTTGCTAAAGAGAATTAGCAATGAGTGCATAAACTTCAACAAAATTATGAACATATTGTTTGCTAATGGATTTCTTTCTGTCTTATGGTAGGATGGTTACCGTATCGCCGTTGAATTGATTTGGTTAGTTTTTCGTGTCTAAACTAATTAACTATTGTCACTATGTTGTTCCAGTCCTAGCACATCAAATTTCTCTAAGCAATTATTTGCTGTCTCAGGTTCATTGGTCTGCAAGTGTATGCTGGAGCTGTGCACTATGAAATCGCTGGGGTGGAGGATCCCAGATACCACATGCTTGGAATTTACAAGATACTGAAAATCAAAGGTGACTTTATCGGGGTAATGAAGAATTTGTTTCGTGAAGCATTTGAAGACTAATGGCGTTGCTGAAGCCAACCAACTGGATCGATAAGTTCATTTCGGTGTGTGTGTGTGATACCTATCCAGCATGCAGTTCAGTTAATGAATCCATGTAATCGAGCTGCAATCTCATTAGCCTAATTAGTTTTACTATGTGTGTTGGTAGACCAATCTAGCATCCTTATAAAAAAAGACCAATCTAGCATGCCACTAGTGATTCTATGAAAGATGTTAATGTTGATCTGCACTATAGACAATCCGTGTATCCATTGTCAAACGGTACTTTTTCCTACGGTATGCTCTTTCAAAGAAGAACACAGTAAGGTATCAAACAAACTTTTCGAAGCCTTTGAGAAAGCAAATGCATTACGAAGACCAAATCTCACCGATATGCATTTCAACCACGCAATAATTCCCCAATGCATTTTGAAGAAAGCAGCCCACAAGGTTTTATTTCCTCGATGACCGAGGAAGGGCCAGCAAACCATTATTTGCCCTACACTATGTAGTTTTTGATTTTGAAATAACTATGTAGTAGTATATAATATGTGCAGTTGCCTTTGCAACTATGCCTATCAAACAAAATCTCCTATGTTTAGCAGCACCATTGCTTTGTGCTATATGACGTTCGTTTTCGAGTATCTAGTTGTAGTTGCTCCGTCTTTCCATGGAAGCACCCTTGCTTACTAGCCTAAAATTCTCGGAGTTCACTGTCCTAGGGCTTAGCGGTCCCATCTTGTAATGGTGGTTCACCTTGCTTGACAACCTTCCTGAAGTAACCGAGAACCTCCTCAATGTCCTTAGTTTCCTTGAGGGCATCATACAGCGACTTCACTGCCACGAATAGTAAAGCGATCAGTGCTGTCGCCTTGCTCGGGAGCTTCACCTTTGCAGATATCATGGCCAGGATGCCTTTTGTCTCTGCGTATCTCACAATGCAGACCAAGGAAAAGACCATAAGGTGCTCCATCTTAGATGCCTTTGATATCAGCTTTCTTGTCCGTAGTGTTGGTGCCATCCTTTGGTGTGCATCGTGCAGTGTGGGAGGCGTCATTCTTCATCAAGCATGCAAGTAACATTTCAGCATGGAAGTCAGAACACAATGTGCAAGCTAAAAGTTCAGAAAAACAAATTAAGTAAACTACGACCATGAATATATCTTTGCACGCTGAAACAAAATTACTAGGAGCATATGTAATCTCATATGGAAGTCAAAAACAGTCAGAAAATCAGTGTTGGTATGGAACTGGCAACTGATGCCCTGGCTGTCGAAAGTAATATGTGTAGGACGAAGATGGGGCTTTTACCTACCTTCTCCATCTGTTGTATGAAGTCGAACAATATCTATCACACTGTTATGAGTTGCAAAAAAGCAAAAGCTCTGCGTTATGTGCAGAGAGAATTGGACTCTGTTTTCGGAGGGTGACATGATCTACACTATGAGAGACTGGGTTTCGATGATTCTGGATCATATTGATGATGGTACAAGATTAAGGCATTTGTTTCTCTGGTGGTGTGCTTGGCATCTGCATAATGACAATGTTTTTGACACGGGAATGTGCTGTATAGATGTATTTGTTGAGTTTCCGCGGCTAGAGAACAGGACAAAGGGCCAGATTGGGGATGGATATGAAGACCAGATCATCTTTTTGCCAGCGCTAATCTTTACTGTCAAAGTGTGGAACAATCTAAAGCTATAGCTGTCACTGAAGGACTAAGTAACACAATCATGGTTGTTGACAAACCCATTCATCGTGAAACTGAATTCTCCTCTATGGTGACATTGTCGCCGGTAACGAGAGCAGATCATGGTTAGCGAAATTACTAGGAAAATCAATGTCCTGCTGCAGGACCTCCCTAATTTCATAGTTGGCAATATTAGCATATTTTGCAATAATATAGTGCATGATACTACTGAGGTTAGTCATGGGGATTGACCAGTTGAGTGTGGGTGTTTTGCATAGTTCGGTTTCATCCGACGCATGCTGCAATCAGCTAGACATCATTGTGACCAAAGTTTTATTTGCTAAAAAATAGAACACCCATCTCCATAAAATAAGAAGAAGATACATGCATGCTCCTGTATGATCAGTGACACTGTTTTTGGTAACTAGAACAGATCAGCGATTAGCGAAATTACTAGGGAAGTCAATATCCAGCTACAGATTTTGCACAATACATTGCATGATAATGCTCAGTTTTGCAGGGTTGAGTGCGGGTTTTTTGCATAGCTCACTTCCATCCACGTTACTTCCTAATAATAGAATACCCATTTCCAAAAAAGAAGAATACATGTATGCTGATTGCTGACAGAGGGAAGACTAAACTAAGTAAAATGATATGCAATGCCAGCAATGGTCAAGCAATGTTCCTCAATATGCATTGATGAAACTAAAATATTCCTATACAGATCCGCATTCAGCGACGTATATAGGCTTATCATGGTCGCGATTATAATCATGAATCGGGGAGCATTACGCAATGATGCAGAGATGTAATAAACAGTAATCAGGCAGCATCACCCCATAGCAAATTCGATTAAGCATTTCATACAAGTGCAAGGAATCCGTACCCTCCTGCGGCTAGGGATGGAGGAGGCGGGTAGCGCGCGGAGAGGGGGCAGCCGCGGGCGGCCGCTGTAGCGATGCCCCCTTTCAATAAGCGTCGTCACCACTTATGTTGTGGTGGCCAAGCTCACCGGCGTCTCCTCTTGTTCGGTCTCTGTGGAGAGGAATAGGAGGGCGTTGGTGGTGCCGTCGGGATCACGCGGAGGTGGAGCTCGGGGTTCCAGAAGCGTGTAGCCTTGCCAGCAGCTTCCGAGTGATGGCTCCGTTTGGCCGTTGCTATCTTTGGCCATAGGGTTGGCCCTGCTGCGCTCGGTCCAGGTGATGGCTCGAGCCTTTCCGTCCTCCTTGGCTAGGCGTGGCGGTGAGCGGCACCACTTCCCCGAGTGGTTTCGTCCCCGGTGGCAGCTGCATCGGCGGCGGTTCAAGACTTGATTGCGTTTCTACGCGTAATTATGGTTTTGTTTTTGTAAAATTAACATCTTGATTGTAGTTTTTATCTTTCTTATAATCTTTAATGTAATCCCACCACCAATTTAATGAAACATCCTCCCGGTCCTTCAGGACCTTTCCCGTTAAAAAAAGAGACTAACCACTCGACCACAACGAGCAACAAGGACATGAGTGTTTTCCACCCTTTTCCCAATAAAACCCTACTAGTACTACCTTCATCCCATATTACGTTGCGTATAATTTTGCGTGCAAGTCAAACTTTGCAATGTTTGACCATGAATATATAAAATATGAATATGTATGATATAAAATATATATATTATGAGAATATTTTTTAAGATAATTCTAATGATATTAATTTGGTACCGTATAAATTTATAGTTATATCAAACTACTTGGTCAAACATTGAACAATTTGACTTTAATAAAATCTTATATGCAACCTAATTTGGAATAGAGGGAGTAGTACATCATTCCTTTCCCACTAGTTTTGCTAGCGAATATCGAATGCGATCGTTATTTTTGGTTAAAAGAAGAATCGTGTAACATAGTCATGTTTCAACAAAATGTTGATCCTTGTTTTGCCTCTTCGATGACAAGCCCAAGCGGTGTGTTGCAATGGGAGTGGGGACTTTGTTAATAATGAAACCACCATACAACCGACCAGAGAAACCAAAGTTCATCAATATTTGAAGGCGTGTTTCCAATTTAAACCTTTGAATCTTGGCTTATGTTCATGGCTAGGGAAATGAAGTGATACATGGTACATTGTGGTTCTACGACGAAGTTAAGGAAATGCACGGTGGCATGAGGACGGTCGGTGGTACTCCTACAGAAGTACTACTTGTGTGCGCCAACGTTCATTGGACGGACCTATACAGACCCCTTCACGTTTGGGAAATGATACTATGCCCCCAGGGATACGCACGTCTCATCCCCCGGGTGCGTGGCTGTCGTGGCCAGCATTGAACAGACACGATCATGGACCGTGGACCCCATGCTCGATGCATCATCTTTTTTTTGAACAGGGGGAGGGTCCTGAAGGACCCCGAAGCTACATTCAATAAAACGTCGGTGGGTACAAATTACAATCAGGGCCTTGGAAGAAAAAAGAAATTACACCACAGCCCTGGACTTTTACACAAAGGACCCTTGAAAAGAAAAGGGAATTGCAAACCAATCCTAGGTCCTCTCCACCTGGGATGAGACTCCACCGCCGGCCACCATGACATCGCCGGGGACGCACCACTTGACGACTTAATGATGCAGGATTCCGGCGAGAAGCTTCGTAGAAGGCCTCCCTAGATGGCACTTTGGCCTGGAGGTTGAAGAACATGCAGCACATCCAGCACCACAGGACGGAGTGGTTCCATTTGCCTTGGATAACAACAACGAAGATTTGTTGCCGTTTGTGACCTCCGCACGAAGAAGCAGCCGAAATTCCCCAACGCCTTCCAGATCTAGACACCACCGCTACAGATCGCTTCCTTTCCCCATCTCCATGACCGGCTAGAGGAAGCTTCACCATAGCAGAGCTCCAAATCGAGAGGGCAAGGCGCTTATTGACAGAGCCCACCCAAGCTAACTCTTCGATGTTCTTCCACCAGGGAAGCACAACAAAAGAACAAGAGGACGACCACCTGGTGACGCGCCAGATCACCAGGAGGGAAGAGCTTGACATACCAGCCTTATTGACGGAGATCCCTATGCTTCTACACCCCTCTGGCCGCTGGTCCTGCCACCAGAGCACCGAGACAGAGAGGAAGAAGAGCAGGCTGACCCAGATCCGACGGCCAAGATCTGAATCTCTACTCCCAGACGCCATAGAGGACAAATGACCACAACATCTAAAAATAAATCCTAGACTACTAAGGCCGGAACCTCCCCTCCACCATCTTCAGACGGCAGCGCCGCCGGGGACAGCTTCAGTTTGGCCCGGGAGGGACAAAGCGACTCTCAAGGAGTGAAGTTACTGTAGCAAGAGGGGAGGATGGGGGAAAAGGACTCGGAGTCGATGCGTCATCTTAGTTTATCAGTTTACCATCGTTATCCTCGTGTCTTCCTCTTTCTTCTGAGAAAAATCGATCCCAATTCCTCACGCCGGTGTCCTTGTCTCATCTACGGCCGGCGCCGGTGCGCCCTCGTCTGCCCCCGCGCTGAGCTCTCTGCCCTGCCGTCCCAACGCCGCCTAGCTCCCCATCTTGCCGACGTTGCGCCGACGCCGCCCAGCTGCCCGTCTCGTCGATGCTGCCACCGGCGCCGCCCCCATCTTGCCCTCACCGCTCCCCATCTCGCCGCTGCCATGCTTTCCCCGTCTTGCCGGCGACCGCATGCTGCTCCTCTCTCCCGCACCGCCGCTCTTCTCCGCCATGTCGCCTCCGCCGCTACAGCCCCGCGCCGCCGATCCTCTCTGCCACACTGCCTCGCCCTGCAGCCCCCCGCGATGCTCCTCTCCAACGTGTCGCCTTGCCTCCCCGCTGCTGGCCATGAGCGAGCTCCGAAACGCCCCGCGCCAGCCATCCTCTGTGGCGGTGGTTGCTACACGCGGCGGTGGAGGTTGCTACAAGAGGCGGATGCCGCTGCTACAAGCGTCGCTGCAACGACATCTTCTTCAGCGATGACAGTTTTTTTTTTGCTACAAATATGTGTAGATTTTTTGTTTGCTACCACAGTTTTATGTGTCTGCTATAATAGCGCAAATGTTTTGCTACAATGTCTCCTGACGAATAACTCCGACGAAGTCATGCTTGCTACATTAGTAAACTATTTTTTGCTATCAACGTTTTGTGGTTTTGCTACAATAGCGTAATTTTTTTGCTACGTGGTCTCTGACGAGGTTTTTTCCGGCGAGAGTCTCTGGCGATGTCTCCGACGAAGTCGGTTTTGCTACATTACGACATTTTTTTTGCTACAAGGTCGTCGACGAGGTCTCCGGCAAACTCTTCGGTGAGATCTAGTATGTTTGTTATTTTTTTAACCGAACCATTTTCTACAATATTTGCAAAATCATGATAATTTATAGCAAAAAGGATATATTTATAGAAAAAGGGATTTAAGACTTTTTGGAAAAACACGTGTCAGGAATGGAGACGGGGGATCCGGAAAAAATATCCGCGTGGATGCCTAGCACTCCCCTTCACGTTTCGTAGGAGACCCTACTTGACCGAACCGGCCAAGAACCGTAGCAACACCGTCGATAACTGGTTCGCTGAGACGGCACGGCTAGTCCGACCTGAACCTTTTTCCGCTCAAGAAAAAGGGAAGGGGAAACCAAACCTGGCCATCGGGCCGGCCCGCGGCACGCCAAAAAAGCCCGGCCCGAGCACAGCCCGTGGCACGCGGGTGCCGTGCCCGTGCCGCGTCCCCGGCCCGTTTAGCAGCAGCCACACAATATTTTAGATAAACATGCGGAGTTTTGCGGGGGGTCGAACCAAGGACCTCCCGGTCTTCCACGCCACACTCTACCACGAAACCAATCAAATCTAGTTGCTATGGTTCAGGTTAGAATGTTTTTAACGGCAAATTTCAACGGGCCTGCAGAAAAAAGCCATGGCCTAGCGTGCTCGACGTGCCGCGGGCCGGCCCGTTTAGCTTAGGTGCCGGGCTCGGGCCGCCAGGCGGGGCACGTAGCACGGCCCGGCCCGGCACGTGGCTTGGCGGGCCACGACGGGCCGTGCCGCGTGCCGGCCCGTTTGGCACGTGCCGGATCTGGGCCGTGCCAGGCCGGCCCGTTGGCCAGATTTGGGGGAAACCGAGTTCGTAAACGCGTCGGCTTCCTGTCCCGCCCTCGTCCGGCTCCTCTGCCTCCCGGCACCTGATAGCCGCCACGACAGCACCCCTTCTCCCATCAAACCCAACGACAAATTTCGATTCGCCGGAAAAAAAATAAGCGCGGCGATGAATTCGGCGACCATGGCCTCCTCGCTCTGCCTGTCCCCAGCAGGCGCCCTCGTCTCCCGTACCACGTCGAGGTCAAGCCGCCAATCAATTGCATCCTGCTCCCCACCAGGCCTCCGATTCACCAAGCACCCAACGAGTGCCCTCAGGCTCTGCAGCGCTCGCCCCAGCGCTCCGGCGTCGGACGAGCCGTGGTGGGCGAACGAGTGGTGGGCTACGGAGCTCACCCCGGAGGAGCTCCCCACGCAGGAAACCAACGGGCCGACCACCGGGCACAGCCGGGAGGAGCTGGACGCCATCCGGAACGCCCTCGTCGACGAGCCCCTCCGGCCCGTCCTGCTCGCCCTGCGCGAGATCAAGGACCGCGGCCACTTCTTCCGCTGCCGCAGCTACCACGCAGGGATCATCATAGGTACGTACTGTACTTATGGGGTTTCTTGCTTAACCTCTGTACACTCTAATTTTGTACAGAATTCTGAATTTCTGAT
The DNA here is from genome assembly GCA_916181665.1 of Avena sativa. NCBI lineage: Eukaryota > Viridiplantae > Streptophyta > Magnoliopsida > Poales > Poaceae > Avena > Avena sativa. Next base: position 395,368,822 of record OV702280.1, on the reverse strand, counting down.
GCGTGCGAAAGCTTCACTGCTTCGTTTCCGCAATGCAGCCGACTTAGACTCATTCAGAACTCTGTTATTAGCAATATCACTAGTGTACATTCTACTTTGTGTCCAATTACTTGACTCATCTTCACCTATCCAATACGTCCGAGGGGAAAAGTTCAGTATTTTTTTTTGATGGTCTTCAGTATTATTTTACTCCCCACCCGCAAGTAAAAATCAGCATTTCTGAATCAACCAACTGAAAACTGCATTGCTGAATTTATACAAGTACTAAATTTCCACCTTACAGATATAATCTGGATATGATACGTACCGGTGCTCTTACTCAACTGTTTTCTGCACATTGCTAGTTTGAATTCATCATACCGAGTTGTTGTTCATTGAAGTAACAGAAAAAGACTTATCGGCATTTTTTTACTTTGCAGGCCCATTGTTACTGTTTGCTGCTTTTTGCCAGCTTGGTAAATTAGTACCACAACTTGTTGTGGATATAGTTCTTGCATATATATGCTACAAGTTGAGTGTTTTAGCAGCAGAACTGAAAAGGAATGGGAAGTCAAACCATATGTGCGCTCGGATACAGTTCGGTGAGTTTATGAACTCAAACTATATCAATTACCTTGTGTCTATCATTATAGAGAAAAACAAACATATAATTTTTTATACTCTTGAATCTTGATCCTAGTAATTAGGTTCATGCCCTGTGATTGGAATAATCTTGTATAACTCATTTGGAACTCTGACATGAGCAATTCTACGGGATTGGCCTTTTGAGGAGTGGCATGCACTTGCCTGTTAAAAAACTCCTTGATTGCTCAAAGTAATTTACATGCATGATTTTTTTATGTGAAGAATGAATCTAAACACGTATTTTAAATTCTACATTTTTTTATGGATTCAGCCAAACATAAATTATACGTACTAAATTTGTAAATTTTGTGAGGAGTGTCTTTATGCTTTCCGCAAGTTTTTTTTGCTCAGTTTTGCACGAATCTTTATTTGTTCGAGAGTGCCAAGGGCATGCAATATATGTATATAAAAGAAAGTAAAACAGTTTACAAGATTAGCCAAACCAATTGCAGACAATTGGATCGGCTAAGACTCCAGTACCCACTCAAACCAAAGCTTACTCCCCAGCTATGTGTTCTTTCCCTCCATTTGCTGCTGCCTCCCACATGCTGAGTTTATCCTTTATGCGATCAGCAAGCTGCTCCGTGTCGCATTGATCCGTCATGTTTGTAAAAACCCTTGATTTCCTTTGCTTCCACAACATCCATGCTGTTAGGATAACAAGAGTGTCAAACCTTTTCTGGTCCTTTCCTTGCACTGTTTCCCTAGCAGCAGTCCACCAATTCGCCAGATTGTTGTTGCCACTGTGGCTCCTGAAGCTGAAGACCAGCACGCTGCAAACATCCATACCAACCTACCTGCCATGTAAAGCATATGTCTGCTTGTGCCTGCCACCCATGACGGTGGCACCTATCCGACGTCCAGAGCCTGTATCTGACAGCTAACTAACTGAAGATTTTGTATTTTAGGGAGCCATCGATCTCCAAATCGGCTCGGCCATGCTGCATCTAGTACCTCCTAGAGAGAGCATTTTGTAGGTGTCTTTGGCGGAGTACTACCTGACTTTGCGCCTGTCCAAGGGAAGATGTCAGGTTCCTACTTGTTTCTGTCTATGCTGCTTATTTCCATCCAGAGCCTGACGCACTGATGTATCCATTTTTTGACTTTGCACGGATCTTGATGCACCAATATTTAGTTACTGCAAAGGGTAAACCACTCAGAATTTTCGCCAAGTTAGGCCCTAAATTCAAGCACATGTCCAATTCAGGCCGGCTCTCTACCCCAATGTCCTCTTTAGGGATGAACACGGAATAGCAACATGTGCCCCTGCTGCAATGATGTTGCAAATGCTCCGCCGCCCTAACTCCTTCTGTCCATATCCAACCGCTGCTGGCGACCCAACTATGTCGGTCTTCCATCAAGTCTGACGCTACAAGGAAGCAGTTGCCATCTCCCCCTTAAGAGTGGTACGTGCTTTTCATCGGGCACCTCTATTGGACCATGCTCGAAGTGCGAACCGAGATCAAGGGGTATAGGACCATACCAAGGAGGTCATTGAGGTTAGGACTTCTGAGCAAGCCACCTCGACTAAACCTGGTTTGCCATCGATGGTGCAAACTCTAGTCAACTGCTGGTTGACGGGATGCTGCAATCAGAATGACATGTGGGGCACCGACTATTAAGGCTTCAGGAAGGCCTGGTGTGGGTTCTAGATACGTGAACCAGAGGCGGCCACGACTTGGGTAGTGCACAAGGACGTCAGTGGTATGCATTTCAGCAGGCTGGGAATTTTTTCTCATGGATACGGGTTCGGCCATGAGCTTGACGTTTAGAGCCGGGTGGATATTAATTAATGGACGTCAAATGACTAGGCACCCTTTCATGAAAGACAGTAGGTGAATTAGTTAGTCTAGGACAACCCTAAATTTCGCAAATGAAATGGAACTTGCAGAAAGCGTAGAAGCACTCCTCAAATTTCATATTGATTCATCTTTTTATATAAAATAGGTACCACTCCCTGATTCCAATAACGAAATCACAGCACATGCATCCAACTGAACATAGAAAATCTTGTACTATCTTAGGTGTGTAAATGTATATTTCTCACGTGGCAATTTATGCACCTATATGAATAACAAAACGTATGTCTTTCATTCCCAATGCAGTTCTGCTATTTATACTGTCATTCAAGAACAACAGCGCTTTCTTGGTAAGTCTTTTGTTAAAAACCATGAGTACCTTTACTTCAACACAGTTGAGAACATTTTGTTAAAGTATCATTACTAATGACTCCCTATGTGGCTTATGGTAGGGTGTTTACCGCCTCGTCACAAAGTTGATTTGGTAAGTAAGTATTTGCTAACCAATTATTATTACTATGTTGTTCCATTCACAGCACACAAAAATATATTTTCTAAACAATTATTGGGCCATCTCAGGATGATTGGTCTTCAAGTGTACGTAGGAGCTGTGCTTTATGAAATCCGTGGCATGGAGGAACCAAGATTCCACTTGCTAGGAATTTACAAGATACTAAAAACTAAAGGTGGTCTGAAGAAGGTGATCAAGAATCTGGTTGAGGAATGTCAAAACTAAGGGTGCTGAAATGAGGGGCTACAAAATTCGATTTGAGGAATAGCCTAGGAGAATGCTAGATGCCCTTCTTCCTGCTTGGTTTTTGCCTTTTCGTGGTTTTGTTTTTTCTTAACTTGGGAATAGCTGAGATGTGTCATGACATGAGCACCGTGATTTTCTAGATGTCAGACAACACTCCTAGCGCCTAGGATGCTTCTGGTTTCTGTCGGAATATTGCTGGGTTTGATAATGAGCATGTTAAGAGCATGCTGTGTGGTTTAATGTCATGGATTACCTACAGAGATGCATGCTGACCCAAATAAAGCTTTTAAGTCAAAACTATGAACATTACATACGATGTGCCAGTTGCCTTTTCTTATCACACGGGGGGCCAATTCTTGTTTGCATGTAGGAACCTACACTTTGCATCCATAAGTTTTCTATCACCGACTTTACCAAGTTCAGACGTCACATGCTGGTTGATTTTGGATTGAGGAGTACTGTTTTTAATCTTTCTTTTTTATTATTTTTTAAGAAAAATATATATTAATATCCTGAAAATACCAATTACATCTAACCTATGCAACAATGCATACCTATTAGCATTACGGATGCACACAACCAAAAAAAAACTACAAATAAGAAAAGTCTGCTACAGCGATAAGATCCTTAGCAGCAACGACACTATCACCAAAACAACACCAGAAGTCCAGCCCCTCTAAAATCTACGCCTCAAAAGTCAAAAAAAAGGTAACAATGCACAAGCGCTATCATCATTTGATCATAGACCTTAGGTTTTCACCCTGGAGAAATTCCTCGCTCGCAAAACAATGCCTTCTGCAAGACCACTGCCAGGCACGACCAATGAAGGTCACATCTTGGGTTTTGATCCTTATCTCTAGAAAGACTCAATCCACCATTGCTAGTCATCATGTCCCTGACTTCATGATATTCTCCGCATTTGACTTTACCATGGATCGTCAAAGACATGACACATGATGGTAACAGATAGCAGAGCTTCACCCCGCTCCCTCTGAAACCAAACGGCCAGCAAAAAACACAGGTGCGCACGACCGAATTCTTTCCGATCTAGCAAGATCCAGGCATAATGCGCCCATAGAAGTTCATCAATAGAGATTTCCGAAACTAGACACTCTAGCAAGATCAATGAAGACACACATAAAGTATATCTTCGTTTTGATGTGAGAGGAATCTGAGGACCACCATCTTGATTCAATCCGAGCCGGTAGCCCCACGCCACCCGCCGGCAACCTTCAAGATCCGCCGCTCCAACCCCTAGCAGCAGCCCGTGGTCAATGTGCTGATGGTGCCGACCAAAATTGAATCTTGTATCCCCTTGGTCTGCAGCAGGCCCGTACCAGACGCATGTGCTGAGTATTCAACCGCACAGGGCCTCCAATTTTATACGTTAATCTCCTAGTCAGTACTGCAAATCATGTTTACTAGACTCACAATCCCCCCAAAAAAACTAGAAACTAATTGATGCATTGAATAATATATGACTGTCTAGTAGTTTGCAATCGAATTAACTCTACAGGGCCCAAACTCACCGACGCCTTCCTCTTTTTTCCTTCTCCTTTCTCTTTCTCTTCCAGCTAAGTGTTATTCTGTTCATCTTCCATTGGCAGCTTGTATCAAGATAAATTCAATCCCAATTTCCTCATGGTAGATATGTTGCTGCGATGAGCAAGTAAAAAGTACACTGCAGGCTGCACCCTCAATCTATCATCTATTTATTTGATCTTTTCTCATCATCAGTTCCTCGTCTCTCTTCTCAGCTTCTGATCCCCTTGTTGGTTGTTGCCGCCTATGCAATATGGGTGCATCCATTGGAGTTTGAGGCCCAATGCCCAGTGACATGTGTTTTTTTGCCGAACGCTGATTCATAAAGAGGAGGAGCAACTAGAATACCAGAGCCACACACGCCGCCGTCCGATAGTATGCTTCCAAAATCTAACAAAAGTTGTTAAATCCCATTTTGGTTTCATGTTCTATTTTTGATACATGACATGGAATTTTGGGGAAGGTTTCTTATCAAAATTTAATTGAAGATTTTTCTCAAGGAATGCTAGAAGGATTTTTGCTGAACAATGTAGTACTTTTGAATTCCAGATAATCGCTTTGTGACAGGATGCAATTGTTTAAAATTGTACAACCAACACAATATAATTATTAAAAAAATCATGTTTCCTAATTGCTAGTGGTGGCGTCGAGGGCCTAATTTTTGGTTTCGCACGGGGCCTTTGTTTTATCGGGTACGGTCCTAGTCTGCAGTCATCTGTGGTGGTGGCGCCGTACACTAAGCCATATTGGACGTCGACCATGAGGCACCATACCAACTGGGAGAGGCTTGTCAACAGCGGTCCCCATATCTCATGTATATGCCAGCTATTCGCAAGACCAGGCAGGATCAGCAGGAGCACGGTACCAGCAGATAGCAATCTGCAGATCTTCTCCGCACGCCTAAGCTCAGCCAAACTCTTACGCGCATGTGCATGATCCAGGTAGAGTATGCATCCAGCCTTGGTGTCATGCACATATGACATCTGTACGGGATGAGCAGGGATCATATGCTGGACAGACTTCAAGATGAAATATGGGGGAAGAAACGTTGTGATCATGTAGAACAGTTTCATTTCTTGATACATGTTAAGATGACAAACAAGTAGTATAGAAATGAAACACAAAACAATATCCATACTTGGCAAATTCACAAGCACAGTCCGGGCACGGATTCAGGGACAAGGGGAGGAAGGGGACACATGCAGGACAATAGACCGCTTTAAGATCAGTGTCGATGTATCACTGACACGGTGGACGTACTCCAATCGCTATGCGCATGACATGTGGGGCAGGGGTAATCATGGGCCCACGTATCTGTGGCGGCGGCCGAAGTACAAGTTCGTGTGGTTCCCATCCGCTCGCCTCGTTTTCGTTGTGCCGTGAAGCCCCATATCGAAATTTGAAATTCCATTTAGTTGGGAGTTTTGGATATGTTATTTAATTAGTATTATTTTTCTGTACTAACATGCATTTTTTCTAACTTGAAAATAGTTCACGCAACGTTCGCCGATTAGCCAGAGGAGGGAGCACCGAACCTACAATTGACTCTCTCTTCTCCTCCTTTCTTCTCCCCCCTCTTGTTGAGAGTCTCCCGTGAGAGACCCGGCCACTCCCGAGCCCTCTCTAGTGGTGCTGCTGGTCGGAGATGGCAAAGGAGAGGCAACACAGTAGATGGTAGTGTTAAGTTTAGGGTTTTTGGCGGTTTGTCGTCATCTTGGAGTAAGGCACGAGTTCTTCTAGGCTATAGATCTTGTGCATCATGTGCTGGTGGCTTCTCCTTACCGTGCTCCGGCGGTTGGAAGCGTAGAGCTTCCCCGCCCCAGGGATCTCCGCAAATAAGGCCTTGGTCGGTCCTTTCTGCTCGTTGATCTGGTTTGTTGTGGCGTTGCGGCTTCTTCCTCTAGCCGGCCATGGAGGTGAGTGAATGAGGTAGAGTGGAGTCGGCCTGGTCAGAGCCGAAGTCTGGTGGGGGATCTTCTTCATCCTGGCGCATGAGCGCGGTGTCATGCTGTCACTCTTGGGTGGATTCCATGTGCTCATGAGGTGGGAGATAGTGAAGTGCACCCCTGTAGCGATGTCCCCTTTCAATAAGCGTCGTCACCACTTATGTTGTGGTGGCCAAGCTCACCGGTGTCTCCTCTTGTTCGGCCTCTATGGAGAGGAATAGGAGGGCGTTGGTGGTGCCGTCGGGATCACGCAGAGGTAGAGCTCGGGGTTCCAAAAGCGTGTAGCCTTGGCAGCAGCTTCCGAGTGATGGCTCGGTTTGGCCGTTGCTATCTTCGGCCATAGGGTTGGCCCTGCTGCGCTCGGTCCAGGTGCTGGCTCGAGCCTTTTCATCCTCCTTGGCTAGGCGTGGCGGTGAGCGGCACCACTTCCCCGAGTGGTTTCGTCCCTGGTGGCAGCTGCATCGACGGAGGTTCAAGACTTGATTGTGTTTCTACGCGTAATTGTGGGTTTTCTTTGTAAAATCAAGGCCTCGATTGTAGTTTTTATCTTTCTCATAATCCTTAATGTAATTGTACTCCCACCACCGATTTAATGAAACATCCTCCCAGTCCTTCAGGACCTTTCCCGTTCAAAAAAAGAGACCAACCACTCGACCACAACGAGCAACAAGGACATGAGTGTTTTCCACCCCTTTCCCAATGAAACCCTACTAGTAGTACATCATTCCTTTCACACTACTTTTGCTAGCGAATTGACATGTGATCGAATGCGATCGTTATTTTTGGTTAAAATAAGAATTGTGTAACATAGTCATGTTTCAACAAAATATTGATCCTTGTTTCGCCTCTTGATCAGTGACAAGCCCAAGCGGTGTGTTGCAATGGAAGTGGGGACTTTGTTGATAATGAAACCACCATACAACTGACCAGAGAAACAAAAGTTCATCAATCTTTGAAGGCAGTGTTTCCAATTTAAACCTTTGAATCTTGGCTTATGTTCATGGCTAGGGAAATGAAGTGATACATGGTACATTGTGGTTCTATGAAGAAGTTAAGGAAATGCACGGTGGCATGAGGAGGGTCGGTGGTACTCCTACAAAAGTACTACTTGTGTGCGCCAACTTCATTGGACAGACCTATACAGACACCTTCACGTTTGGGAAATGATACTATGCCTCGGGGGATACACGCGTCTCATCCCCCGGGTGCGTGGCTGTCGTGGCCAGCATTGAACAGACGCGACCGTGGACTATGGACACCACGCACGATGCGTCATCTTCTTTTTTTGAACAGGGGAGGGTCCCGAAGAACCCCGAAGCTGCATTCAATAAAACGTCGGTGGGTACAAATTACAACCAGGGCATTGGAAGAAAAAAACAATTACACCACATCCCTGGACTTTTAGACAAAGGACCCTAGAAGATAAAAAAGAAATGCAAACCAATCCTATGTCCTCTCCACCTGGGACGAGACTCCACCGCCGGCCACCGTGACATCGCCGGGGACGCACCACTTGGCGACGAAACGATGCAGGATTCCGACGAGAAGCTTCAGAGAAGGCCTCCCTAGATGGCACTTCGGCCTGGAGGTTGAAAAATCTGCAGCGCATCCAGCACCACAGGACGGAGTGGTTCCATTTGCCCTGGATAACAACAACGAAGATTTGTTGCCGTTTGTGACCTCCGCACGAAGAAGTAGCTGAAATTCCCCAACGCCTTCTAGATCTAGACACCACCGCTATAGATCGCTTGCTTTCCCCATCTCCACGACCGGCTAGAGGAAGCTTCACCACAACAACGCTCCAAATCGATAGGATAAGGCGCTTATTGACAGAGCCCGCTGATGGTGCTCGATGTGGCACTTCGTTGATAACCCCAAGCGCAGGGTGTGAAGAGCAAGCAACAAGTTTTCCCTCAGTTGAGACCGAGGTTATCGAACCAGAAGGAGGAAGGTAACGTCAAACATGTGTTGCAAACAACGTGGAGACCTACACAACACAAACTCAAGACTTTTCCCCAACGAATCAGTGAGGTTGTCAAGCTCACCGGTTTGCTGTAACAAAGGATTAAACGTATGGTGTGGAAGGTAATGGTTTGCAGCAAGTAAACAAGTAACAGTGGAAGATGTATCAATGGTAAAGATTGGACCGGGGTCCATAGTTCACTAGAGGTGCTCTCCTTAGATAAACAACATGGCATGAAGGGTAAACTAATTACAGCAAGGCAATTGACAGGAACTGAGCAAGGCATAACAATACAATTACTAGTCAGAAAGATCCTATGAGATTCGATTGGTTAATACAACAAGATACATAGACCGTCATCCAACTGCATCTATGACTAGAAGTCCACCTTCAGGTTATCATCCGAACCCCCTCCAGTATTAAGTTGCAAGCAACAGTCAACTGCTTTAAGCAAAGTGTGTAAGGTAAACAGTCCACATGTTCCATGAACAAGAGACCGTTGTTTTCTCCCTAGTAGCAACAACACATCTACAACCGAAGATATTTCTGTCACTTCCCTTGGAAACTAGAGGCATGAACCCACTATCGAGCATAAATACTCCCTCTTGGAGTCACTAGCAACTACTTGGCCAAGATAACCATTAGCAACGGATAGGATGCAAGATCACAAACAACACAGACATGATAGAATCATAAAGACAAAACCATTAATCAAACCAACATAATAATCTCAATATCCATCGGATCCCCGCAAACACAACATGCATGATTACAAATAGATTAGATCTTGATCATGAACAGAGCTCACAAGATCTATACATGAAAGCACAAAGGAGGAGATACAACCATCTAACTACTACATGGACCCATAGTCCAAGGTGGAACTACTCACGAATCATACCGGAGAGAAGGCCTCTGGGATGATCTCCCCTCCGGCAGGGTGCCGGGAAGAGCTTCAGATCCCCTCGATCTAGGGATGATGGTGGCGGCGGCTATATACGGTTTCGTGGATTTCTGATCGGGTACTCAGAGTTTCTGCATCGGGGGCTTCATATAGGCGAAGGGGAGGCCGAGGAGCCGGCCAGGGGCACCAAACCCTAGCCAGGCGCGCCCCTCTAGACTTCTTGTTCCCTAAGGAAAGTAATTGACTTTGACGTTTGTTCCGTCCAATTCCGAGAATATTTCTTTACTAACTTTTCTGAAACAAAAATCAGCAGAAAACAGGCATCTGACACCGTTGCAACTTGTTAATAGGTTAGTACCAGAAAACATGTATAAAGCACCTCAAAGTGTAGACAAGTAAAGCAAAGTAGATAGTAAACAAGAATGGAGCATCAAAAAATGTAGATACGTTTCCGACGTATCAACATCCCCAAGCTTAACTCCTACTCGTCCTCGAGTAGGTAAGTGATAAAAAGAATAATTTTTGAGGTGAACATGCACCCTCACAATAAAGATCCAACCATTTGCAAGCATTGAAAGCTGGGATCAAAGAACTCTAAACATGTGCATGAAAGAATGGAGTTCTAACAATAGGACATAGTAACTATGCATGCACCATGGCAAGATACAAACAAAGATCATGAATAACATGCATTGAAAAACATTTGTTTGTTTCACATACAGAAAACATAGCATAATGGCAATCAGCTTGTCCCTCATAGAGTAGCAATAGAGATGCATATGACACCTTCAAAGTTCACAAGGGTGACTAGAAGCACATATCACAAGAACAAGTAATATCACAATATGCATCAATTAATAATCCTTGGAACACTGCACACAGAATGACAGCTACGCTCTCTTAATGCTGCCTAAAGGTAGAAGGTGGAGACTCAAATAATGGTGGAAGAAAGGCCTTTTTATAAAGTAAGCAGGGATTACAAGTTTCAAAAAGAGCTTCCAAAAATTATGGTACTTGTTAGCTTTCAGCCCTCATTGCCCCTATCATAAGCATCTTGAAGTGGTTAGGGTTAAAGTGGCAAAGCTGGAGTATATGCCTGACAAAGTATAAGTTGGCAATCTCAAATCCCTTGAATATGAGGGCTACACCTCATGGATACTCAACTTAGGGCCCAGGCAAGTTCTTGTCACTGTAAGTATTTTCATATCAACGGGGTACCCCTTGCACATGGTACAGGAGCTTTCCCATAACCAAAATGACAAGGCAAGTAGACAATGAGCATCTCAGCAATCTTTTTATTTACCATATGCATAGCTTTTTATTGAGGATGCTTCATCGATAGCTCACTATGGTGATGCTGCAAGTTTCCACCATGTTAGGCATGGCTTAGGCTAGTGGCCCAGGCGTTTCTCTAACACATAATACAAACTCCATGGACTTACAAGTTCCCACTGCATTTCACACCGGTAACATCCATAGACAAAAGAGCATGATATCAACGGAGTACAAAAGTACAAGTGCAATGTTGAAAACGTTCCCCGTGACAGCACGGCTCTGCTAATCCCAACTTATAAGTGCAAGCATATACAAAAAAGTTGTCTCAATGGTTCAAGTTTATTAGGGGCAAAGAATAAAATGTGCCATCAAGTTCGTGATGGCTTTATTAATCACTAAGTTTTCACATAACAAAATAGTTTTTAATTGGAAGATAGTTGAAAACAAGAATATACTTGGAATGGTGTAACACACCATGCATAGGAGTTTATAGTGGACACTTTGGAATAACTTGGTTTCTTGGGAGTTGGAAGCATGAGTAGAACTTACTTATACAAGTGGAGGCTAGCAAAAGACTGGGAGCAACCAACTAAGAGAGCATAATGGCCATAATCATGCAATGCAACAAAGCATACTAATCAAAGCAAAGAGTGGTACTACAAGTCAAGGACTAAATTATCATAGAGGCTAATGGTGACTTGTCATAGTCATAACATGGTGTAAGCATGTGCCAAGTCAACCCAAGCAAAGCATCAAAGGAGAATACCACAATACTATGCTTTTGCATGCTAAAACAACGCATAATTTCTTCAAGGCACACTAAGCAATCCCAATTGTTTGGAACAAGACATGCTACAACAATAATCACTAAGCATAATGCTAAAAAAACACCTAGCATGTCATGCTAAAGTCTAAGTCACAATGAATGCAAGCTCCTCTTGCACTTCAAGAAAGAACTTACTACTCCTTTCCAACACCAAGAAAACTTACTTGCAAAATGTAAGACCCCTCCTTTGTAAAGGTAAGGATCCCTGTGATTGCAATGCTAGTCCCTGGATCATTGCTAGCATCCACAGTTTAAGATGAAGTACACAGATACAAAGGTCGTTTATTACATTCATTCCAGAGATAAAACATAGTCTTTTACAACTCAGGGCCAAAGGCCTAGTACAAGAGTTTATGGAATAAGTAAATAAACACAAGTCCTCATCTTCATGTGCCACATGCAAGCATGTTGAGTGTAGACTCATGACTCCTACTCATCATCAGAGTAACCTGCAACATCACAAGTTACAGCCACAGTGGGTCAATACTTTGGAATAGTATTGGCAAGTGATACCTTAGTAAATTTTAAGTGGACTATATTTCTATATGCATTTTGGCTAAGTGTAGCTTGGCTTGCTTTGCTTGAAAATAGGTTTTTCCTATTAGTTGAAATTGCTAAGTTTTTCTTTGTCAAAAACTTTCCCAAGAAACCACCAATAGACATTGGGGTCCTTCACCCTTGTTCACCCACAAGTTTTACTTAGAAGTTGGAGTGATGAGATTCTTGTAGCTTCCATGTCTTGATGCTCAAATTGTCCATTACCATGGACTTGGCTAAGTACTTAGATTTTCCATCTGCAGAGGTTGTGCACTTTCCCCACCAGACTTGGTTTCCCAAGACAGGACCTTTCAGAAGCCTTTCCTTAGTCAAATGGACGCGCTCCAACCTATCATTCCCACTACCACCAACTGTCCAAGTGACTAAGTTCTAGCAACCTATATGATCAAGGCAGAGCCCATATTGCCAAGTGGTTGCACTGTAATCTTTCTCAACACTTGGCCTCCAAATCCCTTTGTGCCTGGGTGGCATACCACAAGTGAGATACACAAGCCAAATCCATGGCCTTGTGTAACCACTCAACCAAAAACCACCATTCAAGTCCCATTCCACCCAGGAAGTTCATTTACTTAGTTGTTTTATTAAGAAAAGCATGAGTCCCAAAGGACTTAGAATTATTTCACCATAGCATGTACATACTTTACCAACCCTTGTTTTCTACTAGCTAGGCTAAGCATGGCATAGTAACTTAACTTAGGAAAATTCCCTAGCAATTCTACAATTCTACACTACATAGGATTTCCCAACATAGCATTTGGCAAAAGTAGCATGCAAGACTTAGCAAAAAATAATTCTAATGCTTATTCAAAATAAAGGGTGGAAATATCATGAAGTATCACTTGCCTTGGTAATGGGGAGAGTAGCACTCTTCACAATCACAGTCACTAGCAAAATCTACACAAAAATTGGTAGCATACAATTACACTCAATTTATATACAATCAAAAATATGAATGCATGCATGCAAGAATTTACTAAGTGATGATTTTGAAAACTCTACCAAGCAAGTGCATGATACTGAAACAAAACAAGACACAAAGTTTGCCAATCAAACTTATTTGGCACTAATACAAATTACTAAACTAAATCTATACTCAAAATAGCCTTAAACATGTTTCTGTATAAAAAGTCATTTTATCAGATACTATTTGTTAAACACATTGTAGATTCAGAAAGGCCTTGTTTCACTGAATCCAACGGTATAAAGTTTGCAAAATTCCAACGTGGAAATCTCAAGTTATAGCCATTTGAAAATCTGATCTAAATCTGATTTGAATTTCTATTTCAGATCCAACCCTAGACACATGTCGCAAAACTACTGGCGCGTACCGATTCGGTCGGATCGACAGATGCGGACCGTAGGATCTAACTTAGATCTGGCGGCTCAGATGCGCACGTACCTCTTCGTTTAAGATCTATCCTAGCCCTACGATATAGATCCAACGGACTCAATCAGCGAGCCACTAACTGGCGGCGCTGAACGACTGCGCGCGGAGGCGACGGTCAGACGGTGGCGGCGCCGGCGATACAGGACGCTAGAAGGGTAGGGAAGGTACTCACCGTGATTGCAAGGACGTGGGGATGCTCAACGTGTGGTCAGCTCGGCAAGGGGCGCTCAGGGTTGCGGTGGATTGCTCGCCGGAGTAGGGTCTGGCGACGGATGGTTCAGTTCGAGGTCGAAGGTGACGCTGTCGATCACGAGAAGGCAAGCAGAGGATGTGGTTAGATGCAGGAGTTCACGGAGAATACGCGTGCGTGAAGAAAAAGGCTTGGGGCGGTCTGGTCTTACCGGAGGAGCTCGACGGAGTTGAAGCTGAAGACGGTGGCGGCTCAGTCGTTTGCGTTGCCGACGTTCTGGGTCACGCACGGGCAAACCAGAGGTACTAGGAGATGCGTGAGGCCAAGCGGAGTCTGCTCGTGTGAAGCAGAAGCAGAGGGGTGGTCGGAGTTGGCCGGAATCGTGGCTGCAGCTCGTCGGAGACGGCGGGGTTGCAGGGAGCAATTCACGCAGCCTGGTGGAGCTCTGGGTTCGGGGTTTTGGGGAGAAGGGAGAGGGGACAGAGGGGGTTTTAGTAGACAGGATACGAGCGAGATTTACTCGTGCATTTACGCGAATTGAAGCTGCGAATCAAAACAGGAAACGCCCGGCGTCAATTGGGGAAGAACCAGTCGCGGGGTGGAGACGATGATACCTGGGTGGGCCGCGGTTGTCAGCGAGAGAGGAGGAGAGGGAGTGGGTCCTTCCTGTCAGCGAGCTGGTGGGTGCGGTGGCGGGTGAAAGAAAACGTTTCGTGGGGTGGGAGCTGCTGGCTAGCTGGGCCGTGTTGGGCTGGGTCGGCCAGATTGGCTGGTTGTCCATTTTTTCCTCTTTATTCCTTTTCTTTTTCTGATTGAATTTCTAGAAATGGTTTTCAAACCTCTTTTCAATTAAGTTTGAATTCAAACTTGCTCCAGCCTTTTGTACAGTGTTCCTTGCATTTAAATAGGTGTAACACACATCTGTTCACTCAGACTTACTTAGGTTATTTGAAAATAATCCAATAAAACCAAGCCTTTTAGGAGATATAATAATAGGCAAAACTTTGGTTTTATTCCATATTTTGTTTTGAAACCTTGCTCAAGCTTTTGAGACCACTTAAGTTTGAATTCAAAACATCCTGAATGAATAATAGCATCTTTCTCATTAGCATGTAGCACAAAGGCTAGGGTTTTCATACATAAAATAATGAGCCACAAATGCTCCTGTTTCTGAAATTATTTTGAGAAAAACCCTAAATGATGATGGATGCAACGATGATATGAATGAGTTTTGAAATATGAATTTAGGGATGTTACAAATCTAACCCCCTTAATATGAATCTCGCCCTCGAGATTCGGATTGGCTAGCAAATAGGTGTGGGTGGTCTTTCCGAAGATCATCTTCTCTTTCCCATGTCGCTTCCTCTTCGGTATGATGGTTCCATTGCACTTTGCAAAACTTGATAGTTTTCGTTCTCGTGACTCTTTCTGCAGTCTCAAGAATCTTGATAGGCTTTTCTTCATAAGTGAGATCACTTTCTAGTTGAACTTCTTCCAAAGGTATGGTATCCCTCAAAGAAGATTCTTCCATTTCTGGGTGACATTTCTTAAGCTGACTCACATGAAATACATTATGGACTGCTGATAGAGATGCTGGCAGTTCAATTTCGTAGGCAACTTCTCCTTTGCGACTCAGAATCTTGAATGGCCCAACATACCTTGGTGCCAACTTTCCTTTGACTCCGAATCTTTTCACTCCACGGAGTGGTGATACTCTAAGATAAGCCCTATCACCAACCTCGTAGGTGACTTCTCTATGCTTAGGATCTGCGTAGCTTTTCTGTCGGGACTGTGCTATCTTCAATCTGTCCTTAACCAATTTGACCTTCTCTTCGGCTTCTTTGATAAGATCTGGCCTGAATAAACTTCTTTCTCCCACACCATTCCATAACAATGGGGTGGTACATTTTCTTCCATAGAGAAACTCAAACGGTGCCATCTCAATGCTGGCTTGATAGCTGTTATTATAAGAAAATTCTGCGTAAGGCAGACTTTCATCCCAACTTGCTCCATAGTCTAGGGCACATGCCCTCAACATGTCTTCCAAAATTTGATTAGTCCTTTCTGTTTGTCCATCAATTTGAGGATGAAAAGCAGTACTGAATTCCAACCTCGTTCCCAACGACTCATGTAGCTGTCTCCAAAAATGGGAAGTGAATTGGGTTCCCCTATTGGACACAATACTCTTAGGCACATCGTGAAGGCATACTATTCTACTCATGTAGATTTTGGCTAACTTGGCACTTGTATAGGTTGTCTTCACGGGTATGAAATGTGCCACTTTAGTTAAGCGATCCACGACTACCCATATGGAATCATATCCTGATCTGGTCCTTGGTAATCCGGTGATGAAATCCATACCAATTTTGTCCCATTTCCAATCAGGAATAGGTAGTGGTTGAAGCAAACCTGTTGGTTTCTGATGCTCCGCCTTTACTCTACTACATACATCACACAAAGCAATATGTTCGGCGATGTCTCTCTTGAGATTGTTCCACCAAAATCTTTCTTTCATGTCCATGTACATTTTGGTGTTACCCGGATGAATAGAATACGGAGAGTTGTGTGCTTCTTGCAAAATCAGTTTCCGCAACCCCGGATCTTGTGGAACACAGATACGTTTCCCATGCCATAATGTACCATGTTCGTCTTCATGGAAATTCTTAGCTTTCCCTAGACCAATATTTTTCTTAATCTCTTCAATTTCCTTATCGGACTTCTGAGCTTCTCGAATCTTGTCCAAGAAAGTGGGTTGAACATCCAAAGACATAAGATGTCCTTTAGGCACAATCTCCAATCTGAGTTCTTTGAATTGAGCACACAAATCATCTGGCAATTCACCTTTAGTAAGGCCATTTACAAACACCTTACGACTTAGAGCGTCTGCTACAACATTTGCTTTACCGGGGTGGTATTGCAAACTCAAGTCATAATCCTTGATAAGCTCTAACCATATTCTTTGTCTCATATTGATTTCCTTTTGGGTGAAGATATACTTCAAACTTTTGTGGTCCGTGAACACTTCACAACGCTTTCCCAAAAGGTAATGTCTCCATGTTTTGAGTGCGTGGACGACAGAGGCTAACTCTAAGTCATGAGTAGGATAGTTTACTTCATGAGTTTTGAGTTGTCTCGAGGCATAGGCCACAACTTTACCGTCTTGCATAAGTACGGCACCCAAACCTTGATGAGACGCATCACAATATACTTGGAAATCCTTTTCCAAATCTGGCAGACATAGAACTGGTGCTGTCACAAGTCTCTTCTTCAATTCTTGAAAGCTGACTTCACAACCTTCAGACCAAGAAAATTTCTTGTCTTTCTTTAACAACTCAGTCATTGGCTTAGCAACCTTTGAGAAATTTTCAATGAATCTTCTGTAGTAACCTGCTAAGCCAAGGAAACTGCGTACTTCTTTCACGTTCTTGGGAGATTCCCATTCTGTCACAGCTGAAACTTCAGCAGGATCAACTGCCACACCATCCTTTGTCATAACATGACCAAGAAAACCAACTTCCTCCAACCAAAACTCACACTTGCTGAATTTGGCATAAAGTTTATGCTCTCTTAACTTTTCAAGTATCAAACGCAAGTGTCCTTCATGCTCTTCCTTACTCTTGGAGTAGACTAAGATGTCATCGATGAAAACGACAACGAAATTGTCAAGAAATTCCATGAACACCTTGTTCATCATATTCATGAAGTATGCTGGAGCATTGGTTAAGCCAAAAGGCATTACGGTATACTCATATAATCCATACCTTGTGGTGAATGCTGTTTTAGGTATGTCTTGCTCTCTTATCTTGAGTTGAAAATAGCCTGACCGGAGGTCAATTTTTGAGAACACGCAGGCTCCTTCTAGCTGATCAAACAAGTCATTGATTCTTGGCAAAGGATATTTGTTCTTGATAGTTACCTCGTTGAGTGAACGGTAATCTATGCATAACCTTTGGCTTCTATCCTTCTTCTCCACAAACAAGACTGGGGCTCCCCAAGATGAAGAACTTGGTTGAATAAATCCTTTCTGCAACTGTTCTCCTAGTTGCTTCTTGAGCTCCTTCAGTTCATCAACTGACATTTTGTATGGTCTCTTTGCTATTGGTCCAGAACCTGGTACCAAATCTATCAGAAACTCTACATCTCTATCTGGTGGCATTCCTGGTAATTCTTCTGGGAACACATCCGGATACTCACACACAATTGGCACACTGTCCATGCTAACCCCCTTAAGAGAATTCAGCTTACTTCCCTTGGATTCAAAGTTTGACCTGAATTTTATTCTTTTTCCTTCTGGGGTTGTGAGTGCAACAGTACGATTAGCACAATCTAGTACTCCTTCATACTTAGCCATCCAATCCATTCCCAATATTACGTCTAGTCCTTGGGAATCTAGGATTATCAGGCTCACTGGAAACTTATGCTTTCCAAACTCTATGACAAGATCCCGGCATCCAAGACTTACTATCATATCTCCACCCGGAGAACTAACTTTTATTGGACACCCAATGTTTTCAGATGCAAACCCATTTCTATCAACAAATTCTTTTGATATGAATGAATGAGATGCACCAGTGTCAAAGAGTACAAATGCTGGAATGGAATTGAGTCTGAACTTACCAGCAACAGCATCAGGCTCCTCATAGACCTCCTCCACATTGATGTGGTTAACCTGTCCTTTCTGAAAAGGATTGGGCTTGTTAGGTCCTTCAACTTTCTTCTCAGGGCACTCATTAGCATAATGCCCCAGCTTCTTGCATTTGAAGCACTCAACCTGACTGATGTCCCTTTTTGCAGGCTGACTTCCACTTCCACTACCATTCCCACTGTGGTGGCTCTTATGTCCACTCTTGTGGTTCTTGTACTTGTCATTGTCATGACTGCGGTGATGCTTGTTGTCATGACGGTTGTGGTTGTGGTGTTTGTTGAATTTCCCATGCTTATGGGATCCTGAGCTTCCACTGTCATCATAGTGAGATCGTTTGTGAGACGACCCCGAGCTGTTCTTGTCGGAGTGTTTCCTCTTCCTACTCTCGACTTGCTTCATTTTATTCTCCAAAATAGCAGCCTTGTCACACAGAGACTGATAAGTTGGAACATATGCCACAGACAACTGTAAGTTTAGCTCATCATTCAAGCCTTCCAGAAACTTTTCCTTTCTTTTGGCATCTGTGTCAACCTCATTCGGTGCATAGCGCGCCAGATTGTTGAACTCTTCTATATATTCAGCCACGCTGCGGTGGCGCTGCTTCAGGTTGTGAAACTCCTTCTTTTTTAGGCTCATCATCCCTGATGAGATATGAGCAGTGCGAAAGCCATCTTCAAAGATAGCCCAAGTCACCTCATCTAAAGGAGTGGTGATTTGGAAGTTGTCCCACCATGTGGCGGCTGGTCCTTCCAACAGATGTGCTGCGAACCTGACCTTTTCAGCATCCGTGCAGCCCACGGTCACTAAGTCCTTGTTCACAGAACGTAGCCAATCATTGGCCACCATGGGATCAGTTGTCCCCGAAAACTTAGCTGGCCTCAAACGCAGAAATCTGGTGAGCATATCAAAACCCGGAGGGTTGTTGTTGTTGTTGTTGTTGTTGTTGTTATTGTTGTTGTTGTTATTGGGGTTGTTGTTGTTGTTGTTGTTATTGTTGTTGTTGTTATTGGGGTTGTTGTTGTTGTTGTTATTCTGGTTTTGGATGAATGTTGTCATCATCTGCATAAGCAGTGTTTGAGCATTCATCATCTGTTGCATTTCTGGAGTGATGTTGTTGGGGTTGGGGTTTGCGCGACGGAGAGGCATCTGTGGTTTGTTCAAATAGAGATAAGAATGAGATACCCATAGATGTTTTATGCACATTACATCACAAGCAAACACATAGCAAGCAACACAAGAATAAAACTCAACAACAGAATAACAAAGTTTCTCGAAATAAAACACACAAGTTGCAAGCCATCCACATGTCGGATGGTCCAATAACAAGTTCAAAAAAATAACAAGTACGATAATGAAAGATAAACGAGTAGTCAAGTCTACTCATCAGCATCAATCTCCTCCTCGACAAAGGTAAGACCTGCGTTCTCCATCGCGGTCTTGTTCTCCTCAATCGTAGTGGTCAAGGAATCGATCTTGGCCTTGAGAGCCCTCTTCTGGGAGCGAAGCCTCTCGATTACCATCTGCTGCTGCTCTAGCTCGAAATCCTTGGACTTCAGTTCTTCAGTCATGTCTCGGATCTTCTTGTTCCTATCCTGGACGCATTTCTCCTGACTCTTGAACTTACGGTCCTGGGCCTCGAACTTCGTCTCCATTTCCTTGGCTATCTCGTCCTGCTGTGCGAAAAGCTTGTCCTTCTCGCGAAGCTGCACCTGGAGCTCGTCATTGCTGAGCATGACGTTGGTCCTGTCCGTGTCCACGTGCCTGATGAGAGACTCTAAGTCCTGGAGATAGAGACGTATCGGCTCTGCTGTGTCCCTCGAGTCGTCCTCAAAGTCGATGGACTCTCCATCATCATCATGTCTTCCGAAGACGTGGAAGTGGGTGCCTCTAACCTGTCGGGAGTGACGGCCTAACAGACGTCCTATCAGGTCCTGCATGACGACCTCCATGCCTCTCTCCCTGTCGTCGTGCATCAGCTTGAAGACGATGGCCTCCGTAGTAGGCTCTGTCTGGCGTCCGGGTTGGTTCACCTTGAAGCCCCAGAGGTCCTTCCTCTCGAACTTGGTGAGTGGGTGCACCATGATGGTGGGAAGAGGGAGATCGAGCAAAGTAGTAAGCTCAATGATACGAGGACCAAAGCGGGTAACCTGGAACTCCTCAACAGTGCTGATGGTAATAGGCATCTATTTATAAGATAGAAAAGTTAGGACAACACAATTTAAGATAAAAACAAGACAACATTTCATACATATCCATGGAACACAAAATCACACAAGTCATGCATACATGATTCCATTACATCAATCAAGGTCCAAACTTATTTAAGGTATCATTTTGGAAAATAAGGTGATAGGTGGTGGTCCAACTAACGAAGTGCTTTTACAATCCTATCTCACTGGATCTATTGGCAAACACAATGTTCCTAGAGGCAATCCACCTATCTTGTTCACTTGATTCCATCACTAAGTCTATAATATCTCCCCTTAAGGTTTGGTTGGTGGCTTCCAACTCTTGGGTAAGCTCTTTCTCTTTCTCTAAGTCTTTTTGGAGGTTGAGCATTCTGCACTTGACTCTAGCACTAAGTTCTTTGATAGTCCTCCAAGCTGCTTCTCTTGCTGACTCAAAGAATGTGGTGTGCATCATAGTGTTGGTGTACATGCAGAATCCTCTTTCTTTGTGGTTGTCTTCCTTGTTTTTGTACAAGTGAAGTTGCACCCACCAATACTCCACTCCTTCATCCATCACTGAAAAGCCTTTGTAAACAGCTTCACCATGTGCTTCCATTGCCACCATGAGGTCCTTGAGAATTTTGGGAAACTCAGTTTCACACTCCAAGGTCATGGTCATGAGTGGTCCTTTCTTCACGGCTTCGTTGATGGAGTTCATCTACAAATAGAGATGAGAATGAGAAGATTAAAAAAGTTTACGAGAAGAATAGACAAGTGTAGAAGTAGTTGAAAAAATTTCCTTAGTGGTTTCCAATCCTAGGGTCATAAACCTACAGGCAACACAGTGCTCTGATACCATCTGTAAGACCCCTCCTTTGTAAAGGTAAGGATCCCTGTGATTGCAATGCTAGTCCCTGGATCATTGCTAGCATCCACAGTTTAAGATAAAGTACACAGATACAAAGGTCGTTTATTACATTCATTCCAGAGATAAAACATAGTCTTTTACAACTCAGGGCCAAAGGCCTAGTACAAGAGTTTATGGAATGAGTAAATAAACACAAGTCCTCATCTTCATGTGCCACAGGCAAGCATGTTGAGTGTAGACTCATGACTCCTACTCATCATCGGAGTAACCTGCAACATCGCAAGTTACAGCCACAGTGGGTCAATACTTTGGAATAGTATTGGCAAGTGATACCTTAGTAAATTTTAAGTGGACTATATTTCTATATGCATTTTGGCTAAGTGTAGCTTGGCTTGCTTTGCTTGAAAATAGGTTTTTCCTATTAGTTGAAATTGCTAAGTTTTTCTTTGTCAAAAACTTTCCCAAGAAACCACCAATAGACATTGGGGTCCTTCACCCTTGTTCACCCACAAGTTTTACTTAGAAGTTGGAGTGATGAGATTCTTGTAGCTTCCATGTCTTGATGCTCAAATTGTCCATTACCATGGACTTGGCTAAGTACTTAGATTTTCCATCTGCAGAGGTTGTGCACTTTCCCCACCAGACTTGGTTTCCCAAGACAGGACCTTTCAGAAGCCTTTCCTTAGTCAAATGGACGCGCTCCAACCTATCATTCCCACTACCACCAACTGTCCAAGTGACTAAGTTCTAGCAACCTATATGATCAAGGCAGAGCCCATATTGCCAAGTGGTTGCACTGTAAGCTTTCTCAACACTTGGCCTCCAAATCCCTTTGTGCCTGGATGGCATACCACAAGTGAGATACACAAGCCAAATCCATGGCCTTGTGTAACCACTCAACCAAAAACCACCATTCAAGTCCCATTCCACCCAGGAAGTTCATTTACTTAGTTGTTTTATTAAGAAAAGCATGAGTCCCAAAGGACTTAGAATTATTTCACCATAGCATGTACATACTTTACCAACCCTTGTTTTCTACTAGCTAGGCTAAGCATGGCATAGTAACTTAACTTAGGAAAATTCCCTAGCAATTCTACAATTCTACACTACATAGGATTTCTCAACATAGCATTTGGCAAAAGTAGCATGCAAGACTTAGCAAAAAATAATTCTAATGCTTATTCAAAATAAAGGGTGGAAATATCATGAAGTATCACTTGCCTTGGTAATGGGGAGAGTAGCACTCTTCACAATCACAGTCACTAGCAAAATCTACACAAAAATTGGTAGCATACAATTACACTCAATTTATATACAATCAAAAATATGAATGCATGCATGCAAGAATTTACTAAGTGATGATTTTGAAAACTCTACCAAGCAAGTGCATGATACTGAAACAAAACAAGACACAAAGTTTGCCAATCAAACTTATTTGGCACTAATACAAATTACTAAACTAAATCTATACTCAAAATAGCCTTAAACATGTTTCTGTATAAAAAGTCATTTTATCAGATACTATTTGTTAAACACATTGTAGATTCAGAAAGGCCTTGTTTCACTGAATCCAACGGTATAAAGTTTGCAAAATTCCAACGTGGAAATCTCAAGTTATAGCCATTTGAAAATCTGATCTAAATCTGATTTGAATTTCTATTTCAGATCCAACCCTAGACACGTGTCGCAAAACTACTGGCGCGTACCGATTCGGTCGGATCGACAGATGCGGACCGTAGGATCTAACTTAGATCTGGCGGCTCAGATCCGCGCGTACCTCTTCGTTTAAGATCTATCCTAGCCCTACGATACAGATCCAACGGACTCAATCAGCGAGCCACTAACTGGCGGCGCTGAACGACTGCGCGCGGCGGCGACGGTCAGACGGTGGCGGCGCCGGCGATACATGATGCTAGAAGGGTAGGGAAGGTACTCACCGTGATTGCAAGGACGTGGGGATGCTCAACGTGTGGTCAGCTCGGCAAGGGGCGCTCAGGGTTGCGGTGGATTGCTCGCCGGAGTAGGGTCTGGCGACGGATGGTTCAGTTCGAGGTCGAAGGTGACGCTGTCGATCACGAGAAGGCAAGCAGAGGATGTGGTTAGATGCAGGAGTTCACGGAGAATACGCGTGCGTGAAGAAAAAGGTTTGGGGCGGTCTGGTCTTACCGGAGGAGCTCGACGGAGTTGAAGCTGAAGACGGTGGCGGCTCAGTCGTTTGCGTTGCCGACGTTCTGGGTCACGCGCGGGCGAACCAGAGGTACTAGGAGATGCGTGAGGCCAAGCGGAGTCTGCTCGTGTGAAGCAGAAGCAGAGGGGTGGTCGGAGTTGGCCGGAATCGTGGCTGCAGCTCGTCGGAGACGGCGGGGTTGCAGGGAGCAATTCACGCAGCCTGGTGGCGCTCTGGGTTCGGGGTTTGGGGGAGAAGGGAGAGGGGACAGAGGGGGATTTAGTAGCCAGGATACGAGCGAGATTTACTCGTGCATTTACGCGAATTGAAGCTGCGAATCAAAACAGGAAACGCCCGGCGTCAATTGGGGAAGAACCAGTCGCGGGGTGGAGACGATGATACCTGGGTGGGCCGCGGTTGTCAGCGAGAGAGGAGGAGAGGGAGTGGGTCCTTCCTGTCAGCGAGCTGGTGGGTGCAGTGGCGGGTGAAAGAAAACGTTTCGCGGGGTGGGAGCTGCTGGCTAGCTGGGCCGTGTTGGGCTGGGTCGGCCAGATTGGCTGGTTGTCCATTTTTTTCCTCTTTATTCCTTTCCTTTTTCTGATTGAATTTCTAGAAATGGTTTTCAAACCTCTGTTCAATTAAGTTTGAATTCAAACTTGCTCCAGCCTTTTGTACAGTGTTCCTTGCATTTAAATAGGTGTAACACACATCTGTTCACTCAGACTTACTTAGGTTATTTGAAAATAATCCAATAAAACCAAGCCTTTTAGGAGATATAATAATAGGCAAAACTTTGGTTTTATTCCATATTTTGTTTTAAAACCTTGCTCAAGCTTTTGAGACCACTTAAGTTTGAATTCAAAACATCCTGAATGAATAATAGCATCTTTCTCATTAGCATGTAGCACAAAGGCTAGGGTTTTCATACATAAAATAATGAGCCACAAATGCTCCTGTTTCTGAAATGATTTTGAGAAAAACCCTAAATGATAATGGATGCAAGGATGATATGAATGAGTTTTGAAATAGGAATTTAGGGATGTTACACAAATAACACAGCGAGAACGGGGGTCAAAACTTACTTTATTCAAGGAAACTAAACAACCTAAGCAAATCAAACGAAAACTAAGACGCTCCAAGAACAACACAACTGTGCATGAAACAATAAAAGTGAAGTGTCTAGACAGACCTGAGCTTTTTATTGATGAAGAAGGGGATGCCCAAGGCATCTCCAAGCTTTGACGCTTGTACCTCTTGGATATTTCTTGGGGTGACACCATGGTGGCATCCCCAAACTTGAGCTTTTTTCCATTCTTCATCTTATTGCATCATTCTCTCTCTACACCTGAAATTTTTTCCTTCATACAAAACTTCACACAATCTTCATTAGCAACATTAGTTTATTCAAAAGATATTAGACCACTTGGTAAAGCTTTGGAACTGCAAAAATTTTCACTAAAAATGAAATCTACTGTATCAACTCCTTCAAAAATTTCAGTTTACCTGAAGAGAACTCAAAAAGGAATCAATAAGAAGCAAATGCAAATAATGGCAGAAATCTGTCAAAACAGACCAGCAGGTAGAAACCTATTTTTTCGAACATCTTCTGTTGCTCAAATCAAAAAGTGTTGAACTAACGAAAGTTAGCTAACATACTGGGGGGGGGGGGGGGGGGGTATTCGTAAATTTTCCGCTCAATCCGAGTTACAGAGACTCCTCACGATTTTTTTTGGTGGAGGATAGAAATCTGTTTCGGGACAACAACTTCCCCAAATCTTACTTCCCTCACATTAGAGGTCATTCTTGGCACAAAAAGCAAACAAAAAGGATAAAGAGAGGTCATTACTGAAGTAATAACTTCCAAGACTCAAGAAACTCTTGGTTATTTTCCAACAAGTACTTTTCTTTAACGCCTTTAAGTTAGGTTTCCAACAAGTACTTTTCTTTAACGCCTTTAAGTTAGGCATGATAGTTTGAGAAGATGCTCACATAAGAATTATGAATTGAAGTCAAAGAGAGCATCAAGAAGCAAATTCAAAACACATTTAAGTCTAACCCTCTTCCTATGCATAGTAATCTTATACACAAATAAATTCATGAAGAACAAAGTGACATTCATAGGAAGATAAGACAAGAGTAACTTCAAAACTTTCAGCACAAAAAGAGGTGTTTCAATACCATCAAAACTTCTACAACCATATTTTCCTCTCTCATAATATTTTTCAGTAGCATCATAAATAAACTCAACAATATAGTTATCACATAAAGCATGCTTTTCATGATCTACAAACACATAATTTCTATCAAGCTCAAAAATGGTGGGATTAAAACCTTCACAGGTTTTACCCAAAGTAGATATTTCAAAAGGATCCACAGGAACATAACTTTCATCCTCCTTTGGTAAGCATGGGGACAATCAAATAATGTAAGGGATAAAGAGTTACTCTCCTCCTCTTTTTCATCTAATGAGCTTCCAGTTTCAACAATTTCTTCTTCCATAGGCTCCTGCAAGGCATTAGTCTCTTCTATTTGTGGAAAACACCTATTAAAATGTTCAAGAATATAGCCATTTTCTTCCTTGTAATTATCAAAGCAAAATTTAAGTATCTCATAAACCTCAGATTCATAAGGTGCATCATCAGTATTTTCAAGCAAACTGGCAAGTTCAAAAGCACCCTTGAAAGCAATAAATTCTTCAATTTGCTCCACATCATTAATATAAGAAGATATGGTAACATTATCATCATACTCACATTGAAAAGGCAGGTGTTTATACCTCTTACAACAACAAGACTTATCAAAGCAATAAGTAACATTATAAGTAGAGCACACGTCTCTAGCAATAGTATTCAACTTATCAATTTGTTCCCATAAGTGTTTCCCTTTTTGTGACAAACGGTGTTCCTTATAATAATACATTTATTATTCCGTGAACCCACCTTGCCAATAAGAACTAGTTTCAAAGAAACCATCCATTAATAGAAAACATGACCAAGCAACGCAACAACATACCAGCAACTAGAGCAGGAACTAATTTTTTTGTGTTTTTGAATAAAGTAAGCAAACCAAACTAGACTAAATTTTTTGGGTTTTTTGAAAATAGGCAAACAAAACAAGGCAAAAGAAACAAAGCAAAATAAAAACAAAGTAAAGAGAAAGGAAGTGAATGCCTCCCCTTATGAAGACGTCCTTAGCCTCCCCGACAACGGCGCCAGAAAATCTTGATGGTGCTCGACGTGGCACTTCGTTGGTAACCCCAAGCGCAGGGTGTGTGAAGAGCAAGTAGCAAGTTTTCCCTCAGTTGAGACCGAGGTTATCAAACCAGAAGGAGGAAGGAAACGTCACACAGGTGTTGCAAACAACGTGGATACCCGCACAACACAAACTCAAGACTTTGCCCCAACGAATCAGTGAGGTTGTCAAGCTCACCGGTTTGCTGTAACAAAGGATTATACGTAAGGTGTGAAAGGTAATGGTTTGCAGCAAGTAAACAAGTAACAGTGGAAGATGTATCAATGGTAAAGATTGGACCGGGGTCCATAGTTCACTAGAGGTGCTCTCCTTAGATAAACAACATGACATGAAGGGTAAACAAATTACAGCAGGGCAATTGACAGGAACTGAGCAAGGCATAACAATGCAATTACTAGTTAGAAAGTGTTGGAATTATTCCCTAAAGGCAATAATAAAGATGTTATTATTATAATTCTTGTTCATGATAAAGTTTATATTCCATGCTAGAATTGTATTAAGCGGAAACTTTGATACTTGTGTGGTTTATGAATAACACCGTGTCCCTAGTACGCCTCTATGGACTAGCTCATTGATTAATGATGGTTAAGGTTTCCTAACCATAGACATGAGTTGTCGATTAATAATGAGATCATATCATTGGGAGAATGATATGATGGACATACCCAAATCAAGCAGAGCAATTAGATCGTGTCATCGTGTTCATCTTTGCGAAGCTTTTTCTTATGTCAAATATTGTATTCCTTAGACCATGAGATAATGCAACTCCCTGGTATCGGAAGAAAGCTTTGAGGTCATCAAACATCATCCTATGAGACGATGATCATAAAGGTGTCTCTCAGGTGATCGGAAAGTACTTGTTGGGTTGTATGTATCGAGATGGGATTTGTCCCTCCCAAGTCGGAGAGATATACTTCGGGCCCACTCGGTAATCGATATCAACACCGCTTGCAAGCAAGTGGTTAAGGAGTTAATCACAAAGTGATATCGGATTACGGAACGAGTAAAGTACTTGCTGTGAACGAGATTGAACTAGGTATGCCGATACCGACGATCGAATCTCGGGCAAGTAAAATATCGTGTGACGAAGGGAATATATATATGGGATTAATTGAATCCTGGCATCGTGGTTCATCCGATATGATCATCGATGAATATGTGGGAGTCAATATGGGTTTCCAGACCCCGCTATTGGTTATTGATAGAAGATCATGTCTGCATATTCTCGAACCCGTAGGGTCACACACTTAACGTGTCTCGACGCTAGGATAGAATGGATAATTGGTTTATGAGTTTTTGTTCGGAGTCTCGGATGAGATCCAGGACATCACGAGAGGTTAAGATTCATATAAGGCAAAGCAGTTTTTGGATTTCAGAATTGTTTCGGATTGTTCGGTATTGTATCGGAAGGTTCTAGAAGCTTCCGGAGTGGGACCAACGTGGCCCCACTTGCCGGGAGGGGCCGTGGGCCTACGAGGGAGTGCCCTGGCCGCATTGGGCCAGGGGCACAAGGCCCCATAGGCCCAGCCGGCCAAGCCCTAGGGGAAACCCTAGGGAGAGCTTCTAGAAGGGGGGAAACTTGCCCCCCACTCCTCCCTTGTGGCCGCCGGACCTAGGATTGGAGGATGGCAAGGGGGCAGCCACCCAGCCCTCTATATAAAGAGGGCAGGGGCGCACCCTCCACATACACCTCCTCAAGCCCTAGCCGCCTACTTGCTACCCTCCTCTCTCTCTCTCCCGACTGCGCGTAGGTGAAGCCCTGCCGCAGAAACTCTCCACCGTTTGCACCACACCGTCGTGTTGTAGATCCAACCTATCTCTCCACCCCACTTGCTGGACCGAGGAAGGAGGATACGGCGAGGTGTCGTACGTGTGCATTTCTCGGAGGCATCGCCACTTGCGGTGTTGGATCGGATCGGATCGCGAGGAGGAGAAGGCTAGTACGACTACATCAACCACGTTCCATCGAACGTTCCGCTGTGCGAATCTTCAAGGGTATGAAGATATCATCTACCCCCCCTCGTTGTTTGCATCTCCTAGATTAGATCTTGGCTTCTCCGTTCGCATCCGTAGAAAATTTTGATTTACTATGCTGCAAAACCCTTCAGTGGTATCAGAGCTAGATCTATGCGTAGATGTGTTTCACGAGTAGAACGCAACATGCTTGTTGCGGGCGTTGATGTTTTCTGTTGCAATCCTCTTGTTTGTGTACTTCTTATGACGCGGGATAGTGAGATCGAAGCGGTCCAGGCCAACTTTACGCGACCTCGTTCGCGATACCGGCTCCGCACTTGACGCGTGGCTTGTTCCACACATGCGGCTGGTGGATGCCAGTTTCTCTCACTATAGTTGTCATGGGATTTACACCGGATGTTGGCAAACATAATATCACCGTTGTGGCTTTCCTTAGGTAAGAATCGTTCTTAGCTTGTTACTCCCATAAGCCACGTAAAACATGCAACAACAAAGTAGAGGCGTCTAACTTGTTTTTGCAGGGAGTGTTTCTGTGATATGGTATGGCCCAAGATGTGATGTGTATGCTGTATGCAATGATCATGTTTTGTAATGTTTCACGACTTGCATGTCGATGAGTACACAACCGGCAGGAGCCATATCGTTGTCTTTATAATTGTTTATGACCTGTGTGTCAACTTGTTATACGCCATGTAATAGCTTTACTTTATCGCTAAGTAGTTAGCAATAGTTGTAGTTGCTATTCGTGGTGGAGGCCATCATAGTGGAGTGATGGAGATCATGCTGGCACGCACAAGATGGATATCATTGCGCGGAGATTGGCTATACCATGTCACATAAAATTATATGCATGTGATGTTTATCCTTTTATGTATCTTATTATGCTTAGATCGCGACGGTAGCATTATAAGATGATTCCTCACTTAAAGATCAAGATAAAACTGTGTTCTCCCCATGTATGCACCGTTGCGAAAGTTCGTCGTGTTCAAGCATCACGTGATGATCGGGTGCTATAAACTCTACGTTCACATACAACGGGTGCAAGCCAGTTTTGCACACGCAGAAATACTTGGGTTTGACTTGACGAGCCTAGCATGTACAGACCTGGCCTCGGAACACACGAACCGAAAGGTTAAGCATGAGTCATATGAATGATATGATTGACACTTTGTTGTCCACCATTGAAACCACATCTCTTCTCGTGAAGATCGGATTAGGTGTGGTGAATTTGGATCATGTTCACTAAACAACTTGAGGGATGTTGATTTTAGTGGGAGTTCATCTAGTAATATGATTAAGTTGAACTAGTTATCATGCACATAGTCTAAATTGTACTTTCAAATTTTGTATATCAAATGGCTAAGTCCAACTTCAACTTCAACGTTTTTGCTGAGAAAGAAAAGCTTAAGAACAATGGGTCTAACTTCACCAACTGGTTCCGCAATCTGAGAATCATTCTCTCTGGCGGACAAAAGGACTATGTCCTTGAGAAAGCGCTAGGTGACGCCCCTGCTATAGATGCGCCGGCTGATGAGAAAGTTGTTTATCAGTCGCGCAAGGATGATTATGGTGTGATTAAGAGCACCATGTTGTTTGCTATGGAATCGGACCTTCAAAATCGTTTTGAGGAGTTCCCCGGGCCCTTTGAGATTCTTGAGGAACTGAAAACTATGTTTCAGACTCAGGCCCGTTCTGAGAGATATGAGATCTCTGAGAAATTCTTTAACTGCAAGATGGAGGAAGGGAGTTCCGTTAGTGTGAAGGGTTTCGCAGCATAGTAAATCAAAAAAATTCTACAGATGCGAACGGGAAAGCCAAGATCTAATCTAGGAGATGCAAACAACGAGGGGAAATAGATGAGATCTTCATACCCTTGAAGATTCGCACAGCGGAACGTTCGTCGGAACATGGGTGATGTAGTCGTACTCGCTTCTCCTCCTCGCGATCCGATCTGATCTAACACCGCAAGTGGCGATGCCTCCGAGAGATGCACACGTGCGACACATCGACGTATCCTCCTTCCTCGGTCCAGCAAGTATGGTGGAGAGACGGATTGGATCTACAACGCGACGGCGCGGTGCAAGTGGTGGAGAGTTTCTGCAGCAGGGCTTCGCTTACACGCAGTCGGGAGGGAGAGAGAGAGAGAGGAGAGCAGCATGGCGGCTAGGGTTTGAGGAGGAGGTGTGGGAGGGGGGTGCGCCCCCAGCCCTCTTTATATAGAGGGGTGGGCGGCCAGCCCTAGCCCCTCCCCCAAGCCCTAGGCCGGTGGCCAAGGAGGGAGGAGTGGGGGGCAAGTTTCCCCCCTCCCTTCTAGAAGCTCCCCTAGGGTTTCCCCTAGGTTTGGCCGGCTGGGCCCTATGGGGCCTTGTGCCCCTGGACCAATGCGGCCAGGGAACTCCCTCATAGGCCCATGCCCCCTCCCGGCAGGTGGGGCCACGTTGGTCCCCCTCCGGAAGGTTCTAGAAGCTTCCGGTACAATACCGATTAACCCGAAACAATTCCGAACCCCAAAAACCGCATTGCCTTATATGAATATTATTCTTCGGACCCTTCCGGAACCCCTCGTGATGTCCCGGATCCCATCTAAGACTCCGAAAAAAAATCATAAACCAATTATCCAATCTATCCTAGCGTCAAGACACGTTAAGTGTGTGACCTTCGGGTTCGAGAATATGCAGACACGATCTTCTATCAATAATCAACAGCGGGGTCTGGAAACCCATATTGACTCCCACACATTCATCGATGATCATATCGGATGAACCACGATGCCAGGATTCAATCAATCCCATATATATATATTCCCTTCGTCTCGTGATATTTTACTTGCCCGAGATTTGATCGTTGGTACCGTCATACCTAGTTCAATCTCGTTCACAGCAAGTACTTTACTCGTTCTGTAATCCGATATCACTTTGTGATTAACTCCTTAACCACATGCTTGCAAGCGGTGTTGATATCGATTACCGAGTGGGCCCGAAGTATATCTCTCTGACTTGGGAGGGACAAATCCCATCTCGATACATACAACCCAACAAGTACTTTCCGATCACCTGAGAGACACCTTTATGATCACCCTCTCATAGGATGACGTTTGATGACCTCAAAGCTTTCTTCCGATACCAGGGAGTTGTATTATCTCATGGTCTAAGGAATACAATATTTGACATAATAAAAGCTTCGCAAAGATGAACACGATGACACGATCTAATTGCTCCACTTAGTTTGGGTCTGTCCATCATATCATTCTCCCAATGATATGATCTCATTATTAATCGACAACTCATGTCTATGGTTAGGAAACCTTAACCATCATTAATCAATGAGCTATTCCATAGAGGCATACTAGGGACACGGTGTTGTTCACAAAACACACAAGTATTAAAGTTTCCGCTTAATACAATTCTAGCATGGAATATAAACTTTATCATGAACAAGAATTATAATAATAACATCTTTATCATTGCCTCTAGGGCATAATTCCAACAGTCTCCCACTTGCACTAGAGTCAATAATCTAGTTTACATTTGGCAACAATCTCACACCCATGGCACTAAGGTGCTGATCATGTTTTGCACGTGGAAAAGGTTTAGTCAATGGATATGCGACATTCAGATCTGTATGTACTTTGCTAATCTTCAGATCTCCATTTGCTATATAATCTCGGATTATATGAAACTTGCGGTTGATATGCTTGGTCTTTGGATGATATCTTGGTTCCTTAGCGAGTGCTATGGCGCCAGTGTTGTCGCACAATATCTCCAATGGTCCAATGCACTTGGAACCACGCCAAGCTCATTGATGAAGTTCCTGATCCAAACTCCTTCACTTGACGCTTCTGCAGCAGCCATGTATTCCGCTTCTACTGTAGATCTCGCGATCACGCTTTGCTTGCAGCTTCTCCAGCTCACAGCTCCTCCATTCAAAATATAAACGTATCCTGTCTGAGATTTAGAATCATCCTTGTCAGTGTCGAAACTAGCGTCGACGTAACCTTTTACGACGAGCTGTTCATCACCTCCATAGACTAAGAACATTTCTTTAGTCTTATTCAAGTACTTTAGCATGTTCTTCATGGGTGTCCAGTGTTCCACTCCTGGATCACTCTGATATCTGCTCGTCAAACTAAGAGCATTGGACACATCCGGTCTAGTACACAACATGGCATACATGATAGAACCTATGGCCGAGGCATAAGGCACTTTGCTCATAGCTTCTCTATCATTTATCGTGGCTGGACACTGAGCCTTGCTCAATATCTTACCTGACAACATAGGCACTAAACCTTTCTTTGCCTTATCCATTCTGAACCTTTTCAGAACTTTGTCTAGGTATGTACTCTGGCTTAAAGCTATCAGGCGTCTTTGTCTATCTCTATAGATTTTGATGCCCAATATATAAGCAGCTTCACCTAGGTCTTTCATTGAAAAACACTTGTTCAAATAACTCTTCACATCGTTAAGCATGTTAATGTCATTTCCAATAATCAATATGTCATCCACATATAGTACCAGAAATGTCACCGAGCTCCCACTCACTTTCTTGTAGATACAAGCTTCGTAGAAATTTGGAACAAATCCAAAGCTCTTGATCACTTGATCAAAATGAAGGTTCCAACTCCGAGATGCTTGCTTCAGTCCATAAATGGAACGTTGAAGTTTGCACACTTTATCAGCATCCTTAGGATCGACAAAACCTTCGGGTTGCATCATATATAACTCTTCATCAATGTTGCCATTGAGGGAAACAGTCTTGACATCCATCTGCCATATTTCATAATCATGAAATGCAGTAATTGCTAATAAAATCCGAATGGACTTAAACATCGCTACGGGAGAGAAAGTCTCATCGTAGTCAACACCTTGAACTTGTCGAAAACCTTTCGCGACAAGCCGTGCTTTATACACAGTAACATTACCATCCGCGTCCGTTTTCCTCTTGAAGATCCATTTGCACTCAACGGCCTTTCGGTCGCTAGGAGGGTCCACCAAAGTCCATACTTGGTTTTCGCTCATGGATCCCAATTCGGATTTCATGGCCTCTAGCCATTTCTCAGAGTCTGGGCTCATCATCGCTTCCTCATAGTTCGTAGGTTCACTGTCTTCTACCAACAAGACTGTCAAGACAGGGTTGCCGTACCACTCAGGAGGGGCACGCGACCTTGTCGACCTGCGACGTTCAGTAGCAGCATCGTCCGAAGCTTCATGATCCTTGTCATTAGCTTCCTCTATTGTTGGTGCAGGCGGCACTGGAACAATTTCAGGTGCTGCGCTACTCTCCAATTCAAGAGAAGGTTCAACAACCTCGTCTAGCTCTACTTTCCTCCCACTCACTTCTTTCGAGAGAAACTCCTTCTCAAGAAAGGATCCGTTCTTTGCGACAAACACTTTGCCTTCAGTTCTGTGATAGAAGGTATACCCAATAGTTTCCTTAGGGTATCCTATGAAGACGCATTTCTCCGCTTTGGGTTCAAGCTTGTCCGGCATCAACTTCGTGACGTAAGCTTCGCATCCCCAAACTTTAAAAAACGACAACTTAGGTTTAGCACCAAACCACAGTTCATACAGTGTCGTCTCAACGGATTTAGATGGTGTCCTATTTAAAGTGAATGCAGCGGTTTCTAATGCATAACCCCAAAATGATAACGGCAAATCAGTAAGAGACATCATCGATCGAACCATATCTAATAGAGTTCGATTCCGACGTTCAGACACACCATTGTGCTGTGGTGTTCCGGGTGGCGTGAGTTGCGAAACGATTCCGCTTGCTTTAAGATGCGTGAGAAAATCATAACTCAAATATTCACCTCCACGATCGGATCGTAGAAACTTGATCTTTCTGTTACGATGGTTCTCCACTTCATTCTAAAATTCTTTGAACTTTTCAAATGTTTCAGATTTATGTTTCATTAAATATATATACCCATATCTACTTAAGTCATCAGTAAAAGTGAGAAAATAGCGATATCCACCGCGCGTCGAAACACTCATCGGTCCGCATACATCAGTATGTATGATTTCCAACAAGTCCGTTGCTCGCTCCATCATACCGGAGAACGGGGTTTTGATCATCTTGCCCATGAGGCATGGTTCGCATGTGTCAAATGATTCAAAATCAAGAGACTCCAAAAGTCCATCAGAATGGAGTTTCTTCATGCGCTTTACACCAATATGACCTAGACGACAGTGCCACAAATAAGTAGTATCATCACTATCTACTTTGCATCTCTTAGCCTCAATGTTATGGATGTGTGTTTCATCCCTTTCGAGATTCAGAAGAAATAAACCATTCACAGCAGGTGCATGACCATAAAAGATGTTACTCATGTAAATAGAACAACCATTATTCTCTGATTTAAATGAATAATCGTCTTGCAATAAACACGATCCAGAAATAATGTTAATGCTCAACGCAGGCACATAATAACACCTATTAAGGTTTAAAACTAATCCCGAAGGTAAAACTAAGGAGAGCGTGCCGACGACCATCACATCAACTCTTGATCCGTTGCCAATGCGCATCGTTACCTCATCCCTCGCAAGCCGCCGTCTATTCCGTAGCTCCTGTTTCGAGTTACAAATATTAGCAACTGAACCAGTATCAAATACCCAGGCACTACAACGAGGGCTAGTAAGGAAAACATCAATAACATGTATATCAAATATACCTTTAATGGTGCCAGCCTTCTTGTCCGCTAAGTACTTCGGACAGTTGCGCTTCTAGTGACCCTTGTCCTTGCAATAGAAACACTCAGTGTCTGGCTTAGGTCCAGACTTGAGCTTCTTCTCAGCAGGGGCAACGCGCTTGCCGCCGCCTTTCTTGAAGGGCTTCTTTGCACCCTTACCTTTCTTGAAGGTGGTGGGCTTGTTGACCATCAACACATGATTATCCTTTTTGATGTCCACCTCCGCAGCCTTCAGCTTTGCGAAGAGCTCGGTGATCGTATCAGTGGAACCAATCTGATTATGAGTCACTACAAAACTTTTGTAGCTGGGAGGGAGTGATTGCAGAACCCTGTCAATCTTGAGCTCCTCTGGAATCTTGCAGTCCAGTTGCTCAAGGCGTTGAGTGTAGCCCGACATCTTTATGGCGTGCTCACTAACGGAACTCCCTTCCTCCATCTTGCAGTTAAAGAATTTCTCAGAGATCTCATATCTCTCAGAACGGGCCTGAGTCTGAAACATAGTTTTCAGCTCCTCAAGAATCTCAAAGGGCCCGGGATAGTCTTCAAAACGATTTTGAAGGTCCGATTCCATAGCAAACAACATGGTGCTCTTAATCACACCATAATCATCTTTGGCGACTAATAGACAGCTTTCTCATCAGCCGGCGCATCTACAGCAGGGGCGTCACCTAGCGCATTCTCAAGGACATAGTCCTTTTGACCGCCAGAGAGAATGATTCTCAGATTGCGGAACCAGTTGGTGAAGTTAGACCCATTGTTTCTAAGCTTTTCTTTCTCAGCAAAAACATTGAAGTTGAAGTTGGACTTAGCCATTTGATCTACAATTTTTGCAAGTACAAATTAGACTATGTTCATGATAACTAGTTCAACTTTTAATCAAATTACTAGATGAACTCCCACTAAATTCAACATCCCTCAAGCTGTTTAGTGAACATGATCCAAATTCACCACACCTAATCCGATCTTCACGAGAAGAGATGTGGTTTCAATGGTGGACAACGAAGTGTCGATCATATCATTCATATGACTCATGCTTAACCTTTCGGTTCTTGTGTTCCGAGGCCATGTCTGTACATGCTAGGCTCGTCAAGTCAAACCCAAGTATTTCTGCGTGTGCAAAACTGGCTTGCACCCGTTGTATGTGAACGTAGAGTCTATAGCACCCGATCATCACGTGATGCTTGGACACGACGAACTTTCGCAACGGTGCATACATGGGGATAACACAGTTTTATCTTGATCTTTAAGTGAGGAATCATCTTATAATGCTACCGTCGCGATCTAAGCATAATAAGATACATAAAAGGATAAACATCACATGCATATAACTTTATGTGACATGGTATAGCCAATCTTCGCGCAATGATCTCCATCTTGTGCGTGTCGGCATGATGTCCATCACTCCACCATGATTGCCTCCACCACGAATAGCAATTACAACTATTGCTAACTACTTAGCGATAAAGTGAAACTATTACATGGCGTATAAGAAGTTGACACACAGGTCATACACAATTATAAAGACAACCATATGGCTCCTGCCGGTTGTGTACTCATCGACATGCAAGTCGTGAAACATTACAAAACATGATCATCGCATACAATATACACATCACATCTTGGGCCATACCATATCACAGAAAACACTCCCTGCAAAAACAAGTTAGATGCCTCTACTTTGTTGTTGCATGTTTTACGTGGCTTATGGGAGTAGCAAGCTAAGAACGTTTCTTACCTACGGAAATCCACAACGGTGATATTATGGTTGCCAAACTCTGGTGTAAATCCCATGAGAACTATAGTGAGAGAAACTGGCATCCACCAGCCGCATGTGTGGAATAAGCCACACGTCAAGTGCGGAGCCGGTCTCGCGAACGACGTCGCGTAAAGTTGGCCTGGACCGCTTCGATCTCACTATCCCGCGCCATAAGAAGAACACAAACAAGAGGCTTGCAATAGAAAACATCAACGCCCGCAACAACCATGTTGCGTTCTACTCGTGAAACACATCTACGCATAGATCTAGCTCTGATACCACTGAAGGGTTTCGCAGCATAGTAAATCAAAAAAATTCTACGGATGCGAACGGGAAAGCCAAGATCTAGTATAGGAGATGCAAACAACGAGGGGAAATAGATGAGATCTTCATACCCTTGAAGATTCGCACAGCGGAACGTTCGTCGGAACGTGGGTGATGTAGTCGTACTCGCTTCTCCTCCTCGCGATCCGATCCGATCTAACACCGCAAGTGGTGATGCCTCCGAGAGATGCACATGTGCGGCACCTCGACGTCTCCTCCTTCCTCGGTCCAGCAAGTATGGTGGAGAGACGGATTGGATCTACAACGCGACGGCGCGGTGCAAGTGGTGGAGAGTTTCTGCAGCAGGGCTTCACCTACACGCAGTCGGGAGGGAGAGAGAGAGGAGGGCAGCAGGGCGGCTAGGGTTTGAGGAGGAGGTGTGGGAGGGGGGTGCGCCCCCAGCCCTCTTTATATAGAGGGGTGGGCGGCCAGCCCTATCCCCCCCAAGCCCTAGGCCGGCGGCCAAGGTGGTCATGCACCTGCTATGAATGGTTTATTTCTTCTGAATCTCGAAAGCGATGAAACACACATCCATAACATTGAGGCTAAGAGATGCAAAGTAGAGAGTGATAATACAACTTATTTGTGGCACTGCCGTCTAGGTCATATTGGTGTAAAACGCATGAAGAAACTCCATTCTGATGGACTTTTGGAGTCTCTTGATTTTGAATCATTTGACACGTGCGAGCCATGCCTCATGTGCAAGATGATCAAAACCCCGTTCTCCGGAATGATGGAGCGAGCAACGGACTTGTTGGAAATCATACATACCGATGTATGCGGACCAATGAGTGTTTCGACGCGCGGTGGATATCACTATTTTCTCACTTTTACTGATGACTTAAGTAGATATGGGTATATCTATTTAATGAAACATAAATCTGAAACATTTGAAAAGTTCAAATAATTTCAGAACGAAGTGGAAAACCATCATAACAGGAAAATTAAATTTCTACGATCCGATCGTGGAGGTGAATATTTGAGTTATGATTTCCTCACGCATCTTAAAGCAAGCGGAATAGTTTCGCAACTGAAAGTACAAAGGAAGTCGCCTAGAGGGGGGTGAATAGGCTTTTAAAATTATTACGGTTTAGGCTCAAGTAAATGTGGAATAAAACTAACGTTTAATTTATTGAGCACAAAACCTAGCCACTAAGTTCACCTAGGTGCACCAACAACCTATGCTAAGCAATACAAGCAACAAGGTGATAGCAAGGTATAAATACTTCAAGCACGATGGCTATCACAATGTAAAGTGCATAAGTAAAGGGTTCGGTTGAGAGATAACCGATAGACGCGGAGACGAAGATTTGTTTCCCGAAGTTCACTTCCAAAGAAGCTACGTCTCCGTTGGAGAGGTGCGATGGCGCAATGCTCTCCGAACGCCACAAATGGCTCACCTCAAGGTGTGGTGGCTCGATGCACACCCAACGCCACACAAGGCCTCACCCCGGATGCGGAAGCACGCAACTCACCGACGCCACAAAAGGCTCACCCTATTCTCCCAAGTGCGCACCACAAAAGGCGGGCACTTGCTCCACTATGGGACGCTTGAGGGTGGTCACCGAACCCGTACAAGATTGGGGCTAACTCCACAACTCAATTGGAGGCTCCCAACAACAAAGCCACAAAAGGCCAACAATGCCACAAAAGGCTACAAGACCACAAAAGGTCAACAATCCAACCACACAACCGTCTAGGGTTCCAAGGAACCCAAGAGAAACAAGCTCACAAGCTTGAACTCGCCGAATCTCCGAGGAGAACTCAAACCTATGCACCAAATGCAAGGGCAAGTCCTTCTCCCCCAAATTCCAACAAAGCTACAAAATCTATTGGGGGAATAAGGGAGGAAGAACACAAGAGTAGAACTTAAACCTATGCACCAAATGCAAGGGCAAGTCCTTCTCCCCCAAATTCCAACAAAGCTACAAAAGCTATTGGGGGAATAAGGGAGGAAGAACACAAGAGTAGAACTCAAACCTATGCACCAAATGCAAGGGCAAGTCCTTCTCTCCCAAATTCCAACAAAGATACAAAAGCTATTGGGGGAATAAGGGAGGAAGAACACAAGAGGAGAACACAAAACTCTCCAAGATCTAGATCCCAATGATTCCTTCACAAAGAAGGGATTTGACTTGGGGGGATTGTAGATCTAGATCTCCTCTCTCAAATCCCTCAAAAAGATGCAAGAATCATAGGAGGGGAAAGGGAGAGGGAAAGCTTCTTCAAGGTTGACAATGGAGGAGAGAGAGAAAGCCAAGAACCAAGAAAAAAAGCTAGTACCCACGAAGGGGAAGAGGAGCCCCTTTTAAAGGTGATGGGGGAATACCAATCGGGGTATACCCACGAAGCGGATTCGCCAGCTGGATCGAGCCGACTGAAGCCAAGCCTAGAGCGGGTCGACTCGCTCACAATAGATTAGATCTAGTCTCTCCCTCCGATTAGATCTAGTCTCTCCCTCCGCCTACGGCGGCTCCCATGTAAACCAATCTATGATCATATACTGGATTGATAGCAGGACGTAGCGATCCTCCACCGAGGGGACGTGAACCTGGGTACATCGTGTGCCAATCTCGCTCCCGGATTCTCCTACGTCGCCTTGCTCCCTCTACGTAAGCTACCCCCAGTAGCATCTGCCGTGCAATACCATGACAGTTGGCGCCCACCGTGGGGCAAGCGGTGCTTGGAGGGTGATAATCCGGGCGGGATCCCTTAGCATCAACAACAGCCAAATTAAGTCTGATTGATTCACTCGCGCGATTGGCAGGAGAATTCATCTCCGACGTGCACGCTGAGCCGCACGTGGCCATGGCGGTTCATGATTTTCCAATGCGACATCGTTCCCTCTCATGATTATTTTAATTAATTTATTTTACTTGATCTAACATCTTCTTTGCATGTTCCTATACGCATCGATGGGAGAACTAATCCATACCGCCAAAACCGGACTCAGAAGAGACACCGCAGGCGCGTGAGAAATCTCACGTGCAACAGTCAAGATCGAATCTTGCTATTGAGTCTTCTATGCACTTTCCTCTCTATTTTTGATTCTTGTGCCAGCCAATTATTTATTTCAGATCTAATCTTACTTGCACATCATTTGGACTCGCTTGCGGCTGTTAATTCAGCAGCCATGCGATCTTGGCCTCGATAACAAAAAAAATAAAAGGCCTCCATCGGAAAGATATACAGGCTTGATCCTGTCTAACCCGACTAATAGATTATTTATTCAGTCTAATTTCTTGTATTGCAACAATTACATTAATATTACTATACTCTGATCGATCTAATACCTTATATATTTATTTTGGACTGCATGCACCGTGCAAAGATACATCAACGCCGGAGGTTTTTCCTCACGGCCTTGCAAGACGGTGGGTCAGCATCCTCCGCGGCCTTGGCGGCATGTGCATGCCGCTCGGCAGGCTGTATGCCTCGACT
The DNA here is from genome assembly GCA_916181665.1 of Avena sativa. NCBI lineage: Eukaryota > Viridiplantae > Streptophyta > Magnoliopsida > Poales > Poaceae > Avena > Avena sativa. Next base: position 395,327,771 of record OV702280.1, on the reverse strand, counting down.
CTTCCGCAACTCCGTCTGACCTACGTTCCAACCGCACAAGCTGCCACAACTCCGTCTGAGTCGATGCTGCCGCGAAATCATCATGATGGACTCGCCATGTTCAGCGACTCGTCCATCGCCGGTTCGTTGCGCCGACATCGAATCTCCATGTTCGATGACTCGCACATTGCCGGCTCGCCGCGCCGACGGCGACTCGCCATGCTCTGGGAGTCGCCCGTCATGAACTCGCCACGGTCGCCGACTCGCCGTCGCAGACTTGTTACACAAAACGGTGTCTTTCTCGCCACTCGCCGGTCGCTCGACCTCGGCACTCGCCGCGCTCGGGGACTCGGCTGCCGCGGGATCGCCATCCCGACCTTGCGCTCGCGGTCCTGTCATCGTCGACATCGTCATAGTGCGACCTCCGTCCGCCGCGTCGACCCCGTGTCCGCCGCGTCGACATCGCCATAGCACGACCTCCGTCCGCCGTGTCGACCCCGTGTCCGCCGCGTCGACTTCGCCATAGCGCGACCTCCGTCCGCCGCGTCGACTCCGTGTCCTCCGCGTCGACTTCGCCATAATGCGACCTCCGTCCGCCGCGTCGACTCCGTGTCTGCCGCGTCGACTCCGTGTCCTCCGCGTCGACTTCGCCATAACGCGACCTCCGTCCGCCTCGTCGACTCCGTGTCCGCCGCGTCGACTTCGCCATAGCGCGACCTCCGTCCGCCGCGTCGACCCCGTGTCCGCCGCGTCGACTTCGCCATAGCGCGACCTCCGTCCGCCGCGTCGACTCTGTGTCCGCCGCGTCGACTTTTTCCGGCTAAACGTCGTGCGACCCTGTCCGCTATGACAAATGTGTACGCCACACCTGCTAAGGGACCTTCATCGTCCGAGTCGCCAGAGAGGGTCGCTTGCCACGCTGCATGGACTCACCACTGGGCGTCTCTTTCCCTCGGAACAAATCTATTCGCCTTTGTCAACCTTTGAGAGAGCGACTCGCAATGGCCAAGTAGTGCGGACGAGGACTCGCAAACCGAGCCTCGGATCGTCCACGAAAAACGCTAACCGAGAGCCATCATTGGATTCGCCTTGCTCGACTGGCCTCCCGGGCCAAGACAAATGGTAGTGCTACACAAACAGCACCATGTCCTCCTCAACCTTAGACAGTGCGACTCGCACGACCAAGTACTGCGGACGAGGACTCACAAACCGAGCCTCGGATCGTCCAGGAAGAACGCCAAGTCGAGAGCCATCTTTGGAGTCGCCATGCGACTGGCCCCCCGGGCCAAGACGAGAGACTCGCTAACAAAACAGCGCAATCAACATCATCGCGGACTCGCAATCATCGCGGACTCGCCACACTCGGGGACTCTCCCCTCGCGGACTCGCAATCATCGCGGACTCGCCACACTTGGGGTCTCTCCCCTCGCGGACTCGCAATCATCGCGGACTCGCCGCGCTCGGGGTCTCTCCCCTCGCGGACTCGCAATCATCGCGGACTCGCCGCGCTCGGGGACTCTCCCCTCGCGGACTCGCAGTCATCGTGGACTCACCACGCTCGGGGACTCTCCCCTCGCGGACTCGCCGCACTCGGGGACTCGGCGCATAATCGGTCGCTCGGCCTCGACGCTCACCGGTCGCTCTCCCTCTCCACTCGCCACGCTCGGCAACAACCACTACTATTTTCAAAATATGAGCCTCGAGTCGCCTCTACAAGCCAACTCGAGCCTCGGGGACTACTCCTAGGCATGCTGCATGTACGCGTGGTTGCACGACCGCGGCTCTCCCTCTTCGATTCGTCACCATGGACTATCCCTCGTGTACTCAACACGCTCGGGGACTCGCCGCCGCGGACTCGCCCTCGCGTACTCGACGCGCTCGGGGACTCGGCGCGCTACAGACAGCGGCACTCGCCGGTCGTTCGACCTCGCCGCTCTCCGCGCTCGGAGACTCGCCGCCGCGGACTCGCCCTCGCGTACTCGACGCGCTCGGGGACTCGGCGCGCTACAGACAGCGGCACTCGCCGGTCGTTCGACCTCGCCGCTCTCCGCGCTCGGAGACTCGTCGCCGAGGACTCGCCCTCGCGTACTCGATGCGCTCGGGGACTCGGCGCGCTACAGACAGCGGCACTCGCCGGTCGATCGACCTCGCCGCTCTCCGTGCTCAGGGACTCGGCGCCCGTCGGTTGCTCGTCCTCGATGCTCGCCGGTCGCTCGACCTAGTCGCTCTCCGTGCTCGGGGTCTCGAAGCTTGCCGGTCGCTCGACCTCGCCCCTCGCCGCGCTCGAGGACTCGGCGCCCGCCGGTCGCTCGACCTCGCCACTCGTCGCGCTTGGGAACTCGGCACTCTACGGTCACTCGACCTCGCCCCTCGCCGCGCTCGGGGACTCGGCATGCTCCATGTTCGGAGAATCGCCGCAACTGGCGGCTTCACCGACACCCTACGTCTTTCGCCAATTGGTCATCACAGACTGGCTCACGCCGACTGCCTCCCGCTTCATGATTCTTTTCTATGTTCAGGAGCTCGTCGCCGATTCGCCACGACCCATCGTCAAGACTCTCCGCGCCCTGCCTCAATCCCGCGTCGAATCGACAACGCGCTCGGGGACTACTGATGGGGGAATACCAATCGGGGTATACCCACGAAGCGGATTCGCCAGCTGGATCGAGCCGACTGAAGCCAAGCCCAGAGCGGGTCAACTCGCCCAATACGGAGAGTGGCGCGTGCTGGACCCAGACGACTGGCGCCGACTGGAGGCCCAAGGCGGCGACTCCAATAGAAAGCCCACTAAAGCACTTGTAAACCCTAACTGGCTGCATATATAAAGCCACCAAGGGCACCCCCAAGGGGTACGTCATATTAGATCTAGTCTCCCCCACCGCCTCCGGCGACTCCATTGTAAACCAATCTATGATCATATACTGGATTGATAGCAGGACGTAGCGATCCTCCACCGAGGGGACGTGAACCTGGGTACATCGTGTGCCAATCTCGCTCCCGGATTCTCCTACGTCGCCTTGCTCCCTCTACGTAAGCTACCCCCAGTAGCATCTGCCGTGCAATACCACGACAAAAGGGCTCCCAGATCTGCCCGTTATGGGCATTCGCGACACCTGGACGGAACTTCCGGTGGGAGGCCGGAAGTTCCGGTGGCACCCAGCCATCGTTCGAAAACTGCGGAGCGAGAAACTGAAAAAACGAATCATGGCCGGAACTTCCGGCTCTAGGCGGAAGTTCCGCCCAGCCTGGCTCCAACGGTCATCAGACCGTTGACGCCCGCTCCAGAAGTGCAACCGGAATTTCCAGTCAAAACAGACCGGAAGTTCTGGTGAACTTCCGATGCAAGTTCCGACAAAGTTCCGGCAAATAGAACGCTTCAAAACAGAAGGTTACTGAGCGTGAGCGGAAGAAGACCCGGAACTTCCACCGGAACTTTCGGCGGCAAAGATGCCCTAGCGGAACTTCCGGTGGGAAGCCGGAACTTCCGGTCAGGGAAATTCCAGAAACCAGAAAACCAGAAACGCTATAACTTTTGCATCCGAACTCCAAACGGGATGAAACCAATTTTGTTGGAAAGATAACTCGAAATATTGGGTATCACCTTGGGAGAAAATATCATGAATATATATGTGATCTATCCCCCAAGGTGTGGAGCCGGAAAACTCGCATGATCAAAAACCGCAATAAGATATGCAAGTGAAATCCTTAGATGATGAGCTAGAGCTTGTTATGATGGTGACCACAAGCTCTAGATCCTCTCATGGACAAGAACCAAATAATAACCAAGAAAGATGATTATATGAATGCAAAGGTTTGAGCTCTCTCCGAACGATGCAAACGAGACACCCGCTTGAGAGCCCCTCTTGATAGTACGACTATCTATCCTAAACCCGGTCTCCCAACTAACAACACGAGACCGGCAAAAGAGAAGCCCTATCAACATACCTTTGCCTTGAGCGTCCCACTTGAACTTGATGTAGACCGTCTTGTTCTTCTATAGTGGGAACACCTTTCTTGTTTGCTCTTGCTCGCTCTTGCTTGATGAAGACTTGCAAAATGCTCCCCCATACTCCATGGGGAAACCTCTTCTTTGAACTTGTCTTCATCATTCCATGAGCACGAGGATGGCAAGCTTCAAGCATGAGATCTTCTAGAGATGGCGCATCTTGAGCTCGTCCTTCTTCATCCTTACTTGAGGTTGATCCATCTTGATGCAACTCTTTGCACATGCCTTGATCGACCTTCAAGCTCCTTCTTTCTTCATGATTCCAATGGGCACAAAGCCCTTGGACATTTCTTCATCTTCCAACCTTGAGACCAACACATGGCCCAAGCGATGCCAATGGACAAACCTACAAGTGAAACTCAATTTACACATTAGTCCATAGAGATTGTCATTAATTACCAAAACCACACATGGGGGCATACATGCCCTTTCAGCAACTCACGCCACCCGGAACACCACAGCGCAATGGTGTGTCTGAACGCCGGAATCGAACTTTATTGGATATGGTGCGATCGATGATGTCTCTTACAGATTTGCCGTTCTCATTTTGGGGTTATGCATTAGAAACCACTGCATTCACTTTAAATAGGGCACCATCTAAATCCGTTGAGACGACACTGTATGAACTATTGTTTGGTGCTAAACCTAAGTTGTCGTTTCTTACAGTTTGGGGATGCGAGGCTTACGTCAAGAAGTTGATGCCGGACAAGCTCGAACCCAAAGCGGATAAATGCGTCTTCATAGGATACCCTAAGGAAACTATTGGGTATACCTTCTATCACAGATACGAAGGCAAAGTGTTTGTCGCAAAGAACGGATCCTTTCTTGAGAAGGAGTTTATCTCGAAAGAAGTGAGTGGGAGGAAAGTAGAGCTAGACGAGGTTATTGAACCTTCTCTTGAATTGGAGAGTAGCGCAGCACCTGAAATTGTTCCAGTGCCGTCTGCACCAACAATAGAGGAATCTAATGACAAGGATCATGAAGCTTCGGACGATGCTACTACTGAATGTCGCAGGTCGACAAGGTCACGTGCCCCTCCTGAGTGGTACAGCAACCCTGTCTTAACTGTCTTGTTAGTAGACAACAGTGAACCTGCGAACTATGAGGAAGCAATGATGAGCCCAGACTCTGAGAAATGGCTACAAGCCATGAAATCCGAATTGGCATCCATGAGCGGAAACCAAGTGTGGACTCTGGTGGACCCTCCTAGCGACCGAAAGGCCGTTGAGTGCAAATAGATTTTCAAGAAGAAAATGGACGTCGGATGGTAATGTTACTGTGTATAAAGCACGGCTTGTCGCGAAAGGTTTTCGACAAGTTCAAGGTGTTGACTACGATGAGACTTTCTCTCACGTAGCGATGTTTAAGTCCATTCGGATTTTATTAGCAATTGCTGCGTTTCATGATTATGAAATATGGCAGATGGATGTCAAGACTGCGTTCCTCAATGGCAACATTGATGAAGAATTGTATATGATGCAACCCGAAGGTTTTGTCGATCCTAAGGATGCTGATAAGGTATGCAAACTTCAGCGTTCCATTTATGGACTGAAGCAAGCATCTCGGAGTTGGAACCTTCGTTTTGATCAAGTGATCAAGAGCTTTGGATTTGTTCCAAATTGCTACGAAGATTGTATCTACAAGAAAGTGAGTGGGAGCTCAGTGAAATTTTTGGTACTATATGTGGATGACATATTGATTATTGGAAATGACATTGACATGCTTAACGATGTGAAGAGTTATTTGAACAAATGTTTTTCAATGAAAGACCTAGGGGAAGCTACTTATATATTGGGCATCAAAATCTATAGAGATAGACAAAGACGCCTAATAGCTTTAAGCCAAAGTACATATCTAGACAAAGTTCTTAAAAGGTTCAGAATGGATAAGGCAAAGAAAGGTTCAGTGCCTATGTTGCCAGGTAAGATATTGAGCAAGGCTCAGTGTCCAGCTACGGTAAACGATAGAGAAGCTATGAGCAAAGTGTCTTATGCCTCGGCCATAGGTTTTATCATGTATGCCATGCTGTGTACTAGACCGGATGTGTCCAATGCTCTTAGTTTGACGAGCAGATACCAAAGTGATCCAGGAGTGGAACACTGGACAGCCGTGAAGAACATCCTAAAGTACTTAAATAGGACTAAAGAAATGTTCTTGGTCTATGGAGGTGATGAACAGCTCGTCGTAAAGGGTTACGTCGACGCTAGTTTCGACACCGACAAGGATGATTCTAAATCTCAGACAGGATATGTTTATATTTTGAATGGAGGAGCTGTGAGCTGGAGAAGCTGCAAGCAAAGCGTGATCGCGGGATCTATAGTAGAAGCGGAATACATGGCTGCTGCAGAAGCGTCAAGTGAAGAAGTTTGGATCAGGAACTTCATCACTGAGCTTGGTGTGGTTCCAAGTGCCTTGGACCCACTGGAGATATTGTGTGACAACACTGGCGCCATAGCACTGGCTAAGGAACCAAGATATCATCCAAAGACCAAGCATATCAACCACAAGTTTCATATAATTCGAGATTATATAACAGATGGAGATCTGAAGATTAGCAAAGTACATACGGATCTGAATGTCGCAGATCCATTGACTAAACCTCTTCCACGAGCAAAACATGATCAACACCTTAGTGCCATGGGTGTTAGATTGTTGCCAGATGTAAACTAGATTATTGACTCTAGTGCAAGTGGGAGACTGTTGGAATTATGCCCTAGAGGCAATAATAAAGATGTTATTATTATAATTCTTGTTCATGATAAAGTTTATATTCCATGCTAGAATTGTATTAAGCGGAAACTTTGATACTTGTGTGGTTTATGAACAACACCGTGTCCCTAGTACGCCTCTATGGACTAGCTAATTGATTAATGATGGTTAAGGTTTCCTAACCATAGACATGAGTTGTCGATTAATAATGAGATCATATCATTGGGAGAATGATATGATGGACATACCCAAATCAAGTAGAGCAATTAGACCGTGTCATCGTGTTCATCTTTGCGAAGCTTTTTCTTATGTCAAATATTGTATTCCTTAGACCATGATATAATGCAACTCCCTAGTATCGGAAGAAAGCTTTGAGGTCATCAAACGTCATCCTATGAGAGGGTGATCATAAAGGTGTCTCTCAGGTGATCGAAAAGTACTTGTTGGGCTGTATGTATCGAGATGGGATTTGTCCCTCCCAAGTCAGAGAGATATACTTCGGGCCCACTCGGTAATCGATATCAACACCGGTTGCAAGCAAGTGGTTAAGGAGTTAATCACAAAGTGATATCGGATTACGGAACGAGTAAAGTACTTGCTGTGAACGAGATTGAACTAGGTATGCCGATACCGACGATCGAATCTCGGGCAAGTAAAATATCGTGTGACGAAGGGAATATATATGGGATTAATTGAATCCTGGCATCGTGGTTCATCCGATATGATCATCGATGAATATGTGGGAGTCAATATGGGTTTCCAGACCCCGCTGTTGATTATTGATAGAAGATCATGTCTGCATATTCTCGAACCTGTAGGGTCACACACTTAACGTGTCTCGACGCTAGGATATAATGGATAATTGGTTTATGAGTTTTTGTTTGGAGTCTCGGATGGGATCCAGGACATCACGAGAGGTTCCAGAATGGTCAGGAGAATAAGATTCATATAAGGCAAAGCAGTTTTTGGATTTCAGAATTATTTCGGATTGTTCGGTATTGTACCGGAAAGTTCTAGAAGCTTCTGGAGTGGGACCAACGTGGCCCCACTTGACGGGAGGGGCCGTGGGCCTACGAGGGAGTGCCCTGGCCGCATTGGGCCAGGGGCACAAGGCCCCATAGGCCCAGCAGGCCAAGCCCTAGGGGAAACCCTAGGGAGAGCTTCTAGAAGGGGGGAAACTTTCCCCCCACTCCTCCCTTGTGGCCGCCAGCCCTAGGCTTGGAGGAGGGGAAAGGGGGCAGCCGCCCAGCCCTCTATATAAAGAGGGCAGGGGCGTACCCTCCACATACACCTCCTCAAGCCCTAGCCGCCTACCTGCTGCCCTCCTCTCTCTCTCCCGACCGCGCGTAGGCGAAGCCCTGCCGCAGAAACTCTCCACCGTTTGCACCACGCCGTCGTGTTGTAGATCCAACCTATCTCTCCACCCCACTTGCTGGACCGAGGAAGGAGGAGACGTCGAGGTGCCGTACGTGTGCATCTCTCAGAGGCATCATCACTTGCGGTGTTGGATCGGATCGGATCGCGAGGAGGAGAAGGCTAGTACGACTACTGTTGGAATTATGCCCTAGAGGCAATAATAAAGATGTTATTATTATAATTCTTGTTCATGATAATGTTTATATTCCATGCTAAAATTGTATTAAGCGGAAACTTTAATACTTGTGTGGTTTGTGAACAACACCGTGTCCCTAGTACGCCTCTATGGACTAGTTCATTGATCAATGATGGTTAAGGTTTCCTAACCATAGACATGAGTTGTCAATTAATAATGAGATCATATCATTGGGAGAATGATATGGTGGACAGACCCAAACTAAGGAAAGCAATTAGATCGTGTCATCGTGTTCGTCTTTGCGAAGCTTTTCTTATGTCAAATATTGTATTCCTTAAACCATGAGATAATACAACTCCCTGGTATCGGAAGAAAGCTTTGAGGTCATCAAACGTCATCCTATGAGAGGGTGATCATAAAGGTGTCTCTCAGGTGATCGGAAAGTATTTGTTGGGTTGTATGTATCGAGATGGGATTTGTCCCTCCCAAGTTGGAGAGATATACTTCGGGCCCACTCGGTAATCGATATCAACACCGCTTGCAAGCATGTGGTTAAGGAGTTAATCACAAAGTGATATCGGATTACGGAACGAGTAAAGTACTTGCTGTGAACGAGATTGAACTAGGTATGACGGTACCGACGATCGAATCTCGGGCAAGTAAAATATCGCGAGACGAAGGGAATATATATATGGGATTGATTGAATCCTGGCATCGTGGTTCATCCGATATGATCATCGATGAATATGTGGGAGTCAATATGGGTGTCCAGACCCCGCTGTTGATTATTGATAGAAGATCATGTCTGCATATTCTCGAACCCGCAGGGTCACAACTTAACGTGTCTCGACGCTAGGATAGATTGGATAATTGGTTTATGAGTTTTGTTCGGAGTCTCGGATGGGATCCGGGACATCACGAGAGGTTCCGGAGTGGTCCGGAGAATAAGATTCATATAAGGCAGTGCAGTTTTTGAAGTTCGGAATTGTTCTGGATTAATCGGTATTGTACCAGAAGCTTCTAGAACCTTCTGGAAGGGGACCAACGTGGCCCCACCTTCCGGGAGGGGGCATGGGCCTATGAGGGAGTGCCCTGGCTGCATTGGGCCAGGGGCACAAGGCCCCATAGGGCCCAGCCGGCCAAGAGAGGTTTAAACTCGAGATAGACCTTCTAGAAGGGGGGGTTTCCTTGCCCCCACTCCTTATCCTTTGGGGCCGCCGGTTTGGGCTTGGGGGAGGGGCTAGGGCTGCGCCCCCATTTATATAAAGAGGGGTGGGGGCGCACCAACCCCTTACACCTTCCCCTCCAACCCTAGCCGCCCTGCTGCCCTTCCTCTCTCCCTCCCGACTGTTTGTAGGCGAAGCCCTGCTGCAGAAATTCTCCACCATAGACACCACGCCGTCGTGTTGTAGATCCAATCCATCTCTCCACCATACTTGTTGGTCCGAGGAAGGAGGAGACGTCGAGGTGTTGCACGTGTGCATCTCACGGAGGCACCGCCACTTGTGGTGCTAGATCGGATCGGATCGCGTGGAGGAGAAGCGAGTACGACTACATCACCCACGTTCCGACGAACGTTCCGCTGTGCGAATCTTCAAGGGTATGAAGATCTAATCCAATCTCTCTCGTTGTTTGCATCTCCTAGATTAGATCTTGGCTTTCCCTCTGTTCGCATCCGTAGAAAATTTTGATTTACTATGCCGCGAAACCCTTCAACTACATCAACCACGTTCCATCGAACGTTCCGCTGTGCGAATCTTCAAGGGTATGAAGATCTCATCTACCCCCCCCCCCCCCTCGTTGTTTGCATCTCCTAGATTAGATCTTGGCTTCCCCGTTCGCATCCGTCGAAAATTTTGATTTACTATGCTGCGAAACCCTTCAGAAAGATCCTATGAAATTCGATTGGGAAATACAACAAGATACATACACCGTCATCCAACTGCATCTATGACTAGAAGTCCACCTTCTAGTCATCTGGCACTGTTGCAACTAGAAGTCCACCTTCAGTGGTATCAGAGCTAGATCTATGCGTAGATGTGTTTCATGAGTAGAACGCAACATGGTTGTTGCGGGCGTTGATGTTTTCTGTTGCAAGCCTCTTGTTTGTGTTCTTCTTATGACACGGGATAGTGAGATTGAAGCGGTGCAGGCCAACCTTGCGCGACGTCGTTCGCGAGACCGGCTCTGCACTTGATGTGTGGCTTGTTCCACACATGCGGCTGGTGGATGTCAGTTTCTCTCACTATAGTTGTCATGGGATTAACACCGGAGTTTGGCAACCATCATATCACCCTTGTGGCTTTCCGTAGGTAAGAATCGTTCTTAGCATCTACTCCCATAAGCCACGTAAAACATGCAACAACAAAGTAGAGGCGTCTAACTTGTTTTTGCAGGGAGTGTTTTCTGTGATATGGTATGGCCCAAGATGTGATGTGTATAATGTATGCGATGATCATGTTTTGTAATGTTTCACGACTTGCATGTCGATGAGTACACAACCGGCAGGAGCCATATGGTTATCTTTATAATTGTGTATGACCTGTGTGTCAACTTCTTATGCGCCATGTAATAGTTTCACTTTATCGCTAAGTAGTTAGCAATAGTTGTAGTTGCTATTCGTGGTGGAGGCAATCATGGTGGAGTGATGGAGATCATGCCGGAACGCACAAGATGGAGATCATTGCGCGAAGATTGGCTATACCATGTCACATTAAAGTTATATGCATGTGATGTTTATCCTTTTATGTATCTTATTATGCTTAGATCGCGACGGTAGCATTATAAGATGATTCCTCACTTAAAGATCAAGATAAAACTGTGTTCTCCCCAAGTATGCACCGTTGCGAAAGTTCGTCGTGTCCAAGCATCACGTGATGATCGGGTGCTATAGACTCTACGCTCACATACAACGGGTGCAAGCCAGTTTTGCACACGCGGAAATACTTGGGTCTAACTTGACGAGCCTAGCATGTACAGACATGGCCTCGGAACACATGAACCGAAAGGTTAAGCATGATTCATATGAATGATATGGTCGACACTTCGTTGTCCACCATTGAAACCACATCTCTTCTCGTGAAGATCGGATTAGGTGTGGTGAATTTGGATCGTGTTCACTAAACAACTTGAGGGATGTTGAATTTAGTGGGAGTTCATCTAGTAATTTGATTAAGTTGAACTATTTATCATGAACATAGTCTAAATTGTACTTGCAAATACTGTAGATCACATGGCCAAGTCCAACTTCAACTTCAACGTTTTTGCTGAGATAGAAAAGCTTAGAAACAATGGGTCTAACTTCACCAAATGGTTCCGCATTCTGAGAATCATTCTCGCTGGCGGACAAAAGGACTATGTCCTTGAGAAAGCGCTAGGTGACGCCCCTGCTATAGATGCGCCGGCTGATGAATAAGCTGTTTATCAGTCTCGCAAGGATGATTATGATTTGATTAAGATCGCCATATTGTATGCTATGGAATCGGATCTTCAAAATTGTTTTGAGGAGTTCGCCGGGCCCTTTGAGATTCTCGAGGAGCTGAAAAACATGTTTCAGACTCAAGCCCGTTCTGAGAGATATGAGATCTCTAAGAAATTCTCTAACTACAAGATGGAGGAAGGGAGTTCCGTTAGTGAGCACGCCATTGAGATGACGGGCTACACTCAACGCCTTGAGCAACTGGACTGCAAGATTCCAGAGGAGCTCAAGATTGACACTCCTAGCTACAGAAGTTTTGTAGTTGATCACAATCAGATTAGTTCCACTGATATGATCACTGAGCTCTTTGCTAAGATGAAAGTAGCGGAGGTGAACATAAAAAAGAATAATCATGTGTTGATGGTCAACAAGCCCCCCACCTTCAAGAAAGGTAAGGGTGCAAGGAAGCCCTTCAAGAAAGGCGGCGGCAAGCGCGTTGCCCCTGCTGAGAAGAAGCTCAAGTCTGGTCCTAAACCGGACACTGAGTGCTTCTATTGCAAGGACAAGGGTCACTGGAAGCGCACCTGCCTGAAGTACTTAGCGGACAAGAAGGCTGGCACCATCAAAGGTATATTTGATATACATGTTATTGATTTTTTCCTTACTAGCCCTTGTTGTAGTGCCTGGGTATTTGATACCGGTTCCGTTGCTAATATTTGTAACTCGAAACAGGAGCTACGGAATAGACGGCCGCTTGCGAGGGATGAGGTGACGATGCGCGTTGGCAACGGATCAAGAGTTGATGTGATGGCCGTCGGCACGCTCTCCTTAGTTTTACCTTCGGGATTAGTTTTAAACCTTAATAAGTGTTATTATGTGCCTGCGTTGATCATGAACATTATTTCTGGATCTTGTTTATTGCAAGACGGTTATTCATTTAAATCAGAGAATAATGGTTGTTCTATTTATATGAGTAACATCTTTTATGGTCATGCACTTATTGTGAATGGTTTATTTCTTCTAAATCTCGAAAGGGATGAAACACACATCCATAACATTGAGGCTAAGAGATGCAAAGTAGATAGTGATAATAGTACTTATTTGTGGCACTGTCGTCTAGGTCATATTGGTGTAAAGCGCATGAAGAAACTCCATTCTGATGGACTTTTGGAGTCTCTTGATTTTGAATCATTTGACACATGCGAACCATGCCTCATGGGCAAGATGATCACAACCCCGTTCTCCGGTATGATGGAGCGGGCAACGGACTTGTTGGAAATCATACATACCGATGTATGCGGACCGATGAGTGTTTCGACGCGCGGTGGATATCGCTATTTTCTCACTTTTACCGATGACTTAAGTAGATATGGGTATATCTATTTAATGAAACATAAATTTGAAACATTTGAAAAGTTCAAAGAATTTCAGAATGAAGTGGAGAACCATCGTAACAGAAAGATTAAATTTCTGCGATCCGATCGTGGAGGTGAATATTTGAGTTATGATTTTCTCACGCATCTTAAAGCAAGTGGAATCGTTTCACAACTCACGCCACCCGGAACACCATAGCGCAATGGTGTGTCTGAACGCCGGAATCGAACCTTATTAGATATGGTCCGATCAATTATGTCTCTTACTGATTTACCGTTATCATTTTGGGGTTATGCATTAGAAACCGCTGCATTCACTTTAAATAGGGCTCCATATAAATCCGTTGAGACGACACCGTATGAACTATGGTTTGGTGCTAAACCTAAGTTGTCGTTTCTTAAAGTTTGGGGATGCGAAGCTTATGTCAAGAAGTTGATGCCGGACAAGCTCGAACCCAAAGCGGAGAAATGCGTCTTCATAGGATACCCTAAGGAAACTATTGGGTATACCTTCTATCACAGAACCGAAGGCAAAGTGTTTGTCTCAAAGAACGGTTCCTTTCTTGAGAAGGAGTTTCTCTCGAAAGAAGTGAGTAGGAGGAAAGTAGAGCTAGACGAGGTTATTGAACCTTCTCTTGAATTGGAGAGTAGCGCAGCACCTGAAATTGTTCCAGTGCCGCCTGCACCAACGATAGAGGAAGCTAATGACAAGGATCATGAAGCTTCGGACGATGCTGCTACTGAACGTCGCAGGTCGACAAGGTCGCGTGCCCCTCCTGAGTGGTACGGCAACCCTGTCTTGACTGTCTTGTTGGTAGAAGACAGTGAACCTACGAACTATGAGGAAGCGATGATGAGCCTAGAATCTGAGAAATGGCTAGAAGCCATGAAATCCGAATTGGGATCCATGAGCGAAAACCAAGTATGGACTTTGGTGGACCCTCCTAGCGACCGAAAGGCCGTTGAGTGCAAATGGATCTTCAAGAAGAAAACGGACGCGGATGGTAATGTTACCGTCTATAAAGCACGGCTTGTCGCGAAAGGTTTTCGACAAGTTCAAGGTGTTGACTACGATGAGACTTTCTCTCCCGTAGCAATGTTTAAGTCCATTCGGATTTTATTAGCAATTGCTGCGTTTCATGATTATGAAATATGGCAGATGGATGTCAAGACTGCGTTCCTCAATGGCAACATTGATGAAGAGTTGTATATGATGCAACCCGAAGGTTTTGTCGATCCTTAGGATGCTGATAAAGTATGCAAACTTCAGCATTCCATTTATGGACTGAAGCAAGCATCTCGGAGTTGGAACCTTCGTTTTGATCAAGTGATCAAGAGCTTTGGATTTGTTCCAAATTGCTACGAAGCTTGTATCTACAAGAAAGTGAGTGGGAGCTCGGTGACGTTTCTGCTACTATATGTGGATGACATATTGATTATTGGAAATGACATCAACATGCTTAACGATGTGAAGAGTTATTTGAACAAGTGTTTTTCAATGAAAGACCTAGGTGAAGCTGCTTATATATTGGGCATCAAAATCTATAGAGATAGACAAAGACGCCTAATAGCTTTAAGCTAGAGTACATACCTAGACAAAGTTCTGAAAAGGTCCAGAATGGATAAAGCAAAGAAAGGTTCAGTGCCTATGTTGTCAGGTAAGATATTGAGCAAGGCTCAGTGTCCAGCTATGGTAAATGATAGGGAAGCTATGAGCAAAGTGCCTTATGCCTCGGCCATAGGTTCGATCATGTATGCCATGCTGTGTACTAGACCGGATGTGTCCAATGCTCTTAGTTTGACGAGCAGATATCAGAGTGATCCAGGAGTGGAACACTGGACAGCCGTGAAGAACATCCTAAAGTACCTAAATAGAACTAAAGAAATGTTCTTAGTCTATGGGGTGATGAACAGCTCGTCGTAAAAGGTTACGTTGACGCCAGTTTCGACACCGACAAGGATGATTCTAAATCTCAGACAGGATACGTGTATATTTTGAATGGAGGAGCTGTAAGCTGGAGAAGCTGCAAGCAAAGCGTGATCGCGGGATCTACAGTAGAAGCGGAATACATGGCTGCTGCAGAAGCGTCAAGTGAAGGAGTTAGGATCAGAAACTTCATCACTGAGCTTGGTGTGATTCCAAGTGCATTGGACCCACTGGAGATAATGTGTGACAACACTGGCGCCATAGCACTCGCTAAGGAACCAAGATATCATCCAAAGACCAAGCATATCAACCGCAAGTTTCGTATAATCCGAGATTATATAGCAGATGGAGATCTGAAGATTAGCAAAGTACATACAGATCTGAATGTCGCAGATCCATTGACTAAACCTCTTCCATGTGTAAAACATGATCAGCACCTCAGTGCCATGGGTGTGAGATTGTTGCCAAATGTAAACTAGATTATTGACTCTAGTGCAAGTGGGAGACTGTTGGAATTATGCCCTAGAGGCAATAATAAAGATGTTATTATTATAATTCTTGTTCATGATAATGTTTATATTCCATGCTAGAATTGTATTAAGCAGAAACTTTAATACTTGTGTGGTTTGTGAACAACACCGTGTGCCTAGTACGCCTCTATGGACTAGCTCATTGATCAATGATGGTTAAGGTTTCCTAACCATAGACATGAGTTGTCAATTAATAATGAGATCATATCATTGGGAGAATGATATGGTGGACAGACCCAAACTAAGCGAAGCAATTAGATCGTGTCATCGTGTTCGTCTTTGTGAAGCTTTTCTTATGTCAAATATTGTATTCCTTAGACCATGAGATAATACAACTCCCTGGTATCGGAAGAAAGCTTTGAGGTCATCAAACGTCATCCTATGAGAGGGTGATCATAAAGGTGTCTCTCAGGTGATCGGAAAGTATTTGTTGGGTTGTATGTATCGAGATGGGATTTGTCCCTCCCAAGTTGGAGAGATATACTTCAGGCCCACTCGGTAATCGATATCAACACCGCTTGCAAGCATGTGGTTAAGGAGTTAATCACAAAGTGATATCGGATTACGGAACGAGTAAAGTACTTGCTGTGAACGAGATTGAACTAGGTATGACGGTACCGACGATCGAATCTCGGGCAAGTAAAATATCGCGAGACGAAGGGAATATATATGGGATTGATTGAATCCTGGCATCGTGGTTCATCCGATATGATCATCGATGAATGTGTGGGAGTCAATATGGGTGTCCAGACCCCGCTGTTGATTATTGATAGAAGATCATGTCTGCATATTCTCGAACCCGCAGGGTCACACACTTAACGTGTCTCGACGCTAGGATAGATTGGATAATTGGTTTATGAGTTTTGTTCGGAGTCTCGGATGGGATCCGGGACATCACGAGAGGTTCCGGAGTGGTTCGGAGAATAAGATTCATATAAGGCAGTGCAGTTTTTGGAGTTCGGAATTGTTCCGGATTAATCGGTATTGTATCGGAAGCTTCTAGAACCTTCCGGAAGGGGACCAACGTGGCCTCACCTTCCTGGAGGGGGCATGGGCCTATGAGGGAGTGCCCTCTCCGCATTGGGCCAGGGGCACAAGGCCCCATAGGGCCCAGCCGGCCAAGAGAGGTTTAAACTTGAGATCGACCTTCTAGAAGGGGGGTTTCCTTGCCCCCCACTCCTTATCCTTTGGGGCCGCCGGTTTGGGCTTGGGGGAGGGGCTAGGGCTGCGCCCCCCTCTATATAAAGAGGGGTGGGGGCGCACCAACCCCTTACACCTTCCCCTCCAACCCTAGCCGCCCTGCTGCCCTTCCTCTCTCCCTCCCGACTGTTTGTAGGTGAAGCCCTGCTGTAGAAATTCTCCACCATATACACCACGCCGTCGTGTTGTAGATCCAATCCATCTCTCCACCATACTTGTTGGTCCGAGGAAGGAGGAGACGTCGAGGTGTTGCACGTGTGCATCTCACGGAGGCACCGCCACTTGTGGTGCTAGATCGGATCGGATCGCGTGGAGGAGAAGCGAGTACGACTACATCACCCACGTTTCGACGAACGTTCCGCTGTGCGAATCTTCAAGGGTATGAAGATCTAATCCAATCTCTCTCGTTGTTTGCATCTCCTAGATTAGATCTTGGCTTTCCCTCTGTTCGCATCCGTAGAAAATTTTGATTTACTATGCCGCGAAACCCTTCAACTACATCAACCACGTTCCATCGAACGTTCCGCTGTGCGAATCTTCAAGGGTATGAAGATCTCATCTACCCCCCCTCGTTGTTTGCATCTCCTAGATTAGATCTTGGCTTCCCCGTTCGCATCCGTCGAAAATTTTGATTTACTATGCTGCGAAACCCTTCAGAAAGATCCTATGAAATTCGATTGGGAAATACAACAAGATACATACATCGTCATCCAACTGCATCTATGACTAGAAGTCCACCTTCTAGTCATCTGGCACTGTTGCAACTTGTTAATAGGTTAGTACCAGAAAACATGTAAAAAGCACCTCAAAGTGTAGACAAGTAAAGCAAAGTAGATACTAAACAAGCATGGAGCATCAAAAATTATAGATACGTTTCCGACATATCACCCGCCCAAGCTAACTCTTCGATGTCCTTCCACCATGGAAGCACAACATAATAATAAGAGGACGACCACCTGGCGACACGCCAGATCGCCAGGAATGAAGAGCTCGACATACCAGCCTTATTGATGGAAATTGCTGTGCTTCTACACCCCTCCGGCCGCCGCTCCTGCCACCAGAGCACCGACACAGAGAGGAAGAAGAGCAGGTCGACCTAGATCTGGCGGCCAAGATCTAAATCTCTACTCCCAGATGCCATAGAGGACAAACGAGCACAACATCTAAAACTAAATCCTAGACTACTGAGGCCGGAACCTCCCTTCCACCATCTCTAGACGGCAACGCCACCGGGGACAGCTTCGGTTTGGCCCGGGAGGGACGAAGCGACTCTCAAGGAGTGAAGTTACTATAGCGAGAGGGGAGGATGGGGAAAAGGACTCGGAGTCGATGCGTCATCTCAGTTTATCATTTTACCATTGTTATCCTCGCGTCTTCCGAGAAAAAACGATCCCAATTCCTCATGCCGGTGTCCCTATCTCATCTACGGCCGGCGCCGGTGCGCCCTCGTCTGCCCCCGCGCTGAGCTCTCTGCCCCGCCGCCCCAACGCCGCCTAGCTCCCCATCTTGTCGATGCTGCGCTGACGCCGCCCAGCTGCCCGTCTCGTCGATGCTACCACCGGTGCCGCCCCCATCTTGCCCTCACCGCTCCCTATCTCGCCGCTGCCACGCTTCTCCCGTCTCGCCGACGACCGCACGCTGCTCCTCTCTCTCGCACCACCGCTCTTCTCCGCCATGTCGCCTCCGCAACTACAGCCCCGCGCCGCCGGTCCTCTCTGCCACGCCGCCTCGCCCCTGCAGCCCCCCGCGCTGCTCCTCTCCAACGCGTCGCCTCGCCTCCCCGTCGCTTGCAGGCCCCCATGGCGCGCCGCTGCTGGCCATGAGCGAGCTCCGAAACGCCCCGTGCCAGCCATCCTCCGTGGCGGTGGTTTCTACATGCGGCGGTGGAGGTTGCTACAAGAGGCGGATGCCGCTGCTACAAGCGTTGCTGCAACGGCATATTCTTCAGCGACGACAACTTTTTTTTTGCTACAAATATGTGTAGATTTTTTGTTTGCTACCACAGTTTTATGTGTATACTATAATAGCGCAAATGTTTTGCTACAATGTCTCGTGACGAATGACTCCGATGAAATCGTGCTTGCTACATTAGTATACTTTTTTTGCTACCAACATTTTGTGGTTTTGCTACAATAGCGTAATTTTTTTGCTACGTGGTCTCCGACAAAGTTTTTTTCGGCGAGAGTCTCTGGCGATGTCTCCGGCGAAATCGGTTTTGCTATATTAGGACATTATTTTTGCTACAAGGTCGTCGACGAGGTCTCCGGCAAACTCTTTGGTGAGATCTAGTATGTTTTTTTTTTTAACCGAACCGATTTCTACTACATTTGCAAAAACAAGACTACTTATAGAAAAACAGATATATTTATAGAAAACTAAATTTAAGAATTTTTAAAGGAACATATGTCAGAAAAGGGAGACGGAGGGATCCTGGAAAATATCCTAGCACTCCCCTTCACGTTTCGTAGGAGACCCAAGTACTCCTTGACCGAACCGGCCAAGAACCATAGCAACACCATAGCAACACCGTCGATAACTGGTTCGCTGAGACGGCACGGCTAGTCCGATCTGAACCTTTTTCCGCTCAAGAAAAAGGAAAAGGGAAACCAAGTTCGTAAACGCGTCGGCTTCCTGTCCCGCCCTCGTCCGGCTCCTCTGCCTCCCGGCACCTGATAGCCGCCACGACAGCACCCCTTCTCCCATCAAACCCAACGAGAAATTTCGATTCGCCGGAAAAAAGATTAAGCGCGGCGATGAATTCGGCGACCATGGCCTCCTCGCTCCGCCTGTCCCCCGCAGGCGCCCTCCTCTCCCGTACCACGTCGAGGTCCAGCCGCCAATCAATTGCATCCTGCTCCCCACCAGGCCTCCGATTCACCAAGCGCCCAACGAGTGCCCTGAGGCTGTGCAGCGCTCACCCCAGCGCTCCGGCGTCGGACGAGGCGTGGTGGGCGAACGAGTGGTGGGCGACGGAGCTCACCCCGGAAGAGCTCCCCACGCAGGAAACCGACGGGCCGACCACCGGGCACGGCCGGGAGGAGCTGGACGCCATACGGAACGCCCTCGTCCACGAGCCCCTCCGGCCCGTCCTGCTCGCCCTGCGCGAGATCAGGGACCGCGGCCACTTCTTCCGCTGCCGCAGCTACCACGCAGGGATCATCATAGGTACGAGTAGTACTTATGGGGTTTCTTGGTTTATTTCTGTACTAGTTTTGTACAGAATTCTGAATCCGATGCGAAAGCTTCACTGCTTCGTTTCCGCAATGCAGCCGACTTAGACTCATTCAGAACTCTCTTATTAGCAATATCACTAGCGTACATTCTAATTTGTGTCCAATTACTTGACTCATCTTCACCTATCCAATACGTCCGAGGGGAAAAGTTCAGTATTATTTTACTCCCCACCTGCAAGTAAAAATCAGCATTGCCGAATTAACCAACTGAAAACTGCATTGCTGAATTTATACAAGTACTGAATTTCCGCCTTCCAGATATAATCTGGATATGATACGTACCGGTGCTCTTACTCAACTGTTTTCCGCACATTGCTAGTTTGAACTCATAGTAATGTTGTTTTTCATTGAAGTAACAGAAAAGGACTTACTGGCATTTTTTTACTTTGCAGGCCCATTGTTACTGATTGCTGCTTTTTGCCAGCTCCTTAAATTAGAACCACACCTTTTTTTAGATATAATTCTTGGATATATATTCTACAAGTTGAGTGTTTTAGCAGCAGAACTGAAAAGGAATGGGAAGTCAAACCACATGTGTGCTCAGATACAGTTCGGTGAGCTTCTGAACTCAAACTATATCGATTACCTTGTGTCTATTATAGAGAAAACAAATATATCATTTGTTATACTCTTGAATCTTGATCCTAGTGATTAGGTTCATGCCCTGTGATTAGAATAATCTTGTATAACTCATTTGGAACTCTGACATGAGCAATTCTACGGGATTGGCCTTTTGAGGAGTGGCATGCACTTGCCTGTTAAAAAACTCCTTGATTGCTCAAAGTAATTTCCATGCATGAATTTTTTATGTGAAGAATGAATCTGAACACGTATTTTAAATTCTACATTTTTTATGATTCAGCCAAACATAAATTATACGTCTTTTATGCTTTCTGCAAGTTCTTTTGCACGAATCTTTATTTGTTCGAGAGCATGCCAAGGGCATGCCATATGTCTATAAAAGAAAGCAAAACAGTTTACAAGATTAGACAAACCAATTGCAGACAATTGGATCGGCTAAGACTCCAGTACCCACTCACACCAAAGCCTACTCCCCAGCTATGTGTTCTTTCCCTCCATTTGCTGCTGCCTCCCACATGCTGAGTTCATCCTTTATGTGATCAGCGAGCTGCTCCGTGCTGCATTGATCCCTCGTGTTTGTATAAACCCTTGATTTCCTTTGCTTCCACAACATCCATTCTGTTAGGATAGCAATAGTGTCAAACCTTCTCTGGTCCTTTCCTTGCACTCTTTCCCTAGCAGAAGTCCACCAATTCGCCAGATTGTTGTTGCCACTGTGGCTCCTGAAGCTGAAGACCAGCGCGCTACAAACATCCATACCAACCTGCCTGGCCTAATTGCACTGTATTAGTACATGATCTACGTTCTCTTCATCCTGTAAGCATGTAAAGCATATGTCTGCTTGTGCCTGCCATCCATGACGGTGGCACCTATCCGACGTCCAGAGCCTGTATCTGACAGCTAGAAGATTTTGTATTTTAGGGGAGCCAACGATCTCCAAATCGGCTCGGCCATGCTGCATCTAGTACCTCCTAGACAGAGCATTTTGTAGGTGTCTTTGGCGGAGTACTCCCTGACTCTGCGTCTGTCCAAGAAAACATGTCAGGTTCCTGCTTGTTTCTGTCTATGCTGCTTGTTTCCATCCAGAGCCTGACGCACTGATGTATCCATTTTTTGAATTTGCACGAATCTTGATGCACCAATATTTAGTTACTGCAAAGGGTAAACCACTCAGAATTTTCGCCAAGTTAGGCCCTAAATTCAAGCACATGTCCAATTCAGACTGGCTCTCTACCCCAACGTCCTCTTTAGGGATGAACACGGAATGGCAACATGTGCCCCTGCTGCAATGATGTTGCAAATGCTCCGCCGCCCACACGGAATGGCAGATTTGGAGTTCTGGCAGACCAAAGCTTTATTTCCTCTGCCACCTGTCGTAGGAAGACCCTTCTGTCCCCTTGCTTTGCATTAAAAATTCTGGCATTCCTTCTCTTCCATAGGTTCCACTATTGGACCATGCTCGAAGTGCGAACCGAGATCAAGGGGTATAGGACCATACCAAGGAGGTCATTGAGGTTAGGAGTTCTGAGCAAGCCACCTCAACTAAACCTGGTTTGCCGTCGATGGCGCAAACTCTAGCCAACTGCCTGGTTGATGGAATGCTGCAATCAGAACGACATGCAGGGGCAGCGACTATTAAGGCTTTGGGAAGGCCTGGTGTGGTTTCTAGATACGCAAACCAGAGGCGGCCACGACTTCGGTAGTGCATAAGGACATACGTTGGTGTGGTATGCATTTCAGCAGGCTGCGGGTTTTGTCTCATGGATGCGGGTTTGGCCATGAGCTTGAAGTTTAGAGCTGATGGATATTAAATGATGGACGTCAAATGAATAAATCACCCTTTCATTAAAGACAGTAGGTGAATTAGTTATTCTAGTGACAACCCTAAATTTCGTGAATGAAATGAAACTTGCAGAAAGTGTAGAAGCACTCCTCAAATTTCATATGGATCCATCTTTTTATTTAAAATAGGAACCACTCCCTGATTCCATTAACAAAATCACAGCACATGCATCCAACTGAACATAGAAAATCTTGTACTATCTCAGGTGTGTAAATGTATATTTCTCACGTGGCAATTATGCACCTATATGAATAACGAAACGTATGCCTTTCATTCCCAATGCAGTTCTGCTATTTATACTTTCATTCAAGAACAACAGCGAATTCTTGGTAAGCCTTTTGTTAAAGAGCATGGGTACCTTAATTTCAACACAGTTGAGAACATTTTGTTAAAGTATCTTTACTAATGGCTCCCTATGTGGCTTATGGTAGGGTGTTTACCGCCACATCACGGAGTTGATTTGGTAAGTATTTTCTGACCAATTATCATTACTATGTTGTTCCATTCACAACACACAAATATATTTTCTAAACAATTATTTGGACATCTCAGGATGATTGGTGTTCAAGTGTACGTAGGAGCTGTGCTTTATGAAATCCGTGGCATTGAGGAACCAAGATTCCACTTGCTAGGAATTTACAAGATACTAAAAACTAAAGGTGGTCTGAAGAAGGTGATCAAGAATCTGATTGAGGAATGTCAAAACTAAGGGTGCTGTAATGAGGGGCTACAAAATTCGATTGAGGAATAGCCTAGGAGAATGCTAGATGCCCTTCTTCCTGCTTGGTTTTTGCCTTTTCGTGGTTGTGTTTTTTCTTAACTTTGGAATAGCTGAGATGTGTCATGACATGAGCACCATGATTTTCTAGATGTCAGACAACACTCCTAGCGCCTAGGATGCTTCTGGTTTCTGTCGGGATATTGCTGGGTTTGATAATGAGCATGTTAAGAGCATGATGTGTGTTTAATGTCATGGATTACCTACAGAGATGCATGCTGACCCAAATAAAGTTTTTAAGTCAAAACTATGAACATTACATACGATGTGCCAGTTGCCTTTTCTTATCACACGGGTGGCCAATTCTTGTTTGCATGTAGGAACCTACACTTCGCATCCATAAGTTTTCTATCACCAGACTTTACCAAGTTCAGACGTCACATGCTGGTTGATTTTGGATTGAGGAGTACAGTTTGTTAATCTTTCTTATACATGGAAGAGATGCTTCCATTTAGAAGATTCACCGAGTGCACAGGTGACAGGTCTGGTTAATTGTGTGGGGAATATAACACATCTGTACATCTGTACAGGATGAGCAGGGATCAGACTTCAAAGATGAAATATGGAGGAAAAAATAGTGATCATGCAGAACAGTTTTATTTCTTGATATCGTGTCAAGATGACAAACGAGTATAGGAATGACACAAAACAATATGCATACTTGGCTTTTCTCTATAGCGTAGCTTCTATGTCACCTTACAACTGTTTGGTATGTATCCACAACAACATCAGGCGTAATTAAGCAGTAGGTTGAATTGCTTGAAGAAGCATATATCATATACTCCACAGCAACATCAGGCGTAATTAAGCAGTAGGTTGAATTGCTTGAAGAAGCATATATCATATACTCCACAGCAACATCAGGCGTAATTAAGCAGTAGGTTGAATTGCTTGAAGAAGCAATCCTGGCAAATATGTGTAATTAACAATATGGAGACGGACACATTTCAAATCAACTGAACAACGCAGAAAATAGACCAAAAGAAACTGGCCGAGATGATTCTAATCAAGTCTAAAGGCCTTGCAGAATAACCAAGCAACATGATATCCAAGAACAACGCAGCCGTAAGATATCTAGATTAATCCCCCACAAGTCTCCAGATACATGATATACTCATCTAGATTAATCCCCCACAAGTCCCGATATACATGATATACTCATCTAGATTAATCCCCCGCAAGTCTATATTAATCTGGAGTTACTAACATACCCTATCACGGAGATTTCATCAGCAGTACTTATCACGGAGATTTCATTGCAACTCAAGACAAATGTGCCACCATCATCAGGTGGAATCAGGATTGCGCTGACATACCATGGGGAGTCGTGGGCAGAGCATGGGGCGTGGGCGATCGAAGGCCGGCTTGAGGAGCGTTGGCGCCGGAGACGCCGTGCCAAGTGCGTACGTTCGAAAGACCACTGAGAGGCCGCGTCGGAGACAAGCGCCCTGGATGCCATAACAATCTTTGGTTTCCTAAGGTTTTAGAAAACAATATGTTATGCCAAGCATATATCATATATGAAAAACCCACAGCAATAAACTTGAGATGAATGTATGCTGCATTGTAAAATTGCAGCAACATCAGGCATAATTAAGCAGTAGGTTGAATTGCTTGAAGAAGCAATCCTGGCAAATATGTGTAATTAACAATATGGAGACGGACACATTTCAAATCAGCTGAACAACGCAGAAAATAGACTGGAAGAAACTCGCCCAGATGATTCTAATCAAGTCTAAAGGCCTTGCAGATTAACCAAGCAACATGATATCCAAGAACAACGCAGCAGTAAGATATCTAGATTAATCTCCCACAAGTCTCCAGATACATGATATATGAGATTGGTGCATGAAACACAGTACAGAGTGGCTGATCTCCCCGACCCTGAAAATGGAGGCAAGCAAGCTAGCTCGCAGGTCGCAACTGGACAGTCAGACTCGCGATAGAACACCATGGCAGCCATGGTCGCTACAGCCAACGGCAGTACATAAAAGTAACAGGTTCATAAGTGAATGCTATGGTCGGATTGCAGCAAACAGTCCATCGGGATTCAGAAGTCGGGATTCAGGATGTGCGGACATACCATCGGGAGGAGTCGTCCGCCAGCGGAGGCAGGGTGAAACCCGGTCGGCGACGGAGACGCGTTGACGAGCGGGTACGCGCGGCACACTACAGAGAGGCCGCGTCGCGCACACGCCTGGAGGCCCTGGACGCCCAGGTCCTGCGCCGCCGCGAGGCACCCCGTCGTGGCGGGAGGGAGGGCGGCCGAGTGGAAGCCGAGGACGATGGATGTGAGGGCACCCTCTGTGCTGGGGATGGGGAGGGCGAGGGAGCGGCCGTCGGCTTGGAACCCTAGGTCCCGCGCGGCAAGGGTGCGGCCGCGGGCCTCCGTGGCGGCTCCGAGACGGAGATGCTCGCGAAGCAGCTCGTGCGCCGGGGAGAGGACGCCGAGAGAGCACGGGTCCTGCGCCGCCGCGAGGCACCCTGTCGTCGCCGGAGGGGGCGCACCCACGGTGGAGGAGAGGACGATGCTGAGGCCGTCCGCGGAGGATCTGAGCGCTCCCGCGGTGATGGGGAAGGATAGGGCGAGGGCGAGGTAGCGGCCGTCAGCGTGGAACCCTAGGCCCTCCGCGGCAAGGGTGCGGCCG
Organism: Avena sativa; assembly: GCA_916181665.1. NCBI lineage: Eukaryota > Viridiplantae > Streptophyta > Magnoliopsida > Poales > Poaceae > Avena > Avena sativa. Next base: position 395,301,993 of record OV702280.1, on the reverse strand, counting down.
CGGGCCTCCGCGGCGGCTCCGATGGGGAGATGCTGCCGAAGCATCTCGCGCGCCGGGGAGAGGACGCCGAGCGAGCACGCGCGGGCGACCACGGCGCGTCCAGCAGATACGGGCTGCGCGTCTGGCGGCGCCGCAGGGTACATCTTCGACGGGATCAGGAGTGCGGCGCGCGCCGTGAGCGGTAGGGCGAGCGCGAGCGCCAGCGCGCGTGCATCCATAGAGCGGTCTCCGAGCGGCGGGGAGGGTGGGCGCGGCGGTCTAGGGCGGCCGCGACGAGGTCGATCTCCAGGAGGTCGGGGCGGGAGGAGTAGGAGGAGCCGTGGAAGGGGAGAAGCAGCGGGAACCGAGAGAAGGGGGAGAGAACTGGAAGGTGGGGGGGAACTGATCCTTCTGAATTTCGAATTTCGTCCTACAGCGCCGTTTCAGCCTGACAGCAGCCAGCGGTCTCGTTTTTTTCTCCCTCCGTTGCTTCACTCAATCTGAACTCTGCTCGCCACCAACATAGCCTTTGACCCAGTCATCGTCGTCCTCCAAGGCAACGCTAAAAAGCTCCTCAATTCTTGTTTGTTCGGTACGAATTATTTTTTAGAATTATATTCTGTCCGGATTGTTGTGAATTATATTCTGGTGAGTACATGTCACTTTTTTTTTTCGCTCAAGAAAAAGGAAAGGGGAAAATCGAGTTCGTAAACGCGTGGCTTCGTGTCCCGCCCTCGTCTGGCTCCTCTGCCTCCTGACACCTTGATAGCCGCCACGACAGCACCCCCTCTCCCACTAAAAGCATCTCCACTCGTCTTTCCAGGACGTCGATCCCAGGACGATATTTACGTCCGGCCGCCAAAAATTGGTACAATCAAGTTCTTAGGATCCCGGTTTCGTTTGAATTTGGACGAACTTTGGTCCAGACTTCCCAGACCATTCCCAGCATCTCGGAAACACTCTGAGAACGCCGGACAAAGCGAAAATGGGTGTGGGCCAGCTCTATCAACGACACTGCCCCATTTCCCACACCCACCCCAATCTGCGGCGAAAAGCTCCCCAGCTGCCTCTGACGCCATGGCTTCACCGGCGATGCTCCTCCACGCCGAGACATGCCCACGCCTCTAGATAGACTCGCCATAGTCGCCGTTCATTCTGCCGCCGCTTTCGTCGCCCATTCTGCCGCCGCTTTCACCGCCCAAGCTTCGCCGTAGCTCGGCTTCGCTGCGAGATCCCACCACCTCGCCCGCCAAGTGTTCGGCGTTTTGTCGGTTCGGCCATGGAATCCGACGATGAGGAGATACTCGCCATGTTGCTGGAGGAGGAGAATGCCGCTATCGCCGAAGATGCAGAGCACATGCAGATACCTGCCTCCCTCGCCCAGCTGTACCTACAGACGACGAAGCCGAAGCGCGGAGGTTCGGCGAAGGGTCGTCGGAAGTGCAAGGCGAGGCAAAGGATAGAGGACTACTGCATGTTGTACGTCGACTACTTCGCCGACGAGCCGCTCCACGAAGAGGCCGTGTTTTGGCGCCGTTTCAGGATGAGCCGGAAGCTCTTCCTCAAGATTGTGCATGCCATCCGGGAGTTCGACCCCTATTTCGTGTGCAAGAAGGACTGCACCAGCATGGTTGGGTTTTCCTCACTGCAGAAGTGCACAGTGGCGATGAGGTTGCTTGCATATGGAGCGCCGGGTGACAGTGTCGATGACTATCTTCGCATGCTCGAGTCCGCCGCCATCGATTGCTTGTACATGTTCTGCAGGGCAGTGATTGTAGTGTTTGAGAAATAGTACTTGAGAACACCCACTGCTGAAGACACTGCTCGGAGCCTCGCAGTCAATGAAAGTAGAGGATTTCCTCAGATGCTTGAAAGCATAGACTGCATACATTGGCAGTGAAAAAACCGTCCATTTGCATGGCAGGGAATGTACAAAGGTCACAAATGAGGTTGCACTGTAATACTCGAGGCAGTTGCTACACATGATCTTTGGATCTGACACTTCTTCTTTGGCATCAACTTCTCCAATATTTTTGCCAAGCTTGTTGAGGCCCATGCCCCCTCCCCCCTCCCCCCCCCCTGGACTTTGAGATCAACATGTTGGAGATATGCCCAAGAGGCAATAATAAAGTAGGTTATTATCATATCTTCATACTTATGATAAATGTTTACATACCATGCTATAATTATATTAAAAGGAAACATTAATACTTGTGTGATTTGTAAACATAAAAGAGTCCCTAGTAAAGCCTCTTGTTAAACTAGCTTGTTGGTTAATATATGATCATGGTTTTTTTATCATGAACATAGAGATGTTATTAACAACAGGGTCATATCATTAGAAGAATGATGTGATGGACATAGGATCACATACCACGTGAACGAGAAAAGAGTACTTATCAGTAACGAGGTTGAACTAGGTATGCAGAGATACCGACGATCAAAACCTCGGATAAGTAAACTATCGTGAGACAAAGGGAAATTGGTATCGTATGTAAGTGGTTCATTCGATCGCAAAGTAATCGTAGAAATATGTGAGAGCCATATGAATTTCTAGATTCCTCTATTGGTTATTGATCGGAGAAGTGTCTCGGTCATGTCCGCATAATTCACGAACCGTAGGGAGACACACTTAAGGATTCGATGTTGTTGAGTAGTTATGGAATGATTAGTAAGAGACCGAATATTGTTCGGAGTCTCGGATGGGATCCGGGATATCACGAGGAGATCCGGAATGGTCCGGATAATAAGATTCATATAAGGAAAGTCCTATTTCGGAGTTCGGAAAAGTTTCTGATGATTTCATCGAAGAGGTTCTAGAAGGGTCTAGAAGGTTCACCGGTCCGAAAGGAGAATGGTCCATGAATGTGTCATGGGTAAGTGGAATGATTGGATCATGTCCAAGGTCACTTGGTGTTGGCATATGCAAGAGAGAAATAAAGCTCTAAATTGAAAGTCAAACGGGAAGTTTGAAAAGTTAAACTGGAACAATAGTTTCCTAGTGGGAGAAGAAACAAGTCCTTCTCTCAATCCAAATTGGGTTTGGGTTTGGATTCAAACCCACCCCTCCCAAGGCTGCCCCTCCCTCTCATAAATAGAGGGGGAGGGCTGCCCCCAAACAACACAAGTTCCAAGCCCTCTCCACGAGTCGCCGCCGCCAGCACCGCCGCTCGCCGCCGCCGGTCCGTCGCCGCCGCCTTAGCCGCCGCCGACACCTCCTCCTCCTCCCGGATCTCTAAACCCTAGTTTTCCGGGAAACCCTAATCCACCATACTCGCTCCGGCTTAAGGCGAAGCCCTGCGAGATCTCCCCTCTACTTCCGACACCACGCCGTCGTGCTACCGGAATCACGAGGAGAGTGCTACAACCTTCGCTGCATGCTGGAACAAGGGAGAGGAAGGTCTTCATTGAGTACCGAACGTGTGACCGACTGCGGAAGCGCTGCCGGAACGCAGCGCCGGAAGGATCGTCTACGCGATCTTGAGATCGGCAAGTGTACGACTACATCACCCACGAGAATCTGCTCTCGTTAACCGCTTTTAAATCTTCGAGGGTGAGTTCCTCTATCGACTCGTTGCTACAATCTAGTAGATAGATCTTGGCTTGTTTGTGTGCATGCGGTAGAATTTTTTTGTTTTCCATGCTACGAACCCCTTCACAACAGGCACCACTGCAACAATGGGATACTATCTAGCATATGGCATCTATCCAAGATGGCCAAATATTTGTAAAGACTATCTTAAACCCAATGCTCTCCAAGCATTCTCAGTTTGCCAAGGAACAGAAAACTTGCAGGAAGAACATGGAGCGGCCATTTGGTGTGCTCCAACAGGGTTTGCGGTTGTCTGGTTTCCTGCTATCTGAAGATCAGATATGGAAAGTGATAAACTATCGTGTGGTCTTACACAACATGATCATTAAGGATAAGAGGAAGGATACAGTGAGTTTGGTCAAGCAGAACGAGCTATAATATAGACAGAGACCTCTTGCCGAGCCTGATCATCAGGTGCCTCCAACCTGGGCTGCCTTCATCGCCATGCGCCAGGAGATCCGAGATTCGGCAGTGCATTAACAGCTGCAGGTTGATCTGGTTGAGCACCTGTGAATACGCAGTGGCAACACGTAGATGCCGAGCATGAACTGACTGAAGTAGACCGAAATATATTGTATTTTCACTGTAGGCCGAACTATGTTTAAATTTACGCTAAACTATGTTTAAATTTACGTCGAACTGTGATCGACTCTATGCCGAACTAGGCCGAACAATGTTCTGTTTCATATTATGCCGAACTATGCAAATCTAAATAAATTTGAGCCAAATATAGACGAAAAAGAATGTTCCGAGAACTCCAAACCGAAACAAGTTTCATGTAGCCATATTTTGGTCCGGATTTCGGACCGGTAACCAACTAGAGATGCTCTAAACACCCAACCAGAATTTTCGATTCGCCGGCAAAAAAGATTAAGCGCGGCGATGAATTCGGCGACCATGGCCTCCTCGCTCCGCCTGTCCCCCTCAGGCGCCCTCGTCTCCCGTACCACGTCGAGGTCGAGCCGCCGCCCAATTGCGTCCTGCTCCCCACCAGGCCTCCGGTTTACCGAGCGGCGAGCAAGTGCCCTGAGGCTGTGCAGCGCTCGCCCCAGCGCTCCGGCTTCGGACGAGGCGTGGTGGGCGAACGAGTGGTGGGCGACGGAGCTCACCCCGGAGGAGCTCCCCACGCAGGAAACCGACGCGCCGACCACCGGGCACGGCCGGGAGGAGCTGGACGCCATACGGAACGCCGTCGTCGACGAGCCCCTCCGGCCCGTCCTGCTCGCCCTGCGCGAGATCAGGGACCGCGGCCACTTCTTCCGCTGCCGCAGCTACCACGCAGGGATCATCATAGGTACGTACTTATGGGGTTTCTTGCTTAACCTCTGTACACTCTAATTTTGTACTGAATTCTGAATTTCTGATGCGTGCGAAAGCTTCACCGCTTCGTTTCCGCAATGCAGCCAACTTATACTCATTCAGAATTCTCTTAGCAATATCACTAGTGTACATTCTACTTTGTGTCCAATTACTTGACTCATCTTCACCTATCCAATACGTCCGAGGGGAAAAGTTCAGTATTATTTACTCCCACCTGCAAGTAAAAATCAGCATTGCTGAATCAACCAACTGAAAACTGCATTGCTGAATTTACATGTACTGAATTTCCACCTTCCAGATATAATCTGGATATGATATATACCGGTGCTCTTACTCAACTGTTTCCTGCACATTGCTTGTTTGAATTCATCATAACGTTGTTGTTCATTGAAGTAACAGAAAAGGACTTACCGGCAATTTTTTACTTTCCAGGCCCATTGTTACTGATTGCTGCCTTTTGCCAGCTTGGTAAATTAGTACCACACCTTTTTGTGGATATAGTTCTTGCATATATATGCTACAAGTTGAGTGTTTTAGCAGCAGAACTGAAAAGGAATGGGAAGTCAAACCATATGTGTGCTCGGATACAGTTCGGTGAGTTTCTGAACTCAAATTATATCGATTACCTTGTGTCTATTATAGAGAAAACAAACATATCATTTTTTATACTCTTCAATCTTGATCCTAGTAATTAGGTTCATGCCCTGTGATTAGAATAATCTTGTAGGGAGTATAACTCATTTGGAACTCTGACACGAGCAATTCTACAGGATTGGCCTTTTGAGGAGTGGCATCCACTTGCCTGTTAGAAAACTTCTTGATTGCTCAAAGTAATTTCCATGCATGATTTTTTTATGTGAAGAATCTGAACATGTATTTCGAATTGTACATTTTATATGGATTCAGCCCAACATAGATTATACTCCCTCCGACCCATATTAGTTGACTTGCTAGATACATCCGAATCTAGTAAAATTCAAGTCAACTAATATGGGTCGGAGGGAGTACTAATTTTGTAAATTTCATGAGGAGTGCTTTTATGCTTTCCGCAAGTTTTCCACAGTTTTGCACGAGTCCTTTTTTGTTCGAGAGCATGCCAAGGGAATGCCATATGTTTATAGAAAAAGATCAACACAGTTTACAAGATTAGCCAAACCAATTGCAGACAGCTAGATTGGCTAAGACTCCCACCTAAGCCTACTCTCCCGCTATGTGTTCTCTCCCTCAATTTGCTGCTGCCTCCCACATGCTGAGTTTATCCTTTATGCGATCAATGAGAAGCTCCGTGTCGCATTTGTCCCTCGCATTGCAAAAACAAACCCTTTGCACTCTTTCCTTAGCAGCAGTCCACCGATTCGCCAGATTGTTGTTGCCATGTGGCTCCTGAAGCTGAAGACCAAGCGCACTGCAAACATCCATACGAACCTACCTGGAATAATTGCACTGTACTAGCACATGATCTACGTTGTCTTTGTCCTGTAAGCATGTAAGTCGTATGTCTGCTTACGCCTGCAACTCATGAGGGTGGCACGGATCCGACGTCCAGAGCCTGTATCTGACAGCTAACTAACTGGAGCGTTTGCATTTTAGGGGAGCCATTGATCCCCAAATTGGCTCGGCCATGCTGTACCTCCTGGACAGAGCATTTTGTAGGTGTCTTTGGCCGAGTACTTGCTAACTTTGCGCCTCTTCAATAGAAGATGTCAGGTTCCTGCTCGTTTATGTCTATCATGCATCCATTTTCTGACTTTGCGTGAATCTTGATGCACCCATATTTAGTTGCCGCAAAGGGTAAACCACTCACAATTTTCACCAAGTTAGGCCCTAAATTCAAGCACATGTCCAATTTAGGCCGGCTCCCTACCCCAACGTCCTCTTTACGGATGAAGACGGAATGGCAACATGTGCCCCTGCTGCAATGATGTTGCAAATGCTCCGCCGCCTGAAATCCTTGCATCCAATTCCAACCGCTGCTGGTGACCCAACTATGCCGTTCTTCCGTCAAGTCTGACGCTACAAGGAAGCAGTTGCCATCTCCCTGTTAACAGTATTATGTGCTTTTCGTCAGGCTCCTCTATTGGACCATGCTCAAAGCGCGATCGTAGATCAAGGGGTATAGGACCGTACCAAGGAGGCCATTGACGTTAGGACTTTTGAGCAATCCACCTCGAAACCTGGTTTGCCGTCGATGGCGCAAACTCTAGTCAACTTCCTGGTCGACGGGATGCTGCAATCAGAACGACATGCAGGGGAAGCGACTATTAAGGCTTTGGGAGGCCATGGGTGGGTTCTAGATACGCGAACCAGAGGCGGCCAGGACTTCGGCAGTGCACAAGGATGTACGTGGGTGGTATGCATTTAGGCAGGCTGCGGGTTGTTAGGCCATGAGCTTGAAGTTTAGAGCCGGGTGGATATTAATTAATGGATGTCCAATGACTAAATAACCCTTTCATTAAAGACGGTAGGTGGATTAGTTATTCTAATGACAACCTTAAATTTGTCAAATGAAATGAAACTTGCGAACAGCATAGAAGCACTCCTCAAATTTCATATGGATCCATCTTTTTTTATAAAAAATAGGGATCAATCACAGCACATGCATCCAACTGAACATAGAAAATCTTGTACTATCTTAGGTGTGTAGATGTATATTTCTCACGTGGCAATTATGCACCTATATGAATAACGAAACATATGCCTTTCATTCCCAATGCAGTTCTGCTATTTATACTGTCATTCAAGAACAACAACGCTTTCTCGGTAAGTCTTTTGGTAAAGAGCATGAGTACCTTAACTTCCACACAACTGCAAACATATATGGTTTACTAATGGATCCCTATATGGCCTATCATAGGGCGTTTACTGCCTCATCACGGAGTTGATTTGGTAAGTATTTGCTAACCAATTATTGTTACTCTGTACTATGTTGTTCCTTCCATTCGCAGCACACAAATATATTTTCTAAACAATTATTTGGCCATCTCAGGATGATTGGTGTTCAACTGTACCTAGGAGCTGTGATTTATGAAACTGGTGGCGTGGAGGAACCAAGATTCCAATTGCTAGGAGTTTACAAGATACTAAAAACCAAAGGTGGTTTGATGAGGGTGATCAAGAACCTGATTGAGGAATAGCGCTGGCAATGTCAAAACTAAATGTGCTCTGATGAGGGGATACAATATTCGATTGAGGATAGCCTCCTTAATGTTAAGGTGTTTGGGCAACATCTCATTTTTTAGTGATAGCCTCATGTTATTACTTTGGATTTCATTTCACTTAAGCCTAATCAAGAGACAGACAATTATCATTATCTATAGTTTGCGCATTTATAGCTCATTTGGATAATGTCATTACATGAACACTTGAACAAAAAGTGAAATAAAGAAATGAACACTTGTTATAGGTTCCAACAAAATGACGCTCTTTGCAAGCATAGAAAAATCCTCTATACTGGTAACTCTATCTTTTGCATGTTACCATCTATGCCCATCTTCCTATCAACAAGTACAGGCGATATCCAATCTGTATCATTGTCTAGGCATCTGAAAGAGCAACTGTGTCCTTGATACTCTCGGTGTCTTTGATACTCTCAGTAGTGAATCCTCTATACTGGTAACACGTGGGTGGTATGCATTTAGGCAGGCTACGGGTTGTTGGGCCATGAGCTTGAAGTTTAGAGCCGGGTGGATATTAATTAATGGATGTCCAATGACTAAATAACCCTTTCGTTAAATACGGTAGGTGGATTATGTTAGAAATAATAGGCTAAATCATTAGACTCATGTATGATTTCAGATTTTCCCTAAATCTCAAAGTCCATGTATGTGGAAGCCCATATGTGATTTGACCCAAGTTGGTGGCAGCTCACATGTGTGTGTGTGGCAAGAGCTGTGGGAGCTAAAGTTTAGTCCTACATGAAAAGTTGAAGGAGAGTTGCACCACCTTATCTTATAAGGTGGAGTGTTACACCACTTTATAAGTGAGTGACAATAAAAGAGCTACACGCGCGCTCCTCCGATGCCGCCGCTCGCACGCACTCTCGCCTCGTCTCGTCACGACGCGCGCGCGCCGCGGGTTGCAGGAATCTCGCCGAGCCGAGCTTTATTTTGCTGCTCAGGAAAATATGTGCGGTTAGACAGACGTGTCAACAGTTAGCGGATTCAGGTCGCTCCCGGATCGTGGGCTTTCTGTAACCGACCCGAACGTGCGCGACGTGGGCTTGGTCCACATCGTGTCCTGTACGGGATTTCCGAGCCGCTCTATATAAACGCATGTGCGGCTTCCACAACACACGACACCAAACCAATCTAAGGTTTTGCCATCCTCTCTGCTTGCGCTGCCACCGTAGTCTACTCCATCCCGCTTGCCGGCGTGCACCGGCGGTCGGGAGAGCAGGTCTCCGGAACCACTCGCCTTTGCGATCCTGTACGGGAGAGGGTGAATAAGGTTTTTGGAAAGCGCTCCGCGCGACTGCTCAAGTTCGTCATCACTGTGTGTCTTCCCGGTCGTCAAGCCGGACCTCGTGCGCGTCGTCTTTAACACCGACTTCTTCGTCATTCTACTGCACCAACGGCGACTACATCAACAACCGATCAGTACGTACACCGTCAACAGATCTGTTGTTTTACTATGGCTGTTAGTGCGTATAATCTGTTACTGTTCATGTTGATCAATACATCTAGTATGTTAGAGGTTCACGCGATTGTAGCTGCTTTTGTCATGATTTATATAATGGAATTAATCGTGAAAGTTATGCCTAATAATCCAACAATCCAAAAACCTTATTATAGACAATTTCCTGAATTAAACATGGGACACTTCGCTGATGCTATGAAGCCGGAAAAGTTTACCGGTGTTCATTTAAGAGGTGGCAGTATAAGACCACTATGTGGCTGCAAGCTCTGAAAGTATTCGAGGCTAGTGAGGGTTTACCTGAAGGAACTACATCTGACGAGGTTCAGAACAAGTTCAAGTTAACCAATCTTGCCTTTGTGGGATGCGTTCTGAGTGTTCTTGACAACAAGCTGTTTGATGTGTATATGCACATCAAAGATGGAAAAGAGCTCTGGAAGGCACTGAACGCTAAGTTCGGTGTAGCAGATGCTGGCAGTGAGCTGTACATCATGGAGAACTTTCATGATTACATGATGGTTAAGAACCTTTCTGTAGTTGAACAAGCTCATGAGATACAGTGCTTTGCCAAGGAGCTTGAAATCCTCAAGTGTATCTTACCCGACAAGTTTGTGGCTGGGTGCATTATTGCAAAGTTGCCTTCTTTGTGGAGGAACTTCGCCACAACTCTCAAACACAAGAGACAGGTGTAGGGGCTCGTAGCATGGAAAACAAAAAATTTCTACCGCATGCACACAAAGAAGCCAAGATCTATCTACTAGATTATAACAACGAGTCGATAGAAGCACTCACCCTTGAAGATTCCAAAGCGGTTAACGAGAGAAGATTCTCGTGGGTGATGTAGTCGTACACTTGCCGATCTCAAGATCGCGTAGACGATCCTTCCGGTACTGCGTTCTGGCAGCGCTTCCGTAGTCGGTCACACGTTCGGTACTCGATGAAGACCTTCCTCTCCCTTGTTCCAGCAGGCAGCGGAGGTTGTAGTTCTCCCTCGCGATTCAGGCAGCACGACGGCGTGGTGTCGAAAGTAGAGGGAAGATCCCGCAGGGCTTCGCCTAAGCCAGATGCGAGTTATGGTGGATTTAGGGTTTCCTGAAAATCTAGGGTTTAGAGATCCGGGAGGAGGAGGAGGTGTCGGCGGCGACGGACCGGCGGTAACGCTAGGCGGCGGGTCGGCGGCGGCTCGTGGAGAGGGGCAAGGGATTGTGTCGTTTGGGGCAGGGGTGGGTTTGAATCCAAACCCAAACCCAAATTGGATTGAGAGAAGGACTTGTTTCTTCTCCCACTAGGAAACCCAAATTTCTCTCTTGCATATGCCAACACCAAGTGACCTTGGATATGATCCAATAATTCCACATACCCATGACACATTCATGGACCATTCTCCTTCCGGACCGGTGAACCTTCTAGACCCTTCTAGAACCTCTCCGATGATCATCGGAAACTTTCCCGAACTCCATAATAGGACTTTCCTTATATGAATCTTATTCTTCGGACCATTCCGGATCTCCTCGTGATATCCCGGATCCCATCCGAGACTCCGAACAGCATTCGATATCCCTACTAACATTCCATATCTACTAAACAACATCGAATCCTTAAGTGTGTCTCCCTACGGTTCGTGAATTATGCGGACATGATCGAGACACTTCTCCGATCAATAACCAATAGTGGAATCTGGAAATTCATATGGCTCCCACATATTCCAACGATTACTTTGCGATCGAATGAACCACTTACATACGATACCAATTTCCCTTTGTCTCACGATAGTTTACTTATCCGAGGTTTTGATCGTTGGTATCTCTACATACCTAGTTCAACCTCGTTACTGATAAGTACTCTTTTCTCGTTCCTGTGATATGTGATCCCTTGTGAGCCAGTCACATGCTTGCAAGCCAATTGGATGACATTCCACCGAGAGGGCCCAGAGTATATCTATTCGTCATATGGATGGACAAATCCCACTCTTGATCCATGTGCCTCAACCCATACTTTCCGAACACTCAATGCCACCTTTATAGCCACCCAGTTACGGTGTGGTGTTTGATGTCATCAAAGCATCCTTTCGGTGATGGTGATTAGCATGATCTCATGGTCGAAGGAATTAGGTTACTATGTATTAGAAAGCTTATAGCAAACGAACTATTAAAATGACTTGATCTTTATGCTACGCTTATCTATAGGAGTATGTCCATCATACCATTCTCCTAATGATATGATCTTGTTATTAACAACATCTCAATGTTCATGATCGAGAAACCACGATCATCTATTAATCAACAAGCTAGTATTACAAAGAGGCTTTACAAGGGACTCTAATTTAGTTTACAAATCACACAAGTATTAATGTTTCCGGTTAATACTATTATAGCATGAATGTAAACATTTATTATAAACACAAAGATATAATAATAACCACTTTTATTATTGCCTCTAGGGCATATTTCCAACAGTCTCCCACTTGCACTAGAGTCAACTAATCTAGATTACATGGTAATATATCGAACACCCATGGCGGTTTGGTGATGGTCATGTTTTGCCCCCGGGAGAGGTTTAGTCAACGGATCCGCCACATTCAGATCTTTGTGTACTTTGCAAATCTTTATGTCACCATCTTGGACATGCTCTCGAATAGCGTGAAAACGTAGCTTGATGTGCTTCAGCTTCTTGTGTGACCTTGGTTCTGCGCATTGGCTATGGCGCCCATGTTATCACAGTAGATAGACATTGGGTCCAGCGCACTTGGAACCACACCGAGCTCTGTAATGAACTCCTTCATCCATATCGCCTCTTGTGAAGCCTCCGAAGCAGCTATGTATTCCGATTCAGTTGAAGATCTCGCCACAACGCTTTGCTTTGCACTCCTCCAACTAACTGCTGCACCATTCAAAGTAAATACGTATCCAGATTGAGATTTAGAATCATCCGGATCGGTGTTCCAACTAGCATTGGTGTAACCATTAACAACGAGTTGTCCATCACCTCCATAAGAAAGAACCATATCCTTAGTTCTTCTCAAGTACTTAAGGATGTTTTTGACCGCTGTCCAATGATCCACTCCTGGATCACTTTGATATCTGCTAGTCAAACTAACAACATATGCAATGTCGGGTTTAGTACATAGCATGGCATACATAAGAGATCCTATGGCTGAGGCATAGGGAGTCTTACTCGTCCTTTCTCTATCTTCTGTCGTTGCAGGACTTTGAGTTTTACTCAAGGTCGTATTGGGCAACATGGGCAAGAACCCTTTCTTGCTATCTTCCATTCCAAACATCTTTAGAACTTTGTCCAAATATGTACTTTGTGACAATGATATTAGGCGTCTCGATCTATCTCTATAAATCTTTATGCCTAATATGTAAGCTGCTTCGCCAAGATCTTTCATTGAAAAACTATTATTCAAATAATCCTTGACACTATTAAGAAGGTCTACATCATTCCCAATCAACAATATGTCATCTACATATAGTATTAAGAATGCTACAGAGCTCCCACTCACTTTCTTGTAAATACAAGCTTCTCCATAAGTTTGTATAAAACCAAAGCTTTTGATTACCTTATCAAAATGTTGATTCCAACTTCGGGATGTTTGCTTCAATCCATATATGGACCGTTGAAGTTTGCATACCTTGTTAGCATCTTTAGGATCGACAAAACCTTTGCGTTGCATCATATACAACTCTTCATCAATGTCTCCATTGAGGAAAGCTGTTTTGACATCCATCTGCCATATCTCATAATCATAATATGCAGCGATTGCTAACAAAATCCTCACAGACTTTAGCTTCGCTACTGGTGAGAAAGTCTCATCGTAGTCAACTCCTTGAATTTGTCGAAACCCTTTTGCGACAAGTCGAGCTTTATAGACAGTAGAATTACCATCAGCATCTGTTTTCTTCTTGAAAATCCATTTATTCTCGATAGCCTTCCGACCATCCGGTAAGTCTGTAGGGGTTCGTAGCATGGAAAACAAAAATTTTATACCGCATGCACACAAACAAGCCAAGATCTATCTACTAGATTGTAGCAACGAGTCGATAGAGGAACTCACCCTCGAAGATTCCAAAGCGGTTAACGAGAGAAGTTCTCGTGGGTGATGTAGTCGTACTCTTGTCGATCTCAAGATCGCGTAGACGATCCTTCCGGCGCTGCGTTCCAGCAGCGCTTTCGCAGTCGGTCACACGTTCGGTACTCGATGAAGACCTTCCTATCCCTTGTTCCAGCGGGCAGCGGAGGTTGTAGCACTCTCCTCGTTATTTCGGCAGCACGACGACGTGGTGTCAGAAGTAGAGGGAGATCTCGCAGGGCTTCGCCTTAAGCCGGAGCGAGTATGGTGGAGTATGAGAGAGGCCTTGGCGATCTAGGGTTTAGAGGCACCAAGGGGAGGTGGCTTGGCCGGCGGCTAGTGTTTGGGGAAACCCTAGTCGACGACTTGGGAGATCCCTAGACGGCGGCAGCAACACTTGTGGTGGAGGCGTCAGGAGCTAGGGTTTTGGTGTGAGGGGTAGGGGGCGCCCTACCCCTCCTTATATAGGTGGGAGGGGCTGGTTTGGGAGGAGGGAGTCCTCCTCCAACTCCTCCTCATGGCCGGAGGGTGGAGGGAGTGGGACTTCCTCCCCAAGTACGTTTCCTACTCTCCCTCCACCAAGCAAACTTCGGATTTGACTTTTCAAATTTGGTGTTTGACTTTCAAACTTGGATTTGATTTTTTCTCTCCATATTGCCCAGCCAAGTGACCTAGTACATGATGCAACTGAAGGGTTTCGCGGCATAGTAAATCAAAATTTTCTACGGATGCGAACACAGGGAAAGCCAAGATCTAATCTAGGAGATGCAATCAACGAGAGAGATTGGATTAGATCTTCATACCCTTGAAGATTCGCACAGCGGAACGTTCGTCGGAACGTGGGTGATGTAGTCGTACTCGCTTCTCCTCCTCGCGATCCGATCCGATCTAGCACCACAAGTGGCGGTGCCTCCGTGAGATGCACACGTGCAGCACCTCGACGTCTCCTCCTTCCTCGGACCAGCAAGTATGGTAGAGAGATAGATTGGATCTACAACACGACGGCGTGGTGTATATGGTGGAGAATTTCTGCAGCAGGGCTTCGCCTACAAACAGTCGGGAGGGAGAGAGGAAAGCTAGCAAGGCGGCTAGGGTTTGGAGGAGAGGTGTAGGAGGGAGGGGGCGCCCCAGCCCTCTTTATATAGAGGGGGGCGGCCAGCCCTTGCCCCTCCTCCAAGCCTTGGGCCGGCGGCCAAGGGAGGGAGGAGTGGGGGGCAAGGACTCTCCCCTCTTCTAGAAACCCTATCTCTAGTTTAAACGATTTAAACTCTCTAGGATCGGCTGGGCCCTATGGGGCCTTGTGCCCCTGGCCCAAACCGGCCAGGACACTCCCTCATAGGCCCATGCCCCCTCCCGGAAGGTGGGGCCACGTTGGTCCCCTTCCGGAAGGTTCTAGAAGCTTCCGGTACAATACCGATTAACCCGGAACAATTCCGAACTCCAAAAACTGCATTGCCTTATATGAATCTTATTCTCCGGACCATTCCGGAACCTCTCGTGATATCCCGGATCCCATCCGAGACTCCGAACAAAAATTCATAAACCAATTATCCAATCTATCCTAGCGTCGAGATACGTTAAGTGTGTGACCTTGCGGGTTCGAGAATATGCAGACATGATCTTCTATCAATAATCAACAGCGGGGTCTGGGCACCCATATTGACTCCCACACATTCATCGATGATCATATTGGATGAACCACGATGTCAGGATTCAAACAATCCCATATATATATTCCCTTCGTCTCGTGATATTTTACTTGCCCGAGATTCGATCGTCGGTACCGTCATACCTAGTTCAATCTCGTTCACAGCAAGTACTTTACTCGTTCCGTAATCCGATATCACTTTGTGATTAACTCCTTAACCACATGCTTGCAAGCGGTGTTGATATCGATTACCGAGTGGGCCCTAAGTATATCTCTCCGACTTGGGAGGGACAAATTCCATCTCGATACATACAACCCAACAGATACTTTCCGATCACCTAAGAGACACCTTTATGATCACCCTCTCATAGGATGACGTTTGATGACCTCAAAGCTTTCTTCCGATACCAGGGAGTTGTATTATCTCATGGTCTAAGGAATACAATATTTGACATAGGAAAAGCTTCGCAAAGATGAACACGATGATACGATCTAATTGCTTTGCTTAGTTTGGGTATGTCCATCATATCATTCTCCAATGTTATGATTTCATTATCAATTGACAACTCATGTCTATGGTTAGGAAACCTTAACCATCATTGATCAATGAGCTAGTCCATAGAGGCGTACTAGGGACACGGTGTTGTTCACAAACCACACAAGTATTAAAGTTTCCGCTTAATACAATTCTAGCATGGAATATAAACTTTATCATTAACAAGAATTATAATAATAACATCTTTATTATTGCCTCTAGGGCATAATTCCAACAGTCTCCCACTTGCACTAGAGTCAATAATCTAGTTTACATTTGGCAACAATCTCACACCCATGGCACTGAGGTGATGATCATGTTTTACACGTGGAAGAGGTTTAGTCAATGAATCTGCGACATTCAGATCTGTATGTACTTTGCTAATCTTCAGATCTCCATCTGCAATATAATCTCGGATTATATGAAACTTGCGGTTGATATGCTTGGTATTTGGATGATATCTTGGTTCCTTAGCAAGTGCTATGGCGCCAGTGTTGTCACACAATATCTCCAGTGGGTCCAATGCACTTGGAACCACGCCAAGCTCAGTGATGAAGTTTCTGATCCAAACTCCTTCACTTGACGCTTCTGCAGCAGCCATGTATTCCGCTTCCACTGTAGATCACGCGATCACGCTTTGCTTGCAGCTTCTCCAGCTCACAGCTCCTCCATTCAAAATATAAACGTATCCTGTCTGAGATTTGGAATCATCCTTGTCGGTGTCAAAACTAGCGTCGACGTAACCTTTTACGACAAGCTGTTCATCACCCCCATAGACTAAGAACATTTCTTTAGTCCTATTTAGGTACTTTAGGATGTTCTTCACGGCTGTCCAGTGTTCCACTCCTGGATCACTTTGATATCTGCTCGTCAAACTAAGAGCATTGGACACATCCGGTCTAGTACACAGCATGGCATACATGATGGAACCTATGGCCGAGGCATAAGGCACTTTGCTCATAGCTTCCCTATCATTTACCGTAGCTGGACACTGAGCCTTGCTTAATATCTTACCTGACAACATAGGCACTGAACCTTTCTTTGCCTTATCCATTCTGAACCTTTTTAGAACTTTGTCTAGGTATGTACTCTGGCTTAAAGCTATCAGGCGTCTTTGTCTATCTCTATAGATCTTGATGCCCAATATATAAGCAGCTTCACCTAGGTCTTTCATTGAAAAACACTTGTTCAAATAACTCTTCACATCGTTAAGCATGTTGATGTCATTTCCGATAATCAATATGTCATCCACATATAGTACCAGAAACGTCACCGAGCTCCCACTCACTTTCTTGTAGATACAAGCTTCGTAGCAATTTGGAACAAATCCAAAGCTCTTGATCACTTGATCAAAACGAAGGTTCCAACTCTGAGGTGCTTGCTTTAGTCCATAAATGGAACGCTGAAGTTTGCATACTTTATCAGCATCCTTAGGATCGACAAAACCTTCGGGTTGCATCATATACAACTCTTCATCAATGTTGCCATTGAGGAATGCAGTCTTGACATCCATCTGCCATATTTCATAATCATGAAATGCAGCAATTGCTAATAAAATCCGAATGGACTTAAACATCGCTACGGGAGAGAAAGTCTCATCGTAGTCAACACCTTGAACTTGTCGAAAACCTTTTGCGACAAGTCGTGCTTTATAGACGGTAACATTACCATCCGCGTCCGTTTTCTTCTTGAAGATCCATTTGCACTCAACGGCCTTTCGGTCGCTAGGAGGGTCCACCAAAGTCCATACTTGGTTTTCGCTCATGGATCCCAATTCGGATTTCATGGCTTCCAGCCATTTCTCAGAGTCTGGGCTCATCATCGCTTCCTCATAGTTCGTAGGTTCACTGTCTTCTACTAACAAGACAGTCAAGACAGGGTTGCCGTACCACTCAGGAGGGGCACGCGACCTTGTCGACCTGCGACGTTCAGTAGCAGCATCGTCCGAAGCTTCATGATCCTTGTCATTAGCTTCCTCTATTGTTGGTGCAGGCGGCACTGGAACAATTTCAGGTGCTGCGCTACTCTCCAATTCAAGAGAAGGTTCAATAACCTCGTCAAGCTCTACTTTCCTCCCACTCACTTCTTTCGAGAGAAACTCCTTCTCAAGAAAGGAACCGTTCTTTGCGACAAATACTTTGCCTTCGGTTCTGTGATAGAAGGTATACCCAATAGTTTCCTTAGGGTATCCTATGAAGATGCATTTCTCCGCTTTGGGTTCGAGCTTGTCCGGCATCAACTTCTTGACGTAAGCTTCGCATCCCCAAACTTTAAGAAACGACAACTTAGGTTTAGCACCAAACCACAATTCATACGGTGTCGTCTCAACGGATTTAGATGGAGCCCTATTTAAAGTGAATGCAGCGGTTTCTAATGCATAACCCCAAAATGATAACGGCAAATCAGTAAGAGACATCATTGATCGGACCATATCTAATAGGGTTCGATTCCGGCGTTCATACACACCATTGCGCTGTGGTGTTCCGGGTGGCGTGAGTTGTGAAACGATTCCACTTGCTTTAAGATGCGTGAGAAAATCATAACTCAAATATTCACCTCCACGATCGGATCGTAGAAACTTAATCTTTCTGTTACGATGGTTCTCCACTTCATTCTGAAATTCCTTGAACTTTTCAAATGTTTCAGATTTATGTTTCATTAAATAGATATACCCATATCTACTTAAGTCATCGGTAAAAGTGAGGAAATAGCGATATCCACCGCGCGTCGAAACACTCATCGGTCCGCATACATCGGTATGTATGATTTCCAACAAGTCCGTTAGTCGCTCCATCATACCGGAGAACTGGGTTTTGATCATCTTGCCCATGAGGCATGGTTCGCATGTGTCAAATGATTCAAAATCAAGAGACTCCAAAAGTCCATCAGAATGGAGTTTCTTCATGCGCTTTACACCAATATGACCTAGACGACAGTGCCACAAATAAGTAGTATTATCACTATCTACTTTGCATCTCTTAGCCTCAATGTTATGGATGTGTGTTTCATCCTATTCGAGATTTAGAAGAAATAAACCATTCACAAGAGGTGCATGACCATAAAAGATGTTACTCATATAAATAGAACAACCATTATTCTCCGATTTAAATGAATAACCGTCTTGCAATAAACACGATCCAGAAATAATGTTCATGCTCAACGCAGGCACATAATAACATTTATTAAGGTTTAAAACTAATCCCGAAGGTAAAACTAAGGAGAGCGTGCCGACGGCCATCACATCAACTCTTGATCCGTTGCCAACGCGCATCGTCACCTCATCCCTTGCAAGCCGCCGTCTATTCCGTAGCTCCTGTTTCGAGTTACAAATATTAGCAACTGAACCGGTATCAAATACCCAGGCACTACAACGAGGGCTAGTAAGGAAAACATCAATAACATGTATATCAAATATACCTTTGATGGTGCCAGCCTTCTTGTCCGCTAAGTACTTCGGACAGTTGCGCTTCCAGTGACCCTTGTCCTTGCAATAGAAGCACTCAGTGTCCGGCTTAGGACCAGACTTGAGCTTCTTCTCAGCAGGAGCATTGCGCTTGCCGCCGCCCTTCTTGAAGGGCTTCTTTGCTCCCTTACCTTTCTTAAAGGAGGGCTTGTTGACCATCAACACATGATTATCCTTCTTGATGTCCACTTCCGCAGCCTTCAGCTTTGCGAAGAGCTCGGTGATCGTATCAGTGGAGCCAATCTGATTATGAGTCACTACAAAACCTTTGTAGCTGGGAGGGAGTGATTGCAGAACCCTGTCAATCTTGAGCTCCTCTGGAATCGTGCATTCCAGTTGCTCAAGGCGTTGAGTGTAGCCCGACATCTTTATGGCGTGCTCACTAACGGAACTCCCTTCCTCCATCTTGCAGTTAAATAACTTCTCGGAGATCTCATATCTCTCAGAACGGGCTTGAGTCTGAAACATGGTTTTCAGCTCCTCGAGAATCTCAAAGGGCCCGGGATAGGTTTCAAAACGATTTTGAAGTTCCGGTTCCATAGCAAACAACATGGTGCTCTTAATCACACCATAATCATCTTTGCGCGACTGATAGACAGCTTTCTCATCAGCCGGCGCAGTTGCAGCAGGGGGGTCACCTAACGCTTTACCAAGGACATAGTCCTTTTGTCCGCCAGACAGAATGATTTTTAGATTGCGGAACCAATTGGTGAAGTTAGACCCATTGTTTCTAAGCTTTTCCTTCTCAGCAAAAATGTTGAAGTTGAAGTTGGATTTGGCCATGTGATCTACAGTATTAGCAAGTACAATTTAGACTATGTTCATGATAAATAGTTCAACTTAATCAAATTACTAGATGAACTCCCACTAAATTCAACATCCCTCAAGTTGTTTAGTAAACACGATCCAAATTCACCACACCTAATCCGATCATCACGAGAAGAGATGTGGTTTCAATGGTGGACAACCAAGTGTCGATCATATCATTCATATGACTCATGCTTAACCTTTCGGTTCTTGTGTTCCGAGGCCATGTCTGTACATGCTAGGCTCGCCAAGCCAGACCCAAGTATTTCTGCGTGTGCAAAACTGGCTTGCACCCGTTGTATGTGAGCGTAGCATGTACCCGATCATCACGTGATGCTTGGACACGACGAACTTTCGCAACGGTGCATACTTGGGGAGAACACAGTTTTTATCTTGATCTTTAAGTGAGGAATCATCTTATATTGCTACCGTCGCGATCTAAGCATAATAAGATACATAAAAGGATAAACATCACATGCATATAACTTTATGTGACATGGTATAGCCAATCTTCGCGCAATGATCTCCATCTTGTGCGTTTCGGCATGATCTCCATCACTCCACCATGATTGCCTCCACCACGAATAGCAACTACAACTATTGCTAACTACTTAGCGATAAAGTAAAGCTATTACATGGCGTATAAGAAGTTGACTCGCAGGTCATACACAATTATAAAGACAACCATATGGCTCCTGCCGGTTGTGTACTCATTGACATGCAAGTCGTGAAACATTACAAAACATGATCATCGCATACAATATACACATCACATCTTGGGCCATACCATATCACAGAAAACACTCCCTGCAAAAACAAGTTAGACGCCTCTACTTTGTTGTTGCATGTTTTACGTGGCTTATGGGAGTAGATGCTAAGAACGATTCTTACCTACGGAAATCCACAACGGTGATATTATGGTTGCCAAACTCCGGTGTTAATCCCATGACAACTATAGTGAGAGAAACTGACATCCACCAGCCGCATGTGTGGAACAAGCCACACGTCAAGTGCGGAGCCGGTCTCGCGAACGACGTCGCGTAAGGTTGGCCTGGACCGCTTCAATCTCACTATCCCGCGTCATAAGAAGAACACAAACAAGAGGCTTGCAACAGAAAACATCAACGCCCGCAACAACCATGTTGCGTTCTACTCGTGAAACACATCTACGCATAGATCTAGCTCTGATACCACTGAAGGGTTTCGCGGCATAGTAAATCAAAATTTTCTATGGATGCGAACAGAGGGAAAGCCAAGATCTAATCTAGGAGATGCAATCAACGAGAGAGATTGGATTAGATCTTCATACCCTTGAATATTCGCATAGCGGAACGTTCGTCGGAACGTGGGTGATGTAGTCGTACTCGCTTCTCCTCCTCGCGATCCGATCCGATCTAGCACCACAAGTGGCGGTGCCTCCGTGAGATGCACACGTGCAGCACCTCGACGTCTCCTCCTTCCTCGGACCAGCAAGTATGGTGGAGAGATAGATTGGATCTACAACACGACGGCGTGGTGTATATGGTGGAGAATTTCTGCAGCAGGGCTTCGCCTACAAACAGTCGGGAGGGAGAGAGGAAAGCTAGCAAGGCGGCTAGGGTTTGGAGGAGAGGTGTAGGAGGGAGGGCGCGCCCTAGCCCTCTTTATATAGAGGGGGGGGCGGCCAGCCCTTGCCCCTCCTCCAAGCCTTGGGCCGGCGGCCAAGGGAGGGAGGAGTGGGGGGCAAGGACTCTCCCCTCTTCTAGAAACCCTATCTCTAGTTTAAACGATTTAAACTCTCTAGGATCGGCTGGGCCCTATGGGGCCTTGTGCCCCTGGCCCAAACCGGCCAGGACACTCCCTCATAGGCCCATGCCCCCTCCCGGAAGGTGGGGCCACGTTGGTCCCCTTTCGGAAGGTTCTAGAAGCTTCCGGTACAATACCGATTAACCCGGAACAATTCCGAACTCCAAAAGCTGCATTGCCTTATATGAATCTTATTCTCCGGACCATTCCGGAACCTCTCGTGATATCCCGGATCCCATCCGAGACTCCGAACAAAAATTTATAAGCCAATTATCCAATCTATCCTAGCGTCGAGATACGTTAAGTGTGTGACCCTGCGGGTTCGAGAATATGCAGACATGATCTTCTATCAATAATCAACAGCGGGGTCTGGGCACCCATATTGACTCCCACACATTCATCGATGATCATATCGGATGAACCACGATGTCAGGATTCAAACAATCCCATATATATATTCCCTTCGTCTCGCGATATTTTACTTGCCCGAGATTCGATCGTCGGTACCGTCATACCTAGTTCAATCTCGTTCACAACAAGTACTTTACTCGTTCCGTAATCCAATATCACTTTGTGATTAACTCCTTAACCACATGCTTGCAAGCGGTGTTGATATCGATTACCGAGTGGGCCCGAAGTATATCTCTCCGACTTGGGAGGGACAAATTCCATCTCGATACATACAACCCAACAGATACTTTCCGATCACCTGGGAGACACCTTTATGATCACCCTCTCATAGGATGACGTTTGATGACCTCAAAGCTTTCTTCCGATACCAGGGAGTTGTATTATCTCATGGTCTAAGGAATACAATATTTGACATAGGAAAAGCTTCGCAAAGATGAACACGATGATACGATCTAATTGCTTTGCTTAGTTTGGGTCTGTCCATCATATCATTCTCCAATGTTATGATTTCATTATCAATTGACAACTCATGTCTATGGTTAGGAAACCTTAACCATCATTGATCAATGAGCTAGTCCATAGAGGCGTACTAGGGACACGGTGTTGTTCACAAACCACACAAGTATTAAAGTTTCCGCTTAATACAATTCTAGCATGGAATATAAACTTTATCATGAACAAGAATTATAATAATAACATCTTTATTATTGCCTCTAGGGCATAATTCCAACAGCAACCATTCCACATTGTCATGACACATCCATGTACCCTTCCCCTCCGGAGTGCCGGACCTTCCAGACCCTTCTAGAACATTCCTGGTGAAAACACCGGAATCATTTCCGAACTCCGAAACAGGACTTTCCTTATATGAATCTTACTCTCCGGACCATTCCGAATCTCCTCGTGATATCCCGGATCCCATCCGAGACTCCGAACAACATTCAGTCTCTTACTCATCATTCCATAACTACACAACAACATCGAATCCTTAAGGATGTGTCTCCCTATGATTCGTGAATTATGCGGACATGACCGAGACACTTCTCCGATCAATAACCAATAGAGGAATCTGTAAATTCATATGGCTCCCACATATTTCTATGATTACTTTGCGATCGAATGAACCACTTACATACGATACCAATTTCCCTTTGTCTCACGATAGTTTACTTATCCGAGGTTTTGATCGTCGGTATCTCTGCATACCTAGTTCAACCTCGTTACCAATAAGTACTCTTTTCTCGTTCCCGTGATATGTGATCCCTTGTGAGCCAGTCACATGCTTGCAATCCAATTGGATGGCATTCCACCGAGAGGGCCCAGAGTATATCTATCCGTCATATGGATGGACAAATCCCACTCTTTATCTATGTGCCTCAACCCATACTTTCCGAACACGTAATGCCACCTTTATAGCCACCCAGTTACGGTGTGGTGTGTGATGTCATCAAAGCATCCTTCCGGTGATGGTGATTAGCATGATCTTATGGTCGAAGGAATTAGGTTACTATGTATCAGAAAGCTTATAGCAAACGAACTATTAAAATGACTTGATCTTTATGCTACGCTTATCTATAGGAGTATGTCCATCATACCATTCTCCTAATGATATGATCTTGTTATTAACAACATCTCAATGTTCATGATCGAGAAACCACGATCATCTATTAATCAACAAGCTAGTATTACAAAGAGGCTTTACCAGAGACTCTAATTTAGTTTACAAATCACACAAGTATTAATGTTTCTGGTTAATACTATTATAGCATGAATGTAAACATTTATCATAAACACAAAGATATAATAATAACTACATTTATTATTTCCTCTAGGGCATATCTCCAACAAAGTCCACCAAAGTCCATACTTGGTTTTCGTACATGGATCCAATCTCGGATTTTATGGCTTCTTGCCATTTATTGGAATCTGGGCTCAGCATCGCTTCCTCATATGTCGCAGGGTCATCGGTGTTGTCCACCAACATGACACTCATAACGGGATCATACCAATCAGGAGTGGTACGAGTTCTCGTTGA
The DNA here is from genome assembly GCA_916181665.1 of Avena sativa. Taxonomy (NCBI): domain Eukaryota; kingdom Viridiplantae; phylum Streptophyta; class Magnoliopsida; order Poales; family Poaceae; genus Avena; species Avena sativa. The sequence continues at coordinate 395,277,714 of OV702280.1, read as the reverse complement.
CCTACGAGGTTTCGTAGTAACTTCAACCAAAGTTTCATGATCAACACCATTAGCTTCCTCTCTTATTGGAGCAGGCGCCACAGGAACTACTTCCGGTGCTGTGCTACTCGCAAGTTCGAGAGAAGGTTCATCAACCTCGTCGAGTTCTACTTTTCTTCCAGTCACTTCTTTCGAGAGAAACTCCTTCTCTAAAAAGGATCCATTCTTGGCAACGAAGATTTTGCCCTGGGATCTATGATAGAAGGTATACCCAATAGTTTCCTTCGGGTATCCTATGAAGACGCAGTTTTCCGCTTTGGGTTCAAGCTTGTCCGGCTGTAACTTCTTTACATAGGCTTCGCAACCCCAAACTTTAAGGAACGACAATTTAGGTTTCTTCCCAAACCATAATTCATACGGTGTCATTTCAACGGATTTAGATGGTGCCCTATTTAAAGTGAATGCGGCTGTTTCTAATGCATAACCCCAAAACGATAGCGGTAAATCTGTAAGTGACATCATAGAACGAACCATATCTAAGAGAGTTCGATTACGACGTTCGGACACACCATTACGCTATGGTGTTCCCGACGGTGTCAATTGTGAAAGTATTCCGCATTTTTTCAAATGCTCGCCAAACTCGTAACTTAGATATTCACCTCCACGATCAGAACGTAGAAATTTAATCTTCTTGTTACGTTGATTCTCTACCTCACTTTGAAATTCCTTAAACTGCTCGAAAGTTTCGGACTGATGTTTCATGAAATAGATATACCCATATCTACTCAAGTCATCCGTGAAGGTAAGAACATAACAATAACCACCGCGCGATGCTACACTCATTGGACCACACACATCGGTATGTATGATTTCCAATAAGTCCGTAGCTCGCTCCATCATACCAGAAAATGGAGTCTTAGTCATTTTATCCATCAGACATGCTTCGCACCTATCAAGTGATTCGAAATCAAGTGATTCAAGAAGTCCATCAGAATGGAGTTTCTTCATACGCTTCACTCCAATGTGACCAAGACGACAGTGCCACATGTAGGTCGAGTTATCGCTCGATTTCAAACGTTTAGCCTCAATGTTATTAATATGTGTATTTCCACTATCGAGATTCAATAAGAATAGACCATCTATCAAAGGTGCATGTGCATAAAACATATTACTCATATAAATCGAACAACCATTATTCTCGGACTTAAACAAGTAACCGTCTCGCAATAAACAAGATCCCGATATAATGTTCATGCTCAACGCAGGCACCAAATAACAATTATTTAAGTATAAAACTAATCCCGATGGTAGATGAAGGGGTAGCGTGCCGACCGCGATCACATCAACCTTTGATCCGTTTCCTACGCGCATCGTCACCTCGTTCTTTGCTAGCTTCCGTTTATTCTTCAGCACCTGTTTCGAGTTACAAATATGAGCAACCGAACCAGTATCAAATACCCAGGCACTACTACGAGTACTAGTGAGATACACATCAATAACATGTATATCAGATATACCTTTCTTCTTGATGTTGCCGTTCTTCAAATCCGCCAAGTACTTTGGGCAATTCCGCTTCCAGTGACCTTCTCCCTTGCAGTAAAAGCACTCAGTATCAGGCTTAGGTCCAGCCTTGGTCTTCTTCGTCGGCGTGGTAACTTTCTTACCACCCTTCTTGAAGTGTCCCTTCTGCTTAGACTTGCCTTTCTTGAATTTGGTGGTCTTATTGACCAACAACACTTGGTGCTCTTTCTTGATCTCCACTTCTGCAGATTTCAACATGGCAAAGAGTTCTGGCAACGTCTTGTTCATGTTTTGCATGTTGTAGTTCATCACAAAGTTCTTGTAACTTGGTGGTAGTGATTGGAGGACACGGTAAATCCCCAAAGCATTAGGAATCACAATACCCAAGCTTTGAAGTTTGTTTGCGTGCCCAGACATCTTAAGCACATGCTCACTGACGGAGCTGCCCTCTTCCATCTTGCAGTTAAAGAACTTTTCAGAAGCCTCATAACTTTCAATTGCCGCGTGAGTCTCAAAATGGGTCTGAATTCTCAAACCTTTTCTGAAGCTCCGATTCTAAACCATACAAGATAGCACACTGAACTGTGGAGTACTGAGTCTTCCGAGTGAGGTAAACGTTCTTTACTTCATCGGCAGCATTAGCTGCAGGTGGGTCACCCAGCGGTGCATCCAGCACATAGGTCAAATTACCAGCTGTGAGGACAATCCTCAAATTGCGGAACCAATCCGCGAAGTTGCTTCCATTGTTTTTCAACTTTTCTTTCTCTAGGAACGCATTAAAATCGATGGTAGGGGCTGCCATTGATCTACAACATATTTGCAATAGTTTAGACTAAGTTTATGACAAATTGAGTTCAAATTAATAATAAAATTAATCTAGGTGAACTCCCACTCAAAACAATATCCCTCACATTGTTTTAGTGATCACACGAAACAAATCCACCACATCAAAACCGATCATCACGAGAGTTGATGTAGCTTTAATGGCGAATAATCAACATGTTCATCATATCTACTATATGACTCATGCTTTACCTTTCGGTGATCCGTGTTCCGAGACCATGTCTGTTCATGCTAGGCTGGTCAAGATCAAACCTTAGCTTTCGCATGAGCAAATTTGGCTTGCTCACGTTGTATACACTCGCAGAATCTAACACACCTGATCATCACGTGGTGCTTCGAAACAACGAGCTTTAGCAACGGTGCTTACTAAGGATGAACACTTTAAAACTTGAAATTGTGTGCTTGAGGGATCATCTTATAATGCTACCGTCGCAAACTAAGTAATACAAGATGCATAAAGGATTAACATCACATGCAATTCATAATATGTGATATGATATGGCCTTTCTTCTTGTGCTTCCGATCTCCATCTTCAAGCACGAACATGATCTCCATCATCACCGGTATGGCGTCAAGGTCAATGGCGCTGTTTCATGGTTGTCGTCCACCAACTTCAACTATTACAACTACTTTGAATAGACATGCATGCCTTAACGGAATTTAAAAAACAACCATATGGCTCCTGTCGGTTGCCAACTTACAATAAGGAACATTGCATACATCATATATAATCACAATCATGGCCATATCACATCACAGCACACCCCTGCAAAACAAAGTTAGACGTCTCTAATTTTCTTTGCATATTTTACGTGGTTTGGGGCTTTCAATAAGTGTCGTTCTAACTTACGAATAAGAACCACAACGTTGATGCTTGAACTATCAAGTGCCCGTTGTAAATTGAATCTATACTATGATGGGAGAGACAGACACCCGCAAAGCCACTTATGCAATACAAGTTGCATGTTGAGCGTGGACCAAGTCTCATGAACGATGTCATGTAAGGTTAGCCCGGGCCGCTTCATCCCATCATACCACAAGATGCAAAGTACACAAAAATCAATTGATAATAAAAGCACCACCGCCCACAATGACCATTGTGTTCTACTCGTCCAACAGATCTACATATAGACACGGCTCTGATACCACTGTAGGGGTTCGTAGCATGGAAAACAAAAAAATTCTACCGCATGCACATAAACAAGCCAAGATCTATCTACTAGATTGTAGCAACGAGTCGATAGAAGCACTCACCCTCGAAGATTCCAAAGCGGTTAACGAGAGCAGATTCTCGTGGGTGTTGTAGTCGTACACTTGCCGATCTCAAGATCGTGTAGACGATCCTTCTGGCGCTGCGTTCTGGCAGCGCTTCCGCAGTCGGTCACACATTCGGTACTCGATGAAGACCTTCCTCTCCCTTGTTCCAGTAGACAGCGGAGGTTGTAGTTCTCCCTCGCGATTCCGGCAGCACGACGGCCTGGTGTCGGAAGTAGAGGCAAGGTCCCGCAGGGCTTCGCCTAAGCCAGATGCGAGTTATGGTGGATTTAGGGTTTCCTGGAAATCTAGGGTTTAGAGATCCGGTAGGAGGAGGAGGAAGTGTCGTCGTCGGCGGCTACGGACCGGTGGTGACGCTAGGCGCCGGCAGCGGTGGCTGGCAGCGGCGCGGCGGCGGGTCGGCGGCGGCGACGACTCGTGGAGAGGGGCAAGGGCTTGTGTCGTTTGGGGCAGCCCTTCCCCTCTATTTATGAGATGGAGGGGCAGCCTTGGAGGGGTGGGTTTGAATCCAAACCCAAACCCAAGTTGGATTGAGAGAAGGACTTGTTTCTTCTCCCACTAGGAAACCATTGTTCCAGTTTGAATTTTTAAACTTCCCATTTGACTTTCAATTTAGAGCTTTATTTCTCTCTTGCATATGCCAACACCAAGTGACCTTGGATATGATCCAATCATTCCAGATACCCATGACACATTCATGGACATTCTCCTTCTGGACCGGTGAACCTTCTAAACCCTTCTAGAACCTCTCCGATGAAATCATCGGAAACTTTCCCGAACTCCGAAATAAGACTTTCCTTATATGAATCTTATTCTCCGGACCATTCCGTATCTCCTCGTGATATCCCGGATCCCATCCGAGACTCCGAACAACATTCGGTATCCCTACTAACATTCAATATCTACTAAACAACATCGAATCCTTAAGTGTGTCTCCCTACGGTTCGTGAATTATGCGGACATGACCGAGACACTTCTCCGATCAATAACCAATAGAGGAATCTGGAAATTCATATGGCTCCCACATATTTCAACGATTACTTTGCGATCGAATGAACCACTTACATACGATACCAATTTCCCTTTGTCTCAAGATAGTTTACTTATCCGAGGTTTTGATCGTCGGTATCTCTGCATACCTAGTTCAACCTCATTACTGATAAGTACTCTTTTCTCGTTCCCGTGATATGTGATCCCTTGTGATCCAGTCACATGCTTGCAAGCCAATTAGATGACATTCCACCGAGAGGGCCCAGAGTATATCTATCCGTCATATGGATGGACAAATCCCACTCTTGATCCATGTGCCTCAACCCATACTTTTCGAACACTCAATGTCACCTTTATAGCCACCCAGTTATGGTGTGGTGTTTGATATCATCAAAGCATCCTTCCGGTGATGGTGATTATCATGATCTCATGGTCGAAGGAATTAGGTTACTATGTATCAGAAAGCTTATAGCAAACGAACTATTAAAATGACTTGATCTTTATGCTACGCTTATCTATAGGAGTATGTCCATCATACCATTCTCCTAATGATATGATCTTGTTATTAACAACATCTCAATGTTCATGATCGAGAAACCACGATCATCTATTAATCAACAAGCTAGTATTACAAAGAGGCTTTACAAGGGACTCTAATTTAGTTTACAAATCACACAAGTATTAATGTTTCCGGTTAATACTATTATAGCATGAATGTAAACATTTATCATAAACACAAATATATAATAATAACCACTTTTATTATTGCCTCTAGGGCATATCTCCAACAAAAGGAGATATCGGTTGAAAACCTGATAGCGTCTCTTGATGTTGAGGAGAAGGCTCGGGCAGTCTAGCGTCTACATGGCGCAGAAGAAGACCTTCAACAAGAACAAAGGGAACTATAAGCCCTCGTTCAACAAGCCTGAAAAGACTACAACCTTCAAGAAGAAGAAGCTGAACAAGGCCGAGCTACATTGTTATTCATGTGGAGAGCTCGGCCACTTTTCCAAGGACTGCCCAGATCGTGCAGATCGCGGAGGGAAATGTGGGAAGACTGTCAACATCGTGACCGCTAGCAACACTGATGGGTACGGTAATTTATTTACTGTTCTTTTAGTATTTCAATCACCATGTTGGTGGATTTATACGGGTGCTAATGTTCATGTGTGTGCTGACATCTCTATGTTCACTTCTTATCAGGTCGCTCGGGATTCAGCCGTCCTAATGGGGAATGGATCACATGCTTCTGTTCGTGGTGTTGGCACGGTGGATCTGAAGTTTACTTCCAGAAAGATCGTGCAACTGAGGAACGTGCAGCATGTCCCTAATATGAACAACAATCTCGTTAGTGGCTCCCTTCTATGTAGAGATGGGTTTAAGGTTGTGTTAGAGTCCAATAAAGCCATTGTTTCGAAACATGGACAATTTATTGGTAAAGGTTATGAGTTCGGAGGCTTGTTCCGGTTTTCACTTTCAGAGTTTTGTAATAAATCCGTGAATCATATTTGTGGTGATGTTAATGATGATACCAGTGTTTGGCATTCTCGTTTATGTCACATTAATTTTGGTTTGATGTCTCGGATGTCTAGTATGAGTTTAATTCCGAATTTCACTATTGCCAAAGGTTCTAAGTGCCATAGTTGTGTGCAATCAAAGCAACCTCGAAAGCCTCACAAGGTTCCCGAGGAGAGAAACTTGGCACCTCTAGAACTCATACATTCTGATCTATGCGAGATGAATGGTGTGTTGACAAAAAGGTGAAAAGAGATATTTCATGAAGCTGATAGATGATGCTACTAAATTCTGCTATGTTTACTTGTTGCAAACTAAAGATGAGGCTTTAGACTACTTTAAAATCTATAAGGCCGAAGTTGGAAATCAACTAGAGAGAAAGATCAAGCGTCTTAGGTCGGATCGTTGGGGTGAGTATTTTCCCAAAATATTTGACGAATTCTGTCAGGAAAACGGAATTATTCATGAGAGGACGCCTCCCTACTCGCCCCAATCAAACGGGGTTGCCGAGAGGAAAAACCGCACGCTGACTGACTTGGTGAATTCCATGTTAGCCACTGCTGGTTTATCAAAGGCATGGTGGGGGGAGGCTTTGTTGACTTCATGTCATGTCCTGAATAGAGTTCCTAACAAGAATAAAGAAAAGACCCCTTATGAGGAGTGGGCCGGGAGAAAACCATCACTTTCGTATTTACGCACTTGGGGGTGTTTGGCAAAGGTCAACATACCGATTCCCAAGAAACGCAAGCTGGGAACTAAGACAGTGGATTGTATCTTTCTAGGATATGCTCCACGGAGTGTAGGCTATAGATTTCTAGTGGTTAAATCTGAGGTACCTGATATGCGTGTTGATACTATAATGGAATCTCGTGATGCAACATTCTTTGAGAATATTTTTCCTATGAAAGATATGCATAGCATTGGTAGAATTTCTTTTGAAATACTTCCTGAATCTAGTGCATCTATTGAGAATTCTGAACAACCACATGAGGAAGTCCTTGAGAAGGATGACGATGAACCTCTCACGAGGAGTAAGAGACAGAGGATTGCAAAATCCTTTGGTAATGATTTCATCGTGTACCTTGTGGACGATACTCCCAGATCCATTGTAGAGGCATATGCATCTCCTGATGCAGATGATTGGAAAGAAGCTGTCCAAAATGAGATGGAATCGATTCTTTCTAATGGAACTTGGGAATTATCAGAACGACCCTATGGTTGCAAACCTATGGGCTGTAAGTGGGTGTTTAAGAAGAAGCTAAGGCCTGATGGTACTATTGAGAAGTACAAGGCACGGCTTGTAGCTAAGGGCTACACACAAAAAGAAGGCGAAGATTACTTTGACACGTATTCACCTGTCGCTAGACTGACCACCATTCGAGTACTACTATCCCTGGCTGCCTCTTATGGTCTTCTCGTTCATCAAATGGATGTGAAGACAACTTTCCTTAATGGAGAGTTGGAAGAGGAGATCTACATGGATCAGCCGGATGGGTTTATGGTAAAAGGTGAAGAGACAAAGGTGTGCAAGTTATTAAAATCTTTATATGTCCTGAAACAAGCACCTAAGCAATGGCATGAGAAGTTTGACAGAACTCTACTTTCTGCTGGCTTTGTCATTAATGAGGCTGATAGGTGTGTTTACTATCGCCATGGTGGGGCGATAGCGTTATATTATGTTTGTACGTAGATGACATTCTGATCTATGGTACAAACATGATAGTGATAAATGAAGTCAAGTCTTTCCTGTCAAAGAGCTTTGATATGAAAGATTTGGGAGAGGCTGATGTGATTCTGAACATCAAGCTTATTAAGAACGATAATGGGATTACTTTAACGCAATCTCGTTATGTTGAGAAGTTCTTGAGCCGATTTGGCTTTGCTGATGGCAAGACTTCTCCAACACCTTATGATCCCAGTTTGACATTACGAAAGAATAAGAAGGAACCAACAGATCAGCTGAAATATTCACAAGTTGTTGGTTCTCTCATGTACTTAGCAAGCGCTACAAGACCTGATATCTCTTTTGCTGTGAGCAAGTTGAGTAGGTTCATGTCTAACCCGGGTATTGATCATTGGCATGCACTTGAAAGGGTCATGCGCTATCTATGTGGTACAATGAGCTATGGAATTCACTATTCAGGGCACCCTGCTGTGCTTGAAGGATATAGTGATTCGAACTGGATCTTTGACGTTGATGAACTCTACGCCACGAGCGGGTATGTGTTTACCCTTGGAGGTGGTGCGGTTTCATGGAGATCCCATAGACAGACCATATTGACGATGTCAACTATGGAAGCAGAACTTACTGCTTTAGACACAACCACTGTTGAGTCAGAATGACTGCGTGAGCTCGTGATAGACTTGCCTGTGGTTGAGAAACTTGTGACGGCAATCCTTTTGAATTGTGACAACAAAACTGTTATTGTCAAAGTGAACAATTCTAAGGATAACGCGAAGTCATCAAGACACGTGAAGAGACGTTTGAAGTCTGTCAGGAAATTGAGAAACTTCGGAGTAATAACTGTTACGTATATTCAAACAGACAAAAACCTGGCAGATCCCTTTACAAAGGGACTATCACGAAATGTGATAGAAAGTGCATCGAGGGAGATGGGGTTGAGACCCATGGATGTCACACCTAGTGGTAACCCAACCTATGTGATCGGAGATCCCGTGAATTAGGACCTGGGAAGAACAAGCTAGTGGGTGGACTGAGGAGAGTATTTTGTAACCCTCTCTATGTGAAGATGCATAACTCTCATAATCTGTAAGGCAGGTTGGCAACACGCCTTAATGTGTTTATGTTGGCTTTAACTAGCAAAGATGGTGTCCTACAGGGCATTCTTGAAAGAACACACCTATATGAGCTCGACTGTAAACGTCGCGGTCTATGAGACTTGGATGATCTCTAGTAAACTCATGAAGAGATCAGGGAGTATGACGCATATGCTCCAACCCGCGGGGTAGGCTACTGCCAGCCAGGTACTAGTTATGATTTTGAGTGAAATCTATTGGCACCAAACTTGCAATTCAAGATTCGTCCATTGTTCAAGTTGTTGATAGACGTAGTTCAAGATTCTAGGCGGAAGTTCAACTTAACAGTCTCTGCTGAAACACTGGTATATAAACAAGTAGCAAGGATTGGCAAATCTTCAAATGGGCATTTGAGATCTGGTGGGGGATTGTTAGAAATAATGGGCTAAATCATTAGACCCATGTGTGATTTTAGATTTTCCCTAAATCTCAAAGCCCATGTATGTGGAAGCCCATATATGATTTGGCCCAAGTTGGTGGCAGCTCACATGTGTGTGTGGCAAGAGCTGTGGGAGCTAAAGTTTAGTCCTACATGGAAAGTTGAAGGAGAGTTGCACCACCTTATCTTATAAGGTGGAGTGTTGCACCACTTTGTAAGTGAGTGACAATAAGAGAGCTACACGCGCGCTCCTCCTCCGATGACATCGCCGCTCGCACGCACGCTCGCCTCGTCTCGTCACGACGCGCGCACGCCGCGGGTTGAGGGAATCTCGCCGAGCCGAGCTTTATTTTGCTGCTCAGGAAAATGTGTGCGGTTAGACAGACATGTCAACAGTTAGCGGATTCAGGTCGCTCCCGGATCGTGGGCTTTCTGTAACCGACCCGAACGTGCGCGACGTGGGCTTGGTCCACTTCGTGTCCTGTACAGGATTTCCGAGCCGCTCTATATAAACGCATGTGCGGCTTCCACAACACACCAAACCAAACCAATCTAGGGTTTTGCCATCCTCTCTGCTTGCGCCGCCACCGTAGTCTACTCCATCCCGCTTGCCGGCGTGCACCGGCGGTCGGGAGAGCAGGTCTCCGGAACCACTCGCCTTTGCGATCCTGTACGGGAGAGGGCAAATAAGGTTTTTGGGAAGCGCTCCGCGCGACTGCTCAAGTTCGTCATCACGGCGCGTCTTCCCGGTCGTCAAGCCGGACCTCGTGCGTGTCGTCTTCAACGCCGACTTCTTCATCAGTCTACTGCACCAACGGCGACTACATCGACAACCGATCAGTACGTACACTGTCAACAGATCTGTTATTTTACTATGGCTGTTAGTGCGTATAATCTGTTACTGTTCATGTTGATCAATACATCTAGTATGTTAGAGGTTCACGTAATTGTAGCTGCTATTGTCATGATTTATATAATGGAATTAATCGTGGAAGTTATGCCTAATAATCCAACAGATTAGTTATTCTAATGACAACCTTAAATTTGTCAAATGAAATGAAACTTGCGAACAACATAGAAGCACTCCTCAAATTTCATATGGATCCATCTTTTTTTTATAAAAAATAGGGATCAATCACAGCACATGCGTCCAACTGAACATAGAAAATCTTGTACTATCTTAGGTGTGTAGATGTATATTTCTCACGTGGCAATTATGCACCTATATGAATAACGAAACATATGCCTTTCATTCCCAATGCAGTTCTGCTATTTATACTGTCATTCAAGAACAACAACGCTTTCTCGGTAAGTCTTTTGGTAAAGAGCATGAGTACCTTAACTTCCACACAACTACAAACATATATGGTTTACTAATGGATCCCTATGTGGCCTATCGTAGGGTGTTTACTGCCTCATCACGGAGTTGATTTGGTAAGTATTTGCTAACCAATTATTATTACTCTGTACTATGTTGTTCCTTCCATTCACAGCACACAAATATATTTTCTAAACAATTATTTGGCCATCTCAGGATGATTGGTGTTCAAGTGTACCTAGGAGCTGTGATTTATGAAACTGGTGGCGTGGAGGAACCAAGATTCCAATTGCTAGGAGTTTACAAGATACTAAAAACCAAAAGTGGTCTGATGAGGGTGATCAAGAACCTGATTGAGGAATAGCGCTGGCAATGTCAAAACTAAATGTGCTCTGATGAGGGGATACAATATTCGATTGAGGATAGCCTCCTTAATGTTAAGGTGTTTGGGAAACAACTCATTTTTTAGTGATAGCCTCATGTTATTACTTTGGATTTCATTTCACTTAAGCCTAATCAAGAGACAGACAATTATCATTATCTATAGTTTGCGCATTTATAGCTCATTTGGATAATGCCATTACATGAACAGTTGAACAAGAAGTGAAATAAAGAAATGGACACTTGTTATAGGTTCCAACAAAATGACGCTCTTTGCTAGCATGGAAAAATCCTCTATACTGGTAACTCTATCTTTTGAATGTTACCATCTATGCCCATTTTCCTATCAACAAGTACATGCGATATCCAATCCGTATCATTGTCTAGGCATCTGAAGGAGCAACTGTGTCCTTGATACTGTTGGTGTCCTTGCTCAGCAGTGAATCCTCTATACTGGTAACTCTATCTTTTGCATGTTACCATCTATGCCCATCTTCCTATCAACAAGTACTGGTAACTGTGTCATAGATTCATTTTGATGCCAAGGGAAGAACATCTAGGCTAATACTAATAATATTTATACTGAACTGTTAGACTTATTTATATTTGATTTTATCAAACCATAGTCTAATATTGTTTATTACTAGATGATAATGTTGATATAATTAATTTATGGTGTCCTTTGTCATACAATGGTAACATCATTACTGAAAAATACACGCAATGTGCAAAATTTAAAGTTTAAATTCCTAACAAGAGTTATGCTTGTTCCTTTTAGACACTAGCTTTAAGAATCTTTAATTAAATCGTGAAACCTTAATTGTGAGAAGCTTTGAAAATGATTAAATTGGATGCTTCCATGGATGAATTTGAAACATGTGTATAAGTTATAGTGTTTGTGAGGGGTGTGAGTGTGCATGTTCTCCCATGTTTTATTACCTTAAATATCTTGTTAAGATATCCAAATCACATGCTTTAATAGAAGTTTCTAGTGGACGATTAGGCTAGGCAGATAGAAAATAATGGAGTATATAAGGTATTTTATGAGAAGCTTGTTACTGAATGTTCTTCTTCAAATTTGGGTGCTCCAATGAGTTCACTAATCAATCGTCAATATATCTGCAGCATTGCTTAAAGTAGTCACCCAAGAAGATAGGATATTCGAGTATACTTTTTACTAAATAGGATAACATGTGTCACAAATGCATAACTATAAGGTAAAAGTAAAACTCATTCTAAAATTTCCATTATCTGGAGGCTAAACATTAATCCGGTACCTCTGATGCTAGATCGGCGTTGCAAGCTAGGTGACCGACAAGAAAACAAGTTTCATGTAGGCGGCTAGGATTTTTTCCACCTGTCCCAGTTTGCTTTCTCAATCTTTCTCCCATCCTATCCATGTAGTAGACCCGTCTTTATTTGGCTAAAAAGAAGTGTGTGTGGCCGTCGTATCTGCTCGCCCCTTCTTCATTCAGCCATTTAGGTCAGAATGGAACTAGGGAACATGGCTCGGGGATAGCCCTAAAAAAACACAGTAATAGAGTCCAATCTCGATCTCCGAAATATAGCATTTTATCTCCTATGTAGTAGTAGAACGCTTAGTATCTGACTTGATCCAATAGAGTCAAAACACACAATAGATCCAGATTCCACACCTTCTTGTGGACTGGGGAGAGAGCAGTTGTGCGAAGCTGAGCGTTTTGTGTGATTACGAAGGAACTGTAGTACTCGGCCCAAAATGCAAGCCGTGATATACTTAAAGAAAGACAGAGCTATGACAATCAAAGTCGAATCATGAGCCTATTAATGAAACAAATTCAATGAAACAACTGTGACCCAATTTAGGGTGGCCTTTCTTCCCCATGTACTCTTAGAAACTGTCACAACTACCTTCGTGGGTTTTCTCTCTAAAAAAACTACCTTCATGTGTCCAGCCCACCTCATCCTTCTCCTTGTCACGGCCACAACCCACTCCCCTTCCGTTTCATCGTGACAGAAGAGGCTCATGGACGGGTGTCTCCCTCTGTTGCTTCATTCGATCAAAACAATGCAACCACTGCTGCTGCATTTGACACACCCGCCCACCCCTTTGACCCACTTCATCGTCGTCGCTCAGGGCTACGCTTCAGAAGTAATAGTCCCCAAGACTCCGACTCTTGTTTATTTGGTCCAAATTGGTGTGACTTACTGCAAGTTCTAGTATGCGTCATGTGTTTTGGTACATGGCATGTATACAATCAGATGTGTACAATTTTGCTTCCAGATAGGCAGGTGAACTTTTAGTTTCTGGTGTGCGGAGGCGCTAGCTTCAAATCATTTACACTGGTTTAAATTGTCATACAAATCATGTACGAGTCTAGTGTTCATAATACATCACTTGATGTGAATCAGATCTAACCATCAGAAACAGCTTATTCTAAACGGACCTCATTGCCTGGATACTCTCTTCAATCTTTTATCATGTGTATGCGTTTTCAAGAGCATCTCTCACGAGCAACAGGCATTGTCATGTGATACAACAAGATGCTACTGCGACTTCAGTACAGTTAGCTTGCACGGTATGGTCATGGAAACTATGTTCGGTGTTCGGTGGTAGTCATCTGATATCCCCTTTTTACATTGTTGATCCTCATCATTTCGATAGTTGCTCTCAGAATTGTTCAAGGCAATCTAAATGGTGCTCCCGCATGATGATCATGCCTCCGAAGAAATCCTGTCGACCATGATATGTTGGAATAGAGAGCGGTGTCCCGATACCAATACCAATATAGCGGTCACTTGGTTTACTCCTCGAAATTGTCAGTCCCTAGCGCTAGTGACAAAAGAAGTTGGTGAAAGCTGACTTGCCAAATCGCACCTTCTTCCATCTGCTCTTGAACAGGTAAGGATGAAGACCCAATACGTGCTCAGGCATGAAATCGTGCCGTGTTAGTATGCCAACGACAGGAGACCTCTGCATTGACATAAATTAAATGGTCCATTTATCAGCAGCAATCAACAGAGCAAAAAAAACATAATTTCAAATAAGGAATACACGTGCCTGCATTGTAAAAGCTAATTCCAATAGTAATTGTACATGCATTTCGCGACCTGTATGACTAGTCAATAGTCATCATGGTTTTTCACATGATGATTGCAACACAGTAGGTGCTAGTCAGCTAGATTTGTTCATGCATGAGAATTAATAAAAACAGATGCACAGCAGATTTATGAAATAGCACTTGAAAGCCTTAAACCTCTGATAAATGAAATGTAAACAAGAGTCGCTAACCTTGGAAGATTTTGGAAGAACCAAAAGGTGTCTCAATCCAACTTCACGGAAAAGTATAAGAGCCTTAGCCAAAGACATAGTCTCAACCACAGTGTAAGGAGACGTGTTTGTGAAAGGATGCAAGTCTACAAACATTTCCATTTCATCTGCAGTTAATTCAATGTCCTCAATTCTGTCATGTTTTCCTGAACCACGTTTAGCAAAATCATCAGGTGAGAAATGCTTCGAAGCATCTGCTGCTGAAGCTGTGCAACTACTGACAAAATCTTTCTTCCTCAATAGAACAAGCAGGTGGGCTCGAAGAACAAGACCATATAACTCTGGAGTATCTGAAACTGGTGGCTCATCAACCACAGGGAAACCATTATGACCAGTTGTCTTCAAGACATGCACAATATGGCCAACCTTCTCGATGCCACTGAATGTCTGTAGAGGACCAGTCACAACATCACTAACTGACAATTGCCTCATGTAGGGTTCAGCATGCCCTTCAAGAAAGGGAAAACCTTTCAATTTGACAAGCAAATCATACACATTTGCATTAAAAGCATCTGCCACTGTTTTTGATATGATAAGGACCAGCATAACGAGAGGAAGCATGAGCAGATTGTTTGTCAGTTCTAGCATGACAACACAAACCGAGACAGTCATTCTCATTGATCCACCTAGAAGGGCAGCAGAGCCAAGAACTGCAAAAAGACCATGATCCAAAGTTGATTGCGACCCAATCAACATGCCAACCAGACGACCGTAAGCTGCACCGGTCAAAATAAGTGGCACGAAAAGGCCAGATGGTAAGGCAAGTCCATAGCTGAAGATGCCCAGAAAATATGATGCCAAAAAGAACAAAAGGATGGAAGAGAGATGGAACTCATGATCGGTGCCAGAACTGTAGAGGTTTCTAATAGTATCATCATTGGTGTTGAAGAACAGGCTAGCCAAGTCGTTGTATTCACCCGGTTGACACTGGAACTTCTTAAAATTTCCAGATCTCCCTATTGATGGACAAGCTTCTTCTGAGTCAGCTGGACAAGGTTTGCAAGCATCAAGCCATGGCAAACCAAAGATGCAACATGAAGTACAGATGGTAACTGTTGCAGCTAGGAGTAGTTTGTAGGTTTGCCCTTTCCTGAGAGTAAGTTGAAGACATTGAGAAAAAAGTTAAGCTGGGGAAAATATTATCGCTTTCAATGGAGAAATGAGTCCAATTGACAACTTCAATTAAGTATCTATGAAAAGGACCAGTACATGCACATTGCCATTGTTATGATTTATGAACATTGATAGCAGGAGAAGATAATAAAAAGAAGTGATGTATTTAGGACTACTAAGCTTTACTAAATGGAATGCCTCCAATTTAAAATCATGTAAGTGAAGACTATAAACATTCAGTCGGTACATACCCATTGATAACATTGTAAAGACGAAGAACCTTGTCGAGGAAGAGGTTGTACAAGCTCCCCAGTACTCCTCCAAGAACTCCTAGAGTGATTACAGGGGGTAAATCAACCACATGATAGTTGATGTAACCTGAAGTCACATCAAACATTATAAGACCACCTTTCCCAAACAAGCCACATCTGCCACTTTTACAGACGTCTATTAATGCCCTAAGCACAACAGCAACAATTGCTGTTGTAAAAAAAGCTCGCCACAGTAGGGCACTCCTCCACCTGCAAAAAAGGATTGTCACTTTGTATGCAGGTAGCATGTTGTAGGAGGCCTTACAGATATATTTTCATTTCAAAGGGTAAGCATAAACCACATTTTTATCTTTTTAGAAAATGAGAAGGCATACTTATTTGACACGCTATCCTTCAGTGCATCAGTGCACCCATTGCTCTAACAATTTTCCGAAGTTCTAGTAAGAATTGGTCAAGGAAGTAAATGATGGTTCAGAAGTTCAGATGATCCTAGCTTAAGGGGAAAGTAGAGAAAAAAAGGAGAAATTAACTTAGACAAAAGGTGGCAGATGATAAAGCTATAATTTGTAATGATATTTTCCTATATCTTAGATCGTGCAGCGAGTTAAAGTTTTGCCACTAGGTGGTGCAGCTTTTTTCCTTACAAATAAAAATTTCGCGAACTTGAGGAATGTCATGGACATCTTGTGTAAGTGTAACACTTTAAACATAGAACCTATTATTAACTACACTTAGGCAAAATATATTCCTACATTTCAGCTGGTCCAGACATTTTTCTCATCTTAATCAATAAATAATGGAATAAGACAATCCATTGAGATAAGTATGACTATTTCAAGTCAAAGAAAATACCGTGAGGATACTGTTTCCAGAGCAAAAAGGACCCCAGCAACTGGAGCTCTGAAAGCACCAGCAATACCAGCACCAGCACCACAAGTGACAAGGTCCCTCCGATCCCTATCATTCTTGAAGTACCTTAGCCATTTACATGTCATTTGATATTTACGTGAACCACCTTGCCCAAGAATTGATGCAATACATGCACCTATGTGTACCAGAGGACCAGCTTTTCCCACATGCAGTGATGCTGATACTGCAGCAATGCATCCAACAATCTGCTCAAAACAAGAAAATGTGAAATTCAGGTAATACTAATAAAAGATGAAAGAGCAGGGACTATTTGGTTCATAAAAAATAATGCGACGAAACATGCGGGGGGGGGGGGGGGGGGGGGGGGGGGGAGTATATGACCACATCGGCATTTCAACAATTATAAGTTTAGTTCAGAAAATCTAGCATTGCAGGGACGTTCCTAGAAAATGCACAGTTTGCTGGGGCATATCTCTCATCTTCCCTACTTCTTTATATGTCCGAACAATGCTGTAACATATTTCTATTGACATAATTTCCTAGTTCACAGAGATAACATCAAATCCAACACTCCCAACTTATGTAGATCGTCTCTCACGTGATGTTGAATAAAAGCAGAATAAGTACAATTCTTTTTACTGCAGATCCAACTAAAATACCTGACAAGCAGATTATAAAATATCTCTGCTACAATACTACCACAATGACAGATCAAGAACCCCATCAGGCAGTTCATTGCTTTAATAAGTTATTACTACCTAAAAGCCAACTAGTATTTGATTGCAACGACGATAAAGGATACTTCCAAGTTCAATTTCATGAAACACCATGAATGAAAGCGAAACGAATGTCTGTACCTTCACCAGCAGAGTCTTGAGGCAGAATATCTTGGGGGCATCGACGCCGTTCAAGTAGGCCTTCACCTCTGGGATGCCGGACCCGGCCGCCGCCGGCGCCACGTACACCGTCAGCGCCGTCGCGAACATGGTGAGCAGGAAATTTGACGCGAGGAACACCGTAAACGCCGATTCAAACCTGACGGAGTCAATTTGGAGTCAAGACCAAAAAACGTCTGAATCGCCACCAGCTCAACAGAAGGCCTCCAGTGTCCTTACCTGCGCTCTAACATGAGGTTGGAGGTGACGACGAACTTGACGCCGGCGACGTTCTCGACGCCGAGGTTGGCAACGAAGGCGGCGGCGGCGGTGAGCGTCCCGACGAGGAAGCAGAGAGCCCACTTGAGCGCGAAGTAGCGCAGGATGTGGGTCCGCCCCCGCGCCCTCCAGTCCTGCTTGAACACGTCGTTCTCGATCAACCTGCACGGGGCCGATGGAGTCAGTCTAGACCAAATGGAGCCAAGCTAGCAAACGAATCGCGTGAAATTTTGGGGGGAGATGGGCGTAGTGCGTACTCGTAGTCGAGGCTCTCGATGGGGCAGACGTCGGTGCCGACGAGCGCGACCTGGGAGGTGACGTTGGACCGCAGGCGGCCGAAGGAGGAGAGGAACCGCCACCGTGCCCGCCGCTGCTGCTCCTCCTCGCCGTCCTCGCCCGCCGCGTCCTGGAAGAAGAAGGACGAGCCAGATGAGATGAGCGGGGCCTCGATGTCAGCCTCCGGATCCGCCGCGCCGCCCCCACTCCCGCCCCCCTGCTGCTCCCTCGGAGCCATCGCCTCTCCGGCTCCACCGATCTGCTCCACTGTTCCGCTCCCCGCCACCAGTCCACCACACACGACACGAGCAGGGGAGTGGTGCGCGCTCTGCTCGGTGAGCTGAGCAACAAAAATTCCCGGGATAGCGAGACTCTTGTATGACTGGGACGCTGACCGAAGGGACCAGAGGCCACCTGGTCCCACGTGGACGTGACAGTTGTTCGTGGTAGGTACGGCGGTGCCAGCGTTCAGGAAATCTGGAACCGAGTTCGGAAACGGTTGGAGAAAGACTCCGGTGGCAGCACGCTCCAAACAACCGCAGGGTGGAACCGAAACCGAAACGCTTCTCGACAAGGAACTCCAGCGTTAACAAAAGGTCGATCGGTGGGGGGTTGGGCCGATGTGTCTCTTGTGTTGTTGGTTTTTTTGCCTTTTTTTCTAGTGATTCCTTGTCTTAGGTGCTGTGTGGTGACAAATTTGGCAGAACTTTTGCTTAACAAACTATGTATTCTACTATACACATCTTGATGCTTATGTACGCTGTCACTCTCACGCGATCGGTTCCAACTTGAAACACCAATTTTGTTTCGAGCGAAAAAACCTGCAATTTTGCAAGGTTTGTAAATATATGGAGGATTTTTTTTTCTTTTGCCGGGTAAGTTCGTGGGTCCAAATGTCAATAATTGTTTTCTTGCCTTGGCATTTCTCGAAACAAGCTTTCACCTTGTTTTATAAATAAAACAACGACTCCCAAACCGATACAAGGTGATGGAAAGATACCCTTACAAAACAAATCAAGATAAACAAAAAAACACATAAAACCAAAACTTGACATGGAAGACGCCGGAACTAGACCGAGAGAAACTAGAGCTCCACGACGAAGCCTTCAAGAGGGTAATGACGCAACACGTCGCCGCCGCCAAGATCACGACGGTCAAGGGTTTTCAATCGGATCCCTAGCACGGAGAAGGTAGACACAATGGCGCCCCCAAGAGAGTTATGATACATGCACGCATCGCCGCCGTTGGCGCCAAAACGCTGAGCATTTCTTGCCTTTGCATTGTCTGTGTGCATGGTCCAGTGTTGTAATCTCGTTTAGCACTATGTATCTTTTTGACGGTTTGGACATCATTAATTCTTTTCTCAAGGACATAATTTATTCATCTTTCCTCTAAAATAAGTGGAGTACATTGTTCACAACTTAAATTTTATAAAGTCAATTGAAGAGTAGTTTTCTTACCAAACTTATTGTGTTGGATCTTGAAATGTACATTGTAATATGGTGTCATCTTCACACACACTATTCTATGAAACAACAATTGTTTTGTTTTGAATCTTTCTCCCCAAGTAGCAAGCTAGTTTTGCATCATCCCAACACAAACTAAGTCTAATATTGGCACCGAGGTTACTAAAGGCATGTAATATGAAGTTATCATACATATTTGATGAATATCTAGGCCCACTCTTTACACAGGTTCTTTTGTTGGTTGGTGCTTCTTAGCCAAGGACAAGGCTAAAAAATGTTAATGGGGACAGCTCTATATCCTCTCAAGTATAGAGGGTTCATTGCTATAAATAAACCTTAGTTAATACTAATTAGTGAAGGATTTGCTACTTTTCAGTGAGGTCAAGTAAACCCAATGCACATAAGACAACTCCTTCCTCATTTTTATTCGAATTGCATGTCTAGTAAACTAGGTTCTTTCTATGCAAAAATTTAGCACATAGAGGATTTCTACACACTTGATGTTTACATGTGGATACATTTCCCGAAGCGCACGAGAAGGGATATTTCCACCAAGTTTTCCCTGGAAAACTGTTTGGAAACATATGCTTCTCGGTCCAGTGAATAACAGACGACTGGATCTAAAGAAATTCTTTTGAGAAGAGCTTGCGCCTATGGAAGACTAGGCTCTCACATATGAGGAACGGATGCTTATAGTTTAGTTCATCACCATCTCTTTACCGTGACACCTAGCTTCCTTGCAATACCTCGTTTCCACTTACCTTGATGCATCTAAGAAAGTTTAGGCTACCTCTCGTCTTTCGCGGTTTGAGGTCGGCTTTATGGTTTTACCACCATCCAGAACCCTCACATGCCCAATAGACGAGGGGGTGTTGGTCTCCTCCTTTTATCCCATTATATTCATGATGCTCCGGGAAAACCTTGAATCTGGCCCGACGTTAGATAGGAGGATGAGTAGCTAGGTTGGAGCATGAAATCCAAGCAAATCGATCCTAAGGTCATACTGTAAAACTGAGTGAGTTGTACAATATATGCAAATCCGATTGACATTACTAGCAAATTCGTCTATGCTTTATACGCATGACCAGGAGGAAGAATATATGTCACCAGTAGCTAGTTCGAACGAGGGACCCCATGTACAGTAGGAAAATTGAGATCAAGAATCCGTAGTTAATCGAGAGCAAAAAAAAAAAAAAAAACGTGGTGGTACGGCAAAAGCGAGAACCGTGAGAGCAGAAGTGCATTCGTCAAGGCAGAGGGAGGTAAGTAAACATGCACGTACGTCGTCGACTTCTTCCTTGAACGTGTAGCAGAAGAAGTGCGCAAAAAACTGTAGTCATGAGAAGGGGCAAAAAGGAGACGTGATTCTTACCCGTGGAACGACGATACATATATGGTCGTCGGCCACCGCCGGAGCGGCAGAAACGTCCGGCGAGACGGCCTCGGCGGGCAGATCGCCGGCCGGTCCTCCCGCCGCCATCGACATGGACGAGCGCACGGAGGTGGCTCTGCATGAGAGAAACGCACGCAAGTCAAGCGCGGAGCGCTCCACACAAGAATCAGAACATCGATCATTGTGTGGTCAATGTATCAGAGGCAGAGTGCTAAGGGAGGAAGTGAGAGAGCATTCCACCTGGGCGGCTGGGCAGGCGGCCGGACGACGTGCTATGCAGCTGTGGAAGTGTTGGAGCTGAGTGAGACCAGTGGAGGCCCGTCATGGATTTGTACCCCGGCGTAGCAACTAAGCAGACGGGACGAAAGGGTATCCATCGGGAAGGGGAAGCATCGGGAACTGACAGCCGACGTACGGGGAACGGAGGAAACAGCAACGTAATTTACACAATGCAACAACGGGGGCATCAGGGCGATGATGGATCGAGAGGAGGAGAGGCCAGCAGGGGCTGCAGCCTCGGCGACATCGTCGCTCGGACTAGCACCAATGGGAGGGCACAGAGCCCACGCCCGCACGGCAACAAATGGAGAGATCGAACTGCACGGAAAGGGAGCAGAATCGCACTGGCTGGCAGGCAACCCACAGGCGCAGGCCGCTGTCAGCCGAGTAAATGGCATTAGGAGTCACACAACTTGATGTGCATGTGCACTTAAGTCACTTAACTTGTAAACTAAACTAACAAGTCACACAACTTGTGAATGCGTGCACCCGTGGTCACAAAACCGGTCAACTTAGTGGTTTTTGACCAAAACCGATCTTAGGCAAACTAAATTTTTACAATAACCCCCTCGTACTTCTACAAAATAAATTTTGAAATACATACCTTTTCATTAAAAAAAATCTAATATTTATCGTGAACATGAGAGAGGGTGAACATGAGAGAGGATTTGTAGCTCCGTAGCTATAGTAAGCTCGGTATTTAAAAATTTTGAAATCCATACTTTTTCATTTCAGAAAAATCTAATATTTATTTTGGAAATGCATAAGTGCGCGCTGAATGACCGTTGCAAGTTTAGGTGAAAAATTTGTTTTTCTTTGGGCTACAGAAAAAATCCCATATAAAAAAGCACGTGTCAGAGATTTGTCCTTTTCGTATTTTGCAAAATAAACCGTATTTCTTTATGAAATATTTTGCGTACCTTAGAAATGCATATATATTTGTGTGTCATTTTTTTTAGAATTTTTGGAGTCTTATAAATGCTCCTAACTTTTTTATTTTTTTAAAAAAGAGCTACAATGAGCTCGGAAGCCACGCGAGCATCCTATATACACTTGGCAATATGAAAATATAAGATAAGGGTTTTTTTATAAAAAAATAGTCTGTATATGATCGGTTTTGGTTAAAAACCACCTAGTTGACCGGTTTTGTGACCATAGGTGCACGAGTTTGCAAGTTGTATGACTTGTTAGTTCAGTTTGCAAGTTGTGTGACTTAAGTGCACGTGCAGAACAAGTTATGTGACTCTCGGTGCCATTTACCCCTGTCAGCCGGCCTAGCAAGGAGACAGCGGCCCAAGGGAACAGAATATATAAATATACGTACCCAACCGCAGCCCGGCCGGGAAATTGCTGCCGGATGGTACCGGACGAAATGAACACGGTCGCCATCGCCGGCCAGAACGTACGGCGGGCACCAGCCGCTCCGCTCCCCTCGCTGCCGCGCTGCGCAGGCCATAGCACGCGTCTACGTGTGGCACGTTCCTTTGAGCACCGCGATCGGCAGCAACTGGAGGGTACTACAGACGACGAGACGCCGCCAGGCGTTCTGAATCCTTATCAGATCATCATCATCATAGGTTCTGACGGACGCTGAAATGGTCGTGAACTCATCGGCGGCACCGCGGCGGCAGGTCGCTCGCGCATCGCGGCTATCAGTCCTGGCGCCAACCGCATCGATCGACAGCGAGGTTTGCGATCTTAATCAAGTGAAGCTCATGGTTGCGTCAACGAGACGGCACGTGTGTAATACTTGCTTCAAATAGCAGGCATCCGGCTTCGACCTGACAGTGAAGTTTTACCGTGACCCGTTAATAAAATGTTCGTGTCATGTTCGTTGACTGTTGAGGATTCGAACTGAACATATATGATTTAGTATTACTCTAGCTTTTTTCTGAGACAAGTGTTCGCTTTGGTTTGTCGAGAGCGACGTGTTAAATGAAAAATACAGGAAAACTCATGCCGTCGCTTGGCAGGCTCTGTCGAAGCTGTCTTCAGCAGAGGACATTAGCTTGAACAGCACGTGCTCAGGATGCGCGAGCTTCAGTTGGCTGCAGAAAACCACCA
The DNA here is from genome assembly GCA_916181665.1 of Avena sativa. NCBI lineage: Eukaryota > Viridiplantae > Streptophyta > Magnoliopsida > Poales > Poaceae > Avena > Avena sativa. The sequence goes on along the minus strand of OV702280.1, from coordinate 395,254,499 downwards.
GAGTAAGATTGAGCAATCAAATGGTAATATTCAGGTTAAATTTCAGTACTACTATGGTAGGTAATTCTACTTATGTGACAGAAATGCTTACTTTCTTCAAGTTCAAAGTGTCGATAACTAACAATGGTTTGCTTATGCCTCAGTCAGTTGGATATTCTTTTACAAACTGATCAAAATGTGCAGATTCAGTTTATGCTTTGTGGCATCCGTTGCACAGAATACAAAAACAACTCTTTTGTTGCAGCTAGCACAGCTTTGTGTCTAAATCGTTGCAGCTGGCCCAAATTACTCCAATTAATTTGCAAACCCACATGGTTCTCATAGCTATACACACTCACGGCCCTAGATTTGCAGTTGAAAATGTTGGACATATAACACACAAAAATTGGGCAGCATAACATTTGGAAATGGCGAGTAATTTGAGCAACACAATTATATCAATATACCAATAACAGTAATGACAACAAATTAAGCAAAAACTATCTCAGATTTCAAGAGCAAATGGTACTAGCACAAGTCAAGTGTTTCACAGGCATATAAAAGAGTCGAGTCTTCAGATTATGCAATTGTTACATGGATCATGTCATTTCATACAAATTTACGATTTAAATGCCTCATTGCTCGGCATTTTGCCACTACTAGGAAAATGGCCATTCGTGACGCACCTGAAAAGGGCATTCGTGGCGCACTAGCTGTGCGCTACTAGCCTCGCGCTGCGGCTATCTCTTACCCGTAGTGCACTGCCTGGTGCGCTACGGTTATCTCGAGATAGGCGTAGCGCACTACCAGGTGCGCCACGGGTAGGGGTACAGGGTGCGCCACGGATGTGTTTTTCAAAAAAATAAAAAAAATAAAAAAACACCCTCGTTTTGAATTGCAAAAGCAATCGGGTCCGTGCATCGCCGCCGTCGTGTCACCTCGCCAGAGCATGGTCGTGGCCACGACCTACCACCGCAGGGAGGTGTGGGAGGCTGTGGCCGCTCTAGTCCTCGCCGGCGTCGAGGTGGTAGGAAGGGTGTGGTTGGAGAAAAGGAGGTAGGAAGAGAGGGAGCTAGGAAGAGATGGAGGAAGAGAGGGAGGAAGGGAGGCCGGTGAGGAGAAGGATGCTGCCGTCGCCCGTTGTCACTGCGAGGAGGAGGAGGAGAAGGCCGTCGTCGCCTGTTGTCACTGCGAGTAGGAGGAGAAGGCCACCGTCGCGCCGCCGTAACTACAAAGAGAGGAGGAGGCCGAAGAAAGGACGCCGGAGCAAGGTGGCCGAAGAGAGGAGAAGGGGAAGGAGGAGAAGGAAGAAGGAGAAGGGAGAAGGAAGAATGACAAGGGAGAAGGAAAAGGAAAAGGGAGAGGGAAAAGAGGGAGGGAAAAGGGGAAAGGAAAAGGTAGGTGGGCGGGGTGGGGATTCAAATTTTGAATCCCACCCAACTTACCCGTTGCCCTCTTTTTTTCTGCAGAAAAAACGGTCTTTTGACCGTAACTTTTTACTCTTTTTGAATTTTGAAAATCCAAATAATTCCGTTCTCGTCATTTTGGTATATTATACGATTTTTTTCGACATCGTACGCAGAAGTTACGGCCATTTTACCGTAGCATAATTTTTTTTCGCAGAAAAGGTCAAAATTCATGTTTGTTAATTTTTCTAGAAACTAGACCACATTATTTACCTAAATATGAAAGGATTTTATTTATTAAAATGCTTTTCATTTTATTTTATTTTTTGCAAAGCCTAAAAAGACGATCCAAGGGGGGTGGAGTTGGTGCAGGCCACTTAGCCGTAGGACACTAGGGCAAAGTGCCCTACGCCTAAGTTAACCCAGCTGCTGTAGCACACATACCCGTAGCGTACTAGGGCAGGTTGCGCTGCGGCTAAGTTTCACATCTATAGCGCACCTTTGTCCTAGTGCGTTACGGGTATGTGTGTTGCGGCCACATGTGCTCTGGACCACACATAACCGTGGCGCACCACCCCATGTGCACCACGCTTACGACAGTTAGCCGTAGGGCACCTGTGGGCAGTGCGTCACGCCTATTTTACCCGTGGAGCACCACTAGCACGTGCGTCACAGATGTGTGGATTACCTATAGCCGTTTTCCTAGTAGTGTGCATGGCTTTTTTCCTCTCTTGCACTTCTAGTCCAGCTGCGACGTAACTATATGCCATGCTATTTGTATAATGGATACTCCCTCTTTTGGTCCATGAAATATGAACATGTTGGTGTGGTAGTGTAGCATGTGGCGGTGTAGCACGAGCTGAGGTTGACAGGACAACATGAACTGGAGGCATACGTGACGGCGCAGCAGTAGCTGGAGGTATAAATCCTCAACATCAGTATCACCTTCACAACGGACAAGCAGCAACTCATAATGATCAGACTCGCTGGCCTCATCGAGAAAGCCCTCATATTGGAACTCTATATCTGCATTTTCCTCCATGTAACCATTTGAGTTGATCTCCATCTTGATTTGCGATTTAATTGACACTGTGACATGTGCCCCAAATGTCAGCTAACTCCAACCTACACAAACACAAACTACTTCTCAGAACTACCGTGAACTAAAGGATTATTGAGACAAATAAAATTGGTACAGTTATAGAAAAACAATCTCTTCAATTCCTCCAATTTATGTTATCAAAATTCCCAACCAAATAAATATTACTGCATCTGACAATTTCATACACTGAATCTAAGAAGAAGATTACAATTGTGCGTCGATCTAAAGCCTAATTTTCATAGGAAAGCAAAACTAGGGTTCTTTCGACCCCCTCCAAAACCGAGAAAATTGCAGTAGGGGAAATAGGGCGCAAGTCGGTGGGAAATATACCTGCTCGAAGGATTGATGAGGTCGTCGAAATCCGCCTGAACCGACGTCGCCGTGCCGCCATGCCGCCGCAGTCGCCGGGTTGTATCGTCCGCGCCTTGTCTACTTGAGAGAGGAGGAGGGAGACGTACCCACTGTATGGGGACAGGAGGTCGTCCACACTAATCCCGCTCGACACCGGCGCTGCCTCCGCCGCTGTCCCCATCGGCAGGTCGCATGCCGCCGCATCCACGCGTAGAGCAGCGGCTGCAGCGCTGTGCTGTGTCTGGTTGAGCTCGTATCGGTTTCTTATTTTCTTGATTCTTTCCTTATACGGGCCTTGAGGTGGTGGGGCTAGGTGGGCCTGAAATTATTAACACGTTAATTGAATTATTTGGGCCAGATGCAACGTTTTAACTACAAAGTTGTGCTAGCTGCAACAAAAAGTTTGTTTATGTGTTCTATGCAACAGATGCCACAAAGCATGGTGTTGCATGCAATTTTCTCGTTTTTATCTAATTGCACTAAGAAAATGCAAAGTACACCTTTTATACTATGCTGAAATTGCATTGTTCTGAAGTCGACTGGGACTCAAAAGAAAATGCAAATCACACTTTCTACTATACAAACTACACTTTTTTCATCTAGTTGTGCTTATAGAAAATGCAAGATGATTCTTTACTAAACCAAACTTGCACTTTTTCTAAATCGACTAAGACTTGAGAAAATCTTAGTCAACAGAGACCCAACGAAACCCGACTCATAAAGTATCTGTATTACTGCCTCTACCTTTTACGGTGGAAAGGGTATAGAGTTTCACTTACTTGAGATAGCACGATGCAGGCTTTCCCAGCTTCAAACTGCACACGGTGAGGTTAGCAAGAGTTTGTGCACCCTTGGCGTCCTGAAAAATTCTTAGAGCCATTTCAGTGAAGTAACTAGACTTCACTATGTGTGAGAAGCATACAAGCTTGGTTCTGACCACGAAATTTCGAGCTTGGTGGTGACCAAGAAACTAGAGCCAACCTTGTTCAGTGATTCCAGCAACAAGTCTTCTGCCTGTTCAAAGTTGCCCGTGTGCATCAAGCACTGGGCTTTCCGTTAAGAATCATGCAAGTCGCTCTGCGCCTCTTGGATCTTGGAGTCACCCTGCAAACATATGAATTGAAATGATGGCACTGGCAAGCGACAGTAACGTTTTTCATCTGAATCTCTACAGCTACTCGTAGGAATTAAAAAAAAGTGAGCGTATGGTTACCATAATTAACAAGGTGTACCCATGTGCTGGGGAGCTGCGCATCAGCGTGCCTGAGCTGCTTCTCCGCGTGATCGGGCCTGTGCATTTGGAGGTATATCTGGACATTCAGCGCGAGTCTGGAACATATCAAATTGATGGATGGAACTTTAGCTTGGTGTCCTAATCTCGCCAGACAAATCAAAGCGTAAAACAACTAGTAGACGAGAAATCTGCAGCCAGCGTGTTATGGAACGACCGAACGGGACATGATTCCAGAAAAATCTGCAGCCCAGCGTGCATTTGTAGTATTCAGCAAACTGGCTAACTGACAGAAGGAAAAGGCTGAAGAATGGGGCCTGGCAGTTCCATACTGCCACCGAAATTCGTGTGCTCCAGAGCTTCGGGGTAATCTTGTTCGTGTATGAAGAAGGTCCCTGCGACCATCCGGAGAGTCGGATTGCTCCTCGCCGCGGGATCACTCAGGACCTCCCTGAGTCTCAGTGGGAGGACGGAACTAGGAATGTGCCGAAGAAATGGCAGGGAACCAAGTAGCCAACCTTTCTTTTTTTGACAGTGAACCAAGTAGCCAACTTCGTTCTTGGCGCCGCCGGAGAGGTTCACCGCGAGCAGCTTGACGGCCTGGAGCGGCGTGGCGGCACGTGGTCCGATCTCGTCGATCACCAGCTGCACGCGAGAGGCCAAGGCTCCCTTCTTTTCAGTTTATTGGCCAGCTTTTCCCAGAAGCTACCTCGACCAGCTTCTCCTCGAATCTCATCTGTCAAAATTGTTTATACTTTTAAATTAACATTGAAAGTACTAGTTAAAAAGTTTGAACGAATTTTGAAGATGAGATTTTAGGAGAAGCTGGTCGAGGATAGCTTCTGGGAAAAGCTGGCCAAGAAGCTGAAAAGAAGGGGACCCAAACCGATCAAGTGTGCCGCTAGGATGGACGCGCGTGCGGTAGGGGCTGGGGACGCACTCACTACACCTGGTGGGAGCAGATGGCGATGTAGGAGCGGTCGAGGACGGCGTCTCGTGCGGGTAGAGCGCGTGCGCGGGGACGGACTGACTGGCTGCCGATGACGGCGGCCTGGTACGCGCCCACGTAGAAGCTGTTGCGGAGGCCGAACAGGTGGTCCGCGACGTCGACGCCATGCCTCTCTTTCTGTTCCCCGGTGTCGGGCCGGTGTGTTTGTGCGGACGGGCGATCGCGCTAGAGTTAGCACAGCTCCTGCCGCCGAGTACTTTCCGACGACATCGATGAGGAAATTCCGACGAGATGACACTCACGTATCCGATAACTTCCGTCGAGATGCATGTGTTGCTAGTCGATCGATTCTTTTGATTTAACTAGTATACTCATGCACGCACACGCAAAACAGATTGGATTGCCAAAGGCTCGTCTCAAGCCTTATAGTTTTCTCTATTACTTCTCAATTCACGGTCACGGTGAGAATACAAGGCTAGGGTGCACATGTATGTATATGTAATACTAGGACCTAACCAAGTAGTATAAGACACGGTCAACTAGACATACACGGACACAAGTACGTATACGACTTCTTCCCGGAGTCCGTACCGTGCTTATTACCATTCACCCCCTAAGCACGACGTATTCGTCCTGGTCCCACATGCGCCAGCTGCTCCTCGCGGGCGTCATCCACGACATTACTTTCGCCACTTCCTTCCTCGGCACCCATGTCACCGACCTTGCTTTTGTCGGCTTCTCCATGGCTTCACGTCGACCCTCCTCGTCCGCGTCCTTCTTTTCCACGTCCTCCTTGTCGATAGAGGCCATGATCGTGTCTTCAGTCTTCACCAGTTCCTTGATGAACAAACATTGATTTTCGTAGTTCATCTTCACCAGATTATCATCCGTCCGAAGTTTATTTATCGCTCGCGTGCTCGCGTCAGTCGTAGTTGCCTTAGCTCCAGTACATAGAACATATGTAACAGTTGTGTATTGATCAATTCAACATGATCTTCGGGCGTAGCACCATGTGTGCCTACAGGTAGAGCTCCGGGACCCAACGGCTCTACATACAGCGTATCCTACATGCCTATTTCTAAGCCAATTTCTTGACTCACCACAACATCACATGGCCCTTACACTTCTGGACACTCCTTTGCCCCGAGCTCTTCATGTGGATCATCACCTCCTGTACTAGCACATGATGAGCTAAACACAACACCTTCTAGATCCGTTTTTTCTGACCACGGACTAGCCTTTTCTCTGGACACTTTTTCTTCTAGGAGTATCCCTAGTGCTTCTGGCCTGGTGTCCATGCCTAGAGCATCCCCTAGGCCTTCAATCTCTTCTGGGTCTAAATTTGCTGACAAAGATAAGCTTGGTTGATTCATATTTTCTTCATACTCAAGATCCCACGTGATGTGAAAAGATGAATATTCCGGTTTCTTGGAGCCCCAATTACATGATTTCTCTTCCTCAAAGACTACGTCGTCCGTAAAAACCACCTTATTGGTATAAGGATTGCACAAACGGTATTCCTTCGAGCCTTCATATCCTGTCATGATCATTGGAGTACTCTGCTGGCCGGTCTTGTCATGCGCCACGCACCCAAAAGTGCGAAGATGATCAACCGAGGGCTTCCGTCCGTACCATGCTTCATACGGAGTCATACCAACTCCACTCTCAGTTGGCTCCATGTTCAGCAAATACACAGCTGTATTGACTGTCTCACCCCAGAAGTTTCCTGGCAAACATTTACTCTTCATCATCCTCCGTGCCATGGTCAACACGTTTTGATGGAGCTTGCCTTCCTGATCAATACGTAGAGCCCTTATATTTGCCTCCACCTTGAACTCTTCAGCTTCCTTGATCTTCTCAAATGCTTGTTGAGCTTGACCCTTACTTTTTAGCAACACAATCCACATGTATTTACTACGATCATCCATCACAAGCATGAAGAACTTATTGCCGGGCGGAGTTGCAGGTGAAATTCCAACGCATAGATCATCATGATCAGATTCTGAAGCTTCACTTGCCTCAAACGTGGCTTCACGTAGAAACGGGGCACTTCGTTGCTCGTGATTCACACACGTTAGATCGTGGTCCAATTGCGCCACAATCTCCGTACCCGGTGATGGAGGATGCTCCTCATCCTTCATCTCAGTTACTTCGAGCATCAGCATCATCGGTCCATCATCTTCTTCCCGGGCGATGAGAGCTCTCTCCTTCGACGATTTCTTTCAATCCTTCTTGAAGTGACTGAGCTCCCCGCACTTATGACATCTTACTTTCTTGATGTCAAACTTCCTCCGCGGCGGAGGCTCGTCCTCGTCCTCCCCTGCGATATACTTTTTCGCTGGGCGAGAATCTTCTCTATCACTCCTGTTGTTGGATGCTTTATCGCCCTTCTTATCCTTGGCGAACAACGCTCGAGCCATAAGCATGAGATGCTCATCCACTTTCGCGTCGCCATAGGTGATCTTCATCCGCTCGGCGTGCGCCTTGAACCGTCCAACTAGATCATCCATCGTGAGAGTCTTGAGATCAACGCATTGCTCGATCGCCGAGACAACGGGCGAGTAACGCGGCGGCGCCACGCGGAGGAAACGCCTCACAATAGAGATCTCCTCCAGCTTCTCGCCAAGTCCGCGAATCCCATTGACCAGTATAGCGACCCTTGAAGCAAAAGCGTCTAGCGTCTCATCTTCTCCCATCTCCAGATTCTCGTACTTCTTCTACAAGGTTTGCAGGGTCGCCTCGCGGACACGCTCGTGTCCAAGATTTAGCGTCTTGAGCGTATCCCACACCTCCTTTGCAGATTTCTTCGAGACCAGGTGTTGCATTAGATCCGTTGGCACCACCGAGCAGATGGCCGTGAGTGCTAGTCGGTCTAGGTGGTATTTCGACGCGCCCTTCTTGAACTCGTCGCCGCCTGGATCGACAGCCTCCCAGAGTTTGGCGCCTTCTAACGCCCACTCCATCCGTCCAGACCGTGTAGTTGTCGCGGCTGTACCGCGGATACTGCATCGACACCGGTGCACCCGTAGTGGCACCAGAATACTCGCCCACATCCATCATCGTTATGACCTCGCGTTACTAAGAGATTCTTCACGAGGCTCTGATACCAATTGTTAGCACAATCCCTGCCGCCGAGTACTTTCCGACGACATCGATAAGGAAATTCCGACGAGATGACACACACGTATCCGATAACTTCCGCCGAGATACACGTGCTGCTAGCCGATCAATTCTTTTGATCTAACTAGTATACTCACGCACGCATACGCAAAACAGATTGGATTGCCAAAGACTCGTCACAAGCCTTGTGGTTTTCTTTATTGCTTCTCAACTCACGGTCACGGTGAGATTACAAGAACAGGGTGCACATGTATATATATGCAATACTAAGACCTAACCAAATAGTATAAAACACGGTTAACTAGACCTACACGGACACAAATACGCATACGACTTCTTGCCAGAGTCCATATTGTGCTTATTTCTAACAGCTAGAGGTCTGGATCTCGTCTTGTTAGGGCAGTACGTTTTAGCTAGCCGATACGCAATAGACAACAAGAATTTGGAACTGTACGTGTTATTTCTGATACTGTGCTAGTTAGAGATGATTAAAATTCGGAATGGACTCATGTCATAAAATACAGGGAATACAAAGATTGATTCGGAATTTGGAGTAGCTAGCTCATATATGTGTGCCTTATTTTACAAAAACATCCATATCACCTCATGAAATTGATTTGGGATTATTAGTCCTAAGGGCCAAGTGGAAGGGGAGGAAGGGGAGGGGGAGGGGCCGTTGGAATTATTAGTCCTAAGGGCCAAGTGCTAATACCAAGACACCTCATAATTTTTTCGCATTAATATATGCATGTACCAATACTATTACATGCATGAGAGAAGTGAGAGGAAAATAAGAACATGCATTGAACAAGAGAGACTAATAAATAAGATAACCCTTATAATTTCAAACAATATAAAAATGCTTTTAGGACTAATAATCCCAAACAGAGGTAGTAGTTTGTTACGGTTCCCCGGTCGCCCGTCAGGAGCGATGCAAGAGGAACAGAGGTGGCGCACCTCTCACGTGATGTGGCTCCACATCCGATTATTCTTTTAATCTTGCCTATATCACCGTGTAACACATGCTTTAATTTTTGATGATTTGACAACTACTCTCTCCGTTCATGAATACGTGTATATCTAGGAAATATTAGACAAATTAGTTCTCTCTCCACTTTTACAAGTCTTTGTTATTTTAATTGAAAGGAGAAGAATGATAATTGGTGGGTGAGGTGGAGGATAGGAATGGGGATTGGAGGATGGAGTAGTGGAGTGATTAGGAGGAGCTAATTGCATTTATTAATTGCATTGACAGTGTAGATCGTGTAGACATGTAGTAGTAGTACTCTTTTAGGGACAAATTTTGAAATTAGAAGGACAGAGAGATTAGAAACTGAACAGTTTTGCTCTTCATTTCTTTGTGTCCCTTGTTTTCTCAATGTGTCCTCGTGTTGGTGGTGCGAACGCTGGTTGTGGCAGTGCCATGGATGCGAACGAACTCGCGATACGTGACAGCACGGTAGCGTGGTGGGTTCTCGTCGCCAAGGAACTCCTCCGCGGGAGTGATGAGACATTCTTTGGTTGGGGTGATGAACATCCCCACCGCTGTTCGTGCTAGTGTCGTATTGGTCACCACCCGGTGTTCTCTGCTCTTGAGCATGCCGTTGGTCACGACCTACACGGCCACCACAACCACATACACATACCAATCAATAATGGCCTGTTTGGTTCAGAGGATTACAAATTCTACTACACAAGAGTATGAAAGATGCAAGAGTGTATGATAGAAATGTAAATGCAATACGAAATTATTTATCCTTGGGCTGTCTGGTTCATACATAGGAATTGGTAGGACACAAGAATCCTATAAAAAAATGGTCAAATCAACATGAGAAATGTAATTAGAATGTTATTACTCGATAGATCAGTCTCGTCCTTTGTGCATATATAGGGATTTGAAAAGGATGTCCAAGTGGTTTGTAAAATTACTAGTATATGTTTTTCCGTTGGAACCAAGATGAAAGGAATTTTTCCTTCGTTTTTCATTTGCTCAACGTACTCGTTTGAACCAAACGTATGAGTAGGAAATTTTCCTAGCTATTCCTCCACTTTTTCTAAAACAAAACAAGCCCTAATTAGTTTAATATAGTAGTAATACCTCAAGTGCGAGGCCAGTGTGGACGACGAAGGCGTTTGGTAAGGGCTCGACATGAACCCATTCGCCGTTGTGGAGGAGCTGGAGGCCGGGGACCTTGTTGGGGATGAGGAGGGTGAGAAGGTTCCGGTCGCAGTGAGGAGGTAGGCCAATCATGGTGGTCGGGTCTAGGCACGCTGGGTAGTGGTTGATGCCGAGTATCACGTCGGTGCCAGCGAGATCTCCATCAAAGTAGTCAGTCCGGAGGCCCATGCCCTCGGCCAGCAGTCGCAGCAGCTCCATGCCCATGCTTCTTGTTTGGACTGCGAACTTCTCTACGACTTGTCTGGATGAAGCAGGTAGAGAAGGAGCACACATTCTTCGTTCTCAATGACCAGCGTTAAGTAAATAAATACACGAACCTAGCTACTACTTAGTACATATATGGATGTCCAAAAAAAGGATGTCTCACATTTGTCAAAATTTGGATGCATCTATATACTAAAACATGTCTAGATTTATGTAAATTTTGACAAATCTATGAGGTCCTTTTCAGGCGGAGGGAGTATATAAGATGGTGCACCGTACGTACCGGAAGTTGTTGGGCTTGTCGGGCCAGTCTCTCGTGCTGCTACCAACGGGGATGGTGCAGCCGAGGCGCAGGCAGTCAATCCAGTACTTGTGGCCGACGACTGTTTCGTAGGTGCTGCCGGAGAAGTACCTGTTGGTCTTGTCATTATCCTCCGAGTAGAAGGCCGCCTTGTCTGCCTCCGGCAACGCGAAGAACTCATGGCACAGCGCACTCACGTCTCGCATGGCCTGCTCACCCACGCCGTGGTTGACCACCTGCACCTCTGCATCCATGATTACTAGCCTGGAGGAAGAAGCATGCATGATTACTCCTAGCTAGAAGAAGACTACTAGCCTGGAAGAAGCCCATCTCCTTGCCGGCGTCCAGGACGGCGCGCCTGCACTCGTCATGGCCGCGGTAGAGATCAATGATGGGCAGGGACACGATGCCGCCGGCACGGAGATTCCCCATGGCCTGGCTAATTAAGCTGGACCGATCGAGACTTGTTTCAACTGATCGATGCTGCTGGTGTCCCCCGTTATTTATAGATACTGCTTTTCTTACATGCATCTAATCTAATGAATGGGAAAAAGGATCAATCAATAACCTACTACTATAGCTAGGAGAGGAGTATACTTGATTTATTTATTTTGCAAGAGGAGGGGTCTCGAAGGACCCCGAAACTGTAGCACTTGATGATAGAGAGTTGGTGGTGTGTGAACAAGCTAGCGCCGTGCCATGTTACCTCTGGATTTCTATATGGCTACTACAGTTCAACACCCAGCCAGCTGGGACGAAGCCAGCACACTAGCTACCACGACCACGATGACAGCACCACGTTTCTCCTGTTGCTGCCTGCAGATACCATGGAGAACCGACGCCGTGCCATGTTACCTCTACTCAGCCCAGCTGCGCACGGGTCGTCGTTTCCGCTATTGTTTCATCTTCGAGGTCCCACCAGCCACCATGGCCATCGACTAGTTGCCCATCACCAATCTCTCTGGCGACCATGACGAGGAGCAGATCAGAGCGAGCAGTTCTTCGAGTTGCCGGGGGGCGGACAATGCACCCCTGTACTCGGAGGAGACACACAAGTCCAACCGACTCTTCTCTTGCGCAACTTTTTTATGATAAAGGAATATATTGATATCGCAAAACACAGTGCCCTAATACAGTGTCCTAACATAGTGCCCTAATGGCACTAGGGACGTAAAAGCGCGAAAAACTCAATTACATCAGGCTATGCGATAACACAATGTCCTAACGGCATTACGGATGTAAAAGCATGAAAAATTCAATTACATCAGGCCATGCTATAACACAATGCCCTAACGACATTACGGATGCACAGATGAAAAAAAAAAACACAATGAGGTACCACTACAGGAAACGAGACTGCCCCGTCGGTGTAGGCTATGTCGATGGCGGCCATCATCATAGCCCCTCTACCCGTCGACGTAGACTATATGGGTTCCACCTAGATGACTAACGGTCGTTTGGCTACGCCGATGACTTTGCCGTCGGCCTAGATTATTTCATTATTTTCAAAAAAAAATCCAATTTTTTTTTTCAAATTTTATTTAACCTTTTAAAATGTTTAACTCATTAATCTCACACAAGAACATTTTTAATTCTAAGTACACTTAATCTCAAGTTAAATTGCACTCATAGTCAAACATCCATATGAGCTTCCGACAAAAATTTTAGAACTTGTTGTCAATACTATAATATCAATCCTATTAACCATTAGACCTATACTGTTAGACGTCTTTATTTTTTTACATTACATACAATTATTTAAGTAAACAACAATGAATAAGTAATAATAATCTTGAATTCAAATAAAAATAAAATAAATTTTATTTATTTTGCCTTTCTCCATTTAATATTGAATAATTCATATCTACAAATCCGTAAATCGTAATTCGACAAATAATATATTCAAATCAATTAGAAAAATGAGAGGAATCCAAATATGAAATCTCTATCATCTAATTAATTATGTATCACATCTTTTTAACACTAGACCAACCGAAACTATGTTAGGATTCATGAAATACCCCCTTTTTGGCACTCAAAAATAGAAAATGGATTTTTGGTGCGACGAAAAGGAAACCTTGCATTGGATCTCTGATGAAATAGCCTATTGTCAACCTAAAAATGATTTTTGTAAAAAAACATGAGCATTAGATCATATACCTGTAGTTCAAATCTAACTCACTTCCTACTGATTAGGCAGGAATTTGTCTTTTTCACGAGGGGTGGACAGAAAGGTTTAAGATATCCTGGTTAGGACATTGTCCATGCAAGGTGGTCTCATATTTTTGAAAAATTAGGTGGTTCCATTTTAAAACTTTCATTTGGTGGTTGCTTTACAAAACACCTGGTATTTTATACTCGGAAAATTAAAAATGGCTTTTTAGTGCGACAAAAAGGAAAACTTCTTCCTGCAACATTGTTCACCATCCCATGATGCACATGCGTGCAAAATATGTGTATATTATCGCAAACTATGCCAAAATTCTGGCCATAACATTGGTCATTTGACCTAAAAGCCAGAAACCTCGATTGAGATAGGTCATTTTGTAAAGGTTTTTTTGAGACAGAATCAATATACCAAGTTTGGTATTTTTACTTGCAACTATGTGACATAATATGACACCACGCAAAGGTTTTGTATTGTTTCGGTCATTTTTGATTTTTTTATGCTCGTTTTAAACTATCGTCAAACTTTCTAAATCGGCGGGCATGAAGATTCTTAGCTCGAGGCTGAGTCTCGCTAAACTTCTATTAGATCTCTGATGAAATAGCATATTGTGAACCTAAAAATGATATTTTTTTTAAAATCATGAGCATCAGATCATGCACTTGTAGTTTAAATCTGACTCACTTCCTACTGATTCGGCGAGAATTTGTCTTTTTCACGAGAGGTGGACGGAAAGGTTTGAGATATCCTGGTTGGGACATTGTCAATGCAAGGCGGACTAGTATTTTTGAAAAATGGGGTGGTTCCATTTTAAAACTTCCATTTGGTGGTTGTTTCACAAATACCCTATTTTTTGCACTCAGAAAATAAAAAATGGCTCTTTGGTACGACAAAAAGGAAAACTTCCTCCTGCAACATTGTTCACCATCCCATGATGCACATGCGTGCACAATATGGGCACATTATCGCAAACTATGCCACGATTCTGTCCATAACATTGGTCATTTGACCTAAAAGCTAGGAAACCTCGATTGAGATAATTCATTTTGTGAAGGTTTTTTTAGACACAATCAATATACCAAGTTTGGTATTTTTACTTACAAGTATGTCACCTAATATAACATCACTTAAAGGTTTTGCATTATTTTGATCGTTTTTGAATTTTCATGCCCGTTTTAAACTATCGTCAAACTTTCTAAATCAGTGGGCATGAAGATTCTTAGCTCGAGGCTGTGTCTCGCTAAACTTACATTGGATCTCTGATAAAATATCATATTATGAACCTAAAAATGATTTTCCAAAAAATCATGATCCTCAGATCATGTACCAGTAGTTCAAATCTGACTCACTTCCTACCGATTCGGCAGGAATTTGTCTTTTTCACGAGGGGTGAAAAGAAAGGTTTGAGATACCCTAATTGGGACATTGTCCATGCAAGGTGATATACTATTTTTGAAAAATGGGATGGTACCATTTTGAAACTTTCATTTGGTGGTTGCTTCACAAAACATCCTCTTTTGTGCACTCGGAAAATGAAAGTTGACTTTTTTGGTGTGAGGAAAAGGAAAACTTACTCCTGCAACATTGTTCACCATCCCATGATGCACATGTGTGTATAATATGGGCATATTATCACAAACTATGCCACGATTTTGGCCATAACATTGGTCATTTGACCTGAAAGCCAGTAAAGTGTTGAAAAACAGAGCAATTTACAAAGCGAATTATCTATAATAAACGCTAGATAAAACCTGATTAGAATAGAAGGCAATATACTAATCATGTGAAATAGCGAAAACATATTAAGGCATATAGCCAAACAAACTGCAAGGCATAAAACTTTGGATATGATCAGAACAAGATTGAGACACAAGATGTACACGGCAGTAGCAGAAGTGGAACCGCCGGCGTTGGAACCGTCGTTGGCCATGTCGTCGAGGAAGAGGGTGCTGATGTCGGGGAAGAAGTCCTCGTAGGGGAAAACGTCGCTATCTGTGAGGGAGTCCGTGACGAAGCCAGTAGTCGCGCTGATTGTTGGAGATATGCCCTAGAGGCAATAATAAATGTAGTTATTATTATATCTTTGTGTTTATGATAAATGTTTACATTCATGCTATAATAGTATTAACAAGGAAACCATTAATACTTGTGTGATTTGTAAAATTAATTTGAAGTTCCTAGTATAGCCTCTATACTTCACTAGCTTGTTGGTTGATTAAATGATTGTGGTTTCCCTATCATGAACATTGAGATGTTATCAACAACAAGATCATATCATTAGGAGAATGATATGGTGGACATACTCCTATAGACAAGCGTAGCATAAAGATCAAGTCATTTCAATAGTTCAATTGCTATATGCTTTCTGATACATAGTAACCTAATTCCTTCAACCATGAGATCATGCATATCACCTTTACCGGATGGATGCTTTGATGACATCAAACACTACACCGTAACTGGGTGGTTATAAAAGTGGCATTGAGTGTTCGGAAAGTATTGGTTGAGACACATGGATCAAGAGTGGGATTTGTCCATCCACATGACGGATAGATATACTCTGGGCCCTCTCGGTGGAATGTCATCCAATTAGCTTGCAAGCATGTGACTTGGTCACAAGGGATCACATATCACGGGAACGAGAAAAGAGTACTTATCGATAACGAGGTTGAACTAGGTATGCAGAGATACCGACGATCATAACCTCGGATAAGTAACATATCGTGAGACAAAGGGAAATTGGTATCGTATGTAAGTGGTTCATTCGATCGCAAAGTAATCGTAGAAATATGTGGGAGCCATATGAATTTCCAGATTCCTCTATTGGTTATTGTTCGGAGAAGTGTTTCGATCATGTCCGCATAATTCACGAACCGTAGGGAGACACACTTAAGGATTCGACGTTGTTTGAGTAGTTATGGTATTATGAGAAAGAGACCGAATGTTGTTCGGAGTCTCGGATGGGATCCGGGATATCACGAGGTGATCCGGAATGGTCCGGAGAATAAGATTCATATAAGGAAAGTCCCGTTTCGGAGTTCGAGAATGATTCCGGTGTTTTCATCGGGAATGTTCTAGAAGGTTCCGGATTGTCCGGCACTCCGGGGGGGGAGGGTACATGAGTGTGTCATTGAATGATTGCATCATGTACTAAGTGTTCTTGCTGTTCCAAAAACATGAAAGTCAAATTGCCAGTTTGAAAGTCAAACGGCTAAAACAGGAAACTGTGGGAAACAGGAAACTGTGGGAAACAAGCAAGAGGAGTTGGAACCAACTTGGAGGAGGAGTCCCACTCCTCCAAGCCGGCGCCCAGCCCAAGGCCTACTTGGGGAGGGACTCCCCTCCCCTGGCCGCGCCTCCCCACCTATAAAAGGAGGGGCAGGGCTCCCTCCTAGAACACACAAGTTCCTATCTTCTACCTCCGGTTTAGAGCCGTTTTGGTTTAGAGCTTCTAATTGCTTTAGCCAGCGGTTTAGAGCCTTCTAATTGGTTTAGAGCCTTCTAATTGGTGTGTCTAATTACTAGACCACTAATAGCCTCTCTCATAAGCTCCACCATACTCGCACCGGCTTAAGGCGAAGCCCTGCGGGATTTCCCCTCTACTTCCGGTACCACGCCGTTGTGCTGCCGGAATCGCGAGGAGAGTGCTACAACCTCCGCTGCCTGCTGGAACAAGGGAGAGGAAGGTCTTCGTCGAGTACCGAACGTGTGACCGACTGCGGGAGCGCTGCCGGAACGTGGCGCCGGAAGGATCGTCTACACGATCTTGAGATCGGAAAGAGTACGACTACATCACCCACGAGAATCCGCTCTCGTTAAACGCTTTGGAATCTTCGAGGGTAAGTTATTCCATCGACTCGTTGCTACAATCTAGTAGATAGATCTTGGCTTGTTTGTTTGTATGCGATAGAAAATTTTTGTTTTCCATGCTACGAACCCCTACAGTGGTATCAGAGCCGTGTCTATATGTAGATCTGTTGCACGAGTAGAACACAATGGTCATTGTGGGCGTTGATGCTTTTATTGTAGATTGCTTTTTGTGTACTTTGCATCTTGCGGTATGTTGGGATGAAGCGGCCCGGGCTAACCTTACATGACATCGTTCATGAGACTTGCTCCACGCTTGACATGCAACTTGTATTGCATAAGTGGCTTTGCGGGTGCCTGTTTCTCCTAGCATAGTTAAGATCCAATTTACAACGGGTAATCAACAATGCTAGTATCAATGTTGTGGTTCTTGTTCGTAAGTTAGAACGACACTTATTGAAAGCCCCAAACCACGTAAAATATGCAAAGAAAGTAGAAGCGTCTAACTTTGTTTTGCAGGGGTGTGCAGTGATGTGATATGGCCATGATTGTGATTATATTTGATGTATGCAATGTTCCTTATTGTAAGTTGGCAACCGGCAGGAGCCATATGGTTGTCTTTAATTTATGTTAAGACCCGCGTGTCTATTCAAAGTAGTTGTAATAGTTGAAGCCGGTGGACGACAACCATGGTGAAGCGTCATTGACCTTGATGCAATGCCGGTGATGATGGAGATCATGTTCGTGTTTGAAGATGGAGATCGGAAGCACAAAGAAGAAAGGCCATATCATATCACATATTATGAATTGCATGTGATGTTAATCCTTTATGCATCTTGTATTGCTTAGTAGACGACGGTAGCATTATAAGATGATCCCTCATGCACATGAATTTCAAATCATAAAGTGTTCGCCCTTAGTTAGCACCGTTGCTAAAGCTTGTTGTTTCGAAGCACCACGTGATGATCGGGTGTGTTAGATTCCGCAAGTGTATACAACGTAAGCAAGCCAGATTTGCTTATGCGGTGGCTAAGGTTTGATCTTGACGAGCCTAGCATGTACAGACATGGTCTCAGGAACACGGATTACCGAAAGGTAAAGCATGAATCATATAGTAGATATGATGAACATGATGATTGTTCGCCATTGAAACTATATCAACTCTCGTGATGATCGGTGTTGATGTAGTGGATTTGGTTCGTGTGATCACTAAAAAAATGTGAGGGATGTTGTTTTGAGTGGGAGTTCACCTAGTTTAATTTCATTAATTAATTTGAACTCAATTTGTCATAAACTTAGTCTAAACTATTGCAAATATGTTGTAGATCAATGGCAGCCCCTACCATCAATTTTAATGCGTTCCTAGAGAAAGAAAAGTTGAAAAACAATGGAAGCAACTTCGCGGATTGGTTCCGCAATTTGAGGATTGTCCTCACAGCTGGTAATTTGACCTATGTGCTGGATGCACCGCTGGGTGACCCACCTGCAGCTGATGCTCCCGATGAAGTAAAGAATGTTTACCTCGCTCGGAAGAATCAGTACTCCATAGTTCAGTGTGCTATCTTGTATGGTTTAGAATCGGAGCTTCAGAAAAGGTTTGAAGAGTCAGACCCATATGATATTGTCGAGGATCTCAAATTAATTTTTGAGACTCATGCGGCAATTGAAAGTTATGAAGCTTCTGAAAAGTTCTTTAACTGCAAGATGGAAGAGGGCAGCTCCGTCAGTGAGCATGTGCTTAAGATGTCTGGGCACGCAAACAAACTTCAAAGCTTGGGTATAGTGATTCCTAATGCTTTGGGGGTTTACCGCGTCCTCCAGTCATTGCCACCAAGTTACAGGAACTTTGTGATGAACTACAACATGCAGAACATGAACAAAGAGTTGCCAGAACTATTTGCTATGTTAAAATCTGCAGAAGTGGAGATCAAGAAAGAGCACCAAGTGTTGATGGTCAATAAGACCACCAAATTCAAGAAGGGCAAGTCTAAGCAAAAGGGACACTTCAAGAAGGGTGGTAAGAAAGTTACCACGCCGACGAAGAAAACCAAGGCTGGACCAAAGCCTGAAACTGAGTGTTTTTACTGCAAGGGAGTAGGTCACTGGAAGCGGAATTGCCCAAAGTACTTGGCGGATTTGAAGAACGGCAACATCAAGAAGAAAGGTATATCTGATATACATGTTATTGATGTGTATCTCACTAGTATTCGTAGTAGTGCCTGGGTATTTGATACTGGTTCAGTTGCTCATATTTGTAACTCGAAACAGGTGCTGCAGAATAAACGGAAGCTAGCGAAGAACGAGGTGACGATGCGCGTGGGAAACGGATCAAAGGTTGATGTGATCGCGGTCGGCACGCTACCTCTTCATCTACCATCGGGATTAGTTTTATACTTAAATAATTGTTATTTGGTGCCTGCGTTGAGCATGAACATTATATCGGGATCTTGTTTATTGCGAGACGGTTACTTGTTTAAATCTGAGAATAATGGTTGTTCTATTTATATGAGTAATATGTTTTATGCACATGCACCTTTGATAGATGGTCTATTCTTATTGAATCTCGATAGTGGAAATACACATATCAACAACATTGAGGCTAAACGTTTGAAATCAAGCGATAATTCGACCTATATGTGGCACTGTCGTCTTGGTCACATCGGAGTGAAACGTATGAAGAAACTCCATTCCGATGGACTTCTTGAATCACTTGAAAGATGCGAAGCATGTCTGATGGGTAAAATGACTAAGACTCCATTTTCTGGTATGATGGAGCGAGCTACGGACTTATTGGAAATCATACATACCGATGTGTGTGGTCCAATGAGTGTAGCATCGCGCGGTGGTTATCGTTATGTTCTTACCTTCACAGATGACTTGAGTAGATATGGGTATATCTATTTCATGAAACATAAGTCCGAAACTTTCGAGAAGTTTAAGGAGTTTCAAAGTGAGGTAGAGAATCAACGTAACAAGAAGATTAAATTTCTATGTTCTGATCGTGGAGGTGAATATCTAAGTTACGAGTTTGGCGAGCATTTAAAGAAGTGCGAAATACTTTCACAATTGACACCGCCGGGAACACCACAGCGTAATGGTGTGTCCGAACGTCGTAATCGAACTCTCTTAGATATGGTTCGTTCTATGATGTCACTTACAGATTTACCGCTATCATTTTGGGGTTATGCATTAGAAACAGCCGCATTCACTTTAAATAGGGCACCGTCTAAATCCGTTGAAACGACACCGTATGAATTATGGTTTGGGAAGAAACCTAAATTGTCGTTCCTTAAAGTTTGGGGATGCGAAGCCTATGTAAAGAAGTTACAGCCGGACAAGCTTGAACCCAAAGCGGAAAAATGCGTCTTCATAGGATACCCGAAGGAAACTATTGGGTATACCTTCTATCATAGATCCGAAGGCAAAATCTTCGTTGCCAAGAATGGATCCTTTCTAGAGAAGGAATTTCTCTCGAAAGAAGTGACTGGAAGGAAAGTAGAACTCGACGAGGTTGTCGAACCTTCTCTCGAAATTGCGAGTAGCGCAGCACCGGAAGAAGTTCCTGTGGTGCCTGCACCAATAAGAGAGGAAGCTAATGATGGTGATCATGAAACTTCGGTTGAAGTTACTACAGAGCCTCGGAGGTCAACGAGAACTCGTACCACTCCAGATTGGTATGATTCCGTTATGAATGTCATGGTGGTGGACAACACCGATGACCCCGAGACATATGAGGAAGCGATGATGAGCCCAGATTCCAATAAATGGCAAGAAGCCATGAAATCCGAGATTGGATCCATGTACGAAAACCAAGTATGGACTTTGGTGGACTTACCGGATGGCCGGAAGGCTGTCGAGAACAAATGGATTTTCAAGAAGAAAACAGATGCTGATGGTAATGTTACTGTCTATAAAGCTCGACTTGTCGCAAAAGGGTTTCGACAAATTCAAGGAGTTGACTACGATGAGACTTTCTCACCGGTAGCGAAGCTAAAGTCTGTGAGGATTATGTTAGCAATCGCTGCATATTATGATTATGAGATATGGCAGATGGATGTCAAAACAACATTCCTCAATGGAGACATTGATGAAGAGTTGTATATGATGCAACCCAAAGGTTTTGTCGATCCTAAAGATGCTAACAAGGTATGCAAACTTCAACGGTCCATCTATGGATTGAAGCAGGCATCCCGAAGTTGGAATCAACGTTTTGATAAGGTAATCAAAAGTTTTGGTTTTATACAAACTTATGGAGAAGCTTGTATTTACAAGAAAGTGAGTGGGAGCTCTGTAGCATTCTTAATACTGTATGTGGATGACATATTGTTGATTGGGAATGATGTAGACCTTCTTAATAGTGTCAAGGAATATTTGAATAATAGTTTTTCAATGAAGGATCTTGGCGAAGCAGCTTACATATTAGGCATAAAGATTTATAGAGATAGATCGAAACGCCAAATATCATTGTCACAGAGTACATATTTGGACAAAGTTCTAAAGAAGTTTGGAATGGAAGAAAGCAAGAAAGGGTTCTTGCCCATGTTGCCCAATACGACCTTGAGTAAAACTCAAAGTCCAACATCGGCAGAAGATAGAGAAAGGATGAGTAAGACTCCCTATGCCTCAGCCATAGGATCTCTAATGTATGCCATGCTATGTACTAGACCCGACATTGCATATGCTGTTAGTTTAACTAGCAGATATCAAAGTGATCCAGGATTGGATCATTGGACAGCGGTCAAAAACATCCTTAAGTACTTGAGAAGAACTAAGGATATGGTTCTTTCTTATGGAGGTGATGAACAGCTCGTTGTTAATGGTTACACCGATGCTAGTTGGAACACCGATCCAGATGATTCTAAATCACAATCCGGATACGTATTTATTTTGAATGGTGCAGCAGTTAGCTGGAGGAGTGCAAAGCAAAGCGTTGTGGCGAGATCTTCAACTGAATCGGAATACATGGCTGCTTCGGAGGCTTCACAAGAAGCGATATGGATGAAAGAGTTTATTACAGAGCTGGGTGTGGTTCCTAGTGCGCTGGACCCAATGTCTATCTACTGTGATAACATGGGCGCCATAGCCAATGCGCAAGAACCAAGGTCACACAAGAAGCTGAAGCATATCAAGCTACGTTTTCATGCTATTCGAGAACATATCCAAGATGGGGATATAAAGATTTGCAAAGTACACACAGATCTGAATGTGGCGGATCCGTTGACTAAACCTCTCCCGAGGGCAAAACATGACCAACACCAAACTGCCATGGGTGTTCGGTATATTACCATGTAATCTAGATTAGATGACTCTAGTGCAAGTGGGAGACTGTTGGAGATATGCCCTAGAGGCAATAATAAATGTAGTTATTATTATATCTTTGTGTTTATGATAAATGTTTACATTCATGCTATAATAGTATTAACAAGGAAACCATTAATACTTGTGTGATTTGTAAACTTAATTTGAAGTTCCTAGTATAGCCTCTATACTTCACTAGCTTGTTGGTTGATTAAATGATTGTGGTTTCCCTATCATGAACATTGAGATGTTATCAACAACAAGATCATATCATTAGGAGAATGATATGGTGGACATACTCCTATAGACAAGCGTAGCATAAAGATAAAGTCATTTCAATAGTTCAATTGCTATATGCTTTCTGATACATAGTAACCTAATTCCTTCAACCATGAGATCATGCATATCACCTTTACCGGATGGATGCTTTGATGACATCAAACACTACACCGTAACTGGGTGGTTATAAAAGTGGCATTGAGTGTTCGGAAAGTATTGGTTGAGACACATGGATCAAGAGTGGGATTTGTCCATCCACATGACGGATAGATATACTCTGGGCCCTCTCGGTGGAATGTCATCCAATTAGCTTGCAAGCATGTGACTTGGTCACAAGGGATCACATATCACGGGAACGAGAAAAGAGTACTTATCGATAACGAGGTTGAACTAGGTATGCAGAGATACCGACGATCATAACCTCGGATAAGTAACATATCGTGAGACAAAGGGAAATTGGTATCGTATGTAAGTGGTTCATTCGATCGCAAAGTAATCGTAGAAATATGTGGGAGCCATATGAATTTCTAGATTCCTCTATTGGTTATTGTTCGGAGAAGTGTTTCGATCATGTCCGCATAATTCACGAACCGTAGGGAGACACACTTAAGGATTCGACGTTGTTTGAGTAGTTATGGTATTATGAGAAAGAGACCGAATGTTGTTCGGAGTCTCGGATGGGATCCGGGATATCACGAGGTGATCCGGAATGGTCCGGAGAATAAGATTCATATAAGGAAAGTCCCGTTTCGGAGTTCGGGAATGATTCCGGTGTTTTCATCGGGAATGTTCTAGAAGGTTCCGGATTGTCCGGCACTCCGGGGGGGGGGGGGAGAGTACATGAGTGTGTCATTGAATGATTGCATCATGTACTAAGTGTTCTTGCTGTTCCAAAAACATGAAAGTCAAATTGCCAGTTTGAAAGTCAAACGGCTAAAACAGGAAACTGTGGGAAACAGGAAACTGTGGGAAACAAGCAAGAGGAGTTGGAACCAACTTGGAGGAGGAGTCCCACTCCTCCAAGCCGGCGCCCAGCCCAAGGCCGACTTGGGGAGGGACTCCCCTCCCCTGGCCGCGCCTCCCCACCTATAAAAGAAGGGGCAGGGCTCCCTCCTAGAACACACAAGTTCCTATCTTCTACCTCCGGTTTAGAGCCGTTTTGGTTTAGAGCTTCTAATTGCTTTAGCCAGCGGTTTAGAGCCTTCTAATTGGTTTAGAGCCTTCTAATTGGTGTGTCTAGTTACTAGACCACTAATAGCCTCTCTCATAAGCTCCACCATACTCGCACCGGCTTAAGGCGAAGCCCTGCGGGATTTCCCCTCTACTTCCGGTACCACGCCGTTGTGCTGCCGGAATCGCGAGGAGAGTGCTACAACCTCCGCTGCCTGCTGGAACAAGGGAGAGGAAGGTCTTCGTCGAGTACCGAACGTGTGACCGACTGCGGGAGCGCTGCCGGAACGTGGCGCCGGAAGGATCGTCTACACGATCTTGAGATCGGAAAGAGTACGACTACATCACCCACGAGAATCCGCTCTCGTTAAACGCTTTGGAATCTTCGAGGGTAAGTTATTCCATCGACTCGTTGCTACAATCTAGTAGATAGATCTTGGCTTGTTTGTTTGTATGCGATAGAAATATTTTGTTTTCCATGCTACGAACCCCTACACTGATAGCGCTCCCCAAAAACCTTATCGCCCTTCTCCCGTACAGGACTCGAAGCAGCGGGGTCTCGGAGGCCTACTGTCCCGGCTCGCGGTGCACGCCACAAGACGGGATGGAGAAGATGTAGGTAGCACAGTGCTCTGGAACTGGAGGCGCAAAGGATGTGTGGCAGTGTAACTGAGAGGAGGCGCGACCTCTCTCTCTTATAGGCGCAGAGGGGAAGGTAGACAGACTGCGCAGAAGATGAAGCGAACAGGCGGCAGCCCACCGGACAGCCTCCACTCAATTCGTATTCATTTAACTCGTATTAAAAGTCCATTCAAAGCAAACGTTTCAGCTTCTGTACATTTGTTCATATACCATTCATGCGTGGCAAAATAAAGCTCGGCTCGGCGAGATTCCCGCAACCCGCGACGCGCGCGCGTGTCGTGTCGTGTCGCGACGTGGCGTGGCGAGTCGAGGCGAGCGAGGAGGAGGAGGAGCGCGCGTGTGGAACTCTCTCCTTCTCCTTCTCATCCTTTTACCAAGTGGTAGGAGAGCTCACCTTATAAGCTGGTCCAACTTCCACTCAACTAGCAATGTGGGACTAAACATTTGTCCCAACTCTTGCCTTGCATGAATGGGCCACATGGGCCTCTAGGATTTTCAGGAATTATTGAAATGGAAAATGGGCTAGACTATTTGGGCCAAAATTCCAACAATCCCCCACCAGATCCCAGAGGCACATGTAATTTGCCTTTGGTTCCAAAACACTGTTTATATACCGGTACTATAGTGGAGACTATTAAGTTGAACTTCCACCTAGAATTCTATGCTACACTAGGTTGCGACTTGTACAGTGGACTATGCCTTGAACTGCAAGTTTGCTGCAATCTAGCTTCACACGAAGTCTTGACCGATACTGGGCTACCGTGAGACTTCCCCATGGGTGGAGCTTATACGTCATACTCCATGACCTTTCATGAGTTTATTAGAGAGCACCCTACTCTCATAGACTGCGACGTTTTAACAGTCAGACTCATATAGGTGTGTTCTTCAAAAGATGTTCTGCAGGACAACATCTTTGCTTAGGATAAGCCACCTAGAACACATTAAGATAATAAATCAACCTGCCGTGCAGAATAGGAAAGTATTGCATCTTTATGGAGTGGTGTTTATTAAAGTAGGGATACTTTCCTCTCAGCTAACCAACAGCTTGTTTCCCAATTCTAATTCACGGGATCTCCGATCACATAGAGTGGTTTACCACTGTGGAAAGCTCAAATTGTGGGTCTCATACCCATCTCCTTCGATGCATTTTCTATCACGTTGCGTGATAGACCCTTTGTGAAGGGATCTGCCAAGTTTTTAGATGTTTGGATATAATCCAATGCAATAACTCCGGAGTTTCTCATTTTCCTGAAAGATTTCAGTCTCCTCTTCACATGTCTTGAGGACTTCATATTATCCTTAGAACGGTTCACCTTAATAATCACAGTTTGATTATCACAGTTCATTGGAATTGCGGGTATAGGTTTTTCAACCACAGGTAAATCCATCAAGAGTTCACGAAGCCACTCTGCTTCAACAGTGGCCGTGTCTAGTGCTGTGAGTTCTGCTTCCATAATTGACCTCGTTAAGATGGTCTGCTTGCAAGACTTCCAAGAAACAGCGCCACCACCAAGTGTGAAAACATATCCACTCGTGGCCTTTATCTCGTCAGCATCAGATATCCAATTTGAATCACTATAACCCTCTAGTACCCTCGGATACCCGGTATAGTGTATGCCATAGCTCGCAGTGCCTTTTAGATATCGCATAACTCTCTCAAGAGCATGCCAGTGATCATCTCCTGGATTTGAGACAAATCGACTGAGTTTGCTTACAGCAAAGGCGATGTCAGGTCTCGTGGCACTAGCTAAATACATAAGCGAGCCAATGATTTGAGAGTATCTTAGTTGGTCTCTAGCATTTCCTCGATTCTTTCGAAGCAACACACTAGGATCATACGGTGTAGGAGAAAAATTGACGTCGCTATACCCGAAACGACTCAAGATCTTTTCCACATAGTGGGACTGAAGCAGTGTAATCCCACCATCATCATCTCTCGATAGCTTGATGTTCAGGATGGCATCAGCTACTCCCAGATCCTTCATCTCAAAGGAACGAGATAAGAAATCTTTGACCTCCTTAATTGCATTAAGGTTGGTTCCGAAAATCAGTATGTCATCAACATACAAACAAAGGATGACTCCCTCACCCCCACCATGGCGATAGTATACGCACTTGTCAGCTTCGTTTACAACAAAGCCTGCAGCGGTTAAGGTTTTATCAAATTTTTCGTGCCACTGCTTAGGTGCTTGTTTAAGACCATACAAAGACTTCAGTAGCTTGCACACTTTTCTTTCTTGACCATTTACTACAAAACCATCTGGTTGATCCATATAAATTTCCTCATCCAACTCTCCATTTAGGAAAGCCGTCTTAACGTCCATTTGATGAACGAGAAGACCGTGTGAGGCAGCCAGAGAAAGTAGTACTCGAATGGTGGTCAACCTTGCTACAGGTGAGTAAGTGTCAAAGAAGTCTTCACCTTCCTTTTGGGTATAACCCTTGGCCACAAGCCTTGTCTTGTACTTCTCAATAGTACCATCAGGCCTTAGTTTCTTCTTGAACACCCATTTACATCCTACAGGTTTGCACCCATAAGGACGATCAGTGATCTCCCATGTTTCATTAGCTAAGATGGAATTCATCTCACTATGAACAGCTTCCTTCCAGTAGTCAGCATCAGGAGATGCATAAGCTTCTGAAATGGAAGTGGGAGTGTCATCCACAAGGTACACAATGAAATCATCACCAAAAGACTTTGCAGTCCTTTGTCTCTTGCTCCTTTTAGGAATTTCATTATCATCCTCCTTAGGACTTTCAGAGTGTTTAATCGGAATGGTAGGTTCAGAGAATATAGCAAATTCCTGATTAGATGAACTAGGTATCTCCGGATTTGATGAGTTAGGTTTATCCTTCATTGGAAAGATATCCTTAAAGAAAGTCGCATCAGTCGACTCCATGATTGTACCGACATGAATGTCAGGTACTTCAGATTTTACTATCAAGAATCTATAACCAATGCTACGAAAAGCATAGCCCAGAAAAACACAATCAATGGTTTTTGGTCCAAGCTTGCGCTTCTTGGGGATTGGTATATTAACCTTTGCCAAACAACCCCAAGTACGTAAGTAAGAGAGTTTTAGTCTTTTCTTCTCCCATTCTTCGAATGGAGTAATTTCTTTGTTCTTTGTGGGAACTCGGTTTAGGACATGACACGCGGTCAATAGTGCCTCCCCCCACCATTCCTTAGAAAGACCCGATGTGTCTAACATGGTGTTAACCAAATCTGTTAGAGTACGGTTCTTTCTTTCGGCTACTCCATTTGACTGGGGTGAGTAGGGAGGCGTCCTCTCATGAATTATGCCATGTTCCGCACAAAAGGAATCAAACTCGTTGGAAAAAAAACTCTCCACCACGATCAGACCTAAGCCTCTTAATCTTTGGATCAAGTTGATTTTCTGCCTCAGCTTTATAGATTTTGAAGAAACTCAAAGCCTCATCTTTTGATTTCAGAAGATACACATGACAATATCTCGTAGAGTCATCGATCAAAGTCATGAAATATTTCTTTCCACCTTTTGTCAACACACCATTCATCTCACAAAGATCAGAATGTATGAGCTCTAGTGGTGTTAAATTTCTCACTTCTGCAGTCGTATGTGACTTGCGAGGTTGTTTAGCTTGCACGCAGACTTGGCACTTAGATCCCTTAACAGTTGAGAAATCAGGGATTAAATTCATTTTGGCTAGCCGCGTCATACAACCAAAATTAATATGACAAAGACGAGAGTGCCAGACATTTGATTCAAATTTTTTGTAAATATGATTAACAACTTTATTACAAATGTCTGACAGAGATAAGCGGAACAAGCCTCCGCATTCATAGCCTTTACCAATAAAGGTTCCATACTTCGAAATTACAAATTTATTGGACTCGAATACAATCTTGTAGCCATCTCGACACAGAAAAGATCCGCTAACAAGATTTTTATTTATTGAGGAAACATGATGCACGTTCTTCAGGCGCATAGTCTTTCCCGAAGTGAACTTCAGATCGACCGTACCAACACCATGAACAGAAGCATGCGAGCCGTTCCCCATTAGCACGGTTTGAGTCCCTCTGACCTGATATGAAGAAAACATGGAAATATCAGAACAGACATGTACATTAGCGCCCGTGTCAATCCACCAATCATGAGAATGACATAATGAAAGAACAGTAGGTAATATACCATACCCAACATCTTTCATCTCAACGTCGCCCATGACAACATTAGCAGTCTTGCTGCTCTTCCCATGCTGGCGCTTGTCAAAGCGGTTGGGACAAGCAGGAGCCCAATGATTAGGATCACCGCACACATGACAAGCACCTTTCCTCTTATCAGTCTTCTTCTTGAAGCTGGTGGACTGTGAGGCCTTGTTCTTTCCATCGAACTTTCCTTTGTCATCAAACTTGCCTTTGTTCTTGAACTTGTGAGGCTGGAAGTTCCTTTTCTGTACCAGGTTGGCATTAGAACCTCCCTCGGTACCTCGAGCACGTGTGTCTTTTGCTCTCGCCTTCTCTTCCACATCAAAGAGTCCCAATGAGATCCGTCACGGAGAACTCTTCTCTCTTGCGCTTCAGAGAAGTAGCAAAATTCCTCCATGACTGGGGAAGTTTGGCAATGATGCCTCCGGCAACAAACTTGTCCGGTAACACACAAGTGAAGTGCTCAAGCTCCCTGGCAAGTGACTGTATCTCATGAGCCTGCTCCACAATGGAGCGGTCATCAATCATCTTATAGTCATAGAATTGTTCCATGACATACAGTTCACTGCCAGCATCAGAGACTCCAAATTTTCTCTCGAGCGCATCCCACATATCTTTGCCATTGCTAAATGACAGATATGAATCGACAATATTGTCGCCAAGGATGCTGATCAAGGCAGCCTTGAAAGTGGTATCAAGTTTTTGGAACGCCTCTTCCTGAGCGGGATTAAGTTCCTCCTCAGGTGCGCCATAGATGGCGTTATAGCAGCTCATGGTCTGAAACCAGAGCACTGATCTCGCACGCCATCGTTTGTAATTCACACCTTCAAACACAGGTGGCTTCATAGAAGCAACAAAGCCACTTGGGGCAAATTGCCTGAAATAAGGTTTTTGGATTGTTGAAAAACAGAGCAATTTACCAAGCGAATTATCTATAATAAACGCTAGATAAAACCTGATTAGAATAGTAGGCAATATACTAATCATGTGAAATAGCGAAAACATATTAAGGCATATAGCCAAACAAACTGCAAGGCATAAATCTTTGGATATGATCAGAACAAGATTGAGACCGAAGATGTACACGGCAGTAGCAGAAGTGGAACCGCCGGCGTTGGAACCGTCGTTGGCCATGTCGTCGAGGAAGAGGGTGCTGATGTCGGGGAAGAAGTCCTCGTCGGGGAAAACGTCGCTATCTATGAGGGAGTCCGTGACGAAGCCATTAGTCGCGCTGATAGCGCTCCCCAAAAACCTTATCGCCCTTCTCCCGTACAGGACTCGAAGCAGCGGGGTCTCGGAGGCCTACTGTCCCGGCTCGCAGTGCACGCCGCAAGACAGGATGGAGAAGATGTAGGTAGCGCAGTGCTCTGAAACTAGAGGCGCAAAGGATGTGTGACAGTGTAACTGAGAGGAGGCGCGACCTCTCTCTCTTATAGGCGCAGAGGGGAAGGTAGACAGACTGCGCAGAAGATGAAACGAACAGGCGGCAGCCCACCGGACAGCCTCTAACTCGTATTAAAAGTCCATTCAAAGCAAACGTTTCAGCTTCTGTACATCTGTTCATATACCATTCATGCGTGGCAAAATAAAGCTCGGCTCGGCGAGATTCCCGCAACCCGCGGCGTGCGCGCGTCGTGACGAGGCGAGGCGAGCGAGCAGGAGGAGGAGGAGCGCGCGTGTGGAACTCTCTCCTTCTCCTTCTCATCCTTTTACCAAGTGGTAGGAGAGCTCACCTTATAAGCTGGTCCAACTTCCACTCAACTAGCAATGTGGGACTAAACATTTGTCCCAGCTCTTGCCTTGCATGAATGGGCCACATGGGCCTCTAGGATTTTCAGGAATTATTGAAATGGAAAATGGGCTAGACTATTTGGGACAAAATTCCAACATAAAGCTCGATTGAGATACGTCATTTTGTGAAAAAAAAATGAGACACAATCAATATACCAAGTTTGGTATTTTTTCTTGCAACTATATCACATAATACGATACCACGTGAAGGTTTTGTATTTTTGTGATTGTTTTGAATTTTTAATGCATGTTTTAAACTATCGTCAAACTTTCTAAGTTGGCGGGCATGAAAATTCTTAGCTCGGGACTGAGTCTCGCTAAACTTATATTGGATCTCTGATGAAATAGCATATTTTAAACCTAAAAATGAGCATCAGATCATATGTACCTGTAGTTCAAATCTGACTCACTTCTTGTCGATTTGGCAGAAATTTGTCTTTTTTACGAGGGGTGGACAGAAAGGTTTGAGATACCCCGGTTGGTATATTGTCCATGCAAGGTGGTCTGATATTTTTTTAAAATAGAATGGTACCATTTTAAAACTTTTATTTGGTGATTGCTTCACAAAACACCCTGTTTATGGCACTCAAAAAATAGAAAATATGTTATACGAAAGTATTTATATATTTTTTGAACAAAAATATGTAATATTTGAGTTTATATAGATAGATAATATTTTTCTGCAAATTTTGATATATTATATGTATTTTTTGAATTGAAATGGTTTAGTTATGATTTTTCTAAGACTAATATGGCAAATTGCCGTCGGCATAGACTTGACGTTGTCCGCTTTGCCGTTAGCCTAATCACCTATGCCGCCGGCCCTGTCTACGCCGCCGGCTGCCGCCGGCCTATCCATATTACGCTGACGGCAAAACGGGACCGACGGCCGCGTGGACTAGCTGACGAGTCCGGACAACTGCGGCGATAGGCCCGACCTTTTGCTGTCGATGTATAAAAAGGCCTAGCCATAGGCGTATCAGGTTATTCCTATAGTATACCCAATGGAGATCGCTGCCGGAGTTTTCTAAAACCTATCACCAGCCAAATCAATGAGGACATTAATAATTTAGCAGAACACCTTCTTATCGTGAGATGAACCCTAAAACCACCTCCATTATTTAAGCACACCAATAGGCTCCCACTTCGCCGATCTGAGCAACCAAGAAAAAGCGGCTGCAATGCAACCACACCCGCGGTCCATCCGTCCATGGCAGGGCCGGTTGAGATCAGGCCCTAAAGCCCATACCTGACCAGCCACTATGCGTGAGATGTAGGCCATAGTCTCGCCGCCGCTGCGCGCTGGAGACCAGGATACAGGGGCAAATAACACTGACGGAGTGACGGGACTGCCTCTCGTGCCTTCCCTGACGGTGACGACAACATCAGGGAATGGTCCGACAACCCAAAGGGTTCCGGTATGTTAAGGATCACAAATGCTCTACCTAGATCGAGTAGCTAGCTAGCTAGTAGTAGTATCAGTGTCATTTTTGTATAACTGTCGTTGAAGGGACGTGTTCCACAAGCTCACCAGCCAAACAAGAGGCATGGCGATGGAACTGTTGGTGTTAGGGCCTCTCGGGGATCACTGACGATAAATTGAGGAAGCAGGGAGAATTGGAGCTCGTTTATATCAGATACAAATGCCTAGTTTGTGCAGGGTTCTATGAGTAACAATGGTATGCTTATATCTTAGTTGATTGAATATTTTGAGTCCCAGTCTAATTAGAAAAGTGCAATTCCAGTTTTGTGAAAAGTGTAACTTGCACTTTTCTAAAAATGTACATGTTGCACTTTTTACCAAAAGCTCATTTGGAAGCCATCATTTCATGCCGGTATCGTGGAATTCAATCGAGATTCTATATAAAACGTGTTTGACTGTCACATAATTGAAACCGTCATTTCAATTAGAAATTGCAGGGAGTAGGTAAGTGGAATTCAATTAAAGAATCCATATACAATGTGTTTGGCTGCCGTGGAATTGTAACTGCCATTTAAGTTGGAAATTCTATGAAATAGGTATAATATGTTAAGTCAATTCACAGTTCCTAACTCAGTCATTTGTCTAAAAATCATTTTATTTCATAAGTCAAACGTGATTATTAGATTAGAATTTTGAAATCACGTCTTCAAAACGGGCCCAAAACTGAAATTGGATGGTCTTTTAAATAGATTTGTGTCTTCAAGAAATTCTTAGTCGATGGAGACCCAGCAAAACCAAACCAAACTAATAAAGTACTATTGTATTCTTGCTTCTACTACTTTAGTGGAAAGTGCAACCCGGGTGGAAACGTAGAAAAGAACAACCGGATGAAAAAGTACAATGCACATTTTTACTAAACAAGTTCGATAAAGTGTAAGTTGTACCTTCCACTAAACTGAAGTTACACTTTTCTGGGTCGACCGAAGACTTACAGTACTAACACAGTCTGGAGATTGAAGATGAAGGGCTTTCCAAGAAATTCAATTTAATTTTCGTTTTTGTTGAGCTGCTTTGTACCATTCGATGTTTGTTTTAATGCCAGAGTGATATTCACAAAAAAAAGAGTGCAAATGTGGTTCCCCTGCAATTCGCATGCATTGCTAGCTCCCAAAGGTATAGTACTAAACAAATGGGACATCAACACAAAATCTGATATTTTTGCAATTATTAAATACATTTTTTAACTTTTCAACTGAGCCTAAAAGCTATGAATTGTTTTATGCATTATGTTTTTCGCATTGAAAATTTAAAACACTCTATCTTGATAGGGAAGCCCATCAAAGTTCACCGAAACCTATCAAGATAGAGTGTTTTAAATAGCAGGCATCGATCCGGCTTCAGCCTGACGGTGAAGTTTTACCGTGATCTGTTAAGAAATTTTTGTATCATGTTCGTTGACTGTTGAGGATTGGAACTGAACATAGTAGTAAGATTTATTATTACTAGCTGTTTTTTAATTGGCTGCTGTGAGACAAATGTTTGCTTTGGTTTGTCGAGCGACAGGTTAACTGAAAAATACAGGAGAACGCATGCCATTGCCTGGCAGGCTCTATCGAAGCTGTCTTCAGCAGAGGACATTCGCTTGAACAGTACGTGCTCGGGATGCACCAGCTTCGGTTGGCTGCGGAAAACCACCAGAGTAAGATTGAGAAATCAAGTGGTAATATTCATGTTAAATTTCAGTACTATGATAGTTCTACTTACCTGACAGAAATTCTTAGTTTCTTCAAGTTCAAAGTGTCGATAACTGACAATGGTTTGTTTATGATATCTCAGTCAGTTGGGTATTCTTTTACGAACTGATTGAAACATGCAGCTTCAGTTTAGTAAAAAAAGAACGTTTGCACATTTTGATCCAATTGCACTAAGAAAATGCATATTACACATTTTTTACTATGCTGAAATTGCATTGTTCTGAAGTCGAGTGGAACTTAAAGAAAATGCAAATTACACTTTTTATACTATGCTGAAATTGCATTGTTCGGAAGTCGATTGGGACTTAAAGAAAATGCAAACTACACATTTTACTATGCTGAAATTGCATTGTTCTGAAGTCGATTGGGACTTAAAGAAAATGCAGATCACACTTTCTACTATGCAAACTACACTTTTTTCATCTAGTTGTGCTTATAGAAAATGCAAGATGACTCTTTACTAAACTGAACTTGCACTTTTTCTAAATCGACTAAGACTTGAGAAAATCTTCGTCAATAGAGACCCAACGAAACCTGACTCATAAAGTATCTGTATTACTGCTTCTACCTTTTACGGTGGAAAGGGTATAGAGTTTCACTTACTTGAGATGGCACTTAGTATTAGCTGTTTCTGAATTGGCTGCTATGAGACAAGCGTTTGCTTTGGTTTGTCGAGCGACAGGTTAAGTGAAAATATACAACAGAACTCATGCGCCCTCGCTTGGCAGGCTCTGTCGAAGCTGTCTTCAGCAGCAGAGGACATTCACTTGAACAGTACGTGCTCGGGATGCACCAGCTTTCAGTTGGCTGCGGAAAACCACCAGAGTAAGATTGAGCAATCAAGTGGTAATATTCATGTTAAATTTCAGTACTATGATAGTTCTACTTACCTGACAAAAATTCTTAGTTTCTTAAAGTTCAATGTGTCGATAACTGACAATGGTTTGTTTATGATGTCCCAGTCAGTTGGGTATTCTTCTACAAACTGATTAAAAAGTGCAGCTTCAGTTTAGTAAAAAAAAAGTTTGCAGATTTTGATCCAATTGCACTAAGAAAATGCAAAGTACACTTTTTACTATGCTGAAATTGCATTGTTCTCAAGTCGAGTGGGACTTAAAGAAAATGCAAATTACACTTTTTATACTATGCTGAAATTGCATTGTTCTGAAGTCGATTGGGACTTAAAGAAAATGCAAACTACACATTTTACTATGCTGAAATTGCATTGTTCTGAAGTCGATTGGGACTTAAAGAAAATGCAGATCACACTTTCTACTATGCAAACTACACTTTTTTCATCTAGTTGTGCTTATAGAAAATGCAAGATGACTCTTTACTAAACTGAACTTGCACTTTTTCTAAATCGACTAAGACTTGAGAAAATCTTAGTCAATAGAGACCCAATGAAACCTGACTCATAAAGTATCTGTATTACTGCCTCTACCTTTTAAGGTGGAAAGGGTATAGAGTTTCACTTACTTGAGATGGCACTTATTATTAGCTGTTTCTGAATTGGTTGCTGTGAGACAAGCGTTTGCTTTGGTTTGTCGAGCGACAGGTTAAGTGAAAATATACAACAGAACTCATGCGCCCTCGCCTGGCAGGCTCTGTCGAAGCTGTCTTCAGCAGCAGAGGACATTCGCTTAAACAGTACTCCCTCCGTTCACAATTAGATCGTATATATTCTGAAAAAATTAAGGAAAAAATTATTAGAGCCCTTTCAGTGAAGTACTAGACTGCCGTGTTTCAACATGGGTTTATGTCGGTATGTCCTTAGAAAAAAAAATTGAAGAAGGAAAAGTATTTTTAAAGTAAGGAAAAACTATTTTGCTTTCAGCAAATGAGCCTCTGAACTCCACCTAACCAAATATGCACGTAGTTGGTAGATCCTTTGTATTTTCCTTAGTCATATTTGTCAATACATTCAAATTATTGACCATTCATGGTTGCAACCTTTCATGTTGCAGGTTATTTTATTTCTGAGTGATCGTTTATAGGTTGTGAGACTTCACTCAATAATTGTTCGCCCTCTGGCATATTTGAAGGATGGAAATCTACGTTGTATTCATTTTCCGCTGTGTACTTGGATAATTTAATTGCAAATTCTGGATCATGTATGTTGTATTTATAATACATGGTTCTATTTGGTATTTGTCTATATATTTTTTTGCGAAACTAGTATCTATCTATACTGTGTGTGCTTAGTGACCTGATTCAAGGATTATCACTATACACAGGAACACAACCTTATCAGGCGAGGGTGCTACAATTGTGTTTGTGCATCCCCATATTACTTTGTGTATTTCCCATATTACTTTGTGTACTTCACATTTACTGTACTTTGCTTGTAAGCATGTGTAACTCTGATGCTAGTATATATAAGAATGTGTGAGGATGTAAAAAATATTGTTTTTCCGCATTAATAATGAAAATCGGTAAAATGGAGAAAACTACAAAAGCGAAAACTTTGTAAGCTATGGGAGAACACCTACCATCATGAGGGTGCCATCGGGCGTGACTCCCCTTACCCCCAAACTCTCCGATATATCTTTGTCATCAGAATATTATAAATTTCACTTACACAATGATATTGACGAGTATAAAAAATTCCTCGAGAATGAGTTAGTGCATATTCATTTAGATAGAACTAACCTATCATTTTTCTCTCGAGGCATGCAAAACCAAAGGGCCCCCACTATAGGTATATGGTTTGCTAAATGTTTTACCGGACTAAAAAATGAGTGGGCCTTAAATTATGAGCAGCTGAGCAACCTCGAGCACTTGGGAGGAGGTGGGCATGCGTCCTTGACAACATGCATGAGAGGAGGGTGCCAAAACAAAAACTGGGAACATTGTTTGATAGATCATGACCCCCATTGAGATATTTTTTTTTCTAAATACGCGTCAAAAAATTGAGATCCACATTCACTAGATTTTTTTGCGTGGTACCTTCACTATATTGGGTCAACTATAGTAATGGATACCTAGAATGCTAGACCTGGACTTTAACAAACCGACTATGATGCTTGATATCCTCTACGCAAAGTCATCATGCGTAGAAGCCGAGTCATCGAGAGGATACGATATAGCCGAATAACTAACACCACAATAATGTTATTTTAGGTATGTTATTGGCTAGAAAAATATATTTTTCAAAGAGTTAAAAGTGAAACCCAACTAGAAACTAGTGGATGATGTAAGTACGACATAAACTAGCGAGAAGTGCAAGTCAAGCAGGAAGGTGCAAATATGGCAGAAACAAGTGAAAAGATAGGAACAATTCTTTTCTAATCCTGTTATCTCCAATAGTATCCTACTTACTTCCTTCAAGTTAAACAAGTAAGGCCCCTTAATAGTACATCAACATAAAAACCAGCATAGGTAAATTGCAATGTTAACGATAAATGTAGGTTCAATCCAGAAGCAATATTCACATCATAATTTATACATATTCCATTAAAAGTTGGTTCACTTCAAAATAATCGAAAACTGGTCGCAAGGCTACAAAGCTGAAAGGTCAGCTCAATAAAACCTTACCAATTATCACGTTAAACTAACAAATGAGAAATCCAATAATATCTATAGATCAGTCATTTTCCGTTTCAGTGTTGCAACAATGAAGAGGAAATACCGATTTCCATTTATAAATCTTTATGAACCATCATTACATCAAAACCACATAAGACATCACTACCTATAGATAGCGAGATACCTTCTCGGAGTCCGGCCACCGCGGTGGCCGATGGACACGGTGCAGTGTCCTCTCAATAACTTGGCTGCTAGACATGGACGATGGGGCGTCTCCATCTCCCGAACTCATCTGTACCGTGAAAAAACACAAGAGGGAGCATCACATTGGAGATCAAGTGTCGTGGTCGTCAACCAGATTTGGTGAATGGCGATGGTGTGGACTAGATCAAGTAGGAAGGTGCAACCCAACTAGAAACCAGTGGAAGGTGCAAGTACGACAAAAACTAGTGAGAAGTGCAAGTCAGGCAGGAAGGTCAAATATGGCAGAAACTACTGAAAAGATAGAAACAATTCTTTTTTAATACTGTTATCTCCAATAGTATCCTACTTACTTCCTTCAAATTAAAAATATTCAAAAAGAATATTTATTTCATCATGGTGGAAGATCTGGTGCTAAGATTTCAAGAGGAAGGAAGAACTAGCAACTAAGGCCCTCTTAATATAATATCAACATAATAATCAATATAGGTAAATTGCAATGTTAACAATAAATGTAGGTTCAATCCAGAAGCAATATTCACATCATAATTTATACATATTCCCTTAAAAGATGGTTCACTTCAAAATAATCGAAAACTAGCGCAAGGTTACAAAGGTAAAAGGTCACCTCAATAAAACCTTACCAATTATCACGTTGAACTAACAAATGAGAAATCCAATAATAGGTACCGAATGGTTATTCTCCGTTTCAATGTTGCAACAATGAAGAGGAAATACCGATTTCCATTTATAAATCCTTGTCAACCATAATTACAACAAAACCACATAGGGCATCACTACCTACAGATAGCGATATACCTTCTCCGGAGTCTGGCCACCGCGGTGACTGATGGACACGGTGTAGTGCTCTCTCGAGAATTTGGCTGCTAGGAAAACTCACATGGGGAGCAGCGATGGCAGACATAGCCGATGGGGCGTCTCCATCTCCCCAACTCATATCTACCGCGAATAACACAAGAGGGAGCATCACATTGGAGATCAAGTGTCGCGGTCGTAGACCAAATTTGGTGAATGGCGATGGTGTGGCCTAGGTCCAGATCTAGTGAACGGCGATAGAAGCTCGGGGCCTTTTGTGGTCCCTACGCCTTATATTTACCTTTGAAGCCTTATCTTTACTATTAAAGCACTTGTGGTGGTCTCTGTTCATTGGAATTCCATACCTCCCATCCCATCCCATGTGAAAAAGAAGTGAAAAAAAACAATGACCACCGACACACACATGGCTCGTCAATTCCCTCATCATGTGTTCCTTCCCCTTTCCTCCACATGTCCTACTTCCTTCGTCAAACCCCAACACCTAGCATGTGGCCCTCCATCAGGTTCGCCGCTCCATGCTCACCACCCACGACAACGCCGACAACTACATGTAGACGTTCCTCCTCACATGGATGCGCTCGAGTACTTTAGGCCCACCTCAAGTACGAGAAGAACCATCAGATCAAGGAGACCATAGTCGCCAAGTTCATCGAGTACCTCCGCCACACCGAGGAGAACCATGCCATACTTGATGAGGTGGTATACCACCTAAGTCATTCCACGTGATCCAAGATCAAAGGTAAGGTAGCAAAGAGGGTGACCCCGTATGACTCCGAGTATTCCTCGGGGTTGTGCTCAACTCAGAAATTATCACCGGGAAGCCCAACATAAGGTGGAACGATGTCGTCGGCTACGAGAGAGCTAAGTAGACTTTGCAGGAGGTCGTCATATTGCCGGTCAAGCTCCCACAGTTCTTACAGGTACCCGGTTGAGTTCCTCTCCATGATCACACGGCTCTATTTGTGTTCTCTGTATTTTCTTTCCATGCTCGAAAAGATGGGGCGACCAACAGCAAGGATCCATGTGCTGCTTCCTATCACTGCCAAGGATCTCCACTGGTCACCTCCACTGAGCGTGCAAGATGCCAGCACTCTCTTCCGGCTCATAATGGTTGTTTGTGGGGCGACATGCACAGTAGGAGCGCTTCCTCAAGCCAGCCTCTCCCGATGCACAAAAAAGGCATAGAATGTCCCATCCACTGAGTTATCATTGTCAACCTCATGTTTGTATGATTTGTATTTCCCAATTCCCACCAAGAGATTTCCCCTGTGTTGAAGTAATTTTGCTTTCTGGAAGATGGATCTGAGATCCACTGATTTTTGTTGGGTGAGTGGGAGGAAGGGGATTAACCTCATTAGTTATGTTCGCTTATAAATTGCACCTACATATTCTATATTATTCTGCCCAAGCTCCCGCATCAGGAGATTATAGGCTACATCCGATCACGAGAAAGAATCTTTGGTTGATTGCATGTGTGATTTCTAAGATGTGTGAGTGCTACATATAACAAAAAGACAATCTATTGTAGAGACTGTTTCAAGTGCACTCTATAACTAACGTGGAGAACTACTACAGACAACATGTAGGGCGAGACATAAAGCTGGAAACTTGGTGAGATTAATGAGTGCTAGTCTGCTCGACTCATTTAATATCGGCTCGTTTGATAGGACTATTTGTAAACCAATGATCCATGTGCAAGAATCTAGTTTACACTTTGTTTACTTTTTCTCTCTTCCACTTTTTGGGTTCCATTTTTTTTGTTGGGCTTCATATATATCCTACCCTAACTTGCTTGGGGCAAAAAGCTTAGATGTTGTTGCTATCCAAGACAAAGAATGGTTGAAGTCATATTTTGAAGTATAAAGACTACCATAATAGGAGCATATTTATAGAACCAATGCGAAAAAGGATAGATATTTTAAATATGGCACTAGAAGCATCTCGTAGCAAAACACTAGATGCAAGTTAGAAGGTCAAAGATTTCGCATAGACCTAAGAAATTAGAAATCATAATTCAAAAGCTACAAATAACAATCACATGTCAACATGGTAGCCTTGGCCTTTTGAGCTACAAGACTTGACCTGGGGAAACGCCCTAATGCCTAGGTTGCATCTAGAAGCTATATTCACATCATAATTTATGCATGTTTCCTTAAATGTTGCTTCGCGTCAAAATAATCAAAAACTAGCATAAGCCAACAAAGGTAAAATATAAGCTCAATAAAACCTTACCAATTATCACTCTAAAATGACAAATGAGAAATCCAATAATAGCTACCAATCAATCATTCTCCATTCCAATGTTGCAACAATGAAGAGGCAATACGGATTTTCATTTATAAATCTTTATCAACCATCATTACAACAAAACCACATAGAACATCACAACCTATAGATAGCAAGATACCTTCTCTGGAGTCTGGCGACCATGATGGACGATGTACACAGTGCTATGCCCTCTCGAGAATGTGGCTGCTAGGCACAGTCGCATGGGTGTGGCGATGGAAGACATGGACGATGGGGCATCTCCATCTCCCTAACTCGTCTCTAC
This sequence comes from Avena sativa, assembly GCA_916181665.1. NCBI lineage: Eukaryota > Viridiplantae > Streptophyta > Magnoliopsida > Poales > Poaceae > Avena > Avena sativa. The sequence goes on along the minus strand of OV702280.1, from coordinate 395,214,040 downwards.
CATGAAAAACAAATGAGGGCGCAACGCATTGGAGATAAAATGTCGCAGTCATGGACCTGATTTGGTGAATGCGATCTTCTGGCCTAGATCCAGATCTCGCGAACGGCCATAGAAGATCAGAGCCTTTTATGGGCCCTATGCCCTATATTTACTATTAAAGCCTTATCTTTACTATTAAAGCGCTTGTGGTGGTCTCGTTCATTGGCATGTCATACCTCCCATCCCATTCCCACGTGGAGAAGAAGTGAAAAACAAAACAAAAAATATCAACAACCACCGAGACACACATGGCTCATCAATTCGCCTCATCGTGCGGTCCTAAGATGTGTTGATTGCATGGGTAGTTTCTAAAATGTGTGAGTGCTACATATAACAAAAGGACAGTCTACTGTAGAGACTATTTCGAGTGCACTCGGTAACTAACATGGAGAACTACTACAAACAATAGGTAGGGTGGGACATAAAGCTAGAAGCTCAATGAGTTTAATGAGCGCTGGTATGCTTGACTCGTTTGAGATCGGATTGTTTGATAGGAGGGTGCATGGAAATCAATGATCCATGTGCCAGAATCTTAGTTTACACTTTGTTTACTTTTTCTCTTCCACTTTCTGGGTTCCATATGTTTCTGTTGGGCTTCATATCTATCCTATCCTAACTTGCTTGGGGCAAAAGGCTTAGATGTTGTTGCTATCCAAGTCAAAGAATGACAGATGTCATATTTCGAAGTATAAAGACTACCATAATAGGAGCATATGTATAGAACCAATGCGAAAAAGGATAGATATTTTAAAGATGGCACTAGCAGCATCTCGTAGCAAAACACTAGATGCAAGTTAGAAGGTCAAAGATTTTAAATAGACCTAAGAAATTAGAAATCATAATTCAAAATCTACAAATAACAATTACATGTCAACATCCTGGTAGCCTTGGCCTTTTGATCTACAAGACTTGACACAGGGGAAACAGACTAACGCTTAGGTTGTATCCAGAAGAAATATTCACATGATAATTTGTACATTTTTCCTTAAAAGTTGCTTCACTTCAAAATAATCGAAAACTAGCGTAAGGCTACAAAGGTAAAATATTAGCTCAATAAAACCTTACCAATTATCACGTTGAACTGACAAATGAGAAATCCAATAATAGCTACAAATCAATCATTCTCCATTCCAATGTTGAAACAATGAAGAGGTAATACTGAATTTCATTTAGAAATCTTTATCAACCATCATTACAACAAAACTACACAGGACATCACAACTTATAGATAGAGAGATACCTTCTCTGGAGTTCGGCTATCATGGTGGTTGATGGACATAGTGTAGTGCCCTCTCGAGAACATGGCTGCTAGGCATGGTTGCATGGGGGAGGCGATGGCAGACATGGCCGATGGGGCATCTCCATCTCCCTAACTCATCTCTACCGCGAAAAACACAAGAGGGCGCAGCGCTTTGGATAACAAATGTAACAGGCGTGGACCTGATTTGCCGAATGCGGTCATCTGGCCTAGATCCATATCTCGTGAACGACAATAGAAGCTTGGAGGCTTTTATGGGCCCTGCAGCCTATATTTACTATTAAAGCGCTTGGTGGTCTCCGTTCATTGGCAATGCCATACCTCCCATCCCATTCCCTCGTGGAAAAGAAGTGAAAAACAAAACAAAAAAAATAACAACGACCACCCACACACACATGGCTCGTCAATTCCCCTCATTATGCGGTCCTAAGATATGTTGATTGCATGTGTAGTTTCTAAGATGTGTGAGTGCTACATATAACAAAAAAGATAGTCTATTGTAGAGACTGTTTTGAGTGCACTTTGTAACTGATCGTGGAGAACTACTACACGCAACAGGTAGGGTGGGACATAAAGCTGGAAGGTCGATGAGTTCAATGAGCGCTGGTATGCTCGACTCATTTGAGCGTGGCTCATTTTCTTAACGAAATGAGTTGAGCAACATTTTTGCTCGTTAATATTAACCGGCTAAATAACCAAGTTAAAGAGTGGCTGATACCATGATAGAGTAAGTATTTCCATAATCTAGTGTGTGTTTTATTGAGTTTCTCGATAAAGTACATATATAGGCACATGAATTGGAGGAAAGAAGACTCCTAGAGAAAACAACAACAAAAACTAAGCTTTTTATTCCAAGCTAGTTTGGGTAGGCTAGATATGAAACCCAAATAAAAACTAGTGGAAGATGCAAGTACGGAAGAGACTATTAAGAAATGCAAGTCAAGCAGGAAGGTGCAAATATGGCAGAAATTGCTGATAATATAGAAAAAAAATCTATTATAATCTTGTTAGCTCCAACGGTATCCTATTTACTTCCTTCAAATTAAATATGTATAAAACGAATGTTTATTTCATCATGCGTCGGTCTGGTACTGATATTTCAAGGGGAAGGAAGAATTAGCAACTAAGGCCCCTTAATATAACATCAACATAATAATCAATATAGGTAAATTACAATGTTAACTATATACGCTTAGGTTGCATCCAGAAGCAATATTCACATCATAATTTATACATATTTCCTTAAAAGTTGCTTCACTTCAAAATAATCAAAAACTAGCGCAAGGATGCAAAGTTAAAAGATCTGCTCAATAAACCTTACCATTTATCACACTGAACTGGCAAATGAGAAATCCAATAATAGCTACCAATCAATCATTATCCATTCCAATGTTGCAACAATGAAGAGGAAATGCAAACTTTCATTTATAAATCTTCATCAACCATCATTACAACAAAACCACAAGGACATCACTACATATAAATAGCGAGATACCTTCTCTGGAGTTCGTCTGCTGCGGTGGCCGATGGACATAGTGTAGTGCCCTCTCGAGAACTTCGTTGCTAGGCAGCATATTATGGGTGTGGTGGTGGCAGACGCGATCGATGAGGCATCTCCATCTCCCCAACTCATCTCTACCGCGAAAAACACAACAGGGCGCAGCGCATTGTAGATCAAGTGTCACAGTCATGGATCTAATTTGGCAAATGTGATCTTTTGGCCTTGATCTAGATCTGGCGAACAACAATAGAAGATGAGAGCCTTTTGTGGGCTCTACGCCTTTTCTTTACTATTAAATCTCTTGTTGTGGTCTTCATTCATTGGCATGTCATACCTCCCACCCCATCACACGTGGAAAATAAGTGAAAAAACAAAACAAATAACAATGACCACCGACAAACACATGGCTCCTCAATTCCCCTCATCGTGCATTCCTTACCCTTTCCTCAACATGTCCACACTTCCTTCGTCAAACTCCATCCCCCAGCATGTATCCCTCCCTCAAGTTTGCTGCTCCATGCTCACCGCCCAGGACAACGCCGACAACTACATGGAGGCGCTCCCTCTCACATGGGAGTGCTCGAGTACTTTAGGCTCAACCTCAAGTATGAGAAGAGCCATCAGATCAAGGAGGACACAATCACCAAGTTCATCGAGTACCTCTGCCACAACGAGTATAACCACACCATCCTTGATGAGGTGGCAGACCACCAAGTCACCCAACAGCAGTGGCATGGCCGATTTCATGTGATCCAAGATCAAGAGGAATATGGCAAAGAGGGTGACAAGTTTGACTCCGAGCATTCCTCAGGATTGGGCTCAACTCATCCATTATCATCGGAAATCCCAACATCAAATGGACGATATCGGATAGGATAGATAGATATGAATATAAGGCTCGCAAGCTGAAGATAAGGCTCACAAGCTGACTACGAGAGGGAGTGCCTCCACAATATCCATTTCCACGGCTCGCAAGATGAAGATTCATCCGGAGGAAGGTATCAGAGAGGAGAGACATATATGAAGATACGACATGTCTCGGTGGTGGGCTACGCTAATCATTGACATAGGCTAAAACAACCAGCGCGGTGTGCTTGACTGTTTTCATCGTGGAACCGATAGTTAACTATGCTTGCACTTGGCAGCACAATTCGCAATGCCCCCATCCATCTAATGCGGCATTAAAATATGTCGTCCTCCCCTCCACCTACCACTGTAATATTATGTGCCGGTATAGGGTGTTTCACGAACAAAATGGTGCCGCGGTAGCTCATCCACCGACTAACCCACTTTTGGAGGTACTATTTGCTTGTGACGCTCAAAAAAAATGTCGCACACGGGGGGGGGGGGTATTTCTGTAGTGTAAGTAAGTTGTGGGAACCTGGCCTGACTAGCAGATGTAGGGGATGTAGATTGGTATGGGTTTGTCTTGAGGGCTCGGGGTTCTATGTCTGATTCGTCTTGGTTTTCTCCCTACCATGACGCAAAATGAGTTTAGTGGTAAAAGGGGTTGACTGAGTTGTGCGGGTAAAGTGTACAAACCTCTCAAGTGTGTAAATCTAAGTACTTAGAATGTCCCTAATTATGGACATCTATGAGCAACTGGGTTTGAAACTGCTTGAAAGATCTCACTCATCCCAATTTCTTAAATTAAAACTTGATGGATGAACATGGATTTAGGAGCATATGAAGCTGGACTGTCGTATTTCAACATGGGTTTATGTTGATATGTTCTTAGAAAAACTATTTTGAAGAAGGAAAAGTATTTTGAAAGTAGGGAAAACTATTTTGCTTTCAGCAAATGAGCCTCTGAACTCCACCTAGACAAATATGCATGTAATTGATAGATCCTTTGTAATCTCCTTAGTCATACTTGCCAATACATTTAAAGTATTGATCATTCATGGCTGCAACCTTTCATGTTGCATGTTATTTCGTTTCTGAGTGATCGTTCATATATTGCGAGACTCCACTCGGCAATTGCTCGATTGTGGCACATTTGAAGGATGAAGATCTACCTTATATTTGTTTTTTGTTGTGTACTTGGATAATATAATTGCAAATTATGGATCATGTATGTTGTATTTATGATGCACAATTATATTTGGTATCTATCTGTACTATATGTGCCAGTGAACCGATCAAGGGATTAGCAATATACACAGGAACTCAGCCTTATCAGGCGAGGGTGCTACAATTGTGTTTGTGTATCCCCATATTACTTTGTATATTTCCCATATTACTTTGTGTACTTCACATTTAGTGTACTTTTCTTGTAAGCATGTGTAACTCTGATGCTAGTATATATAAGAATTTGTGTGGATATAAAAAATGTTATTTTTCCGCATTAATAATAAAAATCGGTAAAAAGGAGAAAACTAGAAAAGAAAAAACTTTGTACGCTATGGGATAACACCTACCATCATGAGGGTGCCAGCAGGTGTGACTCCTCTTACACCCAAACTCTCCCATATATCTTTGTCATCGGAATATTATAAATTTCAATTAGAATGATATTCATGACTATAAAAATTTCCTAGAAAATGAGTTAATGCATATTCATTTAGGTAGACCTAACCTGTTAATTTTTCTCGAGGCATATAAAACCAAAGGGCCCCCACTATAGGTATATGGTTTGTCAAATATTGTACCGGACTAAAATATAAGTGGGACTTACGAGCAGCCGATCATGCCTAGGCCACTTGGGAGGAGGTGGCACGCGGCCTTGACAACTAACATGAGAGAAGGGTGCCAAAACAAGAATTGGGAACATTGTTTGATAGATCATGCCCCCCATTGATATTTTTTTGTCTAAATACAAATCAAAAAATTGAGATCCACGTTCACTAGATTTTTTTGCGGGGTACATTCACTATATTGGGTCAACTATATCAATGGATCGCTAGAATGCTGGACCAGGGCTTTAACAAACTGACTATGATGCTTGATCTAGGCTAGAAAATAATATTTTTCAAAGAGTTAGAAGTGAAACCCAAATAGAAACTAGTGGAAGGTGCAAGTACGCCAGAAACTAGTGAGAAGTTCAAGTCAAGCGGGAAGGTGCAAATATGGCTGAAACTACTAAAAAGATAGAAAAGTTATCCTGTTATCTCCAACACTATCCTAGTTACTTCCTTCAAATTAAATATGTACATAGGAATATTTATTTCATCATGGAGGCATATCTGGTACTGAAATTTCAAGAGGAAGGAAGAACTAGCAACTAAGGCCCCTTATATAACATCGACATAGTAATTAATATAGGTAAATTGCAATGTTAACGATAAATGTAGGTTCAATCTAGAAGCAATATTGACATCATAATTTATACATATTCCCTTAAAAGTTGCTTCACTTCAAAATAATCGATAACTAGCGCAAGGCTACAAAGGTAAAAGATCAGCTCAATAAAATCTTACCAATTATCATACTGAACTAACAAATGAGAAATCCAATAATAGCTACCGATCAAACATTCTCCATTTCATTGTTGCAACAATGAAGAGGAAATACTGATTTCCATTTATAAATCTTTATCAACCATCGTTACAAAAAACACATTGCACATCACTACCTATAGATAGCAAGATACCTTCTCCGGAGTTTGGCCGCCGCGGTGGACGATGGACACGGTGCAGTGCCCTCTCGAGAACTTTCCTGCTAGGCACGATCGCATGGGAGGAAGTGCTGGAAGACATGGCCTAAGGGGCATCTCCGTCTCCCCAACCAATCTCTACTGTGAAAAACACAAGAGGGTGCATCACATTGGAGATCAAGTGTCGCGGTCATGGACCTGATTTGGCGAATGGAGATGGTCTAGCCTAGATCCAGATCTGGCGAACAACAATAGAATCTCGGGGAATTTTGTGGGCCCTACGCCTTATCTTTACTATTAAATCCTTATATTTACTATTAAAGTGCTTGTGATGCTCTCCGTCAATTGGCATGGCATACCTCCCATCCCATCCCATGGGAAAAAGAAGTGAAAAACAAAACAAAAAAATAACAATTGCCACACATAGACACATGGCCCATCAATTCCCCTCATCATGCGTTCCTTCCCCTTTCCTCCACATGTCCCCACTTCCTTCATCAAACCCTAGCACCTAGCATGTGGCCCTCCCTCAGGTTCGCCGCTCCATGCTGACCACCCGGTACAACACCGACAACTACATGGAGGCAGGCCCTCTCACATGTATGTGCTCGACTACTTTAGGACCACCTCAAGTACAAGAAGAACCATAAGATCAAGGAGGCTAGAATCGACAAGTTCACCGAGGAGAACCATGCCATCCTTGATGTGGCGGCAGACCACCTAAGTCACTCCACATGATCCAGATCAAGGGGAAGTTGGCAAAGAGGGTGACGAGTATGACTCTGAGTAGTCCTAGGGATTGGGCACATCTCAGCCATTATCACCGGGAAGCCCAACGTCAAGTGGAACAGTGTTGCCGACTAGAGAGAACTAAGTAGACCTTGTAGGAGGTCGTCATATAGCCGGTCAAGCTCCCATAGTTCTTCCTAGGTACTCGGTTGAGTTCCTCTCCACGATCCTCATGATCTATTTGTCTTCTCTGTATTTTCTTTCCATGCTCGAAAAGATGGGATGACCAACGGAAAGGATCCATGTGCTGCTTCCTATCACTGACAAGGATCCCCACAGGTCACCTCAGGTGATCACACCTACTAGTCCTTCTCCTAGAGCGAATAGGTTTACCAGCATATTTTATTGACATTGTATTTTCATGTCGAGTGGACGAGCTCTAAGAAAGTTCTATCCGAAGCTTTTTGATCAAACTAGAGGCTTATTATGATCTCTTGGTGGGCGGGGGTTTCTCTTTTCATCATCCTCGGAGTTTCCTAGGGATTGTTGAATGAAGGTCCGGAAAGTGGAAATTTTCCAGCTCGCAAGCTGCAAGCGCTCTCTGCCGGCACAGTAGGAGCGCTTCCTCAAGTCAGCCTCTCCTGATGCACAAGAAAGGCATAAAATATCCCAGTCACTCGGTTCTCATCGGCAACCTCATGTTTGTATGATTTCTATTTCCCAATTCCTAGCAAGAGATTTCCCATGTGTTCAAGTAATTTTTCTTTCTGGGAGATGGATCTGAGATCCCAGTGATTTTTGTTGGGGGTTGTGAGGAAGTGGATTAACCTTATTAGCTATGTCCTCTTATAAATTGCACCTCGATATGCTGCATTATCCTGCCCAAGCTCCCGCATTAGGAGATTATAGGCTACATCAGAGCACAAGAAAGAATCTTTGGTTGATTGCATGGGTAGTTTATAAGATGTGTGAGTGCTACATATAACAAAAGTACATTCTATTATAGAGACTGTTTCGAGTGCACTCGGTAACTGATGTGGAGAAGTACTATAGACAATAGGTAGGGCATGACATAAATATGGAAGCTCGTTGAGTTTAATGAGCGCCAGTCTTCTTGACTCGTTTGAGATCGGCTTGTTTGATAGGCTGGTGCATGGAAATGAATGATCCATGTGCCAGAATCTTAGTTTACACTTTGTTTATTTTTCCCTTACACTTTTTGGGTTCCATATGTGTATGTTGGGCTTCATATCTATCCTACCCTAACTTGCTTGTGTTAAAAGGCTTAGATGATATTCCTATCCAAGACAAAGAATGACGGATGTCATATTTTGAAATATATAGACTAACATAATATGAGCTTATGTATAGAACCAATGCGGAAAAGGATAGAGATTTTAAAGATGGCACTAGAAGAATCTCGTAGAAAAACACTAGATGCAAGTTAGAAGGTCAAAGATTTCGCGTAGACCTAATAAATTAGAAATCATAATTCAAAAGCTACAAATAGCAATCACATGTCAACAGCCTCGTAGCCTTGGCGTTTTGAGCTACAAGACTTGACACTGGGGAAACGCCCTAACGCTTAGGTTGCATCCAAAAGCAATATTCACATCATAATTTATGCATGTTTCCTTAAATGTTGCTTCACTTCAAAATAATCGAAAATTATCATAAGGCTACAAAGGTAAAATAGCATCTCAATAAAACCTTACCAATTATCACGCTGAACTGACAAATGAGAAATCCAATAATAGCTACCAATCAATCATTCTCCATTCCAATGTTGCAACAATGAAGAGGTAATACTGATTTTCATTTATAAATCTTTATCAACCATCATTATAGCAAAACCACATAGAACATCAAAACCTATAGATAGCGAGATACCTTCTCTGGAGTCTGGCTACCACGATGGCCGATGGACACAGTGATGTGCCCTCTCGAGAACGTGGCTGCTACACACAGTCGCATGGGGGTGGCGATGGCAGACATGGCCGATGGGGCATCTCCATCTCCCTAACTCATCTCTACCATGAAAAGAAAATAGGGCGCAACATATTGGAGATCAAACGTCACAGTCATGGACCTGATTTGGTGAATGCGATCTTCTGGCTTAGATCCAGATCTCGCAAACGGCGATAGAAGTTCAGAGCCTTTTATGGGCCCTATGCCCTATTAAAGCCTTATCTTTACTATTAAAGCGCTTGTGGTGGTCTCGATTCATTGGCATTTCATACCTCCCATCCCATTCCCACGTCGAAAAGAAGTGAAAAACAAAACAAAAAATAACACTGACCACCGAGACACACATGGCTCGTCAATTCCCCTCATTGTGCGGTCCTAAGATGTATTGATTGCATGGGTAGTTTATAAAATGTGTGAGTGCTACATATAACAAAAGGACAGTCTATTGTAGAGACTATTTTGAGTGCACTCGGTAACTAACATGGAGAACTACTACAAACAATAGGTAGGGTGGGACATAAAGCTAGAAGCTCGTTGAGTTTAATGAGCGCTGGTCTATTTGACTCGTTTGAGATCGGCTTGTTTGATAGGTTGGTGCATGAAAATCAATGATCCATGTGCTAGATTCTTAGTTTACACTTTGTTTACTTTTTTCTCTTCCACTTTCTAGGTTCCATATGTTTTTGTTGGGCTCCATATCTATCCTACCCTAACTTGCTTGGGGCAAAAGGCTTAGATGTTGTTGCTATCCAAGACAAAGAATGGCGGATGTCATATTTTGAAGTATAAAGACTACCATAATAGGAGCATATGTATAGAAGCAATGCGAAAAAGGATATATATTTTAAAGATGGCACTAGCAGCATCTCGTATCAAAACACTATATGCAAGTTAGAAGGTCAAAGATTTTAAATAGACCTAAGCAATTAGAAATCATAATTCAAAAGCTACAAATAACAATCACATGTCAACGGCCTTGTAGCCTTGGCCTTTTGATCTACAAGACTTGACACAGGGGAAACACACTAACGCTTAGGTTGCATCCAGAAGAAATATTCACATGATAATTTGTATATGTTTCCTTAAAAGTTGCTTCACTTCAAAATAATCGAAAACCAGCGTAAGGATACAAAGGTTAAATATCAGCTCAATAAAACCTTACAAATTATCAAGCTGAATTGACAAATGAGAAATCGAATAATAGCTACCAATCAATCATTCTCCATTTCAATGTTGAAACAATGAAGAGTTAATACAGATTTTCATTTATAAATCTTTATCAATCATGATTACAACAAAACCACATAGGACATCACAACTTATAGATAGAGAGATACCCTCTAGAGTTTGGTTGTCACGGTGGCCGATGGATGTAGCAGTGCCCTCTCGAGAAGGTGGCTGCTAGGCACGGACACATGGGGGTGGCGATGGCAGACATGGCCGATGGGGCATCTCCATCTCCCTAACTCATCTCTACCGCGAAAAACACAAGAGGGCGTAGCGCATTCGATATCAAATGTCACAGTCGTAGACCTGATTTGGCGAATGTGATCATCTGGCATAGATCCAGATCTCGTGAACGGCAATAGAAGCTTGGATCCTTTTATGGGCCCCGCGACCTATATTTACTTTTAAAGCATTATCTTTACTATTAAAGCGCTTCTGGTGGTCTCCGTTCATTGGCATGTCGTACCTCCCATCCCATTCCCTTGTGGAAAACAAGTGAAAAACAAAACAAAAGAATAACAACGACCACCGACACACACATGGCTCGTCAATTCCCCTCATTGTGTCGTCCTAAGATGTGTTGATTGCATGGGTAGTTTCTAAGATGTGCGAGTGCTACATATAACTAAAAGATAGTCTATTGTAAAGACTGTTTCAATTGCACTCTGTAACTAACGTGGAGAACTACTACAGACACCGGGTAGGGGGGCATAAATCTGGAAGGTTGATGAGTTTAATGAGCGCTGGTATGCTCGACTCATTTGAGTGTGGCTCATTTTCTTAACGAAATGAGCTGAGCAACATTTTTGCTCGTTAATTTTAACCAGCTAAATAACCGAGTTAAAGAGTTTCACGAGCTACTCGGTAAGCTCGGTAACAATAAAGAGTTCAGAAAGTGTGTTCACCAAATGCATGCATGTCAGTACCATTTACATCGGTACATGAGGCACGCTGTGTCAAATTGCTTTGCTTACCTGTATGTCTAAAGAGCTGTGACCTGAATAATGATGAAGTAGTTATAATGTATGATCAGAATACTAGTTTTGCTGCTTAACGATTCTTAAATGAGCGCTCACGAGCACTCGTTAATAATTAACGAACCAACATGAGGTTTAATTTTAGCTCGTTAAGGTTAATGAGCTTAATGATTCGAGCCTTATCGATCACGAGCCTTAACAAGCCGAGTAGCTCGTTTGTCTGATTCATGATTTCTTTTGCCAATGGCATTTGGAAGATTTCCTTATTTATCTTTAAAAGGCATTAGACCTAAGGTGATTCTCTATGTGCATACAAAGTGCCACCAAAAGAAAAGGCCGCCAACACATTTATATATTGTATAAAATACTTGCTCCATCTTTAAATTTGAGTTGAATTGGGGAGACACAAAACGAGCATGTGCCATTTCACGAAGCGGGCTTGCGGGTTGTATCCTTGACATCTCGCACACGAGGGGGCTAGCTATAAGGAGATATGTGTCTCCATTCGCTAGATGCGAATCCACATCGAGAAGATCGATCTCCATTCGCCAAAACAAGATCCACTAAAAATGGATTGTTTGAATTCTTGACCGGGTCTCAATAGACCGACCTCGACACTTGATCTCAAATGTGAGATGCAGACGCCCCATTAACCATGTTCTCCACCACCGGCCCCACACCTACATGCCTAGAAGCTGAGTTATCGAGAGGGTGTATAACCGCGTCCATAGGCCACCGTGAGTTTGACGTGATAATTGTTAAGATTTCATTGAGCTGGCCTACTATCTTTGTAGCTTTTTGCTAGTTTTGTATTATTGTTTGCATAATTACTGTTCTAAGCTAAGATGTATTGTTTTGGATGCATTCTAAGTGTGTACTGTTAAAACTAAAATATGCCTATTTGATATTCTAACATACATGATGTTAACAAAAGGCACATAATTATGGGCTTAATTTGAATTTACATCACAATTCATAGAACACAATTTACTCTTTACAAAAATTATGAACTGATTTTGTATTTTTACATGAGTATTATGAGCTAATATTTCTACGGGGAGGTATAGGTAGAAACTATTTTGCATTTATTAGCTATGAATTTTTAAACTTTTGAACTTAATTGTTTTATCCATTATGTTTCCCGCATCCATAATTTAATACACTCTATCTTGGTAGGTCTCTGTGAACTTTGATGGGATTCCCATTTTAGTGTTTTGTAATTCTCATATTAGTGTTTGTGCATCTCCATATCTTTGTGTACTTCACATGTTCAATCATAGATGTACTTCACATTTTAGTGTGTAGTTCCCATCTATGTTTGTGTAACTTTGATGTTGGTGTATATAAGAGTGTGTGAGAGTATAAAAATGTTGTTTTTGACTCATTAATTGATGAAATTCATAAAAAAAGAAAATTAGAAAAGAAAAAACATTGTACACTTTGGTAGAACACCTATAAGAACAAGAGTACCCTTGCGCCTTAATACCCATGTAGAAAAATTAATCCCTATAATTTTGTGTGTTGTGTGTCCGTGATGAAGTAGAGATCTGGGTTACAAAAAGATCTTTAGAATTCTTGTCCATCTCTAGACGTATATGTATTCTTTCGGACCTTGTTCTCCCATATATCTTTTCTATTTGAATATTATAAATTTTTATAACCATGATATTGCTAAAGTTATAAAGTTCCTTGAGAACGAGTTAATGCATATTCATTTTCCAATATATATTCTTTTCCAATATATCTTTTGCCCTCCTCAATCACGTTGGTAGTCTTATAGGGTCGACGATCAAGACAGAGAGGAAAACCAATCATGAGACAGTAAAAAGATTATCAAGGCAGCCGATCAACTTGATCGGAGGAGCAAACCCTAGCTATAGGTTGCACAACCCCTAGCGGAGAACAAATTTGTAGTGGATCTAGGTCCAGGATCTTATGTCCGATACCATGAAGAGTAAGTATTTCCATAACCTAGTGTGTGTTTTATTGAGTTTCTCGATCAAGTACATATATAGGCACATGACTTGGAGGCAAGAAGACTCCTAGAGAAAATAACAACAAAAACTAAGCTTTTTATCCCAAGCAAGTTGGGGTAGGCTAGATATGAAACCTAAATAGAAACTAGTGGAAGGTGCAAGTACGGAAGAGACTAGTGAGAAATGCAAGTCAAGCAAGAAGGTACAAATATGGCATAAACTAGTGATAATATAGAAACAATTCTATTCTAATCCTATTATGTCCAATGGTATCCTAGTTACTTACTTCAAATTAAATATGTATAAAAGGAATGTTTATTTCAGCATGCGACATTCTAGTACTGATATTTCAAGGGGAAGGAAGAATTAGCAACTAAGGCCCCTTAATATAACATCAACATAATAATCAATATAGCTAAATTCCAATGTTAACTATCAACGCTTAGGTTGCATCCAGAAGAAATATTCACATCATAATTTATACATACTTCCTTAAGTTGTTTCACTTCAAAATAATCGAAAACTAGCGCAAGGATACAAAGTTAAAAGAGCAGCTCAATAAAACCTTACCAATTATCAAGCTGAACTAACAAATGAGAAATCCAATAATAGCTACCAAACAATCATTATCCATTCCAATGTTGCAACAATGAAGAGGAAATGCTGATTTTCATTTATAAATCTTCATCAACCATCATTAGAACAAAACCACACAGGACATCACTACCTATAAATAGCAAGATACCTTCTCTGGAGTCTGCTGCTACGGTGGTCGATGGACACAGTGCAGTGACCTCTCGAGAACTTCACTGCTAGGCAGCATCGCATGCGGGGCCTGGAGGTGGCATACACGATCTATGAGGCATCTCCATCTCCCCAACTCATCTCTACCTCGAAAAACACAAGAGGGCGCAGCGCATTGGAGATCAAGTGTCACAGTCGTGGACCTAATTTGGCGAATGCGATCTTTCTGCCTTGATCAAGATCCGGCGAACGACAATAGAAGATCGGAGCCTTTTGTGGGCACTATGATTTATCTTTACTATTAAAGCTCTTGTTGTGGTATTCGTTTATTGGCATGTCATACCTCCCATCCCAGCCCATGTGGAAAAGAAGTAAAAAAACAAAAAAAAACACCGACAAACACATGGCTCGTTAATTGCATTATTTCCTCAACATGTCCACACTTCCTTCGTCAAACCCCATCACCTAGTATGTGGCCCTCCCTCAGGTTCGTTGCTCCATACTCACCGCCCAGGACAATGTCGGCAACTACATGGAGGTGCTCCCTCTCACATGGGCGTGGTCGTGTACTTTAGACTCAACCTCAAGTACGAGAAGAGCCAACAGATCAAGGAGGCCATAATCGCCAAGTTCATCGAGTACCTCTGCCACAACAAGGATAACCACGCCATCCTTGATGAGGTGGCAGACCACCTAAGTCACCCAACAGCGGTGGCATGGCCGGTTCCGCGTGATCTAAGATCAAGGGGAAGATGGAAAAGAGGGTGACAGGTTTGACTCCGAGCAGTCCTCAGGATTGGGCTCAACTCAGCCATTATCATCGGAAATCCCAACATCGGATGGAAGGTATCGAAGAGGAGAGACATATATGAATATAAGGCTTGCAAGCTGAAGATTAGGCTCACAAGCTGACTACGAGAGGGAGTGCCTCCACAGTCTCCATTTCCACGGCTCGCAAGCTGGAGATTCATCCGGAGGAAGGTATTAGAGAGAAGAGACATATATGAAGATAGGACTCAGCTCGGTGGTGGACTACGCTAATTAGTGACATAGGCTAAACCAGTCAGCGTTATGTGCTTGACTTTTTTCACCGTGGAACCGATAGTTAACGGCGCTTACACGTGGCCGCAAAATTCGCAATGCCTACATCCATCTAATGCGACATTAAAATATGTCGGCCTCCCCTCCACCTACCGCCGTAGTAATATGTGCCGGTATAGGGTGTGCCACGGCATATATTTTTTCCCCACAACAAAATGGTGCCGCGGTAGCTCATCCACCGGCTAACCAACTTTTGGAGGTACTTTTTGCTTGTGCCGCTCCAAAAAAGTGATAGAGCCGATTGGCACCATAGCGGCGTGCGTGACCGGACGCAAATCCGGCACTTAGCTACTCGGCAGGATCTGGAGGAACTCGCCGGTTTCAATCATGCGACCAGTAGCGAAGGGACGGCGAATGGGAGTGTAGGGTCTCGCCGCAGATCTCAGGCTTGAATGACTATGCCCCATGGTGGGTGCCACTATCATGGGAATGGCAACGACAGTCGCTACCAGGGGTAGATATTGAGTCGATTTGGGGCAAGAGCGATTCGCCATCCGCGAATTGAGATTGAGGCTAGACTTAGGGATTTACCCAGGTTCAGCCCCGTATGGTAAAGACCTACTTCCTTCTTGATTGTATTGATGGAGAGTGGATTACAAGGTGGGCGAGCTCGACGAGTAGGCAGCGATTCGCTTGGATGGGGTAGCTAATAGCTCGTGTCTACAATGGGTACCCTAGGGAGGTTTATATAGAGTCACCTCGCTAGAGTTTACAAGATTACAACCGAATCAGTAAAGGTTTCGGAGGTTTGACCGAATCCGACTGGGCCTAACTATGCTCATGGGCCTTCTTCTTTCAGTCGTCTGGGCTTCATTGAAGTCTCCTTCCAGTCGCCGTCCCTCCAGGCTCACTCGGCGTAGTCTTGGGCCAATTGAATCCAACCTCTGAGGATACCCTGATTGGCATATCCCCATCACCACCACAAGGTGTGATTTTGAAGGTTAGATACGAACACCATTAACGACGGGGACATCATCACTATGACAGCGTACAACTCTTTCGCCGGTATCTGCGCCCTGAGGCGCTTCATGGCACCTGTTAAGGGGTTGAATAGCCGAGTCTTGTACGGTCGCACTCTCTGCCCCAACACGATGAGGCCGCCCATTGTAGCAACAGAAAAGTACATTAATTTATAGAGAAGAGGGATAGATATTGAATCAAATGGAACAACTCGACATGTTCAACAAGTAGAGATCATACTGAAAGTGACATAGATAGAAGAAAAACTCAATAAATAGTCTGATACAAGATTGTATAAATGCAATGAAGAGTTGAATCTCAAATAAGCACTTGTGGATGACATTGCGGATCTTCTTCTTCAAGAAGCATCCAGTTCTCACATTCAACATGATGAAGGCATCGTCATGGACGAGATCATCCACTGACATGGAGTGCTCAAGAGTAATCCACTTGCTAGGCATGATGCGCTCTAGTGTGGCGCAACGCCAACTGCCGTAGACTACCCGAAAGACGACATAGTGTCCAAGGCCGTCCATGGACAAGAATATGTCATTGATCTTCTTGACAAGGTCAAGGGGAGATCATTCTAGACTGCCACACCTTGGCTAGCCATCGATGGAGATACATCTCTCTTTCTGAATCGATTGGTGGATGAATTGTATTGTGTGGGCACGTGTTTACCTTTTCTCACCCAAAGACAAGTGCTATAAAGTTTTAATCGATCGAAATGGCTTGACTCTTTCACTCCAGTGTGCATATCAGTTCCCGATATGCGCATGGCAACCCCATCCTATTCACACTTGCAAGTTTTTAACCTTTCACACACACACCATATTTATTCGTCACTGATAGATCTTCCCTGCCATCGATCCCGATAATGTAAATGTTGCTACTAACCGTCGGAATGATCAAACATGTTTCTATATCAGGTCGTCAGTGCTATAACTATAACCACTAACAAACAACGTATGCCACTAGTTTTTTGAATGACCTAGTGACAGACTTCCTTTATGTCTTCGTCACCGCTAGGCTATATAGCTGTGACGATCGCCAAAGGTCGAATGTCACGACTTTTTTTAGCCCTCGGGTCCGCCCACGGAACACATAGCAAGGACGGACCTTTTCTTCTGCTAGTCAACGGTAAGCCCTATGGGGATCAGTTCACGATCTACAGGTGATGATAGTTTGTTTGCACACCGGAGGTTCATGTTACCACCGATGGACTTTCGTTTTTTCCGCCGGTAAGACTGCTGTAGCGCTAAGCCTTTTTTTATAGTAGTGAAAGCATCATAGTTGATTTGTTAATGTCCCAATCTAGCATTCTAGCAATCCATTTTTATAGTAAACACCAATCTAGTGAATGGGGATCTCAATTTATTTATGTGTATTTAAACAAAAAATCTCTCGATGTTGCTGATGATATACTGAACAATCATCTTGGTTGTTTCTTTGCACACATCCTATCATATATGTATTTTCAAGGTCGCATGCCCACCTCCCGCAAGGTGGCACATGCCTACTCAGGTGCTCCCGAGTCCCACTCATTTTCAAGCTAGCAGTGGCGGAGCTTCAAAGAAAATCATGGACGGGCCAAAGCAAAAGCATAGCAAAAAATTGCAATTTTAAACCATATACTTAGTAGGGAACCAGGCATTAGTCAATTGAAATTATCTTTCACTTCTGCCGTGCACTTTGCCTGGGGAGAATTCAGAATTGGATAGCTACGGTCTTGCACTTGCAGGTTGCACCGTTGCAGCAAAGACAGATGAGTCAGGAACTGAGCCACTGAGGGGAGCCTGTGGACTGGGTCGTTAACTCGCTGCAAGCGCTGCTAGCCATATGCCTGTATGGCCGCCTGCGTCTGCTTTGTACTGCTCGCTGGATCATCGTCGCTTGGGGATACTTGGGACTTTGGGATGGGGCCTGGGCGTACTCGCTGGATCACAGTCGCTATTCGCTCCCGGGCGGTAGCCGCTCACTGGATCGAGTCTCTCCAGCAGTCCAGCTGGTACCTCCGTCGCTTAGTCAACGGCTGATGGCAGGTAGGCAGCTCCCCTAAACTAGCACCATGATGCGCAGCCGGCGAGCAGAAACAAGGAAGCGAGCAGAATCGGAAACAATCGGAAACAACTGATTTGGGCTGGGTTGGTGGGATTTACACACAGCGGCATAGGTGTAAAATTTATTTTTCCTCTTAGGCTGGGCGGGCCATGGCCCGGTTTTGCTTGCACAAAGCTCCGCCAGTGCAAGCTAGTCCCAAAATTTTCCAAACGACATACCTAGGGTGGGGCTACTTTGGTTTTTTAGGTCTCGAGCACAAATTGGCAGGTTAGTTCTACCTAAAGGAGTATGCATTAAATCGTTCTCAAGGAACTTTTTAACTTCATCAATATCATGGTGATAAAAAATTTATAATATTCAAATGAAAAAGTAATATGGGAGCATGTGGTCTGAAAGAAAATATATACGACTAGAGATGGACTAGGATTTTGGAGATATTTTTGTAATCCAATTCTCTCCTTCCAAGAGGATCATGGCAACACAACACACAAATTACATAGATTATTTTTTTCTACATGGGTATTCAGGAGCAAGGGTACTTCCATGCTGGCAGGTGTTCTCAAAGCGCAAGGTTTTCTTCTTTTCTCCTTCATCTGATTTTCATCAACTAATGCATCAAAACAATATTTTATACTCTCACACACTCTTATATACACTAACATCAACGTTACATAAATTTACACGGGAAGAACACACTAAAATGTGAAGTACATATACGATTGAACATGAGAAGTGCACAATGATGTGGTGATGCACAACCACTAATATGAAAATTACGAAACACTAAAATGGGAAGCCTGTCCCAGCTCACCGAAACCTGTCAAGATAGAATGTATCAAATTATCAATGCGAGAAACATAATGGATAAAATAATTCGCATTTTTCAGGTTTGTTTCAAAACTTTAAGAATTTGTTTCTAATAAATACAAATTGGTACGCACCTATACCTCCCCTGTGGAAACCATAGCTATCAATACTCACCTAGAATTATGTGTGTTCCTTTTTTATAGCGTTATGTATGTTAGTAAATGAATTAATAGGTGAACCAACAAAGCTGAGTGGGCATAAGAGTAGGCAAACTTTAGCCTTTAGGTGACATAGCCATGGTTGGGAAACTCTAGTTTTAGTGCTTGCATTTGCATTCACCACAAGGCCTCCAGCACGTATAGGAAAAGCCCGAGGTTTGTCTGGGTATCAATTTTGGAGGCGTCGAGCCACAACTTACTAAGTGAGTTTGGACTAAGTAATAATTCCTTACCCTACAAATGACAATGAGATAAGCATATTTTAATTTTAACAATGAACACTTAGAATACATCCAAAAAACACATATTTTTTCTATTGATTGATTTATTAAAACTACTTGTTTGGAAAATGAATGTTCTTCTCAATGGTTTGAAGGGCATAATAAATTTTGGCCATTTCCTTCCATGGGGGCTTCTGTTCTAAGTTTACATTCAAACAATTCCTTGATTTCTGAGTCGTGGGAGGATAATCCTACCTATATATGTTGCTCCGTGTGCAACATGATCATCGGGGGATTACTACAATTTGAACACGCAACGTCATTTTGGCCCAAAAACAGATCCATCAACCACACATACGGAGTTTTGCATCCCACATGTCTACATTAAAAGTATTTTTTCTGTAGCATTTAGCACTACTTATACATGGTTGGTTTACGAGCCTTTGCAATTTTCCAAATGGAATATGTACAAAAAGGAATATATTTATTTCATCATGGCAAAAGATCTAGTGCTGAGATTTCAAGGGGAAGGAAAAACTAGAAACTAAGGCCCTTAATATAACATCAACATAATAATCAATATAGCTATATTGCAACGTTACCAGTAAACTCTTAGGTTGCATCTAGAAGAAACATTCACAACATGTTTTTTATATATTTCCTTAAAAGTTCTTCACTTAAAAATAACAAAAAACTTGCACAATGCTACAAAGGTATAAGAGCAGCTCAATAAACCTTACCAATTATCACATTGAACCCACAAACGAGAAATCCCAATAATATCTATCCCTAAACAATGTCCAAGCAACCATTCTCCATCTCAAAGTTGCAACAATGAAGAGTAATTCATTTATAAATATTTAACATCGTTACAACCAAACCTCATACTACATACACAACCTATAGATACCGATATACCTTCTCTGGAGTCACGCTATCACAATGGCGGATGCGGTGCAATGCCCTTTTGATAAGTCAGCTTCTAGGCAGTCACATGGGGCCCGATGATGGTAGACATGGCTAATGGGGTGTCTCCATCTCCCCAACTCATCTCTATCGCGAAAATTATAAGAGGGCACAACGCATTGGAGACCAAGCGGCACGGTCGTGGACCTGACTAACAATTCCTTACCCTACAAATGAAAATGAGATAGGCATATTTAATTTTAACAATAAACACTTAGAATGCATCCAAAAGAATACATATTTTATATAATGTTTGATCTATTAAAACTACTTCTTAGGGAAATGAATGTTCTTCTCAATGTTTTGATGGGCATAATGAATTTAGGCCTTTTCCCTCCACGGGGGACTTCTGTTCTAAGTTTATTACATTCAAACAATTCCTTGGTTTCTGAGTCATGGGAGGATAATCCTTACTCTTATACCTATATTGCTCTATGAGCAACATGATCATCGGGGGATTACTACAATTTGAACATGGCAAGGTCATTTTGGCCCAAATAAAGATCTATCAACCACACATGTGGAGTTTTGCATCCCACATCCCTACATTAAAAGAATTCTGCTGCAGTATTTAGCACTACTTATATATGGTTGTTTTACGAACCTTTACAATTTCCCAAATTGAAATACGTACAAAATGGAAAAACATTCATCATGGCAATAGATCTAGTACTGAGATTTTAAGGGGAAGGCAATACTAGAAACTAAGGCCCTTAATATAACATCAACATAATAATCAATATAGCTACATTGCAATGTTACTAGTAAACTCTTAGGTTGCATCTAGGAGAAAACATTCACATCATGATTTCTATATATTTCCTTCAAAGTTGCTTCACTTCAAAATAACCAAAAACTAGCAAAAAGGTACAAAGGTATAAGAGCATCTCAATAAAACCTTACCAATTATCACGTTGAACCCGTAAATGAGAAATCCCAATAACACCTATCCCTAGAAAATGTTCAAGCAACTATTCTCCATCTCAAAGTTGCAACAACTAGAGTAAACAATAACGCTAGATTTGTTTTGTCGAAACTGCTATCCACGGCATCCTGATTCTTTTCCGCCATGGGATATCGTCAATCAACGACTGAAAACTGTCCCCCGGACCCAAAATTTTACTTCAATATCATGTTCGGTGATCTTTGGTGTTTGTTTTCGACCTAGAAGCACGATCAGAGCCGCTGACTGGTGGGTCTCGCAGGACCCTTGCTCGCCATATGGTGGAACGCATCCGCGCCCTAGGCACCCCGTCAGCGTACGCGGGCAGTACTGTGCTCGGTGAGAGACGCATCGTGGACCGCACGCTCTCCCTAGGTCCACCGTCAGCATACGCTGCAGTACCGCGCGCTTGCCCTAGGTCCGCCGTCAGCATACGTTGCAGTACGCGAACGTGGCATCGACAGCTCTGCCTGGACGCGGTTTCTCGCGATCGATAAAGCAGTTGGCAGCTGGTGGGTCCAGACGAGAGCCTTCTTGGCATCTCCATGTCATGCGCACGCGCGCGGGTTCTTGTGGTGAGATCGTGCGTTGAGATCCATATTGTGTATAGGGGTATTTCTATAGTGTAAGTAAGTTGTGGGAACCTGACCCGACGTGACTAGCAGATGTAGGGGATGTAGATTGGCATGGATTCGTCCTGAGGGCTCAGGGTTCTACGTATGAAATGTTCCATCTTGGTTTTCTCCCTACCATGAGGCAAAATGAGTGTAGTGGTAAAAGGGTTGACTGTGTTGTGCGGATAAATTGTACAAACCTCTCAAGAGTGTAAATTTAAGTACTTAGACGTGTCCCTGAATATGAATATCTATGAGCAACTGGGCTTGGAACCGTTTGAAAGATTTCACTCATCCCAATTTCTTAAATTAAAACTTGATGGGTGGACATAGATTTAGGAGCATATGAAGCTGGACTGTCGTATTTCAACATGGGTTTATGCTGATATGTTCTTAGAAAAACTGTTTTGAAGAAGGAAAAGTATTTTGAAAGTAGGTAAAAACTATTGCTTTTAGCAAATGAGCCTCTAAACTCCACCTAGCCAAATATGCATGTAGTTGCTAGATCCTTTATAATCTCCTTAGTCCTACTTGACAATATACATTTAAAGTATTGACCTTTCATGGCTGCAACCTTTCATATTGCAAGTTATTTCGTTTCTGAGTGATCGTTCATAGGTTGCGAGACTTCACTCGACAATTGTTCGTCTATGGCACATTTGACGGATGAAGATCTATCTTGTATTTGTTTTTTGTTGTGTACTTGGATAATATAATTACAAATTCTAGATCATGTACATTGTATTTATGATACACGATTATATTTGGTATTTATATGTACTGTATGTGCTAGTGAACCGATCAAGAGATTAGCACTATACACAGGAACTCAGTCTTAACAGGCAAGCGAGGGTGCTACAATTGTGTTTGTGCATCCCCATATTACTTTGTGTATTTCCCATATTACTTTATGTACTTCACATTTATTGTACTTTGCTTGTAAGCATGTGTAACTATGATGCTAGTATATATAAGAATTTGTGTGGATATAAAAAATGTTGTTTTTTCCGCATTAATAATGAAAATCGGTAAAAGGGTGAAAACTATAAAAGAGAAAACTTTGTATGCTATGGGATAACACCTACCATCATGAGGGTGCCATCAGGTCGAGACTCCTCTTACACCCAAACTCTCCCATATATTTTTGTCATTGGAATATTATAAATTTCAATTAGAATGATATTGATGACTATAAAAGTTTCCTTGAAAATGAGTTAATGCATATTCGTTTAGGTAGAACTAACCTGTCAATTTTTTCTCAAGGCATACAAAACCAAAGTGCCCCAACTATAGGTATATGGTTTGTTAAATATTGTAAGGGACTAAAAGATGAGTGGGCCTTACGAGAAGCCAAGCATTCCTGTGCCACTTGGGAGGAGGTGGACACGTGGCCTTGACAACACGTGAGAGAAGGGTGCCAAAACAAGAATTGGGAACATTGTTTGATAGATCAAGACCCCCATTGAGATATTATTTTTGTCTAAATACAATCAAAAATTGAGATCCACATTCACTAGATTTTTTGAGAGGTACATTCACTAGATTGGGTGAACTATAGTAATGGATCTCTAGAATGCTAGACCAGGGCTTTAACAAACCAACTACGATGCTTGATCTCCTCTACATGATGTCATCCTGTTTTATCTGCCTTAGAGATCCCTCCCCCAACACACATAGAGAGATTGACCATGCGTAGAAGCCGAGTCATCGAAAGGACATGATACAACCTCCTAACCAAGACCACGACAATTTTATTTTAGGCATGGTATAGGCTAGAAAAAATATTTTTCAAAGAGTTATAAGTGAAACCCAAATAGAATCTAGTGGAAGGTGCAAATATGTCAGAAACTAGCAAGAAGTGCAAGTCAAGCAGGAAGGTGCAAATATGGCAGAAACTACTGAAAATATAGAAACAAATTCTTTTCTTATCTTGTTATCTCCAACTCTATCCTAGTTACTTCCTTCAAATTAGATATGTACAAAGGAATATTTATTTCATCATGGGGGCATATCTGGTACTGAGATTTCAAGAGGAAGGAAGAACTAGCAACTAAGGCCCCTTATAAAACATCAACATAGTAAGTAAATTGCAATGTTAACAATAAATGTAGGTTCATTCTAGAATCAATATTCACATCATAATTTATACATATTCCCTTAAAAGTTGCTTCACTTCAAAATAATCGAGAACTAGCGCAAGACTACAAAGGTAAAAGGTCAGCTCAATAAAACCTTAACAATTATGACACTGAACAAACAAATGATAAATCCAATAATAGCTACAGATCAAACATTCCCCATTTCAATCTTGCAACAATGAAGAGGAAATAATGATTTCCATTTATAAATCTTTATCAACCATCAATACAAAAAAACCACATTGGACATCACTACCTATAGATAGTAAGATACCTTCTCCGGAGTCCGGCCGCCGCGATGGCAGATGGACACGATGCAGTGCCCTCTCGAGAACTTTCCTTCTATAGGCACGATCGCATGGGGGGAAGCGATGGAAGACATGGACGAAGGGGAATCTCCATCCCCCCACCAATCTCTACCGTGAAAAACACAAGAGGGTGCATCACATTGGAGATCAAGTGTCGCGGTTGTGGACATGATTTGACAAATGGAGATGGTCTGGCCTAGATCCATATTTGGCGAACGACGTTAGAAGCTCGGGGCATTTTGTGGGCCCTACGCCTTATCTTTACTATTAAATCCTTATATTTACTATTAAAGCGCTTGTGGTGCTCTCCGTCAATTGGCATGTCATAGCCCCCATCCAAGATCAAGGGGAAGTTGGCAAAGAGGGTGACGAGTATGACTCCAAGTAGTCATCGGGATTGGGCACAGCTCAACCATTATCATCGGGAAGCCCAACGTCAAGTGGAACGATGTTGCCGGCTAGAGAACTAAGTAGACCTTGTAGTAGTTCGTCATATAGCTGGTCAATCTCCCATAGTTCTTCATAGGTACCCGTTTGAGTTCCTATCCATGATCCTCATGCTCTATTTGTCTTCTCCATATTTTCTTTCCATGCTGGAAAATATGGGATGACCAAAGACAAGGATCCATGTGCCGCTTCCTATCATTGACAAGGATCCCCACAGGTCGCCTCAGGTGAGCACACAAGCTTCAAGCGCTCTCTGCCGGCACAGTAAGAGCGCTTCCTCAAGTCAGCCTCTCATAGCCACTGAGTTCTCATAGGCAACCTCATGTTTGTATGATTTCTATTTCCCAATTCCCAGCAAGAGATTTCCCCTATGTTCAAGTAATTTTGCTTTCTGGGAGATGGATCTGAGATCCCACTGATTTTTGTTGGGGGGTGGGAGGAAGGGGATTAACCTCATTAGCTATGTCCGATTATAAATTTCACCTCCTTATGTTGCATTATCCTGCCCAAGATCCCGCGTCAGGGGATTATAGGCTACATCAGAACACGAGAAAGAATCTTTGGTTGATTGCATGGGTAGTTTATAAGATGTGTGAGTGCTACATATAACAAAAGGACAGTCTATTGTAGAGACTGTTTCGAGTGCACTATGTAACTGACGTGGAGAACTACTACAGACAAAAGGTAGGGCGGGACATAAAGCTAGAAGCTCGTTGAGTTTACGTAAACAAAGTGTAAAATAAGATTCTCGCACATGGATCATTGATTTCCATGCACCAGCCTATCAAACAAGCTGATCTCAAACGAGTCAAGCAGACTAGCGCTCATTAAACTCAACGATCCTACCCAAACTTGCTTGGAGCAAAAGGCTTAGATGTTTTTGTTATCCAAGAAAAAGAATAGGGGATGTTATATGACGAAGTATAAAGACTCCCATAATAGGAGCATATATATAGAACCAATGCGAAAAAAGGATAGATATTTTAAAGATGACACTAGAAGCATCTCGTAGCAAAACACTAGATGCAAGTTAGAAGGTCAAATATTTCGCATAGACCTAAGAAATTAGAAATCAAAAGCAACACATAACAATCACATGTCGACGGCCTAGTGGCCTTGGACTTTTGAGCTACAAGACTCGACTCACGGGAAACTCCCTAACCCTAGGTCAAGGCCGCCGTCATCATCCTTAATCACTTGATGACGTCGAGGCCTTCTGCACACTCCCTCTTCCAGGTTCATGGATCCTCTATCTGCTTTTTTATAGATGTGATCCATGGAGCTCCGCAGGGGTAGATCTGGCTGACAACTCTTGATCATGGCTACTCCCTCCCTAGTTGCACATACAGGCTCTACCTTCTGGTGGTGACCCACCGAACACCCCTCATGATCCCCGTTCGTGGTGCTCTCCTCCTTGTGACGGTTAGTGTTACAGTATATATTTTATAATACTGCTTTGCAATTCCCTGTTGTAGGCCTCTAGGAAATACAAGTTGCATATTGCCTGACATGGTTTAAAATAAGGTTTTTTGAACGTTGCAACTCATCTAATTCATTCTGAGTATGGATCGATTGCAATTACGTCGCTCACCTTTCCACCCTCGTGATCATTCTCCCCATTAGATTAGTCTGACCCATCCAACTCCAAATTGTTGATAATGATTCTCATCATCCGCAGTTGCACGAGCCGCCAGACCCAACTCGTTTCCTCCCCCATTAGATCGGTTGTCACGAGAAGACCTGAAGGTTGCTTCTAGGCCAACTACTCGGTACTTGGATTTCTTCTGCTAGAACACACGGAACGGTCCACTATCGCCTCCACTCTGACATATTCTTTTCCAATATATGTTTTGCCCACCTATATCACATTGATAGTCTTCTAGGGTCGACGATTAGGGCAGAGAGGAAAACCAATCAAGCGACAGTAAAGATATTATCAAGGGCAACCGATCAACTTGATCGGAGAAGCAAACCCTAGCTACAGGATGCAAAACCCCTAGCAGACAACAAATTTGTAGTGGAGGTAGGTCCAGGATCTTATGTCCGATACCATGATAGAGTAAGTATTTTCCATAACCTAGTGTGTGTTTTATTGAGTTTCTCGATCAAGTACATATATAGGCACATGACTTGGAGGCAAGAAGACTCTTAGCGAAAACAACAACAAAAACTAAGATTTTTATCCCAAGCTAGTTGGGGTAGGCTAGATATGAAACCCAAATAAAAACTAATGAAAGGTGCAAGTACGGCAGAGACTAGTGAGAAATGCAAGTCAAGCAGGAAGGTGCAAATATGGTAGAAATTAGTGATGATATAGAAAAAATTCTATTCTAATCCTGTTATCTCCAATGGTATCCTAGTTACTTCCTTCAAATTAAATATGTATAAAAGGAATGTTTATTTCATCATGCGGCAGTCTGGTACTGAGATTTCAAGGCGATGGCAGAACTAGCAACTAAGGTCCCTTAATATAACATCAACATAATAATAAATATAGGTAAATTACAATGTGCTTAGGTTGCATCCAGAAGCAATATTCACATCATAATTTATACATATTTCCTTCAAAGTTGCTTCACTTCAAATAATTGAAAACTAGCGCAAGGCTAGAAAGTTAAAAGATCAGCTCAATAAAACCTTACCATTTATCACACTGAAGTGAGAAATGAGAAATCCAATAATAGCTACCAATCAATCATTATCCATTCCAATGTTGCAACAATGAAGAGGAAATACCAATTTTCATTTATAAATCTTCATCAACCATCATTACAACAAAACCACATAGGACATCACTACCTATAAATAGCGAGATACCTTCACTGGAGTCCGGCAGCTGCGGTGGCTGATGGACATAGTGTAGTGCCCTCTCGAGAACTTCGTTTCTAGGCAGCATCGCATGGGGGTGGCGGTGGTAGACACGATCTATGAGGCATCTCCATCTCCCCAACTCATCTCTACTGCAAAAAAACACAAGAGGGCACAGCGCATTGGAGATCAAGTGTCACAGTCATGGACCTAATTTGGCGAATGCGATATTTTGGCCTTGATCTATATCCAGCGAACAACAATAGAAGATCAGAGCCTTTTGTGGGCTCTACGCCTTATCTTTACTATTAAAGCCTTATCTTTACTATTAAATCTCTTTTTGTGGTCTCTGTTCATTGGCATGTCATACCTCACATCCCATCCCATGCGGAAAATAAGTGAAAAGCAAAAAAAAACAATGACCACCGACAAACACATGGCTCCTCAATTCCCATCGTCGTGCATTCCTTCCCCTTTCCTCAACATGTCCACACTTCCTTCATCAAACTCCATCTCCTACCATGTGGACCTCCCTAAGGTTTGCTGCTCCATGCTCACCACCTAGGACAACATCGAAAACTACATGGAGGCGCTCCCTCTCACATGGGAGTGGTCGAGTACTTTAGGCTCAACCTCAAGTACGAGAAGATCCATCTAATCAAGGAGTCCATAATCACCATGTTCATTGAGTACCTCTGTCACAACGAGGATAACCACGCCATCCTTGATGAGGTGGCAGACCACCTAAGTGACCCAACAGCGGTGGCGTGGCCGGTTCCCTGTGATCCAAGATCAAGGGGAAGATGGAAAATAGGGTGACAGGTTTTACTCCGAGTGGACGTTAGGATTGGGCTCGACTCAGCCATTATCATCGGAAATCCCAACACCAAATGGAAGGTATCGGAGAGGAGAGACAGATATGAAGATAAGGCTCGTAAGTTGAAGATAAGGCTCACAAGCTGACTACAAGAGGGAGTGCCTACACAATCTCCATTTCCATGGCTCGCAAGCTAAAGATTTATCCGGAGGAAGGTATTAGAGAGGAGAGACATATATGAAGATAAGACTCGGCTCGGTGGTGGGATACGCTAATTAGCGACATAGGCTAAACCAGTCAGCGCGATGTGCTTGACCGTTTTCATCGTGGAATCGATAGTTAATTGTGCTTGCACTTGGCGGTACAATTCACAATGCCTTCGTCCATCTAATGTGGCATTAAAATATGTCGGCCTCCCTTCCACCTACCATCATAATAATATGTGTCGTTATAGGGTGTGTCATGGTGTATATTTTGCCGCCGCAACAAAATGGTGTCACGGTAGCTCATCCACCGGCTAACCAACTTTTGGAGGTACTTTTTTCTTGTGCCGCTCAAAAAAGTGTCACACACAGGGGTATTTCTGTAGTGTAAGTAAGTTGTGGAAACCTGACCTGACGTGACTAGCAGATGTAGGGGATATAGATTGGGATGGGTTTGTCCCGAGGGCTCAGGGTTCTATTTCTAAAAGGTTTCGTCCTGGTTTTCTCCCTACCATGATGCAAAATGAGTGTAGTGGTAAAAGGGGTTGACTAGGTTGTGCGGGTAAAGTTTACAAACCTCTCAAGAGTGTAAATCTAAGTAACTATACGTGTCCCTGATTATGGACATCTATGAGAAACTGGGTCTGAAGCTGTTTGAAAGATCTCACTCATCCCAATTTCTTAAATTAAAACTTGATGGGTGAACATGGATTTAGGAGCATACGAAGTTGGACTGTCGCATTTCAACATGGGTTTATGCTAATATGTTCTTAGAAAAACTGTTTTGAAGAAGGAAAAGTATTTTGAATGTAGGGAAAAATTATTTTGCTTTCAGCAAATGAGCCTCTGAACTCCACCTAGCCAAATATGCATGTAATTGCTAGATCCTTTGTAATCTCCTTAGTCCTACTTGCCAATACATTTAAAGTATTGACTATTCGTGGATGTAACCTTTCATGTTGTAGGTTATTTCGTTTTAGAGTGATCGTTCATAGATTGCGAGACTCCACTCGGCAATTGTTTGCCTATGGCACATTTGAAGGATAAAGATCTACCTTGTATTTGTTTTTTTGTTGTGTACTTGGATAATATAATTGCAAATTCTGGATCATGCACATTGTATTTATAATGCAGGATTATATTTTGTATCTATCTGTACTGTATGTGCTAGTGAATTGATCAAGGGATTAGAACTATACATAGGCAAGGGTGCTACAATTGTGTTTGTGCATCCCCATATTACTTTGTATATTTCCCATATTACTTTGTGTACTTCACATTTAGTGTACTTTTCTTGTAAGAATGTGTAAATCTGAGGCTAGTATAAATAATAATTTGTGTGGATATAAAAAATGTTGTTTTTCCGCATTAAAAATGAAAATCGGTAAAAAGGAGAAAACTAGAAAACAGAAAACTTTGTGCGCTACGGGAAAACACCTACCATCATGAGGGTTCCATCAGGCGTGACTCCCCTTACCCCCAAACTCTCCCACATATATTTTTCATCGGAATATTATAAATTTCAATTGGAATGATATTGATGACTATAAATTTTCCTCGAAAATGAGTTAATGCATATTCATTTAGGTAGAACTAACATGTCAATTTTTTCTCGGGGCATATAAAACAAAAGGGCCCCATTATCTAGATTTTTTCAAATAACATTGAGATCCACATTCTCTAGATTTTTTTACGGAGTACATTCACTAGATTGGGTCAAGTATAGTAATGGATCTCTAGAATGCTGGACCAGGGCTTTAACAAACCAACTATGATGCTTGATCTCCTCTACACAATGTCATCATGTTTGTCCCCGCCTCAGAGATCCCTCCCCCCTACACACAGAGAGATTGACCATGCATAGAAGCCGAGTCATCGATAGGACATGATACAACCTCCTAACTAACACCACTAAAATGTTATTTTAGGTATGGTATAGGCTAGAAAATAATATTTTTCAAAGAGTTAGAAGTGAAACCCAAATAGAAACTAGTGGAAGGGGCAAGTATGTCAGAAACTAGTGAGAAGTTCAAGTCAAGCGCAAAGGTGCAAATATGGCAGAAACTACTGAAAAGATAGAAACAATTTCTTTTTTATCCTGTTATCTCCAACACTATCCTAGTTACTTCCTTCAAATTAAATATGTACAAAGGAATATTTATTTCATCATGGGGGCATATCTTGTACTGAAATTTCAAGAGGAAGGAAGAACTAGCAACTAAGGCCCCTTATATAACATCAACATAGTAATCAATATAGGTAAATTGCAATGTTAACGATAAATGTAGGTTCAATCTAGAAGAAATATTCACATCATAATTTATACATATTCCCTAAAAGTTGCTTCACTTAAAAATAATCGAGAACTAGCGCAAGGCTACAAAGGTAAAAGGTCAGCTCAATAAAACCTTACCAATTATCACACTAAACTAACAGATGAGAAATCCAATATTGGCTACCGATCAAACATTATCCATTTCAATGTTGCAACAATGAAGAGGAAATAGTGATTTAAAATTATAAATCTTTATCAACCATCATTACAAAAAAACACATTGCACATCACTATCTATAGATAGCAAGATACCTTCTCCGGAGTCCGGCCGCCGCGGTGGCCGATGGACACGGTGCAGTGCCCTCTCGAGAACTTTCCTGCAAGGCATGATCACATGGGGGAAGCGATGGAAGTCATGGACAAAGGGGTGTCTTCGTCTCCCCAAACAATATCTACAGTGAAAAACACAAGAGGGTGCATCACATTGGGGATCAAGTGTCGCGGTCATGGTCCTAATTTGGCGAATGGAGATGGTCTAGCCTAGATCCATATCTAGCGAACAACAATAGAAGCTTGGGGAATTTTGTAGGCCCTATGCCTTATCTTTACTATTAAATCCTTATATTTACTATTAAATTTCTTTTGGTGGTCTCCATCAATTGGCATGTCATACCTCCCATCCATTCCCATGTGAAAAATAAGTGAAAAACAAAACAAAAAATAACAATTACCACCGATAGACACATTGCTCATCAATTCCCCTCATCATGCGTTCCTTCCCCTTTCCTCCACATGTCCCCACTTCCTTCATCAAACACTAGCACCTAGCATGTGGCCCTCCCTCAGGTTCCCGCTCCATGCTCACCACCCGGTACAACACCGACAACTACATGGAGGCAATCCCTCTCACATTGATGTGCTCGACTACTTTAGGCCCACCTCAAGTACAAGAAGAACCATCATATCAAGGAGGCTAGAATCGCCAAGTTCACCTAGGAGAACCATTCCATCTTTGATGTGGTGGCTGATACGTTGGAAACGTATCTATAATTTTTGATGCTCCATGCTTGTTTAGTATCTACTTTGCTTTTCTTGTCTACACTTTGAGGTGTTTTTTACATGTTTTCTGGTACTAACCTACTAACAAGTTGCAACAGTGCCAGATGCCGGTTTTCTGCTGTTTTTTGTTTCAGAAAAGTTAGTAAAGAAATATTCTCGGAATTGGACTTTGACAAATGTCAAAGTCAATTACTTTCCGTGGGGAACAAGAAGTCCATAGGAGAGCCAGAGGGGGCAGCCAGGGGGGCAGACCCACCCCAGGCGCGAGTGGGCCTAGCCTCGTACCTGGCTAGGGTTTGCCAACCCTGGTCGCCTCCTCGGTCTCCCCCTTCGCCTATAAAAATCCCCCGATGCAGAAACCCTGGGCATCCGATCAAATCTTCATGAAACCGTCTATAGCCGCCGCCACCATCGTCCCTAGATCGGGGGGATCTGAAGTTCTTCCTGGCACCCTGCTGGAGGGGAGATCATCCCGGAGGCCTTCTCTCCGGTATGATGCATGAGTAGTTCCACCTTGGACTATGGGTTCATGTAGTAGCTAGATGGTTGTATCTCCTCCTTTGTGCTTTCATGTATAGATCTTGTGAGCTCCGTTCATGATCAAGATCTAATCTATTTGTAATCATGCATGTTGTGTTTGCGGGAATCCGATGGATATTGAGATTATTATGTTGGTTTGATTAGTGGTTTTGTCTTTATGATTCTATCATGTCTTTGTTTATGATCTTGCATGCTCTCCGTTGTTAGTAGCTATCTTGGCCAAGTAGTTGCTAGTGACTCCAATAGGGGGTATTTATGCTCGATAGTGGGTTCATGCCTCTAGTTTCCAAGGGAAGTGACAATAATCTCTTCGGTTGTAGATGTGTTGTTGCTACTAGGGAGAAAACAATTGTCTCTTATTCATGGAACATGTGGACTGTTTACCTTACACACTTTGCTTAAAGCAGTTGTCTGTTGCTTTCAACTTAATACTGGAGGGGGTTCGGATGATAACCTGAAGGTGGACTTCTAGTCATATATGCAGTTGGATGGCGGTCTATGTGTCTTGTTGTATTGCCCAATCGAATCTCGTAGGATCTTTCTGACTAGTAATTGCATTGTTATGCCTTGCTCAGTTCCTATCAATTGCCCTGCTGTAATTTGTTTACCCTTCATGCCATGTTGTTTATCTAAGGAAAGCATCTCTAGTGAACTATGGACCCCGGTCCAATCTTTACCATTGATACGTCTTCCACAGTTACTTGCTTGCTTGCTGCAAACCATTACCTTCCACACCATACGTTTAATCCTTTGTTACAGCAAAACGGTGAGCTTGACAACCTCACTGATTTGTTGGGTCAATATCTTGAGTTTGTGTTGTGCAGGTCTCCGTGTTGCTTGCAATACCTGTGTGACGTTTCCTTCCTCCTACTGGTTCGATAACCTCGGTTTCTTACTGAGGAAAACTTGTTGCTGTGCCGCTTCATACCTTGCTCTTGGGGTTTCCAACGAAGCGTCCCACGACAAGTGTTGGGCGCCATCAGTGGCAGACCACCTAAGTCATTCCACATGATCCAAGATCAAGGGGAAGTTGGCAAAGAGGGTGAAGAGTATGACTCCGAGTAGTCCTCGGGATTGGGCACAACTTAGCCATTATCACTGGGAAGCCCAACGTCAAGTGGAACGATGTTGCCGGCTAGAGAGAACTAAGTAGACCTTGTAGGAGGTCATCATATAGCCGATCAAGCTCCCACAGTTCTTCATAGGTACCCGGTTGAGTTGCTCTCCATGATCCTCGTGCTCTATTTGTATTCTCTTTATTTTATTTCCATGCTCGAAAAGATGGGATGACCAACAGCAAGGATCCATGTGCCACTTCCTATCACTGTCAAGGGTCCCCACAAGTTACCTCAGGTGAGCACACAAGCTGTAAGCGCTCTCTGCCGGCATAGTAGGAGCGCTTCCTCAAGTCAGCATGTCCTGATGCATAAGAAAGGCATAGAATATCCCAGCCACTAAGTTCTCATTGGCAACCTCATGTTTGTATAATTTCTATTTCCCATTCCCAGCAAGATATTTCCCATGTGTTCAAGTAATTTTTCTTTCTGGGAAATGGATCTGAGATCCCACTGATTTTTGTTGGGAGGTGGGAGGAAGGGGATTAACCTTATTAGCTATGCCTGCTTATAAATTGCACCTCCATATGCTGCATTATCCTGCCTAAGCTCCCGCGTTAGGGGATTATAGGCTACATCAGAGCACAAGAAAGAATCTTTGGTTGATTGCATGGGTAGTTTATAACATGTGTGAGTGCTACATATAACAAAAGGACATTCTATTGTAGAGACTGTTTTGAGTGCATTCGGTAACTGATGTGGAGAAGTACTATAGAAAATAGGTAGGGCAGGACATAAAGATGGAAGCTCGTTGAGTTTAATGAGCACCGGTCTGCTTGAATCGTTTGAGATCGGCTTGTTTGATAGGATGATGCATGGAAATGAATGATCCATGTGCCAGAATCTTAGTTTACACTTAGTTTACTTTTTTTATCTTGCGCTT
Organism: Avena sativa; assembly: GCA_916181665.1. Classification (NCBI taxonomy): domain Eukaryota; kingdom Viridiplantae; phylum Streptophyta; class Magnoliopsida; order Poales; family Poaceae; genus Avena; species Avena sativa. The sequence goes on along the minus strand of OV702280.1, from coordinate 395,179,542 downwards.
TTTGGGTTCCATATGTTTATGTTGGGCTTCATATCTATCCTACACAAACTTGGTTGGGGCAAAAGGCTTAGATGTTGTTTCTATCCAAGACAAAGAATATGGCGGATGTCATATTTTGAAGTATAAATACTACCATAATAGGAGCATATGTATAGAAGAAATGCGAAAAAGGATAGAGATTTTAAACATGGCACTAGAAGCATCTCGTAGCAAAACACTAGATGCAAGTTAGAAGGTCAAAGATTTCGCATAGACCTAAGAAATTAGAAATCATAATTCAAAAGCTACAAATAACAATCACATGTCAACAACCTGGTAGCCTTGGAGTTTTGAGCTACAAGACTTGACACTAGGGAAACGCCCTAACGCTAAGGTTGCATCCAGAAGCAATATTCACATCATAATTTATACATGTTTCCTTAAATGTTGCTTCACTTCAAAATAATCGAAAACTAGCATAAGGCTACAAAGGTAAAATATTAGCTCAATAAAACCTTACCAATTATCACGTTGAACTGACAAATGAGAAATCTAATAATATCTCCCAATCAATCATTCTCCATTCCAATGTTTCAACAATGAAGATGTAATACTGATTTTCATTTATAAATCTTTATCAACCATGATTACAACAAAACCACATAGAACATCACAACCTATAGATAGCGCGATACCTTCTCTGGAGTCTGACTAACACTATGGCTGATGGACACAGTGTTGTACCCTCTCGAGAGCGTGGCTTCTAGACACGGTCGCATGGAGGTGGCGATGGCAGACATGGTCGACGGGGCATCTCCATCTCCCTAACTCATATATACCATGAAAAACACAAGAGGGCGCAACGCATTGGAGATCAAATTTCGCAGTCATGGACCTGAATTGGTGAATATGATCTTCTAGCCTAGAGCCAGATCTCGTGAACGGTGATAGAAGCTTAGAGCCTTTTATGGGTCCTACGCCCTATATTTACTATTAAAGCCTTATCTTTACTTTTAAAGCGCGTGTGGTGATCTCGGTTCATTGGCATGTCATACCTCCCATCCCATTCCCACGTGTAAATGAAGTGAAAAACAAAACAAAAATAACAATGACTATCGAGACACACATGGCTCGTCAATTCCCCTCATCGTGCGGTCCTAAGATGTGTTGATTGCATGGGTAGTTTCTAAAATGTGTGAGTGTTACATATAACAAAAGGATAGTCTATTGTAGAGACTGTTTCGAGTGCACTCGGTAACTGACGTGGAGAACTACTACGAAAAATAGGTAGGGTGGGACATAAAGCTAGAAGCTCATTGAGTTTAATGAGCATTGGTATGCTTGACTCGTTTGAGATCAGCTTGTTTGATAGGCTGGTGCATGTAAATCAATGATCCATGTGCCTGAATTTTAGTTTACACTTTGTTTACTTTTCTCTCTTCCCCTTTCTAGGTTTCATAGTTTCTATTGAGATTCATATCTATCCTACCCTAACTTGCTTGGGGAAAAAGTCTTAGATGTTGTTGCTATCCAAGACAAAGAATGGCGGATGTCATATTTCGAAGTATAAATACTACCATAATAGGAGCATATGTATAGAACCAATGCGAAAAAGGATAGAGATTTTAAAGATGGCACTAGGACCATCTCGTAGCAAAACACTAGATGGACAGTTAGAAGGTCAAAGATTTTGCATAGACCTAAGAAATTAGAAATCATAATTCAAAAGCTACAAATAACATCACATGTCAACAGCCTGGTAGCCTTGGCCTTTTGAGCTACAAGACTTGACACTAGGGAAATGCCCTAACGCTTAGGTTGCATTTAGAAGAAATATTCACATCATAATTTATACATGTTTCCTTAAAAGTTGCTTCACTTCAAAATAATCGAAAACTGGCGTAAGGATACAAAGGTAAAATATCAGCTCAATAAAACCTTACCAATTATCACGCTGAACTAATAAATGTGAAATCCAATAATAGCTACCAATCAATCATTCTCCATTCCAATGTTGAAACAATGAAGAGGTAATACCGATTTTCATTTATAAATCTTTATCAACCATCATTACAACAAAACCACATAGGACATCACAACTTATAGATAGAGAGATACCTTCTCTGGAGTCAGGCTGTCACAGTGGCTGATGGAAATAGTGCAGTGCCCTCTCGAGAACGTGGCTGCTAGGCACGGTCGCATGGGGGTGGTGGTGGCAGACATGGCCGATGGGGCATCTCCATCTCCCTAACTCATCTCTACCGCGAAAAACACAAGAGGGCGCATCGCATCAAATGTCACAGTCATGGACCTGATTTGGCGAATGCGATCTTCTGGCCTAGATCCAGATCTCATGAACGGCAATAGAAGCTTGGAGCCTTTTATGGGCCCTACGCCCTATATTTACTATTAAAGCATTATCTTTACTATTAAAGCACTTTTGGTGGTCTCCGTTCATTGACATGTCATACCTCCCATCCCATTCCCTCGTGGAGAAGAAGTGAAAAACAAAACAAAAGAATAACAACGACCACCGACACACACATGGCTCATCAATTCCCCTTATTGTGCGGTCCTAAGATGTGTTGATTGCATGGGTAGTTGCTAAGATGTGTGAGTGCTGCATATAACAAAAAGATAGTCTATTGTAGAGACTGTTTCGAGTGCACTATGTAACTGACGTAGAGAAGTACTACAGACAACAGGTAGGACGGGACATAAAGCTGGATGGTCGATGAGTTTAATGTGATCTTGGATCATTTTCTTAACGAAATGAGCTGAGCAATATTTTTGCTCGTTAATATTAACCAGCTAAATAACCGAGTTAAAGAGTTTCACGAGCTAATCGGTAAGCTCGGTAACAATAAAGAGCTTAGAAAGTGTGTTCACCAAATGCATGCATGTCAGTACCATTTACATCGGTACATGGACGCGCACACTGTGTCAAATTGCTTTGCTTACCTGCATATCTAAAGAGCTGTGACCTGAATAATGATGAAGTAGTTATAATGTATGATCAGAATACTAGTTTTTCTCCTTAACGATTATTAAATGAGCGCTCACGAGCATTAACGAACCGAGCTGAGCTTTACTTTTATCTCGTTAAGGTTAATGAGCTTAATGATTCGAGCCTTATTGATCACGAGCCTTAACAAGCCGAGTAGCTCGTTAGTCTGATTCATGATTTCTTTTGCCAATGGCATTTGGAAGATTTCCTTATTTATCTTTAGAAGGCATTAGACGTAAGGTGATTCTCTATGTGCATACAAAGTGCCACCAAAAGAAAAGGCCTCCAATCCATTTATGTATATTGTATAAAATACTTGCCCTATCCTGAAATTGAGTTTAATTGGGGAGACACAAAATGAGCATGTGCCATTTCACGAAGCGGGCTTGCAGGCTGTAGCCTTGACATCTTGCACACGAGGGGGCTAGCTATAAGGAGAGATGTGTCTCCATTTGCTAGATGTGAATCCACGTCGAGAAGATCTCCCTTCGCCAAAACAAGATCCACTAAAAATGGATTGTTTGAATTCTTGACCGGGTCTTAATAGATCGACATCGACACTTGATCTCAAATGTGAGATGCAGACGCCCCATTAACCATGTTCTCCACCACCGGCCCCACACCTACATTCCTATAAGATGAGTTATCGAGAGGGTGTGTAACCGCGTCCATAGGCCACTGTGAGTTTGATGTGATAATTGTTAAGATTTCATTGAGCCGGCCTACTATCTTTATAGCTTTTTGCTAGTTTTGTATTATTTTTACATAAGTACTTTTCTAAGCTAAGATGTATTATTTTGGATGCATTCTAAGTGTGTATTGTTAAAACTAAAATATGCCTATTTGATATTCTAACATATATGACGCTAACAAAAGGCACATAATTCTGGGCTCAATTTGAATTTACATCACAATTCATACAACACAATTTACTCTTTACAAAAATTATGAACTGATTTTGTATTTGTTACATGAGCTACGATTTCTACGGGGAGGTATAGGTAGAAACTCTTTTGCATTTACTAGCTATGAATTTTTAAACTTTTAAACTGAATTGTTTTATCCATTATATTTCCCGCATCCATAATTTAATACACTCTATCTTGATAGGTCTCGGTGAACTTTGATGGGCTTCCCACTTTAGTGTTTTGTAATTATCATATTAGTGTTTGTGCATCTCCATATCTTTGTGTACTTCCCATGTTCAATCATAGATGTACTTCACATTTTAGTGTGTAGTTCCCATCTATGTTTGTGTAACTTTGATGTTGGTGTATATAAGAGTGTGTGGGAGTATAAAAATGTTGTTTTTGACTCATTAATTGATGAAATTCATAAAAAGAGAAAATTGGAAAAGAAAAAACATTGTACGCTTTGGTAGAACACCTGTAAGCACAAGAGTACCCTTGCGCCTTAATACCCATTTAGAAAAATTAATCCATATAATTTTGTGTGCTGTGTGGCCGTGACTCTCTTGGAAGTAGATATTTGGGTTACAAAAAGATCTTTAGAATTCTTTTCCATCTCTAGAAGTATATGTACTCTTTCGGACCTCGTTCTCCCGTATATATTTTCTCTTTCAATATTATAAAATTTATAACCATGATATTGCTGAAGTTATAAAGTTCCTTGTGAACGAGTTAATGCATATTCATTTTGGTAGAACTAACCTTCCAATTTATGCTCAAGGCCTAAAAAACCAAAGTGGCCCCCACCCTATCGTATGTTGTTCAAAAAATATTGGGTCTATCTTGAAAATGAGTAGGACTCAGGACACCTTGGTAGACATGTGCCACCTTGCGGGAGATGGGCATGTAGCCTTGAAAACAAACATGAGAGGAGATGTGCAAAGTAAGAACTGAGATAATTGTTCGGTAGATCATCAGCCACATCGAGATTTTTTTAATATACATAAATAATAACTTGAGATCCCCATTCACTAGATCGGAATTAAATATAAAAATGGATTGCGAGAATGCTAGATTGGGACCTTTAAAAATCGATTATAATGATTGATCTCCTATTCACTACGTCGTCCCGATTTTCTACCTCAGGGATCATACAAGTCGAGTCATCGAGAGGGTACCATAGGACCTTCTAACAAACACCATGAGACGCTATTCTAGATATGGTACATTTCAATGTATAGGTAGCCTATGTCCTACACAATTTATCCAAAATGTTTCTTTACTCGTAAATATTTAAATGGTGATCCATGTTACATCTTTATTTGTGAATTAGAATTTTTTAGGCATAGATACTACTGGAATTTTCAGTTATGAATCTTATGTGATAACATGTAAGGTTGTATTGAGCTGATGATATTTATTCACTACTATTCACCATTTTATCTTTCTTTATCTGCATAGATTTTTTCAATATGTTCCCGTTAAGCATCTTTTTGGTTGATTTTAGTTTCTAGCTTCGATGTCTTATTTTTTTCCTTAATTTACTCTTTGGAAGATCATGATTTCTTTTGACAATATCATTTTAGAAGATCTTGATTATCTTCTTAATATTAGAAGTCATAAGGTGATTAAGGGTCAACAAAACAAAAGGCCCCCACCCCATTTATGTGATATATATGTTATAAATTTAGTTGGGTCAGGGAGCAACTGAATGGTCATGGGTTGTTTGACGGGAGGCGAGCATGCGGCCTTCACATGTTACTTTAAGGATATATATGATGTCGTTCTTTGCCATATCTACATCTACACCGAGAAGATCATTCTATAAAACATGCTCAACAAGAAAATGGATTTTTAGAATGCTAGATAGGGGCCTTGATAGATCGATCATGAAGCAATATCCTTTTTTTGTGTCGACTTGTGTCCATGTTAGAGGTCAGCTGGAGAGATGGATACACCCTTTGTCCATGTCTGCCATCACCGCCCCATGCGACCACACCTAGAAGCCAAGTTTTCAAGAGGTCATTACATCATGTTGTTCAGCAGAAAGGTCTATATCTATTTGTACGTAGTGTATGTCTCACGAGATTTCATTGCCTAGCTTTGATCTCCACAATGGACAAGTCATTATTTAGCTCCACTAAAATTTCAATTAATATTTTTTATCCCTCATCGGCTAAATCGCGACTGTCAACTTTAATGTCAAGAATATCATATTGTTCCATCAGCTTCTTTTATGCTTTCTAATATCAGCCTCAATATTGGCACTCCAACGACCTTTAGCCAGTTTCCTAAAATATCTAAATTTGTGTTGCCAATCTTCTAAAATGTTTCTACCTTTTTTTACAGACCATGCTTTGACAACAAGATCTAAAGGGCCACCATTTCTAAAATTTAAAAATACTTTTTTGAATCTGGCTCTCCCTAGAGTCCCAAATAATTGGGGTGTGATCACCTGCCATCCTAGAGGAAAAGTAGAATCAAACCTAGTGTTACACAAAATCCTATCTAGCTTACACATAATAAAATTGTCTAGGTTGTTACCCCATGTGTAGGACCTACCAGATAATCCTATTCGAATCGGGCCCACATATCAACCCAAGTGTTGAATTTGTCAAACCATCTGAAATCTACATTCCTATTATTTTTGTATTCTTATACTGAAATCACCACCTATCAAAAGAGGTCCATCCAAGTTGATGAAAAGTTCATGAAGTTGGGGACGAGGACGATGACGAGGAGGACTGCAAGGAGTGATCTCTTGGGGCGTTAGCACCGCTCTTATTCCTTTTTGGCGTTTCGATGCCAAAGGGGGAGAAGTAGTTCTATTTAGGATTATGTGGATTTGCATGGGTCGATCGCAAACACTTGCATTTTTATCTTTTTTATCGTGTTGCTTGTTTCCATTTAGCGTTGAACTTTTATTTGTGAGTTGGTTTTTATGAGACTATGTGGTTTGTGTGGCACTATTGTTCGTTTGAGGACTCATCACTGTGGATTTATCCCTCGGGTATTATAGATTCATCTATTCACCATGGTATTCTGGCATTATATCTATGGTTGCATCCATGTGGTGTTATGCTTCAAGGCCTCAATAATGATTATCATATTGGTTATCTTTATATTATATTGAGGACTTCCTTCTCCCGGTGGTATGATGTTTTGGTCTAACTCATCATTTGTGCACAGCTTTCAATACAATGAAATAGTCTTGTACCTTCTTGTGTGTATTTGTATTCAAATGCAAATTATTTATATGCACACATTTAGGGGGAGTCTCTTTCTTTTTGGAATGATGTTGTTAGTAGGTCTTTACTGCAAATCCTAGTATTGTCATCTAACACTAAAAAGGGGAAGATTGAAAGAACATTTCATGATCTCTAGTGTTTTGTGTGTTAGATAAAAATAGCAAGGAATATTTAATATGTGTTGAAGTGATGTAGATATTGGTCCATTCAAAAGCAGCAAAACAGAGTGTTTGGGGCGGATTATCCGCCCCTGCCAAGGGCCGGATAATCCGTACCACCCCAATCTTCAAGAGCAGCCAAGGCGCTTTGCACTGTGTGGGGGGTGGAATTTCCCTCGGATTGTTTTGCCAGGTCCATAGTTTTTGCCCGGGCCAGATAATCCGCCCCTTAGGGGGGCGAATAATCCACCCCAATAAGTTTTGCAAAGGGAGCCAAGGCGCGGCGCTTGGTATGGGGGCGGAATTTCACCCGGAAATTCCGATTCTGGGGCAGAGTTTTCCCCGGGTCGGATAATCCGGCCCCCGAAGTCTCCAACGGCCGAGTTTTGGCAGGGGTGTTTATTCCCCCATCAACCCCCTGCCAGATCTCTTGATTTATTCGAAAAAGTTCAACACTGCTCTTCAAGTCCCAAGCGATATCTCCATCCTCGTCCACCCAAAGGCTCCAATCTTTGGGGAATCGAAGTAGGAGGCCTCGATCTTCATCAACATCAATCAAGCACTCAACTTACCCTCTATTCACTTGGAGGATTCTCGATCTAGTATTTCTTACAAATATCTAGATCACAATTTTGGTTATTTGATAATCCTTGTTTTTTGGCAGCTTGTTGTCATCATGGGAGCCTCCGATTCAGTTGTGGATGTGTGCCCTGCTAGCATTGTAAAGGCACCGGTTTCCGTCTCGAAGGGTACCAATAGTGTAAAGGTGGATCAGGCCTTTGGTGGCAAGATCCATCGGAGAATAGGGTGGGGCCTATTATGGCGTGGTGGTCTTAGAACCACCCACCCCTCCAACACAGACGTACTTCTCTTAACAAGGAAGAAACTGTGGTCAAACAAATCTCTATGTCTCTGCGTGCTCCACTACGGTTTCCTCGTTCCTTATTTTACTCGCTTAGTAGTAGGTTTGCATATAGGGAAATTCTCTATAATTGCATATCATTTGTGTCAAGACTAAAATTGAAAAACAACTAAAAAATGGAGTAGCACCTATTCACCCCTCTCTAGGTGCCCATACGATCCATTTCAGACGTCCTTACCATACAGTGTTGCGGTTCTACTTGAGCGGGGGAAGCCGGAGCAGCGGCTCCGGATTTGTGTATGTGTTCTAGTGTGTTGGTGGCCTGGTGTCGTGCGGACGATTAGGCTCCGATACTTGTGCGGTTTTCATGACCCTATTTCCCTCATAAACAGGATCGTTTTGTATGGTTTTCCTTAGGGTTCAGAAGCATAGGAGGTTTGGGCCGCTTGGCAAGAGGTGGGGGGAAATAATCCTATGAGACCGGGTCTATCTTCCTACATAAATAGACCTGCTCTACAAGGCAACACATGTACTAACGAATCTTAAAGCGCCTAACTCCATGTTTCCCTATTATTCCCCACAGACGTTTGATGACTCCTTGATGGCGCCAGAGAACTTGGTGCTTGACATGTAGTCTATTGGGAACCCCAAGAGAAAGGTGTGAAGCAGTACATCAACAAGTTTTCCCTCAAAGAAACTGAGGTTATCGAACCAGTAGGAGGAATAAAATGTCACACAAGTGTTGCAAGCAACGTGGAGACCTGCACAACACAAACTCAAGACTCTGCCTCAACTAATAGTGAGGTTGTCAATCTCACAGGTTGTTGTAACAAAGGATTAAACGTATGGTGTAGAAGGTAATGGTTTGCAGCAAGCAAACATGTAACAGTGGAAGATGTATTAATGGTAAAGATTGGACCGAAGTCCATAGTTCACTAGAGGTGCTCTCCTTAGATAAACAACATGACATGAAGGGTAAACAAATTACAGCAGGGCAATTAACAGGAACTGAGCAAGGCATAACAATGCAATACCAGACAAAAAGATTCTATGAGATTCGATTGGGCAATACAACAATAAACATAGACCGCCATCCAACTGCATCTATGACTAAAAGTCCACCTTCAGGTTATCATCCGAACCCCCTCCAGTATTAAGTTACAAGCAATAGACAACTGCTTTAAGTAAAGTGTGTAAGGTAAGCAATCCACTTGTTCTATGAACAATACACCGTTGTTTTTTCCCTAGTAGCAACAACACATCTACAACCAAAGAGATTTTTGTCACTTCCCTTAGAAACTAGAGGGATAAACCCACTATCGAGCATAAATACCCCCTCTTGGAGTCACTAGCAACTACTTGGCCAAGATAGCTACTAACAACGGAGAGCTTGCAAGATCACAAACAACACAGACATGATAGTATCAAATAGACAAAACCATTAATCAATCTGACATAGTAATCTCAATATCCATCGGATGCCCGCAAACACAATATGCATGATTACAAATAGATTAGATCTTGATCATGAACGAAGCTCACAAGATCTATACATGAAAGCACAAGGAGGAGATACAACCATCTAGCTACTACATGGACACATAGTCCAAGGTGAAACTACCCATGCATCATACCGGAGAAGAAGGCCTCCGGGATGATCTCCCATCCGGCGGGGTGCCGGGAAGAACTTCATATCCCCCCGATCTAGGGACAATGGTGGCAGCGGCTATAGAAGGTTTCGTGGAGTTTTGATCGGGTGCCTAGGATTTCTGCTTCGGGGGCTTCTTATAAGCGAAGAGGCAAGGCTAGGAGGCGGCCAGGGGGCCCACACCCTACCCAGGCGCGGGGTGGGCCCACACGCGCCTAGGGGGGTCTGGCCGCCCTGGTTCGCTTCTCCGTCTCTCCTCTCGACTTCATGTCCCCCACGGTAAAATATTGACTTTGACTTTTGTCCCGTCTAATTTCAAGAATATTGATTTTCTGCCTTTCTAGAACCAAAAACAGAAGAAAACAGACAACTAGCACTGTGGCAACTTGTTAATAGGTTAGTTCCAAAAAAGATATAAAAAAACCTTAAAGTATAGACAAAGCAAAACAAAGTAGATACTAAACAAGCATGGAGCATCAAAAGTTATAGATACGTTTCTGACGTATCAACATTCTGATCCCATCCCGTGAAATTCTAGTACAACTATGTGCGATCCCCAAGGAAAAGAGCACGTATGCGGTGGCGGCATCTCCAGCCATCTCTGGTGGTTTTGGGAGCAAGCCGCACGACAAAAACATCGGATCACTACGAATTCGTTGCCGATAGAGAATATTAGGTTTAGTTTCAGCAAGTGGTAGATACATGGCCTTTCTTTGGATCTAAAGGCTCCGTTGGCAACTTTTTTTTTGATCATCGGCAAATACTTTGCCTCACTTAATTAAATAATGAAGATAGTTTTGACAAGTTACAACTACACCAAACGCCACATACGGATTACTCGCCCATCATACAAAACTCAACCGCGTGGCACCCACTTTTACCCAAAGTCTAGCCTCCCTTTTAATAATTCCGAGTAGAATGGGAGGCAGCATGGATTCATTGTCGAAGACCCTTGCGTTCCTCTTTCCAAATTGTCCAACCCACGAGCATGGTGATGGAGGCCATGGCCTTGGAGTTGCACGCAAGCTAGGTTCGTCCCCTATTCATCCATCCTAAGATTTGTTAGTCTTACCCATTTTTTGACCATACCCAGCCTCTTTGAGAATCTACAATGGGAGCATTTTTTTAAATGGGCGATTTTATTACTTTGAGTGATGTTTACACCCGGCCTTTGCATAACTAGGATGCACACAGCCGCACAAACCACACAAAAAGATAAAACATAAAGTAGACTAAAATTACAAAAATCACCAACAAACTAGCGGCCTCAAACTATGGCAGATCAATCCGCCAATCACGTGGCCATTCATGTCGGAAGAAAATATCCCTTACTATGTCCTCCAATCGCGTATACCCCTGCACAAACAAGTCATGAACCTCTATACGTTGGAGAATAATTCATGATCGGAGGATAGTCATGACCCGATAAATAACCTACATAGGAGAAGACATAATACTATTAAAAATCTTGTCATTTTTATATAGCCATAGCGACCAAATAATGGCAAGCGCTCCCACCCTAAATAAAGTCATGTATTTATCACTCATCCCATGCATCCAGTTACCAAAAACATTGGCCACTGAACAAGGGGGAGATAAACCAGAGGCTATTTGGATGAATGACCATATAGAGCGAGCAAATTTATAATGGAAGAATAAATGACGAATTGTTTCATCATTATGACAAAAAACGCATTGTGTACTTCCACGCCAATTCCTCTTTATAAGATTATATTTTTAAAGAATTACACCCTTGCGGAGATACCAAGCGAATATCTTTGTTTTTAGGGGTATTTTCATTTTCTAAATTTTACTATTATCATCGACTAGAATATCAGGTTGAATCAATGCTCTATAGAACGAGTCAACTGAAAATTTACCACTTTCTAGTAATTTCTATTTAAACTCGTCTACACCATCCGACGGTTATCGTGGATAATGGTAATAGAAGATTATTTTAAGATATCAGTCGAGGACCTAAGAGACTTCTTCTAAAAGATACATTAGGGGGATTAGATTCCATTACTGTGAAAACTGTATCCTCCTTGTGCCTAATAATTGAATATAGAGCTGGATATTGTTCGTGAAGAGAAGTTTGGCCAAGCCACTTATCTTCCCAGAATCTAATATGTGATCCATCCTTAATATTAAAAGCATAAAACCAAAGAAATGTTTCTTGAACGCCATTAGTACCGCCCAAAAATGTGAGTCGCCGGGTTTCCAACCCACTTGAGACACAACTTTGGAGCCCACATATTTCCTCCATAAAATAGTTTGCCAGGCACCATCTTTAATCAGTAGTTTGAATAGCCATTTACCTAGAAACGCGTTATTCTTGACTTGCAAATCATGCATGCCAAGTCCACCGTATTTTTTTTGTCGTCAAACCACATTCTATCTAGCTAGTCGATATTTCTTTTTTCACTATCCCCTTGCCAAAATAATCTTGATCGCAAATAATCCACTTTGTTTAAGACTCTTTTTGGTAACTGGAAAAACAATATCATATACAGTACCATATTGGTTAATACTAAATTTATGAGTATAAGTCTTTCCCTAATGGATAGCAATTTTCCTTTTCAACTATTAAGACATTTTTGGAGCCTTTTCTCAACGAGTTTCCATTTAGCAATTGTGAGACACCGATAGCAAATTGGTATTCCTAGATAATTAATTGGAAATTTCCCCTGACCACAGCTGAAAAGTTCAGCATATAGGTGAGCCTCGTTTTGAGCCTCACCAAAACAATACATGTTACTCTTATGAAAGTTTATTTTTAGTCCAAAGAGTTGTTCGAATGCTGATAATATTAATTTTAGATTCTTAGATTTCTCTAGATCGTGTTCCATAAATAAGATTGTATTGTCAACATATTAAAAAATAGAGAGTCCGCCATCAACAAGATGGGGAACTAGTCCTTCAATCTGGCCATCAGCCTTGGCTCTCTCGATAAGGATAGCCAGCATATCAGCCACTATATTAAATAGTATATACGGATACTGGGTCCTCCTGTCTTAGTCCCTTCTTGGTCTACAAGTAATTGTCAGTATCATCGTTTACTTTTATGGCAACACTATCTCCCGACACAAAGGACTATATGAGAGCATGTCACTTCTCCAAAAAAAACTTTTTATGCAGAGCGTTTGCTGAAGAAAAGACCAATTAACTTTGTCATATGCCTTCACTAGTAGGAAAAGTCCTATCTGTGGCGCACCTAAAATGGGGTCAGTGGCGCACGTCCCGTGCGCCACTAATATTAGGCCACTGATAATTTTCGTGGCGCACGGGGATACGGTGCGTCGGTAATATCGATTTCAAAATTTCAGAAAAGGCGGGATATCATAAAATTATTTGTGGCGCATGTGAGTATGGTGCGCCACTAATAAAATTTTCAAATTTTAAAAAAAATGGATCTAGATCTGTCGCGTCATCGCCTCTTCATCGCCACATCGTGTCGCGTCGTGCCGCATCGAGTCACCGGGAAGGAGGTCGAGGATGGCGTGACGGGAGGTGGTGCCTCCCGTGGGCTGCCGGAGGAGGACGATAGGGTGAGAGGAGAGGATATGGGAAGAAGGAGAAGAGGAGGAGGAGAGCAGAAGGAGGAGAAGGAGGAGGTGGAAGAGGAAGAAGAGAGGAGGATGAGGAGGAGAGGAGAAGGAGGAGAAGGAAGAAGCAAAGAGGAGGAGGAAGAAGAGAGGAGGAGGAGGAAGAAGAGAGGATGAGGGGAATGAGAGGGGAAGGTGGAGGAGAAGATAAGGAGAAGGGGGTTGGTGGCCGGCCGATTCAAATTTCAAATCCCGCCAAACTTATTCGTGGCGCACCCTATAAGTTGTCTCATTTTTTTATAGGAAAAAATCTTGTTTTGTCATAACTTTTTACTCTTTTCGAATTTTGAGATTCTAAAAAATCGCTAAATGACCCAAGGTCTTTGCGAGCGAATGTGAAATTTCGTTCTCGTCATTTTGATATATTAAATATTTTTTTCGATATCGTATGCAAAAGTTATGGCGTTTTACCGTGCCATGACTTCTTCTTTCAAAAAATTCAAAATTCATGTTTATTAATTTTACTACAAACTAGACCACATTACTTACCTACATGTCAAAGGATTTTAAAATTATTTTCTTTTATTTTCTGCAAGATTGAAAAGGTGATTCAAGGGGGAGCAGATTTTTTGGAACTTATCTATGGTGCATGGATTCTTTGTGCGCCACTAACATGATTATCAATGGCGCACCGAAACTCCATGCGCCACGGTTAACTCGTCACCTTTTTTAGAGGCCTAGGCCTACCAACATGTGTGGCGCACAGGACGGATGTGGGCCACTGATCTTGTAGGTATCCATGGTGCACTCTCATTCCACGCGCCACAAATATGCCTCCCATACATATGCCAGCCCACCAGCGATGGGTCCCACATATGCGTGGTGCACCTTTTTGCCCGTGCGCCACTGGTACATGCAAGTCAGTTGCGCATCGATGTCTCGTGCGTCTCAGATAAATATCCGTGGGCACACTTTCTACGTGCGCCATGAATATGACCTCTGTGGATAAGTCTTTTCCTACTAGTGCTTCTCAAAGTCAATATTGAATAGTATACCATTTAGTTTTTCTGAGTGTACGTAGTTTATGGATTGTTTCATGTAAGATTACTACGTCATCTAGGATGTTTTTACCTTGCATGAACGCAGTTTGAAAAAGACGAACAACATGTATGATCAGCTACTGAATTTAGTCTAATCATGGTAACATGGCCAGCTACAATAGGAGCATAGATGAGCAAAGATAAAGTTCTTTGCTTGGTTGGCAATAATCCATTGAGAACTAACTTCCAGCATTTTTCTTGTTAACCTAGTACGTTGTCCCTCAATTTCACTCGTAGATCCGCATGAAATACTAGCACGAATTGGCTGGCTTCTGACATTTTTTGCTTCTTTGTCATTGGGCACGTATGGCTTCCAGAATCCAGATACGTGCTAGCTTGCTTCTCTCGCTAGTCATCGACGCAGACCCTCGGTTAGTTTGCTGACGATAGACACACACTAGTGGAAACGAGGTCCTTTGTTGATCCCGAAAAGGGGCTTTAACACCGGTTCTTCTACGAACCAGTGTTAAAGGGGGGGCCGTACCAGCATGGCCCCTGCGGCATTAAAGGAGCCCCCCCTTTAACACCGGTTCGTGCCACGAACCGGTGTTAAAGGTCCCTGCACCAGTGGCCCGCGCACCCCCACCTTTAACACCGGTTCGTGGCATGAACCGGTGTTAAAGGGGGGGGGGGGCTATATAAGACACCACCCCAGCCCACACACACCCCACTCTTCCATTCTTTCACATTTTGGAGCCTAGCAAGAGGGTGTGAAGAGTGCTAGTTTGTGTTTTTTTCATATGCACTAGAGGTGTTCGGTGAAATGCCCGAGAGCTCAAAATAAGCTTTCTTGTTGCTCTTTCCGTCTCGGTCGAGGTCGGCAACTATAGTTTCATGTGTCATTGATGTACTATATATATAAATGGTCATCTCCCTATTATTTTTTGATATATACTACATATTAATGCAGATGAATCGGCAATGGATATACGGTGACCGCCGCACTTCCGAGTACATTACGGGCCTCCAAAATTTCATCGTTGTGGCTAATGCAAACCGTGGTCACAATGGTTTTATGTGCTGTCCGTGTGTTCACTGTCAGAACAAGAAAGACTACTCAAATACCAGAACCATTCATGCCCACCTGCTTCGATCCGGTTTCATGCCCAGCTATAATTGTTGGACCAAGCACGGAGAAAAAGGGGTTGTGATGGAAGACAACGAAGAAGAAGAGGATGATGAAAACTATCATAATATGTATCCTGAATATGATGATAATGCAACGGAGGTAGATAATGAAGATCAAGAGGGAGCAGATGGGCCCGCTGATGACGATCTTAGTCGGGGCATTACTGATGCAAAGGAAGAATGTGAAACTGAAAAGGAGAAGGAGAAGCTAGAGCAGATGTTAAAGGATCACAAAACATTGTTGTATCCAACTTGCGAATATGGCCACAAAAATCTAGGTGCCACACTGGATTTGCTGCAATGGAAGGCAAAGAATGGTGTGACTGACAGCGCATTTTCAAAGTTGTTGGTAAAAATGAAGAATCTTCTTCCAAGAAATAATGAGTTGCCTGACAGTACATACCAAGCAAAGAAGGTTGTCTTCCCTCTAGGATTAGACGTGCAGAAGATACATGCCTGCATTAATGACTGCATCCTCTACCGCGGTGAGAAGTACGAGAATTTGGATGCATGCCCGGTATGCACTGCACTGCGGTATAAGATCAGACGAGACGATCCTGGCGATGTTGAGGGTGAGGCCCCTAGGAAGAAGGTTCCCGCCAAGGTTATGTGGTATGATCCTATAATACCACGGTTAAAACGTCTCTTCAGAAATAAAGAGCATGCCAAGTTGTTGCGATGGCACATGGAAGACCGTAATAAAGACGCGATGTTGAGACACCCCGCTGATGGGTCACAGTGGAGAAAAGTCGAGCGAGAGTACCCGGACTTCGCACGTGACACAAGGAACTTAAGGTTTGGTCTAAGTACAGACGGCATGAATCCTTTTGGTGAGCAGAGCTGCAGTCACAGCACCTGGCCTGTGACCCTATGTATCTATAACCTTCCTCCTTGGTTGTGTATGAAGAGGAAGTTCATTATGATGCCAGTGCTCATCCAAGGCCCGAGGCAACCCGGCAACGACATTGATGTGTACCTAAGGCCATTAGTTGAAGAACTTTTACAGCTATGGGCCAAACCAGGTGTACGTATGTGGGATGAGCACAAAGGGGAGCCATTTGACCTACGAGCATTGCTTTTTGTAACCATCAATGATTGGCCTGCTCTTAGTAACATTTCAGGGCAGACAAACAAGGGATACAATGCATGCACAGACTGTTTAGATAATACTGAAAGTGTATATTTGGATAAATGTAAGAAGGTTGTGTACCTAGGGTATCGCCGATTTCTTCCGAACCTGCATCTAGTAAGAAAGAAAGGCAAGCATTTCAAACGTCTGGCAGAACCCCGGAGGAAGCCTGTCCTCCGTACCGGTGAGGAGGTATTTGGTATGGTCAAGGACCTAGAAGTAATCTTTAGAAAAGGTCCTGGCAGTCTATCTGTTCCGAATGACGATGCCGGACACGCGCCCATGTGGAAGAAGCAATCTATATTTTGGGACCTACCCTATTGGAAAGTCTTAGAGGTCCGCTCTTCAATCGACGTGATGCACGTGACGAAGAATGTTTGCGTGAACCTGCTAGGCTTTCTAGGAGTGTATGGGAAGACAAAAGATACACCGGAAGCACGACAGGACCAGCAACGTCTGAAGGCCCCTGAAGAGCCTATGCATCCTGAGAACGAGAAGGGTAAACGATGCCACTTAACTCCTGCCAGCTACGCTCTTACCAAAGCAGAGAAGGAAATCTTTTTTGAATGTCTGAGCAGTATCAAGGTCCCGTATGGCTTCTCGTCGAATATAAAGGGAATAATAAATATGGCAGAGAAAAAATTCCAAAACCTGAAGTCTCATGAATGCCACGTGATTATGACACAATTGCTTCCGATTGCATTGAGGGGGCTTCTACCTGAAAATGTTCGAGTACCCATTGTGAAGCTATGTGAATTCCTCAATGCAATATCTCAGAAGGTAATCGATCCAGAAAGCCTACCAGGGTTACAAACATATGTGGCCCAATGTCTTGTCAGCTTTGAGTTGGTGTTCCCACCATCCTTCTTCAATATTATGACGCATCTCCTGGTTCACCTAGTAGAAGAGATTGCCATTCTCGGTCCTGTATTTTTACACAATATGTTCCCCTTTGAGAGATACATGGGAGTCTTAAAGAAATATGTTCATAACTGTGCTAGGCCAGAAGGAAGCATCTCCAAGGGCTATGTAACAGAGGAGGTCATTGAGTTCTGTGTTGATTTTATTCCTGACCTTAAGGCGATTGGTGTTCCAGAATCACGACATGAGGGGAGACTGCGTGGAAAAGGCACCCTAGGATGTAAAGCAATGATATGTAGGGATGGGCATTCTCTCAATCAAGCACACTACACGGTTTTACAAAGATCTATCTTGGTTGCCCCGTATATCAATGAACACAAGAATTTAATACGCCTCAAACACCCGGGGCAGTCTGATGAATGGATTATAAGTGAACACATGGCGAGTTTTGGCGGCTGGCTGCAAAGACTTCTCACGAATAACACCACTGTTGGGGATCAGCTGTACTTGTTGGCCAGGACACCGTCTTCGACTGTATGTACTTTCCAAGGGTACGAGATAAATGGGAATACATTTTACACGATAGGCCAAGATAAAAAGAGCACCAACCAAAACAGTGGTGTACGCTTCGATGCAGCAGAAGACAATGGGCAAAAGACCACGTATTATGGGTTCATAGAGGAGATATGGGAACTTGACTATGGACCTAATTTTAAGGTCCCCTTGTTTCGATGCAAATGGGTCAAGCTAACAGGAGGAGGGGTTGAGGTAGACAAGAAGTACGGAATGACAACGGTGGATCTCAACAATCTTATGAAGAACTTAGACGAACCATTCGTCCTAGCCAATGATGTGGCTCAGGTTTTCTATGTGAAGGACATGTCCTCCAGACCAAAAAAAGAAAAAATATGCAAACGAATACATCATATGATGAGCCAAAGCGTCACATAGTTCTTTCAGGGAAAAGAAACATCATGGGAATCGAGGACAAGACAGACATGTCAGAAGATTATAATAAGTTTGATGAAATTCCGCCCTTCACAGTGAAAACTGACCCAAGCATTCCGTTAAGTAAAGAAGATGCTCCATGGTTACGTCTGAAGCGATCATAAGGAAGGACATATGCCAAGAAGTTCATGCTCATATTATGTAACTCTAGTTCATGTTTTTAATATTAATACATGTCTTGAGTGTTAGTCATGTTTTGTGGATGGACCGGGACTATGAGAAGAAGTTGTCCCGATTCGTACTTACCATTAAGATCTGATCTCCAAACGCGCGCGGTCACATATTAGGGAGTGCCTCTATGACCAGTTTCTTGGAGATGCCGGAGGACTAGGCTCCGTCGGCATCTCCCTGAAACTGGCCGTAGTGGTGTCCCTGCTCTCGAAAACCATCTTGCAGCTTTGTAACTTCTCTAACTAGATCAATACACCTGGAAGCTAACTAATTTCACATATTAGGGAGTGCCTCTATGACCAGTTTCTCGGAGATGCCGGAGGACTGGGCTCCGTCGGCATCTCCCTGAAACTGGCCGTAGTGGTGTCCCTGCCTCAAACTGGCTGGAGGACTGGACTCACAAGGATGCCTATTTATAGTACAAGCAGCTCGACATAGTGTTGACACTTACGAAATAATGTCGACACTCACCCCTATTATTAGTGCTGACTCGTGTTTTGTGCCGGATGGTGTCTACAACCGGGACTAAAGGTTCATCTTTAGTCCCGGTTGGTGTCTCCAACCGGGACTAAAGGTTCATCTTTAGTCCCGGTTGGTGACACCATCCGGGACAAGGTACACGCCGCACGACATAATGTCGACACTCACCCCTATTATTAGTGCTGACTCGTGTTTTGTCCCGGTTGGTGTCTCCAACCGGGACTAAAGGTTCATCTTTAGTCCCGGTTGGTGTCTCCAACCGGGACTAAAGGTTCATCCCGCCATTTTTCCCGCCATTTTTCTTCCCGCCATTTTTCTTCCCGCCATTTTTCTTCCCGCCAGTTCTTCCCTCCAGTTCTTGAAATGACGGGTCCTCGATACCCCGTGGATGAGATCACGGAGAGCGAACACGCTGAGCTGCATGTGAGATTAATGGGCTTATCCATTAAGGTGGCTGTCGGCTATGCCTTACCTCCTGTAGCTGGTGGAACTTACCACTGCCGACCGATTTCAGATGGCTATGCTATTGTCGGGGTGGATGAGGTTGTGAAGGAATATGAGGAAGCACAGCTTGACCATGCTACAGGTGAAGGGGAAACTCAACTCAAATTTGCAGTGAAAACAGCCATTCTTTGGAAGAAGGAACACATTGTGCTTCCAAATTGGAGGCCACTGGCACCCCCGCCGTCTCCGCAGGGTCAGCAGTCTGAGCCGCTTCAGCTATCTCCTGCGCGGCAGCCATCTCCGGCGCGGCAGCCATCTCCGGCCCGTCAGCCATCTCCTGCGCGGCAGCCATCTCCGGCCCGTCAGCCATCTCCTGCGCGGCAGCCATCTCCGGCCCGTCAGCCATCTCCGGTGCTTCAGCCATCTCCTCAGCGTAAGCGGAAGAGCACTGCCACGAGGAGCATCAGTAGCACTGCCACAAAGAAATCCGCAGGAAACCGTACGCCAAAGAGTTCAAAAAACTACGTCCCGCAGCCTTCCGCCAAGCCATTGCCGGTTTTACCGTGGAATCGCAGCGACGAGGAGACCAATAGGATCTCGGAAGAACAGGTCAAGAAATTCTTTGCACCTAGACGGGCCGAGCCAAAGGAGAAAATAGATCCGGCGGTGGTGGAGAAGTTTTACAATAATCTTTTGAAACCTGAAACCCCACTTGTGCCGGACTACGAGCGCCAGATTTTGAAGGCGGATGCAAGGCGCCGTAGGGAGACTGAAAGTAGCAGTCGTGAGGCACCCCAGAAAACAGTTCCCATGCTCGGAGAGCAGGAAAACCAATCATGTGCCCCGCTCCAAATGTTCGACACACGAGACGCTCCTCCCGTAAATGATTACGAGGCAGAGCTACAAAGAAAGGCCAATGAGATGGGGATGACTTACATTGCATACTTGAACGTCATGGGAGACAACTTGCCCAAATGCGATGCCAACCCCATACAGCCATGGAAGTATGGGAAGAATCTCGTCAAGAAAGAGGAGCTCAAGACTCTACCAACAAAGATGCGAAAATTGCACAAGTGGTACCTTCATTTCTGCAAGACGAGAAAGGTAGAATGGATCACGGCGCATATAAGAGATGATATTTTCTTCTGCGGAGATGACGCGATTGACTTCAACATTCAAGACTTGCATTTTCTATTCAATCAGAAGGAACTCGACAAAGCTGCCATCAACCTTTATTGTGTGTAAGTACTATTTCTATAATTTATATCTCATCTCATTCACTTTATTAATTGCATGTATATATATATGCTCACCATATATGTATATACTATTATGCAGGAAAAAGGTTATGGAATGCAGGAAAGGAGGCCCTTTTGACATTGGGTTTGTTGACCCAAATAGAGTTCATGAAGAAGTGGTAGAAACCAAACCCGGGCAAACAGAAGATTACTTGCTAACGTCTTTACTGAGACAACAAACCAAAAGGGAAATACTATTGCCTTACAACTTCTCGTGAGTACTGTTACCCTCTCTCTTGTACACATTCTATTTCAGCTTACTCGATGTTAAGTGTAACTGATGATGAGTTATGCGTCCGTAGGTTCCACTTTATTCTGCTAGTCATTCAACCCGACTCAGGAAAAGTCCTTGTCATGGACTCGTTACGAAAAGAAAAAGAGATATGGGCAAACTTTAGAGAGATGCTCCAGAGGTAATTTCAATCATATTATCGCACTAGATCGGCAACTTTTGTGACAATAAGTAATTAATTACTCCTTTATCCATTTTCTTTGTCGGACAGGGTTTGGAAAAGGTTCACGGGCAGGGCCGTGGGTGAATGGTCAGAAGAACTAAAATTTGTAGACCAAAATGTAAGTAATACTAGCTAGCTTCCAATTCCATTATATCATGCTTTATTGATTATTATTTTGATTGAACTCTCTATTCTCGTAAAGTGCGCGCATCAGGGACACGGCAATAACTTATGTGGGTACTATGTTTGCGAATTCATTCGCAACACGATATGTGCGACGGGCCAAGCCGCACTAGAACAACTTAGAGTAAGTAAACAAAGTCCACAATATTATTTTATTACCATCAATTGTGTTGAGTTTTATTCTTATATATATATATTGACGGTCCATTCTTCATATATATTCAGATCGAACGGATGCGGGACCAACTCCTACCATTTGAACGCATACGAGCCATTCAAGAGGAATTGGCGGGGTTCATACTTGATGAGGTCGTCACGCCTGGCGGAGAACTCTTTAGATATCCACCAAAATGAACGATGACGATGTATGTGCCGATGACGATGTATGTGCCGATGACGATGTTTGTGTATAATAATAGTTGCTTAATTATTCATGTACTCGTATGTATCGATGACGATTTATGTGTATACCGCTCCCGATCGATTCCCCCTCGCTCCCCCCCCTCCCGCAAAAATACGCCCAGAACGGGGCAGAGGCAGAAGTCTGCCGCGGCAGAGATTTAGGCCGTTTTCCTGCCGCGGCAGAGCCGCGGCAGAAGAACCTTTAACACCAGTTGCAGATACGAACCGGTGTTAAAGGGGGGGCCTGAGGCCTGCGGCAGCCCCACGTGCGCCACCCTTTAACACCGGTTCGTATAAGAACCGGTGTTAAAGGGCCCCCCTCTAACACCGAACCCTCAACAGTGGTTGGGGAACCGCTGTTAGAAGGCCCTCCCAACCGGAGTTAAAGGGGGGGCCTGCACTAGTGACAAGAGAGCAATGTCAGAGGCCAGGCAACAGTTCTCAATGAGAAGATTATGAAACGGGATGTCAGGAAACGATGCTTTGAGATTCGTTAGTTACACATGTCATCTCCTAGAATGGGTCTATTTTGGTAGGACGATAGATCTCTTGTATCATGGGATTATTTTCTAGAGGTGGGCATGCGGCCTTGACAACACCCATGAGAGGTGGGTCAGTCACAGTGGGTGCCAAAACAAGAACCGGGAATGTTGTTTGAAACCACGAATTGGGTTGTCACCAATGAAGCTTTTCACTAATTAAAAGGCCATTACTGCGTGACACGATTCCGCGACACAAAAACAGGGCAGTTGGCACGATCTGAGCATGACACTACAATCACATCTCTATTTGGAACTGCAGATGTAGGCTGCAGCATTGCAAGTTGCAGCTCGCTGGCGTCGTCTTGCTGCTGGACATCCCGCTGGAGCACCATGGGTCCATGGCGTATGGACGCTACCACGCCTTCTTCTCGCCGGTCACCGGGTCTGATTTTGCCTCATGTCATCTGCCCGCACCACCTCATCCAAAATGATCATGCCAAAGGGCGTGTTTGAGGCCGGATTTCTGTTTGCAGAAAGAAAATAGAACCGTCTGGTTTGCTCACATCCGTTTTCTGCATGACACGAGATTTAAATCAGACCAAAAGTTTGCCCGCTAGAAACATCGATTTTAGACGTTTTTCTGGAACAGGCTCTCGCACTGTAAAATCTGGCTGGCTGTTTCTACCTGGGTGCAACCATATCAAGTAACCTTGCTTATCTAAAATGCTAAACTTGATCCCTTCTAATCTACATAACGATGCTTCGATTCAAAATAAGTTCTACATAAAAAATATGTGTATCAACATTGTGATTCCATTACAACAACCAGTTTCTAGTTTATGTGTATCAACTATAGCTTCAGCTACTCCGGAGAGGTTATCAGCAATGTTTGGGTGGAGTTGCGGAGGTCCATGGGAGGACCGTCACGGTCTTCTCGTCTTTCCAAGGACTTGTTTGGTACTAGTGTATTGTGGAGATTAGAGGAGATAACCCCACCAAATCCTAGATCCCCAACTATGGTTAAAAATATGTTTAATTCCAGAGTATT
The DNA here is from genome assembly GCA_916181665.1 of Avena sativa. Classification (NCBI taxonomy): domain Eukaryota; kingdom Viridiplantae; phylum Streptophyta; class Magnoliopsida; order Poales; family Poaceae; genus Avena; species Avena sativa. The sequence goes on along the minus strand of OV702280.1, from coordinate 395,155,998 downwards.
GGACTAATTTAATTCTTGCTAATCTCCACTTTTCTCCAAATTTTAGTGCATTTTTTTTCCAATATCTATACACTACCCGTATCTAGTGGATTAGTGGGTATTAAAATTTTATCAGGATTAGAGGGGTTTGGATGAAGATGGGATTTCACTCAATCCCCCTGAGATTATCCCTGTTAGTCCTAGTAATTTTTTCGAGAACACCCCTGTTAGTCCTAGTTTTCTTTTTTTGAGAACTCCCTGTTAGTCCTAGTAGTACCAAACAAGACCTGACGGAATGGAAACGGGCTGCCTAAGTGGGCTTATTATTGGCCTTGGTCTGTAGGTTTTGGAGTTCCGTGAATTACAATGGTAATTGGGCCCGAACTTACAAACCGAACGGGACACGGCTCACGTACGCTCTGTACTGTTAATCGTGTATAAATGCCTCTGCCTATCTCCGCTCATGCCGCAACACCTGCCGCCCCTCCCCGAGCGCCGCCGTGCCCCTCCCTGACGCATTCTCGCCGCCGCTCCTCATCGATCCTCATTTGCCTCCTCTAAACTGGCCTCGGTCGTCTGCCCGCACCATCTCATCCGGCTATCCTTGGCTGCCTGGCCACGCTAATAGAGTCGGACCCGAGCCGCTCACGCCGTCGTTATTCCCCTCCGTGTCCCGTCTTCATCGTCTCCACTCTTGCTCTATCCTCCCGGCCTCTCGTCGCCGGACCTCCACCTCTGGACACCTCACCCATTTCCTCTTCCTCCATTCCGCGCCCTTGCCCCAATGCCTATGGAGAACAGTGGTGTGCGGGGGCGGCGGAGTCCAGCACTGGCCAAGAGGCACAGTCAGAGTCGCCTTATGCCGGCGCCCAGTCGCCTCGTCTCACTTGTCGGGATCCGCTCGCGACGCTTATCTTCCCCTCCGTGGTTTTTCCACCTTCTTTCTTCGTCGCTTGAACCTGCCGCAACTTCTGGACTTCCTGCCCGACAGGTGTTCGACGAAACGCCAAGCCTAGTGGCGGGCCTCCTGGTTTGGCATCGACCACTCTATGTTTCATCTGTCTTTGTTAGCCGGCACCCGTATCCTAGCTGAAGCGTCTTGTCTGATCATGCATTGCAGCAGGCCAGCAGCGACCTAGTCAAGCAGCCTTCCAGGAGAGGATGCGGCGGCTCAAATGCCCAACACGGCCTTGGGCCGGCATGTCCACACACTGAGGAGCCCCACGCGACCTTGGCAGCCGTCGGCACCACCATCTCGACACAACTGGTGACATGACATGCACCACCTCTCTAGCTGCAGCACATACACGGTAATAAACTCCCAACCCCCCTGCTTGGTGTTGTAACTCCATTATGCATTAGAATCAATACTTCAATAGTGGTACCTTCTGAATTTTTGGGTGGTTGTTAATTTTTGTCTGTATAATGAAGCCTTGACCCTTGTGGTGTAGAGTAGAGCTGTAATTGCCCTTTAACTAATTGGTTTTTTTATTTTGACCAGTCTAGGATTATGTTACGTGTCTCCTCTTTTACATCCACCGTGGTGTTCTGTGTTCATGTTATGTGTCTCCTCCACCATCCTCACCCCACAAGAAGATGAGCTATGTGTTATATTTTTTCCTTGATCCACATCATGCCTTCCCTGGCCCTAGATACTTATGGTTCATGGTTTAGTGTGTCAACCGTAATAAGACCGACGAAGGGGAAGATATGGGCTTCTCTCAGCACTCCAACACTCCTCATGCAAGCATTGTCGGCCCACTTATTGTTGCCCACCTATCGTTTTCTTATTTACACATGTGCGTAAAAGACTTGGAAGTTCTTTGATACAAATAATTTCATATTCCCCAAGAAAGAAGAACAAAACAATGTGTCAACTTTTAACATAATCATTTGAGCGCTCCACATTTATCTTAGAACTAAAAACATTTGACAACAAATGATAAGGTTTCATGTTTGAAGATGTCGTGTGCACTTAATCAACTTTGCACCAACCTTTTTTTGTTGAGGTAGCTAAAAGCACCAGCCTTTGGTTGTTATTATATACTAGGAAACAACCCGTGCGTTGAAACGAAAGATGAAAATTAACTTCTCGACGATAAACATTGACGCGATCGAAATTTTGCCGCAAAGGCGATCAACCCACATAACGAGGTTGATTTTAATTCAGCGTGTAGATACCGGGTTACTATGTTGTCTTGCTGGAGCCCATCTCTCGGACATTGTTCCGCACCTAGTACCCCTTGTTGGCCTTGAGAAAGTTGTCCTTAAGCTTGTACATGGGCATAGCTGACCATGCAGAATACTTCATCTTAGCCAAATATGGATTTATGGATGGATGCTGGAAGCCTTTTCCTATTAATTTTAGTACTGTGATCGATGATAGGGAGTAGATGAAGTTGCATGGCTGCCATACTTTTGATGCCTTTTTCTCTCTCTACTCTATCTTCCTGACTTCTGCGGAAGACAACAGTATCTGCATGGAGTCTTGTAGCAGAGTTCGCTCTCTCTAGTCGCCCGTTCATAGACTTGTGAGCGCCGCCGGCCTCCTAGCACGAGGCTGCCTCCAACCCTGCGTAATCCGCGTGCCTGGACTCCAGTGCTGTGTCCCGCGCCCTCCGCCTGTCTAGACTCCGTGTGCCTACCGCACTCCGGCGACACCTACTCGCTGCAGGCACGGTTGCTGGAAGAAACGGTAGCACGAACGGCGGAAGGGCGGAAAGGAGGAGTAAAAAATTAAGAACGAACCGGTAATGACATTGGGTAGTACTATGGGATTTTGTGGAAGGGCAAATTGGTCCAGAAAAGTGTAGGAACGGAGAGAAACACTCTTTCCTTTATTATTAGGTATAGATATTGTATAAGAGGTAGAGCGGAACAGATCACGTAGCAACACATTTACAGCCACGTAACACTATCTCCAACACGCAGGAAAAAACACCACTCAACTCTCTGCTGGCTACTTAGCAATCTCATGAGTAAGCTCGTAGCTCCCTTTCTTGACATGTCGTATTTTCACATCAGCCAGTAAATCAATCAGATGAGTGGGTTCTTCCATAGTGGTGGTAAGGTATGAACGATCACCTGACGAAGCACATAGAGTGCGGACCGTCATCAATCAAAGTGCAGCAATACAAAACCAATAATTCTGCTTATTCGGTTGTTAAACACCTCTGACCAAAATTTCAGACAATCAAAAGAACAAAGCTAATGATCTTCTTGTAAGATATTTTTAGGATAACACGGTTAGTAGATAAATCGCAAGAGCCGCCCTGCTAGGAGCACATATCTTTCCCAAAGAACCAAACTTCTCTCTATGTTTGGCATTCTACTTGGCCAACAGCTACAGCAGGGAAAGGGACCAAACTGAGTTCAGAATCATAAAAGAAATGCTCACAGTGAAAGAAGTTGTAGTACCTGTACGCTGGAATCAGTAGATTCATCTCTTCTCTCTTTCTTCTCATGTCCCAGGTGCAGAACAAACTCCCTCTGTTCCTTCATCTTTGTCGTCACTTATTCACTTCTCTCTTTCTTCTTGGGGCATGTGCAATGTTTTAGACACTGCGAGAAATGTCTTTCTCCCGTGCACATTTCACTCAGTTTCTTTGAGATTCATTCAGTCCAATCCCCCTGCAGTTGACAGAAACTTGATAAAACATAGGAGCACGAATCTTAAAGCACCAGATCAACAGTCAAAACCTCCCGTGCATTAGAGATTCGCCACGTTCAGACACCTGCTTTAATAGTAAAGATAAGGCGTAGGGCCCACAAAAAGCCCCGAGCTTCTGTCGCCGTTCGCCAGATCTGGATCTAGGCCAGAAGATCGCCACTCGCCAAATCAGGTCCACGACCGCGACACTTGATCTCCAATGCGCTGTGCCCTCTTGTGTTTTTCGCGGTAGAGATGAGTTGGGGAGATGGAGACGCCCCATCGGCCATGTTTGCCATCGCCGCCCCCCATGCGACCGTGCCTAGCAGCCAAGTTCTCGAGAGGGCGCTGCACCGTGTCCATCGGCCACCGCGGCGGCCGGACACCAGAGAAGGTATCTCACTATCTATAGCTAGTGATTTCCTATGTGGTTTTGTTGTAATGATGGTTGATAAAGATTTATAAATGAAAATCGGTATTTCCTCTTCATTGTTGCAACATTGAAACGGAGAATGATTGATTGGTAGGTATTATTGGATTTCTCATTTTTCAGTTCAGCGTGATAATTGGTAAGGTTTTATTGAGCTGATCTTTTACCTTTGTAGCCTTGCGCTAGTTTTCGATTATTTTTAAGTGAAACAACTTTTAAGGAAATATGTATAAATTATGATGTGAATCAGAGAGAAATGAGGTCAACATTTTTTTATTTTTACATCTTCTATCAGAAGTGGAATCGAAAACTCCGGATACGGATACAAATACGGATATTGCTAGAGATGAACACAGAATAAATGTGTAGTGGACATTGAATGGAAGAGTATTTGTCTGAACAATTAAGAGACCCCTTGAACTGCCCACGAGAAGATAACAAACTACTTCACTATCCATGGTGTTCATAAAGCATGATGGCCTAAATATGCCGTCGTTATGTAGATAGTAAACCGTATAACACACCATTCATGACCATTGTTAACTATTGATGTTAAACCTTGTAGTTCAGTTTTTTTCAGAGGATAAATTTTCTTAGCCATTGGCACTGAAACATGCAAGCTTTTGTGCTACCTGTACTTGCGTGTCACTTTATCTCAACATTTACAATAGCATGGGAGAAAATAGATGAATCATTGAGAGAAAATGGACCTTTTTTTTAGCACACAGTGGCTCTATTTTTGTTGTTTATATGGACTTGCTTACATGGTTTTAAAGGCGTCGCCTAGGCGTCCAGGCGCCCCTCCTCCTCCTTGCAAAAATGGCCGCTTTAGGCGCCTAGGCGTCAGAGCGCCCCTATGTCGCCTTAAGACGCCTTAACGCCTTGAAAACCATACTTGCTTAGTTGCTAGGGCCAAGGAATATCATCTAGGTGAAGCGTGATTAGTAAACTCAATCCGCATATTAATTCCTTGAATAGTGTAAAAGTTTAGCCTCAAGATTTTTCGTTTACAGATGTGAACTGAAGCCCACTTTTGCACTACTTTAAAGATAACCACGCGATGGAATATCCAAGCCATAGTTAGTGGTCTCTAAAGTTAAGATGAAGTTGATAGTGCATACACCACTATGCAAATCTGAATAATTTGGAACTAAAATAGGATTTAACAATAGTTGTAGTGAGGAGATGGACAAGATGCCAGAGCGTCAGAGGCACATTTTCACTGTCAAAAGGTTGATTGTTCTAGTGACGAAGTGGAAATAAAGAGGGCGTAACAGCTATAAAATTATATAAAGTGTTGTAAAATAGATTGTAAATCAGCACATGATATTTCCAGTGCATTGTCATGTCATTTTTCAGATGTTGATATCAAGTCAGTCACTGGTGGACTATCTCCGTCGGTCCATTCAAGTCTATGGGATGGTATGATCCAACTGAATGCTTCTGTCAAGGTGTTCATGTCCGCCTTCTTTAAAAGGTAAATAGGTACCATGAGTATGCTTTCAAATGATTGTTTTGACATCATTCACACCATTGATTTAGTATAATCTTGTCTTATCGCTGTGTTTCAGATTCAGACAACTAGTAGAGATTTATTTATGGATGAACAACCAATGCATGAGTCCTTAACACTTCTGCAGCCCTATGCGTCTGTACATGCTTGTTATTTTGCGCTTAGAAAGCACAATAAAGTGCACCAAATATTTATTTTGCTGTGACGTAGGTACCTTTCTACGAGTTACGTAACCAATTGATGGTTGTGATATCTGAAGTAATATATGAACCATTCCGAACACTAACTAGTTTTGTGTCGACAGAAGTTAACCATTTGACTTTGTTACTGCATAGCTTCTGATTCCAGTCTTCTTTGGAGCTGGTCTGTTATTTGCTCCAAGTTGTCTAAAGTCAGGATGATTTTGTTATGGTTGATTTCCATACTGAACGTCTGAAGCATAACTAATCTAGTGTTTTGTTATGATGATTCAATTGCTTTTTAGTAGTTGGAATTGGTATAGTTTTGTCTCAGTATGAGAACCCATGTCGTGAGTTGATTGAGTTCAGTGATAATGTGATGTCCATTATATTTATCTGTTTCCTCAGTAATCATACTTCAGGAAAATATTTAGTTTTTCAACTTGAAAAGCAACCAACTTATTTGCCGTGATTGGTGGTTGTTCTCCCTACAAAGATGGTATTTCTTATTAAATAGCATTGTTTTGCCTGTTTTATTGGCAGTGGAGAAAAAATTGTTGATATTGTTTGGCCGGATACCATAGAAATCAAAGGAAGAGTGAAACTGGAGGATTTTCAAAATTTTGTCAAGGACCTTCGCCACTCTCGAAACCGGTCGATAATGGTAAGATTATTTTCTTACATTGCAGACAATTCATCCTTCTGATGCTTTGGAATTCTCCTCTTTTAGGATTATTGTGGTCATAAATTTAAAACTGGATGTACCATGCCCTTATAACTCTGTGTTATGTAGCTAGCAGATCACTTTCATGATTTATCATCACTTGTACCAGTTGTCCAGTTAACGTATCATTTGAACAACAGTCAACAAATTTAAATAAATTAACTTGCAAGTAATATCCTATTAGGTAACTTCCCTGTGCTGGAACGTTCGATCCTCAGAAGATGGCTTACAGGGAATAAAGGAGGTAACAGACACTCTATTTTCCATTTCTGATCTTTAGAGGATATGGACATTCAAAGTATTGTGTTTAAGCTATTCAAGAAATTCGTGCAGGTTGCAAAGAGATTCGAAGTGAACCAAAGAGTTGGTTTTGCAGAGATCGAAAAGGGTCCATATATTTATGTATGTCCCAGAAGTGAGGCCATAATAACAGTCCTTGATAAATATGGTTTCTGGAAAGGCGTGTCAACAGTTGATAAAAATCAGGACTCATTAATTGGTTTTGTTGTATGGGACCGAAGTCCACTAATAAACACAAGCACGACTAGGAGCAGTATTGAGAAACTACAAGAAATTCAAGGCACTCAAGTGGAAGCACAAGATGTGACAGATGGTAAGCTTGTACTCCCTCTCAGTTTTTATAGGGCGACTTTGTTTTTGTGCAAAACTTTGACTAATAATTAGTCAACCGAATACAAGTTATATGTCATCCAAAAATATATCACTGGAAAGTTCTTTGAAATGTGCATCTGATGATATACTTTTGGATGACATATAACTCATATTTCGTTGACTAATAGTCAGAGTTCAGCACGAAAAGGGAAGTTGCCCTATAAAAATGGATGGTTACACATACATCTTGGTATGTGCATCAGGATTCCCTCATCGTCTTTATCATCAGGATGCTGAATCATTTATATTTACTTATCATCCAGATTTTCCATCTCGGTATGTGCATGCTGACAAAACTGGTGTTCATGGATTACCTCTACAGCCCCTGGATGCTACAGGGGAAGCTATTTACCCTGATTTAGCTACAGAAAAGGTCTCTTTAACTTATTCATTTGATTTATCATGCTACCAGTTCTATGTAGTAGCTTGTTTTAATACTAATAGATTGACTTGACTCTTATATTCTGTAAATTATGCAGAATCATATAAATGGGGCCCTCTCTGGCAGCATAACGCAACGAAAATATATATCAAGTGACGAGTCTCCAGAACTGCAGCAGAATCGTTCATTATTTCTGTATCTCAATTCGTGTCATACACCTGATGATGAAGACGACCTGCCAGAATTTGTCTTCTCTCCTGCCTGTGGAGGTGAGGTAAAACATAATGTTCATCCACTCAACAAGGAGACTGGAGTGTCAAGGAAGATAACAAACCCAATATCTCATTACGATATGGAACGAGAGTGCTTTAGGGAGAATAATGGCTTTGATGATGGAGACAGGATGATGTGGCAGTCCTCAGAGTTGGATCATGAAAAACTACTTAAAGATGGTTCAACTGGTTTGAACCCACGAGGAGATAAAAACTTACTTTTTCATCATAGTCCTGATGTAGAAACAGTGCAGGGCTTATTCCTTTGTCATCCTCCTCTGGCACCAGCAGATCAAGGTTTATTTCATGGGCATCGTCCTCCTCCACTATCAGATCAAGGATTATACCCTCTGTATCCTCCTCATGTACCAGCAGATCAACACCTATTTCATCAGCATCCTCCTATGGTACTAGCAGAACAAGGCTTATATCCACGGCATCCTCCTCTTGTACCAGCAGATCAAGGCTTCTTTCATTGGCATCATCCCCGTGTACTAGGAGATCAAGGCTTCACTTATCATCGTCCTCCTCCGAGTTCTGCACCAGGATATTTCGGCTCCTCGGAATATCATGGAAACAACAATGGCCCTTTTCCTGGCCTACAACATTTGATGTTTGGCCAACGCCCCCAGACCAGATATGCTTCTTCAAGCTCACAACACATGAGGCCACCTAGGGGCTTTGCTCCTGTCCGTGCGTGGCGTCCCATGCCTCATCCAAGGCTTGGGAACAATCACCATGGTTTTGAAAGATCAGACGGCTTCTCTGGTTCTAGCACAGGTCACTACTCTGGTCCTGGAGATGGGTCAGGTAGCAGGCCCTCCAGCTACTGGGGTCATTGGTGAAATCAGTGCTCTCACCCAGGGAACATTCCGAACATTCATCTTCGATTGATACTCTTCAGCATTACATGCTAGACACCAAGACATGGATTCTCGTGTTTTATTTCATTTTGGACTAGTTCCTCCCAGTTTCTAAACAACAGAATTTCTGTCGCGTCCTATGATGCCTGATGTTGGATTCTTTCTCCTGATGGCGTGTTTGTCAACATAACTCACATAAATATGTGTTGCATTGGGCATTGTTGCAATTTACTATTGCTAAAAATAACTACTCCGTCCGTCCTGAATTAGGCGTCGCAGATTTGCCTAGATTCGTATTGATCTATATATGAAAACAAGTAGTAGATACATGCGAATCTAGATGCGAATCTAGATAAATCTGCGATATGTAATTCACACTAAACTTGATGAAAATATCTCACTGAAGTCTAATGATGTTTCAGCGAGGTGTCCATCTAGGTCAAAATCGGTTTTTACATTTTGCATGTTATATAAATGCTAATGTAGCGATGAACTAAATCAAGTACACCCTCTGTTCCGAATTATAAGATGTTTTGATGTTTCAAATGAATAGACACATTGAAACATGTTTATATACATGCAACTCAGAAAAATGTTGGAACTTATAAATCATAACGGAGGGTGCAACGATTTTCATGGGCGCAAATAAATGGCCAGTAATTGGTTCCAAATACACCACAAAAAGGGAGAAGAATAATGCCAAATAAGATTTTGAATGACGTGTGTTGGCTACAAGCATTTATTAACTCTAAATATGTAGTTATTTCTGATACACTTGAAAAAGAGCCATGGATATGTAAACATGTTAGAAAATCTTTAGCTTACCAAAATATATTTTATATCTAGGAACAAAGGTAACAGTGCAGTACAGTAACATGTAACAAATCTAGCCACGCAGCTATTTATCTTTCACGGAGGCCAACTATATTTCTTATGCATATGGCTATGTTACCACGAACAAAATATGTTTTACGGTACTAGTACATGCTCATCGAGGTTTTCATTTTTTGTAGTACTACATGAATCTGTGGATTCTGTGTATTTTTCATTTTTTTTAATACATGTACTAAAAAAATCAAGAACAAATCGTTGGGCCCCACTGTAATCCACAGAATCTTCCTTCCCGTGGCTCGCGGGCCGCGACGCCGCTGAGCCAACCGAAGCATTTCGCTTCGCGGCCACATTCTGCCGGGGGAATCCACTACCCGTTGGCATCCACTGACGATCCAGGCCGCCGCCGCCGCCATGTCTGGCTGCCCCTGCCCCTGCTCCACGTCCGCCTCCTCTCCCCTGTCCCTCCTGCCTTCCACCCCCGCCGCTCCCAGACGCAGTAGCGTCGTCTTCTCCTCCTCTTGCGGCCCAAGACGGAAGGGCGCGCGCGTGGTGGTCGCGGCGAGCAGCAGCAGCAATGATGAGAAGGCTGAGGCGGGGGAGAAGGAGGGAGACCCCGCGTTCAACCCGTTCGGGTTCGTGACGGACAACCCGTCGAGCCGCAGCGCCATCCAGCTACCGGAGTCCCCCGCCCAGGACGGCAATGTCGGCCAGATGCTCTACGTAATGCCCGGCTTCCCCTTCCCCCTGTTTGATCCTTCTTGCCGTGCGTTTTGACTGATGGCTGGGTAACCCTGGTGCGTGTAGAGGACTGAGGATAAGGGGAGAGAGTACGGCAAGAGTGTGAGATCAGGAGAGTTCCGATGGTTCGTGAGGCAAACAGGTAATTTGTTTGTTCAATGTGTTAGTGAGATAGCTTTCTAGGATAGCACTGTGTTCGACGGATAGGGCAGTATTGCAGAGTATGAATGCCAGTTTTCTTGGAAAGAATAGAGCAACATTTTCGTATCTGTGAAGATGATGGACTGGATTGTCACACACCTATGTGGAATTGGAACTTGAAAGTATTGTTTTTTTCATATTCAATTGTATATATGATGTATCCTCATCTTCTGCAAAGATTTTATATGAAATGCCAGAATAAACCTTCTTGCTGCATGCTTTGATGGTGGTGCTGCTGCTAAAAAATGTGGTGTTCTAGCTTTTTTCTGTGTCTGTTGTGTTCTGTCGCGTTCATTCACTATACAAGGATCAGAGAATATTTGTTACTTATTCTGTAAACAGAATCCTCATGCAATTGTTTGAATTGCAGGTTCCCCTGATACACGGCGTGGGACTATTATGTTTATTCACGGTGCTCCAACTCAGTCATTTAGTTATCGCACGGTGATGGCTCAGGTTAGCTCCATTGACCTTGTAGTCTAGAGCCTACTAGGAAAAAGCTAGTTGTTCTTAATTTTCCTTGCTAAAAAACAACATTATTAGTGATTCAGTTCTGAGAATTATTTGAATTTGTTGAGTGTAAATATAGCTAAATATTTTGTAGTAATCAAATACTACCTCCGTTTCTACCTAATTAGCCTACTAAAACGTCTTATATTTTGAAGCAGTGGTTCTACCATTGTTTTCTGTAATAAAAAAATTATCAGGTTCTTCATTTCTTCTAGCTAGATAAACTTTTTTGGTTAAAACGTTTAGAGCCATATGTAACCTGTATCATGCCTCGTGCCTTGACATAGTCGAACAACCACAGCCAGACATTTTAGTTTTGATTTTGGGAACCATCTGCCATGGCTTACATTCCATAGGCTAAAAATAACAAGGGTTTGAATTTGAAAATTTGATTAAGAAAAACCTTAAGATTGTATAGTGTGAATATACACACTTCGCCTTTTGTTGATATCAACCATTCCAGCCCCTAAGCAGCTACTGAACTTTCTAGATGGCAGATGCTGGCTACCACTGCTTTGCTCCTGATTGGCTAGGATTTGGGTTCAGTGAAATGCCTCAGCCTGGGTATGGATTTGATTACAAAGGTAAGATAATTTCTATGAGATTCCTGGTACAGGAGTGTCTATAAAACTGGAGTTAACCAACGACTCACATATGTTAAATCGTTTGTAGAAGAGGAGTTCCACAAGGCATTTGATGAACTTCTCGGCACTCTAAATATCACCGAACCATTCTACTTAGTTGTCCAGGTACAAACTTGGAACTTCTCAGAAAATCCTTGCGATACAAGTTCGCATATGGAAGGTCTGGATCATTTCACTCATTCGTTCCTTCATTTTCTCTTAGGGATTTATTGTTGGTTCTTATGGTCTAACATGGGCATTGAAGAACCCAAGCAAACTTCGTAAAATAGCAATCCTTAACAGCCCACTTACTGTTTCTTCCCCAGTGCCTGGAGTGATAAAGCAGCTTAGGTCAGCTATTTATGTTTCTCTTTATTCCTTAATATTATTTCTTCTACATTGTAAATTCAACCTGTGTGCTTTGGTGGATTTGTAACTAGTATGATTCCAGACACATAATCATATGAATTCCATAACTATGTTCTACTGCTCTCATATTTTGTAAAGGAACTTTCTTCTATTGTGTTTTTTCTTGTTTTGGCCTTTTGGGTGTGTAATGATGTTTATGTTTGACTCAGTTGTTTTGTTACTTAATCCAAAATATTTATTTTGGCAAGCTGCTGGTGTTATAGAGTGAGTATTTGAGATATGTATCTAGCTTTTTCATATTTTTTTCTTTAGTATTTAAGTCATGTTCTTATTTTATTCAGATAAGTTTATACTTATGTATGTGAACTGAGGGAATCTTTTTCAATGCAGGTTTCCACTCCTTGGTGAATTTACTTGCCAAAATGCTATTTTGGCTGAAAGATTCATTGAAGCAGGTAGCCCGTATGTATCCTTGTCGCAGAAACTCTGTTTTTTATACCATGCCGATTTTGTTAGCACTACGCATCTTTGTTTCTTGGAGAAGTGCATGTTGCTTGAAAAAATAATCTGTTATTCTTTGTATGATGCTATTTTGAGTTCCTACTGTCAATATCTATGTAGCAGTATGACACACTATCACACGTATTGATGTGTAAGTTTCATTTGATCCCTGTTTTATTTTACAGCTACGTGCTGAAGTCAGAGAAGGCTGATGTATACAGATTACCATATCTATCAAGTGGTGCACCTGGATTTGGTTTGTCCTTTACTCTCAGTCTCTTGTTTCTAACTTTCCATAATGACACTGTCAGATGTACTGTTTTGATTACATTCAGTTTATATTATCCCGAAGCAAAGAACTTCAAATTACCAAACAAGGAAACCTCTTTTTCCTAATAAAGGGAACGTAAGTTTTACATGTTTAGCCCTGTTCAGGCGATTTTAAATCACCTGAAGCCATGCATCGACATAACAACATTCATTGGTGTCATTCCCTCGGGGAATCTTCTTCATGATGTATCTGGGCATATTGACCTCATTGACCTACCTCGAAAGCTATCACTTTGTCTCTTGTAAATCTATCTTATCCAATTAATTTCCTACTTGCATCTATGTTTTTCTTTTGAACAATTGCATATGTATTTTGAACGAAGGATGTACTTGTTGCATTAACCTTCATGAATAAAACCTCAAAGAACCTCACCGGATGCAAAATCTTACATTCATTTGTTATATTGTCCCAGTTAGCTTGCCCATTTTCTTGAATAAAACTTGTTACCTAATTGCAAACTTTCAACTTACTAGTTCTGATATATTTGGCAACCTCAATATCTCACCCTTTTGATTTGTGTATTTTTTTAGCACTCCTTGAAGCTGCCAGGAGAGCCAATTTTCAAGATGTATTGGGTAGAATCTCTGCTGGATTTTCATCCAACAGGTAGACTTATCCAAGCAATTGATTAAAACAGATAGGCTATGTCTTATTATATGCAGGGCTTGGTATTAGTAAGCTCTAGTGTGACTGATTAGTCATTCTGAAGTCTTAACATCCGTTATTAATATCAGACAGCGAAACCACTTATGTAATATTTCACTCTGCTAAAAGTATCTTTTGGATAATTGCCTGCAGCTGGGAAATACCAATATTGCTCGCATGGGGGGAATCGGACAAGTACCTACCACTCTCCATAGCTGAGGAGTTCCAGAAAAGCAATCCTAAAGTTGTGAAATTGAAGACAATAGAAGGGGCCGGTCATATGCCGCAGGAGGACTGGTAATTGTTCCGAGTAGCGCACTAAATTCAGCTAATTTCTGGTCTACGCCTGCATTTTATTGTTCATGTGCACTGCTCAGTTTTGGAAATCGCGATAGCGAGTCCCTTGACACTACTGTACTATATGCTTCTCCTGATCATCTTTCATGTTATGATGTGCACTGCTCAGTTTTTTATTGATGTGCATATGCTTCTCCTGATCATCTTTCATGTTACGCAGGCCAGAGAAGGTCGTCAGCGCCTTGAATTCGTTCCTGTTTTAGTTCTTCAATTCAAAGCCGTTGTACAAGGTAACACATAATAAATGATTTGGTGACTCAGTTTTTGTTATACGAGGTTCGAGTATAAATGTACAGGTCAAGGATGTACAGTGTGTAAATGAAATGGTTCAGGATAACTTGCATGTAATATACGATGTCTGGTTCGACATCGACGTCATGAGTAATATATGTACAGCCAGGTCTTGGTGTATCCAGCTTTGTAGCTATTTACCTGACTGGACAGTGACATCGTTTCTTTCACGTACGCCAATGGAGCCATGCGGCTGTTTCCCCAGGCAGGAAGATCATCCCCCCATGTACCGCTGTATTATTGATCGGGAAGCTGATATGGCCTGTGCCGTTCTACGGTGCATGTCCAGCGCTTCTCTCTGGAGATGGCTACCAGTACCAGCAGCACATGCGCATGAAGCCATGAACAGATTGAGCGTATCCCAATCGATCGGAACTCTTCTGTTCTGCTCCAAGAGAAGACAGATCTGTGCTGTCGGGACTAGAGATAATGAAAGGCTGAAACAAACACCACGCTAGCTAAGACGATTCTGGCGCTTGTGTCGCCATCCACGGCATGCGGCCCCGCGGTCTCCCTGTGCCTGCTTTGTTCCATCGATGAAGCCATCCCCTCGTCACATGACCTTAGACTCACGCATTCATTGTGAAAATGCCCATACCGCCATACGGCATCCGCTGCTATGCTTCACGCAGTGTCGGCCATGGACCACCGGCCTGCCGGAGGTGCCATCCTGCCGTGTCATCGTTGCCCGTGAGTGTATGCGAGACGATACGATCGACGGCATACCACAGGTCCACAGGTAGAATGTCCAACACACATCATATATCTCATCGCTGGGCACAACATTGTAAAACCTCTATGAACATATACACTAAAAGATGTCTAGATATATTATCTTTACAAAACTAAAACATTCTATATTTTGAAACTGGGAAAGTACTCGTCAAAGTTAATACTATACCGTTTCGATTTCGCTATACATCTGCGCGTCCGGGCGCCGGGCAGTATAAAAAAGTAGGTAACACATACACACAAGATACGTACGCGTACGGCGAAGCTAGCAGTTCAGAGCTACCCGTAAGGCCGTAACAATGGCTCGCCCTAGCGGTGCCGTGGCACTTGCCGCGCTCCTCCTCACCGCGGCGACACTCTCCGCCTCCGCGCTCCCCACGACGCTCACGACCGGCGCGACACGCAAGGTGCTGTGGACCAAGGACCTCCCGGCCGACCCGTTCTGCCCGTGGCAGGCCGTTAAGGTGGGCGCGTGCGCCGCCGCGCTCGGCCTCGTCGACGCGCAGGCCGGCGCGTCGCTCGGGAGCAAGTGCTGCGAGCTCGTCACCGGTCTGGGCGCGGCCGAGGCGGCCGCGTGCCTCTGCGTCGCCGCCAAGGAGAGCGCGCTCGGCGGCGTCGTCACCGCGGAGTGGTCCGTCGGCGTCGAGCTGCTCGCCAGCACCTGCAAGAAGGAACTCCCCGACGGCTTCAAGTGCGTGTGATTGACTCAATCACTGTTTGATGGGAAGCGGCCATGCATGCAGCGGCTATCTGTGTGTCTTTCCGAGTGAAGAATATTGTTTTGTTTTCGCAACAAGAAATATTGTTTTGTAGAAGAAAATGTTGCTTTCTTTGACTTGTGAACATTGCACTTTTTTTTTTTTGCTTCCTAGAGGTTTATGCATCAATTGCATGAACTGTACTGAATGAACATCAATTTTATCGTTTTGTTTTTGTACGAAGAAGAGACTATCACTTACTGGAAACTGTAAATAAAAATGCTCTATAATTACTGCTCCCCAGTCCAGTTGACAACTCTGCAAAGGTAGCAAAAGAAAATTCTGATTTTCAAGGGAGCATTCATTCTTCGAAAATTCCTGTCATGTTGAGTAACACATCTGAATGTACAAGCACCCAATACATGAAATCCACCAAGAGCTTCACCCAGTAGCGGACCCAGGACAATTTTAAAGCCTGGATAAACTGTAAATGTAAAGGCCCAATACATGAAAATACACGTTGCCAGCCAGCCAGAAGCCTGGACAAGTGTCCGGGTTCAAGGGGCCCTAGGTATGCCCTGCTCCACCAGAATTCGTCGTGCCCTTGCGGTAGTTGAAGCATAGGTACATAGCTAACCGCTTTCCATGCCGAAGACAAGGACAATAAAATCTGAATGTCACTTTCATGATGTTTTTGTCCAAACAATAATATGGTTCAAGGCTAGATGTTGATCCCATAAAGTAGCATTTTACAACCACATATCTTCTCAAAATCTAATCTTGATCCCATAAAGTAGCATTTCCCAACCACATATCTTCCCAAAATCTAATCTTAGAGTCGTCTTGGACAGAGAAGGATCCCAGCCCACAAATGCAAATCCATGGTTTTCAATGGACTTTAGAGTTTGATTTATGGCACCATGCACTACAGGACGCGCGCGCTACGCCGAGGGCAATTCTACGCCGACAGCCGCTTGGCGAGGCTGGTCTGAACGATGGCTACGCCGACGGCCCCGACGTTTGGTCGTCGACGTAGCGACCGTCCGTCGGCGTAGCATCCTATTCCTATAGTGCACGCCCGTATTTATTTAAATTTGAAAGATATCGAATTATGGCATGACAGTGTTTCACAATTTAGCTTGGTAGGGTGTTTATTTTATTTATTTATAAAATGTGACAAGTTCAAATCATGTCATCTTTTACCTATTCTTTGCGAGGGCGTGCAGCTGGAGGGGGCTATCACCATAGTCTAGTACCACTAGTGGAAACGAGGTCTTTTGTTGATCCCGAAAAAGGACTTTAACACCGGTTTTTCTACGAACCGGTGTTAAAGGGGGGCCGTACCAGCGTGGCCCCTGCGGCAAAAAAGGAGCCCCCCTTTAACACCGGTTCATGCCACGAACCGGTGTTAAAGGACCCTGCAACAGGTGGCCCGCGCAGCCCCCTTTAACACCGGTTCGTGACTTGAACCGGTGTTAAAGGGGGAGGGGGCTATATAAGACACCACCCCAGCCCACACACACCCCACTCTTCCATTCTTTCACATTTTGGAGCCTAGCAAGAGGGTGTGAAGAGTGCTAGTTTTTTTTTCATATGCACAAGAGGTGTTCGGTGAAATGCCCGAGAGCTCAAAATAAGTTTTCTTGTTGCTCTTTCCGTCTCGGTCGAGGTCGGCAACTATCCTTTCATGTGTCATTGATGTACTATATATATAAATGGTCATCTCCCTATTATTTTTTGATATATACTACATATTAATGCAGATGAACCGGCAATGGATGTACGATGACCGCCGCACTTCCGAGTACATTACGGGCCTCCAAAATTTCATCGTTGTGGCTAATGCAAACCGTGGTCACAATGGTTTTATGTGATGTCCGTGTGTTCACGGTCAAAACAAGAAAGACTACTCAAATACCAGAACCATTCACGCCCACCTGCTTCGATCCGGTTTCATGCCCAGCTATAATTGTTGGACCAAGCACGGAGAAAAAGGTGTTGTGATGGAAGACAACGAAGAAGAAGAGGATGATGACAACTATCATAATATGTATCCTGAATATGATGATAATGCAACGGGGGTAGATAATGAAGATCAAGAGGGAGCAGATGGGCACGCTGATGACGATCTTGGTCGGGCCATTACTGATGCAAAGGAAGAATGTGAAACTGAAAAGGATAAGGAGAAGCTGGAGCAGATGTTAAAGGATCACAAAACATTGTTGTATCCAACTTGCGAAGATGGCCACAAAAAGCTAGGTGCCACACTGGATTTGCTGCAATGGAAGGCAGAGAATGGTGTGACTGACAGCGCATTTTCAAAGTTGTTGGTAAAAATGAAGAATCTTCTTCCAAGAAATAATGAGTTGCCCGACAGTACATACCAAGCAAAGAAGGTTGTCTGCCCTCTAGGATTAGACGTGCAGAAGATACATGCCTGCATTAATGACTGCATCCTCTACCGCGGTGAGAAGTACGAGAATTTGGATGCATGCCCGGTATGCACTGCACTGCGGTATAAGATCAGACGAGACGATCCTGGCGATGTTGAGGGCGACGCCCCTAGGAAGAAGGTTCCCGCCAAGGTTATGTGGTATGCTCCTATAATACCACGGTTAAAACGTCTCTTTAGAAATAAAGAGCATGCCAAGTTGTTGCGATGGCACATGGAAGACCGTAAGAAAGACACGATGTTGAGACACCCCGCTGATGGGTCACAGTGGAGAAAAGTCGAGCGAGAGTACCCGGACTTTGCACGTGACGCAAGGAACTTAAGGTTTGGTCTAAGTACAGACGGCATGAATCCTTTTGGTGAGCAGAGCTGCAGTCACAGCACCTGGCCTGTGACCCTATGTATCTATAACCTTCCTCCTTGGTTGTGTATGAAGAGGAAGTTCATTATGATGCCAGTGCTCATCCAAGGCCCGAGGCAACCCGGCAACGACATTGATGTGTACCTAAGGCCATTAGTTGAAGAACTTTTACAGCTGTGGGCCAAACCAGGTGTACGTATGTGGGATGAGCACAAAGGGGAGCCATTTGACCTACGAGCATTGCTTTTCGTAACCATTAATGATTGGCCTGCTCTTAGTAACATTTCAGGGCAGACAAACAAGGGATACAATGCATGCACACACTGTTTAGATGATACTGAAAGTGTATATTTGGATAAATGTAAGAAGGTTGTGTACCTAGGGTATCGCTGATTTCTTCCGAACCTGCATCCAGTAAGAAAGAAAGGCAAGCATTTCAAACGTCTGGCAGAACCCCGGAGGAAGCCTGTCCTCCGTACCGGTGAGGAGGTATTTGGTATGGTCAAGGACCTAGAAGTAATCTTTGGAAAAGGTCCTGGCAGTCTATCTGTTCCGAATGACGATGCCGGACACGCGCCCATGTGGAAGAAGCAATCTATATTTTGGGACCTACCCTATTGGAAAGTCTTAGAGGTCCGCTCTTCAATCGACGTGATGCACGTGACGAAGAATGTTTGCGTGAACCTGCTAGGCTTTCTAGGAGTGTATGGGAAGACAAAAGATACACCGGAAGCACGGCAGGACCAACAACGTCTGAAGGCCCCTGAAGAGCCTATGCATCCTGAGAACGAGAAGGGTAAACGATGCCACTTAACTCCTGCCAGCTACGCTCTTACCAAAGCAGAGAAGGAAATCTTTTTTGAATGTCTGAGCAGTATCAAGGTCCCGTCTGGTTTCTCGTCGAATATAAAGGGAATAATAAATATGGCAGAGAAAAAATTCCAAAACCTGAAGTCTCATGACTGCCACGTGATTATGACACAATTGCTTCCGATTGCATTGAGGGGGCTTCTACCTGAAAATGTTCGAGTACCCATTGTGAAGCTATGTGCATTCCTCAATGCAATATCTCAGAAGGTAATCGATCCAGAAAGCCTACCAGGGTTACAAACAGATGTGGCCCAATGTCTTGTCAGCTTTGAGTTGGTGTTCCCACCATCCTTCTTCAATATTATGACGCATCTCCTGGTTCACCTAGTAGAAGAGATTGCCATTCTCGGTCCTGTATTTCTACACAATATGTTCCCCTTTGAGAGGTACATGGGAGTATGAAAGAAATATGTTCATAACCGTGCTAGGCCAGAAGGAAGCATCTCCAAGGGCTATGTAACAGAGGAGGTCATTGAGTTCTGTGTTGATTTTATTCCTGACCTTAAGGCGATTGGTGTTCCAGAATCACGACATGAGGGGAGACTGCGTGGAAAAGGCACCCTAGGATGTAAAGCAATGATATATAGGGACGGGCATTCTCTCAATCAAGCACACTACACGGTTTTACAAAGATCTATCTTGGTTGCCCCGTATATCAATGAACACAAGAATTTAATACGCCTCAAACACCCGGGGCAGTCTGATGAATGGATTATAAGTGAACACATGGCGAGTTTTGGCGGCTGGCTGCAAAGACTTCTCACGAATAACACCACTGTTGGGGATCAGCTGTACTTGTTGGCCAGGACACCATCTTCGACTGTATGTACTTTCCAAGGGTACGAGATAAATGGGAATACATTTTACACGATAGGCCAAGATAAAAAGAGCACCAACCAAAACAGTGGTGTCCGCTTCGATGCAGTAGAAGACAATGGGCAAAAGACCACGTATTATGGGTTCATAGAGGAGATATGGGAACTTGACTATAGACCTAATTTTAAGGTCCCCTTGTTTCGATGCAAATGGGTCAAGCTAACATGAGGAGGGGTTGAGGTAGACAAGAAGTACGGAATGACAACGGTGGATCTCAACAATCTTATGAAGGTAGACAAGAACTTAGACGAACCATTCGTCCTAGCCAATGCTGTGGCTCAGGTTTTCTATGTGAAGGACATGTCCTCCAGACAAAAAAAAAAAGAAAAAATATGCAAACGAATACATCATATGATGAGCCAAAGCGTCACATAGTTCTTTCAGGGAAAAGAAACATCGTGGGAATCGAGGACAAGACAGACATGTCAGAAGATTATAATAAGTTTGATGAAATTCCGCCCTTCACAGTGAAAACTGACCCAAGCATTCCGTTAAGTAAAGAAGATGCTCCATGGTTACGTCTGAAGCGATCATAAGGAAGGACATATGCCAAGAAGTTCATGCTCATATTATGTAACTCTAGTTCATGTTTTTAATATTAATACATGTCTTGAGTGTTAGTCATGTTTTGTGGATGGACCGGGACTATGAGAAGAAGTTGTCCCGATTTGTACTTACCATTAAGATCTGATCTCCAAACGCGCGCGGTCACATATTAGGGAGTGCCTCTATGACCAGTTTCTTGGAGATGCCGGAGGACTAGGCTTCGTCGTCATCTCCCTGAAACTGGCCGTAGTGGTGTCCCTGCTCTCGAAAACCATCTTGCAGCTTTGTAACTTCTCTAACTAGATCAATGCACCTGGGAGCTAACTAATTTCACATATTAGGGAGTGCCTCTATGACCAGTTTCTCGGAGATGCCGGAGGACTGGGCTCCGTCGGCATCTCCCTGAAACTGGCCGTAGTGGTGTCCCTGCTCTCGAAAGGAGGTAAGGCATAGCCTCAAACTGGCTGGAGGACTGGACTCACAAGGATGCCTATTTATAGTACAAGCAGCTCGACATAGTGTCGACACTTACGAAATAATGTCGACACTCACCCCTATTATTAGTGCTGACTCATGTTTTGTCCCGGTTGGTGTCTCCAACCGGGACTAAAGGTTCATCCGGTTGGTGTCTCCAACCGGGACTAAAGGTTCATCTTTAGTCCCGGTTGGTGACACCATCCGGGACAAGGTACACGCCGCACGACATAATGTCGACACTCACCCCTATTATTAGTGCTGACTCGTGTTTTGTCCCGGTTGGTGTCTCCAACCGGGACTAAAGGTTCATCTTTAGTCCCGGTTGGTGTCTCCAACCGGGACTAAAGGTTCATCCCGCCATTTTTTCCCGCCATTTTTCTTCCCGCCATTCCGCCATTTTTCTTCCCGCCAGTTCTTCTTCCCGCCATTTTTCTTCCCGCCATTTTCTTCCCGCCAGTTCTTCCCGCTAGTTCACTATATATATATATATATGTAGGGTTGTCCTCCATTGTCATTGCACATCTCTAGACTCATATCTGCAACCTCATCACTCTTTCCCATGGCTTCCACCGTAGCACTAACCCCCAGGGAGGCGGAGGCGCTTTGCGCCTCGAACTACCCCTGCCCGCCGGGCTACTGTGTCCCCGTCGGCTGGATGCTGAGCGTCGGAGGCGTGCCGGTTCCTCCTTTCCCTCTAGGTGTGGCGCGCCGGATGGCCATCACGAACCACTACTACTTCGAGCTCACGCCGGAGCAGCGGAGGAATCCCAGATGGCATCCCGACTATTTCCCTACTTGGGAAGCCTTCTTCGTGGATCGGCGTGAGAGGGCGCTCGCCAGGCACGAGGAGGACGACCCACCTCCTCCTAACTTCAACGAGGCCGGTCGTCGGCTATGGTGGCGCGGTCGGACTCTCCAGAGCGTCATGGCCTATGACCCTGCCGCCGACTCTAACCCCCGTCTGCACTACCCTCAAGTCCAGCCCACACACTACCCTCAAGTCCAGCCCACGCGTACTCTCCAGAGGTTCAATTACGGCGACCCCGACGACGACAGCGATGACGGCGGCGGCGAGTACGACGACTACAGTGGCGAGTATTACAGGTGTAGGCAGGAGCATGACTGAATCACTCCAATATTCCGAAACAAGTTCGGCCGATTGTTAGTTAATCTGGCCATGTATCTTAATTTTCAATTCTTTTATGTATCTTAATTTTCAGTTCCAGTTCGGCTTTATGTAACTTACTATTAGTTGCATTCTCATTCGAGGTTGACAATATGCTATTTTATCAAAAAAAACAATGCAAGTTGAGCGAGGCTTGGCCCCGAGCTAAGAATCATCATGCCCGTTGTTCGACAAAGTTTGTCGATAGTTTAAAACGGGGATAAAAAACTAAAAAAAGATCGAAACAGTGCGAAACCTTCGCGTGGTGTTATATTATGTGACATAGTTAGAAGGAAAAATCTCAAACTTGGTATATTGATTATGTCTCGAAAAAACCTTCACAAAATGACCTATCTCATTCGAGGTTTCTTGGCTTTCGGGTCAAATGACCAATGCTATGGCTAGAATCAAGGCATAGTTTGTGATAATATGGCCATATTGTGCATACATGTGCATCATGGCATGGCAAACAATGTTGCAAGAGGAAATTTTCCTTTTTATCGCACCAAAAAGGCATTTTCCATTTTCCGAGCATAAAAAACGGACGGTTTTGTGAAGCAACCACCAAATGGCTAATTCAAAAAACCACCAACACATTTTACAAAAATACTAGACCACCTTATATGCACAATGTACCAACGGGGGGATCTGAAACCTTTCCGTCCACCTCTGGTGAAAAAGACAAATTCCTACCGAATTGGCAGGAAGTGGGTCAGATATGAACTACATGTACATGATACGATGCTCATGATTTTTTACAAAAATCATTTTTCTGTTCACAATATGCTATTTTATAAAAAAAAAACAATGCAAGTTGAGCGAGGCTTGGTGAGATTCAAGTGTATACAAAAGATGCGACATTTAAATATCCAATCAATTCAAAAATGTTAATACAAAAGATGCGGCATTAAAATATGATTTGATCTAATAAAATAGGGTTAGATTTATTTTTAGATGCTTAATATTTCTTATGTTCAAACTTTAGGATTTAACAATTTATTTTTGTTTGAATTGAATAATCAAAATTTATATGTAAGTGTTTTAATTATTTTGAAAATTTTCATGTAAAGTAAATATAAAATGATTTACATGAATGGATAGATATTATTTTTCTAAAAATTATGATATATTATTCATATTTTTCTGAGTTGAAATGAAAAAGATATGAATTTTCTAAATTCATATCATATTTTTTGAATTAAAAAATGCCCCTTTAATGCATGAAATAAATGCCCCCCCTTTAACACCGGTTCCAGCGAACCGGTGTTAAAGGGGGGGCGCATTTATTTCGTTTCCCGCGCGCACCCCCCCTTTAACACCGGTTCCTGGATGGAACCGGTGTTAAAGGGGGTGGTAATAAATGCGCGCGGGAAACGGAATCCCCCCCCTTTAACACCGGTTCCAGCCACGAACCGGTGTTAAAGGGGGAGGGGTATTAAATTCGCCTTCCCCTTCCTTTCTTCCCCCCAGAGCCAGATCGAACCGCCACCGCCACCGTACCGCCACCGCGCGCGCGCCATCGGAGCAGAGAGAAGCGCTGCCACCGTATCGGAGCAGAGAGAAGCCACCGCCGGCCGCCACCGCCCTCGGAGTGAGGGAGGAATCGTCCGTGGGTGCCCTCGGAGCTCGCGCATCTCGCCGCCGCCGCCCTCGGAGTGAGGGAGGAATCGTCCGTCTCGCCGCCGCCTCCATTGTCGAGCTTCGGAGCTCGAGGTCCTCGACGAGGCAGTCGCCCCTGACCCTCTCTTTTCCGTATGACCTCTCCCTCTCACTTGACCGCATCGCCCTGACCACCTCTTCCCCGTGCTGGAGCAGCCGACCGCGCCCAATTCCTCGCCGGAGCACCGCCGACGCCGCCAACCTTCTCGCCATAGTACCCCGCCTCTCGTAGGAAGCAATCCAGCCGTCTGCCTCTGTCTCCAGTCGTCTGCCTCTGTCGCCCGAGGAAGCAATCCACCGCGCCGAGGCCACCAACCTTCTCGCCATAGTACCCCGCCTCTCGTAGGCCACCTCGACATCGCCGGAGACCGCCGCATCCGCCACTAGCACCGCCGCCCGACGAGCCCGCCGCCTCCACGTCACCCCACCGGTGAGTCTCGCCTCGGACGCCCTGCACCGTCCGATCAATCTAAGATCCGACGGCCACCATCTGTCCCCAGGTCGAAAGGGTACTAGCAAACCAGAATGCGCCACTTGTCTGCCACGTCAGCGATGACACAGCGCCAGTCAACGTTGACTCTCCTGAAAAATAGAAGAAAAGATAAAAATTGCAGAAAATTGTATAATCTTGCAAAAATCATATAAAAAGATTCGTAGATCCAAAAATAGCAAATTATATATCAATGAATTCAGAAAATTGAGTAGATTATTAATATCAAGTTGGATTTAACTTTTACAGTACATGTTTATTGTAATAATTTAATTAGTTTTAATGGTCTTTTAGGTTAATAAATTCATAGTAAAATATCTACTGGTCCAAAAATCACAAATAATATACCTATGGATTCACAATTGTGTGTAGATCATCAATATGCAAATGGTTAAGCCAAATAATATAAGGTTTTTCAGCAATTAAATAAATGGTATAATGGCTTATTTAGAGTAATAAATTCATAAGAAAATAAATAATGTTCAGAAAATTACAAATAATATGTCCCTGGAATCACAACCCCGTGGGGATTATATATCTGATTTTAGTTTGATTTTTAGACAACAGAAACTATTTAAATGATTTAAAACCCATTAAACACTATTTAAATCATAAGAAAAGATTTGTAACTCTGATTAGGGTGAATCCAACGCCTACTGGTTCGTATTAATGTCCTCTATCCATAAAAAATACTCCATTGCATTAATTGGCCTCTTGCATGCATCATATACTTCAGTATTGTTTAGAGAACTAAAGTAACAACCATTGTGACTTATTAAATTGCCATGCATGCATTTGTTGCATTTGTTTGATCTCTATGTGCTATTGTTTATGTTGTATGAAATTGTTTGCTCGATAGATTGCGAGGAGTGCAACGTGTGTGATTGCTGACTCATCCTGATTAAAACTTGTTTGCTCGATAAATTGTACTACATGCATAGATTAAAACTTGTATACAAATTGGACCTCTGACTCATCCTGATTAGGGTTTCGACCCCTCGGAACTCGTTTAAAATGATCAAGCATCCTTAGGGTTTTAATTTCATTTGTGTATTTATTTGTGTATTTTTGTATGAATAATATGTATATTTGTGTATGAATCCAAGTCCACTTGAATGTTTACACTCTTACTCTAGATAATATTATTGTTTTAGAAACTATGGATCCACTTAGTAGAAACCTTGAAGAAGAAGAAATAATGGAGAACATTATTGATGAGGACACCTCACAATATCTGAACTTGGAGGTACATGATGACGACAGCTCAAGTACTAGTCATGGAGAAGATGAAGACTCCGGTGAACGCAATTTAATGGTTACAAAGTCCGGCGAGGTATATGCATTGATTAAGCCTCTGCTGACTTCCACCAACAATCTTCTTCTACATGTATTAATTAACGCTTCTTTCTTCTTTTAGCCCTCTGGATCGACTAGCCAACAACCATCTTCTTCTACGAAAAAGAGCAAGCGAGGCGCGAGCCAGCGGTTGAAAGATCGTGCAAAGTTCACGATCGAAGCAGTCCGTGTTGATAGCAGGCCGATGGAGCCCAAGAAGGCCGCAGACAAATTTGTACGTCAGGCTGGAGTTCTTGTTAGGGACCAAATCCCAATCATAATTGAAAATTGGAATAAGCCAAAGAAGGGCGACGGTACCTTTGTCGATGACAGATCCAAATAAACGCTTTGGAATTCGTTGTTGGTAAATTTCACCCTTCCGCCAGAGGAGGATGAAAACAACCCGGTTATAAAGAAAAAGGTCAAAGAGTGGACTCTAAAGAAGATGGCTGACGCTTTCCGCAACTGGAAGACAAAATTGAACAAATTTGTCAAATCTGGCGAGACTCCAAATTTCGAAGACGCATATTATGCGAAGATAAGACCTCACTGGCCCGAATTTGAGACATATAAAAAAAGTGCTATAGCTAAAAAGAGGTCAGAAACCAATACGCTTAATGCCCTGAAGAAGGAATATCACCAGAGGACGGGGTCAGGTGGCTACATATCTCAGAGGCCTAAGTGGGAGGAAGCTGAGAAGGCCCTGCGCGAGAGAGGGATCACACCCCAGACAGATGGGTGGGACCTAGGTGCAAAGACTTGGTTCTACGGAATCGGGGCAAGGTTGGACCCAGAAACAGGATTGTGTATCTTCCCAACCATCCTTGCCAAACCCGTCACTGAACTCATCACGGCATACGAGGAAACATCCGCTAGGACCTTCCATACCGATAGAGAGAATGACCAGCTCACACGCGCCATCGGTAAAAAAGAACACCCTGGACATGCACGAGGCACAGGGGGTATGACGTGGAAGGATGGGTTTGCCGACTGGAGCGACTCTTACAGATGGCGCGGCAGAAAAGAAAAAGAGCGTACAGAGCGGATGACACAGATAGAACATGCACTTGCGGCGCTGCAGGCGCAAGTGAATGCACAACAGAGCCATCAAGCTACCGGCCCATCTCAGCGGCACGAAGAGCCTGCATTGGAAGCTGCCGGCGGCCCAGACTCTGCGCGGAAAAGCAGTGTGGCTTCCACGGAGAACGTGCAGCCCACGCTTGAAATGACGGGTCCTCGATACCCCGTGGATGAGATCACGGAGAGCGAACACGCTGAGCTGCATGTGAGATTAATGGGCTTATCCATTAAGGTGGCTGTCGGCTATGCCTTACCTCCTGTAGCTGGTGGAACTTACCACTGCCGACCGATTCCAGATGGCTATGCTATTGTCGGGGTGGATGAGGTTGTGAAGGAATATGAGGAAGCACAGCTTGACCATGCTACAGGTGAAGGGGAAACTCAACTCAAATTTGCAGTGAAAACAACCATTCTTTGGAAGAAGGAACACATTGTGCTTCCAAATTGGAGGTCACTGGCACCCCCGCCGTCTCCGCAGCGTCAGCAGTCTGAGCCGCTTCAGCTATCTCCTGCGCGACAGCCATCTCCGGCGCTTCAGCCATCTCCTGCGTGGCAGCCATCTCCGGCCCGTCATCCATCTCCGGTGCTTCAGCCATCTCCTCAGCGTAAGCGGAAGAGCACTGCCACGAAGAGCATCAGTAGCACTGCCACAAAGAAATCCGCAGGAAACCGTACGCCAAAGAGTTCAAAAAACTACGTCCCGCAACCTTCCGCCAAGCCATTGCCGGTTTTACCGTGGAATCGCAGCGACGAGGAGACCAATAGGATCTCGGAAGAACAGGTCAAGAAATTCTTTGCACCTAGACGGGCCGAGCCAAAGGAGAAAATAGATCCGGCGGTGGTGGAGAAGTTTTACAATAATCTTTTGAAACCTGAAACCCCACTTGTGCCGGACTACGAGCGCCAGATTTTGAAGGCGGATGCAAGGCGCCGTAGGGAGACTGAAAGTAGCAGTCGTGAGGCACCCCAGAAAACAGTTCCCATGCTCGGAGAGCAGGAAAACCAATCATGTGCCCCGCTCCAAATGTTCGACACACGAGACGCTCCTCCCGTAAATGATTACGAGGCAGAGCTACAAAGAAAGGCCAATGAGATGGGGATGACTTACATTGCATACTTGAACGTCATGGGAGACAACTTGCCCAAATGCGATGCCAACCCCATACAGCCATGGAAGTATGGGAAGAATCTCGTCAAGAAAGAGGAGCTCAAGACTCTACCAACAAGGATGCGAAAATTGCACAAGTGGTACCTTCATTTCTGCAAGACGAGAAAGGTAGAATGGATCACGGCGCATATAAGAGATGATATTTTCTTCTGCGGAGATGACGCGATTGACTTCAACATTCAAGACTTGCATTTTCTATTCAATCAGAAGGAACTCGACAAAGCTGCCATCAGCCTTTATTGTGTGTAAGTACTATTTCTATAATTTATATCTCATCTCATTCACTTTATTAATTGCATGTATATATATATGCTCACCATATATGTATATACTATTATGCAGGAAAAAGGTTATGGAATGCAGGAAAGGAGGCCCTTTTGACATTGGGTTTGTTGACCCAAATAGAGTTCATGAAGAAGTGGTAGAAACCAAACCCGGGCAAACAGAAGATTACTTGCTAACGTCTTTACTGAGACAACAAACCAAAAGGGAAATACTATTGCCTTACAACTTCTCGTGAGTACCGTTACCCTCTCTCTTGTACACATTCTATTTCAGCTTACTCGATGTTAAGTGTAACTGATGATGAGTTATGCGTGCGTAGGTTCCACTTTATTCTGCTAGTCATTCAACCCGACTCAGGAAAAGTCCTTGTCATGGACTCGTTACGAAAAGAAAAAGAGATATGGGCAGACTTTAGAGAGATGCTCCAGAGGTAATTTCAATCATATTATCGCACTAGATCGGCAACTTTCGTGACAACAAGTAATTAATTACTCCTTTATCCATTTTCTTTGCCGGACAGGGTTTGGAAAAGGTTCACGGGCAGGGCCGTGGGTGAATGGTCAGAAGAACTAAAATTTGTAGACCAAAATGTAAGTAATACTAGCTAGCTTCCAATTCCATTATATCATGCTTTATTGATTATTATTTTGATTGAACTCTCTATTCTCGTAAAGTGCGCGCATCAGGGACACGGCAATAACTTATGTGGGTACTATGTTTGCGAGTTCATTCGCAACACGATATGTGCGACGGGCCAAGCCGCACTAGAACAACTTAGAGTAAGTAAACAAAGTCCACAACATTATTTTATTACCATCAATTGTGTTGAGTTTTATTCTTATATATATATTGACGGCCCATTCTTCATATATATTCAGATCGAACGGATGCGGGACCAACTCCTACCATTTGAACGCATACGAGCCATTCAAGAGGAATTGACGGGGTTCATACTTGATGAGGTCGTCACGCCTGGCGGAGAACTCTTTAGATATCCACCAAAATGAACGATGACGATGTATGTGCCGATGACGATGTTTGTGTATAATAATAGTTGCTTAATTATTCATGTACTCGTATGTACCGATGACGATTTATGTGTATACCGCTCCCGATCGATTCCCCCTCGCTCCCCCCCCTCCCGCAGAAATACGCCCAGAACGGGGCAGAGGCAGAAGTCTACCGGTTCCAGCCCGGGGGGGGGGGAGGGGGGGGGGGCTGAGGCCTGCGGTAGCCCCACGTGCGGCACCCTTTAACACCGGTTCGTATAAGAACCGGTGTTAAAGGGGCCCCCCCTCTAACACCGAACCCTCAACAGCGGTTGAGGAACCGCTGTTAGAGGGCCCTCCCAACCGGAGTTAAAGGGGGGCTCTGCACTAGTGTACGTTATACAAACGGTCAATTAGACTCATGTACGTTGGTGTGAAGATATGAATTGTGTTCTTAACATGATAATAATGTGACAAATTGGATTTGTTGTTAAAGTATATATTGTCTTGAAGTGAACGTGTTTGCAGTGAAAGTTTTTGAACTGTTGTGCGCGACAAATTAAACGGCAGAAAAACACATGTGCGCCCGCTAAGAAGCCTCAGTGCACATGGTTAGACGACAGAAGTCTGCTGGCCTCAAGGAACATAGTAGCTCTATAGCACGTTTATTTTGGGTACAATGTCACAAAAGAGCGAATAGATTGATTATAAAGTAAAAAGAAAAAGATGGATGTAAGGTGAACTTGTATGGCCATGACTACGGCTCGCCCGGGCGTGCAGCCATTATTGGTCTACTAGTTTGGTAGCCTATAGTTGCCAAAATTCTGCATGCGGCCACACACGTACGCTCGCGATGTTAGGTACGTGACGTCGTGGCACCGCTGGATCGGACGAATTAGCTAGCTAGGGAAAGCGATGTCGTATGTCCCATCGCGCTTTAACTGGATGAGACCACGTACGTCCCCTGCCGTCACATGAGCATGCATGATTTCGTCTGCTGGTCTCGCGTGTCGATCGGTATGTGGATGGCGGCTGTGCGTCACTACGAGTGAGGTGTGACCAGACTGTCTGATGAAAACATTTAAGCGAATATATATCTTGACATGATTCAGTGCGTAGATGCATTTCTACCTAGACAAAGTCTGAGTCAATTAACTTGGAACAGGGGAAATACTTAGGGCTCCTTTGATTTGGAGGAAATAGGGAGGAAACGTGAAGGATTGGGAAATACTCCTAAGAAGTTACTATTCACATGTTTGATTCATAGGAATGGCACAAAGGAAAACTATAGGAACTTTTCCTACATCTCTCAGATTGAAGGCAAAAGTATAGGAAACAAAAAATCCACCGAGACCTCATTTTTTGATTCCTTTGCACAAGGAACAAGGCAAAAGATTACACATGCCATACTTTCCTATTCCTATGTCTTTCCAATTCCTTTGATTTTCCTATCCTTTAAATCAAAGAGGCCCTTAGATTGCTTCAGGATCCATCCCAACGAGGTCCGTTGGCTAGCTCAGTTGATCTTATGCAATGCTAAGCGATCGATCGGCATTGGGATGGAGCTATACGCAGAAGAGTTACATGCTCAGGACGTCTATCCTCAGTTTGCATCTGCTAGAAATCGAGATCTTTGGAGTACTTGACACCTCCAACTCCAAGGCTCCAAGCATGCATGACACTAAGGCCTTTCGGGCTTATAGCTTCCATACGACGTCTTTACGCGGAATTGGAAGGAACACGACATCGTTAAAAAGAATAGCTCGCATGCGACGGTTGTGAGGCAGCTAATATCCCAGGACCACACGGGCCATAAAACGGTCGTTAAGGACACATTTAACTTTGTTCCAAGATTAGGGTTAAGCCAAACCGGTCGGTTGGGACAACCAGTCAAACCAACCGCTTCCGACCGAGAGCGCGCGTCACACTGACTGTAACTTCCTCGACGGCGGCGGCGGACCTCACCCATCGTTCTCGGCGCCGGCGACGGCACGGCAATTAATTTAGGCGGCGACGCTTTCGTTCGACGGCGAAGGTGGTGAGTGCCATTTGAAAGCTAATTCCTCTCCCATTCTTTTCAATTCGAGATCTGAGTGTGCCCATTGATGCTAGATTGTGGAGGCGAGGGTGTGCTGAACGGGGCGAGGGGGAACGAGATGGAGCATGGAGAGGGGACTTCTAATCGATATATCCCGTATCTCTGCACTTAATTTCTCTAAGGTTGAGCTCTTTGTTCGCTTCCGCTAGCTCACAGTGCCCGCCAAAAACAGGGGAGACGATGTTGCGCGCCAAACCTTCGAATTTCGCATCAATTTCTTTTCCTCTAGGGCTATTTTAGTTGATGGCAGCACACAGCTCATTGAGAGAGATACAGTTGTTAAATGGGAGGTGGAATTAGGACATGTTGATCCCCAAGAGCTAATAAACATGGGAGAGGAGGCGGTGAGGAAAATGGTGGAAAAAATTGGGGATAGTGTGGTTTGGGGGCCAGAGCAAGAAGTTTCTTTGTTACGATTTGATGATTGCAAATGTGACTATGTTAGGGTTGAGACAGGGGAACATATAGTTGATGAAATCGATGAGCGAAATGGTTGGACAAGCAAAAATGTTCTGTTTTTAGCAGAGCTCATTGATCTGAAACCTGATTCGAGGGTTGGATATGTGGCCTCGAAGCTGGCTGCTCATATGGTCGAGGATGATTGGGCTGCACAAAGGCAAGTAATGCCTATACTTACTGAGTTGGAAGTGTTAACAGTCGAGGATGATGCTAATGCACAAGGGGATGCTGCAGATGCTAATGCACAAAGGATTGTAACTGTTGACTGGAATTCAGTTGAGATACATGACCGGACTGATTTGGTCATTGCACCAATAGATGACATTGAAATGGCAAAGCTTTTTGGCATTCCTATAGATGACAGAGACGAGGAGAAGAAAAGGGATGAAGCTGCAAATGATGGTGACAACCATTTAAGAAATGGAAAATGTTGCAGTTCATGTAGATGATGCACATGATGATGAGCTAGTAACAGTTTATGACAAAGAGGACCCAGTTATTGAAGTTGGGAGATTGTTTCCAAGCATGGATGAATTCAGGATGTGTTTCAGGACATATGCAGTCAAACGTGAGTTTGCTACCAAGACTATGTGGACTGATAAAAAGAAGTTCTATGCAAAATGCGTAGGTTATGATGGTGGTGCCAAGCCTTGCAAGTGGTATATATCTGCTAGACGCCAACCTGATGGAAGGACAATAAGAGTGAATCAAATTCCAAAACCTCATACTTGCATTACAAGTTCTCAAACAGTTACAAAGATGACATCACAATTATGGGTTGCAGAAAAGATCAAGCCCATTTTAGCCACAACACCAAACAACACTGCAAAGAGACTGAAAATAGACCTAGAAAAGCAGTACCCCATTAAGCTGAATTATACTACAATGTGGAAGGCAAAGCAAAGGGAAATGAAAGAGCTATATGGTGATTGGGCAAATACCTTTCGAATGCTTTATAACTTCAAAGCAGAAGTAGAGAAGATGTCACCTGACAGTGTTGTGGAGATAGATACTGAGGTAACAACTGATGGGAAAGTCTTCTTCTCTAAATTCTTCATGGCTTTAAAGCCTTGCATCGATGGCTTCAAAGCAGGGTGTCGTCCATATTTGAGTATAGACTCATCTTTCTTGACTGGAAAGTGGAATGGTCGACTAGCAGCATGCAATGCTTTAGATGAACACAATTGGATGTTCCCTGTAGCTATTGGCATGTTTCAGTCTAAGACAGAGGCATCATGGACATGGTTCATGATGCAGTTGAAAAGATGCATAGGGCCAGTCTCTCCATTGGCTGTGCACACAGATGCATGTAAAGGTTTAGAAAATGCAGTGAAGATTGTTTTCCCTCATGCTGAGCAGAGGGAGTGCTTCGGCCATATGTGGATGAATTTGATCAAAAAATTCAGAGGAGATGATTTTGAACGCATGTGGCCAGCAGCAAGAGCTTACACCAGACACACACATTCATATCACCTTGAGAAGATTAAGGCGGCATGCTCTAAGGAGGATAGTGTGAAGTTTTGTACTGTTGGAGATATGCCCTAGAGGCAATATTAAATGTAGTTATTATTATATCTTTGTGTTTATGATAAATGTTTACATTCATGCTATAATAGTATTAACAAGGAAACATTAATATTTGTGTGATTTGTAAACTAAAATAGAGTCCCTAGTAAAGCCTCTTTATAATACTAGCTTGTTGGTTAATAAATGATTGTGGTTTCCCTATCATGAACATTGAGATGTTATTAACAACAAGATCATATCGTTAGGAGAATGATATGGTGGACATACTCCTATAGATAAGCGTAGCATAAAGATCAAGTCAATTTAATAGTTCAATTGCTATATGCTTTCTGATACATAGTAACCTAATTCCTTCGACCATGAGATCATGCATATCACCTTCACCGGAAGGATGCTTTGATGACATCAAACACCACACCATAACTGGGTGGCTATAAAGGTGGCATTGAGTGTTTGGAAAGTATTGGTTGAGACACATGGATCAAGAGTGGGATTTGTCCATCCATATGACGGATAGATATACTCTGGGCCCTCTCGATGAAATGTCATCCAATTAGCTTGCAAGCATGTGACTGGCTCACAATGGATCACATATCACGGGAACGAGAAAAGAGTACTTATCAGTAAAGAGGTTGAACTAGGTATGCAGAGATACTGACGATCATAACCTCGGATAAGTAAACTATCGTGAGAAAAAGGGAAATTGGTATTGTATGTAAGTGGTTCATTCGATCGCAAAGTAATCGTAGAAATATGTGGGAGCCATATGAATTTCCAGATTCCTCTATTGGTTATTGTTCGGAGAAGTGTCTCGATCATGTCCGCATAATTCACGAACCGTAGGGAGACACACTTAAGGATTCGACGTTGTTTGAGTAGTTATGGAATGATGAGTAAGAGACCGAATGTTGTTCGGAGTCTCGGATGGGATCCGGGATATCATGAGGAGATCCGGAATGGTCCGGAGAATAAGATTTATATAAGGAAAGTCCTGTTTCGGGGTTGGAGAATGGTTCCGGTGTTTTCATCGGGAATGTTCTAGAAGGTTCCGGAATGTCCGGCACTCCGGAGGGGAAGGGTACATGAATGTGTCATAACAAGTTGGAATGATTGCATCATGTACTAGGTGTCGTCGCTGAACAAAATAAAGGGTTTAATCAAATCCTAGTTTGAAAAGTCAAACGCCAATTTGAACAGCCAAACGACTATTTTGGAAGGTGGAGGGGAAGTAGGAAACCTACTTGGGGAGGAGTTCCTCCCCTCCACCGCCGGCCCACTTGGGATCCGAGTTGGGGAGGGACTCCCCTTCCCTGGCGCGCCTCCCTCCACCTATATAAGGAGGGGCAGGGCTGCCCCTCCAAGTACACAAGACCTCCACCTCTAAACCTAAACCCTAGCCGCCGCCCACCATAGCCGCCACCGCCTAGGGTTTCTCCCCTAGCCGCCGACTTGGGCAGCTCCAAGCCCTAGCCGCCGGCCCTAGACCCTCCTCCTTGGTGTGTCTAAACCCTAGATCATCGAGGGCTCTCTCATAGTCCACCATACTCGCTCCGGTTAAGGCGAAGCCCTGCGAGATCTCCCCTCTATTTCCGGTACCACGCCGTTGTGCTGCCGAAATCGCGAGGAGAGTGCTACAACCTCCGCTGCCTGCTGGAACAAGGGAGAGGAAGGTCTTCATCGAGTACCGAACGTGTGATCGACTGCGGAAGCGCTGCCAGAACGCAGCGCCGGAAGGATCGTCTACGCGATCTTGAGATCGGAAAGAGTACGACTACATCACCCACGAGAATCCGCTCTCGTTAAACACTTTGGAATCTTCGAGGGTGAGTTATTCCATCGACTCGTTGCTACAATCTAGTAGATAGATCTTGGCTTGTTTGTTTGTATGCGATAGAAATTTTTTGTTTTCCATGCTACGAAACCCTACATTCATACTAGCTTGTTGGTTAATAAATGTCGATTGCACGAGTATATATGTAGATCTGTTGCACGAGTAGAACACAATGGTCATTGTGGGTGTTGATGTTTTTGTTGTCGATTGCTTCTTGTGTACTTTGCATCTTGCGGGATGGTGGGATGAAGCGGTCCGATCTAACCTTACATGACATCGTTCATGAGACTTGCTCCACGCTTGACATGCAACTTGTATTGCATAAGTGGCTTTGCGGGTGCGTGTTTCTCCCAACATAGTTAAGATTCAATTTACAACGGGTGATTGACAATATTAGTATCAATGTTGTGGTTCTTGTTCGTAAGTTAGAACGACACTTATTGAAAGCCCCAAACCACGTAAAACATGCAAAGAAAGTAGAGGCGTCTAACTTTGTTTTGCAGGGGTGTGCTGTGATGTGATATGGCCATGATTGTGATTATATTTGATGTATGCAATGTTCCTTATTGTAAGTTGGCAACCGGCAGGAGCCATATGCTTGTCTTTAAATTCTGTTAAGACCCGTGTGTCTATTCAAAGTAGTTGTAATAGTTGAAGCTGGTGGACGACAACCATGGAGCAGCGTCATGGACCTTGATGCAATGCCGGTGATGATTGTAACACCCTCGGAATCGGCCCTATGCAAGTTTTAGCGCTTCCCGCCAAACCCGCATAGAAACGATTCAAAGGTGCCCATCAGGCACTTTCGTGCGGGTGGAAAACGAAGTAATATCATTACACAATAGTCCTCGATGGAACCCACAAAACATATATATACAACAACGACTCAATGAGTCAAGAATACAGATATACAGTACAAAGATCCAAATCACCTTGAAAATGATACAGCGTCCGAGTACGGACAAGATGCAAATTGAGCTAAGAGCCCTGAAGAATAACCAATGGCGTCCATAACCCTGCCCAGGCCAAGCCGGAAGTGTAACCCTGCTAACGACGTCGATCTCAAAACCTGCTAAAAACAAAAGGGGTGCTGGCAAAGGGCAAAGGAAAAAGAGAGCGGTCAGTACTGAGGCCAGTACACGGCGAGACTAGAATTCGGCGGTCCTCGCCTACATAGGTATGGTGGACTGAAGCGGCAGCGCAGCATGCACTAAACAACCTATAGAGACTCGATATAACTGTCGGCTATCAGAGAGGGATAAGAAAGACCTATTCGGATCCAACCTGATGCTACCACCAGCATACCCATCCTGGTATTTCCCCCCTCGAGACCAAACGAGGAAGTCAACCGAGGAACTCACACAGTTGGTAGTTTTATTTATTCAGTTATCGTTGCAGCAATTACTAGTCAGGTATATATAGTTGTCCTGATATAATAAGCAGTGGGAACTTTTAGTTAATCATTCCGTTGTAGTTGCGACACTTACTAGTCAGATACAATTAGCATGAGATATCCCAAACCCAGCAGTTGTTGGTACTTTTATTTAGCCATTCCGTTGTAGTGAAGCTGATTACTAGTCATATCGGATACAAGTCAAATTATAACAGTAAACTTTAGTTATAGTTGTCTATGATCGAGAACTGTGCTCCAAGTCATCCATAACCGCGGACACGGCTTCTCGAAAAGATTTAACCCTGCAGGGGTGCACCAAAGTTTCCACACGCACCTACACCCTTGTTGTCAGATCAGGTAGGTACAAGATCACAAAACATACACCCAACGGTATGTCGACGGGGTTTCGGACACGACGTTTCCCAGACCCAAAGCAAGCACATGGGGGGCCACCCCACTAAGCTACCCGTAACGAAGTCGGCCGGTCTCTGAGACGGACCCAGGGTTTGCGAGAACGGCTGTAAACGACTGGGAACCCGAAAGTGTGGCTGGGCTTGTCGATACCGCGAAATCGTGCCGCGGTCCAAAACAGTACAGGCGCTCCACGCGCAATCATAAATAAAGCAGTAAAGCATGGCATAAGTACAGGATAGTAATAAAGCCTCAAACTACTTTGTGGCCCCCGGTACAGTACTTTGAAATCAGGTACTAAATCGATGGGGGTGCCCACACACCCCACCTGTGGTTAGCGCGCTCGATCTCGGAACAGGTGTCAAGAACTCGGGGTCCTACGGGACACCAGTGAGCGGTTAAAAAC
Source organism: Avena sativa (assembly GCA_916181665.1). Classification (NCBI taxonomy): domain Eukaryota; kingdom Viridiplantae; phylum Streptophyta; class Magnoliopsida; order Poales; family Poaceae; genus Avena; species Avena sativa. The sequence goes on along the minus strand of OV702280.1, from coordinate 395,118,627 downwards.
CAAATATTGTCTATTACCCACCGGTGCCTCTACATTTACCTACTTCAATTTTAGTTATTAAACGATAATTAAAGCCATGATCATCTCCAACATTAAACATACGACAATACTCCAACAACTGTGGTACATCGACGGCGCGACGCAACTCCTGCGCAAGCAACTACGACTCGCAAGGCTGACTATCTACCAAACAACAGGTAATAGGATATGTCCAAGGCAATTTAGTGGCTCCAAGGGATATCACGGGCACGAAAACTAGAGCATCGCAACACAGATAGCAATAGATCAACAGGAGGGAATAAATACTATAAAAGTAAGATAGGTAGAAAGGGGGAGATTGCTCGCCTGAAAAACTTTGTCGAAGATTCATCCGAAGATCGGGTCGACACTCGCATCAACTCATCGGCCTAATCCGTGAAGAAGCAAAGCACTAGAAGAAACACCGGATGCACTATTTAATACTACGGTAGAAGATCGGGCATGATGCATGTATGATGTATGGCATGGCAAGGATGCGATGCAATTAGACAATATTAAGCGGAACCGGAGTCCCGACAATTAAATATATGGTTCTAGTTGTTTAGTTACCCCGCAATTTTAAATGTTGTCTAACAAGGCAGAACAATGACACCGGTTCGCTACACAAATTTACATAGAGACAAGAGGCTAGAAACACCCGCATATGGTCTCTATATTTAATTATGAGGTCAATCGGCATAATGCCCCCAAACCATAACCATATGTATGCAAGCATGAACATTTATATGCAACAGGTAGATATTATTTATTATAAAAATATGGGGCTTGGAAAAGGGGTCACACATTGGATCGACGATCTTGGGGTTCCGATGGTTCGACGGGTTTGGTCGCACCGGGATCGGCTTCGGATCGGGGCCTCGGGGTCTTGGGATTCGCTTCCGTGTGGCGATCTTGTCGCTCCGTGTAGGCGTCCTCGGCGTCGGGGTGGTCGATGTCGGACTTGGATGGGCACCGGGGTTCATCGGATTCAGGTAGGAGGACTTGGCGTTCCATGTCGGCGTATTTGGGGTCTTAGCTCGACTGACGATCTTGGCGAGGTGGTGAACTTGGGGTTTAGTGATTGACGACACACGACATGGCCTTGGTGAAGATCTTGTGGTGACATCCAAAGACGATCTTGGCGAATCTTGGCGTCGTGAACTCTTGTCCGGGCCACGAGTACACGACACCCGCAGAACTCACAGACACAAAGATTACACACAGGTGCTCGCGGTACACGGAGGCAAAAATAAAAGGCTTTCGGTCAGCAACACAAGCACAAAGAGGCGACAACAAGGGATTGCGGAGGAGCGGTCGCAGGGCTCACACGCGGGCTTGAGGCCGTCCTGGTCGGTACGTGCAGCAGGGTGACCGAGCCTGGGGCGAGGTCGGGCCCGGCAGCACTGAAGGGCGACGAGGGGCGGACAGGACGCGGGGGCGCTCGCGGGGTCGCTCGCAGGGTGACGCATGGCAGCGAGAGGTGGAGGTGCAGAGGCCGATGGCGGGGACGCGTGGGAGGACGACGAGCTCGGTGGCGACCGGGGTACGGGCCTGGTGGTGGAGCTTGCTCGCGTCATCGGTGCATGGGGAGCACAGAGGACGGCGGGGAGACGGCGTTAGGTCCGGGCCTGCGCGAGGACGGACCACGGGCGCCAGATCTTGGGGAGAAGAAGCCCAGGCAGAGGCCGGCGGGGCGCGCGCTGCTGCGTGGCGCAGGGCGGCGCGAGGTGCTCGAGATGCAGCCAGAGGAGAGGAGAAGAAGGCCGACGATGCAGGGTGGCCGCGGTGGCGCAGAGGGTGAGAGGAGGGAGGAGGCCAGGGGGAACGGCGGCGGGCGTAGGCTGGTAGCGAGGAGGAGCAAGGTCGGCGACGGTTGCTCGCGAGCGGGAGGAGGCCTGCTGGTGGCGGCGGCTCTCGGGAGGAAGGAGAGAACGGGGATGCAGGGGTTGCGTTGGGGAGGCGAGGTGGGTGCGAGGTCGAGCAGAGAGGTCCACGAGGTGGGGTGGGCCAGGAACGGTTCAGGAGGGGGACGCGAGGTTGGGGGTTGCGGAAGAGGGCCAGGAGCGGGGCGACGGGGTGGGTCCAGGGACGCAGGCGGGGTGGGCGGTTGGTGGACGGGGTCGATCGGGAGGGTGGGGTGTGCGTGTGTTGAACGGGTCCAGACAGGGGGCACACAGCGTGCATGTGTGGTGGGCGTGCAGCGGCATGGGGAGTTTGGATCAGGGGGGGTGGCGGCGGCTGATGGTGGAGGGTATAGGATCCGGTTAGGGTTTGGGGTAGTTAGGGTTTGGAGGTGGACGGCTGGGCTTTTGGGCCTGGCTGTCTGCCTCCTAAAAAAATAATATAAATTTTTTTGTTATTATTTTAGAAGACTTTGGTAAACTGTTTTTAGACATACAAAATATCCAGGAAGACCTGGGGTTGCACTTTGAATAACAAGGAGAGGGCTAATATAGAAAACGAAATATGTCTTATAGCAAAATAGTTTTTAAGTAAACAATATGCATGCATGATGATGCACATACGAAAAACAACAACGATTTTCTAGTAGTGGTTTTACCCGGGGTGCTACAATGATGGAGATCATGTTCGTGCTTGAAGATGGAGATCGGAAGCACAAAGAAGAAAGGCCATATCATATCACATATTATGAATTGCATGTGATGTTAATCCTTTATGCATCTTGTATTGATTATATAACGACGGTAGCATTAAAAGATGATCCCTCATGCACATGAATTTCAAGTTCTAAAGTGTTCATCCTTAGTAAGCACCGTTGCTAAAGCTTGTTGTTTCGAAGCACCACGTGATGATCGGGTGTGTTAGATTCCGCAAGTGTATACAACGTGAGCAAGCCAGATTTGCTCATGCGGAAGCTAAGGTTTGATCTTGACGAACCTAGCATGTACAGACATGGTCTCGGAACACGGATCACCGAAAGGTAAATCATGAATCATATAGTAGATATGATGAACATGTCGATTGTTCGCCATTGAAACTACATCAACTCTCGTGATGATCGGTGTTGATGTGGTGGATTTGGTTCGTGTGATCACTAAAACAATGTGAGGGATGTTGTTTTGAGTGGGAGTTCACCTAGATTAATTTAACTATTAATTAGAACTCAATTTGTCATAAACTTAGTCTAAACTATTGCAAATATGTTATAGATCAATGGCGGCCCCTACCATCAATTTTAATGCGTTCCTAGAGAAAGAAAAGTTGAAAAACAATGGAAGCAACTTCGCGGATTGGTTCCGCAATTTGAGGATTGTCCTCACAGCTGGTAATTTGACCTATGTGTTGGATGCACCGCTGGGTGACCCACCTGCAGCTACTGCTACCGATGAAGTAAAGAATGTTTACCTCGCTCGGAAGACTCAGTACTCCACAGTTCAGTGTGCTATCTTGTATGGTTTAGAATCGGAGCTTCAGAAAAGGTTTGAGAATTCAGACCCACATGATATTGTCTGTGATCTCAAATTGATCTTTGAGACTCATGCGGCAATTGAGAGCTATGAGGCTTCTGAAAAGTTCTTTAACTGCAAGATGGAAGAGGGCAGCTCCGTCAGTGAGCATGTGCTTAAGATGTCTAGGCACGCAAACAAACTTCAAAGCATGGGTATAGTGATTCCTAATGATTTGGGGATTTATCGTGTCCTCCAATCACTACCACCAAGTTACAAGAACTTTGTGATGAACTACAATATGCAAAACATGAACAAGCAGTTGCCAGAACTCTTTGCCATGTTGAAATCTGCAGAAGTGGAGATCAAGAAAGAGCACCAAGTGTTGATGGTCAATAAGACCACCAAATTCAAGAAAGGCAAGTCTAAGCAAAAGGGGCACTTCAAGAAGGGTGGTAAGAAAGTTACCGCACCGACGAAGAAGACCAAGGCTGGACCTAAGCCTGATACTGAGTGCTTTTACTGCAAGGGAGAAGGTCACTGGAAGCGGAATTGCCCAAAGTACTTGGCGGATTTGAAGAACGGCAACATCAAGAAGAAAGGTATATCCGATATACATGTTATTGATGTGTATCTCACTAGTACTCGTAGTAGTGCTTGGGTATTTCATACTGGTTCGGTTGCTCATATTTGTAACTCGAAATAGGTGCTGCAGAATAAACGGAAGCTAGCGAAGAACGAGGTGATGATGCGCGTGGGAAACGGATCAAAGGTTGATGTGATCGCGGTCGGCACGCTACCCCTTCATCTACCATCGGGATTAGTTTTATACTTAAATAATTGTTATTTGGTGCCTGCGTTAAGCATGAACATTATATCGGGATCTTGTTTATTGCGAGACGGTTACTTGTTTAAGTCCGAGAATAATGGTTGTTCAATTTGTATGAGTAATATGTTTTATGCACATGCACCTCTGATAGATGGTCTATTCTTATTGAATCTCGATAGTGGAAATACACATATTAACAACATTCAGGCTAAACGTTTGAAATCGAGCGATAACTCGACCTATATGTGGCACTGTCGTCTTGGTCACATTGGAGTGAAGCGTATGAAGAAACTCCATTCCGATGGACTTCTTGAATCACTTGATTTCGAATCACTTGAAAGATGCGAAGCATGTCTAATGGGTAAAATGACTAAGACTCCATTTTCTGGTATGATGGAGCGAGCTACGGACTTATTGGAAATCATACATACCGATGTGTGTGGTCCAATGAGTGTAGCATCGCACGGTGGTTATCGTTATGTTCTTACCTTCACGGATGACTTGAGTAGATATGGGTATATCCATTTCATGAAACATAAGTCCGAAACTTTCGAGAAGTTTAAGGAATTTCAAAGTGAGGTTGAGCATCAACGTAACAATAAGATTAAATTTCTATGTTCTGATCGTGGAGGTGAATATCTAAGTTACGAGTTTGGCGAGCATTTGAAGAAATGCGGAATACTTTCACAATTGACACCACCGGGAACACCACAGCATAATGGTCTGTCCGAACGTCGTAATCGAACTCTCTTAGATATGGTTCGTTCTATGATGTCACTTACAGATTTACCGCTATCATTTTGGGGTTATGCATTAGAAACATCCGCATTCACTTTAAATAGGGCACCATCTAAATCCGTTGAAACGACACCGTATGAATTATGGTTTGGGAAGAAACCTAAATTGTCGTTCCTTAAAGTTTGGGGTTGCGAAGCCTATGTAAAGAAGTTACAGCCGGACAAGCTTGAACCCAAAGCGGAAAAATGCGTCTTCATAGGATATCCGAAGGAAACTATTGGGTATACCTTCTATCATAGATCCGAAGGCAAAATCTTCGTTGCCAAGAATGGATCCTTTCTAGAGAAGGAATTTCTCTCGAAAGAAGTGACTGGAAGGAAAGTAGAACTCGACGAGGTTGTCGAACCTTCTCTCGAAATTGCGAGTAGCGTAGCACCGGAAGAAGTTCCTGTGGTGCCTGCACCAATAAGAGAGGAAGCTAATGATGATGATCATGAAACTTCGGTTGTAGTTGCTATAGAGCCTCGCAGGTCAACGAGAACTCGTACCACTCCTGATTGGTATGATCCCGTTATGAGTGTCATGTTGGTGGACAACACCGATGACCCTGCGACATATGAGGAAGCGATGATGAGCCTAGATTCCAATAAATGGCAAGAAGCCATGAAATACGAGATTGGATCCATGTACGAAAACCAAGTATGGACTTTGGTGGACTTACCGGATGGCCGGAAGGCTGTCGAGAACAAATGGATTTTTAAGAAGAAAACAGATGCTGATGGTAATGTTACTGTCTATAAAGCTCAACTTGTCGCAAAAGGGTTTCGAAAAATTCAAGGAGTTGACTACGATGAGACTTTCTCACCAGTAGCGAAGCTAAAGTCTGTGAGGATTATGTTAGCAATCGCTGCATATTACGATTATGATATATGGCAGATGGATGTCAAAACAGCGTTCCTCAATGGAGACATTGATGAAGAGTTGTATATGATGCAACCCAAAGGTTTTGTCGATCCTAAAAATGCTAACAAGGTATGCAAACTTCAACGGTCCATATATGGGTTGAAGCAAGCATCCGGAAGTTGGAACCAACGTTTTGATAAGGTAATCAAAAGTTTTGGTTTTATACAAACTTATGGAGAAGCTTGTATCTACAAGAAAGTGAGTGGGAGCTCTGTAGCATTCTTAATACTATATGTAGATGACATATTGTTGATTGGGAATGATGTAGACCTTCTTAATAGTGTCAAGGAATATTTGAATAATAGTTTTTCAATGAAAGATCTTGGCGAAGCAGCTTACATATTAGGCATAAAGATTTATAGAGATAGATCGAGACGCCTAATATCATTGTCACAAAGTACATATTTGGACAAAGTTCTAAAGAGGTTTGGAATGGAAGATAGCAAGAAAGGGTTCTTGCCCATGTTGCCCAATACGACGTTGAGTAAAACTCAAAGTCCAGCAACGGCAGAAGATAGAGAAAGGATGAGTAAGACTCCCTATGCCTCAGCCATATGATCTCTAATGTATGCCATGCTATGTACTAGACCCGACATTGCATATGCTGTTAGTTTGACTAGCAGATATCAAAGTGATCCAGGAGTGGATCATTGGACAGCGGTCAAAAACATCCTTAAGTACTTGAGAAGAACTAAGGATATGGTTCTTTCTTATGGAGGTGATGAACATCTCGTTGTTAATGGTTACACCGATGCTAGTTGGAACACCGATCCGGATGATTCTAAATCACAATCTGGATACGTATTTACTTTGAATGGTGCAGCAGTTAGCTGGAGGAGTGCAAAGCAAAGCGTTATGGCGAGATCTTCAACTGAATCAGAATACATGGCTGCTTCGGAGGCTTCCCAAGAAGCGATATGGATGAAAAAGTTCATTACAGAGCTGGGTGTGGTTCCAAGTGCGCTGGACCCAATGTCTATCTACTGTGATAACATGGGCGCCATAGCCAATGCGCAAGAACCAAGGTCACACAAGAAGCTGAAGCACATCAAGCTACGTTTTCACACTATTCGAGAACATGTCCAAGATAGGGACATAAAGATTTGCAAAGTACACACAGATCTGAATGTGGCGGATCCGTTGACTAAACCTCTCCCGAGGGCAAAACATGACCAACACCAAACTGCCATGGGTGTTCGGTATATTACCATGTAATCTAGATTAGATGACTCTAGTGCAAGTGGGAGACTGTTGCAGATATGCCCTAGAGGCAATAATAAATGTAGTTGGTTGATAAATGATTGTGGTTTCCTTATCATGAACATTGAGATGTTATCAACAACAAGATCATATCATTAGGAGAATGATATGGTGGACATACTCCTATAGATAAGCGTAGCATAAAGATCAAGTCATTTTAATAGTTCAATTGCTATATGCTTTCTGATACATAGTAACCTAATTCCTTCGACCATGAGATCATGCATATCACCTTCACCGGAAGGATGCTTTGATGACATCAAACACCACACCGTAACTAGGTGTCTATAAAGGTGGCATTGAGTGTTCGGAAAGTATTGGTTGAGACACATGGATCAAGAGTGGGATTTGTCCATCCATATGACAGATAGATATACTCTGGGCCCTCTCGGTGAAATGTCATCCAATTAGCTTGCAAGCATGTGACTGGCTCACAAGGGATCACATATCACGGGAACAAGAAAAGAGTACTTATCAGTAACGAGGTTGAACTAGGTATGCAGAGATACTGACGATCATAACCTCAGATAAGTAAACTATCGTGAGACAAAGGGAAATTGGCATCGTATGTAAGTGGTTCATTCGATCGCAAAGTAATCGTAGAAATATGTGGGAGCCATATGAATTTCCAGATTCCTCTATTGGTTATTGTTTGGAGAAGTGTCTCGATCATGTCCGCATAATTCACGAACCATAGGGAGACACACTTAAGGATTCGACGTTGTTTGAGTAGTTATGGAATGATGAGTAAGAGACCGAATGTTGTTCGGAGTCTCGGATGGGATCCGGGATATCACGAGGAGATCCGGAATGGTCCGGAGAATAAGATTCATATAAGGAAAGTCCTGTTTCGGGGTTGGAGAATGGTTCCGGTGTTTTCATCGGGAATGTTCTAGAAGGTTCCGGAATGTCCGGCACTCCGGAGGGGAAGGGTACATGAATGTGTCATAACAAGTTGGAATGATTGCATCATGTACTAGGTGTCGTCGCTGAACAAAATAAAGGGTTTAATCAAATCCTAGTTTGAAAAGTCAAACGCCAATTTGAAAAGTCAAACGGCTATTTTGGAAGGTGGAGGAGAAGTAGGAAACCTACTTGGGGAGGAGTTCCTCCCCTCCACCGCCGGCCCACTTGGGATCCGAGTTGGGGAGGGAATCCCCTTCCCTGGCGCGCCTCCCTCCACCTATATAAGGAGGGGCAGGGCTGCCCCTCCAAGTACACAAGACCTCCACCTCTAAACCTAAACCCTAGCCGCCGCCGCCCACCATAGCCGCCACCGCCGCCTAGGGTTTCTCCCCTAGCCGCCGACTTAGGCAGCTCCAAGCCCTAGCCACCGGCCCTAGACCCTCCTCCTTGGTGTGTCTAAACCCTAGATCACCGAGGGCTCTCTCATAGTCCACCATACTCGCTCCGGCTTAAGGCAAAGCCCTGCGAGATCTCCCCTCTACTGCCGGTACCACGCCGCTGTGCTGCCGGAATCGCGAGGAGAGTGCTACAACCTCCACTGCCTGCTGGAACAAGGGAGAGGAAGGTCTTCATCGAGTACCGAACGTGTGACCGACTGCGGAAGTGCTGCCGGAACGCAGCGCCGGAAGGATCGTCTACGCGATCTTGAGATCGGAAAGAGTACGACTACATCACCCACGAGAATCCACTCTCGTTAAACACTTTGGAATCTTCGAGGGTGAGTTATTCCATCGACTCGTTGCTACAATCTAGTAGATAGATCTTGGCTTATTTGTTTGTATGCGATAGAAATTTTTTGTTTTCCATGCTACGAAACCCTACATGTACATGGTTGGAAACCTACCATTCTCTTTTATGGTACAGGTCTGGTTTTAACACTGCCATCAAATGTGATCATATCAACAATAATTTGGCAGAAAGTTTCAATAACAAAGTGAAGGAGTTAAAAGACTTGCCTGTTCATGACATGGTTGACCAGATCAGGATCATGATCATGAGGTTGTGGGAATTGAGAAGAAGGCTTGGTGATGTTCTTCAAGGAGATAAGCTTCCTGATGTTGTGCAGCAGGTGGTCAACATGAGTAGAAATCTTGCACATTTGCGTGTTGAGAAATCCTCATTGTGGGGTGCTAAAGTCAGAGATTCAAAGACTGGCAGGAGGCATGTTGTCGACACTCAATTGCATGAATGCACATGCCTTGAGTGGCAACACACTGGGAAGCCTTGTGAGCATGCCATACTTTTCTTGGCCTCCAAACACAAGCTAAATATGCACCCATATTTGCATGAGTATTATTTTGTAGCAAAATTCAAGGCTGCATATGGAACACCAATTCCAGCACTTACAGATCAGTCTCAGTGGCCTGAAGTGGAAATTCAGTTCTCCTTGTGTCCTCATTTGATGAAAAGAAAGGCTGGCAGGCCCAAGCAGAGTAGATTCAAGGCTTGGTTTGAGAAAGGTGGAAGCAGCAAGAAGGGAAAGAAAGATGAAAAGAAAGATGCCAAGCCAAAAAGGGCCCAAAAAGGTAACAAGAATAGATGCAAACTCTGTGAAGAACTTGGACACCGAGCTGGCTCTACCAAGTGCAGATACACTGCTGAAAAGCCAAAGTATGTTCATCCAAAATATATCCCATTTCTTGTTGATGAATTTTCTCCCCCAGCTAACTTGCTTGTTTTCAGGAGGAAGCGTGGAGAAAAAGGCCCACCTCTTGTTGTTGACGAATGCTGGCCAGTGAAAAGGGCAAGAATCAATGGACAAAGAAAGAATATAAGTAACCAGATCATGTTTGGTGCTGCTGAGGTGCAATCTGAACTTGTTTTGGAGGATGATGTGCAAACTGTTGAGGCTTTAGGGCACACCGTTTCTGATTTGGAAGCTCTGGTGAAAAATGAGGGGCAAAATGAGCATGTTGTTGAGGCTCTAGTGCAAAATGAGCTTGTTGTTGAGGCTCTGGTGCAAAATGAGCCTGTTGTTGAGGCTCTAGTACAAAATGAGCCTGTTGTTGAGGCTCTGGTGCAAACTGACCATGTTGATGAGGCTCTGGCGCAAAGTGACCATGTTGATGAGGCTCTGGTGCCAGATTGTGTTGTTGAGGAGGTGAAGGAGACTCTTGGACGTGCTGTGGGGAGGCCAGATGGTAATGGTAAGAAAAAGAAGAGCATAAACCTGGTGTGTGGTGTGAAACTTGTGAAGGAGAAGAAAACGAGGGGTAAGAAAAGCCAAAAGAAATAGACTTTGAATTTGGCACTTGTTGTTGTAAACATTTGTTATTGTAATAATTTGGCAGTTGTTGTTGTTGTAAACATTTGTTATTATAATAATTTGTCACTTGTTGATAATTTGGACAGAATTCAAATATGATGGTAAATTTGAATTTCAACAAATGTAGCTATTGTTGGAGATATGCCCTAGAGGCAATAATAAATGTAGTTATTATTATATCTTTGTGTTTATGATAAATGTTTACATTCATGCTATAATAGTATTAACAAGGAAACATTGATACTTGTGTGATTTGTAAACTTAATTTGAAGTCCCTAGTATAGCCTCTATACTTCACTAGCTTGTTGGTTGATTAATGATTGTGGTTTCCCAATCATGAACATTGAGATGTTATCAACAACAAGATCATATCGTTAGGAGAATGATATGGTGGACATACTCCTATAGATAAGCATAGCATAAAGATCAAGTCATTTCAATAGTTCAATTGCTATATGCTTTCTGATACATAGTAACCTAATTCCTTCGACCATGAGATCATGCCTATCACCATTACCGGATGGATGCTTTGATGACATCAAACACCACACCGTAACTGGGTGGCTATAAAGGTGTCATTGAGTATTCAGAAAGTATTGGTTGAGACACATGGATCAAAGAGTGGGATTTGTCCATCCATATGACGGATAGATATTCTCTGGGCCCTCTCGGTGAAATGTCATCCAATTAGCTTGCAAGCATGTGACTGGCTCACAAGGGATCACATATCATGGGAACGAGAAAAGAGTACTTATCAGTAACGAGGTTGAACTAGGTATGCAGAGATACCGATGATCATAACCTCGGATAAGTAAACTATCGTGAGACAAAGGGAAATTGGTATCGTATGTAAGTGGTTCATTCGATCGCAAAGTAATCGTAGAAATATGTGGGAGCCATATGAATTTCCAGATTCCTCTATTGGTTATTGTTCGGAGAAGTGTCTCGATCATGTCTGCATAATTCACGAACCGTAGGGAGACACACTTAAGGATTCGACGTTGTTTTGAGTAGTTATGGTATTATGAGAAAGAGACCGAATGTTGTTCGGAGTCTCGGATGGGATCCGGGATATCACGAGGTGATCCGTAATGGTCCGGAGAATAAGATTCATATAAGGAAAGTCCCGTTTCGGAGTTCGGAAATGATTCCGGTGTTTTCATCGGGAATGTTCTAGAAGGTTCCGGAATGTCCGGCAGTCCGGGAAAGAGGAGGGGTACATGAATGTGTCATTACATATTGGAATGATTGCATCATGTACTAAGTATTCTTGCTGTTCCAAATAAAGGATTAAATTGAATCCTAAAACAGAAAAGTCAAATGGCCAGTTTGAAAGTCAAACGGCTAAAACAGGAAACTGTGGGAAACAAGCAAGAGGTGGTTGAAACCGACTTGGGGGAGGAGTCTCCTCTCCAAGCCGGCGCGCCACCCAAGTCCTACTTGGGGAGGGACTCCCTCCCCTTGGCCGCCCTCCCACCTATAAGAGGAGGGGCAGGGCCTCCTCCTCTAGACACACAAGTTCCTATCCTCTAATCTCCGGTTTAGAGCCGTTTTGGTTTAGAGCTTCTAATTGCCCTAGCCTTCGGTTTAGAGCCTTCTAATTGGTGTGTCTAAACCCTAGACCACTAATAGTTCTCTCTCATACTCCACCATACTCGCTCCGGCTTAAGGCGAAGCCCTGCGGGATCTCCCCTCTACTTCCGGTACCACGCCGTTGTGCTGCCGGAATCGCGAGGAGAGTGCTACAACCTCCGCTGCCTGCTGGAAAAAGGGAGAGGAAGGTCTTCGTCGAGTACCGAACGTGTGACCGACTGCGGGAGCGCTGCCGGAACGCAGCGCCGGAAGGATCGTCTACACGATCTTGAGATCGGGAAGAGTACGACTACATCACCCACGAGAATCCGCTCTCGTTAAACGCTTTGGAATCTTCGAGGGTAAGTTATTCCATCGACTCGTTGCTACAATCTAGTAGATAGATCTTGGCTTGTTTGTTTGTATGCGATAGAAATTTTTTGTTTTCCATGCTACGAAACCCTACAGTGGTATCAGAGTCGTGTCTATATGTAGATCTGTTGCACGAGTAGAACACAATAGTCATTGTGGGCATTGATGCTTTTATTGTTGATTGCTTCTTGTGTACTTTGCATCTTGCGGTATGTTGGGATGAAGCGGCCCGGGCTAACCTTACATGACATCGTTCATGAGACTTGCTCCACGCTTGACATGCAACTTGTATTGCATAAGTGGCTTTGCGGGTGCCTGTTTCTCCTAGCATAGTTAAGATCCAATTTACAACGGGTGATTAACAATACTAGTATCAATGTTGTGGTTCATGTTCGTAAGTTAGAACGACACTTATTGAAAGCCCCAAACCACGTAAAATATGCAAAGAAAGTAGAGGCGTCTAACTTTGTTTTGCAGGGGTGTGCAGTGATGTGATATGGCCATGATTGTGATTATATTTGATGTATGCAATGTTCCTTATTGTAAGTTGGCAACCGGCAGGAGCCATATGGTTGTCTTTAATTTATGTTAAGACCCACGTGTGTATTCAAAGTAGTTGTAATAGTTGAAGCCGGTGGATGACAACCATGGAGAAGCGTCATTGACCTTGATGCTATGCCGGTGATGATGGAGATCATGTTCGTGGTTGAAGATAGAGATCGGAAGCACGAAGAAGAAAAGGCCATATCATATCACATATATATATTGAATTGCATGTGATGTTAATCCTTTATGCATCTTGTATTGCTTAGTAGACGACGGTAGCATTATAAGATGATCCCTCATGCACATGAATTTCAAATCATAAAGTGTTCACCCTTGGTTAGCACCGTTGCTAAAGCTTGTTGTTTCGAAGCACCACGTGATGATCGGGTGTGTTAGATTCTGCAAGTGTATACAACGTGAGCAAGCCAGATTTGCTCATGCAGAAACTAAGGTTTGATCTTGACGAGCCTAGCATGTACAGACATGGTCTCGGAACACGGATCACCGAAAGGTAAAGCATGAATCATATAGTAGATATGATGAACATGTCGATTGTTCGCCATTGAAACTATGTCAACTCTCGTGATGATCGGTGTTGATATGGTGGATTTGGTTCGTGTGATCACTAAAACAATGTGAGGGATGTTGTTTTGAGTGGGAGTTCACCTAGTTTAATTACATTAATTAATTTGAACTCAATTTGTCATAAACTTAGTCTAAACTATTGCAAATATGTTGTAGATCAATGGCAGCCCCTACCATCAATTTTAATGCGTTCCTAGATAAAGAAAAGTTGAAAAACAATGGAAGCAACTTCGCGGATTGGTTCCGCAATTTGAGGATTGTCCTCACAGCTGGTAATTTGACCTATGTGCTGGATGCACCGCTGGGTGACCCACCTGCAGATGATGCTCCCGATGAAGTAAAGAATGTTTACCTCGCTCGGAAGAATCAGTACTCCATAGTTCAGTGTGCTATCTTGTATGGTTTGGAATTGGAGCTTCAGAAAAGGTTTGAGGATTCAGACCCATATGATATTGTCGAGGATCTCAAATTGATTTTTGAGACTCATGCGGCAATTGTAAGCTATGAGGCTTCTGAAAAGTTCTTTAACTGCAAGATGGAAGAGGGCAGCTCCGTTAGTGAGCATGTGCTTAAGATGTCTGGGCACGCAAACAAACTTCAAAGCTTGGGTATAGTGATTCCTAATGCTTTGGGGATTTACCGTGTCCTCCAATCACTACCACCAAGTTACAAGAACTTTGTGATGAACTACAACATGCAGAACATGAACAAGACGTTACCAGAACTCTTTGCCATGTTGAAATCTGCAGAAGTGGAGATCAAGAAAGAGCACCAAGTGTTGTTGGTTAATAAGACCACCAAATTCAAGAAAGGCAAGTCTAAGCAAAAGGGACACTTCAAGAAGGGTGGTAAGAAAGTTACCACGCCGGCGAAGAAGACCAAGGCTGGACCTAAGCCTGATACTGAGTGCTTTTACTGCAAGGGAGAAGGTCACTGGAAGCGGAATTGCCCAAAGTACTTGGCGGATCTGAAAAACGGCAACATCAAGAAGAAAGGTATATCTGATATACATGTTATTGATGTGTATCTCACTAGTACTCGTAGTAGTGCCTGGGTATTTGATACTGGTTCGGTTGCTCATATTTGTAACTCGAAACAGGTGCTGCAGAATAAACGGAAGCTAGCGAAGAACAAGGTGACGATACGCGTGGGAAACGGATCAAAGGTTGATGTGATCGCGGTCGGCACGCTACCCCTTCATCTACCATCGGGATTAGTTTTATACTTAAATAATTGTTATTTGGTGCCTGCGTTGAGCATGAACATTATATCGGGATCTTGTTTATTGCGAGACGGTTACTTGTTTAAGTCCGAGAATAATGGTTGTTCGATTTATATGAGTAATATGTTTTACGCACATGCACCTTTGATAGATGGTCTATTCTTATTGAATCTCGATAGTGGAAATACACATATCAACAACATTGAGGCTAAACGTTTGAAATCAAGCGATAATTCGACCTATATGTGGCACTGTCGTCTTGGTCACATTGGAGTGAAGCGTATGAAGAAACTCCATTCCGATGGACTTCTTGAATCACTTGATTTTGAATCACTTGAAAGATGCGAAGCATGTCTAATGGGAAAAATGACTAAGACTCCATTTTCTGGTATGATGGAGCGAGCTACGGACTTATTGGAAATCATACATACCGATGTGTGTGGTCCAATGAGTGTAGCATCGCGCGGTGGTTATCGTTATGTTCTTACCTTCACGGATGACTTGAGTAGATATGGGTATATCTATTTCATGAAACATAAGTCCGAAACTTTCGAGAAGTTTAAGGAGTTTCAAAGTGAGGTAGAGAATCAACGTAACAAGAAGATTAAATTTCTACGTTCTGATCGTGGAGGTGAATATCTAAGTTACGAGTTTGGCGAGCATTTGAAGAAATGCGGAATACTTTCACAATTGACACCGCCGGGAACACCACAGCGTAATGGTGTGTCCGAACGTCGTAATCGAACTCTCTTAGATATGGTTCGTTCTATGATATCACTTACAGATTTACCGCTATCATTTTGGGGTTATGCATTAGAAACAGCCGCATTCACTTTAAATAGGGCACCATCTAAATCCGTTGAAACGACACCGTATGAATTATGGTTTGGGAAGAAACCTAAATTGTCGTTCCTTAAAATTTGGGGATGCGAAGCCTATGTAAAGAAGTTACAGCCGGACAAGCTTGAACCCAAAGCGGAAAAATGCGTCTTCATAGGATACCCGAAGGAAACTATTGGGTATACCTTCTATCATAGATCCGAAGGCAAAATCTTCGTTGCCAAGAATGGATCCTTTCTAGAGAAGGAATTTCTCTCGAAAGAAGTGACTGGAAGGAAAGTAGAACTCGACGAGGTTGTCGAACCTTCTCTCGAAATTGCGAGTAGCGCAGCACCGGAAGAAGTTCCTGTGGTGCCTGCACCAATAAGAGAGGAAGCTAATGATAGTGATCATGAAACTTCGGTTGAAGTTGCTACAGAGCCTCGGAGGTCAACGAGAACTCGTACCACTCCAGATTGGTATGATCCCGTTATGAGTGTCATGTTGGTGGATAACACCGATGACCCCGAGACATATGAGGAAGCGATGATGAGCCCAGATTCCAATAAATGGCAAGAAGCCATGAAATCCGAGATTGGATCCATGTACGAAAACCAAGTATGGACTTTGGTGGACTTACCAGATGGCCGGAGGGCTGTCGAGAACAAATGGATTTTCAAGAAGAAAACAGATGCTGATGGTAATGTTACTGTCTATAAAGCTCGACTTGTCGCAAAAGGGTTTCGACAAATTCAAGGAGTTGACTACGATGAGACTTTCTCACCGGTAGCGAAGCTAAAGTTTGTGAGGATTATGTTAGCAATCGCTGCATATTATGATTATGAGATATGGCAGATGGATGTCAAAACAGCATTCCTCAATGGAGATATTGATGAAGAGTTGTATATGATGCAACCCAAAGGTTTTGTCGATCCTAAAGATGCTAACAAGGTATGCAAACTTCAACGGTCCATCTATGGATTGAAGCAAGCATCCCGAAGTTGGAATCAACGTTTTGATAAGGTGATCAAAAGTTTTGGTTTTATACAAACTTATGGAGAAGCTTGTATTTACAAGAAAGTGAGTGGGAGCTCTGTAGCATTCTTAATACTATATGTGGATGACATATTGTTGATTGGGAATGATGTAGACCTTCTTAATAGTGTCAAAGAATATTTGAATAATAGTTTTTCAATGAAGGATCTTGGCGAAGCAGCTTACATATTAGGCATAAAGATTTATAGAGATAGATCGAAACGCCAAATATCATTGTCACAGAGTACATATTTGGACAAAGTTCTAAAGAGGTTTGGAATGGAAGAAAGCAAGAAAGGGTTCTTGCCCATGTTGCCCAATACGATCTTGAGTAAAACTCAAAGTCCGACATCGGCAGGAGATAGAGAAAGGATGAGTAAGACTCCCTATGCCTCAGCCATAGGATCTCTAATGTATGCCATGCTATGTACTAGACCCGACATTGCATATGCTGTTAGTTTAACTAGCAGATATCAAAGTGATCCAGGAGTGGATCATTGGACAGCGGTCAAAAACATCCTTAAGTACTTGAGAAGAACTAAGGATATGGTTCTTTCTTATGGAGGTGATTAACAACTCGTTGTTAAATGGTTACACCGATGCTAGTTGGAACACCAATCCGGATGATTCTAAATCACAATCTGGATACGTATTTATTTTGAATGGTGCAGCAGTTAGCTGGAGGAGTGCAAAGCAAAGCGTTGTGACGAGATCTTCAACTGAATCGGAATACATGGCTGCTTCGGAGGCTTCACAAGAAGCGATATGGATGAAAGAGTTCATTACAGAGCTGGGTGTGGTTCCTAGTGCGCAGGACCCAATGTCTATCTACTGTGATAACATGGGCGCCATAGCCAATGCGCAAGAACCAAGGTCACACAAGAAGCTGAAGCACATCAAGCTACGTTTTCACGCTATTCGAGAACATATCCAGGATGGGGATATAAAGATTTGCAAAGTACACACAGATCTGAATGTGGCGGATCCGTTGACTAAACCTCTCCCGAGGGCAAAACATGACCAACACCAAACTGCCATGGGTGTTCGGTATATTACCATGTAATCTAGATTAGATGACTCTAGTGCAAGTGGGAGACTGTTGGAGATATGCCCTAGAGGCAATAATAAATGTAGTTATTATTATATCTTTGTGTTTATGATAAATGTTTACATTCATGCTATAATAGTATTAACAAGGAAACATTGATACTTGTGTGATTTGTAAACTTAATTTGAAGTCCCTAGTATAGCTTCTATACTTCACTAGCTTGTTGGTTGATTAATGATTGTGGTTTCCCAATCATGAACATTGAGATGTTATCAACAACAAGATCATATCGTTAGGAGAATGATATGGTGGACATACTCCTATAGATAAGCATAGCATAAAGATCGAGTCATTTCAATAGTTCAATTGCTATATGCTTTCTGATACATAGTAACCTAATTCCTTCGACCATGAGATCATGCCTATCACCATTACCGGATGGATGCTTTGATGACATCAAACACCACACCGTAATTGGGTGGCTATAAAGGTGGCATTGAGTATTCAGAAAGTATTGGTTGAGACACATGGATCAAAGAGTGGGATTTGTCCATCCATATGACGGATAGATATTCTCTGGGCCCTCTCGGTGAAATGTCATCCAATTAGCTTGCAAGCATGTGACTGGCTCACAAGGGATCACATATCACGGGAACGAGAAAAGAGTACTTATCAATAACGAGGTTGAACTAGGTATGCAGAGATACCGACGATCATAACCTCGGATAAGTAAACTATCGTGAGACAAAGGGAAATTGGTATCGTATGTAAGTGGTTCATTCGATCGCAAAGTAATCGTAGAAATATGTGGGAGCCATATGAATTTCCAGATTCCTCTATTGGTTATTGTTCGGAGAAGTGTCTCGATCATGTCTGCATAATTCACGAACCGTAGGGAGACACACTTAAGGATTCGACGTTGTTTTGAGTAGTTATGGTATTATGAGAAAGAGACCGAATGTTGTTCGGAGTCTCGGATGGGATCCGGGATATCACGAGGTGATCTGGAATGGTCCGGAGAATAAGATTCATATAAGGAAAGTCCCGTTTCGGAGTTCGGAAATGATTCCGGTGTTTTCATCGGGAATGTTCTAGAAGGTTCCGGAATGTCCGGCACTTCGGGAAAGGGGAGGGGTACATGAATGTGTCATTACATATTGGAATGATTGCATCATGTACTAAGTATTCTTGCTGTTCCAAATAAAGGATTAAATTGAATCCTAAAACAGAAAAGTCAAATGGCCAGTTTGAAAGTCAAACGGCTAAAACAGGAAACTGTGGGAAACAAGCAAGAGGTGGTTGAAACCGACTTGGGGGAGGAGTCTCCTCTCCAAGCCGGCGCGCCACCCAAGGCCGACTTGGGGAGGGACTCCCTCCCCTTGGCCGCCCTCCCACCTATAAGAGGAGGGGCAGGGCCTCCTCCTCTAGACACACAAGTTCCTATCCTCTAATCTCCGGTTTAGAGCCGTTTTGGTTTAGAGCTTCTAATTGCCCTAGCCTTCGGTTTAGAGCCTTCTAATTGGTGTGTCTAAACCCTAGACCACTAATAGTTCTCTCTCATACTCCACCATACTCGCTCCGGCTTAAGGCGAAGCCCTGCGGGATCTCCCCTCTACTTCCGGTACCACGCCGTTGTGCTGCCGGAATCGCGAGGAGAGTGCTACAACCTCCGCTGCCTGCTGGAACAAGGGAGAGGAAGGTCTTCGTCGAGTACCGAACGTGTGACCGACTGCGGGAGCGCTGCCGGAACGCAGCGCCGGAAGGATCGTCTACACGATCTTGAGATCGGGAAGAGTACGACTACATCACCCACGAGAATCCGCTCTCGTTAAACGCTTTGGAATCTTCGAGGGTAAGTTATTCCATCGACTCGTTGCTACAATCTAGTAGATAGATCTTGGCTTGTTTGTTTGTATGCGATAGAAAATTTTTGTTTTCCATGCTACGAAACCCTACAGCTATGTGTACTTTTCTATGTTTGTATGAGCTTCCAACGTTTTTCTCATATGTACAGTACAACTCATCCTCATCCTGATCCCTTTTGTGAAGTACAACTCACCCTCACCCAAAATGTGGTAGAAATGGGCTCCAAAGCTAGGGTAAACCACCCCATTTCTAAGCAAGTTTTTTTTCGACCATTTCTAAAACCAAGTTTGGTATTTTTCCTCACAACTATGTCACATAACATGACACCATGCGAAGGTTTTGTATTTTTTTGATTTTTTTTGAATTAGTTATGCACATTTGAATGTCTGGTCAAACTTTTTGAAGGGTTTTCATAAATATTCTTAGCTAGGGGCTGAGGCTCACAAAACTAGCATGTTGTGAACCTAAAAATGATTTTTACAAAAAATCATCAGCATGAAATCATGTACCTGTAGTTCATATCTTACCCACTTCCAACCGATTCAGCATGATTTGTCTTTTTCACCAGGGATGGAATAAAAGGTTTGAGATACTCAAGTTGAGAAATTGTACATGCTAGGTGGTCTAGTATTTTTTTAAAAATAGGATGTTACCATTTTGAAACTTCAATTTGGTGGTTGCTTCACAAATCCCCCCTCTTTCGGCACTCAGAAAATAGAAAATGTATTTTCTGTGCGTAGAAAAGGAAAACTTTGTACTACAACATTGTTAGTCATCCCATTATACACATGCATGCCCAATATGGGCACATTATCACAAACTATTCCTTGATTCTAGCCATATCATTGGTCATTTGACCCGAAAGCCAGAAAACCTCGGAGGAGATAGGTCATTTTGTGAAGGGTTTTTTGAAATATGATCAATAGACCAAGTTTGATATTTTTCCTCACAACTATGTCACATAACATGACACCATGCGAAGGTTTTGTATTTTTTTGATTTTTTTGAATTAGTTATGCACATTTGAATGTCTGGTCAAACTTGTGAAACACCGTTGACTGCATCCTAAACCCAGCTAACCCTAAGGCCGAATGAGGAACGTAGATCTAACCCTAGAGCGACACTGTGGCCGTCCGATCGCGTCTTCTAGAAGGATTCCGCGGGTGGCTTTGGGCGATCCATGGAAGGGATTGTTCTGCAACCTGATTGGTTGGCGTCACTTAGAAGGATTTCGCGGCTAGCCCTTGGCGATCCGTGGGATGGATGATTCTGGAATCTGATTGGCTTCATCGTTTTTCCATGAACAAATAAGGTACAGCGTGGCACACTCCATTGACCGTTTGACCGAGCGTGGCATGCGAGGGCGCTGGGCGGGGCGGGCTGCACCATGCATGCAGCTGCCTCTAGCGTCACAGTCTAGCTATTTTGCGTGCAACAGCGCTGCAGCGTATTTACTCCCTCCGTCGCATTAAATAAGGGGCAGTGTATGTCTAACAACTTTCTTCATTCAAACTTACTCCCCTCAGGTTCATGCGCCATAGAAAAAGTCAATATTTATAAACTTTGACTATGTATATAAGGCTAGTCATAGTGGGAGTAACTTGGATAGTAACATAGTCCTACATGTATTGTTAACTTAGCATTTAGATGACATGGCATACAATTAAATGATGAGAGAGATGTTTGTGGTAACTAGCAATGTTACCATAACATCACAAATTTCAAGACAAAATGAGTCTATATTGTAATAAATGAGACTTTGCATGATACCACATCTATGTTATTTTGCACTATGGAGTAGTAACTTAGACTAGTAACATATGCATGTTACTACTCTAAGTTACTCCCACATACTCCCTCCGTCCGCAAATAAGTGGACGTTTAGGAATTTTAAGACAAATTATGGGATGGAGTAAAAAGTGTATTGGAAATGTGTTAGTCATGTTCTCTCTCATCTTTAATTCTCCCACCTCTAATGAGGTAAGTGCATGTATAAATTGAAGAAACCATTTGCTAAATGTTATTGGACTTGATTTTCGTGAAGCAATTTTTTCTACTTTAAAGTGCATTGGAAAGGTAGAAGTACACTTTTTTGTAGACAAATTTTAAAGCCAAACGTACACTTATTTGTGGACAGAGGGAGTATGCATGTCACTATGACCAGCCTAAGAAAAAATATCAAAATCTAAAATATGTAATAAATATAAGGTACAACGGGCACACTCCATTAACCGTTGGACCGAGCGTGGCATGCGAGGGCGCTGGGCTGGGCGGGCTGCACCATGCATGCATGCCTCTCGCGTTGCAGTCTAGCTATTTTGCGTGCAACAGCGCTGCACGTATTTACTCCCTCCGTCGCATTAAATAAGTGTACGTCTAACAACTTTCTTCAGTCAAACTTACTCCCCTCCGGTTCATGCGCCATAGAAAAAGTCAATATTTATAAATCTAAAATATTAACTTTGACTACGTATATAAGAAAAAATATTAAAATCTAAAATATTATAAACTTAGTTTCATACTCCCTCTATTCCCTCCAATTGACATCCCTCTCATTACTTCCACCGATTTTTCTTGCATGTGTAAAAACGAACGAGTTTGTTGCATGCGGTGTGTAAAAACGAACAAGTACCTTGGTCCTAGATTCCTGTATTTATTACCGAGTAAATCAAGGCCAAATTCTATTTTCTCTTTTATTTTTCACTGCCAATGAACAACTACCTTGGACGTTTTTTTCTCTCTTTCGCATTAATGCATGCATGCATGCAGGGGCGGGGGTGACAGTGCAGGGGTCACGTCGCATCCTAGTATTTTTTTTGCACTTGATCACGCACGCGGCTACGCCTGCTGCCTACACGCAACGCAGCGCACGCGGCTGCGCTAACGCTGGATTCCCACGCCGCCCTTCACGCCCCGCCCTCAATAAATTGGAAAAACGCCTTTGCCTCCTCATCTCATCTTGGCCCTCATCTTCAACCTCGAGCCCGTCCCTTTGCCTCCTCCCATCCCCAAAACACTCCGGCGACCATGGCAACCTCCCCCCTTCGCTTCCCTTCCAATTCCGAAGTTAGCGACGAGGACATCCACCCGGACCACAAGCAGGTCTGGGAGCAGGAGGCGCCCACGCGCCCAAGCGTGGCAAAAAGGGGGCGACGCAAAGCCCCGCCCTTCCCCTGGGCGGAGGGCCACTTCGTCTACAACCCCCTCCCCGGCGGCAACCTCCCCGACAACGGCCCCTCCGAAGAGTACTGGAAGGAGGCAGAGAAGGAGGAGGAGGCGGAGCTGGCTGCTTACGCCAAGTGGGAGAAGAAGCAGGTCGCGCGCGCCTTGAAGAAAAGGCGCAAACGGGAGGACGAGGAACGACGGGAGGCCAATCGCTGGGTCTTCCAGGAGGAGCAGCGGCGGCGAGAGCAGCGGGAGAGGCTGGCGGCTTGGAATGCCGCGGCGGCGGCTCGAAGGGCGTCGGCACCGGCACCGCCTCCACCGCCGATGGAGTAGGGTAGCTAGAGTTAGGGTTTAGCCCAGGGTTTAGGCGCCTAGTTGCCCTTCCCTTCTATATTATTGTACCCCTTTTTTTCTTTTTTTGTAATGTTATCGGGCTATCTAATATAAATGTTATCTAATATATTATCTATCCCGTGTTTTATTGTAATCTGTGTTTTATTGTATTGTCATTTGTCAAAACACCCAAAACAACAAGTGCATAAAACAAAAGACACAAAAACAAGTTCTCATATAATACTCGTGCAATATTTATAAAATGAGTGAAATTAGAAAAGCTCAAAAGCAAGAATAAGTTAATGTTATGATGGTTGATTATTTTCAAACAACACATGGTTCATTTTCAAACAAGACATTTACATATTTACATAAGTTAAAGGGGCGCCCAAGTTATGTTAGTTAAATGGATGCCCTTGGACTTCATTTATATATTTACTTTCGCAAAAAATAAAAGATTATGACTTGAGCACGAGTATATGCAGATCCACACGTCCCTATTTAGATTGTAACGTGAGTACCATTTTTTTGCCCAATCTACATGTAGTTACTATTGGGCCTGGCTAAGTTCTATTTGGACATGGCATTTTTCAATCACTCCTCGTCAATTGTTTTTTTAACTTTTCAACCCCTCCCCCTCCCCTGCACACGGGCGCCCCCTGCACACTGATAAAACTGAAGGAACACTGACGAGACTGAAGGAACACTGATTTCGAAAACAGAGCAGCTCAAAATTAGCCCGAATTTGTGTTGCATTTTATTCAAGCCAAAGACATAGACCATTACATCCATTACAAAGCATCACTCGAACACTGATTGCGCTGTCTAATGACTAATGATCAGGAGATAAACTAATCCGAGAGAAATTACACAAAAAAATGGCCATCAGATTGTCCTGCTTCTTCAATTCGATGATTTGCCTTAGTTGCTTGTTCATCTTCTTCAGCTCGGCCTTCACTTCCGCATCCACCGTAGTACCAGCGGAAATGGGGTTGCCACATCCCAATTTCTCCACCACGGACGGGTTTTCGAGCTCCCGGGATGCTACCTCCACCCCAATTCGCTCGATGTACTCATCAAGCCACTCAAAATGCCCACATTTTGGCAGTTCCTGAAATTGCAGAGATGAACCCTAAATCCCAAATTCGATGAAATGCATGAAATTTCGAAAGAAAAGCGAGAAATTGGCGTTCGGAACACTCAGATCTCACCTTTCCCGGCTCGGGCTTGCTCTCACACTTCACAAATTTCCGGCCAATGTTGTCGTTCTTGTCGGTGGATGTGACAAGCCGCTTCAGGGGCGCGGTACGGGGGCAATCGGGGCACCTCCTCATTGGCACCGCACCATACCGAGGCAATGAGCGGTGGGAGGCTGAAGCAGAGCTCGACATCCCTCGCCGGCGTTGCCGCACTTGCTCGCCGGAGAAGAAAACGGAAGGGGATGAGATGCTGAAACGGTGGCGGGAGTGCTCGGGTGCAGGGACGGATCGGGGCCAACGGCTCTCTTCAACCACAGCGTGGGTCCCACGATATGAGGGGGACATCAGGTGAGTTCCGCCGTGACGTGGAGAGGCTGTGGGTCCTACTGTGCTCAGCTGATTCGAATTCGTTGACGGTCTCGTGGGGTTAAGTGGAAGTGTCGCACGCGAGCTATTTGCCGCTTCAGAAGTGTCGCATGCGAGCTATTCTTTGCAACGATGTCGTGTTCCTTCCAATTCCTCGTAAAGACGTCGCATGGGAGCTATAAGCCCAGGCCTTTCACAATGGTGTGTATCTAAGCACATTTTCATAGAAGATATAAATAGGTAAGAGACATCCCTTCCAATGCATTGTATCTTAGAGGTTGTATCTTAATTTAATGTTTTTGCTCTCATGTATGCATTTGATTGGGCTATCAACCCTTTTTTGCCTATAATTATGTGCAAGAGGTGTATCTTATTTAGAGCAAATACAATACCATCTAGTCAGCAGGCTGTATGCAATTTTATATTAGCAAAATCTTAGCTGGAGGGAAGAGAAGAGATGAGAGAGAAACTAGCGGGCTCTTCCACTACCGCCCAGCTATACGCAAAAAACGAGGCAGTACAGCCTGCTTGTAGCCAGTGAGGGGGCTGTAGTGCTGGCTCTTTCCACCCGTGTGAGTCTTGCATGCAAGAAAGGAGTAAATTGCAGGAAGCTACGACATTTCGGGCTGTCAGAACGAGTCAGTACCAACATTCTTAATTTTTGTTTGTCAGTACCATTTTTCGGCCAGCCCATTGCGAATCACGCTGATCCCTCTCTGATCCTATTTTTGACAGCGCGGACCCACTGTCAGGGTCCACGTGGACAAACGGCCGTTGCCGCGCCGTTTGGACCGACCGCATCGGACACACCCTGGTCCATGCTCGGTTAACAGACATCAGTCCCAGCCCGCTCTCACTCCTACTCCACTTGTTCTTGTCACCGCCACCGCGCAGCTCCATTGCCGCCGCCGCCACCACCGTTGGGCTGTTTCCGCCGTCCGAGGCCGCTAGCCGTCGCCAGCATGCCTAGCTGGGACGATGGAGAGAGTTCTAGCTCGGACATTCTTGGGGTAAGCTCTAGGGTTAGGGTTGATTTTTGTCGATTTAGGAATTGTTCACCCCTCCCCATTTACCTAATTTGTCTTTGCAATTTCTGCTTCACTAGGACCTGACGGACCTAGATTATGCTCCTGCATATGTTGAGGATCCCAATTTCAGCGGCATAGCCCCGTATTGCGCCCTGGTTTGTCGCAACCACAAGATGGCACCGCATCAGTGTGTGGCTTTTGAAGGGAGCAACACTGGCCATAGATTTTATCTGTGCCCTGTGGAAAATGTGAGTTCTATTCCCAATTACAACAGTTTTAGTTGCTTTGCTCATTGTCTAGTTCTAGTTGATCTGCCTAGTTGCTTTGCTCACTGCCTAGTTCATCTTCCTAGGGGCTTTGCTCAATGCCTAGTTGCTCTACCTAGTTGAACCATAGTTGCTAATTTCAATAGATTTTATCTGTGTTGAATCCTAGTTGCTAGTTGCTCTTATATGAAATTGTAAATAGAAGCTTCTTACATATATGGTTTTATTTATTTGTAAAAAGAATCCTAGTTGTTAGTGTAATCCATCTCATATGGTTTTATTTATTTGTAATAGCAAGTGTTGAACTGTGGGTTTGTTGCATGGAAAGATGAAGAGTGGTCAGATCATTTGAGCAATGCAATAGTTAGTTTGTGGGCTATGTACCATGAAAGTAATGATACCAGAATAGATGAGAAGGTGGAAAATGGTAAGTTGCTTGCTCTGCTTGCTGAAGAAAAAGCCAAGATAGAGAAGAAGCATGCCACCCTGCTTGCTGATGTCAAAAAATATATGGAGAGCACTGAGAAGAAGGCCATGGTGGATAATTTGGCTAACATTAATGCTGAGAAGAATGGTGAGAAGAATGGTGAGAAGAAGGCAGAGAAGGAGGTGATGGAAGAAAGTGAGAGTGAGATGAATTTGCTGAACAAAGAAGTTGAGAATTTAAAGACTGAAGCTAGCATGCTGAAACAGATTCAGATTACACAAGCTGATGTGCTTAGGGTTAGGCAGAAGGAATGGGAGGAAGAAAAGCAGGCTATGAAGGCAGAAAAGGAGGCTATGAAGGCAGAAAAGGAGGCTCTGCAGGAACAAAAAGATTTCTCAAGGCAGAAAATAAAAAGCTGGAGTATTTGCTTTTTGATCTTTTTAAAGCAAATACTGACAACAAGGAGAAACTGAAGAAGATTGCTGCAATCTGTGCTGAGTGAGATGAAGAAAAAGCTGGAGTATCTGCAGTAGTGTTTTAGCTGTGTTGAACCATTTGTGTATGTGAACCATTAGTGTATGTTGAATCTTCTTGTGTATGTGGTGCATTTGTCTATGTTGAAGCATTAGTGTATGTTGAACCATTTGTCTATGTGGTGCATGTGTCTATGTTTCTATGTGGTGCATTTGTCTATGTTTGTATGGAGAGCATCTCAATTTCACATAACAACATCTCACAGAACACAACTGCCATCATATAACAACATTTCACAGAACAAATCCATTACATGTCCATTTCACAGTAGTTTCATCAGCAAAAGAGAAACTGGAGTAAGGAAACAAGTAGTACATGTCCATTACAACAGCTTTTGCAAACAGAAGATGACTAGTACATGTATCCATTACAACATTTCAATGGTTTGATGACCCAGCTCCTCCATCATCATCACCTCCAGCATAACCACAGTTGAAATATCCCCAGGTCTTGCTCTTCTTGTATCCAGGAACAAATCCAGCATCATCTTCTCTCTGTCTTGGTGTTCTTCTTGGAGCAACAAAGGAAGTACCTGCTGGGGGTGCCCTTCTAGTACCTGCTGGGGGTGCCCTTGTAGTAGCTGCTGGGGGTGCACTTCTAGTAGCTGCTGGGGTAGGTGCATCTGCTGCTGGAGGTGGTGTTGGCTGGACAACAAGAAACAACATAAGATGATCATGTTAAGGATAACATATAACAGAACACATAATAATGCTGGACAACAAGAAACTCACCACATGCTTGTTCTTTCTAATCACCAAATCAGGCCTTAAAGGCTGTGCACAGCTAGTGTATCTATGTCCCTGCAGTTTACAGTTAGAGCATGTTATGGTTCCCATTCTTGATGTCTATTTAGGTTTTGGCACCTCAAACTTCCCCTTTCTCCTCTTCTCTTGCTTTCTCCCTTTCTTGATATGGAAGACAGGTGGAATGATGCCAGCTATCCCTGTCTTGGGCCAGCCATGCTACCCAGGGACTGGGTAAATTATGGGCTTGAATGCTTTAACATACATCTCCTTTTTGAAAAAGTGGCTAACATAGTCCTCTGGTATTTGCTTGGCCTTTATGATAGCACTACATGCATGACTGTAAGGCAGGCCTGTGACATCCCACTTCCTACATCCACATGTCCTGTCCACCAGGTTGACAGCATGGGTTGCATCACCCTTAGCATTAGTCACTTGCCACAAACCTACAGCTGCAATCCTTGGTGTGCAGAATCTGGAGTTCTTCTTGGACATTTCAAGTTGCTCACTGAAGTGGGGAGTGATTTCCCACCTAGCAATACCAGCACCTGTCCTCTTCTCATGATTCTTCACCATCATCTTGTCTTTTATTCCTTCTATCATTGTTCTTATTGGTTTATTCTTAACATCAAGGATGTATCTGTTGAACACCTCACTCAGGTTGTTTACCACAAGGTCAGTCTTGCAGGTGGTGTCAAATGCATGCCTGGCCCATGTGTGCACAGGGATTTCACTTAGCCACTTCCAAGCTGCCTCACTCTCCTTTCTCAGATTATCCATGGCAAGCTCATGGTGGTGCTTTTGGTAAGCATAGGCAGCAGAATCCATTATCTTTTTCAGATTTTCACCCCTAAACCCATCACTTTGGAAGTTGGCATATATGTGCCTTAAGCAAAATCTTTGTGGGCTATTAGGGAAAACTATGTTGATGGCTGAAATGAGTCCCTATGTTGATAAGACAAACTAGTTAACTATGGCAAGACAAACTAGTTAACTATGGCAAGACAAACTAGATAAGCACAACATAAGCACAAGATAAGACTAGCCTTTTGTCTATCAGACATGAATGTGTATCTACCAAACTGCCCCTCTTCTCCACCAAGGGCATATTTAAGCTGAGTTAGAAACCAGCACCAATTGGCTTTGTCCTCTTTGGGTACAACAACAAAAGCAATAGGGTACATGTTTTTATTGCCATCCCTTCCTGTTGCAGCCAAAATTTGAGCACCAGTGCATAGCTTCACAAAGCAACCATCAAGGCCTGTAGAATAAGATAATTATTACACACAGGGAAAAGGAGGTGCACTATAAAAATAATATGAGACTATAATCACCTATGAATGGCCTACAACCATTTAGAAAACCCTCTCTGGCTCCATTGATACAAAAGAAGAAACCATGGAATGTTGGGCCAGGACAGGGATTTTCTGCTGTAGGTGTTGGTGTCACAGTTGTCACAACCACCCTGCTACCAGGGTTAGTATCAATGATAGCTTGAGAAAAATCTCTAAGCCTTACATACTACTCCCTGTGATCACCCAACACAGCATCTAGAGCCAAATTTTTGCCCTGTAGGCCATATCCTTGCTGACTTCCACACCATATTGTTGCCTTGCTGCATCTATGAGTGACTGAATTCCTGTACTTGGATCTGACCTGAACATTCCTTCATATGTGTGAGCTAACCATTTAGCACTGACCCTGGTACTTTCATTTGTAGTATTACAAGTGTGTTGTAGTCTCATCTTCCTAATGACAAAGGTTTTCTCACCTTTTATCTCAGATGCCACCATCTTGAAGGGACAACCCTTCTTGATGCAATAAACAATGACTCTAACATTAGAGTTTCTCCAATACTGGAAATTCCTACTTTGAGCAATGTGCAAATCTATCAAAGCATCCCTGAATTGTTGAACATTGACAAAGCACATCTTCAAGCAAAGTTGCTCATGTGGCTGCAGCCTTCTATCATCATACCACTTCCTCTCTGGCCTTTTCTTTGCTCTACTCTTTCTGCCTTTTGGTGGCACCATTAACAATGGCTTAAATTCATTGTCTGATTCATCCTCCTCCTCAAGGGAACCAGTGTCCTTGTCTTCATCTGATGATGGTATGTAATCTGGTTCCTCTTGTATCTCAACTTCTGAATGACACCTCAAAGTGGGGCCTCTTTTCACAGGCAATTTCTTCTTATTGACTGAACTAGGTGCTGGTTCCAACTCATGTGCAACTTCTTCTTCTTCTACAGTCACCAACAAATCTTCAATATCTGTGTCCCCTTCACAGTGCAGCAGGGGATCCTCTCTCTTCCTCCTCCTCTCCTCAATCCTCTCAGCCAGTTCTTTCAGTTCCTTCTTCCTCATTTCTTCCAAATGTGCAACATCAACTTGTCCTATGGCAATGTCCCACCATCTATCATCAAGCTCACTCTCTGAACCATTGCTACCATCATCATCAGCATCATTGTCTTCATTTTGTATTGCTTTACCCTTATCCACATTCTGACTCTCTTGAGTTGGAACATGTACTCCTCTACTAGCAGGTGCATATTCATCACTCTGACTTGTAAAAATGCAACCTTCTCCATCAACAACATAGACATCAGGCTCACTCCAATCATAAGGAACAGGTTCTTCAAGCACCACAATAGAAGATGCAGTGGCTTCACTGGACTTGTATGAAGATTTATTATTCTTTCTAACTACAGCAGGCTTGCCCCTCTTCACAAACAATGACAACACCCTACTTGATTCAAAATGATTCAGTAGTTCATAGACCTTGCAGTTGTTCTGAACCAATTCATGTACACCCAACATTGTGCAGCAAATGGAATCCTGAAAACTAAACCCTTTTTCCTCAATCACTGCAACTATATTCATATAAGTAATGTCTTCTCTGGCTATTCTCCTCTCTAGATTGTCTACACCATCCAACTGAATTCTGACTTCCCATATTTCAGGATCCAGACTACAGAAATCGAGTAAACATTCCAAAATTCAGCAAACCCTAACCCTAGACAGAAAAATTCAGATAGGAATTTGGGGAAAAAGTGAACACGTACTCTACTCCGCCGAGGCCGCTGCTCCACCGTCCGCTTTCCGCCGGATTGTCCACCCAGAGATGCGCCAGCATCGCCGCTGCCCTCGATGGCCGAGACGGCCAGAGCTCATCCAATTCATCCTGCTCCGCCACTCTGCGTCTGCCGTGTGTGCTGTCTCCGCCGACAGCACTGGAGCTCCCAATGAGGCCCTCGTCGCCGGCGCCGCCTCCAGGACTCACCGGCTCCTCCATCGCCTCCTGGTCGAGCGAGAATGGTGGTAGGAGGAGTGGGAGCGAGCTGACTGACACTGGTCTGTGCGACCGAGCGATGGACCAGGGTGTGTCTGCGCCGACGCGGTCGGTCCAAACGGCACGGCAACGGCCGTTTGTCCACGTGGACCCTGACAGTGGGGCCTCGCTATCAAAACGGCATCATACAGGGATCAGCGTGATTCGCAATGGGCTGGCCGAAAAATGGTACTGACAAACAAAAATTAAGAATGTTGGTACTGACTCGTTCTGACAGCCCGAATTGTGGTAGCTATATGCAATTTACTCTGCAAGAAAGGATGTCTTGCATGTACCAATATTAAATTATTAAATACTTAGTTCATTAGGCCTTTTCCAATGAGTGTTTCTTAGCACGGTATCATAGACAAATTGCTTATGTGGCACTATACTTAATGAAGAGAGAAGGTGAGGTTATATCTTAGCTTAGCTACAAGCTTTTCACGGTATCATAGGCAAAATACATGGTTAGCCCATCACATACATGCATGTACCCAAAATCATTAAATGTAGATATAACTCTTAAGATACAATCCATTATACTAGTTGTTTCTTAAGATACACCACTACCTAGGATAACGAGCTAAGAGATACCCTATCGTGAAAGGCCTTAGCACTCCTCTTATTTTATACAGGCATTGCATGTAGCCGGCAGCCGGCTACATTATTGACCTTGCTCTTAAGATACAACAACACTCTCTCTCATCACTAAATATGGTGCCACATCATCTTTTTGTCTATGATACCATACCGAGAAACAACCATTATGAAAGGCCTAAAGGAATAATTGGAGCACTCCTCGATCGACGGAACGATCTGGATGTAGCGTGCTAGAGCTGCACACAAAAATTGTCGAACTAGGGACACACCTTTCAATTTCTCACCATAGCCATATATGTCATTGACGAGTGTAACAACGCGGGCAGCAAAGTCTCTTTTCTCCTTCCATGTTCATATTATTGTACTAGCTCTTTACTAGGGTCTGGATGCACCTCCTTAAGTTGATTGTGGTGGCCTTCGTCATTGCCGATCCTAAGATTTAGGGGGCACAAGGCAAAAACTAGAACCGCCCGAGCCCTTTCAAAACAATCATCAAAACAATAAGCGTGTATGTGGCATTTTAGACGCATCTAAAGACAATGCTGATATCAAATAATTTTTATACATTGTTTTAAAACTCTTCTATAATAAATATCTTACCAAGTACCATGTCGACTGAGCCTCAAATCGTGTCGCCAAGGTGGTCATACCGAGGTCTTCTTCTCGGTGACTTGTCCTCCCGCCACTAGGTTTCACCATGTGAGTGTACCATGTGATGGCCCTCCTTGGTCTCACATGCTAAGCATGGCTATTTTTTTTTGCACTAGGGTTGATTATTGTGCATCTGGTGACGAGTAGATCGATCGGTGGTGGCGGAGCTATGTACAGCTCAGGGGGGCCACTGCCCCCCCCCCCCCCCCCCCCGCGCCCTAGACAAACTTTGTAGAATCCTTGAAGAATTTTTTTGAGGACTTAGATGAAAATAATACTGCAATATGCCCCCCAAACATTCAGAGTTCACGTTTTGCCTCCATACTTTCTACGCTAGCTCCACCACTGTCAGTCGGCACAATGGAATGGAAAATATTTCTTATGTGCTGAATTCCCTAGATTGGTTCTCATAGCCATGGTCTAGCCCCACCGGCTGCAACCACTTAATCAAGTCACATATAGCTAACATAAAGAGGAAAGGCCTAAGCTAACCAAAGAAAGATGACCCAAACCAGCCCACTAGAAGCAACAACCATACCACTTCATTCATCATATATCTGAATCCTACAGAAAAAAAGTTGCGACCTATTATAATGACATTACCACATGAGCTCCCCTCGACATGCATATGTCGTACCTTGCTAGAGGCGCTCTTGTCACTGGCCTTCGTGAAGGACCCCTGATCATCTCGCATGCCACCTTCACCAAAAAGTTTCAAAGAAGGTGTCGCATCACATCCTTTGGCACCACGGAGTAGAGCTTGGTGGCGCTTGTAATCCTTTCCATACTTCTTAGTACCCTTGTCGGAGTAACAAAATAATT
The DNA here is from genome assembly GCA_916181665.1 of Avena sativa. NCBI lineage: Eukaryota > Viridiplantae > Streptophyta > Magnoliopsida > Poales > Poaceae > Avena > Avena sativa. Next base: position 395,085,654 of record OV702280.1, on the reverse strand, counting down.
CACTCTTACGAAAGTTAAATTCAAGACCTAATAACATCTGCTCGAGAGTTGAAAATATCAGGTTCGGATTCTTAACTAAAGAGAATCGTGTTATCGTCATATGGCCTGCGGTACCTTTCTTTGAGGGGCCATGGCTTGTGTTACATAATAGGGCTAAGCTGAAGGAAAAGGGTGTCCATGAGATGGTAATTAAATGATTCATGGATTACATTTTGATATGGCATGTCAACATTTCACAATTTAATGAAGCATCCACTCATGGTATGTTTGTAGCGCGGTCTTTGTCGGTACAAAATATCGCGAGTTCTGATCCATCATCCCTACCTATTACCTTCTTTTCTTCTTTTGTAAGTAGTACTCCGTAGTAGTAATATCGAAGAGGTCGATCAAAGTAAAGTAGTGGATGCGATTAAATTGAACTTGTGTGGTCATAACCAGGCTAGTTCGCGACGGCCTGGCTGGAGTGCGCATCACCATAGCCTAGTTTGCTGGAGCCTAGTTGCCAAAATGATTCATGTAACCAGAGACGTCCTCAATATGTCAGGTACGACGTGGCACCCCGGTAGATAAGATGGAACCACGAGTTGGCTAGGGAAGCGACGACGACGTATGTCCCATCGCGAATAACTATGCCCATGGCCTTGTCGATGAATGAAACCACGTACACCAAGTCCCCGTGACATGGGCACCTCCGGTCTCGGACAAGCCTTTTGACCGATTCGGTCCGTTTGCGGGACAGGGTGAACAGGCCTCAGGACAGCGTCCGGCCTAAAATGGCTAGTGCACCCAACGGTGAAACCTCCCCATTTATCCGGTCCTTTCTTCACAGGGACCAACTGAACGAAATTTAAAAAGAGGGCTAGTAGAGTACCAAACTGAAGCAAATTTGAAGGACCGACAGAGTACGAAATCAGGACGCATTGTTCATACATGCACGCAAACATAGATAGAGGATGAACCTATGCATCTCGCTCATAGATCATCTTCCTCTTCTTCTCGAACCAACTCCGTTGAATTGGGTTCATCTCGGAGAGATCCGCAGTCATGATGCGGTTTTCTTCGGCAAGTCGCTGGAACTCTACCTTCTCCTTTCTTGCACGAGCGTTGATCTCTTCTATCTCTAGACGCTTCGATTGGATGTCGTAGTAGTTCTTCGCCGCATCTTCTCTCTCCTTGCGTTTCCTCTCTTCCCTCTTGTTGATGTACACCTCCTTGTCGGCGATCAACTCTTTCAACGTCTCCTGGATGGCAACTGACGAAGCTTCACGCTTGAGCTCTAGCTTGGAGTTGTTCCTCCCTCTCGGCCTCTTGGTTGCCGGCCCTTCCTCGTCGATGATGATTCCGTCACCTCCTCCCTTTGCACTTCCCGCGTAGAGCTCTTTCCACTTATCGCAATCTTTGAGCTTCGTCCAAAAATTGCCCAACGTGAAAGCTTTCTTCTCGTGGCAAGTCTTGAAGTGCTCCAATGCTTGCTACACCTAAGCCAACAAGTTTAAGTTCATATTTGAATACAAAACTCGTATGAACAAGAACATATAGATATGATATGTATAGGAACATACCATGCCTCCAACTCCAATGCCGCTCATGGGCCTTGACTTAACATGGTCATATGAGGCACAAAACTTCGTGCATTGTTCAGAGATGAATACCCACCTCTTCGTAAGCGAGTTCTTGTTGCGATCGCTTGCAAACAGATGGTCACCAAAATGTTTTTGCACATGAAAGTATCTCCATACTCGGTTCCAAAATGCCCCTCCCTTTTGTTCTACACCAGTTATTGGATCCTGGCTTATTTCCATCCATGCCTCGCAAATCATCTCGTCCTCGAGGATTGAGTATGATCCGCTCCTTCGGCTACCGCCTTGTGTTTGAGTTTGCCGGACTAGTTCGTCCACAAACAAAGTCTCGTGGTCGATAGAGATACCATCTTCTTGGGTACCAAGGCCTTCTTGGGTACGAAGGCCAGGATCCTGCAAGGGCCTATGGTTGGATCATGTACACCGGGAGGGCCAGAAACAAGGGACACGTTACCTGCGTCGGAGTTGGGGTCAGATCTAGGTCCGGTGTTTCATCAAACAGCTTGTGGGGAGCGGGCATGCTGACGGCGGTGATGCTCCTCCTGGTCTTGCTGTTGCATGAAGAGCCTCCGTCGACAGGTGTCATGCTCAGGTAAAGGGAAAGCGCTGGCGACGAGTCACCGACAATATCCCCCCCCCCCCCCCCCCCCCCCCGTGGCCACCACAACTGCTTGTTTGTTCGCGGACGAGGTCGCCGTGCCTGTGAGGGCAGCTAGCTGTTGCTCCTTTATCAGGAGCAAGGTGGCAGCCTGCATAGCGGTGGCCTCGGCGGAGAACTTGGCATGGACGGCCACGGCGTGCTCAAGGGCAGCGGCCCTATCGCGGGCGGCTTGGGCATCGGCAAGGCGCTGCCAGGCCTTCTATCTATGGTCGGCCCTCTTCCTCAACTCCTCCTTCCTATGCTCATCTGTCAATTCCTTCTTCACCTTGATGCCGACAACAGATTTGCCAGCTGATTTTGATGGACCAGCGGCGACCGCCAGCGACAGATCAATAGCCGATGGCAGCAAATCAACGGCCGAAGAAGAGGTGGAAGGAGCAGAGGCAGCCAGAGCAGCTCCTGGAGGCACGAACGGGCCATGGCCAGGGAGGGAAGGTGCCGGTGCCGGTGCAAGTGCCGGGGAGGGCGGCGGCTATGCGCCCATGGTGCGAGTAGTTGAGACTGGTACTACGGTCTCTAGCTGGTGGGGCCGGGTGGGGCTAGACTCGGATGAGGCCGGTGTATGAGCCCCCACAAACCAGCCACAGGTTTTGGCCTGGTATGCTCCCGAATCGGACCCCGCCGCGTTGTCCGGTCCGTTTGTGGGGGCCGTTGGGCCTTGGGCTCGGTCTGGGCAGGCGAGATCGGATGCGCGGCGTCCGTTTGCGGGTGGCCGTTGGAGTTGGCCTTACCGAAGCAGGCGACGTCATTCGAATCACCGTACTCGAAACACAGTATTCGCCCAATTTTTTTAATAAAGCCACACGGTCGAAATGATAGAAATTGGTAAGAAAAAACCTCTTGTAAGCAGGTTAAAGATAAACAAGAAAAACTAAAAAGAACTAAGCTTGCCACCCAAGATAGTGTCGAGACAAGGAAATCAGAACTCCACGACAACGCCCTCAAGAAGGTAATGACACACTAAAGCGCCGCTGTTGTTGAGACCAGAAAGGCAAGGGTTTTCACCTGAAACCCTAGAGCGAAGCTAATAGCTACAACAGCGCCCTCAAGAGGGTCACTACAAACACAAGGTCGTCGTAGTTGGTACCGGAGCGCTGAGCTTTCACTCGAAAAAACCTCCCCACAATTGGTACCTCAGTCCAACAAAGCACCAAGAGGCCTGAGCCGTGCTTCCCACACACGACCTGGGTGATAACACACCAGGAGACCCCAACACCCACTCCTTGCCACCCACATGGTCCAAAGAGACAGGCCATCACCACCACAGCGCCGCCCCTGCCGTCAATATGTTCGTGCATTCCACCTTCCTGGGCCACCATCCCGGCATCTGTGGACTCGTGCCCATGTAGTGAGGCTCGTCATGTGGACTTCGAGGCATAGGAGACAGAGATGGTTAGAACAAGAGGGCAGCAGTAGCACGGCCACCCGAAGGAGACCGTCCTTCATCACCAAAGGAAAGTGCCGAACGGACGCGGCATCAGGGACACACTAGACCCTATGGATAGGTCGGGCCCGGATCAGGCCCGAAATATCCCCACCACCATGTTGCAGCAAGAAATTCGTCGTCGTCACTATCCTCCAGAGAGCATCGCTGCCGTGCTAGGCCCACTCCTAATCTAGATCTGGGTCATCCAAGTGCTACGGCTAGAGGCCACCACATCGCCACGCCACCCCGCCGACAGCACTACCACAAAGCCGCCTCACCACCCGAACCCGAGCACACCAGCCAGGCCGACACACGACCAGGAGGATAAGGCCTCCCTATGTTGCACGCCGCCCACCACCACATGCCAGGCCATGCAGATGATGACAAAGAAGCGTGGGCCGCAATGCCACACTACCGCCTCCTCTCGAAGTCACTGCCGCTGTCAGATCAGCTCGCCCTGCTAGCGGAAGCCACCACACGTCGCTGCTATGGGAGGCCGCCCGCACGACCCTAGAGAACAGACGGGAAATGAGGAGCATCCCTGCCACCGCTAGCACTAGGGGAGGGACGGCGATGCTAGGGTTGCCCCGTGACGCTCACGGGAGCATCGCGGGATTGTTTTTTTTCTGTTTCACTCCTTGTGATATACTCAACGGACGCTCTTCGAGTCGGGTAAGGTGACATATCGATTATGCCTGGACGCTACTTGCGTTCCCCGCTGATTACGTCACTTGGTCGATCTCTTTGCTGCTAGGGTTTTGTTGATTTGACTCTAGGTTTTATACCCAATCCGTGGTGATTACACCGATCATACGCGTATACGTCTAAGCGAGTTGTACGGGCTTCGGATGAGATCTTGACTGTCCACGAGTTTCAATATGCCAAAAGTTTAGAAGAGGGGGGACATCGAATAAAAATGATATTCTTGACCAAAACAATCAGTTTTAACTGAACCGAACCACTGAACCCAGCCGGCCAGCGGCGAAGACGAACACGCTGCTGCCGACTACACACACGTAAAAGTAGAATTACATACACGTACTGACGTAAGGGCATCTCCATCGGGCCGACGTATCCATCCGAGCGTGTCCGAACTTATCCGCGCGGACACGCGAGACGTGTGCGGCGCCCCAGCGGATCGACCCATCCGGACAAACGCGTCCAGCTCGATCCATCCGTACATCTAATTTGGGCAACGGTTGCGTCGGCCCGGACACGTGCGGACGCACGCGGACTTGTCCACTGGCCCACCCGTCAGCCACTGCTTACCGGCGGCATTGATTCAGAAGCAGTCAGCGGCACCGATTCAGACGCAACCGCGGTAGCGATTCAGAGGCGCTGCGCGGAAGGATGAGCGGCGGCAGCCTGCACGCATCAATGGAGATGAGACGGCACGCTGGCCAGCTGGGCGCCGCCTGTGTTCCCGCGTAGGCATTGATGGCGAAGGAGCGGGAAGTTGCGTGCGTTCACGGGCGGCTGGGCTATTTAACCCTAGGCCCGTCGGTGCTGTCCTCCTCACCTCTCGCCATCGCAAAACCTAGCCGCCGCCACCACCACCACAAACGATGAAGATTCCGTCATAGCTGAAGAGGAGAAAGAACGACCACGAAGCGTCTGGCTCTAGCAGCCAACGTTCTCCGCTGCCGGCCTTTCTCCGCGGTACGTCCTTGCCACCTCCGCCGCGACCAGAGGAGTTCTGGAGCCAGCACGTGGGGGACTACGCGCCACTGCGGGAACGCCGCACCCTGCGGTACCACCGCATCGAGGAGTGCTAGCGCCGGTGGATGGAGGGTCGCGGCATCCAGCACAAGGATGTCTCCCTTCTCACTGGCTGGCACCTCAACCGGGACCGTGTCCCGGTGCCGCCAACACCCAAGGCGGGCAGAGGACTAGTGGAGGAGATCCGCCGCCGGATCAGCAACCTCTCCCGGACCCAACGGTGGGAGACGGGCTACCACTCCGAAGCGTACTGGATCAAGTTCCTTGAGTGGGAGCACAAGGTGTGGCGCGCCACCACGATCCGCCGCAACCTGCAGCCGGGGGAGGTCTACCAGATCCCCGACATCGACTCGGACGACGAGGGCACCCACAACCACCCCGACGCCGACCTTGGCAGCGAGAACGGCAACGATGAGGACGACGATGTCGTCATCAAGCAGGAGGCGGCGGACGACGTCGCCGCGAACCTGCCCCAGAGTACCGCGAGGTGCTGGCGTGGGGCTACGACGAGGATGCCTTCATCGAGCAGGCCATTGCGGCCAGCGCGCAGGAGGAGGAAGCCCAGTGGTGTGGCTACAAGTAGGCCTTCCAGCTCACCGTCATGGTGGCGCAGACGAACGCCCAGCTGCCTCCACCGCCGCCGCTGCCTGGATGGGCGCCTCCGATCGTGCCGGAGGTGGGAATGGAACTGGCGCACCTCTAGCACGGTTGGACGCCGTGGCCTTGGCAGGTGATCAACCCGCATGCGCCCGCTCCCGCTCCGGCCCTTCCTCCACCCAACCTATGAACGCCGCCGGAGTACATCGACCTCGACCCGTAGATGGACGAGACGGCGCCGACACGCGAAGATCAGTAGCTAGGGCTAGTAGTTTAAATACGAACTTTTCCAGTTTATGTCATGAATGAAGGGAATATGCCCTGAGAGGCAATAATAAAGTGTTTATTATGTGTATTCCAAGTATATGATAGATGTTTATTTTGCATGCTATAATTGTATTAATACGGAAACGTTAATACATGTGTGTTTAATAAACAAACAGAAAGTTCCTAGTTATGCCTCTCTCATAAACTAGCTCGTTGATTAACAAGATGATCAAGGTTTCCTGATCATGGACATTGGATGTTGTTAATAACGGGATCTCAACATTAGTGTAATGGTGTGATGAACATTCATCCGAAGTATAGCATTACGATCAAAGTCATTGAGTTTATATTGCTATAACAACTTACGAAGTGATCCTAATCCTTAGACCATGAGATCATGTCAATCACTAACACCGGAAGAGTTTCTTGATAACATCAAACGTCACACCGTAACAGGGTGATTATAAAGATGGATTCAGAACTAATAAAGTGTTATGTTGAGGCTCATGGATCGAGAGTGGAATTTGTTCATCCCGATGACGGATAGATATACTCTGGGCCCTCTCGGTGATATCACATTGATTAGCTTGCAAGCAAGTGATTTGATCACTAGAATGTTATATCACAGGAACGAGAAAAGAGTGCATGTCGGTAACGAGATCAAACTAGGTATGGAGATACCGATGATCGAATCTCGTACATGTAATATATCGTGAAACAAAGGGATTAAGATACTAGCGTAAAAGGTTCCGACGATCACAAGAAAGTCATCGTTGAATGTGTGGGAGTCAGTATGGGTCTCCAGATCCCGCTTCTGATTATTGATCCGAGAGGGGTCTCGATCATGTCCGCATTATTCACGAACCGTAGGGTGACACACTTAAGAGACACCGACATCCAATTGGAGCAAATGTTTCATGCCGAAAGAATGAACAAGCGCAGGAATTTATTTCACTAGATACCGAAACAGGTTTTCGGGTGAAATTGCATAAAGTGGTTATGCATGTGAAATAGAATTCTAGCAAGGGGTTATTTGTGAATGTTTGTCATTAAAGTAATTGACAAAATTCTGAATAAAATAAAAGAGTTTTATTTAATGAGAGTTTGCATTAAATTTGGTGGAAATTTAATGGGAATTTGAGTGGACTTTTGAGTGGAGGGAATTTAAAGGAGATTTGTGAGTGGAGTGTCCACCCACATGAAGAGGGGAGGGCAAGGGGGCAGCCCCCATGCGCCGGCCACCCCCTTGGGGTTCCCCCCCCCCCTCCTCCTATAAAAGGAGCCCCCCTCATCACTTGTCTCTCACACCTCCTCGTGAAGGATCTCTCTCCCCCTCTAGAATTTATTCCCCATGGTCTCGGACTAGCGAGATACATGTTCCCGGTGGCTATTCGGCAAGAAAGAGTTGTGCTTCCGCTGCATCGCTGGAGCGAGGAGGCGGAGGTTGCTCGGTGCCTCGAACGTGTGTGCGAGCACGGATGCGCTGCTGATTTGCGGCGCTAGGACTTCCTCTCGATCTTGAGATCGGCAAGAGATCGTCTACATCAACCACGAGTTGAACTCGTTAAGCTTTGTCGGTCTTCAAGGGTATGTTCTCTACGGATATACATCCGCCCGTTGTTTGTATCTAGTAGATAGATCTTGGTATATAGTTCACATCGTAGGAAAATTTTTGTTTTCTATGCTGCGAACCCTACAGTGGTATCAGAGCCGGATCTATGCGTAGATACTTTACACGGGTAGTACACATATGAGTATGTGGGCGATGATGATCATGTTGTTGCTCCTTTGTTGTAATTTTGGATATTGGTGGCATAGTGGGATGAAGCGGTCCGGACAAACTTTACATGTCCTCGCACATGAGACCTGTTCCACGCTTGACATGCAACTAGTTTGCATAAGTGGCTAGCGGGTGTCTGTCTCTCCTACTATAGTCAATATCTATTTTGCAAGCGAGTTGTCAACAATTTGATTATCCTCGTTGTGGTTCATGTTCGTAGGTAAGAACGGTTCTATCTCGAAATCCCTAAGCCACGTAAAACTTGCAATGGATAAATTAGAGGCGTCTAGTTTAGATTGTTGCTGGGCTAGTGTTATGATATGGTAGTGTTGTAAGTAGAAGTATGAGATGATACTCTTACAACACACATAGCGTGTAAAATCCATAGACCTTGGATTTACACATATAGGTATGATAGTGATCATACCACGATGCACATGATAGAGATCATCTGCGGGAACCATATCATTTCACTAATAAACATATGATGTTTGATAGCATCTTATATTGCTTGTTTAGCGCTTTTTTAGCATAATAAGATGATCCCTCATTTAAATATCAAGATAAGAATGTGTTCTTCCTTTAGTATGCACCGATTATGTTTTCGTCGCTCCAAGACATCACATGATGATCGGGTGTTCTTGGATCCACGACCATATTTCGGGTGTAAAACAGTTACACACGCGAATACTAAGGTTCTAACTTGGCGAGCCTAGCATGTACAGACATGGCCTCGGAACACGGACCGAAAGGTTAAGCATGAGTCATATAGTTGATATGATGCCCATTTGATGCTCGCCTTTGAAGCTATACCGACTCACGTGATGATCGGACTTGGTGTAGTCGATTTGGTTCATGTAATCACCAAAAAGGCACGAGGGATGTCGTTTTTGAGTGGGAGTTCATTCGTAATATAGATTAGTTGAACTCAATCTATCATACACTTAGTCTAAACTTTACAAATTCTGTTGTAGATGGCACCACCTGCTTTTAAATTCAATGTGTTCATGGAGAAAGAGAAACTAGCAACGAACGGTAGCAACTTTACCGAATGGGCCATGAATTTGAGGATTCTCCTCTCTGCTGCACAAAAGCAATATGTGCTAGAAGCGCCGTTAGGCCCCCCACCTTTAGATGATGCCCCTGACGAGGAGAAGAATGTCTATCAGACTCGTCAGGAGGACCATAACTTAGTTCATTGCGGCATATTGTATGGGCTAGAGCCGGAACTTCGAAAGCGTTTCGAAAACGGCAATGCATTTGATACAATGGGTGAGTTGAAAATGATTTTCGACACACATGCTGCTGTAGAGAGCTACAACGCTTCAGAAAAGTTCTTTAGCTGCATGATGGAAGAGCACAACTCCGTTAGTGAGCACGTACTCAAGATGTCGGGTTACGCCGATAAGCTTGTGTCCTTGGGAATATCGATTCCCATTGACTTAGGCATCCATCGTGTTCTGCAGTCTCTGCCACCTAGCTATAAGAGCTTCGTGATGAACTATAATATGCAAGGCATGAAGAAGTCTCTCCCCGAGCTTCTGTCAATGCTTAAAACTGCAGAAGTGGAGATCAAAAAGGAACATCAAGTGTTGATGATCAATAGGAACACTGGTTTCAAGAAAGACAAGAAGGGAAAACGGAAGGGAAGTAAGGGCAGCAAGCCTGTTGCCGCGCCTGAAAATAAACCCCGAGTTGGACCTAAGTCTGATTCCGAGTGCTACTATTGTAAGGGGACTGGCCACTGGAAGCGCTACTGCCCCAAGTATCTGGCAGACAAGAAGGCCGGCAAGGCAAACAAAGGTATATATGATATACATGTTATTGATGTGTACTTGACTAGTGCTCGCAGTAGCACCTGGGTATTTGATACCGGTTCAGTTGCTAATATTTGTAACTCGAATCAGGGGCTGCGGAACAAGCGACCGCTAGCAAGGGGTGAGGTCAAGATGCGTGTCGGCAATGGATCAAGCGTTGATGTGATCGCCGTCGGAACGCTGCCTCTCCACTTGCCGTCGGGATTAGTTATAAACTTGAATAAATGTTATCTGGTGCCTGCACTGAGCATGAACATTGTATCTGGATCGTGTTTGATGCGAAGTGGTTATTCATTTAAATCCGAGAACAATGGTTGTTCCATTTATATGAATGAAATCTTTTATGGTCATGCACCGATGATGAATGGTTTATTTCTATTAGATCTCGATGATAATGTTACACATATTCATAATGTTGATGCTAAAAGGATTAAAGTTAATGATGATATATCCGCATATATGTGGCACTGCCGTCTAGGTCATATTGGCGTTAAACGCATGAAGAAGCTCCATTCGGATGGACTTTTGGAATCACTTGATTATGAATCATTTGATACATGTGAGCCATGCCTTATGGGCAAGATGACTAGAACGCCGTTTTCCGGTTCAATGGAACGGGCGACAGATTTATTGGAAATCATACATTCTGATGTATGTGGTCCAATGAGTGTGTCGGCGCGAGGTGGATATCGTTATTTTGTTACTTTCACGGATGATTTGAGTAGATACGGTTATATCTACTTGATGAAACACAAGTATGAAACCTTTGAAAAGTTCAAGGAATTTCAGAATGAAGTGGAAAATCATCGTAATAGAAAGATCAAATTTCTACGGTCCGACCGTGGAGGTGAGTATCTAAGTTACGAGTTTAGCACTCACATGAAAGAGTGTGGAATTGTTTCACAACTCACACCTGCCAGAACACCACAGCGAAATGGTGTGTCGGAACGTCGTAATCGTACTTTATTAGATATGGTTCGATCTATGATGTCTCTGACGGACTTGCCGTTGTCATTTTGGGGTTATGCACTAGAAACTGCTGCATTCACTTTAAATCGGGCACCATCTAAATCCGTTGAAAAGACACCGTATGAATTGTGGTTTGGAAACAAACCTAAGCTGTCATTTCTTAAAGTTTGGGGATGCGATGTTTATGTGAAGAAACTTCAACCGGATAAACTCGAACCCAAAGCAGAAAAATGCGTCTTCATAGGATACCCTAAAGAAACTATTGGGTATTCCTTCTATCACAGATCCGAGGGCAAGGTTTTTGTTGCCAAGAATGGATCCTTTCTAGAGAAAGAGTTTCTCGCGAAAGGTGTGAGTAGTCGGAAGGTAGAACTCGAAGAGGTTGTGGAACCTTCTCTTCAAAGTATGGCGAGTAGCGCAGCGCCGGAAGTTGTTCCGGAGTTGGCTCCACCTGTTGAAGAGGGAACTAATGATAATGATCATGAAACTCCGAAAGAGAGTACTACCGAACCTCGCAGGTCAAACAGGACGCGTGCAGCTCCCGAGCTGTACGGAAATCCTGTCATGAATTTCATGGTTGATGAAAATGATGACCCTGCGACGTATGAAGAAGCGATGATGAGCCCGGATTCCAACAAATGGTTAGAAGCCATGAAATCCGAGATGGAATCCATGTATGAAAATCAAGTTTGGAACTTGGTCGAATTACCTCACGACCGAAAGGCCGTGGAGAACAAATGGATTTTCAAAAGGAAAACTGATGCTGATGGTAATGTGACCGTGTATAAAGCTCGACTTGTCGCAAAGGGGTTTCGACAAATTCAAGGAGTTGACTACGATGAGACTTTCTCTCCCGTAGCGATGCTAAAGTCAGTTAGGATTATGTTAGCAATTGCTGCATATTTCGATTATGAGATATGGCAGATGGATGTCAAAACCGCGTTTCTCAATGGTAATATTGAAGAAGAGTTGTATATGATACAACCAAAGGGTTTTGTCGATCCTAAGGATGCTAACAAGGTGTGCAAGCTTCAGCGATCCATCTATGGATTGAAGCAAGCATCACGAAGTTGGAATCTCCGCTTTGATGAGGTGATCAAAGAGTTTGGATTTGTCCAAACTTATGGAGAAGCTTGTATTTACAAGAAAGTGAGTGGGAGCAATGTGGCATTTCTGATATTATATGTGGATGACATATTATTGATCGGAAATGATATAGATCTTTTAAACAGTGTTAAAAGTTATCTAAACAGCAAATTTTCAATAAAGGACCTAGGTGAAGCGTCATACATATTAGGCATAAAGATCTATAGAGATAGATCTAGGCGCCTAATAGGGCTATCGCAAAGTACATACCTTGATAAGATTTTAAAGAAGTTTAAAATGGACGGAAGTAAGAAGGGGTTCTTACCTCTGTTGCAAGGCAAGACATTGAGTAAGACTCAAAGTCCGGCTTCGGCGAAAGAAAGAGAGATAATGGACAAAGTCCCCTATGCTTCAGCCATAGGCTCTATAATGTACGCCATGCTATGTACAAGACCGGATGTGGCACATGCTATTAGTTTGACTAGTAGGTACCAATCGGATCCAGGTTCGGAACACTGGATAGCGGTCAAGAATATCCTTAAGTACTTACGAAGAACTAAGGATATGTTTCTTGTATACGGAGGTGAAGAAGAGCTCGTCGCTAAGTGTTATGTCGACGCTAGCTTTGACACCGATCCGGATGACTCTAAGTCTCAATCCGGATACGTATTTCACATGAATGGCGGAGCGGTTAGTTGGAGGAGCTCCAAACAACCTGTGGTAGCGGGATCAACAACGGAGGCCGAATATGTTGCTGCTTCAGAAGCGGCTCAGGAAGTAGTTTGGATGAAGGAGTTCATATCCGAACTAGGAGTGGTGGCAAACGCGTTGGACCCAATGGTGATCTATTGTGACAACAATGGTGCCATTGCCAATGCCAAAGAGCCAAGGTCTCACAAGCATTCCAAGCATATTAAGCGTCGGTTTCACTCCATCCGCGAGCATGTCAAGGATGGAGATATAAAGATTTGTAAAGTACATACGGATCTCAATGTAGCAGATCCGTTGACTAAAACTCTCCCTAGAGCAAAACATGATCAACACCAGAACTCAATGGGTGTTAGATTTATCACTATGTAACTAGATTATTATCTCTAGTGCAAGTGGGAGACTGAAGGGAATATGCCCTGAGAGGCAATAATAAAGTGTTTATTATGTGTATTCCAAGTATATGATAGATGCTTATTTTGCATGCTATAATTGTATTAATACGGAAACGTTAATACATGTGTGTTTAATAAACAAACAGAAAGTTCCTAGTTATGCCTCTCTCATAAACTAGCTCGTTGATTAACAAGATGATCAAGGTTTCCTGATCATGGACATTGGATGTTGTTAATAACGGGATCTCAACATTAGTGTAATGGTGTGATGAACATTCATCCGAAGTATAGCATTACGATCAAAGTCATTGAGTTTATATTGCTATAACAACTTACGAAGTGATCCTAATCCTTAGACCATGAGATCATGTCAATCACTAACACCGGAAGAGTTTCTTGATAACATCAAACGTCACACCGTAACAGGGTGATTATAAAGATGGATTCAGAACTAATAAAGTGTTATGTTGAGGCTCATGGATCGAGAGTGGAATTTGTTCATCCCGATGACGGATAGATATACTCTGGGCCCTCTCGGTGATATCACATTGATTAGCTTGCAAGCAAGTGATTTGATCACTAGAATGTTATATCACAGGAACGAGAAAAGAGTGAATGTCGGTAACGAGATCAAACTAGGTATGGAGATACCGATGATCGAATCTCGGACATGTAATATATCGTGAAACAAAGGGATTAAGATACTAGCGTAAAAGGTTCCGACGATCACAAGAAAGTCATCGTTGAATGTGTGGGAGTCAGTATGGGTCTCCAGATCCCGCTTCTGATTATTGATCCGAGAGGGGTCTCGATCATGTCCGCATTATTCACGAACCGTAGGGTGACACACTTAAGAGACACCGACATCCAATTGGAGCAAATGTTTCATGCCGAAAGAATGAACAAGCGCAGGAATTTATTTCACTAGATACCGAAACAGGTTTTCGGGTGAAATTGCATAAAGTGGTTATGCATGTGAAATAGAATTCTAGCAAGGGGTTATTTGTGAATGTTTGTCATTAAAGTAATTGACAAAATTCTGAATAAAATAAAAGAGTTTTATTTAATGAGAGTTTGCATTAAATTTGGTGGAAATTTAATGGGAATTTGAGTGGACTTTTGAGTGGAGGGAATTTAAAGGAGATTTGTGAGTGGAGTGTCCACCCACATGAAGAGGGGAGGGCAAGGGGGCAGCCCCCATGCGCCGGCCACCCCCTTGGGGTCCCCCCCTCCTCCTATAAAAGGAGCCCCCCTCCTCACTTGTCTCTCACACCTCCTCGTGAAGGATCTCTCTCCCCCTCTAGAATTTATCCCCCATGGTCTCGGACTAGCGAGATACATGTTCCCGGTGGCTATTCGGCAAGAAAGAGTTATGCTTCCGCTGCATCGCTGGAGCGAGGAGGCGGAGGTTGCTCGGTGCCTCGAACGTGTGTGCGAGCACGGATGCGCTGCTGATTTGCGGCGCTAGGACTTCCTCTCGATCTTGAGATCGGCAAGAGATCGTCTACATCAACCACGAGTTGAACTCGTTAAGCTTTGTCGGTCTTCAAGGGTATGTTCTCTACGGATATACATCCGCCCGTTGTTTGTATCTAGTAGATAGATCTTGGTATATAGTTCACATCGTAGGAAAATTTTTGTTTTCTATGCTGCGAACCCTACAATGAATTGTTTGTGTTTGAATTTGTAGAAAAAATGCCACGACCTGCGCGGACAAATGGATCGCGCCGCTGTATGCGGTTGGCCGGACAATCCAGACCCCTTTCCTAAATCGATTACGGCCCGAGGACGACCGTTTGGGCGACCGAATGAATCCGCTCGGTGGAGATGCACTAAGACCACACATACTTACTAAGGATGGCAATGGGCAGGGTATGGGCAGAGTAGAGCAATACCATACCCATACCCGTGTAGACAATGAGTATAAAAGCTTACCCATACCCGTACCCGCGGGTATAAAACTTACCCATACCCATACCCGGCGGGTACCCGTACCCATTGGGTACCCGACGGGTATATCCAATAGTATACAAGTTATTCAAAATTTTACTTTCATCAATAGAATATTTGAAAAAGATAATAATCTCTATTTACTAATAGTAGATGAGTACATAAAAGTATCAAATTAAAGTTTAGAAGTGGCAATCTCATATTTGTCACTAGGCTTCTCGGCCACATAGGTTTAAACTCTATAGGTAAGTTTGACATGTCAGTTTAAACGGACATGGTATGGATATACCCATGGATACAAGTCTATATCATGTCCGTACCCGTGACTTAATTGGTAGGATATGTTTTTATTGTCCATAAATATAAAAGTGTGACCATACCCTACACATAAATTGCCATCCTTAATACTTACCCTGATTCTAGGCCGAGCAAGGGTGCAGTGCAACCATGCATTCTCCCATGCGGACACAGACAAGCGCGAGTCACACTCACAAAGTACGTCGCCGCGCCTACTTTGGCCGCCCGTGGGTCGACCGGGACGTGACCTGACCGCCCACCCACTGTCCGCCTCGACGTGACCTGACTGCGCGCCCGTACTCCGCACTCCTTCACCTTCGTTGCATGCCATTGCCACCGCACACCAGCAGCGCGCGCCCAAACATTTCGCATACCCCTAGCCTCTCGCGCGCGCCTATAAAAACCAAGCTCGCAGTCGAAGATATACACACAGCGCAAACTCGAGAACACGTAGTGAGCTCGCAGCAAGCAATGGAGTCCACGAAGCTCTCCGCCGTGCTTTTCCTCGCCATGCTCGTGCTCTCCTCCTCCACCCCCTCCACCGGCACGCCCTCTACCGGCAGCGCCAACCCCAGAGTCGGGCGGCTTCCGAGGCAACCCAGCGTCGGTGGAGGCAGCGTGGCCGCCTCCCAACTTCCGGACCTCGGCCCCCTGGCTCCCGTCGTCGGCGGCGTCGCTCCCGTCGTTGGATCCGTCGCCCCCGTCGTCGGGTCCATCGCTCCCGTCCTCGGCGGCAGCGCCGCTCCCGTCGTAGGTGGCGCCGCTCCCGTCGTAGGTGGCCTAGCTCCCGTTGTCGGTGTCCTAGCTCCCGTCATCGGTGGAGGCGTCCCGGGCATCGGCGCCGTGCCTACCGCTGCCAACCTCGCCACCCTTGCTCCTGTTGTCGGTGGCGTCGCTCCCGTCGTCGGCTCCGTCGCTCCTGTCGTTGGCTCCGGTGCTCCCGTCGTCGGTGGAGGAGTCCCGGGCATCGGTGCCGTGCCCACCACTGCCAACCTCGCTCCCGTTGTCGGCGCCGTGCCTACCAACGTCGCCACCCTCGCTCCCGTCGTCGGCGGGGTCGCTCCCGTCGTCGGATCAACCGCTCCCATCGTTGGCAGCGTCGCTCCTGTCATCGGCGGCGGAGCCGTTGTGTCCACCTCCCGAAAGACCCGCCACGGTGGACGCAAGGCATAATCCCATTCTGACGACGCGCCCATGCAGTGCGTAATCACCATCAAGCCACGAGATATCGGGCCGCTGGCAGTGCAAGTATCGTTAGCTATGGTACCACTAGTATAATCTGATATCATCCCCGTAATAATGTAAGGTTGTCTTTTTAGTAGTACGTAGTAGCATTTAAACACCGTGATTCACTTGTGATACTATGGCCTTCGTCAAATTTCTCGGTGTACTATATTTGCTATGCTAATGTATGTAAATCATCTACTTATGTTGTCGGCGGTGTCACTTGTCCATCCATGTATGATGTGTTTGGCTTTCATACTTTCCTTCTAGACTACTCTCTCCATTTCAAAATATTAGATTTTTTTAAAGACTTCTCTCGGGTTCTAAACTGAAAATAGGAATACTAACAAAATCGTATTAAAATGAAATAAAAAAAGGGAGGAGTAACTTTTGGTTTACTTAAAGGGGAGAATATTGATGGAATTCAATCCTTTTCATTTCTTTGATGATCTTCAACACATATATTTTAATTCCCTACAAGTGAAGGATTGTAGGTAGACTCTCCTCTTGAGCTTCTTTGTTTACTTGATACTATCATTTAGCAAAATGAAACATAACATATACATCCATCTTTCAACTCGACTTGTTCGATCGATGAAGCCACTTGCTTTGTGGCTGTTCACTTTTATCACATTCAGTTACGAGTAAAACATATTGGTCGTAATATGACAATTTTATCCAGGACTACGCCTACCAACATGACCAGGGTTTAGTCACATTTTGTACCCAAGGACAGGACCCATATCATACCCATTAAGACATGGCTGGGGTATAGGTACAATCTGTGCCCGTGGTTGTACCTAAAAGCTACATGAGTTGACGTGATGCGTACTCGTATGCTTCTATTGAGTTGAGATAGTTGTGTTTTTGTCAAAATGGGTATTTCTATTTAAAATGAGTATTTACTTATGTTATTGAGTTGAGGTAAAAATAATGTTTAATGTGCTCTCGACTAATGTGAAACTAGTATGGGTGGGGAACTAGGGATAAAGTTGTATACCCATGAGTTAGGGTACGGTGGAATTTTGTACCCACGAGATATAAGGGTATGGATATGTTATTGCCTCTACCTGTAGCGTAATCTATTCATCGTCATCCTTAATAGGTGGTCATTGAACTTGATGTGTAAGTTAATTTATATAAGTGGATTTCATTGTACCAAAAATATGGTCACTAAGGGGGGTTTAAGGTATAATTATAGCAACCATCACAAGGTATTATGTTTATTTTTCCAGTGTGGATATACCATTACATTGTCTCTGTATGCACAACTGGATTTTGCAAAATCACACCTTTTCTATCTCTCCTCCCTCGACATTATTTATTTTCCTCCAACTAATCACGATGGTCGTGCACCAAGGTTTTACATTTCCTCCAGCGAATTCGGTTTGCACGCTACGGTGACCCAGCACACAACTGTAAATTATAGTGCGCAAGTCATTGACATAATATTCATAAAGTACCCATTCTCAAATATGACATCCACGAAGTGGTACAATAGAAACATTGCGGTTCCGCAAACTTTTATTATTTTCATTATTATCAACCAGAAATGTAAAGAAGATACGAGATATTCCTCCTCTATGCAATGAGGATTCACGGGCGAATAAAGATTTAAACTAGCTATCTTGAAAATTAATGACACCACTAAGTTTAGTACCATTTGTGCTCAGCAACTTATTTAAGGTAGTTTCATGCCCCTGGGCTCATCTATTTCATTTTATCCTATCTAGGCTTATGCTTCTGTTTTTACATCTTAAACTCCATAGACGGTACCATTGTTTATGTGTTCAATGCCTCCTGAGAGATCGGGCTTCTTATAATAAGTTTTGCTTCCGTATTCAAATTTCTCGGTAGTTTTGTTGTTTAAATTCTCATAGTCTAAGCAAGGGTTTAAGAAGATAGATTAAGTACAAACATACTCAAAAAGTTCTACGGATGTGCTTTGGAGATCCTAGGGTTATGCATATTTTGAATTTGTTTTTTAAAAGGTATGTTTTAGTTTTAGAAAAAAGGTATCCCTTAGTCTTCAAGGATTGTTAGAACTTCGTAGAGTTCATTTCCATGTTGTGGTCGTAGTTCTTTCATAAAATAGGGAGTAACATGTCACATTTTATACGCTCTATAGAGGAGCGCTAATTTTACCATAAACGTTATTGGTCTTATTTCTCTCAGTCACACTTCCGTAGGTATGAGGTCAGTTTCGAAGTATAGCCATGTAATGTCGAGCACTTTTAATTGCACAATACCCTTTGCAATGACCGGAGACGACCTTGGCTTCAGCATCCTGCTTGGCCATCACCAACTTGCCCTCCAGGTGATGGGTTTCTTTATCCAGGCGGGATAGTTTGCCACGAGTGATGTTGAGCTGCCCCTGAAGTTACATGACACACACTACTGACTCTTGTTCGTGGGAATGGATGCGGCAACCGCCTCTACCATATCCTAGCCTTATCCTTGATCCGGATGCGGATGCTCCCAACGTTAGAAACCTCCCTTCTCAAGATCATGACTTCCTCGCCCTTTTTGAGGATGCCGACCTTGAACTCCTAGTCCTAGGAAGGAACTTCGTCCGCTCGAGTAGGTACTTCTTGTCGCTATCTTCCACCTCGACAATCACCATGACGTCCTCCTCCTGGAGGAAATCTCATAGCCTCTACTTCTCTATCTCTGTGACCGTCACTGATGTGGCACTGAGTTGATGTAGGAGCGCTTCGTTGGGAACCCCAAGAGGAAGGCGTGAAGCAGCACATCAGCAAGTTTTCCCTCAGTAAGAAACCAAGATTATCGAACCAGAAGGAGGAATGAAACGTCACACAGGTCTTGCAAGCAACGCGGAGACCTGCACAACACAAACTCGAGACTTTACCCCAACGAATCAGTGAGGTTGTCAAGCTCACCGGTTTGCTGTAACAAAGGATTAAACGTATGGTGTGGAAGGTAATGGTTTGCATCAAGTAAACAAGTAACGGTAGAAGATGTATCAAAGGTAAAGATTGGACCGGGGTCCATAGTTCACTAGAGGTGCTCTCCTTAGATAAACAACATGGCATGAAGGGTAAAAAAATTACAGCAGGGCAATTGACAGGAACTGAGCAAGGCATAACGATGCAATACTAGTCAGAAAGATCCTATGAAATTCGATTGGGCAATACAACAAGATACATAGACCGCCATCCAACTGCATCTATGACTAGAAGTCCACCTTCAGGTTATCATTCGAACCCCCTCCAGTATTAAGTTGCAAGCAACAGACAACTGCTTTAAGCAAAGTGTGTAAAGTAAACAATCCACTTGTTCCATGAACAAGAGACCGTTGTTTTCTCCCTAGTGGCAACAACACATCTACAACCGAAGAGAATTCTGTCACTTCCCTTGGAAACTAGAGGCATGAACCCACTATCGAGCATAAATACCCCCTCTTGGAGTCACTAGCAACTAGTCGGCCAAGATAGCTACTAACAACGAAGAGCATGCAAGATCACAAACAACACAGACATGATAGAATCATAAAGACAAAACCATTAACCAAACTGACATAATAATCTTAATATCCATCGGAACCCCGCAAACACAACATGCATGATTACAAATAGATTAGATCTTGATCATGAATGGAGCTCACAAGATCTATACATGAAAGTACAAGGAGGAGATACAACCATCTAGCTACTACATGGACCCATAGTCCAAGGTGGAACTACTCACGCATCATACCGGAGAAGAAGGCCTCCAGGATGATCTCCCCTCCGGCAGGGTGCCGGGAAGAACTTCAGATCCCCCCGATCTAGGGACGATGGTGGCGGCGGCTACAAACGGTTTAGTGGAGTTTTGATCGGGTGCCTAGGGTTTCTGCATCGGGGGCTTCTTATAGGCGAAGAGGCGAGGCTGGGAGGCGACCAGAGGGCCCACACCCTGCCTAGGAGCGGGCCCACCCCTGGCCGCGCCTAGGGGGTGTGGCGGCCCTGGCTCTCCCCCTCGTCTCTCCTGTGGACTTCGTGTTCCCCACGGAAAGATATCGACTTTGGCTTTTGTCCCGTCCAATTCCGAGAATATTGATTTTCTGCCTTTCTGGAACCAAAAACAGAAGAAAACAGGAAACATGCACTATGGCAACTTGTTAATAGGTTAGTTCTAGAAAAGATATAAAAACACCTCAAAGTGTAGACAAAGCAAAGTAAAGTAGATACTAAACAAGCATAGAACATCAAAAATTATAGATACGTTTCCGACGTATCAGTCACCTCCTGATCCTAGTTTGGCTCGCAAGGCTTCACGTCGCTGAATCAAGAGGTGAGCGCCTTCCTCAACAATGCCCAAGCCTCGTCAGCCTAGGAGCAAGTGGCACCCTAGTCCGACAACTCCTTGGGGGCTTGTAGGAAGTGTCCCACCTGGCGATGCGAGAAGCGAGCCACGTGAGCGCTACTTGGCACCATAATCTATCGGGTTTGCCCTCGACCGGTTCCCTCCCTAGATCATTTAGAGAAGTATCCAGGGACAATTCTACCGACTTGCCCTCGCTGCTCGCTTTGCTTGGGTCACCGCTCGGCTGAGCATCTCAAGGACTCGGCCCAATGTGCCTGGCTCCTTAGTGGCACCAGCCACCCCAAGCAAGTCGTGAACTCCTGGATCTGTACCATGGTGTCCGAGGCCGGTGTGGAGAGCTTTTTGGGAGGTTGGACTCTTGCCCCTCGCATATGAAGGAAGGACAACACCAGCTCAGTCAAGAAAACTGAAAGAGTTCTCAAATTACAAAACAACAATATCTACCTACCTAAGGGAGCGATGGCAGCAGTCAGGCTTCCGGAGTTTCTCCCGGCAACTAGAGGAGATTCTTCCCTGTTGTTTAGGTCTTGGGGGTTGAAAGGTCTTGGGGGTTGATTTCAGGAGTAGACTCTGTCTAGGTAACCACACCCTTGGGCCTAAGGGATAAGCTACCACAAGGTCATCTACTCTCCCTTCCTTCATGGGGTAGGTTCTAGACCATGCTCCAATTGATGGGAGAACTCTTGGGTAGCTCTGGTGCAAGAGATTCAAATACTTACTAGTTAGCTATGAAAACAAAGAAATCAACAAGATAAAAGGCATAAGAGGCATGCTTACGAGAGGTATCAACTTAAGTCCCGCTTGTCTTTATTCAAGGGAGGGACTTCATCGGGATTGGGCATGGATGAGGAAGCATGAGAGGCACTGGTGAAAGATCATGGATGCCACCTAGAGGGGGTGAATAGGAGGTTAAAAACTTTTACGAGATGGGCTTAACAAAGGCGGAATAAAACTAGCATTTTCTTTTGTTAAGCAAAAAGCCTATATATACTAAGGTTCGCCTATGTGCACCAACAACTTATGCTAAGCAAGACAAACAACAAAGTTATAGCAAGATAGATTACTTGAAGCATGAAGGCTATCACAATGTAAAGTGCATAAGTAAAGAGTTCGGGTATAGAGATAACCGAGGCATGTGAGAACGATGATATTATCACATTAATTAATTCATGGAGTCTAGCAACTATTATCCTAATCTATTATACATTAGAATTGGAATAAATCTAGAAACAAGAGTTAAAAAATTATGTGAAACATCAAGACACTCAGTTGCCAATATTGTGGATTATCTTTTTATCATAACTAATATTATACCTAAGGATCATGAGAACTATATCATCATAATTTTATAACTAAAAATATCACGAACATGCAAGAAGTTCTTGCTCAAGTGCAAGCATCCAACAATCAATCTTTTGGCCTCTTTTATTTGTAACCAAAACTATTATATCTCAATACCTTAGCGTCAGAAATAGGTCTTCATAATTGTCACAAGATGGATGAGAACTATTTAAGATATCTCGTGAATCTACTAAAGAAAATCATATCGGTGGATTATCAAATTGTGTTTACTGATAACTACATTCCATAATTATTTTAAACTAAAACTAAACATAACAAACTAATAGATTTCTCAATTATGCCAAATGTAACACAACAAAAGTAACTATGTATATAAGTTTATCAACCAATCATTCTAGATGGATCCTAACTATTAGCTAGAGCACAAGCAACGGTCATATCATGCCTAATGAATCAATCCAAATATAATACTTTTTGATACATATTGGCCGATGTAGCCTTTACACTAATATTATATGAAGAATTACAAGCAAATGAGCAAGTGAGAAGTGATAATTGTGGAAACTGAAGGCTTGAAATGAGTAAGCGACTATTGGGTACATTTCCTTTTGACATTTTAGAAAAAACTATGTAAAATCATAAATACATGAGAAGAAAAATTATACAACTTACATTACCAACAGGACATGACGAGGCGTGCCAAATTGTTCTCGATATCATTATGTCTCAGTTCTGTCGTTATGCTAATCATTGATACAATTCATCTTTGGTATCAAGTTGTGGATCCTGACACTCATTATTTATTTACAGGCCCTAATGTTTGTACATTTTAATTCTAAAAATTGTGTTGGTGGATATTTTATTTTATGATTAGAATTCTTTGAAATAATTTTGGCGTATTTTATACGATGTAATAAAGGCAACATAAGAGCATGGGTACTTCCAATCATGTAATAAAATAGACCATTGATTGAGGGGTTGAAACTATGTCATCCATGCCGTGTATTCATGCTGCATGGAACAATAAATACATGTGACCAAGCATGTATAGAAACTGAATTGATGATCGATATAACATGCAAACATTTAAAAGGATATAAAAAGTATTATATCAAAATAGTGTCCATTATAAAAAAATGTAGTCATACTTCTCTAATTCCGACCAACAATGTTTAAACACGATGGTGAATCTGCTAAAAAAATCTTATGAAACTATTGTTATATTTGGATTTATCTTAATTGTACTCCCTCCGATCCTAAATAAGTGTCACGGTTTTGAACTAAGTCTAGTTCAAAATGGCGACACTTATTTAGGATCGGAGGTAGTAGTAAATATCGGTATAAAAATAAATGTTCAAAATTCACCATGGAGAGTGTGGTCTAAAAGTCACACATTTTAAAACAACATAAGTAATTGCCAGGAAGAAAAATAGATTGAAGTAGCAACTATAACCGTCTAATTTGGCCTACCTATTAATGATGATTATTTTTCCCTTTGAATTCATCAATAAAATTTAACAATTTTAATTAAATCCAACCGTGATCTAACATCTCGCGGGTTCTACTATTTTCTTATAAACAACACACGTGTGCATTTTGACGGATGGCACAATAATCACTAGCCCACAGATTCATGTTGTTTAAAGTTGTTACTCGTGTATGTGATACTCTATTTATTGTGACATTTTTACGCTGTAGTAGATTTGTCTTTGTTTCTTATCATAAAATTTCCATGAAACCATTAGTTTATTTCTTAGACACTCTAAATCAACTAAAGCGATGCCCTCGCATTTGCGAGGGCCATCAAGCTAGTTTCTCTAAATTTAGATGTATTTCGACACTATTTAATCTAGATATATCTAAATTTAGCCAATTTTTTTACATTATTTTGAGACGGGGAGAGCATAAAATATCGCGGGTTTTGATTTTCATTCTTCTTTGTAAGTAGTACAACTTGTCTTGTGTGGTAGCTGGAGCGCGTCACCATAGCCTTACTGTTCAAAAGAAAACCATAGCCTAGTTTTCTGGAGCCTAGCTAGTTGCCAAAATGATTTTTTTTCGGAGGAAAAAATGATGATTTTTTTACAAATATGCCCCTATGTTTATTGACATTGTCAAAAATACACCCCACTGATTTCTATTATCAAAACTATCCTGACGGGATGTGCAAAAACTGACACGTGGTACCTCCGGCCACCGTTCCTAGCGGAGCAGACATCCCGTCCTTCTCATTGGCGGGAAGGGAGTAGGCTAGTTGACACACTGGCGGAAGGAGCTTCCCTATATCGATTTGGCGGGATGAACATGGAGACAAGCATAGCTGTTGGAAATTTGACAGGACACTGACGACCGTACAGGATTCTCACGTATGTGCTGTCCCTGATTGCTGGATTAATTGTTCATCATACCTAGACATACAAATTGTCCATCATACGTATATCATATTTTTAAAAACATGTACTCCCTCTGATCCATATTAGTTGACGTGGATTTGGCTAGATTCGGATGTATCTAGCACTAAAACATGTTTAGATACATTCGAATCTAGACAAATACAAGTCAAGTAATATGGGTCGGAGGGAGTATGGTTTTTATTTTTCAAGTATGTATTACAATTAATAGTTAAATATATACTCCTTCCGTTTCAAAATATAAGATGTTTTAGGTTTGTGAAGAAAATGAATCTAGACTTCGTTTAGTGTTTAGATTCACCCTAAAGTTGAGTGAACCTATATACTAAAACAAGTCTAGATACATTTGATTCACAAAGCTAAAACATCTTATATTTTGGAACGGAGGGAGTACCTGCTAGCAATGTTAAGGATATCGCTTATCGGTAATTTATCGGCCGACTAAAAAATGGCATTTTTCAGCGTATCGGCCGATTTATCGGACGATAAATCTGAAAATCGGACGATAAATCAGAAAATTAGTATATCGGCCACCCTCGAGTAGCAATAACTCCGACGATTAATCGGCATATCGGCCGATTTTTTGAATAGTGCCTGCTAGTATATAACTCTATATTATACTTACTACCTATTTTTCTCATCCACATTACCTTATTTTTTATTTAATACAATATTGCTATTTAATCAAATATTCCTATTTACAAATATTAATTATGGACGACGCACTGTCAGCTGACTTAAATGGTTGGAATCCGCAGCGGCACCAACTTCGATGACCTCGCCGATGCGCCAGAAGCGCCGCTATCGCCATCACCAGCGGCAGCGCCCGAGCCAGAGCCGGAGGACAACTTCAACGAGGCGTGGGGCGACGGCGGTGATGACGGTAGCCTCGACTTCAGCGTCTTCAACCACCACTAGGCTAGGGTTTCTAGGGTGGCGGTCATATTTTGGTTTAATTTTGTTTTACCGTACAAAGCTCCCAGAATAGCGTTGCGCCGATGACAATCTGGGACGCACGGATGAAGATGCTCTAATAATCAGCTATATTATCTCATTATACCGTACAAAGCTCCCCGAATAAGCATCGTATTTATCAACACAAAATTATATTACCTCTGACCTATATTAGTTGACTCAAATTTGTCTAAATTTAAATAAATCTAGACACTATTTGTATATAGATTCATCTAATTTCTGACAAATCTAATTTAACTAATATGGATCGGAAAAAATACGATAGAAAACTATCCTATTCCAGTTTTGATTAACTATAATTACATGGTCATTCGAAAAAAAAAAACCATGGTGTCCATGCATGCACGTTGGTACACGTGCGTCCCGCCAAGCCCAGAGGCGGGAACCTCCTTCCGCCGGGACATCTGCGTGGCCCATGCCCTTCCGCCAGTGGGGTAGGCGGGAAGGCCTTTTAGCCTGGCCGTATGGCGGGATGTCTGCTCTGCCAGGTACGATGGCGGGAGCTACCACGTGTCGGTTTTTTACTTCCTGCCGGGGTAATTTTAACAATAGAAGTTAATGAGGGGTATTTCTGACGATGCCGACAAGCAGACGGGTATATTCATAAAAAAATCAAAAAATGATTCATGTAACTAGACACGTCCTCGATGTCAGGTACGTCGTGGCACCGGTAGATAAGATGGAATCACGAGTTAGCTAGGGAAGCGACGACGTATAGAATGTCCCATCGCGAATAACTATGCCCATGGCCTTGTCGATGAATGAAACCACGTACGCCCCCGTGACATGCATGGGCACCTTGGGTCGGCACTAGCTAGCTGTAACTAGACCTGATGATGGAACATTTTGCCGACATAGATCGATGAAACTGTGGCTTGATTAGTTCAGGTCGACCTGTGGCTTCCTCGCATCTCCAACAGCCTTTGTATATAGGATTGCTAAAAAATAGATATAGGAAGAGAAATTTTGATTTGCTAGCCTACCAATAGTAGAAATTGCCAAATTTGCACGACCCGCGTGTCAATGGGTTTTTCTTCCTCGCACCCCTTTTTTTCGGACTTATAGCTTTCATGCGACGTCTTTACACAGAATTGGAAGGAACGCGACATCATTGCAAAGAATAGCTCGAATGCGACACTTCTGAAGCGGCAAATAGCTTCCGTGCGACACTTCCACTTAACCCTACGAGACCGTCAACGAATTCGAATCAGCTAAGCACAGTAGGACCCACAGCCTCTCCACGTCACGGCGGAACTCACCTGATGTCCACCTCATATCGTGGGACCCACGCTGTGGTTGAAGAGAGTCGTTGGCCCCGATCCGTCCCCACACCCGAGCACTACCGCCACCGTTCCAGCATCTCATCCCCTTCCGTTTTCTTCTCCGGCGAGCAAGTGCGGCAACACCGGCGAGGGATGTCGAGCTCTGCTTCAGCCTCCCACCGCTCATGGCCTCGGTATGGTGCGGTGCCGATGAGGAGGTACCCCGATTGCCCCCGTACCGCGCCCCAAGCGGCTTGTCACATCCACCGACAAGAACGGCAACATTGGCCGGGAATTTGTGAAGTGTGAGAGAAAGCCCGAGCCAGGAAATGTGAGATCTGAGTGTTCCGAGCGCCAATTTCTCGCTTTTCTTTCGAAATTTCATGCATTTCATCAAATTTGGGATTTAGGGTTCATCTCTGCGATTTTAGGAACTGCCAAAATGTGGGCATTTTGAGTGGCTTGATGAGTACATCAAGCGAATTGGGGTGGAGGTAGCATCCCAGAAGCTCGAAAACCCGTCCGTGGTGGAGCAATTGGGATGTGGCAACCCCATTTTCGCTGGTACTAAGGTGGATGCGGAAGTGAAGGCCGAGCTGAAGAACATAAACAAGAAGCTAAGGCAAATCATCAAATTGAAGAAGCAGGACAATCTGATGGCCGGTTTTTTATTTTTGTGTAATTTCTCTCAGATTAGTTTATCTCCTTATCATTAGTCATTAGACAGCACAATCAGTGTTCGAGTGATGCTTTGTAATGAATGTAATGGTCTATGTCTTTGGATTGAATAAAATGCAACACAAATTCGGGCTAATTTTGAGCTGCTCTGTTTTCGAAATTAGTGTTCCTTCACTTTCGTCAGTTTTGTCAGTGTTCCTTCAGTTTTATCAGTGTGCAGGGGGCGCCCGTGTGCAGGGGAGGGGGAGGGGTTGAAAAGTTAAAAAAATAATTGACGAGGAGTTATTGAAAAAGGCCAGGACCAAATAGAACTTAGTCAGGCCAAAATGGTCGTATCCAGACCCAATAGTAACTACATGTAGATTGGGAAAAAATGGTACTCACGTTGCAATCTAAATAGGGACGTGTGGATCTGCAGATACTCGTGCTCAGGTCGCAATCTTTTATTTTTTGAGAAATTAAATATATAAATGAAGTCCAAGGGCATCCATTTAACTAACATAACTTGGGCGCCCTTTTAACTTATGTAAATATGTAAATGTCTTGTTTGAAAATGAATCATGTGTTGTCTGAAAAATAATCAACCATCATAACGTTAACTTATTCTTCCTTTTGAGCTTTTCTAATTTCACTCATTTTATAAATATTGCACGAGTATTATATGAGAACTTGTTTTTGTGTCTTTTATTTTATGCACTTGTTGTTTTGGGTGTTTTGACAAATGACAATACAATAAAACACAGATTACAATAAAACATGGGATAGATAATATATTAGATAACATTTATATTAGATAGTCCGATAACATTACAATAAAAAGAAAAGGGGTACAATAATATAGAAGGGAAGGGCAACTAGGCGCCTAAACCCTAGGCTAAACCCTAACCCTAGCTACCCTACTCCATCGGCGGTGGAGGCGGTGCCGGTGCCGTCACCATCCGAGCCGCCGCCGCAACATTCCAAGCCGCCAGCCTCTCCCGCTGATCTCGCCGCCGCTGCTCCTCCTGGAAGGCCCAGCGATTGGCCTCCCGTCGTTCCTCGTCCTCCCGTTTGCGCCTTTTCTTCAAGGCGCGCGCGGCCTGCTTCTCCTCCCACTTGGCGTAAGCAGCAAGCTCCGCCTCCTCCTCCTTCTCCGCCGCCTTCCAGTACTCTTCTCGGAGGGGCCGTCGTCAGGGAGGTTCCGCCGGGGAGGGGGCGGGGGTTGTGGATGAAGTGGCCCTCCGCCCAGGGCAGGGCGGAGCTTTGCGTCGCCCCCCCCTTTTTGCCACGCTTGGGGCGCTTAGGCGCCTCCTGCTCCCAGACCTGCTTGTGGTCCAGGTGGTTGTCCTCGTCGCTAACTTCGGAATCGGAAGGGAAGCGGAGGGGGGAGGTCGCCATGGTCGCCGGAGTGTTTTGGGGCTAGGAGGAGGCAAAGGGACGGGCTCGAGGTTGAAGATAAAGATGAGGGGAAAGATGAGATGAGGAGGCAAAGGCGTTTTGCCTATTTATTAAGGGCGGGGCGTGAAGGGCGGCGTGGGAATCCAGCGTTGGCGCAACCGCGTGTGCTGCGTTGCATGTAGGCAGCGGGCGTAGCCGCGTGCGTGATCAGTGCGGTCAGTACAAAAAAATTACTAGGATGCGACGTGACCCCTGCACCGTCGCCCCCGCCCCTGCATGCATGCATGCATTAATGCGAAAGAGAGAAAAAACGTCCAAGGTAGTTGTTCATTGGCAGTGAAAAATAAAAGAGAAAATAAAATTTGTCCTTGATTTACTCGGTAATAAATGCAGGAATCTAGGACCAAGGTACTCGTTCGTTTTTATACACCGCATGCAACAAACTCGTTCGCTTTTACACACTGCATGCAACAAACTCGTTCGTTTTTACACATGCACACAAGTTGTTAGACGTACACTTATTTAATGCGACGGAGGGAGTAAATACGCTGTAGCGCTGTTGCACGCAAAATAGCTAAACTGCGACGCGAGAGGCAGCTGCATAGCATGCATGCATGGTGCAGCCCGCCCCGCCCAGCGCCCTCGCATGCCACGCTCGGTCCAACGGTCAATGGAGTGTGCCCTAGCTTGGGTTGGTCATAGTGTCATGCATACTCCCTCTGTCCACAAATAAGTGTACGTTTGGCTTCAAAATTTGTCCACAAAAAAGTGTACTTCTACCTTTCCAATGCACTTTAAAGTAGGAAAAATTGCTTCATCGAAATTCAGTCCAATAACATTTAGTAAATGGTCTCTTCAATTTATACATGCACTTACCTCATTGGAGGTGGGAGAATTAAAGATGAGAGAGAACATGACTAACACATTTCCAATGCACTTTTTACTCCATCCCATAATTTGTCTTAAAATTCCTAAACGTCCACTTATTTGCGGACGGAGGGAGTGTGTGGGAGTAACTTAGAGTAGTATATGTTACTAGTCTAAGTTACTACTTTATAGTGCAAAATAACATAGATGTGGTATCATGCAAAGTCTCATTTATTACAATGTAGACTCATTTTGTCTTGAAATTTGTGATGTTATGGTAACATTGCTAGTTACCACAAACTTCTCTCTCATCATTTAATTGTATGCCATGTCATCTAAATGCTTAGTTGACAATACATGTAGGACTATGTTACTATCCAAGTTACTCCCACTATGAATAGCCTTATATACATAGTCAAAGTTTATAAATATTGACCTTTTCTATGGCGCATGAACATGAGGGGAGTAAGTTTGACTGAAGAAAGTTGTTAGACATACACTTATTTAATGCGACGGAGGGAGTAAATACGCTGCAGCGCTGTTGCACGCAAAATAGCTCTATGACGCTAGAGGCATGCATGGTGCAGCCCGTCCCGCCCTGCGCCCTCGCATGCCACGCTCGATCCAACGGTCAATGGAGTGTGCCACGCTATACCTTATCTGTTTATGGAAAAACGATGAAGCCAATCAGATTTCAGAATCATCCATCCCACGGATCGCCAAGAGCTAGCCGCGAAATCCTTCTAAGAGACGTCAACCAATCAGGTTGCAGAACAAGCCCTTCCACGGATCGCCCAGAGCCACCCGTGGAATCCTTCTAGAAGACGCGATCGGACGGCCATAGTGTCGCGCTAGGGTTAGATCTACGTTCCTCATTCGGCCTTAGGGTTAGCTGGGTTTAGGATGCAGTCAAAGGGGTTTCACAAGTTTGACCACACATTCAAATGTGCATAACTAATTCAAAAAAATCAGAAAAATACAAAACCTTCGCATGGTGTCATGTTATGTGACATAGTTGTGAGGAAAAATATCAAACTTGGTCTATTGATCATATTTCAAAAAAAACCTTCATAAAATGACCTATCTCCTCCGAGGTTTTCTGGCTTTCGAGTCAAATGACCAATGATATGCCTAGAATCAAGGCATAGTTTGTGATAATGTGCCCATATTGGGCATGCATGTGTATAATGGGATGACTAACAATGTTGTAGTACAAAGTTTTCCTTTTTTACGCACAGAAAATCCATTTTCTATTTTCTGAGTGCCGAAAGAGGGGGGGATTTGTGAAGCAACCACCAAATTGAAGTTTCAAAATGGTAACATCCTATTTTTAAAAAATACTAGACCACCTAGCATGTACAATTTCCCAACTTGAGTATCTCAGACCTTTTATTCTATCCCTGGTGAAAAAGACAAATCCTGCCGAATCGGCTAGAAGTGGGTAAGATATGAACTACAGGTACATGATTTCATGCTGATGATTTTTTGTAAAAATCATTCTTAGGTTCACAACATGCTATTTCATCAGAGATCCAATGCTAGTTTTGTGAGCCTCAGCCCCTAGCTAAGAATATTTATGAAAACCCTTCAAAAAGTTTGACCAGACATTCAAATGTGCATAACTAATTCAAAAAAATCAAAAAAAATACAAAATCTTTGCATGGTGTCATGTTATGTGACATAGTTCAATACCAAACTTGGTTTTAGAAATGGTCGAAAAAAACTTGCTTAGAAATGGGGTGGTTTACCATAGCTTTGGAGCCCTTTTCTACCACATTTTGGGTGAGGGTGAGTTGTACTTCACAAAAGGGATCAGGGTGAGGATGAGTTGTACTGTATATATGAGAAAAACGTTGGAAGCTCATACAAACATAGAAAAGTACACATACAAACATAGAAAAGTACACATAGAAAAGAGGTGGGCCTTTTTCTCCACGCTTCCTCCTGAAAACAAGCAAGTTAGCTGGGGGAGAAAAATCATCAACAAGAAATGGGATAGATTTTGGATGAACATACTTTGGATTTTCAGCAGTGTATCTGCACTTGGTAGAGCCAGCTCGGTGTCCAAGTTCTTCACAGAGTTTGCATCTATTCTTGTTACCTTTTTGGGCCCTTTTTGGCTTGGCATCTTTATTTTCATATTTCTTTCCCTTCTTGCTGCTCCCACCTTTCTCAAACCAAGCCTTAAATCTACTCTGCTTGGGCCTGCCTGCCTTTCTTTTCATCAAAGGAGGACACAAGGAGAACTAAATGTCCACTTCAGGCCACTGAGACTGATCTGTAAGTGCTGGAATTGGTGTTCCATATGCAGCCTTGAATTTTGCTACAGAATAATACTCATGCAAATATGGGTGCATATTTATCTTGTGTTTGGAGGCCAAGAAAAGTATGGCATGCTCACGAGGCTTCCCAGTGTGTTGACACTCAATGCATGTGCATTCATGCAATTGAGTGTCAACAACATGCCTCCTGCCAGTCTTTGTATCTCTAACTTCAGCACCCCACAATGAGGATTTCTCAACACGCAAATGTGCAAGATTTCTGCTCCTATTGACCACCTGCTGCACAACATCAGGAAGCTTATCTCCTTGAAAAACATCACCAAGCCTTCTTCTCAATTTCCACAACCTCATGATCATGATCGTGATCTGGTCAACCATGTCATGGACAGGCAAGTCTTTTAACTCCTTCACTTTGTTGTTGAAACTTTCTGCCAAATTATTATTGATATGATCACATTTGATGGCAGTGTTAAAACCAGACCTGTACCATAAAAGAGAATGGTAGGTTTCCAACCATGTACAAAACTTGACCCTATCCTCCTCAGAGCATGCCGCCT
The DNA here is from genome assembly GCA_916181665.1 of Avena sativa. Classification (NCBI taxonomy): domain Eukaryota; kingdom Viridiplantae; phylum Streptophyta; class Magnoliopsida; order Poales; family Poaceae; genus Avena; species Avena sativa. The sequence goes on along the minus strand of OV702280.1, from coordinate 395,053,141 downwards.
TAATCTTCTCAAGGTGATATGAATGTGTCTGTCTGGTGTAAGATCTTGCTGCTGGCCACATGTGTCCAAAATCATCTCCTCTGAATTTTTTGATCAAATTCATCCACATATGGACGAAGCACTCCCTCTGCTCAGCATGAGGGAAAACAATCTTCACTGCATTTTCTAAACCTTTACATGCATCTGTGTGCACTGCCAATGGAGAGACTGGCCCTATGCATCTTTTCAACTACATCATGAACCATGTCCATGATGCCTCTGTCTCAGACTGAAACATGCCAATAGCTACAGGGAACATTCAATTGTGTCCATCTAAAGCATTGCATGCTGCTAGTTGACCATTCCACTTTCCAGTCAAGAAAGATGAGTCTATACTCAAATATGGACGGCACCCTGCTTTGAAGCCATCGATGCAAGGCTTTAAAGCCATGAAGTATTTAGAGAAGAAGACTTCCCATCAGCTGTTACCTCAGTATCTATCTCCACAACACTGCCAGGTGACCTCTTCTCTACTTCTGCTTTGAAGTTATAAAGCATTCGAAAGGTATTTTCCCAATCACCATATAGCTCTTTCATTGCCCTTTGATTTGTCTTTCACACTGTAGTATAATTCAGCTTAATGGGGTACTGATTTTCCAAGTCTATTTTCAGTCTCTTTGCAGTGTCGTTTGGTGTTGTGGCTAAAATGAGCTTGATCTTTTCTGCAACCCATAATTGTGATGTCATCTTTGTAACTGTTTGAGAACTTGTAATGCAAGTATGAGGTTTTGGAATTTGATCCACTCTTATTGTCCTTCCATCAGGTTGGCGTCTGGCAGATATATACCACTTGCAAGGCTTGGCACCACCATCATAACCTACGCATTTTGCATAGAACTTCTTTTTATCAGTCCACATAGTCTTGGTAGCAAACTCATGTTTGACTGCATATGTCCTGAAACACATCTTGAATTCATCCATGCTTGGAAACAATCTCCCAACTTCAATAACTGGGTCCTCTTTGTCATAAACTGTTACTAGCTTATCATCATGTGCATCATCTACATGAACTACAGCATTTTCCAACAACTCTAGATCTATATATGCCTCTTCATCTCTTAAATGGTTGTCACCATCATTTGCAGCTTCATCCCTCTTCTTCTCCTTGTCTCTGTCATCTATAGGAATGCCAAAACGCTTTGCCATTTCAATGTCATCTATTGGTGCAATGACCAAATCAGTCTGGTCATGTATCTCAACTGAATTCCAGTCAACAGTTAAAATCCTTTGTGCATTAGCATCTGCAGCATCCCCTTGTGCATTAGCATCATCCTCCACTATTAACACTTCCAACTCAGTAAGTATAGGCATTACTTGCCTTTGTGCAGCCCAATCATCTTCGACCATCTGAGCAGCCAGCTTCGAGGCCACATATCCAACCCTCGAATCAGGTTTCAGATCAATGAGCTTTGCTAAAAACAGAACAGTTTTGCTTGTCCAACCGTTTCGCTCATCGATTTCATCAACTATATGTTCCCCTGTCTCAACCCTAACATAGTCACATTTGCAATCATCAAATCGTAACAAAGAAACTTCTTGCTCTGTCCCCCAAACCACACTATCCCCAATTTTTTCCACCATTTTCCTTACCGCCTCCTCTCCCATGTTTATTAGCTCTTGGGGATCAACATGTTCTAATTCCACCTCCCATTTAACAATTGTGTCTCTCTCAATGAGATGTGTGCTGCCATCAACTAAAACAGCCCTAGAGGGAAAGAAATTGATGCAAAATTCAAAGGTTTGGCGCGCAACATCGTCTTCCCTGTTTTTGGCGGGCACTGTGAGCTAGCGGAAGCGAACAAAGAGCTCAACCTTAGAGAAATTAAGTGCAGAGATACGGGATATACCGATTAGAAGTCCCCTCTCCATGCTCCATCTTGTTCCCCCTCGCCCCGTTCAGCACACCCTCGCCTCCACAATCTAGCATCAATGGGCACGCTCAGATCTCGAATTGAGAAGAATGGGAGAGGAATTAGCTTTCAAATGGCACTCACCACCTTCGCCGTCGAACGAAAGCGCCGCCACCTAAATTAATTGCCGTGCCGACGCTGCCGGCGCCGAGAACGATGGGTGAGGTCCGCCGCCGCCGTCGAGGAAGCTACAGTCAGTGTGACGCGCGCTCTCGGTCGGAAGCGGTTGGTTTGACTGGGCTTGACTGGTTGTCCCAACCGACCGGTTTGGCTTAACCCTAATCTTGAACAAAGTTAAATGTGTCCTTAACGACCGTTTTATGACCCGTGTGGCCCTGGGATATTAGCTGCCTCACAACCGTCGCATGCGAGCTATTTTTTTCAACGATGTCGTGTTCCTTCCAATTCCGCGTAAAGACGTCGCATAGGAGCTGTAAGCCCCCTTTTTCCTCTACTCTCCTTCCCCATCCTTCCTTCCCGATAGGAAATCCCATGCCAAAATTCGACCGGAGCAGGAGAGGGCGCTGGCGGGGGAAGGGGCGCGCGAGTAGGATGGGGCGAGCGTCCTTCTCCGATGGGATGGGGAGGGGCAATGGTAGGGCGAGGCACGCATGGGCGTCGCTGTCCTCCGATGCAGGGCCAAGGCGAGGGGGTGATGCGGGGGTGAGGGGACGAGAGGCGAGGGGCGCGGGCAGAAGCACCAGGGGTGTGGCTCGAGCTTCCCCGCACCGGCAACGACCTCCCTGATCCGAATTGGCTGCCAGGACTGCGGGCAAGGTGGGTGAGGTAGAGCTCGACTCGGCAGCGGGGGAGGCGGCGGGGCGGCGCACAGCGCCACAGCCCGAACGGCGACGGGGGAGGCGGCAGGGCGGCGGCCGGCGTCGGCGGCTCGCGCGGGGAAGTTACCACCCAGGCGGTTGGCTCTCTCCCGCGTTGGTTTCACGAGCTGCTGGAGCAAGTTCTTTTGGCCAAATTGCTAAAATAAACAGTCTTTAGCAATTCTAGTAAAATATAGGAAGCCTCTTCGAGATGCCCTCGGTCGCTCACATACAGATGCAATGCAACGCAGACGAGCAAGCAGGGGCTATGACGAGAGAAGATCGAGGCGCCATTGGGATCGAGCTGTCCCCCGCAGATGAATGCTCGGAATGTTTTCCTCCTGAATTTGCAACAGCTAAGATCGAGATGGTTAGAGTACTGGATAGCTCCAAACAGCATGACAATGAAGGTATACATATTTTCTTACTGAAGCAGGCGACGTTGTTCTGAGTGCCCATCCTCCTTGAAACCGCCTTCCTCCTGCTTTACAAATAAAACTACCCGATTAAATTGTTAAAAAGTAATAAGTAAAACCCCTTAGAAGTAGATAAAAAATAAACAAGAAAAACTAAAAAGCAACGAACTTGGCATCGAAAATCATATTGAGATAACAAAATCAAAGCTCCACGACAACGTCCCTAAAAAGATAACGACGCACTAAAGCGCAACCGCCATCGAGACCAGAACGTTTAGGGCTTTCACCCAGAGCACTAGAGCAAAGAGAGTAGCCACAACAACAACCTCAAGAGGGTCACGACACCCACATGCGTCATAGTCGTTGGCGGCGGAGCGCTGAGTTTTCACCCCGAAAACCCTCCCTGCAATTGGTACCTCAGTTCAGCAACAGGCTCGGTCCGCGCATCCCACACACGGTCTGGGGACCGACACACAAGGAGACCCTGACACACACTCCTTTCCACCCACACAGCCCAAAGAAACAAACCATCACCACCGCAGAGCCCCCATGCAGTCCACCTTGCGAGGCCGCCGCTGCGGTATGTGCGGATTCACACCCGTGTAGTGTGGCTCGCCATGTGGCCCGCGAGGTGTAGGAAGTGGAGATGGTTGGAATAGGAGGACGGCAGCAACACGATCACCCGGAGGAGACTGTCCTCCACCGCCGAAGGCAGGTACCGAGCAGACGTGACAACACGAGCACACCAGACCCCCTAGACAGGTCAGGCCTGGTTCAGGCCTGTAAAGTCCCTGCCGCCACATTGCAGTAAGAAAGCCGTCGCTGTCGCTACCCTCCTGCTCGACACGCCCCACCGCACCACCTCCACAGAGCGTCGCCGCCATGCTAGGTCCACTCCAAACCCAGATTGAGCACCAGATCTAGGCCATCCAAGTGCTACAACCAGAAGCCGCCGCACTGCCAGGCCACCCCGTCAGCGGCCGCCAACACCACCCATACACGAACACACATGACGGTCCAGCGCACGAGCAAGAGGACGGGACCTCCCTATGCCGCATGCCGCCCACCACCACAAGCCAGGCCTTGCAGAGGACTAAAAAAAGCACCGTCGCAGCGCCACACCAGCACCTCCTCACGACGTCACTGCCGCCGTCAGATCAAATCGCCCCGCCACCGGAAGCCACCATCGAGCCCACGTCACCCTAGAGTCTAGGAGGAAAATGAGGAGCATCCCTACACTGCTAGCACCAGGGGACGGATGGGGGAAGGGGTTGGAGGCAGTGGTGCTAGGGTTGCCCTGTGATGCTCGTGGGAGCGCTGCGGGGTCAAGTTTTTTTTGTGTCGCACTCCTTCTAAGATACTCGACCAGATGCTCTTCAAGACACCGTCCTAGCCAAGGGGTAAGGCAGTTCAAGTCGATTCTGCCTAGGCGCTACTTCTGCGGTGATCACGTCCCTTGGTCGATTTCTTTGAAGCTAGGTTTTTGTTGTTTGTCTCTAGGTTTTATACCTGATCTGTTGTGATTACGTCGGAACACGTATATTCGTCTATGATGCATTGCTGTATGGGTTTCGGGTGGGGTTCGTATGGGTTTCATAAACGAAAAGGTTTCATACGATCTGACCGTCCACGAGTTTCATCAGTTTGCCAAATTTCGAAGGAGGAGGAGGCCACCGAAGCAAAAAAAAAAAAAGTTGATATTCTTGATGGAAAAATCAGTTTTAACTGAACCGAACCACTGAACCCAGCCAGCCAGCGGCGAAGACGAACAGGCTGCTGCCGACTACACGCACGAAAAAAAAAATTACATACACGTACTGACAGAACACTACACATACCTAGCCCCTGATTCTAGGCCAAGCAAAGGGTGCAGTGCAACCATTCTCCCGGGCGGACACAGACAAGCGCGAGTCACACTCACAAGTACGTCGCCGCTCCTACTTTGGCCGCCCGTGGGTCGACCGGGACGTGACCTGACCGCCCGCCCACGCCCACCCACCGTCCTCGACCCTCGTTGCATGTCCATTGCCACTGCACACCAACAGCGCGCGCAAACATTTCGCATACACCTCTCGCGCGCGCCTATAAAAACCATGCTCGCAGTCGAACATATATACACACACAGCTAGCGCAACAACACCCACGGCGCAAACTCAAGAATACACAGTGAGCTCGCAGCAATGGAGTCCACGAAGCTCTCCGCTGTGATTTTGCTCGCCATGCTCGTGCTCTCCTCCTCCACCCCCTCCACCGGCACGCCCTCTAACGGCAGTGCCATCCCTAGAGTCGGGCTTCCCAAGCAACCCAGCGTCGGTGGAGGCAGCGTGGCCGCCTCCCAACTTCCGGACCTCGGCCCCCTGGCTCCAGTCGTCGGATCCATCGCCCCCGTCGTCGGGTCCATCGCTCCCGTCCTCGGCGGCGCCGCCGCTCCCATAGTAGGTGGAGCCGCTCCCATTGTCGGTGGCCTAGCTCCCGTTATCGGTGGAGGCGTCCCGGGCATCGGCGCCGTGCCTACCACTGCCAACCTCGCCACCCTCGCTCCTGTTGTCGGCTCCGGCGCTCCCGTCGTCGGTGGAGGCGTCCCGGGCATCGGTGCCGTGCCTACCACTGCCAACCTCGCCACCCCCGCTCCCGTTGTAAGCTCCGTCGCTCCTGTCGTCGGCTCCGGCGGTCCCGTCGTCGGCGCCGTGCACACCAACGTCGGCACCCTCGCTCCCGTCGTCGGATCAACCGCTCCTGTCGTTGGCAGCGTCGCTCCCGTCATCGGCGGCGGGGCCGTTGTGTCTACCTCCCGAAAGACCCGCCACGGTGGACGCAAGGCATAATCGCACACTCTGACGCGCCCATGCATGCAGTACATAATCAAAATCAAGCCACGAGTTTGATATTGGGCCGCTGGCAATGCAGTATCGTTAGCTATGATACCAGTAGTATAATCTGATATCATCCTCGTAATAATGTAAGGTTGTCTTTTTAGTACTACGCAGCATTTAAACACCGTGATCATGGCCTCCGTCAAATTTCGGTGCACTATATATGATATGCTAATGTATGTAAGTCATCTACTTATGTTGTCCGCGGAGTTCCTTGTCCATCCATGTATGATGTGTTTGGTTTTTGTACTTTCCTTCTAGACTACTCTCTCAGTTCCAAAATATTAGATGTTTTAGCTTTTTTTAACACATGTATATAGACTTCTTTTAGTGTAGATTACAGGGCCGGTTCATAGATTTGGGGGTCCTGGGGCAACACGACACCAAAGACCACTCATTTAAAGTGCTAAAGTTTCATTGACTCAAGGGAGGGGTGCAATGCCCCCCTACTTCAGAAAAGTTCTTAAATATATCTTTAATATCTATACTAAAAATATTTGTATTACTCAAAGTTTAAGCATAATTAGCATCCATAGGTCTCTAAATAATAACAAAATTTGTATCTTTGATATATCCATGATATTTGGAATCTCGGCGAAGACATTCAAAGGCCAGGGTAGTCTACGTGGTCTGGGGTAGTCTTTCAATTCCTTTATCGGGTGGGACTTCTATGGGGTTCTAAATTGAAAATACGAACACTAACAAAATCATATTAAAATGAATAAAAAAAGGAAGGAGTAGCTCTTGGTTTACAGAAATGGGAGAATATTGATAGAATTCAATCTTTTATTTCTTTGATGATCTTCAACACATATATTTTAATTCCCTGCAAGTGAAGGATTGTAGGTAGACTCTCCTCTTGAGCTGCTTTGTTTAATTGATACTATCATTTAGCAAAATGAAACATAACATATACATACATCTTTCGACTCGAGTTGTTCGATCGATGAAATCCACTTGCTTTGTGGTCGTTCACTTTATCACCTTTAGTTACGAGTAAAACATATTGGTCGTAATATGACAATTTTACCCATGCCTACGCCTACCAACAGGACCACGGTTTAGTCACATTTTGTACCCAAGGACAAGACTCATATCATACCCGTTAAGACGTGGCTGGGTATATATATGTACAATCTGTGCCCGTGGTTGTACCTAAAAGCTACATGAGTTGACGTGATGTGTACTCGTATACTTTTATTGAGTTGAGATAGTTGTGTTTTTGTCGAAATGGGTATTTCTAATTAAAATAAGTGTGTACTTATTTCATTGAGTTGAGGTAAAAATAATGTTGAATGTGCTCCCGATTAATGTGAAACTCTTATTAGTGGGGATAAAGTTTTATACCCATGGGTTAAGGTACGGTGGAATTTTGTACCCACAGGATATAAGGGTATGGATATGTTATTGCCTCCACCTGTAACATAATCTAGTCATCATCATCCTTAATAGTGAAGGGAATATGCCCGAGAGGCAATAATAAAGTGGTTATTATCGTATTCCTTTATTTATGATAAATGTTTATTTTGCATGCTATAATTGTATTAATACGGAAACGTTAATACATGTGTGTTTAATAAACAAAAAGGAAGTTCCTAGTTATGCCTCTCTTATAAACTAGCTCGTTGATTAACAAGATGATCAAGGTTTCCTGATCATGGACACTGGATGTTGTTAATAACGAGGTCACAATATTAGTGTAATGATGTGATGAACATTCATCCAAAGTATACATTACGATCAAAGTCATTGAGTTTATATTGCTATAACAACTTACAAAGTGATCCTAATTCTTAGACCATGAGATCGTGTCAATCACTAACACCGAAAGAGTTTCTTGATAACATCAAACGTCACACTGTAACAGGGTGATTATAAAGATGGGTTCAGAACTACTAAAATGTTATGTTGAGTTCCATGGATCGAGAGTGGAATTTGTTCATCCCGATGACGGATAGATATGCTCTGGGCCCTCTCAGTGATATCACATTGATTAGCTTGCAAGCAAGTGATTTGATCACTAGAATGTTATATCACGGGAACGAGAAAAGAGTGCATGTCAGTAACGAGATCAAACTAGGTATGAAGATACCGATGATCGAATCTTGGACATGTAATATATCGTGAAACAAAGGAATTAAGATACTAGCGTAAAAGGTTCTCGCGATCACAAGAAAGTCATCGCTGAATGTGTGGGAGTCGGTACGGGTCTCCAGATCCCGCTTCTGATTATTGATCAGAGAGGGGTATCGATCATGTCCGCATTATTCGTGAACCATAGGGTGACACACTTAAGAGACACTGACATCCATTTGGAGCAAAAGTTTCATGCCGGAAAGAATAACAAGCGTGGGAATTTATTTCACTAGATACCAAAACGGGTTTTCGGGTGAAATTGCGGAAAGTGTTTTTGCATGTGAAATGAAATACTAGCAAGGGGTTATATGAGAATGTTTGCCATTAAAGTAATTGATAAAATTCTGAATAAATAAAAGGAGTTTTATTTAATGAGAGTTTGCATTAAATTTGGTGGAAATTTAATGAGAATTTGAGTGGGTTTTTGAGTGGAGGAAATTGAAAGGCTTTTGTGTGAGTGGAGTGTCCACCCACATGAATGAAAGGAGGGGAGGGGGCAGCCCCATGGCTGGGCGCATGGCCCCTTGGGTGCCCCCCTCTCCCTATAAAAGGATCCCCCTCCCTCTCTCTCACTCACACCTTCTCGTGAAGGATCTCTCTCCCCCTCTAGTATTTATCCCCCATGGTCTCAGACTAGCGAGATACATGTTCCCGGTGGCTATTCGGCAAGAAAGAGTTGTGCTTCTGCTGCATCGCTGGAGCGAGGAGGCGGAGGTTGCTCAGTGCCTCGTACGTGTGTGCGAGTACGGATGCGCCGCTGTTTTGCGGCGCTAGGATTTCCTCTCGATCTTGAGATCGGCAAGAGATCGTCTATATCAACCAGGAGTTTGGACTCGTTAAGCTTTGTTGGTATTCAAGGGTATGTTCTCTACGGATATACATCCGCCCGTTGTTTGTATCTAGTAGATAGATCTTGGTACATAGTTGTTCCCATCGTAGGAAATTTTTTGTTTTCTATGCTGCGAACCCTATAGTGGTATCAGAGCCGGATCTATGCTTAGATGATTTGCACGGGTAGTACACATATGAGTATGTGGGCGATGATGATCATTTTATTGCTTCTTAGTTATACTTTGTATATTGGTGGCATAGTGGGATGAAGCGGCCCGAACAAACTTCATATGCTTTCTCCAGAAATTTGAGTGAATATTCACTTAATGAGAAAGAAGTATGAGATATTTGAAAACGTTTCAAAGACTTTCAAGATGAAGTGGAAAATCATTGTAACAAGAAAATAATTGATTTATGATTTTATCATAAGGGATTTATTTGAGTTGCAAGTGTGACAAGAAAATAAATAATTTATGATTTTATCATAAAGGGATTTATTTGAGTTACAAGTTTAGCAAAAAACACCTAGATTTGCATCTCCCGAAACACCATAGGAGTATGGAGTGTTTGAGATTTGTAATAAAACCTTGTTTGACATGGTTCAAAGGTGTTATTTATAAAACTGTCATTATGTTTTAAAAGAATAAAAGCTTTAGAGACTACCGCTTTTACACTGAAAAGAGCTCCATCTTGATCCGTTGAAATGACACCATGGAAGTTATGGTTTGGGGTAAAACCCAAGTTGTCATTTCTTAAATTTTGTTATTCTAAACGTAAGTAAGATGTTTACAGCCAAAGTCGGATGAGCATGTCTTTGTAGGTTATTTTGAATAACAATTGGTTATTCCTCTATAACACCGAGGACAAAAGAGTTTGTCGCTTGAAATGTGAAGTTTCTTAAAAAAAGGAATTTTTCGCAAAAGTTAAGTGGGAGGACAGTAGAACTTTGATAAGGTTAACGAACCTTAGCTAAATGTGCTGAGTTGCGCAGCGCCGGAAATCGTTCCGGAGGCTGCCATAATGCTCATAGCTTATGTGCCTCAAAGTTTGTGGTCACGGAGATCTAAGTTCTTATTGAACCAAGTAGGTCGGATAAACAATCAAATGCTGAGATTTGAGAGTAAATCATTATTGTTTGACAATGATGAACAGACTACATGCAAAGAAGCGATGATGGGCCCTGACTCCGTCAAATGGCTTGAAGCCATGAAGTCCATGATAGTTCCATATACGAGAAATCAAGTTTTTCGAACTTGGAAGACCCTCTGGAAAGGTGTAAAAACCTATCGGTCGTATTTGGATCTATAAAGAAACAGACATAGATGCTTCATATCTATGAAATAGTCGACATGTGGGTAAAGTTTTTACGACAATGTTTAAGGAGTTGACTATGACAAGATTTGACTTTCATAGCGATATTTAGTCTGAACAGATTAAAGTAGCAACCACTACATATAATTTGGTATATGGTAGATTAATAAACAAAAAAAAATTCTTCTAATAGAATGGTTACCTAGGACATGTACAAGACACGATCCAAAGGGTTTTGTTAAATTCAAAGGATGCTAAAAAGGGCATGCAAACTTCAATGGTTGAAGTAAGCATCGCGGAGTTGGAATCTTCACAGTGATGAAAAGGAGTTTCCATCATCTTGAGACGATGAAGATGCTTGCATTTGCAAGAAATTAAGTGGGAGCGCTGAGACATATTTCTAATACATTATGTGGAGGACATCTTGTTAATTGGAAATAATGTATCTTTTATTGGCAAAGGTTAAGAATTTCATTTCGATGAAAGACTTTGGCAAAAACCGAATATTTAGCATGAATGTCTATAGTGGATAGACTGTGACGCTAATATGGTTGTGCCAAACGTACATATATGAGATATTGAAGGAGTTCAATATAGAAACAACAAGAAATGGTTCTTGTCGCATGGAAAGGAATTGAATCAAGATTCAAGTGTATCGACACTTGATAAGTGAAACAAGATTCAAGTGCTTTGATGCTGGGCCACGCAGAGATAAAACAAAAACTTTTTCCTCTAACGTGGTGATCCCAAGATCTAGCTGAGGTAGAAGGCCACGAGGTTTACCACTAGACGCGCGGTTGCGGATTACTGATGAAGCGCGTCAGTTGATGCAGTGTAGTCCTCACGATCCGATCGTCCTGGTGCTGATCGCACAGCACCTCTGCTGTTATCCACACGTACAAGGAGGAGCGCCGGCGGCGAACTGCTAGGTTCGTTACGGCGGCTGGACTGCTGTGGAGCTAGGGTTTCCAACACATGGAATTACCTAACCGAACAATGATTAACCTTTCTGGGTTACGGTGCTCCACTATATATAGGGAGTGAACGTGGGATCGGCTCTCGCGGCCCATTCACTAAAGCCCATATAACACTAGTCACCGTGAGTCCAACTCACTAACTCAGTCCTAATCTGGTTTAGGTCCAACCCAACCAGATTACATATTCGGATCCAATCCGAACTTGCTCCCGCTCTTAAGTGTGTGACCCCGCAGGCTCATGGTTACTTGGACACGATTAGAGTCCGACTCACAATCGATCAATCGGCATCGGCTCCTAGCAGAACATGCCGATTCCCAAGTACCAAAGAGTCATGACGACTTGCCTTTCCAATGCGACTTACGTCTGAGTCCCTTTTGCCTCACGATATACCTTGTCAGACTATAGGCGAATATATGTCATCCCTTAAATAGTCCGACTCTCTTCTCGATCCGAGATAAGTGATTCACCCGACTAACTCTTAGCCGATCGACTCGGTTAACACTTAACCGAGTCGTGCATGGCCATGCTTTCCGAATCATATCTCACGAGAGGGACCAGAGAATATCTCTCCGAGTGGAGGGGCAAAATCCCATCTTGGTTATCCACATCACGCAGCTTGATTCTCAGTCGACCCGAACCCTGCCTTTATAACTGCCCAGTTACGGATCAGCGTTTGACAGAACCTAAGTCGGTGATCCTCAACTCGGACTATGCAACAACCTCAGGTCTAAGGATTACATTGATTGAGATATACAAATGACAACTAGTTCGTTGTACCTCAATATGGGTCAATCCGACTCGCTAAACTCTTTAGCCGAATCTGTGTAAGTTGGAATAGCATCTCCATGCCCATGACAAGTGGAACCGAGTCATCAAGCCAACTTTCACATTGGTCTAAGTTGTGTGTCCAGCACAACCTCAATGACCAAGGATATTTAGTATAAACAACATGAATGCATAGTTCCACAACCGAATCACATATTCAATGATACACATCAGATGTTCATACAAGGACTACTTAATAACTTTATGAATACAATGGGAAAACTCATCATATATGATTGCCTCTAGGGCATATTCCCAACATTTGACACCTGATGAGTGAAATCACAAGGATGTTTTGATCAATCATACCATGAATGTACACATCCAGATATGTCCTATGCTCTAAGTGCTATGAGCATATACCAGAATGAATCATAAAATGATTATTGGACGATAGTGAGGATATTCTTATGATCTTTTGGAAGAACTAAGAATATATTTGTGTAGAGGTGACAAACAATTACAAATAGTTCATTGTAAAGTGTTACATTGATACTAGTTTTGTCACACGATACAAATTAAGTTTATATTAATTTAAACTATGGGTGGCACAATGTAATGGAAAGGATATTCCATGATGGATTTGGATGAATTCCAAAGTTAAAACATTGTGACGGATACTACAACAAAAGGCTAAGTATATGACTGCTATAGTAGCAGCAAAGGAGGGAATTTGTGTCAAGTAGTTTGTTATCAAACTAAGGTGTGGTTCGCAACGGGCTAACACTAAAGATATATTGTACGACAATACTATCGATATGATTTAACCCCAAGGAACTAAAGGTCTCATCAAAAGACCAAATTTATACAATGCCATCTCATTGGAGAATGAGTGATGCGTGGAGACATCAAGACATGTAAATACACACGGACCTGAAGCATCAGATCCGTAGATTATGTTAACCACTTGCAATTGCGTATATGGAACACCAGAAAGCCATAGGTGTTCAATATGCAAAGTTTCTAAACTAGATTATTGTCTCTAGTGCAAGTTGGAGACTGAAGGGAATATGCCCGAGAGGCAATAATAAAGTGATTATTATCGTATTCCTTATTTATGATAAATGTTTATTTTGCATGCTATAATTGTATTAATATGGAAACATTAATACATGTGTGTTTAATAAACAAAAAGGAAGTTCCTAGTTATTCCTCTCTCATAAACTAGCTCGTTGATTAACAAGATGATCAAGGTTTCCTGATCATGGACATTGGATGTTGTTAATAACGAGGTCACAACATTAGTGTAATGATGTGATGAACATTCATCCGAAGTATAGCATTACGATCAAAGTCATTGAGTTTATATTGCTATAACAACATGCAAAGTGATCCTAATCCTTAGACCATGAGATCATGTCAATCACTAACACCAGCAGAGTTTCTTGATAACATCAAACGTCACACCGTAACAAGGTGATTATAAAGATGGGTTCAGAACTACTAAAGTGTTATGTTGAGGCCCATGGATCGAGAGTGGAATTTGTTCATCCAGATGACGGATAGATATTCTCTGGGCCCTCTTGGTGATATCACATTGATTAGCTTGCAAGCAAGTGATTTGATCACTAGAATGTTATATCATGGGAACGAGAAAAGAGTGCATGTTAGTAACGAGATCAAACTAGGTATGGAGATACCGATGATCGAATCTCGGACATGTAATATATCGCTAAATAAAGGGATTAAGATACTAGCATAAAAGGTTCTCACGATCACAAGAAAGTCATCGCTGAATGTGTGGGAGTCAGTATGGGTCTCTAGATCCCGCTTCTGATTATTGATCCGAGAGGGGTCTCGATCATGTCTGCATTATTCGCAAACCGTAGGGTGACACACTTAAGAGACACCGACATCTATTTGGAACAAAAGTTTCATGCCGGAAAGAATAACAAGCGCAGAAATTTATTTCACTAGATACCGAAACGGGTTTTCGGGTGAAATTGAAGAAAGTGTTTTTGCATGTGAAATGAAATACTAGCAAGGGGTTATATGAGAATGTTTGTCATTAAAGTAATTGATAAAATTCTGAATGAATAAAAGGAGTTTTATTTAATGAGAGTTTGCATTAAATTTGATGGAAATTTAATGAGAATTTGAGTGGGTTTTTGAGTGGAGAAAATTGAAAGGATTTTGTGTGAGTGGAGTGTCCACCCACATGAATGAAAGGAGGGGAGGGGGCAGCCCCATGGCTGGGCGCATGGCCCCTTGGGTGCCCCCTCTCCCTATAAAAGGATCCCCCTCCCTCTCTCTTTCACTCACACCTCCTCGTGAAGTATCTCTCTCCCCCTCTAGTATTTATCCCCCATGGTCTCGGACTAACGAGATACATGTTCCCGCTGGCTATTCGGCAAGAAAGAGTTGTACTTCCGCTGCATCGCTGGAGCGAGGAGGCGGAGGTTTCTCGGTGCCTCGTACGTGCGTGCGAGCACGGATGCGCCGCTGTTTTGTGGCGCTAGGACTTCCTCTCGATCTTGAGATCGGCAAGAGATCATCTACATCAACCACGAGTTTGGAATCGTTAGGCTTTGTCGGTCTTCAAGGGTATGTTCTCTACGGATATACATCCGCCCGTTGTTTGTATCTAGTAGATAGATCTTGATACATAGTTGTTCCCATCGTAGAATTTTTTTTCTATGCTACAAACCCTACAAATAGGTGGTCATTGAACTTGATGTGTAAGTTAATTTATATAAGTGGATTTCATTGTACCGAAAATATGGTCACTAAGGGGGTTTAAGGTATAATTATAGTAACCTGTTGGAAGTTTGTCCGAAATAGCCCAGTCCATTTTCCATTCCAATAATTCCTGAAAATCCTAGAGGCCCATGTGGCCCATTCATACATGGCAAGAGGTGGGACAAATGTTTAGTCCCACATTGCTAGTTGAAGGAGGTTTGCACCAACTTATAAGGGAGGCTCTCCTACCACTTGGTAAAAGGATGAGAAGGAGAAGGAGAGAGTCCCACACGCACGCTCCTCCTCCGCCGCCCGCCTCGTCACGCCGCGCGCGCCGCGGGCCGACCTGAGTTCTTTTTTGCCACGCATGACTGGTATATGGATGGGTGTGCAGAATTTGAACAGCCTGCGCTAATGGGTTTTAAATACAAACTCAGTGGAGGTTTAATTCGAACTTAGTGGAGGTTGTTTGGCTTTGGTCGCTGCCTGTTTGTTTCCTCTTACGACGTTGCCTGTTCGCCTGTCTACCCATGCCTATAAGAGCAGAAGGTCGGTCCTCTTCTCAAACACACAATCAGAACCACCGCCTCCAAGTTCTAGAGCACTGAGCTGCCCCCAATTTTCCCCATCCCTTCTTGCAGCGTGCACCGCGAGCCGGGACAGTAGGCATCCGGAACACCGCCTCTTCGAGTCCTGTATGGAAGAAGGGCGATAAGGTTTTTGTGGAGCACTATCGGTGCGACTAATGGCTTCATCACGGACTCCTTCACCGACGCTGATGACATCTTCCCCAACAACGACTTCTTCCCCGCCATCGGGAACCTCTTCCTCGATGACATGGGTGACAACTCCAACCCCAACGCCGGCGCACTGTTGTATGCTTTCTTTCTTCATCTTTTCAGATTGCTTCGATCTCGCTGCAACTCTCTGCACACTTTCGGTCAGATTACTTAGCTAGTTTATTTTCGATGATTCTAGTCTTGTTTACCTGTTGTTTATTTCTCATAAATCACTTGGTAAATTTCTCATATTTCCAACAATCCAAAAGCCTTATTATAGGCAATTTACTCCAAGTGGTTTCGTGGCATCTGTGAACCCACCTGTCTTTGAGGGTACGCACTATAAGAGATGGCGCGTGAGAGCAGTTCTCTGGTTTGAGAACATGAACTCCTATGAAGCCACTCTTGGCAAGCCTAAGGGAGAGCTTACTCCTGCCTAGGAGCAAGATTTCCAGAAATCTGACAAGCTGTTCAGGGCTGCTCTGTTGTCTGTGCTTGGGGAGAACATTGTTGAACCCTATATGTCATTTGATAATGGCAAGGACATGTGGGATGCTCTCGAGGCCAAGTTTGGGGTCTCGGACGCTGGCTGTGAACTGTATATCATGGATCAATTCTATGACTTCAAGATGTCTGATGATCGCTCCGTCGTTTAGCACGCTCATGAGATACATGCACTGGCCAAGGAGCCTGAGTACTTCTCATGTGTGTTACCGGACAAGTTCGTTGCCGGGGGCATTATTGCCAAGCTTCCCCATTGATGGAGGAACTTTGCTACTTCCCTAAAGCACAAGAGACAAGAGTTTTCCGTATCGGATCTCATTGAGACTCTTGATGTGGAAGAGAAGTCGAGAGCAAAAGACACACGTGCTCAACTTGCTGAGGGAGGCTCAAGTTCCAACTTGGTACAGAAAAAGAACTTACAGTCCCAGAAGTTCAAGAACAAGAGCAAGTTTGATGGCAAGGGCAAGTTCGATGGGAAGAACAAGCCCTCACAGTCTACCAATTTCAAGAAGAAGACTGATAAGAAGAAAGGTTCCTGTCATGTGTGCGGTGATCCTGATAACTGGGCTCCTAGCTGTCCCAACCGCTATGACAGGCGCTAGCATGGGAAGGGCAGCAAGACCGCTAATGTTGTCATGAGCGACGTTGAGATGAAGGATGTTGGGTATGGTATATTACCTACTGTTCTTTTATTATGTCATTCTCCTGATTGGTGGATTGACACGGGCGCTAATGTACATGTTTGTTCAGACATTTCCATGTTTTCTTCATATCAGGTCGGAGGGACTCAGTCCGTGTTGATGGGGGATGGCTCGCATGCTTCTGTTCATGGTGTTGGTACAATCGATCTGAAGTTCACTTCGGTAAAGACCGTATGCCTGAAGAACGTGCATCATGTTCCCTCAATAAATAAGAATCTTGTTAGCGGATCTCTTCTATATCGCGATGGCTACAAGATTGTTTTCGAGTCCAATAAGTTTGTATTGTCTAAGTTTGGTACTTTTATTGGTAAAGGATATGAGTGCGGAGGTCTGTTCCGCCTGTCATTGTCATATGTTTGTAATAAAGTTGTGAATCATGTTTCATGTAATCTTATATCAAATGTCTGGCATTCACGTCTTTGTCATGTTAATTTTGGTTGCATAACACGGTTATCTAAAATGAATTTAATCCCAAATTTCACTACTGTCAAAGGATCTAAGTGCCCAGCCTGTGTGTAAGAAAAACAACCTCGCAAGTCACGTACGACTGCAGAGGTGAGAAATTTGGCACCACTAGAACTCATACATTCTGATCTTTGTGAGATGCGTGGTGTGTTGACAAAAGGTGGAAAGAAATATTTTATGATGTTGATTGATGAATCTACGAGATATTGTCATGTGTATCTTCTGAAAACAAAAGATGAGGCTTTGAGTTTCTTCAAAGTCTATAAAGCTGAAGCATAAAACCAACTTAATCGAAAGATTAAGAGGCTTAGGTCTGATCGTGGTGGAGAGTATTTTTCTAACGAGTTTGACTCCTTTTGTGAGGAACATGGTATAATCCATGAGCGGACGCCTCCCTACTCACCCCAGTCAAACGGGGTAGCCGAAAGAAAGAACCGCACTCTAACAGATTTGTTTAACGCCATGTTAGACACATCGAGTCTCTCCGAGGAATGGTGGGGGGAGGCATTACTGACCGCGTGTCATGTCCTAAACCGAGTACCCACAAAGAACATATAAATTACTCCATTTGAAGAATGGGAGAAGAAAGGTTAAATCTCTCTTACCTACGAACTTGGGGCTGTTTGGCAAAAGTTCATGTGCCAATCCCCAAGAAGCGCAAGCTTGGACCAAAAATTGTGGATTGTATATTTCTGGGATATGATTTTCGTAGCATTGTCTATCGATTCTTGGTAGTGAAATCCGGAGTACCAGACATGCATGTTGGTAAAATCATGGAGTCGAATGACTTTAAATACGAACCTTAGTGGAGGTTGTTTGACTTTGGTCGTTGCCTGTTCGTTTCCTCTTCTGACGCTGCCTGTTCGCATATCTACCCGTGCCTATAAGAGCGGAAGGTCGCTCCTCTTCTCAGACACACAATCAGAACCACCGCCTCCAAGTTCCAGAGCACTGAGATGCCCCCAGTTCTTATCCATCCCGTCTTGCAACGTGCACCGCGAGCCGGGACAGTAGGCCTCCGGAACCCCGCCTCTTCGAGTCCTGTATGGGAGAAGGGCGATAAGGTTTTTGGGAAGCGCTATCGGCGCGACTAATGGCTTCATCACGGACTCCTTCACCGACGCTGACGACATCTTCCCCAACAACGACTTCTTCCCCTCCATCAAGAACCTCTTCCTCGACGACATGGGTGACAACTCCGACCCCAACGCCGGCGCACTGCTGTATGCTTTCTTTCTTCGTCTTGTTCAGATTGCTTCGATCTCTCTGCAACTCTCTGCACACTTTCTGTCAGATTACTTGGCTAGTTTATTTTCGGTCATTCTAGTCTTGTTTTACCTGTTGTTTATTTCTAATAAATCACTTGGTAAATTTCTCATATTTCCAACATAACCATCACAAGATATTGTGTTTATTTTTTCAGTGAGAATATACCATTGCAGTTTCTCTATATGCACAACTGGATTTTGCAACATCACACCTTTTCTATATCTCTCCTTGTTGTTGACATTCTCATAGTCTAAGCAAGGTTTAAGAAGATAGATTAAGTACGTGTGTGTTCAAAAAGTTCTATATATGTGGTTGTTTGGTACACTATCTATGGATGTGGTTCAGAGATCCTACGATTATGCATGTTTTGAATTTGTTTCTTTAAAACGTATGTTTTAGTTTTAGAAAAAACTTGTCCCTTAGTATTCACGAATTGTTAGAACTTCATAGAGTTCCTTTCCATGTTGTTCCTATAGTTTTTTCCCGAAACAGGGAGTAACATGTCACATTTTATACACTCTGCAGAGGTGTGCTACTTTTTCCATAAACGTCTTTGATCTTATTTCTCTCAGTCACACTTTTGTAGGCATGTGGTTAGTTACCAAGTATAGCCAAGTAGTGTACAACACTACTTAATTCCACAATCTACCCTTTGCAATGACCGAAGACAACCTTGGCTTCAGCATCCTATTTGGCCTTCACCAGCTTGCCCTCTAGGTGATGGGTTTCTTCCTCCATGCGGTCTAGTTTTCCACTGGCAACGTTGAGATACCCCTGAAGTTACATGGCACGTACTCCTGCCTCTTGTTGATCCAACCCAGAGGCGGTACCAGGTCGCGCCACCTTGCCACGGTTCCCTGATAGATCGACATGTTCCTCGTGGATGGTGCACGACGTATGGGACAAGACTTGAGGCCCTAACTGGTCAGCTTGTGCCCTAGCCCCACGCCTCCAATATTGACCACGTAGTCAGGATGTAAGATTTATATCGCCACATTTCCACCATGTGTCGTGCGAGACACCACATGGTAAGAAGCCCCTTGTGGTGTCCCCTTATTATTATAAAAGGAGGCCCGAGCAGTGTAGAAAGGAGAGGAGTGATGACCCACAAGTGTAGGGGATCGCAACAGTCTTCGCGGGTAGTATTACCCAATTTATTGATTCGACACAAGGGGAGACAAAGAATACTTGCAAGCCTTAACAACTAAGTTATCAGTTCAGCTGCACCTGGAAATAGTTCTTGCTCACAGAAGTTTATCAGTAGCTACAGTTTGTAGTAGCAACAGCAAAGCAATAGCAACAGTGAAACAACAGCAATAGTAACAGTAACGGTAACAGTAGGATTCGAGTGCGGTAGACATAGGGATGGATGGACGGGCGTTGCATGGACGAGTCTAAACATGTAACTTAAAGAACTAGGGCATTGTAGATAAATAATAACAAGCATCCAAATACTAAAGAATCCTAGTCATGTGCTCCAAATATAGTCATACGTGCTCGCAATGAGAACTTGCACAACATCTTCTGTCCAGCCAGCCCGTGGCAGCGGGGCCTCTAGGGAACTACTGATAATTAAGGTGCTCCTTTTAATAGAGCACTGGAGCAAAGCATTAACACTCCGTGAACACATGTGATCCTCACACAACAGCCATCCCCTCCGGTTGTCCCAATTATTGTCACTTTGGGGCCTTTGGATCCGGACAATGATATGTGTACACAACTTGCAAATAAGATCATAAACAATACTATCATAATGATTCAATAATATGTTCAGATCTGAGATCATGGCACTCGGGCCCTAGTGACAACCATTAAGCATAACAAGTTGCAACAAAGTCAAATAGCACTAATAGAGATACTAGGCACTATGCCCCTAACAGATCTTATTCGATTACATGACAGAAATCATCCAATCCCTACCATCCCTAAGCCTACATCGGGGGATTACTCACTCATGGATGAGGGAAACATCGGTGGTTGATGGAGATGCGTTGGTGATGACGATGGCGACGATCCTCTCCAAATTCCCCGTCCCGGCAGGGTGCCAGTACGGAGTTTCTGGATCCGAATCTTGGTTTCTGGTGGCAGCGGCGGAGCAGAACTCTTTCTGGAAAACTATCGAACCCCCCTATGTTTTTAGGTCACAAGGCAACTTATAGGCGCAGAGGGAGGCCGAGGAGCTGCCTAGGGTGGCCAAACCTCCCCTAGGTGCGGGGTCAGTGGGCCCGTGCCTGGGTTGGGTCGGGGCCCCCCCAGGCCTCCCCTCTGTCTCCCCTTCTGGCTCCGTGGATCTTCTGGTGAGATATAATTTTTGGCATATTTTCCGGAATTTTTCCTGATAGTTCATTTTCTGCACAAAAACAAGACACCAAGGTAATTCTGCTGAAAACAGCGTCAGTACGTGTTAGTTGTATCCAAATCACACAAGTTTAGAGAAGAAACAATAGCAAAGTGTTCGAGAAAGTAGATACGTTTTGGACGTATCAACTCCCCCCAAGCTTAGCTTATTGCTTGTCCTCAAGCAATTTAGTTGAAAACTGAGTGCGATAAAAGAACTTTCACGAACACTTTGCTTCATATGATGTATATATTCTCAGCACAGGAGTAGATGCTTAGACAATTCATAATAAAGAGTATGCAACTAAGTCTACTCAATAGTCATTGCAAGCTATGAAGAGAAACTAACTCAATAATAGTAAGTAGCATGAAACATAAACATAAGCAACATTGCAATGCTCATAATAAGGTATGATATAGTGGTATCTCGCTTGTCTTTGTTTGAAGAGCACAATATAAATGCTGAGGCACCTCTGAAGTTCACATGACGACTAGAGATAAAGATATCAGAGATACAAGCATCAAAGTCATGACATAATTAACCAAGTTTTGGAACAAACACACGAATGACAACTATGCTCTCAAGAAGGTGCCCATAGAATAAGTGATGACTCAACAAAGTTGTGAAAACGGTTTTGTGAAGGTTTGAAAGGCTTCCTAATGCTGAAAGGAAGGTACTCATTAGCTTTAAGCTCTCATTGCCTCTATCATAGGCATCTTCATGTGGTTAAGGTGAAAGTGAGGTCCACTCTGAATCATATGCTTGACAGACCATAGATTGGAAATCCCAAGTCCCTTGAGTATGAGGGTCGCTCCGCATGCTACTCAACTTCGGTCACCTGAAAGTTCTTGTCATTGTAAATACATGCATATCATCGAGAATCGCCAATGTGGTACCCCTTGCACATGGTACAGGAGCTTTCCCATAACCAAAATGACAAGGCAAGCAGACAATGAGCATCTCAGCAATCTTTTTATTTACCATATGCATAGCTTTTTATTGAGGAAGCTTCATAGATGCTCATTATAGTGATGCTGCAAGTTTCCACCATGATTAGGCATGGCTTAGGCTAGCGGCCCAGGCGTTTCTCTAACACAATATATAAACTCCATGAACTAACAACTTCCCCTTTTATTTCACATCATCGACATCCATAAATAAAAGAGCAAGGAATCAACTGGATGAGATATCTAAAAAGTGTTGAAAGCGTTCCCCATGACAGCACGGTTCTGCTGACTCCCAGTATATAATAAGCAAGCATATAACTTTCATGGACTAGTCACAATGGTTCAAGATTATTAAGCGCAAGAAATAAAGTGTGCCATCAAGTTTGTGAGAGCTTTACTAACTAACTTTCTCAAAACAGACAAACATTTTATTTTGGAAGAAAACATGGCATATGGAATATGCACTGAAATAGCAAATGATGCTAATGGGTAGGTAAGGTGGACACAACTGGCAATATTGGTTTTCGGGAGTTGGAAGCACAGGTAGAGCACGTACTCAGTGCAAGTGAAGGCTAGCAATAGAGAGGGAGCGACAAACGAGAGAGCAATAACTGTCATAATCATGCTTGCAACAAAACATGACTAACTATGGCATGAAAGTGATACAAGAACTCTGAGGCAAAATAAATCATCGAGGATTACTGACTATTAATTAGTCATATACATGCGTGAGCATGTGCCAAGTCGATTCATATGAATAGTCAAAGGAGGATACCATAATGTCATACCAAAGTATGAATAAAACAATGCAAGCAAACATTCATAAGACAACTACAAACTATTAGCAAGCTGGAGCTAATCATAGACAGGCAAGAACTACTAAGCATCCATAATGACATACACCTTACACAAACAGGCTGAGAATGCTCATAATGATGAGTATATGTACAAAAATGAAACAAATAGAGTTTGTTACCAGCCTCTTACCACACCTCGAGTTGTCTTAATCTTCATTATTGCCCTTCACTTGTGTGACTTGAATAATTAACATGAAAACCAATATCCACTAAGGACAGCTGAACCCTGCGAAGAACTCACAAAACCAAAGAAGAACAACAAATATTTTTGATGTTTTCGATTTTTTAGAAATAAGCAAACAAAGAAAAACCAAACAAAAACAAAGCAAACCAAACAAAGCAAAATCTTTTTAGATTTTTATTTTAAGACAAACCAAAGCAAAGAAACAAAGAAACAAACCAAGAGAAACAACAAAAATATTTTTGGGATTTTAGAAAGAAGCAACAAAAACCAAAAAGAAAGCGAAACGATGGATATACAAAGAACCGACCGAACATGATATGTAGATGAGTGTGACATCGGTGTACCTCCCCCAAGCTTAGGATTTTGGCCTAAGCGGGGCTCAATAGCACGGATAATAACTCCATGCTGGTTTGTCATCATAGGAATGATCATAGTCAGGCACCTGTGATGAAGAAGAAGACGCGCCCCAATCAAATGAGGGCTGCTGGTATGAAGACTCTCCCAAGTTGGAGGGCTGAACCGAATTGTCTTCGGCATCCTCTTCAACATTCTCATCTTGCTGGGAGAGTGCCCCCACATAAGTGTTAACCTCCTCCTCCGTAAGTGACCATCCTTGCATGTTATCAAAGTTAAACAAAGCAGGTGCAGGCAAATAAACTATTTTCTCACTCCTACCCTTTCTCTGACCTTGCTGGACAAAAGATAGTTCAAATGGCAAACTTCTCACATTATCCCCCAAAGAAACAAAACCATGCTGAATCATGGATTCAATATCAAGCCTCTCTATTGAAAACTGAAAATCTGAATAATGAGGCTTTAAACCATGGAAAGCTAGCAACCTAGAAGCAATGAGACCTCCACAAATTCCACCTTTCTCATGGTTGGTGGTGAGTCGGTGAGCTATCAAAGCACCCAAACTATAAGAACTATTCCTATTCAGAGCAGCTGCAATAAAAGCTAGATCAAAAGAAGACAACTTTTTAGCAGTCTTTCTAGCAAGAACACACTTGGTAATGAAATAGGAAAATTATATAATAGCTGGGAGTTGGATGTTCCGAATTTTACCACTCTCCTTTGAGAAGTCGAAACCTTGGCAAATCTCAGCATACAAATCAACAAGTGATTTGGGCCTCTCCTTGATCTTCTCACAAGATCCCCACTGAGGTACTCTAATTGCTACACATAAATCAGCAAAGGGCAGGTTGACAGGCATATTATATAAACATTAATGGACCATGGGATTAGGAGTAGACCAAGTGAACCGGAATTCCTGCACAAAAGCCATGGTTAGCTTAACATATTGGATTGGTTCACCTTCAACAAAGTGCTCCAACCCTGCATTTGTAACCAAAGTTTGAAAATCTTGGAGAATCCTTGCAGCTCTCATAAATTCATAGCATGGATATATGGAAGAAAAAACTGCCTCCTCACGATGAACCTTCATTGGCTCATGCACCATCAAGTCATATTGATTCAATGAATAAGCACTCATCTTCTTTGCTGAAATTTTTAGACAACCATCAAACCAAGTGATTTCTAAGTTGATAAATGATGAGCAACTACTATAGGGACTTGCTAGAGGACTACACATGCATCAAAACAAAGTTTCTAAGCATAGAACAAGCATGCAAGCTCAAACAACCTGTCACCTACAGTAGAAAAATACTCAAGATACAATCTACCAATCACAAATCTAATTGGACAAGTGGAGGAGGCACATACCAAGGAACAATCCCTCCAAAAATCAGCACTAGAGATGGGTTGAACAAGGAGATCGAAAATCGCGAGCAAGAACAACAAGAACTCAAGCTTGAGCAAGTTTTCCGGTGTTTTCGGGAGAGATAAAGAAGGTGGCTTTGAGGAGGCAGCCTGGAGGGGCCCAGGTGGGCCAGACCCCCCCCCCCCCCTAGGCGCCACCACTAGGTAGGTCGCGCCTACCATGGGTGTGGGGCCTAGGGGTGGCCCCTGGGTTATCTCAGGTGCCACTCTGCCCCTTTTTTCGAGGAAAAATTTATTTTGAATTTTGTGGGATTTTTTGGGAAACTTTATTTTTGGCCAATTTTCAGGGTATGAAAATTGATTTTCTCGCAGAAACAGTTTTTCAGAAGAAGCAAAATCAAACCAAAAGCCAAACTACAGGAGCTCTAAGAAACTCAAACAAGCAAACAACTAGCAAAACTAAAGCTAAAGCAAAGACTAGAAGGAGAAAGTAAAAAGAAAGCAAGTATAACCACAGTGGAAACATTATTTTGTTCATTAAAATCCTTTCGTTAAAAAGGTTGATCAAGTATTGTTACCAAAACAATCTTATATGAAACAAAACTTTGCATTCCACAAGGTGATTATGTTACCTCATACTTGATAGCAATGGTCCCAATCATAATCGTTTCAATATTTTCTTGTGGAATGGGACAATATATTTCTCCAACTTTAATGCCTTCAATATTTTCAATGGAATTCAGGAAATAGCTTCTAACAACCTTATCGGGGAAGTAGACAGTGTGCTCTTTATCATTAATATTGAATGTTACTTTTCCTTGATTGCAATTGATGACAGCACCTGCAGTATTAAGAGAAGGTCTCACAAGAATAATAGACATATTATCATCTTCGGGCATTTCAAGCACAACAAAATCAGTTAAGACCATGCAATTATGAGCAACTTGAACAGGAACATCCTCACATATATCAACAGAAATAGCAGTTGACTTATCAGCCATTTGCAAAGATATATTAGTTGGTATCAACTTTTCTAGCTGGAGTCTCTTATAGATAGAAAAAGGCATAACACTAACTCCAGCTCCCAAATCACATAAAGCAGTTCTAACATAATTATTCTTAATGGAGCAAGGAATTGTTGGTATACCTGGATCACCAAGTTTCTTTGGAACCTTAGCATTGAAGGAGTAATTAGCAAGTAGAGTAGAAATCTCCTCATTAGGAATCTTCCTTTTATTAGAGACAATATCCTTCATATACTTTGAATAAGGAGGCAACTTAATAGATCAGTCAAAGGAATTTGCAAAAATAACGGTTTCATCCACTCACAAAACTTGTTGTAGTGCTCTTCCTCCTTTGACTTGTGTTTCTTACCTGGAAAAGGCATAGGTTTCTGCACCCAAGGTTCTCTCTCTTTACCATGTTTATTAGCAATAAAATCTTCCTTGGTGTATCTAGTGTTCTTAGTGTGCTTTTCAGGTTCTTCCTCAACTTCCTCCTTATCAGGAGACTCATTATTATTACCACTCTCAGTTTCAGCATCAGAGACAGATATACTATTAGGATCTACAGCAGGTTCTAGTGGTTCCTCAACTTTCTTATGTTTCTTTTTCTTTCTCTTACGAGGACTACCACTATCCTCACCTTGTTGGGAATCCTGCTCTATTCTTTAGGGTGTCCTTCAGAATATAAAGGATCTTGAGTAGCTGCACCACTCCTAGTTCTAATGCCATAAGCATGTTTATTTCCTGAAGCATTAACTAGCATATCCTTTTGCACTTTAGCAAGTTGATCAAGTTGAGTTTGAACCATTTGAAAGTGTTTACAAAGCATTTTAATATCATTAGAAGTTGTTTCCACAATATCTTTCAACTCATGGATAGCTCTAGATTTTTCCAATAAATGATTCTGAACTTGTTTATTAAAGTGACCTTGTTTAACAATAAAAATGTCAAGTTCCTCTAAGCATTGATCAGGAGGCTTACCATAAGGAATATCACCTTCATCAAAGTGTTGGAGAGAGTGTACCTCAATAGTAGATGAGTGGGGAATTGGCTTACATAATTCTTCTATAGGAGGTAGATTCTTCATATCTTCAGCTCTAATACCTTTCTCCTTTAGACACTTTTTAGCTTCCTTCATCACTTCATCATTTAATGTAATAACTCCCCTCTTCTTTGTTGTTGGTGGTGGAATTGGTTCAAGAGTAATAGGCTCAGGTGTATTCAGCTCAGTTGAAGTCCAATCATAATAATTCTTGCTTATCTTGTTCATTAATTCTTTAGCATCTGTAGGAGTCCTTTTACTGAAAACACAATCAGCAAAGCTATCTAGGTAGGTCCTAGAATCATCAGTTAGTCCATTATAATAAATATCAAGAAGCTCGTTCTGAGGTAATGGACATCCAGGATATGCATGAATCAAGGAACAGAATCTTTTCCATGACTCCGGCAATTTCTCTTCTTCTTCCTGTTTAAAATCAAAAAGTTTCTGCAAAGCAGCATGTCTAGCACTGGGAGGAAAATATTTATAGAAGAAAGAAGCAATCAAGAAATCAGGGCTATCAATGGAACCAGGAGGTAATCTATTAAACCAAGCCCTAGCTTCTCCTTTTAGTGAAAAAGGGAAGATCTTAGCAACAAAGTACTTGTGCATTTTAAAATCATCAGAGAACAAAGCACTCATAGTAGAAAGCTCATTCATATGAGCCACATCACTCTCATTTTCAGTACCACAAAACAGTTCTTTCTCAACAATGTCTAAATTAGTTAAATCAAGAGAGAAATCATAATCTTTATCCTTCATATCTATGGGAGAGGTGGCAAACTTAGGGTCATAGGATTTCTTGGGCATAATAGTACGTCTAGCAAGGAGAATCTTAATAGCACTAGCACCATGTGTGTTTCGGCACTCTTCAACAAATTCATCAGTGAGCTAAATATAACCATCATTAATATCAGAACTCTCACTAGACTCAGGTGAGCTAACAGATGTAACAGTGTCTTCACTAGGAGTTTCAGTATTTCTTAGACTAGCCATAGTAGCATCTAGAAAAGGACCTAATAAACCACTCGCATCAAGCACAGTAGAAGTAACATCATGAGTATCAAAAGCAGTTTTAGATTCAGCAGTAGTAGCAGTGTGTGTAGCATGAGCATATGGTGGTGGTGTGACAAGCTTACTTATAACAGACGGTGAATCAAGAACAACAGAGGTGTTTAGGATTGTACTTCTTCTTGTAGTGGATGGTAAAATAGGGAACTTTCTATCACGAGACTTCCCCATAATGAAAGGAGTAGCAGTGAACAATAATAGATCCAAGTGAACTTACAAATAAATCTATGCTCCCTGGCAACGGCGCCAGAAAATAGTCTTGATGACCCACAAGTGTAGGGGATCGCAATAGTCTCCGCGGGTAGTATTACCCAATTTATTGATTCGACACAAGGGGAGACAAAGAATACTTGCAAGCCTTAACAACTGAGTTGTCAGTTCAGCTGCACCTAGAAATAGTTCTTGCTCATAGAAGTTTATCAGTAGCAACAGCAACAGCAACAGTGAAACGGCAGCAATAGTAACAGTAACGATAACAGTAGGATTCGAGTGCGGTAGGCATAGAGATGGATGGACAGGCGTTGCATGGACGAGTCTAAACATGTAACTTAAAGAACTAGGGCATTGCAGATAAATAATAACAAGCATCCAAGTACTAAACAATCCTAGGCATGTTCTCCAAATATAGTCATACGTGCTCGCAGTGAGAACTTGCACAACATCTTCTGTCCAGCCAGCCCGTGGCAGCGGGGCCTCTAGGGTTTTTTAAATTTAACTACTGGCAATTAAGGTGCTCCTTTTAATAGAGCACCGGAGCAAAGCATTAACACTCTGTAAACACATGTGATCCTCACACCACAGTCATCGCCTCCGGTTGTCCCAATTATTGTCACTTTGGGGTCTTTGGATCCAGACAATGATATGTGTACACAACTTGCAGATAAGATCATAAACAATACTATCATAATGATTCAATAATAAGTTCATATCTGAGATCATGGCACTCGGGCCCTAGTGACAAGCATTAAGCACAACAAGTTGCAACAAAGTCAAATAGCACTAATAGAGATACTAGGCACTATGCCCCTAACAGATCTTATTCGATTACATGATAGAACTCATCCAATCCCTACTATCCCCAAGCCTACAGCGGGGGATTACTCACTCATGGATGAGGGAAACATCGGTGATTGATGGAGATGCGTTGGTGATGACGATGGCGATGATCCTCTCCAAATTCCTCGTCCTGGCAGGGTGCCAGAAAGGAGTTTCTGGATCCGAATCTTGGTTTCTGGTGGCGGCAGCGGAGCGGAACTTTTTTTGGAAAACTATCGAACCCCCCTCTGTTTTTAGGTCAGAAGGCAACTTATAGGCGCGGAGGGAGGCCGAGGAGCTGCCTGGGATGTCCAAACCTCCCCCAAGCGCGGGGTCAGTGGGCCCGCGCCTGGGGTGGGTCTGGCCCCCCAGTCCTCCCCTCTGTCTCCCCTTCTGGCTCCGTGGATCTTCTGGTGAGATATAATTTTTGGCATATTTTCCGGGATTTTTCCTGATAGTTCATTTTCTGCACAAAAACAAGACACCAAGGTAATTCTGCTGAAAACAGCGTCAGTCTGCGTTAGTTGTATCCAAATCACACAAGTTTAGAGAAGAAACAATAGCAAAGTGTTCAAGAAACTAGATACGTTTTGGACGTATCAAGGAGGACCAAGAGGAAGAGGAGAAAAATAATTGGATATAAGAAAGGAGCCTAGGAAGGGATGAAGGAAATATGCCCTAGAGGCAATCATAGAGATGATTATATTTCTTATGTATCCATGAGTTATTGTAATGTTCGTTGAATATCCATATCGGACAACTTGTATTGATTGGCAATTATGTGAATTGTTTGTGAAACTCTATACTTATATGGTTATCTAATAGTTGTCCCTAGTCGAATTTCATGTGAGGACACACGTGAATATTAGACTGGCACATCGATTGGTTGATGACTATGTTTCACAAGTCATAGACATGGAGATGTCAAACTAATAATATGGACACATGTTATAAACATGGGGTTGGACTGACCCAACTTGAGACTAGCAATTAGACTTCCAGCTCTCTCTATACATCGTGTACGTTTTGTCTTTAGACCTGAGATTGTCGAATGTACTTGAGATGTGGATCGACCAACTTTGGGGCTATCAGACGCTACTCCATAACTAGGTAGTTATAAAGGTAGCTTTCGGGTTTGTCCTGAAGCATGCTGCAAGGCATGGTCAATCAAGATGGGATTTTCCCCTCTCTACTTGAGAGATATATCTCTGGGCCCCTCGAGTGATCGGATCCAGAAATACATGGTCGTGCTACATATGGTTAAGAGTTAACCTAGTAAAGGGATTCTGAATCACAGTATCGAGAAATGGAGGTCAACTTAGAGCTAGACCAAATATCGTGACGCAAAGGGAAAGACGTGTACTAAACCTTGTGATGGTTCGTCTGATATGATCTTTGTATGCGTTTAGGAGTTGGCATGGCTTGCTAGAGGCCGCTACCAACTATTGACAAATAAGTGTATTCGTGTCATGTCTATATGTATATGAACCTATAGGGTCACACACTTAAGGGGCTGAAAGCCTAATAAAGATTAGATCCGAATTAGACCAGGCTTAGACTACTAATGGGATGCTAATATAGAAGCCCACTAGGGACGCCTATATAAGAGAGGATGGGGCGAGCTGACCAGGGTTAGACTATTCCACCCAGCCGCCACTCCTCACACCTGTGTTGCACGCGCGGACCTAGCAGTCTGGTGTCTGACGCTTCCATCCCGCACGTGTGGATACCTCGGAGGTGTTGCATCTGAGGCACTTGGACGAGTCGCGCAAAGGGAGCTGCTCGTGGGACGAGGACGAGGAGGAGACGTAGAACGTCTACACTGTCTCGACACGCTTCATCAAGTTCTGCAACTGCGCGTCTAGTGGTAATTCCGTGATCTATGACAATAGTTATCCTGATTTACGCGGTAGAAAATTTTGTTTTGAGCTAGCGTAGCCTACCCGTATCCCTTCAAGGGACTCAGTCACTGAGCTCGACTAGGAATCATTCCTAGAGACGAGAACATTGTCATTGTACTTATCATGTCCACCAGATATAGTCATCGACACATGACGTAGGATTTCGAACAATGCGGCCTAAACCTGGGTAAAAACCACTATGTGCTTGTGTGTGTGATGTTCTCGTAAGTCAATTGCGTTTTCTGCATGTTGCACCCATGCCGAACTAGAAAGGGGTGGATGCATCCCCAGTGTCCGCGAATCAAGACGCGACAAGGATGAAGACACTAGATTAGGCACGGGTAGCATATGGTGAGTCGGTCAGGTACGGGTCGAGTTTGGTGAGTAGGGCGCAACACAGGACATGTAGGTGGGGACTGTAGTGTGGAGTTACATGAGGGTAGATTGGGAGAAGAAGATGTGGGTATAGTTGGTACAACGGAGTTCTATTCTGCCATGACAGATTTTCGTCTGTTGGGAGGGGTGCGACGGGTTTTGTACTGCTGCGGCAAGCGGGCAGCAGGATAGGATTTTGTGAGGTCGTAGGGGCGGCATAAATTTTATGAGAAGGAGGTCGTGGTTGTTGGATAGTCCACCGAGGTGGGTCTAGGTCAAGTGTATGGTTCTTGGTATGAGGCAGATCTATGAGGAAATAATGCAAGTCGTTGAGGGGAGCGAGCGAGATCTGTGCATACGGGAATTGGTGTTCATAAAAGGATACGTAACATGAGATGTACACCCTATTTGTGGAAGGATCGATGCACCGAAACCCTTTGTGGTCAGGAGAGTGACCAAGAAAGGCACATGGGTTGGATCGAGGGGAGAGTTTGTGTTGAGCAATAGGTGTGGTATTCAGGTAGTATAAACATCCAAAGGCATGCAGAGATATGTAGTCCGGTGGTGCACCGTGCAGAAGTTGGAACGGGGTAACAAGTTGGCGAGGGTGACGGTGATGTCGATTGAGAAGTAACGTGGATGTGGCGAGGGCTTCTTCACAAAGAGGTGGCATGTGGGCATGGATCAGGGGGTGCGGGTGGTGTCGTTTAGAGTCCTAAGAACACACTTGGTGTGGACATTCTAACGAGAGGTGTAAGGGCACAACATTCGAAAGATATACCGTGTCGAAGAAATTACAAGCTGCACGAGAAGGATATTCCATTGTGAGATTGGAAGGAAACTATCGGGAGGAGAAATTGGGTATGTGTGAAGGCATGTAAACATCGTATAGTATAGAGGGCTTCGGATTTGCGCCACAAGAGGAAAATCCACGAGAATTGCATGCAAAGTTGTTAGCCGCGCGTGTGTGCGTGTGTGTTGCAGTCAGCACGTGAGCCAGGCTCGCGTTGGACTTTGCCGCATAGGGCTAGGTTGTTAGCGAGACAGTTCGTTGGAGCGAATCATAGATGTGTATGAGCGTGTCGTGGGCAGAGCGATCGGATCGCGAGTGGGGTGAGCATCGTGTGTGCGTGCAGCTGAGTTTGGCCCAGGTACAAAACACCCATGTACGTTGATGTAATCTGAGCCAGCTGAAAGTGAAATAAGATTAGGGCGTCTGTGCGTCCACGGCGGCGTTCATGCGCTGGCCGGAAAAATTCTATGTCTCCACTTCTTCTTCTACCTTCGTCAGTGAGTGAGAGAGCAAGGAAGAAGAGGGTGCAGCCTCAGGCTGCACCAACAATGGCTATAGTCATCAAGTGAAACTAAATAGTACTAGATGAATATGCGCGCTTGGCCAACGTTCTACACAACGTGGCCAGTGCGTGTTTTTTGTTTTGTGATGCGGCCAGACCTAACATGATTGTGTTCTTTTAGTGTTTGTAATGTTCCTTCTTAGTGGCTATGATTTCTAGTGTTCCTTCTGATGGCGCATGTAGATGTAAAAAGGTAGCACACTCCAGGCATCTGACGGTGTGTAGTGTGTGAAGTTGAACCTTCAGTAAGTGTGATACACTGACATGAGTATGGGTGTGACATCTTGAAAGTAAGCTATTGGAAGTAGCAGTGCTCCTTTGGTTCACTACATATTAGAGGAGCAACTGTAGGTCTGAATCCAGTCATTTTCACAAACCGAAGTGAGAGATACATGCTCATGCACTAATAAAAACATAGAGCTAGCAAGCTTACAAATAATGCAGCAACCAATGTACAAGTTCAATGCCACAAACTGGTGTGTTACTTGATAAAAGTCAAGAGATGTCGAAATAGCTAACTTATGAAGACCATATAGTAGGCTCATTGGACCATGCTACTAAATAAATGGATGATTGCAAAACTTTTTAGATTGCAGAACGACGACGAAAACTTAACACTTGCTTTCAAGCTGAACCATGCAGTGGAGAGGACTTGGACCCGGATACATTACACGGCTCCAACAATAACATAGCAAACATATGAACAAAGTGATATGCAATGAACATGTATCCAAAATATTTGTCAATATGGATGTTACCTTACTCTTGAAATCACACCCCTCACTGGTTGAATCCATCAGATTGAGAGATGAGCACCCCAAATCAGTTCTTAGACACGAGAAAACCATAGAGAGCACAAAACATAGTGAACCACGCATATAAACAGAGACAAAATTTTCAAAAGGAACAAACAATTATTTAAATATATTAGATCTCACATATGATAGGAATTATGTAAACTTTCTCTTAAATAACAATATTCCTACTTTCTAGCATCCGAGGAAAAATAGGGGAAATAGCATCAGGGGGAAATTCTTGCAACAGCCTAAAATCTTGTAACATACTTTAGATCTAAAATTAGGATAAAAAGTCGATGCATGGTTCTGATCAAAGTGTATTAAGTTGGGATACAATAACTAACAAACAATGATCTCTTTTTTCTATTTGTACCTGACCCTTTATGTTGAACTTTGAACATATGAAAATGCAATAAATATTCTCCACAAGATCGTGCTCCTGTTTCCACCGCATTATGGCTGCTTTGTTTAGCGATCCAAACAGCCAGAAATGTGCTTCTTTCCTTTTCACTGCATAAAAAGGATCTGCACCGGAAACCGATTGTAAAACAAATAAGCATGCTCTTACTGGAAGACACGTAAAGCAGTAATTTTATCAACAATTATCTTTGATAGATGATTCCAGATCCAGATCTTAAAATAGCATTACGTACGTCAATACATTTCTTAAAGAAGAACAAAGTATTCTACAGATCTCTAATATCGCTCGTGCTCTTGTTTGAAGGTGCAATGATTTCAGGTGTCAATTTATATGATTGGAAGCCTTTAAGCAGTTTTTTCAGGAAACATATCAGGAGTGCATATGAAGGTGTTGACAAAAAGAGGAGTTAGCAATACCATATCATCCTTGGTGCCACGGTTGTCGTGCATAACCCCATGACCAATGCACAGCACCACCACTAGGTATGCATCTGCTCAACTTAAACGGCAACCCACCAGAACTGGGATTGTCATGTCACACTGAGTCCCTGTCGGCATGCCGCTGCTAACAGGCCAGGCAACCTTCGTTGCCTACCACATATAAGCTCCATGCCTTCGCCCATGCAAGTCACATAACCAAAATTTCATCCACAAATCCAAAACATCCCATATCATAAGCAAAAACCAAACAGCTGATATCACGTCGATGGGGAAGCCTCGCCGACAGCACCCATCAAGTTGTAGTGTATATGCCTCCAAGGTTCAAAGATCTCGAAAAAATAATAGCCACATTCAATAAAGGCCGGTGTCTCAGAAAGTTAATACAAATATTTTCACACACGGCAATAAAAAGAGCTAACCACTAACTACAAAACACTCACTTGCTCAGCACTGTTTAGATAACATTCAAATACAGTAAATTGAAAAAATAGTATAAGCAAAAGAACATGTGTAAGCAAAAAGCATGGGAGGTAATACCTAGATTTTTTATCGTACTAACTGAGCTCACACTTATTAGAGAGGACATTAATTTGTGGCTGAATAAATACATTCAGGGAGTCGCCAATCTCACGTGTTCAACTAAATCAAGGTCAGGTGCTCCAGACCATTGACCTCACCTAACAGAAAATAATCCGTGGTTGGTGACATGATCACAACATTTTATTGTCTTGCATAACCCCATGCTCAAATCAACAATGAATAGAGCACACAATAGCAGTAACATTTGATAAAGAAAAGACATTGTACCTGCAGGGGACAGTCTGGAGGGAGGGCGGAAGCGCGACGACCGGCCGAGGGACGCCTCATAAAATGCACTAAAATCGAAGTATCTCTTACCCAATATTAGATATTAGCATCAAGGGCACTGTTAATTAGAACATGCATACATGGACGCACTTCTCAGATCCCGCGACATGAAAAAACCAAATGTACGCAAGACTGAAAATTACATAAAATACTTTCTAGATATAAAAAGCTATGTTTGTATCTCAGAAAAGGTTTCTTAGTACTCAAAAAACAAAAATGCATCAATAGTATTCTCAGTACAGCGTAGATAGTGTATCCTAAAACTTACATTCACTTAAAGGCAACGCAAAGTTATAAATTTCAATTTAATATATTGCTACATGATAAACCTACTCTTTCTCACAAATTTCCATATAGTCATAAACCACCTTTTCTATTGCTAGCTAACAAAGATGATGAGAAAATCATATTTATAATCCACATTAACCGCTTGAATACTCAAATCATAGGTTGTCATTACAACCAAGGGATAGCATGTGGAGAACATAATCATAGGGCTATATTGGAATACACAAACAAAGACTGATTCTAAGATGACATTACCAATTATGCAGCTCATGTTTTGCTACTGATTTCCATTTAACTCTACTCCAAGAGAAGTGCTAGCCTGCAGGGATCAAATGGTGACCTCACATGTGTCCATGTGTTTTTATAGAACAACCTATATCAAATATCAGGGATCAACACTTGAAAATTTGGTTATACCAAATCCGAACTAATTGGTCTAGCAAGCAGTATCACATTATATTTGGACAAAATAACTTTTTAAAGGGTAGCTAACCTTCATGTGGACTGAACAGACCAATCCTACATAAAAAAATTAATCTGTCCTAAATCAACCCAATCCAAGAATTGATTTCAGATCTGAAGTCCCAAACCCAAGAACAGTGATAATTTTACTTGATGATGTCTGTGGCTAGCCGCGTCCAGAAAGCCGCTTAGTCGCAGTGGAGCAGCAACCATGACCACCATGGTCACACCAATCTCGGACCTTCATTATGTCCAACCTTGCAGTGCAGCGGTTGTTGTACCTAGAACGTGCTGCAAAAGAAAATTGGATGAGAAGGACCACAATATTCTGAAATTACAGCAACATAATAAGAAAATAATCATGATCACGCGTCAAACTCGCTGGTAGGGATGATCCATGGGGTCTACTCGATGTTGAACTGATACACCTCTAAATTTTGAAGGATTTATAGAGCATCATTCATCTCACAAAACAAATACTCACAAACATATCATCAAACAGTTGACATGCGCACCAACCTCATGAGAGAGAATAGCAGGTGCTGCTGCAGTACGTGAGAGCGTGAGAGGCAGCCGCATAAGATGGCGGCGCCGGCGGCGCTTCACGGCCTCCTGCCACCGCCCCCTCGAATCCTAGGGTGTCACCGTTGATTGGAGGCTGACACGGCTCCAACGGCCCGCCGCCCCCGTCGACTGAGTGCACAGGTGGCCATGGCCGCGTGCCATGCTGTCGCCGGCGAGTTGGCGGCGTCACGTCTACGTCTTCGTCGCCCTGCTTTCTATGGGGATACAGGCCCATCACCTACCTCCCCTTCGGCCACCGGAGGCGACATGGGTGTGGCGAGTCAACCCGGAACGCCTGATTCCTAGAGTTGGCTCTGTCGGAAGAGATAAGTGGGTGAGTAGAGGGGCAATACCGCAATAGGAAGGAGATGGAGCAACAGCAGTGCTTGGGCTATGCGGCGTCCGCCGGCTGGAAACCCTAGCAGCAATTGGTCTGGAGTCCATAGATGTATTTTTTCTTCTCTTTCCAAACTACTGAGGCAATGCGTCAAGAGGCCAGCCGCAGCGCACGCACAAATTCCCCCGGCCCACACGTAGTGACACGTATAACTTAGGCCCACACTCAGCGATAGAATGCACGGCAAGTGGTCTGAGATGCCTGCCTTTTGCTTAGATTTCTCTACCTCTATATCTCTATCTCTATCTCTTCTCTATATACTTAAAAAATAGGAAGTGTTTCGTTTTCTGCCAGGCAGCGTTTCGCTCTTCCTTCGTCGCGCTTCGTCGCTTGCGCTCCGCCCGTCGTCGGGGCTCTTTGTTCTGGCCCCACCCCATCCGAACCCGTGCACTGTGCCTACCACCCTCCTCCCTCCATCTTCCACCCTCTCCCCCACATACGGCGCCCCTCACACTGACCGCCAGATTCGGCAGACTTGTGACTGCCTCCACCATGCGGATCCAGCATTCACCGCACGCATCAGGTCGTAACCGCCGCTCCCTGCCTCGACTATCCCTGACCTCCACCTTGGACGCCCGAGGCCCTCCACAGATGGCAACCACGAGGATCAGCACGGAGGTGATCTGGGTATGGAGGCCCGGATCTGACCTCCCCTCCTCCTCCCTCTCTCTCTAATCCATTCTCTCATATCGCAGGTAAATTTCATTCATGTTTTAGCAAATCTGCAGCAATCATACCATTTAAAATGTGTTGTGATTCTTTTGCAGTGAATTTTAGGTCACTAGATGTAGACGAATCGAAGCATGGTTTCTAAAATTTTACCATGTGTCATGTACTCTGAATTTTGTAGAAAAGGTAGTGATTTGAGCAGCGAGACCCATATTCTATGCCACTCCTGACAACCCCAATACCATGGCAGGCCTATATCACTGAGGTATTTTATATGTCTCCATTGTATCTTATTTGAGCTAAGCATGTTCAGAACTTCAGAGTATTTATTGCTAGGTCATTTGTTTGTATCTTATTTGAGCTAAGCATCAAGCATCTTCAGAACTTTAGAGTATTTATTGCTAGGTCATTTGTTTGTATGTGGAAACGCTCTCCAATTATTTTCATAATACCTTCCTATAACGGATTATGTGACCATGAATGAGAAGCATACCAAGATGCGTTGTGGATATGG
Organism: Avena sativa; assembly: GCA_916181665.1. Lineage (NCBI taxonomy): Eukaryota > Viridiplantae > Streptophyta > Magnoliopsida > Poales > Poaceae > Avena > Avena sativa. The sequence continues at coordinate 395,015,363 of OV702280.1, read as the reverse complement.
TCTTGTTTCTTTTCATCCGTCTATTGTCGACATGGTTTTGGAGAATAAACAAGCTACAGATGGAGTAGCGGTAAGCCACTTCATCGTCTACTCCAAGGACCACTGTCGCCTACAGCGAAGACCCTGCCGCATTCGCTGACCACCCCAAGACGGAGGAGCCGATTGCTCGGGGCGTGCACGCTGCACTCGGAAAGTGTCTTCACCAACCCTGTCTTCTCGCGGGAGGACGACCTTTCTCCAATAGGTTATGCGTCTCAACCGCCATACAAGTCTAGGAAAATCTAATCTCAGCCCGAGGACCAATATCGCTTGGTATAGTGAATTCCTGGAGTGATGATTTTAAGTGGTATCGAATCTGTAATCATATCGTTGCTTGCATGCTTGCAGGAATCCATGATCTCATGATAATAGGAAGTGTTCCACAATAGCTGGTTGTTTCATAGACAAGCATGATACATGTACGGTATGACGATGATGTGCATTGATTTATTCGTTCTTTAGTAAGAACAGTTGATTTAGTTGGACACATTGGATTTTTTTATGTAAACTTGTTTTCCTGTTGTGAGGTTTATAATGTTCATTGCGCCAATTGCTTTTGGTTAGAGGTCAGAGTTGATGCAGTGAATGTGATACAGTCTAACGGCTTGTCCATGACACTCTTCACCCTGAAGTTCATATGGTACTGCTCCTGCTTGCACTGTTGTGTTAGAATATTTCTTCATTTATTTTATATCCAATAGATGTTTGATTATTCCTGTAGCTCTAGATGTCAGGACATCCCTAATTAAGCATTGGTCAAATTGATATATTAAACCCCAAATTGGTTTATGTGCTAAAATAAGCACAATTATGTATTAATTCTCAGCTTCAGTTTTGCACTGCAGATTATTTGTTGTACAGGGTCCAGTTACAGTTTCATGCCCTAGCGTAGAGGTCATGTTCTTTTTTGGCTTCTGATGCAGGTGCATGATATTTTTTGGCAATTGGAATCTTAACAAAGAGAGTGGCCAAAATCAAGATCAATTATCCATCCATGTGCCATTTCTATGAAGAGAGGTGTGTATATTGCATAGACTAATACACTGGATTGATTTCTAATAAATTTAGCCCTCTATAGATATAATTTGTTGGGATATTAATCATCTTCTAAAAAATTATTCCCACCTGACTTATTTAGATTTCAATAAAGAAGCTTGTCTTGAAGTAAGCAGCAATTTTTTGCTGTACTGTTAAATATTGGTAGCTTACTCCATAGAAAGTTCACGCGATTATTAAGAAGATTATGTGTTGTGCGGTCCAATAGATTTAGAGATGGCATCTCCAATAATCTGTACCTATAATGGTGATAATCTCCTAATACTTATATCCTAATACCACAAAATTTTAAATGAAACGATGGGTGTGTAATGTTAATTTTAGTTTAATGTAGAAATGTATTATATTATTTTTTCTCTTCCAGTTGGAAATTTTAGTAGTCCTTTTAAATAAATTTGTCTGGATCCCTCGGTTTGACATGTTCAAATATATAAGTGACAAAACTAATGAAGTTCCTACCGTTAGTTCAAATTTAAAATAAACTTCATTTCTATCAATTAGCATACCACATTAGCGGATTTCGCTTAATAATCTCCTAATACTTATATCCTAATACCACAAAATTTTAAATGAAAGATAGGTGTGTAATGTTAATTTTAGTTTAATGTAGAAATGTATTATATTATTTTTTATCTTCCAGTTGGAAATTTTAGTAGTCCTTTTAAATAAATTTGTCTGGTTCCCTCGGTTTGACATGTTCAAATATATAAGTGACAAAACTAATGAAGTTCCTGCCATTAGTTCAAATTTAAAATAAACTTCATTTCTATCAATTAGCATACCACATTAGCGGATTTCGCTTATATGATCCATGAAGGGTATGCTTCTTGAAGAAGTGGCGCTTTTTTGCAACTGAAAGCATCATGGTTTTTAAAGTGTCGAGGCGCCCTGGCACCGCAAAGCGTCCACAACGCTTTAGATTATTGAGCTAGGTGGCCTGGGAGGGGAAATTGGGCCTGCCTAGGAGGTCAAAGAGAGGGGAGAGGGTTCACAGACCTAGGGGACCGAAATGATTCAGAGAGTTCACAGACCTAGGGTTGACCGAAATGATTCAAAGAGAGACACACAAGCTCTCTCTCTCTTTGGCGGCCAACTCGTCGTCCTCCAGATCTTCTCCTGCTCCGGTGGATTCCTCCCTCCTCCGCTGGCCTCCTCCTCTCTGGCCAAGCTCGAGGGCTTCTCCACCTGGCGCAGCCATTCCCCAGTAGGGCACCAAGATACTGCTCCTCTTCCTCCTTCTGGTCTCTTTCCTTTCCCGCCTCAGCTGCTTTATTTTGGTGGAGAGCTTTTATGTTTGCTATTTTTGTGGTGGCCATGGTGCTTTCAGGCGCTTGAGTAATCACCATAAAGCGTCGCCTCGCTTCACTCTTCAAGCGCCTAGGCATCGAGCCCCCCCTCCCCCCGGCGCTTTAAAACGCTCGAACGCTTTAAAAACCATGGAAAGCATTCTATGAACTGAGATTCTTATCTTGCATATTCCATTTCTGCCTAGATTCAAGGCCCTCTACCTGAATTGTTGGAGCACTGAGGTTATATATTGATTTTTTATGTTCCACGTTTTCTCCTTCACACTTGCTATAGCGATAATCAACAAGGTGTGGTGTTCAGAAGCGCCCAACACTGGTTTGGAGCTGTCTGTGGGTTTTCGTGCCTATGTCTACACGAGTTATATGCTATACAAATGCAGAGCCTACTTGCTACCGGCTACTGCTCATTGTCTGAAGTCTAAGGTCTATCCTGAGAAGTGTCATGCATTTTGTTGGACCTGCCTAGCAGTGAGGCACCATGAGACATGCATATTATTTTGGATGTTTTTAGTCTTCTCTTGGCAATTCAACACCGAGCTGTTCATACATTGGATTCACTGTATACATATCATACGTCATTCAGTAATACACCTATATATTATGAGAAGCCAACATCATATATAGATTTAAGTGTATTCTCTACAAAATTACCCATTACAGAAGTGTCCCCATTTAGAGTGACACATGCATATACTGAACCAAAATTTGCATCAAACTGTAAGTGGTGGAAAAAAATACCAATTTAAGGTTCTTTAAGAAATTTCCAAAGAGCAGAAGCTAGCACATGGGAGAGATGCATGTTTTAAATCCCTTGCGATCAGTTTAGTTCATCTGATGCATCTGTTCTCTTTGGGCTGGTAGATTCTACTACTCCCTCCAGCCCATATTAATTAACTTGGATTTGTCAAAATTTAGATGAACCTATATACTAAATAGTGTCTAGATTCATCTAAATCTAGACCATTCTGTGTGGTAATGCTTTGACGCATCCTTAATGAAGGTGATTTTCATTGCTAGAAATCTCCTTTCTTCAGGTAAAATTGTACTGTATTCTCTTTCGAACACCTGTGGTTATTAAGTATTGACAAAATGAAGGCTCGAGGTAAACATAACTTTACATTGAGAGCTGAAGTTCATGCAGTTTTCATCAAAACTGTTTTCTTGGATGACAGAGTAAATGCATCATATGTATGACTAATGTATGCTTTCACAGGAATGCCTTTGTTTTTACCTGAAAATGAAGCAACAACAGTAAGCGTGAAGTTCAGCATGAGGTCAAGGATGAACCAGAATGAGGTGTGGGCAGAGTATGCGTGCCCCGGCGGCTGGAATGGTCAGCCCCCGAAACAAAAATGAGTTGATTGACAGGGTTCCTAGCTATGATCTGGCTTATTTTTCTCTTATCTATGATTGAAAGTTTAGATGTTTTTTAGTCTGTGACAATTAACAAAGAACAGAATGATATACTGATTATACTCCAATTTCTGTTGGTCATGTAGCTCAAATATTTCTTATAGTTGCCTCCATTGGAGGACCATTTGGTTCCCTTCTGTGTGGTAATGATTCGACGCATCCTTAATGAAGACGAGTTTCATTGCTAGGATTTTTCTCTATTGTATTTTCAAACGTAAAGTGTTATTTCTCAAGTAAATAGAATATTGGGAATCATGTTCCTCTTATTTTGGGGCTCGTCTCCTCTACAGTTAAGGTGTTACTGTATACGTGATGTAGCTCTTAAAAACAGCCGTTCATTTCAATCCAAAGGTTACACTCTTTTCTCCCCTGTTGTTAATTATTATTTTATTGATTGAAAGTAAATACTCGCGCCGGTGAAGAGACGATGGCAGCCGTTGACCTTGTCACAGCAGCCGGATCGGTTTTCTGCAGCCGCGTTGGTGCCGATGGAGGTCGGAAGGTCGCCTGCCTTCATCGAGGAGGCCTGTAGGACAAGGTGTTGGCCAAGCCAAGCCCAGCAGCATCAGTTGTTGGATCAAATCTGCGTCGTAATTAAGCAACTTCGCTGGCGATCCAAGAACTGAAAAAATATTGGTTGATTAAATCGGTCGTCTCCTTGTGTTCTAGACCTGCAGATCCTCTACGAGGCAGGTTCCACACATCCTGATAGTGGCGCTGATGTACATGCTTTAGGGGAGAGGACAAACGAGCTGACCGGCAAGGTAGGCAGACAATCAGGAAACACACCGTAGTGATGGCAGAGTCGCCGAGGAAACCATGGATGGCACGACGGTGGTCCTCAGGCGTCTCGCGTCGGCTAGCTTGGTTCTCGGCTGTTTGGTGAAGCCCGCGCGCAAGCAGCCGTGTTGTTAGAGGTGCGGACTACGTCGCTGCCATGGGTGTTGCCGGAGCTGCGTCGGATATTTAATCAATATTTCGGTGCAGCGAGGCACGAATTCCTCTGGTACTTCAGCATCCCAACGAGGCAACGAGGCAGGTGAGCTCCCAATCTCCCACGGTGTCGGTGCTATGTTGTTGGCTTCACCTGTGTGGCTCGGCTGACAACCGAGTTGGCCGACGCGTGGAGCATGAGTCTCACCATTGTTGCGTCTCCGTGACGCGCGGTGTTTTATAAGTTAATGACAAAATTAAGAGGGATAAAGGACTACCTTTCGATTGGAGTGGACGGTGGATTTAGGAGCTAGAGCACGTATACAGTAATAGCTCAACTATAGAGGAGCCGAGCCTCTTATTTATTTTGATGGCTTGAAAATCAGGTGAATGGCTATATGTGCGTTAACTTTGTATAAGAATTCTATTTGGAGATAAAAAGAAAATTTCCTTTTTAAGGTAAAATATTACCTCTTGTGAACACCGGTAGATATTAAATAAGGGCAACATGAAGGCTTTGAGGTAAAACATATTTTTACACCGAGCGTGAAGTTCATGCATCTTTCATCAAAACTTTTTCCTTTGATGACGAAGTAAACATTTCCTATATATAACTAATGTATGCTTTCACAGAAAGGCCTTTGGTTTGACATAGAAATAAAGCAACGATGGATCCGATCACAAAGATAATGAGCAGACAGTGAGGGATTAAGCTGACACTTGTTGCGTAGCAAAAGTGAGGCAGATAGAAAACAAATGCGAGAGGACATATCAGTGAATTATATTGTACTCCCTCTGTTTCAAAATATAAAATGTTTTAGGTTTGTGAAGAAAATGAATCTAGACTTCTTTTAGTGTGTATGTTCATCCCAAAGTTGAGTGAACATACATACTAAAAGCAGTCTAGATACATTTGCTTCACAAAGCTAAAACATCTTATATTTTGAAACGGAGAGAGTACACTTCAATTTTAATACAAAGACCTCCCTATATACTACACTTCGAGTGATGTATTAATTTCTGCCAAGTACTTGTGAACTCTGTAAGCTAATGAAGTTTTCTTTCATAAAACCAATCTAAACTGGTATTTGGATGTTTAAAAATAGGAGAATAAATTGTGTTATGTTATTATTTTTATGGGTTATGGGGTATGGGAACGATTATGAAATTTGTCAGAAACATTGAGGCAGATTGACATCGCTGAGTGGCACGTCCTTGGAGTCCCGTGACTACCAAATACAATATTAGTGATGTTGTAGTGGGGTAACTATTAAGCATAATGGTGATGCAATGGCGCCCCTGTGGAAAAAGAGAAGGGATGACATATGCGTGTTTACATATGCAAGGGATGACAAATGAATCCTTTTCATGTATTTGTGATTCTATGAGGGAGGGAGGGAGGGAGGTGCTACATGTATGATTTTTACAATGTGCGGCAAGGCAAGAAACACTTGAGAGCCCGTGACAACGCACGGACATGTTTCCTAATAATCTATAGAATAATTTATATACAGATAGATGGGCACCATTAGGGGTCCACAAGTCAGAAAGGGGAAATGAAAATAATGCGAGAATTGGAAAAAGGAAATATAATGTTTTTGCCTAACTGACAAAAATTAAGTGTGGGAGGGGGGTTTATTGGACTGCCGAATGTCTTCACAATGCGAGAGAAATTGTCACGTCCTGGGCGGCCAAGGTACTAGTGTCAAAGATCTACACTAGAGACGTTGACAAGGCTGGTTGCGGTTATGGATGGCAATGGGTACCCGTCACCCGCTAACCCGGTGGGTACCCGCATCAAATGGAGGAGGGTTTGGTTGAAAAGAAAACCCATGGGTCTGCTTAGTGGTAAATATCTAGACCCAGTGGGTCTAGCGGGTGCGGGTTTGGAGGTGGTAAACCCATACCCTTTAACCCGTAGACCCGCCAACTACAAGTGGGCCCCACGTGTAAGTGTCTACTAGAAACCCTAAGTGCCTAACCCTGGCTGAGTCCAACCCCGTGTTCTCTCCTCACTCTCTCAGTTTTCCCACCCCGCGCCGCCCCTGCCCTATTCCCCTCGCTGCCTCCTATGCGCTCTCTCGCCTCTGTCCTTCCTTCCTTCCTATCGCCATCGCCAAGGCTCGAGTTGGAGGACGCAGCGACACCGACGACGGCCCATGCCAGCAAGCAGACGCGCAACCAATGAACCTCACTCTGTTGCGCTCCACTGCGCCAACAAGAAAATGGCGAGGAGTTGCTGGATATCCCATCCTAGGAGAGTGGGCCTTTGCTTGGCTTCCTCCTCGGCGTGCGGATCTAGATAGAATAGCAGGGGAAGGCAAGGAGACGGACAACAGAGAGTATGTTTGCCACCGGTGGCTGAGAGCAGCCGGAAGCAGGGATGTACCTTCGCGGGTACCCATCGGGTCGCGGGTACCCGACGGGTCGCGGGTCTGGTGGAAACTTGGACCCGCCGGTGGGTATGGAGGCGGGTGGTGGTGACGGGGAGAGGTGGTGGAGGAGGGTATGGAGGTGCCATACCCGCCTCCATACCCGGCGGGTGCCATCCACAGTTGTGGTGGAGTGTGGGGTGATGTGGTAGAGCTCGCTGGAGGAATCACATCGGAGCAGCACCTGACGGCTATAGGAATAGGAAGCTACGCTGAGGGCTGGGAGCTACGCCGACGGCCAAATGTCGGGGCCGTTGGCATAGCCATTGTCCAGACCAGCTTCCCTCCACGGTCGTCGGCGTAGAGTTTTCCTCGGCGTATCCCATGCTACGTCGACGGCCGCCCTTGGCGTAGCTATTTTTTCTTTTACCTCATTAAACTTTGAAAAATCATAACTAAATCATTCTAATTTGGAAAAATATAAATAATATATCAAAATTTGCAAAAAATAAGATCTACCTATCTACACGCAAATATTACATATTTATAAAATAAAATTAAGTAAAACATAAAATATTATATATAGTTTAAAACGGACATAAAAATTCAAAAACGATCGAAACAATACGAAACCTTCGCGTGGTGTCATATTATGTGACATAGTTACAAGGAAAAATATCAAACTTGGTATATTGATTATGTCTGAAAAAATCTTCACAAAATGACCTATCTTATTCGAGGTTTCTTGGCTTTCGGGTCAAATGACCAATGTTATGGCTAGAATCAAGGCATAGTTTGTGATAATATGCCCATATTGTGCATACATGTGCATCATGGGATGGCGAACAATGTTGCAGGAGGAAATTTTCTTTTTCGTCGCACCAAAAAGCCATTTTTTTATTTTCCGAGCATAAAAAACAGGCGGTTTTGTGAAGCAATCACCAAATGGATAATTAAAAATTCTACCACCACATTTAAAAAAAATACTATACCACCTTATATGGAAAATGTACCAACAGGGGGATCCGAAACCTTTTCGTCCAGCCTTGGTGAAAATGATAAATTTCTGCCGAATCGGCAGGAAGTGGGTCAGATATGAACTACACGTATATGATCCGATGCTCATGTTTTTTTATAAAAAATCATTGTTAGGTTCATAATATGCTATTTTATCAGACATCCAATGCAAGTTTAGCGAGGCTCGGCCCCGAGCTAAGAAACTTCATGCCCATAGTTCGACAAAGTTTTGATGATAGTTTAAAACGGGCATAAAAAATTCAAAAACGATCGAAACAATGCGAAACCTTCGCGTGATGTCATATTATGTGACATAGTTATAAGGAAAAATATCAAACTTGGTATATTGATTATGTCTGAAAAAAACCTTCACAAAATGACCTATCTTATTCAAGGTTTCTTGGCTTCCGGGTCAAATTACCAATGTTATGGGTAGAATCAAGGCATAGTTTATGATGATGTGCCCATATTGTGCATACATGTGCATCATGGGATGGCGAACAATGTTGCAGGAGGAAGTTTTCCTTTTCATCGCACCAAAAAGCCATTTTTCATTTTTCGAGCACAAAAAATAGACGGTTTTGTGAAGCAACCACCAAATGGCTAATTCAAAATGCTACCACCACATTTTAAAAAAGTACTAAACCGCCTTATATGGACAATGTCCCAACAGGGGGATCCGAAACCTTTCCGTCCACCCTTGGTGAAAAAGATAAATTATGCCGAATCGGTAGGAAGTGGGTCAGATATAAACTACATGTACATGATCCGATACTCATGTTTTTTTACAAAAATCATTTTTAGGTTCACAATATTCTATTTTATCAGACATCCAATGCAATTTTAGCGAGACTCGGCCCCGAGCTAAGAATCTTCATGCCCGTCGTTCGATAAAGTTTTGACGATAGTTTAAAACAGGCATAAAATTTTCAAAAACGATCGAAACAATGCAACTCGCGTGGTGTCATATTATGTGACATAGTTATAAGGAAAAATATCAAACTTGGTATATTGATTATGTCTGAAAAAACCTTCACAAAATGACCTATCTCATTCGAAGTTTCTTGGCTTTCGGGTCAAGTGACCAATGTTATGGCTAGAATGAAGGCATAGTTTGTGATAATTGGCCCATATTGTGTATACATGTGTATCATAGGATGGCGAACAATATTGCAGGAGGAAGTTTTCCTTTTCGTCGCACTAAAAAGCCATTTTTCATTTTCTGAGCATAAAAAATATACGGTTTTGTGAAGCAACCACCAAATGAATAATTTAAAATGCTACCACCATATTTAAAAAAATACAAGACCACCTGGACAATGTCCCAACAGGGGGATCCTAAACCTTTCCGTCCACCCCTGGTGAAAAAGATAAATTTCTGCCGAATCGGTAGGAAGTGGGTCAGATATGAACTACATTTACATGATCCAATGCTCATGTTTTTTTACAGAATTCATTTTTAGGTTCGCAATATGTTATTTTATCAAAGATCCAATGCAAGTTTTCCTTTTCGTCGCACCAAAAAGCCATTTTTCATTTTCCGAGCGCAAAAAAGGAGGATTTTCTAAAGCAACCAACAAATAGCTAATTCAAAAATAGGGGGGTTGTGATTAGTTGATATGAATATCATATTTGGATTCCTCTCATTTTTCTAATCAATTTAGACATATTATTTGTCGAATTCCAATCTACGGATTTAAAGATATTAATTATTCCATATTAAATAGAAAAATAAAAAAAGTAAAATTATTATATTTTTATTTGAATTCAATAATATGTTTACTTATTTATTAATGTTTACTAAAATAATTGTTTGTAATTTCAAAAAATACAAACATGTGACATGATGATATAAGAGTTAATAGGATTGATATCATAGTATTGACAACAATGTATGAATTACTTTGTGGAAACAGATTCAGAAGGACGAGGAAGTAAAGCGTGCTGGATCTGGAGTAGTATTAGGATGGGTAACCGGCCGGAAAGTTTGACCAAGACTGCAATTTAATCAAAAGTATAATTAGTGTTAAAAATGTTCAAAGTTAGAAATTAACGAGTCAAACAATTCAAAGATAAAAAAACGAGAAAAAAATTAAAAATATGAAAAAAAAATTGCAACCGGCCGACAGGCTATGCCGACGGCCGCTATGCCGAGGGCAAAGCCGTCGGCGTAGCGTACGTCGACGACATTTCGATACGCCGATGGCTTGTGTGTGCTCCGCCGAAAGAGACCTTTGCCGAGGAAGCTACGCCGATGGCAGCCGTCGGCGTACCATACGCCGAGGGCATTTTGGCCTACGCCGACGGCTTTTTGCCCTCGACGTAGCGCGCGCGTCCTGTAGTGCTACGTCGATCCCTTAACAGAAAATCCAACATTGTCAAATTCCATGTCGATAGAATTAGTGCGAGTAAGACTCCGAACCGAGCGCTGGAGAGGTGGAGGGAACGTGACATCCCAAAAATTCCAAATTTTGAATATTTAAAATTTATCAAATGTAAATATTTATTGTTCTAAGAGGTGTTAATAATTCTCAAGAAAAAAGAAACTTCAAAACACTTGATTATATTGTCTAAACTTTACTTTAATAAGATGGTTTTGAAATAAAGATGTTTATGCAAATTTCAAAATTCAAAAGCTTTCATGACTTCTATAAGCATCTTGGTATTGTTTGAATTGATTTGGGGCATTATAGAACCCTAAAAACTATTTTTAGAAATATTGCACAAGTAGCCATATAAGGCCAAAATGAACAAAATATTCTTGTATGTTTTATCCAAGATGTTAACATTAAAGTTTTGGAACTAATTTAAATACTCCCTCCGTCCTAAAAAGGATGTCTGGAGTTTGTTTGAATTTGGATGTACCTATATACTAAATAGTGTCTAGATACATTCTAAGTTTAGACAAACTTGAGAAATCATTTTTACGACGAAGGGAGTATATGATATGATAGAAGGAGATTAATTATCAGTACTTCTCCTATTATTATTTATGTTTGGTTGTGATTTAGCAATTCTTTCTTATGTGTTTCTCTCCAAAATCTATTTTCATTTTTCCATGTAGCCATGCACGTGAAGGCATGCCTTGGCCGGATGCACCATTAGGTTGCTACTATCTTTCCTTGATATCTTTCCTTTTGTGTCCATCGATCCATTCGGGTACCGATTTCTTTTTTAGAACTTTTTTCTTTCTTTTTATTAGCATCAGCATGCATCGTTCCAACCGGTCCAGCCCACCAAGTTCAGATCGAGCCAGCCCCTCAGGCCGAATAGTGCGTCCCAGCATGCCAGGCCCAGCCAAGCGAAACGTCGCCGCTGCTCTTCAAATCTCCGCACGGCACGAACAGGGAGGGAGGATCCAACGTCCCTGTTGCCTCTTCCGGCCGGCCCACAGAACTTATGTTCATGACTATTTAACTGAATAATATTTTACTAAGCCTTTAAATTACTCCATGTTCAAAATTTTCTTGAGCCCGCTTTACCCATGCTGTTCCCAGCGCAGCACGTCAAAGTGCCACACTTCTTCCTCTTTCCGAACGCACGCACGAACGGCAGGTCATCGGTCAGGAAACGCCAGGTCTACCAGTGCTATCACACTCTGAGGCTCTGACTATGAAATTCATTGTCTCCTCTTGCCATCCCGCACCGCCACACACTAGCCATAGACTCACATATTCATCCAATTTCACGGTCCGGACGTCGCTCGTGTTCCCGCCAATTCCTACGACAAGAGGTCGAGCTACTGTGCCACCAAAACCACGGATCCATGAACCTGGCGCTCGAGAAGCTAATCATGAATCATCGATGTACCAGGCCACTCATTCAGCTTGGTTCATCACTCGATGAGCTTCACGAAAAATCCTCGCACCCAGTACTACACGCTTAGGTAGTTACCTCGTAGACATGGTCTATGACGGTAGGTTTGATGAAGGGAATCTGTCCCGTGCGTGACCCCTCCTCCTCCCGACCCCTCCTTCTCCCGTACCCGCGCGGCAGCGCCGCGCCGGGCGGCTTCCCCTCTCCGTCGAGCCCTTCCTCCCATGGTCTCTCCTCCTCGCCGCCGTCGCCTGGATCGTCGTCAGTAGTGGCGGCGGCGGCGTCCCTGATCGCTATCTGGCGGGAAAGGCGGCGTCCGTCCCGGCTGGTTTGGCGGTGGTGTTGCAGCGAGCGACGACCGGTGATCCTCGGCCCAGATGGCGGTAGGCGGCGGCGGGGATCTGGGTCTAGCCGTGATCTGTCCCGTACGTTGGCCTCGACGCCGGCGCCCAGGCGAACCGGGCCTTGTCCGTGACACTAGGGCACTTGGGGCATCTGCCCCCGGCATGGTGGTGGTGGCCTCCTTCTCCACCGGAATGGTCGGCCGGGTGGTCTTGCCGTCTTGCGGCGGATCCTGCTAGTTTCCGGCTCGGTTTCAATGAAGGAGGTGGTCCTGGATCCCTCTCAAGCCAAGACGATGATCTGCCGGATGTTGGTCTTCATTGATCTGGTTTCTGTGTCGTGTTCCGAAAGGCTTCGCCGGCGAACTCCATAAGTGCTATCATGCCGTGAGTTTGCTGGAAGGATTGAATTCGGTCGTACGCACCCATGTTTTACCCTGACTGTTTGGTTTCAGAGGGTGTGCTTCGAAGCTTTGTTGGCGGTTATTATCATGGGGCATGTTCTCGTTCCATGGTGCTGACGGAGAAAGTTATGGAGACCGAGATCTGAGGACGAACAATGGTGGTTTGAGTCTAGGTGGTGATGAGGAATTGACTAGGTGACTTGTAAATTGGAGCTGTGGCATGCAAGTGGGGCGACTGCATAGGAGAGGTTCATGGTCCTACCTCTCAAGGTGAAAACCCAGGGTTTGGCCTTAATTGGTTGTGCCTGGCAATGGTCTTGTTAAATGTATTGTTTTGAGAGCGCGGACTTTCTTCAGGGTGAAAACCTAGATCTTTGATCGGGCGATGACGGTGTTTGTGCACTGTTCCCTTCTTGGAGGCGTCGTTTTTTGGAGAAGCTAGACTTTTAGTGTTGTCTTGGTGGTGGTAGTATTGTTGTTTCAATAAATGAGTCACTGTAGCGGGACTTTTCTTTTTTGTAATTATTCTTTATTTTTTGGCTATGTGCATTCGTATGGCCGCTAGGGCAATGCGTTGTTGCAGAGGCTGGGTGTAATTGGTATCATCTGATATTAATATATGCTCCTTTCCAAAGAAAATGACGGTAGGTTTGTTGTTGGTCACACAGCCGTGAACAAAGGGCGTATTTGGTTGGCCCGATCTTCGTTTCTCGCACCGGACCGGAAGAAATAAGCCCGTATGGTGTCTCGCGGCGTGCCGCGGATTTGGCCCGCACGAGTCTTAAAGCACCCCTCATCCTGGCTTTGGAGGAACGTCAAAATCGAAAGTTTCCATCGGGACAGGCCCTGACGAGCGCAAGGGGGACGGGGAGGCAACGGGGAGATGGCGGGAGTCAAAAGAATCACAGTGCTGTATGGAGCGAAAAGTAGGCTCACCTCCCTCTTATGCTACCACCTATCCCTCCCTATTTTCCTCTTGTGCGCGGCTTTGGCGGCAGCGACGGCGATATAGATCTCTGGCAGCAATTGCTAAGCACACTCTGGCACCGGCTGGCGTCTTCTGCCTGACTCTGGCATCTGCTGGCTCGCAGATGTGTGGCACCGACTTCTCCCTATTCTTCTTCTCCGCCTGGGGCAGGTCCTCGACGGTCGCCACCATGAAGGTAACAAGCGCATCCTTGACTCCTCTCCAACTTTTTTACCAAGGTAGTTATCTCGACATTAGGGCCAACAACTGATGGTTATCATCTAGGCAGCTGCTCTAGTCATTGTGATTCAGGTATGGATGTTTCTGATCTACAAAAGAGCGGCTGGTAGGAATAACAGGTCAGCCGTGAAGTATGGTCCCCTGATGCAACGCGACAGAGATAAGATGGAAAATCTAAACTACATCTACAACAATAACAACGATGTGGAGGTTATCGCCATGCTTAGGATGAGAAGAGTCATGTTTAACCATCTTGTGTAGACATTCGAGTCTAGGGGGTTGCTCAAGGACAACATCAACTGTTGTATCAAAGAACAGGTGGCTATGTTTCTTCATGTTCTAGACCATTACCAGAGATTCCGAGTGATCCACAACACATGGAGGAGATCAATCGATACAATTTCCCGGTATTTCCATCAGGTGGTGTATGCTGTTGGAGAACTCAGAGAAGAGATGATCAAGCCACCATCTGGTCAAATCCCCGCGAAGATGCATGGCAACGGTCAATGGTTCCCCTTTTTCAAAGTGAGCAACTCTAGCATGTGAAGGAAATATGCCCTAGGCAATCATAGAGATGATTATATTTCATGTGTATCCATGAGTAATTGTAATGTTCCTTGAATATCCATATATCAGGCAAATTGCATTCATTGACAATTATGTGAATTGTTGTGAAACTCTTTACTTGTATGGTTATCTAATAGTTGTCCCTAGTCAGAGTTCATGTGAGGACACACGTGAATATTATACTGGCGCATCGATTGGTTGATGGCTATGTTTTGTAAGTCATAGACATGGATATGTCAAACCAATGATGTGAACACATGTTATGAACATGAGGTTGGACTGACCCAAGTTGAGATTGGCAATTATACTTTCAGTTCTCTCTCTACACATCATGTACTTTTTGTCCTTAGACCTGAGATTGTCGCATGTACTTGAGATGTGGATCGATCTGCTTTGGGGCTATCAACCACTACTCCATTACTGGGTAGTTATGAAGGTAGCTTTCGGGTTTGTCCTGATGCATGTGTAAGGCGTTGGTCAATCAAGATGGGTTTTGCCCCTCTCTACTTGAGAGAGATATCTCAGGGCCCCTCTCTACTTAAGAGATATATCTTAGAGGTTGCTACCAACTATTAACGGAGTAAGTGTACCCGTGTCATGTCTATACGTGTATGAACCTATAGGGTCACACACTTAAGAGGCTGGAAGCCTAATAAGGATTGGATCCGAATTAGACCGGGCTTAGGCTACTAATGGGCTACTCATGTAGAAGCCCACAAGGAACGCCTATATAAGAGAGGGTGAGGCGAGCTGAATAGGGTTGAGCATTCCACCCAGCCGCCACTCCTCTCACGCATGTGTTGCACGTGCGTATCTAGCAGTCCGTCGTGTGACGCTTCCACTCTGGACGTTTGGATACCTCGAAGGTGTTGCAGTTGTAGAAATTGTACAAGCCACGCAAGAGGGAGCTTCTCATGGGATGAGGACAAGAAGGAGACGTAGAACATCTACACAGCCCCTACATGCTTCATCGAGTTCCGCAACCGCGCGTCTAGTGGTAATCCTGAGATCTATGACAACGGTATTCCTGGTTTACGCGGTAGAAAATTTTGTTTTTCGCTAGTGTAGCCTACCAGTATCCCTTCAGCATGTTCTTATTTGGATGATTGTATTAGACAGCTGGCTAACATTATTGTAATGCCAGGATTGTATTGGAGCAATTAATGGTACTGATGTGATGGATAGAGTGCCAAAATGTGAGCAGGCTCCATATAGGGGGAGGAAGCACTACCCCAGTCAGAATGTGCTTGCCGTCGTTGATTTCGACAAGAAGTTCACATATGTGCTTGCCGGGTGGGAAGGATCTGCCCACGATGCGACAATTCTGGCTGACAGCCTTAGCATACCTGATGGACTCAAGCTCCCTGACGGCAAATTCTACCTTGCAGATGCCAGGTATGCCTGCTGGCCTAGAATTCTGCCACCCTTCAGGTCAACAAGGTGCCATATAAATGAGTTCTCTGCTAGGAACTACCCAAAGACTCCAGAAGAACTTTTCAATCTTATGCACTCTAGCCTTAGAGTCACGGTTGATAGGGTTTTCGCTGCTCTGAAGAACAGATTTAAGATCCTTGATTAGAAGCCTTTCCACTCTTTCTCCACCCAAGTTAAGCTTGTTCTTGCATGTTGCATTTTGCACAACTAGATCTTGTAATTTGGCGCCGATGAGTACTTCCCGGCTGAGAAAGATGTAGTTCCTGACGACAATGACACTGATGGTGGCCATGGTGTTGCCCACAATGATTGTGTTGCTTGGAGAGCAGGAGACAACAGTGGGCGCTCGACATGTGGGTGACGAGAGTCAACTACGGGATCTGAAGAAGATGAAGAAGATGGTTTGTTGATGAAGTGTTGCCCTTGTGTTCCATGAACAACCCCTGATGTGGGTGTAAAACATTCATTCGTAGTAGCTAGGTAATATTGTGGTGAACTGTCATTTTCTAGTAGCTAGGTAACATTATCGTGAACTCATATTTTCCAGTAGCTAGGGTGGTAATTTGGTACTGTGAGTTTAATTTGCTGCTTGTTTGCAACTGCTAGTTCAGCTTGCTATCTATTTGGTATTACGTGGTAACATCACTAGCTCTGAGAAGTGTTGAGCACATCACTATGGCATGATCAACCAAACATGTAGGTTTTTGCATCAAACGAGGCAAAATCAGTTTTGTGGGCAACCAAACAACTTGCCAAAATTGTAGGAAAAACCAGATATGGGCAACCAAATGAAGTGCCAAACTTGGTCCAAGCCTAATCTCCCCCCATGCAGCGCCCACCGGGCCAAGTATGAAAAATGAGAAATTTGGGCCTGACCAAACAAACATGCCCAAAATGTGTTCTGGTGGCATTAGTGTTGTACTCTTTGTTTCACATGTCAATTAATATCGAGACCGACATGGAAAACTTACCTAATGACCTTAGTAACCCGGACGTGATGTTAGTTTTCGAATACCATCTATGGTTTGTAAAACTACATGTACGCTAAATGGGCACATGCTTGGTCGAGTAAATAGCAGGAAACACTTGCACTAGTACACCTTGGACGTGCTAGCACTATATATATGGATCTTCTCCTTGCATTGGTACACCTTGAATGTGCACTATGTATACGGGGACTTCTATGGAAAAGCTTTGTCATGATCTCGATCTGTCGATACACAATTGGTGTGTGATAAACCAGCAACCACTGGTGGCAAGAGGACAAGATTTTGTCATGTGGATAAAGTGTACAACTTATGTAGAAGATCTAAATCTAAGTAATTATTTGTCTCCCTAGTTATGGACAATATTGGGCAACTCAGCCCTGAAGCTGATGAAAGATCTCGATGTCCTAATTTCTCAATAAAATTTGGTGGTTTGAACAAGGGAGTATAAACACTTGGAGTTGCCAAGGAGTTCAGAAAGTTATGTTGAAATATTCAAACTATTTTGAAAAGATAATATAAAACCATACTACTATGAAAAATAAAAATAAAATATTGATCCTCTTGGTAAGCTGATGGGAGTCAATTATTCATCGATTATCCAACTAAAGCAAATATAAATATAACACTTCAATAAGGAAAGAAAGCAAGAATATGAATTCAAGTAAAGGTAAGTTAGGCTCATTTATTAGGGAAGCTAAAGATAAACTTATCCTTAGGTTTCTTTATCTTGATCTTCCAGGTTGACTAGAGAGGAGTGATACGTCGTAAACGTATCTATAATTTTTGATGTTCGATGCTTGTTTAGTATCCACTTTACTTTGCTTTGCCTACACTTTGGGGTATTTTTATATGTTTTCCGGAACTAACCAATTAACAAGATGCCACAATGCCAGTTACCCGTTTTCTTCTGTTTTTGGTTCTAGAAAAGCCAGAAAATGAATATTCTCGGAATTGGACGGGACAAACGCCAAAGTCAATATTTCACCGAGGTGAACACGGAGCCAGAAGATGAGACGGATGAGGGCCTCGGGGGGCCCACACCCCCTGGCCGTGCGGACATGCCTGGCCCGCGCCAGGGGGGTGTGGCCGCCCCGGGCACCCCCTCGGCCTCCCTCTTCGCCTATAAGAATCCCTCGTTACCTAAACCCTAAGTAACCGATCAATCTTCCACGAAATAGTCTGTAGCTGCCGCCACCATCGTCCCTAGATCGGGGGGATCTGAAGCTCTTCCCGGCACCCTGACGGAGGGGAGAGATCATCCCGGAGGCCTTCTTCATCACCATGCCAGCCTCCGGTATGATGTGTGAGTAGTTCCACCTTGGACTATGGGTCCATACAGTAGCTAGATGGTTGTTTATCCTCCTTTGTGCTACCATGTTTAGATCTTGTGAGCTCCGTTCATGATCAAGATCATCTATTTGTAATCATGCATGTTGTGTTTGCGGGGATCCAATGGATATTGAGATTACTATGTCATATTGGTTAATGGTTTTATCTTATTGATTTTATCATGTCTCTGTTGTTTGAGATCTTGCATGCTCTCTATTTCTAGTAGCTATCTTGGACAAGTAGATGCTAGTGACTCCAAGAGGGAGTATTTATGCTCGATAGTGGGTTCATGCCTCTATTGAATCTAGGGAAGTGATAGAAATCTCTAAGATTGTAGATGTGATGTTGCTACTAGGGAGAAAACAACGATATTTTGTGCATGGAACAATTGTATTGTTTACTTTACACATTTTGCTTAAAGCAGTTATCCGTTGCTTGCAACTTAATACTAGAGGGGGTTCGGATGATATTGTGAGTGGATCTTGCTTGTTGCAAGACCGTTATTCATTTAAATCTGAAACAAGTGGTTGTTCTGTTTATATGAATGATGTATTTTATGTTCATGAGCGTGTATCCAAAGGTTTATTCTTGCCGGATCTTGATAGTAGTACACACATCCATAATATTGATGCCAAGCGTTGAAAGCACAATGACGATAATACCATATACCTATGGCATTGTCATCTTGGTCATATTGGCGTAAAGCGCATGAAGAAACTCCATTCCGATGGACTTCTAGAATCATTAGATTTTGAATCTTTTGAGACATGCAAGCCTTGCCTCATGGGCAAGATGACTAGGACGCCCTTCTCCAGCATGATGCAGCGGGCAGCAGACCTATTGGGAATCATACATACGGATGTGTGTTGACCAATGAATGTCTCAACACGCAATGAATATCGTTATTTTGTTACCTTTACTGATGATTTGAGTAGATATGGGTATATCTACTTAATGAAGCACAAATCTGAGACCTTTGAGAAGTTCAAGGAATTCAGAAGGAAGTAGAGAATCAACTCAACAAAAGAATCAAGAACCTCCGATCAGATCAGGGAGGCGAATACTTGAGTTATGAGTTTGGCATGCACTTGAAGGACTGTGGTATTGTACCACAACTTACGCCAACCAAAACACCGCAGCGTAACGGTGTGTCGGAACAGTGTAACCATGCCCTATTAGATAGTGTGTGGTCCATGATGTCTTTAACTTATTTGTCTGTGTCATTCCGGGGTTATGCATTAGAAACTAGCGCTTTCATTTAAACCGAGCACCATACAAATATGTGGAGATAACACCATAGGAGATATGACATGGCAAGAAGCCAAAGTTGTCGTTCTTGAAAGTTTGGGGATGTGAGGATTAAGTTAAGAAACTATAGCCTAAAAAACTCGAACCCAAAGAGAAAAATGTATCTTTGTAGGAATACCCAAAGGAGACTATTGGTTATACCTTCTACAACAAAGCCGAGGGAAAATGTTTGTCGCAAAGAATGACAACTTTCTAGAGAAAGATTTTCTAGCAAAAGGAGTTAGTGGAAGGAAGATAGAGCTTGATGAGTTTGTTGACCCTTCTCTCCAGATACTGAGTAGCGCAACAGAAACTGTTCTGGAACCGTCCTCTACAATGGAAGAAGAATCAAATGATATAGATCATAACATCGAAGCTCCTATGGTTCGGAGATATGCAAGAGTACGTGCCACTCCATATTGGTATGGTAATCTTGTGATTTTAGTCTTGTTAGATGAACAAGAAGAACCTAGAAACTACAAAGAAGCAATGGAGAGTGCTGACTCCAAGAAATGGCTGGAAGCCATGAAATCTAAGATAGGATCCATGTATGAGAACCAAGTTTGGAACTTGGTAGATCTTTCTAAAGGTCGAAAGACCGTGGAAAATAAATGGATCTGTAAGAAGAAGACAAGCCCTGATGGCAATGTGATTGTCCACAGGGCTACACTTGTCGTAAAGGGTTTTCGACAAGTGAAAGGAATTGACTATAGTGAGACCTTTTATCCTGTAGAAATGTTGAAATATGTCCGAATTTTACTAGCAAATTCCTACATATTATGATTATGAAATATGGCGGATGGATGTCAAGACCGCATTCCTCACATTGATGACGAGTTGTATATGATGCAACCAGAGGGTTTTGTTGATCCTAAGGATGCTAGAAAGGTATGCAAGCTTGATCATTCCATTTATGGACTAAAGAAAGCATCCAGGAGTTGGAATAAGCATTTTTATCAAGTAATCAAGAGTTTTGGATTTGTCCAAAATAAACAAGAGGCTTGTGTTTATAAGAAAGCGAGTGGGAGCTCGGTGGCTTTCCTAGTAGTATATGTGGATGACATATTACTAACTGGGAATTATGTGGAACTATTAGGGAGCATGAGTATTCAGTTTTCCTTGAAGGATTTAGGTGAAGCAGCCTATATATTAGGTATCAAGATCTATAGACATAGCTCAAGACACCTGATAGCATTGAGTCAGAGTACTTACATAGAGAATATTTTGAAGAAGTTAAAAATGGAAGATGCCAAAAGGGTTTTGTGCCTCTAGTAAAAGGTAACACATTGAGTAAGACTCAATGTCCAGTGATGGCGGCTCAGATCACTGTAGAGCTTCATTGGGAAACCCCAAGAGGAAGGTATGGTGAGCACATCAGTAAGTCTTCCCTCAGTATGAAACCAAGGTTATCGAACCAGTAGGAGGAAGGAAATGACTCAAAGGTGTTTCTAGCAACTTGGAAACCTGCACAACACAAACTCAAGACTTTGCCCCAATGAATAGTGAGGTTGTCAATCTCACCGGTTTGCTGAAAACAAAGGATTAGACATACGGTGTGGAACGTAATGGTGGCTTGCAGAAAGTAAACAGTAAAAGTGAAAGAAGTATTAATGGTAAAGATTGGACCGGGAACCACAATTCACTAGAGGTGTTCTCCTTAAGCTAAACAACATAACATGCTGGGTAAACAAATTACAGTAGGGAAATTGACAGGACTGAGCAAGGAATAACAGTGCAATACTAGACATTCATGATCCTATAAGATTCGATTGGGCATTACAACAATATACATAGACCGCCATCCAAATGCATCTATGACTAGTAATCCACCTTCAGGTTATTATCCGAACCCCCTCGAGTATTAAGTTGCAAGCAACGGATAACTGCTTTAAGCAAAGTGTGTAAAGTAAACAATACAATTGTTCCATGAACAAAAGATCGTTGTTTTTGTTGGAGATATGCCCAAGAGGCAATAATAAAGAGATTATTATCATATCTTCATGTTTATGATAAATGTTTACATACCACCCTATAATTGTATTAACGAGAAACATTAATACTTGTGTGATTTGTAAACATAAAAGAGTCCCTAGTAAAGCCTCTTGTTAAACTAGCTTGTTGGTTAATATATGATCATGGTTTCCTGATCATGAACATTGAGATGTTATTAACAACAAGATCATATCATTAGGAGAATGGTGTGATGGACATACTCCTATAGATAAGCGTAGCATAAAGATCAAGTCATTTCAATAGTTTGTTTGCTATAAGCTTTCTGATACATAGTAACCTAATTCCTTCGACCATGAGATCATGATAATCACCATCACCGGATGGATGCTTTGATGACATCAAACACCACACCGTAACTAGGTGGCTATAAAGGTGGCATTGAGTGTTCGGAAAGTATGTGTTGAGGCACATGGATCAAGAGTGGGATTTGTCCATCCATATGACAGATAGATATACTCTAGGCCCTCTCGGTGGAATGTCATCCAATTATCTTGCAAGCATGTGACTGGCTCACAAGGGATCACATATCACGGGAACGAGAAAAGAGTACTTATCGGTAATGAGGTTGAACTAGGTATGCAGAGATACCGGCGATCAAACCTCGGATAAGTAAACTATCGCGAGACAAAGGGAAATTTGTATCGTATGTAAGTGGTTCATTCGATCGCAAAGTAATCGTAGAAATATGTGGGAGCCATATGAATTTCCAGATCTATTGGTTATTGATCGGAGAAGTGTCTCGGTCATGTCCGCATAATTCACGAACCGTAGGGGACACACTTAAGGATTCGATGTTGTTTAGTAGATATGGAACGTAAGTAGGGAGACCGAATGTTGTTCGGAGTCTCAGATGGGATCCGGGATATGAAGAGGAGATCCGGAATGGTCCGGAGAATAAGATTCATAGAAGGAAAGTCCGATTCCGGAGTTCGGGAATGATTTCGATGTTTTCATCAGAGAGGTTCTAGAAGGGTCTAGAAAGTTCACCAGATCGGAAGGGGAATGATACATGAATGTGTCATGGTTAAGTGGAATGATTGGATCATGTCCTAGGTCACTTGGTTGGGCATTTGCAAGAGAGAAATAAAGCTCTAAATTGTAAGTCAAAAGGCAGGTTTGAAAAAGTCAAACTGGAACAATGGTTTCCTAGTGGAGGAAGGAAAGAATCCTTCTTTCCCTCCACCACAAGCCAACCAGGAGAGGGAGTTGGGGAAGGATTCAAACTACCCTCTCCCAAGCTTCCCTCCCTCTCATAAATAGAGGGGAGGGGCTGCCCCAAGACCACACAACACCACCCCTCCCCACCAAGCCGCGCCGCCGCCGCGCCGCGTCCCTGCGCCACCGCCGCACCGTCATCTCGCGGCACCGCCGGATCGTCGTTGCCACCCTATCCGCCGCCGACTTTGCCTCCGCCTCCTCCTCTCCGGCCCTCCAAACCCTAGATCGCCGGAAACCCTAGATCCACCATAACCTGCTCCGGCTTAGGCGAAGCCCTGCAGGATCTTCCCTCTACTTCCGACACCACGTCGTCGTGTTGCCGGAATCGCGAGGGGAGAAACCGACTACGGAAGCGCTGCTGGAACGTAGCGTCGGAAGGATCGTCTACGCGATCTTGAGATCGGCAAGTGTACGACTACATCACCCACGAGAATCTGCTCTCGTTAACAGCTTTGGAATTTTCAAGGGTGAGTACTCTAATCGACTCGTTGCTACAATCTAGTAGCTAGGTCTTGGCTTGTTTGTGTGCATGCGGTAGAATTTTTTTGTTTTCCATGCTATGAACCTCTTCAGTGGTATCAGAGTTGTGTCTATATGTAGATCTGTTGCACGAGTAGAACACAATGGTCATTGTGGGCATTGATGCTTTTGTTGTCGATTGCTTCTTGTGTACTTTGCATCTTACGGGATGGTGGGATGAAGCGGCCCGGGCTAACCTTACATGACATCATTCATGAGACTTGTTCCACGCTTGACATGCAACTTGTATTGCATAAGTGGCTTTGCGGGTGCCTGTTTCTCCCAACATAGTGAAGATTCAATTTACAATGGGTGATTGACAATACTAGTATCAACGTTGTGGTTCTTGTTCGTAAGTTAGAACGACACTTATTAAAAGCCCCAAATCACGTAAAATATGCAAAGAAAATTAGAGGCATCTAACTTTGTTTTGCAGGGGTGTGACGTGATGTGATATGGCCATGATTGTGATTATATATGATGTATGCAATGTTCCTTATTGTAAGTTGGCAACCGGCAGGAGCCTTATGGTTGTCTTTTAATTTCGTTAAGACCTGCGTGTCTATTATTCAAAGTAGTTGTAATAGTTGATGCTGGTGGACGACAACCTTGGAGCGGTGCCATTGACCTTGACGCCACGCCGGTGATGATTGAGATCATGTTCGTGCTTGAAGATGGAGATCAGAAGCACAAGAAGAAAGGCAATATCGTATCACATATTATGAATTGCATGTGATGTTAATCCTTTTATGCATCTTGTATTGCTTAGATCGCGATGGTAGCATTATAAGATGATCCCTCTCACAAAATATAAAGTTATAAAGTGTTCATCCTTAGTAGGCACCGTTGCCAAAGCTTGTTGTTTCGAAGCACCACGTGATGATCGGGTGTGTTAGATTCTGCGAGTGTATACAATGGGACCAAGCTAGATTTGCTCATGCATAAACTAAGGTTTGATCTTGACAAACCTAGCATGTACAGACATGATCTCGGAACATGGATACCGAAAGGTAAAGCATGAGTCATATAGATGATATGATGAACATGATGATTGTTCGCCTTTGAAACTACATCATGTCACGTGATGATCGGACTTGGTATAATGGATTTGGTTCATGTAATCACTAAAACAATGTGATGGATATTGTTTTGAGTGGGAGTTCAACAACAATATGATTAAAAGTTGAACACTATTTATCATAAATTAAATCAAAGTGAATTTGCATAGTTGTTGTAGTCATTGGCATCCGTTTACCACCTTGCGCTTAGTTATAATTGAGATAATAGAACTATAGAATTCTGGTTAGTTACTTTACGAACTGGTATCGTATTGTTTTGATGTGTTAATCTAAAGTTTAAAAGTCCTATTGCAAACTTTCAGTAGGTTCTGGTTACTTCTTGAAGTTTAATAATTAGTATAAAATCAAGAGTAATAATTCTAGTGTTAGTATATAAATATCATGTTTGTCTCCATGATTCTTGATATTCAAAAGATTGTTTTAATATCAAGGTTATCGGGGAGCTGAAAGAATTGTTTCAGAAACCGTCATGTGTGAAATATATTGTGATATATGAAACAAAGTTTTGGTTGCAACATAATAGAGTATAATATGGCAAAAGTCATGCTCTCATATTTGATGAGAATTTGCAAAATGTTGGATACGCTGGTCGTCCTAATTCTCCAAAAGGTTTTAAAGAGAAACATTATACTCACAATTCACCGTTATAAGCTAATGTAGCTTGATCATGAATAGTTCCATGATAAGGATAAATATTTGATGTAGGTAAAATGTTTACTACACTAAAATATTACTAAAGAATGGAATTTGAAAGAACACCAAATATTTGATGATGGTGATCTACTTCAAAGTGCAAGTCCAAAGACATTGGTATTTAACTATACATGTTTTGGACTATGTGTCATAAGTATGGATCCACTGTTGGTGTTGATAGATTCTTTTGAAAGGATAAAGAAATACTGAAAGAGAAATCTAAGAAATATTTGGCAGAAGAGAAAAGACTAGAATTGTTCAGCATAGGTATATAGAAGATATACATGTTATGGCTATATTCTTTGCTTGTTAAACAATGTAGTTCTTAAGTATTGGATACTGAATTTGTTTGTGTGAATCGTCATACGAAACAACATAATTCATGAACTACAATGGCCTAAGTAACTAGCAAAAGAATATGTGATGATGTTCATTGAGAATAAATAAAGGGTTGTTGTGTTGCTCGTTAACATCAAAGCTTGCCTTCAAGATTTGTTTTATCAGGTATTATAAGAACAAAAGGGTTGTTCAAATAAATGCCGTAATCCATAAAAGATGGATGATTTACAAATATCATTGGTTAAATCACATCCATAAAACTATTGCTAAAAATGTCGAAAGACAATTGATAAGAAAGATCGCTTAGGAAGTGACATCATTGTTTAAATTATATTGGAAAGAAAACATGAAGAAACTCCATGTGGATGGAATTTTGGAGTCTTTTGATTTTTGATCAAATGACGCTTGTGAAACTTTCCTAGAGATAATTAAAACTCCGTTCATAGGCCAAAGGGAACGGATGACTAGCTTATTGGAACTTGTACATATTGTTGTATGAAGCCCATTATGTAGAGTCTAGAGCGATGGATGTCAACTTCATATGCTTTCTCCGAAAATTTGAGTGAATATATGTATATTTACTTAATAAGGATTAAGTGTGAAATACTTGAAGAAGTTCAAAGACTTTCAAGATTAAGTGCAAAATCAATGTAACAAGAAAATAAAGAATTTATGATAGGATCATAAAGGAAGATTTTTGAGTTATAAGTTTAGCATAACACCTAAGTTTGAGGAATTGTTCCATGGATTTGCATTTCCCAAAACACCATAAGAGTATGGAGCGTTCGAGATATGTAATGAAACCTTGTTTGACATGGTAAATTCAAAGGTGTAATTCACAAAACTGCCATTCTATTTTAAAGATTAAAAGCTTTAGAGACTACCGTTTTTCCACTAAAAAGAGCTCCATCATGATTCGTTGAAATGACACCATATGAAGTTATGGTTTGGGAGAAAACCCAAGTTGTCCTTTCTTAAACATTGGTATGCTATACATAAGAGAGATGTTTACAACCAAAGTCGTATGAACATGTCTTTGTATGTTATTTCGAATAACCGTTGAGTATTCCTCCATAACACCAAAGACAAAAATGTTTGTCGCTTGGAACGCCAAGTTTCTTTGAGAAGGAATTTTCTGTGAAAAGTTAAGTGGGAGGACAATAGAACTTTGAGAAGGTTAAAAGAACCTTAGATATATGTGCTGAGTTGCGCAACACCGGAAAGCATTTTGGAGGCAGCAACAATTCTCATGGCCCACGTGCCTCAAAGTTTGTGGTCACGGAGGTCTAAGTTCCTATTGAACCTAGTAGGTCGGGTAAACAATCAAATACTAGGATTTAAAAGTAGATCATTGTTGTTTGACAATGATGACTCGACTATATGCAAATAAGCGATGATGGGACCTGACTCCGTCATATGGCTTTAAGACATAGAATCCGTGATAGTTCCATACACGAGAAATCAAGCTGTGAACTTGAAAGAGCCTCGAGAAAGGTGTAAGACCTTACAGTCGTGTTTAGATCTATAAATAAATATACATGGATGTTTCACATCTATGAAATAGTCGACATGTTGGGAAAGAGTTCACAACAATGTTCAAAGGTTGACTCTGACAAGATTTGATCTTTCATAGCGATATTTAGTTTAGACGGATTAATGTAGCAACCACTACATATAATTTTGTTATGTGGTAGTTGAATAAACAAAACAAGCTCTTCTAATAGAATTGTTACCTAGGATGTGTGCATAACACAATCCATAGGGTTTTGTTAATTCAAAGGATGCTAAAAGCGTATGCAAACTACAATGGTTGAAGTGAAGCATCGCGGAGTTGGAATCTTCACCATGATGAAACTGTTAAAAGAGTTTAAATTCATCAGCGACGATGAAGATGCTTGCATTTGCAAGAAATTAAGTGGGAGCGCTAAGACATATTTCTAATACATTATGTGGAAGACATATTGTTGATTGGAAATTATGTATCTTTTATTAACACATATTAAGAATTTCATCTCGATGAAAGACTTAGGAAAAACCCAAATATTTGGTATCAATATCTATATAGATAGATTGAGACGCTAATATGGTTGTGCCAAATGTACATAGATGAGATATTGAATAAGTTCAATATGGAAATGACAAGAAAGGTTCTCGCCACACAGAAAGGATTAAATCGAAATTCAAGTGTATCGACACTTGGTAAGTGAAACAGAGATTCAAGTATTGATTGGTACTTGATGAATAAAATCACAAAGAGTATTTATATCAATCATACTGTGATATGTACAAATCCAGATATGTCATATGCTCTAAATGTTATGAGCATATACCAGAATGATTCATAAGATGATCATTGGACGATAGTAAGGATATTCTTATGATCTTATGGAAGAACTAAGAATATATTATTTTTATAGAGATGACAAATAGATGATTAGTTCATTGTAAAAGTACTACATTGATACTAGTTTTGTCACAATGTACAAATTAAGTTTATCTCAATCTAAACTAAGGGTGGCACCATATAATGGAAAGTAAGTTTCATAATGGATTTGGATGAGTTCCAAAATTAAGACATTGTGACAGATACTACAACAAAAGACTAAGTATATGACTGCTATTATAGCAGCAAAAGAGGGCATTTGTGTCAAGTAGTTTGTTATCAAACTAGGTGTAGTTCACAGCAGGATAGTACTATGAGGATATATTGTACGACAATATTGTCAACATGTTTTAACCCCAAGGAACTAAAGGTCTCACCAAAGGACCAAATTTATACAAAGCCATCTCATTAGAGAATGAGTGATGCGTAGAGACGCAAAGACATGCAATTACACACGGACCTCAAAAGTGTCGGATCAAAAGATTAGTTGACCACTAGCAATCGTGTACATACAACACCGGAAAGCCATAGGTGTTGAATACACAAAGATTTGAAACTAGATTATTGTCTCTAGTGCAAGTGGGAGACTGTTGGAGATATGCCCAAGAGGCAATAATAAAGAGGTTATTATCATATCTTCATGTTTATGATAAATGTTTACATACCATGCTACAATTGTATTAACCGGAAACATTAATACTTGTGTGATTTGTAAACATATAAGAGTCCCTAGTAAAGCCTCTTGTTAAACTAGCTTGTTGGTTAATATATGATCATGGTTTCCTGATCATGAACATTGAGATGTTATTAACAACAAGATCATATAATTAGGAGAATGGTGTGATGGACATACTCCTATAGATAAGCGTAGCATAAAGATCAAGTCATTTCAATAGTTCGTTTGCTATAAGCTTTCTGATACATAGTAACCTAATTCCTTCGACCATGAGATCATGCTAATCACCATCACCGGATGGATGCTTTGATGACATCAAACACCACACCTTAATTGGGTGGCTATAAAGGTGGCATTGAGTGTTCGGAAAGTATGTGTTAAGGCACATGAATCAAGAGCGGGATTTCTCCATCCATATGACGGATAGATATACTCTGGGCCCTCTCGGTGGAATGTCATCCAATTAGCTTGCAAGCATGTGACTGGCTCACAAGGGATCACATATCACGGGAACGAGAAAAGAGTACTTATCGGTAACGAGGTTGAACTAGGTATCAAACCTCGGATAATTAAACTATCGCGAGACAAAGGGAAATTGGTATCGTGTCTAAGTGGTTCATTCGATCGCAAAGTAATCATAGAAATATGTGGGATCCATATGAATTTCTAGATTCCTCTATTGGTTATTGATCAGAGAAGTGTCTCAGTCATGTCTGCATAATTCACGAACCGTAGGGAGACACACTTAAGGATTCGATGTTGTTTAGTAGATATGGAATGTAACTAGGTAGACCGAATGTTGTTCGGAGTCTCGTATGGGATCCGGGATATCACGAGGAGATCCAGAATGGTCCGGAGAATAAGATTCATATAAAGTCTGATTCCGGAGTTCGGGAATGATTTCGATGTTTTCATCGGAGAGGTTCTAGAAGGGTCTAGAAGGTTCACCGGACCGGAAGGGGAATGGTACATGAATGTGTCATGGTTAAGTGGAATGATTGGATCCTGTCCTAGGTCACTTGGTTGAGCATTTGCAAGAGATAAATAAAGCTCTAAATTGTAAGTCAAAAGGCAGGTTTGAAAAAGTCAACCTGGAACAATGGTTTCCTGGTGGAGGAAGGAAAGAATCCTTCTTTCCCTCCACCACAAGCCAACTAGGAGAGGGAGTTGGGGAAGGATTCAAACTCCCCTCTCCCAAGCTGACCTCCCTCTCATAAATAGAGGGGAGGGGCTGCCCCAAGACCACACAACACCACCCCTCCCCACCAAGTCGCGTCGTCGCCGCCACCGCCAGCCACCGTCTCGCGCCGCCGCTGGATCGTCACCGCCACCCTAGTCGCCGCCGGCTCCTCCTCCTCCTCCTCTCCGGCCCTCCAAACCCTAGATCACCGAAAACCCTAGATCCACCATAACCTGGTCCGGCTTAGGCGAAGCCCTGTAGGATTTTCCCTCTAGTTCCTACACCACGCCGTCGTGCTGCCGAAATCGCGATGGGAGAACTACAACCTCCGCTGCCTGCTGGAACAAGGGAGAGGAAGGTCTTCATCGAGTACCAAACGTGTGACCGACTGCGGAAGCGCTGCCGGAATGCAGCGCCGAAAGGATCGTCTATGCGATCTTGAGATCGGCAAGTGTATGACTACATCACCCACGAGAATCTGCTCTCGTTAGCCGCTTTGGAATCTTCGAGGGTGAGTACTCTAATCGACTCGTTGCTACAATCTAGTAGATATTTCTTGGCTTGTTTGTGTGCATGCGGTAGATTTTTTTTCCATGCTACGAACCCCTACAGTTTTCTCCCAAGTAGCAACAGCACATCTACAACCTTAGAGATTTCTGTCACTTCCCCAGATTCGGTAGAGGCATGAACCCACTATCGAGCATAAATACTCCCTCTTGGAGTCACTAGCATCTACTTGGCCAAGATAGCTACTAGAAACGGAGAGCATGCAAGATCTCAAACAACACAGACATGATAGAATCAATAAGATAAAATCATTAACCAATCTGACATAGTAATCTCAATATCCATCAGATCCCTGCAAACACAACATGCATGATTACAAATAGATGATCTTGATCATGAACGGAGCTCACAAAATCTAAACATGGTATCACAAAGGAGGAGAAACAACCATCTAGCTACTGTATGAACCCATAGTCCAAGGTGGAACTACTCACGCATCATACTGGAGGCTGGCATGGTGATGAAGAAGGCCTCCAGGATGACTCTCCCCTCCGGCAGGGTGCCGGGAAGAGCTTCAGATCCCCCGATCTAGGGATGATGGTGGCGGTGGCTACAGACTGTTTCGTGGAAGATTGATCGGGTACTTAGTATTTAGGTATCGGGGGCTTCTTATAGGCGAAGGGGGAGGCCGAGGGGGTGCCCGGTGCGGCCACACCCCCAGGCATGGGCCAGGCCTGGCCGCGTGGCCAGGGGGTGTGGGCCCCCCGAGGACCTCCTTCGTCTCGTCTTCTGGCTCCGTGTTCCCCTCGGTGAATTATTGACTTTGGTGTTTGTCCCGTCCAATTTCGAGAATATTCATTTTCTGGCTTTTCTGGAACCAAAAAACAATAGAAAACAGGCAACTGGCACTGTGGCATCTTGTTAGTAGGTTAGTCCCAGAAAATGTATAAAAATACCTCAAAGTGTAGATAAAGCAAAGCAAAGTGGATACTAAACAAGCATGGAACATGAAAAATTATAGATACGTTTACGACGTATCATCCAGCAATAGCTGCTGATAGAGAAAGGATGGCTAACATCCCATGTGCCTCAGCCATAGGTTTTATCATGTATTCTATGCTATGTACTCGACCTGATGTGGCCCTGGATCTTAGTTGGACATGTTTTTCCAAAGTGATCCAGTAGTGAAACATTGGAAATCTATGAAAAAATCCTCAAGTATCTTAAAAGAACTAAGGATATGTTCCTAGTCTTTGGAGATGGTGATGAAGATCTAAACGTAACTGGTTACGTGGATGCGAGCTTGAACACAGACTCCGATGACTTTAAGGCTCAAACATGATATGTGTTTTTGGTGAATGGTGGCGCGGTAACCTGGAGAAGCGTGAAGCAGCTAGTGGTGGCACAATCTTCAATAGACTCGGAATACATCACAGCTAATGCAGCAGCGAATGAGGCTATTTGGCTAAGGAATTTAGTCATCGAACTGGGAGTTGTTCCAAGTGCGGATGACCCTATGACGATCTTTTGTGATAACATGGGCGTCATCGCAAATGCGACGGAACCAAGAACTCATTCCATGGTCAAGCATATTCAGCTGAGATTCCATGCTATTAGACAAAACATTGAGAATGGCGAAGTCAAGATTTGCAAAGTGCATACAGATTTGAATGTTGCAGATTCGTTTACCAAAGGACTTCCACAAGCCAAGCATGAGCAGCACCGAGATACTATTGGTGTTAGGTCATTGCCAATTGTAAACTAGATTAATTTGTACTCTAGTGCAAGTTGGAGACTGAAGGAGATATGCCCTAGAGGAAAATAATAAAGTGTTTATTTGATGTATCTATTGTATGTTCATAATACATTTCATGTCGTGCTATAAATATGTTAATACAAAACATTAATACACATGTGGTATGTAAACAAACCGCGTCTCTAGTTACCTCTAGCAAACTAGCTCATTGTTCAAATAATGATCTATGGTTTCAAGATCATGGGTGATAGTGCCAATTGACAATGAGGTCATATCATTAGTTGAATGATATGATAGACATACGCCCAAAGTAAATCACAATCAGATCTAGTTACTAAACGTTCATCATTGATGATAACAAAAGAAACCTCGTAACCTAATCCTTTGACTGTGAGATAATACATAATCACCGTGACTAGAAGGATACTTTGATGGTATCAAGTATCAAGCTGTGAAAGGGTGATCATAAAGGTACCATCATGTTTTCTGAAGGAACGGGTTGAGGAGTATTTAGCAAGACCAGGATTTTCCAATCCAAGTAACGGATAGATACATGTGGAAAACTCGGTGACGTTGCATTAATGAAGCTTGCAAGCATATGAATAGGTCATGGAATGCAACGGTATGGGAACGTGTAAACGAGTTCATCAGAAATGATATTGAACGGAGGTATGGAGATACCAAATATCAAATCTCGTATGACCTAGGTATCGAATGGCGAATGGAATGGGATACGAAGCGATGAGATTCATAAATGCACGGGGGTCATTATGGGCATCCATGTCCCCCTAATGATCATTGCCGCGAGAGAGCTCTCGGTCATGTCCGGAGCATCTGTGAACCGAAGGGTGGCACACTTAAGGGGATCGAACCGACACCACATGAGAAATGAGAGAGAGAAACTGGAAAGGTTCCAGGAAACACCCGATTTTGATCGGAGGGGTCCATAAAGTGTTCTGGAGTGAAAAATATAATAATATATGTGTTCCATAATAATTAGTTGAGTTAATATTAAACATAAATATTTATTTTATTTTTGAGGCAGCCCATGCCTATTGGGCCTCCCCGGAGGGAAGGCCCAAAAGGGGAAAGGCGCCAAGGAGAGGAAAAGGGGGGCCTGCGCCAAATCCTAGGGGCTCCCCCCCCCCGTGTGGGGCTGATGAGTCCAAAACTGAAGCATTTTAACCTTTTATTTTTGCATAAATAGAGTAGAGATCTTTGTATACTATGTTTGCCCACACCTTTTTGTCCTTGTTTCAACAGGATGCCTAATCATTAAGTCTAATATGAACATATCAACTGGAACTGTCATATTATGCTATGATATGATATTTTTAAGTGATAGAAGTCATTTTATGGATTTACCTTCGCACCCGGGAGAATACCAAATGAGGGGAAGTCATTGGTACCAATAACAACCAGTGGTACGGATCGAGCCTGTCCGTATCGTCCGCCCGTATTGAGTGTCAGCGTATCCGCCTCGTCAAATACTTTCTCCTGGCAAAGACTAGAGGAAGACCTGACATTCACAGCCACCAAAAACCACGAAAAACCACATCTGAAAGGGATCTGTAGGAGAAACTTGGCTAGGGGAAAATATCTGCTGCTTCACGGATCATTGGAGGAAATCGCATCATCCCCTTCACTATCAATCGCTGCATCTCCATCACCATCGCTACCCCATCTCTCCTCTATTAGAACTTGTTGTAATTCTAGATTCAATTGTGGTTTGCATTAGATCTACCTCCGTACTTTTATCCATCCATTTGATTATGATGATGTTGTCGATTGCTTCCATGTGTGAGTAGTTCCTTTGTTCTTGGGGAGATGCAGAAACCCTAGCACTATTATGAACTTGCAATAAAGATGGTCTATTTTTGTGTCCGTATGACTGGACGGTCTATGATAGATTTATGATTTGTGTTTGATCTCTCTCTTTAGATGATATGTGTAGTTGGCCACATATCATTTGCCCTCAGGATTAAAGGGAGGGAGAAATCCTTTGGGCGTGTTTGGGATTGTGATCGGAATAGCTTCGTGATAATTGGTGTCGGCTCGTAACCTACACGGTCAAAGGATGATAAATAGGGACTCCCTAAGATAATTACGATATCCACGGGGAAACCATTAATTGTGATCGTTTGTATGGGTGATTACTCCCAGACATCGTAATGGTTATTTAGAGTGAACTCACTCTTGGCTCAACAAAGTGACTTCCTACGAGCCTTGTAGTGAACATCTTATTATGGAGCTCTCTCCAAACATCTCATGACACAATAAGTATATTATCTTAATTAATAATAATAATACCATGCTAGTGGTGTATCCTAGATCCCTGAGAACGTTTTAGCCCTATTGAATTCAACCACGCTTTCACACAACCTTGTTACTTGCTTTCTTTTACTCGTTTTATTTACTTTCTGCAAACAATCAAAAACCTTGCAAACACCCTTTAATTGATATCAAAGGCATCTTATAAGTATCCTTTGGTAGATAGTGACGAGGGGCATAAAGACCTTTACCAATAGCTCTCTGAGGGTTCGATACTTTTACTTCAAAACTAGCTACAATTGATTTGTGCACTTGCAGCCACCTAGGGTTGGAGGACACCCCCTGGTGGTGGAGGTTGTGGGGGGATCCTACCCCCACTCCAAACCCTAGGGTTTCCCCCTCCCCTCCTCCTATAAATAGAGGGCTCCCCTCCCCTCTATTCACACAATTTTCTCTCCTCTCTCTCTATTCCCCTAGAGCTCTCTCTCCACCTAGATTGGAATTGGATCTTGTGGGAATTTGTTCTCCACCTCTGCACCACCGTCGCACGAAAGACGGTCCGACTTCCATCTTCTTTCGTTGCTCGGTTGGATCGGAGCCCGAGAGACGTCGCCTACACCGAACGTGTGTAGATATTCTAGGCGCCACACTTGGGGTGCTGCTTTTCTTTGTCAATATACACCTACCTGCATAAGGCGTGCCACGGTCTTCAAGGGTATGAACATTGTCCCCCTCTCTGTTACTTATGTCTACATAGAATAGATCTAGGTTATCGTGTTCGTGTAGCTAGATTTTTTTTGTTTCCTGCCGCGAACCCCAACAGTGGCGACGCTGTCCATGACATACTCGCCGCCGATGGGTGTCGCTTTTGAACTGACGTCTACTATAGATCGTACATGAGGCCATATTGGTTCCATGTTGGTGTAGAGGGCGTCGACATGCCACAATACATCGGTGTGACATGCATTGTGTGGTATGAAGGTGTAGTAGGTTGAACGTGGAACCCAGCACCGACAAACGGCATGGGTGGAGCATTGGTAGGAAGTGAGCTTGCGAAACCCATGCTAGGGTAGTGGGGGCGCCACCGTTACGATTAGGCATGCACCATATAGGTCCAGGGGTACTAGGTCATGGTTGCAGGCGCTGTTGTCAGATGGATGGTGGTGACGACCTTATGCTTGCCCTTCTAGCCGCTGACGCTGAACTTCTTGTTCTGCTGTTGGGGTTGTTGTGGCTGCTATGGTGGCGGTGAAGCCGGAGCAGGTACAATATCCACAGGAGGAGCCTATTCTGTGGCGTCGTAGGTCGCACTTGATCCACTTAGAGCTGGTGCCGGAGCGGCAGTGTCTGGCAGGGCGTCGCAATCGCTGTTCCTGGATTCCTCAACAACCAAATATGATCATACATCCTAAAAGGACATGAGAGGTACCTCACGGGGGTGAATGGTGACGGCGTGGTGAAAGTCAGAGCGGATGCCGACAAGGATGCAGTGCATCGGATTTACATCGATGACATTGCGCCCCAGCTCAGAGAGGCTATCGGCGAGGGATCATGTTTCCCTACTTGTAGCCGTGGAACTCATTGTCGAGGTAGATGGCCCGCTTGACCGTATTGTCAAGGAAGAGATTCTTGATACATCGTCATACCATGGACGCCTGTCGTCCGGTGTGAGTAGTAGTGACACGATCTTCTCAGAGACGTTGGAGTATAGCCAGGATACGATGATGTAGTCATCATGGACCCAGTCAGGGTCGTAACGATGTGGATCAGTGTCACCATCGACATGGTCCAGTGCGCCGAATTGCTCGAGCATGGAGATGAACATGCGACGCCACATGGTGAACATGGGCGCTGCAGATCGAGGGTGACCTGCACCTATTGCTTGATGATGATGCGACATAGATTCTAGCACGGGGCAACACGGTCGGTGTGGTGCGGGATGGCATTGCACGAGCCGAATTGGCGGCGGGACCGGTTGGTGCGGCGAATGGGGCAGCCAAGGTGCGTCAGGCCGGGGTTGGTGGAACAGCAGAGAAAGGAGTAGTTCCCTAGGCAACCTAGTGGGATGCGAGCATGTCTGCGAGAGCAGCGAGAGAGGTCGTCTAAACACCGCCGGCAGGGGAGGAAGGATCGGTGTTGGTGAAGAGGACGTCGGCGGAGTGTGAGGAGAGGTTCGGATTGAGGGAGCTCAAAGAGGGAAACGAGAGAGCGTCTGATACCATATAGAACGCTAGGAAGGGGATGAATGTGATGGGTTCATAGCATGGAAAACAAAAAAATTCCTACACGCGAACCACTATCTAGCCAAGATCATCTATAAGATGGTAGCAACAAGTAACTCACCCTCGAAGACCGTAAGCGAGATTACGTTCCCACTCAAACATTGTCGGTGAAGATGAAGGTGTACACGCGACGATCTCAAGATCGGGTACTCAAGGCGCCACAACTGGCGGCACCTACGTACTCGGTCACACGTGCGGCTCTTTGATGTCCTCCACACCCTCTGTCCAGCGGGGCAGCGGAAGAAGGGATCTGCCAGAATCTTTTACTCCACTTCTCTAAGTGTAGACTTCGAACTATTTTGTGGCAGAGCTTCACTAAGCAATCTCAATGGTGGAGCAACAAGGGAGGGAGAAGAAGGAGGCTCAAGTGTCTAAAGGAAGAGAGAAGAAGTTGCCACCTTTCATAGGAGAGGATGGGGGTGCGCCGGCCCCTAGAGGTGCCACCTCTCCCTCTTCATGGTGGTAACCCCCTCCATCAAGTAGGTAATCCCCTCTCTTATTTTCCTTTTTAATTGCATGACATTCATAACAATTAAACCATACTTATGGAATTCATAAAACATTTTTATTTATTTAATATTTGTTAATTCATTCAATTAACAAACATTAACAATTACCCCTTGCATTTTTCGATATTCTGAATCAGTTTTGGCGCTTTTCCGAAACAAACCCTGTGATATCCAATAATTCAGTCGGAGTTCAATGCGTCAGCGAACCTTAAGTGTCAACTACGGTTTGTGAATAACATGGATATGATCGAGACACCTCTCCGACCAATAATCATTAGCGAGATCTAGAAATCTGTGATAACTCCCACTTACTGAATGATGAATCTAGTGATCGTGTGAACCATTAATGTTTTAGTCAATTCTTTTTGTCTCGTGATATATTACTTGTTAGAGGTCCGATCATTTGGTATCATCCATACCTAGTTCGATATTGTTCCCGACAAGCACTCTTTACTCGTTCCATGATATGACATTCATGTGACCTGGTCACATGCTTGCAAGCAGTGTCAATGCAATATCAGTGAGAGGGCCCAGGGCATATATTTCCATTATCAGGTCGGAAAAATTCCACTGTTGATCCATGAGCCTCAACTAATACTTTCAGAGTACCCAAATCAACCTTTATAATCACCCTGTTACAGAGTGACGTTTGATATCATCAGAGTGCATCAGTTATTGACATGATCTCATGGTCTAAGGATTAGAACTACTTTGTATGAGTTTGATATAGCAATTAAACTTGATGACTTGATCGTATTGGTATTCTTACCACGGGTGTAAGTGTTCATCACATCATTCTTCTAATGATGCAATTAACAACATCCAATGTTCATGATCAGGAAACCTTGATCATCGGTTAATCAACGAGCTACTTAAAAGAGAGGCCTTACTAGAAACCTTTTGGTTGTTTATTAAACACGAAGCATTAACATTTCCGATTAATATATTTCCGATTAATACAATTCTAGCATAAGAAATAAACATCTATTATAAATACAGAATAATTTAATAACCACTTTATTATTGCCTCTCGAGCATATTCCTTTTAGAATGCACTCCTTGAATGCTTCACATTGTATTGCTCATTGTTATATAGTACAAGTACAAGAACATGCACAACGCACGGATCGTGTACAACATAGGTCGGGTATGTCAGTCCTATCGCTACGTTAGATGATTTTGACTTGCAATGACAACAGAGAGAACGATCAGGGAGAGAACGGTCAGAGATCCTTGGAACACCCTAGCATTGCGTTGGTTCCAAATCTTCGAGGCGACGAGGGAGGTGGTGCATGCCTTGCGAGCGAGGCTAGGGTGAAGAATGAGCGTCGTCCAAAAGATCCACCCAGATATCCCGTATATGAGGAAGCCCTAGCCAAGAGAACACCGCATTCCATATCCGAGTAGAGTATCGAAGAGGAGGTGGACAGCGGTCTCTCTGGGAAACAAAAATTGTACTTTTCTATATGAATTCATAATTGATAAATAGTCGTAATCTACTTTTTACTAAACCAATTTCAACCCCTTCCCATCCAGGAACGGAAAAATAACTAGTTCCATATGCACAAGAGCAGTGCTACAGGTGCTGTAGTACCGGTCTAGTAGCTGAACCGTAACCAATATTTACTAATTTTTAAGACTAAAATTAGAAAAAAGCCTATGTAATTAGCACCACTAAGGAAGCATTGGCACCGGACTTGGGCGCGTTCCAGCTCCGCCCCTGCACAAGAGAGAGAACGATCAGGGGGGGTGGGGGGTAGGGGGGAGGGAGTAAAATCTCGGTCTAGTGTGACACGGTCACACTACCGGCCTATATGTATATATGTATGGCCCTAACTAGGCTCGCCATGGCTGCCTAGCTGGAGCTCGCATCACCACAGCCTAGGTTGCTAGAACCTGTTTACCAAAACGATGATATGCATGGATATGGAACCAGTCACGGCCGCGATGTCAGGTACCACGAGCTTGCTGGGGGAAGCGACGTGGTACGTCCCATCGCGCTTAACTGGCCCCTGATCTTGTCTGATGAATGGAACAACGTACGTCCCCTTCACATGAGCATGCATGATTTCGCCTGCTGCTCGTCTCGCCCTCGCGCGCCCGGTCGGTATGGAGCTAGCTGTACCTGTACCTATGACTAGACCCTGATGACGGAACATGTAGATCGATGAAAAAAGGTTAGTACCTGATTGCTTCATGCCGACCCCAATAACGAAAGACCTCCCTGGCTTGCTCAGTTGCTCACATGCAAATGCAATGTACATTCTCCAAATAAGTGACTTGGATTTTGTCGAGATTTGCATATATCAATACACTAAAACATGTTTAGATACATACACCTCTGAACAAATCCATGTCACTTATTTCTGAACAGGCGGAGTAACACTGCAGGGTTGGTTGTTGGTGACTTGGTCGAGTTCATCTGTTCAAAGTTCACGTTATTATTGTTGCTAGCATTGTTTTATCTCTAGACGGTCAAAATGTTGCAGTAATACTTGTATACATGAATTGCATACTGAAAAAGTGAACACTCTTAGCCTTGATAACTCAGTGGCACCTGGCTGAACGTATGAGATCTCCGATTCTACTTTCTGTTATGGAAATCTCTGATTGTACTTCTATTATATATCGGAGCATGTCAAACAGTAGATATTTCAAGGTAGGAAGTGACCGAGGCATATTGGGATTGAACTTTCGCAGCATATCTTCAGAAAACCGAATCGATCGCATCAGCTAGAGTAGGGGTCGAGATGATTGGAGTTTCAGACAGCTCCAAACATAACACTGAAGACATACAGCTTTTCATCCTGAAGCAGACATGGACGCCCAACTGGCAGACTCTGCACGTTAGCAAGGCATCTCACATTCTCGCTGATGCGCACGCAACACGAGAGATTGTATCTACAGTATCAGAAGGATGAACTCATAAGCTAGTCTCCATTCTCCACTGCAACTAAACCCTGGAAACTTTCAAGCGCGATTCATTCAATTTCACCCCAAGTTTCTGCTGCATCGTTCTTGCTGAAATGACAGTGATTGAACTGAAGAACCACGGTACGGATTACACAGGAACACCACACATATCTAGCCCTCAATTCCAGGCCAAGCAAGGAAGCAACTAGGAATCGTAGGGGATCGCCCCTCGCTAGCTAGCTAGCGCCGCAATCATTCCCCCGGTAGGACGGAGCCAAGCGCGAGTCACACGCCGCCGCGCCTATTTTGGCCGCGTCGGCGTCGCGCCAAGACGGCCAGCACTGGCGGCACCCCACCGTCTCGGCGCATCCACGTGACCGGCCGGCCAGTCCGCTCCGCATGCCATTGCCACCGCACACCAATGGCGCGCGCGCAATTATTCCTATGCCCGCATCCCATGCCCCCCCGGCCTCGCGCGCCTATAAAACACGCTCGAGCAGAGACCTCCTGCCAC
Source organism: Avena sativa (assembly GCA_916181665.1). NCBI lineage: Eukaryota > Viridiplantae > Streptophyta > Magnoliopsida > Poales > Poaceae > Avena > Avena sativa. The sequence continues at coordinate 394,975,000 of OV702280.1, read as the reverse complement.
ACCACTCACGTAGTAGTAAGCTCTCAGCACTCAGCAGCAGCAGCAGCAATGGAGTCCACCAAGGTCTCGGCGCTGCTTATTCTCGCCATGCTCGCGCTCTCCTCCCCTATGGCGCTCGCATGCGGCTCCGCCACATGCACCACCCCGTCCTCCGGCACCGGCACCGGCATCTCCGTCCCATCCGTCTCTCCAGTCATCGGTGGCATCGTTGGCACTGTAGGCGGCGCCGTCCCTACTGTCGGCGGCGTTGTCGGCACCGTCTCTCCGGTCGTCGGCACCGTTGGCGGCGCCGTCCCTACTGTCGGCGGCGTCGTCGGCACCGTCTCTCCGGTCGTCGGCACCGTTGGCGGCGCCGTCCCTACTGTCGGCGGCGTCGTCGGCACAGTCTCTCCGGTCGTCGGCACCGTCGGCGGCGCCGTCCCTACTGTCGGCGGCGTTGTAGGCACCGTCGCTCCCGTCGTCGGTAAAGTAGCCGGCGGCGTCCCTACTGTCGGCGGCGTCGTCGGAACCGTCGCTCCCGTCGTCGGCGCCGTCCCTGTCGTCGGCGGCATCGTCGGAACCGTCACTCCCATCATCGCTCCCATCATCGGCGGCGGCAGCCCTTCTCCCAAGCACCACGGCGGACGCAAGGCGTGCCCACCTTCTCCGCCGACGCCCACGCCGTCTCCCCCGACGCCCGCGCCGACTCCTCCCACGCCCACGCCCTGCCCCACGCCGCCTTCCTCCACGGACTACTGCCCCATCGACACCCTCAAGCTGGGCGTGTGCCTGAGCATTCTCGGGAACGAGGTGCACATCGGCGACAGCAAGGTCAAGTGCTGCTCGCTCGTGCAGGGCGTCGCCGGCCTCACCGCGGCGGTGTGCCTCTGCACCGCCATCAAGGCCAAGGTGCTCGACCTCTCCCTCTACGTGCCGCTCGCGCTCAGCCTGCTCGTCAACGACTGCGGATGCGCCGTCCCGCCCGGCTACACCTGCGCCTAAGCCATCCCACATTCCAACGCAGCATGCATCCACGAGTTTGAATTTTTTTTAAGGTTGTTTGGTCGATGAAGCCACTTGCTTCCGGGTTGTTCATTTAGCACATTTATTTATTGTTATTACTACCATCATTCGGTTTGATATCCATCTTGTAAGATTTGTATATCCAGATCCTGTGGAATTTGTCATTGTACTCTTGTGTAACTATCTCCAACTATTTATCCAAGTGTAATGCCATTCTTGTTTGCAGTACTCGTTTCTTTACTGATGTATTCCCTCCGTTTTAAAATATAAGATGTTTTAGGTTTGTGAAGAAAATGAATCTAGACTTCTTTTAGTATATATAGATTCATCCCGAAGTTGAGTGAACCTATATACTAAAACAAGTCTAGATTCATTTTTTTCACAAACTTAAAACATCTTATATTTTGAAACGGAGGGAGTATGTAGATTCCGAAAGTTGTGACGAATTAATGTGGTACAAAAGCAGTCATCAATCTGAAACGTATACTGACAACATAAGACGTGTATCCGAAAATATGAATGGCCAACTTGCGCCTAGCGGTAGCATTTTGCCCATGAAAACATATCCAGTGCCACACTTCAAGTTTCTTATGCTCCCTCCATTTCAAATTAGACATGTTTTATAACTAGATATATCTATATCTAAACAAATCTAAGGCCAACTAATTTGAGACGGAGGGAGTACTCAGAGATTTAGTATGCACGGTAGAACTCATACTCAAAACAGTGAGCTGCGATGAGAGATTCTTCCAGCACGACGGTAATGAGTTCACAGGTGTCACTCACAAAGGTAGCATCCATATTCATTCATATTTACAATCGAACTCTTCTACCATGTAATCAAACTCTCAGTTTGAGGCTATGCTATGTTCTTGATCTACCTGAAGCTTTTAAGATGCCCATCTTTGCGCATCAAGAGCTAGCAGCAGACTCCAGCAAGCTCAAGTACTCTGCTATAGCCTGCCCTTCGTTGCCAACATCAATGTCATAGTCATCCAGGGCATCCCCTGTCAGCTCGTTGGCCAGCTCATTTTCCATCACACGGTCCCTGGCTGGAGCTTGATCATGGCTTGCGCCTGCTTCTTCCTCGCCCACATCTGCTTCATCAAACATGTCTTCCTCATGGTCCATGGCCTCTTCATGGTTCCCAGCTTCTCCATCGTTGTTCACAGATTCTTCACTGTTGCCAGCTTCTCCATTGTTATTCATAGCCTCTTCATTGTTCACAGCCTCTACGCTGTTCCCAGCTTCTCCGTTGTTATTCATAGCCTCTTCATTATTCACAGCCTGTACGCTGTTCCCAGCTTCTCCATTGTTGTTCACAAGCTGCTCCTCATCCCCCTCAGCAATGTTTAAATCTGGGACAAGTGGTGGAGGGTTAACCGCCGCTGGAGCACCTAAGGCAGCAGCGACCCTGGCTCTTGATGATCCTGCACCCAAGCCTAGAAGGAAGAAGAGAACAAATAAGTGGGCTATAAGTCCATTTCCTTTGTGGCCACACAACTTCAAAGAGCAACGATGGATGTCTTCAGCACATACATACCATGAGATGGTCGTTTCCTCCTTGACTGAATTGTACTCTGGAGTGAATATGAAAAAATATAAGTAAGAGTTAAATCTTTGCTAGGATGGGATTAAGAGAAAAAGGAGGGCCATAACACATACCTGTAAGATACAGTTCTTCTCAGGATCTGTCAAAACATCTAATGCTTTATCAGCATCATTTTCGTTTGTGCGGAGTGCTTCTGCAGCAAGATACTTCTCAAACCTTCAAAGTTAAAACAAATGCTCGGTTACAAATAGGACTATCAGTGGTAACATAATAGTATTGGTTTTACTGCCACCATGCACAAGTGGCTGCAATTTATTTTGCCGCCATTGGACATTGTTGCTCAGTATTTGTAATCTAGCGTGTAAGAGGGCGGTAAATATTTTGTTCCTTTATTTCTTAAGACTCACAAACACACAAAAAATGACCGAAACCCCCCCAAAAAAACAGATTTCTAAGGGGAATAACTCTTGAACATCTTTTAGATTGTAATGCCAGGTATTCAGAATTGGGAATATTGTGTCATAAGACCAGAAGTTTCCTCATGAATCATGCTATAAAGTTTCCTACAATACGCCATCTCCGCAAGACAACTAAATAGATATGAACTAGGACTCTAAATGTTAATGTATGGCTACACAGAATGGTATCCGAAAACTATGTAGCCAAATCTAGTCTCCAGAGATTAGTTCATAAAAAAGGAATTACATTGGTTCACGTGGGTACCAATGCTCAATGTTGAGAATGCTCAGTTCCATGTTTTGAAAAGTTCTGAAAAAAACTTTTACGTTTGCATTGTTGGATGTTAGTGTGAACCTGCAAATATGGTGCAAAACGAATCTATTTATGTGCTACACAAAAAGACTATTTCTAGTTGTTTAAAAGCTCTAATGCATCTACTTTTTGTGCAAAATGTCATGTTTGTTGCCCAAAATTGGCAGGTTTGCACTCATTCCAACATTGTGCACCTACAAAATAATTCAGATTTATTTCATAACTAATAAGTATCCCTTGTGATTTTTCTCAAATAACCAGGTGAGCATCCACCCATGTGCAGAAGATCCCCTCCCATAAAGACATGTTACATCGGATCAAATGAAAGATGAATCAACATGGCAAACTTGACAATAACATGGCTAAGAAAATCATTCCACGAGAAAGAAATTATGGTACCTTCTGTAAAATGCTATTGAGATTTGACAAACAATAGACATGAGCAAACAAAATGACTTTCACAGTCTTCATGACTAACATTCTTCTTCAGAAAAGATGTATTTTAATTGAACAAGACGCGGTTTATCAATTAACTTAAGCTGGCTTCATGGCACGCGGTTTATCAATTAACTTAAGCTGGCTTCATGGCACGCAGATTATCAATTAACTTAAGCTCGCAATTGTGCTGGCCTATTAAAAGCATTCTGTTAGTATTTTTACATAGTACTAACTGACTGTGAGCCTCTTGTTTGGACTTTCGACCAATAACAAGCATATTTCTCTAGAACTGGTAAAGAGTCTGTAGAACCCAGTGTGAAACATTGATCCCAAAACAGTTTAACAAAACCAGACTGGTCAGCGGGCATCTGATTCTCCAAATGTTAGCCTATGGGGATTTCATGGTGAAATCAACATCTACTGATAGAATTGAATACTTCCATTTATATATATAACATAATATAAGATCAAAACACTCTTACCCGATACTAATCAAGCCTTTCAACTTCTGCATATCAACTCCCTTGTTCATGGGAGTTTTACCATATTTCATTTGTTCCCTAGATAACACGAAACAAAATGTGCACAAATCAGCTAACAAGGAAAGGGAGAAGGATATATGGAAGGCAAAAAAAGCCTCTTGATGAGAAGCTTACAGGATCTCTTTTTGTGTCGCTCGGTCCTGCTCCCTTCTACGAATTTTCTTTTCACGCTCCTCACATAAGAGATCAACAGAAGATTGAATATCATAGCCAGTCATCTTTAGTGCTCTTTTTGAAGCTCGTTCCTCGTAGCCCATTTCCATTAACATTGTTATAGCTTCATCTGGTACTTGCAGCTAAGATGGCATGTTTAGCAAAAATATAAAGACAACATTTAGGAACATCAGATGTTATGGTACTAAGGTTAAACTGGAGAGTAGTATTCAGTAAGTTACAAAGTAACGACACCCATCATATATACCTGCATGAATTTAGACTGTGCGGAACTGAGAGAGTCACGCGCCTTTTCAGCTTGACCATTATGATATGCTACAACTCCTTCCAAAAGCTCCAGCCTTACATAGCTATTACACAAGCAACAGGTTTCATGCATCAGGAAACAATGCAAGTCAAAGCCAGAATGCTTTAACAGGTCCATTCTTGGAGATCCACCACTGGAACAAGTTATAAACATCAAACTTTTCTTACTGAAAATCCACAAAGATCCACCAAAGATGTGCATCACATCCAGAATGCCACATTATGGGAATCCCCGGTTGATTTTACTATGAACACCTCTAATTTCCAGTTCATTTTCATTCTAAGTGTCCTGCTCAGTTCTCAATTTCTCAATCAAAATACCCACTATCTCTCCAGACAACATTTACTTAAAGAGAGAGGGAAAGGCAGAGTCTTACATAGCAAGATCTGCATGACGAGCAGCCTGGAGTAATCTGAAGCGAGTGGAATCTTTACCATGGGAACGTTCAAATCCTGACCTAGCTTTGTTTAAGCGAGCCCCTGCAACTTCTAACCGTGATACATCACGAAGCATAAAATAGCACCAGACTATATCCAGTTGAAGCATTGGCACATTATCAACTCTCTGCAGAATGAATGGAGTATAAGTAAAATAACTGCAGCACTCTGTTTGATACAGGTAAGAGGTAATCCTTCGCACAATTCAAGTTACCTCAATGAGTTTAGGGTCACAAAGAGAAAATGCTTCCTGGTAACACAACAAAAGGAACGGTCATTATTAAGCTATTTAAAAGCTTCATTCACATGCTTCTTACACTAGGACGAAAACAATCACATAAGGCAGCATACCTCGGCCATCACCAACACATCCAGTGCCTCCTTATAGTTGTCCTTCTTGATAAGAATTTTGGCTTTTTGATGAAGCATTAGAGCCATCTTCACGGCCCTAGAGATATCATAGGGTCATAGAAGATGGGTTAATTAGCATAAACCATTTAAGAAAAGCCCCAAACATTAGATTTAATATATTACTTGAGATCATCTGTAGATCCAAACATCACTTTCTGTCCACTCTGATCCTCGAGATCTAAGTTGAAATCTTCTTCAGGGAAGGAACCATCTGTATGCCTTTGAGACAATGCTTTTGCAGCTTCCCTGCAAACCATAAAATTGGTAATTGAGTTAAAAAACATGTCAGCTCCCACAGGCTTCAACGTAACTTAGGGTTGAACACTGATCCAGTATACAGTATCCCATATTCAATCAAGGAAGACAACTACATAAACTCCTGTCAGGTTCAGTAAGAGTTCAATTCTTTTTTTAGATAAAAGGCCAAAGGCCCGGCGTTAAATTAATAACGCAACAACAGCGCAACAGATACAGAGTGCTGAACCGAGATACAGAGTGCTGAACCCAACTTAGGGTTGAACCGAACGTAACTTAGGAGTTCAATTCTACACCTAATTTTCTTCGTTTACTGAATTTGTGAATCACGAAGTGCACATTATGGTCGATTACAAATAAATAGAATGTACTACTCATCATGGGTAAATCGTGATCGAATTAACAACAATATGTGCCTCCTCCATGTGGAAACACACCCTTATTGACTAGGGGACTTGACTTTCTACGAGAGTCAATGCCCTAAGCAGGGGCAGTAGGATTTTGCTTGTGCCTGCGCAGTTAAGAATTTATAACAGGACAGTAACATCGGGGGCCCTAATTTTAGACGGCGAATTGAAATCCTGCTCCCGGAGATTGCAATTTATAACAGGACAGTAACAAGGGGAACAGAAATCTCGAAATCCAAAAAGGTCATCAGGATTCCATGAAAAAGGATCGAAGGTTCGAAGCGATCCTCACCAGAGCCTGACGAGCCTGGTGGCGTGCTCCTCCTCGGCCGCCGCCGCGGCGGCCTCGGCGGCGATGGCCTTGCCGCGATCGGGGGAGGCGAGGGTGGAGAGCACCTTGGAGTTGCTCTTGAGCCCGGCCTGCTGCAGGGAGGTGGCGAGTTCGTCCTTGAGCACGCGGCCGCCGAAGATGAGGCCGATGCGTTCGGGCTCCACGTCACCGGCCCGCCGCGCCACCTCCGCCCGCAGCATCGGCACCGTCCAGGCACCCAATTCCACCTCCAGGGCGCCTGCCCACGCCCCGACAAGGCGAATCCGCTCCGCCGGCGGGGAGGCCGCGGCCGGGACCTCGCCGGACGCCATCGGATGATCGGGGTTGGGGGTTTTTGGCTCGGGTTGGGAGTGGTTTCGAGGTTTCGGTGTGGCTTTTGGGGTTTGTTGCGGACCTGAAGATAGGAACAGAAAACGAACGAGTTTGTTTATGTAGACTCGTTTGATTCGAGTTGTAGCGTTGTACTACTCCCTAGTATATTTCGTCGGGATATCCGGGGGCTTTCGACCTCTTTTGGCGTGAGGATTGGATTGTAATTCGGGGGAAACCTACAGATTTCCTATAATTATTGTTTTCTCAATGTTTTTTTCCAAGTCTAAACCTACAGATTTTCTATAATGGACATAGTCTTGGATGCTCTCTCAGTTGAAGCATATATGCCTTAAAGATGGTTTGATCTTGGCTCAGATTATCCGATGCAATAGAGAAGCGATCAACGCCCTAAGAGAGGGAGGCTTTTTAGGCCCAGCAGTTGCTATTTTAGATGATTGCTACAAAAATTATCTTTGATCATTCTCATCGCGAGGCTAATAGTGTAGCTCATGAGCTTGCCAGGGTTGCTAGACGATCAGCCGAGCAGGTGTGGCTCGGAGATCCGTCGGAGTTTATTCGCTCTTTACTCTTATCAGATGTAACTCTGTTCTATGATCAATAAAGTTTTTAGACACTCAAAAAAATAAACAACACATGCTAATTAAGTCGGAGTCTTGTGAGAAAACCCATGAACATAAGTAAATTACAAATATTACAAAGGGGCCGTCTCCGACCTACACAAGCCAATAGCGGCATAGCGCGCCGCACACCTAGCTTGATTGCAATGCACTTGCTCCACAACGCTGGAGCTAAATAATGGCATCGAAATTTGCTAGAAGACCCCCACAATGAAGATCAAAAAGCTGGAATTTCAACATGGAGAGGAAGCCGAACACCGGAAGAGGAGATCCATCCCCATCCCCACATCAACGATGAAGACGTTACCATAGGAATTTATTGGGTCCACTACGAATCGAGGCGGAATCATCGTGGTTGGCGATAACCACACAACTTGGCGAATTGGGCCAGGTTTGGGGGAACCAACCCTCACGTGCCTAACAGCGATGCCACAACCAACGCCACCCTGGCGAGAATACGGCTGAAGATATTTATTTCCATCACAATGTTGCCTCTACCGCGCACTCATGATAGATCGCCTTAACTTGACTTTGAAGACATCCAAACATGCTTTCTCATTTCACTAAATTGGTACTTAGTATGTTTTTGGTGATAGGTTAGATTCCTACCTGGGAAGATTTGATTCGAATCAAAAGGGCTTTCTTAGACCCCCGGACCAACGACACGACATGAGGCACTAATTTTACTAGACCAAGACTCCCTCGCCTTGGTGCAAGTGGTTGGGAGAAAGGAATATTCACATAACCATCGAGGAAGGATAAGATTTATGTGGCGTGCTGATATTTTTTCTGTAGGAGAGTGTTTTTTGGTCAATGTTTTGTATTTTTTTTTGTTATAGATGAGGCTTATCGGAGTTTTTAACTATATTTAGTATGTAAGCTTTTAACAATCCTTTGATCCGCAATGTATGTAGGAGATATTAAGTTTCGTGAAGACGAAGATTTGAAAAACGGTTCCGTTGAAGTGATAAAGAAGTCATGGTCCCTAAGAAAATTCAACCACAAGCTTATGTTGGAACATTTGAGAAGATACTAATTCTATATCGACTTTGATAGTTTGCTTTGTTCCATGTTGACCTTTTGTTTTTTTACGGACTATTGTCTTTTTCAGAATTCATTCTAGCTGTATAGTTGCCGAGATTGAATTGGTGCTCCATGCTTTCTAAAGTAGCACTAGTTTCCATGGGTGGTTTGACGGAATATAGACGATAGACTGACTGCGTGCGTGTGTGTTTCTTAGTAGTTAAGAAGCTTTGCAAACCAGTTAAGCCATTTTAACCTTTCTTGGTTCCCAAGTATCTCTTGGCCAATAGAGTAGCTTGGCAGTGGGGGCACAATCACTCCTTTTCTTTTGATGAGAAAACTCCAACTTTTGACTCGTGCCGGCGTGCATTCTTCAACAATGTATTCGTCTGAGCTGGCCCTCTCGCTTTATGATTTTTGGGAGGCCCTTTTCTCTCGCGAGCACAATTCTGGGCCTCATTCACCATTCCAACCCTTCTGTGTGGCGGAGGCCCAGTCTGAAAAACTGATGCGGCGGAGGGCCGAGAAAAGACAGGCGTACCCTGAACCGGAACCCGGCCCAAGCAAACTTTATCCGGTGGTGAAAAAGTCAAGTCGCTCGGATTGAGGCACGCGTGGTGCTACACGCCAGCGTACGTGGCAGTAACAATCCTGTCTCCCGAGGAAAGGAAATGCCCCCACTTCCCACTGCCTCAACTGTGACCGGCACAGACCTGCAGCGAGCCCATGTCCATGTCGTCGCCAAGCCCGAGGGCCGAGGCGCGGCTAGCGGAGACGGGACGAGCCCGACGCTCCACTGATCCAGTGACCCACCCACCACTCAGCTCACGTCGCCATCGCCAATAACTACCACCGCCCTTCCCGCAAAAAAAAATAAAGAAAAAGAAACCAACGGTTCCTTCCGTCGCGCGCGCATCCATGCCGACGATGGTCGCCGCCCGCCGCAAGAGCTCCCGCAATCCTCTCGCCCCGAGTCCCCGTCCACCGCCACCGCCACCGCCGCCTCTCACGGCGCTGCTGGCGGACCTGGCCTCTGCGGTCTCCCTGGCGCTGCGCTTCGCGTCGGACCGGGACCTCCTGCTCCGTCCCTCCCAGGCGCTGGCGCTCGACCCGCTCCTCCTCGACGCTGCCCGCGCTGTCTCCCGCCTCCTGGCGCTCCTCCCGCTCCACCTCCAGACGCTCACGCTCACCTCCCTCTCCCTCTCCCCGCCCGCCCCGTCGCCTTCCTCGCTCCCTTCCTCCTGGTTCCTCCGCCTCCTCTCCTCCCCATCCTCCTCCCTCCAGGACACCGCCTGGCACGACGCCTTCCGCATGTCCCGCCCCGCATTCTTCACCCTCCTCCACTCCCTCGCGCTCTCCGACCCCGCCGCCGCCTCCTCCTCCTCCTCATCCCACGCGCTGCCGGCCGACCACAAGCTCGGCGCCGCGCTCTACCGCCTGGCCCACGCCGCGCCTGCGCGGGTCGTGGCGCGCCGCTTCGGCCTCCCATCCCCCGCCCACGCCGCGCGCGCATTCTACGAGGTCTGCCGCGCCGTCGCCGACCGCCTCGCCGCCCTGCTCGACCTCGCCGCGCCCGACCGCATCTCCCGCGCCGTCCCGGGCTTCTGCGCGCTCTCCCTCCCCAACTGCTGCGGCGCGCTCGGCTACACCCGCTTCGGGGCCGGCGCCGTCACCGCGCAGGCCCTCGTCGACGCGGAGGGCCGCTTCCTCGACGTCTCCGTCGGGTGGGACCCGTCCGCGCCGCCGCCGGAGATCCTCCCGCGGACCAAGCTCTACGGCTCGCAGTCGCTCGTGCTCTCCAACGCGCCCCAGGGCGAGCTCATCGGCGGCTCCGTGCCGCGCTACTTCCTCGCGCCAGCCTGCTGCCCGCTGCTCCCCTGGCTCGTCACGCCCTACAGGGACGACGTGGCTTCCTCCAAAGACGCCATCTCCAAGGAGAGAATCTTCAACAATGTGCACGCGCACGGGGCGCACCTGGTGAAGAAGGCCTTCGGCCATGTGCGCGCGCGGTGGCGGCTTCTCGGGGAGTGCTGGAAGGGCGAGTGCCAGGAGGCGCTGCCGTACGTCGTGGTCGCCGGATGCCTGCTGCACAATTTCCTCGTCAGGTTGGGCGAGCCGATGCCCGACGGGGTTGTTCCGGTCGTGGACGCCGGCGACGATGTGTATGCGGACTTCGAGGGGGAGAATGACAGGGAAGGGGAGAGGATCCGGGATGTTCTTGCTGTGCACCTGAGCTTGCTGAGCCGTACCCAGCGAAATTGGTGAGCAAATTTCATCATGCGCTCCAGCTCCCCACTGTTTTCCCTAGCTAGTGTACATATTAGCCTGTAGTAGTATTCCTCGGCATCGCTGTGATTGCCCCCCTGTAGTACGAGTGATGCTGAGGTTGTAGCATGTCCGGTGTGTGTAGGTCTAATTCTCTGTTCTTGTCGGTTCAGTAGTTGATGTTTAGTGTAGCATGTCCGGTGTGTGTTCTTTGACATTGTACTTTGTAGTCTTTGCCCTGTATCTCAGTATGTTCTTCCACTTGTTTGATGTACTAGCATGTCTGAATGTTTCAGCAGCTTGGACCGTGGTTGGCTTTGGATCTCCACGAATATTTTGCTCCTTTCAGTTTCACCGTTTCTGCAACCCACTAGTTAGAAGTGATTTACACATAGTACTCCCCCCATCCTAAAATAGATGTCTCAAATTTATTAAAATTTAGATGAATCTAGATACTTAGATTCATTCAAAATTTAAAAAATCCAAGACATCTATTCTTTAACGGAGGGAGTACTTTCTATCGGGATTATTTATCTAACCATATGACTGAGATCGCTCAACCCTCATGTTGAGTTATTTTCCATGTATTTTCCTTTTTACTCATTGGACCACCTAGCAACGACTACACTCCGTTGTTCTCGCCCTTTCATCACCGAAGCCACACAAAGCTTATCGTAGTAGAGCTTATTATAGTAGACACACGAAAAGTTGTGGTGCTAAGGTCTCAAAGGACTAGCGCATCGGCTGAAGATGAGAACCATAGATCGAAAAAGACTGACCTTGAACGAAACCAATGGATACGAAATACGGACAGATATCCGCCGAACGTAAGACTCCACGCGCTCTCCGACGACACTAGACGCACCACCGAAGTGAAGATAGAGCGGGGAGTACCTGATTCTGATTTCAAGATGTAGCCACCACCTCAACATCCTACCTCAATATCCTGAAGAAGACACTAAAAAATAGCCTAAAAACAAGAACCCTCTCGTCGGCGAGAGCCTTTGGTCCGCCACACCTCCAAGGCTCCAAGTCCAATGGAGATGGAGCGGACCAACTGCATCGCCGACGAGAAAGACGAAACCCTAGATGGGTCTGAGCCGCCGAAGTGTTGCCTATCTATTTCACCCATATCTGTGCAGATGAATTTAATCAAGAGTAACCTTTTCAGTAGACTCCTTATGAGTAGGAGGAGCAGTTGGCTTCGATCTGTATTTTCCTTTTTACTCCCTTCGTCTGAAAATAGATGTCACGGGTTTTTCAAATTTGGATGAATCTATATACTAAATGATATCTAGATTAATCCAAAATTTTGACAAATCTAAGACATCTATTTTGGAACGGAGGAAGTACTACATTCAACTATTTTATGCATCGTTGCCTAATAAGTTTGATGAAATTGTGCTTTTGGACTTTGTTTTCTTTGCTTATTTTTTGTCTAGTCGAAACGATCCTAGTACAAAAGGTTTGATTTGAAAATTTTGTGATTACACTCAGATATATGCCACTCCTGGTTCATAGAATTTTTTTTAGGGAATCTGGTTCAGAGATGTTAGGGATTTGTAGTGTGACTTGGAAAACAGTGATGGCACCTAGTTCCCGCTATCGCCCATGGGCCATGGAACAGACCAGGCCCAAAGGCGCACAGGCTGTCTCAAAATAGGAAGAGATCATCAAGCCCGCAAACTGCTAGTGATCTCGGACTGCCTGGGCGTGATCAAGGCGAACCTTCCATAGGAGAGCACTGCATGATATTGATACTTAACGAGATCAGCATACAGAGGTTGATTTTTGATAGGACAGTGCTAGGCGTCCCCCGGGGATTTGTGGTTTTCATCCTCCGGGTCCCCAGCCAACCACGTGTCCTTTTTTGAATTTAAAATCCCGCTTCTGCTATATTTGCCCCGCTTTTGCTATATTTGCCCCGCTTTTGCTACATTGTAGTAGAAAACGGTTCGGTCTAGAAAAATAAAAATAGACTGGACCTCGCCGGAGATTTCGCTGGAGACCTCGTCGGCGACCGTGTAGCAAAAAAGTTGTGCTATTGTAGCATATCCGACCTCGCCGGAGACTCGCCGGAGAATTTCGCCGTTAGATCTCACCGGAGACCGTGTAGCAAAAATGTTGCGCTATTGTAGCAAAATCACAAAACAGTTGTAGCAAAAAAAAACTTATATTCTAGCAAACTCCTATTTCCCGGATATCTCGCCGGAAAACCCAAGGCACCCTTGTAGCACTGCCACCGGCTGCATGTAGCAAAAACGCTTTGTCGACGGAGAAGAAAAGATGTTGCCGGAGAAGACGCCGCCGTGCCTCTTAGCAAGGACGTTATGTCCCTGTAGCAGGGCTTCACACCGTTTGTAGCAAAAAAAAAGCCGTCACTGGAGAAGGTGATGTTGTTCCTCTATAGCAAGGCTGACGCCATCGTCCAAGAAGACGATGCCATACATCTGTAGCAAGGCTGACATACCTTTGTAGCAAGGCCGTCGTGCCTTTGTAGCAAAGCTTCACGCCGCTTGTAGCAAAAAGCGGCTCCGCTATACCTCTCCCCCGCTGCCTATGTAGCGAGGCCGGCATGCCTATGTAGCAAGTCTGATAACTGCACATAGCAAACCTCGACGCCTGTTGTAGCAGCGTCGCCAAACGCATTTAGCAACCACCGATACCGCACATAGCAGCACTGCCAGCTTCCCGTAGCAAAAGCCGACGATGCACGTAGTGTCGCACCATCGGCAAGCACCGTCATCAGCCAGCACGTAGCATCACCATCGGCCACATGTAGCACCATTGCTGGCCCATTGTAGCAAGCGGCACCGCCGCATGTAGCGAATCGCCGCATGTAGCAAGGCCGACCACGGTCGGTAGCAAATCTTGGCACCGCAGGTAGCAAGGCCATACATGGTCGGTAGCAAAAGCTTGCGCCACATGTACCAAGACCGGGCGCATGTAGCAAACTTGACGTTCTCCTGCTTCTACTCGCTCCGTGACATGAACGTGGCCACACACAAGGACAAGCCTGAGGGTGAGTTCGTGGTGCCGGGCATGCCGATGCGCGTGGAGCTGACCAAGGGCACATGGCCATTGGCCTTCTTCTCCCCGCCTTCGTGGGAGGCGTTCCTGGAGGAGAGGAACGAGAGGTCGACGGCGTCGTGGTGAACTCGTTCCTGGACATCGAGGGGCAGTTCGCCGAGTGCCTGGGAGCGACGCTGGCTATGCCGGTGTAGGTGCTCGGGCCCTTCTTCCTGAACAACCGGGACGAGGAAGCCCTGGCGGAGCACACGGACCAGTACAAGCCTAGCCCCAGCTTGGACGAGAACGCGGTCACAGCTTGGCTCGACGACAGCGGTCACAGCTTGGCTCGACGACATGGCCCGGCGCGGCCGCGCGGAGGAGCGGCGACGCGGAGGAGCAGAGGTGTGGTGGCGCCGGGGAGGAGCAAGAGACGAGGCGGCGCGCGGAGGAGCTTGCCATGGGGAAAAATAACGGTGGAGAAGACACGATAAACAAATAAGGTTGTTTTGTGTTACCAGGCAGTGAGCTAGTGAAAGGTCTTGATCGTTTTCATCCAACGGCTCCGCACCCGGGGGACGCGAGCGCGTGATCCCCCGGGGGAGTAGTATCATTTTCCTTTTTGATAGGGCCGAGAAGCAAACATGGAGGCTCGCAATCCACTGCTCTAGATTTAGTCCGACACGTTTGGATTTGTACTCCTCCCCCTTTACCGATCTAAATATTCCTATAAACATTATATGCTCAACAATCAATAAAGCTTCGGTTGTTCCGCTAAAAAAAAGGAAAGAGATACAAAATCTGAAATTACTAAATGCTACGTGGCCTTATATTGTTTTGGAGGTTATGTACAAATTCGGAGCGTTTAGATATAGTGAGAAACTGTCGGGTTAAAATTTGCACATGTCCATCGTTTCTCTTAATCAATTAATCAGAGTACCTAAATTTGCACGAAGTGTAAGTACTCGTTTTTTATACCGACGAAGGCGAAGTGCAAGTACTCTTTTAAGGTTGATGGGAAAGTACTCTTTTTACATCGGTTGGCTGCTATCATTCCTCAACTAGATTAGTTATCTATGTTTAGGAATGAAATCGGTTTTTAGAAATGTAATCGGTCATTTTATGGTTTAGTGATATATTGTTGTTGTCAACATGACCTTATATTTGATCATATTATGACTAAAATAATGGTGACATCTGTGATATGAATGAATAAAATCTATTACTGTTTTAATGTTTGTGATTAATGACATTTGGATGCGATACAAATAATATTTTACTGGCATAGAAAAAATATTTAAGAAAAACGGATATAAAGAATATAAGGCATAACTGATGAGAAACACTTTTAGGAAACGGAGGAATATATTTAACAGTTGTCAAAAGAGAGGTCCAAAGGTGACGGTTATTGACTCCGTGTATGACAATGTAGTGTTTGTCGGTTGCCAAATGTTTTTTGACCCGTCACCATAGCATCGCTCAATACTACTGTGTACTTAATAATGATTAGATGCAGAAGAAATATCACCACACAAGCTACCTAGAGTTGAAGTACCCTGAAAACCCATTGAAGATCTGAAAACTGTAGCCGCATTTAGGATATTAAGGATTACATAGCACACAAGTGCAAACGACCATTTGGAATGCACCTTGGGGTGCCCTGCCCCCTTAAGGTATGCATATTTACATGGAAGCTGGCAACAAATTCTTTGGCTACAGTACAAAAAAAGAAAAGGTGAAATATGGAGGTTACTGATACTTGTGCTATCTTAGGGTGGAACATGAGTGCATCTATCACACTTTTTGCAGATGTCTCATGGCGAGGATTCTTTGGCAATCGACAGCGGAGATGCAGCCACTCCCACGCGTTGAGGAGTTATCGACCACTAACACAGAATGGTTGTTGCATATGTTAGACGGACAACCAGAGACGATGAGGTTCATGATTTTGATGACTCTTTGTTGGTATTGCCGAAACAAAGTTATACACAGCAAACCAGTGCCTCCAATTGAGGGTTCAAAATGGTTCTTGTTGAGCTATTTGGAATCCATAATCACGATCAAGCAGTTCCCAAATGTGGATGCAGGGAAGGGGAAGACGGTGATCAGTGGTCACTTTGGAACTAGATGCTACAAAGAAGAAGAAGCGAGGAAGCAAAGTAGGCGTGAAGCGGCCCTAGCGATCCCTCTAGTGGGTTTTGTAAAGTTGAATGTCGACGGATCCCTTTGCAAGGCATCGAACAAAGGGGGGCAAGGATGGTGTTCCATGATGTCTCATGTTCGATCATTTTGTCAGTGTTTCAATTCATGGACCCTTTCCAAAACCCTCTAGAGGCTAAACTTGAAGCATGTCGGAAGGGAGTTGTGCTGGCACTCGAGTGGTTCTCTCTACCTTGTGTGGTGGAGATGGACAGTGTTGAAGCTGTGAAGATGATTCCCTTAGTGAGCTAGATCGCTCACCACATACTGGCCTGGTCGAGGAGACCAAGCACTTAGGGCGTGTTTGCTAGGACGGATTTCCATTTCTCACATCTAGTAGGAAGAAATAAGGCCGTTTGATGGACTTGCTCGCATCCGTTTCTTGTATGACACGGGATTTAAAGCAGACCAAAAGTTGGCTCGCTAGGAACACCGATTTTCGCTTTTTTGCAGGGAGAGCCTCTTGCTCTGCAAAATTCGGCTCGTTGTTTCTCCGTGGGTGCAACCATAGCATGCATCATTTCTTATCTAACATGCTAAACTTTACCCCTTATAATATATAT
The DNA here is from genome assembly GCA_916181665.1 of Avena sativa. NCBI lineage: Eukaryota > Viridiplantae > Streptophyta > Magnoliopsida > Poales > Poaceae > Avena > Avena sativa. The sequence goes on along the minus strand of OV702280.1, from coordinate 394,958,364 downwards.
AACGATGCTCCGATTCAAAATAAGTTCTAGATAAAAAAGATGTGTATCAACATTGTGATTCCATTCCAACTACTAGTTCCTAGTTTCATTAACCTTTTAGGGGTCAATTTTATGTTCATGTTTATATGTTTTCTGAATGAATTTTATGGTCAATTTCGAGGCCATGTCTGTACATGCTAGGCTCGTCAAGTCAAACCCAAGTATTCTCGCGTGTGTAAAACTGGCTTGCACCCGTTGTATGTGAACGTAGAGTTTATAGCACCCGATCATCACGTGGTGCTTGAACACGACAAACTTTCGCAACAGTGCATACATGGGGAGAACACAATTTTATCTTGATCTTTAAGTGAGGAATCATCTTATAGTGCTACCGTCGCGATCTAAGCATAGTAAGATACATAAAAGGATAAACATCACATGCATATAATTTTATGTGACATGGTATAGCCAATCTCCGCGCAATGATCTCCATCTTGTGCGCGCCAGCATGATCTCCATCACTCCACCACGATTGCCTCCACCACGAATAGCAACTACAACTATTGCTAACTACTTAGCGATAAAGTAAAGCTATTACATGGCGCATAAGAAGTTGACACACAGGTCATACACAATTATAAAGACAACCATATGGCTCCTGTCGGTTGTGTACTCATCGACATGCAAGTCGTGAAATATTACAAAACATGATCATTGCATACAACATACACATCATATCTTGGGCCATATCATATCACAGAAACACTCCCTGCAAAAACAAGTTAGACGCCTCTACTTTGTTGTTGCATATTTTACGTGGCTTATGGAAGTAACAAGCTAAGAATGATTCTTACCTACGGAAATCCACAACGGTGATATTATGGTTACCAACATCCGGTGTAAATCCCATAACAACTACAGTGAGAGAAACTGGCATCCACCAGCCGCATGTGTGGAACAAGCCACACGTCAAGTGTAGAGCCGGTCTCGCGAACGAGGTCGCTTAAAGTTGGCCTGGACTGTTTCGATCTCACTATCCCGCGTCATAAGAAGTACACAACAAGAGTCTTGCAACAAAAAACATCAACGCCCGCAACAGGCATGTTGCGTTCTACTCGTGAAACACATTTACGCATAGATCTAGCTCTGATACCACTGATGGGTTTCGCAACATAGTAAATCAAAAAAATTCCAAGGATGCGAACGGGAAAGCCAAGATCTAATCTAGGAGATGCAATCAACGAGAGGGATAGATGAGATATTCATACCCTTGAAGAAATTGCACAGCGGAACGTTCAACACGACGTGGTTGATGTAGTCATACTAGCCCGAGATTCGATCGTTGGTATCGGCATACCTAGTTCAATCTCGTTCGCAGCAAGTACTTTACTCGTTCCGTAATCCGATATCACTTTGTGATTAATTCCTTAACCACGTGCTTGCAAGCGGTGTTGATATCGATTACCGAGTGGTCCCGAAGTATATCTCTCCGACTCGGGAGGGACAAATCCCATCTCGATACATATAACCCAACAAGTACTTTCCAATCACCTGAGAGACACCTTTATGGTCACCCTCTCATAGGATGACGTTTGATGACCTTAAAGCTTTCTTCCGATACCAGGGAGTTGCATTATCTCATGGTCTAAGGAATACAATATTTGACATAAGAAAAAGCTTCGCAAAGATGAACACGATGACACGATCTAATTGCTTTGCTTGATTTGGGTCTGTCCATCATATCATTCTCCCAATGACATGATCTCATTATTAATCGACAACTCATGTCTATGGTTAGGAAACCTTAACCATCATTAATCAATGAGCTAGTCCATAGAGGCGTACTAGGGACACGGTGTTGTTCATAAACCACACAAGTATCAAAGTTTCCGCTTAATGCAATTCTAGCATGGAATATAAACTTTATCATGAACAAGAACTATAACAATAACATCTTTATTATTGTCTCTAGGGCATAATTCCAACATTTGCTTGCATGCTTTCTTGGTTTTCGGCAATTTAGGACTTATTTGGCTTGTTGTGTTCCCCCTGATATCCTTACCTCCTTGCTCTTGTGGTGAGATTACTCATGACAACAACACATTACATCACAACGTTCAGACGATTATAATTCAGAGAACACCTAGATTATAAATGGATCCACATAACCAGCCAAGACGTGTGTGTGTTGCACCATGAGTTCACGAAAAACTTCCCGTGATGCAACACAAGGTCACAAACGGAGCAGTTTTATGTGAATAACACCTACCAAAAAATAAAAACCAAAAATCAGGGGCTACCGCAACCAAAGTTCATTAGCCTAGCTAATCCTAAATATACATCATAGTCAGCATCATCAACACCTGTACCAGCACCTCCTCGAACAACATAGTCTGCTGTTCAGAGGTAGTGCTTGTTCGGAAAGGCCATGAACCAGCTCATCCTGCGATCAGGGGTCATGGCAAGATACCTGGTCGTCTGTCCACTATGCTCCATCAGGTGGCTAAGAGGACGGTATATCACAGTCGGAGTAACGAGCGCAAACAGGAATACGAGCACCGAAGATCATCTTCATCTAAGCATAGTTCTCAATTGGCTTGTTGATCAACTCGGTGTCATCGGGATGAGCCTGCATGAGAATTGCAGTTAGTTCAAAACATATAGTTCATATGTGAACTTTACAGCTAGTAAAGGTACTGATGCAAGTGCAAATATATCGATCCTTGATGTGCGCATAGTAATGGTCGTCGTCCATCATGATAGCAGAAGTCGCCTTAACCCAGCTCACGTTCTCGAGCCTTTTGATCCTCAGCACCCGAATCCACCTAACTCTCTAGTGCCTCATATGGTTGTACATCTGGTTCGAAATAACTTTTTGGCCACAGAACTTCAAGATATCGTCTGCAATCAAGCGCATGTTCGTCTCTCTGAATCCTTGAACAACTGAACCCCCTCTCTAGATTTGTTGGCAGACCCTATTCAAGACGAAGGTGGACAGAGATGTTGGCCATGACATGGCCAACTTCTTCTTGCACACCACATCAGGCATCGATGCATAACACAGAGGCAACATAAAGGTTGCCGACAGATCAGGGGACACAATCTTCTCCTACGATACCAGAAATACGCATTGTGTTCAGTTCAAGGGGACGAACTATAATTTTAACACTAATCCTACCTACACCACATGATAATCCTCAAAGTACAACATAAATAATGAGTGCCAAAATGTATCACAAAAGATCCAGATCTAATAGGAGCAAGCACACTGAACAGATAAACTATGAGCGATAACATGGTAATAGATGTAAGCTCCGAGAGTTAGGTTTAGGTATCTCTTACAACGATCGCAATATCGGACGATGAGGACGACATGTCGAAGATAGCCGAGAAAGAAGACTTGCCGGAGATGAGCTCGATCCACCGGAGGAGGAGGCGCCACTTACCTGCTCGTCGGTGAAGTGGATTTGGAGGGAAGCTCGAAATGGGGACACGGAAATTGGAGACGAGGCGAAGCGGTCAAAATAGGCGATACGAATCAGTGGGCAGTGATCCCAATTTTTCTTGCCAAAATTTCCGGTACGCGGGCGAGCTTCCGACATCCCTCTGCACGTGTGCGTGCGTCTTCTTCTTTCCCGAGCGCGAGAAGAAGTTGACTCCATGAAAACGTTCAATTTTGACGTTTCTCTAGGACGAGACTGAAAGATATTTTAAAACTCGTGCGATGCAAAGATTTTCTTTCACGTGGGCAAGAAAACTTTCTTATTTCTTCTTGCCCCATGCCAGGGGATCCGGACTAGCAAACAAACATGCTTAATGGCTTCTAGGAGGCGCACGGAAAATGTTAGACTTGGCCCTGATCGGCCCTCGTGATGTTCCGGTTCTATGCCGTGACCGACTGTAATCTGTATGTTTAAGCAATATATTTCACAATTTGAAAAAAGAGAGTACAAACGACCATGAACAATTACATATATGCGGTGCACGTATCAATAATGAACCATTCAGGGTACAGATGGTGCGCAATGACGAAAGAATCAACATCAAAACAGTCGAATTGGTGCTTTTTGCTTCATATTACTGCAACCACGCCCAGATCTCGCCGTGATAAAATTATAATCCGGCCACAACTCACAACCCCGTGGAGAAGGGGATGGACGTGCCGGCCAGCCAGATGTCGCCGTCGATGAACGAGCCGACGGTGAAGGCGCTGGCCTCCGACGCGCTGCTGATCACGCGGTATCCCTTCCACTTCACCCGGTTAGCCGTGCTGGCACCGGGCCCCGTGTTCTGGTACTCGCCGTAGTAGAGCGTGTCGAGCGCGAAGGTGCCGTCCCACTCGAGCCACCCGGCGGGGTCGACGACGCCGTCCAGCTCCGACTGCAGGTACACGGTGCGGGAGTACTGCTTCCACGGCCGGCCCAGGTATGTCCGGAAGCTGGACTGCACGGCGGCGAGGTCCGAGGCCGCCGCCACCTTGCACTTCTGGATGGAGATACCCGTGTTCTGGTTCGGGTCCGTCCGTCCCTGCGCCGTGTAGATGTTGCTCTGGTTGGGCAGCGGGCGGCGCGCGTAGAGGTTGCAGCTCTGCAGCACCACGGCGGCGTTGCCGAAGACGAAGTCGATGGTGCCGTAGACGTCGCACTCGCGGAAGAACTGCCGGAGGGAGTGCACGTACAGGGTGTCCTGGTACCCCACGAAGCTGCAGTGGTAGAAGGCGGAGAGGTCGGCGCCGACGCGGAGCGCCACCGCCTGGTGCTTCGATGGGCCGGCCGCGTTCTCGATGGTCAGGTCGCGCGCCATGAAGTTTGCGCCCACCACCGCTGCAGAGTTACCACGTACAGGTTAGTTAGCATGCACATTTCTTGTACTGAGTTACCACGTACAGAGTTACCACGTATCCATCGCTAGCTTGTTCGTAAATCTGAATTTCAAATGCTAGCAACAACAAATAAGTTCAGGAAAATGACTGAGATTTTTTTTAAAACAAAGGCAGGCAGGTCATGAATCGGCAATCTCTTTCTGTACTGCAGCTGAATTATCTCTTCTGGGCCCAAGTATATCCAAGTTCACGTCTGGCCAGAAGGAGCGAAGATGATGGACGAACAAACCGCATGGAAAGCGTCGCCTCACATGCTGCAGCGGTAGCAGCCTGTGACCACCCGCGAGAGGACGCAATCAGGCCCTTGTGGGGCGTTAACTGTACCTTGAGTGTCGTCCTACCCTGTTGTTTGACGACAAAGACAAATTTGACACCGGCTTCCGTGCGCCTGTCCCTGTGTGCTGATCGGAACAGCAGGCACAATTCTAGGCGTACTGTATCATAAATTCCTAACGAAATTGTTGGAGTATTGATCGTTCCATTAATTAAGATTCGGAATTACCACTTATCTTTTATTTAGAAATATAAGATATTTTAGTTTTGTAAAATAAATACATCTAAATGTCTTTTAGTTTATAGATTCGATTTACAAAACTAAAACATTTCTTAAATTCTGAATGGAGGAAGTACTTACATGGATACTTACTACTTAGTACTGCACGCGTACTATGTGTGCTTCAGGGACAGTCACCGGGCACATGCATAGAGCGTTCTGTAAAAAAAAAACTTGTGTCCCTCGCCCCACTACAACCCCTCTTCCGTGCTTTTGGGGCAGCCACGGGGCACCCCCTCCCTCTCCGCGGAACCTTCCCCTACTACAACCCCTCTTCCGTCGCCATCGCCAACATTGGTCGTCGAGCGACCCGAATAAGCTAACCGTTTAACACGTCTATTAAAATCTCACAGTTTTTCTGAGCAGCAAAATAAAGCTCGGCTCGGTGAGATTCCCGCAACCCGCAACCCGAGCGGCGACATCGGAGGAGGAGCGCGCGCGTGTATCTCTCTTATTGCCACTCACTTACAAAATGGTGCAACACTCCACCTTATAAGGTGGTGCAACTCTCCTTCAACTTTCCATGTGGGACTAAACTTGAGCTCCCACTCCACTCCCATGTGAGCTGCCACAAACATGGGGCCAAACATATATGGGCTGCCACAAATCTGGACTTAAGATTTAGGGGAAATCTGAAATACACATGGGCCTCAATGCACTAGCCCATTATTTCTAACAGCGGCGGCGTCCTACCTCTACGTGCGTCTATGAGTGAGGGCCGAGGCCCTTACCCTCACCGACGTGGGTGCACCTCAAAAGATGGCGGTCCGACACTCTGTTGGGTGGAAGAAGGTGTGGCGGCGCCGGCTAGTATACAACGGGGTGACGCGGTTTGTTGTCGTGCGTCGACGTTGCCTCCGGGCGTAGATCTAGGCCCCATTTGGGCCTGGGCAGGTCGGTGCGCTAGCGGTTGTTCTGCCCCTAGAGATGGTGGCGCCAGAGATGCTGGTACTAGGGACGACGACGATGCGGCATTGCTTGTTCCAGTAGGGGCGTCTGGGGCTTTACGGACCGGATATAGGCCCGATTGGGCCTTTTCTAGGTCATTCCTGTCCCGGTTGCCCTGTTCAGTAGAGTACCGCCTCTCGGTGGTGGAGGTTGGTTCCTCGTCCAGCGATGTCATCTGCATCCGTCTTGCAGGCTGCACAACAAGGTTCACGAAGAGACGACGACGGTGAATACGGGATGGTGGGCAACGAGGTTGGTGCTGGTACTCTGTTGCGCCTAGGTTTTTTTGTGGGAGGGGATCGGGAGAAATCTATGTTGGCCCAGTCCAACACCTCCGCGGTGCAGCTTTTGATTGACGTCATTTCCTTTTTGGAGGGCGTCGTAGATATCCTCATTCCACTTTCCACTAGATATCCTCATTCCACTTTCCACTTTACCCCGATTGCCGGTGGAAACCCTAGGCGTCGTAGATATCCTCATTGTTTAGTCGATTCCTATTTTGATTGCTTTTCTTTTTGGTCATGCATGTCGATGTTTCCACTGTTGCCCAGCGTTTTGTTGATTCCTACTGTCGATGTTTTGGGTCGGCGCTCGTCCGTTTCCGGCGGTGCGCTAAGCCAACTCAGGTACACGGGCATGGTGTCGTTACCCGTCTTTGGCTTGCTGCAGCGAGATGACGAACCATCACGGGCTGCGCGTCGAACTTCGGGCTAGTTGCCAGTTGCTAGTACTAGTACAATTTGATGCTAAGGCGTCATTCTCTTTTCGTTACGGGGAAAGGACACACACACATGATAAATGGGAAATAATAGCCTTGGGGGAAGTTGCTGCAGCATCGCGCTCCAATTGTACAATTGGTGGAAGCAGCAGAGCCTTGCAGGGAAAACACGACATTTTTTGCTTTCCCCTCAGCAGCCACTACCACTACCACCGGAAGCAAGCATGAAGATGTTAATCATAGGCTGGATCCTTTATCGTCGACACGAAACGGAATCATCTCTACGGTACCTTGGTTGGTTCGGACTTCCGATGTTGGCATTGGCACTATACGTACGCACATGCTCAGGCTGTAGCCTCACTCACAGGCTACGTACCGCGCGCGTGGGCCTTGCTATCGTAGTGTGCGCTCGCTGCACTGACTGCACCGACGCGCGCATACAGTACGGCCAAATAAAAGTTTCCCAGATCGACCACTAGCTAGCTAGTGATACATCGATAATGGTCCACCGGCCACCGCCACCGCCACCGACCGACTGGCCGAGCAGCAGTCATTGCCAGCCGCGTACTCACTCACTCACAAGTCCTGCGCCGCCTGATCTCGCGAATGGATCGCAAGGGATGCCTGCACACGGTGAACGCATCTGGCGACCTGATCACAGGCCAATTAATTTTGCTACTCCAGCTTTTTTTTTTTTTTGAACGGAGCTACTCCAGCTTGAAGCCCTGGTTGGGTCGGAAAACGCCATGGCCGACAGAGCAACAGATGGTATACCTACACGTACACAGCTAGTACATGGAACTATGGAAGCATGCTGCCAATGCTAGCCATGTACAGATCAGTGCAACAGTGTTTGTATAACATGCATCGTCCTGCGCACTAGTGTCTGTGTGTTGCTGTTTCATTCCGCAGTTAATTAGCTCGTACTAATACTACTCGCATATTACTACTCCTACATGCATGACCAGATGCAGCTAGCGAGGTGAGGCCGGTGCGCGATAAATTCGTACAGCAAAGCGAGCATTTAGCTCTTGGATAGACATGCACTGGGGTGACGGGGATGGGGATGGATCACTGACACTGTCTGTCTGCTAGTATTGCAGCTGGCCCTTGGTGCTACATACTAGTTGGGCTAGCTAGCTAGATAATAGTGCCGAGCAGCTGCGGCCCAGCCACTGTTTCCTCTATTCTAGTAGTGAGTAGCAGTGATACACGTACAAGAGATGTCCGCGTGCACACATATCCTGTAGTAGTACTCTGTATCAAAGCTCGATCTACCAGTGCACTTAACCCGCTTTACTGGATCTACTTACATGATAACTACTTAACACGGAATGTACGTAGCATTAGCAACCAATATTTAGCATATCTCTGAAAGTTAAGAACAGTACTTCTGTGCAATGGACATGGCTTACCGACTGTGGCGGAGTGGAAGGTGGTGGAGCCGTCGACGACGTTGCGGCTGGCCTTGATCACCGTCTTGCCAATGCCGTCGCCGACGAACATCAGGTTCTTCTGGTTCTTCCCCACCTCCACGTTCTCCATGTACGCGCCGGCCTTGATGTAGATCACGTACCTGCTCTTCGAGTTGGTCGGCGCCGCGGCCACCGCCGCCGACACCGTCGTGTACGCCCCGCTCCCGTCCTTGGCCACCACCGCGTTCGCGTTTATGCCCGAAGCCGGCGCCTGCAGCAGGCGCCGGTCCCCGGCCTTCACCCACCGCGGGAACCCCTTCACCATCTGCCCATACCCCGTGAACGGCTGCCGCTCTCGCTGCGCGCTCTCCGTCACCGTGGACGGCGAGGGCGCGCCGGCTCCGGGCAGCTTCTTGGCCATGGCGAGCGAGTTGCTGACCATCCGGGCGATGTGGCGGATGCCGGGCTCCATGTAAGGGCGCACCGCGCCGCCCTTCTGGTACGAGAAGCCCTCCAGGCAGGTCTGCTGGTTGGTGATGGCGGCCGAGAGGACCGTCATGGCGTGGTCCATGGTCGACCGCCCGGCCGCAATGCGCTGCTGCTTCTGCTGCAGGTCGGAGGTGGTGGCCCGGAGGTCGTCCATGGTGGTGTCGAGGAGCTCCATGCAGTCCGACACGGCGAGCCGGTCGCGCGCGCTGAGGGACATCCCGTGGAAGTAGGTGGAGCAGTTGGCCGACATCGCGCTCACCTCGGTCTCCGTGCGGTTCACGGTGCTGCAGATGACGTCCGGGAGGGACTTCTTGTGGAGGTCCGGAATGGTGGCCAGCGTGGACAGGCACAGCTCCGGGTACAGCGTGCCCTCGCAGTGCGCCGCCGCGGCGGTCTCCGCGGAGGGGTAGAAGGAGACATCGGACGCTGCGGATGCGGCGGCGGCGAGTGCGAGGGCGACGAGGACCAAGAGACGCCTTCGTTTCTCCTCAAAGGCTGCTGACATTGTGACGTCGTGTCCTTGGCGTGCTACTACGCGAGCACGGCTACCAAACCAGTACGAGTAGTCTACCAAGAAGTATAAAATGCGAGGCTGGAGTGGTGTGGAATGGCCATTTCTATATATGGAAGGCGAGAATAGTTTCTAGTACTATTTGGAGATGGGATCCGCAAATGCATCTAGCTGCTGGACTGTAAAACCGACGGTCAAGATAGATCTAAGTGTCGGCGGAGCAATTCTTGCACTGGCCTTAAGTTGCTGATTTGACGGATCATCGCGAGGCTAATAAATTTGTTCGCCCTAGCACATGGTTCATAATCATACAGCTACAGCTACCTCATTAAGTTCCAAGTTGATCTAGCACGTACATAGTACTACCACGTTGTAATGTAGTATGCCACATTGCCACCTGATTTGTTAGTTGAAAGTACTGACAATGCTTTAATTGTGTATATGGCTTAATTGTGTATATTGCTTTAATTGTGTATATTGTACTGTATATAAATTTACAGTGTATTTCACCGTGATTCGTGCTAGCCATGATGTGCAATATACTCCGTAGTTCGTAATGAATTGTTTTTCAGTTGTACACGAGATTACAGTTGAGCTTTTACTACTTGTACTACTACATGAATTGCAAACTAAAAAAGAGGTCACAGGCTGCTTGATTGCTTCATGATTCTGGTTCATGAGTTGCAACTGAGGAAGATACCCTAGACCGTTAGAGCAACTCTAATGGATGTCTAAAATAGGGCAGGCCAAAAAGATTATAGGACAGACAAAAAATGGGATTTAGTGTATGAAAACGAAAACGACCTTTCTAGATGATGTATTTTGAGATACGCCTGCTGTAGTGGATACCCTAAAATAGGGCACGGCCACCACGCGCCAACCTCCTATTTTGCATACAACTAAGAACAAATATTACAAATTCACATATAAAATATAGAACAATAAAATAAAATGTAAACCTTGCAAGATCATCATGCTTAGAACCAGTGGCGGATCCAGGAATTTATCGAAGCCTGAGCGCGCCGCAAGGTAACAAAAAAAATTCCCGCTGCCAAAGCCCCCCCCCCCCCCCCTCTTCTCTCCATCGATGTTGTCGCCATCCAGGCTAGTAGAATGGGAGGCTGGAGTTGTGTGGATTGGCCATTTCTATAACGCTATGTGGAGATGGGATCCGCAAATGCATCTACTCACCCTTAAGTTGGTAAAAAGATAAATCTCGGCACATAACATCCAAGGAGTAGCATGGATGTTACGCTGGATTGTAAAATCTACTGTCAAGAACTAGGTTTTGGCGGAGCAATTTTTGCATTGGCCTTAAGTTGCTGATTTGACAGATCAACGCGAGGCTAATAAATTTGTTCCGCATAGCACATGGTTCATAATCATACAACTACCTCATTAAGTTCCAAGTTGATCTAGCACATAGTTGTACTACGTTGTAATGTGTGCCACATTGCCACCTGATTTGTTAGTTGAGACCACTAACAATGCTTTAATTGTCTATATTATGTATAAATTTACAATGTATTTGCCGTGATTTGTGCTAGCCATGAGGTGCAATATAGTCTAAACTTCTTTTTTTTTCAGCTGTACACGAGATTACAGTTGAGCTTTTACTACTTGTATACATGAGTTGCAAACAAAAAAAATGTCCCAGGCTGTTCGATTGGTTCATGATTCACGCTCATTGGTTGCAATTGATGAGGACCCAAGACCGTTAGATTTGGATCCTAATTCATGATAGTGACGATCTGCAGCTGATACGCTATTGACGTCACCTATTAGTTATGAGTCGGCTGAGCATCGGTCACTTTTATGTCAATCAACGACGGTAAAAAGATAAATCTCAGCACATATTAGTGCTTTGCTAAACCTTGACTATCATATCACATATAAAGTTGATCCACCTGGCGCGAAAACTCCTTTGGGTGGGGAGGGGGGGGGGGAGGGGGTCGCCTTCGCCTAGGACGACTCTGGAGGCTCCTATAACCCTAGCCCCCTTGTACCTCAACTAGCCACTGCCGACACCGGTGCCTGTCTTGCTAAAGGGCAGAGGACCGAGGAGGCACGCAGTTGTGATGCGTCGGAGCGGAGACTCGACGGCTTCCTACGAGAGATCCAATCGGAAACAACCGAATTAAGATGATTACATACTAAGACATGAGAAAGCGGTGGTAATCAATAGTTTGTCTGCACGGGCGCAGAGGGAGAAAGGTAGTTTACTCATCTCTGTAATTTTGATGTGTCTTTCTTTGTCCTTTGACCCATCTCCCAACATCAGATTAACTTATGCCTTACAAATAATTACTGTATTATTTTGATTCCCTACTCGTGCTTGTGTAGCCGTCAAGAGGAAAAGAGACGGATCAAGTGATTAATATACTCCATCCGTCCAGAAATAAGTCACTTAGTTTTATTTAAATTTAAATATATCTATACACTAAAATATGTCTAGATATATACAGATCTATAGAAAATAAAGTCACTTATTTTTGGACGGAAGGAGTATAAGATCTGACATGTCTTGTTAATTGAGAGATTATTTGATAGACCGCAAAAGAAAATGACCCATAGGTCATCTACAATGAGTTTATCAAATCGTTGATAATCATTGTAGTCACAGAGCTAATTTAAAAATTAAGCTTTTGTTTTTGTATTGCCAAACAATATTGCTATATTCTCTGAAATATGCTATAACGAATCTTCCTATAACGGGATGTTTATCTCCACAATTTTTCTTTTAATACAAAATAACAAACATTTAGGTGTATATAAAAAACTCAAGTAAGATCATTATCTCTTCACCACCACAACCCCCCCCCCCCCCCCTCATGGTGAAATCCCAGCTCTGTCCCTGCTCATAACTATAGTTATTTTTTCATATTTGTGTAGCTTAGAATAGAAATTATTTTAAATTGAGATTTTACACATTTGTATGATACATCATTGCGTCCACCTAGAAATTTCTATACCCCCTCCGGCCTCCGGCCTAAAAAGGATGTCGCGGGTTTGTCTAAACTAAATTATGTAGACACTATTTACTATGTATATAGATTCATCAAAATTTAGAAAAAAAAATGACATCCTTTTGAAGATGGCGGGAGTACACTTTTCTCCAAATTGAAAAATGGTTTGTTATATAATGATATCACGGGAGCTCGGTATCAGGAGTCACATATCCCTACTTGGATGTTTGCGAGCATTTTTCGTACAAAAAGGAAAAAACAATGTGCGGTGTTGGAACATGATTACGTGGTTAGTAGAATAGTTATTAAATGTGTAGAGTGTTTAGCTCAATATGCGTAGCTCAGTCCATAGTGACCGGTCACTGGGAGTAGACTCCTCGCCTTTTCCCCTCTCTCCCTCCCGTGTCACTCCCGCGAGCGACCGGAGCAAGGTGGCAGCACGCATGCGTGGGGCGTGGTGACACTCGGCATGACGGCGTGGTGGCGGCCCTGGTGAGGCGGTGTTGTGCTTGGTCCTGGGAGATGACGACTTCTGCACCATGCGGCGTTGGTTGTTGGCTGGTTCCTCTATAACGGGTGGGTGGAGGGGCGGCGCGGTGGCAGTGGTGGGCTGGTTTCGCTCGATGGCGCGGAGACACGGCTCTCGGCGGACAGCAAAGGTGGAGTTCGGCCTGTCAGCGGTCCGGTGTGGTCGGGTGACCATGGCGGTGATGGGCTGCTCCTTGGTGACAGGGGTCTGTGGTTGTTAGCGTGTTTGGCTTGGCGCGATGACGGTTCCCCTAGTGGACGAAAAGCAGGGACAAGTGCTTGGGTTGGCGGTGTCGGCGATGCTCCTACTACAATGTGGCGTTAGGACTTCACGAGCCCTCTCGGGCTCGTCCGGGCTGGTCAGGGCCCGGCTTGTCCTACTGCTGGATCCAGTCATCTTCCATCACACAAAGGTGGAGGTAGTCCCCCCCCTCCCCCCCCCCCCCCGCATGCCGCTGCACTGTTGACCCTCGTCGACGTTTTTTGCCTCTTGGTTCTACCGGACTCGCGTCGTGGGCCACGGTGAGACTGCGATGGTAATTGCAAGACTGTGGTGGCGTGCGTTGGTGGGTGGCGAGTTTGGTGGAGCGTTTTGAAACGCTCGGGGGTGTGATTCTGTGGAGTAGAGGCCGGGAGAAATCCTTGTCGTCTCAACACCGACGGGGTGACGCCTACGGGTGTCGCCTTCCTTCCTGAAGGGCGTCGGGTGTACCTCTTTCCCACTCCCCGGAGCGAACCAGGGGAAACCCTAGGATGGGTACCCGGGGTAACCCTAGGTACGGTCCGAGCAGTAGCAGTGTTGTCGCTCCCTTTCTTGGAGGTGTTGCTCGGTTTGCGACAATTAGATGTGCTAGGAGCATGCTGGGAATTCTTCGGAGACACGGCAGTTGCGAGTTATCCCCGTTTTTGTTGAACCACTGGCGTTGATATTTTTTTCTCTTTTTTCTTCTTTGATTCTTTTGGGCTGATCTTGTGCTGTTTTGCCCTGGCAATGGTATCATAGTTGTATCAGATGATTGCTTTATTAATATAGTGGGCTGAAGGTGTGAGGAGCTCACTCCATAGTCGAACACGAAGGACATTAGAAAGATCATTGGCAAAAAAGCTAATTACGAGTATCACAGGCCAACGAAGCCCATGTTAGTCAAACAAGGCCAACAAGATAGCCCGTATTGCTACACAAGCCCAGTAAGCACAGAGAGAATATCGAGCTTTGTGTCGCTCTTCTCCCGTAACAGTGCACTCAGCCGTGGTGCTGGTGCTCCTTTTGTCGGAAGAAAACCGAGTGATCCATTATCTATCTACTAATTTACAGAACGGTAGGTTCGTCTGCCAGAATTTTCGTTCCGATTTTTTTCTGGACGGTTTTGCCCCTGGCTATTTGAGGTATTTACCCGCCAGTGCCCTCCGTCAGTCGTACCGCTTGGTTTTTTTTCTTATCCACCGCCCCCAACGAGCGATGGGGGTCAACGCCTGCCTACTCCTACAACGACGGTAGCCGACCACGCTTGTCGATTCCTCTCACCTAGAGCCTTCTTGACGAGACCACGCTGGTGGTGTGGGGTGCAGGTATGGGGCTGTCATTGATCGGACGAGCGGAGCAGGGCCGGCCGGACGCGGAGCTAGAAGGCGGTCCATAGTGTCGTGGCGGAGGTCTCCCGGTATAACCTCGCTGCTGGGCCTCGCAGGGAGCAGTGTCCCGCGCACGGACGAGGATGGACGCGAGCGGCGGAACTCAAGGTAGGAGGGGTGCCGATGCTCTGCAGGTTCCTGGACGAGGGAGGCGGGCGCTTGCTGGTGGAAGGGAGGCCGGGGCGGAGCTCCGGTGAGAAAAAAGATCCCTGGACACCGCCCCTCCTGCTCTCCCGCCTGGACGCATCGATGGAGCAGCGGTAACTAGCGGGAGGCGCAGCGAGGTCGCCATCCGTCCCTGCTCCTCTTCGCCGATGCGAGGCGGCCGCTACTCCCCTTATTTTCTACCGCCGGTACTTCTCCCCTCCAGTTCCCTCCTCTCCTGGTCGCCTGTGCTCTGCTGGTGAGATTCGCCCACACCCAAATTTGTCGTTCCGATTTTTTAAGATGAGTTTGCCGATAACAAGCACTACCACCGCAAAGGAAACAAATCAACCTGTTCCTTGGCTTCTTTTCTCCTGGATAGGGTTCTCCGCCAAATCCCCAATGACATGGCGGCGTGGTTCCGGCCACCGGTCCTTCTGCCGTATAGGAGGCCGTGGTTGAGCGCGCGGGGGAGGTCGGCAACGTATACGAGCTGAGGCGCAACCCGCGGTACGACATCTCTTCTTGGTTGTTGAACATTTTTGCAATTTTGGCCCCTTGCCCTTGATTATTTTCCCCTCTCATGATTCCCCTCGCCGTCTCCTTCCAGACCCTCCCGACCGCCAAAGACCAGCCGCAGACCGCCCCTAACTCTTCATAGTGTGGCCGTCGAGACGGGTGGAGGACCAGCCATGGATATGGAGACCTGGTGTCTCAGAGTGCAGCAGTTCCAAGAGGACCTGCTTCAGGCGTGCGGGAGGTGCAGGAGGCGGTCAGGATTGTGACCATGTGCGAGGGGCCTCAAAACTCAAAACTGGAGCGTGAACTCTCCTCGCTGTCGCTGTAACCGGCAACAATGCCATAAAATTTCTGCTCCTAATTCTGTATTGCTCTTGATAGTCAAGTCAAGTACCACTCTTTCACAGGATAAGTTCATGAGTCTGATTTTTTCTACTCCGTATGAAATTATTAGCCTTGAGAAAATTTCTGCTATGTCATTGTGTCCGGGTGATGACTTTTTTTGCATAAATGATGACTAATGATTTATTTTCTTGAACTTCAAACGGTCCTCTGTTTGTATGTCGCTAAACATGCATTCACCTTATGTTACAGTAATCGTGAAAACTATTTGAAAACCACCTCCTTGCTGACACTAGGTTCTAACTGACTAATTGCCTCTAAACTCTACAAACAACCATTAATGTTGTCTGTGCACGTCATTACACGAAAAAATGGGTTTTCCTAATTTTAGTTCTGTGTCGAAAATGCCAAGAAGTGGTGTTATGTGCTTTCTTTTATTATATACATGTCATCCGTAAATTTTGTTGGCTACAATTATGTATACAAAATGACATAGTACATGTGAGCAATAGTAATAGTAAGTGCCTGAGCTATGTTTTCTCAAAAAAAAAAAGATGACTGAGTCAACCTATTAATTTGCTGCATGGTGTTCAATATGTTAAAATTTCCATTCAAAAAAAAAACTCCTACAATTGATTATAAATACTTCATACAAATCAACCGGTAGGAAGTAACAATGCACGAGCACGTGGGCTAAATAGACAAATCAGTAATCCGAGACAGATAATTGGAACCGGTACGTCAAATGTCTGTCGTCTGCCCGTAGCAACGCACGGGCATTATGCTAGTATTTTTTAAAAGTCAAACTATGCAAAGTTTAATCAAGTTTGTAGAAAAAAATATTAATAATTATAATATGACATCCGTATCTTTGATACATCATAAAACATATATTCACATTGTATATATATAATATTATAATTCTTGATAGTTTTTTTAGAAGTTTGGTCAAACTTTTCGTCGTTTGACTTTTCAAAAAAAAATATAAGCCTTAAGCTTTGGGATGAAGGGAGTACTACGGTTTTGTTGATCCTCCCGATTTTATTCTTCCCTCTGTTATTTATGATGTAATAACTCTCTTATCAGCTTAATAAAAGCCTTAGGGCATCCCTTAAGAAAACATAATAGAGTTAGTAGTGAGCTACTTCCAATTCTATGATTGGAAAATTCGGACAAAAGAACATCTATTTCTGCTCCGCATTCTGGAATAGCAACAATAAATAGTGAAATTATAAAAATCATCAACATTTTAATAGGATACAAAAGAAATATCACCATACAATCTACGCAAGAATGAAAGCACCTTGAGGTAATCCTAGCCCGTATTGCTACACAGGCCGACCCAATTTAAATCACAAAGCCCAGTAAGCACGGCCAAGATATCGAGCTTTGTGTCGCTCTTCTCCCGTAACACTGCACACATACTTCATGGTTCTTCAGGAGATCAACCAGACGAAGCAGAATTTGCTATTGTTCACCCATGAGAATAGGTTATCAAATGCAGAAGCATATTTGTTGGATCGTAGTGCTGTTTCTAGTAGTGTTGGACGACAGTTTTGGCTCCTCCAGCCCCCTGTTGATCTTTGTATCCCTTAAACATTCTTGAGTAATAAAGCTAGCAAACTCTAAAAAAAGCCGTGGTGCTGGTGCTCCTTTTGTCGGAAGAAAACCAAGGGATCCACCCAAAGTATGGTTTTGTTGATCCTCCCGATTTTTATTCTTCCTTCTGTTATTTATGATGTAGTAACACTCTTATCAGCTTAATAAAAGCCTTAGGACATCCCTTAAATAAAACACAAGAGTCCTCTAAAAAAACACACACAAGAGATTTAGTAGTGAGCTACTTCCAATTCTATGATTGGACAATTCGGACAAAAGAACATCTACTTCTGCTCCGCATTTTGGAATAGCAACACTAATTAGTGAAATTATAAAAATCATCAACATTTTAACAGAATACAAAAGAAATATCGCCAGCCAAGAAACTACATATAGCGTACAAGTGGGGAAACCACCATGCATGCTAACACGTACTGGTGGCATGCTTACACACATTTATTTAGCGGATTTTACAGTCACCCCCGCCGGCGAGTGCACGTACAGACGTACGTTCTAGGCAGCAGTCACAATGCGGGCATAGCTGATATCTCCAATGGCGGCTTGATCCATCGATCACGGCATCGATCAGTTGGGGTTCAGGTCCTGGAACAGGCGGTCCCACATGACCGTCTGTTCGCCGCCGCTCTCGACGTCTCTCATGGCGTGCACCGTCGCGGCGCCCCTGAAGCTGCCGCCCGGTCGCCTGGACCTCGCTGTGGCAGCCGCGGCACCCTTGGGGTTGGACCTGGTACGCTTCGGCGCCTTGTAACAACCGGAGCTTAAGCCCGCGTGCCCGAAGTCGACGCCGTCGGGCTGCTGCTGGCATGGGACCAGCACGAGCGCCGCGGAGGATGATTCCTCCCCGCGCCGGCGGACGAGCGCGCGCACGTACCTGGCGACGCGGTCGACGGCGGCGAGGATCCGGGAGAGCGACGCGGCGGCGGAGGAGGAGGAGAAACGGTGGCGGCGGGGCCGCGCGAGCTTGAGGATCTCGAGGCGGTGCTTGGCGACGGAGATGCCCATGCAGCGGAGGAACTCGTGGTCGAAGTAGGCGGCGTCGCCGGCCTCCAGCTCGTTGCGCGTCAGAAGCAGCGCGTACTGGTGCACTAGCGCCGGCTCCAGCCGCGCCGGCGACAGCCACGCGTGCCAGTCCATGAGACCGCTCATCGCGACGGTGCCGAGCGGGTTTTCGCTTGTCTGCCGCGCTGTATGGAGTCTATGAAGCTGATGTCGGGGAGTGGTGAAATGGCACGGCGATCTCGACCGTCCGGTTTCTCTAGCTAGCCCGGTTGTGCCACGGCTTGGCACAGTTGGGAGCGCTCGTGACTTTTGTCACGTATACTTGCTTTACAGCACATGGTAATGCAGTGGTAGCTAGACTAGTGACCGGTGAGTGTGTACTAAAAACAATAATCCTACACCAGTGCGTGGCACGGTTTGGGCTGAGTTTTTTCCCTTCCCTAAATTGTGGTGCACGTACTGATCTCCTCTGTCTTGAATTGGTTGTCTGTAAGATTTTTGTATAACTTGTCCGTATATGTAATAAAGAAACAAGCTGTCAAAAAAAAAATGTTAAAGCTCAACTCCGAAACATGGATAAACGATAGTTTTTTAAAATTCACTTTGTTACTACATAGAGATGGCATGAGCTCCTATATATACTACTCCCTCTAGACACAATTATATAAGACGTTTTAGCACACTGTTATAGGTTAGTTTGTGATTATTGTACTACATGCCTATAATTGGACTACTCAGGTCAAAAAAAAATAATATAATTGGACTACTACCTCCGTCTCGGTTTATAAGACTTACGCGTATTTCTAGGTTGACAAATTAACCAACTTAGCATGAGGAACATAAGATAAAAACTATATTATTAAAAACTTTAAATGTTGTATTTTCTAATGATATAATTTTTATATTATATAATTCATATTATATAGCTCATGCGAACGACCTAGATATACGCGTAAGTCTTATAAACTGGGATAAAGGAAGTAGTAAGGTACACTAAACCATTTAACTAACCTATAACACTGTTATAGGTAGCAAAGCACGAACATTTAACTAGTAAGATACACTAAACCATGACAAAATCAGTGAGCAACATGCCTACAATTTGATGACAAAATCCCACAAACAACTTGTATAGCCTATAACTTTTTATATTGCCAAGTTCCGGACATCAAGATGGCTCAAGGGGGCTGCACCGGCTGAGATATTGCGTCTAATATGTTCAAACTAACTATAGACTCAAAAATTTGTCGGTGTCGGTTGAGCAGGGCCATGGTGAATGTTAAATGTATGAGGGGGCTTCATCGCATCCACTACGGCACACAGGCTCTTTGCCGTGTGGGAAAAAGACACGGCAAAGCCCCCCCGGAACTCGGCAAAGCCTTTGCCGTGTGCATGCACACGGCAAAAGCCACACGGCAACGGCAGCCACGGCAAAGGCTCTTTGCCGTGTGTCTTTGCGCCCGGAACACGGCAAAGCCTTTGCCGTGTGTTTACTGCATCGACACGGCAAAGTAAAATACTTGACGGTTCCGTCCGTCTAACGGAGCCGACACATCTTTGCCGTGTTCCTCCTTTGCCGTGTGTGATGACTCTTTGCTGTGTGTTCGTTCTTCGCCGTGTGCCTCCTCTTTGCCGTGTCCCAGGTCTTTGCCGTGTGCCTCCACCTTTGCCGTGTTGATCATCGTTGCCGTGTGCATTCTTGTTGTCGTGTGTGTGCTCTTTGCCGTGTGCTCATTAGGGGTGACACACGGCAACGTTCATTCCTTTGCCGTGTGCCCGTGGGGGGGACACACGGCAACGTTCTCTCCTTTGCCGTGTGTCTACTGCGCACTGCACACGGCAAAGGCCCTGTGACATTGCCCAGGGGCGCACAGGTGGCTCACACGTGGCTTCTTTGCCCTGTGTATACACACGGCAAAGTGACCATTTGGCACTTTGTCGTGTGTATACACACGGCAAAGGGGCTGTCATTTTTCAATTTTTTTCCCGTTTCCAGTCATTTCCTGCAATTCAAAACATAATATATATATATGATCTACAGATCATCAACAACAATAATATACTCATCAACAACAACAATATAATCATCACCAACACCAAAATGCATCATCAACACTAGCAAACATCATCACCACGAAAGCAAGAGATTTCACAAATATTACAATTGTCAAATGCTAGTGTTTATTCTTGCCACAAGGTCATGCCACAAGTGTCAAATACTACCAAGTGCATAACCAACAAGTTATAAGACCTAAACTAGACAAAAATTACAAGATCATCAACTCCGAGTGCTCCACAAGCTCATGCTCCATCGTGAGATCCTACAAGTTTAAGACAAACACATAAATATGAGAAGTAAAATCATCAATATGTACGAGTTTCTAGGCAAGTTGATGGAAATGGAAATAACATGGGATTTTGACGAGTCTCATGGCAAATTACATCAATATGACAAGTAAAATCACGAATATCTACAAGTCCCATGGCAAGTCTTGAATTTCTATAAGTGTCATGGCAAGGCTAAAATTTCTACAAGTGTCATAGCATGGCTAAAATTTTGACAATGGCATAGAATTATCTACAAGTGTCATGGAATTGCTAAATTTGCTATAAGTATCATGGCAAGGCTAAATTTCCTACAAGTGTCATGGAATTTCTAAATTTTCTATAAGTATCATGACAAGGCTAAAATTTCTACAAGTGTCATATCATGGCTAAAATTTCTACAAATGCGATGGCATGGATAAATTTGACAAGTATAAGAAAACAAACCTGGAGGACTCTGATTCAGCCTCCGGACGACCGACAAATACATGGGACAAATACATGCTATATATATACTAGAAATATATACTACACATACATACTAGCTACACATACATATATATACTAGCTACACATACACATACATACTAGCTACACATACATATATATACTAGCTACACATACATATATATACAACACATACATACTAGCTACACATACACATACATATACTACACATATATACTAGCTAGCTACACATACATATACTACACATACACATAAATACTAGCTACACATACATACTACCTAGCTACACATACATGCATATACTACACATACCGATGGTGATGGGTGCGGGCGCGAAACGAATCCCCCCCCCTTTAACACCAGTTCCAGCCACGAACCGGTGTTAAAGGGGGGATTTATAACGACGCCACTTCCTCCTCCCCTCCCTAGCCAGATCAAACGCGCGCAACAGAGGAAGAAAAGCAGAGAGGCGACGCCGCAGCGCCGTTCCCGCCCCGTCTCGCCGTCGTCGGGCTGCCGCGCCGTCGCCGCCCCGTCTCGCCATTGCCGTCCCCACCCCGTCTCGCCGTTGTTGTCCCCACCCCGTCTCGCCGTCGCCCCTCCTCCGTAGAGACCCACCCCACCGTACCGGCCCGCTGCGGGCCGCCCCTCCGCCGCCCCATCCCGGCCGCGCGTGTCGCCCACCCGCACGCCGCACCGCCCAGCAGCGCCGCGCCACCCACGCCGCCCGCAGGTGAGCATGGCCGCCACCGATTTTTGTTAGTGTTTTTTGGTTAGTGGTTAGTTAGTGTTATATATATATGTATATGTATGTGTATGTATGTGTATGTGTATTTGTTAGTGATTGGTTAGTGTATGTGTATTTGTATATGTATGTATATTTTTTGTATGATATATATATATATATATATATTTGTATATGTATGTGTATATATGTATATATTTTTTGTATGTGTATATATGTATGTATGTGTATATATGCATCACTTGACCGATTACTTTTCCAATGCCGTGGACCCTGGCCTCCTTTACCCTCGCTGAGTCGCCCATTTTAGGAGCCCACGTCGCGATGGTTCGAACGCACACCCCCACGCATCCTGGCCCCGCTCTCGCCCTAGCGCCGCCAGCCGCCGCCCTAGTACACCTCTCGTTGTCAATATAGCATTAGGGTTTCTCCGAATCCGGGGTTTTTTCGAATGTATCCTCTCATATGAATCCGGGGTTTCTCCGAATTAGGGTTTGGAATGACCAAGCATGTATTAGGGTTACATTTCAATACTTTTAACCTGTCATATCATCATCCTCTGCCCTCGCTGAGTCACCCATTTTAGGTAGCCCACGTCGTGCTGGTTCGAACGCACACCCCCACGCATCCCGGCCCCGCTCTCGCCCTAGCGCTGCCAGCCGCCGCCCTAGTACACCTCTCATTGTCAATATAGCATTAGGGTTTCTCCGAATCCGGGTTTTTTCCGAATGTATCCTCTCATATGAATCCGGGGTTTCTTCGAATTAGGGTTTGGAATGACCAAGCATGTATTAGAGTTACATTTTAATACTTTTAACCTGTCATATCATCATCTTTGCTTGAGCATTTCAATAGATGTATTACTGATATTTGTGTGATCATATTATTGTTTTAGAAACTATGGATCCACTCAGTAGAAACCTTGAAGATGAAGAAATAATGGAGAACATGATCCACGAGGACACCTCACAATATCTGAACTTGGAGGGACATGATGACAGCTCAAGTAGTCATGGAGAAGATGACGACTCCGGTGAACGCACTTTAGTGATTACAAAGTCTGTCGAGGTATATGCATGGATTAATCCTCTACTGACTTGCACCGATTGATTTGTATATATGTAAATGTATTAATTAATGCTTCTTTCTTCTTTTAGCCCTCTGGATCGACCAGCTAGCAACAATCTTCTTCTACGAAAAAGATCAAGCGAGGCGCGAGCCATTAGTTGAAAGATCGTGCAAAGTTCACGATCGAAGCAGTCCGTGTTGATGGCAGGCCGATGGAGCCCAAGAAGGCCACAGACAAATTTGTATGTCAGGCTAGAGTTCTTGTTAGGGACCAAATCCCAATCATAATTGAAAATTGGAATAAGCCAAAGAAGGGCGACGGTACCTTTGTCGATGAAAGATCCAAAGAAACGCTTTGGAATTCGTTGTTGGTAAATTTCACCCTTCCGCCAGAGGAGGATGAAAACAAACCAGTTATAAAGGAAAAGGTCGAAGAGTTGACTTTAAATAAGATGGATGACGCTTTCCGCAACTGGAAGACAAAATTGAACAAATTTATCAAAGCTCGCGAGACTCCAGATTTCGAAGACGCATATTATGCGAAGATAAGACCTCACTGGCCCGAATTTGTGGCATACAAGGAAGGTGCTATAGCTACAAAGAGGTAAGAAACCAATACGCTAAATGCCCAGAAGAAGGAATATCACCAGAGGACGGGGTCAGGTGGCTACATATCTCAGAGGCCTAAGTGGGAGGAAGCTGAAAGGCCCTGCGCGCTAGAATGATCACACCCCAGACACATGGGTGGGACCTACGTGCAAAGACTTGGTTCTACGGAATCGGGGCAAGGTTGGACCCAGAAACAGGATTGTGTATCTTCCCAACCCTCCTTGCCAAACCCATCACTGAACTCATCACGGCATACGAGGAAACAGCCGCCAGGACCTTCCATCCCAACAGAGAGAACGACCAGCTCACACGTGCCATCGGTAAAAAAGTGTTGGAGATATGCCCTAGAGGTAATAATAAATGTAGTTATTATTATATATCTTTGTGTTTATGATAAATGTTTACATTCATGCTATAATAGTATTAACAAGGAAACCATTAATACTTGTGTGATTTGTAAAACTTAATTTGAAGTCCCTAGTATGGCCTCTATACTTCACTAGCTTGTTGGTTGATTGATGATGTGGTTTCTTTGTCATGAACATTGAGATGTTATCAACAACAAGATCATATCGTTAGGAGAATGATATGGTGGACATACTCCTATAGACAAGCGTAGCATAAAGATCAAGTCATTTCAATAGTTCAATTGCTATATGCTTTCTGATACATAGTAACCTAATTCCTTCGACCATGAGATCATGCATATTGCCTTTACTGGATGGATGCTTTGATGTCATCAAACACCACACCGTAACAGGGTGGCTATAAAAGTGGCATTGGGTGTTCGGAAAGTATTGGTTGAAACACATGGATCAAGAGTGGGATTTGTCCATCCACATGACGGATAGATATTCTCTGGGCCCTCTCGGTGAAATGTCATCCAATTAGCTTGCAAGCATGTGACTTGGTCACAAGGGATCACATATCACGGGAACGAGAAAAGAGTACTTATCAGTAACGAGGTTGAACTAGGTATGCAGAGATACCGACGATCATGACCTCGGATAAGTAACATATCGTGAGACAAAGGGAAATTGGTATCGTATGTAAGTGGTTCATTCGATCGCAAAGTAATCGTAGAAATATGTGGGAGCCATATGAATTTCCAGATTCCTCTATTGGTTATTGTTCGGAGAAGTGTCTCGATCATGTCCGCATAATTCACGAACCGTAGGGAGACACACTTAAGGATTCGACGTTGTTTGAGTAGTTATGGTATTATGAGAAAGAGACCGAATGTTGTTCGGAGTCTCGGATGGGATCCGGGATATCACGAGGTGATCCGGAATGGTCCGGAGAATAAGATTCATATAAGGAAAGTCCCATTTCGGAGTTGGGGAATGGTTCCGGTGTTTTCATCGGGAACATTCTAGAAGGTCCCGGAATGTCCGGCACTCCGGGGGGGAAGGGGTACATGAATGTGTCATTGTAAGTTGGAATGATTGCATCATGTACTAGGTGTTCTTGCTGTCCAAAATAAAGGGTTTATTTAAATCCTAAATTGAAAAGTCAAACGGCTAGTTTGAAAGTCAAACGGCAATTTTGGGAAGTGGGAAGAGAGGAGGATTGGTGGAGGCCGAATTGGAGGAGGGTTCCTCCCTTGGCCGGCGCCCCACCAAGCCGACTTGGGGAGGGACTCTCCTCCCCTTGGCCGGCCAGCCCTCCCACCTATATAAGGAGGGGCAGGGCTCCCTCCTAGAACACACAAGTTCCTATCCTCTAAACTAGAAACTAGACCTAGACCCCGGTTTAGAGCTGTTTCGGTTTAGAGCCTTCTAATTGGTTTAGAGCCCTCTAATTGGTGTGTCTAATTACTAGACCACTAATAGCCTCTCTCATAAGCTCCACCATACTCGCACCGGCTTAAGGCGAAGCCCTGCGGGATCTCCCCTCTACCTCCGGTACCACGCCGTTGTGCTGCCGGAATCGCGAGGAGAGTGCTACAACCTCCGCTGCCTGCTGGAACAAGGGAGAGGAAGGTCTTCGTCGAGTACCGAACGTGTGACCGACTGCGGGAGCGCTGCGGGAACGCGGCGCCGGAAGGATCGTCTACGCGATCTTGAGATCGGAAAGAGTACGACTACATCACCCACGAGAATCTGCTCTCGTTAAACACTTTGGAATCTTCGAGGGTGAGTTATTCCATCGACTCGTTGCTACAATCTAGTAGATAGATCTTGGCTTGTTTGTTTGTATGCGATAGAAAATTTTTGTTTTCCATGCTACGAACCCCTACAGTGGTATCAGAGCCGTGTCTATATGTAGATCTGTTGCACGAGTAGAACACAATGGTCATTGTGGGCGTTGATGCTTTTATTGTAGATTGCTTTTTGTGTACTTTGCATCTTGCGGTATGTTGGGATGAAGCGGCCCGGGCTAACCTTACATGACATCGTTCATGAGACTTGCTCCACGCTTGACATGCAACTCGTTTTGCATAAGTGGCTTTGCGGGTGCCTGTTTCTCCTAGCATAGTAAAGATCCAATTTACAACGGGTGATCAACAATGCTAGTATCAATGTTGTGGTTCTTGTTCGTAAGTTAGAACGACACTTATGGAAAGCCCCAAACCACGTAAAATATGCAAAGAAAGTAGAAGCGTCTAACTTTGTTTTGCAGGGGTGTGCAGTGATGTGATATGGCCATGATTGTGATTATATTTGATGTATGCAATGATCCTTATTGTAAGTTGGCAACCGGCAGGAGCCTTATGGTTGTCTTTAATTTCTGTTAAGGCCTGCGTGTTTATTCAAAATAGTTGTAATAGTTGAAGTTGGCGGACGACAACCATGAAGAAGCGTCATTGACCTTGATGCTATGCCGGTGATGATGGAGATCATGTTCGTGCTTGAAGATGGAGATCGGAAGCACAAAGAAGAAAGGCCATATCATATCACATATTATGAATTGCATGTGATGTTAATCCTTTATGCATCTTGTATTGCTTAGTAGACGACGGTAGCATTATAAGATGATCCCTCATGCACATAAATTTCAAGTTCTAAAAGTGTTCACCCTTAGTATGCACCGTTGCCAAAGCTTGCTGCTTCGAAGCACCACGTGATGATCGGGTGTCTTTGATTCCGCGGGTGACTACAACGTAAGCAAGCCAGATTTGCTTATGCGGAAGCTAAGGTTTGATCTTGACGAGCCTAGCATGTACAGACATGGCCTCAGGAACACGGATCGCCGAAAGGCAAAGCATGAATCATATAGTAGATATGATGAACATGATGATTGTTCGCCATTAAAACTATATCAGCTCTCGTGATGATCGGTGTTGATGTAGTGGATTTGGTTCGTGTGATCACTAAAACAATGTGAGGGATGTTGTTTTGAGTGGGAGTTCACCTAGTTTAATTTCATTAATTAATTTGAACTCAATTTGTCATAAACTTAGTCTAAACTATTGCAAATATGTTGTAGATCAATGGCAGCCCCTACCATCAATTTTAATGCGTTCCTAGAGAAAGAAAAGTTGAAAAACAATGGAAGCAACTTCGCGGATTGGTTCCGCAATTTGAGGATTGTCCTCACAGCTGGTAATTTGACCTATGTGCTGGATGCACCGCTAGGTGACCCACCTGCAGCTGATGCTACCGATGAAGTAAAGAATGTTTACCTCGCTCGGAAGAATCAGTACTCCATAGTTCAGTGTGCTATCTTGTATGGTTTAGAATCGGAGCTTCAGAAAAGGTTTGAAGAGTCAGATCCATATGATATTGTCGAGGATCTCAAATTAATCTTTGAGACTCATGCGGCAATTGAAAGTTATGAAGCTTCTGAAAAGTTCTTTAACTGCAAGATGGAAGAGGGTAGCTCCGTCAGTGAGCATGTGCTTAAAATGTCTGGGCACGCAAATAAACTTCAAAGTTTGGGTATAGTGATTCCTAATACTTTGGGAGTTTACCGCATCCTCCAATCACTACCACCAAGTTACAAGAACTTTGTGATGAACTACAACATGCAGAACATGAACAAAGAGTTGCCAGAACTATTTGCTATGTTAAAATCTGCAGAAGTGGAGATCAAGAAAGAGCACCAAGTGTTGATGGTCAATAAGACCACCAAATTCAAGAAAGGCAAGTCTAAGCAGAAGGGACACTTCAAGAAGGGTGGTAAGAAAGTTACCACGCCGACGAAGAGGACCAAGGCTGGACCCAAGCCTGATACTGAGTGCTTTTACTGCAAGGGAGAAGGTCACTGGAAGCGGAATTGCCCAAGGTACTTGGCGGATTTGAAGAACGGCAACATCAAGAAGAAAGGTATATCTGATATACATGTTATTGATGTGTATCTCACTAGTACTCGTAGTAGTGCCTGGGTATTTGATACTGGTTCGGTTGCTCATATTTGTAACTCGAAACAGGAGCTGCAGAATAAACGGAAGCTAGTGAAGAACGAGGTGACGATGCGCGTGGGAAACGGATCAAAGGTTGATGTGATCGCGGTCGGCACACTACCTCTTCATCTACCATCGGGATTAGTTTTATACTTAAATAATTGTTATTTGGTGCCTGCGTTGAGCATGAACATTATATCGGGATCTTGTTTATTGCGAGACGGTTACTTGTTTAAATCCGAGAATAATGGTTGTTCGATTTATATGAGTAATATGTTTTATGCACATGCACCTTTGATAGATGGTCTATTCATATTGAATCTCGATAGTAGAAATACACATATTAATAACATTGAGGCTAAACGTTTGAAATCAAGCGATAATTTGACCTATATGTGGCACTGTCGTCTTGGTCACATTGGAGTGAAGCGTATGAAGAAACTCCATTCCGATGGACTTCTTGAATCACTTGATTTTGAATCACTTGAAAGATGCGAAGCATGTCTGATGGGTAAAATGACTAAGACTCCATTTTCTGGTATGATGGAGCGAGCTACAGACTTATTGGAAATCATACATACCGATGTGTGTGGTCCAATGAGTGTAGCATCGCGCAGTGGTTATCGTTATGTTCTTACCTTCACGGATGACTTGAGTAGATATGGGTATATCTATTTTATGAAACATAAGTCCGAAACTTTCGAGAAGTTTAAGGAGTTTCAAAGTGAGGTAGAGAATCAACGTAACAAGAAGATTAAATTTCTACGATCTGATCGTGGAGGTGAATATCTAAGTTACGAGTTTGGCGAGCATTTGAAGAAATGTGGAATACTTTCGCAGTTGACACCGCCGGGAACACCACAGCGTAATGGTGTGTCTGAACGTCGTAATCGAACTCTCTTAGATATGGTTCGTTCTATGATGTCACTTACAGATTTGCCACTATCATTTTGGGGTTATGCATTAGAAACAGCCGCATTCACTTTAAATAGGGCACCGTCTAAATCCGTTGAAACGACACCGTATGAATTATGGTTTGGGAAGAAACCTAAATTGTCGTTCCTTAAAGTTTGGGGATGCGAAGCCTATGTAAAGAAGTTACAGCCGGACAAGCTTGAACCCAAAGCGGAAAAATGCGTCTTCATAGGATACCCGAAGGAAACTGTTGGGTATACCTTCTATCATAGATCCGAAGGCAAAATCTTCGTTGCTAAGAATGGATCCTTTCTAGAGAAGGAATTTCTCTCGAAAGAAGTGACTGGAAGGAAAGTAGAACTCGACGAGGTTGTCGAACCTTCTCTCGAAATTGCGAGTAGCGCAGCACCGGAAGAAGTTCCTGTGGTGCCTGCACCAATAAGAGAGGAAGCTAATGATGGTGATCATGAAACTTCGGTTGAAGTTACTACAGAGCCTCGGAGGTCAACGAGAACTCGTACCACTCCAGATTGGTATGATTCCGTTATGAATGTCATGTTGGTGGACAACACCGATAACCCCGAGACATATGAGGAAGCGATGATGAGCCCAGATTCCAATAAATGGCAAGAAGCCATGAAATCCGAGATTGGATCCATGTACGAAAACCAAGTATGGACTTTGGTGGACTTACCGGATGGCCGGAAGGCTGTCGAGAACAAATGGATTTTCAAGAAGAAAACAGATGCTGATGGTAATGTTACTGTCTATAAAGCTCGACTTGTCGCAAAAGGGTTTCGACAAATTCAAGGAGTTGACTACGATGAGACTTTCTCACCGGTAGCGAAGCTAAAGTCTGTGAGGATTATGTTAGCAATCGCTGCATATTATGATTATGAGATATGGCAGATGGATGTCAAAAACAGCATTCCTCAATGGAGACATTGATGAAGAGTTGTATATGATACAACCCAAAGGTTTTGTCGATCCTAAAGATGCTAACAAGGTATGCAAGCTTCAACGGTCCATCTATGGATTGAAGCAAGCATCCCGAAGTTGGAATCAACATTTTGATAAGGTAATCAAAAGTTTTGGTTTTATACAAACTTATGGAGAAGCTTGTATTTACAAGAAAGTGAGTGGGAGCTCTGTAGCATTCTTAATACTGTATGTGGATGACATATTGTTGATTGGGAATGATGTAGACCTTCTTAATAGTGTCAAGGAATATTTGAATAATAGTTTTTCAATGAAGGATCTTGGCGAAGCAGCTTACATATTAGGCATAAAGATTTATAGAGATAGATCGAAACGCCAAATATCATTGTCACAAAGTACATATTTGGACAAAGTTCTAAAGAGGTTTGGAATGGAAGATAGCAAGAAAGGGTTCTTGCCCATGTTGCCCAATACGACCTTGAGTAAAACTCAAAGTCCGACATCGGCAGAAGATAGAGAAAGGATGAGTAAGACTCCCTATGCCTCAGCCATAGGATCTCTAATGTATGCCATGCTATGTACTAGACCCGACATCGCATATGCTGTTAGTCTAACTAGCAGATATCAAAGTGATCCAGGAGTGGATCATTGGACAGCGGTCAAAAACATCCTTAAGTACTTGAGAAGAACTAAGGATATGGTTCTTTCTTATGGAGGTGATGAACAGCTCGTTGTTAATGGTTACACCGATGCTAGTTGGAACACCGATCCGGATGATTCTAAATCACAATCTGGATACGTATTTATTTTGAATGGTGCAGCAGTTAGCTGGAGGAGTGCAAAGCAAAGCGTTGTGGCGAGATCTTCAACTGAATCGGAATACATGGCTGCTTCGGAGGCTTCACAAGAAGCGATATGGATGAAAGAGTTCATTACAGAGCTGGGTGTGGTTCCAAGTGCGCTGGACCCAATGTCTATCTACTGTGATAACATGGGCGCCATAGCCAATGCGCAAGAACCAAGGTCACACAAGAAGCTGAAGCATATCAAGCTGCGTTTCCACGCTATTCGAGAACATATCCAGGATGGGGATATAAAGATTTGCAAAGTACACACAGATCTGAATGTGGCGGATCCGTTGACTAAACCTCTCCCGAGGGCAAAACATGACCAACACCAAACTGCCATGGGTGTTCGGTATATTACCATGTAATCTAGATTAGATGACTCTAGTGCAAGTGGGAGACTGTTGGAGATATGCCCTAGAGGTAATAATAAATGTAGTTATTATTATATATCTTTGTGTTTATGATAAATGTTTACATTCATGCTATAATAGTATTAACAAGGAAACCATTAATACTTGTGTGATTTGTAAAACTTAATTTGAAGTCCCTAGTATGGCCTCTATACTTCACTAGCTTGTTGGTTGATTGATGATGTGGTTTCTTTGTCATGAACATTGAGATGTTATCAACAACAAGATCATATCGTTAGGAGAATGATATGGTGGACATACTCCTATAGACAAGCGTAGCATAAAGATCAAGTCATTTCAATAGTTCAATTGCTATATGCTTTCTGATACATAGTAACCTAATTCCTTCGACCATGAGATCATGCATATTGCCTTTACTGGATGGATGCTTTGATGTCATCAAACACCACACCGTAACAGGGTGGCTATAAAAGTGGCATTGGGTGTTCGGAAAGTATTGGTTGAAACACATGGATCAAGAGTGGGATTTGTCCATCCACATGACGGATAGATATTCTCTGGGCCCTCTCGGTGAAATGTCATCCAATTAGCTTGCAAGCATGTGACTTGGTCACAAGGGATCACATATCACGGGAACGAGAAAAGAGTACTTATCAGTAACGAGGTTGAACTAGGTATGCAGAGATACCGACGATCATGACCTCGGATAAGTAACATATCGTGAGACAAAGGGAAATTGGTATCGTATGTAAGTGGTTCATTCGATCGCAAAGTAATCGTAGAAATATGTGGGAGCCATATGAATTTCCAGATTCCTCTATTGGTTATTGTTCGGAGAAGTGTCTCGATCATGTCCGCATAATTCACGAACCGTAGGGAGACACACTTAAGGATTCGACGTTGTTTGAGTAGTTATGGTATTATGAGAAAGAGACCGAATGTTGTTCGGAGTCTCGGATGGGATCCGGGATATCACGAGGTGATCCGGAATGGTCCGGAGAATAAGATTCATATAAGGAAAGTCCCATTTCGGAGTTGGGGAATGGTTCCGGTGTTTTCATCGGGAACATTCTAGAAGGTCCCGGAATGTCCGGCACTCCGGGGGGGAAGGGGTACATGAATGTGTCATTGTAAGTTGGAATGATTGCATCATGTACTAGGTGTTCTTGCTGTCCAAAATAAAGGGTTTATTTAAATCCTAAATTGAAAAGTCAAACGGCTAGTTTGAAAGTCAAACGGCAATTTTGGGAAGTGGGAAGAGAGGAGGATTGGTGGAGGCCGAATTGGAGGAGGGTTCCTCCCTTGGCCGGCGCCCCACCAAGCCGACTTGGGGAGGGACTCTCCTCCCCTTGGCCGGCCAGCCCTCCCACCTATATAAGGAGGGGCAGGGCTCCCTCCTAGAACACACAAGTTCCTATCCTCTAAACTAGAAACTAGACCTAGACCCCGGTTTAGAGCTGTTTCGGTTTAGAGCCTTCTAATTGGTTTAGAGCCCTCTAATTGGTGTGTCTAATTACTAGACCACTAATAGCCTCTCTCATAAGCTCCACCATACTCGCACCGGCTTAAGGCGAAGCCCTGCGGGATCTCCCCTCTACCTCCGGTACCACGCCGTTGTGCTGCCGGAATCGCGAGGAGAGTGCTACAACCTCCGCTGCCTGCTGGAACAAGGGAGAGGAAGGTCTTCGTCGAGTACCGAACGTGTGACCGACTGCGGGAGCGCTGCGGGAACGCGGCGCCGGAAGGATCGTCTACGCGATCTTGAGATCGGAAAGAGTACGACTACATCACCCACGAGAATCTGCTCTCGTTAAACACTTTGGAATCTTCGAGGGTGAGTTATTCCATCGACTCGTTGCTACAATCTAGTAGATAGATCTTGGCTTGTTTGTTTGTATGCGATAGAAAATTTTTGTTTTCCATGCTACGAACCCCTACAAAAAGAACACCCTAGACATGCACGAGGCACAGGGGATATGACGTGGAAGGATGGGTTTGCCGAGTGGGGCGACTCTTACAGATGGCGCGACAGAAAAGAAAAAAAGCGTACAAAGCGGATGACACAGATAGAACATGCACTTGTGGCGCTGCAGGCGCAAGTGAATGCACAACAGAGCCATCAAGCTACCGGCCCATCTCAGCAGCACGAAGAGCCTGCATTGGAAGATGCCGGCGGCCCAGACTCTGCGCGGAAAAGCAGTGTGGCTTCCACGGAGAACGTGCAGCCCACGCTTGAAATGGCAGGTCCTCGATACCCCGTGGATGAGATCACGGAGAGCGAACACGCTGAGCTGCATGTGAGATTAATGGGCTTATCCATTAAGGTGGCTGTCGGCTATGCCTTACCTCCTGTAGCTGATGGAACTTACCACTGCCGACCGATTCCAGATGGCTATGCTATGTCGGGGTGGATGAGGTTGTGAAGGAATATGAGGAAGCACAGCTTGACCATGCTACAGGTGAAGGGGAAACTCAACTCAAATTTGGAGTGAAAACAACCATTCTTTGAAAGAAGGAACACATCGTGCTTCCAAATTGGAGGCCACTGGCACCCCCGCCGTCTCCACAGCGTCATCAGTCTGAGCCGCCTCAGCTGTCTCCAAGTCATCAGAATACTCCCCTGTCGTCTCCGGCTCTTCAGCCATCTCCTGCGCGGCAGCCATCTCCGGCGCTTCAGCCATCTCCTGCGCGGCAGCCATCTCCGGCGCGCCAGCCATCTCCTCAGCGTAAGCGGAAGAGCACTGCCACAAAGAGCATCACTATCACTGCCACGAAGAAATCCGCAGGAAACCGTACGCCAAAGAGTTCAAGAAACTACGTCCCGCAGCCTTCCGCCAAGCCATTGCCGGTTTTACCGTGGAATCGCAGCGATGAGGAGACTAATAGGACCTCGAAAGAAGAGGTCAAGAAATTCTTTGCACCTAGACGGGCCGAGCCAAAGGAGAAAATAGATCCGGCGGTGGTGGAGAAATTTTAAAATAATCTTTTGAAACCTGAAACCCCACTTGTGCCGGACTACGAGCGCCAGATTTTGAAGGGGGATGCAAGGCGGAGGGAGACTGAAAGTAGCAGTCGTGCGGCACCCCAGAAAACATTTCCCATGCTCGAAGAGCGGGAAAAGCAATCATGCGCCCCGCTCCAAGTGTTCGACACACGGAACGCTCCTCCTGTAAATGATTACGAGGAAGAGCTACAAAGAAAGGCAAATGAGATGGGGATGACTTACATTGCATACTTGAACCTCATGGGAGACAACATTCCCACATGCGATGTCAACCCCATACAGCCATGGAAGTATGGGAAGAATCTCGTCAAGAAAGAGGAGCTCAAGAATCTACCAACAAAGATGCGAAGATTGCACAAGTGGTACCTTGATTTCTGCAAGACGAGAAAGGAAGAATGGATCACGACGCATATAAGAGATCATATTTTCTTGTGCGGAGACGACGAGATCGACTTCAGCATTCAAGACTTGCATTTTTTATTCAATCAAAAGGAACTCGACAAAGCTGCCATCAGCCTTTATTGTGTGTAAGTACTATTTCTGTAATTTATATCTCATCTCATTCACTTCATTAATTGCATGTATATATATATTCTCACCATATATGTATATACTATTATGCAGGAAAAAGGTTATGGAATGCATGAAAGGAGGCCCTTTTGACATTGGGTTCGTTGACCCAAATAGAGTTCATGAAGAAGTGGTAATAACCAAACCTGGGTAAACAGAAGATTACTTGCTAAGGTCTTTACTGAGACAACAAACCAAAAGGGAAATACTATTGCCTTACAACTTCTCGTGAGTACTGTTACCCTCTCTTATACACATTCTGTTTCGGCTTACTCGATGTTAAGTGTAACTGATGATGAGTTATGCGTGCGTAGGTTCCACTTTATTCTGCTAGTCATTCAATCTAACTCAGGAAAAGTCCTTGTCATGGACTCGTTACGAAAATAAAAAGAGCTATGTGCAGACTTTAGAGAGATGCTCCAGAGGTAATTTTAATCATATTATCGCACTAGATCGGCAACTTTCGTGACAACAAGTAATTAATTACTCCTTTATCCATTTTCTTTGCCGGACAGGGTTTGGAAAAGGTTCACGGGCAGGGCCGTGGATGAATGGTCAGAAGAACTAAAATTTGTAGACCAAAATGTAAGTAATACTAGCTAGGTCTGCGTATCTCTTTGATTCTGCTTCCAATTCCATTATATCATGCTTTACTGATTATTATTTTGATTGAACTCTCTATTCTGGTAAAGTGCGCGTATCTGGGACCCGACAATAACTTATGTGGATACTATGTTTGCGAGTTCATTCGCAACACGATATGTGCGACGGGCCAAGCCGCACTAGAACAACTTAGAGTAAGTAAACAAAGTACACAACATCATTTTATTACCATCAATTGTGTTGAGTTTTATTCTTATATATATATTGACCCCATTCTTCATATATATTTAGATCGAACGGATGCGGGACCAACTCCTACCATTTGACCACATACGAGCCATTCAAGAGGAATTGGCGGGGTTCATACTTGATGAGGTCGTCACGCCTGGCGGAGAACTCTTTAGATATCCAAAAACTCTTTAGATGCTTGAACGTGTTTGTCTTGTACTTGATGCTTCAACGTTTACGGAGAATACCACACAATGACGATGTTTGTGTATAATAATAGTTGCTTAATTATTCATGTACTCGTATGTACCGACGACGGTGTATGTGTATATACCGCTCCCGATCGATCCCCCCTCCCCCCTCCCCGTCCCCGCCGCGCCACAGAAATACGCCCAGAACGGGGTGGCGGCAGAACTCTGCCGCGGCAGAGATTTAGGCCGTTTTCCTGCCGCGGCAGAGATTTAACGCTTTTTCCTGCCGCGGCATAGAACCTTTAACACCGGTTCGTGTTACAAACCGGTGTTAAAGGGGGGTGGGCTGAGAGCTGCGGCAGCCCCACGTGCGCCACCCTTTAACACCGGTTCGTATAAGAACCGGTGTTAAAGGAGGGGCCTCTAACACCGAACCCTCAACAGCGGTTCTACAACCGCTGTTAGAGGGCCTTAGGAACCGGTGTTAAAGGCCCCCGTCTGCACTAGTGGTGATATATAATTTTGTTCTTCCCTATTGAGGTCAATGGCGAGTGAACATCACAATGATAAATATTTTAGCACTGAGGATTTCTCTATCTTAAACATCTCAGGATAATGAGCTCACGATGAGGTCTTGGGAAGAAGTTAGCGATAGAGAAAAAATGCATATAAAACGTAGGTGTATGATACCTCGCCTGAGAAGGTCCTTGTGGGAGAGATCTCCCAAGGCGGCGAAGTCTCGACTCCCAAGTGCAGGAGATCAATTGTAGTACTTTTCAATAAAGAAAGGTTGTCAAACCCACGAGGAGCTAGGATATTGGTTAGCAAATTTGACAA
Source organism: Avena sativa (assembly GCA_916181665.1). Classification (NCBI taxonomy): domain Eukaryota; kingdom Viridiplantae; phylum Streptophyta; class Magnoliopsida; order Poales; family Poaceae; genus Avena; species Avena sativa. The sequence continues at coordinate 394,922,053 of OV702280.1, read as the reverse complement.
AGGAAATAGTAGTAAATGAAGTAGATTTGGTGTTTTTGGTTTGTAGTTTGCAAGAATATAAAATGCTGAAAGTAAATAGCAATAAGTAAATGCTATCAATGAGAGAAAGCCCGATCCTCTATGCAGCAAGGGGACAAGCTCAAGTGTGTGTGAACTTATCTATGACAAGCGTTCCCATGGGCGGCATGAATTTACTTAGCATAAATATTTCTACACAATATGGTGAATATGTTGTCAAGTTTTATTCCCTTAGGGAGGAGCCTAATTAGGTGCAGCCATAAACATGGACTAAATAGACCACTTATGATGGGTCCTAAATCCATTCACATGAATATCTAGGAATCATTAAGACATAAATGTCCCACCATAGCAATAAGTTCATTGGTCCCCGACATATAATCCCTCAATGCAACTCAAAGTATTGGAAAACGGTTTTTGTCAACTCCTTCCCTTCCAACCCCTATCATTGCATCAAAGTATTCTCCTATCAGCCCATGTATCTAGGTGAAGTAATATGCAGTCGACATTCACATAAAACCATCATAGAACAATATAAAAGATAAAACTAGACCATATACCCATTGCATATTATATGGAAATCATAGCCAATTCATCTTATGCCCTCAGGAACATGCGGATATACTCACGAGTGCCAAACATGATATGGATCAATAGCATATGGGATACAACACAATCTAAAAATATAATCTCTCCACCAAATAAAGATAATATGTCAATCACAAATATGCAAATATCCCTTAAAACAATATCCGGGGTTCAATCAATCACAAACCATGAGGGGACCGAGATGGATCTTGGAGATGGTGATGGTGATGATGATGGTGATGATGTATATGTTGATGGAGAGGCCTCCCCTATGCCTAGGAGGAGTGATGATGGTGATGGCATCGATTTCCCCCTCACTGGAGGCTCCGGTGCGACATGATCTGCCCCCTCACGGAGTAGGAGAGGACTTTCGCCTCCGCCGCCGCCTCTGTAAATCATGGGAAAATAATGGCGTAGGTTTTCTGGTGATATGGAGGCGTATGTAAAAAGGAGGATCCGAGACGACGCTCGAGGGCCAAAAGATCCTGTGTGGCGCGCCTAGGGGGTGGGCGCGCCACCTGATCTGTTTTGGGCCTCGTGGATCCCCTCACTTCATTCTTTGGCCCAAGTTGGTTCTTCTGGTGAAAAACTTGTCAGGTATTTTTCCTTCGATTTATGGACATCCAAAAGGTCCTGAAACAATAAAAACATGAAAAAGGAGGTTTTCTGCCTCCTAGAAATTAAATACCAAAGAGAGGGACTTTGTAGGTAAGTCCCGTAAATCATCTAAATATGCATAAATAATGATGGATCAAGGTAACTATGATTCTAAATAGTGCATAAAGGTCCTAAAAATGATGATTCAAAATGCAAGTATCAACTCCCCCAAGCTTAAACCTTTGCTTGTCCTCGAGCAAATAAGTGAATAGATCATCATCATGTATCAATGAGCTTATGGTATAAAAGAAAATACGAACATGGAATCATCAAATTATGCATATTCACTTGTCCAAAAGAAATATGAACTAACCACCATGCTCATGTGGGCTACATAGATTGATATTGTCACTTACCCCTTACTTTTGAACAAAGACTAACCATTACATATTTGACAATTGAACAAGTCTCAAATTTATCATACACTTTTCTATTTTCAATAGCTTTGCATGGCTTTTTACCAGGTTTTAATTTAACCTTTAGATATGCCTTTTTAATAAAGATAAGTTTCTCATAAAGCAAATAGTTGAAAAGAGAATTATTTAGACAACAAGATAGACATGACTATTTTGACTTTGGTCAATAACTTTCACCACTTTTGCATGGCATCAGTTAACGGTCTTGCCCTCTTAGTAACCAGTATAAACCTTATTCATGGTTCTTTCAATCATGTCATATGCTCTACACAACCTTTGTCTTTCACTTTCCATGTCTAGCCGAGTTCTCGGGTGCCTACCTTTCAAACACTTTCCTATAGAGCATATGTATTAAAATACCCATGACAACATTCATTTTACTCGTTGATTACTAAGTAGAACAAGAGTATCTCATCTACCCTTGTCATCCTCCTCTTTCCAACTATTTATTTAAGAATCCCTATCTCACCAAAAATTCGCAATGCTCCCTTTTTTAGTAAGTGTTGCTTCCCTTGCATGTATCTTTCCTTATTTGCAAGTTTTAGCTTGTTGAGTAATTCTATGCTTGTCCAACATGCTCAAGTTAATTCAGTTCAAGGCAAGATATAAGTGAAATTCCTACATATGGTGCGCACATATGCATGAGTGTTACCCATAAATCTCCAGACAAGAGAATCATGGATGACACCATACTTCATATTTTATTCAAAACCACTCAACCAAGGATACATGATAATGCTCTAAGGGCTCTTCAAACTTTAGGAAATATCGATACCTAATGGATGCAAGCAAAACCTCCTAATCTATATGCAAATACGATAACTAAAAAGCATAAGGTATGGTGGAACTCCCCCAAGCTTAGAGGTGTGCCTCCGGTTCTTCTAGAGAATGGACTTCAGGTCCTCATCGTTGGTGGTGCTTCTGACCTTCAACAAGGTTGCGTGTAACCTTCTATTGACTTCCACTTGATCCTCCCACTTTTCTTGTAGTCCTGGACCTCTTTCTCCAACCTTTCTATAATCTCAATGCAACCTGCAGAGGTTGCTTGCATGTTCCTGACGAACTTTGTGTTTACCGCCTCCTCGTAATCTTGCAAAAGTGCAATGTGACGGCAAGAGCCAAAAAAGCGCCTCTCTTCATGAGCAATTTGTCGATGCAGCAAATTGATCTGTGCTTGAAGATTTGGGTCAGTCATGTCCCTAAAGAGAGGTTATTCAATCACCCTCATCCTTGCAGCTCTATCTTCAAGTCGGTTTCACCATATGGCATTATTCCTTTGGTCTTCCCATCTCCATGGAGTTTGGATTCTTGGTGGACGACTCCACTCTAGAGTCCTGATGGGTGCACACAGGAATCCTCATTCCGGGGTGCTCCACCTCGAAGACATGCCTTGGCGCAAAGTAAGATCTGGAAGAAACAGGTAGAAAACAAGGTTCGCTCGAAAAAAGACTCAATGCGAGATTAGATCAACAGAGAGGAGTATATATAGATGGTTTTTAAGGTAAGACGAAGCTTTGAGGAAGAAATGGAGGAGAAACGGGCTTCGTAAGAGGGAAAGACCTTGGGTGGTGTGCCTAGGGGGTGGGCGCGCCACCTGGTCTCTTTCCCTCCTAGGGACTCCGTTTCATCCAATTCTTTTACGACATGGCTTAATTTTCCAAAATAATGACTTCCCTAAAATATGAAGATATTCTGAGATCGTTACGCACCTGTTTTTGACTTTTGATGATTTCTGGTATTTCGCATTGGATAAAATTTTGAAATTATGGCCTCAGGAGTTTGTAGATTCATTACTTTAACCCTTCTGGCAAATTTTTGGCCTGCAATATAATGTTTTAGATGTTGTCCATTAACGACATGATGTTTACCGTTGAAGTCTCCATGAAGACGAATGGCTCCAGAGCGGTACACCTCCTGCACAACTAATGGACCCTTGTGGCATCCCGCAAAAACCACTACTAGAAAATCGCGTTGTTTTTGTGCATTGCATCATCATGACATCATCATGCATCTCATTGACTAAAACTATTTTGTTCAAACCTACTTTTGCTTTCTACAAAGATCCCTCTCTATTTCAAAATAATCCCCGGACCCTTCCGGATATTTTGTTTGTCTAAAAATAAATTGCACAAGTCTTTTAAACAATACATAAAATTTTATATTATTTTAGGGGGCAGCCAAACCGGGCCGATCCGACCCAGTCGGCCACCCCCAGTACAAAATCGGGCCACCTAAATCTTTTCCTACCCAGTCCTATTCTACCCACTCTGCCTCCACCTCACCCCACCCAATAGCCTGCCGCCACCTCTTCACTCCCTTCCCCCTATCCTATCCCAGCCCGCCACCTCATCCTACCCCCACTCCCCACTTCCCCCCAACCGACCAGGCCCACCTGGGCGGGGCCCCCAACGCCACCTGGCCAACCCCCTCTCTCTCTCTCCCCACCGATCCCCACCCTCCTGGCCCCACCCCGGTCCCACCTCCCCACCTCCCGCTCCTCTCCCCTCGCTCAATCTCCTCGCCCGGCCTCCTCCCTCTGCCCCATACCACAACCGCCCGCCACCAGGGACCCCGAGCCCCGCCGCCGCTGCCGGCCCCCCGACGCGTCCCCGCGAGCAAGGTCGTCGCCCGGCCTCCTCCCTCCGGCCTTCCCTCCCCGCTGCCGTGTTCCCCTCTTCGGACACCGCCGCCGGACACCATCCTCGCCGCCGGCCTCCCTCGGTGTCGCCGCCCCTGTGGCCTCGCCTCTGAGCCGCCGCAAGCACCGCGCTCCGCCTCGCCGGTCCCGCCTCCCGGTCGTCGCTGCCGCCCCGTCGTCCCCGGGCGCCTCTCCCCAACCTCTGCTTCCGCGCCGACCGCCCTCCTCCTCGTCGCGGCCGTCGTGCCCGTCTCCGGCGCTTCCCGCCCCCCTCTAGCTCCGCCACCGCCGGCCTCAGGCCCTCCCGACGCCAGCGCGCCCTCCTGCGGCAGCCCTTCTCGGCCTCCTTCCTACGAGCTAGGCCACGTCGCCCGGGTCCTTCTGCCTCGGTCCGGCCGCCCGAGCTTGCCCTGTCCCGTGGCCGAGTCCGGCCGTCACCTTCCCGTCTGCCTCGTAGCAGGACGCCGCCCTGAAGCTCCGGCCTGCGCCTCCTCCTCTGGGCCACTGCCGAGCACGCCGTGCCTCCTCCGCCCTGTCCTCACCTTCCTCGTCGTCCGCGAGCTTCCGCGAGTGGGCTCTGCAGCGTCGCCTCTCCCCGGCTCCCTGCCGCTAGGCTCTGCCCCAAGATGCCGATCGAGTTGAAGATGGAGGCAGCGTGTCCAGGTGTTGGGCTTGTTGGACCACAATATCTCAAAGATACACGGATGTGGCAAGACGCCTAACGATTTCTTCACGAACACTCGGCTAAGGCCTCCCGACAAGATCTTCTACTCGGAGCACCAAGTACTCCGCTTCGGAACCGAAGACCGAACCCGATAACCGCCAAGAACCACGACACGGATACACCGAGTTCTCCATCGAGGACACCAAGGCCGTCGACATGGAACCGAAGGACGTCAAGCACTTCACCCCGGACGTCAAGTCTGACCCGAACCGCGGACCCGACAAGGTCTTCACGACGACAAGAACGACAGCGACCAGGACGAATCCGATGCGCCCCGACACCGAACCAAGTCCTTCTTCGCGGAACGCCAAGATCTACTCTGTTATCCGAGAACGATCCCGCCGAGACCGAACCCCAGATCCGGACCCTGAGACCGAACCCGAACCCCCGGAGCCCAAGACCTTCCGAACCCAGATGTGTGACCCTTTATCCGAGACCCCTATTTTTATAATATGATATTGATCACCTGTCGCATATTAAATTGATCATGCATGCATGTTTGTGTGGTTTGGGGGCCTTATGCCGATTCACCTTATAATTAAATATGGGACCCATATGCGGGCAAATCTAGTCGTATATTGGTCCCATTTAAACGTGCGCATTGAACCGGTGACATATTTTGCCTTGTTAAGACAACATTTAAATTGTGGGGTAGCTAAACAACATGAACCATTTAAGTAATGTCGGGGCCCCAGTTCCGCTTAATATTGCCTAATTGCATCACATCTTTGCCATGCCATGCATCATACATGCATCATGCCCGATCTTTTGCCGTAGTATTTAATAGTGCATCCGGTGTTTCTTCTAGTGTTTTGCTTCTTCGCGGATAAGGTCTTTGGGTTGATGCGAGTGTCGACCCGATCTTCGGATGAACCTTCGGCAATGTTTTCAGGCGAGCATCTCCCCCTTTCTACCTATCTTACTTCTATAGTATTTATTCCCTCCTGTTGATCTATTGCTATCTGTGTTGCGTTGCTCTAGTTTTCGTGCCCGTGATATCCCTTGCAGCCTTATATTACCTTGGACACATCCTATTACCTGTTTTTTGGTAGATAGATGGACCTGCGCGTCGTAGTCGCTTGCTCAAGTGCTGTTGCGTGTCGTCAAGTACCACAGTTGTTGGAGTATTGCCGCATGTTTAATGTTGGAGTTGATCATGGCTTTAATTATTGTTTAATAACTAAAATTGAAAGTAGGTAAATGCAGAGGCACAGGTGGGCAATAGATGTTATTTGGTTGTTAACCGTCCACTTGTGTCCCGTAGGACCCCGAGTGCTTGATACCTGTTCCTTGAATATTCGCGCTATCCACATCCGGGAGGATTATGGGACCCCCCTGAGCCAGAGCTTGATTCATTCTTATTTCTTGGGGCCACAAACTAGTTTGAGGTTTTATTTACTATCCTGTACTTATGACATGCTTTACTGCTTTATTTACGTTTGTGCGAGGAGCACCTGTACTGTTTAGGTAAGCGGAGTATTTTCGCGGTATCGACAAGCCTAGTCACATTTTCGGGTTCCCAGTCGTTTACAGCCACTGGCGCAAACCTTGAGTCCGTCTCGGAGTCAGCTAACTTCGTTGCGGGTGTACTCAATGGGGTGGCCCCCTGAAATATTTCTGAATCTGGTGATTGCTTTGTCGTGAAGGCCTCGTTGGGTTTTGATTTGGTTTTTCCGAGGTTGATCGAGTGTGTGTTGCTATTTGTGCACCCCTGCAGGGTAAAACTTTCTGAAAGCCGTGTCCGCGGTTATGGACGACTTGGAGCACAGTATCTCGATCATAGACAACTATAACTAAAGTAGTGCTATAAATTTGACTTTATAATGACTAGTAATCAGCTTCACTATAATGGAATGGCTAAATAAAACTGCCAACAATTGCTTGTTTGGGTTGTCGCTTGCTACCATTGTATCTGACTAGTAAGTATTGCAACTACAACGGAATGGCTAAATAAAAGTACCAACAACTGCTGGGTTTTGGGATATCTCATGCTATTTGTATCTGACTAGTAAGTGCTGCAACTACAATGGAATGGTTAACTAAAAGTGCCCACTGCTTATTATATCAGGATGACTATCTATACCTGACTAGTAATTGCTGCAACGATAACTGAATAAATAAAACTGCCAACTGTGTGAGTTCCTCGGTTGACTTCCTCGTTTGGTCTCGAGGGGGAAACACCAGGATGGGTTTGTCGGATGGTAGCATCAGGTTGGTTCCGAATAGGTCTTTCTTATCCCTCTCTGATAGCCGACAGTTATATCGAGTCTCTATAGGTTGTTTAGTGCATGCTGCCGCTGCCGCTTCAGTCCACCATACCTATGTAGGCGAGGACCACCGAATTCTAGCCTCGCCGTGTACTGGCCTCAGTACTGACCGCTCTCTCTTTTTCCTTTGCCCTTTGTCGGCACCCCTTTTGTTTAAGCAGGTTTTGAGATCGACGTCGTTAGCAGGGTTACCCTTCCGGCTTGGCCTGGGCAGGGTTATGGACGCCATTGGTTATTATTCAGGGCTCTTAGCCCCATTTACATCTTGTCCGTAGCTGGGCGCTCTATCGTTTTCAAGGTGATTTGGATTTTTGTCCTGCATATCTGTATTCTTGACTCATGGAGTCGTGTTGTATATATATATCTGTTCTGTGGGTCCCATTGAGGACTGTTGTGTAATGTTATTACTTCGTTTTCCACCCACACGCAAGTGCCTGGTGGGCACCTTTGAATCGTTTCTATGCGGGTTTGGCGGGAAGCGCTGAAACTTGCATAGGGCCGATTCTGCTGGTGTTACAACCCTGCCATCTTGAGGCTAACTTTCATGCAGAAAACTTGAAGCGAGAGTTGAACAACAATACTTGATCTCCAACTTTGAATTCATTTCTTTTTATTTTCTTATCATGCCAATTTTTTACTTTTTATTTAAATAGTCTAGCACTTTCATATGCTTCATTTATCCATTCATCTAATAAGCTTAAATCAAGAATGATTTTCTCTCTAGCAGTTTTAAAATCAAAGTTGAGTTGTTTAATAGCCCATCTAGCTTTATGCTCTAATTTCATTGGAAGATGTCATGCTTATCCATAAACCATTTTATAAGGAGACTGTAACTACCTCGGTGAATTACGCTCCTAGTTACAAGCCTGGATGAGCGAAAATGGTTAAAATAGTACGGTGGGGCCCAAATTCCACTCACAGGTAGACCTTTCGGCCGTCCTAACCATTTCCAAACATCGGGACAAGAACGGGCGGCGTAATCGGCAGGCGAAGGGATCAACTACATACACAAATGAGTATGTATGCAAGCCACCATACAACAGTCCCCAGAGCCATTCCATCTAAAAGAAATAGAAATATTGCAACGCCATACGGCAAGATCCAAATATCCTAGATAGATATATAGTTTAGGATATCTCCTCATACATCAAACATCAGAGTATCAGGCGGAAGCGGAAAACAAGATTCGAGTACGGATAAGAAGCAAATCGGCATAAGATGCCCCATAAATAAGCACATCCCGCCCACAGATCTCACGGATCCCTGTTCCCGGAATCTCTACACCGAATGATCGTTGTCCACATCGTCCGTCTCCTCCACCCAGTATCCATCTTGTGAGTGTACCTGTTCATCTGAATCAAATAATTTATCGTGTGAGACCCTAGGGGTACTCAGCAAGTCTTTATGCCTCTAAAGGGGACACAACCTGGGGTGACGCAATTGCAGCAAAAGATAATACCTAGCAATTCTATAGATACTCGCTAACCATCCGCCTAACCAAAGATAGACGGATGTCCGTGAATTAATGACAACAGTTATAACGGTAATATTAACAGATCCATCCTCCTCCTCGCTTACCAACGAGGAAGCGGACGAACAACCCACCATCCGTTGGCAGTTTTATTATCCATTCCATGAGTGTTGCACTATTTACTAGTCAGTTACTTAGTCAAATTAAAAGCGGTACTTTAGTTATACTTGTCTATGATCGAGAAACTGTGCTCCAAGTCGTCCATAACCGCGGACACGGCTTTCAGAAAGTTTTACCCTGCAGGGGTGCACAAATAGCAACACACACTCGATCAACCTCGGAAAAACCAAATCAAAACCCAACGAGGCATTCACGACAAAGCAATCACCAGATTCAGAAATATTTCAGGGGGCCACCCCATTAAGCTACCCGCAACGAAGTTAGCTGACTTCGAGACGGACTCAAGGTTTGTGGGGACGGCTGTAAACGACTGGGAACCCGAAAATGTGACTGGGCTTGTCGATACAGCGAAAACGTGTCACGATCCTAAACAGTACAGGTGCTCCTCGCACAATCGTAAATAAAGCAGTAAAGCATGGCATAAGTACAGTATAGTAAATAAAACCTCAAACTAGTTTGTGGCCCCAAGAAATAAGAATGAATCAAGCTCTGGCTCAGGGGGTTCCCATAATCCTCCCGGATGTGGATAGCGCGAATATTCAAGGAACAGGAATCAAGTACTCGGGGTCCTACGGGACACAAGTGAGCATGAAAAACCAAATAGCAGATATTGCTCACCGGTGCCACTTTCATTAGTTATCCCATACTACTCAGGTTAAGTTGTTTAGGTACCTCGTTATCCATCAGACTCTCACATACCCTACACATGCTGTTCTACGACTCGCATGGCTCAAACAACTCCTGTAGTAATGGCTCATGGGATGGAGGAACAAGCTTCGGTGGGGTTTAAAAGTAAAGGCTATGCAATACTTGGGATTCAGTTTAATGCAATCGCGACTCAATGATGCAATAATAAGATAGAGGCAATAGGTACTATATGTATGCAAGCATGTGGTAGTGCTTGCCTGGCAGCTCAGTTGAAGCGAGAGAAGGATTTGGGTAGTGCTCCTGGGTTTCTTGATATATCCCCTGCTCAGCGTCTATTCGAAGAAGAACCAAAGAAACAAGGGCCAACATAAATAAAGTGCACAAGCATAGGAATAAAATGCGACAAGCAAACAATCATGCCATGATGAATGATGCACAATTTGCATGGCAATAAAGTAGCATGGCATGGGTGAGGTGTGGAATACAAGAATAAAGCCTTTTATTGAGTTTTGGTCACATTTTATCCTCAGATAAGTTGCTGATTACATTATATTTATATGATGCATGCTGCAAAACAGAACAAGGAATGCATAAACAGAAAGATCTCGTCGAGCTAATCATTTTAGACATATCATTTGTCAAATTTGGAGTTATAAAACAAAAGTTATTAATTAATTAAGGCAAAAGGGCATTTTGTTGTAATTTTAAACAACTTGAAATTTAAAGTGTTCAAAATATATTTTGGAGGGCATATTTGAATTCCTCACATTTTTCTAATTTCAAAACATATATTACATGTATTATTTGGATTTATATTTTAAAAGTTATTTAAAACAGATTTGAAATTTGAGTTTAAATCAAATTTGAAAAGATTTGAATTAAAACAGATAACAGAAAACCTTTTGTCACCCAGCGCAGTCCTAGCCACAGTCATAGACAAGCGGGCCAAGGCTGACTAGGACACACGCGCACACAGAAAAGCTTCTGTCACCGCGGGTGGAGCTAGCCTCAACGACTGACGGGTGGGACCGGTGTCCAGCGGGTCCACCGCGCGCGCGACCCAGCCAGGCCTTGCCACGCGGCAGATCCGGGGAGCGCGGGTTGAGATTTGAAAAGGGAAAGGGGCTTGTTGCAAAGCATCTAGGAGCTGTCGGTTAGGAGCCTGACGAAACTAAAGATCGGTTCGCGAATTAGGCTAGCTGATTCGATTTTTGGTTGAATATGGCGAGGAAACGAAACAGAATTTGGGGTCGCCTCAAAAACAAAACTTGTAGATATTGTCAATCTCTACAACTTTGGTGCAGAGCGATCCTACAAAAGAGTAGTGATGGAGCCGGAAACAAACGACGAACACGTCGGATTCAGGCAAGGGTTTTCTGACGGAATGTCGACGATTTCGACAGAAAAACTGACTGTTTTTGGGAGAGAAAATCCAGAGCTGTGGTGCTCCGATCTGAGCGAGGGTTGGACCTAGAGCTGGAGGGGAAATAGGGCTACAAAATCGGTCAAGGAGTCGGGCCAAGATCTGGGATGCATCTCTCGGAAACTTGACGACAGCAGAGAGGGTAGCGGGCTATTCGCGGTATCTGCAGAGGTGTCCTGCCGCTGCCAGGCGCGACGCGTGCAGGGAGCGACAGAGCTCGGCGAGGCTGCCGGGCGTGGCACAGGTGAAGGGGAAGGGGCACCTTGTCTAGGAGGAATCTAGGTGCTCACCGAGGGTATTGATGGCGGCCGAGGTAGCGGGGCGACGCGGATCAGCGATGACGCTCGGTGGCTGCAGCGTTCAGCGGTCCCGGGCACGGCGGCGGCAAGGATAACTCCGGCGAGGCAGCGGCTTCTCCGGCAGGTGCATGACAGCGGCGACTGCTACTCCATCTTCCCCGACGCCCTGGCTCCTTGTTCCTGTCTCCTCGACGCCGATGGAAGGGTAGCCTGAAGCTAGGTTGAGGTGGAGGCAGAAACGGCCATATCTAGGTGGAAGGAAGGAAGGGGGTGGGTGGTGCCGGTGTGCGTACTGGATTGGGGTAGATAAGGTCACCGATGGAACACATCACATGGGGGGGCTGGTGCTACAGATAAGAAGAGAGGGGAAGGATCACATGGTTTGATGAGGTGCAAAAGAGGGCTCGGGTGGGGCTTCCTTCTCCCTCCTCTCTTGTGCTTTAGCTAAAGAGAGGGAAAGAGAGGGACCAGGGGAGGGCAGAGAGGCTACAGGGTGGGGCCGGCGTGAGGAAGAGAGGAGAGAGAGGGGCTATCTCGGGCTAGGGTAGATGGGGCTCGGGTTAGGTTTGGCTTAGGGTTAGAGAGAGGTGGTCTCGATTTTAGCTAGGTAGGGTGGATGGTGATAGAGGGTAGGTGATTAGGGTTAGGGTTTTGGATAGAGGGGGTGAGATGAGGTTTGGTGTGAGGGTGGATTAGAACTAGGGTTAGCTAGAGAGGGGATTTAGGGTTAGAGATGGTTTGATTTAGCCCAACCAAAGAGGTAGGTTTATGATATGGTTAAAGAGATTCAAAAACAAGGAAACATGTAGTTTGAATTTAAAAGTAAAGCTCAAACCCAAAATAAAACAACACAAAGAGGAGAAGGCCAAGGGTTATGGTTGCATGGCCCATGCATAGACATTAATGCTAGGTTTTATCTTGTGAAAACAAAATAAAGATCCATGGCATTTATACATAAGCATTCCATAATGTGGAATAAGGCCAAGCAAAAGAATTGGTAGAATTGGGTCCACCCTATCTCCCATGAGCTAGATTAAATACCAAAAGAAAATAGAATACAAGCTCATGGATAATGGAATGGTGGAATTATAAGGTGGTGAAAGAAAGGGTGGTGGAGTGGAATAAAAGATATGCCCCCAACTCAACTTGGGCATTTAAACAATATATCAATAACCAAATACAATATCAAGAGGCAAATACAATTGACAATGCATATGAGAGAAGATCCAAAATAAAAAGGGTTTTATATGATGCTCAAATGCAATGTGGCATGATGACATGAGCAAATTATGATGCAACAATTATATGTAGGAAGTAGCATTTATATAGACTAGGCTAGTAGCATTGCAATTGTTAGACAATTGGGATGCTACAACTCTCCCCCACTAAACAAGAATCTCGCCCCGAGATTCCTAGAAAAGAAAACAACACAAGGAGAGGCGGGTGTTCGAACGAAGGTGACCCTCACGTTCCCAAGTTGATGAACAACGGAATGGTGCGATCACTACACCTTGCAAAACTTGCTAGACTTGTTGCGAGTCTTGCGTTTTGCTTGAGAAACAACGGGTTAGAAGAGTTGAAGGATTGTCGTGAGACAAGAAGGATAGGATGGCATAGCTCCGGTTTTCCCAAGAATCATGATAAAGGAATAGAACCACTTGTGAATGAAAAGGAGAAGATGATGTATCATTTATAAAGAAAGACACACCATTAAGATTAAAGATTTACCGATACGAGAGAGGATGAATCTTTGTCTCGCCGGAAGAAAGGAGCTAGATTGGAGAGGTTTTGAACCACTATTACAATAGCATCGTATCTTCTCTCGGATTTGAGAAATGAAGTTCGGAAACAATATTGCCTTCAAACAATAGAGTCCCTTGATAACAACAGAAAGATTTAGTTAGACATCGTCGGATTAGATTCTTGTTGCGCCGGTAAGAACCAAGGATCACGCAATTTAGGTGCGCAGATATAACTTCCAGAGATGGATGTGAAGCCAGATCATGGTGGAATCCCGAGAAGCAAAGAATATGGAGGATCTGGAGTTTATTGTAGATATACTTATTGCTTTCTTTAGCCTTGAGGCTAACGCAATAGATTTGCAGCTGATGGCCTCAACCATACTTGGCTTTACCACAGAAAAAGAATTGATGAAACAAAGAGAGAGATAGTTTCCTTTAATCTTGTTTGGGGATATCGAGCATCGGTAGAAAGACGAGGATAGAAAAAGGTTTGCGTTTGTTTCCACCAGATAATTGAGGATTTTGCTCCGTGTAGAAAGGGTGAGATCACCAACAAGAGATTATTGATTACTTTCTTCGAAAGAGCACTCCGGACAAACAAGGACGGAAGTAAAAGTATCAAGGGATAAAGGCCACTTCTAACTTCCGTGGAATGAGTGAAATCACATTAATTCACCAATTCAATTTACAAGAGCGAATGATAAGAGTAGTGGTATGGTAGCTACTCCATCCCGCACTCAAAGCATTACTCCGCACATGAATAAGAAAATCATGCAACCCAACTACCGAAACAGACTGAAGGTGTTGGCAAAAACTCATAGAACTCCGTTAGAAAACAAGGATAGATGCAAACGATTCGCCGGATTCATAGATAGATAAAGATGATGATGTTGTCGTCATGTCGGAAGTACCAAGCCACCGGAAAGATATAAAGGAAGATCACGGAGACAACTGTAAAATTTCACAGATATAGAAAAAGATAGCACCACTTGAACAGAAGGAATACAAGATCTGGAAGGTCTTCATGGCCTCCGGTGGATTGACCATAGATGATAGAACGAGAGGGTTTCAAGAGATTACTTAACGAGATTGAGGTGAAAGAACTCCATGTTCTTCTTGAAAAGATTGAGAGAGATTTAGTAGCCTTGAGGAAATCTTCAGCGGAACGACGATGATAACTTGCCAACAAGGAACAACTCCGGATTGGTTGAAGATGGAGGATGGAATTAACAATGGACTTGCTGATTCCAGAGTTGAAGTAATGTATTTAGCAGAAGGACGTGGTCGAGATATGTGACTTCAAAAAGTCAGAGTTCTCGCTTTGAGACTTTGCACACAGGCAGTGCTCACGAAGCTCGAGAGAAAGAGACACAGATGATCTTCCATGTCCTTCCATAGATATCGAATAGGCAAGCATATTATCAACATATACCACCATGGATTAACAAGATATTCCCAGAATACCAAGTTCAAGAGGCGGGAGAACGAACAAATGCTCGAAACACTTTCTGAGCTCAACGCTCTTTGAAAGATCAACGTTACGAGTAAGGATTCCTGTTGAAGAAGATGCGCTGACAGAATAGGTTAACTGGTACTTCGGAAGAAAAAGAGATGTCACCTGGTTCACATTGTCGATCGGATCACCGGTTACAAAGATAAAGAGATCTTGGATAAGAGCCGATGATAGCTCATACCTTAAGCAAAGCTATCAGAGACGAAAAGATGCAATTCCCTCGTATCCAGGAGAATTGTGCAGATATGGGGTTCAAAAGGATGTGCAGCATGATGGACAGATGATAGACCGCCGTAGTGCTTGGAGAAACTCTGGATTGCCAAAGATGCTTGAATATGCATAGATATGATCGCGGTGTACTCAAAATCACAGGAGATAACCGTCACCATTTGGAGGATAGTGGTGATTGCATTTTCCATATTCCACTCAAGATAAGTGTCATATAGCTATGCCGAGAACCAAATTACAATCACCAGCATCGGATCGACACATGTTATGTAATTAGCCCAAGAGAATTGGAGATGAAATGAAACTCTAGGATTAAGCGCCGGTGACAAAAGAATGAGTTAGCATGGACATGCTGATAAAAAGGGAGATAGATAATGTTTCACACACGACTGAAAAGGAGTGTGGAAGCACAGATGTATCAAAGAAAATTTTTCCGCATTTTTCGGCATTAAAATACCAATAGATGCGCAAAAACACTTATCAGGTAGCGATTAGCAACTGATGGTTTCACAGAACGTGGAGTTGCTAGAAGGAAGGACACCCTTAAAAAGATGGCACCGGTTAACAAGGAGTCAGATAGATCGCGACGGTATTCAAAAGCCTGTCAGTATGGAATGTACCAACAGTTGATAACCAAAGGCAGATAAAGATAACATGTTGGATGCAACAGATAGACAAGGAATTACACACACACACACACACATTCTATGGTACTACGGAAACCCAGAACACGTGAATCCTAGTTTGAATTTTAAGAAGAGGATTGAAAACGTTACACTTCCTTACCAGAAAAGGGTGGGTGGGTGGGTAAGAAGAAAAGTGGAAGCAGTCCTACTCTCGCGTTTTGTTTTTCCCTAGTATACATAGCTACCAAAAATATTTGCTAGACTGACAACGACCATTTGGCTGAGACCCTGAAGGGCGGGATGGCTCTGATACCAATTGTAACTACCTCGGTGAATTACGCTCCTAGTTACAAGCCTGGATGAGCGAAAATGGTTAAAATAGTACGGTGGGGCCCAAATGCCACTCACAGGTAGACCTTTCGGCCGTCCTAACCATTTCCAAACATCGGGACAAGAACGGGCGGCGTAATCGGCAGGCGAAGGGATCAACTACATACACAAATGAGTATGTATGCAAGCCACCATACAACAGTCCTCAGAGCCATTCCATCTAAAAGAAATAGAAATATTGCAACGCCATACGACAAGATCCAAATATCCTAGATAGATATATAGTTTAGGATATCTCCTCATACATCAAACATCAGAGTATCAGGCGGAAGCGGAAAACAAGATCCGAGTACGGATAAGAAGCAAATCGGCATAAGATGCCCCATAAATAAGCACATCCCGCCCACAGATCTCACGGATCCCCGTTCCCGGAATCTCTACACCGAATGATCGTTGTCCACATCGTCCGTCTCCTCCACCCAGTATCCATCTTGTGAGTGTACCTGTTCATCTGAATCAAATAATTTATCGTGTGAGACCATAGGGGTACTCAGCAAGTCTTTATGCCTCTAAAGGGGACACAACCTGGGGTGACGCAATTGCAGCAAAAGATAATACCTAGCAATTCTATAGATACTCGCTAACCATCCGCCTAACCAAAGATAGACGGATGTCCGTGAATTAATGACAACAGTTATAACGGTAATATTAACAGATCCATCCTCCTCCTCGCTTACCAACGAGGAAGCGGACGAACAACCCCCCATCTGTTGGCAGTTTTATTATCCATTCCATGAGTGTTGCACTATTTACTATTCAGTTACTTAGTCAAATTAAAAGCGGTACTTTAGTTATACTTGTCTATGATCGAGAAACTGTGCTCCAAGTCGTCCATAACCGCGCACACGGCTTTCAGAAAGTTTTACCCTGCAGGGGTGCACAAATAGCAACACACACTCGATCAACCTCGGAAAAACCAAATCAAAACCCAACGAGGCATTCACGACAAAGCAATCACCAGATTCAGAAATATTTCAGGGGGCCACCCCATTAAGCTACCCGCAACGAAGTTAGCTGACTTCGAGATGGACTCAAGGTTTATGGGGACGGCTGTAAACGACTGGGAACCCGAAAATGTGACTGGGCTTGTCGATACAGCGAAAACGTGTCACGATCCTAAACAGTACAGGTGCTCCTCGCACAATCGTAAATAAAGCAGTAAAGCATGGCATGAGTACAGGATAGTAAATAAAACCTCAAACTAGTTTGTGGCCCCAAGAAATAAGAATGAATCAAGCTCTGGCTCAGGGGGTCCCATAATCCCCCCGGATGTGGATAGCGCGAATATTCAAGGAACAGGAATCAAGTACTCGGGGTCCTACGGGACACAAGTGAGCATGAAAAACCAAATAGCAGATATTGCTCACCGGTGCCACTTTCATTAGTTATCCCATACTACTCAGGTTAAGTTGTTTAGGTACCTCGTTATCCATCAGACTCTCACATACCCTACACATGCTGTTCTATGACTCACATGGCTCAAACAACTCCTGTAGTAATGGCTCATGGGATGGAGGAACAAGCTTCGGTGGGGTTTAAAAGTAAAGGCTATGCAATACTTGGGATTCAGTTTAATGCAATCGCGACTCAATGATGC
Source organism: Avena sativa (assembly GCA_916181665.1). Lineage (NCBI taxonomy): Eukaryota > Viridiplantae > Streptophyta > Magnoliopsida > Poales > Poaceae > Avena > Avena sativa. Next base: position 394,904,628 of record OV702280.1, on the reverse strand, counting down.
AAGAATAAGATAGAGGCAATAGGTACTATATGTATGCAAGCATGTGGTAGTGCTTGCCTGGCAGCTCAGTTGAAGCGAGAGAAGGATCTGGGTAGTGCTCCTGGGTTTCTTGATATATCCCCTGCTCAGCGTCTATTCGAAGAAGAACCAAACAAACAAGAGCCAACATAAATAAAGTGCACAAGCATAGGAATAAAATGCGACAAGCAAACAATCATGCCATGATGAATGATGCACAATTTGCATGGCAATAAAGTAGCATGGCATGGGTGAGGTGTGGAATACAAGAATAAAGCCTTTTATTGAGTTTTGGTCACATTTTATCCTCAGATAAGTTGCTGATTACATTATATTTATATGATGCATGCTGCAAAACAGAACAAGGAATGCATAAACAGAAAGGTCTCGTCGAGCTAATCATTTTAGACATATCATTTGTCAAATTTGGAGTTATAAAACAAAAGTTATTAATTAATTAAGGCAAAAGGGCATTTTGTTGTAATTTTAAACAACTTGAAATTTAAAGTGTTCAAAATATATTTTGGAGGGCATATTTGAATTCCTCACATTTTTCTGATTTCAAAACATATATTACATGTATTATTTGGATTTATATTTTAAAAGTTATTTAAAACAGATTTGAAATTTGAGTTTAAATCAAATTTGAAAAGATTTGAATTAAAACAGATAACAGAAAACCTTTTGTCACCCAGCCCAGTCCTAGCCACAGTCACAGACAAGCGGGCCAAGGCTGACTAGGACACACGCGCGCACAGAAAAGCTTCTGTCACCGCGGGTGGAGCTAGCCTCAGCGACTGACGGGTGGGACCGGCGTCCAGCGGGTCCACCGCGCGCGCGACCCAGCCAGGCCTTGCCACGCGGCAGATCCGGGGAGCGCGGGTTGAGATTTGAAAAGGGAAAGGGGCTTTTTGCAAAACATCTAGGAGCTGTCGGTTAGGAGCCTGACGAAACTGAAGATCGGTTCGTGAATTAGGCTAGCTGATTCGATTTTTGGTTGAATATGGCGAGGAAACAAAATAGAATTTGGGGTCGCCTCAAAAACAAAACTTGTAGATATTGTCAATCTCTACAACTTTGGTGCAGAGCGATCCTACAGAAGAGTAGTGATGGAGCCGGAAACAAACGACGAACACGTCGGATTCAGGCAAGGGTTTTCTGACGGAATGTTGACGATTTCGACAGAAAAACTGACTGTTTTTGGGAGAGAAAATCCAGATCTGTGGTGCTCCGATCTGAGCGAGGGTTGGACCTAGAGCTGGAGGGGAAATAGGGCTACAAGGTCAAGGAGTCTGGCCAAGATCTGGGATGCATCTCTCGGAAACTTGACGACAACAGAGAGGGTAGCGGGCTGTTCGCGGTATCTGCAGAGGTGTCCTGCCGCTGCCAGGCGCGACGCGTGCAGGGAGCGACAGAGCTCGACGAGGCTGCCGGGCGTGGCACAGGCGAAGGGGAAGGGGCACCTTGTCTAGGAGGAAGCTAGGTGCTCACCGAGGGTATTGATGGCGGCCGAGGTAGCGGGGCGACGCGGATTAGCGATGACGCTCGGTGGCTGCAGCGTTCAGCGGTCCCGGGCATGGCGGCGGCAAGGATAACTCCGGCGAGGCAGCGGCTTCTCCGGCAGGTGCATGACGGCGGCGTCTGCTACTCCGTCTTCCCCGACGCCCTGGCTCCTTGTTCCTGTCTCCTCGACGCCGATGGAAGGGTAGCCTGAAGCTAGGTTGAGGTGGAGGCAGAAACGGCCATGTCTAGGTGGAAGGAAGGAAGGGGGTGGGTGGTGCCGGTGTGCGTACTGGGTTGGGGTAGATAAGGTCACCAATGGAACACATCACATGGGGGGGGCTGGTGCTACAGATAAGAAGAGAGGGGAAGGATCACATGGTTTGATGAGGTGCAAAAGAGGGCTCGGGTGGGGCTTCCTTCTCCCTCATCTCTTGTGCTTTAGCTAAAGAGAGGGAAAGAGAGGGACCAGGGGAGGGCAGAGAGGCTGCAGGGTGGGGCCGGCGTGAGGAAGAGAGGAGAGGGAGGGGCTAGCTCGGGCTAGGGTAGATGGGGCTCGGGTTAGGTTTGGCTTAGGGTTAGAGAGAGGTGGTCTCGGTTTTAGCTAGGTAGGGTGGATGGTGATAGAGGGTAGGTGATTAGGGTTAGGGTTTTGGATAGAGGGGGTGAGATGAGGTTTGGTGTGAGGGTGGATTAGAACTAGGGTTAGCTAGAGAGGGGATTTATGGTTAGAGATGGTTTGATTTAGCCCAACCAAAGAGGTAGGTTTATGATATGGTTAAAGAGATTCAAAAACAAGGAAACATGTAGTTTGAATTTAAAAGTAAAGCTCAAACCCAAAATAAAACAACACAAAGAGGAGAAGGCCAAGGGTTATGGTTGCATGGCCCATGCATAGACATTAATGCTAGGTTTTATCTTGTGAAAACAAAATAAAGATCCATGGCATTTATACATAAGCATTCCAGAATGTGGAATAAGGCCAAGCAAAAGAATTGGTAGAATTGGGTCCACCCTATCTCCCATGAGCTAGATTAAATACCAAAAGAAAATAGAATACAAGCTCATGGATAATGGAATGGTGGAATTATAAGGTGGTGAAAGAAAGGGTGGTGGAGTGGAATAAAAATATGCCCCCAACTCAACTTGGGCATTTAAACAATATATCAATAACCAAATACAATATCAAGAGGCAAATACAATTGACAATGCATATGAGAGAAGATCCAAAACAAAAAGGGTTTTATATGATGCTCAAATGCAATGTGGCATGATGACATGAGCATGATATAATTATGATGCAACAATTATATGTAGGAAGTAGCATTTATATAGACTAGGCTAGTAGCATTGCAATTGTTAGACAATTGGGATGCTACAGAGACATACCCATAGGATTTTTAAAAGCATTTCTATAAGCCCATAAAGCATCATTAATTTTAGGCCCAGTTCTTTTGGGGGCTTTTCCGAGAAGCCGCCCTCCCCCCAGCTTCCTGGAGAAGCCGGTCTAAAAAAATTGTGAGGCTTCCAAAATAGTTAAGTCTAAACAAATTTGGAAGCCTCACAAAATTTTTGATCCAGCTTCCCTAGGAAGCTGGGGGTAGGGCAGCTTCTGGGAGAAGCCGCCAAAAGAACTGGGCCTTAGTTGGCCAATCAGAGCTAGCTTTATTAACTGTCTTCTCTAATATGAGTTTAATTTCCCTTTTGGTTAGTTCAACTTGCCCACTAGTTTGAGGATGATATGGAGATGCAATTCTATGATTAACATCATATTTAGCAAGAGTTTTTCTAAAAACTCCATGAATAAAATGAGAACCACCATCAGTAATTAAAAACCTAGGTACTCCAAACCTGGGAAAGATGATGTCCTTAAGCATCTTCATTGTTGTGGCAATATCTGCACTTTTTGTTGGAATAGCTTCAAACCATTTTGTAACATAATCCACTACAACCAAAATATGAGTGTGTTTTGTTTTTTATGGGGGGAATGGTCCCATAAAGTCAAATACCCATACATAAAATGGTTCAAGAGGCAGTGAATAGTTCATGGGCATTTCATTTCTCTTACCAATGTTTCCAACATGTTGGCAATTGTCATAAGCTTTAACATAATTAGCACAATCCTTAAATAGAGTAGGCTAATAAAAACCAGATTGTAATACCTGTGCAGTAGTGTGGTCTCCTTCATGATGTCCTCCATAAGGGTTGTCATGGCAGTCCCTTATGATAGCCTACTGCTCAAACTCAGGGACACAACTTCTAATAATACCATCTACACTTTTCTTATAAAGAAATGGGTCATCCCAAAAGTAATGTATAAGGTCATAAAATAATGTCTTTCTTTGTTGGTGTGTGAAATGTGGTGGAATAACTTTTCCAACAATAAAATTAGCATAATCAGCAAACCATGGTGAAGTCACTATAGCAGCAGATACATTAATGCTTGCTAGTTGTTCATTTACAAAGCTATCATTAATAGGAATGGGATCTACCAAAATGTTTTCCATTCTAGATAAATGACCAGCCACCGGATTGTCTTTGCCTTTCCTATCTACTATATGTAAGTCAAATTCTTGTAGTAAAAGAACCCATCTTATGAGTCTAGGCTTAGCATATTTCTTGTTCATAAGGTATTTAATAGCTGAATGATCGGTGTGCTATTACCTTAGAGTCTATAATGTAAGGTCTAAACTTGTCACATGCAAAAAGTAGAGCCAGGAATTCTTTTTCAGTTGTAGCATAATTTCTTTGAGCGCCATCAAGAGTTTTACTAGCATAATATATCACATTAAGTTTCTTATCAACTCTTTGGCCTAAAACTGCTCCTATAGCATAGTCACTAGCATCACACATGATTTCAAAAGGCAAATTCCAATTAGGAGGTTGAATTATAAGAGCACTAATCAAAGCATTCTTTAGAACATCAAAAGACTCTACACAATCGTCATTAAAATAAAATGAAACATATTTTTTCAAAAGATTTGTTAGAGGCTTGGATATTTTAGAAAAGTCTTGGATAAATCTTCTATAGAATCCAGCATGACCAAGAAAGCTTCTTATATTTCTTATATCCCTAGGATATGGTAACTTCTCTATTGCTTCTATCTTGGCACGGTCCACTTCAATGCCTCTTCCTAAAACTCAGTGTCCAAGAACAGCACCTTCCAACACCATGAATGGCACTTATCCCAATTTAGGACTAAGTGTTGGTCCTCACAGCGCTGCAAAACTTTGTTAAGATTAAACAAGCAGTTTTCAAAAGAGGTACCATACACAGAAAAGTCACCCATGATTACTTCCATAATTTTCTCAATATAATCAGCAAATATAGCATTCATGCATCTTTGAAAAGTAGCAGGAACATTGCACAAACCGAATGGCATTCTCCTATAAGCATAAGTACCAAAGGGACACGTGAAAGTAGTCTTCTCTTGATCATCCTTGTGCAACGGAATCTGTGAGAAACCTGAATAACCCATATAAATAACAAAAGTGAGAGTGTTTGGATAATCTTTCAAGCATTTGATCAATGAATGGTACATGATAGTGATCTTTACGAGTTGCCTTATTAAGTTCCCTATAATCAATGCACATCTATACCCATTAACGGTACATTGAGCAACAAGTTCATTTTCATCATTTGGAACCACGGTGATTCCACCTTTATTAGGCACACAGTGGACAGGACTTACCCATTTACTATCAGCTATGGGATAGATAATACTCGCCTCAATGAGTTTGATTACCTTTTTTCTTACCACTTCTTTCATTCTTAGATGAAAACTGCGTTGATAGTCAACAACAGGCTTTGCATATTCTTCTAAGTTAATCTTATGCGTGCATAAAGCTGGGCTTATACCTTTCAAATCATCAAGTGAATAGCCAATGGCTGGTATATGAGCTCTCAGTACTTCAAGTAATTGTTATTCTTCTTCATCTGAAAGGTTTGCACTAATAATAATAGGATATATTTTCTTATCATCAAGGAATGCATATTTCATATCTTCAGGTAATGGTTTAAGTTCAAAACTAGGATCTCCTTTAGGTGGTGGTAGTTCTCCTAGATTATCAGGTGGAATATGTAATTGCAGATGTTGTGGTTGTTAAGATAGTATTTGTTCTAGAGAATCTTTCTCTTCATCAAATGGCTCCTTTTGATTTAGCACATATCGCTCCATCACGTCCGATGAAGCGACTGCCACTGAAGAAAGAGTCTCCACTGTGTTTTTAGAGAGTTTTTCCTTTTCTAAATGTTTATCAGTAAACTTTGAAAAATGAAACTCAAGACTTTCACCAGCAAATTTAATGAACACTTTCTCTTTTAGCAAATTAATTTCAGCACCAACAGTATGTAAGAAAGGTCTACTGAATATAACATGAAAAATGCATATTGGGAGCAACCAAGCACAATAAAACCAGCACGATACTTAATATTTCCAATTAATACTTCAACATCTCTAATAATACCAAGGGGACCAATATACTATTTATTAGCAAGTTGGATAGTTATACCTGTTTCTTCCATGTGGATGGAATCAATATCAGGCTTGATTTTAATATATAGAGAATATCGAATCACACTTATACTTGCTCCAATATCACAAAGTCCATGATAAGATGAAGTCCCAATAGTATATGATATGATAGGTTTCCTAACTCTAGTGGTGTTACCTTTTATTACCTTGGTAGAATCTTCACATAAATAAACATCACAAGGTGTTTCTTCATTTAATTCTTTAATGGCCGAAATTTGATGTTGAACTTGAATTTGTTCATATGGTTCATGATATCTTCTATCACTCTTATTAGTAACAATAGTGAGTAAATTTTCCTTCACTTTGCTAGGATAAGGAGGAGCTTCAAATATTTCTTCTATCTTAGGAGATGAGACTTGATGAACCTGTTTCACAACTTTAGAAACATATGCAGAATTTTTAAGAGGTTCAACAAATACATTAAATCCTTTCTTCCGAACATTAAGATGGTTAGCAAAAGATTTAGCAATTTCTACTAAAACATGAGAGTCGGCACCAAACATGTTCTTAAGTTCCTCAAATAATATATAAGTAGAGAAATTCTCTACACATGAATATTCATATTCCAAACCTAGTTTATTATCTTTATCAAGATCCCAAGCTTCAGTATTTTGAGAGATAGTTTCCAATAAATCCGCTGCCTCCATTTGAGTTTTATTAGTGAAACTTCCTCCAGAAGAATTATCCAGGAAGTCCCTATGATGCTCAGGCAATCTCATATAAAAGTTTTTTAAGATAATTCTTTCAGGAATACCATGACAAGGATTTTTACGAACAAGACTCTTTTATCTCCCCCAAGCTTGAGCAATAATTTCTCCATTATGAGGCCAAAAGTTATAAATATGACAGCGATCATCATAAGCTTCTTTAGGAGTATAATATTTAAGATAGAAAGCCTTTCTCAGATTATCCCAATCAAGACGATATTTATCATCCAGAGATCTATACCATTCACGAGCTTAACCAGATAAAGATAAAAATAATAGATTCCTTCTTACTTCATTATCATAAATACCTGCAAGTCTAAATAGGGAACATGGTTCTTCAATTTCATATAGATGCCCCATAGTATTTTGTCTTCCATCACCTGCAAAAGTTGTCTCTCTATCTCTGTCAACAATACCAATAGGAATTTGATATTCAACTTGTGATTCTGTATGCTTCACAACTTTCTCTTTAATTTTTTCATGAATAAAATAAAATAAGGTGAGTTGCAATTATTTATGGTTTGAGAAAGCCACGATAAAACAATAGTAAAAGGATAAAAATAGCTTTTAAGTTTCCTTACGAAATAGCTTACCAATAGCACAACGCTCCCCGACAACGGCACTAGAAAAGTGTCTTGATGGCTCCCAAGTGCAGGAGATTAATTATAGTACTTTTCAATAAATAAAGGTTGTCGAACCCATGGGGATCTAAGGGTATTGGTTAGCAAATTTGGCAAAGGAAATAATAGTAAATGCAATAGATTTGGTGTTTTTAGTTTGTAGTTTGCAAGAATATAAAATGTTGAAAGTAAATAGCAATAAGTAAATGCTCTCAATGAGAGAAATCCCAATCCTCTATGCAGCAAGAGGACAAGCTCAAGTATGTGTGTGAACTTATATGTGACATGCATTCCCGAGGGCGGCAAGTATTTACTTAGCATAAAGATTTCTACACAATATGGTGAATATGTTGTCAAGTTTCATTCCTTAGGGCGGAGCCTAATTAGGTGTAGCCATAAGTATAGACTAAATACACCGAAGTTGGTTTGTCGGTATCGAAACTGCTCTGCCGGGTAGCCAAGTTACTTCGTTGGGCACCGAAGTGGTCTCATTGGGCTCGTTGGGCACCAAATTAGTCTTGTAGAGCACTAACATTTCTCAATCGGGTACTAGTTGTCTCGTCAGGCACCAAAGTTACTTCGTCGGGCACCGGAGTTTCCTCGTTGGGCTTAAAAGTTGCCTCGTTCGGCACGGAAGTGGCCTCGTCGGGCATCAAAGTTGCCTCGTTGAGCATCAACATTGCTTAGTAGGGCACAAATTGCCTCGCTAGGAACCCAAGTGGCCTCGTTGGGGACCGAAGTTGTATCATCGAGCACCAACAATGCTCAGTCGGGCACTAGTTGTCTCGTTAGGCATCAAAGTTGCCTCGTCGGGTATCGAAGTTGCCTCTTCGGGCACCAAAGTTAGTTTCTCGGGCACCAAAGTTGCTCTGTGGGGCACCGAAGTTGCCTCGCTGGGCACAAGGTTGCCTCAGTTCGGGACCGAAGTGGCCTTATCGGGCATCAAAGTTGCCTCGCTCGGGACCGAAGTGGCCTCATTGTCCACCATTACTTCGTGGGGCACCAAAGTTGCTTTGTGTCACACATAAAGTCTTCGTTGGGCACCAAAGTTGGTTTGTCAGGCAATAAAGTTGCCTCGCTGGGAATGAAGTTGCTCTATGGGACACAAAAGTTGGCTCATCGAGCATCGAAGTTGGCTCGTCGGGAACGAAGTTGCTCTGTCGGGCATCCAAGTGGCCTTGTTGGGCACCAAAGTTGTCTCATCGAGCACCAACATTGCTCAATCGGGCAATAGTTGCCCAAAGTTACTCTCATTAGGCACTAAAATTGTCTCGTTGGACACCAAAATTATTTCGTCGGACACTGAAGTTGGTCTATCGGGCACGTAAGTTACCTCGTCTAGCACGGAAGTGACCTCGTCGGGCACCAAAGTTTTCACCAACTGCAAAGTTGCTTTGTTGCACAAAAATTGCTTCTTAACAAAGTTTGACGAAACATAGGCAAACAAAATCTACTTTTGAAGTTCTCTTCATGGGGGTATCAAAAATAAAAACGGATTGTAATTTTGATGCTAGGATCAAAAGTTACCGTGTTTTGAAATTTCTCAAAAAAAATCAATAGGATGCATCTGTAAAAATTGGTAATTAATGGACCATGTGAGTTTGTTGGGTTAGATTTCTCTCCATTTCTTTTTGTCAATGGGAAAACATAACTTTTTTTTCCTAATGATGCGTTAAATGTGATGGTTGGCAGAGACTATGTCTTTTCTAAGAGTTACTATCGAGCACCTGGACGCTCACTAGATCGGTCCTACTTTTAAGAAATAGAGCCCTTATATATATGGGCAATACTATCGTGTCCTCCGGGGGATAATTTCTCAAATTCCCTCGGGTCCTCCTGCTGACACGTGTTCTAAAAAAAGCTCTAAAATCATGTTTTTGCTATAAACATACCCGCTTTTGTTACAATGGTCCCGCTTTTGCTACGTGTAGCAGAAAATGATTCGGCCCAAAAAATAGAAAAATAGACTGGACCTCGTCGGAGATTTCGCCGGAGACCTCGCCGGCGAAGTGTAGCAAGAAAGTTAGGCTAACGTAGCATATCCGACCTCGCCGGAGGTTTTTGCCGGTAGACCTAATCGGAGACCGTGTAGCAAAAACGTTACACTAATATAGCAAAACCAAAGAACAAATGTAGCAGAAAATTTGTATTTGTTCGAAAACCAACTTCACCGGAGACGACGCCTGAGATAGTAACACCATACGCTCATGGTAGCAAAAAGCAAGTAAACCCAGTGTAGCAGCATAGTAAACCCAATGTAGCAAAGCCTCAATGCAGATGTAGCAAAATGCCGCCACCGCTTGTAGGTGCAAGTCACCACTGCCTCTGTAGCAAGCACCGTTGCTGCTTGTAGTGGCGCCCTAGTGCCATTGTAGCAGCTCTGCCATCACCTTGTAGAAGCAAGGTCGTGCTAGCATCTGTGCATGGGTAGCATCGACCTTGGCCACAGGCTTTTACCGAGAGAGAGAGACCACAGACGCACTTCCTACCGATTTGGCAGGAATTGTCCATGTAAGGTGGTCTACTATTTTTGAAAAATGGGATGGTGCCATTTTAAAACTTTTATTTGGTGGTTGCTTCACAAAACACCCTGCTTTGTGCACTCGGGAAATAAAAAATGGCTTTTTGATACGACGAAAAGGAAAACTTCCTCCTGCAACATTGTACGTCATCCCATGATGCACATGCGTGCACAATATGGGCATATTATAGCAAACTATGTCGCGATTCTTGACATAACATTGGTCATTTGACCTGAAAACGAGGAAACTTCACTAGTAGAAAAAGGCTTATCCACAGGGGTCATACCCGTGGCGCACATCGATATGGTGCTCCACTGATAATTATTTGTGGCGCACGGCTAAGTGGGGGGCCACTGATATAGGCATACCCGTGGCGCACGGACAAAATGGTGCGCCACTCATACCCTGGGGCCGGGGGTCGCCCCATCCCTGGGTGGCATACCTGTGACGCACAGAATTGGGGTGTGCCATAGACAAGATAGGTTTCAGTGGCGCACAAGATTAAGGTGCGCCATGGCTAGCGGTGGACCCGGTGCCTCTGAATTATCAGTGGCACATGCTATTTAGGTGCGCCATAGATAAGATTTCAAAATTCTGCTCACAACACTCCCCTTGGAATGCCTTTTCTGCTTTGCAAAAAATAAAAGAAAATGAAAAACACTTTAAACTTTAAAATCCTTTGACATGTAGGTAGGTAATATGGTCTAGTTTGTAGAAAAATTAACAAATATCAATTTAAACTTTTTTTGCAAAAAAAGATTATGGCACGGTAAAACGGTCATAACTTTTGCATATAATGTCAAAAAATCTAGAATATGTCAAAACGACGAGCACGAATTTTTCTATCCGCTCGCAATGGCCAGAGACCATTTACCAATTTTTTAGATTCTCAAAATTCAAAAAGGAAAAAAGATATCACAAAAATAAAAACAATTCTACAAAAAAATTAAATTTGAGTACACTTATCTGCAGCGTATCCTATTGTGGTGCGCCACGGATAAGCATGGCTGGATTTTAAATCCGAGCCTCCCTTCCTCTTCTCCTTCTTCTCTTCTCCTCCTCTCATTCCCTTCTCCTTCTCCTCTTCTTATTTCCTTCTCCTTCTCCTCCTATCCTTCCCTTCTCCTCTACTTCTCCTTCTCTCCTTCTCCTTCCCTTCTCCTCCACTTCTCTTCTTCTCCTTCCCTTCTCCTCTTCTTCACCTTCTACTTCCCTTCTCATCATCTCCTCCCCTTCTTCTCATCTCCTTCTCTTTCACCTCTACTTCTCCTCCTTCACCTCTACTTCTCCTAGTCTGCACCCTCCTAGAACTCCACCCCGACCCAACCCCCGACGACGCCCTCCTCGAGCTTCTGCCCGACCCAACCCCCGATGGCGCCCTCCTCGAGATCCTTCCCGACCCGACCCCCGACGACGCCCTTTTTGGTGACCTTTACACCATATCCACTCCCTATCCCTCAAATCAAATACCTATACGGTAATCCCCAACCACATCTTATCTTTTCAACCAAACACAAATTTGGTTCATCCCTCACACTCAACCAAACATAAAAAATGGCTATCCCTAACTAGGTGGTTGGGATATCCTCGTTCCCTAAATGATACCCCTGAACCAAACATCCCCTTACCTACTTATTAGGCTTCCACATGTGGAGGCTAGGGCATGTTTGGTTCTTGATCTCATGTTGCCTAGCCTTGCAAGGATTTAAATCTAGCACTAGCTACAACCTATTAAGGTTAGGCTATTTGTTTGGTTCTCTCACCTTGCTATCCACGTACATACAATAGTTACCATTCACGAGAACTTTTCTCATTCCTTGCCGTCGGAAGCAAGCCAAATCGACTATCTCCGCTGAGCACACCTTTTCTAGTCTGTTGATGCTAGCTTGTCTGGCAAAGCAAAGTTTTATCTCAAGTAGCGAACACGCAATGGGTGTTTGATAGCCTGCAGGATTTTCTTGTCTCTCTAAGGGCAATCAATTGGGGGGGGGGAGGGATCCCGCATCGCTCTCGCGAGCGATCGAGGGGAATCCCACCGCCGCCGCCGAGGCGCCCTCCCTCCTCGCCGCCGCCAGGAAGCGCCGGCGGCAAAGCCGCTCGGCGTCGGTGGGGCCCTTCTTCTCCCCCTGGTTCGCCAGATCTAGGCGCGGGCCAAGATCGACGACCGGCGGCGGCGCGCGTGCGCGGGACGCGGCGGAGGCCGGCTAGGTGGCGTGACTCGACGTGGTGGCGTCACCCTGCTGTGGCGAGGAGGGCTGCGTGGAGCGGTGGTTTCGTGCTCGGGGTCGGCGGCTGCTGGACCGGGGCGGCGAGGGCCGTGGACGGCGTTGGACGGGATCTGGGGGAAGCGGCGGATGTGGTGCTGCAAGATGGAGGCGATAGCACGCCCTTAGTGGCAGTGCTAAGCCTACGTGCTCATCGGCACCGATGGTCGGCCTGCTCGATCCGTTCTCCGTAAACCGGCCAGCGGTGTGGGGATCGTTGTGTCAGATCTAATAAAGGAGGTGGTCCTTTGGTTTCTTTCGCATGAAGACGAAGATCTGCTTGATGTCTGCCCTCGTTGATCTGGTCTGGAGAGGCGGGTTCCGGAAGGCTCCGTCAGCGAACTCCCATGGGCGTATCTTGCCTGGAGATTGCTGGATCGGAAGGTATTCGGTCGTGCGCACCTTGTTTTTCTGGCCGTTTGGTTTCAGCGGGAGCGTTGCGAAGCTCTGTTGTTTGTTCCCACCAAGTGCCATTATTAGAGCCATGGTGAAGTCAGATACGGAGAATGTCAGAAAAGCGGAAATATAAGGGTATCAATGGTGATTTTTGTTCTTGTGGTGACGGAGAACTGACTGCGTGATCTGGAACTCGTTGCAGCGACTGTTGATGCAGGAAGACAACACAGGGGGAGTTCCCGGTCTTACCTTACAGGGTGAAAATCCAAGGTCTGGCCTTAACTGGTTGTGCCTGGCAATGACCTTGTTGAAGGTATTGTTTTGTGAGCGAGGACTTTCTCCAGGGTGAAAACCTATGATCTTTGATCGGGCAACGACGACACTTGGACACTGTTTCCTTCTTGAAGGCGTTGTTATTGGAGTGGCGGACTACTGGTGTTGTTCTGATGGTGTCAGTGTTGTTGGTTGCCTTGGTCGCATCGTTGATAACATAAGAGCATGTTTTATTGGTTGGCTGCATCTAATTTACTGGCCCATCAACAACTACACTAACCCCAAGGCTAAACACACTTACCTTGCCACCACGGTTAGCGGCCATGGGTGATAGCGCGGCAGAGGCGAACGGCAAGTGGAACGCTAGTGGGAGGGGCCATCTGAGAGTGCCGTTGTAGGAGCATGGCGCCCGACGACGCGCAATGGCGGCGCTCCGGTTCCTGGAGTCAAATCTAATGAAACTGACGAAAGTCGCCCAAAAATCTCAAATTTCGACCATGATCCTGAGAAGATATAATTCATGAAACTCGATGTGGATGGTCTGAATAGAACCCATCATCGACGTGTATTTTGTTCATGTAGAGCTTCTTATGAAATGAAGCATGATAGTTTTTTTATTACAAGAGGCGGGGAAAGAGTCTGTTTGAGAGAGAGAGGGGGGGGAAGAGAGAACAAGTTCACCTTCACCTTAGGTACAGTTGAGAGAGCTATGGATAAATTTCTCTACCTTCACGAAAATGAAAAACTTGCAAAGAAAAAGTTGTGAGGAACAACGAGAGCTAGCTACTCGTAAAAGTGATTGTGTGCGATAAATTTGAAGAAATTCGTCCAAAAAAACTCTAACTTTGCCTATAAATCTGAGAAGATACTGTTCACAAAACACGGTACCGATGGTCGTAATGCAACCCATCGTCTGCTCTTTTTCATGTAGGTTTTTTTTTTAAATCAAAACATGTTATGGTAATTAGAAGAGAAAGAAGCAGTATGAATGGCGAGAAGACAGACCCTGTAGAGCAAGAGCAGGCTTTTGATCTTCGGGACGAGCGTGCGCTCGCTCACGGTCACGGGCGAGCAAACAAACCTCCAGACCAAGAACACAATAGCAGGAGCAGCACCAAGAGAGCAATCGTACACATCATTTCAACTTCCAGGCACAGGATTGTAAGAGTTTCAATGTAGTACCACGCAATGGTAATGGTATGTACACAGCCAGCGTCGTCGTCCGGCAAAAGGAGCAGCAGCCAGCCACGACACGACCTCATCCCGCCTGCTTGGCGCTGCGGGCTCGCCGGCGGCGCTGCCGGGTGTGCACCATCCAGAGCACGACGGAGATCATCACGGCGACGGAGACGATGATGAGGCCGTCGTACACAATCCTGCTGTGCTGCTCGAGCCCTGGGCAGTTGTTGACGCTGATGGCGGTGAAGGTCTCCCTGACGAAGGTGCAGTCCTGCAGGTCCGTGAGGAAGGGCCCGTACTCGTACAGCCCCATGCTGATGCTCGCCGCCGCCGTCATCTGGTTGTACGCCGGCGGCGTCACCCGCCCCACCGACGTGCACACCTCCGACCCGGCCGGGCCAGACACCTGGCACCGGAACGGCTTCCACCCGTCGGACGCCGTGGCGAAGGTGACCTCGTCCGGAGCGCAGGTGCGGGGAGTCATGTCCTGGTTGAAGGGGTTGCAGAGCATCGGCATGAGCGGGCCGGACTGGTTGAACCAGAGCGGCATGAACCCCGGAGGGAAGTCCCGGTTGGAGATGTTGACGATGACGTTGTTGACGAGCGCCACCAGCTGCGCCGTCACCTCCTGGCTCCGGTGCATCGACTCCTTGGCGGTGGCGACGTTCACGCAGGGGAGGAGGTCGTCCAGCGCCGAGTGGTCCTGCGGGTGCGTCACCCACTCGTCCATGGCCACGCAAGTGTCGCCCACCACGCTGCACGTACATATTAATACCTCTCTGTCAGTCAGTGACTGAACCTGCTGAACGATCGATGCTGCCTACACTGCACCTTCAGAATGTTTGGGCGGCGCTTACTTGTGCAGGAGGATGAACCCGCCGGCCATGGAGAGGGTGACGGTGAGGACGACCCATCCGGCGATCACCATTCTGCACCACAGATTTCATCGTATTATACCAAATTGTCACCCGGACGATCTCAAGGCTGGAAGAAACATGCAGCAAGGACAGAGTTTGAACGGAAAGCAGTAATTGGTCTGTACTTACAGGGATACAAGAAACTGCAAGCCCAGCACGGAGAACACTGCAAAAGTGGCGTCAGTAATCCATTATTATTTCTGCAGAGTAAAAATGAACGCAACACACGTAGCACTAGCCAAAATGAGGTAATAAGAGATTAATGCTTACGGAATCCGAGTAAAGAAAGGCCGAGCATTACAACTCCAACAGCCATCAGGTAGTACTGCCTACAAGAAGAAGCAGACCAAAATCACATCACATTCAGAGGCAGGCAGAGAGCAGAGGAAGAAAGAAAAAGAAACAAACAACGCATAACACTGTATGTATGTACGCACATCTTGTCGACCACGTTCTTGATCTTGTCGGAGTTCTGCATGATGCGGGCGGAGAACTCGTTGGCGGAGGAGTTGAGCTTCTCCTCGACCATGTCGATCTTTTGCTGGACGTCGACGGGGAGGAAGATGTTGTCCACGCCGATGTTCTTGGCGGCGGCAAGGCTCCCCGCGAAGTTCCTCAGGTTGTCCACCGTCAGGTTGCCCTGCCCGACAATGTAGTCCACCGTGCCGATCGTGCTGCGGTGGAAATTTTCCGCCCCGGCGTTCAGCACCAAACACCCCGCGCTGCAATCGCCAACCGCCATTATTGGGGATGTGCAAGGTCATCATTAGTGATCAATCAATCACAAGAATTATGAAGTGGAGATGGGAAACTAGTGACCACGAATTGGTTGCGTACATGGCGACGCAGGTGAGGATGACGAGGAGGACGAGGGAGGTGATGTAGGAGGTGGGCGAGTATCTGCTGCTCCTGTTCCGGCAGAAGCAGCAGCAGCAGGAGATGACGAGCATCACCACCGCGAAGCCGAAGAACCATACGATGGCGATCAGGAACAGGGGTACCCCGGTGTACGCCACCGACTTCACAAAACGATATGTCAACCCTGATGAAATGCAGATTTGTTTTAATTTTGAGGAGGCCAGGAATTTGGGTACGTACAGCCCAGTAGTGCATCTCGCTAATGTTCCAGCCGCCTTCGTACATGGTGAGGTTGGCCAAGGGGTCGCTCCGGCGAGTGTCCGCCGCGGCCAGAACGAGGGAGTTGTTCGCCGGCACGGGTGTCTCGGCGGCCGATCTCCTCCATGATGATGCCACCGTACTCGTTGCTTGTCCCTCTGCTCGATTCCGAAGCAATTGTTATGAATGATCGTACAGAAATGCTACAGACAGGTTTAACTCTAGAGCTGGTAGGAAATTCGGTGGGAAATTTCGTCGTGCAGTTTCTGCAGACATAACTGAAGGTACTACAAAGAATCATCAAGACGGTGGCATTATGAGACGAGACGAATGTATGGACTTCTGGCAGGTTGTACTCCTAAAGGAAAATTCATAGACCAAGATTGATTGTGCTTGACAATTGACAACCTTTGCATACGACACCGAGCAATTAAACTTTGAACGGAGTAAAATTGGACAGGTAGGCAGGCTGAGATCGAAGAGGAACACCACCACAACAAGTTAATCGAGATCGATGCGGCACGAACCTGACAGAGCACGCCTCCCGTCAAAATTAGCGTCTGAAAATGAGGCACTGGCGGCGACGACGAGCAAGAGCAGAACGACGGAGGCGACGCCGACCGACGAGGCGGCGGCCTGCGCCATGCCCTTACACGAAGAACAAAGCGTATGCTCGATCCTCCTCTTCCTCCTCTTATTGCGCTCAATTCAGGATACGGGAAGGATACCTTCCCGGGAAACCAGCCGGATCGACCGGAAAGATGGATCGCGTCCCCCCTAAATGCGTTCCTCCTCCTCCAATTAATATTTACATCATATCGGTCTGCATCCCCCCTTACGATCCTTCCCTATTTTCTCCCGTTACTGCTTCATGTTGGGGAGCTGGGTAATGGCGGAGGCGGATGGCCGCCTACTGTTTGCGCCCTCCTAAACCGCCATGGCCATAAATAGCAACACCAAACGCGTGCGCGTGCATGGCCGCTAGGCTGGTGGCCCGCTCGCTTTGGAAGGGATATATTTATACTAAACCTTTTTACCTCTTCATCAATAGCGAGATGTAAGATGTTTGTTGACTTTACTGATACACTATTCACTCTATTATATAGAAAATTTATTGTTTTGGGTATAACTAAAAACATTAATAACTCATAATGCACATCATTTATATTAAGGTACAAGTTTTCCATATAGTTTCAGTATTTTTTAGTACAAAAAATTTCTAGTCACTAAAAATGTACATTGTTGCAAAAGTTATTCACATTAATTAGTTTGCACCGTTTAAGAAAATAAATATCCAAAGTTTCACCATAAATCTAAGCAAACCGATATTTTCACATCACCCAACAATTTATTTACGCCCTTGACTTATTATAATGTCTTTATATATGTATATTTTTCGTAGTATCATTAGTATCTATGGAACTTGGTAGAGTGCTTTTAGAATTTAGCATATATTAGCAAATAGCATGGCATCATTATGTGGAGTTTAGTACTATGAAGTTTAGGTGTGTGATGTCGATTAGTAGAGTCAACTCATCCATTGTATAAATGCCCTCCTATTTTCAAAGGGAGGAGTCACCAAGCTCCAACTAGCGGACATGTGGTCCATCGGCTTAAGCACATTTGATACTCTACAGGTTTTTCACCTAGTCTTGGAGGAGCAAGAGTAAATTACAATGATCTACCACAATTGAGGCGAGGTTTGCGGGCTAGTACCACTTTTGGTAATGTTTTCATGTCAGTACCAACTCTGGGGCAGGTAGCAACAAATCGAACAAGACGGTGGATTAATCATTGTGGCCCCACTCGGCCCCACCATTAGAGCTTATGTGGCAAATGGGGAAACATATTTTCCCCTGTGTCGATCAAATCCGAGCTGGTCCAACTGGTCGGAACCACTCTGCGTCCTCTCGCTCGTCTTCCTCCTTCGCTCCCCCCACGCCCCGCCGCCGCTCTGCCGAGCCACCTTGTCTGGCCGTCGCCATGCCTTCCTTTAATGATGGAGAAAGCTGCGGCGAGAGCATAGTGTCCGGGATCAGCGATGGGCAGTACATCACTCCTCGTTCGCATATATGTGTCTGGTTAGGATTAGGGTTTTCACAAATTTGAGATTTTTTTGCAATGGGCTCTAATTCATCGAATCAAGTAGTAATATTTGCTTGCACTACCTTGTTTTAGATTCCACAAATAATTTTAGACCGAGAGTACACCGGGTATAATGATTGTGATATGCGGTGCAAGCATGACATGATTGTTGGAGATATGCCCTAGAGGCAATAACAAAAGTGGTTATTATTATATCTGTGTGTTTATGATAAATGTTTACATTCATGCTATAATAGTATTAACCAGAAACATTAATACTTGTGTGATTTGTAAACTAAATTAGAGTCCCTGGTAAAAGCCTCTTTATAATACTAGCTTGTTGGTTAATAGATGATCGTGGTTTCTCGATCATGAACATTGAGATGTTATTAACAACAAGATCATATCATTAGGAGAATGGTATGATGGACATACTCCTATAGATAAGCGTAGCATTAAGATCAAGTCATTTGAATAGTTCATTTGCTATAAGCTTTCTGATACATAGTAACCTAATTCCTTCGACCATGAGATCATGCTAATCACCATCACTGGAAGGATGCTTTGATGACATCAAACACCACACCGTAACTGGGTGGCTATAAAGGTGGCATTGAGTGTTCGGAAAGTATGTGTTGAGGCACATGGATCAAGAGTGGGATTTGTTCATCCATATGATGGATAGATTAACTCTGGGCCCTCTCGGTGGAATGTCATCCAATTGGCTTGCAAGCATGTGACTGGCTCACAAGGGATAACATATCACGAGAACGAGAAAAGAGTACTTATCGGTAACAAGGTTGAACTAGGTATACAGAGATATCGACGATCAAACCTCGGATAAGTAAACTATTGCGGGACAAAGGGAAATTGGTATCGTATGTAAGTGGTTCATTTGATCACAAAGTAATCGTATAAATACGTGGGAGCCATATGAATTTCCATATTCCTCTATTGGTTATTGATCGGAGAAGTGTCTCGGTCATGTCCGCATAATTCACGTACCGTAGGAAGACACACTTAAGGATTTGATGTTGTTTAATAGATATGGAATGTTAGTAGGGATACCTAATGTTGTTCGGAGTATCGGATGGGATCCGGGATATCACGAGGAGATCCGGAATGGTTCGGAGAATAAGATTCATATAAGGAAAGTCTGATTCCGGAGTTCGGGAATGATTTTGATGTTTTCATCGGAGAGGTTCTAGAAGGGTCTAGAAGGTTCACCAGACCGGAAGGGGAATGGTCCATGAATGTGTCATGGGTAAGTGGAATGATTGGATCATATCCTAGGTCACTTTGTTTGGGCATTTGCGAGAGAGAATTAAAGCTCTAAATTGAAAGTCAAAAGGGAGGTTTGAAAAGTCAAACTGGAACAATGGTTTTCTAGTGGAAGAAGGAAAGAGTCCTTCCTTCAATCCAACTTGGGTTTGGGTTTGGATTTAAACTCTCCCTCCCAAGGCTGACACCTCTCATAAATAGAGAGGAAGGGCTGCCCCAAACACAAGAGCCATCCCTCCCCACCCCGTGCGCCGCCGCCGCCTAGCCGCCGCCGCACGCCGCCGTCGCGCCACCGCTGCCTCGTCGCCGTCGCCCTAGCCGCCACCGACACCTCCTCCTCATCTCGGCCTTCTAAACCTAGATCGCCGGGAAACCCTAGATCCACCATAACTCACACCGGCTTAGGCGAAGCCCTATGGGATCTTCCCTCTACTTCCGACACCACGCCGTCGTGCTGCCAGAATCGCGAGGGGAGAACTACAACCTCCGCTGCCTGCTGAAACAAGGGAGAGGAAGGTCTTCATCGAGTACCGAACGTGCGACCGACTGCGGAAGCGCTGCCGGAACGCAGCACCAGAAGGATCGTCTACGCGATCTTGAGATCGACAAGTGTACGACTACATCACCCACGAGAATCTGCTCTTGTTAACCGCTTTGGAATCTTCGAGGGTGAGTACTCTAATCGACTCGTTGCTACAATCTAGTAGATAGATCTTGGCTTGTTTGTGCGCATGCGGTAATTTTTTTTGTTTTCCATGCTACGAACCCCTAGAGTGGTATCAGAGCCGTGTCTATATGTAGATATGTTGCACGAGTAGAAGACAATGGTCATTGTGGGCATTGATGCTTTTTGTTGTCAATTGCTTCTTGTGTACTTTGCATCTTGCGGGATGGTAGGATGAAGCGGCTCGGGCCAACCTTACATGACATCGTTCATGAGACTTGATCCACGCTTGACATGCAACTAGTATTGCATAAGTGGCTTTGCGGGTGTCTGTTTCTCCCAACATAGTTAAGATTTAATTTACAACGGGTGATTGACAATACTAGTATCAACGTTGTAGTTCTTGTTCGTAAGTTAGAACGACACTTATTGAAATCCCCAAACCATGTAAAACATGCAAAGAAAATTATAGGCGTCTAACTTTGTTTTGCAGGGGTGTGCTGTGATGTGATATGGCCATGATTGTGATTATATATGATGTATGCAATGTTCCTTATTGTAAGTCGGCAACCTGCAGGAGCCATATGGTTGTCTTTTAATTCCATTAAGACCCGCGTGTCTATTATTCAAAGTAGTTGTAATAGTTGATGCTAGTGGACGACAACCATGAAGCGGCGCCATTGACCTTGACGCTATGCCGGTGATGATGGAGATCATGTTCGTGCTTGAAGATGGAGATCGGAAGCACAAGAAGAAAGGCCATATCATATCACATATTATGAATTGCATGTGATGTTAATCCTTTTATATGCATCTTGTATTGCTTAGTTTGCGACGGTAGCATTATAATATGATCGCTTTCACAAAATTTCAAGTTATAAAGTGTTCATCCTTAGTAAGCACCATTGCTAAAGCTCGTTGTTTCGAAGCACCACGTGATGATCGAGTGTGTTAGATTCTGCGAGTGTATACAACGTGAGCAAGCCAGATTTGCTCATGCGGAAGCTAAGGTTTGATCTTGACAAGCCTAGCATGTACATACATGGTTTCGGAACACGGACCACCGAAAGGTAAAGCATGAGTCATATAGTAGATATGATGAACATGTTGATAGTTCGCCATTGAAGCTACACCAACTCTCGTGATGATCGGTTTTTTATGTGGTGGATTTGGTTCGTGTGATCACTAAAACAATGTGAGGGATATTTGTTTCGAGTGGGAGTTCACCTAGATTAATTTAACTATTAATTAGAACTCAATTTGTCATAAACTTAGTCTAAACTATTGCAAATATGTTGTAGATCAATGGCGCCCCTACCATCAATTTTAATGCGTTCCTAGAGAAAGAAAAGTTGAAAAACAATGGAAGAAACTTCGCGGATTGGTTCCGCAATTTGAGGATCGTCCTCAATGCTGGTAATTTGACCTATGTGCTGGATGCACCGCTGGGTGACCCACCTGCAGCTGATGCTACCGATGAGGTAAAGAATGTTTTCCTCACTCGGAAGAATCAGTACTCCACAGTTCAGTGTGCTATCTTGTATGGTTTGGAATCGGAGCTTCATAAAAGGTTTGAGAACCATGACCCACATGATATTGTCCGTGAACTCAAAATGATTTGAGGCTCACGCGACAGTTGAGAGTTATGAGGCTTCTGAAAAGTTCTTTAACTGCAAGATGGAAGAGGGCAGCTCCGTCAGTGAGCACGTGCTTAAGATGTCTGGGCAGGCAAGCAAGCTTCAAAGCTTGGGTATAGTGATTCCTAATGCTTTGGGGATTCACCGTGTCCTCCAATCACTACCACCAAGTTACAAGATGTGGCGCCCCGCAAAACCACTACTAGAAAATCGCGCTGTTTTTGTGCATTGCATCATCATGACTGCATGCTCATGTCATCATGCCACATTGCATTTGTGCATCGTCATGTCATCATGCATTTGTTTGTCGAAACCTATTTTCTAAAAGCCTAGTTTGGTTTTCTAAATATTCCCCGTCTCAATTTCAAATTATAGCGTCGGGCTTTTCCGGGTCTTTTATTTGTCTAAACACTAATTACAAAAGTTATTTTAAATTAAACAAAAATTTATATTATTTTTTTAGGGGGCAGCCGGACCGGGCCAATCCGACCCAGTTGGCCACCCCCAGAATAAAACCGGTCTAACCCTAAACCCTTTCCTACCCAACTCTAATCCTACCCATCCCCAGCCACATCACCCCCTCCAATCCCCTCTTGCCACCTCACTTTTCCCTCCACCTCATCACAACCACATCCACATCACCAATCCCTGCTCCACCCCCTCTCCCTTTGGGCCCACCTCCCCTCCTGGCCAGGACACCACGCACACTCTGCCTCACCCCACACACTCACACGCACCGTACCCACTCCCCACCGACACCCGGGCCCCACCACCTGACCCGACCACTCCCCTGGACCCGGCCCACCTCTCTACCTAACCTCTCTCTCCCCTCTGACGCCCCCTGGCCCACCCCGCCACCACGCGGTCCACGCCGAGCCGCCTCCCTCCCCGCTTCGCTCCTCTTCCCCATCCTCTCTCCCCTGGCGCCAGGACCTCCTCTGCCTCCCCGCCCCTTCTTCCTCCCCTCCGGCGCCGGCTCCTCCTCCCGAGCGCCCGCGCCCTCTCACCCCCTGCGTGCGCCGCCTGCCTCCTCGCCTCGCTCGCCGCCAGGGCAGCCCGGCCCCGCCGCTCGCCGTCGAGCCCGCTCCGCCGGCCACCTCCACCAAGCTCCGGCCGCCTCCTCGTCCGAACCGCCCTCTGCCGTCGAGGCCGGATCGCATGGCGCCGCCGCCGGTCTATCCTTCGCCTCCTCGAGCCCACCACCACCGCCGACGACCCCCCCCCCCCCCGTCGACCGCAGCAACCGCCTCGCCTCCGGCCTTCCTCCCTGTGCGTCGTCGTCCTGCCGCCACCGCTGGAAGGTCCTCTCCTCCCTCCTGGCCGCCACCGCCGGCCCGCGTCCGTCGCCTCCCCGACCTCGCCTAACCGCTGCCGGCCGCGCCTCCCAGGCAGACGCCCCGCCACCTCGCCTTCCTCCCCCGCATCCCCCGCCGGCGAGCCGCCCTCGACCCTCTGCCTCGCCCCGCTTCGGCCTCCTCTGGCCGCCGTCGCCCAGGGCCTCCTCCTTCCGCCGGCCTCCCCTGTGCGCGTCCCCGCAAAGAGCTGCAAACTGATGCGAGTTCCCTTGTCTGTTGTTCACGCTCGGAACCCGATGTCAAGATCTACCGTTGACCCTATCGGAGCACATTAACAAGTCCTTCTGAAGAGATGTACACGCGCGACAATCCCGATCTGGAAATATACCCGTCGGATCCGATGAAACCGAAGGTCACCGACATGGAACGCGAGTTCTCCATCCCGAGAAGCCAAGACCGACTGCTGACGATGCGACCCGAGAGAGTTCGCCATCGATGACAAAGTCGGAACGACAAGACCTCCGTCATGGAAGCCGCAAGATCCACTTCTGGATTCCGAAGCCCGTTCCCGTCGAGATCTGAAGACCGAACCCCGTGGACCGACATGATCTTCGACACGGATACACCGAGTTCTCCATCGAGGACACCAAGGCCGCCAACATGGAACGAAGGACGACAAGCACTGCATCCCGGACGCCAAGACCGTCCCGATATACGGACCCGACAAGATCTGCGCGACGGCAAGATCGACCGCTTGGACCCAAGTTCTCCATCTTGTATCCGATCCCGCCGAGACCGAACCCCAGATCCGAACCCTGAGACCGAACCCCGAACCCCCGGAACCAAGATCGCCGATACTCAAAAGTGTGACCCTCTTTTCCGTGACCTATATTTTATAAATAATATTACTTGTTGCATATTAAATTGTCATACTCGCATGCATATTGTGTGGTTTGGGGGCCTTATGCCGATTCACCTCATAATTAAATATGGGGCCCATATGCGGGCAAATCTAGTCTTATATTGGCCTTATTTAAATTTGTGTAGCGAACCGGTAACTTATCTTGCCCTGTTATTACAACATTTAATTTGCGGGGTAGATAAATAACTTGAACCGTTTAAATAAATGTCGGGACCCCGGTTCCGCTTAATATGACCTAATCACAGCGCACCTTTGCCATGTCATACATCATACATGCATCATGCCCGATCTTTTGCCGTAGTATTAAATAGTGCATCCGGTGTTTCTTCTAGTGCTTTGCTTCTTCACGAATAAGGCCGTTGAGTTGATGCGAGTGTCGACCCGATCTTCGGTTGAACCTTCGACAATGTTTTTCAGGCGAGCATCTCCCCCTTTCTACCTATCTTACTTTTATAGTATTTATTCCCTCCTGTTGATCTATTGCTATCTGTGTTGCGTTGCTCTAGTTTCCGTACCCGTGATTTCCTTGCAGCCTTATATTGCCTTGGCCACATCCTATTACCTGTTGTTTGGTAGATAGCTGGACTTGCGCGTCGTAGTCGCTTGCTCAAGTGCTGTTGCGTGTCGTCCAGTACCACAGTTGTTGGAGTGTCGCCGCATGTTTAAGGTTGGAGACGATCATGGCTTTCATTATCGTTTACTTAAATTACTGTTTAACAACTAAAATTGAAGTAGGTAAGCAGAGGCACAGGTGGGCAATAGATGTTATTTGGTTGTTAACCGTCCAATTGTGTCCCGTAGGACCCCGAGTACTTGATACCTGTTCCTTGAATATTCGCGCTATCCACATCCGGGAGGATTATGGGACCCCCCTGAGCCAGAGCTTGATTCATTCTTATTTCTTGGGGCCACAAACTAGTTTGAGGTTTTATTTACTATCCTGTACTTATGCCATGCTTTACTGCTTTATTTACGATTGTGCGAGGAGCACCTGTACTGTTTAGGATCGGGACACGATTTCGCGGTATCGACAAGCCCAGTCACACTTTCGGGTTCCCAGTCGTTTACAGCCGTCCACCCAAACCTTGAGTCCGTCTCGGAGCCAGCTAACTTCGTTGCGGGTAGCTTAATGGGGTGGCCCCCTGAAATATTTCTGAATCTTGTGATTGCTTTGTCGTGAAGGCCTCGTTGGGTTTTGATTTGGTTTTTCCGAGGTTGATCGAGTGTGTGTTGCTATTTGTGCACCCCTGCAGGGTAAAACTTTCTGAAAGCCGTGTCCGCGGTTATGGACGACTTGGAGCACAGTATCTCGATCATAGACAACTATAACTAAAGTAGTGCGATAAATTTGACTTTATAATGACTAGTAATCAGCTTCACTATAATGGAATGGCTAAATAAAACTGCCAACAATTGTTTGTTTGGGGTTGTCGCTTGCGACCATTGTATCTGACTAGTAAGTATTGCAACTATAATGGAATGGCTAAATAAAAGTACCAACAATCGTTGGGTTTTGGGATATCTCATGCTACTTGTATCTGACTAGTAAGTGCTGCAACTACAACGGAATGGTTAACTAAAAGTGCCCACTGCTTATTTTATCAGGATGATTATCTATACCTGACTAGTAATTGCTGCAACGATAACTGAATAAATAAAACTGCCAACTGTGTGAGTTCCTCGGTTGACTTCCTCGTTTGGTCTCGAGGGGGAAACACCAGGATGGGTTTGTTTGCTGGTAGCATCAGATTGGTTCCGAATAGGTCTTTCTTATCCCTCTCTGCTGGCCGCTAGTTGTATCGAGTCTCTATAGGTTGTTTAGTGCATGCTGGCGCTGCCGCTCAGTCCACCATACCTATGTAGGCGAGGACCGCCGAATTCTAGCCTCGCCGTGTACTGGCCTCAGTACTGACGCTCCTCTTTTTCCTTTGCCCTTTGTCGGCACCCCTTTTGTTTAAGCAGGTTTTGAGATCGACGTCGTTAGAAGGGTTACCCTTCCGGCTTGGCCTGGGCAGGGTTATGGACGCCATTGGTTATTCTTCAGGGCTCTTAGCCCCATTTGCATCTTGTCCGTAGTCGGACGCTTTATCATTTTCAAGGTGATTTGGATCTGTGTATATTTTATAATTGTATTCTTGACTCATTGAGTCGCTGTTGTATATATATCTGTTCTGTGGGTCCCATCGAGGACTGTTGTGTAATGTTATTACTTCGTTTTCCACCCGCACGCAAGTGCCTGGTGGGCACCTTTGAATCGTTTCTATGCGGGTTTGGCGGGAATCGCTGAAACTTGCATAGGGTCGATTCTGAGGGTGTTACAGAGTGGTATCAGAGCTCAGCAGTTGCGATACCCCACAAGTCCAGCCTGTAGGATAACCTAGCTAACGGCCGAAGTAGAGTGTCAAAACTATTTTTGCAAAATCGGTTGGATAGTTCTGATTAGGTCTGATTTTTATCCTTACCCCTCTGCTGCTCTCCTCTCACCTCTGCGTGTTTTGAATCCGCTCTCTTCCCTCTCTTTGAGTCCAGGATTTCTCGTGGTTGGGTTTTCGTCGTACCTTCAGGGTTTCGCTTCCTCTTTGGGTAACGATGCTTCTACATCTGGTCTTCATGCTATCCGAGGAATC
This sequence comes from Avena sativa, assembly GCA_916181665.1. Classification (NCBI taxonomy): domain Eukaryota; kingdom Viridiplantae; phylum Streptophyta; class Magnoliopsida; order Poales; family Poaceae; genus Avena; species Avena sativa. The sequence goes on along the minus strand of OV702280.1, from coordinate 394,878,070 downwards.
CTTCGTCTGGTGGACTTCTCTTTGTTCCTTCTCGTGCCTTCCGGTGTTTTCCGACGCGACGACATCATCTGCAATCCGATCCGATGAAGAGCTTGCATCACCCTTTTATATCCGAAGTTTTCAAACCTCGTTTGTCGAGATCTTCAGTCTGAATTCCGAGAGTTGGTTGCATAATCCGCCTATTCGTGTGCAGAGTAATGGTTTGGGTGCGCGATGGACCGATCACCATCCGACTACTCTTATCATTCGCTCTTGTACATCGAATCAGTGGATCCAGCAGCTTTACTCCGTCCACGGAAGCTAGAGGTGGCTTTATTTGTTGATACCTCTACCTTCGACCTTTTGTTCCGGAGTGTTCCCTCGACGATCACGGACAACGACCTCTTGTTAGTGGTGTCGCGAGGATCCACACGAAGCGAGAAGATGCAGATCACCGACCTTCTTCCCGGTACCATGAGGCGGATCTCGAGGGCGAGATCCATTGTTAGTGGTCTCGAATTGTGGCGCCCCGCAAAACCACTACTAGAAAATCGCGTTGTTTTTGTGCATTGCATCATCATGACCGCATGCTCATGTCATCATGCCACATTGCATTTGTGCATCGTCATGTCATCATGCATTTGTTTGTCGAAACCTATTTTCTAAAAGCCTAGTTTGGTTTTCTAAATATTCCCCGTCGCAATTTCAAATTATAGCGCCGGGCTTTTCCGGGTCTTTTATTTATCTAAACACTAATTACAAAAGTTATTTTAAATTAAACAAAAAATTATATTATTCTTTTAGGGGGCAGCCGGACCGGGCCGATCCGACCCAGTTGGCCACCCCCAGAATAAAACCGGTCTAACCCTAAACCCTTTCCTACCCAACTCTAATCCTACCCATCCCCAGCCACATCACCCCCTCCAATCCCCTCTTGCCACCTCACTTTTCCCTCCACCTCATCACAACCACATCCACATCACCAATCCCTGCTCCACCCCCTCTCCCTTTGGGCCCACCTCCCCTCCTGGCTAGCACACCACGCACACTCTGCCTCACCCCACACACTCACACGCACCGTACCCACTCCCCACCGACACCCGGGCCCCACCACCTGACCCGACCACTCCCCTGGACCCGGCCCACCTCTCCACCTAACCTCTCTCTCCCCTCTGACGCCCCCTGGCCCACCCCGCCACCACGCGGTCCATGCCGAGCCGCCTCCCTCCCCGCTTCGCTCCTCTTCCCCATCCTCTCTCCCCCGGCGCCAGGACCTCCTCTGCCTCCCCGCCCCTTCTTCCTCCCCTCCGGCGCCGGCTCCTCCTCCCGAGCGCCCGCGCCCTCTCACCCCCTGCGTGCGCCGCCTGCCTCCTCGCCTCGCTCGCCGCCAGGGCAGCCCGGCCCCGCCGCTCGCCGTCGAGCCCGCTCCGCCGGCCACCTCCACCAAGCTCCGGCCGCCTCCTCGTCCGAACCGCCCTCTGCCGTCGAGGCCGGCCCGCATGGCGCCGCCACCGGTCTATCCTTCGCCTCCTCGAGCCCACCACCGCCGCCGACGACCCCCCCCCCGTCGACCGCAGCAACCGCCTCGCCTCCGGCCTTCCTCCCTGTGCGTCGTCGTCCTGCCGCCACCGCTGGAAGGTCCTCTCCTCCCTCCTGGCCGCCACCGCCGGCCCGCGTCCGTCGCCTCCCCGACCTCGCCTAACCGCTGCCGGCCGCGCCTCCCAGGCAGACGCCCCGCCACCTCGCCTTCCTCCCCCGCATCCCCCGCCGGCGAGCCGCCCTCGACCCTCTGCCTCGCCCCGCTTCGGCCTCCTCTGGCCGCCGTCGCCCAGGGCCTCCTCCTTCCGCCAGCCTCCCCTGTGCGTGTCCCCGCAAAGAGCTGCAAACTGATGCGAGTTCCCTTGTCTGTTGTTCACGCTCGGAACCCGATGTCAAGCTCTACCGCTGACCCTATCGGAGCACATTAACAAGTCCTTCTGAAGAGATGTACACGCGCGACAATCCCGATCTGGAAATATACCCGTCGGATCCGATGAAACCGAAGGTCACCGACATGGAACGCGAGTTCTCCATCCCGAGAAGCCAAGACCGACTGCTGACGATGCGACCCGAGAGAGTTCGCCATCGATGACAAAGTCGGAACGACAAGACCTCCGTCATGGAAGCCGCAAGATCCACTTCTGGATTCCGAAGCCCGTTCCTGTCGAGATCCGAAGACCGAACCCCGTGGACCGACATGATCTTCGACACGGATACACCGAGTTCTCCATCGAGGACACCAAGGCCGCCGACATGGAACGAAGGACGACAAGCACTGCATCCCGGACGCCAAGACCGTCCCGATACACGGACCCGACAAGATCTGCGCGACGGCAAGATCGACCGCTTGGACCCAAGTTCTCCATCTTGTATCCGATCCCGCCGAGACCGAACCCCAGATCCGAACCCTGAGACCGAACCCCGAACCCCCAGAACCAAGATCGCCGATACCCAAAAGTGTGACCCTCTTTTCCGTGACCTATATTTTATAAATAATATTACTTGTTGCATATTAAATTGTCCTACTCGCATGCATATTGTGTGGTTTGGGGGCCTTATGCCGATTCACCTCATAATTAAATATGGGGCCCATATGCGGGCAAATCTAGTCTTATATTGGCCTCATTTAAATTTGTGTAGCGAACCGGTAACTTATCTTGCCCTGTTATTACAACATTTAATTTGCGGGGTAGATAAATAACTTGAACCGTTTAATTAAATGTCGGGACCCCGGTTCCGCTTAATATGACCTAATCACAGCGCACCTTTGCCATGTCATACATCATACATGCATCATGCCCGATCTTTTGCCGTAGTATTAAATAGTGCATCCGGTGTTTCTTCTAGTGCTTTGCTTCTTCACGGATAAGGCCGTTGAGTTGATGCGAGTGTCGACCCGATCTTCGGTTGAACCTTCGACAATGTTTTTCAGGCGAGCATCTCCCCCTTTCTACCTATCTTACTTTTATAGTATTTATTCCCTCCTGTTGATCTATTGCTATCTGTGTTGCGTTGCTCTAGTTTCCGTACCCGTGATTTCCTTGCAGCCTTATATTGCCTTGGCCACATCCTATTACCTGTTGTTTGGTAGATAGCTGGACTTGCGCGTCGTAGTCGCTTGCTCAAGTGTTGTTGCGTGTCGTCCAGTACCACAGTTGTTGGAGTGTTGCCGCATGTTTAAGGTTGGAGACGATCATGGCTTTCATTATCGTTTACTTTAATTACTGTTTAACAACTAAAATTGAAGTAGGTAAGCAGAGGCACAGGTGGGCAATAGATGTTATTTGGTTGTTAACCGTCCACTTGTGTCCCGTAGGACCCTGAGTACTTGATACTTGTTCCTTGAATATTTGCGCTATCCACATCCGGGAGGATTATGGGACCCCCCTGAGCCAGAGCTTGATTCATTCTTATTTCTTGGGGCCACAAACTAGTTTGAGGTTTTATTTACTATCCTGTACTTATGCCATGCTTTACTACTTTATTTACGATTGTGCGAGGAGCACCTGTACTGTTTAGGATCGGGACACGATTTCGCGGTATCGACAAGCCCAGTCACACTTTCGGGTTCCCAGTCGTTTACAACTGTCCACCCAAACCTTGAGTCCGTCTCGGAGCCAGCTAACTTCGTTGCGGGTAGCTTAATGGGGTGGCCCCCTGAAATATTTCTGAATCTTGTGATTGCTTTGTCGTGAAGGCCTCGTTGGGTTTTGATTTGGTTTTTCCGAGGTTGATCGAGTGTGTGTTGCTATTTGTGCACCCCTGCAGGGTAAAACTTTCTGAAAGCCGTGTCCGCGGTTATGGACGACTTGGAGCACAGTATCTCGATCATAGACAACTATAACTAAAGTAGTGCGATAAATTTGACTTTATAATGACTAGTAATCAGCTTCACTATAATGGAATGGCTAAATAAAACTGCCAACAATTGTTTGTTTGGGGTTGTCGCTTGCGACCATTGTATCTGACTAGTAAGTATTGCAACTATAACGGAATGGCTAAATAAAAGTACCAACAATCGTTGGGTTTTGGGATATCTCATGCTACTTGTATCTGACTAGTAAGTGTTGCAACTACAACGGAATGGTTAACTAAAAGTGCCCACTGCTTATTTTATCAGGATGATTATCTATACCTGACTAGTAATTGCTGCAACGATAACTAAATAAATAAAACTGCCAACTGTGTGAGTTCCTCGGTTGACTTCCTCGTTTGGTCTCGAGGGGGAAACACCAGGATGGGTTTGTTTGCTGGTAGCATCAGATTGGTTCCGAATAGGTCTTTCTTATCCCTCTCTGCTGGCCGCTAGTTGTATCGAGTCTCTATAGGTTGTTTAGTGCATGCTGCCGCTGTCGCTCAGTCCACCATACCTATGTAGGCGAGGACCGCCGAATTCTAGCCTCGCCGTGTACTGGCCTCAGTACTGACGCTCCTCTTTTTCCTTTGCCCTTTGTCGGCACCCCTTTTGTTTAAGCAGGTTTTGAGATCGACGTCGTTAGAAGGGTTACCCTTCCGGCTTGGCCTGGGCAGGGTTATGGACGCCATTGGTTATTCTTCAGGGCTCTTAGCCCCATTTGCATCTTGTCCGTAGTCGGACGCTTTATCATTTTCAAGGTGATTTGGATCTGTGTATATTTTATATTTGTATTCTTGACTCATTGAGTCGCTGTTGTATATATATCTGTTCTGTGGGTCCCATCGAGGACTGTTGTGTAATGTTATTACTTCGTTTTCCACCCGCACGCAAGTGCCTGGTGGGCACCTTTGAATCGTTTCTATGCGGGTTTGGCGGGAATCGCTGAAACTTGCATAGGGTCGATTCTGAGGGTGTTACACAAGAACTTTGTGATGAACTACAATATGCAAAACATGGACAAGTCGTTGCCCGAACTCTTCTCCATGTTAAAGTCTGCGGAAGTGGAGATCAAGAAAGAGCACCAAGTGTTGTTGGTCAATAAGACCACCTAATTCAAGAAGCAAGGCAAGTCTAAAAAGGGAAACTTGAAGAAGGGTGGTAAGAAAGTTACCGCGCCGGCGAAGAAGACCAAGGCTGGGCCTAAGTCTGATACTGAGTGCTTTACTGCAAGGGAGAAGGTCACTGGAAGCGGAATTTCCCTAAGTACTTGGCGGATTTGAAGAACGGCAACATCAAGAAGAAAGGTATATCAGATATACATGTTATTGATGTGTATCTCACTAGTACTCGTAGTAGTGCCTGGGTATTTTATACTAGTTCAGTTGCTCACATTTGTAACTCGAAACAGGTACTGCAGAATAGATGGAAACTAGCGAAGAATGAGGTGAAGATGCGCGTTGGAAATGGATCAAAGGTTGATGTGATCGCGTTCGTCATGCTACCTCTTCATCCACCATCGAGATTAGTTTTATACTTAATTAATTGTTATTTGGTTCCTGCGTTGAGCATGAACATTATATCCGAATCATGTTTATTGCGAGACGGTTACTTGTTTAAGTCCGAGAATAATGGTTGTTCGATTTATATGAGTAATATGTTTTATGCACATGCACCTTTGATAGATGGTCTATTCTTATTGAATCTCGATTGTGGAAATACATACATTAATAACATTGAAGCTAAACGTTTGAAATTGAGCGATAACTCGACCTATATGTGGCATTGTCGTGTTGGTCATATTGGAGTGAAGCGTATGAAGAAACTCCATTCTGATGGACTTCTTAAATCACTTGATTTCGAATCACTTGAAAGATGCGAAGCATGTCTGATGGGTAAAATGACTAAGACTCCATTTTCTGGTATGATGGAGCGAGCTACAAACTTATTGGAAATCATACATACCAATGTGTGTGGCCCATTGAGTGTAGCATCGTGCTGTGGTTATAATTATGTTCTTACCTTCACGGATGATTTGAGTAGATATGGGTATATCTATTTTATGAAATATAAGTCCGAGACTTTCGAGAAGTTTAAGGAAATTCAAAGTGAGGTAGAGAATCAACGTAACAAGAAGATATAATTTCTACGATCTGATCGTGGAGGTGAATATCTAAGTTACGAGTTTGGCGAGCATTTGAAGAAATACAGAATACTTTCACAATTGACACCGCTGGGAACACCACAACGTAATGGTGTGTCCGAACGTCGTAATCGAACTCTCTTAGATATGGTCCGTTCTATGATGTCACTTACAGATTTACCGCTATCGTTTTGGGGTTATGCATTAGAAACAGCCGCATTCACTTTAAATAAGGCACCATCTAAATCCGTTGAAACGACACCGTATGAATTATGGTTTGGGAAGAAACCTAAATTGGCGTTCCTTAAAGTTTGGGGTTGTGAAGCTTATGTAAAGAAGTTACAGTCCGACAAGCTTGAACCCAAAGAGGAAAAATGCGTCTTCATAGGGTACCCAAAGGAAACTATTGGGTATATCTTCTATCATAGATCCGAGGGCAAAATCTTCGTTGCCAAGAATGGATCCTTTCTAGAGAAGGAGTTTCTCTCGAAAGAAGTGACTGGAAGGAAAGTAGAACTCGACGAGGTTGTTGAACCTTCTCTCGAACTTGCGAATAGAGCAACAGCGGAAGTAGTTCATGTGGCGCCTACACCAATAAGAGAGGAAGCTAATGATGTTGATCATGAAACTTCGGTTGAAGTTACTACGGAACCTCGTAGGTCAACGAGGACTCGTACCACTCCTGATTGATATGATCCCATTATGAGTGTCATGTTGGTGGACAACACCGATGACCCTGCGACATATGAGGAAGCGATGATGATCCCAGATTCCAATAAATGGCAAGAAGCCATGAAATCTAAGATTGGATCCATGTACGAAAACCAAGTATGGACTTTGGTGGACTTACCGGATGGCCAGAAGGCTGTCAAGAACAAATGGATTTTTAAGAAGAAAACATATGATGATGGTAATGTTAGTGTCTATAAAGCTCGACTTGTCGCAAAAGGGTTTCGACAAATTCAAGGAGTTGACTACGATGAGACTTTCTCACCAGTAGCGAAGCTAAAGTCTGTAAGGATTTTGTTAGCAATCGCTGCATATTATGATTATGAGATATGGCAGATGGATGTCAAAACAACATTCCTCATTGGAGACATTGATGAAGAGTTGTATATGATGCAACCCAAAGGTTTTGTCGATCCTAAAGATGCTAACAAGGTATGCAAACTTCAACGGTCCATTTATGGATTGAAGCAAGCATCCCGAAGTTGGAATCAACGCTTTGATAAGGTAATCAAAAGCTTTGGATTTATACAAACTTATGGAGAAGCTTGTATTTACAAGAAAGTGAGTGGGAGCTCTGTAGCATTCTTAATACTATATGTAGATGACATATTGTTGATTGGGAATGGTGTAGACCTTCTTAATAGTGTCAAGGATTATTTGAATAATAGTTTTTCAATGAAAGATCTTGGCGAAGCAGCTTACATATTAGGCATAAATATTTATAGAGATAGATCAAGACGCCTAATATCATTGTCACAAAGTACATATTTGGACAAAGTTCTAAAGAGGTTTGGAATGGAAGATAGCAAGAAAGGGTTCTTGCCCATGTTGCCCAATACGACCTTGAGTAAAACTCAAATTCCTGCAATGACAGAAGATAGAGAAAGGATGAGTAAGACTCCCTATGCCTTAGCCATAGGATCTCTTATGTATGCCATGCTATGTACTAGACCCGACATTGCATATGCTATTAGTTTGACTACCAGATATCAAAGTGATCCAGGAGCGGATCATTGGACAGAGGTCAAAAACATCCTTAAGTACTTGAGAAGAACCAAGGATATGGTTCTTTCTTATGGAGGTGATGAACAACTCGTTGTTAATGGTTACACCGATGCTAGTTGGTACACCGATCCGGATGATTCTAAATCTCAATCTGGATACGTACTTACTTTGAATGGTGCAACAGTTAGCTGGAGGAGTGCAAAGCAAGGCGTTGTGGCGAGATCTTCAACTGAATCGGAATACATAGCTGCTTCGGAGGCTTTACAAGAGGCGATATGGATGAAGGAGTTCATTACAGAGCTCGGTGTGGTTCCAAGTGCGTTGGACCCAATGTCTATCTACTGTGATAACATGGGCGCCATAGCCAATGCGCAAGAACCAAGGTCACACAAGAAGTTGAAGCATATCAAGCTACGTTTTCACGCTATTCGAGAGCATGTCCAAGATGGTGACATAAAGATTTTCAAAGTACACACAGATCTGAATGTGGCGGATCCGTTGACTAAACCTCTCCCGAGGTCAAAACATGACCAGCACCAAACCGCCATGGGTGTTCGGTATATTACCCTGTAATCTAGATTAGTTGACTCTAGTGCAAGTGGGATACTGTTGGAGATATGCCCTAAAGGCAATAATAAAAGTGGTTATTATTATATCTTTGTGTTTATGATAAATGTTTACATTCATGCTATAATAGTATTAACCGGAAACATTAATACTTGTGTGATTTGTAAACTAAATTAGAGTCCCTGGTAAAAGCCTCTTTATAAAACTAGCTTGTTGGTTAATAGATGATCGTGGTTTCTCGATCATGAACATTGAGATGTTATTAACAACAAGATCATATCATTAGGAGAATGGTATGATGTACATACTCCTATAGATAAGCGTAGCATTAAGATCAAGTCATTTCAATAGTTCATTTGCTATAAGATTTCGGATACATAGTAATCTAATTCTTTCGATCATGAGATCATGCTAATCACCATCACCGGATGGATACTTTGATGACATCAAACACCTCACCGTAACTGGGTGGCTATAAAGGTGGCATTTAGTGTTCGGAAAGTATGTGTTGAGGCACATGGATCAAGAGTGGGATTTGTCCATCCATATGATGGATAGATATACTCTGGGCCTCTCGATGGAATGTCATCCAATTGGCTTGCAAGCATGTGACTGGCTCACAAGGGATCACATATCACGGGAACGAGAAAAGAGTACTTATCGGTAACAAGGTTGAACTAGGTATGCAGAGATACCGACGATCAAACCTCGGATAAGTAAACGATCAAAGGCAATAATAAATGTAGTTATTATTATATCTTTGTGTTTATGATAAATGTTTACATTCATGCTATAATAGTATTAACCAGGAAACATTAATACTTGTGTGATTTGTAAACTAGATTAGAGTCCCTAGTAAAAGCCTCTTCATAATACTAGCTTGTTGGTTAATAGATGATTGTGGTTTCCCTATCATGAACATTGAGATGTTATTAACAACAAGATCATATCATTAGGAGAATGGTATGATGGACATACTCCTATAGATAAGCGTAGCATAAAGATCAAGTCATTTTAATAGTTCAATTGCTATAAGCTTTCTGATACATAGTAACCTAATTCCTTCGACCATCAGATCATGCTTATCACCATCACCGGAAGGATGCTTTGATGACATCAAACACCACACCATAACTAGGTGGCTATAAAGGTGGCATTGAGTGTTTGGAAAGTATGGGTTGAGACACATGGATCAAGAATGGGATTTGTCCATCCATATGACGGATAGATATACTCTGGGCCCTCTCGGTGGAATGTCATCCAATTAGCTTGCAAGCATGTGACTGGCTCACAAGGGATCACATACCACAGGAACGAGAAAAGAGTACTTATCGGTAACGAGGTTGAACTTGGTATGCAGAGGTACCGACGATCAAAACCTCGGATAAGTAAACTATCGTGAGACAAAGGGAAATTGGTATCATATGTAAGTGGTTCATTCGATCACAAAGTAATCGTAGAAATATGTGGGAGCCATATGAATTTCCAGATTCCTCTATTGGTTATTGATCAGAGAAGTGTCTCGGTCATGTCCGCATAATTCACGTACCGTAGGGAGACACACTTAAGGATTCGATGTTGTTTAGTAGATATGGAATGTTAGTAGGGATACCGAATGTTGTTCGGAGTCTCGGATGGGATCCGGGATATCACGAGGAGATCCGGAATGGTCCGGAGAATAAGATTCATATAAGGAAAGTCTGATTCCGGAGTTCGGCAATGATTTCGATGTTTTCATCGGAGAGGTTCTAGAAGGTTCACCGGACCGGAAGGGGAATGGTCCAGGAATGTGTCATGGGTAAGTGGAGGTCACTTGGTTTGGGCATTTGCAAGAGAGAATTAAAGCTCTAAATTGAAAGTCAAAAGGGAGGTTTCAAAAGTCAAACTGGAACAATGGTTTCCTAGTGGAAGAAGGAAAGAGTCCTTCCTTCAATCCAACTTGGGTTTGGTTTTGGATTCAAAATCTCCCCTCCCAAGGCTGCCCCCTCTCATAAATAGAGGGGGAGGGCTGCCCCAAACACAAGAGCCAGCCCTCCCCACCCCGTGCGCCGCCGCCTAGCCGCCGCCGCACCGCCGCCTAGCACCACCGCCGCCTTGTCGTCGTTGCCCTAGCCGCTGCCGACACCTCCTCCTCATCCCGGCCTTCTAAACCTATATTGTCGGGAAACCCTAGATCCACCATAACTTGCATCGGCTTAGGCGAAACCCTACGGGATCTTCCCTCTACTTCCGACACCACGCCGTCGTGCTTTCGGAATCGCGAGGGAGAACTACAACCTCTGCTGCCTGCTGGAACAAGGAAGAGGAAGGTCTTCATCGAGTACCGAATGTGTGACCGACTGCGGAAGCGCTGCCGGAACGCAGCACCGGAAGAATCGTCTACGCGATCTTGAGATCGGCAAGTGTACGACTACATCACCCACGAGAATCTGCTCCCTTTAATCGCTTTGGAATCTTCAAGGGTGAGTACTCTAATTGACTCATTGCTACAATCTAGTAGATAGATCTTGGCTTGTTTGTGTGCATGTGGTAGAATTTTTTTGTTTTCCATGCTACGAACCCCTACAATGACAATCTACAAGTACGCATGCTTTGAAGGGGCAAACACCGGGAGTAGGTTTCTTGGATGTGGCAATAAGGTAGGTTAGCTAGTTGCATTGTGTTTTCTTATTGAAATTTGAATGCATTTTTAGATAATTTAGCTACTGCCAAAATTATTTTTGGTACATTATTTAGCAAAAAAAATTGGTCAAAAGAGATACTTAGTGCCTTGATATTTATTTACCATCTTGTCAGCATAATTTAGATACTAGCTAAATACGTAGCATTGCTTATTAATTTAGTTAGTGCATACACATAGAGAATTGCTTCTTAATTAAGTCACTGCATTGCTTATTAATTGAGTATGGAGTTTTCACCACCGGGTGGCTTTGCCCTCTCCCCCTAGCTAGCGTCTGATTCAATGCCATAGATTCGTGCTAGCATGTCACTAGTATATCATATGATGTTTATTCTATGTATTAATAGCTACTTTTGTGTAGTTCATCATAGAATTTTTTCGGCATGCAGCTCTTGGCAATAATACAGACTGTCTTTTGGCAACCAGGTGCATTTAGTACTCGCTTGCATGTAGTGCGTGTGTCAGCAGGAAAAAAGGATGACCATCAAGCAGGTGCATTTAGTACTCACATGCATTTAGTATTCATTCAAGGATAAAGTTGGCAACTTTGTTTTGTCTAGATGGTGTTTCCTATAGCTGTTGATGATGGGGTTCGTTGCATAGAAAACAAAAAAATTCCTATGGTTGCAACTACCAAGATCGAATCCAGGCGATACGTTGTAACGGTTTTAGAAGGATTCACCCTTGCAGACCGTAAGCGGGATAACGTTCCTACAAACAAACGTGGTTGATGTAGAGTGTACACGACCACTCTTTTTTTCCTTTGCCCTTTGCCGGCACCCCTTTTGTTTAGCAGGTTTGAGATCGACGTTTTTGGCGGGGTTACCCTTTCGGCTTGGCCTGGGCAGTATTATGGACGCCATTGGTTATTCTTCACGGCTCTTAGCCCGGTTTGCATCTTATCAGTACTCGGATGTTGTATTGTTTTCAAGGTGATTTGGATCTTTGTATTGTATATTTGTATTCTTGACTCATGGAGTCATCTTGTATATATCTATTTTGTGGGTTCCATCGTGGACTAGTGAACAATGGTATTACTCGTTTACCACTCGCACAAAAGTGTCTGGTGGGCATCTTTCAATTGTTTATATACGGGTTTGGCAGGAATCGCTAAAACTTGCATAGGACCGACTCAAGGATGTTACACATGTCCTGCTCTTTTTGTAAGTTGGACCTGTTCCTCCCTCTTGTCCATTATCTTGTGCAGTCGTTCTTGGGGGAACAAAGGCTTGTCTTGGAGCAGTTGCTGGAGCTTGTTTTGGAGCAACTGGTGGAGCATGTCTTGGAGAAGATGCTAAAGCATGTGTTAATGTTGGAGCAGATGTTGGATCCTCTCCCTTCCTTCTCATCTCCTCAATCTTCTCATCTATTTCCATATCTTCTTTCCTTCTAAGTTCTTCCATTGATGCAAAATCTATCTCTCCCATGTCAAAAAATATACTACCATCACCATCATCCTCCTCTTAATTGGTTGCATCATCAACATTCTCAGCAATTTGTATTACCTTTCCCTTCTGAGTATTCGAGCTTTCTTGTCTTCCCACATTATCAACAGGTGGAACAAAATTATACATTACAGGAGCAACATAATTAACAATAACAGCAACAACAGCTCCCATCTTTACTAACAAATTTAAAACTTTACTTGATTCAAACATGTGTAGAATATCATAAATTATTGCATTGTTCTCAACCAATACATCCTTTCCATCACACTGTCTGCAATAAATATAATCTTTGATGCTATATCCCTGGTTTGAGTTCTCAATCATATGAACAATGTTCATAAATGTTGGGTCATCACGCCCAATTTTTCTCTCCATAATATCTACCCCAAGAAAATGGATTTTGACCTCCTAGATTTCAGGATGGAAACTACAAATAGAAAATAAAAAGTTGTCATTTTAGCATGGCAAAACCCTAACCCTAAATCCCCCTATTGCCGATGACGAAAGCTTTGTAGGGTTCGCAACATAGAAAACAAAAAAATTCCTACGATGGGAACAACTATGTATCAAGATCTATCTACTAGATACAAGCAACGGGTGGATATACATCCATAGAATACATACCCTCGAAGACCGAATAGCATTAACGAGGTTGTACTCATGGATGATGTAGAGGAAGGCTTGCCGATCTCAAGATCGTGATGAAGTCCATCTGGTCCAGCCGGTCCGGCACCATCAAGTCCAGCACCGTAAAGCAGTGGTGCATCCGTGATCGCACGCACGTCCGGGTACCCCGACAACCTCCGTGCCCTCGCTCCAGCGAAGCAGCGGAAGCAATAAATCCTTCCATAAAAAGCCATCGGGAACATGTATCTCGCTGATCCGAGACCATGGGGGAATTCTAAAGGAGGGAGAGAGATCCTTCGCGGGGAGGTGTGATATGAGAGGAGGGAATGGGGTGCCTTTTATAGGGAGAGGGGGCAGCCCCCTCCCATGGAGTGGCAGCCATGGAGGTGCCCCCACCTGTTCCACATTCATGTGCGTGGAGCTTCCACTCACATAAATAGCCACCCACTCAAAATTCCACTCACCTCCATTAAATTTCCACCAAATTTAATGCAATCTCTTATTAAATAAAACTCTTTTATTTATTTATTCAGAATTTTTTTAATTACTTTAATTAAAAAAAATTCACATAAAACCCTTTGCTAGAATTCAATTTCACATGCAAAACCAGTTTCAGCAATTTCAACCGAAACAGTTTTGGTGTCTAGTGAAATAAATTTCTGCGCTTTCCTTTTTCTTTCTCTGTCATATTATTTGCTCCAAATGTTTTCGGTATCCCTTAAGTGTGTCACCATATGGTTCGCGAATAATGTAGACATGATCGAGACCCCTCTCCGATCAATAATCAGCAGCGGGACCTGGTGATCCGTACTGACTGCACATATTCAACGATGACTTCTATGATCGTGTGAACCTTATACGCATGTAACTCAATCCCTTTGTCTCACGATATATTATATGTCCGAGATTCGATCATTAGTATCTCCATACCTAGTTTGATCTCGTTACCGACATGTACTCTTTTCTTGTTCCCGTGATATAACATCCTAGTGATCAAATCACTTGCTTGCAAACTAGCCAATGTGATATCACCGAGAGGGCCCAGATTATATCTCTCCGTCATCGGGATGGAAAATTTCCACTCTTGATCCATGAGCCTCAACATAACACCTTCGTAGCACTGAACCCATCTTTATAATCACCATGTTACGGTGTGACGTTTGCTGTTATCAAGATACTCTTCGGGTGTTAGTGATTAATATGATCTCATGGTCTAAGGACTAAGATTACTTCGTATCATGTTATAGCAATATAAACACAATGACCTTGATCGTAATGTTATACTTCAGATGAATGTTCATCACATCATTCCAACAATGTTGTGACCTCGTTATTAACAACATCCAATGTCCATGATCAGGAAACCTTTGATCATCTTTTTAATTAACGAGCTAGTTTATAAGAGAGGCATAACTAGGAACTTTCTTTTGTTTATTAGACACACATGTATTAACGTTTCCATATTAATACAATTATAGCATGTAAAATAAACATTTATCATTAATAAGGAATACGATAATAACCACTTTATTATTGCCTCTCGGGCATATTCCCTTCAGTCTCCCACTTGCACTAGAGACAATAATCTAGTTTGAAAAACTTTGCATATTGAACACCTATGGATTTCTGGTGTTCCATATATGCAATTGCAAGTGGTTAACATAATCTACGGATCTGATACTTTCAGGTCCGTGTGTATTTGCATGTCTTTACGTTGTAAGATCCCTCCTTTATAAAGGAAAAGGATCCCTGTGATTGCAATACTAGTCCCTGGATCAATGCTAGCATCCACAGTTTAAGATGAAGTACACAGAAACAAAGGTCATTATTACAGTCATTCCAGAGACAACATAGTCTTTACAACTCCATGGCCACAGGCCTAATACAAGAGTTTAAATAAGTAAATAGAGAAAAGTCTTCATCTTCATGTGCCACAGGCAAACATGTTGAGTGTAGACTCATGACTCCTAATCCTCATCAGAGTAACCTGCAACATCACAAGTTACAGCCACAGTGGGCCAATACATTGGAATAGTATTGGCAAGTGATACCTTAGTATATTATTGGTGGACTACATACTATATGCAATTTGGCTAAGTGTAGCTTAGGCTTGCTTTGCTCAAAATAGGTTTTGCCTATTAGTTGAAAACACTAAGTTTTTCTTTGTCAAAAACTTTTCCCAAGGAACCACCAATAAACATTGGGGTCCTTCACCCTTGTTCACCCACAAGTTTTACTTAGAAATTGGGATGAGGATATTCTTGATAGCTTCTATGTATTGATGCTCAAGTTGTCCTTTTCTAGGGACATGGCTAAGTACTTAGATTCTTCCATCTGCAGAGGTTGTGCACTTTCCCCACAACCCTTGATTTTCACCAAGACAGGACCTTTCAGAAGCCTTCCCTTAGACCAAATGGACGCGCTCCAACCTATCATCCTACTACCACCAACTGTCCAAATGGCTAAGTTATTGCAACCTATATGATCCTGGCAGAGCCCATATTGCCAAGTGGCTGCACTAGAAGCTTATTAACATTTGGCCTCTAAAATCTCTTTGTTCCTGGGTGGCTTTCCACAAGTGAGATACACAAGGTAAACCATAGAAATGGGCCTTCTGTAACCACTCAACATAAACCATTCCTTCCATTCCACCTAGGTGTTTCATTCACTTAGTTGTTTTATTAGGCAAAACACAAGTCCAAAGACTTAGAAATATTTTTATCATAGCATGTATATTTCACCACCCTTTGGTTGCTACTAGCTAGTCTAAGCTTGGCATAGATAAGCATCTTAACTTAGAAATTTCTAGCAATTCTACAACTACTAGGATTTCCCAAGCATAGCATATAAGCAAAACATAACATGCAAGACTAACAAAATATTTCTAATGCTTAGTAGAAAACATAGGGATAAAAAAATATCATGAAGCACCACTTGCCTTGGTAGTTTGGAGAGTAGCTACACTCCTCACAATCACAATCACTATTGGCACTAAAATCTACACATAGAATCATAGCAACAAATCCCATACAAATAAATACAAGCAAAAATATATGGATGCATGCAATATGATATGTGATGATTTTCTAAACTCAACAAAGCAAGTGCATAGTACTGGTTCACAAACAAGTTGAAAACTTGTCAAACAACATTTATTTAAACCCTAAAACATTTCTCAAACAATTCATATACTCAAAATAGCCCTACACATGTTTCTGTAAATAAAACCATTTTAACAGGAGCAAAACATTAAATACATTGCATATTTAGAAAGGGCTTGTTCTCCTAATTCCATTGATATAAAATTTATCAAATTTGGACGTGGGAATCAAAAGTTATGGCTAAAACAATTTCAAACAACTAATAGATTCAAATCCTGATTTTAAACCTAAACTCTAGCCACGCGTCATAATCTGATTGGTGCGTACCGGTTCGCACAGGATCACGCACACAGGCCGTTAGATCTACTTAATCTGTTTATACGCGCTGGATCTAGATCCTACGGTCCTCGATCAAGCGACCACAGATGGGCGGCGCTGGCGGTGGCAACTTGCGGCGGCGAGCTCTGTCTATGGCGGCGCGGCGCTACAGGGGGTTCTGGGGTCGTCGGAGATGCTTACCGGGCTCGTAGCGATGCACTGATGCTCAACGTGGTGACGGCTTGGCAAGGGGCGCACGGACACGGTTGCACGGCCTCGTCGGAGTTGCTGACAGCGTCGGGCTCGGGCGGACGGCGACGTTGGCGACGCTCCTGGTCACCCTAGCACAAATCAAAGGCATCAGGAGGTGCGCAAGACTACGACGAACACGCTCATGTGAATCATAGGCGAAGGGGAACACGGGGCTCACCAAATTTAATCGCCGGAGTTGAGGACGTCGTCGGGACCTTGCTGTGCTTGAAGAAGACGACGACCTGGGGCAGTATAGGATGAACCAATGGTGTCAGAAGGTGCGCAAGGAAGTTGCGAAGCTGTCTGCAATAACTAGAGAAGAATGGGCGCACGGGGCTCGCCAGGATTGGTTGCCGGAGTGAGCTCTGACTGCGGCGGTGCAAGGGTGTTCACGGGCAGCCTGGGGGCGCTCTATGCTCGAAGTCTGTGGGAAAATGGAGAGGGGGCAGAGGGGGTTTAAGTAGGCGAGACGGGTGCGTGATTTACTCCTGCAATCAACGCGAATTGACGACGCGAATCAAACCAAGAAACGCACGGCGTGAATTGGGGAAGAACATGTCGTCAGGGTGGAGACGATGACGCCGTGTGGACCGCGGCTGTCAGCGAGAGAAACAGAGAGGGAGTGGGTCCAGTCTGTCAGCGACCTAGCGGGTGCGGGTGTGAGTGAAGCAAACGTTTCGCGCGGGGGGGTTGCTGGGCTAGTTGGGCTAGTTGGGCCAGATAGGTTGTTTGGCTTATTTTTTTCTCTTTTATCATTTTTATTTTTCTGTTTGATTTTTCTGAAATGATTTTCAACTCCAAATCAAATGAGTTTGAAATCAAATCTTCTCTAGGGTTTTGTACTGCAAACCTTGCACTCAAATGTGTGTCAAACACTACTGTTTACTCAAATCACTTTGATCAATTGGAAATAAAAATAAAACCAAGCATTTATGTGATATATATACTATAGGCATAATATTGGTTTTATTTACTCATTTTGTTTTGAAAACTTTGCTCAAGCTTTGGAAAGTGCCTAAGTTTTAATTCAAAACTTACTGGACAAAACAAGTACTCTTCTCATTGGAAAATAGCACTAAGGCTAGAGCAAACTTACATGAAATAATAAGCATTTATGCTTCTGTTTTGAAATGATTTGTTTGAAATGAAATTTATATGATCATGGATGCATGGATGATATGCATGAGTTTGAAACATGATTTTAGGGATGTTACATACGTCTTCACGAATCACTCATTCTCCAATGAGATGGCATTGTATAAATTTGGTCTTTTGGTGAGACCTTTAGTTTCTTGGGGTTAAATCATATCGATACTATTGTCGTACAATATATCTTTAGTGTTAGCCCGTTGAGAACCACACCTTAGTTTGATAACAAACTACTTTATACAAATGCCCTCCTTTGCTTCTACTATAGCAGTCATATACTTAGCCTTTTGTTGTAGTATTCGTCACAATGTCTTAACTTTGGAACTCTTCCAAATCCATCATGGAAACTTTTTTTCCATTTCATTGTGCCACCCATAGTTTAAATTGATATAAACTTAATTTGTATCTTGTGACAAAACTAGTATCAACGTAACACTTTACAATGAACTATTTGTATTTGTTTGTCATCTCTACACAAATATATTCTTAGTTCTTCCAAAAGATCATAAGAATTTCCTTACTATTGTTCAATGATCATTTTATGATTCATTTTGGTATATGCTCATAACACTTAGAGCATATGATATATCTAGATGTGTACATATCATGGTATAATTGATCAAATCACATTCTTGTGATTGCAATCATCAAGTGTCAAAACACTTGAATCTTGTTTCACTTATCAAGTGTCGATATACTTGAATCTTGATCCAATCCTTTTTCCATGCGACAAGAAACTTTTCTCGTCGTTTCTATATTGAACTCCTTCAATATCTCATATATGTACGTTTGGCACAACCATATTAGCGTCACAGTCTATCCATATAGACATTCATGCTAAATATTCGCATTTTGCCTAAGTCTTTCATCGAAATGAAATCCTTAACCTTTGTCAACAAAAGATACATCATTCCCAATCAACAAGATGTCCTCCACATAATGTATTAGAAATATGTCTTAGCGCTTCCACTTAATTTCTTGGAAATGCAAGCATCTTCATCGTCTCCTGATGAAAACTCCTTTTTCATCATGGTGAAGATTCCAACTCCGCGATGCTTACTTCAACCATTGAAGTTTGCATGCCCTTTTAGCATCCTTTGATTTAACAAAACCCTTTGGACCGTGTCATGTACACGTCCTAGGTAACCATTCTATTATAAGAACTTTTTTTTATTTATTCATCTACCATATACCAAATTATATGTAGTGGTTGCTACTTTAATCCGTCCAGACTAAATATCGCTATGAAAGATCGAATCTTGTCATAGTCAACTCCTTGAACATTGTCGTAAAATACTTTATGACATGTCGACCATTTCATAGATGTAAAACATCCATGTCTGTTTCTTTATAGATCCAAATACGACCGATAGGTTTTTACACCTTTTCGGAGGGTCTTCCAAGTTCAAAACTTGATTTCTCGTGTATGGAACTATCACGGATTTTATGGCTTCAAGCCATTTGACGGAGTCAGGGCCCATCATCGCTTCTTTGCATGTAGTCGGTTCATCATTGTCAAACAATAATGATTTACTCTCAAATCTTATCATTTGATTGTTTATCCGACCTACTTGGTTCAATAAAAACTTAGATCTCCGTGACCACAACCTTTGAGGCACATAAGCTATGAGCATTATGGCTGCTTCCGGAACATTTTCCGGCGCTGCGCAACTCAAATCATATAGCTAAGGTTCGTTAACCATATTAAAGTTCTATTGTCCTCCCACTTAACCTTTTATGAAAAACTTCCTTTTCAAGAAACTTCATGTTTCAATCGACAAACCCTTTTGTCCTTGGTGTTATGGAGGAATATCCAATGGTTATTCGAAATAACCTACAAAGACATGCTCATCTGACTTTGGTTGTAAACATCTTACTTATGCTTAGCATACCAAAATTTAAGAAATGACAATTTGGGTTTTTACCCCAAACCATAACTTCCATGGTGTCATTTCAACGGATCAAGATGGAGCTCTTTTCAGTGTAAAAGCGGTAGTCTCTAAAGCTTTAATCTTTTAAAACATAATGGCAGTTTTATAAATAACACCTTTGAACCAACCATGTCAAACAAGGTTTCATTACAAATCTCAAATACTCCATACTCCTATGGTGTTTCGAGAGATGTAAATCTAGGTGTTTTTCTAAACTTTCAACTCAAATAATTCCCTTTATGATAAATCATAATTCATTTATTTTTCTTGTTACACTTGTAACTCAAATAAATCCCTTATGATAAAATCATAAACCATTTATTTTCTTGTTATAATGATTTTCCACTTCATCTTGAAAGTCTTTGAACGTTTTCAAATATTTCATACTTCTTTCTCATTGAGTGAACATTCACTCAAATTTCCGGAGAAAGCATATGAAGTTGAAATCCATCGCTTACGACTATACATAATGGACTACATAGATCGATATGTAAAAATTCCAATATTTTAGTCGTTCGTTCTTCTTTGGCCTTTGAACGAAGTTTTAATTATCCCGAGGAAAGTCTCACAAGCGTCATTTGATCAAATCAAAGACTCCAAAAATCCATGAAAATGGAGTTTCTTCATGTTTTCTTTCCAATATAATTTAAACGGCGATATCACTTCGTAAGTGATCTTCCAATCATTTTTCTTGCGAAATTTTAGCATTAGCTTTATAGATGTGATTTCTTTAACTAGATTTGTAAATCATCCATCTTATATGGAATACGGTTAATTATTTGAACAACCTTTGCTCTTATAATACCTGATTTAAATAACAATTATTAAAACAAATCTTGAAGTCAAGCTTTTTTTAGGGTAATAACAGTAGGAAAGGCTCCTACTGCCTCATTTTCATTAATAATGGGTCAGAATCTATAAAGTTACATATTTACATAGAGAAAGAGGAGGGGGGAAGTCTCTAAAAGTCAGAATAGATAAGTCTAGGATTACAAGAAGGTTTTCGCAACATAGAAAACAAAAAATTTCCTACGATGGGAACAACTATGTACCAAGATCTATCTACTAAATACAAGCAACGGGTGAATATACATCCATAGAATACATACCCTCGAAGACCGAATGGCGTTAACGAGGTTATACTCATGGATGATGTAGACGAACGCTTGCCGATCTCAAGATCGTGATGAAGTCCATCTGGTCCAGCCGGTCCAGCACCATAATGTTGGAATTATGCCCTAGAGGCAATAATAAAGATGTTATTGTTATAATTCTTGTTCATGATAAAGTTTATATTCCATGCTAGAATTGTATTAAGCGGAAACTTTGATACTTGTGTGGTTTATGAACAACACCATGTCCCTAGTACGCCTCTATGGACTAGCTCATTGATTAATGATGGTTAAGGTTTCCTAACCATAGACATGAGTTGTCGATTAATAATGAGATCATGTCATTGGGAGAATGATATGATGGACAGACCCAAATCAAGCAGAGCAATTAGATCGTGTCATTGTGTTCATCTTTGCGAAGCTTTTTCTTATGTCAAATACTGTATTCCTTAGACAATGAGATAATGCAACTCCCTGGTATCGGAAGAAAGCTTTGAGGTCATCAAACGTCATCCTATGAGAGGGTGATCATAAAGGTGTCTCTCTGGTGATCGGAAAGTACTTGTTGGGTTGTATGTATCGAGATGGGATTTGTCCCTCCCGAGTCGGAGAGATATACTTCGGGCCCACTCGGTAATCGATATCAACACCGCTTGCAAGCACGTGGTTAAGGAGTTAATCACAAAGTGATATCGGATTACGGAACGAGTAAAGTACTTGTTGTGAACAAGATTGAACTAGGTATGTCGATACCAACGATCGAATCTCGGGCAAGTAAAATATCACGTGACGAAGGGAATATAAATATGGGATTAATTGAATCCTGGCATCATGGTTCATCCGATATGATCATCGATGAATATGTGGGAGTCAATATGGGTTTCCAGATCCCGCTGTTGATTATTGATAGAAGATCATGTCTGCATATTCTCGAACCCATAGGGTCACACACTTAACGTGCTTCGACGCTAGGATAAAATGGATAATTGGTTTATGAGTTCTTTTCGGAGTCTCGGATGGGATCCAGGACATCACGAGAGGTTCCGGAATGGTCCGGAGAATAAGATTCATACAAAGGAAAGCAGTTTTTGGATTTCGGAATTGTTTTGGAATGTTTGGTATTGTACCAGAAGGTTCTAGAAGCTTTCAGAGTGGGACCAACGTGGACCCACTTGTCGGAGGGGTGCGTGGGCCTACGAGGGAGTGCCCTGGCCGCATTGGGCCAGGGGAACAAGGCCCCATAGGCCCAGCCGGCCAAACCCTAGGGGAAACCCTAGGGAAACCTTCTAGAAGGAGGGGGAAAACTTGCGCCCAACTCCAACCCTTGGGGCCGCCGCCGTAGGGCTTGGAGGAGGGGCCAAGGGGGCGGTCAGCCCCCTATATATAGAGTGCAGGGGCGCAGCCCTCCTCCACCCCTCCTTGAACCCTAGCCGCCTACCTGCTGCTCTCCAGATCTCTCTCTCTCCCGACTGCGCGTAGGCGAAGCCCTGCCGCAAAAACTCTCCACCTTTGCACCACGCCATCGTGTTGTAGATCCAATCTATCTCTCCACCCCACTTGCTGGACCAAGGAAGGAGGAGACGTCGAGGTGTCGTACGTGTGCATCTCTCGGAGGCGTCGCCACTTGCGGCGTTGGATCGGATCGGATCGCGAGGAGGAGAAGGCTAGTATAACTACATCAACCACGTTTCGTTGAACGTTCCACTGTGCGATTTCTTCAAGGGTATGAAGATCTCATCTATCCCTCTAGTTGTTTGCATATCCTAGATTAGATCTTGGCTTTTCCCGTTCGCATCTGTAGAAAATTTTGATTTAATATGTTTCGAAACCCATCAGTGGTATCAGAGCTAGATCTATGCGTAGATGTGTTTCACGAGTAGAACGCAACATGCTTGTTGCGGGCGTTGATGTTTTCTGTTGCAAGCCTCTTGTTTGTGTACCTCTTATGACGAGGGATAGTGAGATTGAAGCGGTCCAGGCCAACTTTACGCGACCTTGTTCGCGAGACCGTCTTCGCACTTGACGTGTGGCTTGTTCCACACATGCGGCTGGTGGATGCCAGTTTCTCTCACTATAGTTGTCATGGGATTTACACCGGAGATTGGCAACCATAATATCACCGTTGTGGCTTTCCGTAGGTAAGAATCGTTCTTAGCTTGTTACTCCCATAAGCCACGTAAAACATGCAACAACAAAGTAGAGGCGTCTAACTTGTTTTTGCAGGGAGTGTTTCTGTGATATGGTATGGCCCAAGATGTGATGTGTATGTTGTATGCAATGATCATGTTTTGTAATGTTTCACGACTTGCATGTCGATGAGTACACAACCGGCAGGAGCCATATGGTTGTCTTTATGATTGTGTATGACCTGTGTGTCAACTTCTTATACGCCATGTAATAGCTTTACTTTATCGCTAAGTAGTTAGCAATAGTTGTAGTTGCTATTCGTGGTGGAGGCAATCATGGTGGAGTGATGGAGATCATGCTGGCACGCACAAGATGGAGATCATTGCGCGGAGATTGGCTATACCATGTCACATAAAATTATATGCATGTGATGTTTATCCTTTTATGTATCTTATTATGCTTAGATCGCGGCGGTAGCATTATAAGATGATTCCTCACTTAAAGATCAAGATAAAACTGTGTTCTCCCCATGTATGCACTGTTGCGAAAGTTCGTCGTGTTCAAGCACCACGTGATGATCGGGTGCTATAAACTCTACGTTCACATACAACGGGTGCAAGCCAGTTTTGCACACGTGGAAATACTTGGGTTTGACTTGACGAGCCTAGCATGTACAGACATGGTCTCGGAACACACGAACCGAAAGGTTAAGCATGAGTCATATGAATGATATGATCGACACTTTTTTGTCCACCATTGAAACCACATCTCTTCTCATGAAGATCGGATTAGGTGTGGTGAATTTGGATCATGTTCACTAAACAACTTGAGGGATGTTGAATTTAGTGGGAGTTCATCTAGTAATTTGATTAAGTTGAACTAGTTATCATGAACATAGTCTAAATTGTAATTGCAAATTTTGTAGATCAAATGGCTAAGTCCAACTTCAACGTTTTTGCTGAGAAAGAAAAGCTTAAGAACAATGGGTCCAACTTCACCAACTGGTTCCGCAATCTGAGAATCATTCTCTCTAGCGTACAAAAGTACTATGTCCTTGAGAAAGCGCTAGGTGACGCCCCTGCTGTAGATGCGCCGGCTGATGAGAAAGGGTTTAGGGTTTATCAGTCGCGCAAGGATGATTATGGTGTGATTAAGAGCACCATCTTGTTTGCTATGGAATCGGACCTTCAAAATCGTTTTGAGGAGTTCCCCGGGCCCTTTGAGATTCTTGAGGAACTGAAAACTATGTTTCAGACTCAGGCCCGTTCTGAGAGATATGAGATCTCTAAGAAATTCTTTAACTGCAAGATGGAGGAAGGGAGTTCCGTTAGTGAGCACGCCATTAAGATGTCGGGCTACACTCAATGTCTCGAGCAACTGGACTGCAAGATTCCAGAAGAGCTCAGATTGACAAAGTTCTGCAATCACTCCCTCCTAGCTATAAAGGTTTTGTAGTTACTCATAATCAGATTGGTTCCACTGATACGATCACCGAGCTCTTCGCTAAGCTGAAAGCTACGGAGGTGGACATCAAGAAAGATAATCATGTGTTGATGGTCAACAAGACCCCCATCTTTAAGAAAGGTAAGGGTGCAAAGAAGCCCTTCAAGAAAGGCAGCGGCAAGCGCGTTGCCCCTGCTGAGAAGAAGCTCAAGTCTGGACCTAAGCCGGACACTGAGTGCTTATATTGCAAGGACAAGGGTCACTGGAAGCGCAACTATCTGAAGTACTTAGCGGACAAGAAGGCTGGCACCATCAAAGGTATATTTGATATACATGTTATTGATGTTTACCTTACTAGAGCTCGTTGTAGTGCCTGGGTATTTGATACTGGTTCAGTTGCTAATATTTGTAACTCGAAGCAGGAGCTACGGAATAGACGGCGGCTAGCGAGGGATGAGGTGACGATGCGCGTTGGCAATGGATCAAGAGTTGATGTGATGGCCGTCGGCACGCTCTCCTTAGTTTTACCTTCGGGATTAGTTTTAAACCTTAATAAATGTTATTATGTGCCTGCGTTGAGCATGAACATCATATCTGGATTGTGTTTATTGCAAGACGGTTATTCATTTAAATCGGAGAATAATGGTTGTTCTATTTATATGAGTAACATCTTCTATGGTCATGCACCTGCTATGAATGGTTTATTTCTTCTGAATCTCGAAAGCAATGAAACACACATCCATAACACTGAGGCTAAGAGATGCAAGGTAGATAGTGATAATACGACTATTTTGTGGCACTGCCGTCTAGGTCATATTGGTGTAAAACGCATGAAGAAACTCCATTCTGGTGGACTTTTGGAGTCTCTTGATTTTGAATCATTTGACACGTGCGAGCCATGCCTCATGGGCAAGATGATCAAAACCCCGTTCTCCGGAATAATGGAGCGAGCAACGGACTTGTTGGAAATCATACATACCGATGTATGCGGACCAATGAGTGTTTCGACGCGCGGTGGATATCGCTATTTTCTCACTTTTACTGATGACTTAAGTAGATATGGGTATATCTATTTAATGAAACATAAATCTGAAACATTTGAAAAGGTCAAAGAATTTCAGAATGAAGTGGAAAACCATCGTAACAGGAAAATTAAATTTCTACGATCCGATCGTGGAGGTGAATATTTGAGTTATGATTTTCTCACGCATATTAAAGCAAGAGGAATCGTTTCGCAACTCACGCCACCCGGAACACCACAGCGCAATGGTGTGTCTGAACGCCGGAATCGAACTCTATTATATATGGTGCGCTCAATGATGTCTCTTACAGATTTGCCGTTATCATTTTGGGGTTATGCATTAGAAACCGCTGCATTCACTTTAAATAGGGCACCATCTAAATCAGTTGAGACGACACCGTATAACTGTGGTTTGGTGCGAAACCTAAGTTGTCGTTTCTTAAAGTTTGGGGATGCGAAGCTTACGTCAAGAAGTTGATGCCGGACAAGCTCGAACCCAAAGCGGAGAAATGCGTCTTCATAGGATACCCTAAGGAAACGATTGGGTATACCTTCTACCACAGATCCGAAGGCAAAGTGTTTGTCGCAAAGAACGGATCCTTTCTTGAGAAGGAGTTTCTCTCGAAAGAAGTGAGTGGGAGGAAAGTAGAGCTAGACGAGGTTATTGAACCTTCTCTTGAGTTGGAGAGTAGCGCAGCACCTGAAATTGTTCCAGTACCATCTGGACCAACAATAGAGGAAGCTAATGACAAGGATCATGAAGCTTCAGTCGATGCTAATACTGAACTTCGCAGGTCGACAAGGTCACGTGCCCCTCCTGAGTGGTACGGTAACCCTGTCTTGACTGTCTTGTTAGTAGACAACAGTGAACCTGCGAACTATGAGGAAGCAATGATGAGCCCAGACTCTGAGAAATGGCTAGAGGCCATGAAATCCAAATTATGATCCATGAGCGAAAACCAAGTGTGGACTTTGGTGGACCCTCCTAGCGACCGAAAGTCCATTGAGTGCAAATGGATTTTCAAGAAGAAAACCGACGCAGATGGTAATGTTATTGTCTATAAAGAACGGCTTGTCGCGAAAGGTTTTCGACAAGTTCAAGGTGTTGACTATGATGAGACTTTCTCTCCCGTAGCGATGTTTAAGTCCATTTGGATTTTATTAGCAATTGTTGCATTTCATGATTATGAAATATGGCAGATGGATGTCAAGACTGCGTTCCTCAATGTCAACATTGATGAAGAGTTGTATATGATGCAACCCGAAGGTTTTGTCGATCCTAAGGATGCTGATAAGGTGTGCAAACTTCAGTGTTCCATTTATGGACTGAAGCAAGCATCTCAGAGTTGGAACCTTCATTTTGATCAAGTGATCAAGAGCTTTGGATTTGTTCCAAATTGCTACGAAGCTTATATCTACAAGAAAGTGAGTGGGAGCTCAGTGACATTTCTAGTACTATATGTGGATGACATATTGATTATTGGAAATGACATTGGTATGCTTAACGAAGTGAAGAGTTATTTGAATAAATGTTTTTCAATGAAAGACCTAGGAGAAGCTTCTTATATATTAGGCATCAAAATCTATAGAGATAGACAAAGACGCCTAATAGCTTTATGCCAAAGTACATACCTAGACAAAGTTCTGAAAAGGTTTAGAATGGATAAGGCAAAGAAAGGTTCAGTGCCCATGTTGTCAGGTAAGATATTGAGCAAGGCTCAGTGTCCAGCTATGGTAAATGATAGAGAAACCATGAGCAAAGTGCCTTATGCCTTGGCCATAGGTTCTATCATGTATGCCATGCTGTGTACTAGACCGGATGTGTCCAATGCTCTTAGTTTGAAGAGCAGATACCAAAGTGATCCAGGAGTGGAACACTGGACAGCCGTAAAGAACATCCTAAAGTATTTGAATAGGACTAAAGAAATGTTCTTGGTCTATGGAGGTGATGAGCAGCTCGTCGTAAAAGGTTACGTCGACGCTAGTTTCGACACCGACCCGGATGATTCTAAATCTCAGACAGGATACATTTATATTTTGAATGGAGGAGCTGTGAGCTAGAGAAGCTGCAAGGAAAGCGTGATCGCGGGATCTACAGTAGAATCGGAATACATGGCTGCTGCAGAAGCGTCAAGTGAAGGAGTTTGGATCAGGAACTTCATCACTGAGCTTCGTGTGGTTCCAAGTGCCTTGGACCCACTGGAGATATTGTGTGACAACACTGGCGCCATAACACTGGCTAAGGAACCAAGATATCATCCAAAGACCAAGCACATCAACCGCCGATTTCATATAATTCGAGATTATATAACAGATGGAGATCTGAAGATTAGCAAAGTACATACGGATCTGAATGTTGCAGATCCGTTGACTAAACCTCTTCCACGAGCAAAACATGATCAGCACCTCAATGCCATGGGTGTTATATTGTTGCCAGATGTAAACTAGATTATTGACTCTAGTGCAAGTGGGAGACTGTTGGAATTATGCCCTAGAGGCAATAATAAAGATGTTATTGTTATAATTCTTGTTCATGATAAAGTTTATATTCCATGCTAGAATTGTATTAAGCGGAAACTTTGATACTTGTGTGGTTTATGAACAACACCATGTCCCTAGTACGCCTCTATGGACTAGCTCATTGATTAATGATGGTTAAGGTTTCCTAACCATAGACATGAGTTGTCGATTAATAATGAGATCATGTCATTGGGAGAATGATATGATGGACAGACCCAAATCAAGCAGAGCAATTAGATCGTGTCATTGTGTTCATCTTTGCGAAGCTTTTTCTTATGTCAAATACTGTATTCCTTAGACCATGAGATAATGCAACTCCCTGGTATCGGAAGAAAGCTTTGAGGTCATCAAACGTCATCCTATGAGAGGGTGATCATAAAGGTGTCTCTCTGGTGATCGGAAAGTACTTGTTGGGTTGTATGTATCGAGATGGGATTTGTCCCTCCCAAGTCGGAGAGATATACTTCGGGCCCACTCGGTAATCGATATCAACACCGCTTGCAAGAACGTGGTTAAGGACTTAATCACAAAGTGATATCGGATTACGGAACGAGTAAAGTACTTGTTGTGAACGAGATTGAACTAGGTATGTCGATACCAACGATCGAATCTCGGGCAAGTATAATATCGCGTGACGAAGGGAATATAAATATGGGATTAATTGAATCCTGGCATCATGGTTCATCCGATATGATCATTGATGAATATGTGGGAGTCAATATGGGTTTCCAGATCCCGCTGTTGATTATTAATAGAAGATCATGTCTGCATATTCTCAAACCCATAGGGTCACACACTTAACATGCTTCGACGCTAGGATAGAATGGATAATTGGTTTATGAGTTTTTGTTCGGAGTCTCGGATGGGATCCAGGACATCACGAGAGGTTCCGGAATGGTCCGGAGAATAAGATTCATATAAAGGAAAGCAGTTTTTGGATTTCGAAATTGTTTCAGAATGTTCGGTATTGTACCAGAAGGTTCTAGAAGCTTTCAGAGTGGGACCAACATGGCCCCACTTGTCGGAGGGGTGCATGGGCCTACGAGGGAGTGCCATGGCCGCATTGGGCCAGGGGCACAAGGCCCCATAGGCCTAGCCGGCCAAACCCT
The DNA here is from genome assembly GCA_916181665.1 of Avena sativa. Classification (NCBI taxonomy): domain Eukaryota; kingdom Viridiplantae; phylum Streptophyta; class Magnoliopsida; order Poales; family Poaceae; genus Avena; species Avena sativa. Next base: position 394,848,917 of record OV702280.1, on the reverse strand, counting down.
AGGGGAAACCCTAGGGAAACCTTCTAGAAGGAGGGGAAAACTTGCGCCCCACTCCAACCCTTGGGGCCGCCGCCGTAGGGCTTGGAGGAGGGGACAAGGGGGGTGGCCAGGCCCCTATATATAGAGTGCAGGGGCGCAGCCCTCCTCCACCCCTCCTTGAACCCTAGCCACCTACCTGCTGCACTCCAGATCTCTCTCTCTCTCCCGACTGTGCGTAGGCGAAGCCCTGCCGCAAAAACTCTCCACCTTTGCACCACGCCATCGTGTTGTAGATCCAATCTATCTCTCCACCCCACTTGCTGGACCAAGGAAGGAGGAGACATCGAGGTGCCGTACGTGTGCATCTCTCGGAGGCGTCGCCACTTGCGGCGTTGGATCGGATCGGATCGCGAGGAGGGGAAGGCTAGTACAACTACATCAACCACGTTTCGTTGAACGTTCCGCTGTGCGATTTCTTCAAGGGTATGAACATCTCATCTATCCCTATAGTTGTTTGCATCTCCTAGATTAGATCTTGGCTTTTCCCATTCGCATCTGTAGAAAATTTTGATTTACTATGTTGCAAAACCCATCAGTGGTATCAGAGCTAGATCTATGCGTAGATGTGTTTCACGAGTAGAACGCAACATGCTTGTTGCGGGCGTTGATGTTTTCTGTTGCAAGCCTCTTGTTTGTGTACCTCTTATGACGAGGGATAGTGAGATCGAAGCGGTCCAGGCCAACTTTACGCGACCTCGTTCGCGAGACCGTCTTCGCACTTGACGCGTGGCTTGTTCCACACATGCGGCTGGTGGATGCCAGTTTCTCTCACTATAGTTGTCATGGGATTTACACCGGAGATTGGCAACCATAATATCACCGTTGTGGCTTTCCGTAGGTAAGAATCGTTCTTAGCTTGTTACTCCCATAAGCCACGTAAAACATGCAACAACAAAGTAGAGGCGTCTAACTTGTTTTTGCAGGGAGTGTTTTTGTGATATGGTATGGCCCAAGATGTGATGTGTATGTTGTATGCAATGATCATGTTTTGTAATGTTTCACGACTTGCATGTCGACGAGTACACAACCGGCAGGAGCCATATGGTTGTCTTTATGATTGTGTATGACCTGTGTGTCAACTTCTTATACGCCTTGTAATAGCTTTACTTCATCGCTAAGTAGTTAGCAATAGTTGTAGTTGCTATTCGTGGTGGAGGCAATCATGGTGGAGTGATGGAGATCATGCTGGCACGCACAAGATGGAGATCATTGCGCGGAGATTGGCTATACCATGTCACATAAAATTATATGCATGTGATGTTTATCCTTTTATGTATCTTATTATGCTTAGATCGCGACGGTAGCATTATAAGATGATTCCTCACTTAAAGATCAAGATAAAACTGTGTTCTCCCCATGTATGCACCGTTGCGAAAGTTCGTCGTGTTCAAGCACCACGTGATGATCGGGTGCTATAAACTCTACGTTCACATACAACGGGTGCAAGCCAGTTTTGCACACGTGGAAATAATTGGGTTTGACTTGACGAGCCTAGCATGTACAGACATGGCCTCGGAACACATGAACCGAAAGGTTAAGCATGAGTCATATGAATGATATGATCGACACTTTGTTGTCCACCATTGAAACCACATCTCTTCTCGTGAAGATCGGATTAGGTGTGGTGAATTTGGATCATGTTCACTAAACAACTTGAGGGATGTTGAATTTAGTGGGAGTTCATCTAGTAATTTGATTAAATTGAACTAGTTATCATGAACATAGTCTAAATTGTAGTTGCAAATTTTGTAGATCAAATGGCTAAGTCCAACTTCAACGTTTTTGCTGAGAAAGAAAAGCTTAAGAACAATGGGTCCAAAATCACCAACTGGTTCCGCAATCTGAGAATCATTCTCTCTGGCGGACAAAAGGACTATGTCCTTGAGAAAGCGCTAGGTGATGCCCCTGCTGTAGATGCGCCGGCTGATGAGAAAGGGTTTAGGGTTTATCAGTCGCGCAAGGATGATTATGGTGTGATTAAGAGCACCATGTTGTTTGCTATGGAATCGGACCTTCAAAATCGTTTTGAGGAGTTCCCCGGGCCCTTTGAGATTCTTGAGGAACTGAAAACCATGTTTCAGACTCAGGCCCGTTCTGAGAGATATGAGATCTCTAAGAAATTCTTTAACTGCAAGATGGAGGAAGGGAGTTCCGTTAGTGAGCACGCCATTAAGATGTCGGGCTACACTCAATGTCTCGAGCAACTGGACTGCAAGATTCCAGAAGAGCTCAGATTGACAAAGTTCTGCAATCACTCCCTCCTAGCTATAAAGGTTTTGTAGTTACTCATAATCAGATTGGTTCCACTGATACGATCACCGAGCTCTTCGCTAAGCTGAAAGCTGCGGAGGTGGACATCAAGAAAGATAATCATGTGTTGATGGTCAACAAGACCCCCATCTTTAAGAAAGGTAAGGGTGCAAAGAAGCCCTTCAAGAAAGGCAGCGGCAAGCGCGTTGCCCCTGCTGAGAAGAAGCTCAAGTCTGGACCTAAGCCGGACACTGAGTGCTTCTATTGCAAGGACAAGGGTCACTGGAAGCGCAACTATCTGAAGTACTTAGCGGACAAGAAGGCTGGCACCATCAAAGGTATATTTGATATACATGTTATTGATGTTTACCTTACTAGAGCTTGTTGTAGTGCCTGGGTATTTGATACTGGTTCAGTTGCTAATATTTGTAACTCGAAGCAGGAGCTACGGAATAGACGGCGGCTAGCGAGGGATGAGGTGACGATGCGCGTTGGCAATGGATCAAGAGTTGATGTGATGGCCGTCGGCACGCTCTCCTTAGTTTTACCTTCGGGATTAGTTTTAAACCTTAATAAATGTTATTATGTGCCTGCGTTGAGCATGAACATCATATCTGGATTGTGTTTATTGCAAGACGGTTATTCATTTAAATCGGAGAATAATGGTTGTTCTATTTATATGAGTAACATCTTCTATGGTCATGCACCTGCTATGAATGGTTTATTTCTTCTGAATCTCGAAAGCAATGAAACACACATCCATAACACTGAGGCTAAGAGATGCAAGGTAGATAGTGATAATACGACTATTTTGTGGCACTGCCGTCTAGGTCATATTGGTGTAAAACGCATGAAGAAACTCCATTCTGGTGGACTTTTGGAGTCTCTTGATTTTGAATCATTTGACACGTGCGAGCCATGCCTCATGGGCAAGATGATCAAAACCCCGTTCTCCGGAATAATGGAGCGAGCAACGGACTTGTTGGAAATCATACATACCGATGTATGCGGACCAGTGAGTGTTTCGACGCGCGGTGGATATCGCTATTTTCTCACTTTTACTGATGACTTAAGTAGATATGGGTATATCTATTTAATGAAACATAAATCTGAAACATTTGAAAAGGTCAAAGAATTTCAGAATGAAGTGGAAAACCATCGTAACAGGAAAATTAAATTTCTACGATCCGATCGTGGAGGTGAATATTTGAGTTATGATTTTCTCACGCATATTAAAGCAAGAGGAATCGTTTCGCAACTCACGCCACCCGGAACACCACAGCACAATGGTGTGTCTGAACGCCGGAATCGAACTCTATTATATATGGTGCGCTCAATGATGTCTCTTACAGATTTGCCGTTATCATTTTGGGGTTATGCATTAGAAACCGCTGCATTCACTTTAAATAGGGCACCATCTAAATCCGTTGAGACGACACCGTATAACTGTGGTTTGGTGCGAAACCTAAGTTGTCGTTTCTTAAAGTTTGGGGATGCGAAGCTTGCGTCAAGAAGTTGATGCCGGACAAGCTCGAACCCAAAGCGGAGAAATGCGTCTTCATAGGATACCCTAAGGAAACGATTGGGTATACCTTCTACCACAGATCCGAAGGCAAAGTGTTTGTCGCAAAGAACAGATCCTTTCTTGAGAAGGAGTTTCTCTCGAAAGAAGTGAGTGGGAGGAAAGTAGAGCTAGACGAGGTTATTGAACCTTCTCTTGAGTTGGAGAGTAGCGCAGCACCTGAAATTGTTCCAGTGCCATCTGCACCAACAATAGAGGAAGCTAATGACAAGGATCATGAAGCTTCAGACGATGCTACTACTGAACTTCGCAGGTCGACAAGGTCACGTGCCCCTCCTGAGTGGTACGGTAACCCTGTCTTGACTGTCTTGTAAGTAGACAACAGTGAACCTGCGAACTATGAGGAAGCAATGATGAGCCCAGACTCTGATAAATGGCTAGAGGTCATGAAATCCGAATTAGGATCCATGAGCGAAAACCAAGTGTGGACTTTGGTGGACCCTCCTAGCGACCGAAAGGCCATTGAGTGCAAATGGATTTTCAAGAAGAAAACGGCCGCAGATGGTAATGTTACTGTCTATAAAGCACGGCTTGTCGCGAAAGGTTTTCGACAAGTTCAAGGTGTTGACTATGATGAGACTTTCTCTCCCGTAGCGATGTTTAAGTCCATTCGGATTTTATTAGCAATTGTTGCATTTCATGATTATGAAATATGGCAGATGGATGTCAAGACTGCGTTCCTTAATGGCAACATTGATGAAGAGTTGTATATGATGCAACCCGAAGGTTTTGCCGATCCTAAGGATGCTGATAAGGTGTGCAAACTTCAGCGTTCCATTTATGGACTGAAGCAAGCATCTCAGAGTTGGAACCTTCATTTTGATCAAGTGATCAAGAGCTTTGGATTTGTTCCAAATTGCTACGAAGCTTGTATCTACAAGAAAGTGAGTGGGAGCTTAGTGACATTTCTAGTACTATATGTGGATGACATATTGATTATTGGAAATGACATTGGTATGCTTAACGAAGTGAAGAGTTATTTGAATAAATGTTTTTCAATGAAAGACCTAGGAGAAGCTTCTTATATATTAGGCATCAAAATCTATAGAGATAGACAAAGACGCCTAATAGCTTTATGCCAAAGTACATACCTAGACAAAGTTCTGAAAAGGTTTAGAATGGATAAGGCAAAGAAAGGTTCAGTGCCCATGTTGTCAGGTAAGATATTGAGCAAGGCTCAGTGTCCAGCTACGGTAAATGATAGAGAAACCATGAGCAAAGTGCCTTATGCCTCGGCCATAGGTTCTATCATGTATGCCATGTTGTGTACTAGACCGGATGTGTCCAATGCTCTTAGTTTGACGAGCATATACCAAAGTGATCCAGGAGTGGAACACTGGACAGCCGTAAAGAACATCCTAAAGTATTTGAATAGGACTAAAGAAATGTTCTTGGTCTATGGAGGTGATGAGCAGCTCATCGTAAAAGGTTACGTCGACGCTAGTTTCGACACCGACCCGGATGATTCTAAATCTCAGACAGGATACGTTTATATTTTGAATGGAGGAGCTGTGAGCTGGAGAAGCTGCAAGAAAAGCGTGATCGCGGGATCTACAGTAGAATCGGAATACATGGCTGCTGCAGAAGCGTCAAGTGAAGGAGTTTGGATCAGGAACTTCATCACTGAGCTTCGTGTGGTTCCAAGTGCCTTGGACCCACTGGAGATATTGTGTGAAAACACTGGCGCCATAGCACTGGCTAAGGAACCAAGATATCATCCAAAGACCAAGAACATCAACCGCCGATTTCATATAATTCGAGATTATATAACAGATGGAGATCTGAAGATTAGCAAAGTACATACGGATCTGAATGTTGCAGATCCGTTGACTAAACCTCTTCCACGAGCAAAACATGATCAGCACCTCAATGCCATAGGTGTTAGATTGTTGCCAGATGTAAACTAGATTATTGACTCTAGTGCAAGTGGGAGACTGTTGGAATTATGCCCTAGAGGCAATAATAAAGATGTTATTGTTATAATTCTTGTTCATGATAAAGTTTATATTCCATGCTAGAATTGTATTAAGCGGAAACTTTGATACTTGTGTGGTTTATGAACAACACTGTGTCCCTAGTACGCCTCTATGGACTAGCTCATTGATTAATGATGGTTAAGGTTTCCTAACCATAGACATGAGTTGTCGATTAATAATGAGATCATGTCATTGGGAGAATGACATGATGGACATACCCAAATCAAGCAGAGCAATTAGATCGTGTCATTGTGTTCATCTTTGCGAAGCTTTTTCTTATGTCAAATATTGTATTCCTTAGACCATGAGATAATGCAACTCCCTGGTATCGGAAGAAAGCTTTGAGGTCATCAAATGTCATCCTATGAGAGGGTGTTCATAAAGGTGTCTCTCAGGTGATCGGAAAGTACTTGTTGGGTTGTATGTATCGAGATGGGATTTGTCCCTCCCAAGTCGGAGAGATATACTTCGGGCCCACTCGGTAATCGATATCAACACCGCTTGCAAGCACGTGGTTAAGGAGTTAATCACAAAGTGATATCGGATTACGGAACGAGTAAAGTACTTGTTGTAAACGAGATTGAACTAGGTATGTCGTTACCAACGATCGAATCTCGGGCAAGTAAAATATCGCGTGACGAAGGGAATATAAATATGGGATTAATTGAACCCTGGCATCGTGGTTCATCCAATATGATCATCGATGAATATGTGGGAGTCAATATGGGTTTCCAGATCCCGCTGTTGATTATTGATAGAAGGTCATGTCTGCATATTCTCGAACCCATAGGGTCACACACTTAACGTGCTTCGACGCTAGGATAGAATGGATAATTGGTTTATGAGTTTTTGTTCGGAGTGTCGGATGGGATCCAGGACATCACGAGAGGTTACGGAATGGTCCGGATAATAAGATTCATATAAAGGAAAGCAGTTTTTGGATTTCGGAATTGTTTCAGAATGTTCGGTATTGTACCGGAAGGTTCTAGAAGCTTCCAGAGTGGGACCAACGTGGCCCCACTTGTCGGAGGGGTGCATGGGCCTACGAGGGAGTGCCCTGGCCGCATTGGGACAGGGGCACAAGGCCCCATAGGCCCAGCCGGACAAACCCTAGGGGAAACCCTAGGGAAACCTTCTAGAAGGAGGGGAAAACTTGCCCCCCACTCCAACCCTTGGGGCCGCCGCCCTAGGGCTTGGAGGAGGGGCCAAGGGGGCCGGCCAGCCCCCTATATATAGAGGGTAGGGGCGCATCCCTCCTCCACCCCTCCTTGAACCCTAGCCGCCTACCTGCTGCCCTCCAGATCTCTCTCTCTCTCTCCCGACTGCGCGTAGGCGAAGCCCTGCCATAGAAACTCTCCACCTTTACACCACGCCATCCAATCTATCTCTCCACCCCACTTGCGATCCAATCTATCTCTCCACCCCACTTGCTGGACCAAGGAAGGAGGAGACGTCGAGGTGTCGTATGTGTGCATCTCTCGGAGGCGTCGCCACTTGCGGCGTTGGATCGAATCGGATCGCGAGGAGGAGAAGGCTAGTACGACTACATCAACCATGTTCCGTTGAACGTTCCGCTGTGCGATTTCTTCAAGGGTATGAAGATCTCATCTATCCCTCTCGTTGTTTGCATCTCCTAGATAAGATCTTGGCTTTTCCCGTTCGCATCCGTAGAAAATTTTGATTTACTATGCTGCGAAACCCATCACATAAAGTCCAGCACCGCAAAGCAGTGGTGCATCCGTGATCGCACACACGTCCAGGTACCCCGACAACCTTCGCGCCCTTGCTCCAGCGAAGCAGCGGAAGCAACAAATCCTTCCAGAAAAAGCCACCGGGAACATGTATCTCGCTGATCGGAGACTATGGGGGAATTCTAAAGGGGGAGAGAGATCCTTCGCGAGGAGGTGTGATATGAGAGTAGGGAATGGGGTGCCTTTTATAGGGAGAGGGGGAAGCCCCCTCCCATGGCGTGGCAGCCATGGAGGTGCCCCCACCTCTTCCACATTCATGTGGGTGGAGCTCACACTCACATAAATAGCCACCCACTCAAAATTCCACTCACCTCCATTAAATTTCCACCAAATTTAATGCAATCTCTCATTAAATAAAACTCTTTTATTTATTTATTCAGAATTTTGTTAATTAAATTACTTTAATTAACAAAAATTCACATAAAACCCCTTGCTTGTATTCAATTTCACATGTAGAACCAGTTTCAGCAATTTCAACAGAAATAGTTTCCGTGTCTAGTGAAATAAATTCCTGCGCTTTCCTTTTTCTTTCACTCGCATATTATTTGCTCCAAATGGTGTCGGTATCCCTTAAGTGTGTCACCCTATGGTTCGCGAATATTGTAGACATGATCGAGACCCCTCTCCGATCAATAATCAGCAGCGGGACCTGGAGATCTGTACTGACTCCCACATATTCAACGATGACTTCTGTGATCGTGTGAACCTTATACGCATGTAACTCAATCCCTTTATTTCGCGATATATTACATGTCCGAGATTCGATCATCGGTATCTCCATACCTAGTTTGATCTCATTACCGACATGTACTCTTTTCTCGTTCCCGTGATATAACATCCTAGTGATCAAATCACTTGCTTGCAAGCTAACCAATGTGATATCACCGAGAGGGCCCAGAGTATATCTCTCCGTCATCGGGATGTACAAATTCCACTCTTGATCCATGAGCCTCAACATAACACCTTCGTAGCACTGAACTCATCTTTATAATCACCATGTTACGGTGTGACATTTGATGTTATCAAGATACTCTTCCGGTGCTAGTGATTGACATGATCTCATGGTCTAAGGACTAAGATTACTTTGTGTGATGTTATAGCAATATAAACACAATGAACTTGATCGTAATGCTATACTTCGGATGAATGTTCATCACATCATTCCAACAATGTTGTGACCTCGTTATTAATAACATCCAATGTCCATGATCAGGAAACCTTTGATCATCTTGTTAATCAACGAGCTAGTTTATAAGAGAGGCATAACTAGGAACTTCCTTTTGTTTATTAAACACACATGTATTAACGTTTCCGTATTAATACAATTATAGCATGTAAAATAAACATTTATCATAAATAAGGAATACGATGATAACCACTTTATTATTGCCTCTCGGGCATATTCCCTTCAAGCTTCACTACTGGATGGAAGTACCTACTCATTGATGATGAGGCCGTGCGCGAATCTTTCTGAACTTGCTAGATTGTTCCCCCGGATCTATGCTAGCATTGCAGTTGTCGTTAATGGCTGCGATGGCCATAAATTATCAAGATAGTCCACAACGCTCTTGCCTCCTGTAGGGTTCATTGCATCGAAAACAAAAAAAATTACCGCAAAAATGCATAAAACCAAGATCCAATCTAAGGAAAAGCCAAGATCTAATCTACGAGATCAGTGCAATGAGATTGTAGAGAAGTAACTCTCTTAGATCCAAAGCGTTTGACAAGATCCGATCTCGTGGTTGATGTAGTCGATCACTTGTCGATCTTAAGATCGCGCTGACGATCCTTCCAACGCCGCGTTCCGGCAGTGCTTCCACACTCGGTCACACATACGGAGTCGATGAAGACCTTCCTCTCACCGTTCCAGCAGACAGCGGAGGTATATATCCCCTCAGAATTTCAGCAGCATGACGATATGGTGGTGGTGGAGGAGGAGAATCCCTGCATGGCTTCGCCTAAGCCGGAGCAGGAAGACAGAGGAGAGAGAGAGGTGGCGGCTAGGGTTTAGATCCAAGGGCAAGGGACAACGGAAAAGGGGGTGTGCCCCCACCCCTCCTTATATGGAGGGGGAGGTGCGACCAAGGGTTCCCAGCACTTGACCCACTCCTTCCCCAACTCGGCCAAGAGGGAGAGGGGAAACTTCCCCCTAAGTTTCCGTTCTTACCATATTTGGGTTTTTGCCCTATTCCTTATGTTGGCCGGTTGGTCCCTTTGGGTCATGGTGTAGCTGGCCCATGGCCCCAGCAGCATACCCTCAGCCCATGTGGCCCCTCCCGGGGTGGTGAACCCACTGGTGGTCCCTCTGGAACATTCTAGAAGCTTCCGGTCAAAACACTAAAAACATTTCCGAACCCTGGAAAATGACTTTCCTTATATGAACCTTATTCTGCGGATCATTCCGGATCTCCTCGTGATGTCCTAGATCCAATCCAAGACTCCAAACAACATTCAGTCTACAACTCATATTCCATATCTACTTAAACAACATTGATTCCTTAAGTGTGTCACCCTATGGTTCGTGAACTATGCAGATATGATCGAGACACCTCTCCGATCAATAACCAATAGCAGGACTTGGAGATCCATAGTGGCTCCCACATATTCAACGTTTACTTTATGATCGAATGGACCATTAACATACATAACCGATTCCCTTTGTCGCGCTATACTTTACTTATCTGAGGTTTAATCGTTAGTATCTCCATACCTAGTTCAACCTTGTTACCAATAAGTACTCTTTACTCGTACTGTGCTGTGATATCCCTTGTGACCTAGTCACATGCTTCCAAGCCAATTGAATGACACTTCACCGAGAGGGCCCAGAGTATATCTATTCGCCATATGGATGGACAAATCTCACTCTTGATCCATGCGCTTCAACACATACTTTCATAATACCCAATGCCACCTTTATAATCACCCAGTTACGGAAGTGGCGTTTGATGTCATCAAAGTACTCATCCGGTGATGGTGATTAACATGATCTCATGGTCAAAGGATTAGGTTATTATGTGTAGCACCCCGGATAAAACCGCTACTAGAAAATCGATGTTGTTTTTATTATGTGCATCATCATGTCATCAGCATGCATCTAATTGACTAAAACTACTTTGCTAAAAGACCTACTTTGTTTTCCATATTTTAATATTCTCCCCTCTTTGTTCAAACCAAACCGTCGATCCAGCCGAATCTTTTATTTGTCTAAAACTATTTACACAAATTTATTTTAAAACAAAGAAATAACAAAACTATTTTCTCTGGGGAGGCCGTCCTGCCGGTCGGCCCAAAAGCCCAACCGGCCAGACCACCTACTACCCCAAACCAAACCCTAGAACTACTCTACCGAATCCCTCCCTCTCCCTCACCCAGCAGCCGCCACCCCCTGGGAAGCACTCGACGCACTCCCCCTCTCTCTCTCTCGCCTGGCCCCACCCACTCGCACGCACGCTCCCGCACGACCCAGACCGCCCACCCCTCCTGCCCCGCGTCTCTCTCCCTCCCGCAATCCCCGCCGCCGCCCCACCTCTCCTCGTTGACACTGCTCCTCCACAAACCCCGTCCCCAATCTCCCATCACTCGCGGCCTCCTCCACGCCATCCCTCGTCGCCAGGAAGTCGCCGGCCGCGCCAGCACACCCCTCGTGGCCTCCTCTACGCTCGCTCGTCTCGCCTCACCCTCCGCCGCCACTAGGCCCTTCCCTCTGCACTGCCTGCCACCGGAGTTCCGCCGTCCTGCGAGTTTCCCCTGGCGCCAGCGAGCCACCGACTCCGGCTGCTACCTGCCTCTGCTTGCCACCACCTCCCCTACAGAGCCGACCTCGAGGCCGGGCCCTCCTCTGCTCTGTCCGGCAAGCCCATGCCGACCAAGCCCTCGGCCCCGCGAGGCTCCGCCTGCTTCCTGTCGCCATCTGTTCGCCGCCTTGGCCAGCTCTCCTTCGCCCGAATCCCTGTCCTCGATCTTGTGAGCGGGCCCATGATGCGGTTCCTCTGCCTCGATGTTTGTTTGCAGGGAAATCTCCCTGTTTTTTTTTGGCGATGTACGTATGTTCTTAGTGTTTTAAGCGTGCACCTAATCCACCACATGCCCCTGATGGAATGTGGCCTTGTTCCTGCAGGTCGTGTGACTTGTCGTGGCACTGTCATACCACCTTGATCTGTTTTGTCCCAGCCGATGACTATCAATATGGGTGTCCTTCAGCCGAGAACCATAGCCACTTCTTGTGAATCTCTTTGAAGTCCACCGACAAGATTATCAAGGTCGACACGGGATCCGACGAACCTAATGAATCATCGGAGATGAACTAAGTTCCCCGACCATTGATGCCGGAACCTCAAGACCTCCAAAATGGACACCAATTTCTTCCCTTGGACTCCAAGCCCGATCCCGGCGAGCCCGATCCCGAACCCTCGGTGAACCCCAAGATCGTCGATACCTCCATGTGTGACCCTTTCTTCAAGACCCCTATTTTTGATGAATATAATATATACCTTGTTGCATTTAAAGTGTCATGCTTGCACATATCATGTGGTTTTCGGGGCATTATGACGATTCACCTCATAATTAAATATGGAGACCATATGCGGGCGAATCTAGTCTAATATTGGACCTATTTAAATTTGTGTATTAACCGGTGATATATTTTTGCCTTGATAAGACAACATTTAAATTGCGGGGTATCTAAACAATATGAACCATCTATTTAATTGTCGGGACCCCGGTTCCGCTTAATATTGCCTAATTGCATTGCACCTTTGCCATGTCATACATCATACATGCATCATGCCCGATCTTATGTCGTAGTATTAAATAGTGCCTCCGGTGTTTCTTCTAGTGTCTTGCTTCTTTACGGATTAGGCCGATGAGTTGATGCGAGAGTCGACCCAATCTCCGGTGTATCTTCGGCAATGTTTTCAGGCGAGCATTCTCCCCCTTTCTACCTATCTTATTTTTATAGTCTTTACTTCCTCCTGTTGATCTATTGCTATCTGTGATGCGATGCTCTAGTTTTCGTACCCGTGATATCCCTTGCAGCCATTAAATTGCCTTGGACACATCCTATTACCTGTTGTTTGGTAGATAGTTGGACTTGCGTGTCGCAGTCGCCTGCTCAAGTGCTGTTGCGTGTCGTCAAGTACCACAGTTGTTGGAGTAATGCCGCATGTTTAATGTTGGAGATGATCATGGATTTAATTACCGTTTAATAACTAAAATTGAAAGTAGGTAAATGCAGAGGCACCGGTGGGTAATAGACAATGTTTGGTTTTTAACCGCTCACTGGTGTCCCGTAGTACCCCGAGTTCTTGACACCTGTTCCGAGATCGAGCACGCTAACCACAGGTGGGGTGTGTGGGCACCCCCATCGATTAGTACCTGATTTCAAAGTACTGTAGCGGGGGCCACAAGTAGTTTGGGGCTTTATTACTATCATGTACTTATGTCTGTTGGAATTATGCCCTAGAGGCAATAATAAAGATGTTATTATTATAATTCATGTTCATGATAAAGTTTATATTCCATGGTAGAATTGTATTAAGCAGAAACATTAATACTTGTGTGGTTTGTGAACAACACCGTGTCCCTGGTACGCCTCTAAGGACTAGCTCATTGATCAATGATGGTTAAGGTTTCCTAACCATAGACATGAGTTGTCAATTGATAATAAGATCATTTCATTGGAGAATGATATGATGGACAGACCCAAACTAAGCAAAGCAATTAGATCGTGTCATCGTGTTCGTCTTTGCGAAGCTTTTCTTATGTCAAATATTGTATTCCTTAGACCATGAGATAATACAACTCCCTAGTATCGGAAGAAAGCTTTGAGGTCATCAAACGTCATCCTATGAGAGGGTGATCATAAAGGTGTCTCTCAGGTGATCGGAAAGTATCTGTTGGGTTGTATGTATCGAGATGGAATTTGTCCCTCCCAAGTCGGAGAGATATACTTCGGGCCCACTCGGTAATCGATATCAACACCGCTTGCAAGCATGTGGTTAAGGAGTTAATCACAAAGTGATATCGGATTACGGAACGAGTAAAGTACTTGCTGTGAACGAGATTGAACTAGGTATGACGGTACCGACGATCGAATCTCGGGCAAGTAAAATATCGCGAGACGAAGGGAATATATATATGGGATTGATTGAATCCTGGCATCATGGTTCATCCGATATGATCATCGATGAATGTGTGGGAGTCAATATGGGTGCCCAGACCCCGCTGTTGATTATAGATAGAAGATCATGTCTGCATATTCTCGAACCCGCAGGGTCACACACTTAACGTGTCTTGACGCTAGGATAGATTGGATAATTGGTTTATGAATTTTTGTTCGGAGTCTCGGATGGGATCCGGGATATCACGAGAGGTTCCGGAATGGTCCGGAGAATAAGATTCATATAAGGCAGTGCAGTTTTTGGAGTTTGGAATTGTTCCGGGTTAATCGGTATTGTACCGGAAGCTTCTAGAACCTTCCGGAAGGGGACCAACGTGGCCCCACCTTCCGGGAGGGGGCATGGGCCTATGAGGGAGTGTCCTGGACGCATTGGGCCAGGGGCACAAGTCCCCATAGGGCCCAGCCGATCCTAGAGAGTTTAAATCGTTTAAACTAGAGATAGGGTTTCTAGAAGAGGGGAGAGTCCATGCCCCCCACTCCTTATCCTTTGGGCTTGGGGGAGGGGCTAGGGCTGCGCCCCCCCTCTATATAAATAGGGGTAGGGGCGCACCAAACCCCTACACCTCTCCTCCAAACCCTAGCCGCCTTGCTAGCTTTCCTCTCTCCCTCCCGACTGTTTGTAGGCGAAGCCCTGCTGCAGAAATTCTCCACCATATACACCACGCCGTCGTGTTGTAGATCCAATCTATCTCTCTACCATACTTGCTGGTCCGAGGAAGGAGGAGACGTCGAGGTGATGCACGTGTGCATCTCACGGAGGCACCGCCACTTGTGGTGCTAGATCGGATCGGATCGCGAGGAGGAGAAGCGAGTACGACTACATCACCCACGTTCCGACGAACGTTCCGCTGTGCGAATCTTCAAGGGTATGAAGATCTAATCCAATCTCTCTCGTTGATTGCATCTCCTAGATTAGATCTTGGCTTTCCCTCTGTTCGCATCCGTAGAAAAATTTGATTTACTATGCCGCGAAACCCTTCAATGTCATGCTTTACTGCTTTATTTACGATTGCGCATGGAGCGCCTGTACTGTTTTGGAACCAATGTGGAATGTTTTCGCGGTATCGATAAGCCCAGTCACACTTTCGGGTTCCCAGTCGTTTACAGCCATTGTCACAAACCTCTGGGTCCGTCTCGGAGCCGGCCGACTTCGTTGCGGGTAGCTTAGTGGGGTGGCCCCCATGTGCTTGCTTTGGGTCTGGGAAACGTCGTGTCCGAAACCCAGTCGACATACCGTTGGGTGTATGTTTTGTGATCTTGTACCTACCTGATCTGACAACAAGGGTGTAGGTGCGTGTGAAAACTTTGGTGCACCCCTGCAGGGTTAAATCTTTTCGAGAAGCCGTGTCCGCGGTTATGGACGACTTGGAGCACAGTTCTCGATCATAGACAACTATAACTAAAGTTTACTGTTATAATTTGACTTGTATCCGATATGACTAGTAATCAGCTTCACTACAACGGAATGGCTAAATAAAAGTACCAACAATTGCTGGGTTTGGGATATCTCATGCTAATTGTATCTGACTAGTAAGTGTCGCAACTACAACGGAATGGTTAACTAAAAGTGCTCACTGCTTATTATATCCGGATGACTATCTATACCTGACTAGTAATTGCTGCAACGATAACTGAATAAATAAAACTGCCAACTGTGTGAGTTCCTCGGTTGACTTCCTCGTTTGGTCTCGAGGGGGAAATACCAGGATGGGTATGTTTGGTGGTAGTTTCAGGTTGGATCCGAATAGGTCTTTCTTATCCCTATCTGATAGTCGCCAGTTGTATTGAGTCTCTATAGGTTGTTTAGTGCATGTTGCGCTGCCGCTTCAGTCCACCATACCTATGTAGGCGAGGACCGCCGAATTCTAGTCTCGCCGTGTACTGGCCTCAGTACTGACCGCTCTCTCTTTTTCCTTTGCCCTTTGTTGGCACCCCTTTTGTTTAAGCAGGTTTTGAGATCAACGTCGTTAGCAGGGTTACCCTTCCGGCTTGGCCTGGGCAGGGTTATGGATGCCATTGGTTATTCTTCAGGGCTCTTAGCCCCATTTGCATCTTGTCCGTAGTCGGACATTGTATCGTTTTCAGGGTGATTTGGATCTTTGTACTGTATATCTGTATTCTTGACTCATGGAGTCGTGTTGTATATGTCTGTTCTGTGGGTTTCATCGAGGACTATTGTGTAATGATATTACTTCGTTTTCCACCCGCACGAAAGTGCCTGGTGGACACCTTTGAATCGTTTCTATGCGGGTTTGGCGGGAATCGCTAAAACTTGCATAGGGCTGATTCTGAGGGTGTTACGTTATGTATATGAAAGCTTGTAGCAAACGAACTTAATAACTTGATCTTATGCTATGCTTACTTTGGGTGTGTATCCATCACATCATTCTCCTAATGATATGACCTTGTTATTAATAACATTCAATGTCCATGATCAGGAAACCATGGTCATCTATTAATCAACAAGCTAGCTTAACAAGAGGCTTATTAGGGACTCTTTTTTGTTTACAAAACACACAAGTATTAATGTTTCCTATTAATACAATTATAGCATGGGATGCAAACATTTATGATAAACACAAAGATATGATAATAACCACTTTATTATTGTCTCTTGAGCATATCTCCAACACCTCCGACGCGTCCACCGCTACGCTTCTTCCGCCAAAATAACTGTCGCCGCCTCCCGAATTGGAAGGATCCTCCATCGCCGCCTCCCGAATTGGAAGGATCCTCCATCGCCGCCTATTCGAGTGGAAAGGAATGGGGAAGAGAAGGACATGATTAAGCCAGAATTGATTCCGACTGGTTGGACCAGCTCGATTTTGACTGACACGGGAAAAAAGGCGTTTATGGACACTGTTCGCCACGTAAGCACTGATAGTGGGGCCGAGTGGGGCCCAACGGTTAATCCACTATCTGCTGAGGATTTGTTCGATTTGTTGCTGCCTGCCCTAGAGTTGGTACTGACATGAAAAGATTACCAAAAGTGGTAATGACCGGCAAACCTCGCCCCAATTGTGGTAGATCCTTGCAATTTACTCGAGGAGAAATGATATGTATCAAAAGATGAAGCTATAGACGGCGACTTTGATGGTCTTTAATTCAACTTTGGGTTTTATTACATTTTCTATTGCTTGATGTTCAGGTCCGCCTATATAATATGGTCCATATCTCAATAGAATCATGTCTTCTCATAAGTTAGCTAATGTTGGTGTTTTGCTACGGATGTCAATTTTGTTACTCCCTTTATTCAAAAAGAAGTGCATTCAGATTTTGTTCTAAGTTAAACTTTATATTTTTTTTACAAGTTTATCAAAAATATATTAACATCTATAATATCAAATCAAGTTTGTCGTATTATATTTATTTAGTGTTGTGGCTGTTTATTCTTTTAATAAAGTTGGTCATTTTTTAAATACGACGAAATTTGCATACACTATGATTTAAAATGTGACGGGTTGTCTTGAAAACTCAAAATAGAGGACGAGCTCCATGTAGCCTGGCCTAGAAGGACAGTGTGGGCGCAGATGAGCCCATGGCTTAATGGTTGGGGCTGGCAGTGGCCACCCAACCCACCCAGATTCGATTCCCCACGGGAACGAATTTGTGGTGTTGCACCAGATTTACCTCAACACGCTTTGGACCACAGGGAGGACGACGTACCCGGCGTTCACGGAGTCAGCGGCTTCGGAAGTCTCTAGAATAGCGTGTGTTCTGAGTTGTAGGTATAGTTGTTGCAGGGACATAGAAGGGTGCGTGTGCGTTGTGGTGTGTGTTGAGTGTGTGGTGTGTCTCCGTGTGTTTGTAATACTACCCTTGTAACTCAGTGTTGATGCTCTCAAAAAAAAAAGAACGGCGTGGGCCATTTGTCCACATTCCGGGTTGTCGCATCCTCGTCCACCTAGGTTCGAGTTAACCAACCTCCACAATATTTGGTTGATGCATATGCTCTTGCTCTTGTACAATAAGGCCGAGAGGTTTATTTCTTGCCCCCTCCGGTGTCAAGATTTTGGAGTAGAAGATAGAGCTCATCCGTCAATTCTTTAATTGCTTGTGCACCCTATTTTATCATGAAGAAGTAGAATAAAAATGTCAGGAGTCAGGATGGCATGGAGGCGCAGTATATACGTCCGTCTTGTTCCACGCGACAGCACTTATATTTTCTCGCTTCCGGTATGAACGGTATGCACGCAGAGGCAGGCCATCGTATAAAACGTGTCAGTTTATTGATTGTCTGCAAGGCTCCATACAGAAAAACGCAAGCACAGAAAACACTAAACAAAAGGGCCCCCCTCGATCGGCCGGTGCTGCTGGAACAGTGCACATCCCGACGACGTGCTATCGATCGACAGGTAGGGAGGAGAAATGAAGGCGTACGTCATTTCAGCAGTTGAGCGTCGCGCGAGGCGATGATCAACAGCACGTCAGAATTCAGAAGCTGTCTACGGTGGTACTCCGCGCGCCGGTATGTGCTTCAGTATGTACTGTGTGTACATGCTCTGTGCCCGCTTACTTTCAACCCATTCCTTGGCCTCTCTTTCTACCTGCTGAGCGCGCATGGCGTCCGAGAGTTCCGATGCATTGACACAGTGGCGCGCACGAATGCTGGCGTACGCATGCATGACAGGTTTGACATTCTGACAGGCACCATCATAATAACACGGTGCGTGCCTCCGTTTGAGTATGGAGCAAGTTAGGCCGGTCGGCGCGGCGCCCGTCATTGGAGCTCGCGGCGAGTCCACCGTCGATGCAGCGCACGGCCGGCGGGCGCCTCGCGCGCGCTGATCTAGCCCACGCGCGCCGGGACTGCAGCGGCAGAGGCCATCACGCCGCAGCCCACATCGATCGCCATCTTACCAGCGGGAGGGGGTGGAGAAATGGCTGGCGGCGTGGCTCGGGCCGTGCAGGCAACACGCCCATGTGTGCACTGACCCGCGGGCGCAATCGTCGCCTCGCCGGCATGGAAAGCGACGGAGCGCCGCGCGGGACAGCAACGCGTGCCAGGTCCGGCTGTGTGTGCATGCATGCATGAATGATGGATCGCCAACAGCGTACGGGTCGCGGCCATGCCGCTCATCACGTACGTACGCACAAGTTGTCGACAATGTTAACCACCAGAAGACAGGCCGGGCCGCCTAATTAATCAGGCGGGCATGCATGCATGCCGCGGACAGTACAGGCCGATCACAAAACTCCATGTGACGGATCTCTCCCCTTGCCGTGTCTCTCACCGACCAAACTCTCTTGACAAAACCATTAGAGCAATGTTCGGTCGTTAAGCGGAACACGGTACTCCATTAATCTATCTCTTCGATCTCACATGTGAAGCTCCTTTGATCAGAAAAAAATAGTACTAGAAGTATGCAATTAATCAGAGTGTGGTCAAAACTCAAAAGGTCGGTGTTCGCATGCATGTTACGTTCCCGGGATACTCGAGAAGCAAAACACCAAGTCGTGTAGTACTACCATCGACTAGTATCCATCCATCCATCCATCCATCCATCTCTCCTTCACAAAAGGCGCAGCGTTTCCTGCAACACTGTCCCGTATCGGTCCGGTAATCATCACTTAATTAATTAGCTGTACGCACTATTCTAGTATTCAATCAGGCCGAGCTCCGGTCACCAGGATCCAAGCCTAGCCTACTATACTACGAATAGATCGGTAAACTAATGCTCAGTAATAGGCCAATCGCGGAGTACTAATCTAATCCGCCGATCCATGCAAGCACGCACGCTCTCAGTTGTGGATGGGAGGCTTTCTGGCGGCCGGCGAGTAGTCCATCCCGGCGATGTCCAGGATGTCCGGGTACGTCCTCGTCCTTGTCTTCTGCTGCTTCGCTTGCCGCGACCATGTCCCTGCCGCCGCCCCCTTGCCGCCGGCGTGGCTCTGGCTCGTCGTGGCCACCTCCGATCGCTGCCCGCTCTGCACGGCACCGTTCATCACCTTCAATGGTGCCTGTAAATGCACGCACGCGTTTCAGCATGCAGGTGGCAGAACCTGAAAACCTGGGGAAGAAAACCAGAAAATACGCGCACTGCACTGACCTGAACCTGATGCTTCGCTTCGCCCGGTGCAGACTGCGGCGCCACTGGCTTTTTCTCCATTCCTGCACCAAACAGATCACAACAGTGAGGACGATTAAGGCTGCCACAGGAAGGTAGAAAATACGCACCTACCGCCAAAGCTGCAAACGTACTTTTATCTTGTTATTATACTACACACGAGTGACTTAACGGTAAACACTGTTCTTTCCATGCATGGCCGCCGACTGGAATGCTGATGTGACTTTCTAGTTCTACATTTTTCTATCCTGACATGTGACATCCGCTGAGTATAAAAGTGGTATATGCATATCGTTGCTGCCCAGAATGGAACTATGGGCCATGCACGTACTTCAACGCATGCATCCACACAAAGAAAACCTGAAGTTTTCAATGACAGAAGAGATCACAACAGTAGTAGGTGAAAACTGGCGACGCAGCAGATGTACTATAACTCAAGCACAGAAATACTAGCACTGCACTAACAGATTATTACGAGCTGGACCAGAACCATCTGCATAATGCTTCCTTCTCCCATCCCATTACATGATCCCAACTCCAAACCAAGCAAGGCATAGCACTGCGGAGAGAAGAACAACAAGTGAAGAAGTACCACTACTAAGGTAAACTAAGATCAGTAAGCTGTTGCTGCTGCGGCTAAGCCCTGCAAGGGAGAAGGAGAAGGTGGGTGCAACTAACTATAGCTAGCAATGCTTAGTGGTGGTTACGTTCGTGGCCGCCGGCCCCGTAGTAATCTTCGTGGAACTTCGGCACGGGCCGCGCATACGCACTAACAGCCACTTTCGGCTCTATATCCTCGGCAACAACAGCAGCAGCATCAATCGGAGTCATCTGCTCCGTCGTTGTACCTGAGCAATTCCCATCGGGCGTGCAGCGCCTGCTGCTAGAATGATCGACGGCATCCGGCGGCGCGCCGGCCTTCGAATCCCCAGCCAGTTCCTTCTGCAAACACACAAGGGAAGAAAAGAAATGAGCACACCTTGTTTCAGTTTCAGTTTCAGACTGGAAGAACTGCCTGGGTCAGGAATCCACGATCACCGATCATGTACAGAGAGTACTGACCTTGCTGCTGCTTAGTGCCTCATGTAGCTGCCTGTCCAGCCTAATCCCTGCATTTCATAAGAGAGGAGTATTCATAAAGCAACTGAACCCAGGATGTACCTCCAAAAAAGGCCACCAAAATGCAGGAGCGAGGTAGATGAGCAGCCAACTGGCTAGCTATAGGCATGCACGAAGCATACCATGTGCTGTTGTAGCCAGGAGCTGGAGGAGGAGGAGACATGCCAGGACCATCACAGAAGTCTTCATGATCTGTATGCTTGTCCAAACGGCCTTGGGGGGGTCCTGAAGTAGTGATGGCAGATAATGCTATGTGTATGTGGTGGAGGAGATCGAAGGACAATGGAAGCAGAGCGGATGAGGAAGAACTGGTCTTGGAAGATTGGTATTTATAGGCAGGCAGGGGTCTCCCCGGTACTCTCAGAGCCACTGACCATACTGTACTGACATGTCAAAGTCGCAAATTAAGGGGAGCTTAAAAAACACACTTGGGAATGCTACTTTCCTTGGTGTTGGTGGTTGTTCTTTAACCCCAGCTGGATCTGTATCTTGTGTTCGGGTTGGGCTGTCACTTTTTAAGGAAGGGTGTTCCCCAAAACTTGGTACCTGTTTTAATTTACCTCTTGTGATTGTCCTGGCCTGACAGAGTTATAGTTTAAGCAAGGAACTGCCCTTATAAGTGGTTCAAACTCCCCTACAACTGCTGAGGCTTACCAGGAGTGGTAGCATGGTCCCCTACTTCTTGCAAGTTTGGTTGCATTGTAATGATCCGTTAAAAATTGGACCCCAAAGCAGTCAGAGTGCTACAATCATCTTTTGAACTTTTCGCTTTTCTCTTCATAAGATTTGTGACTTTCTCCTTCATTTGCTCAATAATTCTTCTTTTTTTTGTTGCAAAAATGCTCAATAATTCCTCTGATGGTCAACAGAGATTTAATTGATACTAGTAAGATACATGTGCTATGCTACGGATCCCAAACAAAACATTGTGCAACGTAGTTTACCCAAATAATATGACAAAATAAACTCACTTCTACGCTTCCATTTATCAACGCAGCCGAGGAAACGGTAGCTTTGGTGTTATGCTCGTAGATTTGTATGGTTACACTTGCCAGGATTGAGAAGACAAAGCTAGAAAATAAGTGCATGAATAACCACCAACTCGGATGTTTATAAACAGGAAGATTACCAAAAAAGGGCATAAATTTTAATACTAGCCTGCTTATTAGCGTGCTAGTCTGATCATGCTACAATACAAAAAACTAAAGTAGCTAGATAAATCTTGTTGAGGTAGTATGGAACTATGAATAGAGAAAACTAATCATACAAAATAGCACCGCAATCACCATTAGAAGAGTACAAGATTTTGCCAAGGTAGGCGTATTTTTTAATATAGTGGCCTCAACAGAGTCTAAGAAAGAATCTTGCTATTTGATCCACTTTACCTTAGTGACCATGCTAAACATGTTGGAGATATGCCCTAGAGGCAATAATAAATGTAGTTATTATTATATCTTTGTGTTTATGATAAATGTTTACATTCATGCTATAACAGTATTAACCAGGAAACATTAATACTTGTGTGATTTGTAAACTAAATTAGAGTGCCTAGTAAAGCCTCTTCATAATACTAGCTTGTTGGTTAATAGATGATTGTGGTTTTCCTATCATGAACATTGAGATGTTATTAACAACAAGATCATATCATTAGGAGAATGGTATGATGGACATACTCCTATAGATAAGCGTAGCATAAAGATCAAGTCATTTTAATAGTTCAATTGCTATAAGCTTTCTGATACATAGTAACCTAATTCCTTCGACCATGAGATCATGCTTATCACCATCACCGGAAGGATGCTTTGATGACATCAAACACCACACCGTAACTGGGTGGCTATAAAGGTGGCATTGAGTGTTCGGAAAGTATGGTTTGAGACATGGATCAAGAGTGGGATTTGTCCATCCATATGATGGACAGATATACTCTGGGCCCTCTCGGTGGAATGTCATCCAATTAGCTTGCAAGCATGTGACTGGCTCACAAGGTATCACATACCACGGGAACGAGAAAAGAGTACTTATCGGTAACGAGGTTGAACTAGGTATGCAGAGATACCGACGATCAAAACCTCGGATAAGTAAAACTATCATGAGACAAAGGGAAATTGGTATCGTATGTAAGTGGTTCATTCGATCGCAAAGTAATCGTAGAAATATGTGGGAGCCATATGAATTTCCAGATTCCTCTATTGGTTATTGATCGGAGAAGTGTCTCGATCATGTCCGTATAATTCACGAACCGTAGGGAGACACACTTAAGGATTCGATGTTGTTAAGTAGTTATGGAATGATGAGTAAGAGACCGAATGTTGTTCGGAGTCTCGGATGGGATCCGGGATATCACGAGGAGATCCGGAATGGTCCGGAGAATAAGATTCATATAAGGAAAGTCCTCTTTCGGAGTTGGGGCATGATTCCGGTGTTTTCACCGGGAATGTTCTAGAAGGGTCCGGAAGGTCCGGCACTCCGGAGGGGAAGGGTACATGAATGTGTCATGACAATATGGAATGGTTGCATCATGTACTAGGTCACTTGGCTGGGAAAAATAAAGGAAGAAATCAAATCCTAGTTTGAAAGTCAAACGCCAATTTGAAAAAGTCAAACAGCAAGTTTGCTTGCTGGAGGGAGAGTAGGAAACCTGCTTGGGGAGGAAGTCTCCTCCCTCCACCCGGGCCGGCCAAGGAGGCCGACTTTGGGGAGGACTCCCTCCTCCCAAGCCGCACCTTCCAACCTATATAAGGAGGGGTAGGGCTGCCCCTCTCCCTCACACCCAAAACCCTAGCCCTAGCCGCCGGCCTCCTCCAAGTCGCCGCCACCACCTAGGGTTTCTCCAACTCGCCGAGTTGGGGCTTCCCCAAGCCCTAGCCGTCGGCCAAGCTTCCCCTCTTGGTGCCTATAAACCCTAGATCACCAAGGCCTCTCTCATACTCCATCATACTCGCTCCGGCTTAAGGCGAAGCCCTGCGAGATCTCCCCTCTACTTCCGGTACCACGCCGTCGTGCTGCCGGAATCACGAGGAGAGTGCTAAAACCTCTGCTGCCTGCTGGAACAAGGGAGATGAATGTCTTCATCGAGTACCGAACGTGTGACCGACTGCGGAAGCGCTGCCGGAACACAACGCCAGAAGGATCGTCTACGCGATCTTGAGATCGGCAAGAGTACGACTACATCACCCACGAGAATCTGCTCTCGTTAACCGCTTTGGAATCTTCGAGGGTGAGTTCTTCTATCGACTCGTTGCTACAATCTAGTAGATAGATCTTGGCTTGTTTGTTTGCATGCGGTAGATTTTTTTTGTTTTCCATGCTACGAACCCCTACAGTGGAATCAGAGCCGTGTCTATATGTAGATCTGTTGCACGAGTAGAACACAATGGTCATTGTGGGCGGTGGTGCTTTTATTATCAGTTGCTTCTTGTGTACTTTGCATCTTGCGGTATGATGGGATGAAGCGGCCCGGGCTAACCTTACATGACATCGTTCATGAGACTTGCTCCACCTCAACATGCAACTTGTATTGCATAAGTGGCTTTGCGGGTGCCTGTCTCTCCCATCATAGTATAGATCCAATTTACAACAGGCACTTGATAGTTCTAGCATCAACGTTGTGGTTCTTGTTCGTAAGTTAGATCGACACTTATTGAAAGCCCCAAACCACATAAAATATGCAAAGAAAATTAGAGGCATCTAACTTTGTTTTGCAGGGGTGTGTTGTGATGTGATATGGCCATGATTGTGATTATATTTGATATATGCAGTGTTCCTTATTGTAAGTTGGCAACCGGCAGGAGCCATATGGTTGTCTTTAAATTCTGTTAAGACCCGCATGTCTATTCAAAGTAGTTGTAATAGTTGAAGCTGGTGGACGACAACCATGAAACGGTGCCATTGACCTTAACGCTATGCCGGTGATGATGGAGATCATGTTCGTGCTTGAAGATGGAGATTGGAAGCACAAGAAGAAAGGCCATATCATATCACATATTATGAATTGCATGTGATGTTAATCCTTTATGCATCTTGTATTGCTTAGTTAACGACGATAGCATTATAAGATGATCCCTCAAGAACATAAATTTCAAGTTTTAAAGTGTTCATCCTTAGTAAGCACCGTTGCTAAAGCTCGTTGTTTCGAAGCACCACGTGATGATCGGGTGTGTTAGATTCTGTGAGTGTATACAACGTGAGCAAGCCAGATTTGCTCATGCAGAAGCTAAGGTTTGATCTTGATGAGCCTAGCATGTACAGACATGGTCTCAGAACACGGATCACCAAAAGGTAAAGCATGAGTCATATAGTAGATATGATGAACATGTTGATTGTTCGCCATTGAAGCTACATCAACTCTCGTGATGATCGGTTTTGATGTGGTGGATTTGGTTCGTGTGATCACTAAAACAATGTGAGGGATATTGTTTTGAGTGGGAGTTCACCTAGATTAATTTAACTATTAATTAGAACTCAATTTGTCATAAACTTAGTCTAAACTATTGCAAATATGTTGTAGATCAATGGCGGCACCTACCATCAATTTTAATGCGTTCCTAGAGAAAGAAAAGTTGAAAAACAATGGAAGCAACTTCGCGGATTGGTTCCGCAATTTGAGGATTGTCCTCAATGCTGGTAATTTGACCTATGTGCTGGATGCACCGCTGGGTGACCCGCCTGCAGTTACTGCTACCGATGAAGTAAAGAATGTTTACCTCACTCGGAAGAATCAGTACTCCACAGTTCAGTGTGCTATCTTGTATGGTTTGGAATCGGAGCTTCAGAAAAGGTTTGAGAACCATAACCCACATGATATTGTCCATGAACTCAAAATGATATTTGAGGCTCACGCGGCACTTGAGAGTTATGAGGCTTCTAAAAAATTCTTTAACTGCAAGATGGAAGAGGGCAGCTCCGTCAGTGAGCATGTGCTTAAGATGTCTGGGCACGCAAACAAACTCCAAAGTTTGGGTATAGTGATTCCTAATTCTTTGGGGATTCACCGTGTCCTCCAATCACTACTACCAAGTTACAAGAACTTTGTGATGAACTACAATATGCAAAACATGGACAAGACGTTGCTAGAACTCTTCTCCATGTTGAAATCTGCAGAAGTGGAGATCAAGAAAGAGCACCAAGTGTTCTTGGTCAATAAGACCACCAAATTCAAGAAAGGCAAGTCTAAGCAAAAGGTAAACTTCAAGAAGGGCGGTAAGAAAGTTGCCGCACCGGCGAAGAGGACCAGGGCTGGATCTAAGCCTGATACTGAGTGCTTTTACTGCAAGGAAGAAGGTCACTAGAAGCGGAATTTCCCAAAGTACTTGGCGGATTTGAAGAACGACAACATCAAGAAGAAAGGTATATCCGATATACATGTTATTGATGTGTATCTCACTAGTACTCGTAGTAGTGCCTGGGTATTTGATACTGGTTCGGTTGCTCATATTTGTAACTCGAAACAGGTGCTGCATAATAAACGGAAGCTAGCGAAGAACAAGTGACGATGCGCGTTGGAAATGGATCAAAGGTTGATGTGATCGCGGTCGGCACGCTACCTCTTCATCTACCATCGGGATTAGTTTTATACTTAAATAATTGTTATTTGGTGCCTGCGTTGAGCATGAACATTATATCTGGATCTTGTTTATTGCGAGATGGTTACTTGTTTAAATCCGAGAATAATGGTTGTTCGATTTATATGAGTAATATGTTTTAAGCACATGCAACTTTGATAGATGGTCTATTCTTATTGAATCTCGATTGTAGTAATACACACATAAATAACATTGAGGCTAAACGTTTGAAATTGAGCGATAACTCGACCTATATGTGGCACTGTCGTCTTGGTCATATCGGAGTGAAGCGTATGAAGAAACTCCATTTCGATGGACTTTTTGAATCACTTGAAAGATGAGAAGCATGTCTGATGGGTAAAATGACTAAGACTCCATTTTCTGGTATGATGGAGCGAGCTACGGACTTATTGGAAATCATACATACCGATGTGTGTGGACCAATGAGTGTAGCATCACGCGGAGGTTATCGTTATGTTCTTACCTTCATGGATGACATGAGTAGATATTTGTATATCTATTTCATGAAACATAAGTCCGAAACTTTCGAGAAGTTTAAGGAATTTCAAAGTGAGGTAGAGAATCAACGTAACAAGAAGATTAAATTTCTACGTTCTCATCGTGGAGGTGAATATCTAAGTTACGAGTTTGGCGAGCATTTGATATTTTATCCACTTTACCTTAGTGACCATGCTAAACATGTTGGAGATATGCTCTAGAGGCAATAATAAATGTAGATATTATTATATCTTTGTGTTTATGATAAATGTTTACATTATGCTATAACAGTATTAACCAGGAAACATTAATACTTGTGTGATTTGTAAACTAAATTAGAGTCTCTAGTAAAGCCTCTTCATAATACTAGCTTGTTGGTTAATAGATGATTCTGGTTTCCCTATCATGAACATTGAGATGTTATTAACAACAAGATCATATCATTAGGAGAATGGTATGATGGACATACTCCTATAGATAAACGTAGCATAAAGATCAAGTCATTTTAATATTCCAATTGCTATAAGCTTTCTGATACATAGTAACCTAATTCCTTCGACCATGAGATCATGCTTATCACCATCACCGGAAGGATGCTTTGATGACATCAAACACCACACCGTAACTGGGTGGCTATAAAGGTGGCATTGAGTGTTCGGAAAGTATGGTTTGAGACACATGGATCAAGAGTGGGATTTGTCCATCCATATGACGGACAGATATACTCTGGTCCCTCTCGGTGGAATGTCATCCAATTAGCTTGCAAGCATGTGACTGGCTCACAAGGGATCACATACCATGGGAACGAGAAAAGAGTACTTATCGGTAACGAGGTTGAACTAGGTATGCAGAGATACCGACGATCGAAACCTCGGATAAGTAAACTATCGTGAGACAAAGGGAAATTGCTATCGTATGTAAGTGGTTCATTCGATCGCAAAGTAATCGTAGAAATATGTGGGAGTCATATGAATTTCCAGATTCCTCTATTGGTTATTGATCGGAGAAGTGTCTCGATCATGTCCGTATAATTCACGAACCGTAGGAAGACACACTTAAGGATTCGATGTTGTTGAGTAGTTATGGAATGATGAGTAAGAGACCGAATGTTGTTCGGAGTCTCGGATGGGATTCGGGATATCACGAGGAGATCCAGAATGGTCCGTAGAATAAGATTCATATAAGGAAAGTCCTGTTTCGGAGTTGGGGAATGATTCCGGTGTTTTCACCGGGAATGTTCTAGAAGGGTCCGGAAGGTCCGACACTCCAGAGGGGAAGGGTACATGAATGTGTCATGACAATATGGAATGGTTGCATCATGTAATAGGTCACTTGGCTGGGCAAAATAAAGGAAGAAATCAAATCCTAGTTTGAAAGTCAAACGCCAATTTGAAAAGGTCAAACGGCAAGTTTGCTTGGTGGAGGGAGAGTAGGAAACCTACTTGGGGAGGAAGTCTCCTCCCTCCACCCGCTGGCCAAGGAGGCCGACTTTGGGGAGGACTCCCTCCTCCCAAGCCGCACCCTCCCACCTATATAAGGAGGGGTAGGGCTGCCCCTCTCCCTCACACCCAAAACCCTAGCCCTAGCCGTCGGCCTCCTCCAAGTCGCCGCCACCACCTAGGGTTTCTCCAACTTGCCGAGTTGGGGCTTCCCCAAGCCCTAGACGTCGTCCAAGCTTCCCCCCTTGGTGCCTCTAAACCCTAGATCACCAAGGCCTCTCTCATACTCCACCATACTCGCTCCGGCTTAAGGCGAAGCCCTGCGAGATCTCCCCTCTATTTCCGGTACCACGCCGTCGTGCTGCCGGAATCACGAGGAGAGTGCTACAACCTCCGCTGCCTGCTGGAACAAGGGAGAGGAAGGTCTTCATCGAGTACCGAACGTGTGACCGACTGCGGAAGCGCTGCCGGAACGCAACGCCGGAAGGATCGTCTACGCGATCTTGAGATCGGCAAGAGTACGACTACATCACCCACGAGAATCTGCTCTCGTTAACCGCTTTGGAATCTTCAAGGGTGAGTTCTTCTATCGACTCGTTGGTACAATCTAGTAGATAGATCTTGGCTTGTTTGTTTGCATGCGGTAGAAATTTTTTGGTTTCCATGCTACGAACCCCTACAAAACATTCTTCAGAAATGGATGAGGATCAAGGATTGATTAGAGGGAAGGCGTAGGCAACTAGTATTGTTTTTTCTTTTTGTTGAATTCAAGAAAAGTGCATAGTTAATGGTTCACCAAAATGCAACTATATGAAAAAGAAATAACTATAGATACTAGATACACAATGTAAAAAATCTCGGGATAATGAGTATGCAAAATAATAACAATGATAGAAATAACTGAAATGGATAGTGACGCAATCCACGTCAGCCAAACTTTAAGTCATTTAGGTAATAGTGTAATGTCATTTGGAATGGTCATAGCAACCAATGTCCACAAGGATACACTATGGTAGCTTTGTTCTTCTTGCGCCTAGCTCAATGATGTCCATGGCAGAGTGATTCGGGCGGTGGGAAGCGACAGCGGGCGGTGGGAGCAGCGGCAGGTAGCGGGAAGTGGCAGTGGGGCGAGAGGACTGGGAATTTGGGCCTGGTAACCCGGCTGGAAAATGGTTAGTCCTAGGCCAAAAAAATAGATCCATCCAGAGCTATTTAGCTCCATCCGGGGCCGAATTTGGTCCAGGGAACCAAAAACGAGTGGAGATGTTATAAGTGGTGGGTCCTGGACGTTAGAAGAAATACAAATCTAATTGTTTGTTGACTTTGCTTGCGGGTTGTGTGCTTGGTCCCATATGCCGGAACGCAACATATCTATTTGTTTTCATCGCTGCTTATAGAGCAAAGAAGATGTCCCATATGTAAGAAAATGAGTCAAACAAATGGCTAGTAAGCGCAACGCAACGGCAACCGGCGTCAAATCTGACGTAACGAAACCATGTCGGCTGGTGGCATTCCTCCAATTGACAAATTCATAGTGGAACTGTTCTAATTTGCGAGAGAACAGGTGGGAACGCAGTTCGTAATAAACCCAAACTTTTAAAGACTAAAATAACCCTTCAGCAATCTTTGAAAACATTTCGAGTGACTATTAGTTCTTAAAAATTTTGATCCTAAGATCTACTGGCAGGTTGAATGGAAAAAGAGTTGGATCAACTTCTTAGATTAGTTTGCTTCGATGTCTCCATGAATTGCCCCCATGCTCGACGACAAACTGTAGTGTACGTGCGTGTCCACATAAACTGCAACAGCATGCTGATCCTGTGGTACGGCACAGTACGGTACGCGTAGATTTGAACAAATTAGTTCCGGAGACAAACCTCCCGAGTTCCAACGGAGTCGATGCCGTCGATACACCGTACATGCATGCAATGCAATGCATGCTAGCAGTAGTACTGCTACCAACCACTGCGCCACCTGAACCGTGGACTATGGTACTACTACGCGTAGTATCCCATATCATCAGCATGAAAAGGAATCAAAGGATTTGCCCTACCTACGTGCTAACTTGCCAGTTTAAAAATAACTAAACCCTGTCTAGCTAGCATGCATCTCAAAAGCTCTAGTAGGAGTATAAAATTGCGTACGCTGGATCTTGTCCCTGTGGCCGGACTTGTCTCGGATGTTAATTCTTTTGAGGGGTCAAATAATTCGATCGTGAACACACAAGAATAATATGGACCTTGAATGTTGGTCCGGAACTGGACGCTTTTGGCGTGAACAAGGACCCCCTGTCCCCTGCCAGTACTACTAGTACGGTAAGCACAGAGCGTGGATGATGATGATCGTGCTATCTTAAGAGATGTTGAACTGTATAGTAAGCCAGTCCAGATAATTGGGATCGTTGTAGGGGTAGAGTAGATACATGACCAGGTGCCTGCCCAGGTGGTGGCGTGGGAGTTTGGGACGTTGGGACTTGCCCACACGGGCATGCATGCATAGGCTCATCAAAGCTCCTGCACTAGCGCGGGAGATCTCACATCTGCGTGCGGCGCCAGCTTTGACCAGATGCTAGCTGTTCAAGGCCCAGGCACGCACCGAGCTAACACGGCCGCTGACGGTGGCCGGCCGTCGTGTAAAAAATGAGACTCAGTAGCAGCATGCCGTCACCTGATCGATCATGTCCTCACCTGAATCAGCCGCATCAGCAGTTGAGTATACCTCCGTTCGCTAAGCGTATACGTAGGAGTATAAAAACATTTTTTAAGTCAAATGATGTAAAGTTCATTAAACATTTACTCCTTGTGTCTTAAAATAGATGTCGCTGATTTATTAAAATTTAAATAAATTTAGATATTATTTAATATATATTTATTCAAATTTAGACAAAGTTACTAACTTCGGCTCTACTTCTTATTATAATATTTATGCATCTTTGTATTGTTATTGATGATTAGTATTAATAAATTGATGAAATTTTTGCAAATAAAACATCAAATCTTGTATTATGCATGTATAGTATCATAGCTTTTGACATATTTTCCCGTATTCTCAAAAAAAAATAACGTCATTTTTAGGAATTACTTTTATTTTTTTATTGACCTGCTCTGGAGGTCAAATTCGAGAAGAGCATAGTAGACTCGGTAATGTTGAGTCCAATTTTTTTCAAGATTTTGTTTGCATTATTAGGTATATCAAAGTAAATAAAAAAATCCATCCTAGTAGATTCGTGTGGTAAGGAAAAACAGGGTGCAGTAACTCCCTTTGGCTAGTGCAGGGCACATTACGGTATTTTATTACTCAATGCATCTTTGTACTATTGTTGATGATTAGTATTAATAAATTGGTGAAATTTTTTGCAAATAAAACATCAAATCAATTGCATCACATACATGATTGAATATACTTTTATATTATGCATGTATAGTATCATAGCTTTTGACATGTTTTCCCGTAAGTTTGGCCAAACTGTACAACGACTAAATTTAGAAAAAAATATAACGTCATTTTTAGGAATTATTTTTATTTTTTTATTGACATGCTCTCTGGTTTGGAGGAGGTCAAATTCGAGAAGAGCATAGTAGACTCGGTAATGTTGAGTCCAATTTTTTTTTCAAGTTTTTTTTTTTGCATTTTTAGGTATCAAGGTAAAAAAAATCCATCCTAGTGGATCCGTGTGGTAAGGAAAGACAGGGTGCAGTAACTCCCTTTGGCTAGTGCATGGCAGGTTATGGTATTTTTTGTCAAATCTACCCAAATCTAAAAACTTTAACCAAAACTGATCCCTTGGCAAAACTAATTCGTAATCTGATCCCTAAGGTTTGCGTCAATTAAAACGGCACCGAAATGGTTCAGATCAGCGCCAACGCAGACTAGCTGGGAGGCAGGCCAAAGTAGTTGGCGCCATGTGATATGGCGCCGAGGTGAGTTCAGTGTCATATCACATGGCGCTGACCACTTTGGCATGCCTTCCAACTAGTCTGTGTCAGGGCCGATCTGCATAACCTCGGCGCCGTTTTAAATGGGCCGACCCGAGAGAGTCAGATTCCGAATTAGTTTTGCCAAATGGTAAGATTTGGTTAAAGTTTCACAAAAAGGTCAGATTTAGCAAAAAATACCACAGTACACATGTTAATTCACTCAATTTGTAGTACGTAGAATATAAGATGTTTGGTTGGGCTAACGTTTTTATATTTTAAAAAACAGAGATAGTAGTACCACCGTACCATGTATGAGCCGAAGTTGCTGCGCCAGGCAAGGCAGTTCGATCGATATATGAAATGGGAATCACGTACTGCACGCCTCGATTAGTCCGTCGGAGGCCGACATGTCTAGTTAGCTTCCATGCGGAGATCGAATGAGTCGGCCTGGCCATGGCCCATGGATCGATCGTGCAACGCGCAACCAAGGAAGAAAGCGTCTTTGCTTTTGACGGTCGTTGCACACTGTGCCACTTGGCTCAAGACGCCGGGACACGTACGACGCGCGCCGTTCGCCCTCGCGCTTTTTCACGCGCGCCGGACGATTGGACGTCAGACTCAGGGCCTCGTGCCAGTGGGTCAGGGTCGACATAGGAGTACCAATTATCCGACTCGATCCCGGCCGCGTGACTAATCAACGTTGCTCAACTCGCGCGACGGGTAACGCCAAAACACCAAAGAGGAGTTCAGTAAACCGATGATTTTATCTACTGTGCTTCATTACTAATTAAGCTTCCGTATATAATTTGAGATATCTGCATACTAAAAGGTACTCTCTCCCTTTCATAATATAAGATTTTTGAGTTATGAAAAAAATGCATCGAGATTTTTTCAAGTATGTAAGTTTACTCAAATTTCGGGTGAACCTACGTACTAAAATAAATCTAGATACATTTGCTTTATAAATCTAAAACATTTTATATTTTAAAATTGAGGAAGTATATAGATCTATAAACCTATATATATTTGAGTCACTCATTTCCAGACAGAGAGTTCTACAAAAGCTTAGTAATGGTCGAATAATAATCATGATCATCACAATAAAATAAGAAGAATTGGCGAGAAAGGACTATCCTATTTCTGCGAGTAGAGAAACGTCCATACTAATGCTTACATCATCACCTTCTTGGAGGCATCGCCTTTGAAGGCTTGCCTTGAGTATGCTACGCATGTGTGTTCTTCTTCCATGGTTCGTGGATGCCAGGGCGGCAACACCAAGTGGTTCATAATTGTGTGGTGGCCTTGGGGAGCCATGTGATGATGGCCCTACGAGGAAGGGCACGACTCGACATGTTTGGAGTGGCAAATTCGGACTGCAGGGCAACAGGGTGTTTGACTCTGTCGAGGCATCCCAAAGGGGGTCTTTGACTGGATGTCGGGGCAGCGACCCCGAATATTTGTGTGGCATCCGTGGTTTGCGAGTGCTTGTCTGCGCAACTACGGATGTCTGGTTCTAGGTTGTGCGAAGCTTCAACTCTAGAGTGAGTGGTGCTACATCGGAGTAGCGGGCCTCGAGGAATTTCAATGGTGTCGAGGTGTTGTTGAGTTGTATGTAGGGTTCGCAGCATAGAAAACAAAAAATTTCCTACGATAGGAACTATGTACTAAGATCTATATACTAGATACAAACAACGGGCAGATGTATATCCGTAGAGAACATACCCTTGAAAACCGACAAAGCTTAACGAGTTAAACTCGTGGTTGATGTAGACAATCTCTTGCCGATCTCAAGATCGAGAGGAAGTCCTAGCGCCGCAAAACAGCAGCGCATCCGTGCTCGCACACACGTACAAGACACCGAGCAACCTCCGCTTCCTCGCTTCAGCGATGCAGCGGAAGCACAACTCTTTCTTCCCGAATAGCCACCGGAAACATGTATCTCGCTAGTCCGAGACCATGGGGGATAAATTCTAGAGGGGAGAGAGATCCTTCACGAGGAGGTGTGAGTGAGAGAGAGGAGAGGGGTGCCTTTTACAGGAGAGGGGGGACCCCAAGGGGGTGGCCGACGCATGGGGGCTGCCCCCTTGCCCTCCCCTCATTCATGTGGGTGGACACTCCACTCACAAAAATCTCTTCAATTCCCTCCACTCAAAATTGCTATTAAATTTTCACCAAATTTAATGCAAACTCTCATTAAATAAAACTCCTTTTGTTTATTCAGAATTTTGTCAATTACTTTAATAACAAACATTCACATATAACCCCTTGCTAGTATTTCATTTCACATGCAAAAACACTTTCTGCAATTTCACCCGAAAACCTGTTTCGGTATCTAGTGAAATAAATTTCTGCGCTTGTTATTCTTTTCGGCATGAAACTTTTGCTCCAATTGGATGTCAGTGTCCCTTAAGTGTGCCACCCTACGATTCACGAATAATGCGGACATGATCGAGACCCTTCTCCGATCAATAATCAGAAGCGGGACCTAGAGATCCATATTGACTCCCACACATTTAACGATGACTTTCCTGTGATCGTCGGAACCTTTTACGCTAGTATCTTAATCCCTTTGTTTCACGATATATTACATGTCCGAGATTCGATCATCGGTATCTCTATACCTAGTTTTATCTTGTTACCGACATGCACTCTTTTCTCGTTCCCATGATATAACATTCTAGTGATCAAATCACTTGCTTGCAAGCTAATCAATGTGATATCACCGAGAGGGCCCAGAGTATATCTATCTGTCATCGGGATGAACAAATTCCACTCTCGATCCATGAGCCTCAACATAACACTTTAGTAGTTCTGAAGCCATCTTTATAATCACCCAGTTACGGTGTGATGTTTGATGTCATTAAGAAACTCTTCCGGTGTTAGTGATTGACATGATCTCATGGTCTAAGGATTAGGATCACTTCGTAAGTTGTTATAGCAATATAAACTCAATGACTTTGATCGTAATGCTATACTGCAGATGAGTGTTCATCACATCATTACACTAATGTTGTGACCTCGTTATTAACAACATCCAATGTCTATGATCAGGAAACTTTGATCATCTTGTTAATCAACGAGCATGAGAGAGGCATAACTAGGAACTTTCTGTTTGTTTATTAAACACACATGTATTAACGTTTATGTATTAATACAATTATAGCATGCAAAATAAACATCTATCATATACTTGAAATACACATAATAAACACTTTATTATTGCCTCTCAGGGCATATTCCCTTCAGTCTCCCACTTGCACTAGAGACAATAATCTAGTTACATAGTGATGTATCTAACACCCATGGAGTTCTGGTGTTGATCATGTTTTGCTCTAGGGAGAGTTTATTCAACAGATCTGCTACATTGAGATCCGTATATACTTTACAAATCTTTATATCTCCATCCTTGACATGTTCACGGATGAAGTGAAACCGGCGCTTAATATGCTTGGAATACTTGTGAGACCTTGGTACTTTAGCATTGGCAATGGAACCAATGTTGTCACAATAGATCACCATTGGGTACAACGCTTTTGCAACCACACCTAGTTCGTGTATGAACTCCTTCATCCAAACTGCTTCCCGAGCCGCTTCCGAAGCAGCAACATATTTGGCCTCCGTTGTTGATCCCGCCACCACAGGTTGTTTGGAGCTCCTCCAACTAACCGCTCCGCCATTCATGAGAAA
Organism: Avena sativa; assembly: GCA_916181665.1. Taxonomy (NCBI): domain Eukaryota; kingdom Viridiplantae; phylum Streptophyta; class Magnoliopsida; order Poales; family Poaceae; genus Avena; species Avena sativa. Next base: position 394,812,849 of record OV702280.1, on the reverse strand, counting down.
TACGTATCTAGATTGAGACTTAGAGTCATCCGGATCGGTGTCAAAGCTAGCATCGACATAACACTTAGCGACGAGCTCTTCTTCACCTCCGTATACAAGAAACATATCCTTAGTTCTTCTCAAGTACTTAAGGATATTCTTGACCGCTTTCCAGTGTTCCGAACCTGGATCCGATTGGTACCTACTAGTCAAACTAATAGCATGTGCCACATCCGGTCTTGTACATAGCATGGCATACATTATAGAGCATATGGCTGAAGCATAGGGGACTTTGTCCATTATCTCTCTTTCTTCCGTCGTAGCTAGACTTTGAGTCTTACTCAATGTCGTGCCTTGCAACATAGGTAAGAAACCCTTCTTACTTTCGTCCATTTTAAACTTCTTTAAAATCTTATCAAGGTATGTACTTTGCGATAGCCCTATTAGGCGCCTAGATCTATCTCTATAGATCTTTATGCCTAATATGTATGACGCTTCACCTAGGCCCTTCATTGAAAATTTTCTGTTTAGATAACTTTTAGCACTGTTTAAAAGATCTATATCATTTCCGATCAATAATATATCATCCACATATAATATCAGAAATGCCACATTGCTCCCACTCAATTTCTTGTAAATACAAGCTTCTCCATAAGTTTTGACAAATCCAAACTCTTTGATCACCTCATCAAAGCGGAGATTCCAACTTCGTGATGCTTGCTTCAATCCATAGATGGATCGCTGAAGCTTGCACACCTTGTTAGCATCCTTAGGATCGACAAAACCCTTTGGTTGTATCATATACAACTCTTCTTCAATATTACCATTGAGAAACGCGGTTTTGACATCCATCTGCCATATCTAATAATCGAAATATGCAGTAATTGCTAACATGATCCTAATTGATTTTAGCATCGCTACAGGAGAGAATGTGTCATCGTAGTCAACTCCTTGAATTTATCGAAACCCCTTTGCAACAAGTTGAGCTTTATAGACGGTTACATTACCATCAACATCAGTTTTCCTTTTGAAAATCCATTTATTCTCCACGGCCTTTCGGTCGTGAGGTAAGTCCACCAAGTTCCAAACTTGATTTTCATACATGGATTCCATCTCGGATTTCATGGCTTCTAACCATTTTTTGGAATCCGGGCTCATCATTGCTTCTTCATACGTTGCAGGTTCATCATTTTCATCAACCATGAAATTCATGACAGGATTTCCGTACAGCTCGGGAGCTGCACGCGTCCTGCTAGACCTGCGAGGTTCGGTAGTACTCTCTTTTGGAGTTTTATGATCATTATCATTAGTTCCTTCTTCAACTAGTGAAGCCAACTCCGGAACAACTTCCGGCGCTGTGCTACTCGCCATACTTTGAAGAGAAGGTTCAATAACCTCTTCGAGTTTTACCTTCCGACTACTCACGCCTTTCGCGAGAAACTCTTTCTCTAGAAAGGATCTATTCTTGGCAACAAAAACCTTGCCCTCGGATCTATGATAGAAGGAATACCCAATAGTTTTCTTAGGGTATCCTATGAAGACACATTTTTTCGCTTTGGGTTCGAGTTTATCCGGTTGAAGTTTCTTCACATAAACATCGCATCCCCAAACTTTAAGAAATGACAGCTTAGGTTTGTTTCCAAACCACAATTCATACGGTGTATTTTCAACGGATTTAGATGGTGCCCGATTTAAAGTGAATGCAGCAGTTTCTAGTGTATAACCCCAAAATGACAACGACAAGTTTGTCAGAGACATCATAGATCGAACCATATCCAATAAAGTACGATTACGACATTCCGACACACCATTTCGCTGTGGTGTTCCGGCAGGTGTGAGTTGTGAAACAATTCCACACTCTTTCATGTGAGTGCTAAACTCGTAACAACCATTATTCTCCGATTTAAATGAATAACCGTCTTGCAATAAACACGATCCAGAAATAATGTTCATGCTCAACGCAGGCACATAATAACACTTATTAAGGTTTAAAACTAATCCCGAAGGTAAAACTAAGGAGAGCGTGCCGACGGCCATCACATCAACTCTTGATCCGTTGCCAACGCGCATCGTCACCTCATCCCTCGCAAGCCGCCGTCTATTCCGTAGCTCCTGTTTCGAGTTACAAATATTAGCAACTGAACCGGTATCAAATACCCAGGCACTACAACGAGGGCTAGTAAGGAAAACATCAATAACATGTATATCAAATATACCTTTGATGGTGTCAGCCTTCTTGTCCGCTAAGTACTTTGGACAGTTGCGCTTCCAGTGACCCTTGTCCTTGCAATAGAAGCACTCAGTGTCCGGCTTGGGACCAGACCTGAGCTTCTTCTCAGCAGGGGCATTGCGCTTGCCGCCGCCCTTCTTGAAGGGCTTCTTTGCTCCCTTACCTTTCTTAAAGGAGGGCTTGTTGACCATCAACACATGATTATCCTTCTTGATGTCCACTTCCGCAGCCTTCAGCTTTGCGAAGAGCTCGGTGATCGTATCAGTGGAACCAATCTGATTATGAGTCACTACAAAACTTTTGTAGCTGGGAGGGAGTGATTGCAGAACCCTGTCAATCTTGAGCTCCTCTGGAATTGTGCATTCCAGTTGCTCAAGCCATTGAGTGTAGCCCGTCATCTTAATGGCGTGCTCACTAACGGAACTCCCTTCCTCCATCTTGCAGTTAAAGAACTTCTCGGAGATCTCATATCTCTTAGAACGGGCCTGAGTCTGAAACATGGTTTTCAGCTCCTCGAGAATCTCGAAGGGCCCGGGATACTCTTCAAAACGATTTTGAAGCTCCGGTTCCATAGCAAACAACATGGTGCTCTTAATCACACCATAATCATCTTTGCGCGACTAATAGACAACTTTCTCATCAGCCGGCGCAGTTGCAGCAGGGGGTCACCTAACGCTTTCCCAAGGACATAGTCCTTTTGTCCGCCAGACAGAATGATTCTTAGATTGCGGAACCAATTGGTGAAGTTAGACCCATTGTTTCTAAGCTTTTCTTTCTCAGCAAAAACGTTGAAGTTGAAGTTGGACTTGGCCATGTGATCTACAGTATTTGCAAGTACAATTTAGACTATGTTCATGATAAATAGTTCACTTTAATCAAATTACTAGATGAACTCCCACTAAATTCAACATCCCTCAAGTTGTTTAGTGAACACGATCCAAATTCACCACACCTAATCCGATCATCACGAGAAGAGATGTGGTTTCAATGGTGGACAACAAAGTGTCGATCATATCATTCATATGACTCATGCTTAACCTTTCGGTTCTTGTGTTCCGAGGCCATGTCTGTACATGCTAGGCTCGTCAAGCTAGACCCAAGTATTTCTGCGTGTGCAAAACTGGCTTGCACCCGTTGTATGTGAGCGTAGAGTCTATATCACCCGATCATCACGTGATGCTTGGACACGACGAACTTTCGCAACGGTGCATACTTAGGGAGAACACAGTTTTTATCTTGATCTTTAAGTGAGAAATCATCTTATAATGCTACCGTCGCGATCTAAGCATAATAAGATACATAAAGGGATAAACATCACATGCATATAACTTTATGTGACATGGTATAGCCAATCCTCGTGCAATGATATCCATCTTGTGCGTTCCGGCATGATCTCCATCACTCCACCATGATTGCCTCCACCACGAATAGCAACTACAACTATTGCTAACTACTTAGCGATAAAGTAAAGCTATTACATGGCGTATAAGAAGTTGACTCGCAGGTCATACACAATTATAAAGACAACCATATGCCTCCTGCCGGTTGTGTACTCATCGACATGCAAGTCGTGAAACATTACAAAACATGATCATCGCATACAATATACACATCACATCTTGGGCCATACCATATCATAGAAAACACTCCCTGCAAAAACAAGTTAGACGCCTCTACTTTGTTGTTGCATGTTTTACGTGGCTTATGGGAGTAGATGCTAAGAACGATTCTTACCTACGGAAAGCCACAACGGTGATATTATGGTTGCCAAACTCCGGTGTTAATCCCATGACAACTATAGTGAGAGAAACTGACATCCACCAGCCGCATGTGTGGAACAAGCCACACGTCAAGTGCGGAGCCGGTCTCGCGAACGACGTCGCGTAAGGTTGGCCTGGACCGCTTCAATCTCACTATCCCGCGTCATAAGAAGAACACAAACAAGAGGCTTGCAACAGAAAACATCAACGCCCGCAACAACCATGTTGCGTTCTACTCGTGAAACACATCTACGCATAGATCTAGCTCTGATACCACTGAAGGGTTTCGCGGCATAGTAAATCAAAATTTTCTACGGATGCGAACAGAGGGAAAGCCAAGATCAAATCTAGGATATGCAATCAACGAGAGAGATTGGATTAGATCTTCATACCCTTGAAGATTCGCACAGCGGAACGTTCGTCGGAACGTGGGTGATGTAGTCGTACTCGCTTCTCCTCCTCGCGATCCGATCCGATCTAGCACCACAAGTGACGGTGCCTCCGTGAGATGCACACGTGCAGCACCCCGACGTCTCCTCCTTCCTCGGACCAGCAAGTATGGTGGAGAGATAGATTGGATCTACAACACGACGGCGTGGTGTATATGGTGGAGAATTTCTACAGCAGGGCTTCGCCTACAAACAGTCGGGAGGGAGAGAGGAAAGCTAGCAAGGCGGCTAGGGTTTGGAGGAGAGGTGTGGGGGGTTGGTGCGCCCCCACCCCTCTTTATATAGAGGAGGGGGCGCAGCCCTAGCCCCTCCCCCAAGCCCAAAGGATAAGGAGTGGGGGGGCATGGACTCTCCCCTCTTCTAGAAACCCTATCTCTAGTTTAAACGATTTAAACTCTCTAGGATCGGCTGGGCCCTATGGGGCCTTGTGCCCCTGGCCCAATGCAGCCAGGACACTCCCTCATAGGCCCATGCCCCCTCCCGGAAGGTGGGGACACGTTGGTCCCCTTCCGGAAGGTTCTAGAAGCTTCCGGTACAATACCGATTAACCCGGAACAATTCCGAACTCCAAAAACTACACCGCCTTATATGAATCTTATTCTCCGGACCATTCCGGAACCTCTCGTGATGTCCCGGATCCCATCCGAGACTCCGAACAAAAATTCATAAACCAATTATACAATCTATCCTAGCGTCGAGATACGTTAAGTGTGTGACCCTGCGGGTTCGAGAATATGCAGACATGATCTTCTATCAATAATCAACAGCGGGGTCTGGGCACCCATATTGACTCCCACACATTCATCGATGATCATATCGGATGAACCACGATGCCAGGATTCAATCAATCCCATATATATATTCCCTTCGTCTCGCGATATTTTACTTGCCCGAGATTCGATCGTCGGTACCGTCATACCTAGTTCAATCTCGTTCACAGCAAGTACTTTACTCGTTCCGTAATCCGATATCACTTTGTGATTAACTCCTTAACCACATGCTTGCAAGCGGTGTTGATATCGATTACCGAGTGGGCCCGAAGTATATCTCTCCGACTTGGGAGGGACAAATTCCATCTCGATACATACAACCCAACAGATACTTTCCGATCACCTGAGAGACACCTTTATGATCACCCTCTCATAGGATATCGTTTGATGACCTCAAAGCTTTCTTCCGGTACCAGGGAGTTGCATTATCTCATGGTCTAAGGAATACAATATTTGACATAGGAAAAGCTTCGCAAAGATGAACACGATGAAACGATCTAATTGTTTCGCTTAGTTTGGGTCTGTCCATCATATCATTCTCCCAATGATATGATCTCATTATCAATTGACAACTCATGTCTATGGTTAGGAAACCTTAACCATCATTTATCAATGAGCTAGTCCTTAGAGGCGTACCAGGGACACGGTGTTGTTCACAAACCACACAAGTATTAATGTTTCCGCTTAATACAATTCTAGCATGGAATATAAACTTTATCATGAACAAGAATTATAATAATAACATCTTTATTATTGCCTCTAGGGCATAATTCCAACAGTTAGCATCCTTAGGATCGACAAAACCCTTTGGTTGTATCATATACAACTCTTCTTCAATATTACCATTGAGAAACGCGGTTTTGACATCCATCTGCCATATCTAATAATCGAAATATGCAGTAATTGCTAACATGATCCTAATTGATTTTAGCATCGCTACAGGAGAGAATGTGTCATCGTAGTCAACTCCTTGAATTTATCGAAACCCCTTTGCAACAAGTTGAGCTTTATAGACGGTTACATTACCATCAACATCAGTTTTCCTTTTGAAAATCCATTTATTCTCCACGGCCTTTCGGTCGTGAGGTAAGTCCACCAAGTTCCAAACTTGATTTTCATACATGGATTCCATCTCGGATTTCATGGCTTCTAACCATTTTTTGGAATCCGGGCTCATCATTGCTTCTTCATACGTTGCAGGTTCATCATTTTCATCAACCATGAAATTCATGACAGGATTTCCGTACAGCTCGGGAGCTGCACGCGTCCTGCTAGACCTGCGAGGTTCGGTAGTACTCTCTTTTGGAGTTTTATGATCATTATCATTAGTTCCTTCTTCAACTAGTGAAGCCAACTCCGGAACAACTTCCGGCGCTGTGCTACTCGCCATACTTTGAAGAGAAGGTTCAATAACCTCTTCGAGTTTTACCTTCCGACTACTCACGCCTTTCGCGAGAAACTCTTTCTCTAGAAAGGATCTATTCTTGGCAACAAAAACCTTGCCCTCGGATCTATCATCATTAAGTTTAATCCTTTTAGCATCAACATTATGATTATGTGTAACACTATTATCGAGATTGAATAGAAATAAACCATTCATCATCGGTGCATGACCATAAAATATTTCATTCATATAAATAGAACAACCATTGTTCTCGGATTTAAATGAATAACCACTTTGCATCAAACATGATCCAGATACAATGTTCATGCTCAGTGCTGGCACCAGATAACAATTATTCAAGTTTATTAGTAATCCCGACAGTAAGTGGAGAGGCAGAATTCCGACGACGATCACATCAACGCTTGATCCATTGCCGACACGCATCTTGACCTCACCCCTTGCTAGCGGTCGTTTGTTCTGCAACCCCTGATTCGAGTTACAAATATTAGCAACTGAACCGGTATCAAATACCCAGGTGCTACTACGAGCACTAGTCAAGTACACATCAATAACATGTATATCATATATACCTTTGTTTGCCTTGCCGGTCTTCTTGTCTGCCAAATACTTGGGGCAGTTGCGCTTCCAGTGGCCAGTTCCCTTACAATAGTAGCACTCGGTATCAGACTTGGGTCCAACTCGGGGTTTCTTTTCAGGCACGGCAACCTGCTTGCCGCCCTTACTTCCCTTCCGTTTTCCCTTCTTATCTTTCTTGAAACCGGTGTTCTTATTGATCATCAACACTTTATGTTCCTTCTTGATCTCCACTTCTGCAGTTTAAGCATTGAAAGAAGCTCGGGGAGAGACTTCTTCATGCCTTGCATATTATAGTTCATCACAAAGCTCTTATAGCTAGGTGGCAGAGATTTCAGAACACGATGGATTCCTAAGTCAATGGGAATCGTTATTCCCAAGGACACAAGCTTATCGGTGTAACCCGACATCTTGAGTACATGCTCACTTACGGATCTGTGCTCTTCCATCATGCAGCTAAAGAACTTTTCTGAAGCATTGTAGCTCTCTACAACAGCATGTGTGTCAAAAATCATTTTCAGCTCCCCATTGTATCAAATGCATTGCCGTTTTCGAAACGCTTTCGAAGTTCTGGATCTAGCCCATACAATATGCCGCAATGAATTAAGTTGTGGTCCTCCTAACGAGTCTGATAGACATTCTTCTCCTCGTCAGGGGCATCATCGAAAGGTGGGGGGCCTAGTGGCGCTTCTAGCACATATTGCTTTTGTGCAGCAGAGAGGAGAATCCTCAAATTCATGGCCCATTCGGCAAAGTTGCTACCGTTCGTTGCAAGTTTCTCTTTCTCCATGAACACATTGAAATTAAAAGCAGGTGGTGCCATCTACAACAGAATTTGTAAAGGTTAGACTAAGTTTATGATAGATTGAGTTCAACTAATCCATATTACGAATAAACTCTCACTCAAAAACGACATCGCTCGTGCCTTTTTGGTGATTACATGAACCAAATCCACTACACCAAGTCCGATCATCACGTGAGTCGGTCTAGTTTCAAAGGCGAGCATCAAATGGGCATCATATCTACTATATGACTCATGCTTAACCTTTCGTTCCGTGTTTCGAGGCCATGTCTATACATGCTAGGCTCGCCAAGTTAGAATCTTAGTATTCGCGTGTGTAACTGTCTTACACCCAAAATATGGTCGTGGATCCAAGAACACCCGATCATCACGTGATGCCTTGGAGCGACAAAAACATAATCGGTGCATACTAAAGGAAGAACACATTCTTATCTTGATATTTAAATGAGGGATCATCTTATTATGCTAATAAAACGCCAAACAAGCAATATAAGATGCTATCAAACATCACATGTTTATTAGGGAAATGATATGGTTCCCGCATATGATCTCTATCATGTGCACCGTGGTATGATCACTATCATACCTTTATGTGTAAGGCCAAGGTCTATGGATCTTACACGTTATGTGTGTTGTAAGAGTATCATCTCATATTTCTACTTACAACATTACCATATCATAACACTAGCCCAGCAACAATCTAAACTAGACGCCTCTAATTTATCCATTGCAAGTTTTACGTGGCTTAGGGCTTTCGAAGATAGAACCATTCATACCTACGAACATGAACCACAACGAGGATAACCAAATTGTTGATAACTCGTTGCAAATTAGATATTGACTATAGTAGGAGAGACAGACACCCGCTAGCCACGTATGCAAACTAGTTGCATGTCAAGCGTGGAACAGGTCTCATGTGCGAGGACATGTAAAGTTTGTCCGGGCCGCTTCATCCCACTATGCCACCAATATCCAAAATACAACTAAGAAGAAATAACATGATCATCATCGTCCATATACTCATATGTGTACTACCCGTGTAAAGCATCTACGCATAGATCCGGCTCTAATACCACTGTAGGGTTTGCAGCATAGAAAAAATTCCTACGATGGGAACTATGTACCAAGATCTATCTACTAGATACAAACAATGGGTGGATGTATATCCATAGAGAACATACCCTTGAAGACCGACAAAGCTTAACGAGTTAAACTCATGATTGATGTAGACGATCTCTTGCCGATCTCAAGATCGAGAGGAAGTCCTAGCGCCGCAAAACAGCAGCGCATCCGTGCTCGCACACACGCACAAGACACCGAGCAACCTCCGCCTCCTCGCTCTAGCGATGCAGCGGAAGAACAGCTCTTTCTTTTCGTATAGCCACCGGAAACATGTATCTCGCTAGTCCAAGACTATGGGGGATAAATTCTAGAGGGGGAGAGAGATCCTTCACGAGGAGGTGTGAGTGAGAGAGAGGAGAGGGGGTGCCTTTTATAGGTGAGGGGGAACCCCAAGGGGGTGGCCGGCGCATGGGGGCTGCCCCTTTCCCTCCCCTCATTCATGTGGGTGGACACTCCACTCACAAAAATCTCTTCAATTCCCTCCACTCAAAATCCCACTCAAATTGCTATTAAATTTCAACCAAATTTAATGCAAACTCTCATTAAATAAAACTCCTTTTATTTATTCAGAATTTTGTCAATTACTTTAATGACAATCATTCACATATAACACCTTGCTAGTATTTCATTTTACATGCAAAAACACTTTCTGCAATTTCACCCAAAAACCTGTTTCGGTATCTAGTGAAATAAATTCCTGCGCTTGTTATTCTTTCCGGCATGAAACTTTTGCTCCAATTGGATGTCAGTGTCCCTTAAGTGTGCCACCCTACGGTTCACGAATAATGCGGACATGATCGAGACCCTTCTCCGATCAATAATCAGAAACGGGACCTGGAGATCCATATTGACTCCCACACATTCAACAATGACTTTCCTGTGATTATCGGAACCTTTTACGCTAGTATCTTAATCCCTTTGTTTCACGATATATTACATGTCCGAGATTCGATCATCGGTATCTTTATACCTAGTTTGATCTCGTTACCGACATGCACTCTTTTCTCGTTCCCGTGATATAATATTCTAGTGATCAAATCACTTGCTTGCAAGCTAATCAATGTGATATCACCGAGAGGGCCTAGAGTATATCTATCCGTCATCAGGATGAACAAATTCCACTCTCGATCCATGAGCCTCAACATAACACTTTAGTAGTTCTGAAGCCATCTTTATAATCATCCAGTTACGGTATGACGTTTAATGTCATCAAGAAACTCTTCCGGTGTTAGTGATTGACATGATCTCATGGTCTAAGGATTAGGATCACTTCGTAAGTTGTTATAGCAATATAAACTCAATGACTTTGATCGTGATGCTATACTTCGGATGAATGTTCATCACATCATTACACTAATGCTGTGACCTCGTTATTAACAACATCCAATGTCTATGATCAGGAAACTTTGATCATCTTATTAATCAACGAGCTAGTTTATGAGAGAGGCATAACTAGGAACTTTCTGTTTGTTTATTAAACACACATGTATTAAAATTTCTGTATTAATACAATTATAGCATGCAAAATAAACATCTATCATATGCTTGGAATACACATAATAAACACTTTATTATTGCCTGTCAGGGCATATTCCCTTCATTGTATGTGATTCCTTTGAGTGGTCTTGGCCCTATTTGTATTGGTTGTAGCCGTTACCAAGCATTTTTTTCTTTACTAAGGAAACTAAAAAGAATTTTCTGCATTTTGAAAACACAGGAGAACAGTGATTCTTCTAGTTGATAATTTGTTGTCCCATCGACGAGTTGGACGAGGAGGCGATTATACCTTATTTTTGTCCCGCACAATATCGCCATAGCCACCATAATGTCGATGTCGGTTTTCTATAGCACAAAGCATAGGTCTGAGGTCCCCACCTCTCCCGCCACCGGAGCAGCAAGCAGAGGTGGCAGGAACCCATTGATTCCCGGTCGTAGACGACGAGGACGAGGTAGATGCGTCGGCTAGGGTGGAACCCTAGTCTGTTGCCGCCTTTTCTTTTGCGGGAGGAGACAAGCTGGTTTGGAGCCTCGCTTCCTTTGCCCATGCATATTCAACATAAAGGACGCATATGAGATGAATGAACCCGAACAAGAAATTACCTAGAACTAACACTTCATCCAAAAGAAATTACAACTAGAGAGAGAGTATATCTGCATTAAAAAATCAATTAAAAAAGGCGAGCGAAATCGAAAAACTCTGTTCTTTGTGTGTCCTATCTATGAGAGGAGAGCGTTTGAAAAAAAAATGTAACCCATTCGACGGCAGAGTCTTATAAGCTGGACATGAATTGGCGACACGGGATTTAATTTCGGGAAGCACAGTGAGACGAATCGGGTCATGGTTCTGCAGTTCCACGGAGCTCTGCTTTGTTTGCCCATATTTCGATCGGCGACCAATGGTGGCGCGAAACAAATGTGAGATTGATCAATCCAATTGTCACATGAACATACGAGCTTGCAGAGGCCGGGGTATGCCCCCATTTTGAAAGAAAAAAAACATGAACATACGAGCCAATTCATAATGAAGCGGTTCGGTCGATGGGTCGCCAAGTGGATGTCCCCAGGTGTTGGATCCTGTTCCGGCAGCGGCATGTACGTACGCACAAGACGTCGCGGTCGTCTCTCGTGATCTTGTCGACTGGTCACGCCCGCGATCACATCGAAACAGCGACGGGTTTATGGACGATCGCAACGGCACACGATCCCTCCCGATCTCCGCGGGTCCCACCTTCCCCGTAGGTCGTCGCTGCATGCAGTGCAGACACCCGGCCGTCAGAGACACGCACGTACGTCGTCGAGGGATCAATCAAACACACACTCACGGCGATTGATGCACGGAGCTGCAGTCGCTAGCTACTCAGTACTCACCGGCCGGCGGCTTCCTGTAGTCGCCAGATGCCCAGATCTATGCTGGCTGCCCCTTTCGACGGGCCGGCGGGCCGGACGGAAGCGTACGTCGTCGCCACGACGACTGTTGCCGCGCCGACCGCCAAAGAAAAGTGAGGGCGTTCCGACGTGTCAGGCGCTCGGGTCGGGTGGCGTATGTAGGGCCGAACGTGCCGGCGGGGCGGGATAGCTTTCGGTGTCGCCGCGGACTCGATCTCTTGGCCGACGACCCAGGTGCCTGGCTGAATATGGCATTGTCATGCATGCCTGCGCCTAGAAAATCCATGCTAGCGAACAAAATCTGGCGGGCAGGCCGGGCTCACGACCTCTCACTCACCTGTCGTCCATCAGATAATCTGTCGACGGCCCAAGATCGTGGGACGGATGATCGACGCAACAACCACACTCTCTCTCTCGAAATAGGCCTAACAACCACACTCTCTCGCGTGCGTACGTACCTGGTGTTCTTGGGTTCGATCGTTTCCTGAGCTGTCGTGCGCTGGAAAATATTTTTACGGAACCTGGTCCACAAGTGGACCAACTTACACGATTGATACATTTCATGGTAATTTAGATCTAGAAAACGGTTTCAAATCTTTATTTTTCTTTATTTTACGCCTCTAGATCCGTGGACCAGGTCCCGTAGAAATATTTTCCGCGTGCGCTGACGGTGACGACGACGCGATCGCTCTACCGACGGTCTGGGCGCGCTCCTCGCGCGTACGTCGTCGCTTCCCTCGTGGATGGCTCCGCGCGCCCACGGCACCGGCGCACGCCGTCCTGTCGCGCGCACGCAGCTAGCAATCGGTAGCGACGTACGGTTCTCGGTCTGTCGTCGACATGTCCCCGGCCGGCCGGCCTGCGTCGTGGCGCCATTACGTACGTACTGTGCTGCGCCGTTCTTGCGGTCCCCGACTGGAAGAACCCTTGGACCGACGCGGACGGCTCCTATCACGTTGTACATACGCCCCGCGGCCGCCCGACATGTACGTGCGTACCACGCGGGCGACATCCGAGTGGGTCCGTATCGATCATGCTGCCGTGCGCGTACGTACGTCGGAATGATTCCCACACCTGGATGGAACGTACATCATGACTCGTATGTCCTATACACACATCTGTCTCGCCCCGTTCTCACGGCAATGTCGTCGATCGTTGTACCCTACCCCGGCCGAGGGAGGGAGAGATGGGCGCAAGCAAACAGAGACAAGGCGACAGTGTGTAGGCGCGTCGGCAGACACCGTACGTGGACGTGGCGCACTGTACTCGATCTCTACCGGAAGCAAGCCGTACCCGGGCGGGCGATCGTGCCAACGACAGGAGGCGGCAGGAACAGTCATTCCGGTAAGGCTGTCGGCTACCAGCAGCCTCTCATGGTCATGGTCATGGAAGGGAAGAAAGAGGCTCCCCTGAGCCGGTGCAAAGCAATCGGCTCGAGTTGATCAACAAGTGCTGCTTCCCCCTTCTGCTCCGTGCATTTGATAGTCGCCCGAGATTAGATAAATTCTATCTCAAGTGATAATTTGCCAGATTTCACATAGTGTTAACAGCAATGTTCATAATCTTCCAGAGATCCCAAATGAATGCCAATTCAGACTTCACACCCTTGGTTTACATCGTGACTGGAGTTCTGCTGGATTAATTGACCACGCATGAGTCCCTGACTCCCACAGGGTTCAAGTCCAAGAGCATGAACAGGTAACACCAATAATTAGTCAAACAACAATAATCACACGTAACACAAGTGGTTAATTAGCCCAGTGCTACAGAAGACTGCACACTGACAAGAGCATGAACAAGTGACACCAATAATTAGTCAAAGAACAAGCACACGTAGCGCAAGTGGTTAATTAGCCCAGTGCTACAGCAGACTGCACAATTACAAAAACATTTCATACTCTCTAGATCCGATGCTTTGGGTGAAGTGCTAGAAACCAAGACACCTGATAATTAATTAGTCAGTATTGCTGCTTATGTAATCCACGTTGCATTTCGAATTCACAACCAGGTTACATGGACACTCATACTTTTGCAGTCTAAACACTCATTTAAGTGATTGCGTAAAACTTTGACTAGAAATACTAAATAGGCCCTGCCACCAGTTCCAAGGTCAAATTGCACATCATGACTTCATACCTGCAAACATGATCAAACAAATGCTGGTCTAGGATACAAAAGACTCCTGTTTCGGAATTTATTTAACTCTGCCTATCTAGTATAACATGTTAGAACCGTTGGCTAGCCAGTTTTAGTCACAGAATATTATTCTGTGCCTTTTACACAACAGTTACACGTGCCAAGGATTCCTCAGTTAACACATTTGGTACCCGGATCTCCTCGGGACTAGTTTTAGCTAGGAAATTTAAGGTAAAATTCCCCAGGTTGTGACAATTACAGCCAGGTTACAACAGAATATCACTGATTCCAACTGTTTGATGTTTCTTTTGGAGTAAACATGAAGTTCCAAACACTAGAGAGAAAGTCACTACTTAATATCTGGAAACCTTTTGTCATAACCTAGCCAATATTTCCAAGTTACAGGCAAGTTGAACATGGTGTTTTCTTGGCCAAACTCTAAATCAAAAATCAATAAAAGACTCAGAGCAGTGACCCTGATAACATGGTACATCACAGGTTTTTCAGCTCCTTGTCATATAAATACCAGAGGCCAGACATAATGAGTTCAAAGTACAATGGGTATCAAAAATAAAATATGGTGGAGAAGTTTGCAATGGACTGAGATATACTTCTTAGATTATGATTAGGCCATTTCCAAATACAGATAAGTGCATCCTTCTGGAAGCTGAATGTTCAACTCCCTAGTCAGCACACAAACTTTGGTTAGCTTGCAGCTTGTTGCTATTTGAAAGTAAATTAAGAAAAGCTTAAGGTGTTTTTCTAGTACAAGTTTAAATTAAGAGAACAGATATTTTTTCCAGTTTACTCCTACGATAAATCTCAGAAAAATATAAGAACACTAGAGGGTAAAGGCTTAAGAAGTTATGTACAGGAGCCTTTTATTTCAATCAAAGCTGGGTGCAAATTGAATAGGTAAATAATTTTCACATCAAGGTACAGTTTGAAGGTTGTGGTGCCTGTAATTTGTATAACAAAACAAGTACATCATACTGCCAGAATCAAGATTCAGAGAATTGGAAGCTTCTCTGCAATACAAGAACCACGTTTGAGTACATTTACCTGTAATTTGTATAACAAGCTTGACATTTTCTGTATGCATGGTAATATGCTGTTATTCTAAGCTTTCATCACAACATGAGATGTGTTGCACATCCTCCCATAGCTTCCTCAGAGAGCAACCCAGGAAAAATATGAGAACACCACTATCAGTGGTTACATTTCACTTCAGCGTAGATTGTCTGCCTTCCAGAGACATCAATGCATCATCATTGCAAGCAGTCAGAATGATCATATGCCGAGGAGCGCAGAAAGTCCTCTAAATCTCCGTAACAATACTCCTGACCAGCTCACTGAAGACATCATTCAATGTATTAATATGATGAAGCAGGCTAACAGCCTAACTCAGGCCCAGTCACTTAGTCACCATGTCCTCCCTCAACTCGGTCAACGTAACAAGCCAACAAACACTGTGGGCAAAACCCTCTTCTGTGTACTTTCTCAGGGAAGAGTTGTTTGACAATTGACTGGAAGTGCAAATTTATCACTTCAATGTAAAGTACACGGACTCATCATTATTTCAATCACTGACTGATCTTCCAATGGTGTAATCCTAACCAGTGGGTAGATGAACATGCTAATACCACTTTTCTTGTCTAGGGGTCATAATTCAAAACACGCCACCCAACGCATTATCACTGTCAGAATCTGCTCCTGGCGCCTTAGTCCCTAGCTCTTTCCTTGGCTTGGGTGAGAGCCCCTTCACGAGCATCTCCTCGTCATATTTCCTAGCCAAATCAACCATTCCCTTCTCCAGCAATGCATCAATAAGTGTGTTGTATGCAAATGCATCTGGGCTGAGCCCCTGCTCTTCCATTGTCTTCCACACAAAGAACACCGGGCGAAGGAAACCCCATCGCCCAAACCTCTTTATGAGCATGACATACGTGTCCATCCTTGGCTGGCAACCCCTCTGGAGCATTTTCTCAAACAGTCCAAGGACCTCCTGCGGGCGGCTCAAATACTGGAAGAAGCAGTGGTAAGTGAGCACATTGGGCTCGCAGCCGGCCTTGTGCATCTGCTGTACAAATGCATAGCCTTCCTTGAACCTCCCTTCCTTGCACAATAGCTTGACAATCGTATTAAAAGTGGCAGCATTCGGCTTGCAACCAGCTTCAACCATCTGCTTGTACAACCGGATTGCGAAATCGACGCCTTCCGCGAGCCCAACCGCGTGGATCGCAGTGTTGTACGCGACAACATCCACAGGAAGGCGTTTCTGTCTCATTTCCTTGAACACCTTGACGGCCTTCCACGGCTTGCCTGACTTGGCAAGGGCATCCATGTAGATGGAGTAGGAGTGCAGGTCCTTGGCGACGCCCCGAGTGTCCATGTCGAGCCAGTGCTGGCGGAGGCGCGTCCATGCGCGCGTCTTGGCCCAGCCACGGAGGAGCAGGTTGTGGGTCTTGGTCCCCGGTGGGAAGGGCGGCGGGGCCTTGCCGAAGCAGATGTGGTTGGCCTCGTCGACGCGGCGGTGGTCGCAGAGCGCGTCGAGGAGGAGGTGGAAGGAGGCCTCGTCCCGCAGGCCGACGGAGTCGGCGGTGGATTCGAAGGCGCGGACGGCGTCGTCGACGAGGTTGGCTGCGGCGAGGCGATTGAGGAGGGCGCGGAGGGCGGGGCGGAGGAAGGAGGGGTCCGAGGGGTCGTGGTGGGCGAGGAGGAGGGAGGTGGCGAGCGGGAACTCGAAGTGCTTGCCGAGGATGTCGACGGCGCGGGAGAGGGTCGACGGGGTCGGCGGCAGGTTGGCGCCGGTGGGGGAGGCGGACCAGTGGAAGAACTCGACGGCGCGGCGCCAGTCGTTGGTGTAGAGCGAGAGCGTCTCCAGCACCGCCGCCGCGTCGAGAGTGGAGGACGGAGCGGGAGCGGGAGCGGGAGCGGGGTCGGGGGTGGAAATCGTGGAGAAGGGAAGGGCGAGGAGGCGGCGGCGGCGGCGCAGTAGGGAGAGCATCCCGCGAAGAGAGACGAGTGTCGATTGCCCTGAATCCTGATGCCTAAACCTCCTCTCCCCTGACCTGAGACTTCGCCTCCGTACAATATGAACCGTCTGTTCAGTCACATTTCTAAGCATTTGAATCAACATTGAACTAACATCACACGATTAATCCATTTATAAGCTAGTGCACAACCATAAATTGCAAAAACATTTGTTTACAGTTTCATTTTTCAAGTGCTGAAAATGTAGGCCAAGTACAGTAAGAGTGAGACAGATTTATGAAAAAATGGCAACCAAGAAGTAACAAAACTGAGACATTATACATTTTCATCTTCTATAGTGGAGCAGTAAACTTTTACAAGCATAATGTTGTGACGGTGTCTTTGAATTTTGTACACAATCTACAGAACTCTTCAGTCAACAGCGTAAGTACAGGCATTTTGCGTGTGAGTGTCTCGTTAGTCGGCGTCATCGACACCGAAATCTGGTTCCGGGGGCTTTGGCAATCTCACAATGGTGGGAACGGTCTTGTTCCTAAGCCGGTGTACTCCCCTGAGGGCATTGGCCGCGAACCGAGACGCGTAGATGGTTGCTCCCAGGCTAGGGCCACTGCTACTGCTCTGGCGGTTCGCAGCCTCTTCTTCCCTGCGACGCTGCTCGGCCATCTTCCTCTTGTAGTAGCGGCGCCAAGCCGCCTGAATGAAGCAGGCTCCCCAAGTCCTCCACTGCTGCGAGTAGAACCTGAACGTGTGCTGAACCTGCCTGCTGTGGAGCCTCCTGAACTGACTGGCCACAAATTTCAGTTCATCGGCACGCAAGGAGAATGCCTCAACCTCACTTAGAGCTTTCACTGTCCTGGTCGAAGATGGGAAATTGGCAGCAGACTTGGGATCCAATGCCCAAGTCAGTAACTCCTCACCGCAGAAATCACCCTCCTTTAGCTGGACCTTGTTGAAGAACCCACTTCGTCCCCCATCAGTTGTCATACTCTCCAAACGGCCGTGTAGAATAAACTGCATCTCATCCACTGGATCACCTTCCCTCAAAATGTATTCGTGCTCCGTGTAGAGTGCAGGCCTTAAGCGCTCACATATTGCATCTAACAATCTTTCATCCATATTCTCAAACAACGGTACCTACAAGCAGCAAAACAAAATGCGGTCAGAGATCAGTGTAATTCACAATAAGAAGTGGAAATATACTTCACCAAACATATCCTACCCTTTTCACCAAACCCAAACAGAGATGGCGCTTGATGTCCCTCCTAAGATCTTTTGGAAGGGTTTGAACCAAATTTTCTTCATCTACTCCTCTGGTCTCCAACCACCTGTACCGTTCATATCGCCTTACTCGTTCTCTGATTTGCGGTGGCAGTGAACGGTGATGCATCCACCTCTCAGCATCTCGCTTTTTAACTCTCATCTCTTCAAGGCGTATAGCAACTGATTGAAGGTACGTCTGAAAAGGAAAGGTTAGAATCAGGCAAAAAAGGCTGAAAAGAGAGGTTTCCAAGCAATATCACTCTACCTGCATGTTACCGATGAGGAGCGCAAAAAGAATTAGTCCAAGGATGCATATTGAAATAGAGAATAACACCTCTCCAGGATATGTGCTTGTTACAAACCCTTGGCCAAGGGTACTGTTAAATAGAAGGAAGTTAAATATAGCGAGCACAATAAACCACAATACGATATTGAAATGCAATATACTCTCTAGTCACAAACGATCTTTAAGGTACCACTTTGACTGCTAATTTCTAACATAATATTTGTTAAAGATCGCAAAATAATATATCATGGAAGATAGCCAAATCTAGTAATTCGAATCTCAGCTGCCAATTCTAAGAAAAATCTATATACCAAAGCCCAAAGGTCCATTAGTCTCTAAAATGTTAGCCCGATACAGTTTCTAGGATACCATATATTTGCAACCTGAAGCAGTACCCAAAAATGACAGTAGCTCATATTAACCCGCAACTACTAGAATGCAACTTTTGCAGGATAACATGGTCTAAGCCAGGGAGTTGAGAAAAGGCTGGCTAAAGTCTCTTTCTGGGCATGCCACTTTTGTAGTAAAGAACTTAAGATTCTGTGTTCTCTTCATCTTGCTTCTTGCATGACTAATAGCATTAGTGTTCTGTTAGAGGCAGTACATGAGATAAAACCACCCTCTTTCCACATGTTATTGCAACTCCTGCTACTGACCAGGGAATCAGGAATCGGCAGCGGCTCACTTTGCTTCTTTCTTATTTGAACAGTAACAATCAATAGATCTACTGCTGGAATGAAGGACGGCTTGAATAGCTAGAAAATTAGCTACAGTTATTTTATCAAACCAATCAAATTTGAATTGGTAAGTTTAGTTCTAATATCGTTAGTGATGGTTGTTGTGTTACATCAGTCAGTCCAGATTATACTTGCAGGATAATATGGTATATATAACATCTCATAGTCCATTCAGAACTTTGAATCTAATCAGTATTAACTGCGATGTTTTTTCAAATCATACACAAATAATCTGTACTAGTGTTATTTATGCCACTCCATACAATGTACTAGTGCACATCTAATTCACTAAGTTTGGGAAGGTGGGAATTTCCTTTATGGGTCTCGAAGCTCCCTTTGTTGCTTCGCAGTCCAACACCGGATTAAATTTGTCTGGCCATCGCACA
The DNA here is from genome assembly GCA_916181665.1 of Avena sativa. NCBI lineage: Eukaryota > Viridiplantae > Streptophyta > Magnoliopsida > Poales > Poaceae > Avena > Avena sativa. The sequence continues at coordinate 394,793,074 of OV702280.1, read as the reverse complement.
GATCTAACTAAGCTTCTTTTCTTGAGAAGATGGCAAAAAATGGGCACACCGCCATAAAAACAACTTGTGTTTCAGCAAAATGACAGTTTGCTGGGACTGTTCAATTCAGCGTTATTCAAACAAAAATATGAGAGTTTTCCTATACATTAGTGACCACAGCTACTATTTTTGTTCATTACCTTAGGTTTTGCAGTCCCCACCAGAAACAATAACAAAGTTTAGAGACAAAGTTGCCTGGAACAAGTATTCCAGACACCAACCCTTGCTGATAGATACCAAAGTTGAAAGAATCATCAGAACCATTGCACTGATTAAATATTTGGGTACTCTTATTCCAACTGTTATAGCTCTCACTGCCAACATGATTGTGACTACAATACAAGTAGCTTGTATCACAACCATCGCCAGGATGACAGTTGAAACGCCAGCAACTATCTTCGCGCTCAATGGTTAAGTAGTACCACAGAGTACCAACATTCTGCAACAGTGTATAAAAAAGTAAAGTATAAGTCAAAGCAAAAAATGACCACCTGCAATAAACTACAATTTAAAACTAATAAGCAGTGTTGATAGCATTTTATTTGACATGATGTTAGACAACAATGACACGAGGGGGGGAAAGAATACCATCAAAGTTAACAGAAATCATCTAATTAGATTTGCACTAAAATGGACAATTGGTGATGCCTAGACATACTATGCACAATCTTCAGGTGCACAGAAATCTTACAGATTGTATCTGACAGGATAGCGAGGAGTTCAACAGTAAAGATGACAAGTATATGTAATAGGGAATGTAAGAGTCTCATGAAAATAGCTCTGTTACTATTCCAGGCACGCATCATAATGTAAAATACAGGAGAATAACTGTGATAATGTTCCCAGATGAAGGTGCTCATGGCTGGATGAGCATAGGCAAAAACTTACATGACCAGCCAGCATAAACCAGAGAAGATAGTAACCAGCACCAGCCCAGGCAGTTTCAATAAAAACACCAGCTGTCCTTTTCAAATCTGTGGTCACGGGGAATATCCTTAGCAACCTTGGAATGTATTGAACTAATACAACCCAGACCAGCGTTTTTTTCGTAGACAGTACGTCTGGACCATCAGAGCTGTGGAGATATCTCCAAACGACAATCTGTCGATTACCAATAAACATAGTTCAAGGAAAACTGGAAAATTGCTTATGAACAAGTAGAAATCATAGTTCAGTACATGGAAAGAAAGTTATATTGCACAGCTATCTGTATGGTTGTAATGCAAGTAATGATATTTATTCCTATGAAGTAAAATTGTGCTATTGAGTAGAGGCAGGCTAGTGAAGTACTACCTCCATTCCAAAATGTAAGCCTTACATTCCAAAATGAGTAGAGGCAGGCTTAATTTTGGAACGGAGGTAGTAATAAACATATTTAACAGTGAAGTTCAAAAATAGTTGAAACGGTTATTTGTTCCGTACAAAAAATGGCTTATCGATCAGATATAAAGAGCTAACTATGGTACAGTATATTAAACTATATATTGTTGAAGAGCAAGACTGCAAAGAAGTACCTGTGGAAGTGGTAGCAATGCAAAGAAGTCCATAATGAAGTAACTTTTAATGTACCGCATCGCAATTAGCATTGGATCAATCACAAGCTCGCCACTTCCAAACACTCGAGAAGATGGAGCAACATATGCAGTGCGGAATTGAAGAAACACACGAATAAGATAGACAGAATCAATAATAGTCCGTATTATTGTTGATGTCACTGCCAATTCCTTGTCTATACCGATGCAACTTGAGTTGTCGATGATGGGTAGAAAGAAGAAAAGGGGGTCCACTGCAACAGCGAGAATACATGACAAGAAAAAAAATCTATTCATCCGCAAAAGAAACTTTTCCTGGGGGTCAAATATATTCTTCTTGACAGATTTAAGATCTTCCGCAAAAGCCGTCTTAGGAGCACCAGATGTAAGGGATTGTCTAAGAGATTTGATTCTTCCAGAACCCCTTCTCACCCCTGACATGAATGATTTTACTGGGTTAAACGAATCATAACCAAACCCAGGCATGGTGAACCTCAGGCTGCTCCTCCCTCCCACTTCAGACTGTACAGATGACCTAGGGCTAAATTCATCCAGCCTACATAAAGTATTAAGATATAATTGAAACATATTAACAACAGCCCACAGTCAAACAAAAGTAATATAAACATGCGTATATACAGTGCAGTGAGAAGTTAAAACATAAAGATTATCCCCTTGCTTAATTACTGGAATAGGGCAAAGCTTTTGCCCTCGTTTCAAAAAAAAGAATTCCCCGTCCTCTTTAACTTAATAACTCCAGTATGAGAAAAAATGTAAAAATAAAGGACTAGCTTTCTCTGTCTCTTCTAGAAACTAACATTGATGCAACTCTTACGGCTAAACCACCAGAAACCTAGCTTATCAGTCCAGCATGAAGAAAATGTAAAACACATTACCGAATTTGTCTCGTTTTTCTAGCAACTAGCATAAGGCAACTATTACAGGTAAAACCAGAAGGTCAAACAATCAACAAGCAAAGAGCGCCACAGGAAGAACCCATGAGTATTTGTTGTAGAATGGACCATACATCTGTTTCAAATAAAGGGTTAACACTATATACATGTGAGGAACAAGACTAAATTGGTACATAGGTTCAAGCAATTTTATTATATTTATGAAACCAAGGCAGAACATTTGCCGCATTCCATTGACTAAGAGAGAGTTATGACATGCCAAAAGGAAATAAAAAAACAGTGTCAGTCTACCTAAACAATCTTTAAGAGTTACGAAAGCATGATAGAAGTGCTCTTTAAGTAAATGGCCAACCTCTTGAAGTTCTCTCTGTATCTGTCCATGTATGGAGCTTTCTGAGCCACAATCAAACATACGGCTGTGTCAAATGAACTGATGAAGAGTAAAGCTGGTTAAAGACCACCCACCGCTCCAAGAACTGTCAACAATCTACCATTTTAGGGATCAACGCTCATATTTCCATTTTAGTTCATGCTATCCAAACCTCGAAACACCACCCGCAATCCTCGCACAAGACAATGTGATCTGTTTCACCAATCACACATGATCAATACAAAATACTTAGCGAGAGACAAAGTTGTCAGTAAAGCGTCGTATAGCACAAATGCAGTAGCACCACAGAGAAAAGGAATGGAACCACTCAATTTAGTTAGCATGCTATTAACGGCTAGCATTCCAAAATCAAATATTGAAGTCAAGCAGCCTGCTTAAGTTTAAGCAAGAGATTCATCGACGCTGAAATTCTGCAGCTCCAAATTGGGCGCCGCGCGTACGGAAACTACCCCTCCATTTTCCCTGTAATACTAAGCGAAAAAACGGGAGTAACTGGAATCTATCCAATCATTCCTTCCTCCCGGTTCGAGGCTGATCCAGATCCACGGGCCCGGCTAGAGGGCGCACGTACCACGGCTCCGAGGACGGGACCGCACGCGGCGAAGAAATCGAAGGAACAACCGTAGCAGCATCGATTCTACACGGTAAAGCCAAAACAAAAAGGACCGAGAAATCGAGGTGGGAAGGGACGGTTGTGCCTGGCTGATGGATTTACCTGCAAGCCGCGGGGTGGCTGGAGGCGACGGAGAGGAGCCGGCGGCGAGGTCTCGGCGGGGCGGGGGGCGAGCAGGGAAAAGGGGAAGCAGCGGCACGGCTTCGGGGAAGGAAGGAAGGCGAGAGGTGGTAGGCAGTCAACGAGGGGAAGCGACTGCTTCGCTTCGGCTTGGGTTGCTCCGGCACTCTGGCTGCCTGCTGGGTCCGGCAGTGTCAACGAGGAAACGGACGGACAAGGGGTGGTGGCACGGACGCGGATTGGCCGTCGTGGACGGGTTGGCGGTTGGCCCGAGAATATGGGCGTTGTGGGACAGCGGAGGGTGATGGGCCGCTACGCGATGATCTGGCGATTGGCTGCCGAGATATCATGGGCTGCTTGGTGGATCTTTTGTTTTTCGAGGGATGGTGAATTATTTGTTGGTCTAGCCCAACTGGTAAATACCTCCTCTGTATCTGAAGTCTGAACATATAAGGCCACTCAAAAAGGAAAAATAAATCTATGATTAGATTTCTACCACGAACAATGTTGCTTATTAATGTGAATGTTGCATGTATTTGTACTAGATAAAGTGGCACCACATACAACATGTTTTAATAAGCACGGAATATGAGAGGTTTTTCAAACGGTTAATATTATTATTTATTAGTTGGCTTTATTTTCTTGGTATCTTTAAAATGAGATGGTGGTCATGTATAGAAAAATAGAGGGGTATCACTAGACTTCCATGTGTGCATGCATCGCTGACATGCTCTTTTTCGATCGGGTGGTAGACAGTCAACTAGGCGTTTCCAGATCTTGGTTGCAGTGAAGGTGGAAGTATATAGAATCCATGGAATTGCAATTTGTGAGTGGAAGAGGCTGAATAAGAACCACTGCAATGCGGTCTAGAAGATCATGCGAGAGGATAGGTAGAAGAGGTGACGAAGCAAATGCCAATGGATTCTACTAAATGGGAAGGGGTGGGCAACCTATCCACTGAACATATCCAACAGTCGTCATGCAACTCTTTGTTGATAGTTATGTGCATAGGCGACGCTCTCCTAAGAGCAACCCATGTTCACTCCAAGTTATCTTTTTCGAACCATGCAGGAGAGATGCATGTACATATTAAGATAAGAAAAGACCTAGAAAAGGGCCAGAGTACAGATAACAGAGAGTGAGCGACCCGACTAAGGCAAACAACGACAAGCCACTAGATAGGAGACAAGAGAAACAAGAGGAAAAAATAAACGACCCTACCCACTCATCTACAGCTAAAAACAAAAAGAACTAAAAGACTATAATTGTTGCTAACCAACCAAAACCAAAAACTACTGGTCAGGAAAACTGAAACGACCCTTGCTCGCGATAGCCCACATCTTGGCATCAGATTTGACCTCCTGGATAATCGTGACGATCGGCTTGTAAGCATTGTCGAAACCCTTCTGTTCCTTTCGCGCCAAATACTCCAGGTGACCAACATGACAAGGGAGTTAAACCTTGCTTGACTTTCTCCTTGCAGTCTTGAGTTGGTCGATTGCTACCAGTCGCTCTAAGTTGTCATGCGAGAAAGGGGCATTGGTACCATCCAAGATTGAAAAAACCATGGAGGATGAGAAGAGGTTCATGTCGGTCTTGTCTCATGGGAGTATACATGGCCATGGGCAATCTGACTCGGACGCCTTGACTCGACCCGGTCCAAAAATCACAAATTGGACCATGCATGGGCTTATGCTTTGAGCCCAAGGTCGATTCGGGCTAGGCTCGGACTTAGCAAATGGGAGAGTTACAATGGAGGGCGACCCTAGGCCTAATGAGCTATTGTGTGTTTTGGCCAGGCTTGGTCTTGCAGCCTGACCGTAGGGCTCGAGCTTGTGTATTTATCTTCAGGATTTTTCTATTGTGGATCGAGTTATGCCCATGTATACATGGGAGTTTTGATATTTCCCAAGAGCGGTTAGAGTCAGACCACTTCAACCACCGTCACCCAAGTCAAAGCATGATTTTAGTCAAAGTTTAAACTAAAATCATAGCAAGAATTATAAAATGGAGGGAGTATCTCTCTATCCAAGAACTAAAAAGGCATAAATGACAAAGATATGGGATTCCAACGACACCAAACTCTTTCTCCTTTCAAATTGGCTAAATGGAACTTTCCCTCCAAGTCATTGGACATGCAATTTCCATGCATATAGGAGCTGATGAGTTCAAGAGCCCATTTTGGACACTCCACAGAAGATACTATACGATAAATGAGGACAATGATTTATCGTTTGCTAAAAAATATCGTAACTAACTTTTGCTCTAATTAACGTCATAGAGCTTTAGAAGAGTAACACTATAGATAATTGTTTATCATGCAGCAGAGCATCTTCCATTGGCTAATCATCTCACTCCTCGATGATTCGACCATACGCACAACTCCAAATCGCCAACGGTGCATCCCATCTCAGCTCTCGTCCTTTTCATTGTCTCCGACCGGAGCTTAATTTTCTACAGTATATGACCGAGAGAGACCGGCTTCGACCAAACTTTTCGGTGATGTCACGGGACACGGGACACGGCAAGCACCTGCCTATAGCGCGACAGGCCCGCCGCGCCTCCGAGAGAAGCAATAGCGCTAAACAGTCGACCGAGCACACATGGCGATCAGCGGCAGCAACGGCGACGCGCTCCCCGTGGTGGATCTTTCGCCGTTCCTCTTCGCCGGGGACGACGACGGCGCCCGCGACAGCGCCACCGAGGCAGCGCGCGAGGCGTGCGTGTCCACCGGGTTCTTCCGCGTCGTCAACCACGGCGTGCCGCGCGAGCTCATGGCGCGCGCGCTCGAGCTGTCCGCGGCGTTCTTCGCGCTCCCGGACGAGGAGAAGGCCAAGGTGCGGCCGGCGGTGGGGTCCTCCAGTTCGCCGCTCCCGGCAGGGTACGCGCGGCAGCCCGCGCACTCCGCCGACAAGAACGAGTACCTGCTCCTCTTCAATCCCAAGCTCTGCCTCAACCTGCAGTACCCCGCCGAACCAGCCGGGTTCAGGTTTGTCCTTGGCAACTCCTGCTTGCGAGGCTGTGAACTGTGATCGTGTCACGGACAACAAACTAGCTTAGTACTCGTGCGATTTCAGTTCCAGGAAATCTCCCTTAATCACTTTACTGTATTTTATTTTATTTATAATTTGAGAAGTTCATATAGCGGCACAAAACAAAATGAGAGCAAAAAATCATCAATGTTCCTGATGTTAAACTGAAAAAACAAGTACTGATCTCATACACCTTCACTCTCCAGGTATACGCTGGAGGAATGCTACGCCAAGCTCACCGGCCTGGGGCTGCTCATCCAAGACATCCTGAACGAGTGCATGGGCCTCCCGCGAGGCTTCCTCGCCGAGTACAACGCCGACCGCAACTTCGACTTCCTCACGCCGCTGCGCTACTTCCCGGCAACGTCGGCGGAGGAGACCAACGGCATCTGCGCGCACGAGGACGGCAACCTCATCACCTTTGTCCTGCAGGACGGCGTCGGCGGCCTGGAGGTCCTCGGCGGCGGCGGCTGGATCCCGGCGGATCCCGTCGAGGGCAGCATCATCGTCAACATAGGCGACATCGTGCAGGTGCTGAGCAACAACAAGTTCAAGAGCGCCACGCACCGGGTGGTCAGGAAGCCGGCGGCGCACCGGCACTCGCTCGCATTCTTCTTCAACCTCCTCGGCGAGAAGTGGATTGAGCCGCTGCCGGAGTTCGCGGGAAACGTCGGCGAGCCGCCGCGGTACAGGGGGTTCAAGTACGACGAGTACCTGCAGCTGCGTATGAGGAACAAGACCCACCCGCCGTCCAGGCCAGAGGACGCCGTCGACATCGCCCATTACGCGATCTAGCTCGTGGTGTGTTGTGTGCATTTTTTCGGTTCTCAACTTTCAATTCGTCTGTGGTGGTGTTCGGCGAATTTGAACACTTGATCATTCACGAATTATAGTAAATAAATTTGGAAATTGGATCATTCATATGAGTATACACGAACGTTTGCATTGTCATTGCAACATTGTTAAAACTTCAAAGTGTAATGACTTAGTATTTTAAATTTTCCCATATTATAACTCCGGAACATGTAGTACAAGAAATGAAATTGGTGCATCGCAAATTTGCCAACTAAGTTTGCCACGTGGCATCTCTTGACTGGGTCATGCCAACGCCACGCACGCCATTAGGGTCCTTAATTTTTATCTTTGAGTGCTCTTTTTGAAGCATGATCTTTGAGTGCGTCAGGAACTTATCGATTCTCTGTGCTACTGAACCATTGCCGACTCTAAAATTCGTATTTTCTATATCCGGAAATAAATGATTTAAATGTCTAAATTCACATGTATCTAGACGCATTTTTATACTAGATGCATGCGAATCTAAACAAATCAAAGTATCTTATTTCTAGACAGAGAGAGTACCAAAAATTATAGTTGTGTCAAACAAGTACTCCCTCCGACTTAAAATAGATATCTTAAGTTTTTAAAATTTGAATAAATCTATATACTAAATAGTGTCTAGATTCACCTGAATTTTAACAAATTCGAGACATGCATCTATTTTGAAACAGAGGAAATATTTATTAGTCAGACACAAACTTGCTATCTTTCGTTTCCCTAATTTAGTCCAAGAAGACAAATGGCTATCAAAAAATAGACAAACGGAGGGAGTACATGTTTTATCCATCACATTATAACTGTTGACCACATGTTTTACAATGGAATAACAAATCGTTTAGGGGCTGCCCTAGCCGCTTCTTTGAATTCAGAATTCCTTTCACCAATTCAATTCAAACCCTTATGTCTGTTTTTTTCTTTTCTTCGAAAAATCTCTTCGGGTTCACTTTTGTGAGCATTGGATACTCAAGAATAGGTTGATATTTGTATAAAAGTGAGCGACTTGCACTTTTTACCAAGTTATGTTTTTCAGAAAACGATTTAGAGTTAAGATCATTTAATACAAATTACAATTAAGGAACCAAAATTTAAACATTTTTTAGGAACATGGAATTGATAACACAAGGTTAAATCATTAAGAGGCGCAAATTTTTTTGTATCGTGAAGCACTGACACGAATAGGTACGGATGCCGGGACCTGGCGATCGGGAGGCGACATCTTAAACCCATCTAGGGTTCCAATCCCCATCGTCAACGATGATGTCGGTTCGCTTCGCCTCCATTGTCCTTAAGGCATTGGAGTCATGGCGGACCACGACCTCTTATCAGTGGAAGAGTTCTCGTTTTTTTTGTTTAGGTCATTTCTTAGTGTCTTCTTTGAGATGGTGAGGTGGGGGCTACATCTTGATGCCAAAATAAGGTTATGTCCGTCCTATCCTTACTTTGGTAGTGTGTCTAGCGCTAGCGGAGGGCGCATGGAATTGTGTGTCTGGTGGATCTCCTGAGAACCGGTTGTTTTCGTGTTCGTTGGTGTGGTTTCATATCAGTCTCTTCTGACCGACCTATGGTTATCATCTTTGACGATGGTTGTTGCTCTAGTGTAATGATCCTTGGTGCCTTAGCACAATGATTTTCTGTCTGTATACTACAACAAGCAGTACTAGACAATTTATGCTCAGTTTTGGTGATGGAGAAGCGAGGACGGCGACACGTCTTCGGCTCGCTCTATTGCATAGTCGTCTCTAGGTGGTCCAATGCCCTATTTGCAATCTTTATCATTTTTATGGATATTTGTATTGCTATTGATGATTGTTAAATAAATCGATGAAATTTTCACAAAAGAAAATCATCAAGAGATAAATTGGATAATATATAGTAATAAATAAATCAGTGAAGTTATTTCTAATAATTTAGATAGAAGAAGAATATACTCTTCTATCCAAATCCAATTTAAATTTGATAAAATAAATCTAAATTCCAGTAGTAGATGAATAATTGCAAAAAAGAAAATTAGTGTACGAGGTTGACACTGGAGCTCGAACTTCAGAAGAGACGCGATTTACCTAATGAGAAAAAAACATGCAAGGCATCTTCTACCGGCTAGACCTATGATACCGCTTATGATCTCATCTCTCACCGACGTCATGGCTATGCTCTTGTACCCCTTCTCCCTCGGCGGACAGATCGAGCGTGAGCTTTGTCTATGACCGACTGACGGAGGCCTGCCGGTCGTGATCACTAAGCATCTGATTATCTATTCAAGCGCCTATCTAACCTCAAGTGGTCGGCAATTAATTAATGAACGTAGCAGGCGATGCCCGCGCTTGCGTAGGAAGAGCCAGTAGCCAGATCAGATCGATCGAGCAGCACATGGCGTCTAGCAACGGCAGCTTGCTCCCCGTGGTGGACCTCGCGCCGTTCTTCGTCGACGAGGGCGACGTCGCCCGCGGCCGCGCCACCGAGGCGGTGCGCGAGGCGTGCCTGTCGTCCGGGTTCTTCCACGTCGTGAACCACGGCGTGCCGCGCGAGCTCATGGCGCGCGCGCTGGAGCTTCAAGCTTCGTTCTTCGCGCTCCCGGACGAGGAGAAGGCCAAGGTGCGGCCGGCCGAGGGGACGCCCTTCCCGTCAGGGCACGCGCGGCAGCCCGTGGGCTCCGTTGACAAGAACGAGTTGCTGCTCGTCCTCCATCCCAAGCTCTGGCTCAACCTGTACCCCGAAGAGCCAGCCGGATTCAGGTAAGAATTTTAAGTTTGTTGCTTGTCTTTGGAGTTTTAAGAGCTAGGATTGAAGGGTTGACCGATGTTTTGGTGGTCGCCAATCAGCCAGTATCACTAGCAGGGGTCGATTTTTTTTTTAGATCAACAGGAATTTATCCCCGGTTCCATTTCAAGAAATGAAACCAAACCAGCCCACGTTTCAGGTTCAGATACAACAAGTAACTAAAAAGCAGAAAGGCAAACTAGATGCTAAACAAAAGCTACTATTTTTCCGGCACCCAGAAGGGGAGACCCAGAAAACTCAAAAGAGCTAAGAACTAGTCTCAGAACAGAAGGACTACATTCAAACAGAGGAGACGAGGGAGAACAGGCTAAGCACAAATCTCTAACTCAAATAACCACGTGGACCTCATCAGCAGACTCAGGGTGTGCCTCCAGGAACGCCAGAGTGGCACGCCCCCCGTAGCTCGACGATGCAGTGGTTTTCCAAGTAGAGATCCACTCAAAGCCATTGCAAATCAGGTTGTCATGAGCTCCAGTGGGTTCTTCAGCCTGCTTATCATCCGTTCCATGAACAGAGTGATCATCCCCCCCTCCAGCTCTTTGAATGGGACCTTCCAATTCCTTAGATATGATAGAACGAGACGCCACACATGTTTCATGTTAATTCAAGTAGTATGGTTAAAGACTATATTATTTCTATTGTTCCAGATGCTCCAAAGCACTGCAGCAGAAACCACATTAAACTGTAGATGTTTCTTACTAGCAAGCCATCTCGAAGCAATAGATACAAAATTAACAACTAGAATTCCAAAAATGTCCTGAACCTCAGTCCAGATCATCTTGAAAACCACACAATCAAAAAATAAATGCTTAATAGATTCAAAATCCTTACAAAGAGTACACTCCATCGGTTTTGGGATACCTCTGGCTCTAAGATTATCTCTAGTAAGAATTTTATTCTGAGAGAAAAGCCAAAGAAAAATCTGAATCCTAGGGGGAACTTTGAGCTTCCAAACCGCAGGCAAATAAAGAGGAGTCAGCCCTCTAAAGTTCACCAAAGCATACATAGAGCTAGAAGAATAAACCCCCTTAGACTCATACTGCCAGATAAGTTGATCCTCTTCATCTGTCAAAGAAACAGATTGGGCAATGCCTAAAATTTCCAGCCACTAGACCATCATCTGGTCAGTGAAAGTTCTTCTAAAGTCACATCTATGATTACTACCATCCCAAAGATCAGCTATAGTTTTGGTTTGTTGGTTGGAAACTAAATAAACTTCCCAATATTGGGTAGCTAGAGTAGAATTACCAAACCAGACATCCTCCCAAAATTTGATAGATTTACCATTACCTACTTGCCACTTATAACCTACTTCCACAGCTCTATAAGCCCACATCACACCTTTCCAAAAGTAGAAGGATGAACCTCATGACAACAGAGAATATTAGGATTTTTAGTTCTATACTTAGCATCTATAATTTTCTTCCAGAGTGTCCCTTCACCCTGAATATATCTTTTAATCCAAGACCCTAGTAGACACAGATTAAGGTCTAGCAAATTTGGAATCCCCAGACCTCCAAACTATTTTTTCATACAGACTGAGGGCCAATTGGCTAGGTGGATTTTATGTTTATCCTCTTCATCATTCCAGAAAAAGTTAGCCATGTGAGAATCCAGTAGTTTAATGGCCCATTTAGGGAATTTAAAGAAAGATAGCAAATAGACAGGGATGCTTGATAAGCAAGCCTGAATCAAGACTCTTTTAGCAGCATAAGAAAGGAGTTTACCTCTCCAGCCAGTGATCCTTTTAAGAAGGTTTTCTATAAGGGGCTGAAGATCCTCTCTTCTCAACTTATCAAAATGTAGAGGGATCCCTAAATATTTAACAGGGAAACTACCCTCAACACACTCAAAAATATCTAGAAAAGGTCTAACCTCATCATCATCTGAGTTAATTGGAATGAGCTCACTTTTATGGTAGTTAATCCTCATCCCAGAAATATGCTCAAAACAGGTAAGGATCCATTTGAGGTTAATGGCCCTAGCTCTATCAGGTTTTAGGAAAAGCAAAGTATCATCTGCATACTGCAAGCAGCTAACACCCCCAGGCACAAAATTAGGACAAAGACCCACTATAGCTCCACAAACAGAGCCTTTAGCTAACATTCTAGAGAAAACATCAATCATGATGTTAAAAAGCAGAGGAGTAATGGAGTCACCCTGTCTAAGACCTTTCCCAGTCAAAAAAATCACTCTCAAAATCATTAACTCTGACCCCTATGGACCCCCCTAGAGAGATTTGTCTAATAAACCTAATGAATATAGGACAAAAACCTCTAAGCTCTAGGATTTCAAATAAAAAATCCAGATTGACTCTATCATAAGCTTTCTCATAATCTATCTTAAGGACAAGCCCTTTACTTTTGCTACTGTGCACCTCATGAATGATCTCATGAGCAGTCACTACACTTTCTAAAATAAATCTACCTCTAATAAAAGCAGATTGATTAAGGGTAATAATTCTACCTATCACTTTGGCTAATCTATTAGTCAAAACCTTAGTAAAGATTTTAAAGGAGCAATTTAACAGACTAATAGGCCTAAATTTCTTCATGGTTTTAGCATCATTCTCTTTAGGAATCAAAGTAATCATGGCAAAATTTAATCTAAAAATATCAAGATGATCCTCATGCCATGCATTAAACATGGATAACAGATCAACTTTAATAATATCCCAAAAAGATTGGTAGAACAAAAAGGAAAGACCATCAGGTCCAGGAGCACCTTCAGCATAGGAGCCAAAGACTGCCATCCTAACTTCCTCTTCAGTAAAAAGAGCACCCAAGCCAAGATTTTCCTCATCACTAATTTTCTCATCCTCAGAGAAAAAAATCATGTTTGAGCCTTAAATCAGGCCTAGGTTCCCAAGAAAAAAGCTCTTTATAATAGTCCATAGCAATTTTGGTCATACCACCAATCTCTGTAACTGGGCCATCAGGCCCTTCTAGAACAGAAATTAACTTTTTCCTCCTTCTCTGATTAGCTACAGCATGAAAATATGCAGTATTCCTATCCCCCTATAATATGTTCCTATCCCTAGACCTCTGCCTAGCCTTGGTTTCTTCTATAACCCAGTAAGACTGGAGTTCTTTAAAAATCCAAGCTAGTCTATCCCTCTCTTCATCAGAAAGCATTTGAGTCTCTGCTTTAATATCTAAAGAATCATACTCCTCCATTAGTTCTTTCTTATTTTTCCTAATAGCAGCCTCAATATTAATGCTCCACCCCTTGACTAGTTTCCTAAATTGTCTAACTTTACCTTGCCAAACATCCAAAGGATTAACACTATTAATCCTGAGAGACCAGGCCTTACTAACAATATCTTTAAAATCAGACCTAGCCAACCACCACTTCTCAAACCTAAATCTCGAAGTTTTTGGGATACAATGCTCACCAGAGTCCCAAACAATTGGAGTGTGATCACTCCCTAACCTAGGGAGAGCTCTAGCACTAGCTAAAGGAAAAATGCATGTCAAAACCAATAGTACAAAAAATCCTATCTAATTTACACATAGTAGGGTCAACCTGGTTATTACCCCATATGTAAGCTCTCCCAGATAAACCAATCTCCATGAGAGCCCAAAGTTCCACCCAAACATTAAACTTATCTACCCACCTATAATCTATGTTACTATTATTTTTGTCCTCAGGGGACCTAATCAAATTAAAATCTCCACCAATCATGGCAGGATCATCCCAATTAATGAATAACTCATGCAACTCAGAGATAAAGGCTTGCTTGCCTTCCTCATAAGCAGAACCATAAACAGTAGTAATCCTACAAACAAAATCAGTATTCTTATTCTTAACCACTACACTAAAAGAAAAGGATTTAATATCCCAAGCAACTACATCAAAAAGGTCTAAATTAACACCTACTAGAATGCCACCAGCAGTGCCACTAGAAGGCAAGAAATTCCAAGCAAAATTTCTATTTCCTAACAGATTCTTTAAAAAGGAATGACTAAAACTATCTTTTTAGTCTCTTGAAAGCCAATATAGTCTACTCTTAAAGGAAAAAATTATCCTCAATATACTTCTGTCTACCAGGAGCATTTAAACTCCTGCTATTCCAGAACACACTAATCATAAAGACTTTTTCCTGGGGTACTTGCCCCGAGACTTATGTAAAACTTCAATCCATCCATCTGCTTCCTCATCCAAGTTCCTAGGACCAGATGAAGTAGCAATCAAACTATGATATCATCTAAACATCATGAGCACTATCATTAACTACAACTCCTATTTTATCAGATAAAACTTCTAGTTCTACAGGAGAAAGAACAGAAAAAGGATTAGCAAGCATTATACCTTTCAAATTGGGACCCTCTAGATTACTTTTCTTCTTCAAGTCAACAGCTCTAGCAAGGATGTTTTTAGACCTATCCACTCTTGTGCTCTGTCTAGTGGGCTGAACAGGACCCCATTGCTTCTGTCTCTTGATAGCCTTTGTTTCCATATTGGAATCATCTCTCTCACACACCTAGATCCTTAAAGCTTGGCATGATATCATCAGGTAACTTCAAACTATCCACATCCTTTCTTTTAGCTTCTGACTCTAGCTTCTGAGCAAAACTCACCTCCTCATGCTGTCCCTGTAACCAGAACTGCTGCACCTCAGAGTCCACATCAGCTGTAGCATGTGATTTATCCCAAATAAAGTTTCCTTTAGAGTCAACTACCCCTTTTTGGACCATCAACTGAAACACAGCATTAGCGCTCAGTTCAGAATTAGCTGCCATCCTAACCCTACTAGCCCCTTGGCCACCATTCCTTGGTAAGTTTCCAGAGCTAGTTTGTAGAGAGGGCAGACCACTCCCAAAGCTACCCTCATGGTTCATTCCATCACCTTGGCCAGTGGAATCATCAGCATCCTTCTTATTCTGATCATTGTGATCCTCATTAACTTGCACCTCATCACATACCACAGCAGAACAGTAGTGTCTAGATTAAATCCCAGGTGGAACAAGTGATCATGGAAGTTAAAGAGTCTGCCAGCAGGTAATTTGGAAGGGTCTTTGCACGTAACCAAAACTCTGACATCTTTAGCATTGTTTTTGAAGATGCTCTGCCAATCAACATCTTCCAGAATGCCACAAGTGGAGACAGCTTGGTCTAAGGTACTCCATTCACACCACTTAGTCTGCAAGCCAGTGATAACAACCCAAACTTTCCTCAAAGAATCAACTGGTTCTGGGTCATCATTCCAAGCCCCAACTTTGATCCAAACACCAGGTTTTGACACACCAAACTTTGGGTAACCAATGACCTGTTCCACTCCAATGTGTGGAGGGAACTTGACTAGAAAGGTGTTTTCAACCCCTAACTCTCTAATTTGCCATGGCCAATTTGTCTTGTAGATTTTGGAGAACTCTTGAGACGGTTCAGTAGCAGACAAAGAACCCTCCTCAATTAAGACAATTCCACAATTCTTTGTGGATGCAATAGGATGCATAACCACTTTCAGGCACCTCAATGTGATAGAAGCCTAGACCAGGAGCTCCACTACCAACATACCTAGCCATCTGATGAGGCCTCTTCCTCACAGGACACTTCTCCACAACATGGGAGGAACTTTCATAGATGAAACAAAGAGGAGTTTTCTCACAACTGCTCTGCAGGTGACCTGGTTCACCACAACACATGCAGATTGAAGGGTTTCGCAGCATAGTAAATCAAAAAAATTCTACGGATGCGAACGGGAAAGCCAAGATCTAATCTAGGAGATGCAAACAACGAGGGGGGATAGATGAGATCTTCATACCCTTGAAGATTCGCACAGCGGAACGTTCAACGGAACGTGGTTGATGTAGTCGTACTAGCCTTCTCCTCCTCGCGATCCGATCCGATCCAACACCGCAAGTGGCGATGCCTCCGAGAGATGCACATGTACGGCACCTCGACGTATCCTCCTTCCTCTGTCCAGCAAGTGGGGTGGAGAGATAGATTGGATCTACAACACGACGGCATGGTTCAAAGGTGGAGAGTTTCTGCGGCAGGGCTTCGCCTATGCGCAGTCAGGAGAGAGAGAGAGAGATCTGGAGGGCAGCAGTATGGCGGCTAGGGTTGAAGGAGTGTGGGAGGAGGGATGCGCCCCTACCCTCTATATATAGGGGGCTGGCTGAACCCCTTGGCCCCTCCTCCAAGCCCTAGGGCGGTGACCCCAAGGGTTGGAGTGGGGGGCAAGTTTTCCCCCTCCTTCTAGAAGGTTTCCCTAGGGTTTCCCCTAGGGTTTGGCCGGTTAGGCCTATGGGGCCTTGTGCCCCTGGCCCAATGTGGCCAGGGCACTCCCTCGTAGGCCCATGCACCCCTCCGACAAGTGGGGCCACGTTGGTCCCACTCCGGAAGCTTCTAGAACCTTCCGGTACAATACCGAACATTCCGAAACAATTCCGAAATCCAAAAACTGCTTTCCTTTATATGAATCTTATTCTCCGGAACCTTGATGTCCTGGATCTCATCCGAGACCCCGAACAAAAACTCATAAACCAATTATCCATTCTATCCTAGCGTCGAGGCACGTTAAGTGTGTGACCCTACGGGTTCGAGAATATGCAAACATGATCTTCTATCAATAATCAACAGCCGGGTCTAGAAACCCATATTGACTCCCACATATTCATCGATGATCATATCGGATGAACCATGATGCCAGGATTCAATTAATCCCATATATATATATATATATATATTCCCTTCGTCACGCGATATTTTACTTGCCTGAGATTCGATCGTTGGCATCGGCATACCTAGTTCAATCTCGTTCACAGCAAGTACTTTACTCGTTCCATAATCCGATATCACTTTGTGATTAACTCCTTAACCACGTGCTTGCAAGCGGTGTTGATATTGATTACTGAGTAGGCCCGAAGTATATCTCTCCGACTTGGGAGGGACAAATCCCATCTCGATACATACAACCCAACAAGTACTTTCTGATCACCTGAGAGACACCGTTATGATCATCCTCTCATAGGATGACGTTTGATGACCTCAAAGCTTTCTTCCGATACCAGGGAGTTGCATTATCTCATGGTCTAAGGAATACAATATTTGACATAAGAAAAAGCTTCGCAAAGATGAACACGATGACACGATCTAATTGCTCTGCTTGATTTGGGTCTGTCCATCATATCATTCTCCCAATGACATGATCTCATTATTAATTGACAACTCATGTATATGGTTAGGAAACCTTAACCATCATTAATCAATGAGCTAGTCCATAGAGGCGTACTAGGGACACGGTGTTGTTCATAAACCACACAAGTATCAAAGTTTCCGCTTAATACAATTCTAGCATGGAATATAAACTTTATCATGAACAAGAATTATAATAATAACATCTTTATTATTGCCTCTAGGGCATAATTCCAACAGTCTCCCACTTGCACTAGAGTCAATAATCTAGTTTACATCTAGCAACAATCTAACACCCATGGCACTAAGGTGCTGATCATGTTTTGCTCGTGGAAGAGGTTTAGTCAACGGATCTGCGACATTCAGATCCGTATGTACTTTGTTAATCTTCAGATCTCCATCTGTTATATAATCTCAAATTATATGAAACTTGCGGTTGATGTGCTTGGTCTTTGGATGATATCTTGGTTCCTTAGCCAGTGCTATGGTGCCAGTGTTGTCACACAATATCTCCAGTGGGTCCAAGGCACTTGGAACCACACCAAGCTCAGTGATGAAGTTCTTGATCCAAACTCCTTCACTTGACGCTTCTGCAGCAGCCATGTATTCCGCTTCTACTGTAGATCCCGCGATCACGCTTTGCTTTCAGCTTCTCCAGCTCACAGCTCCTCCATTCAAACTATAAACGTATCCTGTCTGAGATTTAGAATCATCCTTGTCGGTGTCGAAACTAGCATCGACGTAACCTTTTACGACGAGCTGTTCATCACCTCCATAGACTAAGAACATTTCTTTAGTTCTATTTAAATACTTTAGGATGTTCTTCACGGCTGTCCAGTGTTCCACTCCTGGATCACTTTGGTATCTGCTCGTCAAACTAAGAGCATTGGACACATCCGGTCTAGTACATAGCATGGCATACGTGATAGATCCTATGGCCGAGGCATAAGGCACTTTGCTCATAGCTTCTCTATCGTTTACCGTAGCTGGACACTGAGCCCTGCTCAATATCTTACCTGACAACATAGGCACTGAACCTTTCTTTGCCTTATCCATTCTGAACCTTTTTAGAACTTTGTCTAGGTATGTACTTTGGCTTAAAGCTATCAGGCGTCTTTGTCTATCTCTATAGATTTTGATGCCCAATATATAAGCAGCTTCCCCTAGGTCTTTCATTGAAAAACATTTGTTCAAATAACTCTTCACATCGTTAAGCATGTCAATATCATTTTCGATAATCAATATGTCATCCACATATAGTACCAAAAATGTCACTGAGCTCCCACTCACTTTCTTGTAGATACAAGCTTCGTAGCAATTTGGAACAAATCCAAAGCTCTTGATCACTTGATCAAAACGAAGGTTCCAACTCTGAGATGCTTGCTTCAGTCCATATATGGAACGCTGAAGTTTGCACACCTTATCAGCATCCTTAGGATCGACAAAACCTTCGGGTTGCATCATATACAACTCTTCATCAATGTTGCCATTGAGGAACGCAGTCTTGACATCCATCTGCCATATTTCATAATCATGAAACGCGACAATTGCTAATAAAATCCGAATGGACTTAAACATCACTACGAGAGAGAAAGTCTCATCGTAGTCAACACCTTGAACTTGTCGAAAACCTTTCGCGACAAGTCGTGCTTTATAGACAGTAACATTACCATCCGCGTCCGTTTTATTCTTGAAAATCCATTTGCACTCAACGGCCTTTCGGTCGCTAGGAGGGTCCACCAAAGTCCATACTTGGTTTTTGCTCATGGATCCCAATTCGGATTTCATCGCCTCTAGCCATTTCTCAGAGTCTGGGATCATCATTGCTTCCTCATAGTTCGCAGGTTCACTATTGTCTACTAACAAGACAGTTAAGACAGGGTTGCCGTACCACTTAGGAGGGGCACGCGACCTTGTCGACCTGCGATGTTCAGTAGTAGCATCGTCCGAAGCTTCATGATCCTTGTCATTAGCTTCCTCTATTGTTGGTGCAGACGGCACTGGAACAATTTCAGGTGCTGTGCTACTCTCCAACTCAAGAGAAGGTTCAATAACCTCGTCTAGCTCTACTTTCCTCCCACTCACTTCTTTCGAGAGAAACTCCTTCTCAATAAAGGATCCATTCTTTGCGACAAACACTTTGCCTTAGGGTATACCCAATCGTTTCCTTAGGGTATCCTATGGAGACGCATTTCTCCGCTTTGGGTTCGAGCTTGTCCGGCATCAACTTCTTGACGTAAGCTTCGCATCCCCAAACTTTAAGAAGCGGCAACTTAGGTTTAGCACCAAACCACAGTTCATACGGTGTCATCTCAACGGATTTAGATGGTGCCCTATTTAAAGTGAATGCAGCGGTTTCTAATGCATAACCCCAAAATGATAACGGCAAATCTGTAAGAGACATCATCGATCGCACCATATCCAATAAAGTTCGATTCCGGCGTTCAGACACACCATTGCGCTGTGGTGTTCCGGGTGGCGTGAGTTGCGAAACGATTCCGCTTGCTTTAAGATGCGTGAGAAAATCATAACTCAAATATTCACCTCCACGATCGGATCGTAGAAATTTAATTTTCCTGTTATGATGGTTTTCCACTTCGTTCTGAAATTCTTTGAACTTTTCAAATGTTTCAGATTTATGTTTCATTAAATAGATATACCCATATCTACTTAAGTCATCAGTAAAAGTGAGAAATTAGCGATAACCACCGCGCGTCGAAACACTCATTGGTCCATATACATCGGTATGTATGATTTCCAACAAATCCGTTGCTCGCTCCATTATTCCGGAGAACGGGGTTTTGAATGGAGTTTCTTCAAATGATTCAAAATCAAGAGACTCCAAAAGTCCATCAGAATGGAGTTTCTTCATGCATTTTACACCAATATGACCTAGACGGCAGTGCCACAAATAAGTCGTATTATCACTATCTACCTTGCATCTCTTAGCCTCAATGTTATGGATGTGTGTTTCATTGCTTTCAAGATTCAGAAGAAATAAACCATTCATAGCAGGTGCATGACCATAAAAGATGTTACTCATATAAATAAAACAACCATTATTCTCCGATTTATATGAATAACCGTCTTGCAATAAACACGATCCAGATATAATGTCCATGCTCAACACAGGCACATAATAACATTTATTAAGGTTTAAAACTAATCCCGAAGGTAAAACTAAGGAGAGCGTGCCGACGACCATCACATTAACTCTTGATCCGTTGCCAACGTGCATCGTCACCTCATCCCTTGCTAGCCGCCGTCTATTCCGTAGCTCCTGTTTCGAGTTACAAATATTAGCAACTGAACCAGTATCAAATACCCAGGCACTACAACGAGCGCTAGTAAGGTAAACATCAATAACAAGTACATCAAATATACCTTTGATGGTGCCAGCCTTCTTGTCTGCTAAGTACTTCAGACAGTTGCGCTTCCAGTGACCCTTGTCCTTGCAATAGAAGCACTCAGTGTCCGGCTTAGGTCCAGACTTGAGCTTCTTCTCTACAGGGGCAACGCGCTTGCCGCTGCCCTTCTTGAAGGACTTCTTTGCACCCTTACCTTTCTTAAAGCTGGGGGGCTTGTTGACCATCAACACATGATATCTTTCTTGATGTCCACCTCCACAGCTTTCAGCTTAGCGACGAGCTCAGTGATCGTATCAGTGGAACCAATATGATTATGAGTAACTACAAAACCTTTGTAGCTAGGAGGGAGTGATTGCAGAACTCTGTCAATCTTGAGCTCCTCTGGAATCTTGCAGTCCAGTTGCTCAAGGCGTTGAGTGTAGCCCGACATCTTAATGGCGTGCTCACTAACGGAACTCCCTTCCTCCATCTTGCAGTTAAAGAATTTCTCAGAGATCTCATATCTCTTAGAACGGTCCTGAGTCTGAAACATAGTTTTCAGTTCCTCAAGAATCTCAAAGGGCCCGGGGAACTCCTCAAAACGATTTTGAAGGTCCGATTCCATAGCAAACAACATGGTGCTCTTAATCACACCATAATCATCCTTGCGCGAATGATAAACATCTTTCTCATCAGCCGACGCATCTACAGCAGGGGCGTCACCTAGCGCTTTCTCAAGGACATAGTCCTTTTGTCCGCCAGAGAGAATGATTCTCAGATTGCGGAACCAGTTGGTGAAGTTAGACCCATTGTTCTTAAGCTTTTCTTTCTCAGCAAAAACGTTGAAGTTGAAGTTGGACTTAGCCATTTGATCTACAAAATTTGCAAGTACAATTTAGACTATGTTCATGATAACTAGTTCAACTTAATCAAATTACTAGATGAACTCCCACTAAATTCAACATCCCTCAAGTTGTTTAGTGAACATGATCCAAATTTACCACACCTAATCCGATCTTCACGAGAAGATATGTGTTTCAATGGTGGACAACAAAGTGTCGATCATATCATTCATATGACTCATGCTTAACCTTTCGGTTTGTGTGTTCCGAGGCCATGTCTGTACATGCTAGGCTCGTCAAGTCAAACCCAAGTATTTCCGCGTGTGCAAAACTGGCTTGCACCCGTTGTATGTGAACGTAGAGTTTATAGCACCCGATCATCACGTGGTGCTTGAACACGACGAACTTTCGCAATGGTGCATACATGGGGAGAACATAGTTTTATCTTGATCTTTAAGTGAGAAATCATCTTATAATGCTACCATCGCGATCTAAGCATAATAAGATACATAAAAGGATAAACATCACATGCATATAATTTTATGTGACATGGTATAGCCAATCTCCGCGCAATGATCTCCATCTTGTGCGTGCCAGTATGATCTCCATCACTCCACCATGATTGCCTCCACCACGAATAGCAACTACAACTATTGCTAACTACTTAGCGATAAAGTAAAGCTATTACATGGCGTATAAGAAGTTGACACACGGTCATACACAGTTATAAAGACAACCATATGGCTCTTGCCGGTTGTGTACTCATCGACATGCAAGTCATGAAATATTACAAAACATGATCATTGCATACAACATACACATCACATCTTGGGCCATACCATATCACAGAAACACTCCCTGCAAAAACAAGTTAGACGCCTCTACTTTGTTGTTGCATGTTTTACGTGGATTATGGGAGTAACAAGCTAAGAACGATTCTTACCTACGGAAAGCCACAACGGTGATATTATGGTTGCCAACATCCGGTATAAATCCCATGACAACTATAGTGAGAGAAACTGGCATCCACCAGCCGCATGTGTGGAACAAGCCACACGTCAAGTACGAAGCCGGTCTCGCGAACGAGGTCGCGTAAAGTTGGCCTGGACCGCTTCGATCTCACTATCCCGCGTCATAAGAAGTACACAAACAAGAGGCTTGCAACAGAAAACATCAACTCCCGCAACAAGCATGTTGCGTTCTACTCGTGAAACACATCTACGCATAGATCTAGCTCTGATACCACTGAAGGGTTTCGCAGCATATTAAATCAAAAAAATTCTACGGATGCGAACGGGAAAGCCAAGATCTAATCTAGTAGATGCAAACAACGAGGGGGGATATATGAGATATTCATACCCTTGAAGATTCGCACAGCGGAACATTCAACGAAACGTGGTTGATGTAGTCGTACTAGCCTTCTCCTCCTCGCGATCCGATCCGATCCAACACCGCAAGTGGCGATGCCTCCGAGAGATGCACATGACGGCACCTCGACGTATCCTCCTTACTCGGTCCAGCAAGTGGGGTGGAGAGATAGATTGGATCTACAACACGATGGCGTGGTGCAAAGGTGGAGAGTTTCTGCGGCAGGGCTTAGGCTACGCGCAGTCGGGAGAGAGAGAGATCTGGAGGGCAGCAGTATGGCGGCTAGGGTTGAAGGAGTGTGGGAGGAGGGCTGCGCCCCTGCCCTCTATATATAGGGGGCTGGCCAGCCCCCTTGGCCCCTCCTCCAAGCCCTAGGGCGGCGGCCCCAAGGGTTGGAGTGGGGGGCAAGTTTTCCCCCTCCTTCTAGAAGGTTTCCCTAGGGTTTCCCCTAGGGTTTGGCCGGCTGGGCCTATGGGGCCTTGTGCCCCTGGCCCAATGCGGCCAGGGCACTCCCTCGTAGGCCCACGCACCCCTCCAACAAGTGGGGCCACGTTGGTCCCACTCCGGAAGCTTCTAGAACCTTCCAGTACAATACCGAACATTCTGAAACAATTCCGAAATCCAAAAACTGCTTTCCTTTATATGAATCTTATTCTCCAGACCATTCCGGAATCTCTCGTGATGTCCTGGATCTCATCCGAGACTCCGAACAAAAACTCATAAATCAATTATCCATTCTATCCTAGCGTTGAGGCACGTTAAGTGTGTGACCCTACGGGTTCGAGAATATGCATACATGATCTTCTATCAATAACCAACAGCGGGGTCTGGAAACCCATATTGACTCCCACATATTCATCGATGATCATATCGGATGAACCACGATGCCAGGATTCAATTAATCCCATATATTTTCCCTTCGTCACGCGATATTTTACTTGCCCGAGATTCGATCGTTGGCATCGGCATACCTAGTTCAATCTCGTTCACAGCAAGTACTTTACTCGTTCCGTAATCTGATATCACTTTGTGATTAACTCCTTAACCACGTGCTTGAAAGCGGTGTTGATATCGATTACCGAGTGGGCCCGAAGTATATCTCTCCGACTTGGGAGGGACAAACCCCATCTCGATACATACAACCCAACAAGTACTTTCCGATCACCTGAGAGACACCTTTATGATCACCCTATCATAGGATGACGTTTGATGACCTCAAAGTTTTCTTCCGATACCAGGGAGTTGCATTATCTCATGGTCTAAGGAATACAATATTTGATATAAGAAAAAGCTTCGCAAAGATGAACACGATGACACGATCTAATTGCTCTGCTTGATTTGGGTCTGTCCATCGTATCATTCTCTCAATGACATGATCTCATTATTAATTGACAACTCATGTCTATGGTTAGGAAACCTTAACCATCATTAATCAATGAGCTAGTCCATAGAGGCGTACTAGGGACACGATATTGTTCATAAACCACACAAGTATCAAAGTTTCCGCTTAATACAATTCTAGCATGGAATATAAACTTTATCATGAACAAGAATTATAATAATAACATCTTTATTATTGCCTCTAGGGCATAATTCCAACACAGATTGCATCCACATAGTTCCACTGATTGTTACTGCTCACAAGGGCAGCAGTCTCCCTCTGAACAGGCCCCTGTTTCTTCTTAGAATTCTGCTGAACCTTACTTTTCCCATTCATCTCATTGCCCTGGGGAACTTGCTGTTGTTGTGGAGCAACCCACTGATTTGAAGGCATATTGAATGGCTGCTGACCAGGGAAAGCAGAAAAAGGAGTGTTGAAGCCCCAAGGTGGTTGCATACCTGGGATGAAACCATAGGGAGGCTGGTTGGGGTAGAACTGAGGATTGAACTGCCCCATCTCAAAAGGATTCTACTGAAACTGCTGCTGCCCTCCCTGTTGAGGCCAGTTCTCCTGTTCCTTGCCTCTCCCTCTGCCTCTCCCCTGGTTCCCTCTGCTACGATCACCCATCTCCACTTCCCTGGTTTTGTCAGGAAGCCAATCTTCAAGCCCCAAACACTGTAAGCTAGAGGTAAGCTCTACAACCGCCGCCACCAGGAGGGGGGAAGAATAAACCCTAGGACCCGGAGCAACTTTGGTTAAAAAGGAAGGGACAGGTGTCCTGTGGGAGGTAGGATATGGTGGAGGTGGTGGTGGTTGTGGAGGCTGTGGTGGTGGTGGACAGCACATGGGCTGCAAAGGACAACACCACAGTTGCAGGAAAAAATCATCTAAGCCCTCACCACCACCCATTCCAAGCCCATCCAACTCCAGCTCAGACCCTTTGACAAGCTTGATTTTCTTCTTCTTCTGGCCACAAGGAACCAAACCTGCAAGTTCCCGCCATTGCTTCCCTTGCGACCCTACTGGGCTCCTTGATTCCGAACCGAACACAGAACATTGCAGAGCAGAGATGCTTGTACCTGGAGATCTAGCAGGCCAATTGCAGCCCCCATTTCCTTCCTCGAGAATCCCGGTACCATCTGAACCATAGCACGCTGTTTGAGCAGTGGACTTCTCAGAACCTGTACCAGCCTCGACATGGGGGATGAAGCTCTGCGAGGCCTCCCTCTCTTGCAGGAGCTGCTCCGTGGATCCAACAGTATCTTCTTCAACGACCCCAACTTCCGCCTCGCTTGCGGGAGCGAGTTCAGATCGCTGAGTCGACGAGGTTTCTGACCCAAAACAGATCGGCAACGACCCAATGCATAGGCGGAAACCTTCATCAGGCCGACAACGAGAGAGGGCCTTACAGAGCGAACCTTCCTCAAACCCCAAATCAAGTCGATGTGGAGGATGCGGCCGGTTGTCCCTGAGCTGATCTTCATCTCCGACGTCGCCCGAGCCAGCACCCTGCCTCGATCCTTCCCCTTCCTTCTCCAATTTCCTCTCCTCATCGCTTGACAACATCAGACGACGGGGAAATCCAGAACGAGAAGCAAATCTCAGCAGAGGAGGAGGAGTCGGCGATGTCTGAACCTTGAGCGAGTGAAAGAAGGGTGGAGTAGGTGGGGGGATAAGCCCGGCGACGCGTGGCTACCTGCGCTATTCCCGGGCCAGCCATGGGAGGAGATCGAGGCATCTCCGCCATGAACAAGAGCGTAGCTCCGGTGCGTGGCGCACACGGAAGGAATGTGTCGAGCCATCCGTAGTTGCTCTCCTTCACTCTAGCTTCAGCAGGGGTCAATTTCACCATACATATCACGTGCCTGGGCTCCGTGCGGTCGTGAACCTGATCTTCGGCGAGCTTCTTGGGCGTCCAAACTCGCTGCAGCGGCCTGGAACGGCGACCTGCGCTGAAAACGACGATTCGTTCCATAAACAGGCCAGCTAGTCACAACTGTGAGTCCTGGCCGCTAGGCCTATTTATCTTGGGCCTTACCTGTAGGATATAAGCCCATTACACCCGGCTACACCGGCCTACTTGTCTGTTAGCCCTAGGGGCACGTACAATGTAGACGTTAAGTGCCGACCATAGGTTTAGATTCCTGGTTGTTACCTTTACTTTCTGGCTGATTCCATGATTTTTTCTAGCGTCGATGTCTGTTTAGCCACCTGGCGCTCCATTTTTCTTTTTGCATGCTTTCCTAACAGCTAAGTCTCGACTAACGTCCTGCATTGAAGGTTTAAGGGCTCGGCTGGCTTATCTATTCCTTAAGAATTATTTTAAATCACGTAAGCGTTTATCTAACACTCTAGCGATATACATGTCCTAAGGGTACCTATAACCCGTCAGTGGAGATGACACGTTCCGGACATCAACATTTTAAGCGGTGGTAAATTGGAATGTACTTCCTCTATTTTAAATTATAAGATGTTTGAGATTTTGTGAAACCAATATATTTAGATCACTTTTAGTCTATAGGTTCACTTCGAATCTACACACTAAAAGACGTTTAGGTATATTATTTCATAAAAACTAAAACATATTATATTTTTAAACGCTTTCTTCTTACATATTTTAAAATAAAACTTTCCCTCGAAAGAAATGGAATTGGGAACATTGTGAATGAGCTCAAGTGTAAGTACAACAAATATTTTGGCCATATAACGGTAACAACAAAATCTTAGAAAAACCATGAGGAGCCCTAACTCGGTGAACTAAGTAAAATATCACATGAAAAAGAATCGAAAGAAAAAACAATTGTTGCGTCCTCACATAAAAAGATAAGTACTACCTAATGTATTGGAATACAAATTCAAATAATTTGCTCTTTTTTGTTTCTCCCAAACGACAAAACATATGTACACCAAAGATCTCATAAATGAGTGTGGATGGAGAAATACCACAGCTAAAATGTCCACTTTCAAAGAAAAAACTTGTTTAGATCGTGTCTCGTAACCTTAGCTTTTCAATGATCGTTTTGGAACTGAGAAAGGGGAACTCTTCTCATATGCATCCACAGGGAGGCGCTAGCGGAGTGCCACGCCAAGTTCACCGAGTTGGGGCTCCTCATCCAGGAGATCCTGAACGAGTGCATGGGCCTGCCACAAGGCTTCCTCGGTGAGTACAACGACGACCGCACCTTCGACTTCATCTCCGCGCGGCACGCCTTCCCGGCGACAGAGGAGGATAACAGGGGCGCCCGCCCACACCAGGACGTCGGCTGCATCACCTTCGTCCTACAGGACGGCGTCGGGGGCCTGGAGGTGCTCCGGCCCGACGGCGTCTGGGCCCCCGTGGACCCCATTGAGGGCAGCATCGTCGTCAACATCGGCGACGTCATGCAGGTGCTCAGCAACGGCAAGTTCAGGAGCGCTATGCACAGGGTGGTGAGGAAGCCGGCGGCGCATCGGTACTCGCTCGTCTTCTTCTTCCAGCTCCACGACGACAAGTGGGTCGAGCCGCTGCCGCGGTTCGCGGGCGACTCGGGCGAGCCGCCGCGGTACAGGGGGTTCAACTACGGCGAGTACCTGCAGCTGCGGAGGAAGAGGCCCCACCCGCTCTCCAGCCGCCCGGAGAACATCACCGACATCACCCATTACGCGATCTAGCTCGCGGAAGCTGAACTGCTACTGTGAATTTTGGGTTCTCAACTTTCAATTCGTCTGTGTTGGTGTTGAGCGGAAGGGAGCGGGAGTTTGAATACTGGACCATTCACAAATTATAATAGATTTTTTTTAAACCCCGGATCATTATTAACATAAGTGTACGCAAACTTTTTGCATTACCATTGCATTTTTGTTCAATGTGATAACTTAAAATTTTATATTTTATCCTTCTTACGATATTTATGCGCCCCTTTTGGAGCATGATTTGGAGTGCACTAGGAACTTTAAAAATGGTTCTTTTGAACAATTATTGGGTTAAAAAAATTGATTTTATTAAACACATCTTTTTAGTTGCGGTGTTGGTATTATAGGGGGAAGGCTGTCTCTGGGAGGGCGAGCATCACTTCGGTTCTCACTAGCATGCATATTTATACTTCTCTTAAGACTACAACTTCCACATCTTTTAACCGATCGGCAAAAGGAAGTCTGTGCTATAGAGGTGTTGGGTGACAAACAACCTAAGGCCGGAAGCTTACCGAGTGGAACACTGAAAGATGTTTCTAGATGGAATGTACATCAATTTTGTATTTTACATTTAGCTCCATGTATAAGGTGCTAATTACCCCTTGGCTTTAGGTGTTGAAGTATGCACATTCGGAAAGTTTGTACACCTCTCAGCAGGTGCCTCTTGGAGTAAATATTTTCTTATGGTATCTCCTTTTTTAACCTACTATCTATGGTATCCCTTTAGAGGCGTTATTCTCACTAAAGATAATAGAGATAAACAAATTAGAGTGATAGTAAGCTTTGTGCATTTTGCAATAGAAAATAGGCCATTCAATATTTGTTTCTTGATTGTCATTACACTCGTCTTAATTGGTTGCACACTGGGTTGGCTTTTTAATTCTAAAACCCTACCTTTTTCTTATGTTATTTTTCACAATAAATACTTTGTAGGCCGAGGCCTGTTTGGCCCAAAAAAACACTAGGCCGAGCCCTTATCCCCGCCGGAGTTTTAAGGATTTGACCTTTTAAAAGGTCTACTAGAGATGATCTTATAGGCGAGGAGATGTCACAAAATGGTCAAGGAGAGTGGAACACTGGGGTCGGAGAAGAGCTAAGGGATAACCTAATATAATAAGAGCATGTTTGGAATCCAACATTCCGTATCGAAACCGCGGGATTCAATCGAGATTGTTTGTTTGCCAACCATCATTTTAATTAGAGATTCCAAGGAATGTGTATGATATGTTAAGTTAATTTATCTCCCTAACCCGGTCATTTTTCTGAAAATCATTTCATAATTCTTTGCAGCAGCCAAACATAATTTTCTAGCTTGGAATTTTCAATTAGACAAATGAATTGATGACACCAATGTTAATAATGTCATTTAATTTTTTCCAAATAAAATAAAATGAGGGCCGCCAAAGGACCTCTAAAGTTATTTTTAGCTGTTCTTTAAGCTGAGTTGAATTCGTTGATGGTGTTGCCCTGAACGGGGATGTAAGCAAAGCCGTTGCAGTTGAAAAACCTTCAAGATAATAAAAAGTGTGGGGAACAGTTTACCATTGACACGTGTACTTTTTGTTGGATTATTAGGCATAATTTCCACGATTAATTCCAGAATATAGATCATGACAGCAACAACTACAATCACGCGAACCTCTAACACACTAGATGTATTGATCAACATGAACAATAGCAGAGTATACGTACTAACAGCCATAGTAAAGCAACAGATCTGACGACGATATACGTACCGATAGGTTGTTGATGAAGTCGCTGTTGGTGCAGCGTTTGCAGTAGACTATCGAAGAAGTCGGCGTTAAAGACGACGTGCACGAGGCCCGGCTTGACGATCGGGCAATCGCGCCGTGACGACGAACTTGAGCAGTTGCGCAACCATAGTAGATGCGTCAGGACGAGATGTGCAAGCGGAGTCGTCGTCGGAGGAGCACGCGTGTATCTCTCCACTTACAAAGTGGTGCAATACTCCATCTTATAAGGTGGTGCAACTCTCCTTCAACTTTCTATGTGGGACTAAACTTGAGCTCCCACTCCACTTACATGTGAGCTGCCACAAACATGGGCCCAAACACATATGAGCTGCCATAAATTTGAGCTTTAAGATTTATGGAAAATCTGAAATACACATGGATTTAAATGGACTAGCCCATTATTTCTAACACTTTTTTCTTCATTATTCGCACTGTCTCTAGCTTAAACAAGTTTTTTATTTATAAATGCCACATCGGCATCAACTTGGATACTGAGATTACAACAAATTACTTACAGCTTGATATCCAAGCTAAACTGCACGTAAACAGATTCAAATGGTACTAGTACTTTGAATACCTTAATTATTAGTAGCACACAACACGCAAAGTCACAGCTTTCTAAGGAAAACCAGAGCTTAGCTTATTTCTCACAATCACAGCGTACACAGTAGTACTAGTAAGCACGCGTGCGTGCAACGACCGACCGATGTTCGGCCGTACTCAGTTGAATGCCGCGGCCACGATGAGGTCAACCACCTCCGGCGACACGTTCAAGGCGGCCTGCAGCAGCTGCGGCGTCAGGCCGCCCAACACCGAGCCCTTCCCGGTCAGCTGCTCCACCACCGGCCTGCCACAGCCAAAGCACAACACGGCACGCATCCATGATCAGTAACGAAACACAGCATAGTATTGTAACCGACGTACGTACCTGGCGCTCTTGATCAGCGTCACCAACTCCACGCCGTCAGCGCCGGCGGCTTGGACACACGCCACGGCGAAGCGGGGAACCACGAACAGGCTGCCCGCGGGGACCTCCTCGTCCAGCAGCAACGTCTCGCCGCCGGCGGCAGACGATACCTGAACGCGCGCGCTCCCGCGGGCGACGTACACCGCCTGCGCCGCGCCCTCGCGGAGCACCCAGGGCGGCAGCGTGGCGCCCGGCTCGAGCTGCACGAGCCGAGCGCTGATCCCGAGGCCACCCAACGCCTGCAGGCGCGCGCCGGTGAGCGTCTTCACTGTGCCCCTGCCGGCGACGTGCGCGGCGTCGTCCGGAGGCAGTACTGCGGCGTTCACCACGAGGCCGTCCCTGTCTGTCTCGCGCGGGCGCAGGCCGCGCAGCTGCTGCCTCGCGAGGATAAGTGCCGGCTGGCTCCGGAACGCGGCGGCCGCCTGCTCCTCCGTGGCCCCGGGCCACGCCGCGGCGAGGAGGCTGGGGTCGAAGCCGCGCATGACGCCGTTGGCGCCGGCGAGGAAGGAGTAGGGGATGATGTTCGCTGGGCTGACAGAGGAGCGTGCCGTGCCTGCCATGAACAGGATGGACAGCTCGGCGTCGTCGTCCTTGTCGTTGTACCACCATGAGACGTCCCCGGTGCGCAGGGCGATGACGTCGCCGGCGTTGATCCGGACGAGCCTCTCCCTGGCCGCCGCGGGGGGCGGTGTCGCGAGGGCAACGTCCCCACCAGCGGGGTCGAACTGGTAGACCCCGGCCACCCCGCTGCCTCCGAGGACGAAGCTTAAGGTGGGGGCGTTGGCGCGCTGCGGCAGCAGGAGGCCTCCTTGGGCCTGGAGCTCCACCCGGCTGGACGCCAACCCCTCCAGAGCGAGGGGCGGCTGGTAGGCGGCGGACCAGGCGACGTACACCCCCGCATCCGACTCGACGACCACCTGGCCGGGCTGCGCAGACATCCCCTGCATGTGCGCCCAGAGAACAGAGTCAGTACGTGGCGCAAGGCTTTGACTTATTTTTTTATTTTTATTTTTTAGAAAACCAAAAAACATGCTTTGTTGATGCTGTATAGTACTATATGTTATTCTCTCCGTTTCATCAAAGTATAAAATGTTTTAGTACGATACTAAAAGAAACCTAGATTTTTTTTTCATAAACCTAAAAATCTTATACTTTAAAACGTAGGAAGTAGTAAGTAGTATGCATGTAGGCCGGGAGAGAACCCGAGGATTTTTGAGGCAGACAGGATTTCTTAACGATAATTCAGTGAGTTCCTCTCCGCTGGACTTGTGTTTCGAGTCTTGAGAATCAGAACTCAAGCGGTGATTCACAATGAGGAGATCGGGCGCGCAATTTATAGCTGCAAATTGAGATTCATTACGTGCACGGGATTTTCTTTTTGACAGCTACAGTAATAAACATGAGCTGTAATACGAATCACGAGGTAAATCGAACGGTGAAAGCGGTGACTGAGACTTAAGAAGTTCTCAGGCGCCTGAGAACTAGCAAATCCGATAAACATAAGATCCCATTCCCGTGTGCATAAGTAATTGGTGGCTGCAGATCTGAATATTCACGCAATCTCTATTTTCTACATCTACACAATAAGGACGACAGAAGCTATATATATTACTATGTCCTTGTCCTACACGTGAGACGCTCGGTACCTAGTAGGGTGATGATAGTGGGTTAATTGGATTCATGCACTTCAACTTTCACCGGTTGGAAAAATGCCATTAAGACTAGCCCCAATGAGGATAAAATAGGTGGTATCATGCATTACATGTATGCAAAATGCCTTATTATGTCAGTATTATAGGTAGATACGATATCATAGCATGTGGAACTAGAAAAAAATAATCTCAAATAAATCTTATACACAATTTTACATTGAGATTCTAAAAAACAATAATATACTAATATATGATACTATGTATTGTGGAGATGGTATTATATACTAGTATCATATGCATGATATTATTATATAATACTCTCCATTATGACGAGTCTAAAAACCTAAAATTGGATACATGCCACTCCAATTCTCTCGTGCCTTCGGTCCAGAGGAAAGGAAAATGTATCGGCCAATCCAAAGTGTGAGGGACGAAGCCATGAGGGGGCAAGCTAGGGCCATGGCCCCCCTTATGGTGATTTTTTTCCGAAAACACTCTAATAAATATGATCTCTTAATTTAGCTAAATTTACCCACATGGCCTCCTCCAAGTTATTTTACATGCAGCTGGCCCCCCTCATGTTACTTTCCTAACTCCGTCTCTGCTATGCATAGTTATTTTTTTTTTAGTTTGAATGAGGAGGAACACTGAAGCGAGAGTCTTCTCTCATACTTCCATCTATGTTGTTTTTATTCACTTATAAGAGAATAATGGTTCAAAACATACTTGTATTT
The DNA here is from genome assembly GCA_916181665.1 of Avena sativa. NCBI lineage: Eukaryota > Viridiplantae > Streptophyta > Magnoliopsida > Poales > Poaceae > Avena > Avena sativa. The sequence goes on along the minus strand of OV702280.1, from coordinate 394,759,961 downwards.
AAATATGTTTTTTGATACTGACTATACTACCCCTGTGCCAAAATTTGGATAGCACTTTTAGGTCTTTCCCCACGCCAAAAATTCAGAACATTCAAATTTTGGCCAGAAATTTGATTTGCCCCAAAAAATCTGAAAACATTAAAGAAAATCAAACACACTATTAGTCTACAGGAATAAACTTATATATGCTCTCCCTTTTGTATACGTACCATATTGCACACTGCACACAATCCATTGCTTCCTGTAGTGATTGCTTAGTATACATAAAATTCAGAGGAAGAAGCAACCGATAGATACATCTCATCTTGGGAAGAACACAACTACTGATAAATCTTAACCTAGATTATCATCACAGGCATGGATTTATAGAGATGATCACATTGAGGAGATCGAAGGGCGCGCAATTTATAGCTGCAAATTGAGATCCACGGTAAAACTGGAATCGCTCGTTTAGCTTGCCGGTACCCAACTTCATTACGTACGTGCACGGGATTTTCTTTTTGACAGCTACATTGAACATAAGATCTCGTTCCGTGTGCACAGGTAATTGGTGGCAGAGATCTCTGTATTTTCTACATCTACACAACGGGACGACACCACGGTAACTCTAACTTTTTTCCTTACGTCATGTTTAATTAGATGTGACGCATAACTGCTTCCTCGAAAAGAAAAGGATGTGTCTAGGCAGCCACCAAGGGCCGGTTAAAAAAACGGCCGTACCATGGGTTCTTAGGGGGATACTTTTCCAAAATCCGCCGGGTCCTCCTGTTGACACGTGTCTTCAAAAACACCCAAAATTTTACTTTTGCTACATATATAGCCGTTTTTGCTATAAAAAATCCTGCTTCTGTTACATGTAGCAGAAAATAGAACAGCCAGACTAGACCTCGCCGGAGAGTTTGCCGGAGACCTTGTAGCAAAAATTTGTGCTAATGTAGCAGATCCTATCTCGCCGAGACTCGCCGAAGACTTCCGCCGATAGACCTCGCCGAAGACCGTGTAACAAAAACTTTACGCTATTATAGCAAAACTATAAAACGACTGTAGCAAATAAAATATCCTATTGTAGCAAATCCGATCTCGTCAGAGACCTCACCGGAGATCTCTCGCCGGATACCTCATAGCAAAATCATACGTCGGTTGTAGCAAAAAAATTATTTGAAAGTAGCAAAAATAAAAATATAGCATAAATATTATGCTAAGATAGCAAATGCTGGTAGCACCGACAAAACAACATATGTAGCAAGACCGGCCAACATAAGTAGCTAAAACCGGAGACTGACGTAGCAAGTCCGTACGCCTTAGGTAGCATAGCCGTCGCCGGAGGCCATGACTGTAGAATCCGGCGTTGCAGAAACCATGGCCGCTCGACCAGCGTCCTTGCGGCCGTCGAGGAGTTCGCACTGCTATCATGAGTAGCACCACCATCCCTAGGCTAGCTGTCCATGGAAGGGGCGGAGCAGCCATGCGTCGTGGAGGTGTAGACGCTTCTGAGGCGAGCTGCAGCGGCAAGGCCATGCTGCGGCGAGGCTGCGGCGGCGCGGGGCGTGTAGGACGAGCGGCGGCTGTAGGAGGAGGCACGGCGCGGCGGCGCAAGATGCAGGGCACGGTGGCGCAGCCACATGAACTGCGGACTCTGCGGCGGCATGAGTTGCGGATGGCGTGGGGCTATGCGAGATGCAAGTCTCGGTGGCGTGCGTGCTTTTGCGAAGTGTGGCGAGAAGATAAGAATACAGGGGTGGGGCCTACTCACGTGCGGTGTACTGAGTCCGCATGGAGGCGAGATAGCTCCCGACCGGGGGATAGAAAGATGTTAGGAAAATGATACGCATCCTCCGGGGGATCGATCCCCCGGGTAGCTAGCTTGCTCGTTCACGTCTTGTTTTCCTCATGCCTGACAACTGCCTGGTGGACCTGGCCTTTTGACGGTTCTTATCCTTTGCTTTTTTTCTCTTGTATTCGTACTCAACCGCCGCCGTCGTACATGAAAGCCGTCGTCGAGCGTTGTCCTTGCTGCGGGTCAGCACACCACTCCGTCGCACAAGTGCCACCGCGCGCCTCCCTTTCCTCGCCGGAGTCGTCCCTCGCCGGAGCGCCGTAGGGCCGTCGCCGCACACGCGCCACCGCGTGCCTCCCTTCCCTCGCCGGAGCCGCCCCTCGCTGCGCCTCGCCGGAGCGCCGCCGCCGCACGCGCGCCACCGCGTGCCTCCCTTCCCTCGCCGGAGCTGCCCCTCGCTTCGCCTCGCCGGAGCGCTGCAGGGCCGCCGCCTCCGCGCCACCACGTACCCCCGGTCACTAGGCTCAGCCACACCTCCCTGCCCCTCGCCGGAGCTGCGCCTTGTCGGAGCGTCACCTCCCTGCCCTCTCCGGAGCTGTGTCTCGCCGGAGCGCTGCCCCTCGCCGGAGTGTGGCCCCTCACCAGAGTGCCGCCTGACTGCATCTAGCTAGATCCCACATCGCAGGAGCACCGTCCACCTACGTTGCTACCGAAGACCACTGACACTGCTATCTACCGCCATCGATCATGCTATCTTCATGGTCACAGGCAATGCTGACGATGGGAGATGATCCTAGTTGTCGTAACCTTCCTGCGGTCCATCTTCCTGATACTCCTCTTCATAGTCTGGCCACGGGAATAGCCAGTGACAAAGCCATAAGTACTCCTTAAGTACTCGCAAACTAATACTAACAAGTAAAGGGGGGGGGGTTGGAGTAGGATACTAAGTTCTAGGGTTGTTTTGCAAAAAGCCAGATTTATCTCTACTGAGTTCAGAAGCAAAGAAAACTAGTTGAAAATTTTATAACCCCTAAGTGGGAACTTGAAGTTCATGTCACAACTCTGTTGTGGTCAAGTCAAGTCACAAATCATTTCATAAGTCATTTTGAAAACATATGACGACGGAACAGTATGGCCACTCCAACTGTACATAACCGCGGACGCGGCTATTCAAATAGTTTGACACTCTGCAAAGATTGTACACTTTCACCACAACATTCGATACATCCGTCAGGAACAAATCCTGAATTCACCATACTCAGTATGCGAATAATCAATCCTAACCTTTCCATTACACGCCCTAATATATGCATCTCTCCTGTGAGTTTAGCCTCCCAACCATGACCAACTGTCATCTTGGGTACTGCACAGGTGGACAATCTTCACAAGGTAGCCTCAGCTCAAACCTTGGCCGCAAGGGAATCCATACTAAGGTATATAAATTTCCAGTCAAGCCCTACCCAAATTTCAGGTATTGTGGTTGTACGATAAAATTGGAGTGGTATCGTATCCAGACAACCATCAGTTTTGTAAAGGGCTAAGGCTTATGCCTTAACATTTTTATCATCAAATTCATTTGGTGTTCGGAAACACATGTCAAAACATTTCAGTAGAATGACTCATCATTCTAAGGTTTTCATAACCATTTTTACCAAGTATTCTCATCTAAGGTTGATCAGGTTTTATGCTTAGCACTAGCATCTACAAGTGGGGGTAAATACTAATGAGGGGTGGTAAACAAGTGTATCTTATCTAAGTTCAATCTCAACCCTCAGGGTGACATCAAGATTATCTAACTTAGGTCAAATTTTATGCTCTTTATGCTACCTTCCATTATCTTCCTAGAATCTATAAGTCACTAAGTAAACTCTAAGAGAAAGCTTTGATAAAGAAATAAAGTATTCATCTTGCAAGTAAACTAGGATTGGGTATCATCAAATGGATATAAGCTTGCAAGTGGCAGCTTGCTTAATGAGTAGCTTGCAAGTATTGGCTTGCCCTGTGTAGAGCAGTGGTTGAAGTTCTCCTCGGCTTCTTCCTCGTAGTATCCTCCTTCCTCCTCGTATCCTTGGTCGGTACTAGCGTCTATAAATAAATACGAGGTACACAATCACCACACAATTCTTAACTACCCTATTTAGCACACAAAGGTTTACACTATATGATCTAACATCATCACTATTATCACAAAGATTAAAGCACTTGTCTTATTTATTTTATTTTAGAAAAGTAATTTCTACTCATTGAAAAACTACTTAAGATTTAATATTTTCCAACTTAAACATGGGATCATGTTGACACATGTCATCACCATATATTTCAGTACGTGGGAATGTGATTTAAAGTGGTGTCACAATTTAATAAGGTTTAACCTTTTTATTTTAATTAAATGAAATGACTAGAATGGCCTATGAGGCATTCTTTTATTACTTGATCATTATTTATGCAAGTAACCCTATATATTTTTATATATTCTGAAAGGTATGGTTAAATGTGATTTTTGAGAGTTGGAATCAACTCAAAATCTTTCATGGTTGAATTTTAAAAAATGTTTGAATGCAGAAAAGCTTCTGCCTTGTTATTTTTACCATGTGTGATCTATAAATCTAAATGGTTTGAATCCAACGGGCTTGGATTAATCATTACCGTACCTTTCTAACAAAATTGGTTTCATGCATTTTGGTTCAGTGAATCGAGCTGGGTTGATTTTTGAATATAGGTATAGAACTAGATTTGAAACTAAAAGAATAAATCTAAATTTGAATTAATGGGCCGCACGGGAGGTTTAACTGGGCTGGACCACTACGCACAGCGTGCGTGCGCTGTTTAAGTGAGCGACCCCACTCGTCAGTGAGAAAGCGAGTGGCGAAGCGGTACTAGGCGATCTAGGCCGTGCGATCTAGTTCTAATCCTACGGCTGTGGTTCATCGTCCACGCCTGAACAGGACGCGACGAGGCTGAACCCTAGCGCGGTCAGTGGGGGATCACCGGGGCTTCGGCGATCGTCGGCGATGGGGGCGAACGACGAAGTCGATGACGATGATCCTCCTGGTACCGGTGGCTCCTCCTAGGACGGCTCCAATCGACAGAGCCTGTCCTCCTCTGCAGCGGCGAACTCCGGTGAAATTATGGCCACCTAGTGCTCGCCTTGCTCCGGGGGTGAGTTGGTGTGATCAGTGAGAGGTGGCGAGTGAGATGGTGTGAAGAGTTTGAGCTAGGAAGGCCTCTATTTATAGTGCGACGACGGGACCGAATGACGCGGGATGAGCTCGTCGTGGTCGTCGGCACAACGTGCTAATGGCATGTGCGATGATAGGGGGCGGTACTGTGCTCCCTAGCGAAGCTCAACAGCGTGGTCACATGGAGCGGGGCAGTGCTGAACGACCGGAACATCGCGGTGCTCTAGGTGGGTCCGACGGGGATTTTAATGGCGCACAACGTCCATGGTCCGCGTGGCGGCGAACGGGGTTATCTGGCGGGGTGCTGGCTGCTGGCGATCACGTACGCAAGTGGCAAGGGCGGCGCGCGGTCTGTGGGCCGGTGTCGCGTGCGGCGCACTGGCGCGCTCTCGGCTCGCACGCAGAGAAGCTTGTCATGCTCATGCAGTGTGGTCTAGGGGCTGGCAATGCTCGAGGCTTGGACATGGGGTGGCGGTGGATGGTGTTCAGTGCTCTAGACATGCTTGCTAGGCTTGGTGCTTCTCCTAGCTTGCTGTCGACTTGGGGGTGTCAAGTCAGGTTCGGCATGCTCACCATTGATGGCCCTTGCATGCTCATAGTGATGCTAAAGATTGTAAAAAGGGCTAGATGATCTACTAAGAGCTTGCTGCAAACCAGAGAGGGAACAAGGTTGGCCAAAATCACTGCTACAAATAGTGCTTGATGTTTGTTTGTTTGCTGCAAACAAGGTGTTTGATGAAATGGCCGAAAGAAATTCAAATTTGAATTTTGGATTCAAACTTGGTGGGTTTGCTAGGCACATACTAGGGAGTCTCTGGTTAGTTGGATTAGTCAAGGGGCACTAGTTTGGTTGGGTTTTGAAAATGTGGGATCTTCACATATGTTAAAGATTCAATTTTAAATTGTCATTTGAATGGGGTTGCCAACTATTTTTGCAAGTTTGAAAGGTGGGATTTGATTCACTTTTACTTGGTCTTGCAAGGGGTGAAAATAAATGGAAAAATTTCTGTTTTAAATCTTGGACTAGAAACACTCAAAGTGACCTAGTGAGCAAGCTTGGCAAAATGACCATTTGCCTTATTTGATTTGTTTTTGATTTTCTCTTGATTTGTTTATACTTGGAAATGTTTTAGATGATGTTATTTTCATCTTTAATCCATCCCTTGCTATTTAGGTTAATCACACAAGTCCAAACATGCATTCATACAATCCTCACATACACACATGCATTCATATGGTTTGTATTTAATAAAAGTTTTTGTTAACCCTAATTTTAGTGATTAGAATTTGATAAGCATGATCAATATTTTTGGGATGTTACAAACCTTCCCTCCTTAAACAAAATCTCGTCCCGAGATTTGAGAAAGAAGAAAAAAGATTACCTAGGATTTAAAGAGATCGGGAAACTCCGTCCTGATGTGATCTTCTCGCTCCCAGGTAGCTTCTTCTTTAGTGTGGCTGATCCACTAAATATTGAGAAACTTGATGCTTCGGATCCTGGTGGTTCTGAAAGATTCCTCCAAAATACGGATGGGTACTTCGGGATATGTCAGGTCATCCATGATCTCTATGGTGCGGTGATCAATATTGTTGAAAACTTCAGTCTTCTCCGGAACTTCAAGGCATTTGCGAAGTAATGATATATGAAACACATTGTGCACTGTTGACATTTCTTGCGGTAGTTCCAATTGATACGATACTTCTCCTCGACGGTTCAGAATTTTGAAAGGTCCGATATATCTGGGGGATAACTTTCCTTTGAGTTGGAAACGCTGGATTCCTTCAAAGGCGACACCTTAAGATACACAAAATCTCCGATATTGAAGGCGAGGTCTCGACGTCTCTTGTCGGTATAACTCTTCTGTCTGGATTGGGTGGTCTTGAGGTGCTCACGAATCTTGTGAACTTTTTCTTCTGCTTCTCGTAGGATGTCGGGTCCAAAAATCCGACTCTCTCCTACTTGCGACCAATTCAAAGGGGTACAACACTTCCTTCCATACATGAATTCAAATGGGGCCATTTGCAAACTAGTTTGATAACTGTTGTTGTATGAAAATTCTGTGAAAGACAGAAAGTCTTACCATTTAGATCCATACTCTAGCACACATGCTCTCAACATATCTTCGAGTATTTGGTTTACTCGCTCCGTTTGTCCGTCAGTATGAGGGTGATACGCTGTACTGAAATCTAGTCGGGTTTCTAAACCTTCTTGGACTTTCCTCCAGAATATCGAGGTAAACTGAGTTCCTCGATCCGACATGATGTTCTTGGGGACTCCGTGCAAACTGACGATTCTAGCGATGTATAACTCCGCTAGCTTCGAACTCCGGTAGGTGGTCTTGACTGGTAAGAAATGGGCTACTTTGGACAATTTGTCAACTATGACCCAAATAGAGTCATTTCCCCTACTAGAAGTAGGAAATCTGGTGATAAAGTCCATTCCGACTGAGTCCCATTTCCATTCTGGAATCTGTAATGGTTTCAACAGTCCTGTAGGTCTTTGATGTCCTGCCTTAACTCTCTGACAAATATCACACTTGGCGATATAGCTTCCTATTTCTCTCTTCATCTTATGCCACCAAAATTGCTCCTTTAGATCCTGATACATCTTTGTTCCTCCAGGATGGATAGAATAAAGAGTATCATGGGCCTCCTTCAAAATAACTTCTTTCAACTCTGAATCTGATGGTACACAGAGATGTCCTTTGTGCCACAGAACTCCTTCGTCATCCTCGGTGAATCCGGGTACTTTGCATGTACCGATACAACGTTTGATTCTGTTGATACTAGCATTTCCTTTCTGCGCCTCCTTGATCTGACTGATCAAAGTGGGTTGAAGTTCTATGCTAGCCAAAAATCCTTCACTTACCAATTCCATTCTAAAATCTTCCATCTCTTTGTGCAAACTTGGTTGCTCCTTTAGAATCATGGAGTTCAAGCGGCACGGCAATCTGCTAAGGGCATCTGTTACCACATTGGCTTTACCGGGGTGGTAGTGAATGCCAGATCATAGTCCTTGATTAGCTCAATCCATCTTGTCTGCCTCATATTCAGCTCCTTCTGAGTGAATATATACTTCAGGCTCTTGTGATCCGAATAAATCTCACAACGATTACCCATAAGATAATGCCTTCATGTCTTCAGGGCTAGAACTACGGCTGCTAGTTCAAGGTCATGGGTTGAATAATTCTGTTCATGCTGCTTCAGTTGTCGGGATAGATAAGATATTACTTTGCCCTCTTGCATCATCACACATCGGATACCAATCTTGGATGCGTCACAATACACATCGAAGGGCTTCGTGATATCCGGCATGATCAAGATGGGGGCTGAAATCAATCTCCTCTTGAGTTCTTGAGAACTCGCTTCACATTTGTCTGTCCATTCAAACTTCTTGTCCTTCTTCATCAATTGGGTCATGGGTCTTGCGATACTCGAGAATCATTCTACAAACTTGTGGTAGTATCCCGCTAATCCAAGAAATGCACGAACTTGGGTTTGGGTGGTTGGGGCTTGCCAATCTTCCACATCCTTCACTTTGGCAGGGTCAATGGCAATTCCTCTGGCTGATACGATGTGTCCGAGGAATCCTACCTCCTGTAACCAGAATTCACATTTGCTAAACTTGGCATACAACTGATGCTCCCTAAGAGTTCCAAGGATGGTTCTTAGGTGTAGCTCATGTTCTTCTTCTGATTTGGAATAGATCAGAATGTCATCGATGAAAACAACGACAAACTTATCCAGGAAGTCCATAAAAATCTTATTCATGAGGTTCATGAAATAAGCGGGGGCATTGGTTAATCCAAAATACATGACAGTATACTCATATAATCCATATCTGGTGGTAAAAGCAGTCTTTGGAATATCCTCTACGCGAATCTTGAGTTGGTGATAACCAGTTCTAAGATCAATCTTAGAAAACACTTTGGCACTAGTCAACTGGTCAAATAGGTCTTCTATCTTTGGAAATAGGTACTTGTTCTTGATGGTGACATCATTCAACTTCCGATAATCCGTACACAAACGGTTACCTCCATCTTTCTTATCCACAAATAAAACAGGTGATCTCCATGTTGATGCACTTGGTTGAATCAATCCAATTTCTAGCATAGCACCCAGTTGCTTCTTCAGCTCCACTAATTTAGACGGGTCATACTATATGGTCTCTGGGCTATAGGTCCGGTTCCAGGGATTAGTTCAATGATAAACTCGATATCCCGATCTGGGGGCATACCGAGCAAAACATCTAGAAATACATCAGGGTATTCACAGACTATCCGAACTTGGTCAATGGTTGGTTGGGCTATACTCTTGTTGCACTTGAATTGACGGGTCAAGGTTTTCGATACATTCTCTACTGATATTCCGGCTATACTGGTCATGGTTATGGCTTTCTTGGCACAGTTGATTAATCCTTTGTGTTTAGACATCCAATCCATTCCTAGTACTACTTCCAAACCTTTAGTTCCGAGTACTATTAGATTAGCATAAAAATCTATGCCATGGATTCGGATAGGGATGGCTTTGAAAATTTGTCTAGCTTTGGTGGTTGAACCAGGTATTTGAACTATCATAATATGCTTCAATTTTGTGGGTTGAATCTTACTAGTGCATGCAAATTCTTCAGTAACAAACGAGTGCGATGCTCCAGAATCAAACAACACTCTTGAAAGTACTGAGTTAACAGAAAACATACCCAACACGACATCTGGCGCTTCTTGGGCTTCTTCAGCATGTTTAAGAAAGAGACGGCCGTTGCGGTTGAGCGAGTTCCCTGGGGCAAACCTTCTTCCGGGATGAACACGACGCTGCTGCTGAGCTGGGGTATTTGCATTGGGGGTTGCGACAATCTTCCTGGGGCACTCATTGGAATAGTGACCTTTGGTTCCACATTCATAACAAGTCACCTGAGACTTGTCCTTTGCTGCAACAGGCACCGCATTGCTTCCAGTCCTTGGGGCAGTGTTGGTGTTGGTGGCAGCATTGTTGTTGTTGAACTTAGGTGGAGCACGGTTGAAATTGCTAGGGTTGCCAGGGTTGTTGTGATTTCCTCCAGGCCTTGGGTTTCCACGGTTGGGATAGGTTGAACGGTTCATCGGGGCTCTGTTGGTTCTTGGGGCAAATCCTGGAGACGGGTTGGGCGATACTTGGGTGTATGGTGGGTTCCTGGTTGATGCATCATGCGACGCTTGCGGTTCTCATTAGCTTGGTTGATCTTTCCTTCCATCTGAATGGCAGAGTCCACTAAGGCTTCAATATCAACAAAGGGGATATTGACTAACACTTTCTACATCTCATCGTGCAAACCATTCAGGAATCTCTCCTTCTTCTTGGCTTCAGTGTCTATCTTATCTGGTGCATACCTAGCCAATGACAAGAATTTGACACGGTATTCCACTACGGTCATCCTCTCTTGCTTCAGTTCCCTAAATTCATCTCTTATCCTCTTGATCAAACCTGGTGGCACATGGGTTCTGCTGAACTTGACTTTGAATTCATCCCAAGTCATCATCTGATCTCCTATCATCGCGTGAACGTTGTTCCACCATGCTTTTGCATCTCCGGCCAGGTAGTGGGTAGAAAACAACACCTTCTCGTTAGCTTCCACTCCTGTAACTTCCAGATTGTTTTCCATGGTTTGCAACCAATCATCTGCATCTAGGGGCTCTTCTGACTTAGTGAAAACGGGTGGATTGGTGTTCTGGAAATTCTTGAGCTTAGATCCATGGTTTTCCTGATTTCCATGGCCTTGATTGTTGTTGGACATATGAGCGATGTGTTGAAGGGTGGCTAAGTTAGCTTGACGTTCAACTCTTTCATCTTCGCGGTCAGAAACCAACATTTGCAAGATCTGCAACATCAGGTCCGGGGATGAACTGCTTCCTCCACGAGGCATCTGAAGATTGAGATGGATCATGAGAAAAGAGGGAAATTTCTAAGGTTCAGGGTTTTGGGTTTGAAAAGTTTTCAAAGTTTGACACAGGTTTTTCTAGCAACTTGCTTTTCATTCATTCATTCATAGCACACGATATAAACACACACCACAACAAAGGAAAACAGATGGTTTTAAGAACCCTTCTGTGAAACTACGATATAGTGGGACCGAATACAACTCACTAACGCTAGTGCACAAGTGCTACTACTCCTCGGAGTCAGTGTCCTCATCATCATCGATGAAGGCGAAATCATCCTCATCGGTAAAGAAGTCCATGGCCTGATCCTCCAGAAAGTCATCATCGTCAATGAGATAGGAGTAGGGGTCTCCACGAAGGTATTCCCCTTTATTCTCCCTCTCCTCCAACTGCATGTCTCTCTCGTGGATGGTCTCCTCCAAATCCGTGATCCAGTGGCGAAGACAGGCAATGATGCGCTCCTTCTTGTCGAGCTGACGGCGATGAGACTGGCGATCCTTCACTAGCATGGCGATGGTCTGATCCTTCTTGGAGGCGATGGCGTACTTGTGCTTGGCGTAGGAGCGGGCATTGTCCAACTCCTTCTGACAGTCATACATCATGAAGCTGAGGTGGTCCAATTGAGTCTTCAGATGGCGTACTTGAGTCTTCAGCTCTGATCCTTCTTGGCGGCGATAGCGTACTTGTACTAGGGTATCCTATGGTCAGGATGGCTCTGATACCAACTTTTCAACACCCGGATTTTTAATCCCAGATGCCTGTTATGCCATACATCACAATCCCATGATTACCATTTTTGCGAGACATAACAGATTGGATATCACAGTACATCATCCATTACAAACCATACATAAGGTCTTACACAAATAAGGATCTCATGATCCAGTCTTAATACAATTCAAGCAGCGGAATAACGTAAAGATAACGATAGCATGGGCGAAGCTCCATCTTCATGGTCACAGGCAATGCTGACGATGGGAGATGATCCTAGTTGTCGTAACCTTCCCGCGGTCCATCTTCCTGATACTCCTCTTCATAGTCTGGCCACGGGAATAGCCAAGGACAAAGCCATGAGTACTCCTTAAGTACTCGCAAACTAATACTAACAAGTGAAGGGGTTTTTGGAGTAGGATACTAAGCTCTAGGGTTGTTTTGCAAAAAGCCAGATTTATCTCTACTGAGTTCAAAAGCAAAGAAAACTAGTTGAAAGTTTTATAACCCCTAAGTGGGAACTTGAAGTTCATGTCACAACTCTGCTGTGGTCAAGTCAAGTCACAAATCATTTCATAAGTCATTTTGAAAACATCCGAAGACGGAATAATATGGCCACTCCAACTGTCCATAACCGCGAACGCGACCATTCGAATAGTTTGACACTCTGCAGAGATTATACACTTTCACCACAACGTTCGATAAATCCGTCAGGAACAAATCCTGAATTCACCATACTCAGTATGCGGATAATTAATCCTAACCTTTCCATTACACGCCCTAGTATAGGCATCTCTCCTGTGAGTTTGGCCTCCCAACCATGACCGACTGTAATCTTCGGTACTACACAGGTGGACAATCTTCACAAGGTAGCCTCAGCTCAAACCTTGGCCGCAAGGGAACCCATACTAAGGTATATAAATTTCTATTCAAGCCCTACCCAAATTTCGGGTATTATGGTTGTACGGTAATATTGGAATGGTATCGCATCCAGACAACCATCAGTTTTATAAAGGGCTAAGGCTCATGCCTTAACATTTTCATCATCAAAATCATTTGGTGTTCAGAAACACATGTCAAAACATTTCAGTAGAATGACTCATCATTCTAAGGTTTTCATAACCATTTTCACCAAGTATTCTCATCTAAGGTTGATCAAGTTTATGCTTAGCACTAGCATCTACAAGTCGGGGTAAATAGGGGTGGTAAACAAGTGTATCTTATCTAAGTTCAATCTCATGCCACAGGGTGACATCAAGATTATCTAACTTAGGTCAAGTTTTATGCTCTTTATGCTACCTTCCATTATCTTCCTAGAATCTATAAGTCAATAAGTAAACTCTAAGAGAAAGCTTTGATAAAGAAATAAAGTATTAAGCTTGCAAGTAAAACTAGGATTGGGTATCATCAAATGGGTATAAGCTTGCAAGCAGAGCTTGCAAGTGGCAGCTTGCTTAATGAGTAGCTTGCAAGTATTGGCTTGACTTGTGCAGAGCAGTGGTTGAAGTTCTCCTCGGCTCCTTCCTCGTAGTATCCTTCTTCCTCCTCGTATCCTTGGTCGGTACTAGCGTCTATAAATAAATACGAGGTACACAATCACCACACAATTCTTAACTACCCTATTTAGCACACAAAGGTTTACACTAGATGATCTAGCATCATCACTATTATCACAAAGATTAAAGCACTTGTCTTATTTATTTCATTTTAGAAAAGTAATTTCTACTCATTGAAAAACTACTTAAGATTTAATAGTTTCCAACTCAAACATAGGATCATGTTGACACATGTCATCATCACATATTTCAGTACATGGGAATGTGATTTATAGTGGTGTCACAATTTAATAAGGTTAACCTTTTTTATTTTAATTAAATGAAATGACTAGAATGGCCTATGAGGCATTCTTTTATTACTTGATCATTATTTCTACAAGTAACCCTATATATTTCTATATATTCTGAAAGGTATGGTTAAATTTGATTTTTGAGAGTTGGAATCAACTCAAAAGCTTTCATTGTTGAATTTTAAAAAATGTTTGAATACAGAAAATCTTCTGCCTTGTTATTTTTACCATGGGTGATCTATAAATCTAAATGGTTTGAATCCAACGGGCTTGGATTAAGCATTCCGGTAACAAAATTGGTTTCATGCATTTTGGTTCAATGAATCGAGCTGGGTTGATTTTTGAATCTAGGTCTAGAACTGGGTTTGAAACTAAAAGAATAAATCTAAATTTGAATTAATGGGTCGCGTGGGAGGTTTAACTGGACCGGCCCACTACGCACAGCACGTGCGTGGGATGGTTAAGTGAGCGACTCAACTCGTCAGTGAGACAGCGAGTGGCGAAGCGGTACGGGGCGATCTAGGCCGTGCGATCTAGTTCTAATCCTACGGCTGTGGTTCATTGTCCACGCCTGAACAGGACGCAGCGAGGCTGAACTCTAGCGCGGCCAGTGGGGGTCAGTGGGGGCTCACCGGGGCTTTGGCGATGGTCGGCGATGGGGGCGAACGACGAATTCGAGGATGGCGATCCTCCTGGTACCGGTGTCTCCTCCTGGGGCGGCTCCAATCGACGACGCCTCTCCTCCTCTGCAGCCCGCGAACTCCGGTGAAATTCCGGCCACCTGGTGCTCGCCTTGCTCTGGGGTGAGTTGGTGTGATCAGTGATAGGTGGGGAATGAGATGGTGTGAAGAGTTTGAGCTGGGAAGACCTCTATTTATAGTGCAACAAGGGGACCGAATGGTGCGGGCTGAGCTCGTCGTGGTCGTCGGCACAGCGTGATAATGGCATGGGCGACGATAGGGGGCGGTGCTGTGCTCCCTGGCGAAGCTCAACGGCATGGTCACGCGGCGCGGGGCTGTGCTGAACGGTCGGAACGTCGCGGTGCTCTGGGCGGGTCCGACGGGGATTTTAATGGCGCACAACGTCCATGGTCCGCGTGGCGGCGAACGGGGTTATCTGGTGGGGTGCTGGGTGCTGGCGATCACGTACGCAAGTGGCGAGGGCGGCGCGTGGTCTGTGGGCTGGTGTCGCATGCGGCGCACTGGCGTGCTCTCGGCTCGCACGCAGAGAAGCTTGTCATGCTCAGGCAGTGTGATCTAGGGGATGGCAATGCTCGGGGCTTGGACAGGGGGTGGCGATGGACGGTGGTCAGTGCTCCAGACATGCTTGCTAGGCTTGGTGCTTCTCCTAGCTTGCTGTCGACTTGGGGGTGGCAAGTCAGGTTCGGCATGCTCACCATTGATGGCCCTTGCATGCTCATAGTGATGCTAAAGATTGTAAAAGGGGCTAGATGATCTACTAAGAGCTTGCTGCAAACCAGAGAGGGAACAAGGTTGGACAAAGTCACTACTACAAATAGTGCTTGATGTTTGTTTGTTTGCTGCAAACAAGGTGTTTGATGAAATGGCTGTAAAAATTCAAATTTGAATTTTGGATTTAAACTTGGTGGGTTTGCTAGGCACATACTAGGGAGTCTCGGTTTAGTTGGATTAGTCAAGGGACACTGGTTTGGTTGGGTTTTGAAAAGTGGGATCTTCACATATGTTAAAGATTCAATTTTAAATTGTCATTTGAATGGGGTTGTCAAATGTTTCTGCAAGTTTGAAAGGTGGGCTTTGGTTCACTTTTACTTGGTCTTGCAAGGGGTGAAAAGAAATGGAAAAGTTTTTGTTTGAAATCTTGGACTAGAAACACTCAAAGTGACCTAGTGAGCAAGCTTGGCAAAAATGACCATTTGCCTTATTTGATTTGTTTTTGATTTTCTCTTGATTTTTTCTGCTTGGAAATGTTTTAGATAATGTTATTTTCATCTTTAATCCATACCTTGCTATTTAGGTTAATCACACAAGTCCAAACATGCATTCATACAATCCTCACATACACACATGCATTCATATGGTTTGTATTTAATAAAAGTTTTTGTTAACCCTAATTTTAGTGATTAGAATTTGATAAGCATGATCAATATTTTTGGAATGTTACAATCCCATTTGTATATGTTTTGGTAAACTTTATTTTTTGAAAGCAACTTAGCGTCGTGGCAAATCAACTTCATACAAAGAATTGGTTACATTAATATTTTGTACTATATTTGTAGCCAACTTAGTTCCTGATATACTTATATAGCAACAATAACCAACAACTATATAGTACTTAGATGTGCAATTTTTGCACTAATAGTTGTCTACCATAATTTTTAGTATCGTTGATAACTTGATTTAGATAGACAACTTAGTAGAACTAAAATACAACTTCTAGATAGACAACGCACAACTTAGACGCAGCGAAAATCAACTTAGCGACAAATGGTAGCAACTTCACAAATAGTGATGCTAGCTGACTTAGTAATACTGGTAGCCAACTTAGGCATGGTGATAGGCAAGTTCACTGCCCCCGTCATACCGTTGTCGTGGCCTCACCCTGTCCCCAACAATAGCAACTCAAGCAGGTGACCACCAACATGATAACAAGGAGACCGACACTATAGAATATGCCATGACCCATCTGAGCTACATGCAACAAAACACAACTTAGCACATGTATGAAGCAAAAAGTTACAACATATACAACTTATCATATCCAAAATGTAAATTGTTTATTACGCCTACAACCTAGTTAGTAAATGGATGCAATTTGGGATTAAAAAGTAACTTACTTTTGGTGGTGTTTTAATTGCAACCATATCCCCGTTGAGTTGAATTTGGTGTAAACTATAGTTGTTGTCACTCTCGTGTAGAGGTAGGCAACTTCACATATATGGCATGCAACTTATCACCAAGGGTATACAATTTGGCAATAATTAGCATGCAACTTAGCACACGCACATGGTGTGAAGCAACAATTTACTCTACAAAACACGAGCTTAGCAAATGTGTGAATAACTTATTGTGTGCAAAATACAACCTACCCTATTTGTGGAACTAATAGTACCACCGAAAGAATACAACTTAGCACATGCATGAAGAAAAACGATTTGTCATCTTCGTGGAGGCCACCGCAAGGTACTACTCCGCCTCGATCAAGCACGGTGGCGGGTCGGAGCTCATGCACGATGGATGTACCATACGTATGTACGCCGATGGCAATAGAGAATCGAGCGGGATGAAGAGGGGTTGCAACATCCAGCATACGATATTTGGCAAAAGGGACTAAAACGCAACATTCAACAAAGCGTAAAAGAGCTGAGCAAAAAAGTACATGTAAATTTGTACAAATTGGTAGGCTAAAATGAGAAAAAGTTGATAAGGTTGCTCTCTTCTGATGGTTTCACAACGAATCATGGCCAAACGCCGCCTCTACAAAATCCCATCAAGCGCCAGTTGTGTGCCACCGCCGCCTTACAAAATCCCATCAACAAATGTAATTTATCATCTTCAACATGCAACTTTCCTTGTTTCAGCTACAACCCAGCTAGTAAATCAATGCAACTTGGGATAAAAAAGACAACTATATGTTGGTGGTGTTTTAAATGCAACCATACCTACTAAGTTGCATTTGGTGCATGCTATAGTCGTTGCCACTCCGTAAAATAAATTGATGCCATTGTTATAGAGGTAGGAAACTTCACAGATGGAGTACACAACTTAGGAGTAGATGTAGACAACCTACAATAATGGGTATGCAGCTTAGTACATGTGCGAAGCATAAATTTACTATCGGCAATGCAAATCATCCCCAACATACAACTTTCCTTGTTCCAACGATAACCTAATGGATATATGGATGTAACTTGGGATAAAAAGTAAAAGTTGCTACCAGTGATGTTTTAGTTGTAGCCATATCCCACCAAGTTGCATTTGGTGCATGCTTTAGTTGCTAATACTTCTTGAAATAATTTTCTACCACTCTTGTATAGAGGTAGGCAAATTCAAATGGGATATACAACTTAGCACAAGGTGTATTCAATTTAGTAATAACACGTATGCAACTTCACAGACCAGGTATGCAACATAGCACTAGTCGGTATACAACTTAGCAATAGTTGGTATGCAACTTAACACATGTAAGAAACAATAATTTACTGTCTATGATACAACTTAGCAAATGTGTCGGTGAATAATTTATTGTGCACAAAATTCAACTTAGCTCTTCCGCGGAACCAATAATACCACTAGCAAAATATATAGAACTTAGCACATGGGTGAAAAAATTATTATTATCTTTGTGGACGACTGAGAGGACAGGAAGATCGGTGTATAGCCTGATGTGGAAGAAGTGGAAATTCTTATAAAACATAATAAAACGCTTTCCACATTCCAATAATAGCATCAAATTAACCAACTTTCAGAAAATGTCATCAAATCATGTGTCGTGGTTTCGGGAATGCCACTTCTATTTGTTGACCGCTATTTGGCTGTTAAGTCTCATCCGGAATGAATATTATGCCCTTCTTGATGTTTTGAATATTTTTGACTACACAATTTGAAGAGTTTTCAATGCCTGGATATTTTGACATTTTGAAAAACTGTCCAAATTTCATTATGCAATCTGAAACTCGTAACAAAAAATTCATAGAAAGTACATCCATCTATACAAGAAATTGCAATATTTTTGCACCAGGGAAGGACTCCCGCATCAATTAGCTAGCACCAACCATGGGAAATCGCATCTCATCTGGAGGCACATGATGTCGCATGTGAAGATAAGAAGCTAGGTGCCAGCAGCTGGAGGGGGACACACACACCACGAGTTGGACTTGGGTATTTTAATAATCTAAAGCAGCTGTTGATTAGTCAAGCACAACCTCCATGTCTTTGTTTTCCTAAGTCGGAGAAGACAAATGGGTAATGCAATGTATGTTATATCTTCATCACATGTTTCATCGTAAAATTGTTTCCGGACATGTCCTAGCCTTCTCTTTAACATTGGATCCCTTCACTTCAAACGCTTTTTTTTGTCAAAAACAATATCTTAAGATTCATTTCTTTGAGGATGGAATGCTCAAGAATATGTTACATCTAAGTCAACTGGGACTATTTTTTTTGTACATCTAAGTACATTCTTACTGAACTTCAAACCGAAGAAAGTGTGACAATTGCACTTCTCACCAATTTGTGTTTTCCATAAATCGACTTAGGTATAAGAATATTTAAGACAAAATAGGATTGGCATAACCAATACTCCAAATTTGATCTTCTTTTGGATACAGTTTTCTTATAATATTTAGGCTGTAATGGACAAATCTTTCAGGCCCTAACAAATTTATATGACTTGGCCTATTTAGAAGGAATGAACCTGACTAGTCAAGCAAAAAACCCACGCTTCCTCAAGTAACCATCCATGTCGTGTTCAAAAGTATTCTTTCTTTTCACACAAATTGCAAGACTAACAAACAAGGACTATGTTCTTTACTAAACTCAAGGGGTTGTTGATTAGTCAAGCACAACCTTGATGTCTTTTGTTTTCCTAATTCGTAGAAGAAAAATGGCTATAAAGCAAAAGAGATTTTTTATCTGGTACATCATATGTTTCTCTTCATCACGTGTTCTACAATAGATTTTTGGGTTTATTACAACCATCTCTCTTGTTCTTGTCAAGAATGGGACTATGCCACTACAAACCACTAAATTCCGCGACCTTTTTGCTTCTATACCCCTGGATGCACCTGATGCTGGCTACCGTTAGTTCTTCCTAATTTGTCGTATGTTCCACTTATTTTCTTACATGTGGTCCCGTCTGACTCACATGTTGTTGTGACTATTATCCGAACGCCAGGAGGGGGAAAGGGGGGTCACCATACTTCAGTAGATGGCGTGTATCATAAGTTCGAGGATTGGAGCCTCCATTTTTGTGCAATTTCCCATATTTTGTCTAGTTCCTGCTTCGCTCCCGTGCTCTACTCCTTCCGCTGCCACATTGTTTCTTCGTGCACCTCTCCCAGTCACATAGGGCTCTGTTTTCCGCCTCGCCATTCTCGTGGCCTCTCACTAGATTGTTGCCCCCCCCCCCCCCCCCCGCCCTTTCGTGCTCAAGTGGCAATAAGCGAAGCGTGTGAGCCCGGTCGTCGGTAGCATGCCTACCATGGTCGATGTGAAGCGGATCCGCCACAGAAATAGATCTTGCACAGTGGGAAAGCGCAGGCATGACAAAGCAGAGGCAGAGGATGTGTGAAGCAAACTTTGCAGCTCTAGAGCTCGGTAAATGCGCCGTTCATCTCCATGAAGGGTAAGAATTGAAATTCTGTCTCTTATTTGTTGAATTAGTGATTTGAATCCCGTGGTGATTGTGATGGTATGGGTTGATAACCATAGAACATCTGCTGCATCCGAATTTTTACTGAAGATTCGACACGGGTATCAAACTAAAACCACACATGACGACATAATTACACTTAGAGCAGGTTTTAATTATCGATTGCAGTAAAATTTCTGAACCAAAATTGTTTTCCTTGAAAATGAAAGAAACCAATAAGATTTACTCCATCAATATATGGGATTTACTCCCTCAATAATATTTGCTCCACAGATATGGTAGATTTGTCTAACTTCGTATTTACGGAGAGTATCAGTTTGTTAGCCGGACCAAATCAGCGTGACAGGCGAGTGCTCTGACTCACTACAAGCGATGCGTAAGAGCTCCCCTATAATAGTAGCTCTAATGATCTCATCTTGCCGGCCTCATGGCTACATATAGTATCTGCTCTCTTTTTTGTTTTCCATTGTTAAAGAGAGACGCGCATCGAGCTTCCAGTTTTGTCTATGACAGTTCACGGAGGCCCGCGGATGGTGATCGCTAAGCATCTGCATCTGCATATATTCAAACTCTCGCATCCTAACCATCACATCTCTTGTAAGTCGTCGGCAATTGATTAGCGCAGCACACACATGGCCGCAAGCAACGGCCGCGCGCTCCCCGTGGTGGACCTCGCGCCGTTCTTCGTCGACGAGGGCGGCCTCGCCCGTGGCCGCGCCACCGAGGCGGTGCGCGAGGCGTGCATGTCGTCCGGGTTCTTCCGCGTCGTCAACCACGGCGTGCCGAGCGAGCTCATGGCGCGCTCCCTCGAGCTGTCGGCGGCGTTCTTCGCGCTCCCGGACGAGGAGAAGGCCAAGGTCCGGACCGCCGGGGGCTCCTCCCCCCTCCCAGCAGGCTACGCGCGGCAGCCCGTGCACGCCGTCGACAAGAACGAGACCCTGCTTGTCCTCCATCCGAAGCCCTGGCTCGACTTGTACCCCGCCGAGCCTGCCGGATTCAGGTCAGCATTTGCAGTTTAAAAAAAAAAAGAATGAGAGTAACCGGGGGATTCCACGGCTACCCTAATTCTATAGAAGAATGAGAACTCGCGTCTCTGGTGCCCGTGCGACCTCTGCGTCCGGCTGCTACCAACGGACTTCAAGAATGAGAGCATTTGCAGTTTAACGCCTGTAGTTTGGAGTTTCGGCTGATTTGGTTGAAGGTGCGGCGAGGAGCCGAACCATGCTGCCCAGGCTAGCTTCAAGGGTTGACCGATGCAGACAGTGGCGAAGGACGAGAAAAAAATAAGGTCGGGCAAATTTTAAAATATAAAAAATCTTATGCAAAAAATTAAAATTGTATCGATACAATGGTAATAGCATAATCAGTTGACCACAAATTCAAACTTGCTTCAATAGTTCAATTGACCACAAAATCACAAATTATATCTATCTCCTTTGAAGCTGCAGGTTTCTTCTCCTTCTTGTCTATCTCTACCACAAATTTACGGAGCCTAGATGCCACTAATAGGAAGGAGCATAACCCTATATTTTGAAGCAAGGTCAGAAATTATAACTGAGATGAGAAGGAGCCCTAGCCGGGTGAACCGTGTCATCGTGAGAATTTAAAATTTAAGAAAATGAGAAGGTTGGAGGAGGATTATGGGGAGGGCGGCCTGATCGGCGGACAGTTTTTCGGGAGTAGCTTAGTAGAAGACGGCGACGTTCCTCCTACTCGTCGCTCGAGTCCTGGACTCGTAGACTTCGATCGCTCTGGGGCAAAGATAGGAAGGGGCTCCGGCCACATACGCACACACGATCAGGGGGCCTACTGCTCCCTAGTGTGTGGCCCAGCAAACGACCAGTACCGCCGAATCCCCTCTAACGTAGGCCATTTTCTATTTTTGATACTTTCTCCGACCCATATTAATTGACTTGAATTTGTCAAAATTTGGATAATCTATATACTAAATAGTGTCTAAATTCATCGAAATCTAGACAAACGTAAGCAATTAATATGGTCGAAGGGAGTAGTAGTTTTTCTTCAGAACTCGCGTACTTTGCAGAGAACTGTATATATGTCGAATTAAAGCTTATATATATGCATTTTTTTGCAAAAATTCAAGGTAGGGCAACTGCCATACCTTGCCCAAAGGGGTCCTTCGCCCCTGGATGCAGATGGTGTTGGAGTAGAGCACTAGAGCAATCTTTTATCACGAGAGAATATATATTCGATGCTTGTTTAGATGGTCGCCAATCAGCCCGTACCGCTCGAGCACACGATTAGCCATATAGATTGAGCAAAGGAAATTGAGATAGGAAAAGAACATTTCCATGACTAGTTTTCGTTGATAAAAAAAATACCGCATATGTATATATAATACGAGTCGCGCTATTTGATCCTATAGTTATTCTGCAACCACCCTCTATCTTTGTAACCATCCATGATTTTTACGTTATGTAAATTTTTTCATAAGAAAAATAAAAACATGTCATACAAAATTAATTTACATGTCATATAAAAATGTGACGTAAAATACTTTATTTTGTGTTTTTTAACACTATAATGACTCATGCGCTATATTATTTTATGTCAATTTTTTTGTTGTGGACTAATACAAACATAATTATTTGTATACAGAACATAAATTTCTGATTTTAATAATATAAAAATATGATGGATGCAAAATAATTTTTCTACACACTAGATGCAGAATAGGGTTCTATATACAATACCAAATATACATGATATAATAGTATATTGTATTATGATTCTAATAAGTTTTATTTCATTTTATAAATATTACTCCCTTGGATCCATATTACTTGTCGTTAAAATGGATGTATCTAGCACTAAAACATGTCTAGATACCTCTATTTTAATGAGAAGTAATATGGATCGAAGGAAGTACTCGTTTTATGTTCACAATTGGTAAGATTACAAAGTCTAACTTTGGACAAACGTTATGTACGAAAAAATATGAAACACCTGCATGACATCCAAAGCACACTTGTGGTCTATTAGCGGTAGATCTTAACGGTAAAATAATTGAGCCTATCACCTCTACTGCAGACTAGGCATAGCATGACCCCGTGTCTACATCTACGGACAAGATGTACTACAAAACATTCTTATGGGTAGGGTTGCAAAAGAAACGGAAACGGACGAAAACATGCGTCATTGTTTTTGTTTGTGTCGTCGGATCGGAAACGAACGGAAAACTCCAAAAGCAAACATAGAATTGGAAATCATCAGAGACGTATATGGAACGGATACGATACGAAAATGAATATTTGCCGGAATATAATAGTGGCATAATATCATGGTCTATACATCAAAAGAAACATATAATAGAAAAAGAATAGCTCACAACATCGAAAAATGACAATTGAACATAAATTAATACACATAATTCAACTCTTCAATAAGCACATAAGTTCTCATTTGATTAGTATATAGCCTAGGTCGGTTGCATGTATATTACTTAAACCCTGCATATATTCTATGACACGACAAGAGTAAGAGAAATCACTGACGCAAAGTACTATTTCGTACATGGGTCTGGCTCGTTATATTTCTAGAAAGTTTCTGTATTTGATTATCCGGAATTTCCTTACCGTTTCCGTTTCCGTCAGAAATGGCTCCCTCGTTTTCTTTTCTGTTTTCGTTAAGAATATTCCATTTCCGTCCCTTTCTTGCAAAATGCCATTTCCGCTTTCTTTTAGCTCCATGTTTCCTTTTTCTCCGGAAATAGGTGAAAAATTTCCTTACCGTTTTTAATCCTACTTATGGGTATCCTACATGGCACAGCAGAAGAGCAGACCGATCCATAGATGCTCCGAAATTTAAGCAACGAAAAAAATCTGCACCAACCTTCCTCCTACACGTCCGTGACAATCTTTCTCTAAGTCTAGTCTAGCTTTAGTTTTTGCAAAAAGTTTACCGATCTATTGTTAATTATTGATGGTAGCACAAAGAGTCTAAAAATATACCACTTAACGACGACTACATACACACTAGCGCGAGCCGAAAACCCACCACCGTCCTTGCCCCTCATCATCGGAGTCGGATAAAACTTGTAATAATAGAGTTTGTTGCAGTAGACAAACAAAAAATAATTGTGCTAAGACCCAAGAAACCAGCGCACACAGGGGCAAAGCCAGCGGATTAGTGCATTGGGGTCACCAGACATCAACGGTGTCATCCTATAATTATCAGCAGTACTAAATAATGGTGATTTACTAAAGGTTTTGCCAAAAATTAATGGTGATTCTCGGGTTGAAGGAAATGAATCAAACCTCATTGTCATATAGGTGCATGTGTGCTTGGTTGTGGAACTTCATAAAAGGCTGGATATTGAGATGACTGGCCTTTGGCGGCGAGGCCGTTGATCGACTGAGATTTAGCAAAACCGATAATTTATGGCTATGCGGATCAACCGTTGCAAAGGCTACGGTGTTCCTACTACTTTCAAAAAGACGAAAAAACTAAGGCCGCTTTCCCCTACTTGGTTTTTCCTTCGAAAAGAAAAAAAACCAATGCCGCGTCACCTGAAGTTGGTTTTTCTTATAGTTTGTGGAACTGTATATAAAGAAGCTCCTCTCATGCATCCTTAGGGAGGCGCTAGTGGAGTGCCACACCAAGCTCACCGACCTGGGGCTCCTCATCCAGGAGATCCTGAACGAGTGCCTGGGCCTGCCACGAGGCTTCCTCGGGGAGTACAACGACGACCGTGGCTTCGACTTCATCTCGGCGCGGCACTACTTCCCGGCGACAGAGGAAGGGAGCAGCGGCACCTACGCACACCAGGACGCCAACATCATCACCTTCGTCCTGCAGGACCAAGTCGGGGGCCTGGAGGGCCTCGGGCCCCAAGGGGACTGGGCCCCTGTAGAGCCCTTGGAGGACAGCATCATCGTCAACATCGGCGACGCCATGCAGGTGCTAAGCAACGCCAAGTTCAGGAGCGTCATGCACCGGGTGGTGAGGAAGCCGTCGGTGCACCGGTACTCGCTCGTCTTCTTCTTCAACGTCCACGGTGAGAAATGGGTGGAGCCGCTGGCTCAGTTCGCGGGCGACGTCGGGGAACCGCCGCGGTACACGGGTTCCGGTACAACGAGTACGTGAAGCTGAGGATGAGGAACAAGACCCACCCGCCGTCCAGGTCCAGGCCTGAGGACGCCTTCGACATCGACCATTATGCAATCTAGCTCGTGGTCGTGGAAGCCGACTTCCATTACTTGGGTACTCAACTTTCAGTTCGTCTGCGATGGTGCGCTCAGCGCGCAAGGTAGCCAGTTTGAATAGTACTGGATCATTCAACAAAATTATGATAAACAAATTTGGACGGACCAGTTACATAATAAGTACGCACAACTTTTGTATTATTATCATTGGACTTCTTTTCAAAATGTGGCAAGTTATGTTTTTTTTTACATCTTATCCTTCTTACAATATCCAGCAATATAGTGCTTCCCTTTTTCATGTCTCGAGTGCGCAAGGAACTTAAAACTGGTTATTTGTAATTTTGAACAATTATGAAGCCTAAAATTTGTTTTTTTATTAAAGTAAGATCTATTGTTTTGGAGAT
This sequence comes from Avena sativa, assembly GCA_916181665.1. Classification (NCBI taxonomy): domain Eukaryota; kingdom Viridiplantae; phylum Streptophyta; class Magnoliopsida; order Poales; family Poaceae; genus Avena; species Avena sativa. The sequence continues at coordinate 394,734,613 of OV702280.1, read as the reverse complement.
GTTTAGGAGGTGAAAGTTCAGTACACAGCCTTTTGGTTTGCGGCGTTGGTGTTGGTGGGAAAGCAGAAAACTCTCTTCGGGAGGGCGGCTGGTGCGCATGAGTTTTATTGTCACTGTCATGCATATGTTTTTGCTACCCTCTTTGGAGGTGTGTGTGATTTTACCAGTCTAGATCTTTTCTTTTTTTGCAAAGTAGATAACTCAAAATTGAACCTCTTAGTTAAATGGTGTATTTTGTGCGGTCCAAACAACAAGTAGTTTTTTTTTTCGATAAATGGAGCTTTATTAGACTCAAACATATTACATCGAGAAGCTGTTTGGTTCGTCTATTTTTTTCCCTGTAATTAGATTATACAGTGTAACCTGAAACCGTTAATCGTGTTTGGTTCACCTGGGTTGTAATCCGGGAGTCAAGAATATCAGAAGAGGATGTTGTGGATCTTGAAGATGGATATGGCAGCAAGACTGGCGGATCTGGTCGTGGTGAGCCCCGTCAAAATTTAATCGCCTGTGGTGATGACCATCGTTCATGGCTCGTTCCTTTGGCTTGATGCCTAGAAGTTGTGGTACTGTTACATTGACAAAACAAACAAAGTTCAGTTTTTCTCTTTCCATTACCAATTACCACCGTTTTCTGATTACATTGTCGTTTCCATTACAACTTCTGAGCCAAACAGCTTACAAGATGATACAAACTACAGAGTCCATACTCGGCCTCTATACAGCTAGGATGCACACAACCGAAAAAGAAAATAAAGAAAGACCGCACCAAAGTAAACATAGACTCGCAGCCGCAACACCACCACCAGCAGGGGCAACATCTCGACTCTTAGAAAGCTTCTTTAAAAATGATGCCTTAAAGAAGGAAACAACGCACAAACACCGCCATCGTCTGGTCCGACCAACAAGGTCATAACTTAGGTTTTCACCCTGGAGAATGTCGACAGTCCAGATAATGCGTTCAACAAGGAGATAACTCGGGAGCCACCATTATCAGGTACAACCACTAAGGTTGGACCTAGGTTTTTCACCCCGTACATGAGACACAAAGATACAAGAGCACCGCCAAGGAAGAAGTTTTATAATCACCATCAAGAATCAGTGACTTTTAAGGAATGATTTTTAAGATGCTCAATGAGGAGGGTGTTTGGCATGAACTAATTCTGAATAAGTATTTGTGCGACAAACTTTTGTCGTCTGTCTCATAGAAGTTGGAAGGATGATTTACATTTTTGGTTAGGCCTCACAAAGGTAAAATATTTACTATATCAATTCGTCTTGTTTCAGATCCATAGTTGGAGAACATCTGGTTTTGGGAGGATAAATGGTTAGGGTACATGAACACTTGGGACTACAATTCTGAAGAGAAACAGGATAGATGGGAAAGGCGAGATAACCTTCAGGCTCATCACCGCTCGTGTTAAATAGGTTGTTAGCCGATAGGATTACAACAGAATACATCTTGACATACAAGGCAAGTACATAACTGATTCTAGTTAGTATCTACAACTATGACTTATCTAGTCTAACAACCATACGTGATACGTCTAATCTCCTGTACTGAATCCTAACTTGTTAACACCCTCCCTTAATCTGGATGTGGTAACACCATGTTGAGATTGTCTCTGAATTTGACGAACAGTGGAGCACCAAGGGGCTTCGTTAGCACGTCTGCTAACCGATCATGTGTAGAGATGAACTTGATGTCAAGAGCCTTGCGTGCAACCCGCTCACGCACGAAGTGGTAATCAACTTCGATATGTTTAGTGCGGGCATGGAAGACGGGGTTAACTGACAAGTACGTGGCACCGAGACTGTCACACCAAAGCGTAGGTGCTCGACGAAGATAAACCCCCAATTCCTGCAATAGTCCTTGTATCCACATGATCTCAGCTGTTGCATTGGCATCTGATTTATATTCAGCTTCGGTGATCCATCGTGAGACAGTAGGTTGCTTTCTTGAGCTCCATGCAACAAGATTACCTCCAAGAAAAACAGCATAACCACCTGTTGATCGTCGATCATCTGGGCATCCTGCCCAATCCGCATCAGCAAAACCACTCAGCAGTGTCGAGGAGGATCTCTGAAGAAGGAGTCCGAAAGAAATTGTATGCTTGAGGTACCGAGCACACGTTTCACCGCTGACCAGTGTACATCTGTTGGAGCTTGCAAGAATTGACAGATTTTGTTGACACTGAAGGAGATATCCGGTCTAGTGAGGGTCAAGTACTGAAGAGCGCCAACAACGCTTCTATACCGTGTGATATCTAATGCTGAAAGAGGGGTACCAACATGTCGAGACAGTTTTTCACTAGCTGCCATTGGAGTACTTACTGTCTTGGCGTTTACCATATTTGTTCTTCCTAGAAGGTCAGCGATGTATTTCTGCTGAGAATGATGTATACCATCTGCCTGATGCTTTACCTCTATTCTCAAAAAGAATCCAAGTCTGCCAAGGTCCTTAACAGGGAAAGCTTGACGAAGTTGTGCAAGGAGACGATCAGCGGCCTGAGCTGTGGAGCTGATAACAATTATGTCGTCTACGTAGACAAACATATATATAGTGAAAGTGTCTCGTTTGTAGATAAACAGTGATACATCAGCTTTGGAGGGAGCAAAACCGAGCTCCTGTAACTTGCCGCTTAGCCGAGCAAACCAAGCCCTCGGCGCTTGCTTCAGACCGTATAAGGATTTCTCCAATTTGCACAAATAATGTGGTCGAGGTTGATCAACGTACCTAGGTGGCTGGACCATATAAACCTCTTCCTGGAGGTGTCCATGAAGAAAGGCGTTGTCGACGTCGAGCTGCCTCATATGCCACCCCCGCATCGCGGCAAGAGACAAGATGACACGGATAGTCGTTGGCTTGACCACCGGGCTGTAGGTGTCGTAGTAGTCGATGTCGTGACGCTGCTTGAATCCCTTGGCGACGAGACGCGCCTTGAACCGATCAACGGATCCGTCGGGCTTGCGCTTGATCTTGTAGACCCATCGACTGTCGATGATGTTGAGGCCTCGACGAGGAGGAACAAGCCTCCAAGTTTGGTTACGCTGAAGTGCCGAATATTCAGCGTCCATGGCCGCCTTCCACTTGGGCAGCTGAAGAGCTGTGGTGATGGAGGAGGGTTCGTCGTCAGTAGCACGCACGGCTGTGTATGTCACCGTGACATCCATGCGCTGCTTAGGGACAGTTTTCCCAGCACGGAATCGGGTGTGCATAGTGTGCTCCCGATCCGATGCAGGAGGGACCCGCACGATCCTGGAAGAGGACGGAGGTCCAGGCGACGAGCTTGGTGCAGCGGACGGCGACTCGACGCCGGTGGTGGAGGACGCGGGCGTCTGTCCGAGCACGTCATCATCAGAGGCTGCATCTGCCTCAAGTTGTGGCCCATGATTAGCCGTAGGAGATGCATCTGGCCCATTGCATGGCCCAGCAAGAGGCCCAGCATGACGAGCTGTCGGGACGTGATCGACACGATTGTGCTGGTCCGAAGTACCTGCACAAGAAGTAACGAAAGGTTGCACCTCTCCTTGATCGTTAGTACAATAAACAACACTGCCAGGATCTAGGAGAGACTCATGCGTGTAGGATGGGGTATTTTGTGGTGTTTCTTACCGAGAGAAAGGAACATTGTGTTTATCGAAGACAACGTCACGTGAAATATAAACGCGACCGGTAGCCACGTCTAAACACTTATAGCCTTTATGGTGATCACTATAGCCAATAAATACACACTCTTTAGATCGGAAAGATAATTTGCGTGCATTATATGGACGGAGTAGAGGCCAGCAGGCACAACCAAAGGATTTGAGCATGGAATAATTTGGTTTGGCCTTGGCACCAAGAAGGCGCTCAAGGGGAGTGGCATTATCAATGACACGTGTGGGAAGACGATTTATGAGATAGGTGGCTGTAGAAAAAGCATCGTCCCAAAACTTGACAGGCATGGAGGCTTGCGCTAAGAGAGCTATCCCGGTTTCGACTATGTGCCTATGTTTTCTCTCGGCGGATCCGTTTTGTTGGTGTGTGTGTGGACAAGATATGGTGTGAAAAATTCCCGTTGAATCAAAATATTTATGAAGACGTCGATACTCCCCTCCCCAATCAGATTGAACTCCCTTAATTTTGTGATTGAGTAAAAGTTCAACATGTTTTTGAAATTTGAGGAAAATATCCTCAACTTCAGATTTTGCGTGGAGGAGATAAATCCAAGTGAATTTGGAAAAATCGTAAATAAAACTCACATAATACTTAAAACCACCAACAGAAGATATAGCAGGACCCCAAACATCGGTATATATGAGCTCAAGGGGAGCGGTAGAAACATGAGTAGAAATTGAATAAGGCAATTGATGACTCTTGCCAAGTTGACACACATTATAAACAGTTGCATGCTTAGAATTATTACAAAACACGGAAAGTTTATGAAGCCTTAAAATAGATTGGACTACTTGAGACGATGGATGGCCTAGACGCCGATGCCATTGCTCTTTGCTGATCCACGAAGAAAACATGGCACACTTGAGGATGCTTATTTTAGATGACTCATTGGGTAGAGACCTCCTCTACACCTACCGCGTAGCAGCGTTCTCTTTGACACCAGATCCTTAATAAGAAAATAATAAGCATGAAAATCAATAAATACCCCATTATCTGTAGCAAGCTTATGAATGGAAACTAGATCTTTTGAGATTTGTGGAACGTGGAGGACATTTTTAAGGACAAGATCTTTGGCAGTGGTATTAATTGTACTATGACCAAGGTGAGTAATAGGCAAACCTGCTCCGTTGCCGACTTGCACGCTATTGTTACCGTGATAGGCATCACGGATGTGGAGACGGTCCAGATCGCCGGTGATGTGGTCGGTGGCGCCGGAGTCCATATACCATGCGGGGTCGGCGTGGTAGGAGGTGGTCGCATGATTTGCGGAGTGGTTCTCCTCCTCCCCACTGTAGGCGTGGTCGGAGCGGTTTTAGCAGCGGAGTGCGATGTGGCCGACCTTGTTGCATATCTGGCACACCGGACGAGGTGCACCGTTGCCGGCGCCGTTTCCTCCACCGCCGCGTCCTCCTTGTCCACAGCCACGGCCGCCGCGTCCTCCTTGTCCACGGCCACGGCCTCCATCGCCGTTGCCGCGTCCTCCTGGTTAGCCGCTATGGCCACTTTATCCACCTTGGCCGCCTCCACGGCCTTGGTTGTTGCGGCGAGTGAATTTCACCGAAGAGCCGCTGCCGATGCCGTACTCCGAATCCTGGACATCATGGCGATGCTCAAAGCAAGCAGATGGGAGTATACATCGTCGAGGGTGCTGTCGTCCTTGATGCTGAGCGAGGTGACGAGGGAGTCGTAGTTCGACCCGAGCCTGGTGAGGATGTAGGTGATGATCTCATCGTCGCGGAGCGGCTACCCGATGGCAACGAGGGTTTTCGCCAGGGTCTTCATGTTGCGGAAGTAATCCGCAGCCGGGACACCCTTCTTCTTGGCGGAGGTGGGCTGCGCGCGAATTTGGATCACACGCGCTCGAGACCTGGATGCGAACATGCGCTCTAGGATGAGCCACGGCGCGCGCGCTCATGATGTGCGCGAGTACCTCCTCCATGACGGTAGAGAGGAACCCGCCGAGCACCGTCTGGTCACGGACGTACTAGGTAGAGTAGTCGGGGTAGACGGTGCTGACGCTCTCCCCAGCAGTGTTGGTGGAGGCGATCGTCTCCTCCGGCGCCTCGATCGAGCCATCGATGTAGCCCAGCAGAGAGTGGCCACGCAGGTGCGTGAGCATCTAGGCTTGCCACAACATGAAGTTGGTGTGATTCAGGCGGACGGTGACCGAGGAGAGGATCGAGGGCGCCATGGACGAGGACGTTGAAGAAGACATGGGTCGTGATAGCTCTGATACCATGAAGAGAAACAGAATAGATGGGAAAGGCGAGATGACCTTCAAGCTCATCACGACTCGTGTTAAATAGGCTGTTAGCCGATAGGATTACAACAGAATACATCTTGACGTACAAGGCAAGTACATAACCGATTCTAGCTAGTATCTACAGCTATGACTTATCTAGTCTAACAACCATATGTGATACGTCTAATCCCCTGTACGTACTGAATCCTAACTTGTTAACAAATTCTCACATCTTTTGAACATAGTATGCATAAGCGGGACCCTGTTACAAAGGTGTTGGGTGACGGACAACCTAATTTTGACCCCCCCCCCTCCCCTACCTATTGTTGATCGGAAGCTAAGTGTAACCTCCTTGCTTCTCATTTAGCCACAACTGAACTGAATAATGAGAAAGGTGTTTATAGGTGGAATATTCATCAATCTAGGACTTCTATGGTTTGATCAATGTATCATATGGTAATTAACTTTGGTTTTAGGTGTCGAAGTAGGCACATTTGGAAACTTTTATACCTATGAAAGTTGCTCGATGTATAAATGCTAATTACATCTTTGCTTCAGTTGCTGAAGTTTTTCGAAATGGGGGAGAACCCGGCCTCTGCATCAAATGCACACAACCTTTTTTTATGGATTTAAAGTTTACAACTCATGGATCATAAAGGGTCGATACAAATATCAACCATAAAAAAATAAGCAAAATGCTCAGCAATCTAAACATCTTGAATCCTATTAATAGGCCACCAAATTGCCTGGCAGAAGATATATTGATCAACCATCAGTAGCCGATTGCAATCCAATAACCATGCAAGAGTGTGGATTTGCTGCCAAGGGGGATAGCTGCCCCCTCCAGCCAGCACCGTACGATGTGTGTTGAGATCCGCACCTACGCCTGGCTGTCATTTTGTTGTTTACCGCATGTACTGCGCTAACATATAATTAGAGGTTGCTTGGACTGCCGGACTATGTCAGCAGTCTGCATGCAGCGCTGGGCTGTGTCAAGCATAGCAGGTCGTGCTGTGTCAGCAGTCTTTTTGGATGGTTGGACCGACGAGTGTAAAGATTTTTGTTCCCACTCTAGTTAGGTCCTTCCTAGCTAGTTTATTCACGTGTCCATGACTAGCATGTTCACGTGATCGAGCAGACGCGCTATGATTGTTGTATAGATAGCTAGCATATACAAACTGGCTTATATAAGCTAGCTTATACTCGTTAGCTTGTTCATGGCTGCTTATACAAACCACTTCTATCTACCAAACATCTATGCAAACGAGTACGGCTAGCTAGTAAGAAAATATGATAATATTTATAGTGGTACACAATAATACAATACATATGTAATGAGGATACAATGGGTTGGCAGAGAGTTTTTTGCCCGTGCTACGGTACACAACCATGCTAACACAAGCAAACAACATACGCGTATATGTAAGAGACCATTTGTTTGCATGTAGCATGTTAGCTTTACAAAATGTTTGTTATAGCCTACCAGCTTTATTACAGTCTGGTTAATCAAACTGTCTACCTTATTCTTGTTTTGCATATATCTCAGCGCACACGCTAGCCAACGGGCGGGGGGGGGGGGGGGGTGAGGGCAGCTATCCCCCTGGGCAGCAGACTATTTACCAATCATGCAATCCCGACGATCTTCTGGGAGCATGAAACGACATAGGTATATATAGTGTATATTCATATAAATAATCTGCAAAAAAATTAGTAGAGTCTTTCCTGTTAAACACACTGTTATTTCTACAATTCCATATGGACCAAACTAGAGCGGAAACCCCTATGTGAATCCTAGCTTTAGTGTCTTTGTTGATACCATTCAACCAATTTCAAAACATATTTGTTGGTATTGATATGTTATATATAGAATAAACAAGTCTCCAGACTAACCTAGCAAATGGGCAAGGGAGGAATAAATGTTCTATTGTTTCCTCTGTGTCAGCAGAAGCAACACTTCTTATTCCCGTTTCAATTCCTTTTTGCTATATTATCTCTAGTTAACAAAGCCTTTTTACTTAGGAACTACATTAAAATTTTGATCTTTAGTGGGATTTTCAACTTCCATACATATTTGTGTAGGAACCATGTGTGTCCATTAAGATCAGGACACATAGTTTTAAGCCTAGCTCATTTGGTTAGGGGAGTGAATGTACAACAGAGCCACACAAGTTTAAGTCTTTATGGATGGGTTCTTACTATTTCAAGCTCAGAAAATATGTTCAAGTCAGCTAGGAGCAGATGTCGTTTAGGGTGGCGGAGGTCACGACATTGATCGGAGCGACAAGACGGTTGTAGTCACCATCAAGGCCATTGAGGATGTAGTCATTCAGCTCACCGTCATCCACCTTCTTCCCGGGAGAAGCAAGCTCAAAAGCAAAGCCCTTCATCTTGGATATGAACTGATGATCTGTCATCTCTTCTCTTTTGGTGTTTGCGAGGGCACCACACAATGTGGAGACCCTAGCCTTCGATTGTGTGGCGCAGAGGTCGTTCAGAGCAGCCACACATTAGCAGCATGCTCGATCCCCGACACTTCGGAGAGTACATCATCTGTTAAGGAATTGACGAGATAGCTCACGATGTTATGATCCTTGGTGATCCACGCGCCATATGCTAGATTGGGCACACAAGCCTATTTCTTGTTCTCATCTTCAAGCTCCAGTTCTTTAGGTGGCGCGGAGTCGAAGACTTCGAGAAGCCCAATGACACGAGCACCACGGAGGGCAAGAGGGACTTTCACCTTTCCAGTAGAGAAAATTCTCTCTGCTTTGTTTTGTTGCGGGCGGCACACCGAGGATGCTAGTCGTTGGCGCTGTCGGCGATGAAGATGACATGTCGATCTTCGGAGAGGGAAGGGTAGGTTTTGGATTTTGAGACCGATCGGGAAGGATCAACCGAGTTTTGGTGTTGGGTTTGTGGTAGATCAATTTGAAGATCGATCGGGATTTCTTGGGTTGTAGATCGGATCACCGACAGCGGCGGCAGAGAGATGGGAATAGGATGGCTCTCGATACCAAAAAGGATTTATACACTAGCCATCTGAACCAAAATTCTGAACTAATGTAAAGGGGCTAGGCAGTCGTGACAGATGGTATTGCCATCGGAGTGCATATACAGATCTACTAGAACTTGGTATGGATGTTCATGAAAAGTGGGACCCGCTAGTTTTTTGAGTGCATATACACACATGCACGTACACGCGGCGGTTTCCGTGTCCGACATGTATGAGAAAAAGGGATACCCTATCCCCCGGGCGAACGATCGCCGGTTGGTACCTATATAACTTCTTGCCCGCTCGACTTTACTAAATAACCTAGACACGTACGGGTAGGTCGTCGATTCAACAAACAGATCGATATACATAGACCGATACCGATGGGAGCCAGCAGTGCGGCGACGGCGACGGCGACGGCGCCTGATCCCAGCAAGCGCGGTTTCCTCCTCACCGGCGGCAGCGATCCTGAGGCTGCTGGAGTGGCGAGGGCGGACGTCGACCAGCGCAGCAGGCACAGGTTCCTGTGCTGGTGTACCCTGTTCAACCTCCTCCTCGTCCCGGGCTCCACTCTCCTCCTGATCCTCGCCCAGCCGCCCGCCGCCGGGCGGGCAGTGATCGTGGCCACGCGCGTCCTAGGATACTCCGGCCTGGCCGCCTCCCTCTGCCTGGGAACCCTCCTCACTCATCTATGGAACGCCGTATTCACGGGTCATAGAAAAGACCAGAGGATGATTGATTCCATGATGTTCTTCTTTCGACGGGACTGATTGATTGATTGATTTGGCCATGTGTGCTGCTCGTCGGATGCTGCTCCACTGTTTTGATCTCCATCTATATTATACTACTATTTACTTTTGTTATGTGTACGCTACGCTTGATCGAGTTCGTATTATACATCCAAGATTCCATTATTTATCCATAACTCGATGGTTTGACACGAACTCCCTATTCTGTTTCTTGCTCTAATCTGTTTTGTTAAACTAATATCTTCGTTTTTTGTTTTGATAGTCTGTTGCTCCATCACGTGCCAATGCTAAGAACACAAACAACATATTGTAGACACGGAAAATAACAAAGAAGGGTTTGTCCGTGTTTTTTTTCGAGTGGAAGAGGGCATGGTGTTCATGCATTGTATAGATAAAGAAAAGGGGAGCACTACGCGTCCCTAGGGAATAACTCCCCCCGATCCCCTGGGTCCTCTGCGTGACACGTGTCTTTGTTTTTTGTCCAGATTTTCGCTTTTGCTATAAATTAGTCCAATTTGCTACAAAATGTCCCGCTTTTGCTACGTGTAGCAGAAAACGGTTCGATCTAGAAAAAACTTTGCGCTAGTGTAGCAAAATATTTTTTCTAATGTAGTAAAAGGGGACATTGCCGGAGACTCCAACCGAAGACCTCGTAGCAAAACCGTAGAGATTGGTTGTAGCAAAAAAAATACCAAAGTAGCAAACAATATATGAATATATAGCAAAAATAATATGCTAAGGTAGCAAAATGCCAATAGCAATGACGGACACAGAAATGGCAACACCGGGCAACTAAAGTAGCAAACTCTCTAAAGTGTGGTAGCAACGCCAGACACAATATGTAGCATTTCCGTCGTTGGGACCATGGTTGTGGTTGCGGACGTTGTACTCCTAGCTAAGTGACTCCACCGAGGACAGAGGCAGTGCACGCGGGCAGAGATGGAGACCACCGGCGCGGGAGGCAGCAGCACCACGCGGGGAAGCTCTCATCCATGGCGCGTGCGGAGATGGGGACCACCGGCACGAGAGGCAGCAGCACCACGCGGGGAAGCTCTCATCCATGGCGCACGTGCGGAGATGGGGCGGCAGCAGTGCGCGCAACCTCTGGCGACGGGCGCGTGGGCACAGAACTCCGGCAGCGGAAGCGCGCGTGTAGTCGAACATGCGGCGACGGCGCGCGCAGCCTCCGGCGACAGGCGCGCGTGCAGAAACCGGCACGGGCGCGTGGGCACGCACCTCTGGTGGCAGCGCGTGAGTCTCTGGACGCGGCGGCGCGTGCAGTCTTTGGCGGCGGCGATGCGTGTGAACAGCAGCAGCGGCGGCTGTATCAGTTCGTGTGGGGAAAAAAGAAGGACACATACTCGGGAGGGATAAAGGCAAGGGAGAGGAGATAAGGCGTAGTGGGCCTCACGTATCATACGGAGGTTGCGGCGACCCAGGGGATCGAATTCCCCGGAGGACGTATATCATTTTCCTAAAGAAAACCGGAAAACCATACGGGGCAATGTGAGGAAAACCGGGCTGAAAATTCGCACACGTGATCTGGAGTTGACTGTCGCAGATCTGGAGTTGACCGTTGGCGGGGCCATCGATGACGCGGAACTGGGCACAAGGAGGTGCAACTACTATGACTCGAAGGCACCCTACGACCCTGGCTTCTACACTGAATCCGACAATACTCCCTAAATCCGACGTCGCCCTTCGTGGAGGTCATTGACGACGAAGACGGAGATGTTAGTACTTATGTGCTCCCTCTGGTTTAGGTTTGCAGTAATGTTAGGAGGAATGTATGCTAGGGTTAGACGCTGCTATCAAAATGGAAAATTAATTAAATTGAGGAAAAATCATTAGTGGAAGCTAGGGTTAGGGTTCATTATTGTTTAGGGGAATTTAATGTTAGATTGAGAAAAAGAAATCACTAGAAGATAGGGTTTGTTATATATAGCAATCTTGTCATTTAGGTCACACCGGATGGAGTGGCCGGAGAGTACTCTTCCATCACATAATGTTTTATTATTATTTTTATCAAGATAAATATAGTCCAAATTATATATTATTTTTGGACATAGTTTCCTGATCTTTTAGGTCACACTAGGAAGCTTATTCAGGCCCTAATAGATTCACTAGTAGAAAACTAGCCAAAGGATTTGACCTTTAGTACCGGTTTCGTAAGAACCGGTACTAAAGGATGCATTAGTACCGGTTTAACTGCGCAGGTCACCGGCAAACCTTAGTACCGGTTCATTTAGGTTGTATAGTACCGGTTCGTGTTACGAACCGGTACTAAAGGGTTTCGCGCCAAATTTGAGGCAGAGGTGGGTCCAGCGTTGCACCTTTAGTATAGGTTCATATAAAGAACCGGTACTAAAGGGTCTCCAGCTCTATTTCTTAACGCGAGCCACCCGAGCCAGCTCCATTTTTGCTTCTCCTCTCATATTTCCAAATATTTCCCTCCTCTCACACTCCAATAAATCTCCATTTTTCTCCACCATTTTGTCAAGATTGACGGCATCGGCCGTCTATCCAAGGGTTAGCAATATCATCCTAATTTAGCTTATTTCATTGCTAGTCTAACTCGTATCATTTTTCTAGTGCTAGCAAGGTGTTCGATGAAATGCCTAAGTTAGGGATTTCATTCTTTTTATATGCAATTTGAGCTCAAATTGAAGTATGATTTTTTGGTTTTAGTATCGTCCCCGTCCTCATCGCCGTCGAACGCCAGCGTCGTCCCCTAGCCGGCACAACCTCGGTGAGTCTCTTTTTTTTATAAAAACACTTAGTTTTATGTGATGATAAACTTGAATATTAATTAATTTGGTCACTCATATATTCATGATGTTGTGTAATTAATGATTCTTTTACAGTTGGCAAGAAAGCGGGACACGCTCTCAATCGAGCACCGCTTCAAAGCAATTGGCGAGGAATTGGCGGGATTTTTCCTTCGGGACGTCATAGCTAATTTCGGAGAGTACCACTATGCATGAAGATCGATCTTCATGTATGTACTACATGCAATATATAGTTTCCCTCGGAGAGTACCACTATGCTACATGTAATATATAGTATGCTCCGAAGAGTACCACTATGTATGTACTACTTAATTTGCGATCTTATGCAATTACATATTTTATATATATGCACCAAGTTGATATGCATCACCTTGATCTTCATGTACTACCTAAACCCAAACGCGTTTCAGGCACATCGACGGGATCCTCGTATGATGAAATGGTCTGATACCCCTAAACCCCTCCTAAACCCTAAACACTGAATTCTCTGCCAAATCTCTGCCACGTCGCCACTTTTGGTACCGGTTCGTGTTACAAACCGGTACCAAAGACTCCAGCCCCGCTGGCTCATGCGTGCCCACGTGGAGGCACTTTTAATACCGGTTCGTAAGGAACCGGTACCAAAGGGGGGAATGATTTAGTCCCGAATGATTAGTACCGGTTGCCAAACCGGTACCAAAGCCCCTCTGGAACCGGTACAAAAGGGCATTTTCCTACTAGTGATTTATGACTTGTTCTATGAAGAAATAACGTAAGAACCTAAGTAGAAGATTGCGTCATGGAAGAGGAAAGAGTTTAAAGATCTCGGCGATTTGCTAGTTTATTTTGGACTTTATTTGTAATTACTGAAGACATCTCATGTATCTTTACCACGTATTGTTTGCTTCGAACCCAATCTAACAGCAAGTGAAACCCATGTTTACTAAAATGATGTAAACATCCATGTCCCATACAAAAGTATTCTTTCTTTTGACGCAAGTTGCAACAATGACAAAAAGCGACTAAGTTCTTTAGTAATCTCATCAAGTAGGTGTTGATTAGTCAGGCGCAACCTTGTATCAACCTTGTATCGTTATCTTTTTGTCACTAGTTTTTTCAATATAATTATTTTAGGGCCGTTCTAGCCACCTCTTTGAATTCTGAATTCTCTTTGCCAAATCCTTCTCTTTATCCTTTTTTTGTCGAAAGGATCTAGTCGGATTTACTTGTTCGAAGATCGAATGCGTCTGGATCTTTTATATATATCTAGGTCCATCTTGAAAAAAACAACTTAGGTCACACCGTATGGAGAGGGCGGAGAGTACTCTTCCATCATATAATGTTTATTGTAGTTTTTATCAAGATAAATATAGTCCAAATTATATACTCTTTTTGGACATAGTTTTCTGATCTTTTAGGTTACACCGGGCAGCTTATGCAGGCCCTAATAGATTTATGGCTTGTCCTATTAAGAAATAACCTAAGAACCTAAGTACAAGATTGCGTCATGAAAGAAGAAAGAGTTTAAAGATCTTTATGATTTTCCTGTTTCTTTTACATTTTATTTTATAACTGTTAGAGATAGTTCATGTATCTTTATCACCTACTATTTTCTTAGATAAATATACTCCCTCTGTCCTGAAAAGGATGTCGCAAAATTTTCTAGATTTGAATGAATCTAGACACGTTTAGTGTATAGATATATCCAAATTATCTAAAACATGCTCTTTAGGAAAGGGGGGAGGGGTTAATATAGTATTGATTGTAAAAAAATACCCTAAGTTGAAGAGGCAAGTGAAAAAACATGTTTAGTAAAATAATGTAAACATCCTAGTCCCATTCAAAAGTATTCTTTACTTTGACGCAAGTTGCAACACTGGCGAAAAGAGACTAAGCTTTTAGTTAATCTCAAGTAGGTGTTGATTAGTCAGGCGCAACCTTGTATCGTTATCTTTTTATCACTAGTTTTATAATATTTTGGGGCCCGTTCTAGCCACCTCTTTGACTTCTGAGAGTTTCCTTTGCCAAATCCTTCTCTTTGTCCTTTTTTTTCAAAAGGATCTAGTGAGATTTACTCGTTCGAAGATCGGATGCTCAAGAATAGGTTATATCTAAGCCGTTTCAGGTTGACGAAAGTTGGACTTGCATATTTTCATCAACTTATGTTTTTCAGAATTTGTCTTAGGTCTAAGAGCATCTCCACTCGCCTACCCAGAAGGCCGGTTCGGACGTCGAAATTACGTTCGGACGCAAAAAATCGTCCCAGTCGCGTACCCAGGGACCTCTTTACGGCCGGATTTGGGCCAACTTTGGTCCGGACTACCCAGGCCGAACCCAGGATCCCGGTACGCCCTGGGGACACCAGACGAAGCGAATTCGGCAAGTGGACCAGCCTGTCAGCGACAGAAGCCGACTCGCCGCCATCCTTCCCGCCGTTTTCCTTTTCCCGCCCTCGCCGCTACACCTCTCCTGCCATTCTTCCGGCCTATAAAAGCCGTACATCTCGCCGTCTCTCTTCACAGTCCCTCACACCACCACAACTCCGGCGAACTTCGGACGTTCGCACCTTTCTTCCTCCTCAACTCCGCCGAGAAGCCATGGCCGAGGAACGACGCATGCTGTCGCCGAGGATCAGGGCAACCTTATCTTCTGGAGGCGGTTTTTCGCCGACAGGCGCTTCGAGGAACTCGCCCAACACGACGGACCGCCGGGCTCGCTGTCGCCGCCGCCGCGTAACAATGCGGCTTACCGCCGCCGCTGGTGGAGCGTTCCAGGGCGGACTCTCGCCGGAGTCATGGCGCACATCGAGTCCGGCAACAACCCCCGCCTCGGCCTGTAGTTGCGGCGTCGACCACGGCGGCGGCCTTTTCTAGTTATGAATTCCGACGTACTATGTACCCCTTGCCTACTTTAATGAAATTCCGCCTATATTCGCCATACTTCGCCGAGTTTAACTGAATTTAGCCGAACTTGGGTACTCGGCCTCGGTAGCGAGTGGGAAACTGGGCGTACCCAGACCGAAAACGCGATTCGTCCGGCCGAAAATTGGTCCGGTTTTCGGCATGGGTTCGCCCAACGAGTGGAGATGCTCTAAGAATATTGAAGACGGATTATGATTAGCGAAACCAAAAAAAATCATAATCTTTAGAATCATGGCATTGTAACACTAAATGACTAACGTGTGGCTGCATCCTCGAACTTCACAAGAGACCGACCGCCACTCGTAAGTCGTGGTCTCTCACCTCACCGACGTCATGGCCATGCTCTTTTTTCTCTTGAGCCACGGCGGATTGATCGAGCTTCAAAGCTTTGTCTATGACGGAGGCCAGCCGGTCGTGCTCACTAAGGATCTGCTGCTTACCTACATATTTAGACGCTCCATAATCCTTGACCATCTCATCTCTCGTTTAACCTCAAGTCGTCTGTCGGCAATTAAATAAACGCAGAACACGTCGCCCGCGCTTGCGTAGGAAGAAGCAGACGGCGAGCAGGCCGACGATCGAGCACATGGCGGCTAACCACAACGGCATCGTGATCCCCACGGTGGACCTCTCGCCGTTCATCCTCGACGACGACGAGGGAGGCGTCGCCCGAGCCCGTGCCACCGCCACCGAGGCGGTGCGCGAGGCGTGCCGGTCGTCGGGGTTCTTCCGCGTCGTGAACCACGGCGTGCCGCGCGAGCTCATGGCGCGCGCGCTGGAGCTTCAAGCTTCTTTCTTCGCGCTCCCTGACGAGGAGAAGGCCAAGGTGCGGCCGACCGAGGGGACCTCCCCGCCCTTCCCGGCAGGGCACGCGCGGCAGCCCACGCACTCCGTCGACAAGAACGAGTTGCTGCTCGTCCTCCATCCCGAGCTCTGGCTCGACCTGTACCCCGCCGAGCCTGCAGGATTCAGGTCACCGTTTGCAGCTCGTTGCATGTGTTTGAAACTTCTGTTTTATTTATATGTTTGCCAGTTTTGTTCAATACCGACATGGGCATGCAAAGCACATGCAGGCTACGAGTGGATCCAGAGGGCATACCGAAGTTCACCCCGTTGAATATATATAAGCAATTTTCATAAGATATATTCTAGAAATATGAAAGGTAAAACTATTAACGAAAATAATCATGATAATTGGATCGTAAAAAATTGTTAAACTATAGGTATGTTTTTGGTAAGTAGGATAGGAACAGCATCATCGATGAGCATCATTAATAATGAAAATTTAATCCCATAAGGAAAAAGAACACATATGGTGCAGAGGAAGAAAATCCCCTCACGGTGTTTTGATATAGTCATGTTTTCATAAGGAAAGTAGCCTTTTGTTGCAAAGTTGAGGAGGATATCAGTAGTCGCGCGGAAGCGCTCCTAAAAACTTGATAGCCCTCTCCCACACAAGATCATAAGAGATAGGGTTTCATATATCTATTGTCTTGTTTGGGTACGCCAAGAGGCGGGATGGGGAAGACATGAACGGTGGCGCAAAGCTTTAGGACCTTGAGGGAGTATCATTTGGGTTAGGCATCTTGGTTTTTTGAGGAGCTACCTTTCTTATACATAGACCAGTGAGAACTGATCCACTAGGGAGACAAAGAGGAACAATCAACAGGGCCGGCCCATAGAACGGGGCAGAGGGGCGCACCTACCGGGCTCCATGAGGGACCTCAACGAAAGACTAATTTGTGCATCCATAGTAATTTTCTACTCTTGAGGCCTAACAATGTAGAATAATTCTAGAAAATATAGATGATCAAACGATAGTCTATCATGCCTCTACTCTCATTCTTCTCGCCTCCGCTCCCAAATACTCCATCATTTCTGAATATTTTTTTAGGCTGCATTTGTGTAGCCTCTCCAAATGCGCAGACCAAGCCATCATGTGTCTTGACAAGGTTGTAAGTATTCATTAGTAGAGACTAACAGCACAATCATATAACTATATCATTCTGTAAGCGGATCTCCTCACGTCCGCATGATTCTACCTATCCCATCATACATGTTTGAGAAACAATTTCATCCTCATAATAAACATCATGGCCGGTCTATATCATGGGACAGGGGGGAGGCCGCCCTAGGGCCCCCCAAACGCTAGGCCCCGGACCAATGTACTACATTTGTAGGGTGGTAGGCTAGTGTATATCTCCCTCCATTCAATCAATTTCTAATTGTTTGCATTTAATTTCTCAACTCAGTGTGCTCTTATTTAGGGATGACATGTGTTTTATTTCTTAATACTACTTAAATAGCATAAATATAACGTATGAAAGGAGTTTAATATTTTTGTTAATTTGGCTTGGAAGTATTTCTCTAAATTTTGACTATCTAAGTGAACATGAGAAGGTTCAAGGCACAAACAAACATGAGAGCTTGTACAAAAATGTAATAATGAAACAGAATTCGTAATTATTTATCCTTTTTTGATAACTCATTTTGAGATTTTTGCACAAGTCATTGATATCTTTTATGAAATTTCCCGACACTATGTTTCTACCCAACATCTAGACACATGATATTGTATTTATTTTCTCAAAAGTACACACTATTATTCTGTTAATTTATTTTCTTAAAGTTCAAATTTGAGAATTTTTCTCTATTTGTTTGAAAAGTTTATTCTATAATGTCGTTGTAATTCTTATATTTTATCTCTTATTCCACCATGGATAATTAATAAAATGAGAAATTTTATATGTTATTGAGTGATTTTTTTGGAAATGTGTGCTTTATTACTAAGAAGTAAGTTTACACCCGGCCTTTGTATAGCTAGGATGCACACAGCCGATCAACCACGCAACAAAACAAAAGAAAAAGTACGAAAATTACAGATAAAGGAAAACAAAACGTAGTTCTCCAGACTAGCTATGGGAGGTCTATCCGTAGATCATGCTACCATCCATATCGGAAAAGACATCTCTCGCCATGTTCTTCAATCACGTACAACCCTCTGCAAACAAATCGCGAAACTCCATACGTTGGAGAGTAGTTCAAGATCGGAGGATCGCCGTGACTCGACAGATAATCTGCAGAGAAGACACGATGTTATTAAAAATCTTATCATTTCTACATAGCCAAAGCGACCATGGCAAGCGCTCTCGCCCTTAATAAAGTTCCATATTTATCCACAATCCTATTCATCCAGTTGCCAAATACATTGACTACCGAAAGTGGAGGGGACAAACCAGAGGCTACTTGGACGATTGACCATATAGCACGAGCAAATTTACATTGGAAGAATAAGTGTCATATTGTCTAATTATGGTGACAAAACGTACTGTGTACTTCCATGCAATTCCTCTTAACAAGATTATCTTTTGTGAGAATAACCACTTTACGGAGATACGAAGCGAAGACCTTTGTTTTAAGGGGTATTTTCATCTTCCAAATTTTACTATTGTCATCGACTGGAATATCAGGTTGGATCAAAGCTATATACATTGAATCAACATAAAAATTACCACTATATGGTAATTTCCATTTGAATTTATCTACACCCTCTAGCGGCCATATCATGGCTAACCTTAATAAAAGGTTGTTCCAAGACAACAGTCTAGTGCCTATGAGACTTTTTCTGAAAGACACATTCGGAGGATTAGTTTCTATTACCATGGAAAGTGTATTTCCTTTGCGCCTAATGATCAAATATAGAGCCGGATATTATTCACGAAGAGAAGTTTGGCCAAGCCATTTATCTTCCCAGAATCTAATCTCTGATCCATCCTTAATACTGAAAACACCAAATCGGAAGATTTTTTTGGATGTCATTAGTCCTATCCAAAAGTGTGAATCACCAGGTTTCCAAACTAGTTGAGATACCACTTTTGAGCCAACATGACTTGTTTGCCAGACCCCTTCTTCTGAAAGAAGTTTGGAAAGCCATTTACCCAGGAGTGCAGTGCTTTTGACTTGCAAGTCATGTATGCTCAGTTCATTGTATTCTTTGGGTCTACAGACTACATTCCATTGGGCCAATCGATATTTTTTTATGACTATCCCCTTGCCAAAAGAATCTTGACCGGAAATAATCCACTTTCGTCAAGACCCCTTTTGGGAGCTAGAAAAATGAAATCATATACAGTACCATGTTGGTGAGTACTGAATTTATGAGGACTAGTCTTTCCCCAAGGGATAACAAATTACCTTTCTAGGTATTAAGACGTTTCTGAAGTCTTTTCTCAAAGAGTTTCCATTCAGCAATCGTGAGACATCGATAGTGTATTCGATATTCCTAGATAATTGATTGGAAATTGCCCCTGGCCGCAACCAAAAAGTTCGGCATAAAAGTGGCTATCGTTGTTAGCCTCGTCAAAACAATACAAGTTACTCTTGTGAAAGTTAATTTTCAATCCAGAGAGTTGCTCAAATGCTGATAATATTAATTTCAGATTCTTAGCTTTCTCCAGATCATGTTCCATAAATAAGATTGTATCGTCAGCGTATTGAAGAATGGAGAATCCACCATCAACGAGATGTGAAACTAATCCTTCAATTTGGCCATCAGCTCTTTCTCTCTCAATAAGGATAGCTAACATATCAGCCATTGTGTTAAATAGTATAGGCGATAGTGGATCCCCTTGTCGCAGTTCTTTTTTGGTCTGGAGGTATTTGCCAAGAGTCATCGTTGACATTTATGGCAACGCTTCCTCCAGACACAAAAGACTGTATGAGAGCATACCACTCCTCCGAAAAACCTTTCATACGGAGTGTTTGCTGAAGAAAAGACCAATTAACTTTATCATAAGCCTTCTCAAAGTCAATCTTTAACAACACCCTATTTAATTTCTTTGATTGTAGCTCATGAATCGTTCCATGCAAGATTAGTACACCATCTAGGATGTTTATCCCTTGCATGAAATCAATTTGAGAAGGGCGAACAACATGATCCGCTACCAAGTTTAGTCTAATCGTAGCAACTTTTGAAAAAAACGTTAAGAAGGCAAATAGGACGATACTGTTGTATGCGTTCTGCATTGTTAACCTTAGGTAGTAAAATTATGTTGCCAAAGTTTAGCTCAAATGGGTCTAGCTGGCCATCTTGCAAAAACTCAAACAAGTGCATCAAGTCCATCTTGATAACTTTCCAGAATTTTTGATAAAATTCTGCATGAAATTCATCAGGCCTTGGCGATTTATTATGTTCCATTTGGAAAACAGCTTTCTTGTCCTCCTCTTTAGTGTAAGGAGCAATTAGAAAATTGTTTTTCTCAACAGAAACCTGAGAAATATCCTCTGTCTCGGACTCATGCAACGAAAAGGAGTTGTCTGACAGTACCCCAAACAAAGATTTATAATAACTTGTAATATACGATTTTAGATACTCCTGACCTTCAATCGTACCTTCATCTTGAATTAAAGAGTGAATAAGTTTCTTTTTATGCTTGCCATTGGCAACAACCTGGAAGTATCTTGTATTCGTATCTCCTTCAAGTATGAATTTAGCATTGAAACGCTGGTACCATTTAAGTTCTTACTCACACAAAAGTCTGGCAATTTTCGCATTCGATTGGTTTTTAAGCTCAATCTCATGTGCAGTCAAAAACCTAACTTCCGTTGAAGCCTCCAAATCATCAATAATAGCAGATTGCCTCCAAATCATCAATAATAGCATAAAGGCGTATTTGTTTTTCTTTTTTAAGGATTTTAGCAGTATGTCTATCCCAACCACGAAGAAATTTGCGTATGACACGCATTTTGTTGTTCTATCGTTGTATAGGTGTTTGACCACTAACTGGTTTTTCTCAAATAGCCTTCGCCAAGTCGTGGAAACCATCACGATCAATCCATCCAAGTTCAAACTTGAAGTTGCTTTTGGATTTTCGTGGTGGTATTCCAACAGATAAAAATAATAGAGCATGATTCGAGAGAGCCTCAATACGCTCTAGAGCATGAACACTTACCATAGAAAATTTATCTTCATATTCGGTATCAATAAGCACTCTATCATGTTTTTCATATGTAGACTCCGGAAGACTGTTACCCCAGGTGTTGTCTTCCTAACATTGTAACCTCGGAAAATGGGGAGAATTTCACTTCTTCGGACTCTACACCAACTAGGGATGCACACAGCCATTAAGCATATGTTATTGAGTGATATATTACAACTTAATATCAAAAAATATTATACTTATTTTTCAAAAACAATGTTAGGTGGTTAATTATGTCATCTAATTATAAACAAACAGTTTAGTATAAAACATATTTACTTTTATTCACCCCGGATCTTATTTTTGTTTGGACCTGCCATGTTAATCATGTGTCGAATATGTCTACTCTACTACTTATCTTTCACACATGCAAATGGATCTGTTACTCTCATAATGGTGGTCTATGCTTCATTCTACAAGTACATACACATGTACACAAGTAGCAATTGGTAGAAATAAGTATTACAGTATATAGTAGTTTTTAAAAAATCACCAAAATTCCAAAGACCATAGATCTATCAAATGTACAAATTATTTAATTTGACATTACATTAAACTAATATTTCTCTTGTGGAATACTAAAACTATTTAAGTCTTTCGTGAACAAGTCGTGGATCTTGGCAGATATTTGAAATGTTCTTAAAGAATTTTCTAGAGTAGGGGGCATTGCCCTGACAGTAGGAAAACTCTTCCACTTTAATCAAAGAGCCTTTGATGTCGTGTTGCCGTAGAGCCCGCAAATCTTGGACCGGCCCTAACAATCGGCAACCGTGCAAATACATCTTACACTTATATAACAGAACATTTAAGCTTCCAACCTTATGTGAGGGACACAAGATGTGGTGTAAGTACGCGCGCCGCGATCCCTACCGAGTGTTCACGTCTAATTTATGTGATGATTTTCTTGTGGAAAAAACTATATAAAAAGAATTGTTATTAATTGGTGTATTTTTTTATATCTCATGTACATATGCAGAAACGTGAGGTTTGCCATTTTTAAATCTGCTAATTGCTGCACGCAAAAAATCCTCTCAAATAAATTATTTCAGGAACATTGCTAATGCAACAAAATAAATCTGGCTTATGCTAATATGCATCAAAAATACGGATTTATTGAAACATAAAGTGGTACGTTAGATAAGGAAAGTGAAAGGTATGAGTTGAAAAATGGAAAGAACCTTCTAACGTGAACTGAATTTAGTCGAGGGGCCCTTTTACAACTAGGACAAGAGACTCGGGACAGGACACGCTGACCACACACGAATCTAGAAGGCTGGTTGGACGAGCAGGATAGACCTGACACACGAACGTCCAGGTGGGATTGCTTTTTCGTGTAATTACGGCTGGCGGAGGAGGTGTGTATATGTTCTCCCCCCATGCTCCATTCCCAACAGCAATGTGGTTCGTCCCGGCCTTTACCATTTATGAATTGTCCATTATGATTCACACTAGAAAACCCATTTCAATGATCCCCAGTAGACTTAGATAGGCAGAGCTTGTATATGATTTTAAAATGTTATTTATATACCCGGTACTTTGGTGGAAATCATTGAGGTAAACTTCCACCTAAAATTTTATGCAACACTTGTTTGCAACTTAAACAATAAACTATCCTTCGAACTGCAAGTAAGATAGTTTCACAATCTTAATTGATACTTGGTTGTCACAAGGTTTCCTCGCGGATGAATCTTATACGTCTTCGGTGCATTTTCATGAGTTTATTTGAGAGTACCTAACAGTTACACTCGTATATATGTGTTCTTCCAAAAAATACTCCTCGGGACAAAATTTATGCTTTAAATAAGTGTCAGTTAAAAGCATCAAACCTGCTAACTCGTGTCATGCATCCACAGGGAGGCGCTGGTGGAGTGGCACGCCAAGCTCACCGAGTTGGGTCTCCTCGTCCAGGAGATTCTGAACGAGTCCATGGGCCTGCCACCAGGCTTCCTCGCGGAGTACAACGACGACCGCACCTTCGACTTCATCTCGGCGCGGCACTGCTACCCGGCGACGCAGGAGGAGAACTTCGGCGCCCGCCCGCACCAGGACGTCAGCTGCATCAGCTTCGTCATGCAGGACGGCGTCGGGGGCCTGGAGGTCCTCGGGCCCGAAGGCGACTGGGCCCCCGTGGAGCCCGTCGAGGACAGCATCGTCGTCAACATCGGCGACGTCGTCCAGGTGCTCACCAACGGGGAGTTCAGGAGCGTCATGCACCGTGTGGTGAGGAAGCCGGCGGCGCACCGGTACTCGCTCATCTTCTTCTTAAACGTCCACGGCGACAAGTGGGTGGAGCCGCTGCCGCAGTTCGCGGGCGGCGTGGGCGAGCCGCCGCGGTACAGGGGGTTCAAGTACGGCGACTACCTGCAGCTGCGGGCGAGGTACACCAAGAGCTACCAGCTGTCCATGCCCGTGGACGTCCTCGACATCACTCATTACGCGATCTAGCTCGTGAAACCGGACTTCCCTCTTCTGCTGTGTGTGTATTGGGGTTCTCTGAATTTCAATTCGTCTGTGAGTGAAAGGGCCAGGAGTGTGAAACTGCATAATAAAAAATGTTTAGAATATATAGATACCAACCTTGTACGAATCACAAATCCATCGTCGTCCAGCCCGGTTAGGATACCTGGCTTTCACCCAGGCGACCCGGGTTCAAATCCCGGCGATGGAGTCCTTTTTGTTATCGGTGGCGCTATATATTTTTTCCTAGTTGGGTCCAACCAAACCTGCTCAGCGTTGGCACACATTATATGTTCTCACCATTAGTCTTTCTACATGCTCACTGACGGAGGTCAGTTTAATGGAACTTCCAGGCAACACCTTGCTAAGAGGTCCGATAAACACTTTGCTACAATCCTTCCTATACCAGTTGACAAAAGGTAAGTTTGCATCCCGGATGGATTATACGCTTTACTCAAACTATAGACAACTACTCCCTCACTTCAGAATTAACTGACTTGAGTTTGTCTAGATTTAAATATATCTATACATTAAAATACGTCTAGATATAGTAAATTTAGACAAATCAAGTCAATTATTTCTAGACAGATGGAGTAGTACAGATACGAACTAAAAAATAACGGTGTGCCAAATGCACAATGACACTGAGCTGTGTCAAAATAGGCCTAGGAGGTGGGATTGCTTATAGACCGCAAATATTATTTTATTTTTCTGAGAAAATACCGCAAATATTTTTAGTACAGTAAAGCAATCTGTTCGCTAGGTCTTTAAACTTAAGACCGCTTACCTTATATGCACCGACGATTTCACCCAGAACTCCAAACTTGTTGAGAATGGTGTCTAGTCTTTGGAAAATTAAGTAAATTAGCACGTTGTAAACGGGCTCTAGATAGCCCCTATCTTTTTTCAAACTTCAAAATTTGGTGAATCTAATGTTTTCAAAACTTTCGGAAAAAATACCCAGACGTAGACAACCATGTTCTATCGGTGTGTAAATTTTCAGCTCGAAATACTTTGTATTTTAGGCTTAGAAAAATAACAAAATCGCACTTAATGACAAAATCTTTACTTTAATCTACTGTTCAACACTGTTCACCGACAGAAATAACTTATTTGTCATTTTTCGTTGAGCCTAAAATACAAAGTATTTTGTGTATTTTGAGCTGAAATTTTAGACACAGATAGAACACACAGTTGGCTAAACCTAGATTTTTTTTTGCATTTTCTTGAAACTTTTGAATTCAAATTTTTGGTGTTTTTCAAAAAAAGTGCTCACTAGAGCCCAGAAGCCGCCATGCGACTCTCCTTCAACCTCTTTTTATGGAGCAACCACACATATTTTATTAATAGGAAAATAAGTTACAATAAGCAACACATGTGAAAATTAAAAAACATACCGGGATAAAATGATAATCCTGAATTTGTAGATAAAATTCTAAGCGATCAAGAAATACAAAATGATCCATAGGGTTTTCTGCAACCATCGAAGTTAGCGGCCGCCGCACGACTCCGCCACCACTGAGATGGACACCAAAAGTTAGCGGCCGACATGTCAACGAGGAGGGGCATCCCCGTGTTTTCTTCAACCAAGACCTATCCTCTCCCATCGAAAATTTGGAGAAGAACGACCGATCCATCACCTTGGGACCAACATCCTCGCTCTAGAGAAATCACCTCGTCCCGGCCGCAACACGAAAAACAGCAAGAGCAAGCGACACATTGAGAAACTAATCTTGCCATATTCGGACAACATTACCATGAACTCTAACATGCCCTCGTGAAATTCGTTGTGAAAGTAGAGTTGAGACGGATTTATTTGCATAGACACCGCTCCCACCACCCCAAGCACACGGCACAACAGACAAACTCTAACCCTCTTGTTAGTAAGCAATTGTACCGCTCCCACCACCCCAAACACACAGCACAACAGACAAACTCTAACCCTCTTGTTAGTAAGCAATTGTGGTGCAGCGGTTAGCATATCTGGCTTTTAACACAGCAGACCCAGCTTTGATTACTCTCTCTGTCTCACTGATTTGAATGTATTAAACGAGTTTTGGTATATATGTAGATACAAATATATGGTACATAGATACATACAAATATAGACAAATCTCCGATATCTATTTCTATTTCAAGACAGAGGGAGTAATTGCAATGATATATCGTTTAAAAAATTGCTGCTGCACTAGTTCTACTTTCTAATTCATTCACTTGTAGTATTACCAATTTTTCAAATTCTAAATGAAGCGAGCGACAGTTCTTATCAGCTTACCCTAGTGTTATTCTTCCGAATATAACAGTTTTAAACAATTCGTTGGTCTACAGTTTGCACATGGCAGCAATCTGCAATATAGGTAGTTCATACGAATCATGACTCAAAATTGGCCAACAGTATATGCTCATTACCTTTAGTCCTTGTACATGCTTATTGGGTGCAGCTATAACTTTGACCACAGTTCAATGGAATTTCCAGCCAAAAAACCTTACTGAGAAGGCCCATTAAAACTTTACAATGTATTCCCCTTTCAAACCAGCTAAATTCCCATTTCAGATGCAAAATACTCCCGCGCACCACTCAGACTACAGAGAACTAGTACAGTACAAACTCGCTGCTAACAAATAACCGCATTGACAACTAAGCTCTGTAACAGGCCAAACCACCGGAGGAATAGATGAATAAGGCACAGTGCCACGGTGTTCTTGCGCAAGAACAATTGAAAAGAAAAATATCGGCCAGGGAAAGAGTAAATGACCCTGTAAAGGCTTAGACCTAGGGCCATGCAGGCAAAAGCTTTGGAACAGGTGGTGTCTGATTTGTTGTGATAGTTCGCCGCCCAAAAAATGTTCAGCCCCATTTGACAATAGCAGAACCCCAGGTAAGTCCAGCTCCGAAACCAGATGCCGCAATAATATCACCTGTCTTCACCTTCCCACCGCGAACAGCCTCATCCAACGCTAATGGAATGGAGGCCGCACTGGTGTTGCCGTAATTAGCAAGATTGGAAAGAACTTTTTCTGATGGGATAGACAACCGAGTGGCAGCAGCATCGATAATCCGCTGGTTAGCCTGCAACAGCGTGGGTCAATTAGATCGGTGCTTAGGGTCAAACATTTTTCATCATCAACACGATACTCACCTGGTGCAGCAACAACCAATCAATACTGGAGGCGGGTAGGCCAGCCTCTTCTAGTGCCTTCTCAATAGACTGTGGGACACAACGTACAGCAAAGCGAAAAACTTCTTTTCCGTTCATTTCAATGCATGAGAAAGTCCCCTTCTTTGGTGGGAAGCTAGGGACGCCATTGCTCTTGGACAGGATCGACTTAGCGTTAGAACCCGAGCAATGCAGGTGCCTGCATAAGTAAACAGCTAACATAAGGAAATGACCGACAAGAAAAATGACATCAAAACTTTACTGAAAAAAAATCATACTTTTGCCCATTGCCATCGCTTTGGATACAAAAACCTAGCAAGCCATCTTCATCAGCACTGCATGCCTGCAACATTGAGGATTAGATGGTACACAAAAGAAATGGCAGAAAGATTTTGCATATTAGAATGCCACACCACCCAACACTTCCATGCCTGTAATACAACAAATTGCATTGTAATACCCTATAGACTATAAAGACAGACTACAACCCGTTGAACCATGGATCTTGGTTAACTTACAAGGTATAATGGAAAGTAAACCCACATATCAGCAAGAAATAAGAGATACCTGGACCAAAACAGCGCCAGCAGCATCACCAAACAGGATGCATGTACCTCTGTCTGTCCAGTCCACATACTGTGAAAGAGCATCTGCACCAATTACTAGGACATTCTGATAACCACTGCCTACAATAGTAGCAAATATTAACCCAACATAATAACTATATTTATCCAACAGGGCACTGAATAACTTCCTGTCAATATTTAACAACAGAATTACCTTTGATATACTGTATTTAACAACAGAATTACCTTTGATATACTGAGTAGCTGTAATCAAACCAACAATGAACCCACTACAGGCAGCAGTGATGTCAAAGCCAAATGCATTTGTGCACCCCACCTCCGCCAGTACCTGTTTAAATTTTATCCAGTTATATGCGAAACTGAGCATAGTAAAATCCAAAAGGCACTAGAACAGTGTAGAATTTATCATAACAGATAGAACACAACATTAATAGAAAAGAACATAAAAACAAAACTTAAATAAATCTGAAAACAAATGAAAAGATTGTTACATAGTGAATATACTATGTAAGTCCCTCCACGAACTACACGCTGTTCCAGAAAGCATGCCAGTAAAATATATTTTTTGTTTGATATGCTAGAACTCAGAAGTATATCAAGATACCATCATGAATATGGCATTGCTAGATTACTGGAAAATATACTTTCATCTTATTGATTAATTGTTGTCTATAACAACATACTTTAAACAGCAATTCCTCTGAAAAATTTAACAATAAAATTGTACCCTTCCTATCCAACTTATGATACAGAGTAAAACAAAAAATAAGTAGATTCTCATGCATGAGTTGGCTCACAGTAAAAGCAGGAGTACACAGTAGCTCAAACATATCACTTTGTTAAATACCAGAAATAGTTTCCATTAAAGTATGACAACTACTGTACTGTCAAGAAAAAGGCAGGGGTTGCATAGCCATACCTGACCAGAAGCTCCAAAGAGATCATCTGGAGTAGATGTGCAGAATATTACCATTTCAACATCTTCAGGTCTTACTTGAGCCATCTCAAGAGCCCTTTGTGCTGCCTGTACTGAAAGGCCTCCCAGTGTTTCATCTCCTAACACAATAAAAAATTACAAATTACCCCTGAAACATAGAGAAATGAATGTCTGCTAAATGGAAACACTGTGTCTCCTAACGTTTTGACAACAAGATTATGGTACCTACCTAGTACATACTTAGACACAATGATATTAACCACACCTATACAGTTACATATGTGCATCGACTTGGAACCAACATGTGAAAAGCGATGCATTCATTTATATAAAATAGAGGTCAGTGAATCATTAGGTAATTAAATAACATAAGAAGATATAGATTTACCCGCATGTACATTTAATTTTGTGCTTGTGTCTACGTTGCATGATGATTGTTGTTCATTTAGTTTAAATGGAAAAGAGTGTTTTAGGACAAAGCATATGCTCATCCATTACAATTATTATTACTAGTTTTTTTAGGGAATACAATTATTATTACTTAAATTAACATGTGTATGACCTAAAAACAACTTCAAGCATAATGACGTGTGATGCACACATCATCATTCATACAGGATCGCCTAAGTAAGATAAATAGTCAGATATAATCACTATACATCTTGCCAGAGGGAGAACAATTACCCTAGTCAAACAACCTTAGTGAAAGAGGAGGGGAAAAAGTGCATCAGAAGTACCCGAAAGAACTCGTCTGCTCCGAATCCCAGTGCGTGTTGCGATCCATTCATCTGATGTTTCAACTACTTTAGAAAGGTCATCATTTGAAATGGTAAGTGATGGAGTTGCCGATCCGCATCCAATGAGCTTTGAGCCCAAACCAACGACCCTGCAGTTTCTCATTAACGTCAAGACATATCCTGTAACTGTAAATCCTCTTGAAAACTCAATAATTGTAGATCAATAATTCGACCCCATCACTACAGTTGGATCAACACAAGCAATAGCATTGTGCGGTTGCCTACAGCACACAGTGAGCAGCAAAAATGGCATCATCTGCCAGCGCATTTATGAGCAAGCATGGCAATATTCCCATCCATGTTCATACAAAGCAGGAGCTAGTGCTGCCTATTCAGGTGACACGCAGTAACACTAGTAAGCCGAGGCAAATTGGCATCACTCGCAGTAGCAAAGCTTCTGAACAAGTGATGACAGCCTGATCTGACTACGTAGAACTGCTGCATGTTTTTTTCGGTCTTAAAACGCCGTATAAACCCGTAGTAGTAGTACCAGAAAGCAAGTCAACAAGCAGAACTACCTTTGGCAGTTAGAGCCAACTATCCGAGCAAGCCATAATAAATGGGGAACTGCCAGGGGCAAAGCTAAATCTCCTAGTGAAAGATGACTAAATCACATGAACTGGCTCCAGATTTAAACAAAAACTATTTAGAGCAATTATTTCATGATTTATTTAAACGGAAACCCGAGCGAAATGAACTGAAATCGCAGCAGCATCCCCAGAAAACCACCTGAGAATCAGGCAATGAGGAGCGAAGATCCTCGGTAAAGGAACCGCAGGAGAAATGGCACCTCTGACGCGCGAGTATACTTCCTAAACGATCCCCAACTTGGCAGGAGAGGCAATCGCATCTCGGCGCCTCGGCCTCGCCATTGCAGGCAGTAAGGTAGGTGAGTGGTGCCAGTGGCGTTACCTTTGGAGTCGAGGCTTCGGGGCGGGCGGCACGCTGTCGTCGGCGGCGGAGGCGCAGCAGCGGAGCTTGGCCGAGGCGGCGGCCAGCTGCGGCTGGGATCGGAGGAAGCCGACTCGGTGCCCGGCGCGCGCGCGCGTGCTAGGGAGGGCGGCCGCGGCCCGCGGCGGCGCGATGCCGGAGGCGGCGACCATGGCGCGGGCAGCCGGAGATCTCGCTGTGGCGGCGGCCCCGCGGAGGGATGGTAGTAGCAGTGTGGAGATAATCAGTGGCGGGTAGGGGGATGCGGTCGATGAGGAGGAGGAGGAGGCGGCGGTGGGGGCGAGCGTGGCATGCGAGGGAGGGGTGATGGGGGGATATAGAGGCGGCGGCGGTAGGAACTGTGGGCGGTGGTGATGGTTGCGAGGGAGGGAGGGAGGGAGCGGGGGTGGGGCCGAGGGAGGGGTTGGGAGCTTCGAAAGCTCCGCCCGGAGGCGAAGGAAGTTTTTTTAAGGGAAGGCGATGTGCGCTGCGGGGGGGTGACTGACACAATCTATGCGGGCGGGCTGGGGGCTGGGGGCTGGGGGGTGGAGCGTCCCAGGCCTTTCTCCCCGTAGTTTTGCTTGCGCGTGCGCGGCGTGCGCGCTCTCGGGATTCACGGGGCAGCACATCGATGGGTCATTCATCATCGGGGTTATCGGCTGGACGGAGGCGACATTTGTGGTGCGACGCAGCGCGTGCCTTCTCCGTAGGTGCCAAAGAGCGTGGAGCGTCCCTTCAAGCCTGGGTACCGTGTGTCATCGTATTTGTCGGTGCATTGGACGACTCGCCGCCACGGCGGCCTGAGTGCCCCCAAATGCCCTTTATCTATCATCAACGCTTACAACAAGATCTTAAAACGAGCTCCCTTCCAACGGGGACGCAAACCGTCCGCAAACCCTAGACCGTCGTATTCGTGGTCTAAATTGAGGCAGCGAGTTTGCGCTCGTGCATGTCCGCGACTCCGGACCAGCCTCCTGCGCTTTTCATTACCTGTGTCGGCCGTCTACTTCCTCGCTAGCCCTGTTGTGGCCGCTTCTCCTCGTTGACCGCGCTCGGAGAACACTGCATCACCGCCAATGCTTCTACCGGCCTCCTGCGCTTTCCATTACTGACTGGTCTTCATAAGAGGGTGCGCAATCTCCCTCCCTCACAATTCACCATGTCCCCCGCTTAGCTCCCCACATCCCCCCTTCCCACTCTACACCGGTCGATGTTGGCTTCACGAGTGGGAGGCGCGTGCCTTGTATGAGGCGAACTATTCGACGCCCCGGGACTTCTTCTGCCCCAGCGGGTGGGCGCTGAGCGCCGGTGACGTTCCGATTTTGCCGGTGTCGCGTGGTGCGGAGCTGCAGGCGGCCATCCTACACAAGTGGGCGAAGCTTATGACCTATATAAATTAAAAAAAATACTTTAGGAAAAATATTGCTCCCTGTTAGGCACACCCCGGACAGAGGAGAACAATACGTCTCGAACACATCCCAAATGGATAAAATAGGATGTCCGATTTGCTCCTCACCGCTCGGATGCTCTGAGTCGCCCCATGTCCTTGCTTCTCATGGCCCCCTCTAGGGTTTGCTCTCTCTCTCTCCGAGTCTTCGTGCTCGCCAAACTTCGGTTGTATCGATCCATTGTCCACACGTCCTTTTTAGCTCTGAGCTGACGTAAGTCACATCAAAATGCAAACTCGCTTGAATTGTCCTTTTATGGCAACCCCACAAGACGTATTCACCTTTGCGCCTAGGCACTCGCTCATCCTCTTCTTCTCCTTCGACGGCCATCATGGCAGGTAGAGTTTCATGGACAACTTCAACCAAGTTCAGCGGTACATGGGGCCTAGAAATTCTAAGGAGGACGACGCGTACTACTCAAATCATATCACAAAGTATAGTGATTTTCGTTGCAAAACCGTACACTAGCAGATAGTGACATGATAAGACTTTCGATGCATGTGTATCACGTCCTTACTATACTATACATGATACATGAACATGGAGGTAGTGAACGCGTACTGATTAGGCACACATATGACCAACACAGCAGCAGCATAGATAATGTTCATTGAGTACTACGGCTTATCAGGAAAAACTATCACATGAGAATTCTATGTTTGACAAAAGTTTCTTATTGAGAAATTGTTTAGTAAAAAATTAATGTGACTTTGTTGCCTAACAACTATGGGAATACAAATGCAGATGCGGAGCTTATGAGTTCATAATGACCCAAGATGATAGAGTCATAGCTTCTGCGAGAGCGCGAGCGTAGGAGTTCATATCCCCGGTTCTTAGGAAAGCATCCCAAGCCTTTCTCCCTGTAGTTTTGCGCGTCGCGGCGTGCGCTCTCGGGATTCACGGGGCAGATCGATGGGTTATTAGGGTTATCGACTAGGCGAGTGCGAGAATTGTGGTGCGATGCAGCGCGTGCGAAAGAGCATGGTGCGTGTGTGCTTGTAAGGTTGTGTACCGTGTGATCATATTTGTTGGTATATCGAACGAATATGGCGTACCGTGCGACTCGTTGTCACGTCCGAGTCGCCCCATGTCCTTGCTTCTCACGCCCTCTCTCTCTCTCTCTCTCTCTCTCTCTCTCTCTCTCTCTCTCTCTCTCTCTAAGTCTTCGTGCTCGCCCAACTTTGGTTGGATCGATCGATTGTCCACGCATACTTTTTCGCTCCGATCTGATCGACATATCCCCTAGCCACATTCCATCCTAGCAATGTACAATTTAATTCGAACGGGAACGGTACAGTTGTTACGACTCGTGTGCCGCTATGTTGCACTTACTGAATAATTTATATGAATCACAATAATTTGTTATGACGGCGTGCAGCTCGTGCAGCTTACATCCCTAACAGGACGAAGATCACTGCACTATTGACTTTCATCCCGATTGCGTAGGCACTCGCTCATCCCCTTCTTTTCCTTCGACGCACATGGCTGGTGGAGTTTATGGACAACATCAACAAAGCTCAATGATACATGGGGTCTAGAGAAGACGACGACACGTACTACTCAAATCATATCATAAACAATAGTGTTTCTCGTTGCGAAATTGTAGCAGATAGCGACATGATAACACTTTCCATGAATATATCATGTTCGTTACTATCATACTATGCATGATACATGGAGGCAATGAACGCCTAATTAGGCACATAGGACAACAGAAGCATAAATAATGTTCATTAAGTACCACTTATCAAGTCAACTATTACATGAGAATTCTAAGTTTGACGAAAGTTCTTACTGAGTTATTGTTTAGGGGGAAATTAATGTGACTTTTCTACCTAACAGCCATAAGAATACAAATGCAAACGTGCAGAGCTTAGGGATTCATAATGACCAAAACTGATATTAGTCATAGCTTCTGCGAGAGTGCAAGCTTAGGAGTTCATACCTTCGTGACATTGGAGGTTAAAATCACTTTGACTTGTTCGATTGAGGGTACGAATGAAATAGTCAGGATACTATTCTTTCCGCTATTGGCATGTTTCACTAAACGATTAGCGAAAGCACATATAACATGCCGCATCTAATAAGCTTTGTGCCAACTTAAGCATGTCGGTTGCTGCATTGTATGAAGCCAAGCTTGAAATCCACCTTAGTTCTACTCCCTCCGTCTCAAAATGGATGTCTCGAATTTGTCAAAATTTAAAATAAATCTAGACACTATTTACTATATAGATTCATCTAAATTTTGAAAAATCTAAGACATCTATTTTGAGATGGAGGGAGTATAAAAAAAGCATCTATCCAAAATACCATGTGAGATACTATCGCATAAAAGTAATATTTTTGGATATGGTCTATGGTGTGGAAACCATATTTGTACCCTGAAGTAATTTGTTCAAGATTATAACTATAACTAAAAAAATTCTATAGAATACCATATGAATCACTAAATGACATTGGTTAGTCAGAAGTTGTCAGTACCATTTTTCACCATATCAAGAAGTATTATTACTAAATGGTGGGTCCTTTGTCTCGTCTACGGACAAAATGACATTATACACTGATGCAATTAGGGTTATCTAAGAAGTTTGAGCAATCAAATCTATTCAAACTAGGATCAATCCCTAAATGATCTCTTGAGACGAGCTCGCATGATTATCAAGCTTAAATTGATTGAAAATAATCATTTTTATCACAGCTAATTATCCTAATTTATTGAGCTAAGATCATGTCTACTTAAGTATTTTCTACGTCACGAGAGCCTACGCAAGCTTTGTTTAGCTTACTATTGCTCCCTCCGTTCCAAAAGGAGGTCGCATATAAACTCACATAAAAAGTCAATGTTCTCAAAGTTTGACCAAGAATACATAAAAGTTATGAATATCTATAATACCATATCAATATAAATAGACACACATTAGATATATTTTTATAATATACTTATTTAATATTATAGTTGTTGATATTTTCTTTAATAATATTTGGTCAAAGTTAGAAAATATTGACCTTTTGACTAAGTTTGTATGTCACCTATTTGGTGACAGAGGGAGTATATCACTAGACATTGATTTTCCTTACTCATTGGGATTTTTGAGCCCAGAGCTTTTAAGAGGTTCTTTCAAGCTTTTTCAAGCTAAGCTGGAGCCTTCATGAGATTCTGTTGAAATAATTAGCAGTTTTCGCATTAATTTAATCCAAGTATAAATCGTGACAAAACAATTTACAAGACTAACTAGCATACACATAGTAGACATGCACCATACATGCAAGTGAAAACCTTGCACATCTACGCATACTGCAATACTAGTGATCATCATATGAAATAGCAGGAGGGCAAAGAACACGTACGAGTTCGTCGATGGTATGACCAACGGCGCAACAGAAGTGGAGCCACCACCAGCGGCAGCGCCGTCAGACATGGCGATGAAGTCGAGGAAGAGCTTGAGCAGTCGTGTCTAGATGCTCCCCAAAAACCTTATCGCCTCTCTCCCGGTGTAGGATCAGAGAGACGGGGTTCCGGAGGCCTGCTCT
The DNA here is from genome assembly GCA_916181665.1 of Avena sativa. NCBI lineage: Eukaryota > Viridiplantae > Streptophyta > Magnoliopsida > Poales > Poaceae > Avena > Avena sativa. The sequence goes on along the minus strand of OV702280.1, from coordinate 394,699,457 downwards.
CCTGGACGACCGTGCACGCAGCCGGCGGGATAGAGTAGCAGAGGGCAGCACAGAGAGATGGAACAGCGATGCGCAGGTAGGCAGATGCAATCTAATTGCTGGTAACTGCTACGGTTTACGTCTGCCTGCTTATATAGTGCGGGTCGGGGTAGGACGTGGGGCAAAAAGCCCACGACCGAGTCAGTGCCAGCCCACGATATGGAAACAGCCGGTTAATTAACGCGTCCGTAATGACGCATTAATGACTCATAATTAATACACAATTAATTTTCTCAAAGAGCAAAATAAAGCTCGGCTCGGCGAGATTGCCGCAACCCGCAGCGCGCGTGCGTCGTGTCGAGGCGGGGCGAGGCGTGGCGAGGCGGGCGGCGTCGGAGGAGGAGTGCGCGAGGGCTTCTCTTCTTCTCACACCTTAGTGAGTGGTGCAACTGACGAGGTTTAATCTCATCAATGCCCATTGTTATGGACTTGGGTTTTGGAGAAGATGGGGATGCTGGAGATCATGGAACGGTTAGAAAACAAGCAACGCGGGACACGAGGTTTACCCAGGTTTAGGCCCCCAGAGGGAAAATCCTACTCCTGCTTGTCTGCTCTTGATTACGGCGGAACCGAAGGTTACATGGGTGCGCAGATGTAATCTGGCGTGGAGGTGTGTATGCGAAAGTATGAGTCGACAGATCTAAGTCGTGCCCTCCTGGCCTTTATATAGAATTAGGCAGGTACCGGGCATAGACCTAGTCGGTTATAGGTTCTAGGGTTTTACCCCTTTGAATTTCCTATCTACTCTAGTCTTGCTCTCCAAGGATCCGAACGTCATGGGCCTTGGCCACCCGAAAGTCTTCATGGGCCGGCGTATATTTGCCGTGTGCCTTCCTTGGGCTGGACCAGGTATGCTGAGATCATGTACCCGCGGGGTATAACCATGTCAGTAGCCCCCGAGTGATCAGTCGAATCATAGATTCGGCTGGGGACTCTTCAATCCTTCGGGTGCGACTATGTATTTCAATAGTTCATGTGTAGGGATTGTTGATGCGTGTGCCTGACTCACCCGACGGATCAAGGTCAGTTAACTGACTTAGGACGAAACAACACGATCTTCTTCAGGCTCGAGTCCCTCAACTCGAACCTGGAACATATGCTGGCGTAATTCGACTCAGGCCGTGGAGGACTTACAGGAGTGGAATTCCAGTGAATTTAATTGATGTACCCAACGCGTCCGTCGGGATTTTTCATCGCGCCTGTTGGCACGGATTTTTACTAGCAGAGCGCAGTCATGTGCGTTGCCAGGCCATCAGGTGATATCTGTAGGTCTTATCTTTGTGTCGTAGACACAGCATCCGAATGTTTATCACCGCGGAGGTGTTTCAGGTGGCCAAGCAGGACATTGCTCACTTAGCGTTAATTAGGGCAGAGTTACCGAAAAGTTTTTTGCATACTGATCCGAAGGATCGCAGTTGAAGAATTCATAGGATGCGCGACCAGCGCTCCCTATGGGAGTAGCCTCCAAGTGTCTGTTCGAGTCGTAGACTCGAGCGGAGACTTTTAATTCAGCCGTTGTTCAGTATCGGGTCCGTAGGACACAAAAAAAATTCGGATGCTTAAATCCATCCTCCCTATGGGAGTAGCCCCCCGAGTCCGTAGTGGAGTCGTAGTCTCGACGTAGGACTCGAATAAATAGTTCAATGCTGGAACATGTTGTTCACTCTTCGGGTGTGCGGCCAGCGCTCTTGATAGGAGTAGCCCACGAGTAATTGGTCGAATCATAGATTCGAGTGAGTACTCTTAGCTTTGAAGCCGAAGAAATTGTAGTTGGTGCTAGTGTAGCTTTTGATGACGTCGGTGCTGAAAATCGATGACCTCAAGCGCCTGCTGCGCCAGAGATGACTTGACTGGACGAACATGGGTCCCACTGTCTGACCTTGAATTGACCGGTCACGCGCGGCGTGGAGATAATTACGGCGTCGCCTCGATTTCCGTGCGTAGTGGACGGCGTGTTGGCGACGGTTCGTTGCGATGCTGACATGTGTATGGCCAGATTCTGCCGTTGGCGTTAGGTCTTCTCGATGGACGGTTGTCGTGCATCGTCTTCGTCTTCGTCTTTATAATCATTGGGGAAAACTTCAGTTTGTTTTCACCGCATCTATTCTCGTTTTCACTGCTTCCTTGTTCTCTGAGGGTTCTTGCTGCGCGCTGGAATATCCCTTCACATTTCCATCTTCCATCTTGCGCTCTCGCCGCCGGCACTGCCGTACCGCGATGGGGAAGTCGAAGAAGGCTTCATCTGCGGTTGGTACCAGCGCTGCTGGAGGGAAGAAGAATGTCGCCGCTACCCGTGTCACCGACGGTGGTTGGCGGCGATCGGAGACGCGGGAGAGTGATCTCTGCAAGCTTCGTGAGCGGGGCTTGATCCCGCAGGATAGGGAGGCCGTCAAACTCCCAGGCAACGAGGTAATCCCCCATCCCCCCGCTGGGTTTCGGGTTATGTTCCTCGCCTTTGTCATTCGCGGATTTTCCTTTCTAGTCCACGACTTCCTTCGTGGACTGCTTTTTCTGTACGGTGTCCAATTGCACCATCTTTCCCCCAATTCTCTTCTTCACGTTGCTTGTTTTATCACTTTCTGCGAGTGCTAGCTCAGTATTGAGCCACACTTTGGCCTCTTCCGGAAACTCTATTCCGTGAAGAGGCAATCCGGTTCGGATGGTGTTTATCCCATTGGGGGTTGCATCATCTCTCTCAAGCCCAATCTGCTTTTCTTTTCTTTTTCCATGTCCGAATCTGTCCAGTACTGGCGGAGGCGCTGGTTTTATATCCGCGACTCCGTAGTGCCTGGGCAGGATTTTGGTCTTGTTCCTTTCGACCCCTCCCAAAAAATCGAGCCGAAAAGGTCCTGGAAAAACAAGATCTTGGATGGCGAGGTGGCGGTGATAGAGGCTCTCTATCATCGAGTGGAGGATCTCCAGTTGATTCCGGAGAAGGAAGTGAATGGTGTGGATATCATCCGCACTTTTCTTGAGCGTCGGGTGCAGCCACTCGAGGCTAGGGCGCACCCAATGTTCCTTTATGCTGGCCGCCGTGATCCGACGAGGGTTTCGACTGAGAAATTCTCCCACGAAGATCTCGATAGGGCCCTTCGTTCACTGCTGAAGTTCAAGGCTGGAGAGGATATTCCGGGGAAGTCGCTGACTCCTCCGTTTTCTTCTTCGCTTCCTATTCCACAGGTGTAGATCCGTGCGCATAGCGCTATTTTCGACTGCATTGTATTTGCCTTTGTTTGCTAACAAATTTTATGTTCTTTGCGCAGAGCTTCAAAGAGCCGGGCATGTCGCCTCCATTACCCGAAGTATTTCCGGATGCTCCAGATAATGATGTGGTGGATTCCATGTCCGAGCTGCCGTCGGCACGGTCTCCGGCTGAAGATGCCAGCGATTCGAGCGAGGACCACACTCGCAAGCGATCGCGGAGCTCCAGCGAGTCTTCGGATGCCTCGACTCCTCCGACTCCTAGGAACCCGCTATGTCTTGAACGTCACAGTGGTGGGCATGGAGGCTCTTCCTCTCCGATTCCTGCCCTTCCCGTGCGGGCTGTAGCGCCGCACCCGCCGGCGAAGCGGAAGAAGGAAGAAAAGAAGGAAGAGAAGAAAGAGGAGAAGAAGGTATGGAGCACCCCTCCTGTCTTCAACCTGAGCGAGCTTGACTCGTAAGTTTCCTTTGTTCTGCATTGCTTTTCGTTGCTTGTTTACTTTGTACTTGTACTAATTTGTCCGTGTGCAGGCACTCTTCCAAACGACTCCTCTAGCGATGGTGCTCGGGAGATGATGGGGGAGTCGAAAGTCGCGCCTCCTCCTCCTTAGACGGTGGCTACCTCTGAGGGCGCTGCTCCGAACCCTCCTCCGCAGGAGGTTCAGGTGGTTGCGCCTCAGAATTTTGCTAGCGGACCTTCGGCGTCGCCATCGGATCATGTAAGTAGTTCTGTCTCCTGCTACGGGGGGAGCCCCCGAGCAACTGTAAAAGAGTTTTCTTGTTTTGTTCTTCCTTCGAGTCTCGGGGGGAGCCCCCGAGCGTTTTCTTGTGTGTATTTTGCTTCTGTTCTTTTCTGTTGGGCGTAGCCCTCGAGTCCTTTTCCTGACTAGTAGGTCTTCTTCCTGCAGCCTTTTGTGCAGGATGCTAGACGACTGGTGCAGGAGCACCTGGTGCTGGAGGCCAGCCTCAAACATCTTCAAGGTACTGTTATGCCTTGATGTTTGCTTCTTCGTGTATTCTTGTCCTGTTATCTGACGCTTGTATTTTTTGAATCCAGAGGAGCACAACACCTCCCTTCGTGAGATTGATGCTCTCAAAAAGAGCCTCGGTCAAGCGGAGAAGAAGGCCGAGGTCGCCATTGGTGCGAAGGATCGCCTCGAGCTGGAGCTGGCCACTGCGGCTGAGGCTAAGGAGCGCCTTCAGCGGGAGGCCATGGACTGTGAGGAGTATCTTGCCCTGTTGCGACTGCGCGTGAAAGGGAGGTAGCTGGCAAGCTCATGGCGGCTGCCAAAGCTGTTTCAGGTGAGTATCTTCACTTGCGTATTTTTTGGTTTTCTTGTCTTTCTTCCATGGTGCTTTCGCTCATTTCTTCTCTTTATTGTCTCAGATGTCGCGGGCATCGAGTTTGACCGTGGTGCTCTGGAACACGGGAGTGCTCTGGATGATGCTACTGCGGCGGTCGAAGATCGCTGCAGCACCGTCATCAATTCGCTCGCCAAGGCCAAGGAGGTCCTTGGACGCTCCTACAAGGAGCTTGTCCCCAAGGGCGCGGCCCTTGATGATGTTGATGCTCTGGCGGAGGCATTGTCAGCCGAAGCACCTGCGGCGTACAAGCGCAAGCAGAAGGGCATCGGCGCATCCGTCGGGCTAGCAATGGCTTTGGCGGCTGGAGCGGAGATGGATCTTCCCCAGGTCACCTCCCGGATGCCGACGACTGCGGATGGATCCGAGGTAGCCTTCGCTACCTATTCTGCTTGCTGTAAGCGATATGGGCCAAAGCTGATTGATCTGCTGGCCAAGTATGCGCTACGGCGGCAGGGGGAAGCCAAGGCGAGGCAATCCGGCTCCGAGGCTACTCAGGGTGCTGCATCTTAGGCGCTGTAGCTGTAGGATAGTTTGTAGGGGTTCGTAGCATGGAAAACAAAAAAATTCTACCGCATACACACAAACAAGCCAAGATCTATCTACTAGATTGTAGCAACGAGTCGATAGAGGAACTCACCCTCGAAGATTCCAAAGCGGTTAACGAGAGCAGATTCTCGTGGGTGATGTAGTCGTACACTTGCCGATCTCAAGATCGCGTAGACGATCCTTCCGGCACTGCGTTCCGGCAGCACTTCCGCAGTCGGTCACACGTTCGGTACTCTATGAAGACCTTCCTCTCCCTTGTTCCAGCAGGCAGCGGAGGTTGTAGCACTATCCTCGTGATTCCGGCAGCACGACGGCGTGGTACCGGAAGTAGAGGGGAGATCTCGCATGGCTTCGCCTTAAGCCGAAGCGAGTATGGTGGATTAGGGTTTCCCGGAAAACTAGGGTTTAGAGATCCGGGAGGAGGAGGAGGTGTCGGTGGCGGCTAAGGCGGCGGCGATGGATTGGCGGCGGCGCGGAGGCGCGGCGGCTAAGGCGGCAGCGCGGCGGCGGCTCGTGGAGAGGGCTTGGAACTTGTGTTGTTTTGGGCAGCCCTCCCCTTCTATTTATGAGAGGGAGGGGCAGACTTGGGAGGGGTGGGTTTGAATCCAAACCCAAACCCAAGTTGGATTGAGAGAAGGACTTGTTTCTTCTCCCACTAGGAAACTATTGTTCCAGTTTGACTTTAAATTTAGAGCTTTATTTCTCTCTTGCATATGCCAACACCAAGTGACCTTGGACATGATCCAATCATTCCACTTACCCATGACACATTCATGGACCATTCTCCTTTCGGACCGGTGAACCTTCTAGACCCTTCTAGAACCTCTCCGATGAAATCATCGGAAACTTTCCCGAACTCCGAAATAGGACTTTCCTTATATGAATATTATTCTCCGGACCATTTCGGATCTCCTCGTGATATCCCGGATCCCATCCGAGACTCCAAACAATATTCGGTCTCTTACTAATCATTCCATAACTACTCAACAACATCGAATCCTTAAGTGTGTCTCCCTACGGTTCGTGAATTATGCGGACATGACCGAGACACTTCTCCGATCAATACCCAATAGAGGAATCTGGAAATTCATATGGCTCCCACATATTTCTACGATTACTTTGCGATCGAATGAACCACTTACATACGATACCAATTTCCCTTTGTCTCACGATAGTTTACTTATCCGAGGTTTTGATCGTCGGTATCTCTGCATACCTAGTTCAACCTCGTTACTGATAAGTACTCTTTTCTTGTTCCCGTGGTATGTGATCCCTTGTGAGCCAGTCACATGCTTGCAAGCTAATTGGATGACATTCCACCGAGAGGGCCCAGAGTATATCTATCCGTCATATGGATGGACAAATCCCACTCTTGATCCATGAGCCTCAACCCATACTTTCTAAACACTCAATGCCACCTTTATAGCCACCCAGTTACGGTGCGGTGTTTGATGTCATCAAAACATCCTTCCGGTGATGGTGATTAACATGATCTCATGGTCGAAGGAATTAGGTTACTATGTATCAGAAAGCTTATAGCAAATGAACTATTTTAAATGACTTGATCTTTATGCTACGCTTAACTATAGGAGTATGTCCATCACATCATTCTCCTAATGATATGACCCTGTTGTTAATAACATCTCTATGTTCATGATCAGGAAACCATGATCATATATTAACCAACAAGCTAGTTTAACAAGAGGCTTTACTAGGGACTCTTTTATGTTTACAAATCACACAAGTATTAATGTTTCCTTTTAATACAATTATAGCATGGTATGTAAACATTTATCATAAGTATGAAGATATGATAATAACCTACTTTATTATTGCCTCTTGGGCATATCTCCAATAGTCTCCCACTTGCACTAGAGTCAATAATCTAGTTTCAAACCTTTGTGTATTCAACACCTATGGCTTTCCAGTTTTGTAAGTACACGTTTGCTAGTGGTCAACTGATCTCCGGATCTGACACTTACAGGTCCGTGTGTAATTGCATGTCTTTGTGTCTCTACGCATCACTCATTCTCTAATGAGATGGCTTTGTATAAATTTGGTCCTTTGGTGAGACCTTTAGTTCTTTGGGGTTAAAACATGTTGATAATATTGTCGTACAATATATCTTCATAGTATTATCCCGCTGTGAACTACACCTAGTTTGATAACAAACTACTTGACACAAATGCCCTCTTTAGCTGCTATAATAGCAGTCATATACTCAGCCTTTTGTTGTAGTATCTGTCACAATGTCTTAACTTTGGAACTTATCCAAATCCATTATGGAACTTACTTTCCATTATATTGTGCCACCCTTAGTTTAGATTGAGATAAACTTAATTTGTTCTTTGTGACAAAACTAGTATCAATGTAATACTTTTACAATGAACTAACAATCTATTTTCCACTTCTACAAAATAATATACTCTTAGTTCTTCCAAAAGATCATAAGAATATCCTTACTATTGTCCAATGATCATCTTATGAATTATTCTGGTATATGCTCATAACATTTAGAGCATAGGACATATCTGGATTTGTACATATCACAGTATGATTGATATAAATACTCTTTGTGATTTCATACATCAAGTATCAATCTATACTTGAATCTTTGTTTCACTTACCAAGTGTTAATACACTTGAATATATCATCAATATTGAACTCATTCAATCCTTTCTGTGCGACAAGAACCTTTCTTGCAGTTTCTATATTAAACTCATTCAATACATCATCTATGTACTTTCGGCACAACCATATTAGCGTCTATTGATGCCAAATATTTGGGTTTTGCCTAAGTCTTTCATCGGGATGAAATTCTTAATATGTGTTAATAAAAGATACATCATTTCTAATCAACAATATGTCTTTCACATAATGTTTTAGAAACATGTCTTAGCGCTCCCACTTAATTTCTTGCAAATGCAAGCATCTTCATTGTCTCTGATGAAATTAAACTCTTTTAACAGTTTCATCATAGTGAAGATTCCAACTCCGCGATGCTTACTTCAACCATTGAAGTTTGCATATGCTTTTAGCATCCTTTGAATTAACAAAACCCTATGGACCGTGTTATGCACATGTCCTAGGTAACAATTCTATTAGAAGGACTTGTTTTATTCAACTACCACATAACAAAATTATATGTAGTGGTTGCTACATTAATCCGTCTAGACTAAATATCGCTATGAAAGATCAAATCTTGTCATAGTCAACCTTTGAACATTGTTGTGAACTCTTTCCCAACATGTCGACCATTTCATAGATGCGAAACATCCATGTCTATTTCTTTATAGATCCAAACACAACTGTAAGGTCTTACACCTTTCTCGAGGGTCCTTCAAGTTCAAAACTTGATTTCTCGTGTATGGAACTATCACGGATTTTATGGCTTCAAGCCATTTTACGGAGTCAGGGCCATCATCGCTTCTTTGCATGTAATACGTTCATTATTCTCAAATAATGATTCAACCCTCAAATCTTGGTATTTGATTGCTTACTCGACCTACTTGGTTCAATAGAAACTTTGACCTTCGTAACCACAACCTTTGAGGCACGTGAGCCATGAGCATTGTTTCTGCCTCCGGAACACTTTTCGGTGCTGCGCAACTTTGCACATATAGCTAAGGTTCTTTTAACCTTATCAAAGTTCTATTGTCCTCCCACTTATCTTTTCACGAAAAATTCCTTCTCAAAGAAACTTGACGTTCTAAGTGACAAACACTTTTGTCTCTGATGTTATGGAGGATTACTTAACAGTTATTCGAAATAACATACAAAGACAGGTTCATCCGACTTTGGTTGCAAACATCTTTCTTATGCATAGCATACCAATGTTTAAGAAAGGACAACTTGGGTTTTATCCCAAACCATAACTTTATATGGTGTCATTTCAACGGATTATGATGGAGCTCTTTTCAGTGGAAAAACGGTAGTCTCTATAGCTTTTAATCTTTAAAATATAATGGCAGTTTTATGATTTACACCTTCGATCTTACCATGTCAAACAAGGTTTAATTACATATCTCGAACGCTCCATACTCTTATGGTGTTTCGGGACATGCAAATCCACGGAACGATTCCTTAAATCTTAGGTATTATGCTAAACTTGTAACTCAAGTATCTTCCTTTATGATCTTATCATAAACTATTTATATTCTGTTTACAATGATCTTGCACTTCATCTTGAAAGTCTTTGAACTTTTCAAATGTTCCATATTTTATCCTTATTAAGTAAATATTCATATATTCACTCAAATTTTCAGAGAAAGCATATGAAGTTGAAATCCATCGCTCTTGACTACACATAATGGACTTCGTACAACAATATGTACAAGTTCCAATAAGCTAGTCATTCGTTCCCTTTTGGCCTATGAACGAAGTTTTAATTATCTATAGGAAAGTTTCACAAGCGTCATTTGATCAAAAATCAAAAGACTCCAAAATTCCATCCACATGGAGTTTCTTCATGTTTTCTTTCCAGTATAATTTAAACGGCGATGTCACTTCCTAAGTGATCTTTCAATCAATTTGTCTTTCGACATTTTTAGCACTAGTTTTATGAATGTGATTTCTCCAACGAGATTTGTGAATCATCCATCTTTTATGGATTACGGCAATTATTTGAACAACCCTTTTGTTCTCATAATACCTGATAAAACAAATCTTGAAGGCAAGCTTTGATGTTTAACGAGCAACATAATAACCCTTTATTTTGTTCTCGATGAACATCATCACATATTCTTTTGCTAGTTACTTAGGCCATTGTAGTTGATGAATTCTGTTGTTTCGTATGACGATTCACACCAACAAATTCAGTATCAAATACTTAATAACCACATTGTTTAATAAGCAAAGAATATAGCCAAAACTTCATTTCAGATATCACGATATCTTCCACACATCATGGTTTCTGAAACAACTCTTTCAGATCCTAGATAACCTTGATATTAAGACAATCCTTTGAATATCAAGAATCATGGAGACAAACATGATACTTATACACTTACACTTGGAATTGTCACTCTTGTTTTAATACCAATTATTAAACTTCATGGAGTAACCGGAACTTTACTAAAAGTTTGCAATAGGACTTTTAAAATTTAGATTAACACTTCAAAACAATACGATACCAGTTCGTAAAGTAACTAACCAGAATTCTATAGTTCTATCATCTCAATTAAAACTAAGCGCAAGGTGGTAAACGGATGCCAATGACTACAACAACTATGCAAATTCACTTTGATTTAATTTATGATAAATAGTGTTCAACTTTTAATCATATTGCCGTTGAACTCCCACTCAAAACAATATCCCTCACATTGTTTTAGTGATCACACGAACCAAATCCACCACATCAAAACCGATCATCACGAGAGTTGATGTAGCTTCAATGCCGAATAATCAACATGTTCATCATATCTACTATATGACTCATGCTTTACCTTTCGGTGATCCGTGTTCCGAGACCATGTCTGTACATGCTAGGCTCGTCAAGATCAACCTTAGCTTCCGCATGAGCAAATCTGGCTTGCTCACGTTGTATACACTCGCAGAATCTAACACACCCGATCATCACGTGGTGCTTCGAAACAACGAGCTTTAGCAACGGTGCTTACTAAGGATGAACACTTTAAAACTTGAAATTGTGTGCTTGATGGATCATCTTATAATGCTACCGTCGTAAACTAAGCAATACAAGATGCATAAAAGGATTAACATCACATGCAATTCATAATATGTGATATGATATGGCCTTTCTTCTTTGTGCTTCCGATCTCCATCTTCAAGCACGAACATGATCTCCATCATCACCGGTATTGCATCAAGGTCAATGATGCTGCTCCATGGTTTGTAGGGGTTCGTAGCATGGAAAACAAAATTTTTCTATCGCATACAAACAAACAAGCCAAGATCTATCTACTAGATTGTAGCAACGAGTTGATAGGGGAACTTACCCTTGAAGATTCCAAAGCGGTTAACGAGAGCAGATTCTCGTGGGTGATGTAGTCGTACTCTTTCCGATCTCAAGATCGTGTAGACGATCCTTCCGGCGCCACGTTCCGGCAGCGCTCCCGCAGTCGGTCACACGTTCGTCACTCGACGAAGACCTTCCTCTCCCTTGTTCCAGCAGGCAGCGGAGGTTGTAGCACTCTCCTCGCGATTCCGGCAGCACAACGGCGTGGTACCGGAAGTAGAGGGGAAATCCCGCAGGGCTTCGCCTTAAGCCGGTGCGAGTATGGTGGAGCTTATGAGAGAGGCTATTAGTGGTCTAGTAATTAGACACACCAATTAGAAGGCTCTAAACCAATTAGAAGGCTCTAAACCGCTGGCTAAAGCAATTAGAAGCTCTAAACCAAAACGGCTCTAAACCGGAGGTAGAAGATAGGAACTTGTGTGTTCTAGGAGGGGAGACCTGCCCCTCCTTTTATGGGTGGGGAGGCGCGGCCAGGGGAGGGGAGTCCCTCCCCAAGTCGGCCTTGGGCTGGGCGCCGGCTTGGAGGAGTGGGACTCCTCCTCCAAGTTGGTTCCAACTCCTCTTGCTTGTTTCCCACAGTTTCCTGTTTCCCACAGTTTCCTGTTTCCCACAGTTTCCTGTTTTAGCCGTTTGACTTTCAAACTGGCAATTTGACTTTCATGTTTTTGGAACAGCAAGAACACTTAGTACATGATGCAATCATTCAATGACACACTCATGTACCCTCCCCCCCGGAGTGCCGGACAATCCGGCCCTTCTAGAACATTCCCGATGAAAACACCGGAATCATTCCCGAACTCCGAAACGGGACTTTCCTTATATGAATCTTATTCTCCGGACCATTCCGGATCACCTCGTGATATCCCGGATCCCATCCGAGACTCCGAACAACATTCGGTCTCTTTCTCATAATACCATAACTACTCAAACAACGTCGAATCCTTAAGTGTGTCTCCCTACGGTTCGTGAATTATGCGGACATGATCGAGACACTTCTCCGAACAATAACCAATAGAGGAATCTGGAAATTCATATGGCTCCCACATATTTCTACGATTACTTTGCGATCGAATGAACCACTTACATACGATACCAATTTCCCTTTGTCTCACGATAGTTTACTTATCCGAGGTTATGATCGTCGGTATCTCTGCATACCTAGTTCAACCTCGTTACCGATAAGTACTCTTTTCTCGTTCCCGTGATATGTGATCCCTTGTGACCCAGTCACATGCTTGCAAGCTAATTGGATGACATTCCACCGAGAGGGCCCAGAGTATATCTATCCGTCATATGGATGGACAAATCCCACTCTTGATCCATGTGTTTCAACCAATACTTTCCGAACACTTAATGCCACCTTTATAGCCACCCAGTTACGGTGTGGTGTTTGATGTCATCAAAGCATCCATCCGGTAAAGGTGATATGCATGATCTCATGGTCGAAGGAATTAGGTTACTATGTATTAGAAAGCATATAGCAATTGAACTATTGAAATGACTTGATCTTTATGCTACGCTTATCTATAGGAGTATGTCCACCATATCATTCTCCTAATGATATGATCCTGTTGTTAATAACATCTCTATGTTCATGATCAGGAAACCATGATCATATATTAACCAACAAGCTAGTGTAACAAGAGGCTTTACTAGGGACTCTTATTTTAGTTTACAAATCACACAAGTATTAATGTTTCCGGTTAATACAATTATAGCATGGTATGTAAACATTTATCATAAGTGTGAAGATATGATAATAACCACTTTATTATTGGCTCTTGGGCATATCTCCTACAGTCTCCTACTTGCACTAGAGTCAATAATCTAGTTTCAAACCTTTGTGTATATAACACCTATGGCTTTCCGGTGTTGTATGTACACGATTGCTAGTGGTCAACTGATCTCCGGATCTGACACTTCCAGGTCCGTGTGTAATTGCATGTCTTTGCGTCTCTACGCATCACTCATTCTCTAATGAGATGGCTTTGTATAAATTTGGTCTTTCGGTGTGACCTTTAGTTCTTTGGGGTTAAAACATGTTGATAATATTGTCGCACAATATATCTTCATAGTATTATCCCTCTGTGAACTACACCTAGTTTGATAACAAACTACTTGACACAAATGCCCTCTTTTGCTGCTATAATAGTAGTCATATACTTAGCCTTTTGTTGTAGTATCTGTCACAATGTCTTAACTTTGGAAATCATCCAAATCCATTATGGAACTCACTTTCCATTATATTGTGCCACCCTTAGTTTAGATTGAGATAAACTTAATTTGTACTTTGTGACAAAACTAGTATCAATGTAGTACTTTTACAATGAACTAACCATCTATTTGTCACTTCTACAAATATTATACTCTTAGTTCTTCCAAAAGATCATAAGAATATCCTTACTATTGTCCAATGATCATCTTACGAATCATTCTGGTATATGCTCACAACATTTAGAGCATAGGACATATCTGGATTTGTACATATCACAGTATGATTGATATAAATACTCTTTGTGATTTCATACGTCAAGTATCAATCTATACTTGATTATTTGTTTCACTTTACCAAATGTCAATACACTTGAATATATCATCAGTATTGAACTCATTCAATCCTTTCTGTGCAACAAGAACCTTTCTTGTAGTTTCTATATTGAACTCATTCAATATCTTGTCTATGTACTTCTGGCATAACCATATTAGCGTCTATTGATGCCAAATATTTGGGTTTTGCCTAAGTCTTTCATCGGGATGAAATTCTTAATATGTGTTAATAAAAGATACATTATTTCCAATCAACAATATGTCTTCCACATAACGTATTAGAAACATGTCTTAGCGCTCCCACTTAATTTCTTGCAAATGCAAGCATCTCCATCGTCTCTGATGAACTTTTAAACTCCTTTAACAGTTTCATTACAGTGAAGATTCCAACTCCGCGATGCTCACTTTAACCATTGTAGTTTGCATATACTTTTAGCATCCTTTGATTTAACAAAACCCTATGGACCGTGTCATGCACACGTCCTAGGTAACAATTCTATTATAAGAACTTGTTTTGTTTATTCAACTACCATATAACAGAATTATATGTAGTGGCTGCTATATTAATCCGTCTAGACTAAATATCGCTATGAAAGATCAAATCTTGTCATATACAACCTTTGAACATTGTTGTAAACTCTTTCCCAACATGTCGACTATTTCATAGATGTAAAACATCCATGTCTATTTATTTATAGATCCAGACACAACTGTAAGGTCTTACACCTTTCTCGAGGGTCCTTCAAGTTCAAAACTTGATTTCTCGTGCATGGAACTATCACGGATTTTATGGCTTCAAGCCATTTGACGGAGTCAGGGCCCATCATCACTTCTTTGCATGTAGTCCGTTCATTATTCTCAAATAATGATTCAACCCTCAAATCTTGGTATTTGATTGTTTACTCGACCTACTTGTTTCAATAGGAACTTAGATCTCCGTGACCACAACCTTTGAAGCACGTGAGCCATGAGCATTGTTGCTGCCTCCGAAACACTTTTCGGCGCTGCGCAACTCTGCACATATAGCTAAGGTTCTTTTAACCTTATCAAAATTCTATTGTCCCCCCACTTAACTTTTCACGAAAAATTCCTTCTCAAAGAAACTTGACGTTTCTAAGCAACAAACACTTTTGTCTCCGGTGTTTATGGAGGAATACTTAACAGTTTATACAAAGACAGGTTCATCCGACTTTGGTTGCACACATCTTTCTTATGCATAGCATACCAATGTTTAAGAAAGGACAACTTGGGTTTTATCCCAAACCATAACCTTATATGGTGTCATTTCAACGGATTATGATGAAGCTCTTTTCAGTGGAAAAACGGTAATCTCTAAAGCTTTTAATCTTTAAAATATAATGGCAGTTTTATGAATTATACCTTTGATCTTACCATGTCAAACAAGGTTTAATTACATATCTCGAATCCTCCATACTCTTATGGTGTTTCGGAAAATGCAAATCCACGGAACGATTCCTTAAATCTTAGGTATTATGATAAACTCTGTAACTCAAATATCTTCCTTTATGATCTTATCATAAACTATTTATATTCTTGTTACAATGATTTTGCACTTCATCTCGAAAGTCTTTGAACTTTTCCAAATATTTCACACTTCATCCTTATTAAGTAAATATTCATATATTCACTCAAATTTTCGGAGAAAGCATATGAAGTTGAAATCCATCGCTCTTGACTACACATAATGGACTTCGTACAACAATATGCACAAGTTCCAATAAGCTAGTTATTCGTTCCCTTTTGGCCTATGAACGAAGTTTTAATTATCTCTCGGAAAGTTTCACAAGCGTCATTTGATCAAAAATCAAAAAAACTCCAAAATTCCATCCACATGGAGTTTCTTCATGTTTTCTTTCCAATATAATTTAAACGGCGATGTCACTTCCTAAGTGATCTTTCAATCAATTTGTCTTTCGACATTTTTAGCACTAGTTTTATGAATGTGATTTCTCCAACGAGATTTGTGAATCATCCATCTTTTATGGATTACGACAATTATTTGAACAACCCTTTTGTTCTCATAATACCTGATAAAACAAATCTTGAAGGCAAGCTTTGATGTTTAACGAGCAACACAATAACCCTTTATTTTGTTCTCGATGAACATCATCACATATTCTTTTGCTAGTTACTTAGGCCATTGTAGTTGATGAATTCTGTTGTTTCGTATGACGATTCACACCAACAAATTCAGTATCAAATACTTAATAACCACATTGTTTAATAAGCAAAGAATATAGCCATAACATGTATATCATCTATATACTTAAACTGAACAATTCTAGTCTTTTCTTTTCTGCCATATATTTATGAGATTCTCTTTCAGTATTTCCTTTTCTGTTTGAAAGAATCTATCAACATCAATTAGTGGAGTCATTCATATGACACATAGTCCAAAGCGTGTATAGTTAAATACCAATGTCTTTGGACTTGCACTTTGAAGTAGATCACCATTATCAAATGTTTGGTGTTCTTTCAAATTCCTTTATTTAGTAATCACTTGGTGTAGTAAACATTTTACCTACATCAAATATTCACCCTCGTCATGGATTTATCCATGATCAAGCTACTTTTAGCTTGTAACGGTGAATCGCAAGTATAATGTTGCTCTCCAAAACCTTTTGGAGGATTAGGACAACTAGTGTCTCCAACCTTTTGCAAATTCTCATCAAATATGAGAACATGACTTTTGCCATATTATACTCTATCATGTTGCAACCAAAACTTCGTTTCAGATATCACAATATCTTCCACACATCATGGTTTCTGAAACAACTCTTTCAGATCCTAGATAACCTTGATATTAAAAGAATCCTTTGAATATCAAGAATCATGGAGACAAACATGATACTTATATACTAACACTTGGAATTGTTACTCTTGATTTAATACTAATTATTAAACTTCATGGAGTAACCGGAACTTACTGAAAGTTTGCAATAGGACTTTTAAACTTTAGATTAACACTTCAAAACAATACGATACCAGTTCGTAAAGTAACTAACCAGAATTCTATAGTTCTATCATCTCAATTATAACTAAGCGCAAGGTGGTAAACGGATGCCAATGACTACAACAACCATGCAATTTCACTTTGATTTAGTTTATGATAAATTGAGTTCTAATTAATAATTAAATTAATCTAGTGAACTCCCACTCAAAACAATATCCCTCACATTGTTTTAGTGATCACACAAACCAAATCCACCACATCAAAAACGATCATCACGAGAGTTGATATAGCTTCAATGGCGAACAATCAACATGTTCATCATATCTACTATATGACTCATGCTCTACCTTTCGGTAATCCGTGTTCCTGAGGCCATGTCTGTACATGCTAGGCTCGTCAAGATCAAACCTTAGTTTCTGCATGAGCAAATCTGGCTTGCTCACGTTGTATACACTTGCAGAATCTAACACACCCGATCATCACGTGGTGCTTCGAAACAACAAGCTTTAGCAACGGTGCTAACTAAGGGTGAACACTTTATGACTTGAAATTCATGTGCATGAGGGATCATCTTATAATGCTACCGTCGTCTACTAAGCAATACAAGATGCATAAAGGATAAACATCACATGCAATTCATAATATGTGATATGATATGGCCTTTCTTCTTTGTGCATCCGATCTCCATCTTCTAGCACGAACATGATCTCCATCATCACCGACATTGCATCAAGGTCAATGATGCTTCTTCATGGTTGTCGTCCACCGGCTTCAACTATTACAACTACTTTGAATAGACACGCGGGTCTTAACAGAATTTAAAGACAACCATATGGCTCCTGCCGGTTGCCAACTTACAATAAGGAACATTGCATATATCAAATATAATCACAATCATGGCCATATCACATCACTGCACACCCCTGCAAAACAAAGTTAGACGCCTCTACTTTCTTTGCATATTTTACGTGGTTTGGGGCTTTCAATAAGTGTCGTTCTAACTTACGAACAAGAACCACAACATTGATACTAGCATTGTTGATCACCCGTTGTAAATTGGATCTTAACTATGCTAGGAGAAACAGGCACCCGCAAAGCCACTTATGCAATACAAGTTGCATGTCAAGCGTGGAGCAAGTCTCATGAACGATGTCATGTAAGGTTAGCCCGGGCCGCTTCATCCCAACATACCGCAAGATGCAAAGTACACAAGAAGCAATCGACAATAAAAGCATCAACGCCCACAATGACCATTGTGTTCTACTCGTGCAACAGATCTACATATAGACACGGCTCTGATACCACTGTAGGGGTTCGTAGCATGGAAAACAAAAATTTTCTATCGCATACAAACAAACAAGCCAAGATCTATCTACTAGATTGTAGCAACGAGTTGATAGGGGAACTTACCCTTGAAGATTCCAAAGCGGTTAACGAGAGCAGATTCTCGTGGGTGATGTAGTCGTACTCTTTCCGATCTCAAGATCGTGTAGACGATCCTTCCGGCGCCACGTTCCGGCAGCGCTCCCGCAGTCGGTCACACGTTCGGTACTCGACGAAGACCTTCCTCTCCCTTGTTCCAGCAGGCAGCGGAGGTTGTAGCACTCTCCTCGCGATTCCGGCAGCACAACAGCGTGGTACCGGAAGTAGAGGGGAAATCCCGCAGGGCTTCGCCTTAAGCCGGTGCGAGTATGGTGGAGCTTATGAGAGAGGCTATTAGTGGTCTAGTAATTAGACACACCAATTAGAAGGCTCTAAACCAATTAGAAGGCTCTAAACCGCTGGCTAAAGCAATTAGAAGCTCTAAACCAAAACGGCTCTAAACCGGAGGTAGAAGATAGGAACTTGTGTGTTCTAGGAGGGGAGCCCTGCCCCTCCTTTTATGGGTGGGGAGGCGCGGCCAGGGGAGGGGAGTCCCTCCCCAAGTCGGCCTTGGGCTGGGCGCCGGCTTGGAGGAGTGGGACTCCTCCTCCAAGTTGGTTCCAACTCCTCTTGCTTGTTTCCCACAGTTTCCTGTTTCCCACAGTTTCCTGTTTTAGCCGTTTGACTTTCAAACTGGCAATTTGACTTTCATGTTTTTGGAACAGCAAGAACACTTAGTACATGATGCAATCATTCAATGACACACTCATGTACCCTCCCCCCCCGGAGTGCCGGACAATCCGGACCCTTCTAGAACATTTCCGATGAAAACACCGGAATCATTCCCGAACTCCGAAACGGGACTTTCCTTATATGAATCTTATTCTCCGGACCATTCCGGATCACCTCGTGATATCCCGGATCCCATCCGAGACTCCGAACAACATTCGGTCTCTTTCTCATAATACCATAACTACTCAAACAACGTCGAATCCTTAAGTGTGTCTCCCTACGGTTCGTGAATTATGCGGACATGATCGAGACACTTCTCCGAACAATAACCAATAGAGGAATCTGGAAATTCATATGGCTCCCACATATTTCTACGATTACTTTGCAATCGAATGAACCACTTACATATGATACCAATTTCCCTTTGTCTCACGATAGTTTACTTATCCGAGGTTATGATCGTCGGTATCTCTGCATACCTAGTTCAACCTCGTTACCGATAAGTACTCTTTTCTCGTTCCCGTGATATGTGATCCCTTGTGACCCAGTCACATGCTTGCAAGCTAATTGGATGACATTCCACCGAGAGGGCCCAGAGTATATCTATCCTTCATATGGATGGACAAATCCCACTCTTGATCCATGTGTTTCAACCAATACTTTCCGAACACTTAATGCCACCTTTATAGCCACCCAGTTACGATGTGGTGTTTGATGTCATCAAAGCATCCATCCGGTAAAGGTGATATGCATGATCTCATGGTCAAAGGAATTAGGTTACTATGTATCAGAAAGCATATAGCAATTGAACTATTGAAATGACTTGATCTTTATGCTACGCTTATCTATAGGAGTATGTCCACCATAGTATTCTCCTAATGATATGATCCTGTTGTTAATAACATCTCTATGTTCATGATCAGGAAACCATGATCATATATTAACCAACAAGCTAGTGTAACAAGAGGCTTTACTAGGGACTCTTATTTTAGTTTACAAATCACACAAGTATTAATGTTTCCGGTTAATACAATTATAGCATGGTATGTAAACATTTATCATAAGTGTGAAGATATGATAATAACCACTTTATTATTGCCTCTTGGGCATATCTCCTACATGGTTGTCTTCCACCAGCTTCAACTATTACAACTACTTTGAATAGACACGCGGGTCTTAACAGAATTTAAAGACAACCATATGGCTCCTGCCGGTTGCCAACTTACAATAAGGAACATTGCATACATCAAATATAATCACAATCATGGCCATATCACATCACAGCACACCCCTGCAAAACAAAGTTAGACGCCTCTAATTTTCTTTGCATATTTTACGTGGTTTGGGGCTTTCAATAAGTGTCGTTCTAACTTACGAACAAGAACCACAACATTGATACTAGTATTGTCAATCGCCCGTTGTAAATTGAATCTTAACTATGTTGGGAGAAACAGGCACCCGCAAAGCCACTTATGCAATACAAGTTGCATGTCAAGCGTGGAGCAAGTCTCATGAACGATGTCATGTAAGGTTAGCCCGGGCCGCTTCATCCCACCATCCCGCAAGATGCAAAGTACGCAAGAAGCAATCGACAACAAAAGCATCAATGCCCACAATGACCATTGTGTTCAACTCGTGCAACAGATCTACATATAGACCTGGCTCTGATACCACTATAGGGGTTCGTAGCATGGAAAACAAAAAATTTCTACCGCATGCACACAAACAAGCCAAGATCTATCTACTAGATTGTAGCAACGAGTCGATAGAGGAACTCACCCTCGAAGATTCCAAAGCGGTTAACGAGAGCAGATTCTCGTGGGTGATGTAGTCGTACACTTGCCGATCTCAAGATCGCGTAGACGATCCTTCCGGCACTGCGTTCCGGCAGTGCTTCCGCAGTCGGTCACACGTTCGGTACTCGATGAAGACCTTCCTCTCCCTTGTTCCAGCAGGCAGCGGAGGTTGTAGCACTCTCCTCGTGATTCCGGCAGCACGACGGCGTGGTACCGGAAGTAGAGGGGAGATCTCGCATGGCTTCGCCTTAAGCCGAAGCGAGTATGGTGGATTAGGGTTTCCCGGAAAACTAGGGTTTAGAGATCCGGGAGGAGGAGGAGGAGGTGTCGGCGGCGGCGACGGATCGGCGGCGGCGCGGTGGCGGCGCGGTGGCGGCGGGCGGCGGCGCTGGCGGCGGCGGCTCATGGAGAGGGCTTGGAACTTGTGTTGTTTAGGGCAGCCCTCCCTTCTATTTATGAGAGGGAGGGGCAGCCTTGGGAGGGGTGGGTTTGAATCCAAACCCAAACCCAAGTTGGATTGAGAGAAGGACTTGTTTCTTCTCCCACTAGGAAACTATTGTTCCAGTTTGACTTTTCAAACTTCCCGTTTGACTTTAAATTTAGAGATTTATTTCTCTCTTGCATATGCCAACACCAATTGACCTTGGACATGATCCAATCATTCCACTTACCCATGACACATTCATGGACCATTCTCCTTTCGGACCGGTGAACCTTCTAGACCCTTCTAGAACCTCTCCGATGAAATCATCGGAAACTTTCCCGAACTCCGAAATAGGACTTTCCTTATATGAATCTTATTCTCCGGACCATTCCGGATCTCCTCGTGATATCCCGGATCCCATCCGAGACTCCGAACAATATTCGGTCTCTTACTAATCATTCCATAACTACTCAACAACATCGAATCCTTAAGTGTGTCTCCCTACGGTTCGTGAATTATGCGGACATGACCGAGACACTTATCCGATCAATAACCAATAGAGGAATCTGGAAATTCATATGGCTCCCACATATTTCTGCGATTACTTTGCGATCGAATGAACCACTTACATACGATACCAATTTCCCTTTGTCTCACGATAGTTTACTTATCCGAGGTTTTGATCGTCGGTATCTCTGCATACCTAGTTCAACCTCGTTACTGATAAGTACTCTTTTCTCGTTCCCGTGGTATGTGATCCCTTGTGAGCCAGTCACATGCTTGCAAGCTAATTGGATGACATTCCACCGATAGGGCCCAGAGTATATCTATCCGTCATATGGATGGACAAATCCCACTCTTGATCCATGAGCCTCAACCCATACTTTCCAAACACTTAATGCCACCTTTATAGCCACCCAGTTACGGTGCGGTGTTTGATGTCATCAAAGCATCCTTCCGGTGATGGTGATTAACATGATCTCATGGTCGAAGGAATTAGGTTACTATGTATCAGAAAGCTTATAGCAAATGAACTATTTTAAATGACTTGATCTTTATGCTACGCTTAACTATAGGATTATGTCCATCACATCATTCTCCTAATGATATGACCCTGTTGTTAATAACATCTCTATGTTCATGATCAGGAAACCATGATCATATATTAACCAACAAGCTAGTTTAACAAGAGGCTTTACTAGGGACTCTTTTATGTTTACAAATCACACAAGTATTAATGTTTCCTTTTAATACAATTATAGCATGGTATGTAAACATTTATCATAAGCATGAAGATATGATAATAACCTACTTTATTATTGCCTCTTGGGCATATCTCCAACATAGTTGTAGTCTCTTTTGTTGTAATTATGTTGATGAACAAATCCTTGTGCCACGTAGTGGCTTTTGATGCACTTAATGAATTTGTTGAGTTGTGTGCTTCTTCGTCTGAGTGTTCATGTCTTTGCCTTTCTGCTTATCTAGGGTCCTTCGGGTGCTGATCCCGTTGACACCTCGCCTGCCGCGCGGCTGCGGCCCTCCCTGGATGATTCATCACAGCTTGCTTTTCTTCGAGACCGTGTTCGTAGTCTCGAGAAGGAGTTGCTTGGGGTGCGTGGCCATGCCGACGTTTGGAAGTCCAAGGCGGATCGCGGTGCTGCCAGAGAGGAGTACTTGATGGCAGAATTGCTTCGATTATCCGAGCAGCTTCAGTGTAAGTTTCTTCGAGTTGTTGCCTATTTCTTCGGATGCGCCTGCTGGCATTGCATCTTACTTTTGTGCAAGTATTGCAGGTGCTAACCTTGCTCCAAGGGAGGAGAAGGAGCGTGTTGTTGTTCGGGTCAATTGTTTGACTCAACAGGACATGGAAGCCGGCGGGTTCTTCTGGATGGATCGTGATCGTGCTATGGTCCTTGCGACGGTGCAAGATCGCGTTCACCAAGTGTCGCGGGTGCTTCGTCAGGTGCAGACTTCGCTCGCGTCGGTTCTGCATGTGATGTTTCCGTTGGATGCTGCACCGACGACCCTTTCTGGTCTTCTGTCGAAGTTTCGGAACATGAATCATGTCAAGGAGTTGGTGCGGCATCAGCTCGTCGCGGGGGTGAAGGCTGCATTGTCTCTTGTGAGGCTGCATCGCCCTAATGTAGATCTGTCCGTTGTAGCGGCTGGACCACCCCCTCGACCAGATGGTGGTGTGTGGGATATGCGTCCGCATTACGCGGTTGTAGGGCAGTTGTGGCATCCCGCTAAAACCACTACTAGAAAATCGCGTTGTTTTTGTGTTTTGCATCATCATGACCGCATGCTCATGTCATCATGCCACATTGCATTTGAGCATCGTCATCATCTTGCATTTGCTTGGATAAACTATTTTGGGAAAAAACTGTTTTTGTTTTCTAAACGCCCCGTCTTTGTTCAAACACAAAACCCGGGTCTCCGGATTATTTTGTTTCGTCTGCCAATGGTTTTCAAACGATCCGTTTTAAATATTAAAATTTTATATTATTTTTAGGGGGCAGCCGAACCGGGCCGATCTGACCCAGTCGGCCACCCCAGTTCCAAACGGTCCACCTATATTCTTTTCCTACCCAGTCCTAGTCTACCCAAACCCCCGCCACCTCACCCCCTCCAATCCCCTCTCGCCACCTCATCTCTCCTCTCTCCCCTAACCAATCCTAGCCCGCCACCTGGCCACAGCTCTCTCTCCCTCCCCTCTCTCTTCCCCTGAACCCACCATCAACTCACACAAGCACACACGCCACACACGCTAACCACACCAGCCACCCCCACTCCCTCCCTCTCCACCTGTCCCGCCCCACGCCCCTGGGTCCCACCTCGCAGCCCCACCAACCCCTGTTCCTCTTCTCCACCGCGTCCCCTCCTTCTCTCTTCCTCCTCCGACCGCGCCCCGCTCCCCTCGTCCTTCCTCCGCCGCCGCGCCTCTCTCGGGCTGCCGCCGCCCCGGCCGGTCCCGCGTCGTCGCCCTGCTCCGCCTGCTCTGCCGCCTACGTGCGAGCTCGCCAGCGCCGCCGCGCACGGCCACCTCCTCCGCCGTACCCTGGACGCGCTCACCTCGCCCGCGTCTGCCTCCCCACCAGCGAGCCCGCGTGCTCCGGCCGGCCTCGCTCTCTCTCGGCCGCCACCTCTCCTGACCCGAGCCCCGCCGCCCAGGAGCCCCGCCTCCACCGTCGGCCTCCTCCCCGCCTTCCGTCGTCGGCCCCGTGCTCCGGCCGGCCCCCCCTCGCCAGCGCCCTCGGTCTCCTCCGCCGCGGGCCCCGCTCCGGCGAGCGTCCTCCTTCCCCGCTCCGGCGAGCGTCCTCCTCCACGTCGTCGGCCCGTGCCTCACCCACCTCGCCAGCGCTGCCCTGCATCTGCCGCCGCCAGCGGCCTCTGCTCTGGCCGCCCTCTGTCTGCATGTCAGGGCCAGGCGCCGCTCGTCGCCCGCGACCTCGACCTCCGCGTCCACCGTCGGGCGTCCCTTCCGTTGTGCCCTGGCGCCGCCCCTGCACTCTAGGTCCGATGCGTGAACAACCACGGCCAGAGGTCCCCGATCCGGCATCCTGCTCTTCCCGTGAACAGCCGCAGCCATTGCTTGGAAGCCACTTCATCCATGCTGATGCGTTCACTTGGAGATGACTTGGTGCAGCGAAGGCCAACATCAAGCACAGAAAGTAAACAATGTACTGCACTTTCATCTGCCACTGGAGCGTCTTGGCGAAGTGGCTATGCTGATGCTCCAACGACAAGATTTGGGCTCGTCGACAAGTCCTCCATCCTGGAACGCCAAGAGCCACCGACCATCGAAGTCGGGACCTTCAAGTTCACCGACATGGAACCAAAGAGTTGTTGAACCCGAGTTCTCCGACACGGAAAAACCCCAAGGAATTCGTGGCGGAACCGACAAGATCTACCTCACCGACGCCATGATCTCCCTCACGGAATCTGAAGACCGTTCCGATTCCTCGAACCCCTCCGAGCCGCCAAGATCGCCACGGAACTCCAAGTACTTCACCCCGAACATCGAGACCCTGAACGACAAGTACTCCTTCCCGGATGCGATGCTCGAGAACCCAGACAGTAAGGACACCGACGCAGAACGCCGAGTTCTTCATCCCGGACGCCAAGACCGACCCGATACGCGGCCCCGACAAGATCTTCGCGACTACAAGATCGACACCGACCAGGGCGAGTCCGATGCGCCCCCGACGCCGACAAGTCCTTTTCCCCGAAACGCCAAGCTCTTCATCTTGTATCCGCCCTTCGAAGACCGATCCCGTCGAACCCTGAACCCTGAGACCGGCCCCCGAACCCCTCGAACCCCAAGCTCGCCGAGACCCAATGTGTGAAACTTTTTCCCGAGCCCCTATTTATAAATGCTATATATAAAACTTGTGCATATTAAACTGCCATGCTTGCATACATATTGTCATGTGGTTGGGGGCACTATGCCGATTCACTGCATAATTAAATATGGGGCCCATATGCGGGCAAATCTAGTCTTATATTGGCCTCATTTAAATTGGTGTAGCGAACCGATGCCATATTTTGCCATGTTTAGACAATATTTAAATTGCGAGGGTTCTAAATAACTTGCACCGTTTGATTAAATGTCGGGACCCCGGTTCCGCTTAATATGGCCTAAGTACATCGCATCCTTGCCATGTCATACATCATACATGCATCATGCCCGATCTTTTGCCGTAGTATTAAATAGTGCATCCGGTATTTGTGCTAGTGTTTTGCTTCTTCACGGACTAGGCCGATGAGTTGATGCGAGTGTCGGCCCGATCTTCGGATGAACCTTCAGCAATGTTTTTCAGGCGAGCATCTCCCCCTTTCTACCTATCTTACTTTTATAGTATTTATTCCCTCATGTTGATCTATTGCTATCTGTGTTGCGTTGCTCTAGCTTTTCGTACCCGTGATATCCCTTGCAGCCTTATATTGCCTTGGACACCTCCTGTTACCGTTGTTTGGTAGATAGTTGGACCTGCGCGTCATAGTCGCTTGCTCAAGTGCTGTTGCGTGTTGTCAAGTACCACAGTTGTTGGAGCATTGCCGCATGTTTAATGTTGGAGATGATCAAGGCTTTAATTATCGTTCACTTTAATTATTGTTTAACAACTAAAATTGAAGTAGGTAAGCAGAGGCACAGGTGGGCAATAGATGTTATTTGGTTGTTAACCGTCCACTTGTGTCCCGTAGGACCCCGAGTTCTTGACACCTGTTCCGAGATCGAGCGCGCTAACCACAGGTGGGGAGATATGGGCCCCCCATCGATTAGTACCTGATTTCAAAGTATTGTACTGGAAGCCACAAAGTAGTTTGGGGCTTTATTACTATTCTGTACTTATGCCATGCTTTACTGCTTTATTTAAATTGTGCGATGGATAGCACACTGTACTGTTTAGGATCGGGACACGTTTTCGCGGTGTCGACAAGCCCAGTTTTGGGTCCCCAGTCGTTCACAGCCGTCTACCCAAACCCTGAGTCCGTCTCGGAGACCGGTCGACTTCGTTGCGGGTGTACTTAGTGGGGTGGCCCCCCGTGCTTGCTTTGGGTCTGGAAACGTCATGACTTAGGCCCCACCGACATACCGATGGGTGTATGTTAACTGATCTGGCAAAAAGGGTCGAAGTGCTTGTGGATACTTTGGTGCACCCCTGCAGGGTTAAATCTTTTCGAGAAGCCGTGTCCGCGGTTATGGACGACTTGGAGCACAGTGCTTGATCATAGACAACTATAACTAAAGTTTACTGTTATAAATTGACTTGTATCCGATATGATTAGTAATCAGCTTCACTACAACGGAATGGCTAAATATAAGTACCAACAACTGCTGGGTTTGGGATATCTCATGCTAATTGTATTTGACTAGTAAGTGTCGCAATTACAACGGAATGGTTAACTAAAACGGCCCACTGTTTAGTTTATCAGGACGATTATCTACACCTGACTAGTAATTGCTGCAACAATAACTGAATAGATAAAACTGCCAACTGTGTGAGTTCCTCGGTTGACTTCCTCGTTTGGTCTCGAGGGGGAATACCAGGATGGGATTGTTTGGTGTTAGTATCAGGTTGGTTCCGGATAGGTGTTCCTTACCCCTCTCTGTTAGCCGCCTGTTTTATCGAGTCTCTATAGGTTGTTTAGTGCATGCTGCGCTGCCGCTGCAGTCCACCATACCTATGTAGGCGAGGACCGCCGAATTCTAGTCTCGCCGTGTACTGGCCTCAGTACTGACGCTCCTCTTTTTCCTTTGCCCTTTTGTCGGCACCCCTTTTGTTTAAGCAGGTTTTGAGATCAACGTCGTTAGCAGGGTTACCCTTCCGGCTTGGCCTGGGCAGGGTTATGGACGCCATTGGTTATTCTTCAGGGCTCTTAGCTCCATTTGCATCTTGTCCGTAGTCGGACGCTCTATCATTTCAAGGTGATGTGGATCTTTGTATATTATATCTGTATTCTTGACTCTTTGAGTCGCTGTTATATATATATCTGTTCTGTGGGTCCCATCGAGGACTGTTGTGTAATATTATTACTTTGTTTTCCACCCGCACGAAAGTGCCTGGTGGGCACCTTTGAATCGTTTCTATGCGGGTTTGGCGGGAATCGCTGAAACTTGCATAGGGTCGATTCTGAGGGTGTTACAGCAGTATGCCGAAGAGATCGTAGATCTATTTGAGCAGCGTGCGCAGGTTATTCTTCAGAATAGATAGTACCTGTAAAAGAGATGGATGTAAAATTTGTATATTTTTGACTGGGCATGTTATGCCCTTTGTTATAAAGGTTTGGTTGTTGTTTGAGCACGCAGTGCTTTGTTTGCGTACGTGTGCTTTTCGTTAGCCCGACGTGGTCAGCTACTCAAGTGTACACGTGTTATCCTCAGTCGATGAAATCGTGAGGTGGGGGGAGACCCCGAGTGCGTTTGTATCATGAAGTAAAGGTGCGAATAGCGAAACGAAATTTTGGGGCGAGACACTTAGCTTTATTTATATTGTAATGGAGAAAGTACATTGTTCGGCTGAGTAGCCTTGGCTGAAAAGCCTTATTGAAAGTAAAGGGGTAGGTAGCTAGGGGTAGAATCGTCGCAGTTGTGCAACGTTCCATCGGTTGGAGTATGCGACTCCAGACTCCACGTGCTTGAGGCGATAGGCGCCACCTGGGATGACTTCGGTGACGATGTAGGGTCCTTCCCATGGTGACTCGAATTTCTTCGGTCGCTCTTGCTTGAGTCGCAAGACGAGGTCTCCTTCGACGAAGGACCTTGGACGCAGCCGTCGGCTGTGGTAGTTGCGGAGACTCTGCTGGTACACCGCTGATCGAGCTGCTGCTATGTCTCGTGGCTCATCGAGTGTGTCGACGGCGTCTTCGAGTGCAGCCGTGGATGTGGCTTCGCTGTAAGCGACGACCCGGGGGTCCTGGTGGCATACTTTGGCTGGTAGCACGGCTTCGGCTCCGTGCACCATGAAGAATGGCGTGTAGCCTGTGGAGCTGTTTGGCGTGGTACGCAAGCTCCATAGGACGGATGGTATCTCTTTCGTCCCGGCTCCAGCTTTTCGCTCGAGTGGGCTCATGAGGCGCTTCTTGATGCTAGCGCCGATTAGGCCGTTGGCCTTTTCCACCTGCCCGTTCGTTTGCGGGTGTGCCACCGAGGCGTATGTGATGTTGATTCCGAGGCCTTCGCAGAAGTCTTGGAATTCTTTGGAGATGAAGTTCGATCCATTGTCGGTGATGATGCTATGCGGTACGCCGAACCTGTAGACAATGGATTCAAAGAACTTGACGGCAGTCTTGCCCTTTTGGTTAGTGACCGGCATGGCCTCGATCCACTTGGTGAATTTGTCGACTATGACCAGGAGGTAGACGTGCCCCTCCTTTCGAGGACCTTGGCAGTTTACCGATCATGTCGAGGCCCCATTGAGCGAAGGGCCAGGCTATAGGTATGGGCCTAAGCTCTGACCCGGGTGCGTGTGGTTTGTCGGCGAACCTTTGGCACCCCTTGCATCTTCGGACGATGTCCTTTGCGTCGCTCATGGCCGTTGGCCAGTAGAATCCAGCTCGTAGAGCTTTGGCGACAAGGGAGCGGCTGCCTGCGTGATGGCCGTAGATGCCCTCGTGGATGTCTTGGAGGATGGTTTTCCCGTCACTGATGGTGACGCACCTTTGTAGTACACCCGTAATGTTGCGCTTGTACAACTCGCCATTGATGATGGTGAAAGCTTTTGACCGGCGAGATATGCGCCGGGCATCCGTTGGGCTGTCAGGCAGTTCTCCATCTATTAAGAACTGGAGGTACGACCGCGTCCAGGTTTCTTCGACTGCCATGACCTGCATCAGGTTGACCATGGCGACCTCTGTGTCCAGTTTCTCGGGTCCTTTATGACCTTCGGGTAGCGTAGCCCCCGAGTGTTCTGCTTCTTCGGGTGATCCCTTGGGGAATTTCCGCTTGATGGATGGCACGCAGATCTGTTCGAGGAACACACCTGGTGGTACCTTTGCGCAGGTGGAGCCGATGTTGGCGAGTCTGTCGACCTCCTCGTTGCTTTCTCTTCCAACGTGCCGAAGCTCACAGCCATCAAATTCTCCTTCGAGTGCGTTGTAGAGTGCGCGGTACGCGATCATGTTTTCGGCGTGTGCGTCGCACTCGTTCATCGTCTGCTGGATGACGAGGTTGGAGTCACCGTAGATGACCAAGCGCGTTGCGCCGCAGATCTTCGCCATCCTCATGTCGTGGATGAGGGCTTCGTATTCGGCCTCGTTGTAAGAAGCTCGGAATTTCATACGAAGGACGTACTTCATCTTGTCGCCCTGTGGGGAGGTCAGTATGACCCCGGCTCCTGCCCCAGCTTCACGCTTGGAGCCGTCGAAGTGCATCGTCCATGACTGCGACATGTCTGGGGTGTCTGGCAGCTGCAGCTCCATCCAGTGTACAAGGAAGTCCGGGAGGACTTGAGACTTGATTGTGAGTCGATTCTCGTAGACGATGTCTAGGGGTGACAGCTCGATGCCCCATAGGGCCACGCGTCATGTGGCCTCTGGGTTATTCAGGATGCTGTTCAGGGGTGCCTCATTGACGACCATCACCTGGTGCTCCTGGAAGTAATGACTCAACCGACGAGCCGTCATGAACACGCCGTAGGCGAGTTTTTGGTAGTGAGGGTACCTCTGTTTTGTTGGCGTCAATACCTCGCTGAGGTAGTAGATTGGGCGTTGGACCCCATGGGTCTTGCCTTCTTCCGGTCGTTCGACCACCAGCACGGTGCTTACCACCTGGTGTGTGGCTGCTATGTACAGTAGTAGGGGCTCGCGCTCCTTTGGCGTAACCAAGACGGGCGAGGTGGAGAGCAGTCGCTTCAGATCTTCGAATGCGTCGTCTACTTCGGGTGTCCACTCGCATTTATCTGCCTTGCGTAGCAGTTGGTAGAATGGTAGGGCCTTCTCGCCCATGCGGCTGATGAACCTGCTCAATGCCGCTATTCGTCCTGCGAGCTGCTGGACACCCTTGAGGTTTTTTGGATTCTCCATGGCCATGATGGCCCGGATTTTCTTCGGGTTCGCCTCGATCCCTCACTGGGAGATGAAGTACCCAAGAAGCTGACCCGATGGGACGCCGAAGGCACACTTTTCGGGGTTGAGCTTGATCCTGTAGCGGTCGAGGTTATCTAATGTC
Source organism: Avena sativa (assembly GCA_916181665.1). Lineage (NCBI taxonomy): Eukaryota > Viridiplantae > Streptophyta > Magnoliopsida > Poales > Poaceae > Avena > Avena sativa. Next base: position 394,668,823 of record OV702280.1, on the reverse strand, counting down.
TCGCGGAGATCGTCGATGAGCGTTCTTGCCTCCCTGGTTTTGATGACTATGTCGTCGACATAGACTTGGACGTTGCGACCGATCTGGTCCTTGAGGCATGCCTGCATGCATCGCTGGTACGTGGCACCTACGTTCTTTAGCCCGAAGGGCATTGTGTTGTAGCAGAACACTCCGAACGGTGTAATAAACGTCGTTTTCTCTTGATCTTCGACCTTGAGTCGAATCTGGTTGTAGCCTGAGTAGGTGTCGAGGAAGGAGAGTTTCTCGCATCCTGCAGTCGAATCGATGATCTGGTCGATCCGAGGAAGAGGGAAGTGGTCCTTTGGGCAGTGCTTGTTCAGCGGCGTGAAGTCCACGCACATCCGCAGGATATCCGTGTCCTTCTTGGGAACCATCACTGTATTTGCGAGCCACTCGCTTTCTTTGATCTCCCTGATGAAGTCTGCAACGAGTAGCCTGTTGATTTCCATCCCGATGGCTTCGGCCCATGGCTCGGACAGTCTCCGGATGGACTGCTTAACGGGCTTGGTGTCTGGAAATACGTTGAGTGCGTGCTCGGCGAATTCCCTGGGAACTCCTGGCATGTCCGCAGGACACCAGACGAAGATTTCCCAGCGCTCACGGAGGAATTCGACGAGCACACTTTCCTATGCGGGGTTGAGGTCGTTGGCGATCAGCGCCGTCTTGGAGGCGTTCGTCGGATGGACCTGCACCTTCTTTGTGTTGACGGTGGAGTCGAAGGACATGTCAGGTGTGTTTTGTCGTGCGACTGGGGGTGCCCCATTGTCCGTCACCTCGCGGAGCCTTACGAGCTCCTCCTGCATGCCGAATGATTGGGAGATTCTGTTGAAGTCCCTGTCGCATTGGTCCGATCGGGTGAAGCTCCCGTGGACTGTGATGACGCCCTTTGGTCCTGGCATCTTGAGTAGCTGGTATGCGTAATGTGGGACAGCCAAGAACCTTGCGAATGCTACACGCCCGAGGATGGCGTGGTATTGTGATGGCCAGTCCACCACTTCGAATTCGAGCCGCTCGAGTCGGAAGTTGTCCGGTTTGCCGAAGATGACGTCGAGCCATATTTTGCCCAGGGGGAATATGCCCTTTCCTGGGACGATGCCATGGAACGTTGTGTCTGACTGTTCCAGGCTGCACTGCGGGATCCGCATTGCTGCTAGAGTGCTTGCGAACATCAGGTTGATGTCGTTGCCGCCATCCATGAATACGCAGCTCATCTCGAAACCTCCGATCTGCGCCTCCAGCACCAGGGCAGCATGACATGGGCGAGGGATCTGGCAAGGGTGATCCAAACGACTAAACGTGATGCAGGGCTCCGATCCGCTGAGGTACTCAGGGATGGCGGGTGGAGTTGCCACGGCCAGGTTGATCTGACGGGTGATTTTCTTCTGCACCCTATTCGTGGGGCACCCCTTCTGGATCATCAGTGCTCCTTTCGGCGAGGGATTGTTTTGTGCTGGTGCGACTGGTTGGTTCGGGCCTCCTACAGGTGGCGGTGGAGGAGCTCCATGCGCTATCTCACCTGGCGCGGGTGCGTTCCCGAATCCAGGAAGTGGAGCTTGCTGCCTCATCTGGACCATGCTTTTGCTGAGCTTCTGGAACTCGCGGCAGTCCTTGAGCATGTGGCTTGCCTTCTTCTTGCCATACTGCTTGTCGATGTAGAAGTGGATGGTGCATGGACCCGAAAGTTTTTCGTATGCTGAGGGTCCGTTGTCGCGATCGCGGCGCTGCCACGACTGTGCTGGGCGTCCTCCATCGCGGAAGTTTCCTCCGCGGTATCCTCCACTGTTGCGGTTGGCGTCGTTGCGGCGATCGGCGTAGCCGGCCACGACCATGTCGGGTCCATCGCGATCGTCGTAGATGCGCTATCTTCTCTTGCTACGGCGCTCTCGTCGTCGGCCGTAGTCGTCCTCTTCCTCCGATTGCGCTCGGTGGACAGAATCTTTGCCGTCAGCCCACCTGTTGGCGATGTCCATGAGGTGGTCGAGTGTCTTGGGCTTGACGCGCCCGAGTTCCTCCTTGAAGTCCTGGCGCTTAACGCCGTCCTTGAAGGCGTTGATGGCCCTCTCTTCGGAGATGTGTGCTGTGGAGTTCTTGGTGTTGGACCAGCGTAGTATGTACGAGCGAATGGATTCACCCGTTCGTTGAGTGCAGGCCCGCAACTCCTCGATTGAGGCGGGCCTCTTGCTGGTGCCTTTGAAGTTTCGGATGAAGCTGTAAGCTAGCTCCTCCCAGCTTCGGATGGACCCTGAAGATAGGCTGCTAAGCCAGATCCGGGCTGCACCTGTCAGCTGCAGCTGAAGGCATTGCATGGCGGTTTCCTTGTTTCCGCCGTGCAATTTGACGGATGACAGGTGGTCGCTGAGCCATGCCTTTGGGTCTTGTGTGCCGTCGAACTTCGGAGTATCCGAAGGAAGCTTGTAATTTTGCGGCATCCGTGTCCGTCAGACAGATCTGCTGAAGCACCGGGCTCCACAGAGTTCTCCTTCGTCTACGTCCATCTCGGATTCAGACGAGCATGCGCGCTTAGCTCGCGCTTTGTCGATTTTGCGTTGTGTTAGCGCGTCTCTGGCGTGGTAATCGCGGCTGCGATGACGCGAGCTCTTGTGCCTTCGAGGAAGGTCATGGTCCTCTTCTTCGGATGAAGGAGTGGGGTTGCGGTTGAACCTGACCATAGCTTTCTTTTTCGGCTCCGTAGGAGTTTCTTGATGGAGCGCAGCTCCGACGAGTCCGAGTCCGGTGAGTGCGGACTTGTGCATGGCTCTCTTCGGGTCCCCTCCGGAGGTGGGTGGGCCGCGAGGTACGCAGTGGCTGCTATGATCGCAGCCTGCGGTGTCTTCGGGATGATGTTGCCGTCGGCATCCATCTCCATGAAGGATGCGTTGAGGGTTCGGGTCACCTCACGACGCTCCTTGGGGTCCATGTTCTCCGTTCGGGAGCGGTGCTTGTTGCCATGGTTGCCGTTCGAGCTGGAGCCGATGCCCATGGCGGAGAGCGCAGCTCGTCGCGCGCTGGACTCCGAGGCTGCTTGCTTGCGTTTGTCGAGAACTTCTTGCATCTTGATCTGCTTCTTGTGCTCCTCGATCAGGAGTAGATGGTAGGCCATCAGCAGATCCCGTGAGGAGTCTGCAGGCAGGACTATGCTGCCCTCCACGGCGGCGCGTGCCTGGGCCCATCCTTCTTTGCTAAGGCGGATGACATGGCCGTTGTTGTCCCCTTCGGGTGGGGGGACCGGCTTCTTCTGTTCCCGCCATTTCGATCTGGCGGGTTAGGTGTCGGGTTGGGCGGCGGGTTAGGTGTTTGCTGCTCCACATCGCCCTGGATGACTACGGCGCATTGGTAGCTCTCCTAGATTGGTCCGCTGCTGCCGCAGCTTTCGGATCCGGAACCGTAGGTCCCTTCATCCGATGGCGGATCGCACAGATCCGAGTTGCAGCTACTGCTGTCGTAGGATTCATCTGTTGATGATGTTGTGCGTAGCACATGGTGTGGGGCCCATGAAGCGGGCCTGATTGATGGTAGGGGCACCAGCTCAGGGAGGCGGAGGGTGCCAGTCTGCCCCACCTGGAAGCAGAAGCTCCCAAACAGGATCTCGAGTCTGTCGCCTACGGGCTCGAAGTCCTTCATGCTGGCCGGTGAGTGGGCGGTGAAGTCGAAAGCACCGAAGAGGAGGTGACTCTCCGTCGCCGCAGAGTTGTGGATCGATCGGGTTGGGACCATCACGATCGCACAATCAGCGTCCCCAGTTCCCACACACGGCGCCAATTGACGAGGTTTAATCTCATCAATGCCCATTGTTATGGACTTGGGTTTTGGAGAAGATGGGGATGCTGGAGATCGCAAAACGGTTAGCAAACAAGCAACATGGGACACGAGGTTTACCCAGGTTTAGGCCCCCGGAGGGAAAACCCTACTCCTGCTTGTCTGCTCTTGATTATGGCGGAACCGAAGGTTACAGGGGTGCACAGATGTAATCTGGCGTGGAGGTGTGTATGCGAAAGTATGAGTCGACAGATCTAGGTCATGCCCTCCTGGCCTTTATATAGACTTAGGCAGGTCCCGAGCATAGACCTAGTCGGTTACAGGTTCTAGGGTTTTACCCCTTTGAATTTCCTATCTACTCTAGTCTTGCTCTCCAAGGATCCGAAGGCGTCATGGGCCTTGGACACCCGAAAGTCTTCATGGGCCGGCGTATATTTGTCGTGGGCCTTCCTTGGGCTGGACCAGGTATGCTGAGATCATGTACCCGCGGGGTATAACCATGTCAGCAACACTCTACTATATAAGGTGGTCCAACTCCCCTTCCACTAGCAATGTGGGACTAAACTTTGGCACCACTAGCACACACATGAGCTACCATGATAATGGGCCAAAGAGAATTTTAGAATTTATATTTGTTATGGGCCAAAAGCCCAACATCAAATATGTCTCAAATTCCAACAATCCCCCACAAAGTCTCATTGGCACATCACACCATTCTGTTCCAAATCACTGTTTTGATATACCAGCGTTTTTCAGTGGAGACTGTTAAGTTGAACTTCCACCTAGAGCATTAGACTACGCTCATCAACAACTGTCAATGGACTAAGCCTTGAATTGCCAGTTTTGTGTAACTGAGTTTCACCTAATGTCATACTGATACTAGGCTGCCGAAGGCTACCCCTCGGGTGGAGCATATAAGTCACACTCCTGGCTTTTTTCATGAGCTTCCTAGAGATTACCCTATCTCATAGACTATGACCAGCAGTCGGGCTCACATAGGTGCGTTCTTTCAAAACTGCTCTGTAGGATAGCATCTTGGCTTATACAAGCCTATGAACACATCAAAGAATAAGTCAACCTGCCATACAGATCGTGAGAGTAATGCATCTTCAGCAGAGTGGGTTAATAAAAGTTACTCTCCTCCAGTTAGCCACTGGCTTGTTTCCCCAGGTCCTAATTCACGGGATCTCCGATCACATAGGTTGGGTTACTACCATGGTAACTCATGTGGGTCTCAAACCCATCTCCTTTGATGCAATATCAATCACATTTCTTGATACACCTTTTGTGAAAGGATCTGCTAGATTCTTAGCTGTTTGGATATAATCCAATGCTATTACTCCGGAGTTTCTCATTTTCCTAACAGATGCCAATCTTCTCTTTATATGTCTTGACTTCATATTATCCTTTGAACTACTCACTTTGACGATCACAGTTTGATTGTCGCAGTTCATAAGAATAGCCGGCACAGGTTTATCAACAACCGGCAAGTCAATCAAAAGTTCACGAAGCCAATCTGCTTCGATAGTAGCTGTATCTAGTGTTGCGAGTTCTGCTTCCATTGTTGACCTCGTTAAGATGGTCTGCTTGCCAGACTTCCATGAAACAGCGTCACCACCATGAGTGAATACATATCCACTTGTGGCTTTCAACTCATCAGCATCAGAAATCCAATTTGAGTCACTATACCCTTCAAGTACCGCAGGGTCTCCGGTATAGTGAATACCATAACTCGATGTACCCTTTAGATAGCGCATTAATCTCTCAAGAGCATGCCAATGACCATCTCCTGGATTGGAAACAAACCGGCTAAGTTTGCTCACAGCTCACGCGATGTCAGGCCTTGTTGCGCTAGCTAAATTCATTAACGAGCCAATTATCTGAGAGTATCTCAGCTGATCTCTAGTTGTTCTTTTGTTCTTTCGAAGCATCTTACTAGGATCATATGGTGTTGGTGAAGGAGTACAATCTGAGTAGCCAAAGCGACTCAACACCTTCTCCACATAGTGAGATTGCAGAAGTGTAATTCCGCCATTCTCATCTTTCAGCAGCTTAATATTTAGAATAACATCAGCTTCTCCAAGGTCTTTCATGTCAAAACTTTGAGACAAGAAACTCTTGACATGTTAGATGACAATCATATTTGACCCAAAAATCAGTATGTCATCAACATACAAACAAAGTATAACTCCTTCGCCCCCACCATGACGATAGTATACACATTTGTCGGCTTCATTTACAACAAAGCCAGTAGATGTTAAAGTTTGATCAAACTTCTCATGCCATTGCTTTTTGGGTATAACCCTTGGCAACAAGCCTTGCCTTCTTGACCATCTACTACAAAACCATCTGGCTGATCCATATAAATTTCCTCATCCAACTCTCCATTAAGGAAAGCTTGCACACCTTGCCTTCTTGACCATCTACTACAAAACCATCTGGCTGATCCATATAAATTTCCTCATCCAACTCTCCATTAAGGAAAGCTGTCTTGACGTCCATTTGATGAACGATAAGACCATGTGAGGCAGCCAATGAGAGTAGAACTCGAATAGTGGTCAATCTATCCACAGGCGAATAAGTATCAAAGAAGTCTTCGCCTTTTTTTTGGGTATAACCCTTGGAAACAAGCCGAGCCTTGTACTTTTCAATCATACCATCAGGCCTAAGCTTCTTTTTGAACACCCACTTATATCCTACAGGTTTGCACCCATAAGGACGATCAGTGATCTCCCAAGTTTCGTTTGCCATGATGGAATCCATCTCGCTACGAACAGCCTCTTTCTAGTAGTCTGCATCAGGGGATGCATAAGCCTCTGAAATAGAGGTGGGAGTATCATCCACGAGATAGACAATGAAATCATCACCAAGGACTTTGCAATCCTCTGTCTCTTGTTCCTTACAGGAACTTCATTGTCTACCTCCTCAGGAATTTCATCATGTGCTCGTTCATAATATTCCATGGGAATAGCAGGTTCAGGAGGAGTTTCAACAGATTCCTGTCTAGATGTACTAGGCATATCTTTCATCGGAAAAATATCCTCAAAGAATGTAGCATCCTTAGACTCCATAATTGTACCGACCTTCATGTCAGGTACCTCAGATTTCACCACTAGAAATTTGTATCCAACGCTATGATGAGCATATCCAAGAAAGACACAGTCTACGGTCTTTGGTCCAAGTTTACGCTTTTTGGGAATTGGCAAATTCACCTTTGCCAAACAGCCCCAAGTAAAGTACGAGAGTGTTAGTTTTCTCTTCTCCCATAATTCATAGGGAGCAGTTTCATTGTATTTTGTGGGAACTTTATTCAGGACATGACATGATGTCAATATCGCCTCCCCCACCATGCCTTGGATAAACCCGAAGTACCTAACATGGCGTTAACCAAGTCTGTTAGAGTACGGTTTTTCCTTTCGGCAACCCCGTTAGATTGGGGAGAATGGGGAGGCGTTCTCTCATGAATAATGCCATGTTCCGCACAAAATAAATCAAACTCATTAGAGAAATACTCTCCACCACGATCTGACCGGACTCTCTTAATCTTTCTCTCAAGTTGATTTTCAACTTCTGCCTTATAGTTTTTAAAGTGGCGTAGAGCCTCATCTTTAGTTTTCAAAAGATATACATAGCAAAATCTAGTAGAATCATCAATCAACGTCATGAAGTATTTCTTTCCACCTTTGGTCAACACACCATTCATATCACATAGATCTGAATGTATAAGCTCTAGTGGTGCCAAGTTTCTTGCTTCCTACACCCGCTTGTGAGGCTTGCGCGGTTGCTTAGCTTGAACACACTCTTGACATTTAGAGCCTTTGGCTAAAGTGAAACTCGGAATTAAATTCATCTTAGCTAGCCGCGTCATACAACCAAAATTAATGTGACAAAGTCATGAATGCCAAATATCGGTATCATTGCTAAGGGCACAAATATGGTTCACAACCTTATTACAAAAATCTGATAGGGAAAGACGGAACAAACCGCCGCACTTTTAACCTTTACCAATAAATTGTCCATACTTAGAGATGACTACTTTATTGGACTCAAATACCAACTTAAAACCTTGTTTGCAAAGAAGGGAACCACTAACGAGATTCTTATTTATTCAGGGCACATGTTGCACGTTCTTCAGCTGCACGATCTTTCCCGAAGTAAACTTAAGATCCACCGTGCCAACACCACGAACAGAAGCATGCGATCTGTTTCCCATCAAGACGGAGAGATCTCTTGTGATCTGATAAGAAGAAAACAAAGAGATATCAGCACACACATGAATATTAGCACCGGTGTCGATCCACCAATCTGTAGATTGACTAATTGACAAAACAGTAGGTAAATTACCATACCCGGATGCACCCTTATTATTGTTGCTCATAGTCACGTTGACAGACTTAGAGTTCTGTCCATTTGGATTCTTCCTTCCTTTGCGCTGCTTGCAGTTTGGAGCCCAATGTCCAACCTCGCCGCACATAAAGCAGGGATCCTATGACTTGTCCTTCTTATTATTTTTGAAGTTGGTAGTACGAACGGCCTTGGTCTTCCCCTTGAACTTGTTGTGGAAGTTCTTCTGCACCACATTGGCGCTTGACTGGGGTGCCTCGACTCCCTTTGGGTGTGCGTCTTTTGCCTTTGCCTTTTCCTCAAGGTCCAGAAACCCAATGAGATTCTCAACTGACATCTCTTGCCTCTGGTGTTTGAGGTTAGTGGCAACACTCCTCCAGGATTGAGGAAGCTTTGCAATGATGCATCCCGCAACAAATTTGCCGGGCAACGCACACTTCAGGAGCTCAAGTTCTTTTGTAATGCACTGAATCTCATGAGCCTGTTCAACGACAGAACGGTTTTCAACCATCCTATGGTTTTCAACCATCCTATAGTCATGAAACTGCTCCATGGCATACAGTTCACTGCCAGCATCAGTAGCACCGAATTTTGCTTCGAGTGCATCCCACAGTTCTTTGGCATTGCGCATATGTAAATATGCATCCACCAACTTGTCCCCAATGACACTTATGACACAGCCCACAAAGAATATGGTGGTCTCCTTGAACGTCTTCTCTTGCTCAGGAGTGATCGTTCCTTCAGGATTACCAGCCGATACCCAGAAGGCGTCCATAGCCATCAGCCAGAGGGTACACTTGGTTTGTCAGCGCTTAAAGGGCGCGCCCGTAAACGGGTTCGGTTTCAGACAAGCGGCAAAGCCTTGACGCGAAACAGCCTAAAATAAGGTTTTTGGATTGTTGAAATAATTAGCACTTTTCGCATTAATTTAATCCAAGTATAAATCATGACAAAACAATTTCCAAGACTAACTAGCATACGCATAGTAGACATGCACCATATAGGCAAGTGAAAACCTAGCACATCTACGCATACTGCAATACTAGTGATCATCATAGGAAATAGCAGGAGGGCAAAGAACACGTACGAGTTCGTCGATGGTATGACCAAAGGCGCAACAGAAGTGGAGCCACAACCAGCGGCAGCGTTGTCAGACATGGCGATGAAGTCGAGGAAGAGCTTGAGCAGTCGCGTCTAGACGCTCCCCAAAAACCTTATCGCCTCTCTCCCGGTGCAGGATCAGAGAGACGGGGTTCCGGAGGACCGCTCTCCTGGACGACCGTGCACGCAGCCGGCGGGATGGAGTAGCAGAGGGTAGCACAGAGAGATGGAACAGCGATGCGCAGGTAGGCAGATGCAATCTAATTGCTGGTAACTGCTACGGTTTGTGTCTGCTTGCTTATATAGTGCGGGTCAGGTAGGACGTGGGGCAAAAAGCCCACGACCGAGTCAGTGCCAACCCATGATATGGAAACGGCCGGTTAATTAATGCGTCCGTAATGACGCATTAATGACTCATAATTAATACACAATTAATTTCTCCAAAGAGCAAAATAAAGCTCGGTTCGGCGAGATTCCCGCAACCCGCGGCGCGCGTGCGTCGTGACGAGGCGAGGCGTTGCGTGGCGAGGCGAGGAGGAGGAGTGCGCGGGCGCTTCTCTTCTTCTCACACCTTAGTGAGTGGTGCAACACTCTATTATATAAGGTGGTCTAACTCCCCTTCCACTAGCAATGTGAGACTAAACTTTGGCACCACTAGCACACACATGAGCTGCCATGATAATGGGCCAAAGAGAATTTCAGAATTTATGTTTGTTATGGGCCAAAAGCCCAACATCAAATATGCCTCAAATTCCAACAGATTCATTCTTGACAGGCTCGAGTCTAACAAGAAGTTAGAAAACTAACTATGCCTTGTTTGACCTTTACCAAGCTCAAGCTAGCCTAGCGACATTTGCTCGAGGTTGTTTCATTGACAACTCTAGACACATGGTGGGAAACTCACGAGTCATAGCTCATCCACCTTATCACTCGTGAGTTTTCGACCGTGCTTCTAGAGTTGTAAGTGAGTTGACTTTTAGCAAATATGCTAGGTTAGCTTGAGCTCGATAGAGGTTGACCAAGACTTTGTTGGTTTGCTAACTTCCTCTTAGGCTCTATCTCATCTCAAAAGAACATCGTGAAGGCTCTACTTGGGCTAGAAAAGGCTCGGTGAGTAATAAAACTAGAAGGACATTTGTTGCGATATTTCTTTTTTGTGTTTTGTTTTTTCACGTCTTGCGTGTGCATTTGGCTTCATCCCACATTTTTTATGGGTGCCGCTGCATAGACACTTTTTTGCAGGAATTTCTTTAAAGCTAATCTCAAACATATCTTCTAATCGAATGACAATTTTTTGATTAGGTAAAAAACAGCATTACCATATAAAAATGAAGTCCTGGTGAAAACAAAGACATTGAGGAGAATCAATATATAGATGACCACTAAATGGGTTTGATGGGTATTCTTGATCTTCATATGAAATTGTAGTGGATATCAGATTGCATAGTTAGAGTGAAGTACATCAATTGACATCTCAATCAATGAAGAACCAAAGCTTTTCCATATGAAGATGGCATCTGTAGGTGGTTAGGTCTCTTGTAGCATTTGTTTTCATCTGAGAGCAACTTATTATATTTTCTTGATTTCAATAGTATGCCAAATGGAAATATATTCAGAATATGCTATATACCTTTCTTCGCACGTCCACTTCCTGTTGTACCAATAGTTAATACAAATAACTAGATCACAAAATGATTGGAAGTGCAGAAAGAACAAATAAATGAGCCACATATGCCTCTCTCCTTGACCATCAAGCTACACCTCCAGCTTGTCGAACTACATGTAGAAAACAAAAATAACCTATTGAATTGCTTTCTTCTCTAACTTATAGCTATAACTCCACCATAGGAAGGGAAGAAAAAATCTAGTAAATTCATTTGTTATCTGTCTTCACTGGGTAAACATCAAATAAAAACCACAATTGGGGTGAATGTGTCAAACACCTACCATTCATATGAAGGTGGTTTTTTCTACATGGTCATTAACTTTACCCTAATTATGGTGTTTTTTTTAATTTACTCTTCTTTACTCTATGGTTTTCCACCATCTCTACGCCTCGTTTTTAACAGGTTAACAATTGCATCAAGATTAAGGTACTTAAGAGAGTGAGAAATTAAGAGCACAACAAATGAATAGATGCCATTTCATTATGTTAGCACAAATTTATCCAGTTGAATGCTAAGAATGAAATATACATACCAAGATGTGAGGCATATTAAAGTTACTACTAGTATTTATAAGTTATAACCATCCTCTCGAATTTTAATCAAGATCCCAATGTTTATAAGCTAATCTAAGTTGTGGACTTATCTCCTAAAAAGATTAAACTGATGCACCAGATGCGTCCATTGATTCTGACCCACTGAACGGAGAACACATGAAGATGCGTCGGATATGAATATGGATCTGAAAATAGTTGAACATGGAGAGTGGACCTGAAAAATCGAACATGATTTATTTTTAAATGCACATCCAATAGGAAAGGTTGACAAAATGATCTAGTTGGGTAAAATTAAACTTTATGCCGCAGAGAATTTGAGGCATATTTCTTCGTTTGATCTTATTATTTACTATTCATTTCACACATATAATCTGATACATTACAGACAAGTCAAAGAGAAGAGGAGTACGACTAACTTGAAATATTTTTTCCTCAATTAAAGTTCACACACTATGGATTCAATTTAGGTGCAGGGGGCATATTCCTCGGTACTATTGCGCTACATCAACACTTCTTCCGATCTCTATGAGCTAGAAATTTTAATTCTGCAGTTAGAAAACTTCCAGCTGCATTGAGTAGATGTAAGACTCATGAAATAGATTGCACATTGATTTGCAACTGGTTTTTCATCAATCAATTTTCATGATAACCAAAAACTTATGTTATTTAGCAATCAAAAAAAGACGAGGAAGCACGTGTTTCCTCATATAGCTTGCATAAAAGGTAGGTATAGGGAAACAACATCATCCCCAACATGCACTGGATACCAACGTGAGAGGAATCCAGGGTGATGTGTCATGTGTGGGTGGCGCGACGCACAAGGGAAAAGACCAGCACCGGCGGCGATCGGTTGTTCGAGCTTAGGAGGGAGGGAGCAGAGGAGAGCTCCTCACACTTGAGGGGGATCCAAAAAACCCATCTACAACTAAAAGATGACCACGAAAATTGTGTGAAATAGTAAGATGAAGCTACCTCTGAAAAATTCAAACGGTCAACCATGTGCAATAAGTTTGACAAAGTTCATAAAAAAAAGCTTCAATATGAACACCAAATAGAGCTTCAAACACTCGATGAAACTAGAACCGGTTGCAGAAATAAAATCACAAACGTCTTGGTGCATGTTTTTACGTAGAGCTTATCTTAAATTGAAGGACAACTGGATAAATTATAGGGGATTAAGATGAAATGGTTTTCTGACGACACACCCCAATACCTCGTGTTACCCAGTCTACACCAAACGACATGCCATTTTGCTTATGAGCAGGGGGGGCCCGGTCCCCGCTCAAAATTTTGAATTCATGTAGTTTTTGTTCATAAATTTAAAGAAAAATGTTTAAATTTAGCAAGTTTATACTGAGAAGGCCCCCAGTCAAATGTTGTGCCCCCAGTCACAATTTCGTCTGGATCCGCCCCTGCTTATGAGTCTAATGCGGGTGATCAAATGAAGTGCAGAACATAAGCCAAAGCATAATTTTCACTCATGCAAGATGCAACCCCTGGCAGGCTAAGACCATGCGAGCAACCAAACGCGCTATAAATCATGCCATTTGTCTTGAATATCTTCTCCTAAATAAATGGAAGAGCAAACATAGTTGAATTCTGGCCACATCTCTCTTATATTGGGCTTAAGTTTAGCCAAATCTCTTCTTCTTGACGTGTCTGTTTCGACGAATCAATTTACACCAGGAACGCTTTCGTTGACCGAACAGCCCCGGTAAACTCCAGGTAAAAACAAAACCAGCCCCGGTAAACTTCGATAAGCTCACAGGATCGGACGCTCACAAAGCGTTGATGTTCCACGTGTTCTCCATCCAACCATCGCTGCCCATCCCACCCAATCCCCAAATCCACACCCAGTTCCCATCCCATCCAAACCGGAAACCCCAAACCCCCACGCGCACCGGCGTTCGCCGGAGAACCTCCCCGCCGGCCGCCGCGATGCCGCCGCCTCTCCAAGCCCACCGCATGCTCCTCTCCCACCGCCGCATCTCTTCCGGTCCTCGTCGCCGCTTCACCGCGGTCTCTTCCCTCTCCTCCGCCCCTGCCAAGACCGTGGTGGCCCCGGGCCCGGCCCCCTCTTCCATCCTCTCCATCCGCGAGTCGCTTCTCTCCGGCGAGAGGACCGCGGTCGACATCACTTCCGAGTACCTATCCCGCCTGCGCCGCACCGAGCCGAGCGTGCGCAGCTTCATCCATGTGGCGGACGCCGCCGCCGAGCGGGAGGCGGAGGAGCTCGACAGGAGGATTGCCTCCGGTGGGAAGGATGCTGTAGGACCGCTCGCGGGGGTCCTTGTGGGCGTCAAGGATAACCTCTGCACCGCCGCCATGCCCTCCACTGGCGGGTCGCGGATACTGGACGGTTTCCAGCCCGCATACGACGCCACGGCAGTGCGGCGGCTGCGAGAAGCGGGCGCCATTGTCGTGGGGAAGACTAACCTTGACGAGTTCGGAATGGGGAGCACCACCGAGGGCTCTGGGTTTCAGGTTTGGAGGCCCAGTGAACGAAATTCATACACTGTTTTGTCCAAATTCCTGGACGTTTGCATCTGCATCATCATAGGTTGACAAATGTGCTAAGATCGGTAGATGCGTATTTATGTTGGTTCGTAAAGATCAATGAACTTCTTGCTGCTTTCAGACTTTGTTGAACATAATCTATAGTTTCCACTGGTGCGTACCGCATCATTCTTGCGCTATAGTTATGGGGTGATATAGCACTAATAGATAACATTGATGCTATGCAGGTGACAACAAACCCTTGGGACGACTCATGTGTTCCTGGGGGATCCTCAGGTGGTTCTGCTTCTGCCGTTTCTGCTAGACAATGTGTGGTGTCCTTAGGGAGTGATACTGGTGGAAGTGTGAGGCAACCAGCATCGTTCTGTGGTGTAGTAGGACTAAAGCCAACTTATGGCCGGGTATCTCGCTTTGGCCTGATGGCTTATGCTTCATCACTGGACGTTGTGGGATGCTTTGGATCGTCAGTTTTTGACACTGCAACCATGTTGTCAGTAATTGCTGGCCATGACAAAATGGATTCAACCAGTAGCTCTAATGTAAGGACACTGAAACTATACCTTAACTTGCATTTTATATTCTTCTGTTTCAGTCAAGATATGTTTTCTTCTGATTTAGTTGGGGAACCACTTACACTTTCTTTAGGTTCATTCAGTTCAGTAACTGTGAATAAGAAACAGCATGTAGCCATATATACATGTAACAAGGAAAATGATATGGCCATAATTTGCACGGGTGAGATATTTTCTCGTGTTGACAACTGTCGTTCTTTATGGGACTGAAATCTCTTGTTATTGTGTTTGCATGAATCATAACTTTAGTGCCGTTTATTTGATGCACATATCGTGTTGAACTGTTGATACTCCTGGCAACCACTGTAAATTCTCAGTTAACATTTTGTTAAAGATTTTTGGGGCAGAGGTTGGCCATCTCAACCTATAAAGTGCTAATGCAATTCACTCACCATATCTAATATAAGTACACATCACGCACACTGGTTTTCACGATCATGAACTGTCTTGATTTCGTTCGTTTTTGGATCTATGTCTATGCAAGTGGATATGGAGCCAGTAGATCCTGAAGCAAGAAGGCAGAATAGCTTGTCTCATTGCTACTGAATCTGATCTGTCGTGTCACTTTCTCAGGATGTTCCAGACTATAGATCAGACTTGGTTTCTCCAAACTTACTAGAATCAAAACCATTAAATAATGTGAGAATTGGGATTATTCAAGAAACTCTGGGAGAGGGTGTGGACACCGGAGTCATATCATCAGTCAAGGCTGCTGCTTCACACCTGGAACAATTGGGATCTGTGGTGGAAGAGGTTTGTTGCTTCCATCTTGCTGGGAAAAAATGATAGGAATGGATGAAGAAGGGTATTCTTTCTTGTTTCACAAGGGATTTCTGGAAAGAATGTAAAATATACAGCAAACTATTCTTTTCAACTCATTTCAGGTTACTCTGCCTTCATTTTCTCTTGGCTTACCAGCATATTACATACTGGCGTCTTCTGAAGCCTCATCTAATCTGTCACGCTATGATGGTATCAGGTGATCTTACTGTACTTGAATTCTCATACTTATTCAATTATTTCAAATCTAGAAATATTTATGTTATCGGAAAGTTATTATCAGGTATGGAAAGCAGGTTCCAGCTGATGAATTGAATGAGCTTTATGGAGATTCCCGGGCCAATGGTCTGGGTCATGAGGTACAGTACCTCCAACGGCCACACCCCTCCCCATCTCTCATTATCTGTCCATACTGTGCGTAAATGAACATATGTACTATGTGAACTGTTTTCTGCTGAAGTGGAAATATAGCCATCTTAGTTATCTTCTCAAGATTGAAGTGTGGTGTTACCTGAGGAAGTGCCTTATAAGGTGCAGGCTTAGGAGCAGTGCTGGTCGCTACGTGTACAGTAGCATGGACATTGAAAGGATCACAACAGTTGAGGGGCTAGTCACGTTTTTCATGAAGTTTCCTGCAGTATTAAATATGCACTAACCATTAGATCTTGGTTGTGTACAACATGTGATAAGGCTGGGAGGGTGTTATCTTCTGGTCATGGTTTTTAAGGCGTTAAGGCGTCATAAGGCGATGTAAGGGTGCTCTGACGCCTAGGCGGGCGCTTTGGACGTCTAGGCGCCTAAAGCACCCATTTTTTCAAGGCGGAGGAGGGGCGCCTGGACGCCCAAGCGTCGCCTATAAAACCATGCTTCTGCTACATAAAAACAAGACGGTGGTGAGCATCTTATTATGTAGAGACCGGGAGTGTGATATCTTCCATTATCTAAAAAAGATAGCCACTTGATCTAAAGTAGTGCACTGCTTCAAGCAACCTGTACTGTACCTGAAACATGAAATAAAACTCAGATGAATTTAGAATACTGCTTTGATCCCTCCTCAAGCAGAGCTTTAAATTTAGCCCATGTGAATACATACCATACTTGCCATGGTCATATTATGTTCTTAAGCAACCAATTCTGGGCATGCCTTGTCGGTGACAACATGCTAGTTGGAATTCTAACTGTACTAATATTAATACGGAGAACATTTTGGCTGAATCTACAAAACCATAATCAGTGAAAAAGAAGCATGGTTCTATGGCTACATTGGGCTGTACTTTATGCTTTTTAGTTTTATACCACTATCATGGTTACTGGTAAATTTCCTGAGAAAATATTTCTTATAAGTTGTGCGCAAATACAATTTTGATTTCTGTTTTCAGGTCAAAATGAGAATTTTGATGGGAACGTATGCATTATCTGCTGGATACTATGATGCATACTACAAACGCGCGCAGCAGGCAAGGGGTAGAAAAGTAGCATCCAATGCAAAATTTACAGTTTTTTTTATTTTACCTCTTAACCAACAAATTTACACCGTAGTAGGTGAGGACACTGGTTAAGAAAAGCTTCGAAGAAGCTTTGAAAAGATATGACGTTCTTATTTCACCTGCTGCTCCGTCAGCAGCCTACAAGATAGGTATGCTATTGATTGTTCATGTAATCTCTTCCTCTCATAAAAAGAATATGGTCCTTTCACATTGATAAGTCGAGCCCTTTTGGCAGGTGAAAAGACAAATGATCCATTAGCCATGTACGCCGGAGACATCATGACGGTACGAGTTGTTGAATGCGCATTTATCTTTGTTGATGTACAACTGCAGACTTATATCTATGTTGGCTGTTGTTCCAAAGTAATATTATTTTGCCTACTGGGTCGTGCACCTTGT
This sequence comes from Avena sativa, assembly GCA_916181665.1. NCBI lineage: Eukaryota > Viridiplantae > Streptophyta > Magnoliopsida > Poales > Poaceae > Avena > Avena sativa. The sequence goes on along the minus strand of OV702280.1, from coordinate 394,651,625 downwards.
AATCCTTATGAAGTTAGTTTTAGACTATTGGTAAAACTAGTGCATCGAAGTAGAATTCTGTTCATGGTGGGATGTTAAAGTTACCACGCAAGTGAACCTTAAAGAGTTCGGTGCAAATCTGATGACTGATGCAGGTGAATGTTAATTTGGCCGGGCTTCCTGCGTTGGTTGTGCCTTGTGGATTTGTCGAGGGTGGATCTGCGGGTCTCCCAGTTGGACTTCAGATGATTGGATCGCCCTTCAGTGAGGTAATACAACATACTGCCACTGTCGACCTTGAGTGCCATCGCTCCAGGATTAGCGCGGTTTCTCTATCAGTCCTTTCTACCGATTCTTTTATCTCGAGAGAATTCAATAATGACCTCTTTTTCGTACTCCTCTATAGGGGAATTTGCTGAGAATAGGCCACATCTTCGAACAAACTCTGCAGGATCTCAGTTTTGTTCCACCACTGTTGGCAGATATCTAGCTACAATGTTGAGACATCTTTCATGTTGATTTTGGGCCTCGTTCAGCCATTTCCTGGAGGCATGCGGTTTTAAAGGTCCTTGTATCCATTGCTGCAGTTTTGAGATATTTGACGTGTGTATGCTGAGGAGATAGTTTTGTAACCGATACACCATGTGCACATCAATCCTGCAGACAACAGCTGCATTGTTCGCATTCAATATTGGTCCACTACTCCACATGCGTTTCGAAAAAAAATACTGGTCCACATTATTGACAGTTTTGTAATCCAAGAGGACGAGTTGTTCATGGCTTCATGTGCATCACGTCGTGTATCCTGCCGGTTAGATGGAGCACGTCTGTAAGGATGGTGTTGAGTTATTTGCTTTCTTTAACACTACTCAACTTGTACTTTTCTATACCCCATCATGAGTCTTTAGAGCTGTGTTAGCATGATAAATAAATAAACTAGATGAAATTCTTTATTTACCTTGAGCATAAATTTAATTAAATGTTTATTTGGTCCCAAATTGGAACTTAACATCATATCCACGACCTATGACAGAAAGAGGTAATGCCAATTGCCAACTATTTGCATCACAAAAACATGAGGAAAAGAATACAATCTGCTGGAGAGTACAACCAGAAAGAATACACCAGTCTGCAGCAGTGCAGCTTCACAGTCGAGTCTTCCTCAATAAACATGTAACTAAATCGAGTGTGCAGGGAAATAAAATATGGTACAAATGAATTTGCTAACACAGCTGCAAGTAGCCGTTCCGTGCTAAAGTTCATCCGCAATGTTTGGGTCCCAAGTACATATTATTTCGGGTCTTGGATGGCCAGAATTCAGGCTAGCGTCTGAAACCAAAACCTCCACTACCCTATAAACAGAAGGGTTCTGGAGCTCCAGCACCAGAACTTATTGTCTACACCACTGCAAGGAGAAGAAGCAATATATTGTTAAAGATCGAAAATAAAGCAGGGAACCACTGCAATGAGAGAAAACAACTACTCCCTCCATCCGGAAATAAGCAACTTGGATTTGTCTAGATTCATATGTATCTAGACACTAGAACACGACTAGAGACATGCGAATATAGAAAAATCCAAGTCACTTATTTCTGGGCGGAGGGAGTTTATTGGAAGTATCGGAAACGAAGTAGGAGTAATTCCAATGTGAAAGCAGCAACAACACACATTTACCCTCGTCTATGCATAGCATTATTAGTTTACTACTTTTGGGCAACACAAGCAAAGGATGTTCTTGCTTATGAGGGAGAACCAAACTGAATGTACTGGTATTGCCTAGCCCCACTACTAAAGTCTAGGCAACGGAACCATACATGTACTAGGTTGCTCTCATATGGTGATCAGTACAAACATATGAGCAACAGTATCATGGCACTCGCAACAAGAAGACTGCATCTGTGCCTAAACAGCAACTACTCGTCCGGCTTCGACTTTATTTGTTGCTATGGAAATGGCCTATATTTTAGTGAATTTATACAATTGAAAATTAGACTTCTGAGTTCAGGTCCACAATTTTCACCAAATATCTATTCTCCAGAGACATGACTCAGCTACTTATATACAGTGAACATGTAGTTAAGGCAAACCAACAGAAGAAAATAACTTTTGAGAGACAGACCTTGAAAGATCAAGTTTCAACTTAGCATTATCAAGATGCTCATGCAGCCATGTACGGCAATGAACATGTACCTGAGTACCACATCTAGCACGCAAGAGGATTTTCTGCAAAGAAAAATTTATGATGCTAGTGCTACCTCCCTATTTCTCTGAGAGGTCAGCCTTACCCTAGCTCGAGGCATGGTTACCCTCAATCTATATGTATCTAGAAGCTAAGCAATCGTAAGTAATTATCTAAAAGACTAGGATATTCTCATGAGAAGCATAACATTCCACGACAAGAAACTATCGCATTTATGATATTTATGGATTTTTAGCACAGCACTTTCTTAATTTTTTCTAGTTTTTCCAATATAATATGTGCGTGCTTGTATATAAGAGCAGGTATTCTTCTCTTTTTCTAGAGAGTTCTGATGAGCACACGGAACTATGTTGTTATCTGACTAGCGCTTTGCTAAGTTGTTTATGATGTGTAATTCTATTATCCAAATTTTCTGAGGAGTGCATCGCAGGTGACTAATCTCCCAGTGAACACAATACTACCATCTAAAGAGTACAGATTTTCTTACTTGGATAGTTAGCACACTGTCCAACTTAGAACAGTTACACAGAAACAAGAAAAGAGAAAAGTGCATAGCTCATCAGATCTTATTGGCTAGTGATTACTAACATTAGAATAACGTGGAGTAAAAAAATGTTTGAATAAGCTAAGTCATGCAAGGCTAGTAAAGTCTCTAGGTGAATAATGTGAAGATTGAGAAAAATATAACAAAGCATGCACTTGTGATTCTATATGTTGTTTATGCTTGATGAAAGCCATCTACCTAGGAAGTAGGAACAATTGTTCTCCAAACCACAATCCTTGTTTGATACCGGTACAATCAAATGAACAGAAGCAAGCAGCATTTGTGTAAGAAAGCATCAAAGCTAACACATCAAAGGTTTCTAATCCTAGATCCAAACCATGCGCACAATGCATCACCACTCACCGATTGAATAATTGGATAAAGACGCATGATCAGAAGATAATGTCGTCGTCCTTGTCGCCGCCAGCAGCCAGTATGTTTGCCGCGGCCCCCATCGAGATGCCTCTCTTGAGTGCCAGATCCTCCGCAAGCTGCTCCTCGGCGAACTGCTTGGCCGCGATCATCTGCCGCTCGACCTCCCTCCTCTTGTACCCCTGGATCTTCTTGAGCCTGAAGAAGTCCTCACGCTCGAGCTCGTCCAGCTCCCCCTTGATGTAGGTGATGGTGTTCTCGAGCCTGGGCTTGACGACGTTCTCCAGAGCGTTGACACGGCGGTTGGTGGTCTTGATGGCCTCGTCGAGGGTGAGGAAGGAGGTCTGGAGCGATGCAAGCTCGACGAGCACTTCAATGGCCTTGACGTGCGCGGCGCGGCAGGCGGTGACCTGCTGCCCTCCGCGGGCGAGGCCGGTGAGGCTGGGGGAGGCGTTGGAGGGCCCGCCGGAGGCGCCGGCGGGGTCGACGAAGTGGGAGAACTTGGGGAGCTTGACCCCGGCGACGTTCTCCTGATGGGAGCGGACGCGGAGGGATGCGGAGCGGACGGACTGGAGCACGACGTGGCGGACGCCGTCGCCGGCGACGTACTTGGCCTCGGCGAGGGAGAAGGACGAGGCCCGCATGGCCTCGCCCATGGACTCCTTGGTGGCGACTATCTTCTTGAGGATGGCGCGGAATTGGACGGTGAGCGCGTCCGACTTCTTCTTGAGGAGCGCGTGGCCGCGGGTCGCGCCGATGAGCCGCGCCTTCACCACCCCCAGCATGGTCACCGTCGGCACCACGTTCAGGCGCTGGCTCTGCCCCGACATCGCGCCGCCGCCGCCGCTGCCGATTGGCCGAGGAGTGGCGGTGGACGGAGATCTGAGGGAAGACGGGGAGGAGAAGGAAGGGGATCGTGGAGGGATGGGATTATTATGTTCCGAGGGATCGAAATCTGAATATTGCTTTCTCTAATCCGTGAGGAGATGTAAAGAAAAATCTTTAATTGGCGATAAATAAATTGAAGGAAAAAACAGTGGGTTGGATCGAGACACGTCTCCATGTCGGGTTCGTGTAGCGCCGCTACAGTACCGGAGGTCAAGGTGTGTGTGTGTCTTAATCTGAGCTCTTTCATTAAAACATGCTTTTTTTTTCTAGGAATTCAGGGATTGAACTTTTATGCCCGTTTGGCATGGAGATGTATACCCTAATTTATTTTTCATTAAAACGCGTGAAATCTATACACTAGTTTTCTTTTTCCTAAAACATGTGAAATGTACTATACATTATTCCTCCTTTTTCATCTCATATGTACTACTCCCTCCGACCCATATTAGTTGACTTCAATTTGAATGTATCTAGACATGTTTTTGTGATAGATACATCCAAATTGGAGTCAACTAATATGGGTAGAAGAGAGTACTAGATAGATCAGAGACATTGTTATTATAGTTGGGCTTGTTGATCCTAAATGATTGTCTTTTCAATAGGAAGGGAAGTCTTATCAGATTATTATCAATTCTAGGAAAATCCTCAAATCAATGAATCTCCTTGATCTTCCCAATTCTACCACTGGGTTCCCTTGCAAGCACAAGGAAGACAACAGAAGGATAAATTAAGTTAAAATTTAATGCCATTTTTTTGGGAAAGGAGCATACATTGATATGAACAAAGATACTCCCTCCGTCCCGGTTTAAAGGACATAATTTGCAATTCTCTAAGCCTTAGGTGTCTTCTAATTGGTTCATTTAATAGTGTAAAAAAGAACATGCATGAGAGAAAAAGAGCCACCAAAGTGTTCACATTTGTCTACACATGTGCATGCAAGCATTTTATTGTTTTCACACGAGAGTAATTACAGAGATTAAATGCTTTTGTGTCTAAATATTTTAGGATTGCATGGTTTGCAAATTGTTTCCTTTAAACCAGGACGGAGGGAGTACTAATTACATCCAACCTCTGCAACAATGCAATATCCTAGTGGCATTATGGATGCACACAACCAAAAAAGAAAAGGAAAAATTACAAAAAAGAAAAACCCCGTTACAACAATCTATTTCTTGTAACCGCGGTACTAACACCACCAAAACAGCACTAGAAGTCCAGCTTCTTCAAAAGCGATGCCTCTAATAAAGGAACAGTGCACAAGCGCCGTCGTCCCATCATAGATCTTAGGTATTCACCCTGAAGAAAGTCCTTACTCACAAAACAATGCCTTTAACAAGGCCATTGCCAGACACAACCAAGGCCAGACCTTGGATTTTCATCCTACAAAACCAGACACTGAACGTCTCCTGTGCTGCCGCCCCCACTAACAAGCCGCTGCTACAAATCACAGATCACCAAGCCAGTTACTCAGCGCCGAAGACTCAAACCAACTGTGCTAGCCCTCAAATCTCTGCTTTCATGACATTCTCCACCATTGAATTCACCATGGACCGACAAAGAAAATGTCCAATGATGGTAACATGCAGTAGAGCTTCGCAACACTTCCCGGGCAAGGTCTGGTGATGGCTTGGTGGTGTCGGTGGTGCTCCTGATGCAGTGCAGCAGCGGGACTTCACGGGCCCTCTCGGGCTCGGCCAAGTCGGTAAGGGCCTGGTTTGTCCTACTGCTACATCCGGTCAGCTACCACGCGCCCCTCAGCGGTGGAGGCAGTTCCCTCGTGCATGGTGTTGTACCGTTGACCCTCATCGGAGTTTTTGCTTCTCTTTTTACGACCTCGCTTTGTGGAGCACGGTGAGACATTGTTGATGATGGCAAGATCGTGGTGGCGTGTGCTAGTATGGTGGGTGGCAAGTTTACTGGAGCGATACAAAGTGTACGGTGGTCTAGCTTGAGGGGTCGGGAGAAATCCTTGTCGTTAGCACTGATGCGGTGACGCCCGCGGGTGTTTCTTTCCTTACTGGAGGGCATCGGTTGTACCTATCCATCATCCCCCATAGCATACTAGGGAAAACACTAGAACGCATTCCGGAGATCCCCTTGGATCGGTTCGGGTAGTAGCACCGTCGTTGTTGCTTCCCTTCTTGGAGGTGCTCCTTGGTATGCGATGCTTCGGAGTGCACAGTGGTGGCGAGTCATCTCCTGTTTCGTCGAACCTCTCGTGTCGGTATTGTTTTTCTCTTCATTTTATTGCTTGTTTGTTGTTGGCCCCAATAGTGGTATCTCAGTTGTATAAGTTGGTTGATATAATAGTAATATAGTGGGGCGCAAGCTTGTTTCGAGGAACAACTACTGCATCTCGAAATCTCACGTGAAAAATCGCTTGTTTTTTCGACAAGGAGGAGGCGCCCGATAAACGGTACATTTCCTGGGTGATCTTCTTGACTGAAGGTGATCAATGTGTCTGACCGATACGTCGTAAATGTATCTATAATTTTTTATGCTCTATGCTTGTTTTATATCATTTGTCTTATGTTTTGTCTACACTTTGAGGTATTTTTATACATTTTCCGGAACTAACCTATTGACAAGATGCCACGGTGCTAGTTGCCTGTTTTCTGCTGTTTTTGGTTTCAAAAAAGCTAGTAAAAAAACATTCTCGGAATTGAACGAAACAAAAGCCGAAGTTCCTATTTTTCCAGACGCAACACGAAGCCCGAAGGAGAGACGAAGGGGAGCCACGAGGCGGCCACACCATAGGGTGGCGCAGGCCCACCCTAGGTCATGCCAGCCCTTGATGTGGGCCCATCGAGGCTCCATCGACCTTGCCCTTTCGCCTATATATACGTCTCCCCGAGACGTAAACCCTATGCAGATCAGAAACCACAAAAAGTTCCGTAGCGCCACCACCACCGAAGAGGAGATTCAGGGGATAGAAGTCTTTGTTCCGGCACCCTGCCGGGACGGGGAATTGCCCCCAGAGCCATCTACATCGACTCCACCGCCATCTCCATCACCGTTGCTGACTCCCATGATGAGGAGGGAGTAGTTCTCCCTCGAGGCTAAGGGCTCTACCGGTATCTATGTGTTCATCTCTCTCTCTATGCGTGATCTTATTGTGGTCATGAGCTTTGTAATCAAGTAGATCTACTCTGCTACTCAAGTACTTTAATTATTGTAGTCTTCGGTTATCTCCACGTGTGTGAAGTTGAAATTGTGCACACCGTGTGGCACTTAGACTAAATATTACAGAAATATTATCATGAGTTATATTTTGAGTTGGATGTCTCTATAAAATTGTGGTGTTTGTTGAAACCATCTAGCGCTCAAGGTGACAATGTAGGGTTACCTAGATGGGGAATGCGAACTTTAAGAAGAGCTTTGGTAGCCCTACCATGGACTGGGGTTGTCCAACCGGAGAGTAGTTCAGGGTAGCATCATGAAGAGAAGATATTTATATGAGAGTGTCCACTAGTGAAAATATGATCCCTAGGCCTTGTTTCTAAGCATTGAAACACCGCTACAATCAGACCTGTTACATGTTTGCTTGCTGCCATCTTTATTTCAGATTGCAATTACCACTTATAATCATCCATACTACTTGTATTTCACTATCTCTTCGCCGAACTAGTGCGCCTATATACCTGACAAGTGTATTGCGTGTGTTGGGGACACAAGAGACTTCTTGTATCTTGATTGCAGGGTTGCTTGAGAGGGATACCTTTGACGACTTCCTCCCTGAGTTCGATAAACCTTGGGTGATCCACTTAAGGGAAACTTTATGCTGTTCTACAAACCTCTGCACTTGGAGGCCCAACACTGTCTACAAGAATAGAAGCGTGCGTAGACATCACTGACCAGGGTAGATCCATTGGAGTTTTAGTGTCGATTGCGTTGATCTCCTGAGATAGGAGTTTCTAGTGTAGGGATTCGTAGCATGGAAAACAAAAAATTTCTATCGCATACAAACAAACAAGCCAAGATCTATCTACTAGATTGTAGCAACGAGTCGATGGAATAACTCACCCTCGAAGATTCCAAAGTGTTTAACGAGGGCGGATTCTCGTGGGTGATGTAGTCGTACTCTTCCTGATCTCAAGATCGCGTAGACGATCCTTCCGGCGCTGCGTTCCGGCAGTGCTCCCGCAGTCGGTCACACGTTCGGTACTCGACGAAGACCTTCCTCTCCCTTGTTCCAGCAGGCAGTGGAGGTTGTAGCACCCTCCTCGCGATTCTGGCAGCACAACGGCGTGGTACCGGAAGTAGAGGGGAGATCTCGCAGGGCTTCGCCTTAAGCCGGAGCGAGTATGGTGGAGTATGAGAGAGTCCCTCGACGATCTAGGGTTTAGAAACGCCGAGGAGGGGCAAGCCGGTGGCTAGGGTTTAGCTAGGCGGCGGCGGCGGTTTGCCCTAGGGCCGGCGGCGGCTATGGAGGCGGCGGCGGCTTGGTACTAGGGTTTAGAGGTAGGAACTTGTGTGTCTAGGAGGGGAGCCCTGCCCCTCCTTTTATAGGTGGAGGGGGCCGGCCAAGGGGAGGGGAGTCCCTCCCCTACTCGGCTTGGTGGTGCGCCGGCGGTGGGGAGGAGGGACTCCTCCCCAACTCGGTTTCCTCCTCCTTTTCCACTTCCCAAAAATAGTCGTTTGACTTTCAAACTAGCCATTTGACTTTTCAAACTAGGATTTGAATAAACCCTCTATTTTGTTCAGCGATGACACCGAGTACATGATGCAATCATACCAACTTGATATAACACATTCATGTACCCTTCCCCTCCGGAGTGCCGGACATTCCGGAACCTTCTAGAACATTCCCGATGAAAACACCGGAACCATTTCCCAACTCCGAAACGGGACTTTCCTTATATGAATCTTATTCTCCGGACCATTCTGGATCTCCTCGTGATATCCCGAATCCCATTCGAGACTCCGAACAACATTCGGACTCTTTCTCATCATTCCATAACTACTCAAACAACGTCGAATCCTTAAGTGTGTCTCCCTACGGTTCGTGAATTATGCGGACATGATCGAGACACTTCTCCGAACAATAACCAATAGAGGAATCTGGAAATTCATATGGCTCCCACATATTTCTACGATTACTTTGCGATCGAATGAACCACTTACATACGATACCAATTTCCCTTTGTCTCACGATAGTTTACTTATCTGAGGTTATGATCGTCGGTATCTCTGCATACCTAGTTCAACCTCGTTACCGATAAGTACTATTTTCTCGTTCTCGTGATATGTGATCCCTTGTGAGCCAGTCACATGCTTGCAAGCTAATTGGATGACATTTCACCGAGAGGGCCCAGAGTATATCTATTCGTCATATGGATGGACAAATCCCAGTCTTGATCCATGTGTTTCAACCAATACTTTCCGAACACTCAATGACACCTTTATAGCCACCCAGTTACAGTGTGGTGTTTGATGTCATCAAAGCATCCATCCGGTAAAGGTGATATGCATGATCTCATGGTCGAAGGAATTAGGTTACTATGTATCAGAAAGCATATAGCAATTGAACTATTAAAATGACTTGATCTTTATGCTACGCTTATCTATAGGAGTATGTCCACCATATCATTCTCCTAACGATATGATCTTGTTGTTAATAACATCTCAATGTTCATGATAGGGAAACCACAATCATCTATTAACCAACAAGCTAGTATTATATAGAGGCTTTACTAGGGACTCTTATTTTGGTCTACAAAACACACAAGTATTAATGTTTCCTTGTTAATACCATTATAGCATGAATGTAAACATTTATCATAAACACAAAGATATAATAATAACTATATTTATTATTGCCTCTAGGGCATATCTCCAACATCTAGTCCCGAAGAATGTCTTCAAACAGGCCCTCAATGGTGATGGTGAGAACCCTTCTCGAGGAAGGGCCGCTATCGCTTCTGATTTTTTTTTTGGAGATGATGTTGAACATCTCGACCCGAGGTCCAAAATGCACAAACCCTACCTGACACACCAAATATCTAGGTATTTTATGATGGTAGATTTGTGTCCGGAGGGATCATGCTCGGAGATCGGGATGTAGTACACTGAGACAGAGATTTTTATACAAGTTTGGGCACTAGACATACAATGTACAGTAAATACCTTACTCCTGTTTGTGGGTGATTGGGATTATCATAGTGTGCTCGGGGTGATTTCGAGGTAAAGCTCGATTCTCACCAATGGTAGATGGTAAGTTAATGCAGAGGTGCACAGGAGAGAGGGGGATCTCTTGGATCTGAATTGTGTATGTCCATTAAGTGTCCCTTTCCCCCTTATATACACGGTGGGATATTGGGTTACAGAGATCCCAGATGAGTTTGCAAGTGGCGGCACCTATGCTAAAATCCTAACAAAATATCTAGATCCGATCTTCCTAGAGCAACTTGATATCCTAAAGAATCTGTGATTCTACGATCCGCCCTGGCTTGGCCGCCAAGACGATGGCATCCCGGGCCCCGCCTGGGTCCTGAACCTTCATGGTAGGCCACTGATACGTCATAAACATATCTTTAATTTTTGATTCTCCATGCTTGTTTTGTATCAACTATCTTATGTTTTGTCTATACTTTGAGGCATTTTTATACATTTTCTAAAACTAACCTACTCCCTCCGACCCATATTAGTTGACTTGGATTTGTCTAGATTCGGATGTATCTAGCACTAAAACATGTCTAGATACATCCGAATCTAGACAAATCCAAGTCAACTAATATGGGTCGGAGGGATTATTAAAAAGATGCCACGGCACCAGTTCCTGTTTTATATTGTTTTTGGTTTCAGAAAATCTAGTAAGGAAATATTCTCGGAATTGGACGGAACAAAAGCCAAAGTCAATATTTTACCGTAACAAAGACGGAGTCCAGAGGAGGGACGAAGAGGCGCCACAGGGCGTCTAGACCACCCCATGGCACGGGTCCACCCTGGGCCGCGTCAGGGCATGGTGTGGGCCCCCTGGCCCTCAACCGACCTTGCCCCTTCGCCTATATAAACAACTCGAGGAGAAAACCCTAAGTACCCAATCAGAAATCCATGAAAATGTATGCAGCCGTTGCCACCATCGTCCCTAGATCGTGAGGGATCTGAAGCTCTTCCGGCATCCTGCCGGAGAGGGGAGATCACCCTGGAGGCCTTCTTCATCACCATTCCAGCCTCCGGAGTGATGCGTGAGTAGTTCATCCTTGGACTATGGGTCCATAGCAGTAGATAGATGGATGTTTCTTCTCCTTTGTGCTATCATGTTTAGATCTTGTGAGCTGCCTATCATGATCAAGATCATTTATTTATAATCCTACATGTTGTGTTTATTGGGATCCGATGGATATTGAGTACTACATCAGGATTGATTATTGATTCTATCATGTCTATGTTATTTGTGATCTTGCATGCTCTCCGTTGCTAGTGGTTACTCTGGCCAAGTAGTTGCTTGTGACTCCAAGAGGGAGTATTTATGCTCGATAGTAGGTTCATGTCTCTAGTAATCTGGGGGAGTGACAGAAACCTCTAAGGTTGTAGATGTGCTGTTGCTACTAGGGATAAAATAACAATCCTTTGTCCAAGGGCAATTGTATTGTTTACTTTACACACTTTGCTTAATGCAATTATCTGTTGCTTGCAACTTAATACTGGAAGGGGTTCGGATGATAACCTGAAGGTGAATTATTAGTCATAGATGCAGTTGGATTACGGTCTATGTATTATGTTGTAATGCCCAAACGAATCTCATAAAAATCACCATGACATGTACATGCACTATTATGCATTCTCAATCTGTCAATTGTCCAACTATAATTTGTTCACCCAACATGCTATTTATCTTATGGAGAAACACCTCTAGTGAACTGTGGACCCCGGTCCATTCCTTCCCACTTATATTCAATCTACTGCCTACTTTTACTTTCTGCAATTACTACAAGCAATTAGTTTCTTCCACACTATACGTTTAATCCTTTGTTTTCAGCAAACCGGTGAGCTTGACAACCTCATTGTAAGTTGGGGCAAAGTATTGTGGTTGTGTTGTGCAGGTTCCACATTGCTAGCAACATCTTGGGAGCTATTTCCTTTCTCCTACTGGTTTGATAACCTTGGTTTCACAATTGAGGAAAAACTTGCTGCTGTGCACATCATACCTTCATCTTGGGGTTTCCCAACATGCTCTACAGTAACTGAGTTGCATCAAAGACTTTTTATGGCGCCATTGCCGGGGAGACACAGGACGATTCCTGCAAGGGGAGTCTCTCACAACCAATATCTTTACTTTGTTTTTGTTTTCCGTTGTTTATTTAGTTTTGTTTGGTTTGTTTCTTTTTATCAAAAACACAAAAAATTAGTTCCTACTTCAAGTTGCTTTTATGTCTAGTTGTGTTTAGTTTAGTTTACTTTTGTCTAGTTTATTTTTGTTTTGTTTTATTTTTCTTATATACTCGAAAATCCATAAAAATTTGAAAAACCGAAAATCTAAAAGCTATTGTTATGGAAGAACATGCTAGGACATCTATGTAATATTTTATAAAGTATAGAGAATCATATAAGGGGAAGGTCATGAGAGGCGTGTTAAAAAGATTGGATCTAATTGCTAAAATTTTGCTTAAACGCCATGATATAAATTGTTGCTCTGAACAGGATACTAAACATGTTAAATTCCAATGTGGCTTTAGTAAAGAAGTTTTAATTATGAACTATCATTGGAATAACTATATTCATCTTGGATTTGAAGAAGTAGAACAATTTGTTTTGTTTATGGGAGCTTCTGAAATAGAATCCTTCATGTCAAAAAATTATGAAACATGTGTTGCTTGTAAAGACCTTAAAGATATGGTCTCTTCTATCCTTGATTATTGCATATAAAATTTCAGAAATAATTGTTATATCATTGATTATAACGAGAGACTTAGTCATGCATAAGAATGTGTCCACAATTTGCAGGAACCTGTGGAAGAAGAAATTGCTGAACCTGAAAGCTCATTAGATGAAAAAGAGGAGGAGAGTGATGAACAAAAGGACGAAGAATGAATTAGCTACCCATGATTACCAAAGGAGGATGAATGTTATGTTCCTGTAGATTCTTTTGAAATATCTACTATGGATAATACTTGTGATAATAATTATGCTCCTGTTATCTATGATAATCCATGCTATTTTGATAAATCTTGTGACGATCCTTTATTTGTGCCTAACTTCGAAATGTATGGTACTAAAGAGTTTTGCTTAGAAAATGTTTATGATAAAGCTCTAGATGATGGTCCTATATTGGTTGATAATATTAATTGCACAACTATTGAAAATGAGATTGGAGGGGTCTTGACTTTATCTTGGAACCCCATACCTCTTGATAATGACCAATCATATTGTTATAAAATTGTTAAAAGTGGGTTTGAAGGTTTTAATCTCACTATTTTCGAGCTTGATAAAAATTATGTGTTTGCACATCATGAAAAGCATACTTTATGTGATAGTTATATTGTTGAGATTATTCATGAGGCTACTGAAAATTATTATGAGAGAGTAAAATATGGTTGTAGAAGTTTTCATGGTACTGAAACACCTCTCTATGTGCTGAAAGTTTTGAAGTTATTCTTGTTTTATCTTCCTATGCCTGTCACTTTGTTCTTTGTGAATTTATTTGCATACAAGATTCCTATGCATAGGAAGTGGGTTAGACTTAAATGTGTTTTGAATTTGCTTCTTGATGCTCTATTTTACTTCAATTCATATTTCTTATGTGAGGATCTTCTCAAACTATCAAGCCTAGCTAAAAGGCATTAAAGAAAAGCGCTTATGGGAGACAACCCATTGTTTTATTTTAGTAAGTTTTTATTTTGTTGAGTCTTGGAAGTTATTGCCTCTGTAATAACCTCTCCTTATCCTTTTTGTTTGGTTTTTGTGCCAAGAATAACCTTTAATGAGAGGGAAGTAAGATTTGGGGAAGTTGTTGTCCCGAAACAAATTTTCGTGCTTCAGTGTAAAAAACCATGAAAAATCCCAGTACGTCGGATTGAGATGAAATGTTTTGTGTGCATGCCCCTGTTATTCACCCAACTTTCTTTAGTTTTGCAATTTTCTATTTAAGCAACATAAGATTTTATAAAAAATCGGTCTTTACCTGCTATTCTATTTTGACAGATTTCTATCATTATTTGCATTTGCCTCTTAATCTGTTTCTTTTTTAGTTCTATTTGATCAATTAAGATTTTAAAAGGAGTTGCTATAGTAACTTATGTTTTAATGGAAGTTTTACTTGAGTTTAAGCTGAACCCAAAGGCTTATTATCTTGAATACACTAATTTTGCTAATGAAGATTGTGTGAAGTTTTGTATGAAGGAAGTTCTCAAGTGTAGGGAGAGAATGATGTGATGATATGAAGTATGGAAAAAATACCAAGCTTGGGGATGCCACCCGTGTCACCCCAATAAATATTCAAGAGGTAAAAGCGTCAAAGCTTGGGGATGCCCAAGGCATCCCCATCTTCATCAACAAAAATCTTATGTCTTCTTTCAAGACACTTTATTTTTGCTGCATGCACTATATGTTGTTCTTGGAGCATCTTTATTTTTGTTTTTAGTTTTATTTTGTTTTGGTTTCTGTAATAAGTTGGTAGGACCCCAACACACCTATTTTGGAGGAGTCACACCTAGTTCTGTATTGCCTAGAACACTCTAGTTTTCACTCTTATTGTTCTGTGAGTGTTCTCTTTTGCTAGTACTGCGTTTAGCTTTAGTTTTCTTATGATTTTTTCTTAGAACTTTTTAGTTTTTATTTGTAGATAGGTGAGACAAGCTCTCTGATTTTTATTGATTATTATCTTTGTGAGTTGTTTCAAATAAGTCGATTGGTGTTGGAAAAGAGTAGAAAGTTTCATACTTATAGTGGTACAAAAGGAAGCTTGTTTTGACTGTGGCTTAGACTTTACCATGTAATGTTGGATGTTGCTTTGACCATATGCTTAGTAATTATTGTTGTAGCATGACTTGTTTCAAACAATTGATATTGCTTAATGTGCCTTGAAAGAATCATGCATTGTTTTAGCATACAAAAGCATAATACTGTGGTATTCTCCTTTGATGCTTTATTTGGGTTGACTTGGCACATGCTTACACCATGTTAAGACTATGAACCAGTCACCTTAGCCTCTATGATCATTTAGTTTTTGACTTGTGATATCACTTTATGCTTTGATTAATAGTGTTTTGTTGCTCTGCATGATTATGACCATTATTGATCTCTTAGTTGGTCTCTCCCAGTCTTTTGCTAGCCTCCACATGTACCGAGTATGAGATCTACTTGTGCTTCCAACTCCTAAAAAACAAGTTATTCCAAAGAGTCTACTATAAACTCCTATGCATGGTGTGTTACACCATTCCAAGTATATTCATATTTTTATCTATCTTCCAAATTAAACTTTTGTTATGTGAAAATTAGTGATTAAAGCTCTCACGAACTTGATGTCACACTTTATTTTTCTTGCACTTAATAAACTTGAACCATTGTGCCCATCTATGTGCTTATATGCTTGCAAATTATAAGTTGGGAGTTAGCAGAACCATGCTGTCATGGGAAACGCTTTCAACACTTGTACATATCTATCTAGTTGATATCATGTTCTTTTGTTTATGGATGTCGGCGATGTGAAATAAAAGGGGAGCTTGTAAGTCCATGGAGTCTTATATATGTGTTAGAGAAATGCCTGGGCGGCTAGCCTAAGCCATGCCTAATCATGGTGGAAACTTGCAACATAACCATAATGAGAAATCTGTGAAGCATCTTCAAAAAAATAGAAAAAGAAAAAAAGCACCATGCTCATGGTAAATAAAAAGATCGTTGAGATGCTCATTGTCTGTTGCATTGTCATTTTGATAATGGGATAGCTCCTATGTCATGGGGCAAGGGGTACCTCGTTGGCGGTTCTCTATGATACACATATACTTACAATGACAAGAACTTGCTTGTGACTAAAGTTGAGTAGCATGAGGAACGACCCTCGTACTCAAGGGGCATGAGATTTTCAAATTATGATTTGTCAAGCATATAACACATATTTGTCTCACTTTAACCTTAATCACCTCAAGATGCTTATAATAGGGGCAATGAGAGCTCAAAGCTAGTAAGTACCATAATTTTTGGAAGCTCTTTATGAAACTTGAAATCCCTGCTTCCCTCTGTGAAGGGCCTTTATTTTTTACTTTTTGTTGAGTCTCCATCTTATATATTTATGCACCAATTAAGAGAGCATAGTTTTTATTCTTAGTTCAATGTGCATTGTCCCAAAACTTGTTGATTGATTCATAATTATGGTATTGCTTGTTCTTAAATTATTTGTATCTAGTCACCCTTATGAACTTTGAAGGTGTCATATGCATTTATGTTTTGCTATTCCATGAAGGACAAGCTAATTACCACTCTTGTTATGTTTTCTATATGTGAAATAAACAAATGTCTTTCAATGCATTGTTATTCATGATCTTTTGTTTATGTTGCCTTTCATGTTGCAACATAGTTGCTTTCTCTTATTGTTAGAACTATATCTTTCATGCTTATGTTAGAGTACTTTGATCCCAGCTATCAATGGTTTACAATACCTTGATCAATATTGTGATGGTGCATGTCACCTAAAAAATTATTCTTTTTATCACTTAACTACTCGAGGACGAGCAGGAGTTAAGCTTGGGATGCTTGATACGTCATAAACATATCTATAATTTTTTATGCTCCATGCTTGTTTTGTACCAACTATCTTATGTTTTATCTACACTTTGAGGCATTTTTATACATTTTGTAGAAGTAACCTATTAACAAGATGCCACAACGCCAGTTCCTGTTTTTTGCTATTTTTGGTTTCAGAAAATCTAGTAAGGAAATATTCTCGGAATTGGACGAAACAAAAGCCGAAGTCAATATTTTACCGTAACGAAGACGGAGTCCAGAGGGGGGACGAAGAGGCGCCACAGGGCAGCCATACCACCCCATGGCACGGGTCCACCCTGGGTCACGCCAGGGCGTGTTGTGGCCCCTTGGCCCTCAACCGACCTTGACCCTTCTCCTATATAAACACCCCGAGGAGAAAACCCTAAGTACTCGATCAGAAATCCACGAAAAAGTCCATAGCCGCCGCCACCATCGTCCCTAGACCGGGAGGGATCTGAAGCTCTTCCTGGCACCCTGCTAGAGAGGGGAGATCACCCTAGAGGTAGGGGTGGGAATATAAACCAAAGACCGATCTACCGAACCGAAATAACTTGGACCGAAGCCGAACTGACGGAAATCGATAAATCCGGTCATATTTTCGGTCTGCACTTCTGGAAAACTGAAGTTACTTCGGGAATTTCGGTCATGAGCTTTAGTTAACCGAACATACGGAAGGAACCGATTATGTGTGTACAAGGGCTAAAAGCTACCACGTGGCCCATGTAGCCCAACATCCCATGTAGAAAATAAAGGTAACCACACATATCCAGCTGCAGCCTGCAGCGATCTTGTCGATATCGACAATCTATTCCCATCGATCCCCACGATTCCTGAGCTACACGCCATCCCTAGCCACCATGTGCACCGACTCAGGATCTCTCCCATCACGTCCTTCCTCCGTCTCTCTCCATTCCAGCTGCCGGCCCATCTCCTCCCTCTCCATCCTTTCTCAGCGTCCACCCCTTTCTTCTATTCCCTAGTGGCAGCCTTGCAGGCGAGAATGCATCTTAGATCCACGAGTGCTAGTACGAGGTTGGCTTCGATCTGCAACAACAAGCATGAGGCTACAACTTGTTGTTTTGCATCTTTATCAGCGTATGGCTGCGCGGAGGGAGTAATGATAAACTTCTTGCATTGATGTCTTGATGCCGTGAAGATATCGGTCACATCGGTTTGGACTGAGACCGAACCGAATCATTCGGTGGACCAAACGTTCAGTTAGTTATTTTTCATAAGATCGATCGGTTATCCATTTCTGGAAACCGAATTTCTAAATTACCCAACGAACCAAACCGAACGATTCGGTGGAACCGAATGCCCACCCCTACCTAGAGGCCTTCTTCATCACCATGCCAGCCTCCGAAGTGATGCATGAGTAGTTCATCCTTGGACTATGGGTCCATAGTAGTAGCTAGATGGTTGCTTATCTTCCTTTGTGCTATCATGTTTAGATCTTGTGAGCTGCCTATCATTATCAAGATCATCTATTTGTAATCCTACATGTTGTGTTTGTTGGGATCCGATAGAAATTGAGTACTATGTCAAGATTGATTATTGATTCCATCATGCCTATGTTATTTGTGATCTTGCATGCTCTCCGTTGCTAGTGGTTACTCTGGCCAAGTAGTTGCTTGTGACTCCAAGAGGGAGTATTTATGCTCGATAGTAGGTTCATGTCTCTAGTAATATGGGGGAGTGACGGAAACCTCTAAGGTTGTAGATGTGTTGTTGATACTAGGGAGAAAACAACAATCCTTTGTCCAAGGGCAATTGTATTGTTTACTTTACACACTTTGATTAAATGCAATTATCTGTTGCTTGCAACTTAATATTGGAAGGGGTTCGGATGATAACCTGAAGGTGGATTAGTAGTCATAGATGTAGTTGGATTACAGTCTATGTATTATGTTGTAATGCCCAAACGAATCTCATAGAAATCATCATGACATGTACATGCATTATTATGCATTCTCAATCTGTCAATTGCCTAACTGTAATTTGTTCACCCAACATGCTATTTATCTTATGGAGAAACACCTCTAGTGAACTGTGGATCCCGGTCCATTCCTTCCCACTGATATTCAATCTACTGCCTACTATTTACTTTCTGCAACTACTACAAGCAATTACTTTCTTCCACACTATACGTTTAATCCTTTGTTTTCAGCAAACCGGTGAGCTTGACAACCTCATTGTAAGTTGGGGCAAAGTATTGTGGTTGTGTTGTGCAGGTTCCATGTTGCTAGCAACACCTTGGGAGCTGTTTACTTTCTCCTACTGGTTCGATAACCTTGGTTTCACAACTGAGGGAAAACTTGCTACTGTGCTCATCATACCTTCCTCTTGGGGTTTCCCAACAGGCTCTATAGTAACTGAGTCGCATCATCCACCATGGTTCACGATGGGCCATCCTCGGTTTGTTGGGCCCACCCGGTATCTATGACCTCATCACTATGTTGTGCTTAAACGAAATATGCGCTAGGTAGTCACAAGTAGAAAGTAACACCTATGTCTTTTTTGAAACTTCTTCAAATACTCTCTCCAATCCAAATTAGTTGACTCAGATTTGTCTAAATTCGAATGCATCTAAACACTAGAGGAAATCATACCCCTCAGCCCAGGGATCCCCACGTGCCCATAGTCTAGATCCAATAGTGTTTGTTCCGTCCTAGCCGAAGGAAATGATGCGAGGGGCCACCTTATCTCTTTAGATCCTTCTTTCTCTTTCTTGTGGCCTTCACTTCTAGCAGGATTACCATGGAGGAGCTCGGCCGCCGCTCGTCCGGTGTGGGCTAGCCGGAACCGGAGTCACTCGCTGGTGAAGGCCAACTGGAGTCAGAGTTGTCGCTCTCTCCTCGTTCCATCCCTGCACCCTTGGTTCGCCATGGCCATGGCGCAACCCTAGGGGATCTTGCTAGCCACGTGACCTCTCACCAACGATATTCTCTGGCAAGCCAACCTATTCTCTGGGGCTAGTGTCGTGAGGCTCCAACGCCGGATAATCCTTCTCGGCGATAGAGGTGGAGTTGCTACAACTCCTAGGCGACGCTGCTACAACAGCACGGCGTCGCTGCTACAACAACATGGCGACGAGATTTGCTACGGTGCTAAAATAACACAATTTTTGCTACAATAGTTCTGTAGTTTTGCTACAGTAGCCCAACCTTTTGTGACAAGGTCTATGACGATGTCTCCGCACAATTTGTTTTGCTATATAGTCTCCGACGAGACGTTCAGTGAGGGTAGTCTGTTAGGGCATCTCCACCAGGCTAACCCATCCGATCACCCCAAATGGTCTGTTGTTGTCCGTTTGGGTCGGGCCATGGTTGATTTGGGTAGGGGGTCCAGCCTGTCCGGCCATCCGTGCCCAGCAGCGCGACCCATTTGTCCACGCAGGCGGGCGTTGGCGCCATCGCTGGACATGGATGCAAATCAGTTGAAAATGGCGCCATCGCTGGCCAAAGACACACATAGATTACTGTCAAATAACCTGGCATACGTGCGCCATTGCCCGTTGGGCATCGCCAACAAGTGGCCAGTGGATATAAAATGTGCAAAAGGGGGCAATATCATACACAATGTCCAAAAGATGGTAGCTTGTCTGCCCAGAAAGTTGCAACTGCCGTCATCATTGCCCTTCAGGCATCGCGAGCCCTGATGGCCTGCTGCCTCTTTGCAACCCAAGCCCTGCGATCGGGGTCAGCGATGCTATACAGGTCGGTGAGCATGATGGCGTTCTCCTTGGCCATGATCTTGGCTTCGGCCTCCTTGGTGTTGGCTTCGGCCTCCTTGTCTTTGGCTTCGGCCTAGAGCACCCTAGACCTGGCCTCAGCCACCTTGGCATTCGCTTCGGCATTTGTCGACTTCGCCTTGGCCTCAATCTCCATCATCCTGGCCTTTGTGTTGGCCTCCTTCACCTCAATGGACCTCGTCTGCAGCTCGACGAAGGCCTTGGCGGCAGCCTCTTTCTCTTTGCGCCGCCTCTCCTCCCTATCGGCAATGGCCTCTTCCTTCTTCTCCAGGATCTGCTTCAAGGTCTCTTGGAACGCCAAGGAACTAGACTAAGGGGCAAGGTCGGCCTTCGTGGCCTTGTAGCCACCAGGGCGGCGGGCAAGGCCGGCAGTCTCGTTGATGACGCCTAGCACTGTCATGGGACGCTTTGTTGGAAACCCCAAGAGCAAGGTGTGATGAGCACATCAACAATTTTTCCCTCAGTAAGAAACCGAGGTTATCGAACCAGTAGGAGGAAGGAAACATCACACAGGTGTTGCAAGCAACACGGAGACCTGCATAACACAAACTCAATACTTTGCCCCAACGAATCAGTGAGGTTGTCAAGCTCACCGGTTTGCTGTAATAAAGGATTAAACATATGGTGTGGAAGGTAATGGTTTGCAGCAAGTAAACAAGTAACGGTGGAAGATGTATCAATGGTAAGGATTGGACCGGGGTCCATAGTTCACTAGAGGTGCTCTCCTTGGATAAACAACATGGCATGAAGGGTAAACAAATTACAGCAGGGCAATTGACAGGAACTGAGCAAGGCATAACAATGCAATTACTAGTCAGAAAGATCCTATGAGATTCGATTGGGCAATACAACAAGATACATAGACCGCCATCCAACTGCATCTATGACTAGAAGTCTACCTTCAGGTTATCATCTGAACCCCCTCCAGTATTAAGTTGCAAGTGATACGCCCAATTTGCATCACCTTTCTATATCATAATTTACCTCTATTCACTGATATTTGTCTTATTATGAGGTATTACTTATGGATTTTCATCTGTTTATGCATGTTGGATGATTCCTGGAGGATGGACTGCCGGAGTCTGGATTCTAATAGAAAATAAGGCGTTTCGGTGCAATTTCGGCAAGATCAGAAAAATACCAGAAAAATATGGAAACATATTATTTTACCATAAGACGAAGGAAGCCAGAAGGAGGGACGGAGATGGGCCTCAGGGGGCCCACACCCCCTAGGCGCGGGCCCACCTGACCCCACGCCTAGGGCAGGTGTGGCCCACCTTCCCGACCTTTGGCTCCGCCCCTTCGCCTATATCTTCCCTTCAAAACCCTAAGGCTCGGGGGGGGGGGGGGGGCGACCACAGATAGATTTCCGCCGCCTCTGGGGGGCAGAAAACACCGAGAGAGAAAGATCTCTTCGGCAGACAGATTTCTACCGGGGGAATTCCTTCCTGAAGAGGGGTGACCGTCGCCATCAACACCGTCATCAAGCTAGGCTTCATTGAGATCATCATCATCATCCACACCATCATATCCACCAACACCATCACCACCACTCCGTTCTGCTGTAACAATTGTGTTGGATATTGCTTTAGTTCTCAGGGGAAACTTTCCCGGTGTTGATTACTATTGTAGTTGATGCTTGTGAGTGGAACCATTGGATTATTGTTTATGTTAAGATTGTTATCCATTATCATATCATCTTTGATCTTGATCCATATGATGTCTTGTGAGTAGTTCGTTTAGTTCTTGAGGACATGGGAGAAGTCATGTTGTTAGTAGTGAATCTGTGATGAGTTATTATCCAATGGTTTAGTATTTAAGTTGTGGTGCTATTCTTCTAGTGGTGTCATGTGAACGTCGACTACATGATACTTCACCATTTATGGGCCTAGGGGAATGCATTGTGTATTGGCTACTAATCGCGGGGTTGCCGGAGTGACAGAAAACTGAACCCCCGTTAGGACACCTTTGCATAAGGGAGTGTAGGATCTCAGAGTTTAAGGCTATGGTTAGATTTATATCTTAATTACTTTCCTGTAGTTACAGATGTTTGCAGGGGGTTTAATCACAAGTATGTATTAGTCCTAGGAAGGGGGTATGTTAGCACAGGTTCACCCACACAACAGTTACAACACCAGAGAAGAGTACTCAGCTATTTGAAGCGAAAGCACTTGACAGAATTCCCATGTGTCCTCGAGAACGTTTGGTCCTTATAAGTATTTCCACCGGCTTGTCCTTTGCTAAGAAAGGATTGGTACACTTGCTCCATTTGTTCGTTACTTCTGTTACTTGCTCTTTGTTTTGTTGCCTTGTCAGAAAAGCACTAAAAATCTGTTTGCTAAGTATTCACAGGGATTTCCTGCTCCATACCACTGTTCAGCACCTTCTGCTCCTCGTTGGGATCGACACTCCTATTTATCAAAAGTACTACGATACACCCCCTATACTTGTGGGTCATCAAGACTATTTTCTGGCGCCGTTGTCGGGGAGTGAAGCGCTATTGAAGAGCGGAACTGGTAAATGAAACTTTTACTGTGAGTATTGCTTTTGTTACTGCTTGTTACTTTGTTTCCAATATGGATAACCCACTTGGTTTTCTGTTTGGGAAAACTACTACCACTTCTAGGATAGTGGATGAACCACCTCTTGTTGAGATAGATCCTTTTAAGATACCTACAAGTATTGTTAATCATGTTATGGATAATTATTATTTTGGGGATGGAACTGTCCATCCCGGTGATCACTTTCTTTTTATCCATGAATTATGAGGGTTGTTTAAGTGTGCAGGTATCACAACTGAACAGGTGAAGAAGAAGTTACTCTCCATATCCTTGAAAGGGAGAGCTGAAGAATGGTATAAGCTGCTGAAGAATGGACAATCCATGGAATGGGAGGAGATGTCATCTCTCTTTTACTCTAAATTTTATCCTCCTAGTGAGATTCATAAGGATATAAATCTTATATATAACTTTTGTCCTCTTGATGGAGAGAGTACAACTCAAGCTTGGGGGAGATTGAAGTTACTAATGCTTAAATGTACTATTCATGAACTCCCTAACAATATTATTCTCAATAACTTTTATGCTAGGCTTTCTCTTCATGCTAAAGATTTACTAGATGATTCTGGTGCTGGATGATTCACATGTATGAAGGAAGAAGCTAAATGGGATCTTCTAGATCATATTCAAGAGAACACTGAAGCTTGGGAGAATGACAAAGGAAGAAAGTCAGGTATAAACTATGATTATGAATGCATTAAATATTTTATGGGAACTGATGACTTCCGTGATCTTGATTCCCAAAGTATTGCCAACTGTTTTAAGGCCTTTGCCTCTTATCTAGAAATTCCCAAGAAGTGGAATAAGTACCATGCTTCGTATAAAGATGTTGTTAATCATGCTCCCGTTAGAAGTACTCAAGACTACTAATCATATTGTGCCTGAACCTCATGTTGAGAAAATGCCTTTCCCAGCTAAGGTAAAGGAGTATTCTATGATTATTAGTGCAAATAACAAGGGTACAATGAAAACTGTGGAGCCTGGTAAGCATTTGAGTGATGAACCTGTGGTAGCTATTGTGAAATACACTATCACTAGAAATATAGAGGATGAACACATTGTCTTATATGAAGATGCTACTAATATTATTTCTCATCCTATTCAGGCTAGAAAAGCTAGTGTTCATGTGCTTTCTGTTAAAATTGGCGATCATTGCTGCTATGGTTTATGTGATATTGGTGCTAGTTCTAGTGCCATTCCTTACGAGCTTTACAGGGAAATTATGTATGAGATTGGTCCTTGTGAGCTTGAGGATATTGATGTGGTTATTCACCTTGCTAACAACGAAACCATTTGCCCCATTGGCATTTTAAGAGATGTGGAGGTTCTTTATGGTAAGATTAAGTATCCTGCTGATTTTCTAGTGCTTAATTCAGCAGCTAGCAAAACTTGTCCCATAATTTTTGGTAGACCTTTCTTGAACACTTGTGGAGCTATTATTGATTGTAAGAAGGAAAATGTTTTAACTAAGTTTGATGGAGAGTCTTATGTGTTTAACTTTTCCAAATTTGCTAAGGCTCCTTGTGAAAATAGCTTGCCTAATAAAGATTTCAGGATGGAACAACTTGCTTCTATTGATCCAGTCTATGACCTTGGACCTCTTTTTGGTGACTATAAGTATGCTTATTCTGATGATAAAGTTGTTTCCAGTGACAATTATATTATCAACTTTATTCAAGGTGCTATTGAAAGTTATTTTGAGAGAGGGAAACATGGTTTTATGCATCTCAATGATGTTAAGTTTCCCCATTTTATGTTGAAAGCTTTAAAGTTGCATCTGTTTTGTCTTCCTATGCTTGTGGATTTTTGTTTCAACAATTCGTTTTCTCATGATACACCCATGCATATGGAGTGGGTTAGACTCAAGTGTGTTGGTTATTTTCTTCTTGATGCTCTCTTTCACTCCATATATATATATATATATATATATCCAATGTGAGCATATTTAGAAGTTTCAAGCGTAACTTAAAGGCATTAAAAAAGTACTTGTTGGGAGATAACCCAAGAGTTTTGTCGAGTCTTGGAAGTTATTACCTCTATAATAACCGCTCTTTATCCTTTTTATTTTGGTTTTTGTGTCAAGTTCAACTACTTTTGTGAAGTAGAGGAGTTGGGAAAAGTGGCTATCCTGGGACAGATTTTTGTGCTGCATTGTAAAAATTCGTGAGGAAGCTCAGTACTTCGTATGGAGCTGAATTTTTCTGAGCTTGTTCTATAAGTTGTTACCCAACTTTCATCAGTTCTGCACTTTTTGATTTGAGCAACAGAAGGTCATCGGAAAAATCAATCTTTACCTGCTGGTCTGTTTTGACAGATTTCTGCCATCATTTGCATTTGCCTCTTACAGAAGCTTTTGTTTTGATGGGTTTTCAGTCGAAGTGTCTACCAAAGGTTTATTGTTTTTGCTTACTCTAATGTTGTCTTTGAGTTTGTGCGAGGGTTTTGTAAAAAGGAAATTCTCAGGAGAAAGAGAGAAGGAATCTGCAGAGTTCGTCTTTGAATAGGTAAAAGTGGTGAAAACAGAAGGTTCGTGAAACTCCAATATTTTTATATTTTTGATGTTTTTAATACATAAGGGAAGTTACGAGACGAAATTGAAGAGGAATTGGAGCCCAGGGTGGACAAACCCACCCCAGGCGCGGGCCCAGCCTGTCCGCGCCTGGGGGGTGTCTCCCCCTCGAACTCCGTCTCCGCCTCGTTTCCGTGTCAAAACCTTCCTTATGCATTGAAACTTCATAATATATAACCCCCCGGATACCCCGAGGTTCGTGCATCGTGTTCTTGTCGTGTTTTTGTTTCGATTTGTTTCTGTCAGGAAATCTTCTCAAGTTTAGAGCACCATGGCCTCCGCCAATGACAAAGGCAAGAAGCCCGAGGAAGAAGAACCTCAAGTCCCCAAGGAAGAGGAGATTGCGGTAGGTCATGAAGGAGACATGGAGGAGGACAAGCAACCGGACACCCGCGCTACCGTCGCAAGCATTTGTTTGGTGGCACAACCTACCCAGCTTAGGAGGACATCACATATGTCTATAGGAGGGAGAACTCCGCGGCATATCCTCGCTCCGCGCACACTTCCTCCTAGTACCCCTTGTTCTAACCATGCAGGGAAGAAACACTCTAATTTGGAAGAATGAAGAAAGAATAACAAGGACTGGGATCCTTGGTCCGAATTGATCATGGGGTGCACTGAGCATAATTCGGAGTTAATTCGTACTCTGACCTTTGATATGTAGGATTTGAAGAAACTTATTGAGGAGCTTATCAAGAGAACACCACCACCACCGAAGGAGTAATTCATCATCAGGTTTGGCATCCCCTTGGCTTCTTCCAAGCTTGGGGGAGTGTCGCAGTATCACCACCATTATCTTTTATCTTTTACCTTTTAGTGGATTCATACTGTGGTAGATAGGTTATCTTATAGTTTGGTTTGCATGTGGAAGTATCTCTCCTTTAGTTGATTCTCTATGTATCCCTTGGTGTGAGTGACTTTAGTGGAATATTAATGAGAGTCTCATCTTTTACTTTTTTCACTTCTTATTTTAGTTTGCAATATCTATTATATGATGGATCTTGTTGATCAGTATTGGCACCACTTTGGGATCATCAAGTGGATCTAGATTGGTTTTGGCAAACCGAGTTCTGGTCAGTGGCATTAGTTTGAAAGAAAAATAAAGAAAGAAAAAGCTTACAGGTATTTGGTATCATTTGTTTTCTTTTTTTGTTGGCTCATAAGCTTAGTATTCTTTATTTAAGATTCTTTTGTGTCTTCAAGGAAGATTGCATGTTTGGCTTTATTACTTGCATGTTTGCTTGTTTCTTCAACTCTCTTGCTTGCTACCCAGCCTTGCTAGCCAAAAACCTGTTTTGAGAAGGCATACTTCTCATGTTTCCAAAATCCTTCGAACCAAATTTTTGCCACTTGTGTCCACCTTATCTACCTAGTACCTTTTGCTATTCCAAGCAAATTCTCAAGCTTCATCTACCTTTCAAATTAAAAAGTATTTTGTTATGTGAAAACTAGTTAGTAAAGCTCTCACGAACTTGATAGCACACTTTATTTACTTGCCCCTAATAGACTTGAACCATTGTGGACATCGAAGTTGTATATGCTTGCATCTATACGTTGGAATTAGTAGAACTGTGCTATCACGGGGAACGTTTTCAACATTGCACTTGTACTCTGTACACAGTTGATATCGTGTTGTTTTGTCTATGGATGTCAATGGTGTGAAATAAAGAGGGAACTTGTAAGTCCATGGAGTTTGTATTCTGTGTTAGAGAAACGCCTGGGCCGCTAGCCTAAGCCATGCTTAATCATGGTGGAAACTTGCAGCATCACCATAGTGAGTCATCTAAGAAGCATCCTCAATAAAAACTTATACACGTAGTAAATAAAAAGACTGCTGAGATGCTCATTGTCTGCTTGCCTTGTCATTTTGGTTATGGGAAAGCTCATGTACCTTGTGCAAGGGGTACCCCGTTGGCGGTTCTCAATGATATGCAAATACTTACAATGACAAGAAATTACCTAGACCCAAAGTTGAGTATGCATGAGGAGTGGCCCTCATATTCAAGGGACATGAGATTGCCAACTTATATTTCGTCAAGCATATACTCCATCTTTGTTCACTTTAACCTTAATCATCTCAAGATGCTTATGATAGGGGCAATGAGGGCTCAAAGCTAGTAAGTACCATAATCTTTTGAAAGCTCTTTATGACTTGTAATCCCTGCTACCCTCTAAGAAGGGACCTTTCTCCTAGTTACCAGTTGAGTCAGTAAACCTACTTCCTCTCTATCTCCAGCAAGCTTTTGAGTTGTTGTGTTTCAAGCATTCATATGGTGATTTATTCAATCATGTTCTCTATCTTCCTTGTTTGCACAAAACTCTTATCTATTGAGTATTACTTTGAAAGCCTTCACTTGTGAATAACCTTTTTGAGCAAAGAGTGCTCCTGTTTTGAAACTTCTACAAAAATCTTTTGAGAAACTATTTGCCAAGTGTTCTCTGACCAAGAACAAGTTTGCCAATTCCAATTATGATTTATCTTTATGCATCTCTATTGTGACTGCTGTACTTGGCTACAAGGTAAGTTATATAATGGTGAGTTGCTTTCTTCTATGAGTCGTGCAATGGTAAGTGTGATGCTTCTTGTTCGTATTCTTTTATTGACACTTCACTCCATAAACCTGTGGACATGTTTACTGAGCTCAGTTTTCGCTTGGGGACAAGAAGTCTAAGCTTGGGGGAGTTGATACGCCCAATTTGCATCACTTTTCTATATCATAATTTACCTCTATTCATTGATATTTGTCTTATTATGAGGTATTACTTATGGTTTTTCATCTGTTTATGCATGTTGGATGATTCCTGGAGAATGGACTGCCGGAGTCTGGATTCTGATGGAAAACAAGGCGTTTTGGTGCAATTTCGTGAAGATCAGAAAAATACCAGAAAAATTTGGAAACATATTATTTTACTAGATGACGAAGGAAGCCAGAAGGAGGGACGGAGATGGGCCTTAGGGGGCCCACACCCCCTAGGCGCGGGCCCACCTGACCCCGCGCCTAGGGCAGGTGTGACCCACCTGCCTGGCCTCCGACTCCGACCCTTCGCCTATATCTTCCCTTCGAAACCCTAAGGCTCGAGGGGCAACAACAAATAGATTTCCGCTGCCTTTGTGGGGCAGAAAACACCGAAAGAGAAAGATCTCTCCGGTAGACAGGTTTCTGCCGGGGGAATTCCTTCCCGGAGAGGGGAGACCGTCGCCATCAACACCGTCATCAAGCTAGGCTTCATCGGGATCATCATCATCATCATCCACACCATCAGCTCCACCAGCACCATCACCACCACTCCGTCCAGCTGTAACAATTGTGTTGGATATTGCTTTAGTTCTTAGGGGAAACTTTCCCGATGTTGATTACTATTGTAGTTGATGCTTATGAGTGGAACCATTGGATTATTGTTTATGTTCAGATTGTTATCCATTATCATATCATCTTTGATCTTGATCCATATGATGTCTTGTGAGTAGTTTGTTTAGTTCTTGAGGACATGGGAGAAGTGTAGGGGTTCGTAGCATGGAAAACAAAAAATTTCTACCGCATGCAAACAAACAAGCCAAGATCTGTCTACTAGATTGTAGCAACGAGTCGATAGAGGAACTCACCCTCGAAGATTCCAAAGCGGTTAACGAGAGCAGATTCTCGTGGGTGATGTAGTCGTACTCTTGCCGATCTCAAGATCGTGTAGACGATCCTTCTGGCGTTGCGTTCCGGCAGCGCTTCCGTAGTCGGTCACACGTTTGGTACTTGATGAAGACCTTCCTCTCTCTTGTTCCAGCAGGTAGCGGAGGTTGTAGCACTCTCCTCGCGATTCCAGCAGCACAACGGCGTGGTAACGGAAGTAGAGGGGAGATCTCGCAGGGCTTCGCCTTAAGCCAGAGCGAGTATGGTGGACTATGAGAGAGGCCTTGGTGAACTAGGGTTTAGAGGCACCAAAGGGGGAGCTTGGCCGGTGGCTAGGGCTTGGGGAAGCCCCAACTCGGCGGGTTGGAGGAACCCTAGGTGGCGGCGGCGACTTGGAGGAGGCCGACGGCTAGGGCTAGGGTTTTGGGTGTGTTGGGTGTAGGGAAGAGGGGCAGCCCTGCCCCTCCTTATATAGGTGGGAGGGCGCGGCTTGGGAGGAGGGAGTCCTCCCCTAAGTCGGACTCCTTGGCCGGCGGATGGAGGGAGAGGAACTCCTCCCCAAGTAGGTTTCCTACTCTCGCTCCACCAAGCAAAAACTGTCGTTTGACTTTTCAAATTGGCGTTTTACTTTTCAAACTAGGATTTGAATTATCCCTTTATTTTGCTCAGCCATGATACCTAGTACATGATGCAACCATTCCACATTGTCATGACACATTCATGTACCCTTCCCCTCCGGAGTGCCGGACCTTCCGGAACCTTCTAGAATATTCCCGATGAAAACACCGGAATCATTCCCCAAGTCCGAAACAAGACTTTCCTTATATGAATCTTATTCTCCGGACCATTCCGGATATCCTCGTGATATCCCGAATCCCATCCGAGACTCCGAACAACATTCGGTCTCTTACTCATCATTCCATAACTACCCAACAACATCGAATCCGTAAGTGTGTCTCCCTACGGTTCGTGAATTATGCGGACATGATCGAGACACTTCTTCAAACAATAACCAATAGAGGAATCTGGAAATTCATATGGCTCCCACATATTTATACGATTACTTTGCGATCGAATGAACCACTTACATACGATACCAATTTCCCTTTGTCTCACAATAGTTTACTTATCCGAGGTTTTGATCGTCGGTATCTCTGCATACCTAGTTCAACCTCGTTACTGATAAGTACTCTTTTCTCATTCCCGTGGTATGTGATCCCTTGTGATCCAGTCACATGCTTGCAAGCTAATTGGATGACATTCCACCGAGAGGGCCCAGAGTATATCTATCCGTCATATGGATGGACAATTCCCACTCTTGATCGTCTCAACCCATACTTTCCAAACACTCAATGCCACCTTTATAGCCACCCAGTTACGGTGTGGTGTTTGATGTCATCAAAGCATCCTTACGGTGATGGTGATAAGCATGATCTCATGGTCGAAGGAATTAGGTTACTATGTATCAGAAAGCTTATAGCAATTGAACTATTAAAATGACTTGATCTTTATGCTACGCTTATCTATATGAGTATGTCCATCATACCATTCTCCTAATGATATGACCTTGTTATTAACAACATCTCAAATGTTCATGATCAAGAAACCATGATCATCTATTAATCAACAAGCTAGTATTATAAAGAGGCTTTACTAGGGACTCTAATTTAGTTTACAAATCACACAAGTATTAATGTTTCTGGTTAATACTGTTATAGCATGAATGTAAACATTTATCATAAACACAAAGATATAATAATAACTACATTTATTATTGCCTCTAGGGCATATCTCCAACAGTCTCCCACTTGCACTAGAGTCAACTAATCTAGATTACATGGTAATATACCGAACACCCATGCCAGTTTGGTGTTGGTCATGTTTTGCCCTCGGGGGAGGTTTAGTCAACGGATCCACCACATTCAGATCTGTGTGTACTTTGCAAATCTTTATGTCACCATCTTGGACATGTTCTCGAATAGCGTGAAAAATAGCTTGATGTGCTTCAGCTTCTTGTGTGACCTTGGTTCTTCTGCATTGGCTATGGCACCCATGTTATCATAGTATATAGACATTGGGTCCAGCGCACTTGGAACCACACCGAGCTCTGTAGTGAACTCCTTCATCCATATCGCTTCTTGTGAAGCCTCCGAAGCAGCTATGTATTCCGATTCAGTTGAAGATCTCGCCACACCGCTTTGCTTTGCACTCCTCCAGCTAACTACTGCACTATTCAAAGTAAATACGTATCCAGATTGAGATTTAGAATCATCCGGATCGGTGTTCCAACTAGCATCGGTGTAACCATTAACAACGAGCTGTTCATCACCTCCATAAGAAAGAACCATATCCTTAGTTCTTCTCAAGTACTTAAGGATGTTTTTGACCGCTGTCCAATGATCCACTCCTGGATCACTTCGATATCCGCTAGTCAAACTAACAGCATATGCAATGTCGGGTCTAGTACATAGCATGGCATACATTAGAGATCCTATGGCTGAGGCATAGGGAGTCTTACTCATCCTTTCTCTATCTTCTGCCGTTGCAGGACTTTGAGTTTTACTCAAGGTCGTATTGGGCAACATGGGCAAGAACCCTTTCTTGCTATCTTCCATTCCAAACCTCTTTAGAACTTTGTCCAAATATGTACTTTGTGACAATGAAATTAGGCGTCTCGATCTATCTCTATAAATCTTTATGCCTAATATGTAAGCTGCTTCGCCAAGATCTTTCATTGAAAAACTATTATTCAAATATTCCTTGACAGGTAAGCTGCATAGGTTTTATCCAAAGTAGATATTTAAAAAGGATCCATAGGAACATAACATTCATCCTCCTTTGGTAAGCATGGGGGACAATCAAATAATGTAAGGGATAAAGAGTTACTCTCATTAAAAGGTAGCCATGGGTAGATAATCCATTCTTCCTCCTTTTGTTCATTCTCTCCCCCTCTTTTTCATCTAATGAGCTGCCAGTTTCTTCTTCTTCCATAGGCTCCTACAAGGCATTAGTCTCTTCCATCTCTGGAAAACGCCTATTAAAATATTCAAGAATATAGCCATTTTATCCCTTGAAATTGTCAAAGCAAAATTTAAGTATCTCAAAAACCTCATGTTTATAAGGTGCATCACCAATATTTTCAAGCAAACTGGCAAGTTCAAATGCACCCTTGAAGGCAATAAATTCTTAAATTTGTTCCACATCATCAAAATCATAATTTCCTTTAACATAAGAAGATATGGTAATATTATCATTATACTCACATTGAAACGGTAGGTGTTTATACCTTCTGCAGCAACGAGCTTTATCAAAGCAATAAGTAACATTATAAGTAGAGCACACGTCTCTAGCAATAGTATTCAACCTATCAATTTGTTCCCATAAGTGTTTCCCTTTTTGTGACCAACGGTGTTCCTTATAGTAATACTTTTGTTCTTCCGTGAACCAACCTTTCCAATAAGAACCAACATATCAAAGAAACCATCCATTGATAGAAAGCATGGCAAAGAAAGGCAAAGACAGACCAGCAACTAGAGCAGGAACTATTTTTTGTGTGTTTTTGAATAAAGAAAGCAAACCAAAACTAGACTATTTTTTTGTTTTTTTTAAAAGAGGCAAACAAAACCAAGCAAAAGAAACAAAGCAAACTAAAAACAAAGTAAAGAGAAAGGAAGTGAAGGACTCCCCTTGTGAAGACGTCCTTAGCCTCCCCGGCAACGGCGCCCAGAAAAGCTTGATGACGCCCAACACTGTCGTGGGATGCTTCGTTGGAAACCCCAAGAGCAAGGTGTGATGAGCACAATAGCAAGTTTTCCCTCAGTAATAAACTGAGGTTATCGAACCAGTAGGAGGAAGGAAATGTCACACAGGTGTTGCAAGCAACGTGGAGACCTGCATAACACAAACTTAAGACTTTGCCCCAACGAATCAGTGAGGTTGTCAAGCTCACCGGTTTGCTGTAACAAAGGATTAAACGTATGATGTGGAAGGTAATGGTTTGCAGCAAGTAAACAAGTAACTGTGGAAGATGTATCAACGGTAAAGATTGGACCGGGGTCCATAGTTCACTAGAGGTGCTCTCCTTAGATAAACAACATGGCATGAAGGGTAAACAAATTACAGCAGTGCAATTGACAGGAACTGAGCAAGGCATAACAATGCAATTACTAGTCAGAAAGATCCTATGAGATTCGATTGGGAAATACAACAAGATACATAGACCACCATCCAACTGCATCTATGACTAGAAGTCCACCTTCAGGTTATCATCCGAATCCCCTCCAGTATTAAGTTGCAAGCAACAGACACCTGCTTTAAGCAGTGTGTGTAAGGTAAACAGTCCACATGTTCCATGAACAAGAGACCGTTATTTTCTCCCTAGTAGCAACAACACATCTACAACCGAAGAGATTTCTGTCACTTACCTTGGAAACTAGAGGCATGAACCCACTATCAAGCATAAATACCCCCTCTTGGAGTCACTAGCAACTACTCGGCTAAGATAGCTACTAACAACGGAGAGCATGCAAGATCACAAACAACACAGACATGATAGAATCATCAAGACAAAACCATTAATCAAACCAACATAATAATCTCAATATCCATCGGATCCCCGCAAACACAACATGCATGATTACAAATAGATTAGATCTTGATCATGAACGGAGCTCACAAGATCTATACATGAAAGCACAAGGAGGAGATATAACCATCTAGCTACTACATGGACCCATAGTCTAGGGTTGAACTACTCACACATCATACCAGAGAGAAGGCCTCCGGAATGATCTCCCCTTCGGTAGGATGCTGAGAAGAACTTCAGATCCCCCGATCTAGGTACGATGATGGCGACGACTATAGAAGGTTTCGTGGAATATTGATCGGGTACTTAGGGTTTATGTATCGGGGGCTTCTTATAGGAAAAGGGGGAGGCCGAGGCGGTGGCCAGGGGCCCCACACCATGCCTAGGTGCGAGGCCCGCACCTAGGGGGGTGTGGCTGCCCTGGCACGCCTCTCCGTCTCCCCTCTGGACTTCTTGTTCCCCACGGAAAGTTATTGACTTTGACTTTTGTCCCGTCCAATTCCGAGAATATTTCCTTACTAGCTTTTTTGGAACCAAAAATAGCAGAAAACAGGCAACTGGCACTATGGAAACTTGTTAATAGGTTAGTACCAGAAAACATGTAAAAAGCACCTCAAAGTGTAGGCAAAGTAAAGCAAAGTAGATACTAAACAAGCATGGAGCATCAAAAATTATAGATACGTTTCTGACGTATCACCCGTCGCTTGTAGATGGGACAAAGCCTTCGTCATTGTTGGCGTCTAGGTCGATGATACAGCCCGTCGAAGCACTGGCCTTTCCCCTCTTCTTGTTCATTTCTCTCCAAAGGGCAAAGCTAGTCTCCCATTTTTTGGTGTCCTTGAGTAACGTCCAACAATGGCCCAACGAGAAGGCCTTGTTATCGTTCACCATCTTGAAATGCTCCATTGCTTTCATGATCTATACACATGGATGCCAACAAATGGCTCAACCGGCAAATGCAAATGCAATACATCGACAAAGAGAGAAAGAGGTTTTACCATGTCAACCGGCTACAAGCCGCTTATTTTCCTTTTCGTCACCATCTCTTAGGAGCCTTGGAACTTGCTACACTCGGCATCTATGGTGCCCCAACACTTGGAGTGGGAGAGATCGTTTTGATCGCTAAGAAAGGCGTCCTTCCCAAATTTCCTATGCTCATGGAAGAACCTGCCCACCTTCTTCCAATAGGCAAAACCCTTTTTCTCAGCGCCGCATAGTCGATCTTGTGAAATATCCATCCATTCCTTGCATAGGAGCTTGTCCTCAGCGGGGGTGTAGCCCCCGATTCGTTGGCTCACCTTCTTGCCGGCTACAATTGAGGTTGTTTAACATCCCAGGATTAGCACCTAGAAATAGAGAGGACACAGGTTTGTGCATTACATTCATGCATAAGAAAATCCGGGGAATTTTTGAGCAAAACTAAAAGAGCTATAGAGGGATCGGGATCTCTATTTTACTGAAGGAAACTTCGGAGCAAGTGCGATAGATTTCAACATGACTTTGTAGAATTCTTTAACATGCCCTTCGTGCAGGGTGATCGGCACCGACCGGGGTGGCCAAGCTCACCGGAATCTAGCGGCGCAACATCGGTCGCCAGCGTGAGAACGAGAGGAGAAGAGGAACGTCGGGGTGATGGGGCGAGCTGCGGGCTGGTTCGGTTTGACCGATCCAGTACCCCTGCTGGTCTAACTCAGCCCATTTACTGAAATGCCAGGCCCACCTTAAAACAGAATAAAAATAATAATTACCAAAATAGCATCAATATAATATTAATGGTAGAAAAATAAATAAAAAATCCAAAAATACATATAATATGTCAAAAGGATCATAACAAAAATATATATCTAGGAAAATTATAACATTACTTATTTAAGTTAAAATATATATATATATATACAAATAATTATTAACACCATTAAATCCTAAGTGAAATTTCATAAAATAAGAAAAACTTCTAAAAATAAATAAAAATCATTTTTGTGTATAAAAATAACTCTAATATTTTATAAAAATACCAACTTAGAGTTTTACAAATAAAATATAAAGCAAATATTTAAAGACACTTAATTATTTAAAGAATTTTATAAAAATAAAGGTAATAGTTAAAAATAAATAAAATTCATTTTTAAGATCTTTAATAAGTATATTCCACTAGAAAAATACTATGTATATTATTCAAAAACATTTTAAGATAAATAAAATTCATTACTTATTTTACACAAATGAAATAACCACTTTGTTAATTCTTAAAATTATTTTTAAGTAAGAAATAATCACATTTTCTTATAAAACACTAAAACCTTTAAAGTTTAATTACTAAGTCTAAATCCATAATCAAAATAAAACTTAAATATAACTATTATTCTTTAAATATTTTTAAATCTTAAATTCAAATTAAACTCCTTTTAAGTAAATATTATATATCACTCATGTATAAGATGGTGAATAATCTCCATCTCTTAACCACTCTTAAAAATGACTCTAAACTCAAATAAATTTATAAGATCATCTAATTATGATCCCATTAATAAGTTGCATATTATTAAATTTATCTTTCACTTAAATGAAAAAGGATCATCCTTAATCATATTTACCAATACCCTAAAACTAGATGCTATTCTAAAACTCATCATATCTTACAATTCACTTCTATTGTTATAGTTAACTTTGGTCTAAACAATTATAAACATCTCATTTGAAGTTTATTCATGTTTTTAAAGTTAACTTTGGTCACTTGTACCATCAATTAAAATTTGATAACTTAACATCATTCATAACTATCACCAACCCTAATGTAAAACCTAATAACCCTAAAGACTGATTAACCTTAACTAAACACAAGTTTCTTCAAATGTTATTCTTTTTGCCACTTCACACAAACAAGTCTATAATAGTTCCTTCAGATCTTAATAACTCAATCTAAGGACTTTTTAACCTAGTCACCAGATAACAATTAATCATAATCACATTACTATATCCGTACTTGTATATTTTGGATTGTTAACACTTAAATTCCTTATCAATACCATTGCTTATGAACTAAATTTAAAGATAAACCCAATCTTAAAGAAGATACCTAAGATCAACTTATTTATAATGCTGAGGGTTTCACTTTGGGAATTATAAAATTGCATAACATTATTTATGCATAATGGCATCTTGCTTCTTTAAACATTAGTCCTTACCGGACCAATGATGATGATTTCAGATATTGGATCTTCTATTATCTCGAAGACCGTGAGTGCATAATATTGCAATCACAAAAGGCAAGTTCACACTTGCTCATGTCCTTTGATTATATTCTATAAAGTATTTTGCAAATCCAGTGTTGTCATCACCTGCATTTCAAAAAGGTCAGAAAACAATATTTTCATAATAATATGATTATAGGTTATTTACCATGAGGTAATAACCTTCTATGAAAGTTCCGATGGTAAAGGAACATATTATCTCGGACTTAACAACCAATGTCGCGAGTGATTCTTGCGTCGTATATTACGCGTTAACCATGAGATTTGGAATGGGACGGAGAAGTCAGCTGGATCAGCTCTCTCTCGCATGCCAACGGATGACCGGGCCGTTGTTGCAACTCTTCTTCTAGAGGGTTAGCAGGTTATGGGTGGGATCCCTCAACGTTCCACGACTTCTAGTATCTATGAGGGTTGTACACCTTAGGCTGATAATGGAAACAAGTTTTATCCTAGGTCTGATGTGCAATCCGTCGGGTATGCAGGGTCGCGGAGAAGGACAGTGATTGTCTTGGATCTTACTCTGGGCCTCACACCAAGGAAGTGTGAACGAGCCTATAACTCGGATGTGCAACAAAGCTAAGATCTCTCATGGGTAAAGTGACGCACCTCTGGCAGAGTGTAAAAACTGTAACTTGTTACTCCCTGTTCCGGGAAGGAGCTGCGAACGCTGCGGGAAAGGAACTCCATGAAAGTTCTGGTAAACCCGTGAAGGCTGATGGACATAGCTTTTCAGAATAAAAGCAACCTTTGAAGAAATGTTTACGAAAACTTGCATTGCCTACGACCTATGGTTTGTGGCTGTAGATAGTGCATCAAACACTTGTCTTTAGTGAACTTGCTGAGTACGCTCGTACTCAACGTATCTTCTTAACCCTTGCTAGATCTTAGAGAAACCAATGGCGTTCCCGGGAAATAAGTTACTTGAAGAGTTGAAGATATCTGAGGGAGATCAACGGAGTCGAAGACCGTACCGGAATCTATTGAAGACAAGCTGAGGCATAGAATATAAATAAAACTCCTAGAATCTATAACCTACTTCTGTAGAACAATACTATAGTAGTACTTTCAAGCCTTATACATATATTAATAGTAGTACTTCTAAAGTAACTCCGAGTGGATCTTTCTGGTTCTTTTTGTATAATATTCCTCACTGTTCGAGGAAGTTCTCTGGATCTTTTGTAATATGTTATATGTAATCTCAAGTGTTATCATGGACCCGCGATGTTTCTGTTGTACCACTCTAAGGGATATAATGAGGATGGAACGATGTCTCATTGGTGTTATGTCAACGACTATAGTGTACTACATCATGAAGTGGTATGCTGGGTCACCGCAGTTGGTATCAGAGCATATGCTTTGACCTTAGGTTGGAAACCTAGTAAATGGGTAGAACCTGTAGGTTGGATAGTGACTATTGTAGGGGTTCGTAGCATGGAAAACAAAAAAATTCTACCGCATGCAAACAAACAAGCCAAGATCTATCTACTAGATTGTAGCAACGAGTCGATAGAGGAACTCACCCTCGAAGATTCCAAAGCGGTTAACGAGAGTAGATTCTCGTGGGTGATGTAGTCGTACTCTTGCCGATCTCAAGATCGTGTAGACGATCCTTCCGGCGCTGCGTTCTGGCAGCGCTTCTGCAGTCGGTCACACGTTCGTTACTCGATGAAGACCTTCCTCTCCCCTGTTCCAGCAGGTAGCGGAGGTTGTAGCACTCTCCTCGCGATTCCGGCAGCACGACGGCGTGGTACCGGAAGTAGAGGGGAGATCTCGCAGGGCTTCGCCTTAAGCCGGAGCGAGTATGGTGGACTATGAGAGAGGCCTTGGCGATCTAGGGTTTAGAGGCACCAAGGTAGGAGGATAGGCCGACGGCTAGGGCTTGGGGAGAGCCCCAACTCGGCGGCTAGGGCAAACCCTAGGGTGGTGGCGACTTGTGGTGGCTGGCGGCTAGGGCTAGGGTTTTGGTGGAGAGAGGTGTAGGGAAGAGGGGGCACCCCTGCCCCTTCTTTTATAGGTGGGAGGGCGCCGGCCAAGGGGAGGGAGTCCTCCCCCAAGTCGGCCTCCTTGGCCGGCCGGTGGAGGGAGAGGAACTCCTCCCCAAGTAGGTTTCCTACTCTCCCTCCACCAAGCAAAAAATGCCGTTTGACTTGTCAAATTGGCGTTTAACTTTTCAAACTAGGATTTGAATTATCCCTTTATTTTGCTTAGCCATGATACCTAGTGCATGATGCAACCATTCCACATTGTCATGACACATTCATGTACCCTTCCCCTCCGGAGTGCCGGACCTTCCGGAACCTTCTAGAATATTCCCGATGAAATCACCGGAATCATTCCCCAAGTCCGAAACAGGACTTTCCTTATATGAATCTTATTCTCCGGACCATTCCGGATCAACTCGTGATATCCCGTATCCCATCCGAGACTCCGAACAACATTCGGTCTCTTACTCGTCATTCCATAACTACTCAACAACATCGAATCCTTAAGTGTGTCTCCCTACAGTTCGTGAATTATGCGGACATGATCGAGACACTTCTCCGAACAATAACCAATAGAGGAATCTAGAAATTCATATGGCTCCCACATATTTCTACGATTACTTTGCGATCGAATGAACCACTTACATAGGATATCAATTTCCCTTTATCTCACGATAGTTTACTTATCCGAGGTTTTGATCGTCGGTATCTCTGCATACCTAGTTCAACCTCATTACTGATAAGTACTCTTTTCTCGTTCCCGTGGTATGTGATCCCTTGTGATCCAGTCACATGCTTGCAAGCTAATTGGATGACATTCCACC
The DNA here is from genome assembly GCA_916181665.1 of Avena sativa. Lineage (NCBI taxonomy): Eukaryota > Viridiplantae > Streptophyta > Magnoliopsida > Poales > Poaceae > Avena > Avena sativa. The sequence continues at coordinate 394,611,797 of OV702280.1, read as the reverse complement.
GAGAGGGCCCATAGTATATCTATCCGTCATATGGATGGGCAAATCCCACTCTTGATCCATGTGTCTCAACCAATACTTTCCGAACACTCGATTCCACCTTTATAGCCACCCAGTTACGGTGTGGTGTTTGATGTCATCAAATCATCCTTCCGGTGATGGTGATAAGCATGATCTCATGGTCGAAGGAATTAGGTAATATGTATCAGAAAGCTTATAGCAATTGAACTATTAAAATGACTTGATCTTTATGCTACGCTTATCTATAGGAGTATATCCATCATACCATTCTCCTAATGATATGATCTTGTTATTAACAACATCTCAAATGTTCATGATCAAGAAACCATGATCATCTATTAATCAACAAGCTAGTATTAAGAAGAGGCTTTACTAGGGACTCTAATTTAGTTTACAAATCACACAAGTATTAATGTTTCTAGTTAATTCTATTATAGCATGAATGTAAACATTTATCATAAACACAAAGATATAATAATAACTACATTTATTATTGCCTCTAGGGCATATCTCCAACAGTCTCCCACTTGCACTAGAGTCAAATAATCTAGATTACATGGTAATATACCGAACACCCATGGCAGTTTGGTGTTGGTCATGTTTTACCTCGGGAGAGGTTTAGTCAACGGATCCGCCACATTCAGATCTGTGTGTACTTTGCAAATCTTTATGTCTCCATCTTGGACATGTTCTCTAATAGCGTGAAAACGTAGCTTGATGTGCTTCAGCTTCTTGTGTGACCTTGGTTCTTGCAATGCCCATGTTATCATAGTAGATAGACATTGGGTCCAGCGCACTTGGAACCACACCGATCTCTGTAATGAACTCTTTCATCCATATCGCTTCTTGTGAAGCCTCCGAAGCAGCTATGTATTCCGATTCAGTTGAAGATCTCGCCACAACGCTTTGCTTTGCACTCCTCCAGCTAACTGCTGCACCATTCAAAATAAATACGTATCCAGATTGTGATTTAGAATCATCCGGATCGGTGTTCCAACTAGCATCGGTGTAACCATTAACAACGAGCTGTTCATCACCTCCATAAGAAAGAACCATATCCTTAGTTCTTCTCAAGTACTTAAGGATGTTTTTGACCGCTGTCCAATGATCCACTCCTGGATCACTTTGATATCTGCTAGTTAAACTAACAGCATATGCAATGTCGGGTCTAGTACATAGCATGGCATACATTAGAGATCCTATGGCTGAGGCATAGGGAGTTTTACTCATCCTTTCTCTATCTTCTGTCGTTGCTGGACTTTGAGTTTTACTCAAGGTCGTATTGGGCAACATGGGCAAGAACCCTTTCTTGCTATCTTCCATTCCAAACCTCTTTAGAACTTTGTCCAAATATGTACTTTGTGATAATGATATTAGGCGTTTCGATCTATCTCTATAAATCTTTATGCCTAATATGTAAGCTGCTTCGCCAAGATCTTTCATTGAAAAACTATTATTCAAATATTCTTTGACACTATTAAGAAGGTCTACATCATTCCCAATCAACAATATGTCATCTACATATAGTATTAAGAATGCTACAGAGCTCCCACTCACTTTCTTGTAAATGCAAGCTTCTCCATAAGTTTGTATAAAACCAAAACTTTTGATTACCTTATCAAAACGTTGATTCCAACTTCGGGATGCTTGCTTCAACCCATATATGGACCGTTGAAGTTTGCATACCTTGTTAGCGTCTTTAGGATCGACAAAACCTTTGGGTTGCATCATATACAACTCTTCATCAATGTCTCCATTGAGGAATGCTGTTTTGACATCCATCTGCCATATCTCATAATCATAATATGCAGCGATTGCTAACATAATCCTCATAGACTTTAGCTTCGCTACTAGTGGTAAAGTCTCATCATAGTCAACTCCTTGAATTTGTCGAAACCCTTTTGCGACAAGTCGAGCTTTATAAACAGTAACATTACCATCAGCATCTGTTTTATTCTTGAAAATCCATTTGTTCTCGACAGCCTTCCGGCCATCCGGTAAGTCCACCAAAGTCCATACTTGGTTTTCATGCATGGATCCAATTTCGGATTTCATGGCATCTTGCCATTTATTGGAATTTGGGCTCATCATCGCTTCCTCATATGTCGCAGGGTCATCGGTGTTGTCCACCAACATAACACTCATAACGGGATCATACCAATCAGGAGTGGTACGAGTTCTTGTTGACCTGCGAGGTTCTGTAGCAACTTCAACCGAAGTTCCATGATCATCATCATTAGCTTCCTCTCTTATTGGTGTAGGCGCCACAGGAACTACTTCTGGTGCTACGCTACTCGCAAGTTCGAGAGAAGGTTCAACAACCTCGTCGAGTTCTACTTTCCTTCCATTCACTTCTTTCGAGAGAAATTCCTTCTCTAGAAAGGATCCATTCTTGGCAACGAAGATTTTGCCTTCAGATCTATGATAGAAGGTATACCCAATAGTTTCCTTCGGGTATCCTATGAAGACGCATTTTTCCGCTTTGGGTTCAAGCTTGTCCGGTTGTAACTTATTTACATAGGCTTCACAACCCCAAACTTTAAGGAACGACAATTTAGGTTTCTTCCCAAACCATAATTCATACGGTGTCGTTTCAACGGATTTAGATGGTGCCCTATTTAAAGTGAATGCGGCTGTTTCTAATGCATAACTCCAAAATGATAGCGGTAAATCTATAACTGACATCATAGAACGAACCATATCCAAGAGAGTTCGATTACGATGTCCGGACACACCATTACGCTGTGGTGTTCCCGGCGATGTCAATTGTGAAAGTATTCCGCATTTCTTCAAATGCTCGCCAAACTCGTAACTTAGATATTCACCTCCACGATCAGAATGTAGAAATTTAATCTTCTTGTTACGTTGATTCTCTACCTCACTTTGAAATTCCTTAAACTTCTCGAAAGTTTCGGACTTATGTTTCATGAAATAGATATACCCATATCTACTCAAGTCATCCGTGAAGGTAAGAACATAATAATAATCACCGCGCGATGCTACACTCATTGGACCACACACATCGGTATGTATGATTTCCAACAAGTCCGTAGCTCGCTCCATCATACCAGAAAATGGAGTCTTAGTCATTTTACCCATCAGACATGCTTCGCATCTTTCAAGTGATTCGAAATCAAGTGATTCAAGAAGTCCATTGGAATGGAGTTTCTTCATACGCTTCACTCCAATATGACCAAGACGATAGTGCCACATATAGGTCGAGTTATCACTCAATTTCAAACATTTAGCTTCAATGTTATTAATATGTGTATTTCCACTATCGATATTCAATAAGAATAGACCATCTATCAAAGGTGCATGTGCATAAAACATATTACTCGTATAAATCGAACAACCATTATTCTCAGACTTAAACAAGTAACCGTCTCGCAATAAACATGATCCCGATATAATGTTCATGCTCAAAGCAGACACCAAATAACAATTATTTAAGTATAAAACTAATCCCAATGGTAGATGAAGAGGTAGCGTGCCGACCGCGATCACATCAACCTTTGATCCATTTCCAACGCGCATCGTCACCTCGTTCTTCGCTAGATTCCGTTTATTCTGCAGTACCTGTTTCGAGTTACAAATATGAGCAACCGAACCAGTATCAAATACCCAGGCACTACTACGAGTACTAGTGAGATTGTCACATCCCAAGATTTTCCAAATCTTGTAATGTGAAAAATAAATGAATAAAATAAAACTTTGTTTGATTTTCAGGGCCAGAAGAAACTTTTTGAATTCCAAAAGGAATCTTCAAACCTATTTTGAACAATTAAATCTCAAAAGGATTTAAAAAGATAAAACAATTAACAAAGGAAAATAAAATATTTTGGAAATACTATTTTAGATCTTTTAATAAAAGGATTTGGTATTCAAAAGAAAAGATGGATTTATAAATAAGGATTATTTTATAAAGCCAAATTAAACTTGGCCAAGATTTTGAAACAAAAGAGTTTTCTTTGATTAAAATAATAAAAGTTTATTTTAAATAAAGTAATAAGGATTTAACATCCAACCTTATTTGAAGATAAGAGGTTTTACCAATTTAAATTGAAACATCAAAACTTATTAAATTATTTAAAATAAGTTTTCTCAATTATTTGAAATTCACAAATAAAATTTACTAAAATGTTTTGGCTTTATTTTAAATTCAAAATAAATATCTCAATAAAATAAAACCTATTTGAAATAATAATGAAAGTCTATTATATTTAATTAATAATGGACCCTAAAATAAGATGTTATTTTATTTTAAAACAAATCTCCAAGTATTCTATATTCCCAAATAAAACCCACTGATTTGGTTTTGAAAATATTCAGGTTTTAAATAAAGATTTTATTAATAAAATCAAATCCTATTTGATTAATAAACCTTGGCCCATTTTATTTAACTAATATTGGACCCTAAAGTAAAATAATATTTTGTTTGAAACAAGTATCCAAGTATTATTTACTTCCAAATGATACCTACTGATTTGATTTTGAAAACATTTGGATTTCAAATAAAGATTTTATTAATAAACAACAAAAACTCCATTTAATTAATAAACCATGGCCTACTTATTTAATTAAGGATGGAACCTAAAAAGATTAAAGTATTATTTATTTTATTTAGGATTTTGGTTCAGGTTACTAAACAGAACCAAATTCTTAGTTACAATGTTTGGTAAAGATTTGAATTGTTTTGAATGCTTGAGAATTGTTTGAAATAACAAATCAGAAAATAGAAATAGAAAAGAATAAAACAAAGTAAACAGAAAAAAATAAGAGGAAACGACCAGCCCACCATCTGGCCCAACAGCCCAACTCGCAGCCCACCTCCTCTTTTCCCTGAAGCGTTTTCCTTCACCGCATAAACAACCCGCATAGCCTATGACCGGTGGACCTCCCCCTCTTCCCTTTTCCCACTGACGCAACGGCCCCACTCCTCCTGTTCTTCCTCTCCACCCCGCACGACCCCTTCTCCCCCCTCGCTGGCCGTTGCAGACTTAATTTCGCGGCATCAATTCGCCTTAACGTGGCCACCTTAACTCGCAGTGATCGCGCACCTTAAAGCGCCAGCCTCTCCTCTCCGTTTTCCCTCTGCCTCCTCCCCCGAGCACGCCTCCAGGCCGCCACAATCTCTCCTCGACTGCCTCGGCTCCGACCACCGTCTCCGGCCAATTCAGGCCAGTACACGCCACCCCTGTCTTCTCGAGCACCCTAGCAGCTTCCCCACTCCCAGACACTCCTCCCCGTACCACCCGTTCGACCACGGACACCCCTGAGCCTCGCCAACAACAACCTCCAGTACCGCCGCCGTCTGCCTCTACTCCGACGACGCCCACAGGTTAATTCCGACCACCCCGTGTCCTCTAGATCACGCACACAACTTTGCCATGGTCTTGCGCAGCTAACCCCGTCCTTCGTTTGTCTTCTCGTGGACCACAGCCTCGTCTTCGACCGTGGACAGAACCGTCCGTCGTCGTCCACTACTCCGGCGAGGAATCGCGGCTGAACCAGAGCGCCCCTCGTCGAACCGTCAGTACCTTGAGCTTCGCCATGACCCCCTGAGCCCGGTGAGCAACCCCTCCTTCTCCCCCACCTCCTATAGCGTCGCCTCCGTCGTCTACCGACCGCTCCGCCGCCGCTAGCCACCGCAGCGCCGCCCACTTTAGGTCGAGCCTGCCGCAACCGTTCGATCTCGATCCACTGGCTAGGATAGAGTCACTTATCGAAGGGGTATGGAAGCATCTGCGTCGTAGGATTTGCTTTAGATCCAGTGGCTCACGTAGCTCGATCCCAGCGAACCGGTACCGACGAATTAGATTAAGACACGTGTCTCTGCTGGTTGGATTTGAAACAGAATTGATCTAATTGATGTTCAATTTTGTAAATTCCATAACTTTGGATCCACACGTCCAAAAATTACAAACTTTATGTCGTTGGAATCAGCAAGACAATCCCTAACCAACCTTGCCCTTAGTTTAGCAAATAGTATTTGTTAGTTTGTTTGTTTTTACAGATTCTTTTGTGAGCTTATTTAGAGTATAAAAATTGTTTAAAATTGAATTTAAGAATACAACCTTTGCAAATTGGATTGTTGTGACCTTACTGACCCTAGGAACCAACCCTTGGTGTTAAAAATGATTTTGGAAAGATTTAGGTTGGATTATTTGACTTAGCCAATTTCTAGCCAAATGAAATTATTGGTTTTTGTTATAAAAATGTTTATGGAAAGAAAACTTTAAGAAAATGGTTTGATCAAACCCACTGACCCAAAACACCAAGTTTTGCAAATTAGCAACTCATTTGGTGAACAACTTAATAGTTTTGCCTTGATAAAAACATTTTTCACCACATGAAATGATGAATGGATTTAAAAATGGTTTATGGATAAAACCCATTTGCAAATGACTTTGCCATTTTGGTAAATGACCAATTTGGAACTTACAAAGTTTAGAAGCCTAGTGGAGACCATCCTTGCAATAGAACCAAACCTTTGCATGCTATTGCATGACTTAGATTCCATTACTTTGTGTGTGTGAAGAATTGTCTGTTTGACTTTGGTTTGGAATGTGAATTGAATTTGTGTTTGCTTGATTGATTTGTAGTGAAGTGTGAGACTAGCAAGATCAAGGAGTGAACTACCATTCCCTTCCAAAAGGCAAGTGATGCTTCATACTTTCTATCCTATTACTTTCACTATGCATTAGTGATTTTGCTAAGTAAAACTTGCATGGATTTTGCTAAGTATAAACCTTATTATAGGAAAACCTAGTAGATGAATCCTTAGTAGGATTTTCCTTAGTTAAGATTCCTACTACTACCAAGCTTAGCCTAGCTAATAGAAAACATGGGTGGAAAATATATTCACACTATGGAAAAATATTCTAAGTCTGAGGACTTAAGTTTTGTTTAATAAAACAACTAAGTTAATGAATCACCTGGGTGGAATGGGCTTGCTTGGTGGAGATTGGTTGAGTGGTTCACAATGCCATAGACTTGGATTGTGTATCTCACTTGTGGTATGCCACCCAGGAACAAAGGGATTTGAGATGTCAAATGTTGAGAAGCTTCAAGTGCAACCACTTGGCAATATGGGCTCTGCCATGATCATATAGGTTGCAAGAACTTAGCCATATGGACAGTGGGTGGTAGTGTTTGATAGGTTGGAGCGCGTCCATTTTGGTCTAAGGGAAGGCTTCTGAAAGATCTTGTCTTGGGAAACCAAGTCTTGTGGGGAAAGTGCACCACCTCTGCAGAGTGTAAAATCTAAGTACTTAGCCATGTCCCTGGTAAAGGACAATTTGAGCATCAAGACATGGAAACAATCAAGAATCTCATCATTCCAATTTCTAAATTAAAATCTTGTGGTTTGAACAAGGGTTGTTTGAATTCTTCAATCATTGATGGAGAGATGGCTTGGTACAAGGATCTTGAAATCTTTGATTGAGAAAAATGATTTTGTCAAGCAAAAACCTAGTATTTTCAAATGTTAAGGAAAAATCTATTTTGAGCAATGCAAGCCTCAACTCCACTTAGCCAAATGCATATAGATAATAGATTCCACTATACTACCTTAGTATCACTTGCCAATACAATTCAAATGTATTGACCCTTTGTGGCTGTAACTTGTATGTTGCAGGTTTGTTTGATTTTAGAGAAGATTAATTGTTTAGGATTACAAAGTCTACAACCAACATCTGCCTGTGGCACCTTGAAGATGAAGGACCCCATGCTTATAGTTATTCCGCTGCAATGTAATGTAATAGCCTAATGAGCTATGTTTGATGTAATAAAATTATGTTATTCCTGGTTATAAAGTTATATTATGACCCTTGTTTCTTGATATTACATCTAAACTGTGGATGCTAGCTATTGATCCAGGGACTAGCATTGTAAAACACAGGAGGGATCAATCTTATTAAAGGTTGGGACCCCTACAGATGGTATCAGAGCATTGTGTTGCCTGTAGGATTTGTAAACCCTAGGATTGGACAAAACCCTTAGAAAATAGGAATTATATTTTGATCCAAAACTTATTTACAAAAACACTTGTAAACTCTTTCCTCAACCATTTTGATTTTAACTCTACATCTCTTCTACTTCAACTTGATGGAAAAACCTACCCACGACCAAAGACTACACCATGTGCAAAAGACTTCTTCAACATCTTCAACTCTAATGATTTCAACTTCTTCAACTCTAATGACTTCAACATCTTCAGTATATTCCCCAAGGACTTCCAACTTGGAAACTGCTAAGGACTACAAGTGAGACAAGGAAATCTTGCTCAAGATTTAGAGACTAAGGGAATGCAAAATAAGAAGGAGCCATCAGCAACTTTGAAGTATTGCAACCAAGAGTTTTCTCAAGGAAACCATGATCCCAAGTAAGAGGAAGAAACCAAGAAAGAAGGAAGATCACAAGTGAACCATGTAGATGGACCACCATTTATAGTTAAAATCAAACACACCAACTTATGTGGTGTAACCAAAAATATTTTGTTGCCTAAGTATGTGTTTGAACTTTGTTGTTTGAGTGAAATGTTTGTTTGTGATTGCATGCACATTGTTTGTGTGAATTGAGATATGTGTGATTATAAATATTTCCTTGGAATTACCTTGCCTATTCTAAAACTCCCTTCAACCCAAACAGATGACTACTCCAAGAGACTCCAACGTCAAGAATGACAACACCAACAACAACCAAAAGGACAACATGAGAGAACTTATAGCAACCCAAAACCAGTTGAGCCAAGAGACAACTCAGCTTTTAGCCAACAACAATGGACTAGACCCAGCCATACAAAGGATTTTGAAACTTCAATCCCAATTGTTGCAAGGATTGGTTACTCAAATGATCAACATGAGAGAAAACTTTTCCCAAAGAGCTAATGACAACAAGGATGACAATGATGCTATTCTAGAAAGAACCCAAGTTAGCAAAACTTGTGGAGACAAGGATCATACATCCAAGGAACATGAAGACCAATGCCCCAAGAAGAGAGAAAGATCTCCCACCTATGAAGAATATGAACTAGAAGAACTCCTAGCTTTGGAGAGACCCAAAAAGAAGAAGAAGGACATAAGCCAGTTGCAATGTTACAATTGCAAAGAGATGGGACACTATGCCAGTGAATGCCCAGAAAAGAAGAAGAGACAAGAAGACAAACAAAAGCTAGTGAAACCCAAGATAAGGAAGGATTTTAGCCAAGTGATGTGCAAACACTGCAAAGAGTTAGGACATTATGCAAACTACTGTCCTGAAAAGATGAAGCATAAGATAAACCAGCCTATGAGGGATCTCAGCCTTGTCACATGTTTCAAATGCAGGGAACTAGGCCACTATGCAAATAATTGTCCAAAAAGGATGGAGAACAAGTTGAACAAACCTATGGAGAAACTCAACCTTGGCCCATGAGTCAAGCATGGAAACCAAGGACACCATGCAAATGTTTTACTTAGAGAAGTTTTACCCAGGATCCCAAGAAGGACATTATGTAATTTTTGTTCGAAAAATTTTAAGGGTGGTAGTACCCTAGTTGTTTTGAACTTGCTTGTAACCCTAGCCTCCCCAAATCTCGGGACGAGATTTATTTTAAGGGTGGTAGCCTGTCACATCCCAAGATTTTCCAAATCTTGTAATGTGAAAAATAAATGAATAAAATAAAACTTTGTTTGATTTTCAGGGCCAGAAGAAACTTTTTGAATTCCAAAAGGAATCTTCAAACCTATTTTGAACAATTAAATCTCAAAAGGATTTAAAAAGATAAAACAATTAACAAAGGAAAATAAAATATTTTGGAAATACTATTTTAGATCTTTTAATAAAAGGATTTGGTATTCAAAAGAAAAGATGGATTTATAAATAAGGATTATTTTATAAAGCCAAATTAAACTTGGCCAAGATTTTGAAACAAAAGAGTTTTCTTTGATTAAAATAATAAAAGTTTATTTTAAATAAAGTAATAAGGATTTAACATCCAACCTTATTTGAAGATAAGAGGTTTTACCAATTTAAATTGAAACATCAAAACTTATTAAATTATTTAAAATAAGTTTTCTCAATTATTTGAAATTCACAAATAAAATCTACTAAAATGTTTTGGCTTTATTTTAAATTCAAAATAAATATCTCAATAAAATAAAACCTATTTGAAATAATAATGAAAGTCTATTATATTTAATTAATAATGGACCCTAAAATAAGATGTTATTTTATTTTAAAACAAATCTCCAAGTATTCTATATTCCCAAATAAAACCCACTGATTTGGTTTTGAAAATATTTAGGTTTCAAATAAAGATTTTATTAATAAAATCAAATCCTATTTGATTAATAAACCTTGGCCCATTTTATTTAACTAATATTGGACCCTAAAGTAAAATAATATTTTGTTTGAAACAAGTATCCAAGTATTATTTACTTCCAAATGATACCTACTGATTTGATTTTGAAAACATTTGGATTTCAAATAAAGATTTTATTAATAAACAACAAAAACTCCATTTAATTAATAAACATGGCCTACTTATTTAATTAAGGATGGAACCTAAAAAGATTAAAGTATTATTTATTTTATTTAGGATTTTGGTTCAGGTTACTAAACAGAACCAAATTCTTAGTTACAATGTTTGGTAAAGATTTGAATTGTTTTGAATGCTTGAGAATTGTTTGAAATAACAAATCAGAAAATAGAAATAGAAAAGAATAAAACAAAGTAAACAGAAAAAAATAAGAGGAAACGACCAGCCCACCATCTGGCCCAACAACCCAACTCGCAGCCCACCTCCTCTTTTCCCTGAAGCGTTTTCCTTCACCGCATAAACAACCCGCATAGCCTATGACCGGTGGACCTCCCCCTCTTCCCTTTTCCCACTGACGCAACGGCCCCACTCCTCCTGTTCTTCCTCTCCACCCCGCACGACCCCTTCTTCCCCCTCGCCGGCCGTTGCAGACTTAATTTCACGGCATCAATTCGCCTTAACGCGGCCACCTTAACTCGCAGTGATCGCGCACCTTAAAGCGCCAGCCTCTCCTCTCCGTTTTCCCTCTGCCTCCTCCCCCGAGCACGCCTCCAGGCCGCCACAATCTCTCCTCGACTGCCTCGGCTCCGACCACCGTCTCCGGCCAATTCAGGCCAGTACACGCCACCCCTGTCTTCTCGAGCACCCTAGCGCTTCCCCACTCCCAGACATTCCTCCCCGTACCACCCGTTCGACCACGGACACCCCTGAGCCTCGCCAACAACAACCTCCAGTACCGCCGCCGTCTGCCTCTACTCCGACGACGCCCACAGGTTAATTCCGACCACCCCGTGTCCTCTAGATCATGCACACAACTTTGCCATGGTCTTGCGCAGCTAACCGCGTTCTTCGTTTGTCTTCTCGTGGACCACAGCCTTGTCTTCGACCGTGGACAGAACCGTCCGTCGCCGTCCACTACTCCAGCGAGGAATCGCGGCTGAACCAGAGCGCCCCTCGTCGAACCGTCAGTACCTTGAGCTTTGCCGTGACCCCCTGAGCCCGGTGAGCAACCCCTCCTTCTCCCCCACCTCCTATAGCGTCGCCTCCGTCATCTACCGACCGCTCCGCCGCCGCTAGCCACCGCAGCGCCGCCCACTTTAGGTCGAGCCTGCCGCAACCGTTCGATCTCGATCCACTGGCTAGGATAGAGTCACTTATCAAAGGGGTATGGAAGCATCTGCGTCGTAGGATTTGCTTTAGATCCAGTGGCTCACGTAGCTCGATCCCAGCGAACCGGTACCGGCGAATTAGATTAAGACACGTGTCTCTGCCGGTTGGATTTGAAACAGAATTGATCTAATTGATGTTCAGTTTTGTAAATTCCATAACTTTGGATCCACACGTCCAAAAATTACAAACTTTATGTCGTTGGAATCAGCAAGACAAGCCCTAACCAACCCTGCCCTTAGTTTAGCAAATAGTATTTGTTAGTTTGTTTGTTTTTACAGATTCTTTTGTGAGCTTATTTAGAGTATAAAAATTGTTTAAAATTGAATTTAAGAATAAAACCTTTGCAAATTGGATTGTTGTGACCTTACTGACCCTAGGAACCAACCCTTGGTGTTAAAAATGATTTTGGAAAGATTTAGGTTGGATTATTTGACTTAGCCAATTTCTAGCCAAATGAAATTATTGGTTTTTGTTATAAAAATGTTTATGGAAAGAAAACTTTAAGAAAATGGTTTGATCAAACCCACTGACCCAAAACACCAAGTTTTGCAAATTAGCAACTCATTTGGTGAACAACTTAATAGTTTTGCCTTGATAAAAACATTTTTCACCACATGAAATGATGAATGGATTTAAAAATGGTTTATGGATAAAACCCATTTGCAAATGACTTTGCCATTTTGGTAAATGACCAATTTGGAACTTACAAAGTTTAGAAGCCTAGTGGAGACCATCCTTGCAATAGAACCAAACCTTTGCATGCTATTGCATGACTTAGATTCCATTACTTTGTGTGTGTGAAGAATTGTCTGTTTGACTTTGGTTTGGAATGTGAATTGAATTTGTGTTTGCTTGATTGATTTGTAGTGAAGTGTGAGACTAGCAAGATCAAGGAGTGAACTACCATTCCCTTCCAAAAGGCAAGTGATGCTTCATACTTTCTATCCTATTACTTTCACTATGCATTAGTGATTTTGCTAAGTAAAACTTGCATGGATTTTGCTAAGTATAAACCTTATTATAGGAAAACCTAGTAGATGAATCCTTAGTAGGATTTTCCTTAGTTAAGATTCCTACTACTACCAAGCTTAGCCTAGCTAATAGAAAACATGGGTGGAAAATATATTCACACTATGGAAAAATATTCTAAGTCTGAGGACTTAAGTTTTGTTTAATAAAACAACTAAGTTAATGAATCACCTGGGTGGAATGGGCTTGCTTGGTGGAGATTGGTTGAGTGGTTCACAATGCCATAGACTTGGATTGTGTATCTCACTTGTGGTATGCCACCCAGGAACAAAGGGATTTGAGATGTCAAATGTTGAGAAGCTTCAAGTGCAACCACTTGGCAATATGGGCTCTGCCATGATCATATAGGTTGCAAGAACTTAGCCATATGGACAGTGGGTGGTAGTGTTTGATAGGTTGGAGCGCGTCCATTTTGGTCTAAGGGAAGGCTTCTGAAAGATCTTGTCTTGGGAAACCAAGTCTTGTGGGGAAAGTGCACCACCTCTGCAGAGTGTAAAATCTAAGTACTTAGCCATGTCCCTGGTAAAGGACAATTTGAGCATCAAGACATGGAAACAATCAAGAATCTCATCATTCCAATTTCTAAATTAAAATCTTGTGGTTTGAACAAGGGTTGTTTGAATTCTTCAATCATTGATGGAGAGATGGCTTGGTACAAGGATCTTGAAATCTTTGATTGAGAAAAATGATTTTGTCAAGCAAAAACCTAGTATTTTCAAATGTTAAGGAAAAATCTATTTTGAGCAATGCAAGCCTCAAATCCACTTAGCCAAATGCATATAGATAATAGATTCCACTATACTACCTTAGTATCACTTGCCAATACAATTCAAATGTATTGACCCTTTGTGGCTGTAACTTGTATGTTGCAGGTTTGTTTGATTTTAGAGAAGATTAATTGTTTAGGATTACAAAGTCTACAACCAACATCTGCCTGTGGCACCTTGAAGATGAAGGACCCCATGCTTATAGTTATTCCACTGCAATGTAATGTAATAGCCTAATGAGCTATGTTTGATGTAATTAAATTATGTTATTCCTGGTTATAAAGTTATATTATGACCCTTGTTTCTTGATATTACATCTAAACTGTGGATGCTAGCTATTGATCCAGGGACTAGCATTGTAAAACACAGGAGGGATCAATCTTATTAAAGGTTGGGACCCCTACAGAGATACACATCAATAACATGTATATCGGATATACCTTTCTTCTTGATGTTGCCGTTCTTCAAATCCGCCAAGTACTTTGGGCAATTCCGCTTCCAGTGACCTTCTCCCTTGCAGTAAAAGCACTCAGTATCAGGCTTAGGTCCAGCCTTGGTTTTCTTCGCCGGTGCGGCAACTTTCTTACCGCCCTTCTTGAAGTTTCCCTTTTGCTTAGACTTGCCTTTCTTGAATTTGGTGGTCTTATTGACCATCAACACTTGGTGCTCTTTCTTGATCTCCACTTCTGCAGATTTCAACATGGAGAAGAGTTCTGGCAACTGCTTGTTCATGCTTTGCATATTGTAGTTCATCACAAAGTTCTTGTAACTTGGTGGCAGTGATTGGAGGACACGGTAAATCCCCAAAGCATTAGGAATCACTATACCCAAGCTTTGGAGTTTGTTTGCGTGCCCAGACATCTTAAGCACATGCTCACTGACGGAGCTGCCCTCTTCCATCTTGCAGTTAAAGAACTTTTCAGAAGCCTCATAACTCTCAACTGCCGCGTGAGTCTCAAATATCAATTTGAGTTCACGGACAATATCATGTGGGTCATGGTTCTCAAACCTTTTCTGAAGCTCCGATTCCAAACCATACAAGATAGCACACTGAACTGTGGAGTACTGATTCTTCCGAGCGAGGTAAACGTTCTTTACTTCATCGGTAGCATCAGCTGCAGGCGGGTCACCCAGCGGTGCATCCAGCACATAGGTCAAATTACCAGCATTGAGGATAATCCTCAAATTGCGGACCCAATCCGCGAAGTTGCTTCCATTGTTTTTCAACTTTTCTTTCTCTAGGAACGCATTAAAATTGATGGTAGGGGCCGCCATTGATCTACAACATATTTGCAATAGTTTAGACTAAGTTTGTGACAAATTGAGTTCTAATTAATAGTTAAATTAATCTAGGTGAACTCCCACTCAAAACAATATCCCTCACATTGTTTTAGTGATCACACGAACCAAATCCACCACATCAAAACCGATCATCACGAGAGTTGATGTAACTTCAATGGCGAACAATCAACATGTTCATCATATCTACTATATGACTCATGCTTTACCTTTCGGTGATCCGTGTTCCGAGACCATGTTTGTACATGCTAGGCTCGTCAAGATCAAACCTTAGCTTCCGCATGAGCAAATCTGGCTTGCTCACGTTGTA
This sequence comes from Avena sativa, assembly GCA_916181665.1. Taxonomy (NCBI): domain Eukaryota; kingdom Viridiplantae; phylum Streptophyta; class Magnoliopsida; order Poales; family Poaceae; genus Avena; species Avena sativa. The sequence continues at coordinate 394,596,682 of OV702280.1, read as the reverse complement.
TACACTTGCAGAATCTAACACACCCGATCATCACGTGGTGCTTCGAAACAACAAGCTTTAGCAACGATGCTTACTAAGGATGAACACTTTAAAACTTGAAATTTGTGTGCTTGAGGGATCATCTTATAATGCTACCGTCGTTAACTAAGCAATACAAGATGCATAAAGGATTAACATCACATGCAATTCATAATATGTGATATGATATGGCCTTTCTTATTTTTGCTTCCGATCTCCATCTTCAAGCACGAACATGATCTCCATCATTACCGACATTGCATCAAGGTCAATGACGCCACTCCATGGTTGTCGTCCACCAGCTTCAACTATTACAACTACTTTGATTAGACACGCGGGTCTTAACAGAATTTAAAGACAACCATATGGCTCCTGCCGGTTGCCAACTTACAATAAGGAACATTGCATACATCAAATATAATCACAATCATGGCCATATCACATCACAGCACACCCCTGCAAAACAAAGTTAGACGCCTCTAATTTTCTTTGCATATTTTACGTGGTTTGGGGCTTTCAATAAGTGTCGATCTAACTTGCGAACAAGAACCACAACGTTGATGTTTGAACTATCAAGTGCCCGTTGTAAATTGGATCTATACTATAATGGGAGAGACAGACACCCACAACGCCACTTATGCAATACAAGTTGCATGTTGAGCGTGGAGCAAGTCCCATGAACGATGTCATGTAAGGTTAGCCCGGGCCGCTTCATCCCATCATACCTCAAGATGCAAATTACACAAGAAGCAATTGATAATAAAAGCACCACCGCCCACAATGACCATTGTGTTCTACTCGTGCAACAGATCTACATATAGACACGGCTCTGATACCACTGTAGGGGTTCGTAGCATGGAAAACAAAAATTTTCTACCGCATGCAAACAAACAAGCCAAGATCTAACTACTAGATTGTAGAAACGAGTCGATAGAGGAACTCACCCTCGAAGATTCCAAAGCGGTTAACGAGAGCAGATTCTCGTGGGTGATGTAGTCGTACTCTTGCCGATCTCAAGATCATGTAGACGATCCTTCCGGCGTTGCGTTCCGGCAGCGCTTCCGCAGTCGGTCACACGTTCGGTACTCGATGAAGACCTTCCTCTCCCTTGTTCTAGCAGGAAGCGGAGGTTGTAGCACTCTCCTCGCGATTCCGGCAGCACGACGGCGTGGTACCGGAAGTAGAGGGGAGATCTCGTAGGGCTTCGCCTTAAGCCGGAGCGAGTATGGTGGACTATGAGAGAGGCCTTGGCGATCTAGGGTTTAGAGGCACCAAGGGAGGAGGCTAGGCCGACGGCTAGGGCTTGGGGAGAGCCCCAACTCGGCGGCTAGGGCGAACCCTAGGGCGGCGGCGACTTGTGGTGGTCGGCGGCTAGGGCTAGGGTTTTGGTGGAGAGAGGTGTAGGAAAGAGGGGGCACCCCTGCCCCTTCTTTTATAGGTGGGAGGGCGCCGACCAAGGGGAGGGAGTCCTCCCCCAAGTCGGCCTCCTTGGCCGGCGGGTGGAGGGAGAGGAACTCCTCCCCAAGTAGGTTTCCTACTCTCCCTCCACCAAGCAAAAACTGCCGTTTGACTTTTCAAATTGGCGTTTGACTTTTCAACCTAGGATTTGATTTATCCCTTTATTTTGCTCAGCCATGATACCTGGTACATGATGAAACCATTCCAAATTGTCATGACACACTCATGTACCCTTCCCCTCCGGAGTGCCGGACCTTCCGGAACCTTCTAGAACATTCCCGATGAAAACACCGGAATCATTCCCCAACTCCGAAACAGGACTTTCCTTATATGAATCTTATTCTCCGGACCATTCCGGATCTCCTAGTGATATCCCGGATCCCATCTGAGACTCCGAACAACATTCGGTTTCTTACTCATCATTCCATAACTACTCAACAACATCGAATCCTTAAGTGTGTCTCCCTACGGTTCGTGAATTATGCGGAAATGATCGAGACACTTCTCCAAACAATAACCAATAGAGGAATCTGGAAATTCATATGGCTCCCACATATTTATACGATTACTTTGCGATCGAATGAACCACTTACATACGATACCAATTTCCCTTTGTCTCACGATAATTTACTTATCCGAGGTTTTGATCGTCGGTATCTCTGCATTCCTAGTTCAACCTCGTCACTGATAAGTACTCTTTTCTCGTTCCCGTGGTATGTGATACCTTGTGATCCAGCCACATGCTTGCAAGCTAATTGGATGACATTCCACCGAGAGGGCCCAGAGTATATCTATCCGTCATATGGATGGACAAATCCCACTCTTGATCCATGTGTCTCAACCCATACTTTCTGAACACTCAATGCCACCTTTATAGCCACCCAGTTACGGTGTGGTGTTTGATGTCATCAAAGCATCCTTCCGGTGATGGTGATAAGCATGATCTCATGGTTGAAGGAATTAGGTAATATGTATCAGAAAGCTTATAGCAATTGAACTATTAAAATGACTTGATCTTTATGCTACGCTTATCTATAGGAGTATATCCATCATACCATTCTCCTAATGATATGATCTTGTTATTAACAACATCTCAAATGTTCATGATCAAGAAACCATGATCATCTATTAATCAACAAGCTAGTATTAAGAAGAGGCTTTACTAGGGACTCTAATTTAGTTTACAAATCACACAAGTATTAATGTTTCTAGTTAATACTATTATAGCATGAATGTAAACATTTATCATAAACACAAAGATATAATAATAACTACATTTATTATTGCCTCTAGGGCATATCTCCAACAACTATAGGAAGCCATCTTATGTACACCATATTTCCTTACACAAGTGATGAATATTCACTTGAGAATAAATTTGTCACACCTTAGTGGAATTTTTGGGTTATTTTCCTGATAGAATGATTACCTATCTACAATTGTATTAGGAAGTACCTAACCAGTATTTCATAAGTAGACAATATATCTTCTACTAGACTATTCTATATTATAACTAAACTAGAGTAGTATATCATCAAGTCAGAGTACCTCATAAGGGAGTAGTTAATCATGGTGCTATCTTACTAAGAGAAGCCATGAAATGAAGTAAAGCTTTTTTATTATCTTTATACTAGTGGTAAATACCAGGGGAGTATGCCCCAAACCTTAAACAATATGTTGTTGTAGGGGAAGTAACTAATGTTTTGTTTAACTAAAAGCTATTATATGAAGAATAGAATCTTATCAAGCGTAATAAATAGGGTTATGCTTATATAACCCCATGTAATATGCCAAGCCCATAATGGCATGGATGACAAGGCAGTATTATTGTAGTTCAAGTAGACCTATATAGGTTATGAAACTAGTTAAAACTTGAGAATTATTCGTTGTTATAATAAATATGCTTAGAGTAGTTAAAATTATAAGTCAAGGGTAGAAACATGAGGATGATGTTTAGTATAAATCCAAGGGATAATTATGTTATAACTAGTTATAGAGTGATTTAACCAACTATCTCTAGAGCCGGATCAAATTTTGCCAAAAGTTATTCCTTTGCAAATGAGCAAATGGTGTAATTTAAAAGGCAAAGAACATTAGGAGCCATGCAAATAGTATATAATGGTAGAAGTCCATACACTATATGTATCAAAAATTGTAGTGTATAACATCAAAGCCTAAGTACAAGAGATGTTTTACACGAAGTACTGTTTCCACAGGCTTTTGATGTATGTTTGCTAGAGATAATATTGGATTTTTTGGATCTTATTGTGTGACTAGGTCTGTGCATGAAGTTTGAACTTTATGGGCATATGCATGATGTTACATGGAGTACTTACTTGATGTACAGGTCTAGAAGGGAAAAATGGGTTCGCGTGAGGGAGAGGCGAATTATCACTTTAATGTTGGAAAGATGAAGGCTCGTGATATGTTGGTGATACAACAAAAGGAGGCTAACCAGGCAATTCTGAAGGAAGGATCAAGTCAAAAGCCGTATTAAACCACCAAAGAGGAGGTTCTTCAGTATATGAGGAATATGGAAGAAGGAAGAAAGGTTGAAATAGAGAGGAAGAACCAGTTTTATCAGGAGACATTAAAGGTTAGGCAAGAGAAGCAATTCAAGGAATTACATCCTAGGGTTAAACTGGTGGAATTCTTAGAAACCAAACCCTGGAGTTTTTCCATGGTTGAAGAACCTATGGAGGCGGAGAATTGGTTAATGGATACATCCCGTAAGCTTAAACGTGTGGGATGCAAGGATGAAGAAAAGGTGCGCTATGCAACTTATCTATTGACTGGAACCACAACCACATGTTGGGAGAAGTCCAAGTTCGTGATCCCGGAAGGAGGTGTCAATACCTGGGCTGAGTTCAAAAAGAAGTTTCGAGAAGAATTTGTTCATCGAGACAATGGGAAAAGGAAGGAGAATGAAGACTTAGAGAAAAGGAATCTTCCAGTCCTGAAACATGTACGGGAGTTTAACCATTTATCCAAGTACATTAGTGAGAAAGTAAACAGGGAGGCGAAACGGCAAAGAAGTTCATGAAAGGACTACAAGCAATTATGAAGATGCAGCTCAAGATTGTGTGTGCAAAAGGAATTCCAGGAATTGGTGGATAGTGCACATATATCAGTAGATGATGAGATTGATGCACATGAAGGAAAGAAAAGGAGAATCCAAAAATAGACCACAACATGTCAGGTTCAAGGACATATGACAAAGAATGGTCTGGATCCACACATGACATACAGAACAGAGAAGATATGTCACAACTGTGGAATTCGGGGCCACGTTTTGAAGGAATGTCCAAAACCTAAGATAGTATGTTACCAATGTGGAGAACCAGGACACATGAAAAAGAACTGCTTAAAACCACAGTTAACTCATGGATCAACAGCAGGAGTAATGGAACCAATAATGGGGTTATCATCTAATCAAAATATTTAGCCTAAGCCAATTGGAGAAAGGAATGCAGGAGCATTTCAGGGAAAATGTAACAAGTGTGGAATCCTAGGACACAAGAAATCTTGTTGTCCAGAACATCAGGAGGATTGTGGAACATCTGTGGGAAGAGACATAACATCCAAAAAATTACCATCAAAAGAGGGTGTATGTGAAGAAGGTACATCTTCAGGAAAATGGAAGCATGAAACTCTAAATGAAGTAAATAACAGCGGCCACCACAACAAAGCAAATTGTAAGTCAAGGCATTATTAAATGATATAAGTTATCTTATACATGCACTTAAGGAGTTAGAGAATTTGCACCGCTATTTCCCAAGTATGTGGGTGTACCATCTGTTCCTCAAAAGACCATTAGAAAATCTCAAGGGGTAGAGTGAATAATGAAGCATCGAGAGTTGATATCCGGAGTAAGATTTAGGAGAAAGCCAAAACATTCTTAAAGAAGTAAGCCATAAGGACTAGGTATACCATAAATATATTAATATTGGAGTCAAGCTATATTTGGCCAAAGTATAAACCAGAATCTTACCTTAAGGAGGCTTTCTAAAAACCTAGAAACTTCTTGGATAGATTTCTTAATCTGAAACCACTCAAAAGGACCTGATCAGGGCAGAAGTGCTAGATTCAAAAGTAGTCTATACATCAAATGGATTTAGTTGGCTCATTTAAAATTAGAAGAGGATCCAAGGAAAACTAGAATGAAGATACAACGATTATCTTCATCCCGGACTTAAAAGAGTCACTAGGATCTAAAGAAGTCAATCTTATCTTCCGAAACGTAAGAGGGTGCGAACTTCGAGGACGAAGTTTATTTCAAGGGGGAGAGTCTGTAACATCCCAGGATTAGCACCTAGAAATAGAGAGGACACGGGTTTGTGCATTGCATTCATGTATAAGAAAATCCGGAGAATTTTCGCGCAAAACTAAAAGAGCTATAGAGGGATCGGGGTCTCTCTTGTACTGAAGGAAACTTTAGAGCAAGTGCGGTAGATTTCGACATGAACTTTGTAGAATTCTTTGTTTTGGGAAAAATTTGTTCAAACATGCATTTGAATTTCAAATATGAAATTCAAATGAATTTATAAAATTCACAAATAGGAAATGGGAATATTTAATAACTTGAAACTAAATGATTACAAAAATGATATAAAAAGGACTCTCTATATTATTATACATATAGTATTATATTGAACTTTTATAACAAATAAATAAAAGTAAAGTATTAGGAAACAAATAAGTAGGAAAAAGAATTACATAATTGAAATAAATAACAGAATTCTTTATTACAACAAAATATATATAACATTGTCTTTACAAAAGAATTGTAAAATAAAAATGAAATAAGTAAACTTTATTGAATTGAATACAATAATACAATGTTTTTACAATATTTAAAATATAAAAATAAACTACAATATTTATTACAAAGAAATTCCTAAGCTACTGTTCTCTTATGTCCTTCAACAATTGATATTTTCTTTCTTCTCTTCATTTCCTGAAAACACAACAAAAAGAAAAAGAAAACAAAACAAAAACAAAATAAAATAATTATTAGTTGGTTAGTTTTTCTCTCAGAAGTGAACATTGAAATGCACTGTTAAAAATTCATCATTGAGCTAATTTGTAAGGGGCAAGTTTCACCAAATAGTAACATATGTTCATATCAGTATTTTTGCCTCAGGACACCATCATTGGCTATCTAAAAATCCACTTGGCAACATCTAAAAATTAGCTCAACCTCAGATAATACCAAACCAGCCGAGCACAACCATAGCACAAAGATCTCACAGATGAAACCTGGACAGGGGGAGGTATCTGGACCAGCAGCACACAAACAAGCAGCTCACACATGCATGCATGCATATGTGTTGTCAACCCCACAAGGCAACAACAAGTAGAGGAAAAGCACCAGCCGTAGTAGAACTACTACTACCTTCTCTCTTCACATCCACAACCATACCAAGTCTCACACCTCTATTTTTATCTCAAGCAATACAACCACAAGAAGCACTGCTTGTTTTCTCATAGTTTTATAGCACCACATCACACCATCAACCAATTCTGGTTGCTCCTTAGAGCCATCCAAGAATTAGTCTCAGGAGAAGAAGACCATGCCATAGTGCATCGGGAGTAGATCAAGGACAAGTGAAGTCTAGCAGTTAGGTGGAGAAGGTCAGGAACATGAAGCAACAATTGAATTAGGTCATCAACATCAGATCAAATCCTTTGGTGTGAGCCAACCAAATCTAGAAATTATTATCTACATCAGGGAACAGGTAAATAAAAGTACCACCAGATCATATAGCATCTGTTTTCATAGTTTGCACCATTAGGTTCAAATAAAATAATGGCTTTGTTACAAATTCATCCAAATCCAGCTAACCTGCAACTAGAGATTGTCTAGGAGGATTAGAAGGATAGATTTCTCTCATTTTGCATAGTAATGCTATGCAAGTTCATCTTAGAGAATATGGTAGCCACACTTTAGTATCTGTTCTTATTGAGAGGTTGGCCTCAGCCTTTGCATCATAGGCCAGGTATATGATCTTATCAAGTTTTAGTCAATTAAGCTCACAGCAGATCATGCAAACAGGATCTGTCATTATGCACACTCCAAAATGGAGACCCCATAGTGACAGTCTGATACACAATAGCTATTAGAATGTATCGTCACCCAAAATAATCATTGAGATATCTTATCTAAACAAACCTATCATTTTCCTAGTAGAAGACTCTAGGAATCAATGGTACACTTTACTTTACTATCAACAAAGACAGTAAACCAAATCACCACCATCATCATATATGCACCTGAATCAAGGATCCACACCTTTTTTCAGAGAAGCCAACCAAAAATTGAAAGGGACTAATTCATATCATTTTTTTAGGCATTAACCCTAAGAATCAAGTATATATATGTTCAGAATCTCATTTAGTAATGAATTCAAATCATCATCCTAATAATTTTAGGAATCATTTAAATTATTGCTGTCATATGGACAGAGTAATCATATGGACCATCCCTTTACACTTACCAATATTACCCAAATAATCTTTATCATTTTCCTAGCAGTAATTCTAGAATCAAAGCAACACCTTATTTCACTATCAGTTTTGACAGGAAACAAAGCATTTTCCTAGAAAGTGTTTCTAGGAATCATTTCAGTGTATTTTCCATGGTCATATAATGTCAGAAGCACTAGTTACTTGTATCCAACATCAATTTCAAACGAATATGATTTCCAAATCATTTTCCTAACCAACACAACTAGGAATCAGCTCAAAGGTTATTCTTTATCATATTGACAACACATAAATGTTTCACAACCATTGGATTCCAATCTGGGAGGTTTCAATCCCAAAGAAACTATATCCCAACATGTTAAATGGGCATCAAGCCAGAGCTATGATACCTCAACAAATCACTGGATCAAAACAACATATCATGTTGTCAAGATTTCACTGTTGTGTACACTCTCACTAGAGGCATCACAACAGTAAACATCTATCAAAACAGAAATCATTGAGTGCCTACAACAAGCACATTCACCTAATTAAATCATCTTCCTAAATGATTTCTTTATTCACCTCTATTTGTCGACATGGATAGCTAAACTTCAGTTTCAACATATACTTAAAAGCATAATTAACAGTGAATAATGGTTCAAGGTGGAATCTGGTATTAACCAGATTCAATTAAACATCTGTAGATCATCGAATCTCAAACAAGTGAGGAAACATTCCTCTAACTGAAACTCATCACAACACATAGACATTAATCCTCACCACAGTAAACCAACTCTACCCACAATCATTTTACATTAGGGAATCATTATTGACACCCTTTAAAGGATCTTACAGATCAAATAAGAAGGGGCATCTCAACCACATAAAGCCATAGAAGATATTACCAGGGTTCAAGAATTTTCACTAGAAGAGGGTAAGAGTAAAATATGTAGAGAGGGGAGAAGGAGGGCCTACCTAGGACGAGTCTAAGCTCGCCGACGAAGTAGCAGTTATGGCGACGGCAGAGAGACGAAGCTCAGCACGGCGGCATAGCCACACGAGGAGAGCCATGGCGAGCACTGCCTCAGCCCACACCACCAGCAAGGCCCCACATCCGAATGCCCTCGCCATATCACCGGGGTTGCTGAGAACCTCGTCGTCCCGCAAGAGTAATGGAAAAAAGGGGAATTAGGGTTTGGGGCTGGTGGTGGGCACATAGGGGCATGAGACACGAATCAAATTGGGTAGGCTGGTGAAGCTTTAACAAGAGCTTCGTGCAGGGCCATCGACACCGGCCGGGGTGGCCAAGCTCGCCGGAATCTGGCGGCAAAACATCGGTCGCCGGCGTGAGAACGAGAGGAGAAGAGGAACGTCGGGGTGATGGGGCGAGCTGCGGGCTGGGTCAGTTTGACCGATCCAGTACCCTATCTGGTCTAACTCAGCCCATTTACTAAAATGCCAGGCCCACCTTAAAATAGAATAAAAATAATAATTACCAAAATAGCCTCAATATAATATTAATGGTAGAAAAATAAATAAAAATTCCAAAAATACATATAATATGTCAAAAGGATCATAACAATAATATATATCTAGGAAAATTATAACATTACTTATTTAAGTTAATATATATATATACAAATAATTATTAACACCATTAAATCCTAAGTGAAATTTCATAAAATAAGAAAAACTTCTAAAAATAAATAAAAATCATTTTGTGTATAAAAATAACTCTACTATTTTATAAAAATACCAACTTAGAGTTTTACAAATAAAATATAAAGCAAATATTTAAAGACACTTAATTATTTAAAGAATTTTATAAAAATAAAGGTAATACTTAAAAATAAATAAAATTCATTTTTAAGATCTTTAATAAGTATATTCCACTAGAAAAATACTATGTATATTATTCAAAAACATTTTAAGATAAATAAAATTCATTACTTATTTTACTCAAATGAAATAACCACTTTGTTAATTCTTAAAATTATTTCTTAAGTAAGAAATAATCACATTTTCTTATAAAACACTAAAACCTTTAAAGTTTAATTACTAAGTCTAAATCCATAATCAAAATAAAACTTAAATATAACTATTAGCCTTTAAATGTTTTTAAATCTTAAATTCAAATTAAACTCCTTTTAAGTAAATATTATATATCACTCATGTATAAGATGGTGAATAATCTCCATCTCTTAACCACTCTTAAAAATGACTCTAAACTCAAATAAATTTATAAGATCATCTAATTATGATCCCATTAATAAGTTGCATATTATTAAATTTATCTTTCACTTAAATGAAAAAGGATCATCCTTAATCATATTTACCAATACCCTAAAACTAGATGCTATTCTAAAACTCATCATATCTTACAATTCACTTCTATTGTTATAGTTAACTTTGGTCTAAACAATTATAAACATCTCATTTGAAGTTTATTCATGTTTTTAAAGTTAACTTTGGTCACTTGTACCATCAATTAAAATTTGATAACTTAACATCATTCATAACTATCACCAACCCTAATGTAAAACCTAATAACCCTAAAGACTGATTAACCTTAACTAAACACAAGTTTCTTCAAATGTTATTCTTTTTGCCACTTCACACAAACAAGTCTATAATAGTTCCTTCAGATCTTAATAACTCAATCTAAGGACTTTTTAACCTAGTCACCAGATAACAATTAATCATAATCACATTACTATATCCGTACTTGTATATTTTGGATTGTTAACACTTAAATTCCTTATGAATGCCATTGCTTATGAACTAAATTTAAAGATAAACCCAATCTTAAAGAAGATACCTAAGATCAACTTATTTATAATGCTGAGGGTTTCACTTTGGGAATTATAAAATTGCATAACATTATTTATGCATAATGGCATCTTGCTTCTTTAAACATTAGTCCTTACCGGACCAATGATGATGATTTCAGATATTGGATCTTCTATTATCTCGAAGACCGTGAGTGCATAATATTGCAATCACAAAATGCAAGTTCACACTTGCTCATGTCCTTTGATTACTTTCTGTAAAGTATTTTGCAAATCCAGTGTTGTCATCACCTGCATTTCAAAAAGGTCAGAAAACACTATTTTCATAATAATATGATTATAGGTTATTTACCATGAGGTAATAACCTTCTATGGAAGTTCCGGTGGTAAAGGAACATATTATATAGGACTTAACAACCAATGTCGCCAGTGATTCTTGCGTCGTATATTACGCGTTAACCATGAGATTTGGAATGGGACGGAGAAGTCAGCTGGATCGACTCTCTCTCGCATGCCAACGGATGACCGGGCCGTTGTTGCAACTCCTCTTGTAGAGGGTTAACAGGTTATGGGTGGGATCCCTCAACGTCCCACGGCTTCTAGTATCTATGAGGGTTGTACACCTTAGGCTGATAATGGAAACAAGTTTTATCCTAGGTTTGATGTGCAATCCGTCGGGTATGCGGGGTCGCGAAGAAGGACAGTGATTGGCTTGGATCTTAGTCTGGGCCTCACACCAAGAAAGTGTGAATGAGCCTATAACTCGGATGTGCAACAAAGCTAAGATCTCTCATGGGTAAAGTGACGCACCTCTGGCAGAGTGTAAAAACTGTAACTTGTTACTCCCTGTTCCGGGAAGGAGCTGCGAACGCTGCGGAAAAGGAACTCCATAAAAGTTCTGGTAAACCCGTGAAGGCCGATGGACATAGCTTTTCAGAATAAAAGCAAACTTTGAAGAAATGTTTACGAAAACTTGCATTGCCTACGACCTATGGTCTATGGCTATAGATAGTACATCAAACGCTTCTCTTTAGTGAACTTGCTGAGTACGCTAGTACTCAACATATCTTCTTAACCCTTGCTAGATCTCGGAGAAACAAATGGCGTTCCCAGGAAATAAGTTACTTGAAGAGTTGAAGATATCTGAGGGAGATCAACGAAGTTGAAGACCTTACCGGAATCTATTGAAGACAAGCTGAGGCGTAGAATATAAATAAAACTCCTAGAATCTAGAACCTACTTCTGTAGAACAATACTACAGTAGTACTTTTAAGCCTTATACATATATTAATAGTAGTACTTCTAAAGTAACTCCGGGTGGATCTTTCTGGTTGTTTTTATATATTATTCCTCACTGTTGGAGGAAGTTCTCTGGATCTTTTGTAATATGTTATATGTAATCTAAAGTGTTGTCTTGGACCCGTGATGTTTCTGTTGTACCACTCTGAGGGATATAATGCAGATGGAACGATGTTCCATTGGTGTTATGTCAACGACTATAGTGTACTACATCATGAAGTGGTATGTTGGGTCACCGCAGGCCGCAAGTGAAGCGGCCAACGACGCGACCGTGACGCCCTCGCCCATGGAAGTGCCATCGTTACCGAACAATGCCTCGTCCGCAATGTTGCATGCATCTTGCTGGGTCTCTTGCTGTGTATCTGTCTCGGCCTTGCCGTCATCGGCATAGACGTGGCCACCATCGTTGATCATGTCGTTCATGACGTCCTCGCCGTCGTTTTCCACGAAATCCTACACATCAATTGGCCATCATAATGCGGCGCGAGCAGTGCACTGGCAATGGCGAAGAAATGTGGCAATCGTACCGTGTCATCGGCGGCCGATCGCTCGGCGCGCATTCCGCCGACTGGCGTCGGCATGTTTGCGGCAGAGATGGTCCGCCGCTTCATCGACGCCTTCGGGGTTGCGTCCGTGTTGGATGGAGTGCGGTTCAGGTCGATGGCGGGCTCTCCCGCCTCTGACGATGCGGCGCGGGTATGGTTGAACCGGGACAGCTGGTGGCCTCCAAATGAGGGCGTGTTCGGCCCTGTCGTTCTGGGCTGAGCTGGCAGCAGGCCGGTAGCGTGGAAGTGACGGAGCTGGTAGAGGACGTGCCGACCTTGGCCAGGCCGGGAAGAGAGACGCCACCACCGAAAATGGTGCCGAACGCCTCCTACTTGATCATGTTTACAGCATGCTTGGCGGCATTCACTGCCATCTCATTGGTGTCGACCCTGATCTTGGTGATGAGGAGGCGCTCCTCCTCGTCCCGGCGCTCCGTATCGAGCCTAGCAGCGGTGCGTTGATTTCTCGCTGCCAACCGTCGGTCCTTGCGCTTCTCCGACTCGATCTTCCGTTCCTCCGGCGTTTGGTCCTTTGCGAGCTTCTTTGGCCGGCCACGCTTCTTGGCGGCGGAGGGCGCAACATCAACCATGGCGGCGGGATCCATCGCCTTCCCTTCCGCTCCCGCCAGTGGAAATTTGGGAGAGATTTTTTAGAGGGAGAAGAGGTGTGGTTTATGTGCCACTGACGGGAGGGACTGCCAATGATAAAAGGAGGACGCGCTCGAACAAGAACGCCTCCGGGTCAACACAATCAAGCCCCAGATTAGATGTATGGATGGGTTGAGCCGGACGCATTTCTCCGGATGGGTCGGCCCGCTGGGGTGCCACGCACGTCCACGCAGGCAAGTTCGGACACGTTCGGACCGGATGTGTCGGCCCGGTAGAGATGTCCTTAGTTTTATTTTTTTGCCGAACCGTTTTTATACATAGTAGAGCAGGGTTTTTTTTGATAGTATGTAGAAAACGGGAATTTGGACAAAAAATAGAGACACGTATGACCAGCCGGACCGGGGGTGGAGGGATTTGATCCCAGGGACTCATAGCGCGATCCAACACTATAACGTCGGAGCCAATTAATTTGGAACGGAGAGGTGAGTACCAAACACGTCGTGACTGTGCGGAAGGTAACATACAAAATACGTAGGAGTAATAAACGAGAGAGACCATATAAAAGTCAAGAGAAAAAGTCCAAACGAAGACCAGAAACCGGTCGTACAATAACCAAAAAAAGGGAGACGAGTCATGGACTCCTGTGCATGACTCGTGTGGGAACACGTCTAGGTGCAACTGGTGTATAGCGCCACGTACGGCATATACGGCGGAGAGATTGATAGTAGTAGTAACAATTTTGCGAGCAAAATCAGGGATGCGACATGATTTGTTAACAAATTTGTTGGGATTCTGCTCTATCTGTTGACTCCTCAGCTACGTCGGTCCGTGGGAATCGTTTGTGCCGCCGCCCCCTCGACCGCATGCGGAAACCAGCCTCGTTCTTAGATGATCTCTCTCTCAGCGAGGAAGATGAAAGGCAGATCAATTACGCGGATCCGTTGTGCTGCCCGGGTGATCCGCTCGACGAGGTCCTAAGGTATATACCGTTGTTGGACGACAAGATTCTGGAGGCGCTCGGAATCGATTGCTCGTCGCCGGGAGACTTGCTGGGCGCCGAGCAGGACGTCTGCAGGCTGCGGAACATGGAGAGCGCAGGCGCCGCCGGTCACATGGTAATCTCTTCCGACCAGTACTCGACGGCGTCCGCCGCGTCCTCGTACTGCAGCCTGTCGTCGTCGACGTCGTGGGAGCCCGAGTCACCGGAGAGGGCCTCGCGGTTTCGATACTGGGACGTGCCGAAGAAGCCGCGCCGCCAGCAGGTCGCCATTCGCAAGCGAGCCTGGTCACATCCGTTTCTGGATTTCCCGTCCACTCCCATGGCGGCGGCGGCGGCTGACCAGCACGGTTTCCATAACAACAATGCTGATGCCGGTGCGTTCAGCCATGGCAACTCCACCAAGCTCGGCAAACTCGGTCCTGATAATGACGAAAGCAACTTCAGCAAACTCCGCAAACTCAGTCTCGGCTACAACGAAAGCAACTTCAGCAACCTTGTTCATAAGGATGACATTGGCAAGTTCAGCTCTGGTAATTGCGGCGGCGGCCACAGGCGGTTGGCGGGGCGACAGCGGGACAGACATAAGAAGGACACAATATGCAGCCACTGCCGCACGACAGAGACACCACAGTGGCGAGCGGGGCCAGACGGGCCAGGCACGCTGTGCAACGCGTGCGGCATCCGGTACAGGATGGGCGGCGACAAGCTGGTGCCGGAGTACCTACCATCGACAAGCCCATTCTTCAGAAGCGGCGAGCACTCCAACCGCCATAGCAAGGTGGAGAAGCTCCGGGAGAAGAAGGTGAAAACCCTCAATGTTAGCTTCGGCGCAATGGACGCCTTGACACCGACCAAGTCCGGTGGCCTTGTAGATACTTCACTTCTTTAGGGTATCTATCAAGCCTATTTTGGTTTATTGGTATGTTTAATTTGGATTTCTAGCTTGACAATTTGAAGTGGATGCTTGTGTTTATGTAAATATAGGTAATATCAAGCTTAAGTTAAAGCTCATGTATAAATTAGTGACAACGAGTTTCAAAATCGTTTATTTTGATTTCATACATCAACGGTTTGAAAAAGATGATCGTGTTGATGTAAATATTGGTAATGCTATTTAACCACCTCATTTGTTGTTTCACATCAGAACCTACCATATATTAATTAGACGCCAATAATGATAATGATGAACCCTCGATATGGTTGATGTCGATTGTAATCACAAAACCATGACGGTGAGTTGACTCTCACTATTTAGAAAATTAGACCTCACTAGTTTATAATAAACAATTTTACTTGTTGGTATAATGTCGCTAAATACGATAAAAGAACGTGTATACAATAATGTGCAAACAATATTATTTCATATATTTTTATTATATTATGAATTGACCACATAACTATATTAGTAATATGAAACATAAGTTTTGTTGTTATAAATGCAAAGATCTAAGTACAACTCCATATAACTAACCATATAGAACTTTGTTTTGTTGTGAAAATTATGTTATTTGCCACGTACTAGTTTGGTGCATTTTATTGTACTAAGGTGAATCTAAATCTTAGCAAAGTACCAAAATTGATGAAATTGCATTCGTCAACCTGATTACAGATATATTTGTATCCTTAAATATATCATGGTAGAATGTTCTAAAATGTATTGAGTTTAATAATATAATATGGAATTGAGTAGCTTTTTTTTGCGAACTTCCACCCATCTATTGATAATCAATCAACAATAGTACAAAGAGTTCTAAAAGTAATAAAATTACAATTAGAACATTGAACCACCTAGCGACGACTACAAACACTAGCACGAGCCGAAGGCGCGCCGCCGTTCTCGCCCCTCCATCACCGGAGCCGAGCAAAGCTTGTCGTTGTAGAGCTTGTTGCAGTAGACAAACGTGAAGTCGTCGTGCTAAGGCCCAAAAGAGCCAGCGCACCAGAGCAGCAACCATCGAAAGAGACTGACCTGAAACCACATGGACGAATACGAAAAACGACTGGATCCAAAGAGATCCACCGGACACACGACTCCATGCGCCCTCCGCCGGCGCTAGATGCACCACCGGAGCGAAGATAGGGCGGGGAGGATCTTATTCTGATTTCAGGACGTAGCCGTCGCCTCAACATCCTGACGAAGACACTAAAAGAAGTCTAAACGAAAACGAGAAACCCTCCCGCCGACGAGAGGCAGTGGTCCGCCACGCCTCCAAGGCCCTAAGGCCACCGGAGACGGAGCGGACCAGCGAGGGGAACGAAACCTAGATTGGTTTTAGTATGCTGCCGCCTCCCTGTCGTGAGACCCTCACGTACCGGTTTACCCGGTTCTTGGAATTGAGTAGCTTTGATAGACTAATAGGTTGTTGATTGTATGAGGTGCCAAATTGATTGTCTCTGAATCTCCTTAAGGCGTCACTAGTTGGAAACATCCATTTGATCATCCCTTGGTGGCCAAATCCTTCATGTCTTAAGCGAGTATGCTGCTTCATATAGGGTCATGGAATGCGGTGTTCGTAACATGAGGAGGCGGAGATGGATGGTGGTTGAGGAGACGCTGGAGACGTGGAAGAAGGTGGTGATGTTGGTAGTGAAGAAGATTTGACAACATTACGGTAGAAGAAGGTTTTCTTATAAGTAGGAGTTTGGTGGCTCCATACCTGTTCTAGCACTTTGAGGCTGCATAGGATGCGCGGGCACGAGGGCGGCAGAAAATTGGGAGGGAGAGGGGGTAGACAGAAGGGGGGAAGAGAGGAATGGGGAGGCAGAAAGGTACGATGGTTGATCTATCATGTTTGACTAAAAATGGATTATTTTGAAAATAATTATGGTGAAAGATTTCAATAGTTAGATGAAATTGACACTTCATTAAACAATATATAAATGTGCATCTGGTAAAGCTAACTACTAAAACCGAGTAAAAATTTGGATACTTTCTGAGGGCAAAGTAAAATCAGGGTACTGCAAATTTGGGTACTTTCTGAGGGCAAAGTAAAATCAGGGTAGTATATGCTAATTAGCTGGGATTGCACCTACAGACAACTCGTTGACGCACTTGTAGTCCAAGCCCAAGATTGCCCAACATGGAGCCGAAGACACTCGGTCATTCTGGACAAAATCAAAGCCTAGAAAAACTACATCGATCACTATACTGATGAAAAGGCAAGTGGAAGCATCAGTGCCACCACTGCATCACCTCTCCGAGCACGAGCTAATGCATCAGGCAAGAAAGCTGCGGATACCACGGGGAAACCCAAGCACAGAATAACCAGCAGCGATCGTATGCATAAACAGCTCAAACACCAAGTACGTATAAAGATGGTGCTCTATATATGTACCAGAGGTGGCAGGCCTGAAGTTAGCGAACCACCTGGTCCGTGCAGCAGAACTACAATCAAACCCCCAAGTATGGGCACACATAAGCAAGGCATGACACGTTTGTTCATGGACGGACACTTCTAATGTTTTGACGCGTTTGTTCACTGACAGACAGTTCAAATGTTTCAGACAGCTAAGACATCTACCTACGCAAGATAGCGGTACATCTTCCTATCTGTCTTGTCCCTCTCCAGGAACTCGCGCTCAATCAGGGACTCGATTCTCTTCTTTATCACCACGGGGTTCGGCAGGAAGCGTGACTGGAGCTGCTTCGTCACCTCGGTGACCACGCTGTTGTGGTCCAGGACCCTTCTGGACTTCATGATCCTGACGATGGCAGCCTCGATCTGAGGCTTTCGGTCTTCCTCGACCCTGTGGCGGGTCTCCAGCTTTTCTGGTTCTGTCTCCTTCTGTGCAACCACCGTGCCAATCTTCACCTTCACCAACTTGCTAGTGAACTTGTCGTTGAAGTAGAAAGTGTCGCTGTCAGATATATCCTTGCTCATGGGTTCCTTCCGCAGCACATTCTTGCCCTTCACACAAGCAAGGGACTGGAGGCAGCGCTTCAGATCAACATGTGGTATAGCTGTGGCTTGTTGGATTTCCTTGTAAGTAAAACTATCTGCCGAGTTAAATAGCATCAAGACACACATCTGGTGAGTTGAGACATTCAGCTCATGTTTGCGGCTTCCAAATGTTGCTTTAATGTCTGCATTCCCCATATTTGTCTGCCAAGTCAATCTCCTGCCATTGTGAGTGCCAAGGTAGTAAGCCCGGAACTTCTCACATATATCAAGGATCTCAGGTGGAAGATTGCAGGTAGCACATGGTTGTGTTGGCCAAGACCCAGTGGTGAGTATCTGGACAGATATTGTTGGGCCATCGGTGTCACCAGAGAGAGCGGCATAGAAACTTTGCATAGTATCATGAGACGTCTTCATATCAGTGAACATGCCTTCCAATTTTGAAGTAAACTGATAGCCACATTCTGTCTTCAGCTTCACAAGCATACTCCTCTCAGCTTCATCAGAACTAGTTTTCCCAGATAGAAGACGCTTTGCCAAGTGTTGCTTGTAATACTTCTCAAAAACATCTTTCTCCTGCAGGTACCTGAAGAGCATCATAACCTTGTCCAGTACTGTCTCAATATCCTCTTCATTGGCTCCTTTGACACCTTTCCGAAGCTTGTCATCAACATACAATGATATGAATTCAGGGGAGCGGTTATTTAAGTTGATGAAATACTCAAATGAGGAATTCAGAGCGTTTTGGAAAGCCTTGTCGTTGCTGAATGAAACACTGACAATCTCATCATACTTGTCCTTCTCATTTAAAAGACGCTGGACGAAATCAACAGGGTCCCTTAATCGCTCTGGGTCAGTCACTAAAGTCTTTCCAGTCTCCTTAATATGAGAAGTCATGACAGATCTAATTGTTGAATATCCATCAGGAACACGCTTAAATAAGTCATACATCCTAGTTAGGTCTTCATGTTTGTCATCAATGAGCATATTCACAAGACCAGAGTTCTCCATAAGAATCAACCTCTGCATGTGATTTGAGAGCATCTCTTTATCCACAACATTAGCTATTTTGTCTGTGGTTTTGGAATCCATATACTGTGTAACACGTTCCAATTCCTCAGTGAGTCGCCTTTCAGCCTTCTTGAGATACTCACCACAGTCAGAACACTCAATGAACTGCTGCGACTCGCCGCTATAGAAACTTGCAGATGCCTCAAGGAATGGCCTCTCAAAGTCATCTTGATAGACAGAAGACCCTAGCTCCATCAACATTTTGGTTGTATTCCTCATCAAACCTCTGTTTATTATCTCACCCATCCTCTCTCTATGAATGAGTTCAAGAAGTGTGTCAAGCAATCTGCCGTGTATTTTGGGAGAGCGGACAATGGTATCTCTCCATAATTCCAGACCAAGCTCAAATACAGGTGTCTTTTTGCTAGTCGGAATAAATGTTCGATCCATATACATGAGAATATCTCTGATCATTTGTGATGCCTTGATATGATCAGCCCATCTTCTCTGTAGGTCCTCCAAGAACAAACCACCTTGGGCAGCCTCTACTAATCTGCCCATCTCTCTGAGGTGTCCTTTCAAGTTCTCTGTCAGTTTATCATAAAGCCTCCCACCATGCTTGTGAAGAACCAAGTTATAAGCGGTCCTGGCCAACACAAAGTGAGGATTAAGTTATGGAATTAAATAATAATATCTGTATTAACAGCCAATAACAACATGACCAGTCAGCAATATATGGCCTAACATAATATTCAGATAATAAAGCAAGTCATTCAATGGGCATAAACCACACAAGGATAATATATGGTTGCAAAACCATGGTAGTTTATATTACACAATTGCTTCAAAAGATCATTTATATTCCACAATTTCATATCATGTGTATCTCTCTCCAGCCCATATTAATAACAGCAGTCCTTGCTAGTTCTAAATATATAAATTAAAAGGAATGATGCTTCATAACATACCCAAAGCTACATACAGAATTACCAAAACTACTGTGTAAAGACACATTAATTCAAGGATAGCCAAAACTACGGCCTTGATCAACTCAACCAAAGCAACCTACATCCAAACATTGAACACTGATGGAACCAAAACTCAGGGTTAATTACCACTATCAAAAACAAATCTCGGACTTCCTGCAAATAACTAAACAACCAGGACTTGCTGCATTTAGCAGGAGCATGGAGGCATGACTGCTGTTATGAGCTGATTACTCTCTGAAATTTCATGACTCGTAAAATGAAGTCCAAGATGGGGAAGATATTTGTATGATTGACAACTTTCTCCATTTGAAGAGAAGTTTACATTGTATTGTTAGGTAGAACCAATTTCCGCAGGTATATTACTCCAGAAGGACCTTTATAAAGAGTGATAAATTTTAGACGCACTCTTCATTAATGATCCAAAAGAACATTTGACATGATAGTCGTATTTTTTCAGCAAGGTCAATCACAGGTGTTGAATAACACCCTCCATTTGTAAATACATGACGTGAACCATCTTTTTTGTTCAAAAACAAGAATAGAATAACATTTTAGAATTTGAGGAAAAAATATCACTGGCATTTACCTATTAGACGCCTACCTAATTTAATGCATTACCATCCCCCAAAGAACCCCTGTGGATGCCCTTGCTCATTTTATGGATAAATTCCTCTATACCCAATTGCTAAGTCCTGGGACGATCAAATGAATTGGGTTAATGTGCATTTGTATGCGTACTGCATGGTATGCCGAGAAAAGGTACTACTCTGGTGAATAAGAAACTAGCTAACTAAAACATCATGACGGTTAGTGTGGTCATTTCAGCACCTTTCTTAATTCTATTGTCAAAGGCAATAGATGAAGAGCATTAAAATTTTCTTTTTCCAGTAGATACGCCATTACCCCTTGCTAATGAATTACACCATAACCCATTATTGCGAGAATGTGTTTGTTAAAGCCAGACAAGATATTGGCTTTTAAGATGAAAACAAAGCACTAAGATAACGTGAGCTGCATGGGTACAATGGCACAAGTTGGAAGACCTTTTCTAATAACAATCTGGTTTCCCTGTATCCGTTGATCTAAAAACCATTATAACAACATAAGTATTTTTGCACACACGAATCATAATTAACGATAAAACTCTTCAAGATCCGTTTTCGCAAAGAACATCTGAAACAAAAACTAATAAGTGAAGTGCAGAGGGTGAAGCAATACAGGAACATATAAACACAATAGTGCCATGGAGACAGAGGTGAAGTGTGGCAATTTTTCGAAACAAAACCAATATGAACATGTTGGACAAAATTTCCTCACAGCTTACAAGCTATCTCCTCCCAACCCAATTGCCAGAGTACTTCTCTCTCAAAAAATGATCCATTATAAACGAGTTCCACTTACTTCCATTGTACATGTGGACACATTAGGAAACCATAGTGATGATTTCAAGAGCAACATTTTTTGGTAAAGACTAGATACGCCCTTACACCATGCAACAACACCAGCATGTCAAATTTTGTTCCGATTTACATCTAGCCTTTCAACCACACCGCACATCAAGAAAAAAATCGAGAGCAACTTAAAGTTATCATTCCTCGTAATTCTTTAAGGATGAATTAATTACAGCGTAACAAAAAACATATTATGATACAAAACATCACAGCCACACTGGCAGGTTAGAATCTACGCAACTAATTTCTACGAAAACTAAGTGCTACATCCATTTCACCAAAACTACACCAGAGCATACCGATTTCAGAACAACAGATACAAACTTGCATCAGTCACACCCACAGCTACACCAGCGTGGCAAAACTCATGCAACTAATTTCTAACAGAATTAAGCACTACCTCCACAATTCAAAAGCTACAATAAGAGCAACACATCCCAATTTGCAAACAACAAATACAAACTTGCACAAGTCACAGCCACACCGGCGCATCAAAACCCATGCAACTGCTGCCTACCAAAATAAATGCTACATATATTTCGCCAAAACTACACCAGGGTACGACATACTAATTTCCAAACAATACAAACAAGCTTGCACAGGTCAGAACCATGCCAGCCCGGCAAAACCCATGCAACAAACTTGAAGTACAGGAGTCATAGCCACACAAGCACGGCAAAACCCATGCAACTATTTCTACCAAATTAATCACTGCATCCACGACTCCAGAACCACGATCCTATCAGCGATGCAAGCATTTAAGTAGAAACAAAAATTGCAAACTACACAAGCTGCGGCCACACAAGCATGGCAAGACCCATGCAACTAATTTCTACTGTAATTAAGCACTACGTCCACGACTCTGAGACTAAAAGCAGAGTAACACATCCCGATTTCCAAACAACAAATAAAAACTTGCACAAGTTACAGAAGCATAAGCTTGGTTAAACCCATGCAACTAATTTCTACCAGAGTTACGAGCTATGTCCATGACTCCAGAACTACCATCCTATCAGCACATCCTTTTCTTTTTTTTAGGGTATCCTATCAGTATATCCGAATTTCCAAATAACATACCACAAACTCGCATACACAGAATAACCTAACGGATAACCCTGACTGATCAATAACTTCTAAACGTCCTGGATACCCCCAAATCCAATCCACTGTCATCCAACAAAAGCTCAGAAAAACTGAACCAATCAGGCACTCCCTCGCAGGGCACCACGAGGAATCTAATCTAACAATGAATTCCCGATCCGTATCCGATTTTTTACCATCGTTCGGCGCACCACCCTGAGTCCACGCGCACGAACGCCGCACAGAAAAATTCACAGGGAGAAAAAATAAAGCAGGGGAGGGCGGAGTAGGCTAGAGATGTGAACCTGTAGAGTTCCTCGAAGGAGAGGCCGCTGGCGTTGTGGTTGTAAATCTCGCGGATGGCGTCATCGAGCTTCTTCCAGGACTTGTCGAAGAACTTGGGGTCGACCTCCACCCGGTGCTTGAAGGGCTCGATCTTCGGGACCCGCCTCTTCTGGGAGCTCATCTCCCCGCCCCTCCCGTGCGAGGCCTCCCGCCGGCGCCGCGGCGATTGCCCCTAGGGTTCCGGCGAGGGCGAGGGCGAGGCGTTGCGGAGGCGAGGCGCCGATGAGAAGGGTCACACGAGGAGGGCGAGGACGGGGGAGGAAGAAGAGACGATCTGACAAATGGGCCTCTCCGCCGTATAGAGTTTCGCTTGTGTTTAATTCGGGTTTTTTGGATTTCGGTTATCCAGGCCGCCTCTATCTTTGGCTCTTCGGGTTCCAGGTTCGTTTCACGTTTGTGTTGCGGTTTGTATATTTCACGTTTGATGAGTTGCCGTTTTTATATTTCACGTTTTATATTCACACAAGTCCCCCACCCGAATTTCTTTTTAAAATACATATTTTTTCGCAAATTCCAGAAAAAATATTCAGATTTAGGAGTAGTAATATAATTTTTTCACTAATAATATGCGGTCGTTCACGGTGTAGGCGAAAGGTGCAAATCATATATGGCATAAATGATTAGCCCGTGAGACGACGTCGGCTGTCAGATCTCGGCACTATTCCATACTATGAACAATAGGACTAATCCTTACAGGTATGGACCATAGTTTTTGTTTTTTGCCCAAGACTTGTGTGTTCATCAAATGTGATTCAACTAAATCCGTTCTAATTTATACAACGGTATCTCCAATCGAGATAATGTCTACACGAGAAAGATATACATCGACATAATGATTCCATTCCCGCATTAGGTTCCTAGTTTCGTTTATTTTATGTTTAATTCCATCTTCATATTGATCTTTTTAGACGAATTTTATCAATTTTTTCACACACGGTTGAAATTTCGAGTGGCTTCATCTCACTGTTCTACACAACTTTTGTGATGTAAGCTTCCTATTTCGACGCCCATAAAAGAGTTGATCTACATCTTTCTACGTGTAGTGGGGATACATATGTCTCCTTGTCGGCAAGCTTGCGACACAAAATTTGTGTAAACCGGCGAGATCAGACACAAGAGGCATGATATAACTAGGGTTCAGGCCCCTATCATTGGTAAAAGTGCTATGTAGTACTGTCTTTTTATTATGTCGTGATTACAATGGCGGGAGGAGCTAATCGGGATTGGATCAAAATTAGCACGATGGTGGTACCTCGAGATGAACACATAGTGGGTTCCTTATGTTGGTTACTTATCACGATTGTGCGTTCTATGCCAAATATAGGAGGCGAATATGTTGTTGATGAACGAATCAAGGGTAATGTTGATGCTCCGGAAAATAAAATCCCCGCAAAAAAAGATACCCAGACGAACAGCTGATAAATTGATTTCCATGACCAGGAGTAAGCAGGACCGGGCAAGGGGGTTCTTACTTG
Source organism: Avena sativa (assembly GCA_916181665.1). NCBI lineage: Eukaryota > Viridiplantae > Streptophyta > Magnoliopsida > Poales > Poaceae > Avena > Avena sativa. The sequence continues at coordinate 394,572,246 of OV702280.1, read as the reverse complement.
TCCCGTGATGCAAGTAAAGCACATGTAATCAATCATAACCACATTATGTTAATTAACACTCTGAAAGTGAGTCAAACCAAAAATAAAAATGGGAAAAGGCTGTCCAGGCCGAATATTTGGAGGCGTGCACTCGGTTCTCTCGAGCAGATCAACCATTGGTTATTGGGATTTTCAGAAATCAGAAGATTCACCGATGCAGCCGGGGCCATTTTTGTCTTGTCGTGCCGAACGTTGCGATCGCCCTCCGACTGAACTGTCGCTTCGCAGGGTTGCAGACTCTGACAAAAGAAAATGTATGTATACGTTGCTTCACTCTATCTCCAACATCTGATCATCCTGAAAGAAACACAAATGTTAACTGAATTTTATAGATTTCCAGTAGAATATCTTAAGAAATGATTCGGTAAGTGTGTGTCATGTCGCAGTGTATTTTGCCTGCCAGTCTCTCACGCGTCTGTGCAAGATCCATATATACACTGATTCACATCAGAACAAAAATCACAGCTTCGAAAGTTCATGGATGAAGTTCAGAAGTTCAGAGCTACAACGAGAACGGCTACAAAGTAGAGTTCCGGCGCGTCAAGAAGAGACAGTGGGCGCGTCCATAACCTCGCGGCGCACACATGGGCGCCAAGCTCCGTCAGCATCTCGGTCACGCCGGCCACCAGGTCACGAGCGCCGGGCACGTCCACCACGCCGTCCTCCTCCTCGCGCCCCTTCGCTAGCCTCACCGCTTCCACCAGCCTGAGACGGATGTTGTTGGAACGGACCACGATGTCGCGCCACAGGCCGAGCCCCAGTTCCCGGACGGGCGTCCTCCTGGTGCCCCGGACCAACGCCAAAAAGACCGAAGGGAAGAGGGAGAGAATCGATGGTTGAACGGACCTGTAGAGGTTGCCGAATCTGAAGTTCGTCATGTCCTGCGACCTAGAGATGTCGCCCATCGCGTCCGTCACCGCCTTGCGGTTGCTGGCGACGACGTCAGGGTTCGCGTCGGCCTCCAGCTGCCACCGGAAAGCCTGGATGCTGAATTGGCGCCCAGTGCCGGTGGACATGGTGGCACAGCGGGACGATTAACGCGTGTGTACTCCGTTTCAAAATATACGATGTTTCAGGTTTATGAAGAGGATGTATTTAGAATTTTTTTGGTAGCTCCTGGCTATATCCGTTATCGCGTCACTTAGAGCCAACCTAATAGCTAATACATACAATAGTTAGATCTAAGAGAAAGCACTATTTTATTAATAATGGTCCATCTTATATACTCATAAGGTGTCTAGGAGCACGTGTTATAGCTGACTCTTAAGCCTTTTATAATGGACCGTTTCTAACGGCGCTATCATAGACAATGACATACTCTAAGAAACGGTCATTCCAATGGGTTGTTTCTTAAGAATGTATCTAAAGGATTTATGTATTTAAAGATTTGGGGGCTTATGCATGTGTAGGATGGGTTAGCCAATTTTTTTGCCTATAGTTGCGTGCAGGAGGTGTAGCTTAGCTAAGAGCAAGTATAATAGTGGGCTATAAGGCTGCTGACTAGGCATTTATATCTATGTAGAGGAGAGAGATAAACAAAAAATACAAGTTATTGGCTCTCATGCAAGAGCCAGCACTACACTTGCTAAAGAGAAAGAGAGAAGATAGCAACTAGTACTAATCTAATAGCCAACCTTATAGCCAACACTATTATACAAGCTAGCTCTTAATGACATGACAATTCCGTATAGACAACTTGCTAGCTATACTATTGTCCTTGCTCTAAGATGCAACACCACTCTCTTTTATCATTAATTACGGTGCCACGTAAGCAAATTGCCTAGAATGTGGAGCTAAGATACACTCATTGTGAAAGGCCTTAGAGCATCTCCAGTATATGCCCAAAAATAGCGCGCGCAAAAATCTGGATACAGCGCGTGCTAGAGCGTTTGCGCGCGCTATTTTAGCGCAACCTTTTTCGGAGGCGGTAAACGGGTGCGGGAAAAATACAGCTCGGAGAGTGCCCTTGATAGGCGCGCTATAATGCAGCGCACAAACCGCGCACGCGCACAATTTAGTAGAATGTAGGATCTAAAAATTGCATAAAAATGTTTTCGAACAAACAGAAAATAGAACATTCGATAATTTACATATAAACAGAAAGCGCTATACTAGTAGAACATAAAGCGCTAGACTACTCCAGGTCGCACGAGGTGTCCTCCAACACCTCAGAGAGAAACAAGTCGTCCCAGCGTGGATCGTCATCTGAGATCGTCTGCTGGATATCCAGTTGGTCGTTGATGAACTGCAGGCACCGACGCCGCTCCTCGCGCTCCGCCCTCCGCGCGGCCCTACGCTGGGCGTAGAAGTTGTGCTCCGCCACCACGTCCTGCGGGAAGCGTCGGCGCCACTCCGCCATGGCGTACTCGCCGGCCTCCGCGACGAGGAGGCGCCGCTGAAGCGCGCGGTGACGCCGGCGCTCCTCCTCCGTGACGAGCGCGGGCTCCGGCGCGAGGAACTCCGCCTCTGCGAGACTCTGGGTCTTCGGGAAGTTCATCTTGCGCCGCGGGCGGCCGAGGCGCCACGCAGCCGCGTCGTACGCGCGGACGGCCTCCTTCGTATGCTCGAAGGTGCCGAGCGCGAGGCGTACACCGCCGGCACGGATCTCCGTGTAGAAGAGGCCTGATGACCCACAAGTATATGGGGTGTATCGTAGTACTTTCGATAAATAGGAGTGTCGATCCCAACGAGGAGCAGAAGGTGTTGACTAGTGGTATGGAGCAGGAAATCTCTGTAAATACTTAGCAAACGGATTTTTAGGGGTTTTCTGATAAAGCAAAGAAATAAAGTGCAAGTAATAAGGACAACGAACAATTACAGCAAGTGACTCAATCCTTTCTTAGCAAAGGACAAGCCGGTGGAAATACTTATAAGGACCAAACGTTCTCGAGGACACATGTGAATTTTGTCAAGTGCTTTCGCTTTATATAGCTGAGTAGTTTTTTTTGGTGTTGTAAGTGTTGTATGGGTGAACCTGTGCTAATGTACCGACCTTACTTGGACTAATACATACTTGTGATTAAACCCCCTGCAACCATCGACAACTACAGGAAAGCAATTAAGATATAAACCTAACCACGGCCTTAAACTCTGAGATCCTACGCTCCCTTGTGCAATGGTGTCCTAACGGGGGTTCAGGTTTCTGTCACTCCGGCAACCCCATAATTAGTAGTCAAATATACAATGCATTTCCCTAGGCCCATAAATGGTGAAGTATCATGTAGTCAACGTTCACATGACACCACTAGAAGAATAGCACCACGACTTAAATATTAAATCATTGAATAATATCTCAACACAAATCCACTACTAACAACATGACTTCTCCCATGTCCTCAAGAACAAAACGAACTACTCACAAGACATCATATGGATCAAGATCAAAGATGATATGGTGATGGATAACAATCTGAATATAAACAAGAATCCAATGGTTCCACTCACAAGCATCAACTATAATAGTAATCAACACCGGGAAAGTTTCCCCTAAGAACTATGCAAGTATTCAACACAATTGTTACAGCGGGATGGAGTGGTGATGATGGTGCTGGTGGATATGATGGTGTGGATGATGATGATCCCGATGAAGTCTAACTTGATGATGGTGTTGATGGCGACGATCTCCCCTCTCCGGGAAGGAATTTCCCTGGCAAAAATTTGTATGCCGGAGAGCTCTTTCTCTCTCAGTGTTTTCCACCCCGTAGAGGCGGCGGAATCTTTCTATGGTCGCCCCCTTGTTTTAGGGTTTCGAGGAGAAGATATAGGCGAGAGGGCGGAGCCAGAGGTGAGCCAGGTGGGCCACACCCCCTGTAGGCGTGGCCTAGGGGTGGCCCGCACCTGGGAGGGTGTGGGCCCCCTGTAGCCCATCTCCGCCTCCCCTTCCGGCTTCCTTCGTCTTCTGGGAAAATATAATTTTCCAATATTTTTCTGGTATTTTTCTGATCTTCGCGAAATTTCATTAAACACCTCTTTTTCCATCAAAATCCTGACTCCGGCAGTTCATCCTCCAAGAATCATCCAGCATGCAAAAACAGATGAAAAGACATAAGTAACACCTCTTAATATGAAATATATCAATGAATAGAGGCAAATTATGATATAGAATGGTGATGCAAATTAGACGTATCAACTCCCCCTAAGCTTAGACCTTCGCTTGTCCCTAAGCGAAAACTTAGCTCGGTAAACATGCCCACAGGTTTATGAAGTGAATCGATAAAAGAATATAGACAAAAAGCATCAAACTTACCATTACACAACTCATAGAAGAAAGAAACTCACCATTATATAACTTAGCTTGCAACAAGTAAAAGAGTCACAATAGAGATGCATAAAGATAAATCATAATTGGAATTGGCAAACTTTTGTTCTTGGTCAGAGAACAGCTGGCAAACAGTTTCACAAAAAAAAACTTTTATAGAAGTTTTCACAACAAGAGTACTCTTTGCTCAAACATAAAAGGTTTTTCACAATGATTGATTTCAAAGAAATACTCAGTAGATAAGAGTCTTCTGCAAACAAGGAAGATAAAGAACATGATTTAATAAATCATCATATGCATGCTTGAAACATAACAACTCAAATGCTTGCTGGAGATAGAGAGGAAATAGGTTTACTGACTCAACTTAGAAATAGGAGAAAGGCCCTTCATAGATAGAAGTAGGGATTTCAAGTTCATAAAGAGCTTCCAAAAGATTATGGTACTTACTAGCTTTGAGCCCTCATTGCCCCTATCATAAGCATCTTGAGGTGAATAAGGTTAAAGTGAACAAAGATGGAGTATATGCTTGATGAAATATAAGTTGGCAATCTCATGTCCCTTGAGTACGAGGGCCGCTCCTCATGCTACTCAACTTTAGTTACCGGCAAGTTCTTGTCATTGTGAGTACATGTGTATCATAAAGAACCGCTAACGGGGTACCCCTTGCACATGATACAGGAGCTATCCCATAATCAAAATGACATGGCAAGCAAACAGTAAGCATCTCAGCGATATTTTTATTTCCTATTTGCATAGTTTTTTATTGAGGATGCTTCATAGAATGCTCACTATGATTATGCTGCAAGTTTCCATCATGATTAGGCATGGCTTAGGCTAGCATCCCAAACGTTTCTCTAACACACATACATAACTCCATGGACTTACAAGCTCCCCATTTATTTCACACCGACGACATCCGCAAACAAAAGAGCATGATATCAACTGGATATGTATCCATAAGTGTTGAAAGCGTTCCCCGTGACAACACGGTTCTGCTAATCCCAAAGTATAGATGCAAGCATATACAACTTCGATGACACAATGGTTCAAGTTTATTAGGGGCAAGAAAATAAGGTGTGCCATCAAGTTCGTGAGAGCTTTACTAACTAGTTGTCATATAACAAAATAATTTTTAATTCGAAAGATAGATGAAGCTTGAGAATTTGCTTGGAATAGCAATAATGCTAATAGGTAGATATGGTGGACACAAATGGAACATGTTTGGTTCAAAGGGGTTGGATACATGAGAAGTATGCCTTCTCAATACAGGTTTTTGGCTAGCAAGTCTGGTTAGCAAGCAAAAGAGTTGAAGGAAACAAGCAAACCTACAAGTGATAAAGCTAAACATGCAATCTTCCTTGAAGACACAAAAGATATTAAATAAAGAATACTAAGCTTATGAGCCAATCAAGAAAGAAAATAAATGATACAAAATACATGTAAGCTTTTTCTCTTTTCCTTTCAAACCTCAAAAAGTGTTGCTACTGACCAGAGCTCGGTTTGCCAAAAACCAATTTAGATCTACTTGATGCTCCCAAAGTGATACCAATACTGGTCAACAAAATCAATCATATAATAGAGATTGCAAACTAAAATAAGAAGTGCAAAAAATAAAATATGAAACTTCTCATTAATATTCCATAAAGGCATTCACACCAAGGCATACATAGATAATCAACTAAAGGAGAGATACTTCCACAATACAAACTAACCTATAAGATAACTTCTCTATCAAAGATATGAATCTACTAAAAAGGTAAAAGGTAAAAGATAATGATGTGATACCGCGACACTCCCCCAAGCTTCGAACAAGCCAAGGGGATGCCAAACCTGATGAGGAATTACTCCTTCGATGGTGGTGGTGTTCTCTTGTCATCATCAAACTTCCAAGGCAAAGGTTCCCCATCCAAAAAGGACGTCCTGGTTTCCACAATCCTGAAACTAGCAGCAGAGCTTATGCGATTAAATCTAGCCTCATACTCACAGTTTTGATTTTGTATGTCGTAGAGTTGTGCTTGTAATTGGTTAGTGGTCTGACGAAGCGAGAAGATTTCGTCTCGGAGCTCAGCAACCTCCTCATCATGCTTGGCGATGAGTTCTGAACTTATCTTATGGATGACATCCACTTCGCGTCCTGCCATCTTCTTGTACCTGAAAACTTCCTCCTCCAATGCTTCCGTCCTGTCTTCCAGACTGCCTTCTCCTTTAGGGCCTTGAACTTCTTTCATCTGCAACTTCCCATCCTTGAAAATCAACTCCTTGGGATGAATCCTCAAATCATACATGTACGGGTTGATGACATCCACAGAGGAATCCTCCATGGGTGATCCAGAGGAAGACATTGTGACTCCAAAACTGAGAATCTGCCTGATAGAAATAGATCGAAATAGAAACAAGACGAGAACACGATACACGAACCTCGGGAGATCTGGGGGGTTATATATTACGAAGTTTCAAAGCATAAGAAAGGTACTAGTGCGAAACTGATAACGCCCAGCACTGTCGTGGGACGCTTCGTTGGAAACCCCAAGAGCAAGGTGTGATGAGCACAACAGCAAGTTCTCCCTCAGTAAGAAACCGAGGTTATCGAACCACTAGGAGGAAGGAAATGTCTCAAAGGTGTTGCAAGCAACGTGGAAACCTGCACAACACAAACTCAAGACTTTGTCCCAATGAATCAGTGAGGTTGTCAAGCTCACTAGTTTGCTATAACAAAGGATTAAACGTATGGTGTGGAAGGTGATGGTTTGTAGCAAGTAAACAAGTAACAGTGAAAGATGTATCAATGGTAAAGATTGGACCGAGGTCCATAGTTCACTAGATGTGCTCTCCTTAGATAAACAACATGGCATGAAGGGTAAACAAATTACAGCAGGGCAATTGATAGGAACTGAGCATGACATAACAGTGCAATACTAGACAAAAAGATCCTATGAGATTATATTGGGCAATATAACAATATACATAAACCGCCATGCAACTGCATCTATGACTAGAAGTCCACCTTTAGGTTATCATCCGAACCCCCTCCAGTATTAAGTTGCAAGCAACAGACAACTGCTTTAAGCAAAGTGTGTAAGGTAAACAATCCACTTGTTCTATGAACAAGAGACTGTTGTTTTATCCCTAGTGGCAACATCACATCTACAACCGAACAGATTTCTGTCACTTCCCTTGGAAACTAGAGGCATGAACCCACTATCGAGCATACATACCCCCTCTTGGAGTCATTAGCAACTACTTGGCAAAGATAGCTACTAACAACGGAGAGCATGCAAGATCACAGACAACACAGACATGATAGAATCATAAAGACAAAACCATTAATCAAACCAACATAATAATCTCAATATCCATCGGATCCCAGCAAAGACAACATGCATGATTACAAATAGATTACATCTTGATCAGGAATGGATCTCACAAGATCTATACATGAAAGCACAAGGAGGAGATACAACCATCTAGCTACTACATGGACCCATAGTCCAAGGTGGAACTACTCACGCTTCATAGCGAAGAAGAAGGCCTCCGGGATGATCTCCCCTCCGGCAGGGTGCCGGGAAGAGCTTCAGATCCCCCCGATCTAGGGACGATGGTGGCGGCGACTGCAGAAGGTTTCGTGGAGTTTTGATCGGGTGCCTTGGGTTTCTGCATCGGCGGCTTCTTATAGGCGAAGGGGCGAGGCTGGAGGCGGCCGGAGGGCCCACACCCTACCTAGGCGTGGGGTGGGCCCACCCGCGCCTAGGGGGTGTGGCGGCCCTGGCTCGCCCCTCCGTATCTCCTCTGGACTTCGTGACGCCCACGGTAAAATATTGACTTTGGCTTTTGTCCCGTCCAATTCCGAGAATATTGATTTTCTGCCTTTCTGGAACCAAAAACAAAAGAAAATTGGCAACTGGCACTGTGGCAACTTGCTAATAGGTTAGTTCCAGAAAATATATAAAACACCTCAAAGTGTAGACAAAGCAAAGGAAAGTAGATAGTAAACAAGCATGGAACATAAAAAATTATAGATACGTTTCTGACGTATCAAGCATCCCCAAGCTTAACTTCTGCTTGTCATCGAGTAGGTAAGTGATAAAAGAATAATTTTTGAGGTGACATGCATCGTCAAAACCAAGATCAAACCATTTGCAAGCATTGAAAGCTGGGATCAAAGAACTCTAAACATGTGCATGAAAGATGGAGTTCTAACAATAGGACAAAGTAACTATGCATGCAACATGAAAAGCTACAAAAAAAGATCATGAATAACATGCATTGAAATACGTTTGTTTGTTTCACATACAGAAAACATGGCATAGTGGCATTCAGCTTGTCCCTCATAGAGTAGCAAGTAGATGCATAGGACACCTTCAAAGTTCATAAGAGTGACTAGATTCAAATAGCACAAGAATAAGTAATATCACAATATGCATCAATCAATAAGTTTTGGGACACTGCACACAGAATGGCAACTATGCTCTCTTAATGGTGCCTAAAGGTAGAAGGTGGAGACTCAATATAATAGTGGAAGAAAGGCCCTTCATAAAGGGAAGCAGGGATTTCAAGTTTCAAAAACAGCTTCCAAAAATTATGGTACTTGTTAGCTTTCAACCCTCATTGCCCCTATCATAAGCATCTTTGAGTGATTAAGGTTAAAGTGAACAAACTATGGAGTATATGCTTGACAAAGTATAAGTTGGCAATCTCAAGTCCCTTGAATACGAGGGCCACACCTCATGCTACTCAACTTCAGTCACCTGTAAGTTCTTGTTATAGTAAGTACATGCGTATCATAGAGAACCGCCAACGGGGTACCCCTTGCACATGGTACATGAGCTATCCCATAACCAAAATGACAAGGCAAGCAGACAATGAGCATCTCAGCGATCTTTTTATTTACTATGTGCATAGATTTTTATTGAGGATACTTCATAGATAGCTCATTATCGTGATGCTGCAAGTTTCCACCATGATTAGGCATGGCTTAGGCTAGCGGCCTAGGTGTTTCTCTAACACAAAATACATAACTCCATGGACTTACAAGCTCCCTCTTTATTTCACATCGGTGACATCCATAGAAAAAAGATCATGATATCAACTATGTACAAAGTACAAGTGCAATGTTGATAACGTTCCCCGTGACAGCACAGTTCTGCTAATTCCAACGTATAAGTGCAAGCATATACAACATAGATGACACAATGGTTCAAGTTTGTTAGGGGCAAAGAATATAAAGTGTGCCATCAAGTTTGTGAGGGCTTTAATCACTAAGCTTTCACATAACAAAGAGACTTTTTAACTGGAAGATAGCTGAAAACAAGAATATACTTGTAATTGTGTAACACACCATGCATAGGAGTTTATAGTGGACACTTTGGAATAACTTGGTTTCTTGGGAGTTGGAATCATGAATAGAGCTTACTCATACAAGTGGAGGCTAGCAAAATACTGGGAGCAACCAACTAAGAGAGCAATAATGGCCATAATCATGCAGAGCAACAAAACATTACTAATCAAAGCATAGAGTGGTACTACAAGTCAAGGACTAAATGATAAAAGAGGATATGGTAACTTGTTCATAGTCATAACATGGTGTGATCATGTGCCAAGTCAACCCAAACAAAGCATCAAAGGAGAATACCACAATACTATGCTTTTGCATGCTAAAATAACGCATAATTCTTTCAAGGCACACTAAGCAATCCCAATTGTTTGGAACAAGACATGCTACAGAAATAATCACTAAGCATAAGGTCAAACAACACCTAGCATGTCATGCTAAAGTCTAAGTCACAGTCAATGCAAGCTCCTCTTGCACTTTCAAGCAGGAACTTCCTACTCCATTCCAACACTAAGCAACTTATTTGAAAATAACACAGCGAGAACGGGGGTCCGGACTACTTTATTCAAGCAAACTAAACAAACTAAGAAAACCAAACAAAAACTAATACGCTCCAAGAACAACACAACAGAGCATGAAACAATAAAAACAAAGTGTTTAGACAGACCTGAGCTTTTTATTGATGAAGAAGGGGATGCCTTGGGCATCCCCAAGCTTTGACGCTTGTACCTCTTGGATATTTCTTGGGGTGACACCGGGGTGGCATCCCCAAGATTGAGGTTTTGTCCATTCTTCATCTCATTACATCATTCTTTCTCTACACCTAAATTTTTTTCTTTATACAAAACTTCACACAATCTTCATTAGCAACATTAGTGTATTCAAAAGATAATAGACCTTTGGGTTTAGCTTTGGAACAGCAAAAAAGTTCACTAAAAACACATGCTACTATAGCAAATCCTTCAAAAATCTCAATTCACCAAAAGAGAACTCAAGAAGGAATCAATAAGAATCAAATGCAAATAATGGCAGAAATCCGTCAAAACAGACCAGCAGGTATAAACCGATTTTTTCGAAAATCCTCTGTTGCTCAAATAAAAAAGTGTTGAACTAAAGAAATTTAGCTAACATACTGGGGGATTTATTCGTAAATTTTAAGATCAATCCGACTTACAGATACTCTTCACGAATTTTTATGGTGGAGGATAGAAATCTGTTTCGGGACAGCAACTCCCCAAATCTTACTTCCCTCTCATTAGAGGTCATTCTTGGCACAAAAAGCAAACAAAAAGGATAAGGGGAGGTCATTACTGAAGTAATAACTTCCAAAACTCAAGGAAACTCTTGGGTTATCTCCCAACAAGTACTTTTCTTTAACGCCTTTAAGTTAGGCACAAGAAGCAAGAAATCAAGTATTTTCAAATGAGGTAGCATTAACATCAAACCTTGCTTTAAAAGGACGAGCAAAAAGCAACTTCTCTCTCCTCATAGGGAAGTGTTCAATATCTTTCTTGAATGGAAATTAATATTTAATGGTGCCTTCTTGTTGGAGATATGCCCTAGAGGCAATAATAAAAGTGGTTATTATTATATCTTTGTGTTTATGATAAATGTTTATATTCATGCTATAATAGTATTAACCGGAAACATTAATACTTGTGTGATTTGTAAACTAAATTAGAGTCCTTGTAAAGCCTCTTTATAATACTAGCTTTTTGGTTAACAGATGATCATGGTTTCTTGATCATGAACATTGAGATGTTATTAACAACAATATCATATCATTAGGAGAATGGTATGATGGACATACTCCTATAGTTAAGCGTAGCATAAAGATCAAGTCATTTCAATAGTTCGTTTGCTATAAGCTTTCTGATACATAGTAACCTAATTCCTTCGACCATGAGATCATGCTAATCACCATCACCGGAAGGATGCTTTGATGACATCAAACACCACACCGTAACTGGGTGGCTATAAAGGTGGCATTGAGTGTTCGGAAAGTATGTGTTGAGGCACATGGATCAGGAGTGGGATTTGTCCATCCATATGACGGATAGATATACTCTGGGCCCTCTCGATGGAATGTCATCCAATTATCTTGCAAGCATGTGACTGGCTCACAAGGGATCACATATCACGGGAACGAGAAAAGAGTACTTATCGGTAACGAGGTTGAACTAGGTATGCAGAGATACCGACGATCAAACCTCGGATAAGTAAACTATCGTGAGACAAAGGGAAATTGGTATCGTATGTAAGTGGTTCATTCGATCGCAAAGTAATTGTAGAAATATGTGGGAGCCATATGAATTTCCAGATTCCTCTATTGGTTATTGATCGGAGAAGTGTCTCGGTCAAGTCCGCATAATTCACGAACCGTAGGGAGACACACTTAAGGATTCGATGTTGTTTAGTAGATATGGAATGTAAGTAGGGAAACCAAATGTTGTTCGGAGTCTCGGATGGGATCCGTGATATCACGATGATATCCGGAATGGTATGGAGAATAAGATTCATATAAGGAAAGTCCGATTCTGGAGTTCGGGAATGATTTCGATGTTTTCATCGGAGAGGTTCTAGAAGGGTCTAGTAGAAGGTTCACCAGACCGGAAGGGTAATGGTCCATGAATGTGTCATGGTTAAGTGGAATGATTGGATCATGTCCTAGGTCACTTTGGTTGGGCATTTGCGAGAGAGAAATAAAGCTCTAAATTGAAAGTCAAAAGGGAGGTTTGAAAAGTCAAACTGGAACAATAGTTTCCTAGTGGAAGAAGGAAAGAGTCCTTCCTTATATCCAACTTGGGTTTGGGTATGGATTCAAACTCCCCTCTCCCGAGCTTCCCTCCCTCTCATAAATAGAGGGGAAGGGCTGCCCCAAAGACGGCAACACCAGCCCTCCCCACCCGTGCGCCGCCGCCGCACACCACCGCCGCCGCCTCGCGCCGTCGTCGGCCCGTTGCCATCGCCCTAGCCACCGCCGACACCACCTCCTCCTCTCCGGCCTTCTAAACCTAGATCGCCGGAAACCCTAGATACACCATAACTCGCACCAGCTTAGGCGAAGCCCTGCAGGATCTTCCCTCTACTTCCGACACCACGCCGTCATGCTGCCGAAATCGCGAGGGGAGAACTACAACCTCCGCTGACTGCTGGAACAAGAGAGAGGAAGGTCTTCATCGAGTATCGAACGTCTGACCGATTGCGGAAGCGCTGCCGGAACGCAGCGCCGAAATGATCGTCTACGCGATCTTGAGATCGGCAAGTGTACGACTACATCACCCACGAGAATCTACTCTCGTTAACCGCTCTGGAATCTTCGAGGGTGAGTACTCTAATCGACTCGTTGCTTCAATCTAGTAGATATATCTTGGCTTGTTTGTATGCATGTGGTAGAATTTTTTGTTTTCCATGCTACGAACCCCTACACTTCTTTCATATCAATGATGGCACCAACAGTTCTAAGAAAAGGTCTTCCCAAAGTAATAGGACAAGAAGCATTGTATTCAACATCCAAAACATAGAAATCCACAGGGACATAAGCATTATTAACCATGATGAGAACATCATTAATACTCCCTATTAGTTTCTTCTTAGCATTATCATCAAGTGGAACATCCAAATAACAATCTTCCAAAGGTGGAAAATCAAGCATTTGATAAATCTTCCTAGGCATAATAGAGACACTAGAACCAAGATCACATGAAGATTTGAGATCAAAGTCATTCACTTGCATATTAATAATGGGTTCCCAACTATATTACACTTTCCTAGGAATAGAAGCTTTGTGTTTTATCTTCTCTTCCTTAATCTTAACAAGAGCATCTGTAATGTGTTTGGTGAAAGCAACATGCATATCACTAGCATCAGGACTTCTAGCAAGCTTTTGTAGGAACATAATCACTTCAGAAATATTGCAACCATCTATATCAAAATAAAACTTAGCATCACTAGTAGTATATTTATTAGGCTTAGGCATTGTAGGAGGAGAAATAGGGGCTTCTTGTGGTTTAGTGGTCTCCATTCTAGTGATGGTGCACACACTATTGTTTCTATCAATTTCAGCTTCCCTTTCCCACTTAGCATGAAGTTGAGCTAACAGCCTAACATTTTCATCAATAGTAACTTGTATGGCATGAGTGGCAGCAAAGGTGTTTTCCATGGTTTCAGGTTTAGCAGCCATTTTATTAATCAAAGAGGACTGTGCTTCAGACAAAGAGTAAATATTTTTCTTAATAGTTAAAATCTTTTCCTCCACAGTCTTGTTGAAAGCAGTTTGTTTACTAATAAAGTCCTTGAGCATAACTTCAAGTTCAGAAGGGGCACTTCTAGCATTGTTGTAGGAGTTTCCATAGGAATTGCCATTATTAGGAGGATAAGGCCTATAATTGTTGTTACCACCAAAATTATTCCTATAGGCATTGTTGTTGAAATTGTTGTTTCTAATGAAGTTCACATCAACTTGCTCTTCTTGAGCAACCAAAGAGGCTAAGGTAACATTGTTTGGATCTAAAGGAGCTTTCCCATTAACAAGCATAGCCATTATAACATCGATCTTATCACTCAAAGAGGAGGTTTCTTCAATAGAATTTACCTTCTTACCATGTGGAGCTCTCTCAGTGTGCCATTCCGAGTAATTAACCATCATATTATCAAGGAGTTTTGTTGAAGCACCCAAAGTGATGCCCATAAAGGTACCTCCAGCAGCTGAATCCAACAGGTTTCTTGAAGAGAAGTTCAATCCTGCATAAAAAGTCTGGATAATCATCCAAGCAGTGAGTCCATGAGTGGGACAATTCTTAACCAAAGACTTAATTATTTCCCAAGCTTGAGAAACATGTTCATTATAAAGTTGTTTAAATTTCATAATGTCACTTCTCATAGATATAATCTTAGCAGGAGGATAGTACTTTCCAATAAAAGCATCTTTGCACTTAGTCCAAGAATTAATACTATTTCTAGGCAAAGATAGCAACCATTCTTTAGCTTTCCCTCTCAAGGAGAAAGGAAACAACTTGAGCTTAATAATATCTCCATATACATCCTTATACTTTTGCATCTCACAAAGTTTAACAAAGTTATTGAGATGGGCAGCAACATCATCAGAACTAGCACCAGAAAATTGGTCTCTCATCACAAGATTCAACAAAGTAGGCTTAATTTCATAAAAGGTAGCATCAAGAGGATGTGGAGCAATAGGAGTGCTAAGGAAATCATTGTTGTTTGTGCTAGTGAAGTCACACAACTTGGTGTTCTCAGCGAAGTTCATTTTGGCAAAGTGGAGCAAGCCAAAAACAGCAGCAGCTAGAGCAGGAACTATTTTTTTGTTTTTGAATAAAGAAAGCAAACCAAACTAGACTATTTTTTGGAGTTTTTGATAAAAGAGGCAAACAAAACCAAGCATAAGAAACTAAGCAAACTAAAAACAAAGTAAAGAGAAAGGTTGAGGAGGACTCCCCTTGTGAAGACGTCCTTAGCCTCCCCGGCAACGACGCCAGTAAAGCTTGATGACGCCCAACACTATCATGGGACGCTTCGTTGGAAACCCCAAGAGCAAGGTGTGATGAGCACATCAGCAAGTTTTCCCTCAATAAGAAACTGAGGTTATCGAACTAGTAGGAGGAAGGAAACGTCTCAAAGGTGTTGCAAGCAACGTGGAAACCTGCACAACACAAACTCAACACTTTGCCCCAACGAATCAGTGAGGTTGTCAAGCTCACCGGTTTGATGTAACAAAGGATTAAATGTATGGTGTGGAAGGTTATGGTTTGCAGCAAGTAAACAAGTAACAGTGGAAGATGTATCGATGGTAAAGATTGGACCGGGGTCCATAGTTAACTAGAGGTGCTCTCCTTAGATAAACAACATGGTATGAAGGGTAAACAAATTGCAGTAGGGCAATTGATAGGAATTGAGCATGGCATAACAATGCAATACTAGACAAAATGATCCTATGAGATTCGATTGAGCAATACAACAATATATATAGACCGCCATCCAACTGCATCTATGACTAGAAGTCCACCTTCAGGTTATCATCCGAACCCCCTCTAGTATTAAGTTGCAAGCATCAGACAACTGCTTTAAGCAAAGTGTTTAAGGTAAACAATCCACTTGTTCTATGAACAAGAGACCGTTGTTTTACCCCTAGTGGCAACAACACATCTACAACCGAAGAGATTTCTGTCACTTCCCTTGGAAACTAGAGGCATGAACCCACTATCGAGCATAAATACCCCCTCTTGGAGTCACTAGCAACTACTTGGCCAATATAGATACTAACAACAGAGAGCATGCAAGATCACAAACAACACAGACATGATAGAATAAAATAGACAAAACCATTAATCAATCTGACATAGTAATCTCAATATCCATCGGATCCCCGCAAAGACAACATGCATGATTACAAATAGATTAGATCTTGATCATGAACGGAGCTCACAAGATCTATACATGAAAGCACATGGAGGAGATACAACCATCTAGCTACTACATGGATCCGAAGTCCAAGGTGGAACTACTCACGCTTCATACCAGAGAAGAAGGCCTCCGGGATGATCTCCCCTCCGACTGGGTGCCAGGAAGAGCTTCAGATCCCCCTGATCTAGGGACGATGGTGGCAGCGGCTACAGAAGGTTTCGTGGAGTTTTGATCGGGTGCCTAGGGTTTCTGCATCGGGGGCTTCTTATAGGCGAAGAGGCGAGGCTCGGAGGCGGCCAGAGGGCCCACACCCTACCTAGGCGCGGGGTGGGCCCACCCACGCCTAGGGGGGTGTGGCGCCCCTGGCTCGCCCCTTCGTCTCTCCTCTGGACTTCATGACGCCCACGGTAAAATATTGACTTTGGCTTTTGTCCCGTCCAATTTCGAGAATATTGATTTTCTGCCTTTCTGGAACCAAAAACAGAAGAAAACAGGCAACTGGCACTGTGGCAACTTGTTAATAGGTTAGTTCCAGAAAAGATATAAAAACACCTCAAAGTGTAGACAAAGCAAAACAAAGTAGATAGTAAACAATCATGGAGCATCAAAAATTATAGATACGTTTCTGACGTATCAAAAACCGAGGCGGAGACGGAGCTCAAGGGGCCCACACCCCCTCTAGGAGCGGCAAGCTGGGGCCCGCGCCTAGGGTGGGTGTGGCCACCTTGGCCTTTGTTTCCTCCTCTGTTTCGTTTCGTAAACTTCCGTATGTAATAAAAACATCAAAAATATAAAAAGATAGGGTTTTCACGAACCTTCTGTTTTCACCTCTTTTACCTATTCAAAGACGAACTCTGCAGATTCCTTTTCCCCTTCTCTTGGAAATTTCTTTTTTCACAAGGCGTTACACAAACCTCAATGGCAACATTAGTGTAAGCAAAAACAATAAACCTTTAGGTTCACACTTCAACTGAAATCCATCAAAACAAAAGCTACTGTAGCAACTCCTTTCCAAAAACCCACAAGAATCCGGAAGGGAATCAATAAAAGAGGCAAATGCAAATGATGGCAGAAATCTGTCAAAACAGACTAACAGGTAAAGATTGATTTTTTCGAAAACCTTCCGTTGCTCAAATAAAAAAGTTCAAAACTAATGAAAGTTGGGTAACAACTTGGAGAACAAGTACAGAAAAATACAGTTCCATCCGAAGTACTGAGCTCCTTCACGAATTTTTACAATGCAGCACAAAAAATCTGTCCCACGACAGCCACTTTTCACAACTCCTCTACTTCTCAAAAGTAGTTGATCTTGACACAAAAACCAAAACAAAAAGTATAAGGAGCGGTTATTACTGAGGCAATAACTTCCAAGACTCAACAAAACTATTGGGTTATCTCCCAAGAAGTATTTTTCTTTAATGCCTTTAAGTTAGGCTTGAAAGTTTCAAAGATGCTCTCATAGGAGATAAATATCTGAAGTGAAAGAGAGCTTCAAGAAGCAAATAACTAACACATTTGAGTCTAACCCATTTCCTATGCATGGGGGTGTCATGAGAAAATAAATTGTTGAAACAAAAAGCCACTAGCATAGGAAGACAAAACAAATGCAACTTCAAAGCTTTCAACATAAAACGGGGAAACGTAACATTATTGAGATGCATAAAACCATGTTTCCTTCTCTCATAATAACTTTTAGTAGCACTTTGAATAAAATTGACAATATAACTGTCACAGGAAACAACTTTATCATCATAACGAGCATACTTACAGTCATCAAAAAGAGGACCAAGGTCATAAACCGGATCAATAGAAGCATGTTGTTCCATCCTGAAATCTTCATTAGGCAAACTATTTTCACAAGGAGCTTTAGCAAATTTGGAAAAGTTAAACTCATAAGAATCTCCATCAAACTTAGTTAAAACTTTTTCCTTCCTACAATATATAATAGCTCCACAAGTGTTCAAGAAAGGTCTACCAAAGATGATAGAACAAGTTTTACTAGCTGCTGAATTAAGCACTAGAAAATCAGTAGGATATTTAATCTTACCACAAAGGACTTCCACATCTCTTACAATACTAATAGGGCAAATGGTTTCCTTATTAGCAAGGGGAATAACCACATCAATGTCCTCAATCTTACAAGGAAGAATTTCATGCATAATTTCCCTGTAAAGCTCATAAGGAATAGCACTAGGACTAGCACCAATATCACATAAACCATAATAGCAATGATCACCAATTTTAACCGAAAGCACAGGGACACTAGCTTTTCTAGTTTTACTAGGATGAGAGATAATATTAGAAGTGTCTTCACACAATACAATGTGCTCATCCTCTATATTTCTAGTGACAAGATCTTTCACAATAGCTACCACGGGTTCAGTATTCATTTGCTCATCAGGTTCCACAGTTTTCTTTGAACCTTTATTATTCGCACTAATCATCATATAATACTCCTTTACCTTAGGTGGGGAAGGTATTTTATTAACATAAGTTTCAGGCAAAATATGATTATTAGTACAAACTCCGGTGCTTCTAACAGGAACATGGATAACAACATCTTTATAAGGTTGTCTTTGTGGGGAGTTCATGAATAGGACATTTAAGCATTAGTAACTTCAATCTCCCCCAAGCTTGAGCTGTACTCTCTCCATCACGAGGCCAAAAGTTATATATCAGATTTCTATCCTTATGAATTTCACTGGGAGGATAAAATTTAGAATAAAAGAGAGGTACTATTTCCTCCCATTCCATGGATTGCCCATTCTTCAGCAGCTTATACCAATCTTCAGCTCTCCCTTTCAAGGATATAGAGAGTAACTTATTCTTTACCTGTTCAGTTATGATACATGTACACTTAAACAACCCGCATAATTCATGGATAAAAAGAAAATGATCACTAGGGTGGACAGTTCCACCCCCTAAATAATAATTATCCATAACACGATCAACAATACTTGTAGGTATCTTAAACGGATATATCTCAATAGGTGGTGGTTCATCTACTACCCTAATAGTGGTAGTAGTTTTCCCAAACAGAAAACTAAGTGGGTGATACGTCGGAAACGTATCTATAATTTTTGATGCTCCATGCTTGTTTAGTATCTACTTTGTTTTGCTTTGTCTACACTTTGAGGTGTTTTTATATATTTTTCTAGAACTAACCTATTAACAAGTTGCCAGAGTGCCAGTTGCCTGTTTTCTTCTGTTTTTGGTTCCAGAAAGGCAGAAATCAATATTCTCGGAATTGGACGGGACAAAAGCCAAAGTCAATATTTTACCGCGGGGGACACAAATCCAGAAGACGAGACGGAGACGCAAGCTAGGGCGGCCAGACCCCCCTAGGTGCGGGTGGGCCCTGCCCCGTGCCTGGATAGGGTGTGGGGCCCCTGGCTGCCTCCCAGCCTCGCCTCTTCGCCTATAAGAATCCCTCGATGCATAAACCCTAAGTACCCGATCAATATTCCACGAAACCTTCTATAGCCACCGCCACCGTCGTCCCTAGATCGGGGGGGGGGGATCTGAAGATCTTCCCGGCACCCTGCCGGAGGGGAGATCATCCCGGAGGCCTTCTCTCTGGTATGATGCGTGAGTAGTTCCACTTTGGACTATGGGTCCATGTAGTATCTAGTGTTGGAGATATGCCCTAGAGGCAATAATAAATGTAGTTATTATTATATCTTTGTGTTTATGATAAATGTTTACATTCATGCTATAATAGTATTAACAAGGAAACATTAATACTTGTGTGATTTGTAAACTTAAATTGAAGTCCCTAGTAAAGCCTCTTCATAGTACTAGCTTGTTGGTTAATAAATGATTGTGGTTTCCCTATCATGAACATTGAGATGTTATTAACAACAAGATCATATCGTTAGGAGAATGATATGGTGGACATACTCCTATAGATAAGCGTAGCATAAAGATCAAGTCATTTTAATAGTTCAATTGCTATATGCTTTCTGATACATAGTAACCTAATTCCTTCGACCATGAGATCATGCATATCACCTTCACCGGAAGGATACTTTGATGAATCAAACACCACACCGTAACTGGGTGGCTATAAAGGTGGCATTGAGTGTTCGGAAAGTATTGGTTGAAACACATGGATCAAGAGTGGGATTTGTCCATCCATATGACAGATAGATATACTCTGGGCCCTCTCGGTGAAATGTCATCCAATTAGCTTTCAAGCATGTGACTGGTTCACAAGGGATCACATATCATGGGAACGAGAAAAGAGTACTTATCAGTAACAAGGTTGAACTAGGTATGCAGAGATACCGACGATCATGACCTCGGATAAGTAAACTATCGTGAGACAAAGAGAAATTGGTATCGTATGTAAGTGGTTCATTCGATCGCAAAGTAATCGTAGAAATATGTGGGAGCCATATGAATTTCCAGATTCCTCTGTTGGTTATTGTTCGGAGAAGTGTCTCGATCATGTCCGCATAATTCACGAACCGTAGGGAGACACACTTAAGGATTCGACGTTGTTTGAGTAGTTATGGAATGATGAGAAAGAGACCGAATGTTGTTCGGAGTCTCGGATAGGATCCGGAATATCACGAGGAGATCCGGAATGGTCCGGAGAATAAGATTCATATAAGGAAAGTCCTGTTTCGGAGTTGGGGAATGATTTCGATGTTTTCATCGGTAATGTTCTAGAAGGTTCCGGAATGTCCGACACTCCGGAGGGGAAGGGTACATGAATGTGTTATATCAAGTTGGTATGATTGCATCATGTACTAGGTGTCATCGCTGCACAAAATAGAGGGTTTATTCAAATCCTAGTTTGAAAAAGTCAAACGGCAATTTGAAAGTCAAACGGCTATTTTTGGGAAGTGGAGAGGGAGGTGGAAACCGAGTTGGGGAGGAGTTCCTCCCCTCCACCGTCGGCCCACCTCCAAGCCGAGTCGGGGAGGGACTCCCCTTCCCTTGGCCGCGCCTCCCACCTATAAAGGGAGGGGCAGGGCTGCCCCTCCTAGGACCCAACACCTCCACCTCTAAACCCTAGCCGCCGGCGCCGCCACCTGCTGCTGCCGCCGCCGCCCTAGGGCAAACCGCCGCCGCCTAGGTCAAACCCTAGCCGCCGGCCTAGCCCCCTCCTCGGCGTGTCTAAACCCTAGATCGTCGAGGGCTCTCTCATAGTCCACCATACTTGCTCCGGCTTAAGGCGAAGCCCTGCGAGATCTCCCCTCTACTTCCGGTACCACGCTGTTGTGCTGCCGGAATCACGAGGAGAGTGCTACAACCTCCGCTGCCTCTGGAACAAGGGAGAGGAAGGTCTTCGTCGAGTACCGAACTTGTGACCGACTGCGGGAGCGCTGCCGGAACACAGCGCCGGAAGGATCGTCTACACGATCTTGAGATCAGAAAGAGTACGACTACATCACCCACAAGAATCCGCTCTCGTTAAATACTTTGGAATCTTCGAGGGTGAGTTATTCCATCGACTCGTTTCTACAATCTAGTAGATAGATCTTGGCTTGTTTGTTTGTATGCGATAGAAATTTTTTGTTTTCCATGCTACGAAACCCTACAGTGGTATCAGAGCCGTGTCTATATGTAGATCTATTGCACGAGTAGAACACAATGGTCATTGTGGGCGTTGATGCTTTTATTGTCGATTACTTCTTGTGTATTTTGCATCTTGCGGGATGTTGGGATGAAGCGGCCCGGGCTAACCTTACATGACATCGTTCATGAGACTTGCTCCACGCTTGACATGCAACTTGTATTGCATAAGTGGCTTTGCGGGTGCCTGTTTCTCCTAGCATAGTTAAGATCCAATTTACAACGGGTGATTAACAATACTAGTATCAATGTTGTGGTTCATGTTCGTAAGTTAGAACGACACTTATTGAAATCCCCAAACCATGTAAAACATGCAAAGAAAGTAGAGGCGTTTAACTTTGTTTTGCAGGGGTGTGCTGTGATGTGATATGGCCATGATTGTGATTATATTTGATGTATGCAATGTTCCTTATTGTAAGTTGGCAACCAGCAGGAGCCATATGGTTGTCTTTAATTTATGTTAAGACCTGCGTGTCTATTCAAAGTAGTTGTAATAGTTGAAGCCGGTGGACGACAACCATGGAGAAGCGTCATTGACCTTGATGCAATGCCGGTGATGATGGAGATCATGTTCGTGCTTGAAGATGGAGATCGGAAGCACAAAGAAGAAAGGCCATATCATATCACATATTTGTAGGGTTCGCAGCATAGAAAACAAAAATTTTCCTACGATGTGAACTATATACCAAGATCTATCTACTAGATACAAACAACGGGCGGATGTATATCCGTAGAGAACATACCCTTGAAGACCGACAAAGCTTAACGAGTTCAACTCGTGGTTGATGTAGACGATCTCTTGCCGATCTCAAGATCGAGAGGAAGTCCTAGCGCCGCAAATCAGCAGCGCATCCGTGCTCGCACACACGTTCGAGGCACCGAGCAACCTCCGCCTCCTCGCTCCAGCGATGCAGCGGAAGCACAACTCTTTCTTGCCGAATAGACACCGGGAACATGTATCTCGCTAGTCCGAGACCATGGGGGATAAATTCTAGAGGGGGAGAGAGATCCTTCACGAGGAGGTGTGTGAGACAAGTGAGGAGGGGGCTCCTTTTATAGGAGGAGGGGGGGGCACCCAAGGGGGTGGCCGCCGGCCATGGGGGCTGCCCCCTACCCTCCTTCATTCATGTGGGTGGACACTCCACTCACAAAATGCCCTTTAAATTCCCTCCACTCAAAAGTCCACTCAAATTCCCATTAAATTTCCACCAAATTTAATGCAAACTCTCATTAAATAAAACTCTTTTATTTTATTCAGAATTTTGTCAATTACTTTAATGACAAACATTCACAAATAACCCCTTGCTAGAATTCTATTTCACATGCATAACCACTTTATGCAATTTCACCCGAAAACCTGTTTCGGTATCTAGTGAAATAAATTCCTGCGCTTGTTCATTCTTTCGGCATGAAACATTTGCTCCAATTGGATGTCGGTGTCTCTTAAGTGTGTCACCCTACGGTTCGTGAATAATGCGGACATGATCGAGACCCCTCTCGGATCAATAATCAGAAGCGGGATCTGGAGACCCATACTGACTCCCACACATTCAACGATGACTTTCTTGTGATCGTCGGAACCTTTTACGCTAGTATATCTTAATCCCTTTGTTTCACGATATATTACATGTCCGAGATTCGATCATCGGTATCTCCATACCTAGTTTGATCTCGTTACCGACATGCACTCTTTTCTCATTCCTGTGATATAACATTCTAGTGATCAAATCACTTGCTTGCAAGCTAATCAATGTGATATCACCGAGAGGGCCCAGAGTATATCTATCTGTCATCGGGATGAACAAATTCCACTCTCGATCCATGAGCCTCAACATAACACTTTATTAGTTCTGAATCCATCTTTATAATCACCCTGTTACGGTGTGACGTTTGATGTTATCAAGAAACTCTTCCGGTGTTAGTGATTGACATGATCTCATGGTCTAAGGATTAGGATCACTTCGTAAGTTGTTATAGCAATATAAACTCAATGACTTTGATCGTAATGCTATACTTCGGATGAATGTTCATCACACCATTACACTAATGTTGTGATCCCGTTATTAACAACATCCAATGTCCATGATCAGGAAACCTTGATCATCTTGTTAATCAACGAGCTAGTTTATGAGAGAGGCATAACTAGGAACTTTCTGTTTGTTTATTAAACACACATGTATTAACGTTTCCGTATTAATACAATTATAGCATGCAAAATAAACATCTATCATATACTTGGAATACACATAATAAACACTTTATTATTGCCTCTCAGGGCATATTCCCTTCAGTCTCCCACTTGCACTAGAGACAATAATCTAGTTACATAGTGATAAATCTAACACCCATTGAGTTCTGGTGTTGATCATGTTTTGCTCTAGGGAGAGTTTTAGTCAACGGATCTGCTACATTGAGATCCGTATGTACTTTACAAATCTTTATATCTCCATCCTTGACATGCTCGCGGATGGAGTGAAACCGGCGCTTAATATGTTTGGAATGCTTGTGAGACCTTGGCTCTTTGGCATTGGCAATGGCACCATTGTTGTCACAATAGATCACCATTGGGTCCAACGCGTTTGCCACCACTCCTAGTTCGGATATGAACTCCTTCATCCAAACTGCTTCCTGAGCCGCTTCTGAAGCAGCAACATATTCGGCCTCCGTTGTTGATCCCGCTACCACAGGTTGTTTGGAGCTCCTCCAACTAACCGCTCCGCCATTCATGAGAAATACGTATCTGAATTGAGACTTAGAGTCATCCGGATCGGTGTCAAAGCTAGCGTCGACATAACACTTAGCGACGAGCTCTTCTTCACCTCCGTATACAAGAAACATATCCTTAGTTCTTCGTAAGTACTTAAGGATATTCTTGACCGCTATCCAGTGTTCCGAACCTGGATCCGATTGGTACCTACTAGTCAAACTAATAGCATGTGCCACATCCGGTCTTGTACATAACATGGCGTACATTATAGAGCCTATGACTGAAGCATAGGGGACTTTGTCCATTATCTCTCTTTCTTCCGCCGAAGCCGGACTTTGAGTCTTACTCAATGTCTTGCCTTGCAACATAGGTAAGAACCCCTTCTTACTTCCGTCCATTTTAAACTTCTTTAAAATCTTATCAAGGTATGTACTTTGCGATAGCCCTATTAGGCGCCTAGATCTATCTCTATAGATCTTTATGCCTAATATGTATGACGCTTCACCTAGGTCCTTCATTGAAAATTTGCTGTTTAGATAACTTTTAACACTGTTTAAAAGATCTATATCATTTCCGATCAATAATATGTCATCCACATATAATATCAGAAATGCCACATTGCTCCCACTCACTTTCTTGTAAATACAAGCTTCTCCATAAGTTTGGACAAATCCAAACTCTTTGATCACCTCATCAAAGCGGAGATTCCAACTTCGTGATGCTTGCTTCAATCCATAGATGGATCGCTGAAGCTTGCACACCTTGTTAGCATCCTTAGGATCGACAAAACCCTTTGGTTGTATCATATACAACTCTTCTTCAATATTCCCATTGAGAAACGCGGTTTTGACATCCATCTGCCATATCTCATAATCGAAATATGCAGCAATTGCTAACATAATCCTAACTGACTTTAGCATCGCTACGGGAGAGAAAGTCTCATCGTAGTCAACTCCTTGAAATTTGTCGAAACCCCTTTGCGACAAGTCGAGCTTTATAGACGGTCACATTACCATCAGCATCAGTTTTCCTTTTGAAAATCCATTTGTTCTCCACGGCCTTTCGGTCGTGAGGTAGTTCCACCAAGTTCCAAACTTGATTTTCATACATGGATTCCATCTCGGATTTCATGGCTTCTAACCATTTGTTGGAATCCGGGCTCATCATCGCTTCTTCATACGTCACAGGGTCATCATTTTCATCAACCATGAAATTCATGACAGGATTTCCATACAGCTCGGGAGTTGCACGCGTCCTGTTTGACCTGCGAGGTTCGGTAGTACTCTCTTTCGGAGTTTCATGATCATTATCATTAGTTCCCTCTTCAACAGGTGGAGCCAACTCCGGAACAACTTCCGGCGCTACGCTACTCGCCATACTTTGAAGAGAAGGTTCCACAACCTCTTCGAGTTCTACCTTCCGACTACTCACACCTTTCGCGAGAAACTCTTTCTCTAGAAAGGATCCATTCTTGGCAACAAAAACCTTGCCCTCGGATCTGTGATAGAAGGAATACCCAATAGTTTCTTTAGGGTATCCTATGAAGATGCATTTTTCCGCTTTGGGTTCGAGTTTATCCGGTTGAAGTTTCTTCACATAAACATCGCATCCCCAAACTTTAAGAAATGACAGCTTAGGTTTGTTTCCAAACCACAATTCATACGGTGTCTTTTCAACGGATTTAGATGGTGCCCGATTTAAAGTGAATGCAGCAGTTTCTAGTGCATAACCCCAAAATGACAACGGCAAGTCCGTCAGAGACATCATAGATCGAACCATATCTAATAAAGTACGATTACGACGTTTCGACACACCATTTCGCTGTGGTGTTCCGGCAGGTGTGAGTTGTGAAACGATTCCACACTCTTTCATGTGAGTGCTAAACTCGTAACTTAGATACTCACCTCCACGGTCGGACCGTAGAAATTTGATCTTTCTATTACGATGATTTTCCACTTCATTCTGAAATTCCTTGAACTTTTCAAAGGTTTCAGACTTGTGTTTCATCAAGTAGATATAACCGTATCTACTCAAATCATCCGTGAAAGTAACAAAATAACGATATCCACCTCGCGCCGACACACTCATTGGACCACATACATCAGAATGTATGATTTCCAATAAATCTGTCGCCCGTTCCATTGAACCGGAAAACGACGTTCTAGTCATCTTGCCCATAAGGCATGGCTCACATGTATCAAATGATTCATAATCAAGTGATTCCAAAAGTCCATCCGAATGGAGCTTCTTCATGCGTTTAACGCCAATATGACCTAGACGGCAGTGCCACATATATGCGGATATATCATCATTAAGTTTAATCCTTTTAGCATCAACATTATGAATATGTGTAACATTATCATCGAGATCTAATAGAAATAAACCATTCATCATCGGTGCATGACCATAAAAGATTTCATTCATATAAATGGAACAACCATTGTTCTCGGATTTAAATGAATAACCACTTCGCATCAAACACGATCCAGATACAATGTTCATGCTCAGTGCAGGCACCAGATAACATTTATTTAAGTTTATAACTAATCCCGATGGCAAGTGGAGAGGCAGCGTTCCGACGGCGATCACATCAACGCTTGATCCATTGCCGACACGCATCTTGACCTCACCCCTTGCTAGCGGTCGCTTGTTCCGCAGCCCCTGATTCGAGTTACAAATATTAGCAACTGAACCGGTATCAAATACCCAGGTGCTACTGCAAGCACTAGTCAAGTACACATCAATAACATGTATATCATATATACCTTTGTTTGCCTTGCCGGCCTTCTTGTCTGCCAGATACTTGGGGCAGTTGCGCTTCTAGTGGCCAGTCCCCTTACAATAGTAGCACTCGGAATCAGACTTAGGTCCAACTCGGGGTTTCTTTTCAGGCGCGGCAACCGGCTTGCCGCCCTTACTTCCCTTCCGTTTTCCATTCTTGTCTTTCTTGAAACCAGTGTTCCTATTGATCATCAACACTTGATGTTCCTTTTTGATCTCCACTTCTGCAGTTTTAAGCATTGACAGAAGCTCGGGGAGAGACTTCTTCATGCCTTGCATATTATAGTTCATCACGAAGCTCTTATAGCTAGGTGGCAGAGACTGCAGAACACGATGGATGCCTAAGTCAATGGGAATCGATATTCCCAAGGACACAAGCTTATCGGCGTAACCCGACATCTTGAGTACATGCTCACTAACGGAGCTGTGCTCTTCCATCATGCAGCTAAAGAACTTTTCTGAAGCGTTGTAGCTCTCTACAGCAGCATGTGTGTCGAAAATCATTTTCAACTCACCCATTGTATCAAATGCATTGCCGTTTTCGAAACGCTTTCGAAGTTCCGGCTCTAGCCCATACAATATGCCGCAATGAACTAAGTTGTGGTCCTCCTGACGAGTCTGATAGACATTCTTCTCCTCGTCAGGGGCATCATCAAAAGGTGGGGGGCCTAACGGCGCTTATAGCACATATTGCTTTTGTGCAGCAGAGAGGAGAATCCTCAAATTCATGGCCCATTCGGTAAAGTTGCTACCGTTCGTTGCTAGTTTCTCTTTCTCCATGAACACATTGAAATTAAAAGCAGGTGGTGCCATCTACAACAGAATTTGTAAAGTTTAGACTAAGTGTATGACAGATTGAGTTCAACTAATCTTTATTACGAATGAACTCCCACTCAAAAACGACATCCCTCGTGCCTTTTTGGTGATTACATGAACCAAATCCACTACACCAAGTCCGATCATCACGTGAGTCGGTATAGCTTCAAAGGCGAGCATCAAATGGGCATCATATCAACTATATGACTCATGCTTAACCTTTCGGTCCGTGTTCCGAGGCCATGTCTGTACATGCTAGGCTCGCCAAGTTAGAACCTTAGTATTCGCATGTGTAACTGTTTTACACCCGAAATATGGTCGTGGATCCAAGAACACCCGATCATCACGTGATGTCTTGGAGCGACGAAAACATAATCGGTGCATACTAAAGGAAGAACACATTCTTATCTTGATATTTAAATGAGGGATCATCTTATTATGCTAACAAAGCGCTAAACAAGCAATATAAGATGCTTATCAAACATCATATGTTTATTAGTGAAATTATATGGTTCCCGCAGATGATCTCTATCATGTGCATCGTGGTATGATCACTATCATACCTATATGTGTAAATCCAAGGTCTATGGATTTTACACGCTATGTGTGTTGTAAGAGTATCATCTCATACTTCTACTTACAACACTACCATATCATAACACTAGCCCAGCAACAATCTAAACTAGACGCCTCTAATTTATCCATTGCAAGTTTTACGTGGCTTAGGGCTTTCGAGATAGAACCGTTCTTACCTACGAACATGAACCACAACGAGGATAATCAAATTGTTGACAACTCTCTTGCAAAATAGATATTGACTATAGTAGGAGAGACAGACACCCGCTAGCCACTTATGCAAACTAGTTGCATGTCAAGCATGGAACAGGTCTCATGTGCGAGGACATGTAAAGTTTGTCCGGGCCGCTTCATCCCACTATGCCACCAATATCCAAAATTACAACACAGGAGCAACAACATGATCATCATCGCCCACATACTCATATGTGTACTACCCGTGTAAAGTATCTACGCATAGACCTGGCTCTGATACCACTGTAGGGTTCGCAGCATAGAAAACAAAAAATTTCCTACGATGTGAACTATATACCAAGATCTATCTACTAGATACAAACAACGGGCGGATGTATATCTGTAGAGAACATACCCTTGAAGACCGACAAAGCTTAACGAGTTCAACTCGTGGTTGATGTAGACGATCTCTTGCCGATCTCAAGATCGAGAGGAAGTCCTAGCGCCGCAAATCAGCAGCGCATCCGTGCTCGCACACACGTTCGAGGCACCGAGCAACCTCCGCCTCCTCGCTCCAGCGATGCAGCGGAAGCACAACTCTTTCTTGCCGAATAGCCACCGGGAACATGTATCTCGCTAGTCCGAGACCATGGGGGATAAATTCTAGAGGGGGAGAGAGATCCTTCACGAGGAGGTGTGTGAGACAAGTGAGGAGGGGGGCTCCTTTTATAGGAGGAGGGGGGGCACCCAAGGGGGTGGCCGCCGGCCATGGGGGCTGCCCCCTCCCCTCCTTCATTCATGTGGGTGGACACTCCACTCACAAAATGCCCTTTAAATTCCCTCCACTCAAAAGTCCACTCAAATTCCCATTAAATTTCCACCAAATTTAATGCAAACTCTCATTAAATAAAACTCTTTTATTTTATTCAGAATTTTGTCAATTACTTTAATGACAAACATTCACAAATAACCCCTTGCTAGAATTCTATTTCACATGCATAACCACTTTATGCAATTTCACCCGAAAACCTGTTTCGGTATCTAGTGAAATAAATTCCTGCGCTTGTTCATTATTTCGGCATGAAACATTTGCTCCAATTGGATGTCGGTGTCTCTTAAGTGTGTCACCCTACGGTTCGTGAATAATGCGGACATGATCGAGACCCCTCTCGGATCAATAATCAGAAGCGGGATCTGGAGACCCATACTGACTCCCACACATTCAACGATGACTTTCTTGTGATCGTCGGAACCTTTTACGCTAGTATATCTTAATCCCTTTGTTTCACGATATATTACATGTCCGAGATTCGATCATCGGTATCTCCATACCTAGTTTGATCTCGTTACCGACATGCACTCTTTTCTCATTCCTGTGATATAACATTCTAGTGATCAAATCACTTGCTTGCAAGCTAATCAATGTGATATCACCGAGAGGGCCCAGAGTATATCTATCCGTCATCGGGATGAACAAATTCCACTCTCGATCCATGAGCCTCAACATAACACTTTATTAGTTCTGAATCCATCTTTATAATCACCCTGTTACGGTGTGACGTTTGATGTTATCAAGAAACTCTTCCGGTGTTAGTGATTGACATGATCTCATGGTCTAAGGATTAGGATCACTTCGTAAGTTGTTATAGCAATATAAACTCAATGACTTTGATCGTAATGCTATACTTCGGATGAATGTTCATCACACCATTACACTAATGTTGTGATCCCGTTATTAACAACATCCAATGTCCATGATCAGGAAACCTTGATCATCTTGTTAATCAACGAGCTAGTTTATGAGAGAGGCATAACTAGGAACTTTCTGTTTGTTTATTAAACACACATGTATTAACGTTTCCGTATTAATACAATTATAGCATGCAAAATAAACATCTATCATATACTTGGAATACACATAATAAACACTTTATTATTGCCTCTCAGGGCATATTCCCTTCAATATTATGAATTGCATGTGATGTTAATCCTTTATGCATCTTGTATTGCTTAGTAGACGACGGTAGCATTATAAGATGATCCCTCATGCACATGAATTTCAAATCATAAAGTGTTCACCCTTAGTTAGCACCGTTGCTAAAGCTTGTTGTTTCGAAGCACCACGTGATGATCGGGTGTGTTAGATTCTGCAAGTGCATACAACATGAGCAAGCCAGATTTGCTCATGCGGAAACTAAGGTTTGATCTTGACGATCCTAGCATGTACAGACATGGTCTCGGTACACGGATCACCGAAAGGTAAAGCATGAATCATATAGTAGATATGATGAACATGTCGATTGTTCGCCATTGAAACTATATCAACTCTCGTGATGATCGTTGTTGATGTGGTGGATTTGGTTCATGTGATCACTAAAACAATGTGAGGGATATTGTTTTGAGTGGGAGTTCACCTAGATTAATTTAACTATTAATTAGAACTCAATTTGTCATAAACTTAGTCTAAACTATTGCAAATATGTTGTAGATCAATGGTGGCCCCTACCATCAATTTTAATGCGTTCCTAGAGAAAGAAAAATTGAAAAACAATGGAAGCAACTTCGCGGATTGGTTCCGCAATTTGAGGATTGTCCTCACAGCTGGTAATTTGACCTATGTGCTGGATGCACCGCTGGGTGACCCGCCTGCAGCTGATGCTACCGATGAAGTAAAGAATGTTTACCTCACTCGGAAGACTCAGTACTCCACAGCTCAGTGTGCTATCTTGTATGGTTTAGAATCGGAGCTTCAGAAAAGGTTTGAGAATTCAGACCCATATGATATTGTCGAGGATCTCAAATTGATCTTTGAGACTCATGCGGCAATTGAGAGCTATGAGGCTTCTGAAAAGTTCTGTAACTGCAAGATGGAAGAGGGCAGCTCCGTCAGTGAGCATGTGCTTAAGATGTCTAGGCACGCAAACAAACTTCAAAGCTTGGGTATAGTGATTCCTAATGCTTTGGGGATTTATCGTGTCCTCCAATCACTACCACCAAGTTACAAGAACTTTGTGATGAACTACAACATGCAGAACATGAACAAGACGTTGCCAGAACTCTTCGCCATGTTGAAATCTGCAGAAGTGGAGATCAAGAAAGAGCACCAAGTGTTGTTGGTCAATAAGACCACCAAATTCAAGAAAGGCAAGTCTAAGAAAAAGGGACACTTCAAGAAGGGTGGTAAGAAAGTTACCACGCCGACGAAGAAGACCAAGGCTGGACCTAAGCCTGATACTGAGTGTTTTTACTGCAAGGGAGAAGGTCACTGGAAGCGGAATTGCCCAAAGTACTTGGCGGATTTGAAGGACGGCAACATCAAGAAGAAAGGTATATCCGATATACATGTTATTGATGTGTATCTCACTAGTACTCGTAGTAGTGCCTGGGTATTTGATACTGGTTCGGTTGCTCATATTTGTAACTCGAAATAGGTGCTGCAGAATAAACGGAAGCTAGCGAAGAACGAGGTGACGATGCGCGTGGGAAACAGATCAAAGGTTGATGTGATCGCGGTCGACACGCTACCCCTTCATCTACCATCGGGATTAGTTTTATACTTAAATAATTGTTATTTGGTGCCTGTGTTAAGCATGAACATTATATCGGGATCTTGTTTATTGCGAGACGGTTACTTGTTTAAGTCCGAGAATAATGGTTGTTCGATTTATATGAGTAATATGTTTTATGCACATACACCTTTGATAGATGGTCTATTCTTATTGAATATCGATAGTGGAAATACACATATTAATAACATTGAGGCTAAACGTTTGAAGTCGAGCGATAAATCGACCTATATGTGGCACTGTCGTCTTGGTCACATTGGAGTGAAGCGTATGAAGAAACTCCATTCCGATGGACTTCTTGAATCACTTGAAAGATGCGAAGAATGTCTGATGGGTAAAATGACTAAGACTCCATTTTCTGGTATGATGGAGCGAGCTACGGACTTATTGGAAATCATACATACCGATGTGTGTGGTCCAATGAGTGTAGCATCGCGCGGTGGTTATCGTTATGTTCTTACCTTCACGGATGATTTGAGTAGATATGGGTATATCTATTTCATGAAACATAAGTCTGAAACTTTCGAGAAGTTTAAGGAATTTCAAAGTGAGGTAGAGAATCAACGTAACAAGAAGATTAAATTTCTACGTTCTGATCGTGGAGGTGAATATCTAAGTTACGAGTTTGGCGAGCATTTGAAGAAATGCGGAATACTTTCACAATTGACACCGCCGGGAACACCACAGCGTAATGGTGTGTCCGAACGTCGTAATCGAACTCTCTTAGATATGGTTCGTTCTATGATGTCACTTACAGATTTACCGCTATCATTTTGGGGTTATGCATTAGAAACAGCCGCATTCACTTTAAATAGGGCACCATCTAAATCCGTTGAAACGACACCGTATGAATTATGGTTTGGGAAGAAACCTAGATTGTCGTTCCTTAAAGTTTGGGGATGCGAAGCCTATGTAAAGAAGTTACAGCCGGACAAGCTTGAACCCAAAGCGGAAAAATGCGTCTTCATAGGATACCCGAAGGAAACTATTGGGTATACCTTCTATCATAGATCCGAAGGCAAAATCTTCGTTGCCAAGAATGGATCCTTTCTAGAGAAGGAATTTCTCTCGAAAGAAGTGACTGGAAGGAAAGTAGAACTCGACGAGGTTGTCGAACCTTCTCTCGAAATTGCGAGTAGCGCAGCACTAGAAGAAGTTCCTATGGTGCCTGCACCAATAAGAGAGGAAGCTAATGATGATGATCATGAAACTTCGGTTGAAGTTGCTACAGAGCCTCGCAGGTCAACGAGAACTCGTACCACTCCAGATTTGTATGATCCCTATATGAGTGTCATGTTGGTGGACAACACCGATGACCCTGCGACATATGAGGAAGCGATAATGAGCCCAGATTCCAATAAATGGCAAGAAGCCATGAAATCCGAGATTGGATCCATGTACGAAAACCAAGTATGGACTTTGGTAGACTTACCGGATGGCCGGAAGGCTGTCGAGAACAAATGGATTTTCAAGAAGAAAACAGATGCTGATGGTAATGTTACTGTCTATAAAGCTCGACTTGTCGCAAAGGGGTTTCGACAAATTCAAGGAGTTGACTACAATGAGACTTTCTCACCTGTAGCGAAGCTAAAGTCTGTGAGGATTATGTTAGCAATCGCTGCATATTATGATTATGAGATATGGCAGATGGATGTCAAAACAGCATTCCTCAATGGAGACATTGATGAAGAGTTGTATATGATGCAACCCAAAGGTTTTGTCGATCCTAAAGATGTTAACAAGGTATGCAAACTTCAACGGTCCATCTATGGATTGAAGCAAGCATCCCGAAGTTGGAATCAACGTTTTGATAAGGTGATCAAAAGTTTTGGTTTTATACAAACTTATGGAGAAGCTTGTATTTACAAGAAAGTGAGTGGGAGATCTGTAGCATTCTTAATACTATATGTAGATGACATATTGTTGATTGGGAATGATGTAGACCTTCTTAATAGTGTCAAGGAATATTTGAATAATAGTTTTTCAATGAAGGATCTTGGCGAAGCAGCTTACATATTAGGCATAAAGATTTATAGAGATAGATCGAGACGCCTAATATCATTATCACAAAGTACATATTTGGAAAAAGTTCTAAAGAGGTTTGGAATGGAAGATAGCAAGAAAGGGTTCTTGCCCATGTTGCCCAATACGACCTTGAGTAAAACTCAAAGTCCGACAACGGCAGAAGATAGAGAAAGGATGAGTAAGACTCCCTATGCCTCAGCCATAGGATCTCTAATGTATGCCATGCTATGTACTAGACCCGACATTGCATATGCTGTTAGTTTAACTAGCAGATATCAAAGTGATCCAGGAGTGGATCATTGGACAGCGGTCAAAAACATCCTTAAGTACTTGAGAAGAACTAAGGATATGGTTCTTTCTTATGGAGGTGATGATCAGCTCGTTGTTAATGGTTACACCGATGCTAGTTGGAACACCGATCCGGATGATTCTAAATCACAATCTGGATACGTATTTACTTTGAATGGTGCAACAGTTAGCTGGAGGAGTGCAAAGCAAAGCATTGTGGCGAGATCTTCAACTGAATCGGAATACATGGCTACTTCAGAGGCTTCACAAGAAGCGATATGGATGAAAGAGTTCATTACAGAGCTGGGTGTGGTTCCTAGTGCGCTGGACCCAATGTCTATCTACTGTGATAACATGGGCGCCATAGCCAATTCGCAAGAACCAAGGTCACACAAGAAGCCGAAGCATATCAAGCTACGTTTTCACGCTATTCGTGAACATGTCCAAGATGGGGACATAAAGATTTGCAAAGTACACACAGATCTGAATGTGGCGGATCCGTTGACTAAACCTCTCCCGAGGGCAAAACATGACCAGCACCAAACTGCCATGGGTGTTCGATATATTACCATGTAATCTAGATTAGATGACTCTAGTGCAAGTGGGAGACTGTTGGAGATATGCCCTAGAGGCAATAATAAATGTAGTTATTATTATATCTTTGTGTTTATGATAAATGTTTACATTCATGCTATAATAGTATTAACAAGGAAACATTAATACTTGTGTGATTTGTAAACTTAAATTGAAGTCCCTAGTAAAGCCTGTTCATAGTACTAGCTTGTTGGTTAATAAATGATTGTGGTTTCCCTATCATGAACATTGAGATGTTATTAACATCAAGATCATATCGTTAGGAGAATGATATGGTGGACATACTCCTATAGATAAGCGTAGCATAAAGATCAAGTCATTTTAATAGTTCAATTGCTATATGCTTTTTGATACATAGTAACCTAATTCCTTCGACCATGAGATCATGCATATCACCTTCACCGGAAGGATACTTTGATGACATCAAACACCACACCGTAACTGGGTGGCTATAAAGGTGGCATTGAGTGTTCGGAAAGTATTGGTTGAAAGACATGGATCAAGAGTGGGATTTGTCCATCCATATGACGGATAGATATACTCTGGGCCCTCTCGGTGAAATGTCATCCAATTAGCTTGCAAGCATGTGACTGGCTCACAAGGGATCACATATCACGGGAACGAGAAAAGAGTACTTATCAGTAACGAGGTTGAACTAGGTATGCAGAGATACCGACGATCATGACCTCGGATAAGTAAACTATCATGAGACAAAGGGAAATTGGTATCGTATGTAAGTGGTTCATTCGATCGCAAAGTAATCGTAGAACTATGTGGGAGCCATATGAATTTCCAGATTCCTCTATTTGTTATTGTTCGGAGAAGTGTCTCGATCATGTCCGCATAATTCACGAACCGTAGGGAGACACACTTAAGGATTCGACGTTGTTTGAGTAGTTATGGAATGATGAGAAAGAGACCGAATGTTGTTCGGAGTCTCGGATAGGATCCGGGATATCACGAGGAGATCCGGAATGGTCCGGAGAATAAGATTCATATAAGGAAAGTCCTATTTCGGAGTTGGGGAATGATTCCGATGTTTTCATCGGGAATGTTCTAGAAGGTTCCGGAATGTCCGGCACTCCGGAGGGGAAGGGTACATGAATATGTTATATCAAGTTGGTATGATTGCATCATGTACTAGGTGTCATCGCTGAACAAAATAGAGGGTTTATTCAAATCCTAGTTTGAAAAAGTCAAACGGCAATTTGAAAGTCAAACGACTATTTTTGGGAAGTGGAGAGGGAGGTGGAAACCGAGTTGGGGAGGAGTTCCTCCCCTCCACCTCCGGCCCACCTCCAAGACGAGTTGGGGAGGGACTCCCCTCCCCTTGGTCGCGCCTCCCACCTATAAAGGGAGGGGCAGGGCTGCCCCTCCTAGGACCCAACACCTCCACCTCTAAACCCTAGCCGTCGGCGCCGC
Organism: Avena sativa; assembly: GCA_916181665.1. Lineage (NCBI taxonomy): Eukaryota > Viridiplantae > Streptophyta > Magnoliopsida > Poales > Poaceae > Avena > Avena sativa. The sequence goes on along the minus strand of OV702280.1, from coordinate 394,535,665 downwards.
CACCTGCTGCTGCCGATGCCGCCCTAGGGCAAACCGCTGCCGCCTAGGTCAAACCCTAGCCGCCGGCCTAGCCCCCTCCTCGGCGTGTCTAAACCCTATATCGTCGAGGGCTCTCTCATAGTCCACCATACTCGCTCCGGCTTAAGGCGAAGCCCTGCGAGATCTCCCCTCTACTTCCGGTACCACGCCGTTGTGCTGCCGGAATCACGAGGAGAGTGCTACAACCTCCGCTGCCTACTGGAACAAGGGAGAGGAAGGTCTTCGTCGAGTACCGAACGTGTGACCGACTGCGGGAGCGCTGCCGGAACGCAGCGCCGGAAGGATCGTCTACACGATCTTGAGATCGGGAAGAGTACGACTACATCACCCACGAGAATCCGCTCTCGTTAAAAACTTTGGAATCTTCGAGGGTGAGTTATTCCATCGACTCGTTGCTACAATCTAGTAGATAGATCTTGGCTTGTTTCTTTGTATGCGATAGAAATTTTTTGTTTTCCATGCTACGAAACCCTACATCTAGATGGTTGTATCTCCTCCTTTGTGATTTCATGTATAGATCTTGTGAGCTCCGTTCATGATCAAGATCTAATCTATTTGTAATCATGCATGTTGTGTTTGCGGGGATCCGATGGATATTGAGATTATTATGTCAGATTGATTAATGGTTTTTTCTTTATGATTCTATCATATTTGTGTTGTTTGTGATCTTGCAAGCTCTCCATTGTTAGTAGCTATCTTGGTCGAGTAGTTGCTAGTGACTCCAAGAGGGGGTATTTATGCTCGATAGTGGGTTCATGCCTCTAGTTTCCAAGGGAAGTGACAAAAATCTCTTCGGTTGTAGATGTGATGGTGCTACTAGGGAGAAAACATTGGTCTCTTGTTCATGGAACAAGTGGATTGTCCGTTGCTTGCAACCTAATACTGGAGGGGGTTCGGATGATAACCTGAAGGTGGACTTCTAGTCATAGATGCAGTTGGATGGCGGTCTATGTATATTGTTGTATTGCCCAATCGAATCTCATAGGATCTCTTTGACTAGTATTACATTGTTATGCCTTGCTCAGTTCCTATCAATTGCCCTGTTGTAATTTGTTTACCCTTCATGCCATGTTGTTTATCTAAGGAGAGCACCTCTAGTGATCTATGGACCCCGGTCCAATCTTTACTATTGATACATCTTCCACTGTTACCTGTTTACTTGCTGCAAACCATTATCTTCCACACCATACGTTTAATCCTTTGTTATAGCAACCGGTGAGATTGACAACCTCACTATTAGTTGGGGCAAAGTCTTGAGTTTATGTTGTGTAGGTCTCCGCGTTGCTTGCAACACCTGTGTGATGTTTCTTTCCTCCTACTGGTTCGATAACCTCGGTTTCTTACTGAGGGAAGACTTGCTGTTGTGCTGCTTCACACCTTGCTCTTGGGGTTCCCAACAGGCTCCACATCAACTGAGCCATCAGTGGGTTATCCATATTGGAAACAAAGTAACAAACAGAAATAAAAAGCAATACTCACAGTAGAAGTTTCCTTTACCAGTTCCACTCTTCAATAGCACTTCACTCCCCTACAACGGCGCCAAAAATAGTCTTGATGAACCAAAAGTATAGGGGATGTATCGTAGTTCTTTCAATAAATAGGAGTGTCGATCCCAACGAGGAGCAGAAGGTGTTGAGTAGTGGTATGGAGCAAGAAATCTATATAAATACTTAGCAAAAAGATTTTTAGGGGTTTTCTAATAAATAAAAGAAATAAAGTGCAAGTAATAAGGACAACGAACAATTGCAGCAAGTGTCCCAATTATTTCTTAGCAAAGGACAAGCCGGTGGAAATACTTATAAGGACCAAACATTCTGCTTCATATAGCTGAGTAGTCTTTTTTGGTGTTGTAAGTGTTGTGTGGGTGAACTTGTGCTAATGAACTGGCCTTACTTATACTAATACATGCTTGTGATTAAACCCCCTGCAAGCATCCGCAACTACAGGAAAGCAATTAAGATATAAACCTAACCACAGCCTTAAACTCTGAGATCCTACGCTCCCTTGTGCAATGGTGTCTTAACGGGGGTTCAGGTTTCCGTCACTCCGGCAGCCCCATAATTAGTAGCCAAATACACAATGCGTTCCCCTAGGCGCATAAATGGTGAAGTATCATGTAGTCCACGTTCACATGACACCACTAGAAAAACAGCACCACGACTTAAATACTAAACCATTGAATAATATCTCAACACAAATCCACTACTAACAACATGACTTCTCCCATGTCCTCAAGAACTAAACGAACTACTCACGAGACATCATATAGATCAAGATCAAAGATGATATGGTGATGGATAACAATCTGAACATAAATAATAATCTAATGGTTCCACTCACAAGCATCAACTACAATAGTAATCAACACCGGGAAGTTTCCCCTAAGAACTATGCAAATATTCAACACAATTGTTACATCGGGATGGAGTGGTGATAATGGTGCTGGTGGAGATGATGGTTTGGATGATGATAATGATGATCACGATAAAGTCTAGCGTGATGATAGTGTTGATGGCGACGATCTCCCCTCTCTGGGAAGGAATTTCCCTGGCAGAAATCTGTCTGCCGGAGAGCTCTTTTTCTCTTGGTGTTTTCCGCCCCGCAGGGGCGGCAGAATCTTTCTGTGGTCGCCCCCTTGTTTTAGGGTTTCAAGGAGAAGATATATGCGAGAGGGCGGAGCTAGAGGTGGGCCAGGTGGGCCACACCCCTGTAGGCGTGACCTAGGGGTGGCCCGCACCTGGGGGGTGTGGGCCCCCTGTGGCCCATCTCCGCCTCCCCTTATGGATTCATTCGTCTTGTGGGAAAATATGATTTTCCGTAATTTTTTTGGTATTTTTTGATCTTCGCGAAATTGCATCGAAACACCTCTTTTTCCATCAGAATCCTGACTCCGGCAGTTCATCCTCCAAGAATCTGTTGGAGATATGCCCAAGAGGCAATAATAATGTGGTTATTATCATATCTTCATGCTTATGATAAATGTTTACATACCATGCTATAATTGTATTAACCGGAAACATTAATACTTGTGTGATTTGTAAACATAAAAGAGTCCCTAGTAAAGCCTCTTGTTAAACTAGCTTGTTGGTTAATATATGATCATGGTTTCCTGATCATGAGCATAGAGATGTTATTAACAACAGGGTCATATCATTAGGAGAATGATGTGATGGACATACTCCTATAGTTAAGTGTAGCATAAAGATCAAGTCATTTAATATAGTTCACTTGCTATAAGCTTTCTTATACATAGTAACCTAATTCCTTCGACCATGAGATCATGCTAATCACCATCACCGGAAGGATGCTTTGATGACATCAAACACCACACCGTAACTAGGTGGCTATAAATGTGGAATTGATAGTTCAAAAAGTATGTGTTGAGGCACATGGATCAAGATTTGGGATCTGTCCATCCATATGACAGATAGATATGCTTTGGGCCCTCTCGGTGGAATGTCATCCAATTAGCTTGCAAGCATGTGACTGGATCATAAGGGATCACATATCATGGGAACGAGAAAAGAGTACTTATTGGTAACGAGGTTGAACTAGGTATGCAGAGATACCGACGATCAAACCTCGGATAAGTAAAGTATCGTGAGACAAAGGGAAATTGGTATCGTATGTAAATGGTTCATTCGATCACGAAGTAATTGTAGAAATATGTGGGAGCCATATGAATTTCCAGATTCCTCTATTGGTTATTGATCGGAGAAGAGTCTCGATCATGTCTGCATAATTCATGAACCGTAGGGCGACACACTTAAGTATTCGATGTTGTTTAGTAGATATGGAATGTGAGTAAAGAGTCCAATTTCGGAGTTCGGGAATGATTCCGGTGTTTTCACCGGAATGTTCTAGAAGGGTCTAGAAGGTTCACCGATCCGGAAGGGGAAGGGTACATGGATGTGTCATGACAAATTATAATGGTTGCATCATGTCCTAGGTCACTTGGCTGGACACTTGGAAGAGAGAAATCAAACTCTAATTTGAAAGTTAAAAAGGCAGTTTGAAAAAGTCAAATCCCAACATGGTTTCTGAGTTAGGGAGGGTTTCTGAGTTAGGGAGGGTTTCCACCTGGGTTGGGAACAGCCTTGGACGCCCCCCACCTATATAAGTAGGGGTAGGGGCGCACCCCAAGGTCTCCCCCTTGCCCTAGGCGCCCAAGCAACCCTAGGTTGGCCGCCGCCCCCCTCTCTAGTTGCGACCAATCTAGATCTCCTCTAAACCGCTACCGACTAGCTAAACTCTAGTTGCTAGCTACCTCTAGACCTCGGCCCTCGAAACCCTAGATCGCCGGGGATCCCTCTACTCCACCATACTCGCTCCGGCTTAGGCGAAGCCCTGCGGTATCTCCCCTCTACTTCCGACACCACGCCGTCGTGCTGCCGGAATCGCGAGGAGAGAGCTACAACCTCCGCTGCCTGCTGGAACAAGGGAGAGGGAGGTCTTCATCGATTACCATACGTGTGACCTACTGCGAGAGCGCTGCCGGAACGCAGCGCTGGAAGGATCGTCTACACGATCTTGAGATTGGCAAGTGAACGACTACATCACCCACGAGAATCTGCTCTCGTTAACCGCTTTGGATCTTCGAGGGTTAGTACTCTATCAACTTGTTGCACCGATCTAGTAGATAGATCTTGGCTTGATCATAGATTAGATCTTGATTGTGTGTTCATGCGGTAGAATTTTTTTTGTTTTCCATGCTACGAACCCCTACAGTGGTATCAGAGCCGTGTCTATATGTAGATCTGTTGCACGAGTAGAACACAATGGTTATTATGGGCGGTAGTGCTTTTATTATCAATTGCTTGTGTACTTTGCATCTTGCGGTATGGTGGTATGAAGCGGCCTGGGCTAACCTTACATGTAGAGTTCCCAACCTTTAATAAGGTAGAGTCCCCTGTGTTTACAATGCTAGTCCCTGGATCAATAGCTAGCATCCATAGTTAAGATGTAATATCAAGAAACAAAGGTCATAATACAACTTTATAACCAGGAATAACATAATTTTATTACATCTTACATAGCTCATTTGGCTATTACATTACATTGCAGCAGAATATCTATAAGCATGGGGTCCTTCATCTTCAAAGTGCCACGGGCAGACATGTTGGTTGTAGACTTGTAATCCTAATCACTTAAACTTCACTAAATCAATCAAACCTGCAACATAACAAGTTACAGCCACAAGGGTCAATACATTTGAATTGTATTGGCAAGTGATAATATGGTAGTATAGTGGAGTCTATCATCTATATGCATTTGACTAAGTGGAGTTGAGGCTTGCATTGCTCAAAATAGATTTTCCTTATCATTTTGAAAACACTAAGTTTTTGCTTGACAAAATCATTTTCTCAGTCAAAGATTGAAGATCCTTTAACCCTTGTTAAACCACAAGTTTTTAACTTAGAAATTTGAATGATGATATTCTTGATTGCTTCCATGTCTTGATGCTCAAATTGTCCTTTACCAGGGACATGGCTAAGTACTTAGATTTTACACTCTGCAGAGGTGGTGCACTTTCCCCACAAGACTTGGTTTCCCAAGACAAGATCTTTCAGAAGCCTTCCCTTAGACCAAAATGGACGCGCTCCAACCTATCAAACTCTACCACCCACTGTCCATATGGCTAAGTTCTTGCAACCTATATGATCCAGGCAGAGCCCATAATGCCAAGTGGTTGCACTTGAAGCTTCTCAACATTTGACATCTCAAATCTCTTTGTTCCTGGGTGGCCATCCACAAGTGAGATACACAAGGTAAACCATAGACATGGGCCTTGTGAACCACTCAACCAAAATCAACCAAGCAATTACCATTCCACCCAGGTGATTCATTAACTTAGTTATTTTATTAAACAAAAACACAAGTCCTCAGACTTAGAATTTTTTCCATAGTGTGAATATATATTCCACCCTTGTTTTATATTAGCTAGGCTAAGCTTGGTAGTAATAGGAATCTTAACTTAGGAATATTTCCACTAAGGTTTCATCTACTAGGTTTTCCTATAGCAAGGTTTATACTTAGCAAAATTCCATGCAAGTTTTACTTAGAGAAAATCACTAATGCATAGTGAAAGTAATGGGACAAAAAGTATGAAGCATCACTTCCCTTTTTGGTAGAGGGTATAAGTTCACTCCTTGTCCTTGCAACAATCACACTCTTCAAGTCACTACAATACAATCAAGCAAGACACAAACTCAATCTACCAATCAAGCAAAACAATCACATAAAATAATAAAACAAACAACACATGCAAGCATGCAAAAAGGGTTGTTTTATTTGTAAAAGTGGTTTATAATGGGTCATAAACATTTGAAAGCACCTAATGGTCATTTTATAAAGTGGCAAAGTCATTTGCAAAAGGTTTCACTAGAAAAACCATTTTCAAAACAAAGTATCATTTTATGTGGTGTAGAAATATTTTTACTAAGGAATTAATCTATAGGGTTCACCAAATATGTTTTCAAACCATAAAACTTGGTGTTTGGGGTCACAGAGTTTAAAACAAAACATTTTCCAAAGGTTTTCTTCCAAAACCATTTTTAATAAATAAACCACATTTCTATTTGACTAGAAATGGTTTTAAATCAAAGAATCATTCTTTTTCTTCACCAAATACATTTTTGAATCCACAAAGTGTTTTCTATGGTCAGTAGGTTCAAAGCAATCCAATTGCAAAAGATTTTAACCCCAAATTCATTTTTAAACAATTTTTACATCTTTAACAAGCATACAAATGTTTCTGCAAAAACAACCATTTTTTCAGAAGCTTTTTACTAAACAAAAGGCATGGTTGGCTAGGGCGTGTTCCACTGATTCCAATGACATAAAGTTTGCAAAATTTGGACGTGTGGATCAAAAGTTATAAGGTTTTCAAAATTGCATCTAATTCTGATTTCAAAATCTGTTTTAAACAGAAACTGGCCACGCGTCATGATCCTATTGGGCGGTACCGGTTCGTCTGGATCACGTGCTGCAGGCCGTTGGATCTAACTGATATTGCACGGCTCAGGTTCACTCTTACCGCTTCGCTTCTGTTCTAATTACAACCGCAAGATTAAAATCTAACGGTGACAATCTGATCGACCTTACTCGGGCGGCACTGACGGCGGCTGGTGGCGGCGCACGGTCAGATGGCGGCGGCGCTGGTGTAACAGGAAGCGAGAGAAGGGGAGGAGAGGCTCACCGTGATCGCAAGGACGTGGGGAAGCTCGACGTGTTGGTTGTAGACGGAGGGGCGCTCGCATGTGGTGGTGATTGCTCACCGGAGTTTGCTCGGCGTCAGGCACGCTCTGGTTGATGACGGAGGCGGGCTACAAGGCACAGGAGGACGAGACAAGGGGTCTGTTAGACGCGTGAGGGAGAGTAGAACTTGCGTCCGTGAACGAGAGGGGAAGGGGCGGACAGAAACTACCTGGGGCACTCGCCGGAGTTAAACCAGACGGTGGCGGCGCTGGGAGTTGTCGTTGCCGAGGCTCAGGGGCGCGCGCGAGCGAGCTGGCGATGCGGACAGGTCTGCCAGGAGATGGGGATCACAGCTGCGTGCTCGAGGAGGTACGGGGTGGCGTGGAGCTGCCGGAATTCTCGCCGGAGCGTCGTCGGACAGTGGCGGTGTTTGAGCAAAATTCGACAGCCTGGGGGCGTGTCGAGGTGGGGCGACAGAGGGGAACTAGAGAGGAGAGGGAGACGATTTATCGTGCGTGGTCGCAGCGAGGTTAAGGCGCGGCATTATGGTGAATTGATCGCGAGCTTTTCAGCAACGGCCGCGGCGTGGTCAGCGGCGGGTGGAAACGACGAGCAAGAGGGGTGGGGTCCTTTATCAGCGTGAGAGAGGAGAGGAGAGTTGGGTCCACCGGTCGGTGTCTGCGCGGGTGTGTGATCGAGTGAGCAACGTTTCGCTGAGGGAAAGAAAGGTGGGCTGGAGTTGGGCCTAGACTGGGCTGCTGGGTTGGGTCGACCAGATTCCTATTTTTTTCCAGTTCTGAATCTTTTTCTTTTTCCAAATCAATTTCTGTTTTGAATTTCAATCAACTATTCAAACATTCAAACAATTCAAACAATCACCACAATTGTAATGAGTTTTTGGTTCTGTTTATCAACATAAACCAAATCCCAAAATAAAATAATATTTTTATTCTGTTTAGGATCTATTTAATAATTAAATAAAATAGACCATAGTTATTTAATCAAATAGGGTTTGATTTATTTAATAAAATCTCCATTTGAAATCCAAATATTATCAAACCCAAATCAGTAGGTTTTATTTGAAAATAAAAGATATTTGGAAAACTTGTTTAAAACAAAATAACATTTTTATTTTAGGTTCCATTAAAATAAAATGGACCTTAGTTATTAAATCAAATAGGATTTGTTTTATTAGAATCTTTATTTTGAAATCTAAAATAAAACCAAAAACACTTCAGTAGGTTTTATTTGAGGATATAAAATACTTGGAAAATCTTATTTAAAATAATTTAAATAAGTTTTAGTGTTTATTTAAAATGGGAAAAGCCTTTACTTAAATAAAATTGGATATTAAATCCTTATTATTTTATTTAAACAAACCTTTATTCTTTAATCAAAACAAAAACTTTTTGTTTCAAAAACTTGGCCAAGGTTTAATTTGGCTCTATAAAATAATCTTTATTTATAAATCCACCTTTTCTTTTGAAAACCAAATCCTTTTATAAAAAGATCCAAAATAGTAATTTTAAATATTTAATATTTTCTTTATTAATTGTTTTATCTTTTTAAATCCCTTTAGGATTTATTTGTTCAAAATAGGTTTGAAGGTTTCCAATTGGAATCAAAAAGTTTCTTCTCACCCTGAAAATCAACAAAGTTTTATTTTATTCATTTATTTTTCACATAACAAGATTTGGAAAATCTTGGGATGTGACATTACATGACATCGTTCATGAGACTTGCTCCACGCTCGACATGCAACTTGTATTGCATAAGTGGCTTTGCGGGTGTCTGTCTCTCCCAACATAGTAAAGATTCAATTTACAACGGACACTTGATAGTTCAAGCATCAACGTTGTGGTTCTTGTTCGTAAGTTAGAATGACACTTATTGAAAGCCCCAAACCACGTAAAACGTGCAAAGAAAATTAGAGGCATATAAATTTGTTTTGCAGGTGTGTGATGTGATGTGATATGGCCATGATTGTGATTATATATGATGTATGCAATGTTCCTTATTGTAAGTCGGCAACCGGCAGGAGCTATATGATTGTCTTTTAATTTCGTCTAGACATGCGTGTCTATTATTAAAAGTAGTTGTAATAGTTGATGCTGGTGGACGAAAACCATGGAGCAGCGCCATTGACCTTGACGCAATGCCGGTGATGATGGACATCATATTCATGCTTGAAGATGGAGATCGGAAGCACAAGAAGAAAGGCCATATGATATCACATATTTTGAATTGCATGTGGTGTTAATCCTTATATGCATCTTGTATTGCTTAGTTCGCGACGGTAGCATTATAAGATTGTCACATCCCAAGATTTTACAAATCTTGTAATGTGAAAAATAAATAAACAAAATAAACAATGGTTGAAAATTAGGGTGAAAAGAAAAATTTGTTTCTAAATGGAAACTTAAAATCCCATCTTGAACAAACTTTAATTAAAGTTTGAAACCAATAAAATTCAAATCGAGTGGAATGTGTTTCTCTTTAAATGCATCTGGAAATTTAAACACTTGATAAATAAACCAAAACCCAAAAACCCTAATGGAAGGAAATCATTTTCCAAGTTAACTCCAAGCCCATGGATTTGATCCATATAAAAATTGGCCAAACAAACATTTCAAATTGATCAAGAATGACTATTAGAAATATTATAAAACCATATGAATTGGATTCACTTAATTTGGAGCCATAGATAAAATCTTATGAATTTAATAAGATAAGGAAATTGAATTTCCAAAGCTAATAAAGCCCTTATCTAAAATCCCTACCAAATGGTGAGCTAATAATCCTAAAAGGATTTAAAAAGATAAACAAATAATGAATAAAATTATAATAGTTGGAATCACTATTTTGGATCTTTAAATAAAAAGATATGGTTTTTATAAAGCAAAGGTAGAAATATAAATAAGGATTATTTTATAAAGCCAAATTAAATCTTGGCCAAGCTTTTGGAATAAAATATTTCTATTTCATAAAAGGTGTAAAGGTTTATTTAAATAAAATAATGAGGATTTATTAATATCCATTTTTATTAAAGTAAAGGCTTTTCCATTTTAAATAAACACCAAAACTTGTTAATTTATTTTAAATAAGATTACCAAGTGTTTTAGTTTTTCAAATGAAACCTACTGAAAAGATTTTGGTATTATTTAGTTTTCAAAAAGAGTTTTAAAATAAATTAAAACATATTTGAATTAAATACTATGGTCTATTTATTTAATTATTAATAGATCTTAAAAGAATAAAAGAATTATTTTATTTTTGACTTTGAAATATGTTGATAAACAGAATAAAAAAAATTCACCAAAGTTTGGTGGTGATTTGAATTCAAATGCAAATTGAATAGTATTATTAAATCTTAATTAATTAATACTAGAGCCTATATTAAATAATTAAAAGACCCTAAAAAGAATAAAATATTTATTCTAAATTTGACTTCACAAGGTGTTATTAAATAGTATTTGAATATACATAAAGTCTGGTTGAAATTTGAATTCAAATGAGTGTTAGAATTGGTTAAATAAAATCAAAACAGAAAATAAAATCAGAAAAGAGAAAAAGTTTCAGAAAGAAAAAAATAAGAAAGAAAACAGCCCTGCTAAACCTACCCCAGACCCTAGCCCAGCAGGCCCAAATCCCTAGCCCACCCGGCTCCTCTCTTTCCTCTGCTTTTCTTTTCTCACCGCAGGCTGCACCCCCTCACTCGCTACAAGCCTGGACCCACTCTTCCTCTCTCTATCTCGCTGTCAAAGAGGACCCACCGCCACGATGGCATCGTCTTCAAACCACGAGACCAATTCTTTCCCCTCACTTCGGCCGTTTCCAGCGTCGATTACTCATGTTCAATTCGCCTAAATGACGCACTAATCCCGCCTAGTGATATGCTCGTGAAATCGCCTCCCTCCTCTCTCCCTTTCCTCCCAGTCATCACACCACCGGAGTCCCAGGCTGTCCATAATTTTTGCTCGAAACCTCACTATCACCGACGAGTCCCCTGTCAAATTCCGGCGAACCCCGACCCTCTCCTACCTCCTAGCTCACTCCAGCTTCATCCCCATCATCTCACGCACCTGCCCGTGGTCTCCGTTCGCCCACGCATGCCCCACAGCCTCGCCTCCGTCTTCGTCTGAGCGCCACTGACGGCTAGATCAACTCCGATGAGCTCCCCTGGTAATCCCTGACCGCCCCCTCCTCTCTGGTTGACGCTAGCATACTCTCCTCTCTCGCGCGTGTCTAACACACCCTCTGTTTTACACTGGCGTGCCTTGTAGCCTCGTCCCCGACAACGGCCGAGCGTGCCCGACGGAAGCAGGGACTCCGGCGAGCAATTGTCGTCACCCTCGTGCGCCCCTGACCCTGTGGCGACCACGTCGAGAATCAGCGCAGCCCTGTGAACCTGGTGAGCCCCTCCTCCCTCTCCCTCTCTTCCTAGAATAGCCGGAACACCTCTCCCGAGCGTCGCCGCCGCTCACCGTTGCTCAGCACCGTCGGTTCCTGGTCGTGGTGTTGATAGCCGTTAGATGAAGATCGTAGGGATACGATAGATCGCTTAACTGAACCATTACGGATAGATCTGTGCCGCACGATCGTCATTAGACCCAACGCCCCACATCGCTTGATCCACGCGAACCGGTACCAGCGAATAGCAACTCGACACGTGGCCTGGAATCTGTTTTAAAACAGAAACTTGCCTATTAGATGTTCAATTTTGAAAAATTCATAACTTTCAAACCACACGTCCAAATTTTGCAAATTTTATATCAATGGATTCAGCAAAACAAGTACTTTCTGACCATTCACTTTGTTTAGTAAATTGCTTCTGTTAAATTGTTTATTTTTGCAGAAACTTGTGTAGGCATATTTAGAATATAAAATTTGTTCTAAAATGAATTTTGAGATTAAATCTTGGGCAAATGGTTTGTTTTAAACCTACTGACCATAGAAATCAATTTGTGGTTTCAAAAATATATTTGGTGAAGCAAAATAATAAACTTTTGATTTAAACCATTTCTAGTCAAATAAAAGTAATGTTTATTTATTAAAAATGCTTTTGGGAGAAAATCTTTGAGATTTTTTTTGGAATAAACTCTATAACCCCAAGCACCAAGTTTTATGATTTAAATATGTATTTGATGAACCCTATAAAGATTGCTATTTTGATAAAGGCATTTTCAACCACATAAAATAATGATTTGGTTTAAAAATGGTTTATAGGTAAAATCTTTTGCAAATAGTTTTGCCACTTTATAAAATGACCAATAAGTGTTTTAGAATGTTTATAACCTATTATAAACCACTTTTGTAAATAAAACAAAGTTTGGCATGCTTGCATGCATTATTTTGTTACTATTATTTTTTGTGATGTTGCTTGAATGGTAGATTGAAATATTGCTTGCTTGATTGAATTGTAGTGATTTGAAGTGTGTGAACATTGCAAAGATCAAGGAGTGAACCTATATTCTCTACCAAAAAGGCAAGTGATGCTTCATACTTTTGTCCCATTATTTTCACTGTGCATTAGTGATATTTCTAAGTAGGACTTGCATGGAATTTTTGCTAAGTATAAACTATGCCATGGGAAATCCTAGTAGATGAAACCTTAGAGAATTTCTTAAGTTAAGATTCCTACTACTGTCATGCTTAGCTTAGCTAGTAGAAAACAAGGGTGGAATATATATTCATGCTATGGAATATTTCTAAGTCTGTGGACTTGTGTTTTGTTAATAAAACAACTAAGTGAATGAATAACCTGGGTGGAATGGTTTGTGTTGAGTGGTTCACAAGGCCCATTTCTATGGTTTACCTTGTGTATCTCACTTGTGGATGGACACCCAGGAACAAAGAGATTTGAGATGTCAAATGTTGAGAAGCTTCAAGTGCAGCCACTTGGCATTATGGGCTCTACCTGGATCATAGAGGTTGGAATAACTTAGCCAAATGTACAGTTGGTGGTAGGGGAATGATAGGTTGGAACGCGTCCATTCTGGTCTAAGGGAAGGCTTCTGAAAGATCTTGTCTTGGTGAAACCAAGTCTTGTGGGGAAAGTGCACCACCTCTGCAGAGTGAAAAATCTAAGTACTTAGCCATGTCCCTGGTAAAGGACAATTTGAGCATCAAGACATGGAAGCTATCAAGAATCTCCTCATCCCAATTTCTAAGTTAAAAACTTGTGGTTGAACAAGGGTTGAAGGATCACCAATTTCTATTGGGAGATGCCTTGGGAAAGATTTTGTCAAGCAAAAACTTAGAGTTTTCAAATGATAAGGAAAAACTATTTTGAGCAAAGCAAGCCTAAGCTCCACTTATCCAAATGCATATAGATGATAGACTCCACTATACTACCATAGTATCACTTGCCAATACAATTCAAATGTATTGACCCTTGTGGCTGTAATTTGTTATGTTGCAGGTTTGTTTGATGTTAGTGAAGTTTATATGATTAGGATTACAAGTCTATAACCAACATGTCTGCCTATGGCACTTTGAAGATGAAGGACCCCATGCTATTGTTATATTCTGCTGCATTTTAATGAGATAGCCAAATGAGCTATGTAAGATGTAATAAATTATTTTATTCCTGGTTATAAAGTTGTATTATGACCTTTGTTTCTTGATATTACATCTTAACTCTGGATGCTAGCTATTGATCCAGGGACTAGCATTGTAAGCACAGGGATCTCTACCTTATTAAAGGCTGGGAACCTTACAAAGATGATCCCTCTCAAAAAATATCAAGTTATAGAGTGTTCGTCCTTAGTAGGCACCGTTGCCAAAGCTTGTTGTTTCGAAGCACCACGTGATGATCGGGTGTGTTAGATTTTGCGAGTGTATACAATGGGAGCAAGCCAGATTTGCTCATGCGGAAGCTAAGGTTTGATCTTGACAAGCCTAGCATGTACAGACATGGTCTCGGAACACGGAATACCGAAAGGTAAAGCATGAGTCATATAGATGATATGATGAACATGATAATTGTTCACCTTTGAAACTATATCATGTCACGTGATGATCGGACTTGGTGTAGTGAATTTGGTTCGTGTGATCACTAAAACAATGTGAGGGATATTGTTTTGAGTGGGAGTTCAATAGCAATATGATTAAAAGTTGAACACTATTTATCATAAATTAAATCAAAGTAAATTTGCATAGTTGTTGTAGTCATTGGCATCCGTTTACCACCTTGCGCTTAGTTATAATTGAGATAATAGAACTATAGAATTCTGGTTAGTTACTTTACGAACTGGTATCGTATTTTTTTGAAGTGTTAATCTAAAGTTTAAAAGTCCTATTGCAAACTTTTAGTAAGTTCCGGTTAATCCGTGAAGTTTAATAATTGGTATTAAATCAAGAGTGACAATTCCAGTGTTAGTATATAAGTATCATGTTTGTCTCCATGATTCTTGATATTCAAAAGATTGTTTTAATATCAAGGTTATCTAGGATCTGAAAGAGTTGTTTCAGAAACCATGATGTGTGGAAGATATTGCGATATCTGAAATGATGTTTTGGTTGCAACATGAGAGAGTATAATATGGCAAAGTTTATGTTCTCATATTTGATGAGAATTTGAAAAAGGTTGGAGACGCTTGTCGTCCTAATCCTCCAAAAGGTTTTGGAGAGCAACATTATACTCACGATTCACCGTTATAAGCTAAAAGTAGCTTGATCATGAATAGTTCCAAGGTAAGGGTGAATATTTGATAAAATGTTTACTACACTAAAAGATTACTAAAGAATGGAATTTGAAAGAACACCAAGTATTTGATGATGGTGATCTACTTCAAAGTGCAAGTCCAAAGACATTGGTATTTAACTATACATGCTTTGGACTATGTGTCATGTGTATGGCTCCACTATTGATGTTGATAGATTCTTTTGAACAAAAAAGGAAATACTGAAAGAGAATCTCAGAAATATATGGCAGAAAAGAAAAGACTAGAATTATTCAGCTTAGGTATAGAGAGGATATACATGTTATGGATATATTCTTTGCTTATTAAATAATGTGGTTCTTAAGTATTGGATACTGAATTTGTTGGTGTGAATCGTCATACGAAACAACACAATCCATGAACTACAATGGCCTAAGTAACTAGCAAAAGAATATGTGATGATGTTCATCGAGAACAAATAAAGGGTTGTTGTGTTACTCGTTAACATCAAAGCTTGCCCTCAAGATTTGTTTTATCGGGTATTATGAGAACAAAAGGGTTGTTCAAATAATTGCCGTAATCCATAAAAGATGGATGATTTACAAATCTCGTTGGATAAATCACATCCATAAAAATATTGCTAAAAATGTCGAAAGACAATTGATAAGAAAGATCACTTAGGAAGTGACATCGCCGTTTAAATTATATTGGAAAGAAAACATGAAGAAACTCCATGTGGATGGAATTTTGGGGTCTTTTGATTTTTGATCAAATGACGCTTGTGAAATTTTCCTAGAGATAATTAAAACTCCGCTCATAGGCCAAAGGGAACGAATGACTAGCTTATTGGAACTTGTACATATTGTTGTATGAAGTCCATTATGTGTAGTCAAGAGCGATAGATTTCAACTTGATATGCTTTCTCCGAAAATTTGAGTGAATATATGAATATTTACTTAATAAGGATGAAGTGTGAAACATTTGAAAAGTTTAAAGACTTTCAAGATGAAGTGCAAAATCAATGTAACAAGAAAATAAAGAATTTATGATAAGATCATAAAGGAAGATATTTGAGTTATAAAGTTTAGCATAACACCAAAGATTCGAGGAATCGTTCCATGGATTTGCGTTTCCCAAAACACCATATGAGTATGGAATAATCGAGATATGCAATGAAACCTTGTTTGAAATGGTAAGATCAAAGGTGTAATTTATAAAACTGCCATTATATTTTAAAGATTAAAGCTTTAGAGACTACCGTTTTTCCACTGAAAAGAGCTCCATCATAATCCGTTGAAATGACACCATATAAAGTTATGGTTTGGGAAATGTTTTGGAATAAACTCTCTAACCCCAAGCACCAAGTTTTATGATTTAAAGATGTATTTGATGAACCCTATAAAGATTGCTATTTTGATAAAGGCATTTTCAACCACATAAAATAATGATTTGGTTTAAAAATGGTTTATAGGTAAAATATTTTGCAAATAGTTTTGCCACTTTATAAAATGACCAATAAGTGTTTTATAATGTTTATAACCTATTATAAACCACTTTTGTAAATAAAACAAAGTTTGGCATGCTTGCATGCATTATTTTGTTACTATTATTTTTTGTGATGTTGCTTGAATGGTAGATTGAAATATTGCTTGCTTGATTGAATTGTAGTGATTTGAAGTGTGTGAACATTGCAAAGATCAAGGAGCGAACCTATATTCTCTACCAAAAAGGCAAGTGATGCTTCATACTTTTGTCCCATTATTTTCACTATGCATTAGTGATATTTCTAAGTAGGACTTGCATGGATTTTTTGCTAAGTATAAACTATGCCATGGGAAATCCTAGTAGATGAAACCTTAGTAGAATTTCCTAAATTAAGATTCCTACTACTATCATGCTTAGCTTAGCTAGTACAAAACAAGGGTGGAATATATATTCATGCTATGGAATATTTCTAAGTCTGTGGACTTGTGTTTTGTTAATAAAACAACTAAGTGAATGAATCACCTGGGTGGAATAGAAGGAATGGTTTGTGTTGATTGGTTCACAAGGCCCATTTCTATGGTTTACCTTGTGTATCTCACTTGTGGATGGACACCCAGGAACAAAGAGATTTGAGATGCCAAATGTTGAGAAGCTTCAAGTGCAGCCACTTGGCATTATGGGCTCTGCCTGGATCATATAGGTTGCAATAACTTAGTCAAATGGACAGTTGGTGGTAGGGGAATGATAGGTTGGAACGCGTCCATTCTGGTCTAAGGGAAGGCTTCTGAAAGATCTTGTCTTGGTGAAACCAAGTCTTGTGGGGAAAGTGCACCACCTCTGCAGAGTGAAAAATCTAAGTACTTAGCCATGTCCCTGGTAAAGGACAATTTGAGCATCAAGACATGGAAGCTATCAAGAATCTCCTCATCCCAATTTCTAAGTTAAAAACTTGTGGTTGAACAAGGGTTGAAGGATCACCAATTTCTATTGGGAGATGCCTTGGGAAAGATTTTGTCAAGCAAAAACTTAGAGTTTTCAAATGATAAGGAAAAACTATTTTGAGCAAAGCAAGCCTAAGCTCCACTTATCCAAATGCATATAGATGATAGACTCCACTATACTACCATAGTATCACTTGCCAATACAATTCAAATGTATTGACCCTTGTGGCTGTAATTTGTTATGTTGCAGGTTTGTTTGATGTTAGTGAAGTTTATATGATTAGGATTACAAGTCTATAACCAACATGTCTGCCTATGGCACTTTGAAGATGAAGGACCCCATGCTATTGTTATATTCTGCTGCATTTTAATGAGATAGCCAAATGAGCTATGTAAGATGTAATAAATTATTTTATTCCTGGTTATAAAGTTGTATTATGACCTTTGTTTCTTGATATTACATCTTAACTGTGGATGCTAGCTATTGATCCAGGGACTAGCATTGTAAACACAGGGATCTCTACCTTATTAAAGGCTGGGAACCTTACAAAGATGATCCCTCTCAAAAAATATCAAGTTATAGAGTGTTCGTCCTTAGTAGGCACCGTTGCCAAAGCTCGTTGTTTCGAAGCACCACGTGATGATCGGGTGTGTTAGATTCTACGAGTGTATACAATGGGAGCAAGCCAGATTTGCTCATGTGGAAGCTAAGGTTTGATCTTGACGAGCCTAGCATGTACAGACATGGTCTCGGAACACGGAATACCGAAAGGTAAAGCATGAGTCATATAGATGATATGATGACCATGATAATTGTTCGCCTTTGAAACTATATCATGTCACGTGATGATCGGACTTGGTGTAGTGAATTTGGTTCGTGTGATCACTAAAACAATGTGAGGGATATCGTTTTGAGTGGGAGTTCAATAGCAATATGATTAAAAGTTGAACACTATTTATCATAAATTAAATCAAAGTAAATTTGCATAGTTGTTGTAGTCATTGGCATCCGTTTACCACCTTGCGCTTAGTTATAATTGAGATAATAGAACTATAGAATTCTGGTTAGTTACTTTACGAACTGGTATCGTATTTTTTTGAAGTGTTAATCTAAAGTTTAAAAGTCCTATTGCAAACTTTTAGTAAGTTCCGGTTAATCCGTGAAGTTTAATAATTGGTATTAAATCAAGAGTGACAATTCCAGTGTTAGTATATAAGTATCATGTTTGTCTCCATGATTCTTGATATTCAAAAGATTGTTTTAATATCAAGGTTATCTAGGATCTGAAAGAGTTGTTTCAGAAACCATGATGTGTGGAAGATATTGTGATATCTGAAATGATGTTTTGGTTGCAACATGAGAGAGTATAATATGGCAAAGTTTATGTTCTCATATTTGATGAGAATTTGAAAAAGGTTGGAGACGCGTGTCGTCCTAATCCTCCAAAAGGTTTTGGAGAGCAACATTATACTCACGATTCACCGTTATAAGCTAAAAGTAGCTTGATCATGAATATTTCCAAGATAAGGGTGAATATTTGATAAAATGTTTACTACACTAAAACATTACTAAAGAATGGAATTTGAAAGAACACCAAGTATTTGATGATGGTGATCTACTTCAAAGTGCAAGTCCAAAGACATTGGTATTTAACTATACATGCTTTGGACTATGTGTCATGTGTATGGCTCCACTATTGATGTTGATAGATTCTTTTGAACAAAAAAGGAAATACTGAAAGAGAATCTCAGAAATATATGGCAGAAAAGAAAAGACTAGAATTATTCAGCTTAGGTATAGAGAGGATATACATGTTATGGATATATTCTTTGCTTATTAAATAATGTGGTTCTTAAGTATTGGATACTGAATTTGTTGGTGTGAATCGTCATACGAAACAACACAATCCATGAACTACAATGGCCTAAGTAACTAGGAAAAGAATATGTGATGATGTTCATCGAGAACAAATAAAGGGTTGTTGTGTTACTCGTTAACATCAAAGCTTGCCTTCAAGATTTGTTTTATCGGGTATTATGAGAACAAAAGGGTTGTTCAAATAATTGCCGTAATCCATAAAAGATGGATGATTTACAAATCTCGTTGGATAAATCACATCCATAAAAATATTGCTAAAAATGTCGAAAGACAATTGATAAGAAAGATCACTTAGGAAGTGACATCGCCGTTTAAATTATATTGGAAAGAAAACATGAAGAAACTCCATGTGGATGGAATTTTGGGGTCTTTTGATTTTTGATCAAATGACGCTTGTGAAATTTTCCTAGAGATAATTAAAACTCCGCTCATAGGCCAAAGGGAACGAATGACTAGCTTATTGGAACTTGTACATATTGTTGTATGAAGTCCATTATGTGTAGTCAAGAGCGATAGATTTCAACTTGATATGCTTTCTCCGAAAATTTGAGTGAATATATGAATATTTACTTAATAAGGATGAAGTGTGAAACATTTGAAAAGTTTAAAGACTTTCAAGATGAAGTGCAAAATCAATGTAACAAGAAAATAAAGAATTTATGATAAGATCATAAAGGAAGATATTTGAGTTATAAAGTTTAGCATAACACCAAAGATTCGAGGAATCGTTCCATGGATTTGCGTTTCCCAAAACACCATATGAGTATGGAATAATCGAGATATGCAATGAAACCTTGTTTGACATGGTAAGATCAAAGGTGTAATTTATAAAACTGCCATTATATTTTAAAGATTAAAGCTTTAGAGACTACCGTTTTTCCACTGAAAAGAGCTCCATCATAATCCATTGAAATGACACCATATAAAGTTATGGTTTGGGAAATGTTTTGGAATAAACTCTCTAACCCCAAGCACCAAGTTTTATTATTTAAAGATGTATTTGATGAACCCTATAAAGATTGCTATTTTGATAAAGGCATTTTCAACCACATAAAATAATGATTTGGTTTAAAAATGGTTTATAGGTAAAATCTTTTGCAAATAGTTTTGCCACTTTATAAAATGACCAATAAGTGTTTTAGAATGTTTATAACCTATTATAAACCACTTTTGTAAATAAAACAAAGTTTGTCATGCTTGCATGCATTATTTTGTTACTATTATTTTTTATGATGTTGCTTGAATGGTAGATTGAAATATTGCTTGCTTGATTGAATTGTAGTGATTTGAAGTGTGTGAACATTGCAAAGATCAAGGAGTGAACCTATTTTCTCTACCAAAAAGGCAAGTGTTGCTTCATACTTTTGTCCCATTATTTTCACTATGCATTAGTGATATTTCTAAGTAGGACTTGCATGGATTTTTTGCTAAGTATAAACTATGCCATGGGAAATCCTAGTAGATGAAACCTTAGTAGAATTTCCTAAGTTAAGATTCCTACTACTATCATGCTTAGCTTAGCTAGTACAAAACAAGGGTGGAATATATATTCATGCTATGGAATATTTCTAAGTCTGTGGACTTGTGTTTTGTTAATAAAACAACTAAGTGAATGAATCACCTGGGTGGAATAGAAGGAATGGTTTGTGTTGATTGGTTCACAAGGCCCATTTCTATGGTTTACCTTGTGTATCTCACTTGTGGATGGACACCCAGGAACAAAGAGATTTGAGATGTCAAATGTTGAGAAGCTTCAAGTGCAGCCACTTGGCATTATGGGCTCTGCCTGGATCATATAGGTTGCAATAACTTAGCCAAATGGACAGTTGGTGGTAGGGGAATGATAGGTTGGAACGCGTCCATTCTGGTCTAAGGGAAGGCTTCTGAAAGATCTTGTCTTGGTGAAACCAAGTCTTGTGGGGAAAGTGCACCACCTCTGCAGAGTGAAAAATCTAAGTACTTAGCCATGTCCCTGGTAAAGGACAATTTGAGCATCAAGACATGGAAGCTATCAAGAATCTCCTCATCCCAATTTCTAAGTTAAAAACTTGTGGTTGAACAAGGGTTAAAGGATCACCAATTTCTATTGGGAGATGCCTTGGGAAAGATTTTGTCAAGCAAAAACTTAGAGTTTTCAAATGATAAGGAAAAACTATTTTGAGCAAAGCAAGCCTAAGATCCACTTAGCCAAATGCATATAGATGATAGACTCCACTATACTACCATAGTATCACTTGCCAATACAATTCAAATGTATTGACCCTTGTGGCTGTAATTTGTTATGTTGCAGGTTTGTTTGATGTTAGTGAAGTTTATATCATTAGGATTACAAGTCTACAACCAACATGTCTGCCTGTGGCACTTTGAAGATGAAGGACCCCATGCTATTGTTATATTCTGCTGCATTGTAATGAGATAGCCAAATGAGCTATGTAAGATGTAATAAATTATTTTATTCCTGGTTATAAAGTTGTATTATGACCTTTGTTTCTTGACATTACACCTTAACTGTGGATGCTAGCTATTGATCCAGGGACTAGCATTGTAAACACAGGGATCTCTACCTTATTAAAGGCTGGGAACCTTACAGATGGTATCAGAGCATTGTGTTGCCTGTAGGATTTGTAAACCTAGGATTGGACAAAAACCCCTTAGAAAAATAGGAGTTGTATTTGTTCCAAAACTTATTTACAAACAATCTTGTAAACTCTTTCCTCAACCATTTTGGTTTTGACTCTACATCTTTTCTATTTCAAACTTGATGGACAAAGCCTACCCCATGGCCAAAGACTTCACCATGTGCAAAGGACTTCATCAACTCTAATGACTGCAACATCTTAAAGTGAGTTCAACCTTATTCTCAACAAGGACTTCAACCTTGGATATCACTAAGGACTACAAGTGAGACAAGAAATGCTGCTCAAGACTTGAAGACTAAGGAAACACAACTTAGAAGGAATCATCATCACCTTTGAAACTTTGTGACTAAGACACAAGAAATTCCCAAGGAAACCATGATCTCATTCAAGAATAATCAACTAAGAAGGATGGAAAAATCTCAAGTGAACCATATAGATGGAACACCATATTTAGTTTAAGTCAAACCCACCAACTTATGTGGTGTAACAAAAATATTTTTGGTTGCCTAAAAATATGCTTGAAACTTGTTGTTTGAGTGGAATGCTTGTTTGTGATTGCTTACACTTTGCTTGTGTGAACTGTGATGTGTGTGATTAGAATTATTCCCTTAGAAATATTTTGCCTATCCTAATCCCAATCCAACCCAAACAGATGACCTCTCCAAGAGACTCCAACATCAAGAAGGGTGACATCAACAACCAAGAGATGCACATAAGAGAACAACTACTAGCAAACCAAACCCAGTTGAACCAAGTGACAACTCAGTTTTTAGCCAACAACAATGGATTAGACCCAACCATACAAAAGTTTTTGGAAATTCAATCCCAATTGTTGCAAAGGATGGCCACTCAAATGATCAACATGGGAGACAACCTTTTCCAAGGAGTCTGTGACAACAAGGATGTCAAGGATGATGTTTTAGAAGGAACCCAAGCTTGCAATGTTTGTGGAAACAAGGATCACACTTCCAAGGAGCATGAAGATCAATGCCCCAATTGTGAAGAGAAACATCCAACTAATCAATGCCCCACATCTCAAGCTACTTGTTTCCTATGTGAAGGAAATAATCATGTCCCAATTCAATGCCCCATCTATTCCATAGTTCAACAAAGGAAACAAGGAGGAGTGCATCAACAGTTTGTAAACCCTCATGAAGGAACAACTTATACCAAGAAGGATGAAGGCAAAGTCAAAACTATGCATCATAAGGCCAAATCCAAGGTGGTCACAAAGTGTTGCTACTCTTGTGAAGAAGAAGGTCATATCTCTAGTAAATGCCCCAAGAAGAGAGAAAGATTTCCCACCTTTGTGGTAAAGTATGAAGGGCATGAACTAGAAGAACTCCTAGCTTTGGAGAGACCCAAAAAGAAGAAGAAGGACATAAGCCAGTTGCAATGTTACAATTGCAAAGAAATGGGACACTATGCCAGTGATTGCCCAGAAAAGAAGAAGAAACAAGGAAATAAACAAGAAGAATGGATACCAAAGAAGAAGAAGGATAATATCCAAGTGATGTGTTTCAAGTGCAAAGAGCTAGGCCATTATGCAGACAAGTGTCCAGAGAAGTTTCCCCAAGAAAGCCAAGAAGTAATCTAGTTGGAAAAATTTTAAGGGTGGTAGTACCCTAGATGCTTTGAGCCAACTTGTAACCCCTAGCCTTCCCAAATCTTGGGACGAGATTTATTTTAAGGGTGGTAGCCTGTCACATCCCAAGATTTTCCAAATCTTGTAATGTGAAAAATAAATAAACAAAATAAACAATGGTTGAAAATTAGGGTGAAAAGAAACATTTGTTTCTAAATGGAAACTTAAAATCCCATCTTGAACAAACTTTAATTCAAGTTTGAAACCAACAAAATTCAAATCAAGTGGAATGCATTTATCTTTAAATGCATCTGGAAATTTAAACACTTGAGAAATAAACCAAAACCCAAAAACCCTAATGGAAGGAAATCATTTTCCAAGTTAACTCCAAGCCCATGGATTTGATCCATATAAAAATTGGCCAAACAAACATTTCAAATTGATCAAGAATGACTATTAGAAATATTATAAAACCATATGAATTGGATTCACTTAATTTGGAGCCATAGATAAAATCTTATGAATTTAATAAGATAAGGAAATTGAATTTCCAAAGCTAATAAAGCCCTTATCTAAAATCCCTACCAAATGGTGAGCTAATAATCCTAAAAGTATTTAAAAAGATAAAAAATAATGAATAAAATTATAATAGTTGGAATCACTATTTTGGATCTTTAAATAAAAAGATATGGTTTTTATAAAGCAAAGGTAGAAATATAAATAAGGAATATTTTATAAAGCCAAATTAAATCTTGGCCAAGCTTTTGAAATAAAATATTTCTATTTGATAAAAGGAGTAAAGGTTTATTTAAATAAAATAATGAGGATTTATTAATATCCATTTTTATTAAAGTAAAGGCTTTTCCATTTTAAATAAACACCAAAACTTGTTAATTTATTTTAAATAAGATTACCAAGTGTTTTAGTTTTTCAAATGAAACCTAATGAAAAGATTTTGGTATTATTTAGTTTTCAAAAAGAGTTCTAAAATAAATTAAAACCTATTTGAATTAAAGACTATGGTCTATTTATTTAATTATTAATAGATCTTAAAAGAATAAAAGAATTATTTTATTTTTGACTTTGAAATATGTTGATAAACAGAATAAAAAAAATTCACCAAAGTTTGGTGGTGATTTGAATTCAAATGAAAATTGAATAGTATTATTAAATCTTAATTAATTAATACTAGAGCCTATATTAAATAATTAAAAGACCCTAAAATGAGTAAAATATTTATTCTAAATTTGACTTCAGAAGGTGTTATTAAACAGTATTTGAATATACATTAAGTCTGGTTGAAATTTGAATTCAAATGAGTGTTTGAATTGGTTAAATAAAATCAAAACAGAAAATAAAATCAGAAAAGAGAAAAAGTTTCAGAAAGAAAAAATAAGAAAAGAAAACAGCCCAGCTAAACCTACCCCAGACCCCAGCCAGTAGGCCCAAATCCCCAGCCCACCCGACTCCTCTCTTTCCTCTGCTTTTCTTTTCTCACTGCAGGCCGCACCCCCTCACTCGCTACAAGCTTGGACCCACTCTTCCTCTCTCTATCTCGCTGTCAAAGAGGACCCACCGCCACGATGGCATCGTCTTCAAACCGCGAGACCAATTCTTTCCCCTCACTCCGTCCGTTTCCAGCGTCGATTACTCATGTTCAATTCGCCTAAATGACGCACTAATCCCGCCTAGTGATGATGCTCGTGAAATCGCCTCCCTCCTCTCTCCCTTTCCTCCCAGTCATCACACCACCGGAGCCCCAGGCTGTCCATAATTTTTGCTCGAAACCTCACTACCACCGACGAGTCCCCTGTCAAATTCCGGCGAACCCCGACCCTCTCCTACCTCCTAGCTCACTCCAGCTTGATCCCCATCATCTCACGCACCTGCCCGTGGTCTCCGTTTGCCCACGCATGCCCCACATCCTCGCCTCCGTCTTCGTCTGAGCGCCACCGACGGCTAGATCAACTCCGATGAGCTCCCCTGGTAATCCCTGACCGCCCCGTCCTCTCTGGTTGACGCTAGCATACTCTCATCTCTCGCGCGTGTCTAACACACCCTCTGTTTTACACTGGCGTGCCTTGTAGCCTCGTCCCCGACAACGGCCGAGCGTGCCCGACGGAAGCAGGGACTCCGGCGAGCAATTGTCGTCACCCCCGTGCGCCCCTGACCCTGTGGCGACCACGTCGAGAATCAGCGCAGCCCTGCGAACCTGGTGAGCCCCTCCTCCCTCTCCCTCTCTTCCTAGAATAGCCGGAACGCCTCTGCCCGAGCGTCGCCGCCGCTCACCGTTGCTCAGCACCGCCGGTTCCTAGTCGTGGTGTTGATAGCCGTTAGATGAAGATCGTAGGGATACGATAGATCGCTTAACTGAACCATTACGGATAGATCTGTGCCGCATGATCATCATTAGATCCAACGCCCCAAATCGCTTGATACACGCGAACCGGTACCAGCGAATAGCAACTCGACACGTGGCCTGGAATCTGTTTTAAAACAGAAACTTGCCTATTAGATGTTCAATTTTGAAAAATTCATAACTTTCAAACCACACGTCCAAATTTTGCAAATTTTATATCAATGGATTCAGCAAAACAAGTACTTTCTGACCATGCACTTTGTTTAGTAAATTGCTTCTGTTAAATTGTTTGCTTTTGCAGAAACTTTTGTAGGCATATTTAGAATATAAAATTTGTTCTAAAATGAATTTTGAGATGAAAATCTTTGGCAAATGGTTTGTTTTAAACCTACTGACCATAGAAATCAATTTGTGGTTTCAAAAATATATTTGGTGAAGCAAAATAATAAAGTTTTGATTTAAACCATTTCTAGTCAAATAAAAGTAATGTTTATTTATTAAAAATGCTTTTGGGAGAAAATCTTTGGGAAATGTTTTGGAATAAACTATCTAACCCCAAGCACCAAGTTTTATGATTTAAAGATGTATTTGATGAACCCTATAAATATTGCTATTTTGATAAAGGCATTTTCAACCACATAAAATAATGGTTTGGTTTAAAAATGGTTTATAGGTAAAATCTTTTGCAAATAGTTTTGCCACTTTATAAAATGACCAATAAGTGTTTTATAATGTTTATAACCTATTATAAACCACTTTTGTAAATAAAACAAAGTTTGGCATGCTTGCATGCATTATTTTGTTACTATTATTTTTTGTGATGTTGCTTGAATGGTAGATTGAAATATTGCTTGCTTGATTGAATCGTAGTGATTTGAAGTGTGTGAACATTGCAAAGATCAAGGAGTGAACCTATATTCTCTACCAAAAAGGCAAGTGATGCTTCATACTTTTGTCCCATTATTTTCACTATGCATTAGTGATATTTCTAAGTAGGACTTGCATGGAATTTTTGCTAAGTATAAACTATGCCATGGGAAATCCTAGTAGATGAAACCTTAGTAGAATTTCCTAAGTTAAGATTCCTACTACTATCATGCTTAGCTTAGCTAGTAGAAAACAAGGGTGGAATATATATTCATGCTATGGAATATTTCTAAGTCTGTGGACTTGTGTTTTGTTAATAAAACAACTAAGTGAATGAATCACCTGGGTGGAATGGAAGGAATGGTTTGTGTTGAGTGGTTCACAAGGCCCATTTCTATAGTTTACCTTGTGTATCTCACTTGTGGATGGACACCCAGGAACAAAGAGATTTGAGATGTCAAATGTTGAGAAGCTTCAAGTGCAGCCACTTGGCATTATGGGCTCTGCCTAGATCATATAGGTTGCAATAACTTAGCCAAATGGACAGTTGGTGGTAGGGGAATGATAGGTTGGAACGCATCCATTCTGGTCTAAGGGAAGGCTTCTGAAAGATCTTGTCTTGGTGAAACCAAGTCTTGTGGGGAAAGTGCACCACCTCTGCAGAGTGAAAAATCTAAGTACTTAGCCATGTCCCTGGTAAAGGACAATTTGAGCATCAAGACATGGAAGATATCAAGAATCTCCTCATCCCAATTTCTAAGTTAAAAACTTGTGGTTGAACAAGGGTTGAAGGATCACCAATTTCTATTGGGAGATGCCTTGGGAAAGATTTTGTCAAGCAAAAACTTAGAGTTTTCAAATGATAAGGAAAAACTATTTTGAGCAAAGCAAGCCTAAGCTCCACTTATCCAAATGCATATAGATGATAGACTCCACTATACTACCATAGTATCACTTGCCAATACAATTCAAATGTATTGACCCTTGTGGCTATAATTTGTTATGTTGAAGGTTTGTTTGATGTTAGTGAAGTTTATATCATTAGGATTACAAGTCTACAACCAACATGTCTGCCTGTGGCACTTTGAAGATGAAGGACCCCATGCTATTGTTATATTCTGCTGCATTGTAATGAGATAGCCAAATGAGCTATGTAAGATGTAATAAATTATTTTATTCCTGGTTATAAAGTTATATTATGACCTTTGTTTCTTGATATTACATCTTAACTGTGGATGCTAGCTATTGATCCAGGGACTAGCATTGTAAACACAGGGATCTCTACCTTATTAAAGGCTGGGAACCTTACAAAGATGATCCCTCTCAAAAAATATCAAGTTATAGAGTGTTCGTCCTTAGTAGGCACCGTTGCCAAATCTCGTTGTTTCGAAGCACCACGTGATGATCGGGTGTGTTAGATTCTGCGAGTGTATACAATGGGAGCAGGCCAGATTTGCTCATGCGGAAGCTAAGGTTTGATCTTGACGAGCCTAGCATGTACAGACATGGTCTCGGAACACGGAATACCGAAAGGTAAAGCATGAGTCATATAGATGATATGATGACCATGATAATTGTTCGCCTTTGAAACTATATCATGTCACGTGATGATCGGACTTGGTGTAGTGAATTTGGTTTGTGTGATCACTAAAACAATGTGAGGGATATTGTTTTGAGTGGGAGTTCAATAGCAATATGATTAAAAGTTGAACACTATTTATCATAAATTAAATCAAAGTAAATTTGCATAGTTGTTGTAGTCATTGGCATCCGTTTACCACCTTGCGCTTAGTTATAATTGAGATAATAGAACTATAGAATTCTGGTTAGTTACTTTACGAACTGGTATCGTATTGTTTTGAAGTGTTAATCTAAAGTTTAAAAGTCCTATTGCAAACTTTCAGTAAGTTCCGATTACTCCGTGAAGTTTAATAATTGGTATTAAATCAAGAGTGACAATTCCAGTGTTAGTATATAAGTATCATGTTTGTCTCCATGATTCTTGATATTCAAAAGATTGTTTTAATATCAAGGTTATCTAGGATCTGAAAGAGTTGTTTCATAAACCATGATGTGTGGAAGATATTGCGATATCTGAAATGATGTTTTGGTTGCAACATGAGAGAGTATAATATGGCAAAGTTTATGTTCTCATATTTGATGAGAATTTGAAAAAGGTTGGAGACGCTTGTCGTCCTAATCCTCCAAAAGGTTTTGGAGAGCAACATTATACTCACGATTCACCGTTATAAGCTAAAAGTAGCTTGATCATGAATAGTTCCATGATAAGGGTGAATATTTGATAAAATGTTTACTACACTAAAAGATTACTAAAGAATGGAATTTGAAAGAACACCAAGTATTTGATGATGGTGATCTACTTCAAAGTGCAAGTCCAAAGACATTGGTATTTAACTATACATGCTTTGGACTATGTGTCATGTGTATGGCTCCACTATTGATGTTGATAGATTCTTTTGAACAAAAAAGGAAATACTGAAAGAGAATCTCAGAAATATATGGCAGAAAAGAAAAGACTAGAATTGTTCAGCTTAGGTATAGAGAGAATGTTTGTAACCAAAATCGGATGAACATATATTTGTATGTTATTTTGAATAATAGTTGAGTATTCCTCCATAACACCAAAGACAAAAATGTTTGTCGCTTAGAACGTCAAGTTTCTTTGAGAAAGGAATTTTCCGTGAAAATTTAAGTGGGAGGACAATAGAACTTTGATAAGGTTAAAAGAACCTTAGCTATATGTGCAAAGTTGCGCAGCGCTGAAAAATGTTCCAGAGGCAGCAACAATGTTCATGGCTCACGTACCTCAAAGTTTGTGGTCATGGAGGTCTAAGTTCCTATTGAAACAAGTAGGTCGGGTAACCAATCAAATACCAAGATTTGAGAGTTAAATCATTATTTGACAATAATGATCCGACTACATGGAAAGAAGCGATGATGGGCCCTGACTCCGTCAAATGGTTTGAAGCCATAAAATCCGTGATAGTTCCATATACGAGAGATCAAGCTTTGGACTTGAAAGTCCCTCTAAAAAGGTGCAAGACCTTACAGTCGTATTTGGATCTATAAAGAAATATACATGGATGTTTCACACCTATGAAATTATCGACATGTCGAGAAAGAGTTCACGACAATGTTCAAAGAGTTGACTATGACAAGATCTGATCTTTCATTAAGCGATATTTAGTCTAGACGGATTAATATAGCAACCACTACATATAATTTTGTTATGTGGTAGTTGAATAAACAAAACAAGTTCTTCTAATAGAATGGTTACCTAGGACGTGTGCATGACACGGTCCAAAGGGTTTTGTTAATTCAAAGGATGCTAAAAGCATATGCAAACTTCAATGGTTGAAGTAAGCATCGCGGAGTTGGAATCTTCACTATGATGAAACTGTTAAAATAGTTTAATTTCATCGGAGACGATGAAGATGCTTGCATTTGCAAGAAATTTAGTGGGAGCGCTAAGACATGTTTCTAATACATTATGTGGAAGACATATTGTTGATTGGAAATGATGTATGTTTTTATTGACACAGGTTAATAATTTCATCTCGATGAAAGGCTTAGGCATAACCCGAATAATTGGCATCAATGTCTGTATGAATAAATTGAGACGCTAATATGGTTGTGCCAGAAGTACATAGATGATATATTGAATGAGTTCAATATAGAAACTACAAGAAAGGTTCTTGATTGCACAGGAAGGATTGAATAAAAATTCAAGTATTTTTTATACTTGATATATAAAATCACAAAGAGTACTTTATCAATCATGTTGTGATGTGTACAAATCCAGATATCTCCTATGCTCTAAATGTTATGAGCGTATACCAGAATGAATCATAAGATGATTATTGGACGATAGTAATGATATTCTTATGATATTTTAGAAGAAATAAGAATATATTATTTTGTAGAAGTGACAAATAGATGGTTAGTTCATTGTAAAAGTATTACATTGATACTAGTTTTGTCACAAAGTACAAATTAAGTTTATCTCTATCTAAACTAAGGGTGGCACAATATGATGGAAAGTAAGTTCCATCATGGATTTGGATGATTTCCAAAGTTAAGACATTGTGACAAATACTACAACAAAAGGCTAAGTATATGACTACTATAATAGCAGCAAAAGAGGGCATTTGTGTCAAGTAGTTTGTTATCAAACTAGGTGTGGTTCACAGCGGGATAGTACTATGAAGATATATTGCACGACAATATTATCAACATGTTTTAACGCCAAGGAACTAAAGGTCTCACCAAAGGACCAAATTTATACAAAGCCATCTCATTAGAGAATGAGTGATGCGTAGAGACGCAAAGACATGCAATTACACACGGACCTGAAAGTGTCGGATCCAGAGACCAGTTGACCACTAGCAATCGTGTAAATACAACACCGGAAAGCCATATGTGTTGAATGCACAAAGGTTTCAAACTAGATTATTGACTCTAGTGCAAGTGGGAGATTGTTGGAGATATGCCCAAGAGGCAATAATAAAGTGGTTATTATCATATCTTCATGCTTATGATAAATGTTTACATACCATGCTGTAATTGTATTAACCGGAAACATTAATACTTGTGTGATTTGTAAACATAAAGAGTCCCTAGTAAAGCCTCTTGTTAAACTAGCTTATTGGTTAATATATGATCATGGTTTCCTGATCATGAACATAGAGATGTTATTAACAACAGGGTCATATCATTAGGAGAATGATATGATGGACATACTCCTATAGTTAAGCGTAGCATAAAGATCAAGTCATTTAATATAGATCACTTGCTATAAGCTTTATGATACATAGTAACCTAATTCTTTCGACCATGAGATCATGCTAATCACCATCACCAGAAGTATGCTTTGATGACATCAAACACCACACCGTAACTGGGTGGCTATAAAGGTGGCATTGAGTGTTCGGAAAGTATGTGTTGAGGCACATGGATCAAGATTTGGGATTTGTCCATCCATAGGACGGATAGATATACTCTGGGCCCTCTCGGTGGAATGTCATCCAATTAGCTTGCAAGCATGTGACTGGCTCACAAGGGATCACATATCATGGGAACAAGAAAATAGTACTTATTGGTAACAAGGTTGAACTAGGTATGCAGAGATACCGACAATCAAACCTCGGATAAGTAAAGTATCGTGAGACAAAGGGAAATTGGTATCGTATGTAAATGGTTCATTCGATCACGAAGTAATCATAGAAATATGTGGGAGCCATATGAATTTCCAGATTTGGTTATTGATCGGAGAAGAGTCTCGATCATGTCTGCATAATTCACGAACCGTAGGGAGACACACTTAAGGATTCAATGTTGTTTAGTAGATATGGAATGTGAGTAAAGAGACCGAATGTTGTTCGGAGTCTCGGATGGGATCCGGGATATTACGAGGAGATCCGTAATGGTCCGGAGAATAAGATTCATATAAGGAAAGTCCAATTTCAGAGTTCGGGAATGATTCCGGTGTTTTCACCGGAATGTTCTAGAAGGGTCTAGAAGGTTCACCGATCCGGAAGGGCAAGGGTACATGGATGTGTCATGACAAATTATAATGGTTGCGTCATGTCCTAGGTCACTTGGCTGGACACTTGGAAGAGAGAAATCAAACTCTAATTTGAAAGTTAAAAAGGCCGTTTGAAAAAGTCAAATCCCAACATGGTTTCCGAGTTAGGGAGGGTTTCTGAGTTAGGGAGGGTTTCCACCTGGGTTGGGAACACCCTTGGATGCCCCTAACTATATAAGGAGGGGTAGGGGCGCACCCCAAGGTATCCCCCTTGCCCTAGGCGCCCAAGAAACCCTAGGTTGGTCGCCGCCCCCCTCTCTAGTTGCGACCAATCTAGATCTCCTCTAAACCGCTACCGACTAGCTAAACTCTAGTTGCTAGATACCTCTAAACCTCGACCCTCTAAACCCTAGATCGTCGGGGATCCCTCTACTCCACCATACTCGCTCCAGCTTAGGTGAAGCCCTGCGGGATCTCCCTTCTACTTCCGACACCACGCCGTCGTGGTGCCGGAATCGCGAGGAGAGAGCTACAACCTCTGCTGCCTGCTGGAACAAGGGAGAGGAATGTCTTCATCAATTACCATACGTGTGACCGACTGCGGGAGCGCTACCGGAACACGGAGCCGGAAGGATCGTCTACAAGATCTTGAGGTCGGCAAGTGAACGACTACATCACCCACGAGAATCTGCTCTCGTTAACCGCTTTGGATCTTCGAGGGTTAGTACTCTATCAACTTGTTGCACCGATCTAGTAGATAGATCTTGGCTTGATCATAGATTAGATCTTGATTGTGTGTTCATGCGGTAGAATTTTTTTGTTTTCCATGCTACGAACCTGAAGGGCTTCGCAGCATAGTAAATCAAAATTTTCTACGGATGCGAACGGGGAAGCCAAGATCTAATCTAGGAGATGCAAACAACGAGGGGGATAGATGAGATCTTCATACCCTTGAAGAAATCGCACAGCGGAACATTCAACAAAACGTGGTTGATGTAGTCATACTAGCCTTCTCCTCCTCGCGATCCGATCCGATCCAACGCCGCAAGTGGGGTGGAGAGATAGATTGGATCTACAACACGACGGCGTGGTGCAAAGGTGGAGAGTTTCTGCGGCAGGGCTTCGCCTACGCGCAGTCAGGAGAGAGAGAGGAGGGCAGGAGGTAGGCGGCTAGGGTTGGAGGAGGTGTGGGGGAGGGTGCACCCCTTCCCTCTTTATATAGAGGGCTGGCCAGCTGCCCTTGCCCCTCCTCCAAGCCCTAGGGCCGGCGGCCACATGGGTTGAGTGGGCGGCAAGTTGCCCCCCCCTTCTAGAAGCTCTCCCTAGGGTTTCCCCTAGGGCTTGGCTGGCTGGGCCTATGGGGCCTTGTGCCCCTGGCCCAATGTGGCCAGGGAACTCCCTCGTAGGCCCACGCCCCCTCCCGACGTTGGTCCCACTCCGGAAGCTTCTAGAACCTTCTGGTAAAATACCGAACATTCCGAAACAATTCCGAAATCCAAAAACTGCTTTCCCTTATATGAATCTTATTCTCCGGACCATTCCGGAACCTCTCGTGATGTCCTAGATCTCATCCGAGACTCCGAACAAAAACTCATAAACCAATTATCCATTCTATCCTAGCGTCGAGACACGTTAAGTGTGTGACCCTACGGGTTCGAGAATATGCAGACATGATCTTCTATCAATAATCAACAACGGGGTCTGGAAACCCATACTGACTCCCACATATTCATCGATGATCATATCGGATGAACCACGATGCCAGGATTCAATTAATCCCATATATATATTCCCTTCGTCACGCGATATTTTACTTTCCCGAGATTCGATCGTTGGCATCGTCATACCTAGTTTAATCTCGTTCACAGCAAGTACTTTACTCGTTCCGTAATCCGATATCACTTTGTGATTAACTCCTTAACCACTTGCTTGCAAGCAGTGTTGATATAGATTACCGAGTGGGCCCGAAGTATATCTCTCCGACTTGGGAGGGACAAATCCCATATCGATACATACAACCCAACAAGTACTCTCCGATCACCTGAGAGACACCTTTATGATCACCCTCTCATAGGATGACGTTTGATGACCTCAAAGCTTTCTTCCGATACCAGGGAGTTGCATTATCTCATGGTCTAAGGAATACAATATTTAACATAAAAAAAGCTTCGCAAAGATGAACACGATGACACGATCTAATTGCTCTGCTTGATTTGGGTCTGTCCACCATATCATTCTCCCAATGACATGATCTCATTATTAATTGACAACTCATGTCTATGGTTAGGAAACCTTAACCATCATTAATCAATGAGCTAGTCCATAGAGGCGTACTAGGGACACGGTGTTGTTCATAAACCACACAAGTATCAAAGTTTCCTCTTAATACAATTCTAGCATGGAATATAAACTTTATCATGAACAAGAATTATAATAATAACATCTTTATTATTGCCTCTGGGGCATAATTCCAACAGTCTCCCACTTGCACTAGAGTCAATAATCTAGTTTACATCTGGCAACAATCTAACACCCGTGGCACTAAGGTGTTGATCATGTTTTGCTCGTGGAAGAGGTTTAGTCAACGGATCTGCGACATTCAGATCTGTATGTACTTTGCTAATCTTCAGATCTCCATCTGTTATATAATCTCGAATTATATGAAACTTGCGATTGATATGCTTGGTCTTTGGATGATATCTTGGCTCCTTAGCCAGTGCTATGGAGCCAGTGTTGTCACACAATATCTCCAATGGGTCCAAGGCACTTGGAACCACACCAAGCTCAGTGATGAAGTTCCTGATCCAAACTCCTTCACTTGACGCTTCTGCAGCAGCCATGTATTCCGCTTCTACTGTAGATCCCGCGATCACGCTTTGCTTGCAGCTTCTCTAGCTCACAGCTCCTCCATTCAAAATATAAACGTATCCTGTCTGAGATTTAGAATCATCCTTGTCGGTGTCAAAACTAGCGTCGACGTAACCTTTTACGATGAGCTGCTCATCACCTTCATAGACCAAGAACATTTCTTTAGTCCTATTTAAATACTCTAGGATGTTCTTCACGGCTATCCAGTGTTCCACTCCTGGATCACTTTGGTATCTGCTCATCAAACTAAGAGCATTGTACACATCTGGTCTAGTACACGGCATGGCATACATGATAGAACCTATGGCTGAGGCATAAGGCACTTTGCTCATAGCTTCTCTATCGTTTACCGTAGCTGGACACTGAGCCTTGCTCAATATCTTACCTGACAACATGGGCACTGAACCTTTCTTTGTCTTATCCATTCTGAACCTTTTCAGAACTTTGTCTAGATATGTACTTTGGCTTAAAGCTATTAGGCGTCTTTGTCTATCTCTATAGATTTTGATGCCTAATATATAAGCAACTCCTAGGTCTTTCATTGAAAAACATTTGTTCAAATAACTCTTCACATCGTTAAGCATATCAATGTCATTTCCAATAATCAATATGCCATCCACATATAGTACTAAAAATGTCACTGAGCTCCCACTCACTTTCTTGTAGATACAAGCTTCGTAGCAATTTGGAACAAATCCAAAGCTCTTGATCACTTGATCAAAACGAAGGTTCCAACTCCGAGATGCTTGCTTTAGTCTATAAATGGAACGCTGAAGTTTGCACACCTTATCAGCATCCTTAGGATCGACAAAACCTTCGGGTTGCATCATATACAACTCTTCATCAATGTTGCCATTGAGGAACGCAGTCTTGACATCCATCTGCCATATTTCATAATCATGAAACGCAGCAATTGCTAATAAAATTCGAATGGACTTAAACATCGCTACGGGAGAGAAAGTCTCATCGTAGTCAACACCTTGAACTTGTCGAAAACCTTTCGTGACAAGCCGTGCTTTATAGACAGTAACATTACCATCTGTGTCCGTTTTCTTGTTGAAAATTCATTTGCACTCAACGGCCTTTCGGTCGCTAGGAGGGTCCACCAAAGTCCATACTTGGTTTTCGCTCATGGATCCTAATTCGGATTTCATGGCCTCTAGCCATTTCTCAGAGTCTGGACTCATCATTGCTTCCTCATAGTTCGCAGGTTCACTGTTGTCTACTAACAGGACAGTTAAGACAGGGTTGTCGTACCACTCAGGAGGGGCACGTGACCTTGTCGACCTGCGACGTTCAGTAGTAGCATCGTCCGAAGCTTCATGATCCTTGTCATTAGCTTCCTCTATTGTTGGTACAGACGGCACTGGAACAATTTAAGGTGTTGCGCTACTCTCCAACTCAAGAGAAGGTTCAATAACCTCGTCTAGCTCTACTTTCCTCCCACTCACTTCTTTCGAGAGAAACTCCTTCTCAAGAAAGGATCTGTTCTTTGCAACAAACACTTTGCCTTCGGATCTGTGATAGAAGGTATACCCAATAGTTTCCTTAGGGTATCCTATGAAGACGCATTTCTCCGCTTTGGGTTCGAGCTTGTCCGGCATCAACTTCTTGACGTAAGCCTCGCATCCTCAAACTTTAAGAAACGACAACTTAGGTTTAGCACCAAACCACAGTTCATACGGTGTCGTCTCAATGGATTTAGATGGTGCCCTATTTAGAGTGAATGCAGCGATTTCTAATGCATAACCCCAAAATGATAACGGCAAATCTGTAAGAGACATCATTGATCGCACCATATCTAATAGAGTTCGATTCCGGCGTTCAGACACACCATTGCATTGTGGTGTTCCGGGTGGCGTGAGTTGCGAAACGATTCCGCTTGCTTTAAGATGCGTGAGAAAATCATAACTCAAATACTCACCTCCACGATCGGATCGTAGAAATTTAATTTTCCTGTTACGATGGTTTTCCACTTCGTTCTGAAATTCTTTAAACTTTTCAAATGTTTCAGATTTATGTTTTATTAAATAGATATACCCATATCTACTAAAGTCATCAGTAAAAGTGAGAAAATAGCGATAACCACCGCGCGTCGAAACACTCATTGGTCCGCATACATCGGTATGTATGATTTCCAACAAGTCCGTTGCTCGCTCCATTATTCCGGAGAACGGGGTTTTGATCATCTTGCCCATGAGGCATGGCTCGCACGTGTCAAATGATTCAAAATCAAGAGACTCCAAAAGTCCATCAGAATGGAGTTTCTTCATGCGTTTTACACCAATATGACCTAGACGGCAGTGCCACAAATAAGTCGTATTATCACTATCTACCTTGCATCTCTTAGCCTCAATGTTATGGATGTGTGTTTCATTGCTTTCGAGATTCAGAAGAAATAAACCATTCATAGCAGGTGCATGACCATAAAAGATGTTACTCATATAAATAGAACAACCATTATTCTCCGATTTAAATGAATAACCGTCTTGCAATAAACACGATCCAGATATGATGTTCATGCTCAACGCAGGCACATAATAACATTTATTAAGGTTTAAAACTAATCCCAAAGGTAAAACTAAGGAGAGCGTGCCGACGGCCATCACATCAACTCTTGATCCGTTGCCAACGTGCATTGTCACCTCATCCCTCGCTAGCCGCCGTCTATTCCGTAGCTCCTGCTTCGAGTTACAAATATTAGCAACTGAACCAGTATCAAATACCCAGACACTACAACGAGCGCTAGTAAGGTAAACATCAATAACATGTATATCAAATATACCTTTGATGGTGCCAGCCTTCTTGTCCGCTAAGTACTTCGGACAGTTGCACTTCCAGTGACCCTTGTTCTTGCAATAGAAGCACTCAGTGTCCAGCTTAGGTCCAGACTTGAGCTTCTTCTTAGCAGGGGCAACGCGCTTGCCGCTGCCTTTCTTGAAGGACTTCTTTGCACCCTTACCTTTCTTAAAGCTGGGGGGCTTGTTGACCATCAACACATCATTATCTTTCTTGATGTCCACCTCCGCAACTTTCAACTTAGCGAAGAGCTCAGTGATCGTATCAGTGGAACCAATCTGATTGTGAGTAACTACAAAACCTTTGTAGCTAGGAGGGAGTGATTGCAGTACTCTGTCAATCTTGAGCTCCTCTGGAATCTTGCAGTCCAGTTTCTCAAGGCGTTGAGTGTTGCCCGACATCTTAATGGCGTGCTCACTAACGGAACTCCCTTCCTCCATCTTGTAGTTAAAGAATTTCTCAGAGATCTCATATCTCTCAGAACGGGCCTGAGTCTGAAACATGGTTTTTAGTTCCTCAAGAATCTCAAAGGGCCCGGCGAACTCCTCAAAACGATTTTGAAGGTCCGATTCCATGGCAAACAACATGGTGCTCTTAATCACACCATAATCATCTTTGCGCAACTGATAAACAGCTTTTTCATCAGTCGGCGCATCTACAGCAGGGGCGTCACCTAGCGCTTTCTCAAGGACATAGTCCTTTTGTCCGCCAGCGAGAATGATTCTCAGATTGCGGAACCAGTTGGTGAAGTTAGACCCATTGTTCTTAAGCTTTTCTTTCTCAGCAAAAACATTGAAGTTGAAGTTGGACTTAGCCATTTGATCTACAAAATTTGCAAGTACAATTTAGACTATGTTCATGATAACTAGTTCAACTTAATCAAATTACTATATAAACTCCCACTAAATTCAACATCCCTCAAGTTGTTTAGTGAACATGATCCAAATTCACCACACCTAATCCGATCTTCACGAGAAGAGATGTGGTTTCAATGGTGGACAACAAAGTGTCGATCATATCATTCATATGACTCATGCTTAACCTTTCGGTTCGTGTGTTCCGAGGCCATGTTTGCACATGCTAGGCTCGTCAAGTCAAATCCAAGTATTTCCGCGTGTGCAAAACTGGCTTGCACCCGTTGTATGTGAACGTAGAGTTTATAGCACCCGATCATCACGTGGTGCTTGAACACGACGAACTTTCGCAACGGTGCATACATGGGGAGAACACAGTTTTATCTTGATCTTTAAGTGAGGAATCATCTTATAATGCTACCATCGCGATCTAAGCATAATAAGATACATAAAAGGATAAACACCACATGCATATAATTTTATGTGACATGGTATAGCCAATCTCCGCGCAATGATCTCCATCTTGTGCGTGCCAGCATGATCTCCATCACTCCACCATGATTGCCTCCACCATGAATAGCAACTACAACTATTGCTAACTACTTAGCGATAAAGTAAAGCTATTACATGGCGTATAAGAAGTTGACACACAGGTCATACACAATTATAAAGACAATCATATGGCTCCTGCCGGTTGTGTACTCATCGACATGCAAGTCGTGAAATATTACAAAACATGATCATTGCATACAACATACACATCACATCTTGGGCCATACCATATCACAGAAACACTCCCTGCAAAAACAAGTTAGACGCCTCTACTTTGTTGTTGCATGTTTTACATGGCTTATGGGAGTAACAAGCTAAGAACGATTCTTACCTACGGAAAGCCACAACGGTGATATTATGGTTGCCAACATCCGGTGTAAATCCCATGACAACTATAGTAAGAGAAACTGGCATCCACCAGCCGCATGTGTGGAACAAGCCACACGTCAAGTGCGGAGCCGGTCTCGCGAACGAGTTCGCGTAAAGTTGGCCAGGACCGCTTCGATCTCACTATCCCGCGTCATAAGAAGTACACAACAAGAGGCTTGCAACAGAAAACATCAACGCCCGCAACAAGCATGTTGCGTTCTACTCGTGAAACACATCTACGCATAGATCTAACTCTGATACCACTGAAGGGTTTCGCAGCATAGTAAATCAAAATTTTCTACGGATGCGAACGGGGAAGCCAAGATCTAATCTAGGAGATGCAAACAACGAGGGGGATAGATGAGATCTTCATACCCTTGAATAAATCGCACAGCGGAACGTTCAACGGAACATGGTTGATGTAGTCGTACTAGCCTTCTCCTCCTCGCGATCCGATCCGATCCAACGCCGCAAGTGGCAACGCCTCCGAGAGATGCACACGTACGGCACCTCGACGTATCCTCCTTCCTCGGTACAACAAGTGGGGTGGAGAGATATATTGGATCTACAACACGACGGCGTGGTGCAAAGGTGGAGAGTTTCTGCGGCAGGGCTTCGCCTACGCGCAGTCAAGAGAGAGAGAGAGAGAGAGAGAGAGAGAGAGAGAGAGAGAGAGAGAGAGAGAGAGAGAGAGAGAGAGAGAGAGAGAGGGGGGGGGAGGGCAGCAGGTAGGCGGCTAGGGTTGGAGGAGGTGTGGGGGGAGGGTGCGCCCCTGCCCTCTTTATATAGAGGGCTGGTCGGCTGCCCTTGCCCCTCCTCCAAGCCCTAGGGCAGGCGGCCACATGGGTTGAGTGGGGGGCAAGTTCCCCCCCCTTCTAGAAGCTCTCCCTAGAGTTTCCCCTAGGGCTTGGCTGGCTGGGCCTATGGGGCCTTGTGCCCCTGTCCCAATGCGGCCAGGGAACTCCCTCGTAGGCCCACGCCCCCTCCCGACGTTGGTCCCACTCCGGAAGCTTCTAGAACCTTCTGGTAAAATACCGAACATTCCGAAACAATTCCAAAATCCAAAAACTGCTTTCCCTTATATGAATCTTATTCTCCGGACCATTCCGGAACCTCTCGTGATGTCCTGGATCTCATCCGAGACTCCGAACAAAAACTCATAAACCAATTATCCATTCTATCCTAGCGTCGAGACACGTTAAGTGTGTGACCCTATGGGTTCGAGAATATGCAGACATGATCTTCTATCAATAATCAACAGCGGGGTCCGGAAACCCATATTGACTCCCACATATTCATCGATGATCATATCGGATGAACCACGATGCCAGGATTCAATTAATCCCATATATATATATATATATATATTCCCTTCGTCACACGATATTTTACTTGCCCGAGATTCGATCGTTGGCATCGGCATACCTAGTTCAATCTCGTTCACAACAAGTACTTTACTCGTTCCGTAATCCGATATCACTTTGTGATTAACTCCTTAACCACTTGCTTGCAAGCGGTGTTGATATCGATTACCGAGTGGGCCCGAAGTATATCTCTCCGACTTGGGAGGGACAAATCCTATCTCGATACATATAACCCAACAAGTACTTTCCGATCACCTGAGAGACACCTTTATGATCACCCTCTCATAGGATGACGTTTGATGACCTCAAAGCTTTCTTCCGATACCAGGGAGTTGCATTATCTCATGGTCTAAGGAATACAATATTTGACATAAGAAAAAGCTTCGCAAAGATGAACACGATGACACGATCTAATTGCTCTGCTTGATTTGGGTCTGTCCATCATATCATTCTTCCAATGACATGATCTCATTATTAATTGACAACTCATGTCTATGATTAGGAAACCTTAACCATCATTAATCAATGAGCTAGTCCATAGAGGCGTACTAGGGACACGGTGTTGTTCATAAACCACACAAGTATCAAAGTTTTCGCTTAATACAGTTCTAGCATGGAATATAAACTTTATCATGAACAAGAATTATAATAATAACATCTTTATTATTGCCTCTAGGGCATAATACCAATAGAACCCCTATAGAATCATCCAACATGCAAAAACAGATGAAAAGACATCAGTAACACCTCTTAATATGAAATATATCAATGAATAGAGGCAAATTATGATATAGAATGGTGATGCAAATTGGACGTATCAAGGCCGTTGGGGCGCGGACGGACGCTGCGAAAACCCGAGGCGGAGCGGCGGCGAGGTGGCATGGCGGCGCTAGGAAGCGGAAAAAGGGGATGCGCGCGAGGGAGAAGAAGGGGAAATTTCAGAGTGACGCGTGTGGCGGTAGGCGAGCGCTGCCACGCGGCATTTGTAGCGCGCGCTAGGCGGCGCGGGAATTTGGCGTCCCGGATAGCGCAGAAGCCCGCGCACGGCAAAATATCGCGCGCGCGCTATTTTCGCGTCACTGCTGGAGGAGGTATAGAGCGCGCACGTTGTAAATTGACGGTTAGGATAGCGCTTGAGAGATGCTCTTAGTTTGGAGCTTGCTTTCTCTCTCTCTCTCTCGTCTTGTTACTCGTTCAACTAAGCAAAAAAAATTAATTTTTATAATTAGTTGAGTAAGTCTTATTGTGCTTGCTCTAGGAGACGTCTCGCACGAGTCCCTAATTCCTTGTACTCGTCTTTCTACCTCGTCGATTTCCAAGGACCCTGTAACCGGCGTACGAGGTTTGCAACATATGTAAACTCAGACTATCTCCAGCTCTCAATCTTATTGGAAAAAAAATCCTTTACTTGCTTCACATTTATTTGCACAAAACTTCACGAACGTGTCGGTTCATCATTTTGTAATTAGAACGTAAATTAATTATGGTGGTAATAGATATATATCTTTAAAATATGTTTGGTTGAACTTATCGACGTATAATCAAGTTATGTGTAAACAAATCCCACCATTCTACAAAATCGATGCTGGTCACACCTCCCCGGTAACAGATCGTGTAACCGAGCCGGGTCCCACTTGTCTAGATCATCTCGCCGCCTCCACCCGCCATCGGTCAGTGGTACAAGACCACTCCCTGCCTCCCGACCTCCCCTACTTCACCAATAACGGTGGTACCTGAGGGCACACATGGAGTGGCGGAGGCAACCAATGTATTACGCCCCATCGACCCTAAAGCTTGAGCTCCCTCCTGCTCCTTTTCTGGTTCCCTTTCTCCCTCTTTTCGCGTGTCTTGGAGCCCTCCCCTAGATCTTTGTTTAGGTTAGGGTATTTTCTTGGGATTTCACGGTGTTCTTGATCCAAAGATATGGTAGAGAAAACTAAAGAAGGGTTGTGTTTTCTTTTTGAGGTAGAAAAGAAGGGTTGTGTTGTATCCATTGCATGTATGAACATAACAGATTTGAACAAAATCCCATTCTATTATCATTACCACGAGTGAATTGATTCCATTACCGCGCACACAGGGAATGTTATGTGCATGCTGGCAAAATCCAAATATACCATTGACTTTTACAACATGTCGAAGGCTTCATATTATGTTCATTGTTCTTGAGAGACACATGATATATTCAGGAACAGTTATAATATCATTGAGGGACATAATGAAGGTGTTCGTCTTACCATTTTAAGATGTTTCACACTACAAACCCGATGCAGTGCAAGAGCACCGATATGCAACCATACATGTACACCTGATATAAGTTGATTTTGCTAATTTCGTAATATACCTTGACATATCATGTTCATATGATAGGAGACATACAGTAAGGATACTTTGGACATTCGGCGAAGGAGGTCATCCTGTAAAGATCAACAACATCCAGTTGAAAATTATTTACGATTCTCAAGCTTTTGCAATTCCTTTCCCATCATAATGACTAAAATACGTCTAGATATACATATGAATTTAGACAAACCCGAGTCACTTATTTCGGGATATAGAGAGTACGAGATAAATAATTCACTCTTAATTTTATTCTTAATGTGGAGCCAAAAAATACACAAAGGAAGAAGGGTAAACATGCATGACACATTCATCCGCCGACACCTTATTTGTAGTAATCTTTGTGATGGGATAAATAAATTAAAAATGAGGGGTAATCAATATTATATTAATAATTATGTGCTTGTATATATGTTTGACAATTTATTACTCCTAATTGAGCACTGCCTAAATTCTCTCAACCATCAGGTACATGTGGCATGCCATGACGATGCCATCTAGGTGGATCCTGCCGAACGAATTTTTTTTTTTTTGAGGAAAACCCATATACGTGACACCCTATGTGTACCGACTATCGAGACCCATGAACATATGTAAAACTTATAATGGTTAATAATTGGTACAGCATTTGGGTATTAGAATGAAATCATGCTAAATGGGGTAGGAGGTATCAGCTCATAATTTTATTCCAATTTTGGTTCTTAATATGGAACCAAAGAATATACCGCATTCATTCAGCGTCATCATCCTTGATTGACGTAATCTTTGAGACGAGTCATAATAATCTCAAAATCAGAAAGTAATCAATATAATTAAATATAGTGTATATGATTGGTGGTAAATACTCCTAATTACTCGTAGCTAACAATTAGGCAGTAACTCTCCTGAGGAGATAAAGCGCCGAAGGAATCAGAGGATACCATATCAGGCTTCCTCCATCCGCATTGACCTCCTGTAAAAACTCACGACTTGCACCCATTGTCTTCATCAAACAAACACAGCATAACCAGAAGTACGTAGGTCAGCGCATCCGATCTACGATGGCGTCCAACCCAAAGAGAACATCCGTGGTGGTTCTGTGCTCTGTGCTGCTGCTGGTTGTCGGCGTGGCCCGCGGCGGCGACTTCAACCAGGACGTGGACATCACGTTCGGCGATGGGCGCGCGCAGATCCTGGGCGGCGGCGACCTCCTGACGCTGTCCATGGACAAGGCCTCCGGATCCGGGTTCCAGTCCAAGAACCAGTACCTGTTCGGCCGCTTCGACATGCAGATCAAGCTCGTCCCCGGCAACTCCGCCGGCACTGTCACCAGTTTCTACGTAAGTAATACTACGCTTTACCTAGATCTCTCTTGACATGGAACATGGGGCATGCATGACCTGACTCCGTGACTGGTGCATATATCTGCAGCTTTCGTCGCCGCCGCAGGGGGCGCACCACGACGAGGTCGACTTCGAGTTCCT
Source organism: Avena sativa (assembly GCA_916181665.1). NCBI lineage: Eukaryota > Viridiplantae > Streptophyta > Magnoliopsida > Poales > Poaceae > Avena > Avena sativa. The sequence goes on along the minus strand of OV702280.1, from coordinate 394,490,856 downwards.
CGGGAACGCGAGCGGCCAGCCCTACACGGTGCAGACCAACGTGTTCAGCCAGGGGCAGGGCAACCGGGAGCAGCAGTTCCTCATGTGGTTCGACCCCACCGCCGACTTCCACACCTACTCCGTCGTCTGGAACCCCACCAAGATCCTGTATGCTTCTTATCATGTGTACATCATCATGTTCTCAACTTTCATGGAATCTCATACAGTACTCTGCTTGCTTGCAGTTTCTACGTGGACGGGACGCCGATAAGGGTATACCAGAACCTGCAGGCGACGACGGGGGTGCCGTTCCTGACGCAGCAGCCGATGCGGGTGTACGCGAGCCTGTGGGACACCGAGGCCTGGGCGACGCAGGGCGGGCTCGTGAAGACGGACTGGTCGCGGGCGCCGTTCGTGGCGTCGTACAAGGGCTTCGCGGCGACCGGGTGCACGTCGCAGGACGCGGCGGCGTGCGCTAGGTCCGACGGCGAGTGGATGCACCAGGACCTGGACGCCGCGGCGCAGGCCCGCCTCCGGTGGGTGCAGAAGAACTACATGATCTACAACTACTGCGCTGACACCTGGAAGCGGTTCCCGAACGGCCCGCCGCCCGAGTGCGCCGCCGCAAAGTAGGGTTTGGTCGTCTATGCTAGCTATGGAACTCGATTTTGTCGCTATAGAATTTGCGTGTGTGCGTGTGGATCCAATGATCCAGCTTAGAGGGTTTTTACGGTAGGGACTGGGCGATATGAGCCGTCCAACCACTTGATTCAATGTTCTCCATTTTACCAATACTAGCAGATGATGCAATTCAGTGAGTATTTGTTGACACAAGGGCAAAACAAGTACCGCTCTGTCCCAGATTAAACATATGGTGGCGATTGGATGTTTATCTAAAGATTTATAATTGTAACTGAGTCAAGAACAAAAGTAAAGCATCTTGCGCCTCGTTGGATTGTCGAAATTCATGTGCATGGATCGTGGGGGGAATTAGTTCCTCACCTTTCCTCAACAAACCCCAAAACTCAACCCGATGAAGAAATGTGACACTATTCAACAACGAAATAAGCCTTATCTAGCAATCACCCTGGCTCCTGAAAATAATACTCCAAATAAATAGTTCCTGATCGTGGGGGAGTATTCATGATTCGCTAAAAAAGCTGCTAGTTAAACCAATTAATACTCCAAATAAATATCTTGTCTCTAGAATCTCTAGCTAAAGATTTATTCTAGAGCTTTACATAGCTAATATGCTTATTAATGAAGTGTCATAATATTTAAGAATCTTCGATGTAATGGGAATTCATGGAAAATATTTTGCACATCATGTGTGCTTATTTGATTTGATTATAATTTTGGATTATGATGTTGTGGATCTTTCTTAGTTTTTAACCAACATTTCTTTCCTCTTCGATTTGTATTATTTTGTAGGGTTTGCCTTGCTCTAGGAATATTTATATGTCAATGGACTTTTAGGATTCCATTAATAATAGACCTAAGTTTTCCGTACATTTCTTAACATATTCGGTAGTAGATTGTTACATATATAGAACTCCGTGTGGGTTGGATGCCAGCCTTAGCCTGAATAGTTCTAACCTTTAAATAAAAAATAGTTTTGAAATATAGAAAACTAATGTAAACAGAAAGAAAATAAAGAAAATGTGTAAAACTAATCTTATTGATTAACTAGTATGTGACATATTTTGATCAGTTGGCCAAGAGTTCCAAGAGAAACCAGGAGAGTTTAAAAATCAATGGAGTCATGATTGAAAGGGTTCATAAGGTGAAGATTGAGTTGCTAACGAGCAACCTTTTTTCTTTGAATAGGAAAAGGTCCCAAAGGACCTGGAATCTACATTATATCGGCGGTGAGCTTACAATTACTGAAAGGACACCAGAAATATAGAAACTACAATGTTGTACTTCTTCTTTACAACCAACACGCTACAGAAAATCGTGGAAATGCGATCAAGTCCAAGATCAACGGCAATGAGAGATGACCTCCGGACGCGGCCGCCCTGCCTCCATCGAGGACAAAACCACTTGGGGAAGCACTAGCGCCCGCTTTCACGCCAAGATCGAAGAAGATCATCCACCTAAGGAGGAAAAAGAAACTCGAGTTGACATCATGCTCGAGCACAACAGGGCCATCCTCATGGCCGGAGATAGCATGGGCTAGAACACGTTGTCGCTTTGGAACTACTCCCTCCATTTCATAATATAAGATGTTTTAACTTTGTGAAGATAATGTATCTAGACGTCTTTTAGTATGTAGGTTCAGAGAGGTTCACTACGAATCTACATGCTAAAAGATGTCTAAATATATTACCTTTACAAACCTAAAACATTTTATATTTTAAAACAGAGGGAGTACTACAGTAGTCGCAGACTCCACTGGTTCCCTGCATAATCTCCACACGACTGTAGCAACACAACTCCCTCCTTCGTCCCACTCTCCATTGAGACCGGACGAAAGGAGACACAGAGCGAGGCCACAACACAGGAGATGGCCGTGCTTATTGCAGACGGGGGTGTCACTCTCATAGAGGAGAGGGGAGGAGGGGTGTCACTTTCCAACAACTTGTTTGTAGCTATCTATGGTCCTCCATAGGCTAGTGATGCTAAGGAGACATCCAAGGATGTACCAAGTCTCTACATACTCGGACACCATATCCATTTTTCATTATCCTATAGCTACTACCGTTCCACAACCTCTACGTCTTCCTACTCGCTATCTGTTTCTTCCTACTCGCGATCTCACCGGAGCACTCACCTTCATAGCTAGTACTCCCTCTGTTTCAAATTACTCCGCCGGCGCGCTTATGTAGGTGAACTAGTACTCTCTCATTTTTTATTCAAAAAAATTCTCGAATTTTTAAAATAGATAGTATAAAATATGTACTACGTATACCAAAAATTTTAAGAATTTTTTGATGAAAAATGAGAGAATACTAGGCCACCTAGGTAAGCGTGCGCGCGGAGTAATTTGAAACAGAGGGAGTATATTAAAGGTATCGTCGTCTACCGCCGTCGGCTTAATTATTATTGTAGTGACAGGTATTAAGTTTGTGTATGACCTGTCTAAGAGTGGCTATGTCATTGAGTGGTTTGTTTCATTTTCTCAAGGGCATCGAAGAACAAGACCCTGCCATGTCATACTCAATATAAATACACACATATTACCTCAAACCTCCACATGGGTGAGAGATGTCGGGTCCTCTTTGGCGAGTAACATTGATATGTTTCGATCATCTCATACTCGCCTTGTATGAAAACGCTTCCAGCCTCCCATATACTATACATGTTAGATGATATGGTTGACGTAAAGTAAATTGAACCAAATTAGGAAGATAGTAATTTTGGTAAACAAGAAATGTCAAAACTCAAAAGCAGCTTTATACTAGGCGGTTTCGGAAAGTAAACCTGCAGACTGTATAAACTTTGGCAGTGCAATATCTGGAAGAATGGACAAAAATAACCCAAATTCGAAAGGATTTCACGAAATGACCCATCTGGAAAACTATTTCACTGGACTAACCCTTTTTGTAGCGCCTAACAGCAAGGCGCGACACTCTACAGTGTAGCGCCTTTCAGCTAGGCGCTATACCCCCTGCCAGCGTGGCATCGCCTGGCCCCTCCCTGGCCCCACCCCGCCGTGTGACGCACAGGCGCTATGCCTGGGGCGACTAACGCCCAGGCGCTATGCCTCAGGTGTAGCGTCTGTCTGATAGGCGCTACACTTTAATGTGTAGCGCCTAGCAGAAAGGCGCTACACTTTGAGACATAGCCTGCAGCCCGCAGCCCCCCTCCCCACCCCTCCCCATTCAGTCCCAGCTCGACCCAAGGAAGGAGAACAGCAAGGAGGCGCCCCCTTCTCCCCCCCCCCCTCAAATCTCTCACATTGGAAGCTTTATTTGGTGGATTTGTGCCTCTCCCCAGCTGCTAGAGGTACCCTCCCTCATTCCCCTTCGTTTTGACCTTTGGAAATCTTTCATTTTGGTTGGACTTGACTTGAAACCCTAGAAATTTGATTTGGAGAGAAATGTTTGGAAATTTGTTAGATTCATTGGCCAATGTTGGTTATAAAGATGTGTATGAAGCATTTAGTTAGGTTTAGGGTTGTTGAAATGACATTGTTTGGTACATTGGAATGTTATGGCTAGGGTTAGGGTTAGGGTTTGCTTATGTAAGAGAGGATGTTCTTGTTAGCTTTATGGTTTGGTAATGTGTCTAGTATAGTTTTGTTTATCTTGTCATGGTTAGTTAATGAACATATTCTCCTATGTGTTAGGGATGGCAAGAATTGTTCATGTTCATCATGTGGACAAGGATGCCTTTTTGAAAGGCAACATAGAACCGGACCCGGATGAGCTAGATATTGTGTTTGAGCGTAGTCCCACCTATGCCGAGGTCTTGGAGCAAGTGAGGATTGAATTGAAATGGATGGACCCATGTGATGTTGTTGAGTTGGAGGGAAGACATAATGTGGGTTTTGGAATGCATATCCGTTGGAAGACCATGCGTATCTTCTCCGAGGCTCGTTGGCTTTCGAGCAATGTGTTCAGGCATTTGAACATTGTAGGCCGGTCATCTCCGTTGATGGCACCTTTTTGACCGGTCAATTCAAGGGCACTATCTTGATTGCAATAGCCAATGATGCCAACAACCGGTTGATTCCTTTGGCCTTTGCTTTGGTAGAGGTGGAAAACAATGATAATTGGGAGTGGTTCTTCCATATTTTAAGAACCAAAATATTAACCCCTCATAGGGAAATATGTGTCATCTCGGACCGTCATCAAGGAATTCTTAAAGCGGTGGACCAACATATTCCCGGGCATGCTCCGTTGCACCATCGTTGGTGCATGAGACACTTTTGTTCAAACTTCTATAGGGCATGCAAGAGCAAGGATTTGGCCGATGATCTACAAGATTGTTGCCTCGCTTTCACGGAACGTCGTTTCTCAAACTTGTACAACAAATTGCTCTTCAACAAAGAGATCGATGCGGGTGGTCGAGAGTTTCTCGATAGGAGCATTGGAGAAAGAACAAAGTGGGCACGGGCATTCGATGACGGTGGCCGGAGGTACGGTCAAATGACAAGCAACATGGCAGAGGCCTTCAACAAGTTGCTCAAAGGTGTCCGTGCATTGCCCGTCACGGCAATAGTCCGTTATACATTCGACATGATGAATGGGTATTTTCTTAAATACTCAGAGGAAACGGACCGGCAGATTGCGGGGGACTACAAGAACAAGCACAAATACAAGTACCCACCTAAGGTTGATGATTGGATGCAATTTCAGACAAAGAAAGCGGATGCCCAAGTTGTCACGGAGTATGACAACGACGAGCTAATTTACCAAGTTACGGAGCCTGGAGGTACAACGGCTGATGGTGTCCAACACGGAGGCCGAGCTTTCAAGGTCTCACTCAAGACTTGTGAGTGCACATGCGGAAGGCCATCATTGCTTCATCTTGCCTGCTCGCACTTGCTCGCCGCGTCTCGCCGGCGACATTTGGATTACAATAATCCGCTCACGGTGAGAGAGGCTGAGTTCTCCATTGAGACTACTAAGAAGACATGGGCTCCTAGATTTCATCCATATTTGGACCAATCAAAATGGCCGGAGTACCATGGGATTCAACTATGGCCCGATCCGAAATGGAAAGTGATTAAACGTGGAAGACGCAAGACAAAACGCTTTAGGAGCGACATGGATGGATGGGGCCGTGGTGGTGCTCGAGAAACGGGCAATGACCAATTCCAAGAGCCTCGTGAGAGAGCCCGGTGTGGAACATGCAATGGTGAAGCGCACAATGCAAGAAAGTGTTCTCAAAGGAAAAGAGCAAAAGGAAATGAAGCAAGCACTAGCCAACCAAGTGGTAGCCAACAAGTCCCAAGCCAACCAAGAACAAGCCAACAAGCTCCAAGCCAACCAAGAACTAGCCAACAAGCTCCAAGCCAACCAAGAACTAGCCAACAAGCTCCAAGCCAACCAAGAACTAGCCAACAAGCTCCTAGACAACAAGCTCCTAGACAACAAGCTCCTAGACAACAAAGAGGTCGATCACTTGGGCTTAGAAGAGGAAGAGGGCGTGGCGGTTTTAACCCGTCTAGTATGTTAGGTTACTTGGCAGGACCAAATCCTTATGTTAATAGGTACGGATGGAATATTCATACTTGCACCCTTATGTTACTACCTACTATGCTTATTTCATTGAATCAATTATTGTTCACATTCATTGCATCCTTTACTAACTTGTAGCTTTTGTTCTTATAATAGGTATGGCGACTCGTCCCAACAAGGGCAATGATGGGGACGGTGTGAACTACTCGGCTATCTGGGCGAATGCTATGAAGGTGGTGGAAGAGAGGAAGAGGAAGGAGAAAGAAGAAGAGAAGAAGAGGAAGGAGGAAGAAGAAGAGAAGAAGAGGAAGGCATTTGAAGAGGTAGTTCAACTTGCTCGAGACTTGGCGAAGAAGAAGGACGAAGAGGACGAGAGAAAGAAGAAAAAGGAAGAGGAAGAGAGGAAGAAGAAAAGGGAGAAGGAAGAGGAAGAGAGGAAGAGGCAAAAGGAGAAGGAAGAGGAAGAGAGGAAGAGGCAAAAGGAGAAGGAAGAGGAAGAGAGGAAGATGAGGGCCAATGCTAGGCCACCTTGCGCCGACCAAGAGGAAAGGCCACGGAAGGCGTTTCATACTTCTGAGGCCCATGGGAAGGAGGTTCCTATTTGTTGGTGTGGAACCGATTGCACTGTTAAGGAATCCCAAGACTACTTATCCGATAGTTGGGGAAAGAAGTTCTTCATGTGTGCCAACTACAACCGCTCTCCCGAGCGTAGCCGCAACCCATACGACAAGCCACGGGTATGCTCAAAGCTTTTTAGTTCTTCATGTGTCCCAAACTATTCCATAGCATATCCTCTAACATGCACTATTTTTTGTAGTCTCCCCCTCCGGTATGCAGGTACTACACTTGGATAGACCTTGAGCAACCTCAATCCAACAAGGCTATCCAAGAGATCGATTTTGCCATAAGAAGAAGTCGCTTCCAAGAACGGCTGCGTGATGAGGACATGGCGAGGAAGCGCAAGGAACGTAATGACGAGATCCGCAGGAAAGAGGAGGAAGAGGAGTGCAAAGCTAAGGAGGCTCGTGCTGCGGAGAGGGAAAGGCTTCGTCAAGAGGCGTGGCGTTCCATGGAGGAAGAGGAAGAGAAGAAGAGGAAGGGCAAAGGACCTATGCTTTAGAACACCATGTTTGATGTTGTTTGAGATGCTTAAGGGCAAGAACTATTAGTGTGATGTCGAACTATTAGTATGTAAAGCCCCTTAAGGGCAAGAACACCATGTTTGAGATGCTTCTATTTGAGTATGTCATGAACTGATATCCCTCGTCTTTTATTTGCCTTGTGTAATGTTTGTCATGTTAAAGTCTCAGAACAGTGAAATGGTTGGTCTGAACATAGTTTGAAGGCATAACGCCTAGCAGAACGGCGCTATGCTGGTGTAGCGCCTGTCTGCTAGGCGCTATGCTAGCAGATTTCATCTGCTCCAAAATTACCAGGAGCATACAGAGAGCAAACTCGAGTTGGCTCTCGGGGAAGCCTATCAGACAGGCGCTACACACTGACTTAGAGGTTTCCCCGAGAGCCAACTCGAGTTTGCTCTCTGTATGCTCCTGGTAATTTTGGAGCAGATGAAATCTGCTAGCAAAGCGCCTAGCAGACAGGCGCTACACCAGCATAGCGCCGTTCTGCTAGGCGCTATGCTAGCAGATTTCGTCTGCTCCAGAATTACCAGGAGCATATATGAGACAGCTACACCCTGACATATATACATGAACATATATACTCAAATAACATCAATATAATCTCAAACAACACCAACTAATTGTCATACATCAACATAGTCTCAAACAACATCAACGTAGTGCCAATACATGAACATAGTCTTAAACAACATCAACATAGTGCCATACATCAACCCATACATAGTCTCCAACCTAGTGCATCATCATCAACATTGTGCCATACATGACCTACTTCCGTCCACGCGTCCTTGGGCCTCGGCCCCTCCTTGGAGGTATCTTCTTTGTCACCTCCTCTTCTTGCGACTCATCTTCATCATCATATTGTAGGCCTCTCGTCCTCCTAGTCGCTCTTGACCTCCGTGGCGGCTCGTCCTCGACAACATTGGCCTTTCCCTTGTTACGGAAGTCATCCGGCGTCCAGCGATTGAACTGTTTCCTTGGCTTCAGCTGGTATGCGGAACGAATCCGGTACTCCTCCTCAGTCTCATTCTCCATATGAGGCAGCTACATGTAAGATTGTATGGCTATGAGAAATGCATGGGAAACAGAAAGCACTAAATGCATGTAAGGTTGTCCCATACCTCATCTTCCGAACGAATCGCCGAAGTGGTGTCATCCTCAACATCATCCTGAAGATGGGCCGACGGATCAGTAGTCGACTTGGACCTAGAACCAGACGGGGTTGTGTACTCGGGATCGCGGCAACCTAGCACGTTAGATAAGCGACGCATCTTTTGGGTCGAACGCTGTAACAAATAACAACATAAGTCAAAACAAGAACATGCCTATCTTGAGGAAGTCTCGCATCCATACCTTAAGGAAGTCTCGTATCATGCCTTCTCCCTTTTTCCCCTTAGGGGCAGCCAAAAGAATCGCCTCGGCATCGTCGGCATATTTCTTTACCTCCGTTCTCTACAGAGTCAAGAACAAGAACATGTTAGGCAAGAAAGAGATGAGAGTGCAAGGAAAGTAATGCGAAGGCAACGATAACTTTACCGCAAAGTTGAGTGAGGAAGAAAGCGGGATGTCGGTCCCCTTCCTGACCTGCTGGTTGTACTGAGTGTAGGCAGGTTCATCGAACTGGACTGGCTCCTCCAATATTTCTTCCTCGTAGGACGGCGGGCAAATGGAGACACGGGTACTACCAAGAAACCAATGGATATAGTTGTTAAATGCAACTGGGCAATGTGCTCTTCCATTATTCCATTCCGTTCGTCGAGCATTCTCCACACAAATGAGGAAATCCATGACGTGCCTCCTATGATGGTGATCCCAATTCTTGATCTTCCTCTGCCTCTTTCTGTCCAACCTGAACAACAACAAAGAACCATGTTAGTACCATACAAAGCAATTGAGCACAAGTTCTCATGCTAACTAACCGATGAAGCTCCTTGTCGGTGTCCTTCCACACGGGAGGGTTGCACTGAAACAACCCGAACTGCCTCATCACCCGTTGTGGCATATGAAACTCAACCGCCCAATTGCAAATCAATGGGCAGCACATGAGCCAGAGAGATTGTTCCTCCAAGCACTTCGGGTTAATATCAAACCCGGGAGCAATACCAAACTCGTCCCCACAACCATAAGGCTCCCACTCCACCTGCAACATATCACAAGAACATGTTTGGTATCGATTTTGACTCGTGAAGTAAATATTATGGATAGTGACGTATAGATAAACATCTACCTGCTCGGGCGTAATCGCATCAAACTCGTTCGTGTACTTGAGGTACATGGCATCAACATCGCTTGTCATCTCCGATACCACGTCCCACTTGTAAGCCCAAGTCGGCTGGCGTAGAGGGTTTCTATTATACGATGGCCAAGGATGGTGGCCCACCTCTTTGGGACGACCAACTGGTAAGCGTTCCCAGCTCCATATCGAGAGAAGAACCATAGCACCACCTATTCCGGCAGATTCGCCTGCCCTACGACAGGCATCGTCCAACTGCAAGTGAAGAAAAACGAGGTCAGTATAGCATATGTGTGGACTCGACATATACAAATGAATGTAGAGTGCACATGTGATTACCTGCCGGTACAAGTAGGCAAGAGCCGCCGAACCCCAGCTGATATTGCTATCCCAGTTTGCTAGTGCCTTGAGCCACATCCACTGAGCGGTCCTACCTCCGCTGTCAGCAAACAGAGTCCTAGAAAGGACATACCACACGTACACACGAGCATGTGTCTTGATCACCTCAACCTCGGCGGGGTTCGGGCATTCCCTAAAGTTAGACACGATCCACGCATATGTCGCGCCTGCTGGGACTCTATCTTTGCTCTTATCTTCAAGTTCTTCAGGAGCCATGCCAATAAGTAGCTCCATCGCATTGCGCCACCCATCGGAATCTGTGCTCATACAGAGAGGCTCCCCCGCGATAGGAAGTCCAAAGATCATGGAAACATCCTGAAGAGTAGGAGTGATCTCGCCGGTCCGGAGGTGGAAAGTGTGCGTCTCCGGCCTCCACCGGTCGACAAGTGCGGTGATAGCAGCCGCGTTGAGGTTCGGCGTCGACCGGCTCACAAGCGTGATGAAAGGGAGGAAGCCTAGCCGCTTGATGTACTCGGTGTACCGCTCGTCGTACGGCATGTCATTCGAAGACGCGCCATGAGACCGAATCTTGAGGGGACGAAGCCTCTGCATACATACAAGATCGAACATTATGCATTTTCCAACACAATTGAATCAATAGAAAAACAAAAGCAAAGAAGTTCAACCATGGTTTTATTACCATATGCTTCTCCGCCATCAAGTATGCCCGGTGTTGATGATCATAGTAATCCTCAAGTAGCCACACCATCCTACATATATATTCCAAACATCAATAAAATGTGTGTGGTATGTGGCCATTGTTTCAATTTATACAATAAACTACAAAGAATATGGGAGCATATTATTCACACATCCATACAAATCCATATAAAACCATCATACACAATGCAAATCAACAACACACTTTCATTCCCCATCAAATACAACTAATTTATAACTTCCAAATAACCAAAAACATGCACAAATAGTCCATATTATGAATCCAACTACATCTAGGGTTTGAGGATAATGTGCAAGATTTATTGGATGAAAGAGAGGGGAAAGGAGGGGATTACCTTGAGGGAGGGATGGGGGAGCTAATCCACGGTGCAATCCCTCAGATCTGTTGGATTTGAGGTGGGGATTTGAGAGGGAGGGGAGGAGGAACCGCCGTCCTCCTCTATCTGTTCTTCTCTCTGCCTGTGACTGAATGGGGAGGGGTGGGGAGGGGGGCTGCAGGCTATGTCTCAAAGTGTAGCGCCTTTCTGCTAGGCGTGTAGCGCCTATCAGACAGGCGCTACACCTGAGGCATAGCGCCTGGGCGTTAGTCGCCCCAGGCATAGCGCCTGGGCGTCACACGGCGGGGTGGGGCCAGGGAGGGGCCAGGCGGTGCCACGCTGGCAGGGGGTATAGCGCCTAGCTGAAAGGCGCTACACTGTAGAGTGTCGCGCCTTGCTGTTAGGCGCTACAAAAAGGGTTAGTCCAGTGAAATAGTTTTCCAGATGGGTCATTTCGTGAAATCCTTTCGAATTTGGGTTATTTTTGTCCATTCTGCCGCAATATCTTGGGATAATGCATTGCCAATATTTTACATATATGCTAACTAAATTATGGCATGCCACCTCCCTCCCTCTCCTCTTTTTGGCATCTCCTATGTTCGTATGCAAGATCCAAACTTTGCAATATTGGAAATATAGGAGGCTGGTACTTATTTTTTCACGGGTGGATGCCAGATTTTGAATTTTATCAATTGCCACTGCATGCGTGACTCGTGTTTTTGTCAAGGTAGGGTAAGTTGTATGTTTCGAAACTTTTCATGTTTGTTTGTTCAGAGAGTTGGTCCACAAAGTGGCGTTCCCACAATAACCTTGCAAGCATATCAATCGCAGAATTTTATTACTCCCTCCGACCCATATTAGTTGACTTGAATTTGTCTAGACTCAGATATATCTAGATATGTTCTAGTGCTAGATATAACCGAATCTAGACAAATCCATGTCTACTAATATAGGTCGGAGGGAGTACTAGATCAAACAGAAGTGGGCAACTTTCGAACTCGCTGTCACGACAGTTTCACTAAGCCATTTGATCACCATACATCTCAGGAAACTGTGAAGCACTAATGCCCAAAAAGAGATCGTTGATTCTCACTAGCACACAACGCACAAAAGCAAGTAAAGAGCTGTCAAAACATGATGTAGTAACAAATCTTTGCGGTTTGGGGACAGGATGAGAATTTATCCAAGAATGCATCACAAGTCGTGTGTTCTCAGAGGTAGATCGTCTTCCAATACGCAACAGCGCAACAGGTAGAGGGAGTTGCAGGCGACTGCCACAAGCAGTTCGCCCGTGTCAAAGTTATTTACTAGTGCTAATTTACACATCTCGAGCTACTCAGGTTGATGGTAGGAGAACCACAAAATTCCCCACTACAGGCTTCAAGTGTATGATGCATTTGGTGTCGCTTGACACTCTGCTTCATCTGAGAACATGCCTGGTGACCTGGTGATTATTTCATTAGCCTCAGATAATGGTGAATCCTTTGCATCAGCCGCATAGAGTATCTTCCTTATCCCTTTTGTCATCTATCAATAAAAATGTCCATGTTAAAAGTAAAACCAAAATGAAGAAAAGCATGAATCGTAATAGAAATATATGAATTTCCAGTACAAAAGACACTACAAACTCAAGTGAACCAGATTGTCCATGCCCAAAGGTTCAGTTTAGATATTAGATGTGAAAGGCAAATCATTTAATAGTCATGCACATATGACAGGAACCACACAATACCATGCCAACGCAGTAGTAAAATATTATGCTGTTGCTGAAGTCGTGAGAACTATTTGGATGACCAACATGGTAGAAGACTATCTTTGGTACTGTAATTGAAGTACCAATGAATGGCATGATGCAGGGGAACATGTTGCTTTTCATAGAGGCATAATGTTTTGTGGAATTGATTAAACAACGCCAAATGGAATTGGGGGGTCGCTGAGAGGCTTCTTGGTCAAATTAACAGGAATTCAGAAACTATTGCCCTTCGATGCAGATAAGTACAATAAACAAATAAATACAGAACTGTTAGATCTCCAAGAGATATTCATCTTACTGGTAGATGCTCCAACTCTGGTCTCTGACATAGTATCTCAATGTCACGCAACTTTGAGAAGTAGAAGTCCCTTTCTTTCTCAGTGCTGTCCACGGAAACCTTCAGGTCCGCAATCTGCATTCCAGTAGGACAGTATAAACATCAACACAAAGGATACAACTTGTGCAGATTCATAGCTACAAAACAGGAACTCCGCATGTTTCACCAGAAGAATGATCAGAATCTAGATTCAAGGTCAGGGCTATCAGTACAAACTATAGAACAATGTGTTTTTTTTGAAAGAGGTAGAACAATGTGTTCTGGAGTAACACTGGAGTTGCATATACTCATGTAACTGTGTATAGGATAGACAGCTGGAATTTTCCACACACACACACACACATACACACAGTAAATGAGGCTATAAAAATGAGAAAACAATTCAAAGTTATTCGCTACCTACCTTCTCAGATAGTTGTTGAATCTGCTGCATGTAATGCTCTTCGGTAACAGTGCTGATACAAACTTTTTCAGTTGTGGGAGCTGCATAATTGGATTAGCATAGAGTTATTTAACAACGTCATACGAAATAAGTAGGCGTGCTGTGCGCTTTTTAATGATTTCAGAATAACAGTGAGCAAAACTAAGAAGTGATGCCACCAACTTAAATTGAGACCCTGTGTTGATTTGTATTTATCAAGGAAGGTGACTTATTTATTTGTAATAGTAGGAATTGATCTTATAATGTACATACTAAAATAAGACAAGTGCAGTCGTTATTTATTTATTGACAAGTACCAACACTAATATTAGAATTCAGCGTACCTCCATCTGCTGAATTAGCACTAGACAGTCTGTTGGCTTGAAGTGATTTTGATGACTTGTTAGGACCCTTGTGGTTACGCTCTTTGCAACCCTTAGACCTTCTTTCTGCAGGATTGTAGTTCCTAAAACAAGAAATAGTGTAATCAAATCAAGGGTTAGTGATGAACTACAGTTTTCTCTGGATTTAGCACATACTCATTCATGATTCCGCCATTGACAGCATCACAGTATCTTTTCAACCATTGCAGAAACTCCAAGTTGTCCAATGGCCGCCCTTTAACAAGTTTGTTGACCTCAATATTCTGCAACGATCATACATTCATTAATTAGGACAACACTGAACTTTTATCCATTTATTACTACACATTATGCAGAACAATAAGAACGGAAGCTGAAGGACAGACATAAAGCACCATTAGCTCTGTTGGATGAAATACAGGCCACAAAATCGGCAAACATTCATATGGCACAATCTAATCCTTGTTTTGTGGGAATTTGCACATAGACAGAACAATGAGAATTCCACTTGTTGTGACATATAAAACTAACCATACAAACAACACCCACCACTCTATCTAGCCTTACCTGATCCTGTGTCAAGTCCTGAGCATAGACAGACACATAACACCAAACTACTTCGCACCCAACAAAATTGGTCCACTATAGCCTTCAATACACAAAAAACACATCTCTTAATTTCATTTCTGTCCCTCCTCAGTGAACCTACTTTGCATTGAACCCCTCCTTGGCCCAACCAAATTAGGCGCTATAGCCTTCAATACAGAAAATCACATCTCTTAATTGTGTTCCCATCTCTCCTCGTTCCTCACTGCTCACGACAATGTGCATAACTTCAATAGTGCATAGCAGAATTAGTCCAATGTCGAATGGTTATTTGGCCACTATTGTGCACTATAGCCTTTCAAACACAAAACACAAATCTCTTAATTTCATTCCCATCTCTCCTCGTTCCTTACAGTGCACAACAATGAGCATAACTTCAGTACTGCAGGGTGCTGCATGACATACTTGGAACATTATGGAATCGTTATTTGGCCATTACCATACGCTACCATCATGAACAGTTCCAGGTTGAATCTCAACACACCGTACTCACGCATGACAAACCGCAAGGCAAAATCATGACCAAAATCCATGGAACAGTGGGGAGAAACGGCAAGGGGCGAGAACCGGTACCTTGTTGATGCGCAGCTTGTTGAACACATCCTGGAGGACCTTGTAGTTCTGGATCATGTCGTACTCCGTCTTGGCATCGAAGTTCACCTGCGGAAACAACCCCCCAAAATCAGCATCGCGGTCATCTAATTAAGCGAACGGGGGACGCATCAGAAATCGTGTAAACTGACCTTGTGCATCGGCACCACTCCCGGGTGAACCATGTCCAGCAGCTGGCACTGCACCGCCCCCGACGCCGCCTGCAGCGAGACAGAAATAGAGGCCCCCAAAATCAGCGCGGAAATCTCCAACCAAGCCTGGCCGCACCACCAACGGCCACGAATTTCAGCCACACGCGGGCCGACGCGAACCCAATCTAGGAGTACTAGGAGACGCAGAGAAGGGGGCAGGGGGAGGGAATGGGGAATAGAGTGCGGGGTCTGGGTCTGACCTCCTCGACCTTGCCGAGGGAGAGCTGGAGCGTGGCATTGATCCAGCTGAGGATCTCCCCCCTCCCGACGAAGTAGGCGCTGTCCATCAGCCCGATGCTCGCCACCGCCGCCGCCATCTCCTCGCGGCTTCGATCGAGCTCGTGTTGGTGGTCTGGGGGTGGGCTGAGAGAGCCGAGAGGCTGCGAGGAAAACAACTTTTCGAAAACGCCTGCACGCGAAACGGCGAGCAAAGCAAAACGGCACGCACACGCCCCCAGCTAGCTAGCTAGGCGTTTTGTGCTTCCGGTCACCTCCCGTCACCTTACCCCGAGCATGTTTCTCGCGTGCGTGCGTGGGTTCATTTTGAAACGGCTTGGAGCGGAGGAGGTGACCGGTGATGGGACACAGAGAAAAATGTTTCGAAATGCCGCCGTGTCACTGGCTCCCGTCCACCCCGGCGCGCCAGCCCACGCGTCTCTCCCTGCCGACAGATGGGTCCGAACACGTAGGGCCCGCTGTGCTCTGGTGGGGCATAAGCTTTGAGGGCATAAATTCGGGTCAACTGCCCAATGGTTTGCAGTTATGGCTGTGGGCCGGGTTGTGTAGCGTTAGATTTGGGGCCCGCGGTGTTGTGGGCACGGACCGGTGCACGCGGTCCTGGGCCGGTCGCGCCGTGTTGTCCGACTTAGTCGGTTTTCATTTAGAAATCGAGGCCATAGCCGATCTAGTATATCAATACATGTTTTTATGTTCATTTTAATCATGTCTAACTTTGCTAACTTTTCTTTCTCTATCCGTATCTCGTTTGTTCTTAAAACACGTCTTACTATTCTATCTATTGCTAGATCCTTCGATAATACGAAGGTGTTTGGTTCGGAAAAGGTAACGCAAAGGTAAACATAATGAAATACCTCTAGGACTGTAAACGTAATCGACAAAATCCATAACTTGTTTGGTTCAGCAGCTGCCTGTATCTCTACTACTAATAAAAGAGCAAACATTATATACGCACCCCATAAGATGTACATAGATCTATTACCACCGTATGATTAGGCCCACGAAAATCAATCTAACAGCTAGCATTAGGCCAATTGGTGTCTTGTGTGCACTTAGCAATTTACCTTGACTGACCGTACTCCACCAGCAGAAAAAAAATCCTCGACACATTACCGGCTCTATTCCGAATTGATTGCCCCACTAATTACTCACCTTATTATTCCTCCTCTCTCTCTCCGCTTCCATCGGCACCCTCGGTGCTGGCGTGCTGCAATGCGTTGTTTCGCGATTGCGCTGTTGTTTCCCGATTGCACGTCGTGGCACTGCCCGGCTTCCGCCGCTGATATACGCCTGTGTAGGTTGGCCGTCGGAACTGCCGGCTCGGCTCCCCGCGTGATTCCTCGATCTCCTAGCCTTCCTACCACTCCTCCATTGCCCGACATGAGTATCCTGCCGCCCTGCCCACACCGTGAGCTATTGTCGTTTTCCCTCCCCGTCCATCATGCGCTTCTCCCTTTCCGTCGTTGCCGGCTTGCCGCCGACATCACACCGTCCCATATTACGGCCTTCTCTCCCCTTCAATCGTGCGGCCAGCAGAGCAGCTAGCGTGATCTTGCCGCTGAAGCCACAAACAAGACGACCGTCTCTGCCCTTCGGTCGCCTGAACAGCAGGACAGCTGCCTCAATCCTGTCGTCAGTCACGGCCAGCAGGACATCTTCCCAGCGTACAGGAACACCGTCCTGGTTAGTGGACATCAGCAACGCGAAATTTCTCCCTGTATGGTTCCAGTATCTTGATTTACATGCATTTAATTCTTGTTCTTAGTTTTATGTGTATTGTCATAATTCTGACAACCAAATTCACGTATCTTCGATTCTCAATTTGGCGTGTATTTCTTCCTTATTTTTCGTCTAATCGTGCATGGAAAGGTTTTGGGAAAGAATGAACCTAAACTAAAAAAAATTCTGCCATTTTGGATGTATGTGTGCTACTATTTAACCCTGACATAGCATCAATTATCGGTATCCCACTAATTTTAGTTTTGCATGAGTACTGTTACCCGTAGATTATGCAAAATGTTTGGGAGACTGGATATGTAGATGACCTTTTATTCTAGAATGAAGAATCTTATATTAAGAAAAGTCTCTAGATGTTGATTTGTTACTTATGTTGATGGCACTGATTTTTTTATCAAACGCAGCCTCAGCGACATTGATGGTGCAACTGGTGTCGGCAGTTGAGTTTGCCTGATCATACATAGTATCGTGTGCTGATTGGGCGTGGGTTGTAAGTGGAGTGACAAGCAACAAAGAATTCAGTTACCAGAGTATACGATATGTATATTAACAGCACTATTAGATCACTTAAATCTTCACCTGGTTTGTTATTTTTTAAATCAGGACTTTATCAAAATGTTTAAACCAGTTCTTAATAAATTGTTTTATAGGAACAAGAGTATGAGTATCAATTATTTGGGTTTTAACTGCTTTTTAGTTGGATTACTTGTATACGTGACGCGAAATCATTGACATGCATATATCTTTTGCTATATTTGTTGTACTTAATTGCTGCGGCTCAACTTGTGTCCTTTTCTATATAGAATGCAAAGAGGTCCAATTTTTTATGTTCCTGTACGTGAGCTTCAGAAAGCTGATAAACATACTCTAAAGTTTGTCGAATAGCACACGTTTTAGTCCCTGTTGTGTTGATACGTTTTCACATTGTTATGTTTCTGGTGACGAAGATCTTGTGGATTTCTTCATGTGTCTAATCATGAAAGAAATTAAAGGTTGGTACTAATTTGCAAAAAGCTTGGAAACACCAAATTGTATACATAACTGCCTTGATGTATTGTAAGTCTGTATCTGATTTTTTTATCAGTTAAATATTCTTACTTTTAATTATAAAGACTGTAAACACATTTAAGCTTCGCAAGTTCCTTTTCTATGTCGTTTAATCTTTGGAAGCAGTAATAAGTTTTGGATATACTTAATACTGCATGGACCGTCTTTCTGGATGTATTTGTTTATATTTATTTAATATGTTTGTGGTAGTGCGAGATTGAAATTAGCACAGAGGATATTTGACTGGTGTAAATATGTTAAATTGTTGCATCTCCTGATTTGTAGCTTAAGATTTATCCTTGAGCGCTACAATCTATGTTTGTGCAGGATGAGGATCAATACATATTGGTTGTTCATTTTTGTGATGGTAGGATAGTACATGTGAGCAATGGCAATCATTGTTCTATGGGATATATAAATATGATGACTCTTAGGAAATTATTTTGATGCAAGGTAATTTTCAATACCGTATATTGGCTTCCAGATATTCATTATAGCAATATATTCTCAAACAAATGTGCTGGTTACAAAATATCATGGTAAATCTTTGTCCATTTTCCGCTAGAATTCTCTTCCCAAACCATTTTCTCTTGCATTTAACAATCAGCTAGGTAATGCATGACTCTTGGTTTAAAAAATCGTTATGTTCAGAATTTTTTCCCAAATAGATTCAGTTTCAACTTGACAAATCTTATCCCAAACAAAGAATCTTATCCCAAATCGTTATGTTCAGAATTTGCGACGTATATATGGAATGGAATGCATGCATAGAAAAATGGAGTGCAAAAATAGGTTCCTATTTTTACTTTAGTTTTATATTAAACAGAAACGATGATTAACAGTACATGCGTGCGTTAATGGATACCAACGGCTGCTAGCGTTGTTGCTTCCGGTTAGTACGTTCATAGGTCCAAACTAATAACTTGAAAATCTTGAGATTAGAGAAAATCAAATCCCAAAAAGCATAATGACCGGATATGCTGATACTCTAAATGGGATTTAAATGTTGCAGGAATTTCAAAAAAAAAAAAGTCCACTGCTAGGAAGAACTGAACCAAGAAAATACACGGGCAAGAACGGCAGCTGCATCGATCCTCGCGTGGATGTATCAATTGAGATTTGAGAAGAGGTTAATCAGGCACACACCATCAGAACTCACGAGCTTTTCTCCACAGCGGCATCTCATCACTCGCTTCGATCAATCCTCGCCATGCCAGATCGAACCCTAGCGCCGCCGTGGGGATCCATACCGCCCAGAAGCTTCAATTGAAGCGACGTCTATCGGCGGAGCTACATCCAAGGACAACGACGAGGGCAGCGGGGGTGACGCGAGGAGACTGTTGGCGGCGGCCGGGGCGACGACGAGCAGCGACGGCGTATTTCACGAGCGAGGAGCCGCTGAGACTTCGTGCGCTGATAACGTTTTCTGGTTACATAGGTCTGCGACCGAAATCAGTTTTGTACCGCGCTGGTATCTGATACAGGCCAACCCGTACCAAACATGATTTAACGTTATCACTTAACGCTGTAATGGATTACGTTACAATTGCACGAACCAAACACCTTCGTAGTGGGATATATGCACTTCTGATCTTGCCTCCCTCCAAAAAACGAAAAAAGGTAATATATTAAGTAAGAAATTCAAAATAATTGTTTGCATGTAGAGGTTACATGTATGTACGTGCTATTTTTTGGCATAACGAAACTCAAAATTATGTAGGTGACTATCAAAGTACCGAATGAATTGTAGTCTACTACAACAAGCTCTACTACGTCAAGGTTTGCCTGACTCCGGTGATGGAGGGGCGAGGACGGCGGCGCGTCCTCGGCTCGTGCTAGTGTTTGTAGTCGTCGCTAGGTGGTCCAATGACCTTTTTGTAATTTTTATTATTTTGTACTGTTGTTGATGATTATTAATAGATCGGTGGAATTTTGAAAAAAAAAATTACAACTTTTTTCGGTAACCTAATATCCATATAACTACTATGTAGCTCAATGATATGCTAAGTAAAGACGGTTCAGGAGTACCAATGTCCTGAAAATTCACACTCATAGATCCTCCCTCCTAAACAAAAATAGAAACCACATTTCAAAAAAACAGAAACAAACTATAGCGAATAAATCTCTAATGATAATGTCGATGGAGGTAGACTAGAGCCATGTTGCCGGGTACGCGAGTGCTGGTCCCACCCTAAAGCGATTCATTCGGTATTGGTGGTGTTAGTTTGACCTCTCCCCGAACGAACTCAACGGTTCGTCGGACCCTTTGATCGCGCCCTAATCGGAGGCGCTCAACCAATCTATGGTTGGTGGTCCCCTATCACCTGCGCATATATAAAGTGGTGGGGGGCGGCCCACCTCATGAGGTTATTCTTGCGTCGCACTCCCCATCGACACCCCCTACCGATCTAGGGTTTCGCGCAGCAGTAATGGGAAGCACCACTGCCACCGCCGCCACCACTTAGCTCTATCCCTCCCCGCTCTCGCCGTCGAACCCCATGGCCACCGGCTCGAGCACGTCGAGCGCCGGCGAAGGTACCACCTCTCTCCCTCCCTTCTCTCTATGTTCTCCGCAACTAGATATATAGCAAAGATCTACCGACTAGCCTAACAGGTGGATCATCGGCGAGAGGTGGGCAACGTTCAACGAGGAGACGCAGTGGCAACTTTTCAAGACCTACGGCAGGGATACCGGGCACACCGACGAGTGGCGCCGCATTAATTTCTTGTGGGCACTGTTCTTTCGACCTGCAAGGGAAGCCACGACATGTCAGATTTCTATGACTCCGCTGCTGAACTGGAGCACCTCAAGATTGACGATGAACTCCACGGGGAGCCAGAGCGTGAGGCAACGAGGTGGTCATCGCTTTGTGATAGGCTGCTGTAATTTGAAATTATGTGGCTAATAATCTAAAGTGCATGGATACAAGTTAGGGGTTAGTGTATTTCTTTCTGCATCAAACTAGCATTGTGTTTTTTTCTTGTGTCCTACTCTTTTATTTGTTCAATTGCTTTGTTGGTGGAGCTCTATTATTTCCGGTCATAAGAGTGAGCATGGCCTGATTCAAATGGCTGCTCATGTGAAAAATAAGAGGTGATGATGGCCCTGACATCCCTTCTTTTCAGAAAAAATATTATTAACACAATGCAAGTGACATGGATATGCCTTAGGGATACCTGATGTTAGCCTACCCGGTATCAGCCTAGGAGAGGCCCACATGATTACCCCATGCGGATGATGAAGCCCAAGAAGAATTCGGATGACCAAGGCCATACATGCGTCTTCTTGAATAGCTGTAGATAGAATGTTCAGGCCTAATTTGTAACCGACTCGATCTACCCGGAACCTAGTCTATCTATATAAAGACCAGGAGGGCACGGCGAGGAGGACGATCTCTCATAACCTAGCACACACCTCACGCCAGATTGCATCTCTGCGCTCCTGTAACTTTCGCCTCGCCATCAATCAAGAATAGACAAGCAGGAGTAGGGTTTTACCTCCGGGCCTAAACCTTGGTAAACGTCGTGTTCCCGTATTGCTTGTCTGTTATCCGTTCTGCGATCTTCAGCTTTCCCTCCTTCTCCAAACTCAGATGCATAATAATGGGCATTGATGAGTTCAAACCTCGTCAGCAAGTATGTTCACGTGTGCATAAAATATACTTTGGTAGATGGATGTGTAGAGTTTAGAGGTGTCTAGTCGCTATAGGGATGTGTAGGGGTTCATAGCATGGAAAATAAAAAAATTCTACCGCCTGAACACACAATCAAGATCTAATCTATGATCAAGCCAAGATCTATCTACTAGATTGTAGCAACGAGTCAATAGAGTACTAACCCTTGAAGATTCAAAGCGGTTAACGAGAGCAGATTCTCGTGGATGATGTAGTCGTACACTCCCGATCTCAAGATCGCGCAGACGATCCTTCCGGCGCTGCGTTCCGGCAGCGCTTCCGCAGTCGGTCACACGTTCGGTACTCGATGAAGACCTTCCTCTCCCTTGTTCCAGCAGGCAGCGGAGGTTGTAGCACTCTCCTCGTGATTCCGGCAGCACGACGGCGTGGTACCGGAAGTAGAGGGGAGATCTCGCAGGGCTTCGCCTTAAGCCGGAGCGAGTATGGTGGACTATGAGAGAGCCTTGGTGATCTAGGGTTTAGACACACCAATTAGAAGGGGCTAAACCAGCGGCTAGGGCAATTAGAAGCTCTAACTCGGCGGCTTGGGAGAAATCCCTAGGCTGTGGCTAGGGTTTAGGTTTAGAGGGAGGCAACTTGTGTGTCTAGGAGGGGAGCCCTGCCCCTCCTTATATAGGTGGAGGGAGGTGCCGGCCAAGGGGAGGGAGTCCCTCCCCAACTCGGATCCCTAGTGGGCCGGCGGTGGAGGAGGAACTCCTCCCCAACTCGGTTTCCCACTTCTTCTCCACTTTCCAAAATAGCCGTTTGACTTTTCAAATTGGCGTTTGACTTTTCAAACTAGGATTTGATTAAACCCTTTATTTTGTACAGCGATGACACCTAGTACATGATGCAATCATTCCAACTTGCAATGACACATTCATGTACCCTTCCCCTCCGGAGTGCCGAACATTCCGGAACCTTCTAGAACATTCCCGATGAAAACACCGGAATCATTCCCCAACTCCGAAACAGGACTTTCCATATATGAATCTTATTCTCCGGACCATTCCGGATCTCCTCGTGATATCCCGGATCCCATCCGAGACTCTGAACAACATTCGTTCTCTTACTCATCATTCCATAACTACTCAACAACATCGAATCCTTAAGTGTGTCTCCCTACGGTTCGTGAATTATGCGGACATGATCGAGACACTTCTCCGATCAATAACCAATAGAGGAATCTGGAAATTCATATGGCTCCCACATATTTCTACGATTACTTTGCGATCGAATGAACCACTTACATACGATACCAATTTCCCTTTGTCTCACGATAGTTTACTTATCCGAGGTTTTGATCGTCGGTATCTCTGCATACCTAGTTCAACCTCGTTACCGATAAGTACTCTTTTCTCGTTCCCATGATATGTGATCCCTTGTGAGCCAGTCACATGCTTGCAAGCTAATTGGATGACATTCCACCGAGAGGGCCCAGAGTATATCTATCCGTCATATGGATGGACAAATCCCACTCTTGATCCATGTGCCTCAACCCATACTTTCCAAACACTCAATGCCACCTTTATAGCCACCCAGTTACGGTGTGGTGTTTGATGTCATCAAAGCATCCTTCCGGTGATGGTGATTAACATGATCTCATGGTCGAAGGAATTAGGTTACTATGTATCAGAAAGCTTATAGCAAATGAACTATATTAAATGACTTGATCTTTATGCTACGCTTACTATAGGAGTATGTCCATCACATCATTCTCCTAATGACCCTGTTGTTAATAACATCTCTATGTTCATGATCAGGAAACCATGATCATATATTAACCAACAAGCTAGTTTAACAAGAGGCTTTACCAGGGACTCTTTTATGTTTACAAATCACACAAGTATTAATGTTTCCTGTTAATACAATTATAGCATGGTATGTAAACATTTATCATAAGTATGAAGATATGATAATAACCACTTTATTATTGCCTCTTGGGCATATCTCCGACAGTCTCCCACTTGCACTAGAGTCAATAATCTAGTTTCAAACCTTTGTGTATTCAACACCTATGGATTTCCGGTGTTGTATGTACACGATTGCTAGTGGTCAACTGATCTCCGGATCTGACACTTCCAGGTCCGTGTGTAATTGCATGTCTTTGCGTCTCTACACATCACTCATTCTCTAATGAGATGGCTTTGTATAAATTTGGTCCTTTGGTGAGACCTTTAGTTCTTTGGGGTTAAAATATGTTGATACTATTGTCGTACAATATATCTTCATAGTATTATCCCGCTGTGAACTACACCTAGTTTGATAACAAACTACTTGACACAAATGCCCTCTTTAGCTGCTATTATAGCAGTCATATACTTAGCCTTTTGTTGTAGTATCTGTCACAATGTCTTAACTTTGGAACTCATCCAAATCCATTATGGAACTTACTTTCCATTATATTGTGCCACCCTTAGTTTAGATTGAGATAAACTTAATTTGTACTTTGTGACAAAACTAGTATCAATGTAGTACTTTTACAATGAACTAACCATCTATTTGTCACTTCTACAAATAATATACTCTTAGTTCTTCCAAAAGATTATAAGAATATCCTTACTATCGTCCAATGATCATCTTATGAATCATTCTGGTATATGCTTATAACATTTAGAGCATAGGACATATCTAGATTTGTACATATCACAGTATGATTGATATAAATACTCTTTGTGATTTCATACATCAAGTATCAACCTATACTTGAATCTTTGTTTCACTTACCAAGTGTCAATACACTTGAATATATCATCAATATTGAACTCATTCAATCCTTTCTGTGCGACAAGAACCTTTCTTGTAGTTTCTAAATTGAACTCATTCAATATCTCATCTATGTACTTCTGGCACAACCATATTGGCGTCTATTGATGCCAATTATTTGGGTTTTGCCTAAGTCTTTCATCGAGATGAAATTCTTATCTTGTGTTAATAAAAAGATACATCACTTCCAATCAACAATATGTCTTCTACATAATGTATTAGAAATATGTCTTAGCGCTCCCACTTAATTTCTTGCAAATGCAAGCATCTTCATTGTCTCTGATGAATTTAAACTCTTTTAACAATTTCATCATTGTGAAGATTCCAACTCCGCGATGCTCACTTCAACCATTGAAGTTTGCATATGCTTTTAGCATCCTTTGAATTAAAAAAACCCTATGGACCGTGTCATGCACACGTCCTAGGTAACAATTCTATTAGAAGAACTTGTTTTGTTTATTCAACTACCATATAACAAAATTATATGTAGTGGTTGCTACATTTATCCGTCTAGACTAAATCGCTATGAAAGATCAAATCTTGTCATAGTCAACCTTTGAACATTGTTGTGAACTCTTTCCCAACATGTCGATCATTTCATAGATGCGAAACGTCCATGTCTATTTCTTTATAGATCCAAACACAATTGTAAGGTCTTACACCTTTCTCGAGGGTCCTTCAAGTTCAAAACTTGATTTCTCGTGTATGGAACTATCACAGATTTTATGGCTTCAAGCCATTTTACGGAGTCAGGGCCTATCATCGCTTCTTTGCATGTAGTACGTTCATTATTCTCAAATAATGATTCAACCCTCAAATCTTGGTATTTGATTGTTTACTCGACCTACTTGGTTCAACAGAAACTTTGACCTTCGTAACCACAACCTTTGAGGCACGTGAGCCATGAGCATCTTTGTTGCCTCCGGAACACTTTTCGGCGCTGCGCAACTTTGCACATATAGCTAAGGTTCTTTTAACCTTATCAAAGTTCTATTGTCCTCCCACTTATCTTTTCACGGAAAATTCCTTCTCAAAGAAACTTGACGTTCTAAGTGACAAACACTTTTGTCTCCGATGTTATGGAGGAACAGTTATTCGAAATAACATACAAAGACAGGTTCATCCGACTTTGGTTGCAAACATCTTTCTTATGCATAGCATACCAATGTTTAAGAAAGGACTACTTGGGTTTTATCCCAAATCATAACTTTATATGGTGTCATTTCAACGGATTATGATGGAGCTCTTTTCAGTGGAAAAACGGTAATCACTAAAGCTTTTAATCTTTAAAATATAATGACAATTTTATGAATTACACCTTCGATCTTACCATGTCAAACAAGGTTTAATTACATATCTCGAACGCTCCATACTCTTATGGTGTTTCGGGAAAATGCAAATCCACGGAACGATTCCTTAAATCTTAGGTACTATGCTAAACTTGTAACTCAAATATCTTCCTTTATGATCTTATCATAAACTATTTATATTCTTGTTACAATGATTTTGCACTTCATCTTGAAAGTCTTCGAACTTTTCAAATGTTTCATACTTCATCCTTATTAAGTAAATATTCATATATTCACTTAAATTTTCGGAGAAAGCATATGAAGTTGAAATCCATCGCTCTTGACTACACATAATGGACTTCGTACAACAATATGTACAAGTTCCAATAAGCTAGTCATTCGTTCCCTTTTGGCCTCCGAACGAAGTTTTAATTATCTCTAGGAAAGTTTCACAAGCGTCATGTGATCAAAAATCATAAGACTCCAAAATTCCATCCACATGGAGTTTCTTCATGTTTTCTTTCCAATATAATTTAAACGGCGATGTCACTTCCTAAGTGATCTTTTAATCAATTTGTCTTTCGACATTTTTAGCACTAGTTTTATGGATGTGATTTCTCCAACGAGATTTGTGAATCATCCATCTTTTATGGATTACGACAATTATTTGAACAACCTTTTGTTCTCATAATACCTGATAAAACAAATCTTGAAGGCAAGCTCTGACGTTTAACGAGCAACACAATAACCTTTTATTTGTTCTCGATGAACATCATCACATATTATTTTGCTAGTTACTTAGGCCATTGTAGTTCATGAATTGTGTTATTTCGTATGACGATTCACACCAACAAATTCAGTATCAAATACTTAAGAACCACATTGTTTAATAAGCAAAGAATATAGCCATAACATGTATATCATCTATATACTTAAACTGAACAATTCTAGTCTTTTCTTTTCTGCCATATATTTATGAGATTCTCTTTCAGTATTTCCTTTTCTGTTTGGAAGAATCTATCAACATCAATAGTGGAGCCATACACATGACACATAGTCCAAAGCGTGTATAGTTAAATACCAATGTCTTTGGACTTGCACTTTGAAGTAGATCACCATCATAAAATGTTTGGTGTTCTTTTAAATTCCTTTCTTTAGTAATCTCTTGGTGTAGTAAACATTTTACCTACATCAAATACCCACCCTTATCATGGAATTATCCATGATCAAGCTACTTTTAGCTTATAACGGTGAATCGCGAGTATAATGTTGCTCTCCAAAACCTTTTGGTGGATTAGGACAACTAGTGTCTCCAACCTTTTGCAAATTCTCATCAAATATGAGAACATGACTTTTGCCATATTATACTCTATCATGTTGCAACCAAAACTTCGTTTCAGATATCACAATATCTTCCACACATCATGGTTTCTGAAACAACTCTTTCAGATCCTAGATAACCTTGATATTAGGACAATCCTTTGAATATCAAGAATCATGGAGACAAACATGATACTCATACACTAACACTTGGAATTGTCACTCTCATTTTAATACTAATTATTAAACTTCATGGAGTAACTGGAACTTACTGAAAGTTTGCAATAGGACTTTTAAACTTTAGATTAACACTTCAAAAATAATACGATACCAGTTCGTAAAATAACTAACCAGAATTCTATAGTTCTATCATCTCAATTAAAACTAAGCGCAAGGTGGTAAACGGATGCCAATGACTACACTTTGATTTAATTTATGATAAATAATGTTCAACTTTTAATCATATTGCCGTTGAACTCCCACTCAAAACAATATCCCTCACATTGTTTTAGTGATCACACGAACCAAATCAACCACATCAAAACCGATCATCACGAGAGTTGATGTAGCTTCAATGGCGAACAATCAACATGTTCATCATATCTACTATATGACTCATGCTTTACCTTTCGGTGATCCGTGTTCCGAGACCATGTCTGTACATGCTAGGCTCGTCAAGATCAACCTTAGCTTCCGCATGAGCAAATCTGGCTTGCTCACGTTGTATACACTCGCAGAATCTAACACACCCGATCATCACATGGTGCTTCGAAACAACGAGTTTTAGCAACGGTGCTTACTAAGGATGAACACTTTAAAACCTTGAAATTGTGTGCTTGAGGGATCATCTTATAATGCTACCGTCGTTAACTAAGCAATACAAGATGCATAAAAGGATTAACATCACATGCAATTCATAATATGTGATATGATATGGCCTTTCTTCTTTGTGCTTCCGATCTCCATCTTCAAGCACGAACATGATCTCCATCATCACCGGCATTGCATCAAGGTCAATGATGCTTCTCCATGGTTGTCGTCCACCAGCTCCAACTATTACAACTACTTTGAATAGACACGCGGGTCTAAACAGAATTTAAAGACAACCATATGGCTCCTTCCGGTTGCCAACTTACAATAAGGAACATTGCATACATCATATATAATCACAATCATGGCCATATCACATCACAGCACACCCCCTGCAAAACAAAGTTAGACGCCTCTAATTTTCTTTGCATGTTTTACGTGGTTTGGGGCTTTCAATAAGTGTCGTTCTAACTTACGAACAAGAACCACAACATTGATAATAGTATTGTCAATCACCCGTTGTAAATTGAATCTTAACTATGTTGGGAGAAACAGGCACCCGCAAAGCCACTTATGCAATACAAGTTGCATGTCAAGCGTGGAGCAAGTCTCATGAACGATGTCATGTAAGGTTAGCCCGGGCCGCTTCATCCCACCATCCCGCAAGATGCAAAGTACACAAGAAGCAATCGACAACAAAAGCATCAACGCCCACAATGACCATTGTGTTCTACTCGTGCAACAGATCTACATATAGACACGGCTCTGATACCACTTTAGGGGTTCGTAGCATGGAAAACAAAAATTTTCTACCGCATGAACACACAATCAAGATCTAATCTATGATCAAGCCAAGATCTATCTACTAGATTGTAGCAACGAGTCAATAGAGTACTAACCCTTGAAGATTCAAAGCGGTTAACGAGAGCAGATTCTCGTGGATGATGTAGTCGTACACTCCCGATCTCAAGATCGCGCAGACGATCCTTCCTGCGCTGCGTTCCGGCAGCGCTTCCGCAGTCGGTCACACGTTCGGTACTCGATGAAGTCCTTTCTCTCCCTTGTTCCAGCAGGCAGCGGAGGTTGTAGCACTCTCCTCGTGATTCCGGCAGCACGACAGCGTGGTACCAGAAGTAGAGGGGAGATCTCGCAGGGCTTCGCCTTAAGCCGGAGCGAGTATGGTGGACTATGAGAGAGCCTTGGTGATCTAGGGTTTAGACACACCAATTAGAAGGGGCTAAACCAGCGGCTAGGGCAATTAGAAGCTCTAACTCGACGGCTTGGGAGAAATCCCTAGGCTGTGGCTAGGGTTTAGGTTTAGAGGGAGGCAACTTGTGTGTCTAGGAGGGGAGCCCTGCCCCTCCTTATATAGGTGGAGGGAGGCGCCGGCCAAGGGAAGGGAGTCCCTCCCCAACTCGGATCCCTAGTGGGCCGGCGGTGGAGGAGGAACTCCTCCCCAACTCGGTTTCCCACTTCTTCTCCACTTTCCAAAATAGCCGTTTGACTTTTCAAATTGGCGTTTGACTTTTCAAACTAGGATTTGATTAAACCCTTTATTTTGTACAGCGATGACACCTAGTACATGATGCAATCATTCCAACTTGCAATGACACATTCATGTACCCTTCCCCTCCGGAGTGCCGGACATTCCGGAACCTTCTAGAACATTCCTGATGAAAACACCGGAATCATTCCCCAACTCCGAAACAGGACTTTCCTTATATGAATCTTATTCTCCGGACCATTCCGGATCTCCTCGTGATATCCCGGATCCCATCCGAGACTCCGAACAACATTCGGTCTCTTACTCATCATTCCATAACTACTCAACAACATCGAATCCTTAAGTGTGTCTCCCTACGGTTCGTGAATTATGCGGACATGATCGAGACACTTCTCCGATCAATAACCAATAGAGGAATCTGGAAATTCATATGGCTCCCACATATTTCTACGATTACTTTGCGATCGAATGAACCACTTACATACGATACCAATTTTCCTTTGTCTCACGATAGTTTACTTATCCGAGGTTTTGATCGTCAGTATCTCTGCATACCTAGTTCAACCTCGTTACCGATAAGTACTCTTTTCTCGTTCCCGTGATATGTGATCCCTTGTGAGCCAGTCACATGCTTGCAAGCTAATTGGATGGCATTCCGCCGAGAGGGCCCAGAGTATATCTATCCGTCATATGGATGGACAAATCCCACTCTTGATCCATGTGCCTCAACTCATACTTTTCAAACACTCAATGCCACCTTTATAGCCACCCAGTTACGGTGTGGTGTTTGATGTCATCAAAGCATCCTTCCGGTGATGGTGATTAACATGATCTCATGGTCGAAGGAATTAGGTTACTATGTATCAGAAAGCTTATAGCAAATGAACTATATTAAATGACTTGATCTTTATGCTACGCTTACTATAGGAGTATGTCCATCACATTATTCTCCTAATGACCCTGTTGTTAATAACATCTCTATGTTCATGATCAGGAAACCATGATCATATATTAACCAACAAGCTAGTTTAACAAGAGGCTTTACCAGGGACTCTTTTATGTTTACAAATCACACAAGTATTAATGTTTCCTGTTAATACAATTATAGCATGGTATGTAAACATTTATCATAAGTATGAAGATATGATAATAACCACTTTATTATTGCCTCTTGGGCATATCTCCAACAGGATGGTCTCGCAAAAAACTAGACCAAAGACGGAGGGGGGATGACATGGGAGATGACCGGTCCGCATGACGAAAACCTTGTCGACAAGTAGGTGCGTGGACAAAGATGTTGTACTAGAAGAGTAAAGACATAGGACGGACAAGAGAATAATGAGTCAACATCGCTAATACTCCCTCCGTTTAGAAATATAAGATGTTTAGGTTTGTGAGTGAGATGTATCTAGACACCTTTTAGTATATAGGTTCAAATGAATCTAGACACTAAAATGTATTTAGATACATCTTTTTCACAAACCTAAAATATCTTATATTTTCAAACGGAGAGAGTATATGGTATGAACAAGGGAGATCTTTGCATCCGGCAATACTACACGGCAGCCTAGCGTTGAAGTTGTTGTCTTTGCCATTGGGTTGATCTCAATTTTTATGGATCGGAAATAGTATACCCCGTTGTAGTGGGGTGACACCATCGTTCTACTCCGCAGGCTTGGCTTCGGTGCATACATTACCTCCAGTGGTTTTTAGCGACGTTCTAAACAAAATCTGCATCATTAGTACTCCATTCAGTATGAAAGGTAAAACGTAACAACTACACGTACGATGAATGTGAATAGTTTTTTGCTCTAGTTTATCGCCCGATGTTATCTTTCGTCCTTAATGCAATGTGTACCGGTGGGCAGCCAATGCCCAGTGCAGACAATCTCTACCATCGCGTTCTCTTCGATTACCTAGAGATTCAGACTTTCCCCGAGTTGTTTTTAGACATTAATCAGATATTCAGAGTTGATTAAAAAAGTCCCCAAAAAAAAGACTTGACTAAAAAATAAAACAAGGGTGATTAAAGGAAGTATTTCCCAGGCCCATGTATACCTACAAAAATTTCGAGTCAGTCGCGGCGAGGCCTGCATTTGTGTTACTGGACTTAGACCCACATTGAAGTGGGCACATAGCGGTACACGGGGTTGCACGTCGTGCCGTATCTTTCTCGAGTCTGTTTCTGTTTCCATCCATACAGCTAGGGTGTGTTCGGTTATGGAATTTAGAGGAATGGAATAGGTCTATTCTGTATCTAGTATCTATTCCTGTGTTCGGTTGGACAAATGGGATGAAACCAACTAGTTTTTCGAAATGGGATATTCTCTTCAGATGCGGAATCGACTTGTCCGACAAAATCGGCCAGACCTGGGGAACAGCTTACTAACGCAAAAACTAACTAGCATGTCTCTCGCTAACCACGTACGGGGGCCGCGCGTGCAGCGATGCACGGACCTGGCAGCGCAGCTTAGCACACGCAAACGGCGGGCGGCGGCAAAGCACGCGCGGGTGGCGCAGCGAAGCAGCCCGGTGGCGGGCAGCGGCAAAGCACACATGGGCGGCGCAGCGAAGGAGGCCAGGCGGCGGCCAAGCACGTGTGGGCGGCAGAGCCAAGAAGGCCAGGCGGCGGCAGCAAAGCATGCGCGGGCAACGGCCATGCACGAAGCAGGGCCAGCAGCGTGAGCACGCGGCGGCGGCATCCAAGCACGCGTACACGTGTCCGGCGGCTTCTGATTTTGGCTTCGATTATGCCTCAGATTTTGGCCTATGATTGTGCCTTAATTTTTTTACCTTTATCCGTTCTAATTAATTCTTTGTCACTATTAATTATAATTTGGAGAGACGATTAAGTTTAGACTCATATCAATGAAATATTTAGCAATATTTTGGTTTTACGTTCTGTTCTTCGATTTCACCAACCGAACAAACAAAAGGAACCATTCCGTTTCTCATTTTTTCTGAACCGAACATGGGGTCAGAACCGTCCCGTGACGTCGAAATGGAACCATTCTGTTCTGTCCCCTCCCGTTCTAGAACCGAACACACCCCTAGACCGTGGCGATCGAATCTTGATTCTCGAGCGACCCCGTCGCCGCCCCGGCCCGATGTCGAGCGAGCGAGACCACAACAAGGATCGTGTCGTCGCCACCGGCGCGCCTAGCCTACCCTGAAGCGACCGCCCCAGTGCTCCCTGTACGATGACGAGACGTGGGCGACGCTGTGCGGGAGGCACATCGCATGATCATTGAGATCTACAACTAGGAGATCAAATTCAGTGACGACTACCGCCGGTTCCTCAACGAAACCGTCATCGGCACGGACGACGACAATGCCGGTGAACCCGCCGGTGAGGATGGCGTGAAGTCGATCCGGCCGTGGAGGCTCTTCTCCGACCCCGATGCCCAACACAAGGTCCTGAAGATGGGCAACGAGTACCACAGGGAGTCACAGCGCAAGGAGCGAGAGGCGCTGAGGCGTGGGCAACATTTTGCGCCCGACAGCCTCTTCAGCGACTGCGGTGGTCCTCGCGACGTCGACGAGCCAAAAAGTTGTTGAAATAATTAGAAGTTTTCGCATTAATTTAATCTAAGTGTAAATCATGACAGGACAATTCCCAAGACTAACTAGCATGCATAGTAGACATGCACCATACAGGCAAGTGAAAACCTAGCACATCTACGCATACTGCAATACTAGTAATCATCATAGGAAATAACAGGAGGGCAAAGAACACGTACGATTTCATCGATAGTATGACCAACGGCGCAACAGAAGTGGATCCACCACTAGCGGTAGCAGCAGCAGCCTGCTTGGAAGCGTCGTCATACATGGCGATGGAGTCGAGGAAGCCGGACGAAGAAGAGCTTGAGCAGTCGCGCCTAGACGCTCCCCAAAAACCTTATCGCCTCTCTTCCGGTGCAGGATCAGAGAGACGGGGTTCCGGAGGCCTGCTCTCCCGGACGGCCATGCATGCATCCGGCAGGATGGAGTAGCAGAGGGCAGCACAGAGAGGTGGAACGGCGATGCGCACGTAGGCATATGCAATCTAATTGCTGGTAACAGCTAGGGTTCGCGTCTGCCTGCTTATATAGTGCGGGTCGGGTAGGACGTGGGCAATAGCCCACGACCGAGTCAGTACCAGCCCACGATGTAGAAACGGCCGGTTGATTAACGCGTCCGTAATGACGCATTCCCAAACAACAAAATAAAGCTTGGCTCGGCGAGATTCCCGCAACCAGCGGCGCGCGCGTGCGTCGTGGCGTGGCGAGGCGTGGCGTGACATGGCGGGCGGCGTCGGAGGAGGAGTGTGCGAGGGCTTCTCTTCTTCTCACACCTTAGTGAGTGATGTAACACTCTACTATATAGGGTGGTCCAACTCCCCTTCCACTAGCAATGTGGGACTAAACTTTGGCACCACTAGCACACACATGAGCTTTCATAATAATTGGCCAAAGAGAATTTCAGAATTTGTATTTGTTATAGGCCAAAAGGCCAACATCAAATATGCCTCAAATTCCAACAATCCCCCACAAAGTCTCATTGGCACATCACATCATTCTGTTCCAAATCACTGTTTTGATATACACGCGTTTTTTAGTGAAGACTATTAAGTTAAACTTCCACCTAGAGCATTAGACTACATTCATCAACAACTGTCAATGGACTAAGCCTTGAATTGCCAGTTTTGTGTAAATGAGTTTCACCTAATATCATACTGATACTAGGTTGCCGAAGGCTACCCCTCGGGTGGAGCATATAAGTCACACTCTTGGCCTTTTTCATGAGCTTTCTAGAGATTATACTATCTCATAAACTGTGACCAGCAGTCGGGCTCACATAGGTGCGTTCTTTCAAGACTGCTCTGTAGGATAGCATCTTGGCTTATACAACCTATGAACACATTAATACTAAGTCAACCTGCCATACAGATCATGAGAGTAATGCATCTTCAGTGGAGTGGATTAATAAAAGTTACTCTCCTCTAGTTAGCCACTAGCTTGTTTCCCCAGGTCCTAATTCACGGGATCTCTGATCACATAGGTTGGGTTACTACCACGGTAACTCATGTGGGTCTCAAACCCATCTCCTTTGATGCAATATCTATCACATTTCTTGATAGACCTTTTGTGAAAGGATCTGCTAGATTCTTAGCTGTTTGGATATAATCCAATGCTATTACTCCGGAGATTCTCATTTTCCTAACAAATGCCAATCTTCTCTTTATATGTCTTGATGACTTCATATTATCCTTTGAACTACTCACTTTGACGATCACAGTTTGATTATCCCAGTGCATAAGAATAGTCGGCATAGGTTTATCAACAACCGGCAAGTCAATCAAGAGTTCACGAAGCCAATCTGCTTCGACAGTAGATGTATCTAGCTAGTGCTATGAGTTATGCTTCCATTGTTGACCTCGTTAAGATGGTCTGCTTGCAAGACTTCCATGAAACAGCGCCACCACCATGAGTGAATATATATCCACTTGTGGCTTTCAACTCATCAGCATCAGAAATCCAATTTGAGTCACTATACCCTTCAAGTACCGCAGGCTCTCCGGTATAGTGAATACCATAACTCGATGTATCCTTTAGATAGCGCATTACTCTCTCAAGAGCATGCCAATGATCATCTCCCAGATTGGAAACAAACCGGCTAAGTTTGCTCACAGCAAATGCGATGTCAGGCCTTGTTGCGCTAGCTAAATACATTAACGAGCCAATTATCTGAGAGTATCTCAACTGATCTCTAGTTGTTCTTTTGTTGTTTCGAAGCATCTTACTAGGGTCATACGGTGTCGGCGAAGGAGTACAATCTGAGTAGCCAAAGCGACTCAACACCTTCTCTACATAGTGAGATTGCAGAAGTGTAATTACACCATTCTCATCTCTCAGCAGCTTGATGTTTAGAATAACATCAGCTTCTCCAAGATCTTTTATGTTAAAACTTTGAGACGAGAAACTCTTGACCTGTTCGATGACAATCATATTTGTCCCAAAAATCAGTATGTCATCAACATACAAACAAAGTATAACTCCTTCGCCCCTACCATGGCGATAGTATACACATTTGTCGGCTTCATTTACAACAAAGACAGCAGATGTTAAAGTTTGATCAAACTTCTCGTGCCATTGCTTAGGTGCTTGTTTCAGTCCATACAAAGACTTCAATAGCTTGCACACCTTGCCTTCTTGACCATCTACTACAAAACCATCTGGCTGATCCATATAAATTTTCTCATCCAACTCTCCATTAAGGAAAGCTGTCTTGACGTCCATTTGATGAACGATAAGACCATGTGAGGCAGCCAATGAGAGTAGAACTCGAATAGTGGTCAATCTAGCCACATGCGAATAAGTATAAAAGAAGTCTTCGCCTTCTTTTTGTATATAACCCTTGGCAATAAGCCGAACCTTGTACTTTTCAATCGTACCATCAGGCCTAAGCTTCTTTTTGAACACCCACTTACATCCTACAGGTTTGCACCCATAAGGACGGTCAGTGATCTCCCAAGTTTCGTTTGCCATGATGGAATCCATCTCGCTACGAACAGCCTCTTTCCAGTAGTCTGCATCAGGAGATGCATAAGCCTCTAAACTAGAGGTGGGAGTATCATCCACGAGATAGACAATGAAATCATCACCAAAGGACTTTGCAATCCTCTGTCTCTTGTTCCTTACAGGAATTTCATCATGTGCTCGTTCATAATATTCCACGGGAATAGCAGGTTCAGGAGTTTCAACAGATTCCTGTCTAGATTTACTAGGCATATCTTTCATCGGAAAAATATCATCAAAGAATGTAGCATCCTTAGACTCCATAATTGTACCGACCTTCATGTCAGGTACCTTAGATTTCACAACTAGAAATTTGTATCCAACGCTATGATGAGCATAGCCAAGAAAGACACAGTCTACAGTCTTTGGTCCAAGTTTACGCTTTTTGGGAATTGACAAATACACATTTGCCAAACAGCCCCAAGTAGGTAAGTATGAGAGTGTTAGCTTCCTCTTCTCCCATAATTCATAGGGAGCAGTTTTATTGTCTTTTATGGAAACTTTATTCAGGACATGACATGATGTCAATATCGCCTCCCCCACCATGCCTTGGATAAACCCGAAGTACCTAACATGGCAGTAACCAAGTCTTTAGAGTACGGTTTTTCCTTTCGGCAACCCCGTTAGATTGGGGAGAATGGGGAGACGTCCTCTCATGAATAATGCCATGTTCCGCACAAAACAAATCAAACTCATTAGAGAAATACTCTCCACCACGATCTGACCGGACTCTCTTAATCTTTCTCTCAAGTTGATTTTCAACTTCTGCCTTATAGTTTTTAAAGTGGTGTAGAGTTTCATATTTAGTTTTCAAAATATATATATAGCAAAATCTAGTAGAATCATCAATCAACGTCATGAAGTATTTATTTCCACCCTTAGTCAATACACCATTCATCTCATATAGATCTGAATGTATAATCTCCAGTGGTGCCAAGTTTCTTGCTTCCTGCACAGGCTTGTGAGGCTTGCGCGGTTGCTTAGCTTGAACACACTCTTGACATTTAGAGCCTTTGGCTAAAGTGAAACTCGGAATTAAATTCATCTTAGCTAGCCGCGTCATACAACCAAAATTAATGTGACAAAGCCATGAATGCCAAATATCAGTATCATTGCCAGGGGCACAAATATGGTTCACAACCTTATTACAAAAATCTGATAGGGAAAGACGGAACAAACCGCCACACTCATAACCCTTACCAATAAATTGTCCATACTTAGATATGACTACTTTATTGGACTCAAATAACAATTTAAAACCTTCTTTGCAAATAAGGGATCCACTAACGAGATTCTTATTTATTGAGGGCACATGCTGCACGTTCTTCAGCTGCACGATCTTTTCCGAAGTAAACTTCAGATCCACCGTGCCAATACCACGAACAGAAGCATGCGATCCATTTCCCATCAAGACGGGGCGATCTCTTGTGACCTGATAAGAAGAAAATAAAGACATATCAGCACACACATGAATATTAGAACCTGTGTCGATCCACCAATCCATAGATTGACAAATTGACAAAATAGTAGGTAAATTACCATACCCGGATGCACCCTTATCATTGTTGCTCATAGTCACGTTGACAGACTTAGAGTTCTGTCCATTTGGATTCTTTCTTCCTTTGCGCTGCTTGCAGTTTGGAGCCCAATGTCCAACCTCGTCGCACACAAAGCAGGGATCCTGTGACTTGTCCTTCTTATTCTTTTTGAAGTTGGTAGTACGAACGTCCTTGGTCTTCCCCTTGAACTTGTTGTGAACGTTCTTCTGCACCACATTGGCGCTTGACTGGGGTGCCTCGGATCCCTTTGGGTGTGCGTCTTTTGCCTTTGCCTTTTCTTTAAGGTCTAGAAACCCAATGAGATTCTTAACAGACATCTCTTGCGTCTGGTGTTTGAGGTTAGTGGCAACACTCCTTCAGGATTGAGGAAAGTTTGCAATAATGCATCTCGTAACAAATTTGTCGGGCAACGCACACTTCAGGAGTTCAAGTTATTTTGCAATGCACTGAATCTCATG
Organism: Avena sativa; assembly: GCA_916181665.1. Lineage (NCBI taxonomy): Eukaryota > Viridiplantae > Streptophyta > Magnoliopsida > Poales > Poaceae > Avena > Avena sativa. The sequence continues at coordinate 394,452,734 of OV702280.1, read as the reverse complement.
AGACTGTTCAACAACGGAACGGTTTTCAACCATCCTATAGTCATGAAACTGCTCCATGGCATACAGTTCCCTGCCAGCATCAGTAGCACCGAATTTTGCTTCGAGTGCATCCAACAGTTCTTTGGCATTGCGCATGTGTAAATATGCATCCACCAACTTATCCCCAATGACGCTCATGACACAGCCCTCAAAGAATACGGTGGTCTCTTTGAACATCTTCTCCTGTTTAGGAGTGATCGTTCCTTCAGGATTACCAGCCGATACCCAGAAGGCGTCCATAGCCATCAGCCAGAGGGTACACTTGGTTTGCCAGCGCTTAAAGTGCGCACCCGTAAACAGGTTCGGTTTCAGACAAGCGGCAAAGACTTGACAGGAAAACAACCTAAAATAAGGTTTTTGAATTGTTGAAATAATTAGCAGTTTTTGCATTAATTTAATCCAAGTGTAAATCATGACAAAACAATTCCCAAGACTAACTAGCATGCATAGTAGACATGCACCATACACTCAAGTGAAAACTTAGCACATCTACGCATACTACAATACTAGTAATCATCATAGGAAATAACAGGAGGGCAAAGAACACGTACGAGTTCGTCGATGGTATGACCAACGGCGCAATAGAAGTGGATCCACCGCCGGCGGTAGCAGCAGCAGCCTGCTTGGAAGCGTCGTCAGACATGGCGATGGAGTCGAGGAAGCCGGACGAAAAAGAGCTTGAGCAGTCACGTCTATACGCTCCCCAAAAATCTTATCGCCTCTCTCCCGGTGCAGGATCAGAGAGACGGGGTTTCGGAGGCCTGCTCTCCCGGACGGCCGTGCATGCAGCCGGCGGGATGGAGTAGCAGAGGGCTGCACAGAGAATTGGAACGGATAGGGTTCGCGTCTGCCTGCTTATATAGTGCGGGTCAGGTAGGACGTGGGCAACAGCCAATGACTGAGTCAGTACCAGCCCACGATGTAGAAAAGGGCGGATAATTAATTTTCCCAAACAGCAAAAATGAAGCGCAACCCGCAACCGCGGCGCGCGCCCGTGGCGAGGCGAGGCGGGCGGCGTCGGAGGAGGAGTGCGCGAGGGCTTCTCTTCTTGTCACACCTTAGTGAGTGGTGCAACACTCTACTATATAAGATGGTCCAACTCCCCTTCCACTAGTAATGTGAGACTAAACTTGGCGCCACTAGCACACACATGAGCTGCCATAATAATGGGCCAAAGAGAATTTCAGAATTTGTATTTGTTATGGGCCAAAAGACCAACATTAAATATGCCTCAAATTCTAACAAGACTGAACGTCCCGATGGTTAGAATACAAATTCAGAATTTGTATAATTAGTGCTCATGTGATCAGCTTATTTGGAGCAGTACTAGATTCTTGTATGAAGTTAAATGCTTGGTAATGGTGATGTTGAACAAAAGAGTAGTACGATAGAGAACAGCGTGGCTACTGCAAATTTCGCAACGCATTCAAAACTTGTCCTGGAGACTGGCAGTTGTATCGTCTCATCATCTGTTTGGGCCTGTGTCACGACGCGCCGCTGCTGCCTGGTGGTAAACAGTCTAGTGGAGTAGTACTACACAGGTAGTAGTAGTACGGCTGGAAAGCCACGTTTAGTGCGTTGCAGTACTTGCAAAACGATAAAGGTGGGCAGGGGTGACAAGATCTCGCAGGGAGTACACAGCGCCATGCTTGTCGTCGCGGAATGAATGCCCATCATTATTTTCTTCTTCGGATCTCTGTCTGCATGGCGTTTTTCCTAAGAGAGTAGCATTTTTTTCCTCTATCTGAACCTCTGCTATTGCCCTTAATACAGCGGGGGTACTCATGGGGAGATCATGGCTCTTGCAGACAGTACATTCGACTACCTGCGGAGGAGTATACTCCCTCTGTTTCAAATTACTCCGCCGGCACGCTTATGTAGGTGGGCTAGTACTTCCTCATTTCTCATTCAAAAAAATCCTAGGATTTTTAAAATAGATAGTATGAAATATGTACTACGTATACCAAAAATTTTAAGAATTTTTTGATGAAAAATGAAAGAATACTAGGCCACCTAGGTAAGCGTGCGCGCGGAGTAATTTGAAACAGAGGGAGTATTTACTTGCCGCCCATAGGCCATAATCCTCGTTCATGCTGTTCAGTTGCCAGCCACCGTTCAGAGATTCAGAGATGCAGTGCTAAATGTATCCGCTCGGCATTCAACACTGCTACGATACCCACACGACACACACACATTACCCAGGCAGCACTGTAACACGCACGCAACGCACCTAGGAACTAGTATATCCCTGTAGAATGATCTCACGATTATATTTCAGCAGCACGAACGCGTGACAGTGGGCATCCACGAGCTAGCAGTCCATTTCGTGTCACCTGCATGAAACAGTTTGAGGATCTAGACACGAAACAGTAGCCGGACTGCTGCTGCCACCGCACTCTCGGCCTGCCTAGTTTCATTCACCGACAGGGGTTAGTGGCCATAATCCGCAGCTAAGCTAAGCTAAGCTAAACCCGTGTCGTCTCATCACGGCCACCGCAGCGCCGATCCAAGAGGAGATACCCGTCCGTGTATCTGCAGGAGCGGAACAGGAGAAAACTGGGGAGGCTGTCTGTCGATCCGGCGAATCCGAGGACGGACGGACGGACGGACGGACGGACGGGACGCGCGTGTGGGCGACAGACAGACGAACAGAGCCGCGCGACACGTCGCGTCGCGTCCAACAGCGCCGTCAATCATTCGCTCATGGTTCACTCTACTCTACTCCGCCGTCTACTCTCCCGGTCTCGTCGCTCCTGGCTCCGGGCTCCGGGCTCCGGGAGAAAGAAGGGAGGAAAAGGTACAATCATGCAGCATATGGGGTGGGCGCTGCCGGGGAAGAAGACTAGCTGCTACACAGACCACACCAAGCTACTACCATGTTCATGATGTGATCCGTGAACCGTCGTATAAGCCTGAAACACACCAATTTGCTGCTTAACATGACAGTTTTAATTGAATTGTTTACATTGCAAACGACATCTTTCAATTAGGTAGACAATTTTGCACTGGTAACTTAATTCTAGCGGGTTCCTGTTCCCCACTCTTGATCAGCACGTAGACTCTTCCTTCGATCGCCCCCCTGTAATACGACTTGCTGGGCCTGGGTACAGCGGAATGGCGCTGTCGTGTCTTTAGGCGATTATTAGTTAATGGCGATGCTACATGCTAGGATTAGTTAATGGCGACGCTGCTAGGATTAGCCAGTGCACGTTGTGGGAGAGCGTGCGCTTAGCGGTGTCACACAGCTCGGAGCTTTGTTTGCTTTCCCCTAACCCTTTCTGCTCGCCAAGCATATGCCAGGCGGCGTCGCAAACAAAGCGAAACCAAAGCACATTAGCGCAAGGGAAGCTTCGTAGTAAGCAGCTAGCGTCGCCTATGGCAGAGTAGCTAGCTAATCAAGTGCGCGCTAACCTTAATCATGGACGCGCTACTACGTCGCAGGCAGGGACCAGCACTTAGCCTAGGAATGTATTCCAATTTCTAATGATCATAGGTCCCGCGACGGATCATGCATGCCTCCCACGAACCCTAATCATGGAACCAGCCCTGCCGCCATTTAGCGCTATATATCTTTTCGGCCGAGAAGAAGATCGAAGAAATCGTACGTACGTAGAGAGCTGTACAAATGAATAAAAATGTTTCTGGACATTCCCCAACTTGTGCAGCCAGGAACCACCCGAGCGTGCATCCATCCGTCAGTGAGTCAGTCCATGTGCCCAACAGCTAGCTCAGTGCAACTCCAAAAACACAGATCCTTTTCGCCGTAATCTGAATGTGAACAGCGACAACTCGTGGCATGTGAAATGAGTAATCTGAACCCTGAACGATACAGTCTATTTGATTGGGAGCACGCGGAAAAACGCCGTGCGCAGAGTTACGGCACCGCACCAACGTTCGCCTCGGCCGCATCTGACGGACGGCAAGAGGCAGACAGGGCGTCGTGTGCCGTCCAGGACGGCGACGCTCAAACACGACCGGCGCCAGTGACGCAGCCTTTCTTTAATCCCAGCTCCACACTTTGATGCTGTGCTGAAAAGCGAAGACGATGAGCGGGGGAAATCTCGCCTGCTTTATCCAGGTCCAGGCAGGCACATGTTCTTCCCCTTCTGTAAAGCGTACTCTGTACTTCTGCTAAACATGCCAGGCACTGATGACTGACCATTAGTATTATACTACTAGTACTAATCTGTATGTATGCCCGTTTATTGTATTCACCTGTTGCGCTGCAAATTCTGCGAAAGTGAGAAATAACATTATTGGCCTGATGTATGTGGGCACTGCAGCGATCGTATCTTCAGTAGTAACCTGGCCATGCTGCCAAAGCGATCCATCTTCGAAGCACTTGTACGGCAGGGCGGTTACTGTCTTGGATTTGATTGATTAATAAGTTGTATACAACCCTGCAAATTATGTATTACTACCACCGTTTCATAATACTATAACCCTTTCTAACAGTTCAATTTCGCAATGAAGAATCGGACGGCTACAAAAGAATTACATTTTGAAATGGAGGAAATTAGAGGCCGTGCTAGTAGACGTAAGGAGAAGAACAGTTTGGGATAGAAAACAGATTGCACCTGATTACACATCTAATTTACCTGAATTAGACAGCGGAGGCAAGAAATACTCCCTCCCTCCGACCATATTAGTTGACTATTTAGTATATAGGTTTATCCATATTTTGGCAAATCCAAATCAACTAATATAGGTTGGAAGGAGTATTTTTTTGCCCATACATACGTTCAGGAAGCTGGGGCTTATAGCCCAAAATGCTAATATCTGGAGAGTGGACGTCAACATCTGAATCGACAGGCCAAATCATGCGGGCGACTCCATGTACGTCGATCCATGAGGATATGTATCACGCATTGGCAGTCAAAGAAGATCGCTATCAATCAGTAGGCCTAATGTTGTGTCAAGCTTTACATGCTTTTCCAGTAGTACGTTTCAAAGATCCCCATTATCACGAAAGCGGCCGCTTATTTTGTCCGGGCAGCGGTAGAACTAACAAGTGCTCATCCTGATCAGTCGTAGACAGTAGCACTAGTATACTCCCTCTGTTTCAAATTACTCCGCCGGCGCGTTTACGTAGGTGAACTAGTACTCCCTTATTTTTCATTCAAAAAATCCTCGAATTTATAAAATAGATAGTATGAAATACGTACTACGTATACCAAAAATTCTAAGAATTTTTTGATGAAAAATGAGAGAATACTAGGCCACCTAGGTAAGCGTGCGCGCGGAGTAATTTGAAACAGAGAGAGTATTATGTTACCTTTCAGTGGCGACTGTCAAAGCAGTCTCGGTTCGCATTTGATTTACTACCAAAAGCGTCTGATTAGTCTAAGTCTAAAAGCGTTTGTGCCCACGTGGTGGTGGTAATATTATTTTAGTACCACTGATGATAGTGGAGTGTAACTTCTTTTTCGCTCACCCCCCTGCCAGCCATCATTCATCGCTGGTGCAGCGGGAAGCTCTCTTAAGTAGTTGCATCGCTGACAACATCATTGCTACTAGGTCGATCCGCATCAAATTGATTCTAGTACGACCTTGCGGTGAAAGTTTAGGCTCCAAGCTAGGTCCTACTACTATATGGGTACTATACTTTGTTATGAAATTCCTGCTTTGCGAACAGTCACTCCCTAGTGTGAGTCGGGTGTAATCCCGAGAGACACGCCATCGCGAACAGAACTGGTGTCACGTCCGTGGTTCGATATCGGTCGGTAACCGCATGATTTGATCGGCTCGTCGTCGTCGCCATGATACCGCGAACCGGCACGCATTTTTCCTCGGCGGTACTAGCAAACATCACGCAATCACGCTGCCCCGAACCGGTGTGTGCGTGCTGTACCTGGATGTACCGCGCCGGCACGGACCACGCCAGGCCAAGCAACGCCCATTGGCGCATGCACACATCGATCCAGAGCATTGAACGGGCGAGCGCGGCGGAGCATTGATAACTTTCTCCGCCGGTGGGATGGTCAACAAAGGGCTAGTAGTGCCGTCACATAGCGGCGCAGAGCCCATCCATCCATGGCCACGAGGAACGGGGCAGGGTCTGGCAGCAGGCAGCAGGCAGGGCGAAAGGCGACGGGAGACGTGGCAGGGCCAGCGGCCAGGGGCACATGACACGGCCACGGGACAGAGGGAGGAATCCGTCCGTCCGTCCGTCCGTCTCTCTCACGAGGGGGAGGAGCACTGCGCGCACACGGACAGAGACAGAGGTCGCTGCCTGCCATACGACTCCTACTTTGCACCCCTTTCTCTCTCTCCCTCCCTCTCTCTGCGCATGGGCCCACGTGGACAGAGTAGTGTGTAGCCTGTAGCTAGGCCTCTGCTCTCTCATTTATTTTACTGCTCTGCTCCCAGGGAGAGCACTGTGGACTGTGGGTGCCCTCACCGGACAGTGAGCCTACCGAAGCGTGGGTTGGTGGGCGAGTGAGGGAGAGTGAGGCTGGTCAACCCGGTGAACGGATGGGCCTGATTGTTCGATCGTTGCCACTCTTTTGCGGCGCCAACTAATTATGCCACGGATGGATGGTTCTATTTCGCCGCCGCAACGGTTGATCACCGAGCTTCATGCACCGATCAGTAGAACCAGAACCCCGAACTACTCCCTCCGCCTAGGTTTAATACAAATGCACGTACTTACTAGTTTTGAAAAACACTTTGACAACCTATTTTGTTCAACAAAAGCGGGAGGGCTATCGTTCTTTTTTTTAAAGGTTGTTTCTGAGTGTCTTTTTTAACATGTTGGGGCCAAGGCTACTTATTGAAGTTAGACAAGTCCCTCCTCGCCCTATCCTAGCTCCGATTGTGCCTAGCGAATCTCTTGTGATCTGGTTGTTTTTCGTATTTGTTAAGGTAGTTTAAGACAATGCCTTCGATCTACAGTTGTCATCTTCGACGATGGTGGCTGCTCTGGTGCAAGACGACTTTCTGTTTATCTACTATAACAAGTTCTACTTCGACAAGTTTTGTTCAACTCTATTGATGGAAGGGCGAGGACGACAACGCACTTTCACCTCGTGCTAGTGTTTAAAATCCTCGCTAGTTGGTCTGATCACATATTTCTATTTTTCTAGAATTATTTGTACTCATGTTGATGATTATTAATAAACCGTTGTAATTTCGCAAAAAAAAAAACTAAAAAAATGTGTCGCACAAAATATATAGTTGTACACTTCTTTTAAATAAGAATTTCAGATTAGATACGCAAATTCTAACCCTCTTACTGGTCAAATTACACTTCATAGTTATATAAGAGAATCGTATGCAAACCGGATCCAAACTATAAAAATTTGAGCGTAGTGGTGAAACTTCAAATTAAAACTTCTATCAAAGTAATTTTATTTATGTTTTCAAGTTTTCGTGTCACCTACTACTTTTCTCAATGTAGAATTTGTAGTTACTACATTCCAGGTAGAAGGGTGCTCAATTCTAAACGAACCAAATGAAAATACCAAAACAATTAGAAGGGTGCTCAATTCTAAACGAACAAAATGAAAATACCGCAAATTTTAGAAGGGTGCTTAATTCTAAACGAATGAAATGAAAATACCGCAAATTCTAGAAGGGTGCTCAATTCTAAATTACACCCTTCTCTTTCTCGCTATTCAAGGATGGGTGAAATAAATGAAAATAGCGAAAATTTCAGCATGAAACAAAATGTGCACAACAAAAAATGCATGTGCCGCGCATGCCCAATACAATACGGACATACATGGTACTCCCTCCGTCCGGAAATAAGTGATTTAGATTTATCTAGATTCTTATATAGCTAAATACATTTTGGTATACAAATTGATATGGATCACCCTGATGATCCTATAGTTTTGTCCCGATCTTTTACAGCGAGTCAACCTGGTAGTAATACTTCCAACAACGTCAATAGACGTCACCTGAAGAAGAGGACAACAAGCAATATGATGAAGAACACCACGCCTCAAACCAAAACACGACAATCCTTGATGAACACAACAACCTCCGCGACAATATCAATATGATAGATAACACGGCATCGCCGTCTCCGGAGGGATGCTTCACCAAGTAGCACACACAATAGTTTTAGACTAAACAATTGAACTCAAAAGCTAACCCTAACCCTAGGTTGACTGACTCTTTATATAACCGGTTGGACAGACCCAAACCGGACTCAACCGAACTCTAACAGATACGTCCGGATCGGACGAATCCTTGCAGGCCGGACATTCCAGTGTAGATGGGCCGGACACTCTGGTAGGCCGGACATTCCGGGTGATTTACACCAGACAGTCCGGTCCTAGCGAAAACTTTAGAGTTCCCGGCTTGATTCCGGGTGGCTTCCAATCTGGCATACAGAATAGCTGCCACCTTGACGCGTCTTGGGTAGGCCGGATGATGGAGGGGTTAACCTCTTGGGTGCCCGATCTTCACGGATCTCGTGGTCAAATCGATGGGAAAGCGAGGGGAAAGGGAGAAGGTAGCGGAAGCGAACACACACCTCGCGAAGAACACGATGAACACACGCAAAACTCACACGATACAAGGCCGATTGCTCCCGAACGGCGGCCACCGGTCCGATAGAATCCTCGCAAGGAAAGATCGGTCAACGTGCTCCCTCAAATCCACATCGGAGAGGGAAGAACACCTTGAGGAGGGTCTTGACGACTTGGGGGCGAGAAACCGAGAACCCAAGGCCTTGTTCAACGATGGATGCGTGATGCAAAGTCCAATCGAGGTTGGTGACGATAGTCGGTCCCCTTGGATAAGGGGATGAGGCAAAACTAGAGATTCCACAATGGGGGTTGTCTTTAGTCTATCATCTATGCCTAAGGGATACATGAGGGGTGGGGGCTCTATTTATAGGCCAACCACAAAACAAGGGTAGTTTGGGAATAAAACTAGGGTTTGGTAAGTAAATGGGGATACATGGGCTGTGGCCCAACTAGTGCGCGCAGGCACTGCCAGGAGCGGTAGTACCGGACTTGGGACCGGTAGTACCGCTTGGTCCGGTAGTACCGCTCTGGGACCGGTAGTACCGCTTGCGGTCCTGGAGCTTCCACTGGAGCCGTCTGTTGCTGGCGGTAGCAGGGGGCGGTAGTGCCGGGGCCCGGTAGTACCGGATCCGGGGCCGGTAGTACCGCCGGTGACAGAGAGCATTTGGCTTGCGCTGGTGTCGTCTGTTGCTGGCGGTAGCAGAGGGCGGTAGTACCGCCGGGCGGTAGTACCGGTCGCCAGGTCCGGTAGTACCGCTGGCGACAGAGAGCATTTGGCGATCTGACTTCTTCCGCCTCCTCTTCCAAGCCTCCGTCTTGTCGGGCTTGATGCTCCAGGCTTCCTCCGCTGCCTCCGTACTGGTCGGTGTGAACCTATCATGAATATGTGACGGAGTATGAAGTAGCATACCATTCAATGGGGTAGGAAGTGAGCATTCATAGAGGAACAGATTCACCTTTGGAGTCCATGGCGACTTGGCGTAAGTTGGAGACCTTGATGTAGTAACGACCGTAGGTCGGGCTGCATCACCGGACATTCCGGCTTGCTTCGACCGGACACTCCGGTCTTCACAGGAATCTTCATGTCCTTCTTGATGATCTCCTCTTGCGCCTTCCTCCCGCTCCTCTCTCGCGCATGTCCTGAAATTAGGCTTCACCTCCTCCTTCGTGCCCGTATCACAAATACTTATAAATCTATACAAATCGAGTCGCTTATTTCGTGATGGTGAGTATATGTAAAACTAGAAATCATAAATGATCTCTACTAATTAGTGAAAATGTAAAACTAGTAATCTCCCTTTTGTCTTGAAATAATTACACTAGCAGATAAGAATTGTATGTTGTACACATGCCACTTTTTGAGCTAAACTTTTTTAGTATATGTGGAGGCTTAGTTGGCTACCAACTTTTGAATATTTTTAGTGCATTGTCTGAATTTTTAAAACTAAATTTTGAACTTTTGAGAGAATAAAGAGGTAAAGCTTACCGCGAGTGAGGCCACCACTTCGTCCGATCCTCACTGACCCCGCCGCGCCTCGGCCTTCTCTTTATCTCTCGCCCCAACGGCGCGCCTACTTCTGACCACCGCGGCGCGGAACACAAAAGCACCACCACCACCACCCCACAACCCTCTGCCGCACGTCACGATCTCCGAGGCGAGCCAAAGCCCCATTCCAAGAAAGCAAAGCAGAGCCGGGAGGGGGATGCCTCTGGGCGCAGCAGTGTCAATGGCGGCCTGAGATTGCGTGCGAGCGAGGGGGTGACGTGCGGGCTTCGTACTCCGCATTGCGATGGCTGACTCAGCAGCGGGGGACGTGAAGGCGGAGAAGGCGGCGGCGAACGGATCGGCCGGAGGCGGGTGCGATGCGGCGGTGGGGCAGGGAAAGAAGCGGGCGGACCAGGCGGTGGCGTTCCACGAGCTGTTCTCGTTCGCCGACAAGTGGGACCTGGCGCTCATGGCCATGGGGAGCCTGGGCGCGCTGGCGCACGGCGCCGCCATGCCCTGCTTCTTCCTGCTCTTCGGGGACCTCATCAACGGCTTCGGCAAGAACCAGATGGACCTCCGCACCATGACCGACGAGGTCGCCAAGGTCCGTACTACCTCACTGTTCCTCACTCACTCAAACTCGCCATTACTGGTCACCTCGATGTCTTGTACTATTTGCTCTCTTCAAGTCGCCGAGATCACTAGTTTTCACCATCACTGATTTCTTCACTCCTCTACTACAGTATGCGCTTTACTTCGTCTACCTCGGACTGGTGGTCTGCGCCGCCTCCTACTCAGGTGAGCTTCTCGTACCCGTCTCCTTCCCTGCATTTCCGGAAAATACCCACGACGCCCCTCTTCTCTCATTCCAACGGGCGCACCAAGGCTGTGTTCAAGCACAACTGCAACAACAGGGGCCTATCCGCATTACGAGATCTGGTCATGGCCGGTGGGGCATCTGGGAGACCAGCCCACTGAGGAACACAAGTCCCGTCGCCATCACACCACAAACAGGGCCAGATTAACAATTATTTTGTTTGTCTCCTTCCCGCTCGCTCGCCGGCGGCGAGGGTTCGGCGCAAGTGCGCGCCACCCCGCCGCCGAGGAAGTTGTACTCTTTTCAGTGGGGATTAAAGCTGCGATTAATTAACCGCGGTTTGCTTTGCAGAGATCGCGTGCTGGATGTACACCGGGGAGCGGCAGGTGATCGCGCTCCGGAAGGCGTACCTGGACGCCGTGCTGCGGCAGGACGTCGGGTTCTTTGACACGGACGCGCGCACGGGGGACATCGTCTTCGGCGTCTCCACCGACACGCTGCTCGTGCAGGACGCCATCGGCGAGAAGGTCGGCAACTTCATCCACTACCTGGCCACTTTCTTCGCGGGGCTCGTCGTCGGATTCGTCTCCGCGTGGCGGCTCGCGCTGCTCAGCGTCGCCGTCATCCCTGCCATCGCCTTCGCCGGCGGCCTCTACGCCTATACGCTCACCGGCCTCACCTCCAAGAGCCGCGAGTCCTATGCCAATGCCGGCGTCGTCGCAGAGCAGGTAAAAATTGGATAAATCCGTTTTATTCCCCGTCATATGATATTTCTCGTGGATTCGTTTAGGATTTGTGTCGGGTTAATCTACGCAATTGTGTAGTGCGTGCTTGGACTTCTGCTTGGATTGTGGTGGTGGGTTGGTAGTAATTTTTGCTATTGTCTGCTGATCAGGAGCCAACAATGGAAAAAATATCTCTCAAAAAAACAATGGAAAAAATATCTTGTATTCTTATGCAGCATGGCCACTAACCAACATGTCCTTTGATGCTTTCCGACTTTTATTCTTTGCGAATCCTATGAGCAATTCCATAACTAGGTGGGGCCAGCGCATTGTGCTTCAAACCAGACTTATGTGCTAACCTTTTTATGTAGTGACCTTTGAGTCTACATTTGGATTTGGTTCAGAGTGACTAAAAAGATCCTTTCTCATTTTTTGTAAATACTTGTACCTCGGAGGGTTGGCCATATATGGATTCTTGTAGTACAAAAAATATGCATATATATTCTTTTTGCTCACTTTAGACTATATTGGTTATTTTGTGGCAGCCATACAGAATAAGTAAACAATAATACATAGTGGTTCAAAGGAAAACTAAGTATAATGTGTGACGACATAGGAAGATGGTGCATGTGTGACGACATAGGAGGTTGGCTATAACTATTGTTGGGAATATGATGTAGACAGTCAACAATAGATAGCATGAAGTTGGTGCATGTGCTTTTCTATACTTCCAAAAGAAAACCACACATTTTCAACAATAATGCTTTTGTATTGGTCATGTGCGCATAAAGGTGCTTAAATGCTTTGAAGCATGTGCAATTTTCATTTCTAAATTTTTAAGTACTTTTCTTAACCGGTGATCCTTATGCTCTTTTACTGTCAGCAACTACTGAAGTTAATAATGTATTTACTATACTTTTTGGGATGGAATTATTCATTTTGTCATCGTGATTTTAGTTATGGTATCTAGTTGCTTGGAACTTCATACTTATATGCTGACTGCGTTGGGGTACACATTCTCTCTCGCAGGCAATTGCACAAGTTAGAACAGTCTACTCATTTGTTGGAGAGAGCAAAGCACTCAATTCTTACTCTGAAGCAATCCAGAACACACTGAAGCTTGGTTACAAAGCTGGGATGGCTAAAGGTCTTGGAATTGGATGCACTTATGGGATAGCATGCATGTCATGGGCACTAGTTTTCTGGTATGCTGGTGTCTTCATCAGGAATGGGCAGAGTGATGGTGGCAAGGCTTTTACCGCAATCTTTTCTGCAATTGTTGGTGGCATGTAAGTGAAAATACCTGGTTCCGTTTCATCTATTTACTCCTGTTAATTTTACTCTGACATCTCCTGTCTAATTGCTTGAACTTTGTTGCTACAGGAGTCTCGGCCAGGCATTCTCAAACCTTGGAGCTTTCAGCAAAGGGAAGATTGCTGGTTACAAACTGTTGGAGGTCATTCGTCAGAAACCTTCCATAGTGAATGATCAGAAAGATGGCAAGTGTCTGGCAGAGGTCCATGGAAATATTGAGTTCAAGGATGTTACATTCAGTTATCCATCAAGGCCTGATGTTATGATCTTTCGTGATTTCTCTCTGTTCTTTCCTTCTGGGAAAACTGTTGCTGTTGTTGGAGGCAGTGGATCTGGAAAGAGCACTGTTGTGGCTTTGATAGAAAGGTTCTATGATCCTAATGAAGGTAATAAAAGCTTTGCCATTCAGGTCTTATGATTTATTGTTTCTTTATAAATATGTAGCTCCTGTTGGATTACCCTTAAGTTCCTTGAATTGCAGGCCAGGTTTTGCTGGACAATGTTGACATCAAGACACTGCAATTGAGGTGGCTGAGAGATCAGATTGGACTAGTGAACCAAGAACCTGCCCTTTTTGCAACTACTATCCTTGAGAATATACTGTACGGAAAGCCAGACGCCACAATTGCAGAAGTTGAAGCTGCAGCAACTGCATCCAATGCTCATAGTTTTATCTCTCTCCTCCCGAATGGTTACAACACAATGGTGAGTCTTTTTCTTTGATAACGTGCAATCAGTTTTAGTCAATCAAGTACTTCTAAAAAAAGTGGTAGTCCATGAAATATTTATTTTTTTCTATTTCTTTCATAGGTAGGGGAGCGAGGAATTCAGCTCTCTGGTGGTCAGAAACAGCGTATTGCAATAGCTCGCGCTATGCTGAAGGACCCCAAGATACTGCTCCTTGATGAAGCTACCAGTGCTTTAGATGCAGATTCAGAAAACATTGTGCAAGAAGCTCTAGACCGCCTGATGGTTGGACGGACTACAGTAGTTGTTGCGCACCGCCTGTCTACTATTAGAAACGTAAACATGATTGCAGTCATACAACAAGGCCAAGTTGTTGAGACTGGGACACACGATGAACTTGTAGTGAAAGGAACCTCTGGAGCATATGCATCCCTGATTCGTTTTCAGGAATCGGCACGTAACAGAGATCTTGTTTGTGCATCTACCCGCAGGTCGCGGTCAATGCACCTGACAAGCTCCCTTTCCACTAAATCTCTGAGCCTCAGGTCAGGAAGTTTACGGAACCTGAGCTATCAGTACAGTACTGGAGCAGATGGACGCATTGAGATGATCTCGGCTGCAGATAATAGCCTGAAATACCCAGCACCACGTGGTTACTTTTTCAAGCTCCTGAAATTGAATGCTCCTGAATGGCCTTATGCAGTGTTGGGTGCCATTGGTTCTGTTCTGTCTGGATTCATTGGTCCAACATTTGCCATTGTTATGGGTGAAATGCTTGATGTGTTCTACTACAAGGATCCCGTCGAAATGGAGAGGAAAACTAAGCTTTATGTGTTCATCTACATTGGCACAGGCATATATGCTGTAGTTGCCTATCTTGTCCAGCACTATTTCTTCAGCATAATGGGAGAAAATCTTACAACCAGGGTTAGGAGGATGATGCTATCTGGTATGCATTTCTTGTTTCGCCATTAGCCAATAACCAATCTATGTTGCAGTCTCATTTTTGAACTTACAGTAATTCTTGTCATATTTGCTGCAGCAATACTAAGGAATGAAGTTGGTTGGTTTGATGAAGAAGAAAACAACTCAAGTCTTGTGGCTGCTCGTGTAGCTGTTGATGCGGCTGATGTGAAATCCGCGATAGCTGAGAGGATATCAGTGATACTGCAGAACATTACCTCCCTGATGACATCTTTCATCGTTGGTTTTATCATTGAGTGGAGAGTGGCACTCCTTATTCTGGCTACTTTCCCTCTTCTAGTGCTTGCCAACTTTGCCCAGGTAATATCTTGGCCTCCCTTTTTCAGTCAACCGATTTTTTAGTAGTAAACAGTTAAAATAGACCTTCTCTTGCCAATTTAATGCCTTTGTCAATATCAATATCAGAACAACAATTGCATTTTATGCAGTTCATACTATGGAATATATATATACCAAGTATAACTGCATGGTCTGAAATATGTGCTGTTTCTTTTGATTCTTCCAGCAACTTTCAATGAAGGGCTTTGCTGGTGACACGGCGAAGGCACATGCCAAGAGCAGCATGGTTGCTGGTGAAGGCGTGAGCAACATCCGCACTGTGGCAGCCTTCAATGCCCAAAACAAGATCATGTCTCTCTTCAGCCATGAGCTGCGCATACCAGAGGAGCAGATCCTACGCCGCAGCCAGACCGCGGGTCTTCTGTATGGCCTCTCACAGCTCTGCCTTTACTGCTCAGAAGCACTCATTCTTTGGTATGGTTCTCATCTGGTCCGGTCACATGGGTCAACCTTCTCCAAGGTCATCAAGGTTTTTGTTGTCCTTGTTGTGACTGCCAACTCTGTCGCCGAGACGGTCAGCCTTGCACCAGAGATCATCCGTGGAGGTGAATCTATCCGCTCCATCTTTGGCATCCTGAACAGAGCAACAAGAATCGAGCCCGATGATCCAGAGTCAGAGCGTGTCACCACTGTTCGTGGGGACATTGAGCTGCGGCATGTCGACTTTGCCTATCCGGCCCGTCCTGACATTGAAATCTTCAAGGATTTCAACCTGAAAATCCAGGCGGGGCGCAGCCAAGCTCTAGTTGGAGCTAGTGGATCCGGAAAGAGCACCGTCATTGCCCTCATCGAGCGGTTCTACGACCCAACTGGTGGCAAGGTTATGATCGATGGCAAGGACATCAGGAGGCTGAACCTGAAGTCTCTGCGGCTCAAGATAGGCCTCGTGCAGCAGGAGCCTGTCCTTTTCGCGTCGAGCATTCTTGAGAACATTGCGTATGGCAAGGAAGGCGCGACCGAGGAGCAGGTGATCGAGGCGGCGAAAACTGCAAACGTGCACAGCTTTGTCAGCCAGCTGCCCGACGGGTACAAGACGGCGGTCGGCGAACGAGGCGTGCAGCTGTCTGGCGGACAGAAGCAGCGGATCGCCATTGCCAGGGCGGTGCTCAAGGACCCTGCCATCCTGCTCCTTGACGAGGCGACGAGCGCGCTGGACGCGGAGTCTGAATGTGTGCTGCAGGAGGCGCTGGAGAGGCTGATGAAGGGGCGGACCACCGTCCTGGTCGCGCACCGGCTCTCGACGATCCGGGGCGTGGACCGCATCGCCGTCGTCCAGGACGGACGGATCGTGGAGCAAGGCGGCCACTCGGAGCTGGTGGCGCGGCCGGAGGGGGCGTACTCGCGGCTGCTGCAGTTGCAGCACCACCGCAACTGACGGGGGCCGTCTGTGCTGTTGGATGGATGGATGGAACCTGATTAGTATTTGACTGCTTTGTTTTGCTGGATGGGGGACGGTGGATTTTGTTGCGGTTCCTTCTTTTTGTGGCTGGAGGTCTGTCTAGTGGGTGTAGATACTAGGGCAACCGTGTATGGTCTTTGTGCTGTCCTACCTTAGCTTGAACTGCAACTTTGTGATGTGATGTGTGTATCTTCTCCATGAAATGCATGATGCAACTTCTCATTTTGTTCTCGCGTTTTTCCTCTGTCCATTACTATTTACCTCACCAAGGGAGAAAATTTACTGACACATGCTTCGTTTTATTCTTTCCTTCTCTTGTATCATATAGAGTGTAGTCTTACATTGTTTAGTCAGCAGGTGTAATTTACCTTTTCTAATCTAAGGGGAAGAGGTGCCAGTTTTGTTTATTGAGCAAATGTCTCTGTCTTCAGTCTTTTACGTTGGACGTCTCCCCTCAAAAAGAAAAAACAAGTTCTTTGATGTCTATCTATAGATTCATCTCGACTTTCCGCCATAGTTTTTTAGAGTAGATAAAAGGGTTTTTCCCGATGTTCAGTTCCTTACAACACAGCATCCACCCAAAGGTCAAACAGGAGTACACAGTACTTTGTTTTTGCTGGAATACAGCTAGCGAAAACTGACTGACGATAAGAAAGAGAAACAGAAACTAGCCAAACTGACTGACGATAAGAAAGAAAAGAAACTTAATTCCTACAGCCGCAGCAAACGAAGGTTCTCTCCTCCACGCTCCAGAAGTTACGGAAAACCTCTTCCTGGCCAATGTGCCACAACTGCCCTTCCTCCTCCATCTCCACTCTATTGATGTCATCACTATTGGCGTAACGGTTGAACAAAAATCTATAATAAGCATTGTTGATAATAGTTACTCCCTCTGTCATAAAATAGATATATCAAATTTGTTAAAATTTAGATAAATCTAGACACTATTTAATATATAAATTTATCTAAAATTTAAAAAACCTAAGACAACTATTATGAAACGGAGAGAGTACTATAATAGTTACGGACGTACACCGTTCACTAAACAACGACACACCGCATGATCGGATGGGATCGGAACACCAAACGTTTGTGTTCTAGATAGACAGCCGGATAATGGAAGAATCCATGGATGGAAAATTGAAGTTCTTTTCCGGCGGCCAGAGCTAGAAAACTGAGCTTCTTATTGGTACAAGGGTGTTTCGGTGGGATCATTTTTTTCTCACTCCATTTTACTAACGTTCCAGGCTTCCAGGCTCCCGGCCCATTTTATTCGGAGATAGGCCTAACTTGGGCAGAGCTCGCGGTTGGACTTAAAACCCAACACCGGCCTAAGTCTCGATCTTGTATTAGAGCATCTCCACTCGTCTACCAGGACACCGAAATTCGACTCAGTCGCGTACCTAGGGACCTGTTTTCGTTCGAATTTGGGAGGTTTCCGGGTACGTCCTGGGGACGCCGGACACCGTGAAAACGGGCGTGGGCCAGCTCTGTCGGCGAGACAGTCCCATTCCCACCCACCGCCCAGACTGCGGCAAAGAGCTCCCAGCGTCCCCTGTCGCCATGACTTCGCCGGCGAAGCTCTCCCGCGCCGAGGCATGCCCACGCCTCTAGATACGCTCGCCGCAGTTGTCGCCCACCTCCACGCCTTCTACGCCGATCGAGCTTCGCCGTATCTCTGCTTCGCTGTGTGCTCCCACCACCACGCCCGCCAAGTGTTCGGCATTTGGCCGGATTCGGCCATGGACTCCGACGAGGACGAGATACTCGCCCTGGACTTCGACGAGGACGGGATACTCACCATGGACAACGACGACGAGGAGATGCTCGCCGTACTCCTGGAGGAAGAGAGCGCCGAGGTTGCCGAAGGTGAAGAGCACTTGCAGATCCTCGCATCGCTCGCCCAGCTGTACATGCAGATGGTGAAGCCGAAGCACGATGGTTCGGCGCCAGGTCGCCGGAAGTGCAAGGCAAGACAAAAGATAGAGGACTACTGCATGTTGTACGCCGACTACTTCGCCGACCAGCCACTCCATGGAGAGGACGTGTTTCGCCGCCGTTTCAGGATGAGCCGGAAGCTCTTCCTCAAGATCGTGCATGCCATCCGGGAGTTCGACCCATATTTCATTTGCAAGAAGGACTGCACCGGCTTGGTTGGGTTTTCCTTACTTCAGAAGTGCACCGTGGCGATGAGGTTGTTTGCATATGGAGCGCCGGCTGATGCTGCTGATGACTATCTCCGCATCGCCAAGTCCATCGCCATTGATTGCTTGTACAGGTTCTGCAGAGTAGTGATTGCAGTGTTCGGGAAAGAGTACTTGAGATCACCCACTGCTGAATACACTGCTCGGATCCCCGCAGTCAATGAAAGTAGAGGATTTCCTAGTATGCTTGGAAGCATAGATTGCATGTATTGGGAGTGGAAGAACTGTCCATTTGCATGGCAAGAAATATACAAAGGCCACAAAGGAGGATGCACTGTGATACTTGAGGCAGTTGCTACACATGATCTTTGGATCTGGCACTCCTTCTTTGGCATGGAAGGATCGGACAACGAAATCATTCCAAGCTTGTTGATGATCAATGCTCCCCCTGTTGAATTTGAGATCAGTGGACACCACTACAACAAGGGATAATATCTAGCAGATGGCATCTATCTAAGATGGCCAACATTCGTGAAGACTATCTCAAGTCCAATGCTCCCCAAGCATTCTCACTTTGCCAAGGAATATGAAGCTTGCAGAAAGGACGTGGAACGGGTATTCGGTGTGCTCCAGCAGAGATTTGCAGTTGTCCAGTTCCCTGCTATGACCTGGTCGAAAAATCAGATGTGGAAAGTGATGAACTGTTGTGTGGCCTTGCATTGAGGATGAGAGGAAGGATCCAGTTAGTTTGCTCGAGGAGAACGAGCCATACTATAGACAGGGTCCTCTTGCCGAGCCTGATCATCAGGTGCCTCCAACCTGGGTTGCATTCATCGCCATGCGTCACGAGATCCGAAATCCGGCGGTGCATCAACAGCTGCAGGATGATCTTGTTGAGCACCTATGGATACGCAGGGGCAACACGACGTAGATGGCGAGCATGAACTGGCCGAACTTGGCCGAATATATTGTACTTTCACTGCAGGCCGAACTATGTTTACATTTACGCCGAACTTTGGCCGTAAATTGTTCTGTATTCATCATATGCCGAACTATGCCGAAATCTGAACGAACTTGAGCCGAAATTAAACCGAATTCGAACGGAAACGGGCGACCCAAAAATTCGGGCTGTGTACGCGAGTGGAAAACTAGACGTATCCAGGCCGTAAATTTGCTTCGTCCGGCCAAAGTTTGGTCCGGATTTTGACATATGTATGCTCAACGAGTGGAGATACTCTTAGCGAGGTGCGACTGGCCGTCTCGTCTCGTGGACCCACCGCAAGAGCGGAGTAGATCGTCCCGTGGGGATTGCATGCACGCACCCCGTTGGAACTGGATGCCGAAACACAGAAATTGAGTTCGACACATGACAATAATCCCGGTTATGCGCTCGTTTCCGGCAAGAATTCAATCAAGGTGATCACAGCGGTGTCAAGTGAGAACTGGCACTGCCCCGCTCTTAACGTGCTCGGTGCTTCACGGTTGACAGTGCGCGCGCACAAACGGAAAAAGTCCATTCTAAATCTTGAACTCATAGAGCTTAGACAAATCGAACCCTCAACTCAAAATCCCGGTCGTTGGCACCCTAAACTTGCGATTCCTGGTCTAAATCAAACCCTAGACATGTTTGATAGACCGGGAAAGTAATAACCCAACCAGGATTGCATGCAACTCTCACCGACATTAGGACCAACGTGCCATATTAATCGTTTTTCCCAATTTCTTCTTTTTCAGTCCCTCCCGATCAATCCTGAGAGTAACCCACGCTGGCTAGCAAATGTGTGATTGCGGCGCTCGTGCTGCTCATAGACGGAGCACGCCCCACAGGACAACGTCAGACCACCACCATACTGCTTTGTCGTGCAAGGCGTGTCCTAGGACGTCGGCGTGTGCGTGTATGAAGGTAGGGGCTAGCTCCTCCAGGACGCATATATCTAGACGGCGGTGCATGCTCTCGGCCGGTGCGCATGGAGCTAGAGCTCATCGGGTGCTCCTATGGTGGCAGATGTTAGGCGTAGCTTGCATGTGCTCTGAGGTGCTACGGACCATGGAGGGAACTCTACATGAAAGTGCAACTCAGTGCAATCCCAGCAAAGCTAGCAAGATAGGATTTCTGCGTATGCTCTATTTGATATGTCGTTGGTTGGTATTGACAAGCTAGCCCTATTGATTTATTATTTCTATTTTACAATCAGCCTTCAAGAACTAGAAAAAAAATGTTTTGCTCACCAACGAGCTGGAGCTGAAGGGGATGCGCCCGAGCAGCAACAGTTTAACGCCCATATATATGTTTGTGTCCAATAGGAACGCGAAAATCTGCCAATCCATCGCCTTGGGTATCATATTTCTGTCCCCGGTGTCAAGTCGTTGCCGTGTTGAGCCGCTGCTCCGGCTCATCCATTTCCCCTGGCTAGCTCGTCTTACTCTGCCACGTACCTTCTATGTGCATGTCGCATGTACTCCCTCTGTTTCAAATTACTCCGCGCGCACGCTTACCTAGGTGGCCTAGTATTCTCTCATTTTTCATCAAAAAATTCTTAGAATTTTTGGTATACGTAGTACATATTTCATACTATCTATTTTATAAATTCGAGGATTTTTTTGAATGAAAAATGAGGGAGTACTAGTTCACCTACGTAAGCGCGCCGGCGGAGTAATTTGAAACAGAGGGAGTAGCTGCTGCTACACAGGAGAGACATGGAGGGACGACGACTGACGTGGATGGAGGCCACGGGAGAAAGATGGAAAGATTGGATAACGGGAAGAAGACACATACTACACGTGGGCCAACTTAGTCAGCGAGAGAGGGAGAATTTATTCTGTTTGGAATTTTTTTATAGTGAGGAAATTAAGCAGAGGGTTCAACTTAGACCGGGATTTGCAAGTTCAAGGTGCCAACTACCGGGATTTCGAGTTGAGGGTTCGATTTGTCTAACCTCTACGAGTTCAAGGTTCAGAATAAACTTTTTCCCGCATAAACAGTAGTGTTGTGTGAACTTTGCGTGCCCCCAAACTAGCTAGCCTCCCCGTGGACCGTGGTTGGTGGCGGCGTGCAGTCCGGCCAACTGTGCGTGGGGGCACCCACCTCACCGTCGACGATCTCGTTTCAACTTCTCTGTACACGGAGACGTGCCCCCGACGACGTGGGCCCCACGTTGGCCGCACCCGTACGTGTATCCCGTGTGTATGGGCGTGCGTGCGCGGTGCACCCGTGCACATATCCACACCCACAGTGCAGCTATCCCTACTGGAGCTAGCTAGCTGGCCCGCCGCCGGTGTTCCTGTGCTGGTACGCACGCCTGCTGGCTGCCGACTACGTGTCTATCTGTCCGCCGCCTCAGCCAGTGCGATTCTCTTTGATAGAATTGCCAAATTCATACATCAACTGCAAAATACTGCCAAATTCAAAAGCATGAATAGAGATGCCTTTGAAACAGATTGCGAAAATCATGTAAAATAAAAATAAGATATTTTTCCAATTTTCAATCATACCGTGCGGTCCCATATGACTAGGGGATCGCAAATCCTTTATCGCACTGACATAGAAATAAGGGCACCAGATAATCAATAGAGTACTTAGGCTTATATCACTAGCTTGTGGAACTCGTGAAATTTGCATTCTGCCTAAATTTGGGCAAGAAAGTAATCAAGCTGGCCGATACAGGGTTTCCACGATACATACGAGCGATACCATATTACCGTAGTTCTATGACTTAAATTCGAGTTTATTCGGGCAAGAGCTATGCCACGATCGACATTGCTATTCTCCTCTCGACGCCAACTCCATCAATGTCAGAGCCCTGGTGCTGCGGCATGTCGCCGTCATAAGAACCTTGAGAGCCACAAGTCCCTGTCACATCAGATCCAGCCTACCAGCCCACCGCATGTGCCGTCATCGAAGTGGCCTGTGCCGACAGTTCTACTCGCCATCTAGGCACCTGCGTCGCCACATGTCATCATCATTGGAGCCCGCTGAGCCGCCAAATCTATGTCATAGCCTCCAACACCGTATGATCTCATCAGTAACACGCTATTATGTAGTGGTGACAGCCTTAAGCACGCCTACGGTGTGGACTATGGAAGTACATGCTGATTATTATTGGGTATTGACAAGTGGACTCGCATCACTCGCGGTGCGTAGTAGTTCGTCTTGTCCCATGCTAACTATAGCCCTTGAGTGGTGCGGGGTACTACGATATCTCTTGTGATTGGAAGGATGGGATGCTACATAAGTAAGATATGTGGTTTTTGGACAGGTCGACGGAACAGTGAAGCGTCGCCAGATGGTTTTTGGATCACAATTATCTGGCACATATATTCTGCGTGCGGTATCAGCGCACGTACGTACGTCGGGTGGTATAATAAAACATTTCTTGAGATGAGGAGCATATGCATAATATATTCCCACGCGTAACGGTAGTACAGTACTCATGTTACTATGGCATACCTCATACGAGTATTTGACACAATAAATAGTATCTTTGGCGTACAGTAGGAGAGAGAGACGTTCTCTCTGAAAACGAAAAGAAAAAGTGCAGTACAGTTGAGAAATCTTGGCCGTATCGCCCCCACACGAAAATGTCCCGATCTTTTTGTCCCATGCAGCATGAACTCTTCAAACATATCTACACAGCATCTCATCAGCATTTTGGATGTCTTTGCATCGGTGCACGTAAGGTCACCCACCGATGACTGTCGTTGCTGTAAGTGGCCACAGTAGGCTGTACACCGACCACACGGCCAATAATAGTGGTAAGAACTGAAGTGTCTGTCCGTCGACCGTATCCGGCCGGATACCTGACGAAATTAGAACCGGACTGTAGAAAAATAGCGGGCCGAGCCCGACGTTTCTTGTTTCCAGACCACGAGTGAAGAAAGGCACATACGTGCAGCAGCTAGCACCTGTCAAATGTGAACCAAGTACTCTGTACTAGCTAGTAGTAGATTTTAGGGCTGCGCTTTCGGTAGCAGTGTTGTAGGTGCGCTCCCGTCCAGGGTAGGCGCCCACGTACAGGAACTGCACCGGTGAGATAGACGATGGAGGTCCCGTCCGGAACTTGCACCGATCCGCTTATTTCCTCGATCGAGAAACGGCCACTTGACATGAGTTGCACCGATCGATCAGTCAGCCGCCGGCCGGAGCTTTCGGGTTGTCGCGGTCGTCGACGCCGATATATACATACACTACACGACCAGGCTACGCTACGCACGGGCGCCCGATCGTATACACATCTTAGAAGCACTGCAGCTTGACGAGTACGTGCGTGTGTGACTATTTCACGGGAGTTGTTGTCAGAGCCTGCCGGTGTGCCCATGTCGTCGTAAGTCGTCTTCCTCGGCTGTTTCCCCTTTTTGCGAGACGGCGATCTCTACATTTCATTTCTGCGTCAGCTATAGTGGTACTGGTGTATGATCCATGGTGTCCCATCCTTCACACCTGTGGTCTGTGGACGATCCATGCATCTCCTCCTCCTCCATCGGTTATGTATTCGACAACGATGCCCCTAGGAGTTACATGCCCCTAGGTTTCTGAATAATTTTTTTTTAACCAAGGATAATCTTGCAAGCATAACTGAAATGAGTGTAAAAAATGTTGCTTTTGTCACGAAGACGAAACAATTGAACATTTATTTCTTTCATGTCCGCTCGCAAAAATAATTTGACGCATGATTTTTTGTACTTTTAATCTTTTTCCACCAACCAATATTGCTAATATGTTTGGGAATTGGCTAAATGGAGTAGATAAAGTGAATAAGAGCAGACTTTGCATTGGCATCTTGGCCATTTGTTGGTCCATTTAGAAATGTTGTAACAACTGTATTTTTAATAAGACTGGAGTTCCTTCTTTTTTTACAGGTTATCATTATGGCGACGCATTAGATTCAACTCTAGGCTTTCCTCCTCCCGAAACATCAGCGACAATCTGTGGTCTCTGGGTGTACCTGTCTTGTGGTGGTTACATCGGAATTTTTCAGCCAGGTTTCATGGCGTCATTCTAATAGATTGACTGAAGTCTAGTGTTTTCTACATGTTTTCTTGTGAGACTCATTTATTTTCTCGGATGCTTGGTCTGCGCACCATAGTAATCTGTTATTTGTTTTTGTAATACTTTGGAGATATTTTTTTGGACTTCTTTTAATAAAGGGCTGTGTGTATCCTTAGATACAGGGGCCGGGTAATCCCTTTTCGAAAAAAAGAAAAAAAAATGAACTATGTGTATTCGACTTAGGGTCTGTTTTGGCGAGTCTGGGTCGAACATGGGCTAGGAGCCTAGGACTAGACGCGCCGTCTCGGCCCATCCGAAACAACTCGCTGGAGTTTTGTTTTTGTTTGACGTGTGGAGTTGTTTATTCGTAGCCTCTGTTTCGATGTCTCCTCGGAAGAATCACTCCTAAATAATGCTGAAGAGAAGAAGGTAGGGACTAGGAGTACTCCAACGGTGCGCTCGTGTGTAGCCATCTCTTGTGACGAAGTCCCTTGGTCGTCTTTATGGACGGATAATCAATCCGATCAAATTAATAGCCGTGCTGGCCGTGCTCGCGTCGCCCCAACAACCGACGACGTACGGGATCATCGATCCATCGGCCAGTACAAACGTTGCCGCCTGTAAATAGTTCCATCCCAAGACTTCCCTTCGCATATTGAGCCCGACATTTGGACGGAAACGTCCATGCAAGCTAGTACGTTTAGTATGTTATTCGAAAATTGTACTTTCTCTGTATTAAAACAGATGTCACAAATTTATCTAAATTTATGGGTAGCGCTACGCGTCTCTTAGGGGATAACTTCCCCCGATCCCCCGGGTCCCCTGACCGATACGTGTCCCAGAAAAACACCTCTAATCCCGCTTTTACTACAAATCACTCATTTTTGCTATAA
Source organism: Avena sativa (assembly GCA_916181665.1). Taxonomy (NCBI): domain Eukaryota; kingdom Viridiplantae; phylum Streptophyta; class Magnoliopsida; order Poales; family Poaceae; genus Avena; species Avena sativa. The sequence goes on along the minus strand of OV702280.1, from coordinate 394,427,444 downwards.
AATATCTCGTTTTTATTACATGTAGCAAAAAACGATTCGACCCAGAAAATAGAACTAACAGACTAGATCTCGCCGGAAAGTTCACCGGAGACCTTATCGGCGACCTTGTAGCAAAAAAATATTTTAATATAGCAAAACCGACATCGTTGGAAACATCGCCGGAGACTCTCGCCGAAAAATGTCGTCGAAGACCTCGTAGCAAATAATTTACGTTATTGTAGCAAAAACATAAAACAGTTGTAGCAAAATATCTTTTCTAATGTAGCAAACGGGATATCATCGAAGACATCGCCGGAGATTTCCGCCGAAGATATCGTAGCAAAACAGTAGAGATTGGTTGTACCAATAAGGTTGTGCGAAAGTAGCAAAAAATATACGAATATATAGCAAAAAAATATGATAAGATAGCAAATGATCGTAGCAACGACTGACAACATAATTAGCAACACTGGTCAACATAAGTAGCAACACATGCCTGCTAGAGTAGCAAACACTGACAGTGGAGACCATAGAAGCAACTCGGTCACCTTAGGTAGCACGCCATGGCCATGGCGTGAGGCCATGGCTGCAGAATCTGGCCATGGCCACTTGTCCCACGACTGCTCCGTGAGGCCATGGCTGCAAAATCTGACCATGGCCGCTTGTCCCACAGAATCTGGGCAACATCGGAGAGGAGGAGAAGGATGTTTATGAGCTCCAATCCATAGCCAGCACCGGAGACCGTCGCTCGCAGCAATAGACACCATCTAGCTTGGGCGGCGGGCACCCACTGCAGACGGCGCGGGTCATGGCGGCGCTCGCTGCAGGTGGCGTGGGCCGCGGCGGCGCGAGCTGCAGCGGAGAGGCGTGTCGACATGTGCTTGCTACGAGAGGAGGAACGGAGCTTGCCGGTGGTACGCGGCACCGGAGGGGCGCGGCGGCATGAGGCTCACGGCGGCTCGCGGGATTAAAGGTGCGCGGCGGCAGGAGACGTATGGGAGCAATGCAGGGAGACGTACGGGACGGGAGATTGAAGATAGGAAGCGGCCCACCACTCGCGAGTCGTCCCACGGTTTCGAGATACCCGGGGATAAAATCACGGGATCCCCCGGGGCATAGTATCATTTTTCATTTATAAAGTATCAATACACTCTTTGCGTTTTTTAATATAAGGTGTATAGTTTTTTGCACGAATATTAGCGCACGGGTCGAGAGGGCAAATTGTTGTTGAAGCTAGGCATCCTTTCTTCTGATTAGATTAATTGCCTCCTATATAAGTGGAATAAATTAGTCCGGCCAATGATACACCTTACATTGTGGAACTTTACTCAAAAATCTATACGTCTTATATTAAGAAATAGAGGGAGTACGAAATAGTGTCTAGATAAATATAAATTTGGACCGACACCTATTTTGAGACGGTGGGAGTACCGAGAGAGTGGCTTGGAGGAAGGCTCCTGCCGAAAACATGACCCTCGAGCGAAAGAGAGGGGCTGAGGCGACCCTCTCGGCGCGTCGCCACACCGAGCGCGACGGTCGGGGCTCCCCTGCCGGTGCTCCGCCCTAGCCCCCCTCCTCATGGTGTGCCGGCGACGACATTTCTTCTCCCGCGCACGAGCACCTCTGCTGAGGGTGGTGGCTGGCAGCGGCCGTGTAGGTTAGCTGACAGCGGTCTAGGTGGCCTCGGCGGCATGGAGGCGGGGGTGCTACCCTTAGTGGTAGGACGGCGGGGCACCTATAGTGCCCGGCGCTCCTAGGGCCTAGATCTTGGCCCTTTGGGCCCGATTTGGATCTGAGCGGGCTGGTTCGAGTGGTTGTGCTTTCGGCGGACTGAGGAGCGCCTTGGGACAGGGCTTGCAGTGTTGATGCCACGTCCTCTGCAGTGCGGCAGTGGACCTTCACGAGCCCTTCTGGCCCGATCGGACCTATGGCTTCTTCAAGGGTAGCAGCAGCAGTGTCATACGTGGAGCAGCATAGCGGCGAGGACTTTACGAGCCCATCCATTGCTCGGTCGGTCCTTCTCGGCCTGGTGTGTCCTTGCGGCTGCGTCAGGTCGGCACTCTCCATTGGCGGTGGAGGAGGTCCTCCGAGTGGCTCGGCTTGTGGCGCTCTCCGGTTGCTTGTGGCTTGGTGTGCTCGGGCCACGGCGTCCGGTCGGTTACGTGGAGGTTGTTCCCTCCCGCATGGTGGTGGTACCGCTGACCCTTGTCCTCCGTTGTTTCCTTTTGGTCCGGCCGACCTCGTAGCGAGTGTCGTGACGGTGTTGATGATGTCGAGACCGTGGTGGCGCATGTTGGTGGGCGGTGTGGTTGGTGGTGTGCTCCGACTTGCCCAGGGTTGTGGTTTTGGGGTTGGGCAAAATCCGTATCGTCTTTGTCGGTCCCGACGCGGTGACGCCTGTGGCTGCCACCGTCCTTCCTAAAGGGCGTCGGGTGTTTCCTTTCCCTACCTCCATAGCATAGAGAGGGAAACCCTAGGACTAGTCCGGGCAACAACGTCGTCATCGTCCCTTTCCTTCTTGGTAGTGTTGCTTGGTATGTGGCGCGTCAGAGTGCGAGGAGCGTGGTGATCATCCTCCGGTGGGTGCATCGGTAGCACGTCATCGTCATTTTCATCGAGCCATCGTTGTCGGCATTATTTTCTCTTATTTTTTGTTTTGTTTTTCTTCTAGGCTTGTGTTGTGTTGTTTGCCCCAATAGTAAATACTATATATGCGTAGTTTGCTATATTAATATAGTGTGGCGACCTATAATCAACCAATAGTGTGCCACCACCCGGACACACCGTACCCGATGCCAGTACGAGCGGCAGGGCGCCGTCAGTCAGGCGTACGCACACGCCATGCCAATATGCCATGCCGTGCAGCACCGTGGTCGCTGGCTGCGATATGCTTAGGATAAGCACCTGGTCATGTGCGTGCGTGCTTGCGTGACGACAAGGTACCTAGATCGATCGATTATGCTTGGTCAAGGCATCGGATGGCCGGATGCCATCAGATGCCCATCCCCGTAGGTACCACGGACATGATTAGCGGGGAGAGCAACGGTTTGTCGAACCTGTAGTGTGGTCCTCGAGATCATATATACCATCTCTCTAGCTCCCCCTGAGAACTGAGAGAGATTCTGGTCTGTCGGTCTTCGTCTTGACCGATCCATCGAGCCGAGCGAGCGAGCGAGCTGGGGACAAAACGTCTCTTGTGATGCCATGTTACTGCAGGGTGCTCCATCTCTCTCTCTCTCTACCCCAGATAGATCTCTCTACGACTCGCTTTGCTTAGTTTCGTCGTTAGTCCAGGAGGTGTGAACTAGCGATGCATGCAGCAGGCCGAGACAAAGCGGGCGCCATGATTGCCGAGCGTGTGTCGTCGTCTACCGGCAGGTAGATTCGTACGTACTCCAACCCAGTACACGGTTCTCGATTGATCATCTCAACGGACACAATACAGTAACTATTGGTTAAGCAAATAGAGTAGCATGTGCACGGCGAACAGTATAATCTTTCTCAGTAAGTGCTGCATACACACCGTGTTCACTTCACAACAGTTGAGACCTGATGCAGGCTGGCCTAGGTAGGCACCAATCGAACAGAGAATACAAGTTTTTTTCTTGCAAGGAGAGAATACAAGTTACATCTATTAGACGTTTTGACAACTGAAACAGTCAATGGCCATGTTGTCCATCTTCATCATGTTGTGTTATGGTTTTAGGTCACCGTTTTATGAAAGACCAGCACTACCCATAAGCTTCTGTTGGGTGCGTACGTCTGACAAATAGTATTCGACTCCTTGTTCCTTCTGATCGCGAAATATGTTGACTACAATCATTTCTAGATTGTCCATCACTATACAAGTATAGCATGATCTCCGGTGGGTTGCCCATTTAACACCAGCGGCGCATACATCACGGTCACAAGCATCCTACCGCCCGACGATTCTAGCAGCTGTAAGCAGTTCCTCCGGCGGCGCCTCCTTCCCTATTGTGCTCTTCTCCACCTCAACACATTATTCCGTCGGTTGCACGCATCTTCCGTGGCTCCATTGAGACCCTAGGGTACCTATTCTTTTCTTGCCCCCACACAGTCGTTATGTGGGAACAAGTCCTTCTAGGCCGGGTGCCGCTAACCGCAAGCATTGAGGAGATCGGTCATAGATCCTCGGCATCACCGTTTTCTTCTGCGCCATGTCTTCGATCAGTTGTGGTGATTGGGGGTTATCTGGGGTATGTAGAAGAATCCCAACGCTACGGTCTATCGTCATAGCCCTATCTTGCATGTTATAGTTGTCCGCAATATCAGAATCAAAATTCTCTTGTGGATTCCATGGCAATGTACCGACTCCAATCATTTCAATGGTCACGATCACAAAATATGTTGATTCCAATCATTTGGAGATTGTCGATCACTATACAATCATAGCAAAATCTTCTGTTGCCCCTTTACAACCCTTGATGCCTACACCATGGTCACTATCGCCTTTCCACACGACGAGTTCTCTTCAACTAGACGTTCTTCACACCCTTCGAGAGCGGGATGCTATCAATCTCAATACTCGGCGAGTTTATGTGTGCGCTTGCTTCTATGTTATAGTACTTGATGTTTCTTTGCAAAAAAGTGCATAGTAAACAACCGACTTAGTATATCTCTCCGTAGGTAAATGTTTGCCAAAGAGAAAGCAACAAATGACCAAACCACCTAGGAGCAATAAATTCTGTTTTGCCAATTCCTCAGCAATTCTTCCTCTATTGATAGAGATCATGCCTAAGAGAATGTGTTCTACATATGAGGGTGGATTCATGTTGATGTATTCGTAAAGCATCCAAGCATGCTCGGCGGTGACGGAGCATGCCAAAGCTGGTTGGGGGATACAACATATGAGGTGCTAGGGAGGGGGAGAATACACAAAAATTTCTAATCTAAGCTCTTGGAAAAAGAATTTTTCATGCATGTGCCCAATCCTGGGGGAGGAGGGCTATGACCCCTGCTGACCCCAACTAAGATCCACCTCTACTTGAGTTGCTCCCTTTTCACACTTTTTTTTTGCCTTCACCAATAAATGCAATCACACAAATGATCCAAGTTCGTTTCCAGATTTCATGTTTCATGAAAATGGCAATTCATTAGCAGGTTGTGCAAAGCTAACAAACCCCACAACTTTTGAAATCATAAAATTTATACTCTAGCTTCCTACTTTTTCTATGCTTGATGCTGACATTCTGGCATTTTATTAAGCTGGACGCAAGTTATTTATATGCTACTTCTTGAAAGGTTAGGCCTAGACCAAAATAGAAGCACCAAAAACTTGCTGACATTCTACTATCAACAAGCCAGACTTTTTAAAACTTTTTGAATGTTTTGGCTCATTTTTTTCATTTTCTAAAATCAAGGCAGTATGCTCTATAGAGAGCACAAAAACCGCAACTACTAGGTATTTGTGCATTTTAAAAAATTCAAACAATAACAACATGTGATTCTTCAAATACATGCAAAAATATAACTTCGATAAAAAGACGTAAGGACTTATATTTTGAATAGTGTAACTACAACAGTTGGTATGTTTTGAGATTTTTTGGAGATGCACAATTACATGAGTCTTAAACTCAGGTAGTAACCCTAGTTTCCATTCACAGTTGCCTTTTTCCGTGTATATATATCTAACTCAAGCATTAAACTCGAGCATTGGATCCTTCCATGGGCGTATCATGTCTGGAGATTGCTGGACTGGAAGTTATTCGGTCATGCGTATCCATGTTTTTTCTAGACGTTTGGTTTTAGAGGGAGTATCGCGAAGCTCTGCTATCTGTTACCATCATTTGTCATGTCTTAGACGATCCATGCTGAAGTCAGATACAGAGAATGTTATGAAAGCAAGAACATGAGCGCTAGTGATGGTGACTTCAGTCTTTGTGGCGATGAGGAACTGACTGCCTGATTTGTGACTCGCAACAACGACCTGTTTATGGGGGCGACAACACTGGAAGAGTTCATAGTCCTATCTTGCACGATGAAAATCCAAGGTCTGATCATAATTAGTTGTGTGTGGCAATAGTCTTGTTGAAGACATTGTTATGTGAGAGAAGACTTTCTCCTAGGTGAAAACCTATGATATTTTATCGGGTGGCGACGGTACTTGTGCACTGTTTTTTTTAAGGCGTTGCTATTGGAGTGGTTGGACTATTGGTGGTGTTAGTGTCATTGCTATGAGGAATCGTTCTCTGCAGTGGGACCTTTTTTTTGGCAATTCTTTTTTTTAGATGTGTGTACATGTAAGACCACTAGTGCATGCGTTGTTGCAAAGATTAGATGTAATTGATATCTTCTTAATATTAATATACGTCTTTTATCAAGAAAATCTAACAATCTTGGATACCCTGGTAGAGCAGAGAACCTGTTACACGTAGAAAAGCGGTCAGATCTTTTAGTATGATTGGTGTATCAAGAGGAAGGATCCAATGATGGTAGTTGGTAGTTTTCTATAATGGGAACTGTTTGCCCGTACAGTCCAAATGATTATAGTTTTCTGGATCGTCCTGCGGACCATTTTGTGTGATAGCAGGCCAGCCAGCCAATGGCCATGGCACGTTAGTACCAAGTGCTGGAAATCTTTGTTAATCGAGCAGGACCAGTATGGCCTACGTGGAGTGAGTTCATGGCGCCGTGCAGGACCAATCGGCATCTCCGGCTCCAGCAGTTGGCATTTCTGTGCTCCACACACTGCTGGCGAAGACCGTTTTCTATTCAGAGTTTCAGACTCTCCCCTCTCGCCCACACAGCTTGGGACAACCCTAGACGAATCTTCCAGCGTCCCTAGATGTTCCCTGCACGACTGGTTTTGTGAACCAGGCAAATTAATCATGTGTAAACAGTCTTGAAACTCCTGCTTCCATGGCCCTAAGCCCACAACACTGAAGCACACACACAGTCCAAGTAAGGTTCTGTTTTGTTCCACTAATAAAAAAGGAAGGCTTTCTTTCTGTTGCCTTACTCCTTGCTGTTCAAATATATATGATGCTTTGGTCACGTATTAAGTTAAAGTTGAAAATTTTCGACCACGTATATTTCTTCCAATGTTTGGGTTCAAAACTTGAAAACCACACGAGAAGTATTGTCAGAGTATTATTTGTTGGTCGTTATACGTTCATATATTACAATAGAAACTAGAGGTCAAAATCACAGTTAAATTAAGAACCGTGTCAATGTCCAAAACGTTCTTAGTTCTGTGATCACGGGAGATAGCAATACATGTAAGAATACATGGGCAGAGAAAGCTTAGTTTGCCGGTTATTTATAGAATAGATTTCTAAGTAAGGGTTTGCTTGTAGTAGTATTTGATGACATTTATTTATTTGGTTTTCTATACTTCTAAATTGAGGGAGAAAATTGTACTATTGCTTAGTCGATTTTACATATGCATGGATCTATAAATATGTCCAGCGTGTTGTAATAATTTGTTCATCTAGGACAAATAAATATAGTGTAATTTGTCTCAGCAGACTGAGACACACAATCTTAATTCTTGGTCGGTTCTACTATTTTGTATACATATAAAATGCACAATGTTGACATAATTTGTTCTTCTACCTAAAATGAAGTATTTGTTCGTAATGCTTTTACAACCGTGAAATTTTGCGCACACCTCAACATAAACTTGATTGACGGATTGACTGGGAAATACGGACTAATGCTAGACTTACGGATATTTGGGGTTAAGGAAAAGCTTATAGACTAACGTGTTGTGAATCCGTTGGTTCCAGTTGCATAGAAAGCGGACCATGTTCTGATTTCCGCATACATGGTGCGACATTGTTGCTAGTCCGTAACAAAATTTTGTAAAACTTATCGGTAGGTGTAGCATTACTGAATTGAAATCACTATAAATGTTCTACTCATGTCTACTCTCACCAATTAAGTCTTTCCACGAATGGGGTTTTCATATTTTGTTTAGACTGTTTTCGGTGCTTTTTTTGGATGTTGAGGCGGCGGCTATGTCTGCGGTCAGAATAAGGTTTTTTCCGTCCTATCCTCGATCTGGTGGTGCGTCTAGTATTGACAGAGGGCGCGTGAAGTCGTGTGTCCAACGGATCCCTTGAGACCCGGTCGTTTTTCGTATTGGTTGGTGTGGTTTGAGGTCAATCTTTTCCAATCTACGTTTGTCATCTTTGGAGATGGTTGTAGCTCTAATGCACTGATTTCTTTGGGGCCTTAACACGACGACTTCCTATCAGTCTAATATAACAAACTTTATTACAACACAAGCTTTGCCTGACTCCGGTGATAAAGGGACGAGGACGGCGACACGCCTTTGTCTCATGCTAGTTCTTGTAGTCGTCGCTAGATGGTCATCACTAACCTATTTATAATTTATTACTTTTAGGACTTCTTTACTGATGTTAATGATTATTAATATATGAGTGGAATTTCGAGAAAAAAAAACTATGATCACGTAGACACATAGTACTGCGAGATGCTGACCACGGATTAATCTATCCAACGATGCCCATGCATGCATGTGTGCTGGGCATGCAGATCTAGTCGAAACCACACTCCCCCAAGTAAACCGCACACAGTGCAAGACAAATCCAGAGGCAGGCCACACGACACGACTAGAGAAGTACCCAAACAAAATGAATAAACAACCATTTACTCGATCGATCGAACGATCTCGTCCCACGGCCCAAGCCCACCTAGTCCTAATAGTCTGCTAGTGCTACCGCTCTCTCCCATACCTCGCTCACCACGTCTCTCCTCCTTGTCACACTCGCACATTTACAGCACTCCCTTTCTGCCTTCCCCTAGCTAGCTCATTTCTCCATCGTTGCTAGCTCGCCAGCGCCTCCTCCCCTCTGATCTCCACGCTCCCGTCCCTCAGCCTGATCACTCCTCCACGGTCCACACCGGCCGTTATATATAGCTCGCCTCGCCTCGCCTGCAACAGCCACTCACCTGCACCGGACACAATAGCAAGCTGTGCTACTCTCAGCTCGCTCTACTAGCTAAATAGCCATCCTGCGCTGCTGCCATCAGCTACCAGCCCGGCATGTCGTCGAGCAGCCGGAGGTCACGCACACGGCGCTCTGGGAGCTCGCTGTCGTCGTCGTCGACGATTTCCGAGGAGCAGATCTCCGACCTCCTGTCGAAGCTACAGGCGCTGCTACCGGAATCGCAGACCCGCAATGGCGCTCACAGGGTAACTAAAACACTCTCTATGCTAGCTCAATTAACTTGTGCTCCCGAGCACAATCATGGATGGTTTGGTTACTCAAGTAGCTCTTGTGTGTGATGCAGGGTTCGGCGTCGACGAGGGTGCTGCAGGAGACGTGCAGCTACATCCGGAGCCTGCACCGGGAGGTGGACGACCTCAGCGAGACGCTCGCCGCGCTGCTCGACTCCGACGCCCTCACCGCCGACCAGGCCGCCGTCATCAGGAGCCTCCTCATGTGATCCATCCATCTATCCATGGATGCGCACACACATCAAGCTCGCTCGTCCGGCGGCCGTGGGATGGATCGTACTCCGAGCTAGCTAGCATGCCTGGCCATGGCTGGCTGAGCTAGCAGTAGTGTACGTGCGAGCTTTTATTTCAGAGATTATTTTTTCCACGCATTGTTTGGTTGATTAGTTCGATCGGTCGGAGCCTGGATTGCGAGAGGTTTTTGGACATCATGGTCACTGGTTTTAATCACGCCAGATACTGGCACTGTGCGGTACACTGCTGGTATCTAATCTCCTTAGCTAGCGAGCGCGAGAGCTTTGTTGTCACGCTGCTGTACCCTGAAAGGCTAATGCTTGTGTGTTGTTTATTAGTGTGCACGAGAGGGTGCTTTATTAGTTTTTTGGTACTACTTGACTCTCCTAATCAATTAAGATCGTTCCATGGCTTCTCTTTCTTTGATGGGCCACGCGACTTGATTATTGCAGCTAGCGCTCTTGGATGTATATATATGCTTGTGTGTGTGTACTCCTACTCTATGTATAGTAGTAGCGGCATGTCTACGTTTTGCCTCCTAACTAATTTTGGAGTACAATTAAGGGCAATGATTTGTGAACTGCCCTTAATTAATTGTGGTGCCTACAGAAATGAATGTTGTGGCGCCCTTGCTAAATTTATAAGAAATGTACTAAAGTGCGTAGTATTGTATATTTTGATATTTTTAGAACCATCATGAAGCAATTTTCATATTCTATGCATTTGGTATTTTAGGTGTTGGTATTTTTCAATATAATTGGATCAAATTTTACCAATTTAACTTTGACAAGTAATATGCAACATGGTTTGGGGAAGGAGGAAGTACAATACTCCACTACTCCAAAATGAATGTTGGAGTACGAGAAATGATTTTCTACCATGCATACTAGCTAGCGTGCATGTATTCCTTCTTCACCGTGTGGGAGATTTGTCTGCTTGGTATGGCGAATACACTAAAAAAACATAACTCAACAAAACTAGAATATAAGGCTGGCATCGCTTTTCTTTAAGGGTACATGCAAAAATGAGAAAATCAGTTAACATACACTCTTCTATGAAACCGATACCTCTCCCATAACATATCCTCGAAAAAAGTTACCATACATTCTGACAGTGGTGGATCCAGGAAATTAATGTTATGGCGACCAAAGAAGGCAAACAGTACAATATCATGGATAACATGGGCCAGATTATATAAATGTTGAGATTTTTTTTTTTGTAAAGAACCATGAAATAAACACAAGCATATGATGCATGCACATATGGAAGATAATGGGGCGAGCCCTGACCTTGCTAGCCACTACCTCCCCCGCCACTGCACACCAAGACAAGACGAAAACCCAGGGAAATATTATGTACTACATGTATATACCCTGAGAGATGATGAACTTTAAAGAAAACTATAATATAATGTGTGGCACGAATCTCCAAGCAACAACATAGATGATGGTTGATCCAGCTAGCATGCACGGCAGAAAAACCACTCTTGTTGGGGTACTACTACATAAATTTGGACATAGAGTACACACATGTACCTTAACTGAATTGAATGGAATTGACGTACCCAAATGAATGGAGAGTTAGTTTTCGCTGGTACAACTAGTTATGTGCTCCTACGTACTTCTTTCCTTTCAAAATATAAGATGTTTTAGCTTTGTAAAATAAATATATCTAACTTTTTTTATATATAGATCCACTCACTTGTGAAATGAATTTAGACACTAAAACAAGTCTAGATACATTCTATTTATAAACCTAAAACATCTTATATTTTAAAATAGAGGGAGTACAACGAACCAACTCGCTGCTAGCAAGAGGTATCTTGGACTAAGTACTCCCTCTATTCAGTACTGGTATAATTTAGAGTATGTACGAGTTATCTTGTCTGTTGAGTACTACTGGTACGGTGGAAATGGGAGAGTGGTACTCGGTAGTACTTGGCTTTTTCATTTATATGGGTATAGACGAATGAAGAAATATTTGGGTTGCATTGCATGCGAGTACGCTCAGTATGTGTCGATCGATCGACAGACGTTGATGTGGATGCACGCGTGCATGGACCATATATGTATATGTAATGATGCACCCTACCCTACATCTATCTATGTAGCTAAGTACGTGGGGTCGACGTGCGGTAGGGAGGCAGGAAATCAAAGGCACACGTGCCGTACGCCCATGACCACAACCGTGCAACTAATCAAGGAGGATATGTACGCCCGTCGCCCGCCGGTGCTACCTCACCCTGATCCGATGCGATGCCAAGTCGATTAGCTTCAGGACCATTTCTGCAGACAGGCATATGCACTCCGCGAACTCCGGCAATTGCACTCCCTGCTGCGATAAGGTACTACTACTAGTTTTATTTAGGGATATACAGTACTTTTTTTTTTTTTTTTTTTTTGGAGACAAGACAGTACTACTAGTAGTAGCTGTGAGACCATGTTGGGCTGGATCGGATGCCTTGGCCTGGAGAGTGCAGGTACCGGCGTGTGCTCTAGGTGATCCTCAGATGGGCCGTGTTCTGTTCGGTCTCTCCCTGTTTCTTGGACTTCTCTTTTGTTCGGTCCAGAACGCCTCTTCCAAATTTGGGCCTGATATTGGAGTGGTTTATTCCAACAGCTACTTCCTTTTGTTCTGTTTGAGTAACTACTATCCTTGCCCATACCAATACTTGCCCATACCAATACTGTCCTCTTTTTTTAGAAACGCAGTATAATCGTAGACGCTTGCTTATAACACGTATATGCATTCACCCATATGGACATACACACACACATCCTATCCCTATAAGCACCTTCGAGAGTCTGAGACGGCGGATCGGATCTTTAGATTAACAAAGTCATCATGAGCGTCTCGCTGTCGACGAAAACATCGTCTTCCATTAAAAGAATATATCGCTTTTTATATAACATACAGTGTTAAACCTGAGGGTACAACTATCCTCCTAAGCATCCAACCCCAGGTTCTACTCCGGCCTGGCGCTGGTACCGAATCCAGTCGATCTTGGTTTAAAGTAAGAGCACGAAAAGGAGAGCCGACGACAGCTAGAGCACACAGCACGCAAAGGCGACTCGAATGGATGCTAGCTAGATCAAGCACACGCGGGGGTGATCAAAGCTCGGGTAAGACACCGTGATACCAGATGCATCTTCTTGGTCCATCCAGACCCGGAAGTGCAAGCTAATGATGATCGTGAATCAGCCGATCGATCGCTCACGGCGACTGTAGATTGGCGGCGACAGGGAACGCCCTCGATCTTGATCCATGTGTGTTTGCAGTTTGTCGTGTGGCTCGGCCGGGGCCGGGGCCGGCACCATCGAGAGCTTCACGTTAGCGTCGCGTTCCACCGGATTAATTAGCCAGAACATGCATGAGATCATGAGATGAGACGATCGCTAGCTCCACCGCAAGCTACACGCACGTGAAGGATCGTGCTCGTGCCTGCAATCAAGAATGTTCTCGCGCGCTTCCGGCCCGGCGATTGGAAGAGCTAATCGTGCGTCGACGAAAACGAAATTAAACACCGTATTAATACTCATTTTCTCCTTCTTAATAATTACCGGAACTAATCTTTTTTTTACCTGATTACCGGAACTAATCGATGTAATTTAGCACGCACAACATTTAAAGAAGAAGAGTGGTGCCATGCACACCACAAATTCGGGACGACATGCACATGTGAGCCGTCCATGCATCAGGGCAAATAAAAGAGATAGATCCGCTTGATATTGGTTCGTATGGAAATCATACAAGGTATCGTCGTGTGCGGATAAGTTCCGTTTAAAGAACTAGGCCACGGCCAGAGCTCAGTCTCACATATACTCGAAATGCTAAATTGCTGGTCAAAGTTTCATCTCGAAATGCATATAATATCCTAATAAACCGATATGCAGGAAGTACTAAATTTTCAGTAGGAGGGAGTCATCCTAGTATTTATGACGACTGAAATCTTCTTATCCTCAATAACAAAAATTATAGTGCGTGAAGAAAAAAATTGTAGCGCGCAAAATAAAAATTCTTAGTTGCAGCTTTCAAATTGGGGCTCTTTATACTATTGTTGATGATTATTAATAGATCGATAGAATTTTGCAAAAAAAGAAAGATGACTGGGATTTAGTAAGTTCTCATGCGCATGAGTTCTAACCGCAATGTTCTTTGTCAAAAAATTGTTACCTATAACGTAAATATAATTGTTACTCATATTTCCAGCTTGAGTAGATCACACAATTATCCTTGGTCTAGTCAGTTTTAATTTGGCCTTTTCTACTTATAAATTTTGGAGTTGGTAGTGAGTTCACTTTTCCTTTTCTACTCTTAGTCACACAAAGGAGGGAATGATCAACAATCTAGGAAAAATATGCACTTATACTCACATATGGGACCAACAACATTGCAAAACATATAAATAATGAAATGCACTCTTGCTCACATCACGAACTAAAAATTACAAATAACATAGATACACAAAGGGTATTGTACTTTATGTGGGGCAAAACTATTGTAATTTATAAACTATGTAAAACAACAGATAAACATACCCAAGAACTATTTACTGAATTTATGAAAAGAAAGTAAATTGAAACTTTATGTCTCTCTTCTAAAATTGAAACTTGAAAATAGCAGGAAACGAAAAGAAAGAACGAAGTAGGCGAGGAAATGCATACATATTTCAGAAAAGCATGCATGGTCATTGTCACTGGTAAGGATTCTCGTTCCAACAATCTAATGATCAAAGGGGTATGCAATCCTTTCTTGCTATTTTTTCCTGCGCAGATAATGACGTATAATAATGGGGATCACAACATAAAAGTCAAAGATACGAGATTTCCAACACGTCAAAGAAACCAGGAGCCTTGAAGTGGATCCAAAAGACTTAACGACCAACTATACGACGCCATCGACTTCATTAGGTCAAACAAAACAACTTTCGTGAAGGGACCCCTATATAAAGAGGCTTCTGGCGACGAGAAAAGAGGCTTCCTTTTCGACCACAACTCTCCCTGCCACCAGAAACCACCACGCCGGAGGAATAGATCTAGATCTAATCTCCAAACCCTTCTCCACCATCATAGCCATACTCCACCACTTGTAATAGTAGTACTCTTCTCCAATTGGCGACATTGTAAGACTGTTTGCTATCAATCTTATGATCTCTATTACAATGTTTATGATTGTTGATTTCATCTCCATGTGTGAGTAATTCTCCTTGGGCTAAGGGCTTCGTCCTAGCCATGTAGCTTTTTGTGCATGTTATTTATCATATATGGGATCATGTTTTAGTTTATATGACATGATGATTATTGTATCCTCTCTTGCCTCAATCTAAGGACTTGTCAGGTACCCAAGACCCCGAGGATTGATCCAGGAATAGGGAGTGTGAGTAATGACTAATATGCAGGTCGGGAACCCCGGTGACAGAAGGGGTAGTACGGATGTATGTGAGGGATTTACTTGGGATTAAATGGTGACATCACTATGCATATCATTAGTTCTCTTTCTTCTATCGATGAGACTAGTAGGTTATTGCTATAAGCGGTTGCGGATGAGATAACAATTATGGATGCACTGACCACATATACGTATATTGCTCTAACAATTACATGCATACTTTATTATTATCTTGTATTCCCATCAGATGTCTTGCATAGCTATTGGTGAAACCGAAAGCCCTAGGCCCTCTCTCTCTCCATCGTCAACAAACAACAAAAAGATCGCAAACTCTTCATCCGGTGAAAACACAAAAGGAATTCTAAAACTCTCAAAGGTTCGTTTAAGTAACTTCACTTTGATTTCTGCTTCCCGAGGATTCGATAAACCTAGGTCTACTAGGTAAAAAGAACTATACTACATCCGTAATCCGGATTGAAGGTATTAGTGGACGAGGGGGCTCACCAGAGGAGGAGGAGGGGGTAGCCGGAGGAGGTCACCAGGGTGTTCGTCTTCATTGTCGAAGGAGGAAGATCTCACCGGGGTAGAGGAGAAGGAGATCACCGGGGTAGAGGAGGAGGAGGAGGAGGAGCTCATCGGGGTGGAGGAGGAGGAGCTCACCAGGGTAGAGGAGGAGGAGGAGGAGCTCACCGAGGTGGAGGAGGAGGAGGGAGGAGCTCACCAAGTGGAGAAGAAGGAAGAGGGATGACAAGGGGAGGAATAAGGGAAGGAGAAGGAGAGAAGAAGTGGAGGGAGGATAAGTGTGGAGGAGAGGAAGAGGAGTAAAGGAGAAAAGAGAGGGAGAAGGAGCGCCGGCAGGATTCAAATTCTCCCCCCTTTTTAATTTTTTTGTAGAAAAAAACTTCTTTCTGTCATAACTTTTTACTCTTTTCGAATTTGGGGAATCTGTAAAATCTTCAACTACTTTTAGCGTTGAATTCAAGTAGTAAATTTCGAGATGATCATTTTGATATATTAAAAAAATTGTCCAACATCGTGTGCAAAAGTTATGGCCGTTTTACCGTTCCATGACCTATTTTTGCAAAATACATCGAAAATCATGTTTTTCAATTTTTTCTACAACTATACCCTAAAATATAACTACATCTCAAAGGAATTATTTTTTTGAAGTTTTTATTATTTTTGTTTATTTTTTAGAAAACTTAAAAGGCGATCCACGAGGGGATCTGTTTACTCGAGGCGCATCCCATTAGATATACGCCTTGTATACATAAAATACCTGAGGCGCATGAGATGCGCCTCGAGTGTCTGGCGCCTGCCACCCCCGAGCCCACATCACTTACTCGAGGCGAATGTCAAAGTGATGCGTCTCCAATATTAAAAAGTACTCGAGGCACATATTATCGGTGCGTCTTCTATATTGTGGCACCTACCACCACTGGGTCCACCCACCTTATTCGAGGTGCATCTGCTCTATATGCGCCTCAAGTAGTTGAACTACTCGAGGCGCATATGGACCATATGCGCCTCGAGTAAGGGAGGCATCCAGATCTGGTCTGTACATGCGATATAGGAGACACATCCCTCAAGAATCGCCTCTAGTATTAATGTATAGGAGTCACACTGTTTAGACATGTGCCTTGTATATTTAGTGGAGATGCATGTTTAAGGGATGCGCCTCCTATAAACATGTCTTCTATAGGCTTTTTCCTAGTAGTATTAGAGAGCAAGTGATGGAGGAACTTCCAACATAGCTTGCAGTATATATTTTTTGCACAGTAGTAAATTCAGTACAAGTACTCCGGTCAGATTTATACCATCATCATATAGTTTTGTGGTTGAGCAAGCTTAGCGTATGTGTTGCTAGGAAGGGGTACGGTGCGCTTAATTGTGGAATGTGTGTGAAAAAGGTTGATTATTCCATAGAAGATTACGATTCTACACTCCACTAGTGAAAAATTCCCCTCAACAACAACATAACAAATTTACGAGGACTGGATATTACTTAAACCCAAAACGAACCAAATAATCAACCCAACAATTTATCGGCGTCTCTATCAGTTTTTAGCTAATCAAACAGTTTATAACTTTTTCACAAAAACGCAAAAGTTGTGCATTTCAATGCATTGATAGAAAAAGATGTTTATGTATAAGGCATGTACGAGTCCACGATAAGACCAACACACCACCATACAATTCAACCCTAAAGCTAACAAGGGAAGAAGACGGCGAAGCCCATGAGCTTCTGCTAATGCCCACGATCACGCCTCAGCCTTGACCGCTCGACCAGCGAAGAAAAACCAAAGGTTGAAGTTGTCGAAGGTTGTGGTGTTCTGATGCTTCCATAGCCACCAAGCCATTAATATGATCATTGACGAGGTACATTTCCATTGCTGACGAGGGGAGGCTCTCAGCCCTTGCGCCCACCAATCCGCTAAGTCGTCTTCAGCAACGGGAGGGCTAGGCGTGGATTGAATCCGCGATAGCACCTCGTGCCACATCATCCTCGAGAACAAGCAGTCAGTGAGGATATGTGCCATGGTCTTCTCCATATGGTCGCATAGCGGGCCTCTCGACAGGTGTGGAAGTCCACATTACATAAGTATCTTCCTCATCCAGCACATGTTGTGGCAGGCCAGCCAGATGAAGAACCTAACCCTAGGGAGGCAAGTTATCCATATCAACTTCCAGTATCCCGATGCCGTCTATCCCTAAAATGGGGCGTCATAGATGGAGCTAGAAGAGTACTTCCCATCAGCCCTCCACCCCCCCCACACCAGAGTGTTTGGTTTATCTCTGAGGTGAAGGTCTTGGAGCTAGATCCACCGATATACATATTAACAAAGGTCAAGCGAGCATAGATCCCCCAAGATGTTAGTGATCCAATTGTGCTCTGCTAGCGCCTGCTTCACCTTCCTCTGCCTCCTGGGTTTTCTCGGTATTAGCGAGAGCAGGTCAGGTGCTATCTCCCTGATGGACTTCCCGTCGATCCACCTGTCCTCCTGATGAGTGGGTTCCTGCACCAAAACAGGGTTATTGTAGTACTTGTAGCAGCAAATATTTAAGAGTTTGTCCCGATGGGAGCTCGACGAACACGACCCCGCAACCACGTTGCCAATGCGGCTAAGTTCGCACCCAAACCGTTGTTTGGAAATAGTTTACTCTATAGGTTGCTAGGATAAATAAATTTAAGATGATTTGTAACAACTACTACTAGGATTGAAAGAAAACTAGAAAAAAAGTAAAACTGGAAAGAGGTAAATGTAATGAGATGAAATATTAACGCTATGATACCTCGAGTAATATTGTGTATACCAGTGTGCATGATAAGTGCTTATGAAATAGCTATTAACTATAATTGTGGCGGTCCCTCATAAACCGTTGTCTCCCACCGTTGGCAAGTGGCAACTAGACAACTCAATTGTCCACACCCTCTTCGGACATGGGTCATCCATAAGAGAATAGTGTATTAAGGTAACAAGACCAATAAAGGTAAACCAGAGCAAAGGCATTAAGTTCTATGGACAATCATACTCCTAAGCAAGTGTGCTAGTCACAAGATATCCCGTATGTCACTTTGGGGTCAAGCAATTCACAACACTATACCTATCTAATCATGAGTGATCTTGGGGAATTCTGGACGGTGCATCCTAAGCTGCTATTGCCTCCGCAAATCACTTATAGCAAGTAGCCTATTAGTTCTACCCATGGGCTTGTCAGGATCCATGGAAGAGTATTGACTAATGATAAGTTTTGTGACACTCCGTGAATCCCTAATAAATTCTTCAATAATGTATTGGACATCTCCAATCACTAGAATAATATCATGAATAGAACAATGTAAAGAGAAAGCACAAACATATTAATTAACAAGAACAAACCACACTTAAATTACTCAAATCATCATAACATTAATAAAAGGGGGTTCAAGCCATATTACAACCCATCACGGAGACCATGATAGGTAAGGATGAAGGAGTAGCGGCGATGTAGATGGTGATGATGGCGCGGTGATGGTGGCGTCGGCGTGGTGATGGCGGCGTGATCCTTCTCCTCCTCTTCTTGCTTGGATGGCTTGATGGTGTTGATGGAGATTGGATCTTGGTGGAGCTTGAGAGGCTATGGAGGCGGCACGGCGCCGTTGTGGAGGCGGTAGATGGGATCTAGATCTTGTATATGGTGTATGGTGGATTCCCTTGGCTCCTCCCCTCTTTATATAGGCCTTGGGGTGCCCTAGGGTACCCACAATACCGTCATATGACTTGGGGAAGGTTATGGAGATTTTCTACGGTGAAATCCTGTCATTCCGACCTTGTTGACAACTATACGGTCGGATCTTTCGTATTTTGGTTGTCATTTCTTCATACGAACTCCGTTTTGGGAGTTCTTCGGCTCGTTAGATTCGTCTAGTCGAGGGATACAACTACATGTTCTTGGATATTTATTTTGAGAAGTTGGAAATATTCACTTTTTCCAACACCTCAAATGGCTAAGTATGGTCCTGCAGTTCCTCCATACTATACTCTCTTTGTTCCTTTTGCCTTTGTTTTATATATAATCATCATCAACACCTACACATATGTCAAAGACAAGAAAGAGGATAAAATTCTACCTAAACTAATAAATGTGCAAAGCTCATATTGAATGTAATGAAAACAAGTAATCATGCATATCAGGCATAGCAATAGTTAGATGGTGCATGATATGATAGGAAAATAAAACTATTTATATAGCTAAAAAGTGTTGTATTATCACATCCATCACCTCCTAGAAAAGGGGTGGTGGATCCATCACCAAAAATCATCCAGGTGGAGGCGACAAACACGTGACATTCCACCCTAGAGAACTGCATATCGAGCTCGTGCCAAGGCCACGAGGGGTCGGTGTGCATTCTCCGAAGCCAATGCAACCTAAGGCTTATAGAAATTCGTGCAAATTCTGGGATCCCCATGCCCCCAAGCCTCTCTGGCCTACAAACCTTGGCCTAGTTGACATAACATTGGCCACCCATGGCGTCCTTCCTGCCCACCCATAAAATCCATGTAGGATCTTTGCCACCTAATTAAGTTCTTTCTCATTAAAGGAAAGCACTAAAATTTGGTGTAGTGGGGTTGCATCTAACACTGATATGATGAGAGCTAACCTTCCTACCTAGAGCATCATGGAGGATTTCCATGTTGGTAGCTTGTTAGCAATCTAGTCCATAACCGGTTGAAATTGGTTAGCCAATAGTCGTCTGATTGCTAGGGGGATACCAAGGTATTTGGCAGGGTGAGGAGCAAGCTGGCACACCATAACCATTGCCGCCCCAATGGCCACGTCATTTGAGCATGTGATCGGGGAGACTGGGCACACAAACTTCATGCATAGTCCCATTGTCTCACCCAACTGTTGGAGCATGTCATGTATTGCACGTGACTCTGACTCATATAGGTGACAGACAAATCATTGCATCATCTTGTCGCTAAGTCCCATCATGCAAGTCACCGTAGGACACCCTACTCAATAGCTTTCGCCAACACCCTGTTGTGAGCGTGTTCAGGACAAGCACGAACAACAATGGCGCCAGGGGTCTCCCTGTCTCAAGCCCCTCATGTTCCAAATGAGGGTCATAGGCTCGCCATTGAGCGACAGCCTTGTGCTGGTCATGGTCAGAAGGATGGCGACCAACTCGCAGAACCTTGGGTCGAACCCCATCTTATAGAGAACATAAAACAGAAACCCCAAAGAGACTGTAATATTCCCGTCGATCCAAACTAATGGACTTAGATTTGTCTAGACTCGGATGTATCTAGCATTAAAACATGACTAGATACATCTGAATCTAGATAAATCCGAGTCTACTAATTTGGATTGGAGTGAGTATAAAACTTGAAGATCAAGCAGGCTCTAGGGATAATATGGAAACAATTCTAATCAATCATGTAATTATCTCTAACTGCCTAATATATCTTTAACAATTAAGATTAATAGAGCGGTGGGCCTTTTCGGGCCTTTTCGCAAGAGAGAGTAAGGTGGGTGGTTAGTGTAGAGAGGGTGTGTTTAAGTTACCATTATCATGCCAATATCTCAGTGTAGTAAAATACAATTTTCTTTTTATTGCACTGCCTTACTTTAGAAGGAGACGGTTGGATACATCTCTAAGAAATCTCCAAAAAGTGGAGGAAGTGAAGACAAAAACCTCTATCTCCAGCAGCCCAGCCCCAGCCTGTCATCATGAGGTACGCTGGCCTCTCCCATTTATACAACATCGGTGGACCACGCCTGTCTAGCCTGCCATCTTTGGACTCTCTCTCTCTCTCTCTCTCTCTCTCTCTCTCTCTCTCTCTCTCTCTCTCTCTCTCTCTCTCTCTCTCTCTCTCTCTCGCAGGAACACCAGGTACTACGTGTGTGCTAGTTGTGACCGATATCGCGGCCGCGCCGAGATGGAGATGGAGAACACCGTCTTCGCTGCCGGTGTCGCTTCTCCAGCGGCTGGCCCTTACCCCCATCCCTACAACATCATGATCCTCGTGGTAGAGGAGGATCCATCCTACCTCGCCACCATCATGCAGATGCTCCAGCGCTATGGCTACAAAGGTACACACGTTCGGTAGTCCGGCTATCTTTTGTCGGCCGATCGATCTCCTTACTGAAGTTTGGTTCCCCTCCCGTATGTGCAGTGGCAGGAAAGGCGTCGCCGGAAGAAGGACTAAGAGCATTGCAGGAGAACCCGGAGGGGTTCGACCTGGTGATGAGCGTCGCGTACACGCAGGGGTCAGGGATCGACGGCTTCGAGCTCCTTAAGCAGGCGGAGCGTCACCCAGTCATCCCTAAGTCTCGTGTAAACATGGTTCGATCTGTGCGTGGACTGATGGATAGATCTAAACGTGTGCGGTGTCCATGTGTATGCAGTGTTCGCGGATAGAGCGCCCAAGGAAATAGTGATGAGGGCGATCGTTGGAGGCGTGTGCGACTTTCTGGAGAAGCCCCTGCACGACTCGAAGATGCGCAACATCTGGCAGCACGTCATCTGCTGGAATATGATCCAGGAGGACTTCAGCGACACCGACGACGACAGTCAAAGCATTGACGACTTATTCATCCCTCTAGATGGCATGGCGAGGAAGAGAGGATCTCAAGGACTGGACAACTCCGACGAGGGGGGATCAGATGGCAGCCAGGGCAGGACCACCAAAAATACCAACTTCAACTCGTCCCCACATCAGCAGGCGTTGTTTGTGGAGCCGGACGAACATGTCTGGGAAACGGATGGTAACTGCTTCATCCGTCTTATACTTGCTTATAGTATTAGTTAATTTTTGGGTGCTAGCTCACAAGGTTTACTAGTAATCCTATTAACTGCACTCACTCATAGGGTTTACTATACTAGTAATAAAGTATTAACTACACTATATGAAAAGATACTTTGTCCAATCCATAATAAATGGCGCTAATTTAGTGCAACTAAATAAACGACACTTATTATAGATAGGATGATATATATTCAAGGATAAACGATGCATTTGTCCTAGGCTAGAATGCACTCTATCAATGTTAACTCTCGGTCATACGATCTTGTTTGGATAGTCGTTCTTTATTGTTTTTACCTTTGTGTTGCATGTTATATCTTGGGTTTCATTAGTTTATTGGCGGAGGGGACCGTGGGCTGAGGGCATCCACTATGTTGGCAATAAGACTATCTATAAGCAAAAAGTAGTCAACAAGAAGTTCCACATACATAGTGAAGGCTATCAATAAGCTATTCATAAGCTCAAAAACTTAAGGGTGACCTACAAGCTTGTGGGTTGTCCATAAGCAATAGAATATTATTTTAGTTTCTCCCTCTCTCTTGCATGTGTGCAACTTTAACTGACACATGGGGCCAGCTTGTAGACAAGTTTAACTAGATACATTGTAATGTAATCAATAAGCTTGTGGTGTGGTATGTGGGTCCCAGCTTATGGACAAGTTCTTTCATATACATAGGTGATGCCCTGACATCCGGTGGAATATGATGTGACCAATACATCATAGGAACGTCACCCACTTCCTCATTGTGGCATGCCATTGCGAGTGTGTGGGGGGTAAGGGGACAGACCAAGAGGCATGGTAGACGTGGAGGGACGCGAAGGAGGAGGAAGTTGGTGACCCTTCTTCCCTGGAGTTGGTAGGTTGCTCGAGGAGGCATGGAAGAGGAGGGGTTGCACTAGATAGGGGTATGCCATCACCTATCCTCCTGATGCTGGAGGGGTTCATCCTAGCCGTCATCGCGAAACGTGAGATCTGATCTTCTCAGGTTGTTAGACGAAGGGCCTTTGCACCAGGCAGAAGGATATCCAAATTATGGTTGTGAGATCTAGGGGACACGGTGGTATCCATATCCTTTCTTCCATTTCACTAGCACATCAACAAAGTCTCACTGGAATTGGTTGTCCCGGTCAAGGATCCAACGCGTCGTCTCGAGGTCATCCGATCTAGGTCTTCCTAGTGACTTGTCCCCATCCTTCACTCATTTACCGCCTTCCTCGGCGGCCATCCGTCTGAGCTTGGCATGTGGATAACCAATATGGATGTGTGCCACCGTCGCCAGCCTAGATCCAGGGCATAATTCCCATTCCTAGGATTGATTATGGGTCGTTCATAATGGTTGGAGTGGATATCTCCAAAAGAAAGTCTATGTTAACAGGTCAAACCTAGAGATTGTTGAATCAACTTTATCTAGACCATAAAACACCTTAGACCTTGTCGCATGAATCCACTATCGAATTGTGTTCTTATGAATGGACACCCCCTTAGCTTCAATATGGGGAACTTGGTCCAATCAAAACTAGTGTCATAGTTATTATCATAACACATCAAATTCCCATGCATGCCAATATAAGGTGGCGATGGGTTCTGCATGGGGGATCACTCTAGATTTTGGTTTTTTATCTATCACTAGTTAGATAAAAAGGGAGACACATTGTCAAGGAGCTTGAACCTAGTGTTGCGATAGAGAACGACCGCGTTAAGCGCCCATGATATATGTGTTGCGAGAAGAATTATCTCTGTTTTCGCCTATCCAGTCATAGGGACAACAAAGTGTGGCGTGAGGGCGTTAGACAAGGGGTTCCCATCCCTCCAACCGCCAATCGTCATCAGATTTGCTTGCACCAGATCTTCCCCTACCTAGATCCAATAGTGGAGGTGGTAAAGGATGGCGAGAGGAGTAGATTCAAAGGTAGAAGCTCTCTGGGTGATGTATTTACCCCTACACATGCTCACTCCAACATTTCTCAGAATAACATGTAAAATGGAGGAGGCCACAAGAAAGGTACATGTGGTCATCCACGAGAGGGTTCCACCATGGTGGGACCATAGAGGTCACCTTTTTTAACTATGGTGACACTAGCCATTGTCAAGAGACATGACATAACCTGACATGGTGCTTCGATTGCATAAAAGGGGCATGCATGTCACTTCAAGCTACTTGGGCTTGTCCAAATTGTGAGAGCTCATAATGTACAAGATTTTCATGCATGACCTAGGAATCTACTACCTTCAAGGTGGAAAAAAAGAGGAAGAAGATGTCTCCAATACTACTTCACTTATGGCCATCTCGGGTCAAGCCTCAATGCTATTTGTCATTAAAGAATAACTCGACCATAATTTCAGTGACAAATGTGATTGTCAAGTGTGCACAGGTCTCCCTCGCCTCCTTCGTGGTGTTCCCGTCTAAGGAGGGCTTGAGGCTTGGGTGCCAGAGTCATCTTCTTTCCCTCCTAATTCATAGGATTTAAGTAAGGTAGGCCCTCCACTAGTCCATCTGAAAGTCAGGTTCCTAGCAAGAAAAGTCTTGGACGTGAGTGTTACGCATCCATACTAAGCTTCACAAGTAACCAATGATCAAGGCTTTTTTTTATAGGGTAGAGGTAATGTCTATTACATGTGATGGATCAATCAAAGTCAAGATTTTGTGAAACTAGCCAAAGTAAGAGGTGTTTTTTTAGATTTCACCACAATTTCGTCTTCGTCATGAAGGTCCAAACAAAGTCAAATGACCCGCTCTCACTGAGAGGGGGAGAATAGCCTCGGGTTTCTGCCGCCAGGGGATGACGACAAAAGGAAAAGTAGATTATACTCGCACATTTACAAAGGAAGAGGAAATCCGACCAGAAATAAAACACAATTTGAGCAAGATTTGAATCTAGATGAGTGGTAGTTATGAAGAGAAAGTTGGGCTAGCTTGGAAATCATCTTTCCTCTAGTGATCCACAGTATACCTCAACTATGTGTCAACGTCCCCTCCTAAGATGTCGCCAATTCTACCAAGGTTACATGTCCCAGGGATATTTCATAGGTGCTCGAACTCCATATCTCTCCTACTCAATGAATGCAACTACAATTTTCACGAAGAGAGGACTTTTGCACTCGCCTCAAGGAAAAACTCCTTTTAGTCTTAAACGTGATGAGACGGGAGGACATGCCATTGGGGAAAGACTCCAAATATAGATACATTCTCCCCTAGAACTAGAATGATGGCTTGCATTGCTGGCTATGATGTATGAGTATGTAGTAACTAATTGCCACTCTATTTTCTCTATTTGAAGTGCCCACTCGTTTGATATCTCATCGGAGTAATATCCTTTCTAGCACCTAGGAGAGGCTCAGCTCATGGAGACAAGAAATCATGTTGACGATGATCCATCACTTTGCACGCTGGTGGGCCTAAAGGGAGTAGGAACCTATGAGGCCTTTGTCGATGACCTGATGCATGTTTAGAGTTCATAGAGGATTTTCAATCTCTCTTTGAGAACCAAGCAGCTGGCACTGCCAAGAGAATGCAATGCAAGCACAAATTCATAGTGCAAGCATATACCGACCATCCTCTCAAGGAACAATATCAAACACCCAACTCCACGAAACGTCCAATGAATATCACCACCGAGAAAAACTTGAGCACTAATGTTCTTCTCTAGTGCTTTTAAATGCCCTCGACTCATTTTTTAAAAAGTTGATAGTCATTTACATGTTTTATTTGTACAAAATGGATCTCATCTTGAGAATATCTAAGATTTTAGGGCTTAGAAATAAGTGTAACCAAAGATTCCTGCTTACTGCGAATGATTCTTATATGGAGTTGTCCTACACTCATACCCAAGAAGCCAAGGCTCTTTTGAGTCTTCTCGAGCATGCATTAGAGCTAGCAACATCTTATATTCTTAGAAAAGAACCAACGAAGCATTATACTAACAATATGTGTGGCATAAAGGGTCCTAGTCTTGGGGTTATGATAAAACAAAAAGATTGGGCAGGACCATGTTCTTTTGTTTCTCATGAGGTTCCTCATGTGGAACATTCGAGGATTCAACTAATTGGTATAGAGGCACCAATTGATCGAATTTTGCACCAATAGATGATGGACATCGTCATAGGTCTGCAGGAGACAATCAAACTCGATTTCACTAAACATGAGTTGGTACCAATAATATGCCTATCATCTGGAATTATATCCATGCATTGGGGAACTCTGGTAGGATCCTCGTTGGGGAAAACGAGGAAAACTTTGAGTTGGAGGAATTTGTAAGGGGACCTTTTGCACCAACCTAGTACAATCAGCAAAACTCAAACTTCCCCTAGAGCCAAATGACATCTACGATCCTGTTGACCATTTGTAATAAGCAGAGTTCTGGGTATAACTCCATAGAAACATGTGGTCCTTTGTCCTTATAGTGGTGGCAGGGGATATTACAACCTCATCTGGAGATCTCAAGACAATGACAACTCTAGTGTTACTCATGGCTTGGTGGACATGTTTAATGATTTTATTGTTAATGTATGCTTAAGGGGACCTAGGTGTAGATGTGTGATGTTTGCTTAGAGTAATAAACTTCTTAACCCTACTCGTTGCCTCCTACATAGAGTTATGGTGTCTAATGAGTATAAGTGGGATAGATTTATGGTTTTGAATGAGTGGCATTCCATCTCCAACAAATGTGTGTTGGTTTATGCAAACAGTCTCCTTGTCTGTGAGGTTGACTAAGAGAGTAGAAAAAAGTTAGACCCATGAAAAGGGGTGAATTGTTCTACAAGGGTAAAACAATTCTAGTCAATTCGTGTATTTCTAACATGCATACGCACGCCATGGGATTCTACCTTCTTCAGGATGGGATCCATGCCGCCTTTGACAAAGTTCATTCTCGATTCCTTTGGATTTGTGAAAGGGAAATAAAGTATCACATTGTGTGGTGAAACACCATTTATACCCCTAAGACGGTGGGTGGTCATGGGATAACTAACACAAAACTAACTAATATATGCTTGATGGCAAAATGGGCATGAAAGATCTAACACACACCAAAGGTGGCTTGTGGTTGGACAACATAACTAAGAAATACACGAACCCTACCAGTTTTGGCAGAGTTTTACCATCTCTAGGTTTTCGATTGGAAAGCCATATATGCTTGAGTATTTTCACCCTGTTCAAATTGGATCCATCCATTGAGTGGCGAATGGACACAATAGTGTTTATTATTAGATCATTGGTTACCAAATTAACCCATGAATCTAACCTTTCCAATCCTATTCCATATCTATGATAACATGGAATCCTTCGTTTCTAGCATCCTTGGGTCCAAATCTAGATGTCCTTTATAATGTCGCTCTTTTGGCAACATGAAACTAGAACAATGGCATGAGATTGTTACTAGGCTTTCTTTTGTGTTTATCTCCAACACCAAAGACACCGTCTCATGGGTGCTAAAAAACCAAGAGATATTTTCCCCCAAGCTCCCTTTGTGAAGCCCTTTATAGCGGTGCAAGTGTGTTTTAATTAAAAGAGATATGGAAAGTTATGCTCCCACTTAAGGTAAATATCTTCCTTTGGCAAATATTTGTAGGGTCACAAGTGGAAATCAGTTGCAAGATCACATGTTTGACATGATATTAGTGTTATGTGTTGAAAGCGAGAATTCCAGGACCACATTATGTGTTCATGCATTCTTGCTTAGTTCTTTTGGGCATGCATCAAGGATCTATTGGGTTGCAATGTGGCACTCGCCTCCTTGACTGAGTTCTTTGCTATTCTTTAAGGCACTCAACTCAGTTTTTCTGCCTACTATGGTTAAGCTACATGAATCTAGCTAAGCCAAATTAAACATCCTAAATAAAACTCTAATTAAAGAGCTTTTTATTTGATAGGCGATGATGTTTATGTAAAATAATTGTCTATTTGCAGCTATGGATCCCGTTGACCAGAAGGAAGGATCAGGGGAGAATGTCCATCCTCACTGCCAAGATAAAAGCTCATGTGGCCACATTTAGATCGGGCTAGCATTTAGTCCAATTAATAATCTCGGTGGGGTTACTTGTATTGGTTCCCCGAGCTTTGATTTAATTTCATCCATGGAACTATGTCTGTTTGTACTGTTTTGTTGAATTCTTGCCGAGCGTCTTCAAACCTTGTACCACAGTATGATCTGTGTGGGATTTATACATAAGTCGGCTAGTAAGCCTTTAATCAAAGGAAGTTCTCAAATACAGATCCTCCATGAGTGCTCACTTCTTTCAAGGCACATGACACTATACTTGCCATGAAGGAAATGGAGTAGTATGCGCATGCATAGATGGAGGGTAAGGGTATTCTATGAAGTCGTCCAAGATACAAAGTTAAACTATCTAAGATTTCCTTGGATGATGATTTTCCTACTGTATTTGGGTGGCATCATGAGGCACTAGATATATGGTACTTTCTCACCTAAAATTTCAATAGTGGTGGAGCTTGCTCTCCACAATCACATGCATATACTCGAACTCAGTTAGAGAGTTACGAATAAAAAATAGTGTCAGTATAGGGGTTATAAAAATGATGGTTTTCTGTGAAAACACCAACATTGCCGCAAATTGACCATGCATGCCTAAGCTTGGTGAGTGATCTAGCTCCCGGCGGTCTCCTGCAACCGCAATTGGAGAGTTTCAATAGTTAGTGTAAGTATAGGGATTATAAGTCATGTTTT
The DNA here is from genome assembly GCA_916181665.1 of Avena sativa. Classification (NCBI taxonomy): domain Eukaryota; kingdom Viridiplantae; phylum Streptophyta; class Magnoliopsida; order Poales; family Poaceae; genus Avena; species Avena sativa. The sequence continues at coordinate 394,398,641 of OV702280.1, read as the reverse complement.
TATTGGAAAATGCCATCATTTCCATAAATTGATTATATCCAAGCTCGGTGAGTGTTGGCCCCACTACCGCTAATCAAGATCCACCCTTTATTGGAATAGAGTCAACATAGTATGTACATTTCCCCCACAATGACATACCTGGTATGCTTACACTTTCAGCCTAACTCTAAACACACAATTGTAGTTTCAAAATAATCAACATCTTTGATTCGGTAGGGACATGACAATTCAAACATGAGAGGTGGCAAGAGAAGTGTGTAGAATAAAGGTATATAACTAGTGCGTAAGACTTTGTATTGGTTCATGGATCATGAAAACCACTTATGTTCCACTAACTACGCATGTCCAATAAAATCCAAAAGTTGGATGACATTCTTTACCTAGGTCGACAATGGTGGTCGCATTTTTAGGGTGAACTAGGGAATAATCCTTGCTTCTTGCGCTTTCTTCATTGTTCTCGGAACTGAGCATCCAATATATATCCTGAGACTTTACCACGGTATGCATTGAAGGGAATATGCCCTGAGAGGCAATAATAAAGTGTTTATTATATGTATTCCAAGTATATGATAGATGTTTATTTTGCATGCTATAATTGTAATGATACGGAAACATTAATACATGTGTGTTTAATAAACAAACAGAAAGTTCCTAGTTATGCCTCTCTCATTCTCATAAACTAGCTCGTTGATTAACAAGATGATCAAGGTTTCCTGATCATGGACATTGGATGTTGTTAATAACGGGATCACAACATTAGTGTAATGGTGTGATGAACATTCATCCGAAGTATAGCATTATGATCAAAGTCATTGAGTTTATATTGCTATAACAACTTACGAAGTGATCCTAATCCTTAAACCATGAGATCATGTCAATCACTAACACCGAAAGAGTTTCTTGATAACATCAAACGTCACACCGTAACAGGGTGATTATAAAGATGGATTCAGAACTAATAAAGTGTTATGTTGAGGCTCATGGATCCAGAGTGGAATTTGTTCATCCCGATGACGGATAGATATACTCTGGGCCCTCTCGGTGATATCACATTGATTAGCTTGCAAGCAAGTGATTTGATCACTAGAATGTTATATCACAGGAACGAGAAAAGAGTGCATGTCGGTAACGAGATCAAACTAGGTATGGAGATACCGATGATCGAATCTCGGACATGTAATATATCGTGAAACAAAGGGATTAAGATACTAGCATAAAAGGTTCCGACGATCACAAGAAAGTCATCGTTGAATGTGTGGGAGTCAGTATGGGTCTCCAGATCCCGCTTCTGATTATTGATCCGAGAGGGGTCTCGATCATGTCCGCATTATTCACGAACCATAGGGTGACACACTTAAGAGACACCGACATCCAATTGGAGCAAATGTTTCATGCCGAAAGAATGAACAAGCGCAGGAATTTATTTCACTAGATACCGAAACAGGTTTTCGAGTGAAATTGCATAAAGTGGTTATGCATGTGAAATAGAATTCTAGCAAGGGGTTATTTGTGAATGTTTGTCATTAAAGTAATTTACAAAATTCTGAATAAAATAAAAGAGTTTTATTTAATGAGAGTTTGCATTAAATTTGGTGGAAATTTAATGGGAATTTGGGTGGACTTTTGAGTGGAGGGATTTTAAAGGGCATTTTGTGAGTGGAGTGTCCACCCACATGAATGAAGGAGGGGAGGGGGCAGCCCCCATGGCCGGCGGCCACCCCCTTGGGTGCCCCCCCTCCTCCTATAAAAGGAGCCCCCTCCTCACTTGTCTCTCACACCTCCTCGTGAAGGATCTCTCTCCCCCTCTAGAATTTATCCCCCATGGTCTCGGACTAGCGAGATACATGTTCCCGGTGGCTATTCGGCAAGAAAGAGTTGTGCTTCCGCTGCATCGCTGGAGCGAGGAGGCGGAGGTTGCTCGGTGCCTCGAACGTGTGTGCGAGCACGGATGCGCTGCTGATTTGTGGCGCTAGGACTTCCTCTCGATCTTGAGATCGGCAAGAGATCGTCTACATCAACCACGAGTTGAATTCGTTAAGCTTTGTCGGTCTTCAAGGGTATGTTCTCTACGGATATACATCCGCCCGTTGTTTGTATCTAGTAGATAGATCTTGGTATATAGTTCACATCGTAGGAAAATTTTTGTCGCTCCAAGACATCACGTGATGATCGGGTGTTCTTGGATCCACGACCATATTTCGGGTGTAAAACAGTTACACACGCGAATACTAAGGTTCTAACTTGGCGAGCCTAGCATGTACAGACATGGCCTCGGAACACAAACCGAAAGGTTAAGCATGAGTCATATAGTTGATATGATGCCCATTTGATGCTCGCCTTTGAAGCTATACCGACTCACGTGATGATCAGACTTGGTGTAGTGGATTTGGTTCATGTAATCACCAAAAAGGCACGAGGGATGTCGTTTTTGAGTGGGAGTTCATTCGTAATATAGATTAGTTGAACTCAATCTATCATACACTTAGTCTAAACTTTACAAATTCTGTTGTAGATGGCACCGCCTGCTTTTAATTTCAATGTGTTCATGGAGAAAGAGAAACTAGCAACGAATGGTAGCAACTTTACCGAATGGGCCATGAATTTGAGGATTCTCCTCTCTGCTGCACAAAAGCAATATGTGCTAGAAGCGCCGTTAGGCCCCCCACCTTTAGATGATGCCCCTGACGACGAGAAGAATGTCTATCAGACTCGTCAGGAGGACCACAACTTAGTTCATTGCGGCATATTGTATGGGCTAGAGCCGGAACTTCGAAAGCGTTTCGAAAACGGCAATGCATTTGATACAATGGGTGAGTTGAAAATGATTTTCGACACACATGCTGCTGTAGAGAGCTACAACGCTTCAGAAAAGTTCTTTAGCTGCATGATGGAAGAGCACAACTCCGTTAGTGAGCATGTACTCAAGATGTCGGGTTACGTCGATAAGCTTGTGTCCTTGGGAATATCGATTCCCATTGACTTAGGCATCCATCGTGTTCTGCATTCTCTGCCACTTAGCTATAAGAGCTTCGTGATGAACTATAATATGCAAGGCATGAAGAAGTCTCTCCCCGAGCTTCTGTCAATGCTTAAAACTGCAGAAGTGGAGATCAAAAAGGAACATCAAGTGTTGATGATCAATAGGAACACTGGTTTCAAGAAAGACAAGAAGGGAAAACGGAAGGGAAGTAAGGGCGGCAAGCCTGTTGCCGCGCCTGAAAAGAAACCCTGAGTTGGACCTAAGTCTGATTCCGAGTGCTACTATTGTAAGGGGACTGGCCACTGGAAGCGCAACTGCCCCAAGTATCTGGCAGACAAGAAGGCCGGCAAGGCAAACAAAGGTATATATGATATACATGTTATTGATGTGTACTTGACTAGTGCTCGCAGTAGCACCTGGGTATTTGATACCGGTTCAGTTGCTAATATTTGTAACTCGAATCAGGGGCTGCGGAACAAGCGACCGCTAGCAAGGGATGAGGTCAAGATGCGTGTCGGCAATGGATCAAGCGTTGATGTGATCGCCGTCGGAACGCTGCCTCTCCACTTACCGTCGGGATTAGTTATAAACTTGAATAAATGTTATCTGGTGCCTGCAATGAGCATGAACATTGTATCTGGATCGTGTTTGATGCGAAGTGGTTATTCATTTAAATCCGAGAACAATGGTTGTTCCATTTATATGAATGAAATCTTTTATGGTCATGCACCGATGATGAATGGTTTATTTCTATTAGATCTCGATGATAATGTTACACATATTCATAATGTTGATGCTAAAAGGATTAAACTTAATGATGATATATCTGCATATATGTGGCACTGCCGTCTAGGTCATATTGGCGTTAAACGCATGAAGAAGCTCCATTCAGATGGACTTTTGGAATCACTTGATTATGAATCATTTGATACATGTGAGCCATGCCTTATGGGCAAGATGACTAGAACGCCGTTTTCCAGTTCAATGGAACGGGCGACAGATTTATTGGAAATCATACATTCTGATGTATGTGGTCCAATGAGTGTGTCGGCGCGAGGTGGATATCGTTATTTTGTTACTTTCACGGATGATTTGAGTAGATACGGTTATATCTACTTGATGAAACACAAGTCTGAAACCTTTGAAAAGTTCAAGGAATTTCAGAATGAAGTGGAAAATCATCGTAATAGAAAGATCAAATTTCTACGGTCCGACCGTGGAGGTGAGTATCTAAGTTACGAGTTTAGCACTCACATGAAAGAGTGTGGAATTGTTTCACAACTCACACCTGCCGGAACACCACAGCGAAATGGTGTGTCGGAACGTCGTAATCGTACTTTATTAGATATGGTTCGATCTATGATGTCTCTAACGGACTTGCCGTTGTCATTTTGGGGTTATGCACTAGAAACTGCTGCATTCACTTTAAATCGGGCACCATCTAAATCCGTTGAAAAGACACCGTATGAATTGTGGTTTGGAAACAAACCTAAGCTGTCATTTCTTAAAGTTTGGGGATGCGATGTTTATGTGAAGAAACTTCAACCGGATAAACTCGAACCCAAAGCGGAAAAATGCATCTTCATAGGATACCCTAAAGAAACTATTGGGTATTCCTTCTATCACAGATCCGAGGGCAAGGTTTTTGTTGCCAAGAATGGATCCTTTCTAGAGAAAGAGTTTCTCGCGAAAGGTGTGAGTAGTCGGAAGATAGAACTCGAAGAGGTTGTGGAACCTTCTCTTCAAAGTATGGCGAGTAGCGCAGCGCCGGAAGTTGTTCCGGAGTTGGCTCCACCTGTTGAAGAGGGAACTAATGATAATGATCATGAAACTCCGAAAGAGAGCACTACCGAACCTCGCAGGTCAAACAGGACGCGTGCAGCTCCCGAGCTGTACGGAAATCCTGCCATGAATTTCATGGTTGATGAAAATGATGACCCTGCGACGTATGAAGAAGCGATGATGAGCCCGGATTCCAACAAATGGTTAGAAGCCATGAAATCCGAGATGGAATCCATGTATGAAAATCAAGTTTGGAACTTGGTGGAATTACCTCACGACCGAAAGGCCGTGGAGAACAAATGGATTTTCAAAAGGAAAACTGATGCTGATGGTAATGTGACCGTCTATAAAGCTCGACTTGTCGCAAAGGGGTTTCGACAAATTCAAGGAGTTGACTACGATGAGACTTTCTCTCCCGTAGCGATGCTAAAGTCAGTTAGGATTATGTTAGCAATTGCTGCATATTTCGATTATGAGATATGGCAGATGGATGTCAAAACCGCGTTTCTCAATGGTAATATTGAAGAAGAGTTGTATATGATACAACCAAAGGGTTTTGTCGATTCTAAGGATGCTAACAAGGTGTGCAAGCTTCAGCGATCCATCTATGGATTGAAGCAGGCATCACGAAGTTGGAATCTCCGCTTTGATGAGGTGATCAAAGAGTTTGGATTTGTCCAAACTTATGGAGAAGCTTGTATTTACAAGAAAGTGAGTGGGAGCAATGTGGCATTTCTGATATTATATGTGGATGACATATTATTGATCGGAAATGATATAGATCTTTTAAACAGTGTTAAAAGTTATCTAAACATCAAATTTTCAATGAAGGACCTAGGTGAAGCGTCATACATATTAGGCATAAAGATCTATAGAGATAGATCTAGGCGCCTAATAGGGCTATCACAAAGTACATACCTTGATAAGATTTTAAAGAAGTTTAAAATGGACGGAAGTAAGAAGGGGTTCTTACCTATGTTGCAAGGCAAGACATTGAGTAAGACTCAAAGTCCGGCTTCGGCGGAAGAAAGAGAGATAATGGACAAAGTCCCCTATGCTTCAGCCATAGGCTCTATAATGTACGCCATGCTATGTACAAGACCGGATGTGGCACATGCTATTAGTTTGACTAGTAGGTACCAATCGGATCCAGGTTCGGAACACTGGATAGCGGTCAATAATATCCTTAAGTACTTACGAAGAACTAAGGATATGTTTCTTGTATACGGAGGTGAAGAAGAGTTTGTCGCTAAGTGTTATGTCGACGCTAGCTTTGACACCGATCCGGATGACTATAAGTCTCAATCCGGATACGTATTTCTCATGAATGGCGGAGCGGTTAGTTGGAGGAGCTCCAAACAACCTGTGGTAGCGGGATCAACAACGGAGGCCGAATATGTTGCTGCTACAGAAGCGGCTCAGGAAGCAGTTTGGATGAAGGAGTTCATATCCGAACTAGGAGTGGTGGCAAACGCGTTGGACCCAATGGTGATCTATTGTGACAACAATGGTGCTATTGCCAATGCCAAAGAGCCAAGGTCTCAAGCATTCCAAGCATATTAAGCGCTGGTTTCACTCCATCCGCGAGCATGTCAAGGATGGAGATATAAAGATTTGTAAAGTACATACGGATCTCAATGTAGCAGATCCGTTGACTAAAACTCTTCCTAGAGCAAAACATGATCAACACCAGAACTCAATGGGTGTTATATTTATCACTATGTAACTAGATTATTGTCTCTAGTGCAAGTGGGAGACTGAAGGGAATATGCCCTGAGAGGCAATAATAAAGTGTTTATTATGTGTATTCCAAATATATGATAGATGTTTATTTTGCATGCTATAATTGTATTAATACGGAAACGTTAATACATGTGTGTTTAATAAACAAACAGAAAGTTCCTAGTTATGCCTCTCTCATAAACTAGCTCGTTGATTAACAAGATGATCAAGGTTTCCTGATCATGGACATTGGATGTTGTTAATAACGGGATCACAACATTAGTGTAATGGTGTGATGAACATTCATCCGAGTATAGCATTACGATCAAAGTCATTGAATTTATATTGCTATAACACCTTACGAAGTGATCCTAATCCTTAGACCATGAGATCATGTCAATCACTAACACCGGAAGAGTTTCTTGATAACATCAAACGTCACACCGTAACAGGGTGATTATAAAGATGGATTCAGAACTAATAAAGCGTTATGTTGAGGCTCATGGATCGAGAGTGGAATTTGTTCATCCCGATGACGGATAGATATACTCTGGGCCCTCTCGGTGATATCACATTGATTAGCTTGCAAGCAAGTGATTTGATCACTAGAATGTTATATCACAGGAACGAGAAAAGAGTGCATGTCGGTAACGAGATCAAACTAGGTATGGAGATACCGATGATCGAATCTCGGACATGTAATATATCGTGAAACAAAGGGATTAAGATACTAGCGTAAAAGGTTCCGACGATCACAAGAAAGTCATCGTTGAATGTGTGGGAGTCAGTATGGGTCTCCAGATCCCGCTTCTGATTATTGATCCGAGAGGGGTCTCGATCATGTCCGCATTATTCACGAACCGTAGGGTGACACACTTAAGAGACACCGACATCCAATTGGAGCAAATGTTTCATGCCGAAAGAATGAACAAGCGCAGGAATTTATTTCACTAGATACCGAAACAGGTTTTCAGGTGAAATTGCATAAAGTGGTTATGCATGTGAAATAGAATTCTAGCAAGGGGTTATTTGTGAATGTTTGTCATTAAAGTAATTGACAAAATTCTGAATAAAATAAAAGAGTTTTATTTAATGAGAGTTTGCATTAAATTTGGTGGAAATTTAATGGGAATTTGAGTGGAATTTTGAGTGGAGGGATTTTAAAGGGCATTTTGTGAGTGGAGTGTCCACCCACATGAATGAAGGAGGGGAGGGGGCAGCCCCCATGGCCGGCGGCCACCCCCTTGGGTGCCCCCCCTCCTCCTATAAAAGGAGCCCCCTCCTCACTTGTCTCTCACACCTCCTCGTGAAGGATCTCTCTCCCCCTCTAGAATTTATCCCCCATGGTCTCGGACTAGCGAGATACATGTTCCCGGTGGCTATTCGGCAAGAAAGAGTTGTGCTTCCGCTGCATCGCTGGAGCGAGGAGGCGGAGGTTGCTCGGTGCCTCGAACGTGTGTGCGAGCACGGATGCGCTGCTGATTTGCGGCGCTAGGACTTCCTCTCGATCTTGAGATCGGCAAGAGATCGTCTACATCAACCACGAGTTGAACTCGTTAAGCTTTGTCGGTCTTCAAGGGTATGTTCTCTACGGATATACATCCGCCCGTTGTTTGTATCTAGTAGATAGATCTTGGTATATAGTTCACATCGTAGGAAATTTTTTATTTTTTATGCTGCGAACCCTACATGCATTGAGCGTTAACTGACAGTATAATGTTGTTCATAAACCATCCAATATCTTTTTACTTAGATTTTGGTGTTACCATCTATCTAATATCCATTGTTGACTAAAATATAGGAAGAATGGGTATAAAAATACTCCTCGGTGTTGTTCCAACTTTAGACCATGTCTAACACACTCAATGTCTTCATATTAAAATATTCAATGTGTTATCGCCGAGAGGGCTCCAATGGTTCGAGCATGAAAGCAATGGGAAATAATATGTCGAAGAAAAGTCCGGAGTATGGGATACCAAAATTGTATATTGTTCTTTAAAATCCACTTGTTTTCCAATGTCTACACCATTTGGGTAGCTTTTACAAGCACCAACGACCTATTCCAAGCATAGGTTGACAATCAAATGATACAATGACCAATCCATGACAATTAACCAACTTCTCCTGCTTCCTAAATTTTGATTTTCATCGAGACTCTGTTGTTTGTCCTTTGAATTCATAATGGCATGAATTGAGTGACAAACACATACTTTTCTAATAGTAATCAAGTAACATCTCACCTAAAATAGATGTCTCTTTAAGATTCACCATTGATGGGAGTAGAGGCAGATCCTGGTATCATTTTCCCCCTAATGACATTGCTCCTATGTCCAGAAGTTTGGACAATGCCAAAACACACAAGTATATTTGAAAAGGATTTACAATGATGTCTTCATATGGGCTCCAACTCTTTGGTGGAAGTACTTACAAGCGATACTAGAATATAAGACATTATATTCTCTTCATAGTGGTTCTCATACATACCTGGCCATCAAACTGTGCCTTCATGGGCCGGCATGTGGGCACGCGTGCTTTGACACATCACGGGCCGGCCCGACACACCACTTAATGGATCGTGCCCGGCCCACGTCCCGCCAGGGACCGTACTTGGGCTGCTATCCCAACCCACATGTCGGCACGACACGACCCGTTAAAAAGTTTTTTAATTTTTTTTCAATTATTTTATAATAAATTTAATAAAAGACATTACAAAAAAGCCTTAACAGGCTGGCACTGGCACATTAGGCTCGTTTAGCTAACATATTGTGCCTTGGCCTCGAGGTGAAGCACACGAGCCGACACGACATGACATGTTAGCTTAACGTGCCCAGGTGGGCCATGTCATGACAGGCACGCTAAAGCCTTAGCGGGCTGTGCCATGTCATGGGCCGGCCCGTTGGCCAGGTATGTTTCATATCTCGAGAAACTTCATATGCCACTAATGGTCACTTACTTGCGAAGGTTGGTAATAGGTATGATCTTCCTAGGCAAGTCGAAGAAAATACATCACTTAGCCTATTTTTGTTCATTGCCATGCAATATGAGAATCCGACCTTTATTCTCTTGCTTACCAACAGAATCAAGTGGTGAATGCTCATTTTTATACAATATTTTGGTGGTTCTGTGAGATATCAGTAGTCAAGCACCATATTTTCAAAAGTAGACACCGCTTCTAGATCTACAGAATTGAGTTGGAAAACAATTGGTATAAACTTTTCCCATTTATCACATTTCTCCTATGTCCACACAATCAAACGACGTCTAATGATACAATTAGCATCATCTAAGAAGTAACAACTCATTTGCTTTGATTGGGAGGTGGGCTCAGGATACATGAAGAGCGACATTAGTTGAAGAAAGGCCTAAATTGGTGATAATGTGGTGGTTTAAAAAAATAAGAAGACCTTTGTGTTACCATTTCTATGTTTGTGTTTTACTATACCTTATAAAAACTCGTATATGACCTCTCGCCCACCTATGTCGAGAATGAAAGTGACAACCTTGCATGTGAGCTCGAAAAGTTGCTTTCTTATCCTACGTTTTCTTCATTGATAAGGCCAGCAACCCTCCATTTGTTCTCCAACTTTTTCATGGAAAGGGGTGAGAAGAAAATGTTCAATTTTCTACTCCTTCCGACCCAAATTATTTGACTTAAATTTGTCTAAATTTGAATGTATCTACATTTGTTTTAGTGCTAAATACATGCGAATCTAGACAAAACCAAGTCAACTAATTTGGATCGAAGGGAGTACCATAGTTGTGTGGCTACCACATGAAAAACTTATCCGAATAGGTACTTGTGCTTAGACATATAGACCCATTCTTAGACAACTTTTACAATACCTTTTACTACTCCTAAAATATGACTAGTATTGCCTATCAGCCCAGGTACTAGTAATTTGTTGGGAAAATAATGAAACCCAAGAGTCACCTTCCGATCGAGACGAACAGTGGAACAGGCGTCGATACGTTGTACGCGCCGTCGCCACCGCTTTTAGGCCGTAGTAGCGCCACCGCCACCCCCTCTCAGCTCTCCAAGCCAGCGTGCACGCTGCTGCCCCCGCCTCCACACGTATCCACTCCACCAAAGCCCTGCTCTGATCTTGTTGCCGCCGGACCCGTCTCCATGACCGCCTCCATAGCCATCCTACAGAGCTGACGTCGACGCCGACGGGGACCCGCACGATGCCCTCGACGCGGTTCTGTTCCCGAGGGGGTGGCGCAGGGAAGGAGAGGAGCTCCACGATGTGTTCTCCGGGGCTCAGAGGACGACGTGAAATTGTCTTGATGAGGTAACATTCTTCTTCTCTTTCATGATATCATGATGAGCTGCTTGATTTTGTAGCGTCAGAAGATTTCTGGTGGACTTGTACTAACAATACGATACACTAGTTTGGCACATTTCTATTTCATGATGTCTTGTAGTTTTTGAAAATATGCCAGTACAAGTCTACCTGCAAAGGGAACCGAAGGTTAAAGTCAATAAATCTAGTTTTGTACAAAGTAGTGCTTGAGTTTTAAAGCATTTGGACATCTGTTGAATAGGAATCTTAAAATTAATATATATAAATTTTCACTACTCTGACATGTGATTAGCTTGATTACTATCATCCTCTGCAGTTTTTATGGAAGCATGTCAATGTTTCCTTTACTATTTGGCATCTATTTCATATACTATTCTCTACGGATCCAACAATGTCCAGAATATGTATGAAGAAAAAGCTGTAACATAGCACCAACAATGAGCCTTTCTAAATTAGGGAGAATCCATTAATTTTCATCACATACTAACAGTAGGTGTCACTAGCTGTGCCAATCATGAGCAAACCCATGCAAATACTAGCTGCTTCACCATGGACATATCATGTTGTTGGCAGGTTTGTACTATATAATGAGCTCAAAGCCTGGTTTGGACATAGTAACCGATCTAGCGTTTATGTGATTTTTGTATGTCACCTATGCATTCTCGTATAACTTGTTAGTGCATATGTCCTAAATTTAGTTATGCAATTCCGTGTTGATTTATTAGCTGGTATAGATTTAAATGTTAATTGTTGGGAGAAAGAAAAGAGTTTCTACACGGATTATACTTATATTTTGAATGAACTACTACCGTGTTTATTCGGCTATTTTTGTTCTCTTTTCAGGTACCGGTTTCTTAAATGTGCATTCTTTTATTTCTAGAGATGAAACAGTCAGTTCCTGTTTGAAAGCATTAAACACATTCAGTTATACATGAAAAACACGATCAGGCAAATCAGAGCTTATTGATCAGGCAATCTAGAGCTTATTTTGGCGATGATGATGGCTTTCGGCCCAGAGTGGCAGCCGGTCATCGACCCTTGTTCTTGTGTATCCAGAGTGAGGAAGAAGACTTGTTTCCATTGTTGAAATATATGGTTTGCCTAGAGATCTTATTGCAATTGTATCTCCACTGTGTATTTGTTTTCCTTACTTTACCACGATGCTATAAAAAAAGACAATCTCTTATACTACATCTTAGTGTTAAAGCTAAACTCATTAAAGGTTCAGTATCTCAATGCTCAAAATGACATAATATGTGGAATGCCCATCTCAATTCCGTCTACTGGTCCATCTCACATACTAGTAAAAACTGAACAAATGCTTATCAGATGTAGCTACAATCAGTTGATTGAGTACACAACTCACTTTTGCCAACAAGAACCTATTATTGTTCACATATATAAATAAATTTCACCATAGTAATCATCTTATACAAGATGACATACATTTGGTTAACCAAAATGTCATGGTACAGTAGATATGTGAGAAAATTGAACATGGCTACTTCTCTCCATTATTTTTGGTCAAGGAGTTCAGACTACATCAAGTGTGGTAGTAGCATTCACCAAATTTGTTAGCTCTCATCGTGGCGGAAGCAGTCCATGAATGCATTCTCCTACAGAAACATGGGAGTCCAGGGAGGTCATCAAGTCACTAGGGTTGGCGCTGCCCACTCCTTTGCGGCAGACAACTCCTGGGAGAGTGCCGTGTGGATCCTGTACCGATAGTAGTCGGTGTCCTGGGCGCCGCCGTGGCGTCAGTAGATGGTGAAGGAATGCGAGTTCTAGCTGGATTGGCACACGAAAAAATGATGTATCAAATTAGTGCAACAACATGACACATACAAGTGAAATAATGGCATATGACTTATCATTCTGCTTCATCTTAATGGCAACACCCGCAGTTCATTCTCACATTGCTGAACATTGTAAACATTGTCCTCGTGTATCTGCATATTTGGTGCATCAGGTAACTTAGAAACTATTTTTTTGACAAAAACAGTAGGGAAGGCCCGTATTGTGTCATTTTATATATATTTTTGCTACTGAATAGAGATGCAAAATACAAGGACATAATCAATAAATGAATGCAGAATATTAAATCAAAAAATTCAACTAATTAAGCTACAAAAGACTGCATGAATCTATTCAAATTTTGTGCTCTTTGGTATTTAGTTAGCAAGCATATATTGTCCAAAACAAGTTGCAACAAATGGACCTGATGAACTATGGTCCTAGTCTGAACAAACCCTACCTATAGTTAACTGAAAAAATGGCAACAGAGCAGACATGTTAACTAATTCTTTTTTCAAACTAAATTTCGTCGTGTGTAACTACAACTAGCATTGCACAAGTATAAACATAGACACTACTTACAAGCACTTCGAATTTCTTCAATATGTTCTCTGGAATCAACCAGAAACTAAGTGTACAATTCTAGGTTAATTTGATCATCTTGAAATGGACCACAAACTAAGTTTACACCTCAACTGAACAATCATATATCTAGGTCATTTATCAAGAAAAGAATATCCGCAGACTTACGAAAATAAAGAATGAACATCACACAGGCACAATACTCATAAGAAAATGTGATTATGTCAATAAAAGCATGCAGATGTTGACCATTTTATTTTCAGAACTTTGAACACATATGACTTGGTTCTCTTGGTAGAAAATTTCGCTGCTTCAGTGATAGATTTGACAATGAACTGGCTAAAGAATCTTGTGCCACAAAACAAAGTCGAAATCAGAATAAAACTCACCGCAACTTCCTTCATTACACTGTAAATGTCTCCCTCCATTACACGTCTCCTATTCTCAACGTACACACGGTGTTGTCCTTCGATGGCACCTTCACCCATTCTCGCCTTGCTTACCGCCCTCCATTCCTCACCTCGCCGACGTTGATGACGTCCTCCCGTAGTTCCAGAACGCAATGGGGCTCATACTCGGCATGTGCTTCTCTAAGAGATTCAATACCTTCCTGAGATTTTTATGTGTTGATGGTTGCTGCATGATAGATCCCAAAATGATAGGTTATATGCCGACACTTCCAATATTTTGGTATAGTACAATTCACAGGATGGTAAATCTATTTGGCATCCATGCCATTACTTTGGTTTGACATTTCATGGTATTACCAAAATTCTTCAAATAACAGTCATGAATATGAAGCAATTGATTGGACATGCTCAAACAAGGGGTGAGAAAGCGGTAGTTGTTTGAAATTTACTCAATCATGTATGAACTAAAAGTGATATAGCATTTGAACAAGTTCCATGCCATGCACATGCAGGTTCATGTCTTCTCATCAAGTCTCAGAAAAGTTCAAACTTCAAACAAGTTACACATCTGTTTCTTTCTGCAAAGTTCAGAGTACTTATATAATTGAATTGAAAAGGTCTAACCTACGGTAGTGGCCGCCCATAACGACACCACCAGCAGCGTCAGCCCGTACACCGGCGACGCCACTAATGCGCCGAAGACGGGTGCACGCCGATGGCGTCAGTCACCGTGCCCAAGAGGAGCGCGCGTGCCGGAGCCGGAGCAGGCCATGTCGCCATCCACACCGCCGGGGCACTCGCTGCGATCCAAGCGGGGCATGAAATGGTGGAGTCCTCGACCGTCCCATCCGTAGCCTCCCATCCAAACCAGCCTCGACGCCCCCGAGCACGATCAGGAATGCTGCCACCACCTCCTAGCATGCGCCGGCGTTCTATACCACGGAATCCTCGGCCAGATCAGACTGCGGACGCGTATCCTCGAACTTCTGCTCCCAGAACCATGATGAGCTCAGATGCTTTGTCGATGGAGGAGGGCGGTGCCGTGGTATTTGAGATCGGGGAAGAGGAGGACGGCGGAGGTTCGTCGGTGGCGTAGGAATAGTATGCACCGTCGGGAGGGCCTGACTCAGCGGTGGCGCCGGAACTGACCATCAGCGGTGGAGGCGATGGGAGGCGGCCGTGCCAACTTGGAGGTTGTACAATGTGACAACTTGGCAGGAAATTTTGAACATTTGTTTTAAAACGCCTCCATTTTATTTTGAGGAATAAAACGCCTCCATTTTCTATTGTATAATAAGAGAGGGCTCATTTGGAGGCCCATGGATGGAGGGGATACTACTCATTGGGCCATTGGGCCATTGGACTTTGGATGTGTGGCATGCGTCCGCCTCGCGAGAGGCGGATAGGCTTTGCCGACATTGGCCCGGCCAGCCAGCCATGGAAGTTCCATGGGAAGGAACAGACGATTGCCCGGAACCAACCACCAGTCCAGTCCACAATTCCACCTCCCGAGAAGAAGACCATCCCATTCCCTTCCGGCGATCCCACTGTGCGCGCGCCCCAGTCCCAGACGAGAGAGAAGATAAAGGCGTCGGTCGGTTGCCCAGTTAGGTAGGAGATCGAGGTCTCGCCCCGCCCCCACTCCGCACTAAAAGCCACCGCTACTGCCTGCCTGCCGCTAGCTTTGGGGTTTGGACCGGCGCGGCTTCGTGCGGTGCGGTGGGTAGTGGTGTTCGCCCGCGTGCGCGATTGCAGCAGAGGAGGGCGTGGAGAAGGAGCCAGGAGGGAGAGAACTGAAGGGGCGGTAAGTGTTCCTGATCTTCTGTTTTCTCCCCTCACGCCTCTGATTTAGGTTCGATTTCTTTGTAATGTTGCCATGATCTGTCGCCGGGAAGTAGGATTTCGTTTCGTTTTAGTGGCACCCACCTGCTTCGTTCTTCGATTTCTTTGCCCTCTGTGCTGTGTGCTTCGCTAGTTCAGTTATTCAGTGTCCCGATTTCATCGGGCCTGTCCGATTTAGTTCCCAGATTGTACTATTAGTTTGTTTTGTTTACCTTTATCAGGTAGTACAACTTTCTATGTCACGTTGGCGACGGTTTTGTACTCGAAGAATATACGGTGATCTCATGATGATCATAGTCAGTTCATGTGATTGTTTAGGATGAATCTGTTCTAGTTGCTATGCTTCTGGAATCTGCTAGCTGAACAGTGAATGGCGTTGGGTAGGAGAATAATATGAGTGGTTGA
The DNA here is from genome assembly GCA_916181665.1 of Avena sativa. Lineage (NCBI taxonomy): Eukaryota > Viridiplantae > Streptophyta > Magnoliopsida > Poales > Poaceae > Avena > Avena sativa. The sequence goes on along the minus strand of OV702280.1, from coordinate 394,382,820 downwards.
GTTATGGAATTATTCTTTTGGCAGTGTATCGGAAGAGCAAAGCAACACGAAGTATAATAATAAAAAAACAGTAGAGCTGAAAAGCTATTAGCTCACGTCACAAGATAGCGCCGATTCCTCTGGATCCATAGTCTATTTGCAGTGGTATTTGACTCACGGGCCAAAGTCACCAAATAAAGTTGTATTTATGCCTTCCTTGTTTTTTTTGGCTACTTATGGACCAACCAATGCATATGACTAATAATAGTACGTGGGGGATATTTGTTTTAAAAAAGGAGCCTCGTCATCGATTTCTATCTGTGGACTGTGGGGAAACATATAATATATGTTAAAATCTTATAAGTCATTATATACTGTTGCTGACTTATAAAAATTCCAATACTGCAAATTTTGACCTGCCACAAAGCGTAAGGTGGTATCTTAAAAGATCCTTCATGGGCAAATCACGGTGAGAAAGAGGAAAAGAAGGACAAAATACCATTCCATGGTGTTAATTTCCAGTTTTATCAAGGTCACCTTCTGTAGTACTACTTTGTTTGCACTAATTTGCTGCAGGTCACCTTCTGTTAATGTACATACTATTGTGCACAGTTTTGTAATCCAGTTATTATTGTGGTGATGCAATTACCATATACCTTGTTTCCTGAGTATTATTTGGCTGAACCAGCTGATAAGTCTATGATTTTTTTATTTGGGTTCCTAAATAGCAATTTTCTCGCTTTGATAGGAAGCATCATACATCCATTTCAAAATTTATTTCCATATAGACTTTATACCTACACCATGCTTGTAGGACAAAAATAATTAATTGAATAAGTAAAGTAACAGATGCCCAAATTTTCCTAAGGGCATCTCCCGTAGAACAGCACAATCAATAATACTGTTTGCATCTCATGTATTTATAGGTAAAAAAATAATCTAATGTTTTTAACGTAGCATATGTAGATTGTAGATAGTACTGTACTACTTTGATATGCACATTCAATTACGAGAGGCAGATGTAGCCCATCTGCAGAAAATGCTCAACCTTTGTGTTTGATGACTTACAGAATCATGAGTGGGTCGGGGTACACGGTAGAAGTCACTAACCTATCAAGCAGCGCATCTGAAAGTGATCTTCATGAGTTCTTTTCATTCTCTGGCCCTATTGAGCATATTGACCTTATCAGGTGATATTTATCTGCCCTTCATAAGTTACAGTTAGTTGACTATATATGATGTCAAACACGCTGATCAAATTTCAATATACGTCATGCTTCTTAGACTGTCATCTAGGTTATCCTTTTTGCTAATCAGTTTTAATCTCCAATTGTAACCTGATTGTTCAATTCTAAAAAATTGTGCTATTCCCATGCATATTTCTTCTTATCATCAATTTTCTGACGAACTTAACACTAACAGGTCAGGAGGATATGGTTCTACTGCTTACGTGACTTTCAAGGAACCCTATGCCTTGGAAACTGCAGTATTATTGAGTGTAAGTTTTATCGTCTGCAATATTTTTCAAACTAGTGGTCTGGAGCATTAACCTATGATTAATTCTATGATCTGCTGATCCAGTCTGGTATTAAGTTGTACACTATAAGTTTGTTGGTTCTACTTTTGAGTTAGTGGTAGTATGGTAATGGTACTGCTACACCTTATATCTTTGTACACAAGTATTGGTAGTGTGCTGTCGTAGTCCCCTACATTCCATCATCTCGAGTACATAGTTTAGCTTAGATTCCATACTGGTGAAGTCCTTGGACATGTAACTATTATCACTTGACAAATAGTGGTCAGATATTCTTTTTTCAATATTTTGTGTATCCAGTACTTCAGTCTTATCTGTGTAAATTTGATTAATCTGGAAGCTGCCATTACGCATGCATACTTTTTTTTTGCTGAATCACTTAGATGACTGTTTTTTCAACATATCCCACTTGCATTGGAAACACATAAACTTTCTCTTCTTTTTTTTTGCCTTTGAGGACACTTTGCATTTTGACAGGGGGCTACTATTGTGGATCAGCCGGTTTGCATATCTCGCTGGGGACAACCTGATGAGCCTTCTAATTTCTGGGACAGGCCAACTTGGCAACCTGATGAGCCCTCTAATTTCTGGGACAGGCCAAACTGGCAGGCCGAGGAGGAAACTGTATATAGGGTATACATCATTCATGCTGCTAATTTCACCTATTTATTAGTACCATCTTTCTGTCAAGTGATGAAAATTTGGACTGTGCTGGTCACACAGTAAGTCAGTAATAGCAATACGTGGAAAAACTAAAAAACACAAAACACTGTCAGTCAGTAAATTATTGTGTTTCTGTTAAATGCAAGACAATTATTTCCTTACATGAAAAGTAACAATAGTAATAAGATCACAGATCAGATCTCTTTCCTAGTAGTTTCAGATAAACTAATGTGAATATTACCTTGACGTCATTAGCTGACATATTGTTTTGCATTCCTGCAACTTGAACAGGACTACCAGTCATGCCAGTTCAACACTACTCCACAGGAAGCTTTCACAGTGGCTCAAGACGTCGTTAAGACGATGCTGGCGAGGGGATACATACTCAGCAAGGATGCGTTGTCCAAGGCTAGAGCTTTTGACGAGTCCTTCCAGATATCAGGCTCTGCAGCAGCAAAGGCTGCAGAGCTGAGCAAGAGAATCGGACTAACCGACAGAGTAAGCGCCGGCTATGGTGCGATCAGATCAGTGGACGAGACGTACAATGTATCTGGGACTACCAGGACCGTCGCAAGTGTGACCGGAAGAACAGCAGTTAAGGTTGCGAACAGCATCCTGACAAGCAGCTACTTCTCTGCAGGAGCTATGATGGTGTCGGACGCTCTCACTCGGGCTGCCAAGGCTGCTGAAAATTTGGCTGCTCATGGCCGGCAGAATTAAGTGGAAATAAACACGCGGTGGTGCATACGGTCGATGGTTTCAGTTAAAACAAAAGCAGTTGTTAAGACAATAGGATTGAACCCAAGGTAAAATATTGGATGTATGATATATAATAACAGTACTGTACTAGCCAGATAACAACTGTCGGTTATTCAGACAACAAATGTTGCTTGAACAAGCTATTTGTGTAGAATAACATTCAGGTGATCGTGCAGTCATGTTTCTGACTTTTTGGTGGTCTCTTATTATTCATTTATATTATTATCCATTTCAGTGATGAACCTACTGACCTTACTTCTGAACGTTCTGCCCACGTCGATTATTGAAACATAAATTTCATGTTTAATTAACACAGGTCAGGTAGAACTCTGAACCGAAATGCATTGTCTCTGCCTTCAGCAGTTTTACAGCATCAACACAGGTTTTGAGTAAACTCATATGAATGTCTTCACTTTTCACCGATAAAATTTGACCTCTTCAATCAATATATCTTTGAAAACAGAGGCAGACAATGGGGGAGAAAATTATCAGGAGCCTAAGAAAACCTGTTGCCGCATAGAATTCTTCTGTAAATACTCTTCACACTGTACAAAGTAGAAACAGCTAAAACCATGGGAGAATTTGTAACCTACGGTACACTGTATAACAAAAAAAATAAAATCAGCAGGAGCAGACGGGGCATCCGATGAGGCCGTTCTCGTTGCAGTCTGGGCACCGCCGGAACTCATCCTCGTCTTCGACGAAGATCTTGCAGCTGCCGTAGCACGTCTCACAGGGGACGAACCGGACGTCGCCGCAGGCCGCGCACGCCTGCATACACCCTAGCTTGCGCACGGGCGCGGCGTCGCACCCCTCCAGGGCGAGCGCCAGCTCGCCGGCCTCGTGCAGCGCCTGCACATCCTCGGCGCCGCCGAGGTACCGGCCGTCGATGAACACGCGCGGGAGCGTGGCTCTAGCGGCAGCGAGGAGCTGCGCGATCTCGGCCTTGAACGCGGCGTGCATGGACACGTCGCGCTCGTCGACGCGCACGCCGTAGCTGCGCAGGATGCTGCGCACGGCGCAGCAGTCCACGAACGTCTTGCGCACGCCGCGGAGGCTGGTGAAGTACACGACCGCCTTTCGCTTGCCTCCAGGCGGCCCCAGCACCGCCACGGACACCTTCGCGTCGCGGCCGCCGTTGCTAGCCCTCCGCTCGACGATCTTTTCTTGGAACGCGTTGATGCGGGCGCGGACGATGCCGGAAAGCTCTGGCATGTCCCTGGTGGCCGGCGAAGCCGGCGCGCGTGCACTGGCGTTGTCGGCGTCCTTCCGCGACGCCGGCTCCTCCTTGCCCGTGGGTGAGCTAGCCGTGACCGGCTGCGACGGCGACGTGTCCTGCGCAAAAGCTTCCCGGAAGCTTGACAGTATCTCCGGGTCAAACTCGAAGGCGATGGGCGCGTCCACATCGGCCTGCATCCACGGCGGCGTCGTCGGCTGATGATGACGCGTTACACGCGGCGTGGGGGCCTCGTCGTCGTCGAGACCTGCCATGAGCTCCCACGCGTTGATCACCTCTGGCTCGTTTGGCGGCGTCCGCGTGGGCGTGCTGGGCCTGACGAAGGTCTGCCGCGTCGGCGACACCATAATCTCCTTGACAGGGGCGAGCATCAATGCCTCCCCCACGCCGGTGGCGCGGTCACTCTCAAACTTCATCATGATCTCCTCGATCGACAAGGTGGTGTACTTGTACAACGTCGCGCCGGAGCGGCGGCCGTGGGCGAGGCCGAGGTTGCCCAGCACCGAAGCGGCCTTGGACCGCAGCCGCTGCCGGTCGACGGAGGGCAGCGAGAAGCTGCGGCTCGTGCGCGGGCCGGTCACCGGCGCCGCCTCCACCCAGGGCATGTCGCGCCGCGCCTCTATGGAAGTGGCGCACCCCATCGCCGGCCGGCCGCACACAAACCGGCGTCACAGCGCGGCGGTGCTAACTCTCGTTCGCGTGCGCCCGCTGGATCGACTGCGTCAGCGTCACAACGGCGGCCGAGGAGGATCTGGAGAATTGCATCGAAGGGAATGGTCTCTGGGTTCTTGGGCGCGGCGCGCTAGAGGTGATGCGGCTTTGTAGGAGGAAACGGATCCAATCCAGCAGTTTCTCCTTCACAGCTTGTTGCTTTAATTGGTCGTCGATGAAACGGCCGCAAGACAAGCGCGAAGATGACAAAAATAGCACGAATAACGGATGATGGCACGCACGAATGGCTTCATCAGTTAGAATTGTTTGGAGAAATCAATGGAGCTGGCCAGGGTTTAGTTGACGAATTTAAAGCGACTTTTTTTGTGGATTTAATTCACCCACTTCTTAATTTGTTTTGTGGATTTAATTAACCCACTTCTTAATTTGTAGGAAACGTCTCGGGAATACTCGATTCTTCTTTGGCCGACTCCTCGAAACAGACATACGCCCAGCTTTATAAATAAAGCAACATCCATACATCGCTCAATACACGCACAAGGCATAGACAAGCCACACGGTCCACACGGCACACACAACAAAACACACACCACAACACACAAATACAAACGTGCCCCGAAGACATGCTCAGCGACCGGGAGGAGAAGCAAGTTGGCGAGGCGTCACAATGAGGTGCTCTATCATCTCGTCCAGCCGCGCCCTGTCCCGCTGCCTACTCAACGTATACCACTGCTACAAAAGAGCCAAAAATTTGAAGGACGGGTCAGAGGCACGCCGAAGAAAGACACACTCGATGACCATCTTGTTACGGATGTTCCAAAGAGTCCAAGTCATCCCTGCAAACATAAACCAGAAGAGGCGCCTCCTCCTGCCGGTGTGGTTTGCATTGGCTTCCATAAATTCCCCCAGGTCTGAGGCCTGCCATGCCGGCCCCAGAGCCTCCCGGGTGAAGTTCCAAAGGAAGCGAGCTGTGGGACAGGAGAAGAAAATGTGGTGCCCCGTTTCCGGGACCGCACAAAGGGCATAGGCCATCCCCTGGGCCATGCTGCTTGGCCACCTCCACCCCCGAGGGAAGCCGATCGCGCAACAGCTGCTAGAGGGAGATTTTAATCTTCAAGGGGAGGGTGGCCTTCCAAAGAAGGAAGGTCCAGGGAATGGAAGGCCCACCAAACATGGCCCGATACATGGACCCCACCGAGAAGGTGCCCGAAGGCGAGAGGTGCCAAGAAATACTATCTTGGGATTGGGACTGGGACAGCGGAAGGCTATCCCGAAGTCCCTCCCAAGAGGCTCGCTCGTTGGGCCCAAGGTTCCGGCGGAAGGCAACTTGCCAGACCCCGTCTTGGAAAGCGTCAGCCACCAAGAGAAAAGGGTCCGCGCAGATCGCGAACAACTCGGAGACCTCGTGGCGCAAGGCCCCCCCCCCCCACCCAGGGATCAAGCCAGAAGATGGTGTTTCTCCCATTTCCGATGGAAATCGAGAGCCCCTTCCGGATCGCCGGCTTGATGTCCTGGATAGATCTCCAAAACTGAGATCCCTCCCGACGATCACAAGCCAGGAGTGGGCGCCCCCGCAGATACTTGGCTTTGACCAGTTGTAACCAAAGGCCACCATCATCAGTCAAGATCCGCCAAACCCAACGTAACATCAGAGCCACATTCATATGTCGTGAGGAAAGGATCCCTATGCCCCCCAGATCCTTGGGGGCGCAAATATCTGCCCACTTAACCATATGATACTTTTGGTGGCCATCATGCGCCATCCAAAAGAACCGAGAGAGCTCCTTGTCAAAGTTGGCGTGCACGCCTTCCTGAAGGATGTAAAGCCCCATGATATACATGGGGAGGCTAGAAAGACAAGCGTCAATGAGGATGGTCTTGATCCCTTTGGAAGTAAACCTGCCTTGCCACGGTTCGGATTTTGCCTTAACCCGACCCATAAGGGGCTCCAGATCCCTAGAGAGAATCTGGTGTCCCTGACTGGCATCCCCAGGTAATTCAGGGGGAAGGTTGCTAGTCGGCAATTCAAGTTATCAGCAATCCTATGTTGCGAGTCCAAGGGATACCCAAGCACCATCACTTCACTCTTGTCAAAGTTAATTTTGAGGCCGGACATGGCCTCAAAACAAAGGAGTAGGAATTTCAGGTTGATGATATCCTTTTCCGACCCCTCCACCATAAGCATGGTGTCATCTGCATATTGGAGGTGGGTAACTCCCCCTCCAGGGATAAGATGTCCTACCACACCTGAGATGTGGCCGGAGATCTTGGCCTTCTCCAAGATTTCCGCAAGGGAATCCACCGCACCATTAAACAAGATTGGCGAGATCGGGTCCCCTTGTCTAACCCCACATGAGGGTTTAAAGTAGGGATCGACCTCCTTATTTATGTTTATTGCCGTGTTCCCGCTCATGACAATCTGCATGATCCACCCTATCATGCGGTCATCGAGGCCCCTACGCTGGAGGACTTGGAGGAGAAAGGCCCAATCTAGTCTATCATACGCCTTTTGGAAGTCGAGTTTTAGGAAGACGCCCCGCTGACGCCTAACCTTCACCTCGTGGATAATCTCATGGAGTACCAGGATCCCATCATGAATATATCTGCCTTTAAGGAACGCAAACTGGTATGAGTGCGTCAGGCGCTCCATGACATGAGCCAACCTCCGCGCACATACCTTGGACATAATCCGTTGGATTACGTTGATTACCGTGATCGGCCTAAACTGCCAAATATCCATGGCCCCCACCACCTTGGGGATCAGGGTAATCACGCCAAAGTTTAGGTGTGACATCACGAGGGTCCCAACAAAAAGCTCCTGAAACATGGGCATAACAACCCCATGTATCCTCTCCCATAACTTCTGGAAGAAAATGACGGGGAGGCCATCAGGACCCGGGGCTGAGTTGGCCTTCATTTTCATGATGGCCTGCTCAACCTCAGCTGGCAAGAACGGGAGGGTGAGCTCCAAGTTCTCCGTGTCGGAAACCTTGGCCCCCTCTGGCCTAAAATTCCTCGGCTAACGCGACCCCGGGGGCCAGCAGAGAAAAGCTCCTTGTAGAAGGAGTAGATATGGGAGGTGATATCCTTGGCCTCCTCCAAGAGACGACCACCATCCCAGAGGCAGGGGATAAACCATTTCCTATGCCTTCCATTAGCAATGGCATGGAAGTAGGCGGTGTTCGCATCCCCTTTAAGGAACTAGTTTTGGCGGCTCCGTTGCCGCCAGAACGTTTCCTCCCCCCCGGAAAATTTTCATGAGAGAATCCTCTAGTGCATACCGCTGGAGCCATTCTTCCATAGAGAGGCCTACCGTGTCTGCGTCCCTATCTAAGTCATGGATGGCCATGAGGAGGTCCCCTTTCCTGCGCCGCAGCTCGGCACCAAGGTTCGCCCCCCACCCACACATGAACTGGCGGGCCATCAGAGCACAGAAGTGCCAAACATCCATTGCGGTGCGTGCCCTCTGTACTGCCAAAGTCGCTGCACTCCACTTGTCCTGGACCATCTCCACAAACCCCGGCTGCTGAAGCCAGAAGTTCTCGAAGTGGAATCGGTTAAGCTTCGGCGGTGATCCCACCCGTGGAGAGAAGGAGTGGGCAATGGTTCGACCCGACCCTTGTAACCGCCCGAAGGGAGCACAAGGGGTAGGCCAGTTCCCACTCCACCGATACCAGGACCCGATCCAGCACACTCCTGATCGGGTCCACTCGGTTGTTAGACCAGGTGTACCGACCCCCCACTCGGGGGATCTCCCGCAGGGCGAGATCAGCAATGCATTCATTGAACATACGCATCCTAGATAGGTCTACATTATCCGAGATCTTCTCTTCCGGGGACCGAATCATGTTAAAATCCCCCGCCACCACCACTGGACTAGCGCAACTCCCCACCTTGGCTGACAATTCAGCCAAGAAAGCAGGGGAATGACGATGGTCTACGGGGCCATAGACAATGATCACCTCCCAGCTGAGGTTCGATCATCTATGGGTGAGTGACATACTCACAAAGAACTCCCCGTTGTCCATGTCCTCTACCTCAAAGGTATCCTCTTTAGCCCATATGAGGATGCCTCCAGAGTGTCCGTTAGCCGGCAGCCAATGCCAGATAAACCTGTGGCGGCTCAATCCCTGCAACTCAGGGATCGAGAAGTCTTGTCTAATCGTCTCCTGTAGGCCCACAATGTCAACATCTTCCTGTCTCAAGTAGTCCCTCAGCTGCTGTCTGCGGCCCTCATTCCCAAAGCCCCGGATGTTCCAATCGAAGAGGAAAATCGGGCGACTCATTGGGGAATACTATCCAGGGGGATCCCCTTACGGGGGATAGATCGGGCCCTACCACCAGTTGAGGGCCTGGACATAGGTTTGGGAGGCCTCCCTCTCTTCCCTCCCGCCTGGGGGGTCATGAGGGTGTAGGGTTTCGTAGCATGGAAAACAAAAATTTTCTATCGCATACAAACAAACAAGCCAAGATCTATCTACTAGATTGTAGCAACGAGTCGATGGAATAACTTACCCTCGAAGATTTCAAAGTGTTTAACGAGAGCAGATTCTCGTGGGTGATGTAGTCGTACTCTTCCCGATCTCAAGATCGCGTAGACGATCCTTCCGGCGCTGCGTTCCGGTAGCGCTCCCGCAGTCGGTCACACGTTCAGTACTCGACGAAGACCTTCCTCTCCCTTGTTCCAGCAGGCAGTGGAGGTTGTAGCACTCTCCTCGCGATTCCGGCAGCACAACGGCGTGGTACCGGAAGTAGAGGGGAGATCTCGCAGGGCTTCGCCTTAAGCCGGAGCGAGTATGGTGGACTATGAGAGAGCTCCTCGGCGATCTAGGGTTTAGACACACCAAGGAGGAAGTGCTAGAGCCGGCGGCTAGGGTTCCGAGGACCCCAAGTCGGCGGCTAGGCCAAAACCCTAGGGGGCGGCGGCGGCTATGGTGGTAGGCGCCAAGCTAGGGTTTGGAGGAGAGGTACTTGTGTGTGCTAGGAGGGAGCCCTGCCCCTCCTTATATAGGTGGAGGGGCCGGCGGCCAAGGGGGAGGGAGGGGAGTCCCTCCCCAACTCGGCTTGGAGGGGGCGCCGCCGGTTGGAGGAGGGATTCCCTCCCCAACTCGGTTTCCCACTTCCTCCTCTTTTCCACTTTCCAAATTTAGCCGTTTGACTTTTCAATTTAGCTATTTTGACTTTTCAAACTAGGATTCGATTAATCCTTTATTTGGAACAGCTATGACACTTAGTACATGATGCAATCATATCAACTTGATACAACACATCCATGTACCCTTCCCCTCCGGAGTGCCGGACATTCCGGAACCTTCTAGAATATTCCCGATGAAAACACCGGAAACATTTCCCAACTCCGAAACGGGACTTTCCTTATATGAATCTTATTCTCCGGACCATTCTGGATCTCCTCGTGATATCCCGGATCCCATCCGAGACTCCGAACAACATTCGGTCTCTTTCTCATTATACCATAACTACTCAAACAACGTCGAATCCTTAAGTGTGTCTCCCTACGGTTCATGAATTATGCGGACATGATCGAGACACTTCTCCGAACAATAACCAATAGAGGAATCTGGAAATTCATATGGCTCCCACATATTTCTACGATTACTTTGCGATCGAATGAACCACTTACATACGATACCAATTTCCCTTTGTCTTACGATAGTTTACTTATCCGAGGTTATGATCGTCGGTATCTCTGCATACCTAGTTCAACCTCGTTACCGATAAGTACTCTTTTCTCATTCCCGTGATATGTGATCCCTTGTGAGCCAGTCACATGCTTGCAAGCTAATTGGATGACATTCCACCGAGAGGGCCCAGAGTATATCTATCCGTCATATGGATGGACAGATCCCACTCTTGATCCATGTGTCTCAACCAATACTTTCTGAACACTCAATGCCACCTTTATAGCCACCCAGTTACGGTGTGGTGTTTGATGTCATCAAAGCATCCATCCGGTAAAGGTGATATGCATGATCTCATGGTCGAAGGAATTAGGTTACTATGTATCAGAAAGCATATAGCAATTGAACTATTAAAATGACTTGATCTTTATGCTACGCTTATCTATAGGAGTATGTCCACCATATCATTCTCCTAACGATATGATCTTGTTGTTGATAACATCTCAATGTTCATGATAGGGAAACCACAATCATTTATCAACCAACAAGCTAGTGATGTATAGAGGCTATACTAGGGACTTCAAATTGAGTTTACAAATCACACAAGTATCAATGTTTCCTTGTTAATACTATTATAGCATGAATGTAAACATTTATCATAAACACAAAGATATAATAATAACTACATTTATTATTGCCTCTAGGGCATATCTCCAACAGAGGGAGGTCTCCACACTCAACGGACGAGGAGGGCTTCCTCCCTAGTCACCGGGCCCTGCAGCCCCGTGCTAGCAGTAGCATGGAGTCTAGCCAGTTTCTCCTACTCTGCATGAGCACGAGAGGCCGCCAGAACACCATCATAGACCTCCTTCGCCTTTAGGGCCACAATCTTCTCCAATCGGGGATCGCGTTCTCCATGGAACACGATCCCGCTATCCCTGGCCACAATATCTAACCGTTCCTCCAGAACATCTGCCAAAACCGAGAACCTGGACCCGGAAGGTGGAGAAGAAATAACAGGAGGAGAGGAAAGGGAGCAAGTCGTACCTGGGTCAAGGTTACGGAATGCCGCCAGCGCCTCCGCCTGCTCGAGGACGGTCGGCTCCCTCCCCTCACCACCAGTCCTGTATCTCGCAGTGGCAATCCTGGCGCTAGCACGGGAGGGAGGTAGAGGGGGAGGCCGGGGACGACGGGAAGGGTGGGCCTTGATCGTCGCCTCAGGAGTGTCGGGGAAGACCGAGAGCGACACACTTACCGGTGGGGCCGGAGTCGACGGGGGCTCGAGCGGTAGCTTCTCGGGCGAAGCGGTAGGAGAGCCCGTGGAGAGGGTGTAGCACACCGCCCCGGGGGAGCGAGGCAAAGACGGAGGAGCCACCACCATCCCCTCGCTGGGAGAGAACCGAGTCGTCATGGGACTGCAGCGCAGAGCGGGCTGCGTCGCTGCCCATCCCGAGAGCCCTAGGTACTCCAGCCCCTCACCCAGGTTCGACCCATAGGGAGCCACGCCCATCTCCTCCAAAATCAGAGGATCTGGACGGTGGCACCTAGGGACGTCCTTCGAGGGGAGGGCGAGAGTGAGGACCGGCCCTAGGGACAGAGCAGCAGCCGGGAGGCGCACCTCCCGCGGCCACCGGGGGAAGGGCCTCCCCCGGGGAGGCTAGGGCAGGAGTAGGAGGATCCAGGTCATCCTCCAATTCATCCTCACTGGACTGGTCAGCGCCCCCATCCCCGGGGTCACGGCGGTGCTCGGAGAGGTCTGGGGTTGGGGACCGAGATCCCACCTCCTCCCGCTCCATCCACAGTAAGGGTCCTGCCCGGAGTGCCGAAGTAGAAGGGAGGGAGGGTGCAATCCAGTTTGGCCAGATCCAGGTGTCTGACCTGGACCTGCACCAGACCCTAACCGCGGAGGGAGTCCATGTCAAAGCTCACGAACTTGCCAATGGCCTGGGTGATCAGCTTGATGTACTTCTCCTTTCTTGCTTCATCGGGAATGTCGTGGATGCGGACCCAGACGGTCTAGAGAGCTGCTGTAGTATCGGGGTGCACACACGACTCATGGATCGACACCTTGATGTTGTGGATGGGGAGGAACGTCGACTGGCCCTAGGACAGGGCACACAACGCCTCCCTGGATGGGAAGATCACCGAGAACACCATGGGGGCAGTCTCCCTCACGTTCCACACGAAGTCAGAGTCATATGACTGTAACTCCATGCGGATAATGTCCTCAGTGATCTCCACCGATAGGTGTGGGTCCTAGTCTGGCAAAACGCGGATCTCGGCCAGGTTCTGGGGTACTGATAGCTCCACCTTCCCCAAGTCAATGTAGTAAAACCCAAGGCCCATCCCGTGACCAAGCAGCTCCAGGATGCCGCGCTCCCGGTGTGGTGAGCGGGCCATGCAGTCCAGGACCCGGTGCGATGGGTCACCGCAGAACAAACAATGTTCCGGTTCTGTGCAATCCGAGCGGAAGTGGCCTACTTCACCACAGTTGAAGCACCTGTTGCGAGTCGGGGACTTGGCACGGGTCGTGCCCGCCCCTGCCGCAGCTGACTCCTCCCGAGTCATGCCGCGGCCAGGGGTAGGAGCACCCACGGGCTAGGGCAATGGAGGGCGCCCAAGCTGGCTCCCTCCTATACCCGCACCACCCTGTTGTCCCCCTACTGAAGCTGCCTGAGTCCTTTTCCGCTTCTTGTTCTTCTTCTTGGGCACACTTTGCATCGACGCTGATGGTTGAGCTAGGTAGGCAATCTGACGAGCACCCTGTGGGCGCCCGACCTCCTGTGCACCCCGACCCATCTGCCTGGCATCGCGGTGACCCTCCTACGCGTGCATAGGCCTCCGCTCCAGCTCCTGTCTAAGGGAACGCTCCAACTGGAGGCCCACCGGCGACACCGAGCGACGCCCTGGAGACCTCCTCGCGAGGGACCTTCCCCGTGTCGGGATCTTGGTAGCAGGAGAGCGGCGAGGTCCCTCCCGTCTCGGCGCGGCTCTGCCCGTCCTCTCTGCGGCCCACCGAGCCCCGCACCCCTAGTGGCGAGCGGTGCCTTACCGACGAGCGACGAGCGGGGGGCGATATGGAGTAGCAGGGGTCGGGGCCGGGCACGGGCTGGGGGGAACAAGGACGAGAACAACGGTGATGGTGGGGGAACGGCGAGGGGATGGGAGAGGAATCCATGCGGCGCTTCATCAGCACAGCAGCGAACGAGAGGGAGAGCGGCAGCGACGGATTGACCCAAACCATGCGGGCGGTGGTGGCATGGCGACGTATCTGATCCAACGAGGCAGGGAACCCTAGCGATAAGTCATTTGCCCCCTTGTGGATCCACAAACATGAGCCCACTGTCCGGTTCGGCCTAGGTTGGGCCCGAACCGCCCTGGAGGCTACAACCCGTGCGTCCTGGCTGCGCCAAGGAAGGATGGGGCTAATACGTCCAAAACGTATCTACTTTCTCGAACACTTTGCTATTGTTTTTCCTCTATACTTGTGTGATTTGGATACAACTAACACGGACTGACGCTATTTTCAGCAGAATTACCTTGGTGTCTTGTTTTTATGCAGAAAAAACTATCAGGAAAAATCCCGGAAAATATGCCAAAAACTATTTCTCACCAGAATATCCACGGAGACGGAAGGGGAGACAGAGGGGAGGCCTGGGGGGCCCAGACCCACCCCAAGCGCGGGCCCACTAACCCCGCGCTTGGGGGAGGTTTGGCCACCCCAGGCAGCTTCTCGGCCTCCCTCCGCGTCTATAAGTTGCCTTCTGACCTAAAAATAGAGGGGGGTCGATAGTTTTCCAGAAAGAGTTCCGCTCCACTGCCGCCACCAGAAACCAAGATTCGGATCCAGAAACCCCGTTCTAGCACCCTGCCGTGACGGGGAATTTGGAGAGGATCATCGCCATCGTCATCACAAACGCATCTCCATCAACCACCGATGTTTCCCTCATCCATGAGTGAGTAATCCTCCGTTGTAGGCTTGGGGATGGTAGGGATTGGATGAGTTCTATCATGTAACCGAATACGATCTGTTAGGGGCATAGTGTCTAGTATCTCTATTAGTGCTATTTGACTTTGTTGCAACTTGTTGTGCTTAATGCTTGTCACTAGGGTCCGAGTGCCATGATCTTAGATCTGAACTTATTATTGAATCATTATGATAGTATTGTTTATGGTTTTACCTGCAAGTTATGTACACATATCATTGTCCGGATCCAAAGGCCCCAAAGTGACAGAAATTGGGACAACCGGAGGGGATGGCTGTGGTGTGAGGATCACATGTGTTCACAGAGTGTTAATGCTTCGCTCCGGTTCTCTATTAAAAGGAGCACCTTAATTGCCAGTCGTTCCCTAGAGACCCCACTGCCACGGGCTGGCTGGACAGAAGATGTTGCGCAAGTTCTCATTACGAGCACGTATGACTATATTTGGAGCACATGCCTAGGATTGTTTAGTACTTGGATGCTTGTTATTATTTATCTGCAATACCCTAGATCTTGAAGTTACATGTTTAGACTCGTCCATGCAACACCCATCCATCCCTATGCCTACCGCACTCGAATACTACTGTTACCGTTACTGTTACTATTGATACTGTTCACTGTTGCTGTTACTGCTGTTGTTGCTTTACTGTTGCTACTACCAAACCGTTGCTACTGATAAATTTCTGTGAGCAAGAACTATTTCCAGGTGCAGCTGAACTGACAACTCAGTTCTTAAGGCTTGCAAATATTCTTTGTATCCCCTTGTGTCGAATCAATAAATTGGGTAATACTACCCGCGAAGACTGCTGCGATACCCTACACTTGTGGGTCATTAGGGGCCCACGAGCACACAGGACGACTAGGGGGCCCTCCTCGTAGGAGGCCTAGGCCCAGGATCCACACGGGATTAGGGGAACGCTCCCTCCTTCCTCGCGAAACCCTCGAGCGGCGGCGGCCGAGGCGACTCCTCCCGGCGTGCAGGCGGTCCTAGGGCTTCCCCGTCGTCAGGGCCCCTCCCCTCCGACGCAGCCTCACCCTGAGCCTCTTCCAGCGCCTGCATGAGGAAATCAGCCCTCGTCACCATCTGCACCCGCTGTGGCGCCGAGCCGCCAGTGCGGCTCTGCCTCTCTGACGAGGCCTCCTCCTTGCCGATGGACACGAGCGCGCGCGGCATAGGTAGTCCCCCAGTGTCGTCAGGCCCGGTGTGCGGCATCGAGCTTCTTCCTCCGCCCGCGCATCCTCCCCCGCATCGACCTCGTCGGCAACGTCCGCCCAACGCCTGCCTCGGAGCGAATCAGGAGGGGAACCTGCCAGGGAGGAGGTATCCATCAACCGCAAGCCCGGTGACAATAGCAGAGGATCTCCAACGGGTACGGAAGCTCACCTGCGGCGGCTCACTGGTGCGTGGCCGTCCATCCCCGAAGGCGCCGCCTTTCTTCTCCTAGGTTCACGTCTACTGCCACTCCACCAGTTCAATTATGTCCTATTCATCGGTCGGCCGCCTGGCCGACTCATATGCTAAGCACTTCCATCTCTCTACTGTGCTCTCTCTAACTTACTTTATAAAAGAAAAACTGAATGCATATGAATTCGAGTGCTCTCAAGATGAAAAACACACTCAAGTGCTAGCCACTGGTGCGACAATGATCATGCATAGCTATTTGTACCTAAGATATTGTTTGACTAGAACTAGAAAGAAATATCGAGCCATTTTATTATCATGTGAATTTAAATAGGAGTGTGTTTGGATCAATGCTCCGTGCAACATGTTTGGAGAACAACCCAAACAAGATCAAAATAGACAAGCAAACCTGTTAATATCTAAAACTATTATGATCTATTTGATGTTAGCATGCTTGGGATGAGAACAACCCACTTTTCCACCCGTGCAAAATGTTTGGAGAGTGGTTTACTGGTAGATGCATCCACACAATTGTGAAATACCAAGTTGCGATGATTCTTCATTTGGTAGATCATAACAAGAGGTTTAGAGTGATCCAAACACCTCTCTCGAATCAGGCTTTCTCCCTGATATATTAATATAGCAAACAACCGATACAACTGGGATAACACTGCTGGGGCAGACAACACACAACCAGCCCAAAAGAAAGAAAAAAAGGGAAGAGAAAAACAATGCCGACACCGGCCCGGTGGTGCAATGCAAAAGGAGATGACTCTCCACCGATGTGCCCCCTGGAGAAATTCCACCTTGCTCCTAGCACTCCGAAGCGTCGCATACCAAGCAACACCTCCAAGAAGGAAAGTGACGACGACGACGCTGATGCCCAAACTAGTCCAAGGGTTTCCCCGGTACTCTAAGAGAGGTGGGGAGGGGGTACACCCGACGCCCTTCAGGAAGGACGGCGACACCCACAGGCGTCACCACGTGGTGCCGAGATGGCAAGGATTTCTCCTGACCCCCAAAGAACCAGACCCCCGGGCACTCCGCTTCGCCGCACCAAGCTTGCCGCCCATCAACACACGCCACCATAGTCTTGTAGTCATCGCCATCATCGCACCATGGCTCCGGTTGCGAGGCCGGTAGACCAAAAATAAGAAGCTTTGCAAGGTCGGTTGGGCAATAGCACGCGGGAGAAAACTACCTCAGTCGCCGGAGGGCGGCAACCTATCGGATGTAGAAGAAGGGGCAAACCAGGCCTTCCGGCCCGGCCGATCCCAAACAGGCCTGTAAATCCCCCGCCACCGCACTGCAGCAAGGGCGACATCGACACCGCCAAGACCCACGCCAGCTCCTCCTTCACTGTCCACCAAGAGAGCCACCACCGCACCGGGCAGCCTGCCCAGGCCCAGATTAAACCCAGCGGGCCCAGATCTGGATCGGGACTACAAGCTCCACCAACGAGTAGCCGTGCCCCGCCGCCAATAGCAGCACCTGCGCCACCTGGACCACCCTCGCCAATGCCGGGAGTTCCGTCGCCGTGTTGGACCGCCGCCGCCTGGGGACACCTCCCATGGCCATCCCATGCAGGAGAACTTACGGGGGTTCCACAGAGCTAATTGAATATGCAATGGACGTTGCCCAAAGGGGGGTGAATAGGATTTTAAAATTATTAAGATTTAGGCTCAAATAAATGCGGAATAAAACTAACGTTTAATTTATTGAGCATAAAACCTAACCACTAGGTTTATCTAAGTAAACCAACAACCTATGATAGGCAATACAAGAAACAAGGTGATAGCAAGATGAAATACTTCAAGCATGAAGGCTATCACAAAGTAAAGTGCATAAGTAAAGGGCTCGGTTGAGAGATAACCGATGGACGCGGAAACGAAGATTTTTATTCCGAAATTCACTTCCAAAGAAGCTATGTCTCTGTTGGAGAGGTGCGATGGCGGAATGCTCTCCGAACACCACAAATGGCTCACCTCGGGGTGTGGTGGCTCGATGCTCACCCAGCGCCACACAAAGCCTCACCCCGGATGCGAAGTCACACAACTCATCGGCGCCACAAAAGTCTCACCCTATTCTCCCGTGAGCTCGCCACAAAGGCCTACTCACGATCCACTAAGGGACACTTGAGGGCGGTCACCAAAACCCGTACAAGATTGGGGCTATATCCACAACTCAATTGTAGGCTCCCAACAACAAAGCCACAAAAGGCTACAACACCACAAAAGGCCAACAAAGCCACAAAAGGCTACAACGCCACAAAAGGCCAACAAAGCCACAAAAGGCTACAAGACCACAAAAGGTCAACAATCCAACCACACAACCGTCTAGGGTTCCAAAAACCCAAGAGAAACAAGCCCACAAGCTTTAACTCTCCGATTCTCCAAGGAGAACTCAAACCTATGCAACAAATGTAAGGGCAAGTCCTTCATTCCCAAATTCTAACAAAGCTACAAAAGCCATCGGGGGAATAAGGGAGGAAGAACACAAGAGGAGAACACAAAACTCTCTAATCTCGCAATGACCCTATCTATGCAATGACAAGTTATCTCTCGCAGAGCCTATAATACCTTCTATGCCATATAATATCCAATCTCGGAGTGAGAGCATGTTTCCGCGTGACATAATCGGAGGAGGATGCGGGTGCCTCACTAT
The DNA here is from genome assembly GCA_916181665.1 of Avena sativa. Taxonomy (NCBI): domain Eukaryota; kingdom Viridiplantae; phylum Streptophyta; class Magnoliopsida; order Poales; family Poaceae; genus Avena; species Avena sativa. Next base: position 394,364,288 of record OV702280.1, on the reverse strand, counting down.
AGCACACGGCTCAACACATTGCTTTGTTTAGTTCATAAATATGCGTTGTTGAGATATTGAAATGTACTCTTGAGTTTTGACACCTGCAAAAAATGGAAACTTTGAGTCTTTGCCCACTACTTATAAAGCATTGTATAGATAAATCCAAAAAAAACAAAGTATTATAAAAGCAATTTCCAGTACAAGTTTATACATATGGGTTTCAAGCATCGAATATACTAGAATACATAATGTGTAATAAAATATGTTGTCAACGTTTAAATGTATGTGTGTCGAAAACATGACGTTTACTTGGACCAGAGTATTTTTTGAACATGGGAAGGAACCCAAATGTCCCAGAACTGGCATTAATATATAAAAAGTGACACAATACTACTTAAAGCACCTAAAAGAAACATAAAATTACAACTGTCTCCTCCTAGTTTGCAAAAGGGACCCTGGAAGAATACAAAGAAAAGCGATTGGGTCCTTGAGCAAGCTTCGACCTCGCCGGCGATGCAATTGCCACCATGACCATCCATGTCCTTGCCATCAGGCAAGGTAGAAATGGCCTCCCGCCAGAGGTTGAAGGAGGGGGCATCAGAAATTTCCGGCAAAGCCAACATAGGTCAGAGTACCACCCTAAACACCCAAGAGAATGCTGGAGAAAGTTGTTTGAGGGGACCGAAGCTCTAGCAGTGAACTGAGGTTGATGCAACAGAAGAATAATGAACACGGTCGTCAGATGCCAGTTCTCCATCTTCCCCATGATCTCCCAGACCCACCATGTACAGAAGTAGCTCCATTCTCTCCCTCTGAACCTCATAGACAGAGAAAGCAGAGTAGCATACTGCAGCAATGGCAGTCCAAGACATTGCCAGAGCCCTTGTACATAGGAGATGCAAAAGAACTCGTCGCTGCCTTTCGCTTCCACCATGGAAGCTCCGCCGCGTAGAGCAGAGTCGGGCTAGGAGACTCACCTTGCTCCCCGATGTGCACCTTATTTAGAGGGATGCATGAGCCAGTGGAAGCTCTGTCGCGGTGAAGGAGCTCGCTGCACAGAACAGAGTCTGGCCAAAAGACTCACTTTGCTCCCTGATGCACACCTTATTTAGAGGGATGCACGAGCCCCTCATGCTCCCTTGCGCCACCACCTGCCACCAGCGATGTGCAACGAGAAAGTTCATGGCACGAAGGACCTAGCTGCCGAGATCTTCGTCCTACCCTCAGTCTCCATATAGGTAAACACCCTAAGGGAAAACCCTACCTCTAATCCTACAGCTAGTATTGGCGAGGTTCGATCTCGTCAATGCCCATTGTTATGGACTTGGGTTTTGGAGAATATGGGGATGCTGGAGCTCATGGAACGGTTAACAGACAAGCAACACGGGACACGAGGTTTACCCAGGTTTAGGCCCCCAGAGAGAAAACCCTACTCCTGCTTGTCTGCTCTTGATTACGGCGGAACCGAAGGTTACAGGGGTGCGCAGATGCAACTGGCGTGAGGTGCGTATGCTATGGTGGAAGGGGATCCTTCTCGCCGTACCCTCCTGGCCTTTATATAGATAGGCAGGTCCCGGGCTTAGGTCGAGTCGGTTGCAAATTAGGGTTTGTTCCCTTTGAAATTCTATCTGATATAGACTTGTCCTCCAAGGAGTCGAAAGCGCCATGGGCTTGGGCCACCCGAAGTCTTCATGGGTCATATGTCTTGATGTGGGCCTTCCTTGGAATGGACCAGGTATACCAATATCGTGTATCCGTGGGGTATATCCATGTCAACTATATAGAGAGGGAGATGCCACCTGATCCATCCCATTGCCGGCCAGCAGAGCCTCTAGAGAGAAGGAAGGAGAGGGGCGGCGGCGGGGGTCTAGGGACGACTTTCAAGGGGGCTTGGACCGAAGTGAGTAGATGACTTTATAAAGAAAGAAAGTCAAATCATATACAGAGCTAGTATGTGTGTACCACAAACGTGACAAGGAGAATTTTACTTCATTAAAAGTTAAGCCATATTTTTTGCGAAATTCTGCCAATTTATTAATAATCATCAACGACATTACAAAGAAACCTAAAAGTAATAAAAATTATAAATAGATCCACAGACCACCTAGCGACGACTACAAACACTAGCACGAGCCGAAGGCGCGCCTCCGTCCTCGCCTTCATCACCGGAGCTGGACAAAACCTTTCGTAGTAGAGCTTGCTGTAGTAGATAGACGAAAAGTCGTCGTGCTAAGGCCCCAAAGGACCAGTCGCCAATGATGACATCCTTAAATCAGAAGAGACTAATCTGAAATCACAGCAACGAACACGAAAACGGACTTGAATCCAGGAGATCCGTCTGACACACGACTCCACACATGTCCTCTACCATCAATAGATGAAACATCAGAGCAAGGATAGGGCGGGAGGGGGAGGGGGGGGGGCTTATTCTGACTTTAAGATATAGCCTCCGCCTCAACATCGCGAGAAAGACTTAAAAAAAGACGCAAACAAAGAACGAGAAATCTCCCGTCGGCAAGAGACCGTGGTCCGCCGCACCTCCGAGACCCCAAGACCACGGGAAGCGGAGCAGATCGACGACGTCGCTGGTAGGAGTACAAAATACAAGATGGGTTTTAAGCCGCCTCCACAATTGCCTTCTCTATACTCCTAGGTACCGGTTCGGTAAATGGCTTAAAGTTAAGCCATATTTGTTATAAACAAACTATGTGGAGATTTTTCAGCTCCTGAATATATATAACATGAAATGTTAAATTTATGTGGGCAGGAAAACCGAGTGGGTAGTTGAGTTAGAAAAAAGTCAAGTCAAATGCAGAATTATGAGATGGCAAACGTGATAGGAACACCTTTATTTCATTCTACTCAAGTCGTGCATTTTAAGTATAGGAGTATAAACGTGTAGATATATTGGGTTTAAATCTTAAAATTCGTTGACACTACTAGTGTATTGAAGGAGATGTATACTTAGCTCTAGTGGAACTCGTACCATGTGACTTTTAGTTAGACGCACGAAGGCTGCTGCGTGCATGTGGAGTGGAAGACGGGCGGCCCGACCCTCATTGAGAACCTCCCAATTCGTGACAGATTTAGAAACTAGTGTGACCGGTGAAAATCAGAGTCCCCCTGCTGCCTCGTTGCCATCTTCCCCAAGTTCCCCAAAGCCAAACTCGCACGCACGGTAGGCAGATCGATTCAGCAAGAAAGCAGAGGGAGCGGGTGGTCACCGCGACGGCTGCTCCGTGCGGCCGTGCCATGCGCCAAGATGGCCTCCACCGTCGCGCCGCTGAACGCCGACATCGACGCGCCGGTCAACGCAACGTCGCAGATCGGCAATGGGACGGCGACCAAGGCGTCCGTCCCGGTGGTGTGCTACTCCAACATGATGATGACAACCAACGGTATGTGGCAGGGCGAAGGCGTGAACCCGCTCGAGTTCTCCCTACCGCTCTTCATCGTCCAGGTGACCGTCATCGTCGCCACCACCCGCATCCTCGTCGTCCTCCTCAGGCCCTTCCGCCAGCCACGCGTCATCGCTGAGATCCTCGCCGGCGTGCTGCTGGGCCCATCGTTGCTGGGGCAGAATGAGGTGTGGGCCAACATGGTGTTCCCTCTGCGCAGCCTGCTCACGCTCGAGACCGTGGCGCACTTCGGCCTCCTCTACTTCCTCTTCCTCGTCGGGCTGGAGATGGACACCGACGTCCTCCGCCAGTCCGGCCAGAAGGCCGTGTTCGTCGCCATCGCCGGCATGGCGCTGCCCTTCTGCATGGGCATCGCCACCTCATTCATCTTCCGGCACCAGGTGTCCCGGAACGTGCACCAGACATCCTTCCTGCTCTTCCTCGGCGTCGTGCTCTCCGTCACGGCCTTCCCCGTGCTCGCCCGAATCCTCGCCGAGATCAAGCTGCTCAACACGGACCTCGGCCGCACCGCCATGTCCGCCGCCATTGTCAACGACATGTGCGCCTGGATCCTGCTCGCGCTCGCCATCTCCATCTCCGAGGAGCACAGCACGCCGTGGTCGTCCCTATGGGTGCTCCTATCCGGGGTCACCTTCGTGCTCTTCTGCTTCTTCGCCGTGCGCCCCATGATGTGGTGGCTCATCCGCCGCATCCCCGAGGGCGACTCCGTCAGCGGCTTGCAGGTCACACTCATCCTCACCGGTGTCATGCTCGCCGGCGCGTGCACCGACGCCATCGGCATCCACTCTGTCTTCGGCGCCTTCGTCTACGGGCTGGTCATCCCTAGCGGGCCGCTCGGCGTGACACTGATCGAAAAGCTCGAGGACTTCGTCACGGGCCTCCTCCTGCCGCTCTTCTTCGCCATCAGCGGCCTCCGCACCAACGTCCACAAGGTGCGCGATCCCGTCACCGTCGGGCTGCTCGTGCTCGTGTTCGTCATGGCTAGCTTCGCCAAGATCATGGGCACATTCATCATCGCCGCGCTCTACACCATGCCGTTCCGCGAGGGCATCGCGCTCGGGTTCCTCATGAACACAAGGGGGCTCGTGGAGATGATCGTGCTCAACATCGGGAGAGACAAGGAGGTTCTTGACGACGAGTCGTTCGCGGTGATGGTGCTGGTGTCGGTGCTGATGACGGCGCTGGTGACGCCGATTGTGCTCGGCGTGCGCCGGCCGCCTCGGCGGCTTGTTGGGTACAAGCGGCGGAACCTGCAGCGCATCAGGCACGACAGCGAGCTCCGCATGCTGGCCTGCGTGCACACCACCCGCAACGTGCCGTCCGTGCTGTCGCTGCTGGAGCTCTCCAACCCGTCCAAGCGCTCCCCCATCTTCGTCTACGCGCTCCACCTCGTCGAGCTCACCGGCCGAGCCTCCAACATGCTCGCCGCCGCCGCCGCCTCGGCCTCCAGCCGGGCAACCTCGGCCTCCTCCTTGCCCGCCGCCACAGAGCATATCTTTAACGCCTTCGAGAACTACGAGAGGTGCACTGGTCAGTACACACATGGACGGACTCCATTAATTAATTTCTCTACTAATATAGTAGTAGGAAACTGCTGACATGTCATGTATGTATAAATAGGCGGCGTGTCGATCCAGACGCTGGCGGCGGTGTCGCCGTACCAGAGCATGCACGACGACGTGTCCGTGCTGGGCGAGGACAAGCACGTGTCGCTCATCGTGATCCCATTCCACAAGCAGCAGACGGTGGACGGCGGCATGGAGCCCATAAACCCGTCCATCAAGGGCTTCAACGAGAGCCTCCTGTCCACCTCCCCGTGCTCCGTCGCCATCCTCGTCGACCGTGGGCTCAGCGCCGCCGCGGCACGCATGTCCGGCGAGCACCGCATGGCGCTCTTATTCTTCGGCGGGCCCGACGACCGGGAGGCACTGGCGTACGCGTGGAGGATGGTGGAGCACCCCGGCGTGTCCCTGAACATCGTACGCTTCCTCCCTCCGGAGTACCGGGCGGCGGCGCGGTCCTTCTCCGACGCCTCGTACCGGTCGGGCATGGACCCGCGCGCCCAGGCCGCGACGGGCAGCAGCACGGAGGGAAAATCCGAGCTGCAGATGGACGAGGAGTACCTGGGCGAGTTCCGCGCCAAGAACCACGGCAATCCCGCCATCACGTACACCGACAAGATGGTGTCCAACAGCGAGGAGACGGTGGCCGCCATCCGTGGCATGGACAACAGCACGCAGGATCTGTACATAGTGGGGCACCGACCCGGCGAGGAAGGGTCGCCGATGACATCGGCGCTACAGGACTGGATGGAGTCGCCGGAGCTGGGGCCTATCGGCGACATGCTCGTGTCGTCGGACTTCTCCATGACGGTGTCGGTGCTGGTGGTGCAGCAGTACGTGATGGCCCCGGCGCCCGTGGCCGCCGTGCCCATACCGGCCGGCGGCGGAGACCCGATGCGCCAGTACGCGGGCAGCGCTAACCATCGGGCGTCGACGGCGGGGTCCTCAGCGTACCGGGGGAGCACGGCGTCATCGGCGTCCACTAATAGCAGATGGTCTAGTAGTGACACCGTAGGGTTCTGAGGCGCGTAGGCTCGTTCTTCCGATCCGATCCCATCCGTTGTTGTGGATTTGGGGGATTTCGTGCTCCTGTAGTTGTGTGTATGTTGTTCTTTCGGACTCACCTTGTATAGTACGTGTGCCAGGATGTAGCTGCCTCTCTATTGCTTTGTTAAGGAACGATGTGAAGGCTGAGATTATTGGCTCATTCATCGAGTTCCTCTCCGTCACTTTCTCGGTGACGAATCACTCGAACCAAATTTTTTTCGAGAGGGACGGGCCAGATAAGTTAGGTGAGGGGAAACGCAATACCTCGTAAGTTGGCCCCGGCAATATCTCTATTCTCTATTTGTTGAAGATTCGTGCTATTCGTTGTACAGAACAATTCTCTTAACTCACTTCTTGATTCCTTTAGAATTTTGCTACTCAGCCCCTAGTGTTTTCAAGTTATATATATATTTCATTGATGTTTTTTATTTAATAGTCTCTTATTATAATATTATTAAATATTAAATAAAGGCCTTCCCACTTGTTACACAAAAAATATTATTTTGTTTTTATTTAATTAGTGATCTAATTTCAAAAAATATATCTAAAAATAGTAGTTTAAAAAAATCATATTAATTCTGTCAAACGAAGTTTTATTAAGCATTTTGCAACTGTTAAATTCATGGACGATTCATTCGGAATTGAAACATTTTTCATACAAGTTTAAAATATAACAATATAGATTTTCATAATATTTATGTTAACGGTACATTTTTCAATAAAAACAATCTGTATCATATTTTTCATTCATGTTTCATCCCATATCGAAAGTTTTCATACAAGATTCATAAGTTTCATTCATGCTTCATGTTTCTGCAAGGAAATATACATAATGCATATTATTTTGGAAGACCATCAAATCCTATACGGTTTAGTGAAGTTTTACAATAAATTCTTACAAGATCCATAACTTTTTTTACCATACTTACAAGATACATACAAGTTCCATATACATGACGATTTGGAAAGAAGAAATTGCATGTTTCATAGAACAAACAAATCGACAAGATGTAGAAAAGAACGTTCCCCTCAGATTCTTTATTCAAATTATTTTCTTTTTCCTTCATTGTATGACTAAAACTTAAATCCCGAAATATTGATACTTCAAACAGTTTGCGCATTTCCAAACCAATTCCAATCCAGATTCTTAGGAGAAATACATGATTCATACAAGTTTCTTACCAAAATGGTTAAGATCCAAGTCAGTATTATACAAGAAACAAAAATACAATGGTTTCATACATGTGCCAACAAAGTCTCGTAGTGATAGTAGTATAATTATGGGAAGAGAGATGGCTCCCTCCCCTTCCCCCTCTTAGCCCCCGCCGCCTCTAGCCCTTAACATCGGCGATCTCCCTCGTTGGTGTCCACCTCTCTGATCCACTCCAACCAGTTTTCTCGCCTCTCTCTCGCAGCTACCTGCCCATCCTACTGGTGATTGCCTTGATCCCAAGGATTTTTTCCCTAGGGCTGGCCTTAGAAGCCTAGTACGACGTCATTTTGGATCTACAGTGCACTTTTCTCCTTCTAAGTCTTCTCGGGAATTTTTTCTGGTGGTTTCCTTCTCTTCTGTCGCTTTTTCCTTGTCTGGGGAATTAGTGGGTTTAGCCCTGCAATGATGCATTGGTGGTATTCGTTCTGGTTATCGCGTATTCAAACTGAGTGATAGGCACTTCAGATTTTCAGTGGCATCTAATAAAGTTGGGCATTTCATTTATGGATTAAGGGATAGAGTCTGGCCTGACTTTGTTTGTCACTTCAGTTTATTTCGGGGTGTTCATCCTGCCACTTCTGGTTTATTTCACGATTTAGTGTGCCTCAACAATGCTAATGAGGAATTATAAGAGGTTTCTGACAGAAGTGCAACTAGATTCAGGCCTATTTTCACATTTCTTGAGGACAGTGCTACCCAAGATCATCCCTCTTCATCGGCTTTAGAATTATTAAAATTTGGTTTTCATAAGGTTTCAATCCCTCGAAAGAATAATGTGTCTTCTAGTGAGACTACTCCAGATGATCTATTCTTCAGAAGTTTTCAAATACCGCTATCTACTGATCGGTTAGAGCAGTCTATTGTGAAGAAGGTTTTTCCAGGAAATATTTTCACTCGTCATTTTTTTTGCCTCTTATCCTATTGATGAACTTGAGGAAATTGTGGATATGATTGATGCTGATTATTCGAAATGTTAGATTAAGGATCACTTTAAAATCCCGTTTATCCCGCCCAGACATATTATTTTTAAATACCTAGGCCATTGTAGCATATGCGGCATGCATGATCATCTGGCTGCTTTATGTCCCAGGATGTGTTTGCGTTGCAGGTCTATGGGCTTGGTATGTGGGCCGTGTCGAAATTTTCGACCATGTCGGATGTACCAAATGTCTGGGCCCTGGCCATGTTGCTAAAGAGTGTGATATTGGGCTGCGATGCAAGAATTGTAAAGAGATTGGACATTGGGCAACAAATTGTTCTCTTTGGCGTACAGTTAAGATATGGCGTCCCAAACGACATTTTAATTAGATAAATTTAAGCTGTCAAAAAATCTGGGTGGTTAAAGGAAAACAACCTGAATTAAAGGTAACAAATCGTGCGGGTGTTTCGCCCTCATCTATTACTCTGTCCGCTTCGCCTCCGTCGAGTTCTATTGTGCAACCCCTGCCATCTGCAATCGCCGCCGCCGTCGACTTCTCAGCCATGGCCAACTTCTCCATCAATCTGCTTGCCTTCATCCCAGATGGCATGACGGTGGATCCTGGACCTGCAGACTGCCGAGTTCACTCTTACCTGGTGGTGAATCATGTGCCCACTCTACAACATGACAATATTGTCATTGCAGAAACGAATGGGTTCATACCAATTCAGTTATGAGAGCAGACTCGCCTCGACATCACCAATGAACTTATGGAAGCTGGATACCCACCTCGTCGCCTTGATGATCATCCTCTTGGTATTGGCACTTTCACCCTTCATGATGCACTAGCGACTGATACTGTTATTGGAGTTTGGCAGAGAATTTGGGTGATGTTTCTGGGATTCCCTTTGGACTACCAGACGAATTTTTATATTAACAGAGCTTGTGATGATTTTGGTTTACTATCTGAATGGCATCTACCTAGATCAAACAATAAGTATGTGCTTGCAAAAGTTTGGATTGTTGATCCTGAGTTTGTTCCTAAAATTTTGTGATGATGCAACTACATGGTGCTAGGCGTAGCTGGACTGTCCCCATTATTATGTTAAGGTCTGATGATTGGAATGCACATGTTCACAATGTCCCCCTCCTCCTGAGGACATAGAGCATGAGTATGGTAAACCTCATCCTTTGTATGGTATTCAGCAGCAGGTTGCTATTTGGTTATAGCAGAATGGGGCACAATAGGTGAACAATGGACATAACTATGGGGGTAATCAGCAGGTGAACAATGCAGCTAATGCACAAGATGATATGATGGTGGATCCCCCCTTGATTAACTTCTAGGCCATTCTGGCAGAACAAGGAGTGCATTTCACTACTGGTGTGCATCCCCATGTCACCAATATTGTGGACAACTCTGCTCAGCTCGGAATGACAGTATCTCTGAATTTTCAGGATCCTCTAATGCTAATAATGACCATATTATGCATGATGTTTCTACCACTCTCAATTTAAACATGATGGTTCATGATCACTCTGTTATCAGCATTGATGATGAACTTCTGGCTAGGTTCTCTGTGGTCAAGGCAGTGATGTTTAATTCTTTTGTGCCAAAACTGCATTTCAGTGCAACTATGCTCCCTGATCTAAAGATGTCACATGCAATCTTCCATGAGGTGGTTGGGGAAAGTTTTATTCTAGTGTAGGAAAGGAAGATTAGGAAATTGGGCAGTTAGTTTAAATCAACTACTTCTAGTGTTCATCTCTCTGAAATACTTGACCAAGATGAGGTGCTTGATTCTTCTGTGGATGTTGATGTTGGATAGAAGAGAAAGTGGAAAACTCCAACTATGGATAACTAGGTTAGAAGGAGATCTAGAAAGAATAAATATAATGGATTCAGGGTGAAAGGGGTTTCTGATTCTAAGCCTTATAAGTCTAAAGTTAAACCCAGGGTGGTTCCTGTTGTGATGGATGTTAAGGAAGATGAAGACTCTGGAGATGGACATGTGGTGGATCCTTGCCCTCCCCCAACTCCAATTGCCACTATACAGGCTATAGATGTGAACCTCTATGGTGTCCACCCCTCAAAGCTCTCTCCTAAGAAGCTTCTTCAGGACCTACAGGAAGAAGAGATGGATAAGGATTCCAAGAATAATTAATGTTAGCCTTAAAAAAGTGGTTTGTTTTATGTTGGAACATTAGCGGTTTAAATGCTAGATCCAAACAACTAGCCTTAAAGAATGCAATTCGCAGCAGTGGATGTGTAGTGGTTTTTATCCAGGAGACTAAGAAAGAACATTTTGATGTGGCTTTTATTAAAGAATGTTGTCCTCCTTCTTTTCATGAATTTTCTTATGTGCCTTCTATGAGGGCTTCTGGTGGTATAATTATTATTTGGCAAAGTGCAATTTTCTCTGGTCTTGTAATGCATTGTGAATCATATTGTTTGTTTGTACACTTTACTTCAACCTAGTCTGCTTAAGAATGGGTTTTAGTTAATGTTTATGGACCTTGTCAAGGTGCTGCAAGAGATGGTTTCATACAGTGGTTATATAATTTAAATATCCTGACTCTGAAGATTGGCTAATTATGGGTGATTTTAATTTCATTAGATCACCAAGCAACAGGAACAGGGGAGGTGGAGATACCAGTGATATGTTAATTTTTAATGATTGTATTAGATCCCAAAATTTGACAGAATTTCCTATCAAAGGTAGGAAGTACACAAGGTCAAACATGCAAGAAAATCCCCTACTTGAGAAACTCGATTGGTTCTTTACCTCTCTGCGTTGGACAAATTCTTACCCTGTCACAATGGTTAACTGATGGCTGTGAAATATAGCCATCCACATTTAAACAGGCTATTATTCATATTTTTTATGAAATATCTCTCTAAACCCTGCCACTAATGCCTAATGATCAAAGGGTATGCAATCCTTTCTTTCTATTTTCCCCTGCGCAGATAATGACGTTTGATGATGGGAATCACAACATTAAACTCAAGGTTACAAGATTTCCAACAACCCAAAGAAACCAGGAGTAGTGGAGAGGAGGCAGAAGCTTTACCGACCAACTATATGGCGGGAATAAAATTCCGGCCGTATAGTTGCCACCGACACCGCTAGATCAAACAGAACAACTTTCGAGAAATGACCCCTATATAAAGAGGCCTCGGGCGACGAGAAACGAGAGTCGCACCCTAGAGAACACAACACCGAAGAGCCGCTGGAGGAATATATCTAGATCTAATCTCCAAACCCTTCTCCTCCATCATAGCCATATTCCACCACTTGTAATAGTCGATCTCATATCCAGTTGGTGACATTGTAAGACTATTTGCTATCAATCTCATGATTTCCATTACAATATTTATGATTGTTGATTTCATCTCTATGTGTGAGTAATTCTTCTTGGGATAAGGGCCTTGGTCTAGCCATGTAGCTTTGTGCATGTTATTTATCATAGATGGGATCATGTATTAGTTTGTGCGACATGATTATTATTGTACCCTCCCTTGCCTCAATCTAAGGACTTGTCAGGTACCCAAGACCCCAAGTATTGATCACGGTATAGGAAGTGTGAGTAATGACTAATCTGGAAGATGGGAACCCCAGTGATAGAAAGGGTAGTACGGCTGTATGTGAGGGGTTTACTTGGGATTAACGGTGACGTCACTATGCATATCATTAGTTCTCTTTCTTCTATAGATGAGACTAGTAGGTTATTGCTATAAGTGGTTGCGGAGGCAATAGCAATTATGGATGCACTGCCGACATATAATTATATTGCTCTAACAATTACATGCATACTTTATTATTATCTTTTATTTCCATCAGATATTTTGCACAACTACAGGTGAAACCGAAAGCCCCAGGCCCTCTCTCTCCATCATCGACAATAACAAAAGACAACAAACTCTTGGTACGGTAAAACACAAAGAGAATTCTAAAACTCCCAAAGTTCCATTAAATTAACTTTACTACGCTTTCTGCTTCCCGAGAATTCGATAACCTAGGTCTACTATGGAAAAGAGCTATATTACATCCGTAATCCGGATCGAAGGTATCAACCTTTTTTATAGTGTCGTTGTCAGGGAAGCAATAGCTACCCTGGTAAGGTAAGTACGAACCTTGCTAGTTTTAATTCTTGTTTTTAATTTTGTTAGTTTGCTTTTAGTCTTTATTTGAAAAACCAAAAAATATGTTAGTCTTTAAATTCTTGTTTTTACTATTATAAGTCTTTGTTTAAAAGAAAACCCAAAAACATAGGAAATATGGCTAACAAGAAGCTTGGGGAGTTTGCGACTCCCAACAATGATTATTTGCGTACTCCTATTACCCAGCCAACAATTACTGTTGAAGACTATGAAATTAAGCCCGACTATTTAAGTTTGGTTCAACAAAATCAATTTGGAGGCTCTGCTGTTGAGGACGCACGTATTCACTTGAATACTTTTACTGAAATATGTGATATGATGTGCATTAAAGATGTTAACCCCAGTGCGGTCAAGTTGCACTTATTTCCTTTCTCTCTTAGAGGAAGAGCAAAAGAATGGTTGCTATCTTTGCCTAAAAATACTATTGCATCATGGGTGGAGTGTACTTTTTTATTTATGACTAAATTTTTCCCACATGCAAAGACTATGCAGCTAAGATCTAATATTACTGGTTTTAGACAGGAAGAGCATGAGACACTAGCGCTTGCATGGGAAAGGATGAAAGAATGCATGAGAAACTATTCCAACCATGTGATGGAAGATTGGTTAATTCTCCATTTATTTTATAATACTCTTAACCCTGTGTCTAAGTCTATGTTTGATACTGCAACTGGAGGAACATTTATGGGCAAACAAATTACCGAAGCAAAGCATCTGCTAGACAATATGCAAGACAACCATGCCCAATGGCACGTGGATAGATCAAACAGAAAGAAGGTGAACTCCTTCACACCTCAGGAAAATGAAGAACTCAATGCTAAGCTGGATGAGCTCATATTAGCCGTCAAAGGTAAGGAAACCCACGTAAGAGCTATCCTAGAATCAAATATTGAAGAAATATACTTGATAGCTCGTAATGATTATAACCCTGCTTGGAAGAAGAACTATAATCCTAATTTTCAGAAATATTATTCTAGTCCTGCAGGTAATTCTCATAATAATAATAATATAGGATCAAGTAATGGTAGTCCCCAAGAAACACTTAAGTCCTTTATGGATTCGCAAAATGAGCAAACCAATATCCTAGTTAAGATATCAGAGAACCATGATACTTTGTTTGATAAATTATCTAACCAAGCTGTGAGTTTCAGGAATGATTTGCAGGCTCTCCAAGAAGGAACAAGGATTGTTGAGGCACAGCTAGGTAAGATAACCGAGAGTCAAACCCTCATTCTAGCTAAATTTGCAGGTAAAGCTGATCCCAATCCGGTTGAAGACCTCAATATGATAAGAATCCAGAGGGAGGAGCCTGAAGAACTTGACTATAGCAATGCTCCTTCACCAAATTACACGGTTGAAGATCTTATGAAAAGGATCAATATCAAGATTCCAGTAAGTGAACGAAATGAGGAAGCTACGTATCAACACTTCGTTAAGCAGGTAGCAATAAAGGTACGTGATCTTGAGGAAGAATATAAGAAAATTGCTGAAAAATTACATGTTAAGCTTGATGATATATTTGAGCCTACTATAAAATTAAAATTGGGACTAATGAGATAGCTACACTTTGTGATTTAGGTGCAAGTGTTTCAACAATTCTAAAAATTATTCTTAATAAGTTAAACCTTGGCTCTTTTGAAACCACCGAGTTAAAATTACATCTAGAAGATTCTACCTATAAACAAGCTATAGTAATTAAGGAGAATACTTTAGTGTACATTAATGGTTGTCCTGCTCTTATTGATTTTTTTATAGTTGACATGCCTGAAGATGCTACTGCTCCTATCATATTAGGCCGTCCATTCTTAAGAACTATTAAGTATTTGATTAATCTGCATGACCGAAACGTGAAACTTCAATTGCCTTCGCGGGATCCTTTTGTTATTCATTTCCCCAGGAATAAGAAAGCCAAGCATGATGAGAAGGAGGCCACCACTTTGAAGGACAACTATTTTGGAGTGAGTGTTCCACTCATCTGGCCTAAGTGAGCAACATCAAGGTCAAGCTATTGACCATAAAAGAGTGCTTCATGGGAGGCAACCCATGTGAAATTAAGGTTTGAGTAAAGTTTTAAAGTTTTAGTTTAAGTTTCATGTTGAATAAAGAGTTCTAGAAAACTCTAGTTGAGGAGGAGAAGTTCAGTGGTACTAAAAATCATGTTTTATACATGTTGATGTTGGTCGACAATTTAGACTATCATTTTTCTGTCAAAAACATGGTGTTTCGCTTTGTTTTAGTTTAAGAAAGAATTCTCGAAGAAACATAATTTTTTTGGCGAGCACAGAAGGTTTAACGACCAACTAAACGGCGGGAATAAAAATTCTAGCCGTATAGATATCTATGCCATCGACAAATTTTGTTTCACAGGTACAGAAGGTTTAACGACCAACTATACAGCGGGGATAAACATCTCGACCGTATGGTTGCGCCGCCAGGAGAAAAACCCTAAGAAACCCTAATTTTTGATGTTAGACCAACTATACGGTGAGAACAAAATGTTCCGTCCATATAGTTTGGCTGTATAGTTTCGCCCGGACACAAAAATGCCACGGTAAAGGTACCCCAATACCAAAAATTCAATCATTTTCTCTCTTCTACCTCCAAACTCTCACTAAACCTCAAGGGATCTTCATCTCTACCCAATTTCGTTCGATTTCCTCGCACACAAGTGATCTATGGTATGTTTCTCCTCTGATCCTCCAATTACTTTTTGCAACATCTCTGATCTGTTGTCATTATCAATCTAGGGTGAGACCTACTATGAACTAATTGACATGTTTCTCTTACCTAGATTATTATTTTGAGGAGATTCTTTAGTGTGCTATGATGAGGAATATGTTATTCTTATTACTGTTGGATCAAAAAGTTCTATTTTTGTCTCTCTTATTATTTTAGAAGATGAACACAAGGAGCCAAACTCGTGCTCGTGCCGCTGCGTGTTCTTCCCAGGCTGCTGTTACAACTTAGGATCGCATGGGGATAGATTTTAGGAATGAGCTCCAACGTGATCGCTTCAACAAGATCAAGAACCGAGAAGTGAAGACAACCAAGTGGGATTGTCCCGTTATATTGAATCAACTCGGTATTTCTGATAACTTCAATTTACTTTGCAATAGAGTTGGCCTGCAAAATTTTGTATTCCGTGATGCGCCTACTTATCGCTGGTTAACTATTGAATTTTTAAGTTCTTTGCAAAGCACTGTTAAAACATGGCACGGAGAGGACATGATTTTTTTCTGACTTATGAACAACAACTATACATTAACACTTGATGAATGGTGCAATTGTCTTAGTTTACCAACCAATGATGCTAATGCTTAACGCGCATCTTTTATTGGCATACATCCTTCCCCAGATGATTATTATAATAGAATAAGATTCACTTCTAGAGTCAATAAGGGGAAGAATATTCAGCATCCTGCTATTCGCTATTTGTTCTATGTTATTGCTAACACCTTGAAGGCACGAAATTAGTTTACAATACTCAATGAAGAGGACATCTTAGTCCTTGCAAAAGCTGCTTTCAACAACATCGACTTGTCACTCAACTTGGGCGCAATTCTTGTGTGCTACCTGGAGCACCAATCCTTCCAAATCCAAGGACCAATCACAGGTGGAGGAGTCATCACCATGCTCGCCATTTCCCTAGGAATCTATCTAGGTGAGTTGCAACCATTGCTAGGTGAACGACGTGTTGGTTTCTCTACCTTAAAAGCTTGTGGAATGCTCACTAGGAGAGGTGGTGGTTTTTACTTGCATATTGCAGGAGCTGGGCGTCTCTATCCCGCTCCTTTGCCTAATGGTATTTTCTCTATCGAGGAAGGACGTTTGCCATATGATGTGCAGTTTAAACAACACCAACCCGAGGAGGAGATTTCAGATGAGGATGAGGACCAAGAAGAGGAGCAGCCACCAAACCGGTTCGCTACATATCAAGACTTCTAAGAACTTGGAGGAACTGTGGAGGGGATGCATAATCTCGCCCTGAACCTCCAAGAAACCACAAGTAACTTATCAACTCAATTTGCGAACTGGAGTTACAACCTTTTCCCGCCACCACAATGATTTGAAGGGCTTGCAAAAGCCTAAGCTTGGGGAAGTTTCCTCATTATCTTTATTTTGCGTTCATTTGCTTTTATTTATTTCAAGGTTATGCTTTTTATTTGAGTTTATAAGCACTCGTGTTGGTTTCCCCAAGATTTTATATTTATTTATTTTTATTTGTTTTCGAGATTTTCAAGCCAATCTTTGCCGCTAATTTTCTATTCTTAATTCCCTCTCTTAAAAACAACAAAAAGATTTGTCCATTTATCTTTATTTTCCATCTTCCTTCTTTCTATTTTCCTTGTGGATTTCACATATTTGCACGAGAGTGATTGACTTCGAGTTTGTAAGAAACGAATCAAAAGGGAAGAGAGAAGTAGAACCAATCATGAGAGGTATGCCTTATGACTCCCCACTTTTGAAGTTTGAGAAACCCATGCTAGTTAGTAGTAAATTTTAAGATATTATATTGGTGTAGTGAGTCTTTATATTGGAAGTAAAATTTTATTTGCATGGGTATTTAGTTGAGTATGTTTTGTTCCAGCTCTTGTAGTTAACCAACTCTTGCCTAAAAATTTGCTAAACAATTGTAATAAGAAAAAGTCTCACAATTGAAGGCTTAGGTTGTGTAGTGTTTAGTCTTGAAAGCTTATTCTTAGAGACACTCAACACCAAAGAAAATAATGATTGACTTGATAGATCTTTTTGAAAAGATTTGTTCATTTGAATTAATTTTTAGCGTTTTTGTGAGCATTCCAAAGTTTGACTTGTGAATCATAAGAATGATATATCTTTATGCGTTTCAAACTTCATGGGATGCCAACAACTCCGCTATCCTACGAACGATCTTCATGGAGGAAACTCCTAGATTTCAGCTATGAGTTGATTAAACATATGTAGCAGCAATGCTATAATGGGTAAGATTCTTGGCATTCTCGGGTAGCTGTGTTTATGATGGAATCACTCCTCTGGCTAATATGAGTAACTATTATGCAAAAGGAACAAAAACCTTGTGATGCCACGAGTGTCCATCACAACCCGATAAAGTAATTAATTTTTTTGGCATGCTCTCAATTACTTAAGAACTGAAATTCTTGAAGGACAATGAATAGAAAAGTAGTGCTTGAAAAGTATTGACTTATTGATGTGGGAGAATTGAAATACTTTAGTATATATGCTTTTCATGACAAACTCTCACACTCTCAATTTTACATGATTATACTTTATTGTTCAAAGGCAAGCCTATTTGATTACATGAGATGGAATAGAGTTTACTCATTTGAATCATCCATGCTAACAATAATCTTGCTGCGCTATAAGGATTCATTAAAACCCGTATGATATGCTTGCCATTACTTTATCTATGCTAAAGTTTTTCATATTAATAAAGTGGAGGAAACATGAGACTACCAATCATGAGTCAGATCATCATATCGTTATTTCAGTTTAAATGCCAAGTTCCTTTTTGATTTTTGTTTTCTTGCTCGACGACGATCAAGTTTAAGCTTGGGGAGTTTTATGGCTGTGAAATATAGCCATCCACATCCACATTTAAAATGGATATTATTCATATTTTATGAAATATCTCTCTAAACCCTGTCACTAATGCCTAATGATCAAACGGGTATGCAATCCTTTATTTCTATTTTTCCCTGCACAGATAATAACGTTTGATGATGGAAATCACAATACTAAAGTCAAAGATACGATATTTCCAACAACCCAAAGAAACTAGGAGTCGGAGAGAGGAGGCAGAAGATTTAACGACCAACTATACGACGGGAATAAAATTCTGGCCGTATAGTTCCGGCCGTATAGTTGCCATCGACACCGCTAGGTCAAACAGAATAACTTTCGTGAAGGAAACCCTATATAAAGAGGCCTCGCGCAAAGAGAAACAAGAGCCGCACCCTAGAGAACACAACACCGAAGAGCCATCGGAGAAATAGATCTAGATCTAATCTCCAAACCTTTCTCCTCCACCATAGCCATATTCCACCACTTGTAATAGTAGATCTCATCTCCAATTGGTGACACTGTAAGACTATTTTCTATCAATATCATGATTTCCATTACAATGTTTATGATTATTGATTTCATCTCTATGTGTGAGTAATTCTCCTTGGGATAAGGGCTTCGGCCTAGCAATGTAGCGTTGTGCATGTTATTTATCATAGATGGGATCATGTATTAGTTTGTATGACATGATGATTATTGTACCCTCTCTTGCCTCAATCTAAGGACTTGTCAGGTACCCAAGACCCCAAGGATTGATCCAAGTATAGGAAGTGTAAGTAATGACTAATCTGCAGGATGGGAACCCCAGCGACAGAAAGGGTAGTACGACTGTATGTGAGGTATTTTCTTGGGATTAACGGTGATGTCACTATGCATATCATTAGTTCTCTTTCTTCTATGGATGAGACTAGTAGGTTATTGCTATAAGTGGTTGCGGAGGCAATAGCAGTTATGGATGCACTTACCACATATAATTATATTGCTCTAACAATTACATGCATATTTTATTATTATCTTTTATTCCCATCAGATGTTTTGCACAGCTACAGGTGAAACCGTAAGGCCATGCCTTCTCTCACCATCATCTACAATAACAAAAGACAACAAACTCTTGGTCCGGTAAAACACAAAAAGAATTCTAAAACTCCTGAAGGTCCATTAAAGTAACTTTACTATGCTTTCTGCTTCCCAAGGATTCTATAACCTAGGTCTACTAGGGAAAAAGAGCTATACTACATCTGTAATCCGGATCGAAGGTATTAGTCCTTTTTCTAGCGCCGTTGCAGGGGAAGCAATAGCTACCCTGGTAAGGTTAGTAGAAACCTTGCTAGTTTTAATTCTCGTTTTTAATTTTGTTAGTTTGCTTTCAGTCTTTATTTGAAAAACCAAAAAAATATGTTAGTCTTTAAATTCTTGTTTTTACTATTATAAGTCTTTATTTAAAAGAAAACCCGAAAACATAGGAAATATGGCTGAAAAGAAGCTTGGGGAGTTTTCAACTCCCAACAATGATTATTTGCATACTCCTATTACCCAGCGAGCAATTACTGCTGAAAACTATGAACTTAAGCCCCACTATTTAAGTTTGGTTCAACAGAATCAATTTGGAGGCTCTGCTGTTGAGGACGCAAGTAGCACTTGAATATTTTTACTAAAATATGTGATATGATGCGCATTAAATATGTGGACCCCAATGCGGTCAAGTTGCGCTTATTTCCTTTCTCTCTTAGAGGAAGAGCAAAAGAATGGTTGCTATCCTTGCCTATAAATACTATTGCATCATGGGTGAACTGTACTTATTTATTTAAGACTAAATTTTTCCCACATGCAAAGACTATGCAACTAAGATCTAATATTACTGGTTTTAGATAGGAAGAGCGTGAGACACTAGCGCTTGCATGGGAGAGGATGAAAGAATACATGAAAAAATGTCCCATCCATGGGATGGAAGATTGGTTAATTCTCCATTTATTTTATAATGCTCTTAACCCTGTGTTTAAGTCTATATTTGATACTGCAGCTGGAGGAACATTTATGGGCAAACAAATTACCGAAGCAAAGCAGCTGCTAGACAATATGCAAGACAACCATGACCAATGACACGTGGATAGATAAACCACAAAAAAAGGTGAACTCTGTCACACCTCAGGAAAATGAACAACTCAATGCTAAGCTGGATGAGCACATATTAACCGTAAAAGGTAATGAAACCCAGGTAAGAGCTATCCCAGAATCTAATATTGAATAAATAGAATTCATAGCTAGTAATGATTATAAACCTGCTTGGAAGAAGAACTATAATCCTAATTTTCAGAAATATTATTCTAGTCCTGCAGGTAATTCTAATAATAATAATATAGGATCAAGTAATGATAGTCTCCAAGAAACACTTAAGTCCTTTATGGATTCGCAAAATGACCAAAACAATATCCTAGTTAAGATAACGGAGAACCATGATACTATGCTTAGTAAATTATCTAACCAAGCTGTGAGTTTGAGGAATGATTTGCAGGCCCTCCAAGAAAGAACAAGGATTGTTGAGGCACAACTAGGTAAGATAACCGAGAGTCAAACTCTCATTCTAGCTAAATTTGCAGGTAAAGCTGAGCCCAATCCGTTTGAAGACCTCAAGATGATAAGAATCTAGAGGGAGGAGCCTGAAGAACTTGACTATAGCAATGCTCCTTCACCAAATTACACGGTTGAAGATCTTATGAAAATGATCAATATCAAGATTCCAGTAAGTGAACGAAATGAGGAAGCTATGTATCAACACTTCGTTAAGCAGATGGCAATAAAGGTATGCGAGCTTGAGGAAGAATATTAGAAAATTGCTGAAAAATTACATGTTACGATTGATGATATATTTGAGCCTACTATTAAAATTGGGACTAATGAGATAGCTGCACTTTGTGATTTAGGTGCAAGTGTTTCAACAATTACAAAAAGTATTTTTAATAAGTTAAACCTTGGATCTTTTGAAATCACCGAGTTAAAATTACATCTAGAAGATTCTACCTATATACAAGCTGTAGGAATTAAGGAGAATACTTTAGTGTACATTAATGGCTGTCCTGCTCTTATTGATTTTGTTATTGTTGACATGCCTGAAGATGCTACTGCTCCTATCATATTAGGCCGTCCATTCTTAAGAACTATTAAGACTTTGTTTAATCTGCATGAAGGGAACGCGAAGCTTCATTTGCCTTCGCGGTATTCTTCTGTTATTCATTTCCCCAGGAAGAAGAAAGCCAAGCATGATGAGAAGGAGGCCATCACTTTGAAGGCCAACTATTTTGGAGTGGGTGTTCCACTCATCTGGCCTAAGTGAGCAACATCAAGGTCAAGCTATTGACCATAAAAGAGCGCTTTGGTCAGCCATGTGTAATTAAGGTTTGAGTAAAGTTTTAAAATTTTAGTTTAAGTTTCATGTTGAATAAAGAGTGCTAGATAACTACAATTGAGGAGAAGAAGTTCAGTGGTACTAAAAATCATGTTTTATACATGCTGATGTTGGTCGACAATTTAGACTGTTATTTTTCTGTCAAAAACATGGTGTTTCACTAAGTTTCAGTTTAAGAAAGAATTATTGAAGACACATAAATTGTTTGGCGAGCATAGAAGGTTTAACGACCAACTATACATCACAAATAAAATTCCAGCCATATAGTTCTGGCCGTAGAGATATCTATGCGATCGACAAATTTTGTTTTCCACGTACAGAAGGTTTAACGACCAACTATACGACGGGGATAAAAATCCCGACCCTATAGTTCTGGCCGTATAGTTGCGCTGTCAGGAGAAAAACCCTAAGAAACCCTAATTTTTGACGTTAGACCAACTACGGCGGGAACAAAATGTTTCGGCCGTATAGTTTGGCTGTATTGTTTCGTCCGACCATAAAAACGCCAAGGGAAAGGTACCCCAACACCAAAAATTCAATGCTTTTTTCTCTCTTCTACCTCCAAACTCTCTTAAAACCTCAAGGGATCTTCATCTATACCCAATTTCGTTCGATTTCCTCGCACACAAGTGATATATGGTATGTCTCTCCTCCGATCCTACAATAACATTTTGCAAATTCATCTTTGATCTATTGTCGTTATAAATCTAGGGTGAGACCTACTATGAACTAATTGCCATGTTTCTCTTACCTAGATTATTATTTTGAGGAGATTCTTTAGTGTGCTATGAGGAATATGTTATTCTTATTACTGTTGAATCAAAAAGTTTTATTTTGTATATCTTATTATTTTAGAAGATGAACACAAGGAGCCAAACTCGTGCTCATGCCGCTACGAGTTCTTCCTAGGTTGCTACTACAGCTTAGGATCGCATGGGTATATGGTTTAGGAATGAGCTCCAACATGATCGGTTCAATAGGATCAAGAACCGAGAATTGAAGACAACCAAGTGGGATTGTCCTGTTATATTGAATCAACTCGGTGTTTCTCATGACTTCAATTTACTTTGCAATAGAGTTGGCCCGCAAAATTTTGTATTACGTGATGCGTCTACTTATCACCATTTAACTCTTGAACTTTTAAGTTCTTTGCAAAGCAATGTTAAAACATGGCATAGAGAGGACATGATTTCTTTCTGACTTATGAACAACAACTATACATTAACACTTGATGAATGGTGCAATTGTCTTAGTTTACCAAACAATTATGCTAATGCTTTACGCGCATCTTTTACTGGCATAGATCCTTCCCTAGACCATTATTATAATAAAATGAGTTTCACTTTTAGAGTCAATAAGGGGAAGAATATTCAGCATCCTGCTATTCGCTATTTGTTCTATATTATTGCTAACACCTTGAAGGCACGAAATGAGTTTACAAGACTCAATGAGGAGGACATCTTAGTCCTCACAAAAGATGCTTTCAACAAAATCGACTTGTCACTCAACTTGGGCGCAATTCTTGTGCGCTACCTGGAGCACCAATTCTCCCAAATCCAAGGACTAATCACAGGTGGATGCATCATCACCGTGCTCGCCATTTCCCTGGTCATCAACCTAGGTGAGTTGCAACCATTGCTAGGTGAGCGGCATGTTGGTTTCTCTACTTCAAAAGCTTGTGGAATTCTCACTGGGAGAGGTGGTGGTTTCACTTGCATATTGCAGGATCTGGGAGTCTCTATCCCGCTCCTTTACTTAATGGTCTTTTCTCTATCGAGGAAGGACGATTGCTATATGATGTGCATGTTGAACAACACCAACCCGAGGAGGAGATTCCGGATGAGTATGAGGACCAAGAAGAGGAGCAGCCACCAAACCGGTTCGCTACATATCAAGACTTCCAAGAACTTGGAGGAACTATGGAGGGGATGCATAATCTCACTGTTGGAATATGCCCTAGAGGCAATAATAAAGATGTTATTATAATTCTTGTTCATGATAAAGTTTATATTCCATGCTAGAATTGTATTAAGCGGAAACTTTAATACTTGTGTGGTTTGTGAACAACACCGTGTCCCTAGTATGCCTCTATGGACTAGCTCATTGATTAATGATGGTTAAGGTTTCCTAACCATAGACATGAGTTGTAGATTAATAATGAGATCATATCATTGGGAGAATGGTATGATGGACATACCCAAACTAAGTGGAGCAATTAGATCGTGTCATCGTGTTCATCTTTGCGAAGATTTTCTTATGTCAAATATTGTATTCCTTAGACCATGAGATAATACAACTCCCTGGTATCGGAAGAGAGCTTTGAGGTCATCAAACGTCATCCTATGAGAGGGTGATCATAAAGGTGTCTCTCAGGTGATCGGAAAGTACCTGTTGGGTTGTATGTATCGAGATGGGATTTGTTCCTCCCAAGTCGGAGAGATATACTTCGGGCCCACTCGGTAATCGATATCAACACCTCTTACAAGCATGTGGTTAAGTAGTTAATCACAAAGTGATATCGGATTACGGAACGAGTAAAGTAGTTGCTGTGAACGAGATTGAACTAGGTATGACGGTACCGACGATCAAATCTCGGGCAAGTAAAATATCGCGAGACGAAGGGAATATATATATGGGATTGATTGAATCCTGGCATCGTGGTTCATCTGATATGATCATCGATGAATGTGTGGGAGTCAATATGGGTTTCCAGACCCCGCTGTTGATTATTGATATAAGATCATGTCTGCATATTCTCGAACCCGAAGGGTCACACACTTAACGTGTCTCGACGCTAGGATAGATTGGATGATTGGTTTATGAGTTTTTGTTCGGAGTCTCGGATGGGATCCGGGACATCACGAGAGGTTCCGGAATGGTCCGGAGAATAAGATTCATATAAGGCAATGCAGGTTTTGGAGTTCGGAATTGTTTTGGGTTAATCGGTATTGTACCGGAAGCTTATAGAACCTTCCGAAGGGGGACCAACGTGGCCCCACCTGCCGGGAGGGGGCATGGGCCTATGAGGGAGTGCCCTGGCCGCATTGGTCCAGGGGCACAAGGCCCCATAGGGCCCAGCCGGCCAAACCTAGGGCAAACCCTAGGGGAGCTTCTAGAAGGGGGGAAACTTGCCCCCCACTCCTCCCTCCTTGGCCGCCGGTCCTAAGGCTTGGGGGAGGGCAAGGTCTGGCTGACCACCCCTATATATAAAGAGGGCTGGGGGCGCACCCCCTCCCACACCTCCTCCTCAAGCCCTAGTCGCCTTGCTGCCCTCCTCTCTCTCTCCCTCCCGACTGCGTGTAGGCGAAGCCCTGCTGCAGAAACTCTCCACCACTTGCACCGCGCTGTCGCGTTGTAGATCCAATCCATCTATCCACCATACTTGATGGACCAAGGAAGGAGGAGACGTCAAGGTGCCGCACGTGTGCATCTCTTGGAGGCATCGCCACTTGCGGTGTTAGATCGGATCGGATCGCGAGGAGGAGAAGCGAGTACGACTACATCACCCACGTTCCGGCGAACGTTCCGCTATGCGAATCTTCAAGGGTATGAAGATCTAATCTATTCCCCCTCGTTGTTTGCATCTCCTAGATTAGATCTTGGCTTTCCCGTTCGCATCCGTAGAAGTTTTTTGATTTACTATGCTGCGAAACCCTTCAGTGGTATCAGAGCTAGATCTATGCGTAGATGTGTTTCACGAGTAGAACGCAACATGGTCGTTGCGGGCGTTGATGTTTTCTATTGCAAGCCTCTTGTTTGTGTACTTCTTATGACGCGGGATAGTGAGATCGAAGCGGTCCAGGCCAACCTTACGCGACCTCGTTCGCGAGACCGGCTCCGCACTTGACGTGTGGCTTGTTCCACACATGCGGCTGGTGGATGCCAGTTTCTCTCACTATAGTTGTCATGGGATTTACACCGGAGTTTGGAAACCATAATATCACCGTTGTGGCTTTCCATAGGTAAGAATCATTCTTAGCTTGCTACTCCCATAAGCCACGTAAAACATGCAACAACAAAGTAGAGGCGTCTAACTTGTTTTTGCAGGGAGTGTTTTCTGTGATATGGTATGGCCCAAGATGTGATGTGTATGTTGTATGCAATGATCATGTTTTGTAATGTTTCATGACTTGCATGTAGATGAGTACACAACCGGCAGGAGCCATATGGTTGTCTTTATAATTGTGTATGACCTGTGTGTCAACTTCTTATACGCCATGTAATAGCTTTACTTTATCGCTAAGTAGTTAGCAATAGTTATAGTTGCTATTCGTGGTGGAGGCAATCATGGTGGAGTGATGGAGATCATGCCGGCACGCACAAGATGGAGATCATTGCGCGAAGATTGGCTATACCATGTCACATAAAGTTATATGCATGTGATGTTTATCCTTTAGTGTATCTTATTATGCTTAGATCGCGACGGTAGCATTATAAGATGATTCCTCACTTAAAGATCAAGATAAAACTGTGTTCTCCCCATGTATGCACCGTTGCGAAAGTTCGTCGTGTTCAAGCATCACGTGATGATCGGGTGCTATAAACTCTACGTTCACATACAACGGGTGCAAGCCAGTTTTGCACACGCGGAAATACTTGGGTTTGACTTGACGAGCCTAGCATGTAAAGACATGGCCTCGGAACACATGAACCGAAAGTTTAAGCATGAGTCATATGAATGATATGATCGACACTTCGTTGTCCACCATTGAAACCACATCTCTTCTCGTGAAGATCGGATTAGGTGTGGTGAATTTGGATCATGTCTAACAACTTGAGGGATGTTGAATTTAGTGGGAGTTCATCTAGTAATTTGATTAAGTTGAACAAGTTATCATGAACATAGTCTAAATTGTACTTGCAAATAGTGTAGATCAAATGGCTAAGTCCAACTTCAACTTCAACGTTTTTGCTGAGAAAGAAAAGCTTAAGAACAATGGGTCTAACTTCACCAACTGGTTCCGCAATCTAAGAATCATTCTCTCTGGCGGACAAAAGGACTATGTCCTTGAGAATGCGCTAGGTGACGCCCCTGCTGTAGATGCGCCGGCTGATGAGAAAGCTGTTTATCAGTCGTGCAAAGATGATTATTGTGTGATTAAGAGCACCATGTTGTTTGCTATGGAATCGGACCTTCAAAATCGTTTTGAAGACTATCCCGGGCCCTTTGAGATTCTTGAGGAGCTGAAAACTATGTTTCAGACTCAGGCCCATTCTGAGAGATATGAGATCTCTGAGAAATTCTTTAACTGCAAGATGGAGGAAGGGAGTTCCGTTAGTGAGCACGCCATAAAGATGTCGGGCTACACTCAACGCCTTGAGCAACTCGACTGCAAGATTCTAGAGGAGCTCAAGATTGACAGGGTTCTGCAATCACTCCCTCCCAGCTACAAAAGTTTTGTAGTGACTCATAATCAGATTGGTTCCACTGATACGATCACCGAGCTCTTCGCTAAGCTAAAGGCTGCGGAGGTGGACATCAAAAAGGATAATCATGTGTTGATGGTCAACAAGCCCCTCACCTTTAAGAAAGGTAAGGGTGCAAAGAAGCCCTTCAAGAAAGGCGGCGGCAAGCGCGTTGCCCCTGCTGAGAAGAAGCTCAAGTCTGGACCTAAGCCGGACACTGAGTGCTTCTATTGCAAGGACAAGGGTCACTGGAAGCGCAACTGTCCGAAGTACTTAGCGGACAAGAAGGCTGGCACCATCAAAGTTATATTTGATATACATGTTATTGATGTTTTCCTTACTAGCCCTCGTTGTAGTGCATGGGTATTTGATACTGGTTTAGTTGCTAATATTTGTAACTCGAAATAGGAGCTACGGAATAGACGGCGGCTTGCGAGGGATGAGGTGACGATGCGCGTTGGCAACGGATCAAGAGTTGATGTGATGGCTGTCGGCACGCTCTCCTTAGTTTTACCTTCGGGATTAGTTTTAAACCTCAATAAGTGTAATTATGTGCCTGCGTTGAGCATGGACATCATATCTGGATCGTGTTTATTGCAAGACGGTTATTCATTTAAATCTGAGAATAATGGTTGTTCTATTTATATGAGTAACATCTTTTATGGTCATGCACCTGCTGTGAATGGTTTATTTCTTCTGAATCTCGAAAGGGATGAAACACACATCCATAACATTGAGGCTAAGATATGCAAAGTAGATAGTGATAATACTACTTATTTGTGGCACTGTCGTCTAGGTCATATTGGTGTAAAACACATGAAGAAACTCCATTCTGATGGACTTTTGGAGTCTCTTGATTTTGAATCATTTGACACATGTGAACCATGCCTCATGGGCAAGATGATCAAAACCCCGTTCTCCGGAATGATGGAGCGAGCAACGGACTTGTTGGAAATCATACATACCGATGTATGCGGACCAATGAGTGTTTCAACGCGCGGTGGATATCGCTACTTTCTCACTTTTATCGATGACTTAAGTAGATATGGGTATATATATTTGATGAAACATAAATCTGAAACATTTGAAAAGTTCAAGGAATTTCAGAATGAAGTGGAGAACCATCGTAACAGAAAAATTAAGTTTCTACGATCCGATCATGGAGGTGAATATTTGAGTTATGATTTTCTCACGCATCTTAAAGCAAGCGGAATCGTTTCGCAACTCACGCCACCCGGAACACCACAGCGCAATGGTGTGTCTGAACGTCGGAATCGAACTCTATTAGATATGGTCCGATCAATGATGTCTCTTACTGATTTGCCGTTATCATTTTGGGGTTATGCATTAGAAACCGTTGCATTCACTTTAAATAGGACACCATCTAAATCCGTTGAGACGACACCGTATGAACTGTGGTTTGGTGCTAAACCTAAGTTGTCGTTTCTTAAAGTTTGGGGATGCGAAGCTTACGTCAAGAAGTTGATGCCGGACAAGCTCGAACCCAAAGCGGAGAAATGCGTCTTCATAGGATACCCTAAGGAAACTATTGGGTATACCTTCTATCACAGAACCGAAGGCAAAGTGTTTGTCGCAAAGAACGGATCCTTTCTTGAGAAGGAGTTTCTCTCGAAAGAAGTGAGTGGGAGGAAAGTAGAGCTAGACGAGGTTGTTGAACCTTCTCTTGAATTGGAGAGTAGCACAGCACCTGAAATTGTTCCAGTGCCGCCTGCACCAACAATAGAGAAAGCTAATGATAAGGATCATGAAGCTTCGGACGATGCTACTACTGAACGTCGCAGGTCGACAAGGTCGCGTGCCCCTCCTGAGTGGTACGGCAACCCTGTCTTAAATGTCTTGTTAGTAGACGACAGTGAACCTGCGAACTATGAGGAAGCAATGATGAGTCCAGACTCTGAGAAATGGCTAGAGGCCATGAAATCCGAATTGGGATCCATGAGCGAAAACCAAGTATGCACTTTGGTGGACCCTCCTAGCGACCGAAAGGCCGTTGAGTGCAAATGGATCTTCAAGAGGAAAACGGACGCGGATGGTAATGTTACCGTCTATAAAGCACGAGTTGTCGCGAAAGGTTTTCGACAAGTTCAAGGTGTTGACTACGATGAGACTTTCTCTCCCGTAGCGATGTTTAAGTCCATTCGGATTTTATTAGCAATTGCTGCATTTCATGATTATGAAATATGGCAGATGGATGTCAAGACTGCGTTCCTCAATGGCAACATTGATGAACAGTTGTATATGATGCAACCCGAAGGTTTTGTCGATCCTAAGGATGCTGATAAAGTGTGCAAACTTCAGCGTTCCATTTATGGACTGAAGCAAGCATCTCGGAGTTGGAACCTTCATTTTGATCAAGTGATCAAGAGCTTTGGATTTGTTCCAAATTGCTAC
Organism: Avena sativa; assembly: GCA_916181665.1. Classification (NCBI taxonomy): domain Eukaryota; kingdom Viridiplantae; phylum Streptophyta; class Magnoliopsida; order Poales; family Poaceae; genus Avena; species Avena sativa. The sequence goes on along the minus strand of OV702280.1, from coordinate 394,335,201 downwards.
GAAGCTTGTATCTACAAGAATGTGAGTGGGAGCTCAGTGACATTTTTGGTACTATATGTGGATGACATATTGATTATTGGAAATGACATTAACATGCTTAACGATGTGAAGAGTTATTTGAACAAATGTTTTTCAATGAAAGACCTAGGTGAAGCTGCTTATATATTGGGCATCAAAATCTATAGAGATAGACAAAGACTCCTGATAGCTTTAAGCCAGAGTACATACCTAGACAAAGTTCTGAAAAGGTTCAGAATGGATAAGGCAAAGAAAGGTTCAGTGCCTATGTTGTCAGGTAAGATATTGAGCAAGGCTCAGTGTCCAGCTACGGTAAATGATAGAGAAGCTATGAGCAAAGTGCCTTATGCCTCGGCCATAGGTTCTATCATGTATGCCATGCTGTGTACTAGACCGGATGTGTCCAATGCTCTTAGTTTGACGAGCAGATACCAAAGTGATCCAGGAGTGGAACACTGGACAGCCGTGAAGAACATCCTAAAGTACCTAAATAGGATTAAATAAATGTTCTTAGTCTATGGGGGTGATGAACAGCTAGTCGTAAAAGGTTACGTCGACGCTAGTTTCGACACCGACAAGGATGATTCTAAATCTCAGACATGATACGTTTATATTTTGAATGGAGGAGCTATGAGCTGGAGAAGCTGCAAGAAAAGCGTGATCGCGGGATCTACAGTAGAAGCGGAATACATGGCTGCTGTAGAAGCGTCAAGTGAAGGAGTTTGGATCAGGAACTTCATCACTGAGCTTGGCATGGTTTCAAGTGCATTGGACCCACTAGAGATATTGTGTGACAACACTGGCGCCATAGCACTCGCTAAGGAACCAAGATATCATCCAAAGACCAAGCATATCAACCGCAAGTTTCATATAATCCGAGATTATATATCAGATGGAGATCTGAAGATTAGCAAAGTACATACAGATCTGAATGTCGCAGATCCATTGACTAAACCTCTTCCACGTGCAAAACATGATCAGCACCTTAGTGCCATGGGTGTTAGATTGTTGCCAGATGTAAACTAGATTATTGACTCTAGTGCAAGTGGGAGACTGTTGGAATTATGCCCTAGAGGCAATAATAAAGATGTTATTATAATTCTTGTTCATGATAAAGTTTATATTCCATGCTAGAATTGTATTAAGCGGAAACTTTAATACTTGTGTGGTTTGTGAACAACACCATGTCCCTAGTATGCCTCTATGGACTAGCTCATTGATTAATGATGGTTAAGGTTTCCTAACCATAGACATGAGTTGTCGATTAATAATGAGATCATATCATTGGGAGAATGGTATGATGGACAGATCCAAACTAAGTGGAGCAATTAGATCATGTCATCGTGTTCATCTTTGCGAAGCTTTTCTTATGTCAAATATTGTATTCCTTAGACCGTGAGATAATACAACTCCCTGGTATCGGAAGAGAGCTTTGAGGTCATCAAACGTCATCCTATGAGAGGGTGATCATAAAGGTGTCTCTCAGGTGATCGGAAAGTACCTGTTGGGTTGTATGTATCGAGATGGGATTTGTCCCTCCCAAGTCAGAGAGATATACTTCGGGCCCACTCGGTAATCGATATCAACACCGCTTGCAAGCATGTGGTTAAGGAGTTAATCACAAAGTGATATCGGATTACGGAACAAGTAAAGTACTTGCTGTGAACGAGATTGAACTAGGTATGACGGTACCGACGATCAAATCTCGGGCAAGTAAAATATCGCGAGACGAAGGGAATATATATATGGGATTTATTGAATCCTAGCATCGTGGTTCATCCGATATGATCATCGATGAATGTGTGGGAGTCAATATGGGTTTCCAGACCCCGCTGTTGATTATTGATATAAGATCATGTCTGCATATTCTCGAACCCGAAGGGTCACACACTTAACGTGTCTCGACGCTAGGATAGATTGGATGATTGGTTTATGAGTTTTTGTTCAGAGTCTCGGATGGGATCCGGGACATCACGAGAGGTTCCGGAATGGTCCGGAGAATAAGATTCATATAAGGCAATGCAGTTTTTGGAGCTCGGAATTGTTTTGGGTTAATCGGTATTGTACCGGAAGCTTCTAGAACCTTCTGGAGGGGGACCAACATGGCCCCACCTTCCGGGAGGGGGCATGGGCCTATGAGGGAGTGCCCTAGCCACATTGGGCCAGGGGCACAAGGCCCCAAAGGCCTAGCCGGCCAAACCCTAGGGGAGCTTCTAGAAGGGGGGGGGGAACTTGCCCCCCACTCCTCCCTCCTTGGCCGCCGGCCCTAGGGCTTGGGGGAGGGCAAGGGCTGGCCGCTCACCCCTATATATAAATAGGGCTGGGGGCGTACCCCCTCTCACACCTCCTCCTCAAGCCCTAGTCGCCCTGCTGCCCTCCTCTCTCTCCCTCCCGACTGCGTGTAGGCGAAGCCCTGCTGCAGAAACTCTCCACCACTTGCACCGCGCCGTCGCGTTGTAGATCCAATCCGTCTCTCCACCATACTTGCTGGACCAAGGAAGGAGGAGACGTCGAGGTGCCGCACGTGTGCATCTCTCGGAGGCATCGCCACTTGCGGTGTTAGATCAGATCGGATCGCGAGGAGGAGAAGCGAGTACGACTACATCACCCACGTTCCGTCGAACGTTCCGCTGTGCGAATCTTCAAGGGTATGAAGATCTCATCTATCCCCCCTCGTTGTTTGCATCTCCTAGATTAGATCTTGGCTTTCCCGTTCGCATCCGTAGATTTTTTTTTGATTTACTATGCTGCGAAACCCTTCACTCACCATGAACCTCCAAGAAACTACAAGTAACTTATCAAATCAATTTGTGAATTGGAGTTACAACTTTTTCTCGCCACCATGTCACATGCATGCATACACACTTTACAAGATTTTTGTATTGTTTTTAGTTTTGATCTAGTGCCTTGTGTTTTGGATGTTTTTAATAGATTGTGTTGACTATCAAGCGTGTAGCTGCGAAGAGTGGACCACCACCACCAACTACTAAGGAAAGTGACACTATTTCATGATGTCGTATTATTATCTATACCTACTATAGTTTTTGGTAGAAATGCATGTGTAGGAAAATATTTTACTATATACTATGCTATGTTATGTCCTATTTAGGATATCATTTCTAACTTTCTTAGTTGAAACATTGTAGCTTTAGTATGCTATAGTTTCAGGGTGTAATATCATGTTATGATTATATAAAGTATTGGAAAAGATAGGTTTTATATAATAAAACAAGTACTCAATGAACCACCTGGGTGGAATGTAGATACTCAATTATGAATAAGTGGCAACGAAGAGACACATATCCATGGTTATCTCTCTTGTGTGTGCACTAGAAGAATAACACCCAGGAACTTAGAGATTGGACAAGTTTCTCATATAGTGGCTTCCAGTATAGCCATATGCTAAATGGGTTCTGACTTAGTCAATTACATATTGAAGATCCGTGCATTGGTACCTCTAACTTAGGGACTGACATTATGTATTGGAAGTTAGTCCTTGCATTGGTACCCGTTAGATGTGCTAGCACTATGTACATAGAGGACTTATATGGAAATACTTCATCACATTATCGATCCGCTGATACTCCAATTTGGTGTATACTAATCTAGTGGCCACCAGTGGCGTCAAGACGAGATTGTGCCATGTGGATAAAGTGTACAACTTCTGCACAATATCAAATTCTAAGTACTTAGTCGTGCTCCGGTTACATACAATACTACGCAACTAAGTCTTGAAGCTATGGAAGATCTCGACATTCCAATTTCTTGAAGTAAAACTTGATGGTGTCAACAAGGGAATAGACGCACTTAGAGTTTACCAATAATTTTAGAAAGATTTGTTGGAAGTTTAAAACTATTTTTCAAACATAGGATAAAACCATACTGCTTTCTACAAATAAGCCTAAGCTCTACTTAGCCAAATATGCATGTAGTGATAGGTCCAACTTATATCCACATACTAGTGACACTTGCCAATACATTCGATGTATTTACCCTTTGTGGATGCAACCTATCATGTTGCGGGTATATTATACTGATGAGTGAGGAGCGATGATAGGGGTTACGATTCTGCACTCGACATGCTTGCATGTGGCACATGAATATGAAGGACTCCATGCTTTACTCTTTTATTCTATTGATTTGTAATAAGATAGCCTTTGGCTATGCGATCGTAATAAACTTATAGTATGGATCATGCAACGTAATATGACCTTTGTATCTTGACATTACATCATAAACCGCCGGTGCTAGCTATCCAATCCAGGGACTAGCACTGTAATCATATGGATTTTGAACCAAGACGGTTTTAGATCTTTAAAAATGGTATCAGAGCACTATGTTGCCCATAGATACGTAACCCAAGGATTTTGACAAAGACCCTTGTTAGGAATGAACTTATAGTTTTGTACTTAGTAGATTTTCTCATAAACCTTGATCATTCTTTACTGGATCTCTTCTCCTTCAAACATGTAGAGGACCAGCCTTTTTTTTCCTCTAAGGACCTTCAAGATGGATCATGTCAACAAGAAGTTCAAGATAGAAGTCGCAAAAAAACCTCGGGCTTGCAAAGTATGTGGAGAAGTAGGACACAATGGACTCTAAGGAACATTAAGAACAATGTCCCTATTGTGATTCCAACCATCCAGTTGAAGAATGTCCTACATATCAAGTCACTTGCTTCCTATATGAAGGAACCAACCACATTCTTGCTAAATGCCATCTCGACTTCATAGTGCAACAAGTGAACGAATAAGTCAGGGATGGAATGTATCAGGCTCTCAAGAAGCCAGAAGAAAACCTTAGCCATATCACTTGTGTCAAATACAAGAAGGAAGGACACAATATAAATGAATGCCTAGAGAAAGAACTTCAAAACAACGACAACAACAATAACAACACTTCAAGGAAAAGTACCCACGACATGACAAAAGTGTTTTGCTATCGCTGCCGAAAGACATGACACTTCACCGACGATTGTCTAACTAAAAAGAGAGCTCCCATCGATGTTTTCATAGTGTGATCCCAAGATCCATTAGATTGCCTACCAACTATCATGTTCAATTCATCGATATCCTGTTAGCGTATTGATCATGCCAAACTATGTGGTATGGCTATACTAGGTTGCTTATTTCAAAGAAACTAGTTGTTTTTTTCAACTATTGAGTTATACTCAGAGATTGTTAATAAGTGAATGGTTGCTTTTTTATTGGTTGATTGAACTTGTTATGTTGTATTGTGTGTGATAGAACTTATTTAGATATATATATATATCATTACTTATCCCTAATAAACTAACAAATGCCTCTCAGACGTACCAACAACAACAATGGCAATGAGATGCAATATATGATGGCTACACAGACTCAGTTTATGCATATGATGATTCAGTTCATGGCAACCATCAACAATACGAATCAAAACAACAACAATAACAACTAGAACAACAACAATCCACCAGCTCTTGATATGCTCACCAGATTTTTGAGGTTGAGACCTACAAAGTTCTCTAATACAAATGATCCAATGGTAGACGATAAATGGTTGCGTTCAGTGAACATGGATCTAGTGACTGTTGGATGGTTTGATGCTGATTCACAGCATACTTGCTCGAAGGCCCTGCGGCTACATGGTGGGACAACTGCCAAGTTACTCACCCCATTGAAGAAGTGACTTGGGAAGTATTTGAAGATGGTTTCCGCATCAATCATATTTCTTCAAGCATGATGCGTCTGAAGAAGAAGGAATTTCATAACCTCCGACAATGTCACCGAAGCATCGCCGAATATATTGAGAAATTCAATAATCTATTACGTTATGATCCATATGACACTGACACTGATACTAAGAGAAAGGAAAAGTTCCTAGATGGAGTAAATTATGAAATGTCCATGTAGTTATCACTTGCTTAATTATGTTCCAACTTATCAATCACTATGTGACAAAGCTACAATAGCAAGATGAAGCAAGTTGAGAATAGGAAGAAGAAGCATTGCTTTGACAAGCATCATTCATGATCATCATAGAAGATGTGTTTCTTCAAAAAGGTCAATGGAGACTCTGGATCACATCAAAAGGAAGGAAATGGACATAATCACCATCATCACAAGAATCACCACAACAATAATGGAAGTGGTAGTAACAATGTGAATGGTCCTGATAATGGATATAAACTTGGTCATAACCAATATAGAAATTCCATGAAGAAGAACATTAGCCAATTACATATACTCCCTTGACTTGAGTTTGTCTAGATTCGAATGTACCTATACACTAAAATGCATCTAGATACATTTGAATCTAGACAAAATCAAGTCAATTATTTCTGGACAGAGGGAGTATATGTAACTAAAACTCAATGTTTTTTCACATGCAATTGGGTGTGAATCTATGTGCGCAATTGCATATATCTGTGCAATTTCTTTACATATACGTATAATTTTATGCATCAAAAAAATCATTGCATTTTTTTCTCGTCAATGCATAATTGCACATGGGGTGTGTAATTGCATATGTATGTGCAATTTTGTTTTTTTTTGTGAAATTGTACTTATATGTGCAATTGAATATATGCGTGCAATTTGAATGTATTTGCACATGTATATGTAATTTTATTGGACAGAAAAGTCTTTGTACTTTTTTGCTCGCAGACGCACAATTACACACGTGTTATTGCATGTGTATGTGCAATTTTAATTTTTGACTAAGTGCATTTTTCTCATCTATTTGTGATTATGGTTGTCACACATTCCTTTTTCCTCACTTAAAAAGCCTGATTGAAAAAGCCCATTAAAAAGGAAAAGTGGATTTACAACAACAAAACTGTGGGTGACCGGTCCATCTAGAATTAGAGGAATTCTCGATTAATAGAAATGTTTGTGCACAAAGACCGTGTTAGCTGTTGGATAAAATGTGCATTGCACGAGTGTACGGTAGTTGGCCCAAAGAAAAGATTAACATGCATGTAGTTCCTATGGAAAAAAAAGTTGTGTTCTCCAATGCTAATTGTCATCAATTTCGTTAGACTTTACATGTCTTGACACATAAAAGAAGGGAGTGCCTAGATCTCAGGCGTATGAGAACTAGTTATGTTTAAGTCGCTGATGTCATCCTAATATTTGTATTAATTCTCAGTTGTAATCTAGTTGCAACTCATAAGATTTATACTAATTCTTAGTTACAACCTAGTTGCAACTCATTAAATTCTCAGTTACACCCAAGTTGCAACTCATATGTAACTTCTATTTTGCACACATCACGAGATAAATCGAACGGTGAAAGAGGCGACTGAAACTTAAAAAGTTCTCAGGTGACTGAGAACTAGCAAATCCGATAAAAGAAACATACACAAGGTAATATTTCACGTATATATATATATATACACACACACACATTCGATTCTTATAAATCGATCCCTCCGTATGCTCTAAATCCATATGCTTTAAATGGATAAGAGAGATATGGATTTTCTGCGCAGCTCAAATTGTATATATATATATAGTTTTCATATTTGATGGATAGTAATTGTCATCAATTTCGTTAGACATTACATTTCTTACAGATAAAGGAAAAAGATAGACAAGATCATGCATGTAGAAATGGTCTAATCAATTAGTACATATACATTACACATAAATATTGCAAACGTGAACTAACGTACTTTCGTTTCGCTCATTTTGTTCTTTTTTTGTACTTCTGTACAAATAATACACACGTACATATACCATCCACACGGCCGGAGCATATGGATGGCTGACGAGAGCATGACATGCATATATATATGCATGCATGCATGCACAGGACGACGCTGGTGGCAATGCAAGCGGCTATATAGGCGTGGGAGAATCACTTGATGAAACCCATGACGTTGGGCGCGCCAGAGTTCTGGAGCCAGCTGCTATTGTGTCCGTCGATGAAGACGGCGGCCGTGAACTGTGTGGCCTCTGCCTGTCCGATGACGCGGTAGCCGGGCCAGGTGACCCTCTTGCTGGTGCCGGCGCCGGGGCCGGTGTTGGCGTACTCGGCGTAGTAGAGCGTACTGAGGCCGATGTCACCCATCCACACCGACCACCCCTCCGGCTTGATGAAGTCCCCGATGGTGCTCTCCATGACCACCGTCCTGGCGAACTCCTTCCAGGGGCGGCCGAGGTAGCTGGGGAAGTCCATCCTGACGGGGAACAGCGCCTGCTCCGGCACGATCTTGCAGCCCTGGAGCACGATGCCGGTGGGCATGTTCTTGTCCGTGCGGCCGTGCGCGGTGATCATGTTGCCCTGGCTCTCCATGGGCTTCCGCACCGTCATGAGGCAGTTCTGGAACAGCGCCGCTGAGTTGCCGAAGATGAAGTCGATGGTGCCCAGCACCTCGCAGTTGCGGAAGAACTGACGGTTGGCGTGCACGTACAGCGTGTCCTGGTACCCCTCGAACCTGCAGTTGAAGAACACCGAGAAGTCCCCCTGCACGTGCAGCGCAACCGCTTGGTGACCGTCAGGCCCCGCCGTGTTCACGAACCCCATCGACTTGCAGACGAACCCGTTCCCCTCGGCCGCTGCAATTAATGCCAACCATCATCCATGGCTTACAGATTACTATTAGATATAGAGAGAGCTAGCGGTCGGTCGATCGCTAGCTCGCTAGCTTACAGAATGTGCGGGTGGCGATGGTGGCAACACCCCCCTTGTTGCTCTTGTCGCCGATGACTCGGGTCTTGGTCGGCCCGTCGCCGTACATGAAGATGTTGGTCAAGTCCTTGCTCACCGTCACGTACTCCTTGTAGTCGCCGGCCTTCACGTAGATGACGAACCGGGCGGTGGACTTCTTGGGCGCCGCCTCCAGGGCCTCCGTGATGGTCTTGAAGTTGCCGCTCCCGTCCGCGGCCACCACGGCGTTGGGCTTCTGGAGCCCGCCGGGAACCTGCAGGAGCCTGCGGGCGTGCGACGACACCCACTCCGGGAACGCGCCGGCGGCGGACAGCAGCGACCTGCTGTGCTTTCCTTCGCCCAGGTCTTCGATCGTGCCGACCACGTCCGTCGCCAGCACCCTCCGCTCATCCTCCTCGCCCTGCTGCTGCTTGTTGTCGTCGATCGCCACCAGCTGGCAGTTGGCCTCGTTCGCCACGTCGTGGACCATTATCAGCGTGTTGGACAGGAGCTGCCGCTTGCCGGCGAGATCCTCGGGGACCTCCGTCGCCAGGAGCCGGCGGTTCATCTGGGCCGACATGTCGGCGATGCTATCGATCTGCGCGGACAGAAGCCTTCGCTTGTTCCCGTCCTGCTCGTAACTTACCTGCGATCGATATGCGTGCCCGCCCCGCCTTTTTTTTAGACCAATGCAAGTTCCATTATTTCACACAGAAACTAAACGAAACTTAATTACCTCCGTGCCGGTGTTGGCGGACATGCTCAGCAGCCGCCGCCTCACCATGTCCGTTTCCTTGCTCAGGTTGGAGATGCCGCTCAACATCGGGGAATCCATGCTCATCATCAGCCGCCGGCGCCCAACCACGTCGAAGTCGGGGCCGCTGCTCTCGCTGGACGAGGACTCGTCGTCGTCGGTCAACATAAAGCTCTGGAGGCGGCGGCCTCCGTCGTGGGTCATCTCGCTGATCTCATCCAGCGTCTCAGACAGCAGCCGCCGGGTCGCGTCTCTCACGTCGGCGATCTCGTCCAGCCTGCCATCGACGGCCAGAAGGCGGCGCCTGCTTTCCTCTGTCGTGACGTCGCCGAAATTGTTCCACCCGAGAAGCCGGCGGCTCCCTCCAGGGCCGGGCTTCTTCTCCTGGACCTGCACCACGAACTCGCTGACCTTGGTGACGATGGCCAGCGCGTTGCTGCTGAGCTCGGTGGAGTTCTGGAGCAGCTTGTCCATGGCCTCCTTAAGCTCCGGCTGGTCGAAGCCATCGGCGCAGGTGTAGATGTAAGTCATGGCTCCCGAGAGCCAGTACCTGAGGTCGTTCATGTGCTTGAGCACCTGGTCGGTTCTGAGGCCGGTCATGTCCTTGAGGTCCGAGATGGCGTCGTCCAGGAGCTTCTTGCACTCAGCGATGGCGCTCTGGGTCACGCTGTCAGCGGCGTCCTTGCCGACGTCCGTGTAGCGGACGAACACGGCGCCGACCTCGTCCAGGGCCACCTGGATCGCGGCCCGGAACACCTCCTCCGGCCCCGAGGTGTCGTTCACCAAGGGGGTGAGGCTCTTCTCGCACTTGTCCGGGTACAGCGTGGAGTTGCAGATCTCGGCGAGCTTGACGGTGGTGGCCATGGGGGGGGCGTTCTCGTCTTCGGCCGTCTTGACGGTCATGACGGCGGCGATCATGCCGACGACGGCCACGACGCCCACGGCGGCGATGATGCTGGCGGTGGCGGCCTTGTTGGTCATTGTGCGCGAGTGTTATTGGTGGTTTCTTCGCCGGAGCCGGCCGGGGCTCCTCGCCGCACGGGTACGTACGTACGTAGTGAGCTTGGCCGGTGGCCCGGCGTGGTCTCGTTTATGTAAGTGCAGCGTGCGGACAAGAGCAGCGGTTATTCTTGGACTGCCCTGGTTTGGCCTGGGTCTCGGTTCAGCAGCGCGCTTTGAATGGTTCTTGAGATAATCTTGCCTACTGGTTGGGAACACTTTGCATTTGCATGGATCGACCGATCTCCTCCATGCAAGGCGCATGCTCTCCATTGATGCTCTGCATGCCAATAGCTAGCTAATCGTGTTCTTAGTGACCTTCTTATTCTACTTTCCGCAAATGAAGAGTTTTATTGTCTTCGATTCGATCGAGTCATACATTATTTAGAGTAGTAGTACAAGATGTGGTGAAACCAATCTTGACTATAAGTGGCAGCAAGCACTATGCATGAGGCTATGAATCGTTTGATACTCCAGTTTGTATCGTTTTTTATCTTTTGAACTGAATGTGTCATTTATTCTGGTATTTGAGTTGTTCCCCACCTGAATAATTTCATTCCAGAAAGCTCAAAAGCTAGCAAATTTTACACGAGGAGGGGAAGAAAGGGAGTTACACGGCTGCACTGCCAGAGAAACAGGCTTTGTACAGATCGAGCCGAGACCCGCAGCTTGCCGCTCTTTAATTATAAAACTTTAATGAAACTAATAATTTATCATATTAGACTTCTTTCACAATGATAAGACATATGGTTAAGTGAAGCCGAGGTTTTAATGTTAATAACATATTGGTTTCTTGTAATAACACATATATTTCATATTGTTTCACACATGTAAAGACTTTCATCACATTTTGAACATACGTCTTTAAAGTCTATTCGGTACTAGATATAACCCAATGAGAGAAGTTGTAAACCTTTTTTTGTGTGAACCGAGACTAAACTATAATTGATTGAAATATATCTAAAATAATCCAAATACGTAGAATGTTTATGAAATGATTATAAAAGATGTGAATATTTATGAAATATAATTAATTTTATAACAACTGTATGTCGCTAAAATTAATTGAATAATTAATAAATGCTAATTTCAATTTCTAGAAAAATTGTCAAAACATTTTGCAGAAATTGTTTGAAATAATATTATTTGGAAACTTATTGATATATTATTTTTTGGCTTAATACATACTCACACAATTACTTGGCATTCTAGGTTTAGTCAGATTAAAAAAATAAAGTTGACCAAATATTTACTTTTTCTAGAGGAAAAGGGTGCACGCGCCGGTTTCATTAAAGAAACCGACATCACAAAGTTATTACAACATTCGGGGAGGTGACAGAATGTCAAGCCCGGATTCTAACCCGCAAAAGAACAAGTGTAGCTCTCTTAAGAAGTGAGCCTAACTCACTTGGTTATGAAAGTGGATGTATAACCCAACCTCTCAGGTTCAAATCCTCATTGGACGCCAGATTTGGGTTCTTATCATATAAAAACCAAAATCATTATAGGGGCTTTCCCTACTGTATTTATTTCAAAAAAAGAACAAGTCTTTCAGTCATCAACACTACCAAAAAGAACAGGTAATTGGCTATTACAACTACCCTACAGGCGAAAGATCTTCTGAACGACTCCGACACTAGGCATCAATCCTCATTCGCAACCTTCAACATGAAACCGTCCTCCACCAGCCTGAGAGAGTTTTTTCCAGCCATTTTGTCAGACCATCATGGATTCAAAAGTAGCAGGATCAAAACACATGCCAGTTAAATGCCCTATTTCTTTCCATACCACATTTGCAATTTTACACTCAAAGAACAAATGCAAGCATGTTTCAGGTTCAGATCAAAACATGTAAGATCGTCTACTGATTGTCTCTTAACAAGATTATACCTAGTGAGAAGTTTGTTATGTGAAAATGACCAAAGAAAAAAATGAATCTTCGGTGGAGTTTTAATCTTCCACACAACATGAGTATATATAGGCATCACTCCTCTGAAATTTATAATAACATAAAAGGAGCTCATACTATACATACCTTTAGCCTCAAACATCCAAAATACAACATCGTCCTCATCACTAAGTTGAAGAGTATGGGCTATTTACAAGATCTCATACCACTTGATCAAGAGATCATAACTAAAACATCTACAAAAAGTAACTTTTAGTTGTTCCCCATCCCAGAGTTCAGCAATAGTGGCAGATTTCTCATTAGGGGCGACATAAATCTCCCAATATTGAATTGCAAGGCTGGAAGAACCAAACCAATGATCCTCCCATAACTTAACCTTTTTCCATTCCTAGTTTCTGCTGGTATCCCACTTTAGCATCTTTTGATGCCCAACTAACACCTTTCGAAAAAGAGGAGACACCTATATCAGAGGAAGCAAAAATATTTGGACTATTCACCCTATACTTGTGATCAATAATCTGCTTCCGGAGCTTATTGTCATCCAAATGGTTTCTCTTCACCCAGGATGCAAGCAAACACGTATTCATTTCAACTAAGTTGGGTACACCTAGCCCCCAAACTCTATTTTCTGAGAAACTAAATTTCAATTAGCTAGATGGTACTAAAAGTGCCTATCATAATTATCACATAAACAATGAGTCATTTGATATTTAATCAGCTTAATGGCCCATTTGGGAAATTCGATGACACTAAGTAGGTAAAGAGGAATACTAGCTAGCACAGTTCTTACTAGTTCCAACTTATTGGCTGCATGAGAAAGTATCCTCCCTCTCCACCCAGCATCCTTTTAAGGAGTTTATCCGCAATAGGTTATAGATCTTCTCTCCTAAGCTTACTATGATGCAAGGGAACCCCTAAATACTTTAAGGGAAAATACCCAAGCCTACATCTTAATGCTTGAGCAAACACCTAGGCCTCATCAACTACGATGTTGATTGGCACCAAGTCACATTTACGAAAATTAATCCTAAGCCCACAAGCTTATTCAAAACATGACAGAATCCATTTAAGATTCAAAATCTGGGTCAATTCTTTATGGAGGAAAAGTAAGGTGTCCTCAGCATACTACATACACTAGTTTGATTAAAATTATGCAACAAGCCAATAATTTTGCCATTACCAATAGCTTTTATGAGCATTCTACTGAACACATCAGCTACTAAATTAAAGAATAAGGGAGATGCAAGATCTCCTTGTCTGACACCCCTGCCAGCCAAGAAAAAATCACTATTCACATCATTAACCCTTACCCCCAATATATCCTTTATAAAGTAAAGAACCAAAAAGGTAAAGACATTTTGGGCTAAAAATTCTAGATGCCAACATCTTAAGAAGAAACTTTCTACTAACCATATCATATGCTTTTTCATAATCTAATTTTGAAAAAGCAACCAGATAATTATGAAAATGAAACCAGTTGATTATGAAAATGAAACCACATTGATCATTGTGTGCAACCTCATGAATATTTTCATGGTTGACACCACACTTTCCAAAACATATCCGCCTATAATTAATATATATTGGTTTGGAGAAATAAGTTCCTCGCACACTACACCTAGTCTATTAGTAACACGTTTGGAGAAAATTTTGAAGTTGTAGTTAGTTAGATCAATAGGTATATACTTTTTGGATAGTGATAGCCCTCGGGTTCTTAGGGATTAAAGTAAGAAGGGAAAAAATCAATCTAAATAAAATCTAGATCTATATTGTTCTAGTCATTAAACATGGCAAGCAGATGTACTTTACTTAGATCCCAAAAGTTTTGGTAAAATAAGAAAGAAAATCCATCTGGGTCACGAGAACCTTAAACATAAGAGCCAAAGATATCTTCCTTAATTTCAAGTATAGTGAAGGGAGCAGGTAAGAAATCAATTTGAGCATTAGTGAATTTTTAAGTGATATTCCAAAAGTCATCAGCAATATCAATATTAGGTTTATGCTCAAATCCAAACTGTTTCTTATAGTAATCAATAACAATCTTAAGGATTCCTTCATGTCCTCAACATCACCATGGGGGCCCTATGAAAGAGTGATTTGCTTCTTCCTCCTCCTCTAGTTTGCCATAGAGTGAAAATAGGCAGTATCCTACCCCCCCTCCAAGATCTACCTCTCCCTTGATATCTTTCTAGCCTTAATCTCATCTTTCTTACACATATCTATCAAATCAGAAGAAATACTTTTCATTTAAATTTAGACACATGTGATAGATTATAAGTTTCAGATAAAATGTCCAGGAGGTCATATTCAGCAATAATTTGTTGTGTTAAGGTTATGTTGAGCAGATTCAACTTTTGCATACCACCCCCTAACACCTCTCTTGATATTTATAATCTTAAAATGCCAAATATCTATAGCTTTTGTCAAGTTGCATGAAGCATTACGGATTTTTCTCCACAACCTGATTAAAGCCCTCTTGCTCTAACCACCATTTCTCAAACCTAAATTGTTTGATTTTTGGGATTATGAAGGAATTAGTATTCACAACAAGGGGAGTATGATCACTTCCCAAACTAGGAAGAGATTTCACCAAACTAGTAGGGTATAACTTATCCCAACAAGTAGCAATGAAAACCCTACCAATAGTATCCATGATCAAATTCTCTTTATTATTGGCCCAAGTGAATCTCCTAACAGAAATCTTTAATTCCATGAGATAAAATTTATAAATATATTTATGAAATAGGTTTGCCCACTTATGATTGATAATGCTAGATCTTTTATCTTTGATCTCCCTCACTAAACTAAAATCTCCACCGACTAAGGCAGGTCCAGACCAACTAGCAAGCACATTATGCAATTCATTGAGAAATCTAGTTTATGTTCCTTTTAGGAGGACCCACGAAATGAGATGAACCTCCAAACCACACCATCTTGTTTATTCTTAATCAAAAAAGAAAAGCAGTATGTATGGACATTCCAAACCAAAACATCAAACATGTCAGAATTGATTCCAACCAGAACACCACCAACATTGTCATTGGCTGGAAGCCATTTCCAACAGTAAAAACTATAAGGATCAAAGACCTGGAACTAAGAAGGTGTAAAATCCACCTTCTTAATTTTAGAGAAACCAATAAAATAAGGTCGGTGGTCTCTAAAGTGATCACCAACTCTACTTAGCTTATCAGGTCTATTAATACCTCTACTGTTCCATATAAATCCTACTACCATGAAAAACTAATTTATTTTAGCTACTTTTTTTCCTGCTGGTTACCTCAATCCAAGGCGACACAACTTGTTGCTCATCACTAATGTGAGGAGAAACAACCAACTGAGGAGAACTCCTAATGGGGCCAGGCTCTTCGATTAGTTCCTCCAAAGTAATATCAATACTACTTAGAAGGAACATGTCAGGATGGTCATAGTGAAATTTTTAAATCTATTCACATCTACCTCCTTAACAAGGTCAATATTAGCATAAATAATTTCATCAGATTCCCCTAGATTAATCCTAGCATTCTGCATCAAGACAGTAGTATCTAGAACACCAAAGGAATTAGTAATACCTTTTGTAGCTCGGAGTTCCTCGGGAACCTTAAGGTTCTTTGATTTTTTAGGCCCTGAGCTTTCTCAAAATAAGTTTTCCCGGTTTTCTAAATTTTGGCACTCATACGAGTAGGAATTACATGACCTCACTCCTTGTTCCGAGCATTGGCCTGGATATCGATTGTCACAATTGGCTCTTTAATTAACTAATGTAGGATCCCCCTGAGTGTGTTCATCCTCATCATCTCAAACCAATAGATGAGCTCCAATGTTTCCTCAGGAGCAAGGAACAAAGCTCTACTAGGCAAGGGAGTGGCTGGTTTGTGACCCTCAATAAATTTTATGCATCACACTGGCTTCTACTTCCTCCTTCCCGTTTTAAGATGCACTTAAGTTTTTGAAAGATTTCTCTTTTTAAGATGTGTATTGTGAAGAGCAGCATAAAATAGACCCTTTTGCCCCTAACTACCAGCTCGATTCATTAATTCCTGGCCAAGAGTTACTAGAGGAACGTGTGGGCGGTGGAGACTAGAGGGACATGTGGGAGGCAGGCCAATGCATGCAGCATATTAGTGGAGGGGGGCTGGGCATCATTGCATGCAAATTAATTGTGCAAGGGGTATTTCAGTCCAGGAATTTTTCACCGCAACTCTCTATGGGTGTTGTTGGTATGCGTGTCAAAACTTGTACGCACCTTAAAACGGGAAGGAGGGAGTACTATCCCAGTTCTTGCACTATTCTCCACAGTCATTGTCCTAGCCCCTCCCTATTAGCAACATATCTAGGGGCAGGAGTGGAGAGACTAGTGTTTACATCAGTATCCGTAGGCTTCTCTGCATTTTCTTTAGATATTTGATCCATACATTCATCGCCAAGATCTTATCTATTCAATTACTGTTGTCTCCCCCACCACATCCATCATCATCATTGACATTTCCGCCATCCAAACCATCCTCTTCTACTTCAAAATTGACCAAGTATAAACCCATGTCCATCTCAAACATTCTGTCTTTATGAATCTTGTCTATATCTCTAACAACAACCTTCACCCTGATAGTTTTGTAGGAACTCCTGAAGATCATATGCCAATCAGCATTAACCAACACACCAAGGGAATATACAATTTGACTAATAACTTTTCAACTGCACCACTTTGGAGGGATGCCTTTAGCTTTGACTCATACCTCAGTGAGCTCCACAAAAGTATCAACTTCCCCATTCCATTTGGAAAAGGCAACATAGACACCTTGTTTTTTTTAGGTTGATAGATGGGTATTTCATCAATTCATCAATTTTCTTATTGGGAGGCAGCTTGATCAAGAAATTTTTAGCACTCAACTACTCGATCTGCTAGAACTAATTTGTCTTCCACATCTCAGTGAGAAATTGTTCAAGTTCCTTCTTATCAACTTCTTCTTCTTCCACTACTTCTACTACTCTAACATTGCTGAAGTTTATCCATTTAGTAGCTTCCACGCTTTCAACCTCCACATGGAAAAATCCCAAACCAACATTTGCACTACCCAAATACTTGGCACTTAGTATTGATTTATAACACTCGAGGCACTCATCCATATGATGCCCTGGCTTACTATAGATGAACAAGCATTTTGTCTTGTGGAATAGTCCAACAAAATGACCTGGCTCCCGCAGTTATAGAAGATAACATTCCTATATTTTGGGACATATACCAACACCAAACCAACCTTAGTCTTCTTTGGATCTTTCCCTTTGTCTTTCTTATCCAACTGTTGGCATGTTGATTTTTGACCACTGGCATTAGCTGCCTTTACAGGGTTCTTCTTATTCTTGCTATTGTTCTTTTGATGATATCTATCAACACCAACACTGTTGTATTGGCTAGATGAAGATTGCACATGTGGAGGCACATACCGATTCAGCATTTCCATCGCCATCATCAGATTCTACATCATCTAGTGTTATGGAGCAAATGTCATCTGATAGGTCATTGTGTCATCTGCGGGAACTAGTTCCATGTACCTTATTGCATCATTTTTAGTATGTTCATCACCGTATATCCTCCCATCTGCTGCTGCCCCTTGATTCGCCACCTCTAAGGAATTGGGCTACGACGACACCTGGATTCCTCCACTTTGAGTCGGTTGCTGCGGCGGCCGCGACGAACTCGGATATCCTCCGTGGCCTTGACGACCACATCCAACTCCATACCTTTCTCCGTCACTCTGACCACCAGCACCCGCCATCAGGATCCCCTTGAAGGTGTCTCTCCCAGTTGTTGCACTCCAGAAATCCCTCAAGAAGGAGACCGGCAGATTACCCTTCCTCGCCGAGAAACAATCTGTTGTCGTAAACTTCTTAGCCTCGAATAAGTCTTTCCTAATCCATACCAGATGGGGTGGATGTGGAAACCCTAAGTACGCACCGCTCAGGCACCCTGACTGATCGTCAACAATCTCCACCACAGTATCCTTATCCCCACCATGGTGTGGAGATGGCTTATTTCCACCAGCTTCTTTTGCTGCAGACTCACGGGGACCTCCGCCATGGATCCTGCCAGATGTCGCCAATCCACGACCCATGCTAGCCTCCTTGTCGACAAGTATGACCCCAGAATTCAAATTCGGGTTCCCACCTCGCCCCGATCTCGTCACAGTCGATCACTAGCATAATCTCTCACCGGCGAGTCACAACATCTTGGATCGGTGATGTACGAGGCTCTCTCTACTTCTCTCGAATCTCCCTCTGTGGATCGGTTGCCCTCGCCCCATCTCTCCGAGAACCTCCATCAACAACCCCTGCGTAGCTGCACAGGATCGTCGGGGAAGGCCCTGGCTCCGACAAGGAGTAGGGAGGAAGGGGGAGGATCACCCGAAGAAGGTCGGGAGCGAGAGAGTCCATCATCTCTACACCAACCAAATATTTACTTATAAATATCAATATCTATAATATAAAATCTATGGTATTAGAATAATTATGAAGTATATTTTCATATCATATGCATTTGGTATTATATATGATAAATATTCATTATTAATGAAACTTTATAAATTTTGACCGCATCTTGTCGTGTTGCTCGGTTCGGTGCCCAACCCATAGCCCGTCCCAAGCGTATCATATGTGTCTTGACCGTTTCTCCTATAACCCGCAACGTCTCGTTGCCTGTCTTAGAGTATGTACAATGCAATATGTTTAGGACGGTGTTTAAAAAAAAACCGTTTTTTAAGCACTGATGCTTATTTATAGGAAAACGCTCCGTTTCCGTCGGAGGTTGCGTCGCACGCGTCCTCCGGATCGTGGGACGTTGGTTCCTTGCAGATCGGACGGTTCTCGGTTTGCCACGTAGACGCAGGAGTTGGGCAGCATCTACTCTCTCTCTCTCGCAGCATCGCTCCCCCGCAGACTCACATACTCACAGACTCGAGTCACAGACTCGCAGACGGAGGCGACCGCAGGGGCGACCGCAGGGGCGAAGCCGGTGCCCCCGCCGGTGACTGCTGGACCTGCGAACGGCGGCGCCGCCGCCCTCCAATTCTCTCCGTAAGTTCCTCCCCGCCGATTGGCTCCATCTGATTTTGCTTGCATCCCTGATTCTCCCCGCCGATTCTCTGCGCCATAGAAACCCTAACTACCCATCTCGCGCTTCCTGAGCAGGGGAAAGAGAAGAAATCCACGGTGGGGGGATCATTTTGGCGATGGGGAAGCAAGTTCCTCGGGTCAGCGGCATGGGTGTAAGCGTTTTCTCTCCTTCCAAGCCCTACTCAGCCGGATTGGTTGATGCTTTCTCCAATTTTTTTTGTAGCAAGTTAGTGTGCAGAAATTTTCATGCTATGTAGGTTGATGTTTTTTGATGTGTTCTTACTATGTTGTGCTTCTAATTTTGTAGCAATTCAGTGTACAGATGAGTTCATGTTCTTATTGTTGTTGTTCTTACTGTGTGGTGCTTCCAATTTTGCTTCATTTCATTTTGATTTTGTTTTATATACATACCTAGTTTTTGTTAGTTTGCAGCATAAATTCATTTTGTTTTACTTTGTAGATTTGCTTCCTATGTTAGTGTTTTTTTGCTTTTAGCATACCTAGTTTTACTCTTTTGATATTAATTGCTTAGGCAGTGCATATTTTCTGTTAGGTTGTAGCAGTTTTTGGTTTGTTAGTTGTGCATATTTGGTCCTTATGTATGTTTGCTTTAGCAGGAGCCACCTATGTGGATGTCAAAGGACCGTTTTGCTGCGAAGCGGCTCCGTACTCTTGCTGATAAACTTGTCGCTGACAAGAGAAGTATAATTGAAAATAAGAGCGCGTTTGGAGCGTTGCTTAATGTATCCCCTTTCATTATTCCAAACAATCTCATTGATTTCATTGCTACTAACACAACCCCTGCGCTGCGTGAGTTCAAGTTCAACAACAACAAGATTGTTTTCAGCAAGGACATGGTGAGGAAAGTTTATGGCATCCGCTGCGGCAACAGGCCAGTTTTACGGTTGAAGAAGAGTGAGCAGCACGAGCTTAGAGAGGTGTACAAAAATGGTAATCCCAAGCAGAGGCCTGATATTCAAAATGCTGTCGACTTGCTGCTGAAGTGTCATGTGACAGATGAAGCAACAATTCTTAGATCATGGGATCTTATTTGCTTGGCAACTGTGGTCGATCCTAGCAGTGGTAATATGCTGACATTGGATTATCTAGCCAGCATGGAGGATCCTACAAGGACAGCTGAATTTGCATGGGATGAACACTTGCTGCAGCTTGCTATGGATTTGGTGCAAAATATTCAGAATCACAAAGCCATGCCTCTGAAACTACCGGAGGAGAAAGAACCCAAGAAAGGTGCAAAGCAGTGTGTTCAGAAAAATGCAAAAAAAGGAGCAAAGCATGCTGCGTTGGAGGGTGACGAGGAGGGTGATGAGAAAGGTGCCAAGGCTCCTAAATTTGAGTTCTGGATCACCGGGCCTTATTCAATGCTTGGTGTAAGTTGTCTTCTGCCTGATCATTTTTATTTTTTGCTTTGTTTGTGTTTCACATGTTGCATTTATTCAATTTTGACATTGTTGATTAACTAGTTTATTTTTTCTGCTTATTGTTTTCAACAGATTGTATACATGGACCACCTTCAGTTTCCACCTAACTCTCATGTCTTTGACTACTCGCTACCTAGAGTGTGTCATGTGACTAGTTCCGACTTCAAGTTTGTAGTGAAGACAGATATTGAAAGGAAGATTCTGAACAATACAACTGTTTTTGGAAGGCGTCCGGTAAGTTGACCAACATCTTTTGTACTTCTATTGATGTTTATCTTTTCTTTTTGCTCTTTTGTCAAAATTATTCTCCTCATTCTTTTACTTTTCTCTTTTTTCTATATTTGTTTGTAGTTTCTTCAAATATCAGCAACTCCATATGAAGTTGAACCACCTATCATTGAGGCTGTGGGAGCAGCAAAAGGCAACTTGTCCGCCTCTCTAAACGAATGGCTAGTGTTCCCTAGTAGTCAGGAATTAGAGGTACATTACATGCTTCCTTATGATCTTGTTTTAGCATTAATTGCATAAATTTAATGCTTCATAAGGTACTTTTCTAGTTGCTTCATCATAACAAATTCTGAGCACATGTAATTGATATTTTTGTTGCATTTTTCTTGTATTTTTGCTTTATTATGTTCTACCAGTTGCTACATATGTTATATATTTTTGCATACATCTTTTTAAAGTGTTCTGCTTCTTTCAGTTATACTGCTGCATTAATGTTATATTCTTGTTACATTAATTTATATTTTTTGCTACTTACAGTTTTCACCACTTTTGTGTTATTTCATAAACTAAAGTTTTATGCTTCATTCATATGTCTAGTTTGCTACTTCAACCATATGATTTTGCTACATTCACTATCATTTTCTGTATTGTTGCTGCGTCTTTTTGTTTTAAAATAGTGCTCCATTGTTACATTATTTTACACTTCTTTTACAGGTTCCAGCTCGCTTCAAGCACTTGTATGACAAGCACAAGGCCATCTACGGTGCTGATATTGACATGGCTGTGAAGAACTTTGCTGTTGGGTTAAAACAAATGAATGCACACCGGATGGCTTCTTTGCTTCTTGATGTTGATGCTGCGCAGAATTCACAAGACGATCCAAGCGTCATGTTTCCAACAGAAGCTGCACCTGAGAAAGAGCCAAATGGTAATGCTGAAATGCGATCCGAATTTGATATGGGATCTGAAGAGCAGGGCATAGAGAAAGAGGGAGGAGTCCTTGAGGCTGAAGCAATGGGGGATATGGAACATGTGGATTATCGAAGCACCGATGAGGAAACTGATGATGATGATGAAGTCAACCTTGCAGCAAAATTTAGGGTGCTCAAGCGTGCACGAACCACCACACAAGATGTTCCACAGCCCGCAATAATTGTGGATTTGTTGACCCCTGGAGGTGTTGTTGGCGGCCTTCCTGATGTCAACAACCCAGTTAGTTCACCTTACCGGTCCAGCCCACCTCATGGTATATCAATCGAAGCATGGAATGCAGCCCCTGATGCTCCATCGTTTGAACTTTTCTCTCAAGAGGATAATATCATGGAAAAACCAGCTGAAGCAGGTATTTTTGGATGGATGTCTTTTTTATGTTTTTTCAGGAGATGCATATATTCCATTTCTATATTCTTGCTGCATAAATGGGTATTTCAATCATCACTGCTGCATAAGTTGCTATATTCTTGCTACATAAATGATATATTCTTGCTACATTAGGATATAAGCACTGCTGCATATTATATGGTTCATTTTTATATTTCATGCTTACCATTTTCATTTTCATGCTCCATTCATCTATTAATTTTGCTTCATTCATCTATTAATTTTGCTTCATAGGCTAATGGGATTCTAACTTTTACAAACTTGTCGTGTTTTTGCTTGTTTTGATTTCTGTAGGCCTTACAGAGCAGGCTAAAGAAATGGATGATGCAAATGTTGCACCAGTGTCACCTAAAGCCTTCAAGGACGCTCAATCAAAGTCACCTAATTCTTACGAAGAACCGACCAATATAGTTTTGTCACCGAAAGCTTCCGAGGAAGCTAAATCAGTAGAAGTTTTGAACAAGCCTGCAACCCCAACCAACCGCATGAGCACAGGTTAGAAGTTATATTCTTTAGTTTTGCACATGCTGCATAGAATGCCGAATTAAGTTTTGGCTATTTACTTGCATATGCTTCTTAACTTCCTTGGTGACAATTGTTTCTCAGATGATGTAACAAAAGATGATAGTATTGGTGCTGGAACACTTGAGAAGAAGAATAGGTTCAAAAGGGCAGCCAAAGAAGTTCTTTCACCTCCCAAGATGAAAAAGATTAAGGTCTCTCAAGATATGATCCACACATATGACAAATTTGTCATGAATGGTCGCAGATTCAAGAGGGCTAAGAGACATGCACCGTGAGTTACCCCTACCAATTTTATATGCTACATTAATCCCCAACATTAGCTTCATTTGTACAATCTGGTTGCCCCCAAATTATAATGTTGTTTTTTTATTTCCAGCAAATGTTTTGTGAAGTATGGTAGGTTCTATACTTCCTACAGAGGTTTCCAAGAGTCTCTCCGCCCCCGCCAATATCTGAGCAGCGAGGTGATGAATGTGTTTCTTGAGAAATTCAACAATGTAGCAAAAGCATATGCTGTCAAGAACACTCGCGCAAAGAAGAAGTACTCTTTTTCAACATATGACACGGTAAGCCTGTGTTGGTCTTTCTAAACCAACAATGTTCTTGCTAAACCATCAATATTGCGTGTTGCTCATCCATCAAAAATAATGACAGGACAAGCTTGTTGCTGAGCCATCAATATTCAACCCCAATGGTTTCATGAAAGATTTTAAGGAAGCTTGTAGCAAGTTCAAAATCCTAAAGGATGACCTTGTGAGTGAAATGGATTTAATCTTTTTTGCTTTTTATGAACATACTTATTGCTACATTTTTGTACATAAGCAGCCTGCACCACTCTATTATATGATATATTATAGTGCTACAACAATGTTGTGAACAATGTTTTTTTTGCTATATATGATATATTATAGTGCTACATATTCATAAAATAGTTGTTTCATTATGAACATCTAGATGTTTAATCTGTTTTCCTTTCTTTTTTCTTTACTTTGTGTATGTAGCTTTATTTTCCCATTGTAGCACAACAACACTGGATTGTTTGCTGTGCCAACTTGCTCCACAAACAATTTCACACGTTTGACTCCATGACACCGGCCAATGGTGTCAGCAAGCTTCAGAAACTCGCAGACAATCTGGTTAGTTTGTTAAGCATTGCAACTTTGGCACTTTTTTAAGACTGTTTGTTTATATATGCATCATTCTCCTGTAGTTCACCAACTTTGTGAGGACTGCAACTGAATCAGAGATTTGCAACGTTGACTTTGCTAGTTTCAAGCATATCAATCCCAGCCATTCATAGCAAGAAACACTGTAATTTTCTTCATACCTTACTACTTTTTATTCTGTTTTATTTGCTGCATGTGTTGGTTTCATGTGTTTTTTGTGATGCTAAGAGTTTAAGTTTTTGTTTATAGATATGATTGCGGGTTCTACAGCATTCTATACATGGAGCACTACAACGCCAAGATAATGCCGGAGATTGACAGCGATTCAGTCTTGGACTTCCGCAAGTTCTTGGCATCAATTCTTATTGATGGTAGAGAGAACCACAATGATGATGTCGAGAAGATAATGGCCGAGGAGTTGATTGGAAACTAGTCATGTTTGTTTTTGTCTTTGTCAAACCTGTAATGTTTGGATCATGTTATATGGATGCTTTTGAAACATGTTTGTAAGATGAATGGTCGTCGAACAAAACTGATGGATGAAGAAAGAAATCTGGGAACTTGTGTATGCACAAAACTTTGTTATTCAGAGTTATGTTATCCAAAACTGGGCTGCTTTTTTTTGCTGTATATTCATGTAAAAATTGCTAGTTATGTTATTCAGAATTGCTATTGTATCTGGGAAGCATTAAGTTGTCGAACACAAGCAGATTTTTTTTTTGTATATCCATATAAAAAGTGCTATATATGTTATCCAGAATTGCTCTGTTACCTGGGAAAATCGTTTTCCCATTTATGCAGCAGTGATTATTGAATAACATAGCTGCTGCAGTTTTTTTTGTTGTATATCCATATAAAAAGTGCTATATATGTTATCCAGAATTGCTCTGTTACCTGGGAATGCGAGAAAATGTCACACTCAAATGGATTTACAGGTTTTGCCAACTGAGTAACAGGTTCTGCATACAAATGCAGTGTATGATGGTTAACCGGACTAAAAATTATTCAGGTTTTTCATAAAACATATTATGTTGTTGTAAACACATAATACAATTGCTATATTAGACAAATTAAATTGCTATGTTGGTGTCTCATGATTGCTACATAAATTTTGTCACATCAGTTGCTCCATACACAGCATTTGCTCTTTTCCCCACAAATAACAGCAAGATAATGTGACAGGTAGTGATACAAAAGAGGTAGAATAAAACAATTAACTATATGAACTAAGTATGCAAAATTTTGCATTTTGTATATGTATCAAACAGTTTTTGCTCCTATGTATCAAACATGTGTTCCAATCATCTATAAAATGCAATCATCTACAAATGCAAGTCCACTCCTGCTTCTTTCTCGGCATCTTTTGCCAATGCAACCTTCATATACTTGCAATCTTGCACCGTGTGGCCTTCCTCGTTGCAGTATGGACACTTCTTTTTTCTATACTTCCTAGGTGGTTTTGGTTCTTTTTGCTTCTTTGGCTCACTTGCCTTCTTTCTCCTTTTCTTGTTTGCTTCTTCTCGGAGCTCAATAAGCGGCTTCCTTCTCTTTTCACTCTCTTTTGGACGGCCTTTTGGCTTTGTCCGGGGAGGATTTTGCAACATGCTAGTTGTAGGAGCATCTTGTGGTGCAGGCTGTTGTTGATTTTGGTAATGCATTTGAGGTTGCTGCGTAGATGTAGCATTTTCTTCTTCTTGCTGTTGCGCAACGTGTTGTGCTCTTCTCATTGTTGCAATGACTTTGGTCGCTTCATCTACCATGCTAGACACCACTGCATATGCATCCTCATTGAAACAGGCATCAGAGGCTAAATTATTCATCTTCATACACAACGAGTTGTACCTCAGTGTATTTGTCGTTGGTACTCCAAACCTGATTGTATTAGTGCCCGGGTTAGGAGCAGGTGTTGTTGCTACTGCAGACCACCGCTCAAGCATGTATCTCGCAGGGATTTCCTGAACATTTAACTGGACCATCACCCTGATTATATGTGGGCAGAGTAACCCACACATCTCAAATTCGTTGCAACCACATGAATAGAGCCCCTCTGCAGCAGCAACCAGAACCCGATATGTTTTCACATCGAGACCTTCATTCGGAACAAGATCGAAACACAACCCTTCTCCCTCGACTTGTTGTGGATAAAACAATGTTGATGCCTGTATGATCATCTGGAACCTTTCAAATATCTCCCTAGTGTAAAATCTCAAACCCTGCCTTTCTATCATGTACCTGCAACAGTTTTCGGTGAAAATAGCATCAGAATTTGCTAAAACAGGTAAAACAGAATGCTACAAAACATTTTATGCTTCATTTTCAGAAACTATTATGATGTGGTCTCACCTTCCCCAAAGTGGTGCAGTACTCGTCTCCATTGTGAATCCTGCATTATCTTCCCTATCAAGCATCAGATTCTGGCATAACTCGTACTGCTGCACAAAATTATACGCCGAGTCGCTTGGTTGAACCAATGATTTGAAGTAGGCATTCAGTCCTTCTGATCTCCCCGTTGTGCTTGTGAATGGAAAGAAATTGCGCCGAAAATACACCGGGGCCCATTTCCTTCTGCTTTTCCACATGTTATCTAGGTGGGTGTTATCAGTCATTTCAAACCTTTGCAGCATATTCTGCCAGCATATCTCAAACTCCGCAACAGTGTCCGTGCCATAAATGCATGAGTAAAATGCATCTGCAAACGGATTTCCATCTACCAAAAGTGGACCAAGTTTTTTTCTTGCAACTGCAAGCACATGATAGATGCAACACCTGTGGATTGTAGCAGGGAAAATATTTGAAATTGCCGTGCTCATTGCTTGGTCTTGATCTGTCATGATGTGGTCAGGAGGCAGATTAACTGCTAATTTCCACTTTTTGAACACCCATTCAAATGTTTCGATCTTCTCATCTGGCAGCAAAGCGCATCCCAAAACAATAGTATGTGTATGGTTGTTGATGCCAACAATTGGAGCAAAGGGCATGTTGTATTTGTTGGTGCAAAATGTTGTATCAAAGAAGACACAATCCTTGTAATTTTGATACAGTGCCCTTGTCCGTCCATCCACCCAGAAAAGGGCACGTACGACATTGTTCTGGTCTAGTTGTGTTGCATAAAAGAAGTGTGGACTTTCAGCTTGCCGCTTTTCAAAGTACTCAATAACCATACTCATGTCTCGCACTGAGACCTCTTCTCGCAGCATTGTTCTGATGTTAGACACATCTTTCTTCACGTACCCTAGGCACCTTGGGTCACCACCATGAACACTCCCCAAGCATCCCATGATTTTAGCAGTGCTAATGTTTTGTTGATGCAAAGTTTGGATGAATTGGAAATCCTCTTCCGGGACCTTCCTGTGAGAGCGATAGTACCTCCGACGACCTATTTGCGTCACCATTGGATGGGTGTGTTCTGCTTTGAATACAGTCACCACCCAAACCCCATCTCGCTTCCCAACATGCATGTGTGCTTTACAGTCATGACGCAAAATTCTGTTCCGCTGCCTCGTGTCCTTCACATCCATATGCAATCCGGCCTGTTTGCTACGTGACTTTTGTCCACTAAAGTTGCTCAAGTCTATCAAAGCTTCTTTACCTTTTGCACCAACACCTGTCGTGCTGCGCTCAATTTTTGCTTCATGAGCATTTGGTTTACCGGTATGCACACACTCAAACACCCTATTAAGAATGGTAGATTTTGGTGCTCCTTTTGCTGTGCTGAACTTTGTGTTTCCAATCCGTGTGCCAAATCCAAGTTTCCAAGCATAATTGTTGTACACTTTTCTGGCCTCTTCAAGATCATCAAATACCATACCGACATATGGCACCACAGGCTGTGAACTAATTTCTTCTCCATCTTCAACAACAACATGTACTTCACTTGCACTTGCTGCACTCTGAGGGCCTGGAACAAATTGTGGCACATCACCATTGTGGTTCAAGTTTGAAGCAAATCCTTCTGGCTGTGGAGGATCATTGTTCAGGTCAAAACCAGCATGTATGCTGTCAGCCACAAAACCCTGACATTGGAAAATAAATATTCTTATTACATTACCAGCAAATTATATTTCAATGATGCATATCTAATCAAACCACATATGCCAATGATGCATATCTAATCAAAAACCAGCACATTACCAGCGCATTGCAGCATGTAAGCAGCAAAATTTATTTGCTCTGAATGTTAGTTGTGCATATTTTTTTGGACAAGTCGATCATACAGCAACTTTACCAGATGACTAACATACAGAGCACATTACCAGAGTTCAAAATTTATAACCTAGCAGCAAATCGGGAAGGGATGGAGCATACCGATGGAGCAGGGTCATCAGCTTCTTGGTCTTGGTCGAAATACGTTGGAGGATTGTTCAGCCCGCCCCGATTTTGAACTCTGTTGTCGCCGTTCGCCGAATCGAGTTCACAGCGCCGCCGTGGAGCAGGGTTTGAACTAGAGCTAGAAGCAACAATTGGTGGAGGAATAAGATGGTTAGGATGACCAGCAGGAGGGTATAGGACGGATCTTAGGAGATGCGCCATGAACGGATCCAGCCGCCGCGGCCGCCGTTCCGGCCGTCGTCGCGAGATCGCGAGAGCTCCGCCGCGGCCCCCGTTCCAGGTTTTTTTGCTGCGTACCTCCGAATATTTGCTGCGTAGCGCAAAAGCGGGAGGAGGATACTAGTAGTTGTATCGGACGGTCCAGGTTTGCTCAATCTAACGGCGTACGAGTCGGAGGTTGCGTCGCGCGCGTCCTCCGGAGGACGCTCAGCGCTTTCCTTATTTATACTAGATAAATATCTAACTAGACATCTGTTTTATAGAAACATACACCAATGCTTAACAGAATTGTTGATTGATTTTTATAAGCACTTCACTAAACACGTACCATTTATAGACTGAGGCCGCTCTACGCCTACAAGCTGCCCGTTCGCACCTTGAGTTCGGCCGTGTCCCCTGTGTCGTGCTTGTGCGGCAGCCGGGTTCGATCACTATTGATGAAAGGAGGCCGATGATTATGGCCTTTGTTTCTCTTCCTGTAAACTACAAAGCAAGTTCATAAGGTATCCCAAATGGTCTATTTCTGTTTATTTGGGTTGACCCACGGTTGTTTTTTGGTCGTGGTTCGGCCTGTCCGACCAACCGGGCCGAGCGACCCGATCCATCTATCCGTCTTCCCCCGCTGTCACCGCTTGACACCCTCGGCGATGTGACATTAATGATGATGAGACGTTGATTATCAGCGTCGGTGGCTTCCCGTGCAGCCGACATTTCCTGCCATCGAAGCTTTCAGTTTCCTGCGCGTGTGCCTTGTCTCCCGTGACTAGAAAACTTCTTGCGCATCCCCAGTCGTTTCCTGCCTTTGCCGTGGTCTATCAAAAACGGCCGCTGGCACGACGGAGACAACAAGCCCAAGGAAGAGCAAACCACCAGCCGAAAAAAAGCACCAACCACCACTAGCCATGCCTCGCCGCAAGATCGCCAACTGGACCAAGATCAGGGAGATGTGCCGCACCCGCTTCCCGGAGGTGGAGATCGACGTCGTCGACCTCCAGGCCACATTGCTGTCCTAGTGCATGACCAAGGCGCAGGTGGTGGCCTTCAAGGAGGAAGGCCATGTGGCCGAGGCAGCATTGGAGCATGTGGTGGAGGCGGCCACAAATGTGGCCGCCCAATGGACGGTGTGCGAAATTCACCATGTCGCCGCCAAGGAGGCGGTGGCCATGGAGGCCGCATCAGCGGCCCTTCGTGAGATCCGCCACGAGGCGACCATGACCACGCTAGAGGAGGTGGCCAAGGAGGCCGTCAAGGTCGCGGTCTGCGAACTTCGCCATGCCGCCTCTGTGCGCATGGAGGTGTAAGCGGCGCAGCGCAAGCGCGCCATCGACATGGTGGCAGAGGAGGAGCACGTGGATATGACCGCCGAGGTGGCGGCCACGTGGGCTCTTGTCGACAGGGATGAGACAGAGATGGAGGAGGACGAGGAGGAGGGGGAGGAGGTGGATCAGCCATAGGCGGAGGCGGAGGCGGAGGATGCGGGGGAGGATTCGATCGCCATCCTCCTACAGATCGCGCAGGCGCTAGGCCTCGGCCTCAACGGGTTTCGGCGAGCGTGACCCGACGGAGGCAGCTCTGGCCGACCAGAAGGCGTGGGAGCACTGGGCTGCCGAGATGGAGAAGGCCCTGGCGAACCGGGCGGCGGAAGACCATAGGAAGGCGACGGGCAAGGATCGCAGGAAGGCGGCGACGGGCAAGGTGGCGGGCAACTACGGGGAGTAGCTGTAGGGACGACCTTCTCCGGCGGCAGTAGTATAGTCCCATTTTATATTTTGTTCAAATGTGCCTTCTCCGGCGGCAGTAATCTAATGCGGCCGACTGGTGAACACCCGCTCTGGACCAACGCAACCGTTGTCCAAATTTGATATACAAATATGTCAAACTGAACGTGTGTCGTGTCGCTGGAAGATCGCACGCGTCTGCGTGTTTGAACGGATTGAGTCCTACCAGTGGAGATTCCCAAAGCGACTTGGAGGCTGGAAACGACGCGGCACTGCGGCCGCTCTGGCTATCATCCATTCCAGTACGATACATTGCATTTCTTTTGGACCAGTTTAACCTGATCGGTTCTCTGTTACCTGTATACACAGGACGGCCGCCGACCGATCTTTATAACAACAGAGATCCAGAGCATATAACGAAACAGAAGCGACTCTGCTCCACCTGATTCGTTGGTGCTATGAGGACTCGACTGTATGTATCATATCCCTGTTGTCTTGCGATTAAAACTGTCAAAAAGAAGATAAGAAATGCTGCCATCACTAGTGCAGACGGGGCCTTTAACACCGGTTCCTAAGGCCCTCTAACAGCGGTTGTAGAACCGCCGTTGAGGGTTCGGTGTTAGAGGCCTCCCCTTTAACACCGGTTCTTATACGAACCGGTGTTAAAGGGTGGCGCACGTGGGGTTGCCGCAGCGCTCAGCCCGTCCCCCCTTTAACACCGGTGTTAAAGGTTCTATGCCGCGGCAGGAAAAAGAGATAAATCTCTGCCGCGACAGAGTTCCGCCGCGGCAGGAAAACGGCCTAAATCTCTGCCACGGCAGGAAAATGGCCTAAATCTCTGTCGCGGCAGAGTTCTGTCGCCGCCCCGTTCTGGCCGTATTTCTGCGGCGCGGCGGGGACGGGGAGGGGAAAATCGATCGGGAGCGGTATATACACACACATCGTCGTCGGTATATACGAGTACATGAATAATTAAGCAACTATTATTATACACAAACATCGTCATTGTGTGGTATTCTCCAAGCATCAAGTACAAGACAAACACATTCAAGCATCTAAAGAGTTTTTGAATATCTAAAGAGTTCTCCGCCAGGCGTGACGACCTCATCAAGTATGAACCCCGCCAATTCCTCTTGAATGGCTCGTATGCGGTCAAATGGTAGGAGTTGGTCCCGCATCCATTCGATCTAAATATATATGAAGAATGGGGTCAATATATATATAAGAATAAAACTCAACACAATTGATGGTAATAAAATAATGTTGTGTACTTTGTTTACTTACTCTAAGTTGTTCTAGTGCGGCTTGGCCCGTCGCACATATCGTGTTGCGAATGAACTCGCAAACATAGTATCCACATAAGTTATTTCCGGGTCCCTGATACGCGCACTTTACGAGAATAGATAGTTCAATCAAAATAATAATCAAATTTGGTCTACAAATTTTAGTTCTTCTGACCATTCACCCACGGCCCTGCCCGTGAACCTTTTCCAAACCCTGTCCGGCAAAGAAAATGGATAAAGGAGTAATTAATTACTTGTTGTCACGAAAGTTGCCGATCTAGTGCGATAATATGATTAAAATTACCTCTGGAGCATCTCTCTAAAGTCTGCCCATAGCTCTTTTTATTTTCGTAACGAGTCCATGACAAGGACTTTTCCTGAGTCAGGTTGAATGACTAGCAGAATAAAGTGGAACCTACGCACGCATAACTCATCATCAGTTACACTTAACATCGAGTAAGCCGAAACAGAATGTGTACAAGAGAGGGTAACAGTACTCACGAGAAGTTGTAAGGCAATAGTATTTCCCTTTTGGTTTGTTGTCTCAGTAAAGACCTTAGCAAGTAATCTTCTGTTTGCCCGGGTTTGGTTCTTACCACTTCTTCATGAACTCTATTTGGGTCAACGAACCCAATGTCAAAAGGGCCTCCTTTCATGCATTCCATAACCTTTTTCCTGCATAATAGTATATACATATATGGTGAGCATATATATATACATGCAATTAATGAAGTGAATGAGATGAGATAGAAATTACATAAATAGTACTTACACACAATAAAGGCTGATGGCAGCTTTGTCGAGTTCCTTCTGATTGAATAGAAAATGCAAGTCTTGAATGTTGAAGTCGATCTCGTCGTCTCCGCACAAGAAAATCTGATCTCTTATATGCGCCGTGATCCATTCTTCCTTTCTCGTCTTGCATAAATCAAGGTACCACTTGTGCAATCTTCGCATCTTTGTTTGTAAATTCTTGAGCTCCTCTTTCTTGACGAGATTCTTCCCATACTTCCATGGCTGTATGGGGTTGACATCGCCTATGGGAATGTTGACTCCCATGAGGTTCAAGTATGCAATGTAAGTCATCCCCATCTCATTTGCCTTTCTTTGTAGCTCTGCCTCGTAATCATTTACAGGAGGAGCGTTCCGTGTGTTGAACACTTGGAGCGGGGCGCATGATTGCTTTTCCTGCTCTCCGAGCATGGGAACTGTTTTTTGGGGTGCCGCACGACTGCTACTTTCAGTCTCCCTCCGCCTTGCACCCCCCTTCAAAATCTGGCGCTCGTAGTCCGGCACAAGTGGGGTTTCAGGTTTCAAAAGATTATTGTAAAACTTCTCCACCACCGCCAGATCTATTTTCTCCTTTGGCTCGGCCCGTCTAGGTGCAAAGAATTTCTTGACCTCTTCTTCCGAGATCCTATTGGTCTCCTCGTCGCTGCGATTCCACGGTAAAACCGGCAATAGCTTGGCGGAAGGCTGCGGGACGTAGTTTCTTGAACTCTTTAGCGTATGGTTTCTTGCGGATTTCTTCGTGGCAGTGCTAGTGATGCTCTTCGTGGCAGTGCTCTTCCGCTTAAGCTGAGGAGATGGCTGGCGCGCCGGAGATGGCTGCCGCGCAGGAGATGGCTGGCGCGCCGGAGATGGCTGAAGCGCTGGAGATGGCTGTCGTGCGGGAGATGGCTGAAGCGCCGGAGACGATAGGGGAGTATTATGATGACTTGGAGACGGCTGAGGCGGCTCAGACTGCTGACACTGCGGAGACGGCGAGGGTGCCAGTGGCCTCCAATTTGGAAGCACGATGTGTTCCTTCTTTCAAAGAATGGTTGTTTTCACTGCAAATTTGAGTTGAGTTTCCCCTTCACCTGTAGCATGGTCAATCTGTGCTTCCTCATATTCCTTCACAACCTCATCCACCCCGACAATAGCATAGCCATCTGGAATCGGTCGGCAGTGGTAAGTTCCACCAGCTACGGGAGGTAAGGCATAGCCGACAGCCACCTTAATGGATAAGCCCATTAATCTCACATGCAGCTCAGCGTGTTCTCTCTCTGTGATCTCATCCACGGGGTATCGAGGACCCGCCATTTCAAGCGTGGGCTGCACGTTCTCCGTGGAAGCCACGCTGCTTTTTCGCGCAGAGTCTGGGCCGCCGGCAGCTTCCAATGCAGGCTCTTCGTGCCGCTGAGATGGCCGGTAGCTTGCTGGCTCTGTTGTGCATTCACTTGCGCCTGCAGCGCCACAAGTGCATGTTCTATCTGTGTCATCCGCTCTGTACGCTCTTTTTCTTTTCTGCCGCGCCATCTGTAAGAGTCGCCCCACTCGGCAAACCCATCCTTCCACGTCATCCCCCTGTGCCTCGTGCATGTCCAGGGTGTTCTTTTTTACCGATGGCGCGTGTGAGCTGGTCATTCTCTCTGTCGGGATGGAAGGTCCTGGCGGCTGTTTCCTCGTATGCCGTGATGAGTTCAGTGACGGGTTTGGCAAGGAGGGTTGGGAAGATGCACAATCCTGTTTCTGGGTCCAACCCTTGCCCCGATTCCGTAGAACCAAGTCTTTGCACGTAGGTACCACCCATGTGTCTGGGGTGTGATCCCTCTAGCGCGCAGGGTCTTCTCAGCTTCCTCCCACTTAGGCCTCTGAGATATGTAACCACCTGACCCCGTCCTCTGGTGATAATCCTTCTTCTGGGCATTTAGCGTATTGGTTTCTGACCTCTTTGTAGCTATAGCACCTTCCTTGTATGCCAAAAATTTGGGCCAGTGAGGTCTTATCTTTGCATAATATGCTTCTTCGAAATCTGGAGTCTCGCGAGCTTTGACAAATTTGTTCAATTTTGTCTTCCAGTTGCGGAAAGCGTCAGCCATCTTCTTTAGAGTCCACTCTTTGACCTTTTCCTTTATAACCGGTTTGTTTTCATCCTCCTCTGGCGGAAGGGTGAAATTTACCAACAGCAAATTCCAAAGCGTTTCTTTGGATCTTTCATCGACAAAGGTACCGTCGCCCTTCTTTGGCTTATTCCAATTTTCAATTATGATTGGGATTTGGTCCCTAACAAGAACTCCAGCCTGACGTACAAATTTGTCTGCGGCCTTCTTGGGATCCATTGGCCTGCCATCAACACGGATTGCTTCGATTGTGAACTTTGCATGATCTTTCAACCGATGGCTCCTGCCTCGCTTGCTCTTTTTCGTAGAAGAAGATTGTTGCTGGAAGGTCGATCCAGAGGGCTAAAATAAGAAAGAAGCGTTAATTAATACATGTACATATATACAAATCAATCGTTGAAAGTCAGCAGAGGATTAATCCATGCATATACCTCGACAGATTTTGTAATCACTAAAGTGCGTTCATCGGAGTCGTCATCTTCACCATGACTACTTGAGCTGTCATCATGTCCCTCGAAGTTCAGATATTGTGAGGTGTCCTCGTGGATGATGTTCTCCATTATTTCTTCATCTTCAAGGTTTCTACTGAGTGGATCCATAGTTTCTAATACAATAATATTATCTAGAGTAAGAGAGTAAACATTCAAATGGACTTGGATTCATACACAAATGTACATATTATTCATACAAAAATACACAAATAAATACACAAATGAAATTAAAACCCTAAGGATGCTTGATCATTTTAAACGAGTTCCGAGGGGTCCAAACCCTAATTCAGAGAAATCCCGGATGCATATGAGAGGGGCTAGCCACAGTGGCTGACGCATGGGACCGTGTCCACGTCACAACCACACAGGCGCCATGCAGGCTCACCGGAGGATGCTCCAGACAGCGGCGGCTGGCGGCGCTGGAGAGCGACCTAGGGCGCGCGAGGTAGCGGGTTCGCCTCGACGTGATGCGGCCTACCTAAACCGGGCGGTGCCACTACCTAGGGGTCACCGGAGCGACGTTAACGACAACGGCCAGCGGCGGCGCTTCCAGAGCAGCGAGGTGACGACCCTAAACTAATACTAACTATAAAATACACTAAATAACCCTAAACTAAATACACTAAACTACACTAAATTAAAAACCCTAAACGAATAAACCTAAATTAAATAACCCTAAACTAAATAAATAACCCTAAACTAATAACCCTAAACTAAATGAACCCTAAACTAATAACCCTAAGCTAAATAAACCCTAAACTAATACTAACACTAAACTACTAATAATACAATAACAAGTAGAAATCTATTGCGAATCCACATATTTGTATTTTTTGTATGGCCTCGGTTAAGCACATTTTTCACAAAATTTTATACACATGTATACTTGTGAAAATACTTTCAAAATTTGTCATACTCCAAAATTTGTCATAATCCAAAATTTTATACACAATTAGCTCAATTTAAGTTGTACAAAATTCTAATAACTACACACTTATAACTAATTGATAACTACCGGGGTAGGCCGGCGGGGTCGGCGGGGTCGGCGAGGAGTGGCGGCACCGGGCGAGGACGGCGGGGTCGGCGGCGAGTGGTGGCGCGTGGCGCCGACCGGAGGCTCCGCGAGTTGCTGGCGGAGGCGCCGCTCCCGAGAGTTGCTGGCGGCTCCGCGAGTGGACGGGGGGGTGGCGGACGACACGGACGCGGTGGCGGGCGGCGGTGACGGCGGCGGACGGCGAAGGCGTGGTCGATCTATTGGGCAGCCTGGCGGCGTCTCTCTGTTTGTCCGCCACGGCTCCTTCTCTGCTCCTCTTTGCACTCGATCAATCTGGCTGGGGGGAAGAGGAACGCGTGCCTTTATACCCCCCTTTAACACCGGTTCCATCCAGGAACCAGTGTTAAAGGGGGGAGATTCGTTTCGCGCCCGCACCCCCCTTTAACACCGGTTCCAACCACGAACCGGTGTTAAAGGGGGGTGTGCACGCGTGAAACGAAATAAATGCGCCCCCTTAACACCGGTTCCTGGCTGGAACCGGTGTTAAAGGGGGGCATTTATTTCATGCATTAAAGGCGTGGGGTCATTTTTAATTCAAAAAATAGGATAGAATTTAGAAAATTCATAACTTTTTCATTTCAACTCAGAAAAATATGAATAATATATCATAATTTTCAGAAAAACAATATCTATCCATTCATATAAAAACATTTTATATTTACTTTAGATGAAAATTTTCAAGATGATTAAAACACTTACATATAAATTTTGATTATTCAATTCAAACAAAAATAAAATAGTCAAACCCTAAAACTTTGAACATAAGAAATATTAAGCATCTAAAAAGGAATCTAACCCTATTTTATTAGAGCAAATCATATTTTATTTTGTATTAACATTTTTGAATTGTTTGGATATTTAAATGCCGCATCTTTTGTATACTTTGGAATCTGACAAAACCTCGCTCAACTTGCATTGGATTTTTGATAAAATAGCGTATTGTGAACCTAAAAATGATTTTTGTAAAAAATCATGAGCATCGTATCATGTACCTGTAGTTCATATCTGACCCACTTCGTGCCGATTCAGCAGGAATTTGTCTTTTTCACCAGAGGTGGACGGAAAGGTTTCAGATCCCCCTGTTGGTACATTGTCCATATAAGGTGGTCTAGTGTTTTTGTAAAATGTGGTGGTGGTTTTTTGAATTAGCCATTTGGTGGTTGCTTCACAAAACCGTCCGTTTTTTATGCTCGGAAAATGGAAAATGCCTTTTTGGTGCGACAAAAAGGAAAACTTCCTCTTGCAACATTGTTTGCCATGCCATGATGCACATGTATGCACAATATGGCCACATTATCACAAACTATGCCTTGATTCTAGCCATAACATTGGTCATTTGACCCGAAAGCCAAGAAACCTCGAATGAGATAGGTCATTTTGTGAAGGTTTTTTTGAGACATAATCAATATACCAAGTTTGATATTTTTCCTTCTAACTATGTCACATAATATAACACCACGCGAAGGTTTCGCACTGTTTCGATCTTTTTTTAATTTTTTATCCCCATTTTAAACTATCGTCAAACTTTGTCGAACAACGGGCATGAAGATTCTTAGCTCGGGGCCAAGCCTCGCTCAAATTGCATTGGATTTTTGATAAAATAGCATATTGTGAACCTAAAAATGATTTTTGTAAAAAATCATGAGCATCGTATCATGTACCTGTAGTTCATATCTGACCCACTTCCCGCCGATTCGGCAGGAATTTGTCATTTTCACCAGAGGTGGACGGAAAGGTTTCAGATCCCCCTGTTGGTACATTGTCCATATAAGGTGGTCTAGTATTTTTGTAAAATGTGGTGGTGGTTTTTTGATTTAGCCATTTGGTGGTTGCTTCACAAAACCGTCCGTTTTTTATGCTCAGAAAATGGAAAATGCCTTTTTGGTGTGACAAAAAGGAAAACTTCCTCTTGCAACATTGTTTGCCATGCCATGATGCACATGTATGCACAATATGGCCACATTATCACAAACTATGCCTTGATTCTAGCCATAACATTGGTCATTTGACCCAAAAGCCAAGAAACCTCGAATGAGATAGGTCATTTTGTGAAGGTTTTTTGAGACATAATCAATATACAAAGTTTGATATTTTTCCTTCAAACTATGTCACATAATATAACACCACGCGAAGGTTTCGCACTGTTTCGATCTTTTTTTATTTTTTTATCCCAGTTTTAAACTATCGTAAAACTTTGTCGAACAACGGGCATGAAGATTGTTAGATCGGGGCCAAGCCTAGCTCAAATTGCATTGGATTTTTGATAAATTAGCATATTGTGAACCTAAAAATTATTTTTGTAAAAAATCATAAGCATCGTATCATGTACCTGTAGTTCATATCTGACCCACTTCCTACCGATTCGGCAGGAATTTGTCTTTTTTACCAGAGGTGGACGGAAAGGTTTCAGATCCCCCTGGTGGTACATTGTCCATATAAGGTGGTCTAGTATTTTTGTAAAATGTGTTGGTGGTTTTTTGAATTAGCCATTTGGTGGTTGCTTCACAAAACCGTCCGTTTTATATGCTCGGAAAATGGAAAATGCCTTTTTGGTGCGACAAAAAGGAAAACTTCCTCTTGCAACATTGTTTGCCATTCCATGATGCACATGTATGCACAATATGGCCACATTATCACAAACTATGCCTTGATTCTAGCCATAACATTGGTCATTTAACCCGAAAGCCAAGAAACCTCGAATGAGATAGGTCATTTTATGAAGGTTTTTTTGAGACATAATCAATATACCAAGTTTGATATTTTTCCTTCTAACTATGTCACATAATATAACACCACGCGAAGGTTTCGCACTGTTTCGATCTTTTTTTATTTTTTTTATCCCCGTTTTAAACTATCGTCAAACTTTGTCGAACAACGGGCATGAAGATTCTTAGCTCGGGGCCAAGCCTCGCTCAAATTGCATTGGATTTTTGATAAATTAGCATATTGTGAACCTAAAAATGATTTTTGTAAAAAATCATGAGCATCGTATCATGTACCTGTAGTTCATATCTGACCCACTTCCCGCCGATTCGGCAGGAATTTGTCATTTTCACCAGAGGTGGACGGAAAGGTTTCAGATCCCCCTGTTGGTACATTGTCCATATAAGGTGGTCTAGTATTTTTGTAAAATGTGGTGGTGGTTTTTTGATTTAGCCATTTGGTGGTTGCTTCAC
The DNA here is from genome assembly GCA_916181665.1 of Avena sativa. NCBI lineage: Eukaryota > Viridiplantae > Streptophyta > Magnoliopsida > Poales > Poaceae > Avena > Avena sativa. The sequence continues at coordinate 394,295,884 of OV702280.1, read as the reverse complement.
AAAACCGTCCGTTTTTTATGCTCAGAAAATGGAAAATGCCTTTTTGGTGCGACAAAAAGGAAAACTTCCTCTTGCAACATTGTTTGCCATGCCATGATGCACATGTATGCACAATATGGCCACATTATCACAAACTATGCCTTGATTCTAGCCATAACATTGGTCATTTGACCCAAAAGCCAAGAAACCTCGAATGAGATAGGTCATTTTGTGAAGGTTTTTTGAGACATAATCAATATACAAAGTTTGATATTTTTCCTTCTAACTATGTCACATAATATAACACCACGCGAAGGTTTCGCACTGTTTCGATCTTTTTTTAATTTTTTATCCCCGTTTTAAACTATCGTCAAACTTTGTCGAACAACGGGCATGAAGATTCTTAGCTCGGGGCCAAGCCTCGCTCAAATTGCATTGGATTTTTGATAAATTAGCATATTGTGAACCTAAAAATTATTTTTGTAAAAAATCATGAGCATCGTATCATGTACCTGTAGTTCATATCTGACCCACTTCCCGCCGATTCGGCAGGAATTTGTCATTTTCACCAGAGGTGGACGGAAAGGTTTCAGATCCCCCTGTTGGTACATTGTCCATATAAGGTGGTCTAGTATTTTTGTAAAATGTGGTGGTGGTTTTTTGATTTAGCCATTTGGTGGTTGCTTCACAAAACCGTCCGTTTTTTATGCTCAGAAAATGGAAAATGCCTTTTTGGTGCGACAAAAAGGAAAACTTCCTCTTGCAACATTGTTTGCCATGCCATGATGCACATGTATGCACAATATGGCCACATTATCACAAACTATGCCTTGATTCTAGCCATAACATTGGTCATTTGACCCAAAAGCCAAGAAACCTCGAATGAGATAGGTCATTTTGTGAAGGTTTTTTGAGACATAATCAATATACAAAGTTTGATATTTTTCCTTCTAACTATGTCACATAATATAACACCACGCGAAGGTTTCGCACTGTTTCGATCTTTTTTTAATTTTTATCCCAGTTTTAAACTATCGTAAAACTTTGTCGAACAACGGGCATGAAGATTGTTAGATCGGGGCCAAGCCTCGCTCAAATTGCATTGGATTTTTGATAAAATAGCATATTGTGAACCTAAAAATTATTTTTGTAAAAAATCATAAGCATCATATCATGTACCTGTAGTTCATATCTGACCCACTTCCTACCGATTCGGCAGGAATTTGTCTTTTTTACCAGAGGTGGACGGAAAGGTTTCAGATCCCCCTGTTGGTACATTTTCCATATAAGGTGGTCTAGTATTTTTGTAAAATGTGTTGGTGGTTTTTTGAATTAGCCATTTGGTGGTTGCTTCACAAAACCGTCCGTTTTATATGCTCGGAAAATGGAAAATGCCTTTTTGGTGCGACAAAAAGGAAAACTTCCTCTTGCAACATTGTTTGCCATTCCATGATGCACATGTATGCACAATATGGCCACATTATCACAAACTATGCCTTGATTCTAGCCATAACATTGGTCATTTGACCCGAAAGCCAAGAAACCTCGAATGAGATAGGTCATTTTATGAAGGTTTTTTTGAGACATAATCAATATACCAAGTTTGATTTTTTTCCTTGTAACTATGTCACATAATATAACACCACGCGAAGGTTTCGCACTGTTTCGATCTTTTTTTATTTTTTTTATCCCCGTTTTAAACTATCGTCAAACTTTGTCGCACAACGGGCATGAAGATTCTTAGCTCGGGGCCAAGCCTCGCTCAAATTGCATTGGATTTTTGATAAAATAGCATATTGTGAACCTAAAAATGATTTTTGTAAAAAATCATGAGCATCGTATCATGTACATGTAGTTCATATCTGACCCACTTCCTACCGATTCGGCAGGAATTTGTCATTTTCACCAGAGGTGGACGGAAAGGTTTCAGATCCCCCTGTTGGTACATTGTCCATATAAGGTGGTCTAGTATTTTTTTTAAATGTGGTGGTGGTTTTTTGAATTAGCCATTTGGTGGTTGCTTCACAAAACCGTCCGTTTTTTATGCTCGGAAAATGGAAAATGCCTTTTTGGTGCGACAAAAAGGAAAACTTCCTCTTGCAACATTGTTTGCCATGCCATGATGCACATGTATGCACAATATGGCCACATTATCACAAACTATGCCTTGATTCTAGCCATAACATTGGTAATTTGACCCAAAAGCCAAGAAACCTCGAATGAGATAGGTCATTTTGTGAAGGTTTTTTGAGACATAATCAATATACCAAGTTTGATATTTTCCTTCTAACTATGTCACATAATATAACACCACGCGAAGGTTTCGCACTGTTTCGATCTTTTTTTAATTTTTTATCCCAGTATTAAACTATCGTAAAACTTTGTCGAACAACGGGCATGAAGATTCTTAGATCGGGGCCAAGCCTCGCTCAAATTGCATTGGATTTTTGATAAAATAGCATATTGTAAACCTAAAAATGATTTTTGTAAAAAATCATGAGCATCGTATCATGTACCTGTAGTTCATATCTGACCCACTTCCTACCGATTCGGCAGGAATTTTCTTTTTCACCAGAGGTGGACGGAAAGGTTTCAGATCCCCCTGTTGGTACATTGTCCATATAAGGTGGTCTAGTATTTTTGTAAAATGTGTTGGTGGTTTTTTGAATTAGCCATTTGGTGGTTGCTTCACAAAACCGTCCATTTTTTATGCTCAGAAAATGGAAAATGCCTTTTTGGTGCGACAAAAAGGAAAACTTCCTCTTGCAACATTGTTTTCCATGCCATGATGCACATCTATGCACAATATGGCCACATTATCACAAACTATGCCTTGATTCTAGCCATAACATTGGTCATTTGACTCGAAAGCCAAGAAACCTCAAATGAGATAGGTCATTTTGTGAAGGTTTTTTTGAGACATAATCAATATACCAAGTTTGATATTTTTCCTACTAACTATGTCACATAATATAACACCACACGAAGGTTTCGCACTGTTTCGATCTTTTTTTAATTTTTTATCCCCGTTTTAAACTATCGTCAAACTTTATCGAACAACGGGCATGAAGATTCTTATTTTGGGGCCAAGCCTCGCTCAACTTGCATTGGATTTTTGATAAAATAGCATATTGTGAACCTAAAAATGATTTTTGTAAAAAATCATGAGCATCGTATCATGTACCTGTAGTTCATATCTGACCCACTTCCTACCGTTTCGGCAGGAATTTGTCTTTTTCACCAGAGGTGGACGGAAAGGTTTCAGATCCCCCTGTTGGTACATTGTCCATATAAGGTGGTCTAGTATTTTTGTAAAATGTGGTGGTTTTTTGAATTAGCCATTTTTTGGTTGCTTCACAAAACCGTCCGTTTTATATGCTCGGAAAATGGAAAATGCCTTTTTGGTGCGACAAAAAGGAAAACTTCCTCTTGCAACATTGTTTTCCATGCCATGATGCACATGTATGCACAATATGGCCACATTATCACAAACTATGCCTTGATTCTAGCCATAACATTGGTCATTTGACCTGAAAGCCAAGAAACCTCGAATGAGATAGGTCATTTTGTGAATGAGATAGAACTTGAATTAAAATACAGAATGCAACTAACAGTAAGTTACATAAAGCACGACTGAAAATTAAGATACATAAAAGAACTGAAAATTAAGATACATGGCCAGATTAAGTCACAATCGGCCGAACTTGTTTCGGAATGTTGGAGTGATTCAGTCATGCTCCTGCCTACACCTGTAATACTCGCCACTGTAGTCGTCGTACTCATCGCCGCCATCGTCGCTGTCGTCGTCGGGGTCGCCATAATTGAACCTTGAAGGCTGAGTACGCGTGGGCTGGACTTGAGGGTAGCGTAGATGGGGGTTAGAGTCGGCGGCAGTGTCATAGGCCATGACGCTCTGGAGAGTCCGACCGCGCCACCATAGCCGACGGCCGGCCTCGTTGAAGTTCGGAGGAGGTGGGCCGTCCTCGTCGTGTCTGGCGAGCGCCCTCTCACGCCGATCCCCGAAGAAGGCTTCCCAAGTAGGGAAATAGTCGGGATGCCATCTGGGATTCCTCCGCTGCTCCGGCGTGAGCTCGAAGTAGTAGTGGTTCGTGATGGCCATCCGGCGCGCCACACCTAGAGGGACAGGAGGAACCGGCACGCCTCCGGCGCTCAGCATCTAGCCGACGGGGACACAGTAGCCCGGCGGGGGGGTAGTTCGAGGCGCAAAGCGCCTCCGCCTCCCTGGGGGTTAGTGCTATGGTGGAAGCCATGGGAAAGAGTGATGAGGTTGCAGATATGAGTCTAGAGATGTGCAATGACAATGGAGGCCAACCCTACATATATATAGTGAGAAATGGCTGGAGGGAAGAACTGGCGGGAAAAAATGTCGGGAAGAAAAATGGCATGAAGAAATGGCGGGAAGAAAAATGGCGGGAAAAAATGGCGGGAATAAAAATGGCGGAAGAAATGGCAGGAAGAAAAATGGCTCATTTAATACATATACTGTTAACACAAGAAATATGACATTGATTTCCATGTTGAGATTCATATGCGTGCCAAAAATGGCTCAATTAATACATATAGTCAATCTTATGATCACGTCGGCCGTAACCATGGAGTATCAGCACCGTTTAACAGGATGGTTGGGTCAGTCTTCACTCTGAAGGGCAGAATTTCATCAAACTTATTATAATCTTCTGACATGTCTGTCTTGTCCTCCACTCCCATGATGTTTCTTTTTCCTGAAAGAACTATGTGACGCTTTGGCTCATCGTGTGATGTATATATTTGCTTTTTTTTTTCTTTTTTCGATTTGGTAGACATGTCCTTCACATAGAAAACCTGAGCCACATCATTGGCTAAGACGAATGGTTCGTCTAAGTTCTTGTCTACCTTCATAAGATTGTTGAGATCCACTGTTGTCATTCCGTACTTCTTGTCTACCTCAACTCCTCCTCCTGTTAGCTTGACCCATTTGCATCGAAACAAGGGGACCTTAAAATTAGGTCCATAGTCAAGTTCCCATATCTCCTCTATGAACCCATAATACATGGTCTTTTGCCCATTGTCTTCTGCTGCATCGAAGCGGACACCACTATTTTGGTTGGTGCTCTTTTTATCTTGGCATATCGTGTAAAATGTATTCCCATTTATCTCGTACCCTTGGAAAGTACATACAGTCGAAGATGGTGTCCTGGCCAACAAGTACAGCTGATCCCCAACAATGGTGTTATTCGTGAGAAGTCTTTGCAGCCAGCCGCCAAAACTCGCCATGTGTTCACTTATAATCCATTCATCAGACTGCCCCGGGTGTTTGAGGCGTATTAAATTCTTGTGTTAATTGATATACGGGGCAACCAAGATAGATCTTTGTAAAACCGTGTAGTGTCTTGATTGAGAGAATGCCCGTCCCTACATAGCATTTCTTTACATCCTAGGGTGCCTTTTCCACGCAGTCTCCCCTCATGTCGTGATTCTGGAACACCAATCGCCTTAAGGTTAGGAATAAAATCAACACAGAACTCAATGACCTCCTCTGTTACATAGCCCTTGGAGATGCTTCCTTCTGGCCTAGCACGATTATGAACATATTTCTTTAAGACTCCCATGTACCTCTCAAAGGGGAACATATTGTGTAGAAATATAGGACCGAGAATGGCAATCTCTTCTACTAGGTGAACCAGGAGATGCGTCATAATATTGAAGAAGGATGGTGGGAACACCAACTCAAAGCTGACAAGACATTGGGCCACATCTGTCTGTAACCCTGGTAGGATTTCTGGATCGATTACCTTCTGAGATATTGCATTGAGGAATGCACATAGCTTCACAATGGGTACTCGAACATTTTCAGGTAGAAGCCCCCTCAATGCAATCGGAAGAAATTGTGTCATAATCACGTGGCAGTCATGAGACTTCAGGTTTTGGAATTTTTTCTCTGCCATATTTATTATTCCCTTTATATTCGACGAGAAGCCAGACGGGACCTTGATACTGCTCAGGCATTCAAAAAAGATTTCCTTCTCTGCTTTGGTAAGAGCATAGCTGGCAGGAGTTAAGTGGCATCGTTTACCCTTCTCGTTCTCAGAATGCATAGGCTCTTTAGGGTCTTTCAGACGTTGTTGGTCCAGCCGTGCTTCCGGTGTATCTTTTGTCTTCCCATACACTCCTAGGAATCCTAGCAGGTTCACGCAAACATTCTTCATCACATGCATCGCATCGATTGAAGAGCAGACCTCTAAGACTTTCCAATAGGGTAGGTCCCAAAATATAGATTGCTTCTTACAAATGGCCTCGTGTCCGGCATCGTCATCCGGAACAGATAGACTGCCAGGACCTTTTCCAAAGATTACTTCTAGGTCCTCGACCATACCAAATACCTCCTCACCGGTACGGAGGACAGCCTTCCTCCGGGGTTGTAACATCCTAGGATTAGCACCTCGAAATAGACATGACACATGTTTGTGCATTGCATTCATGCATAAGAAAATCCGGGGAAATTTTGCGCAAAACTAAAGAAGCTATAGAGGGATCGAGATCTCTCTTGTTCTGATGGAAACATCAAGACAGGTGCGATGGATTTCGACATGACCTCTATTGTGCTTTTGTCTTTCGGGGGAAAATAATTCAAAATTTGAATTTTAAAATGAAAGATCTGAATATTAAAAGAATTTGAAATGGAATAATAATTGGAAAGTAAATTGTAATAATAAATAAAAGGTGAACTCTTATTTATATTTAAGATACAGTATTTACAATTATCTAAGTATACAAGATAATTGAAATTCAAACACAAAAGGAAAAAAAGGATTTACAATAAGAACTGAGTTCATAATTATAAACAAGATATGAATACTACAATAATTTAGATTACAAATATAAAGAAAATTGAGCTTTATTAAGATTATATAGTATTACATTGTCTTTACAAATGAAATATAAAACAAATAACTTTATTAAATAAGATACAACCATACAATGTCTTTACATTATTTAAACAGAAAAGAAATTACAATAATAGTTAATAGAAAGAAAAGAAAGAAAACCTAAATTATTTTCCTATCTACTTTTGTATCATGTTTTCTTCATCTCTTCTTATCCTCCTTAGTCTTGATCCCTGCAAGAAAGCAACAAGCAAAAGAAATAGAAAACACAGGGGGTTATGGGGGTTATGGTACTCTCAGGTTTTAGCAATGTAATGCATTGCTTTGCCTCATCATTGAGTAGTATTAAATAAAAAGGGGCCAATGTAAAATCTGTTCTTATCTAGAATTTTTGCCTCAGGCTTATGCATCATAGGCAGGGGCAAGTTTCACCAAATAGAGCATCTATTCTTATCAGATGTGTAGCCTCAGTACAATATCATTGGCCAAGAGGCAAGTTACACCAGATAAGGACATAGTAAAGAAGTAGGAGTAACAACCAAATTACTTGATCTGATCCACTCACTGGAGGTAAGCAGACAAGCTGCTCACACAACCATGCATAATGTTGTGCTGTCGACACAGCAGTAGAAGCAGCAATAGTAGTGGTAGTATAAGAGGATAGCCACAACAGCTAGCCAAAACAGTAATCCATTCTTAGCTTGCAGACCACAAGACCAACACATCCTGATCCATTCTATCACTACACCAAAAAACTCAAGAACTCATTCCTCTCTAGAACTCATCACAGCCAATCCATATCTCACCAACCAAGACACTAGCCCAGATCACCACCACATCACTACACCATGGTTGCTGCCAGGAGCCATCCAATGGCAAGGACAAGGTGGAGAAGGCCAGGCTATGGCTGCTAAAGTGGATAAAGTAGTAAAAGGAGAGGTGAGCAAGATATCTAGATGCAACAACATCTGTACCAGATCCCTATCAAGTGCAGACTCCACACAACTACATGTTAGGGACATCCTTAAAGGAATTTTGGCAAGCAATAAAATTCAGTAGTAGATCATGTGTTCAGACTATTACTGTGCACACTCCAGGGTAGAATCAGCACAGTAGGGTTCTACATCAGATATGAGCCACTTACTCAAACCACACCATCCCAGAATCCATAAACATAAGAATATAACAGATGGTTAGGAACAAGCCACTTAACTTTAGGAAGGATTCTTACAAGAAGACTATCTAATTTAAAATAATATCAAGGCTCTTAAGTTGATGATTGCCACAACAACCAATAAATTCCACTACCATATCCATAGCATGAACAAAATCTAACCATTCCTGATACACAATACTAGTCAATGAGATCATTTCCTCACAAATGCAATAGAAACTAAAATCAATCTGAGCATAATCAATTAACCCTATACATTCCCACAAGACAGATTCATAATACAGTAACCAGAACACCACATCTTGGTACTGTCATAGTTGATAGTACAGAGCTAGTATTTATTTCATTAGCAACAGTCAGGAAATAAAGAAGCATCCCAACATAGCAAGATCAAGTATGTTGTATCTATTCTTATTAAAAGCATACACTACTACACCACAATTTATACATGATCATTATCACCAAGCTTAACCAAACCAAACACAGTAATAAATTCCAAGAAGCAAATATTGAAGATACAACCAGATCAAGTATAATATTCACACAATTATATTTACAGAAAAAGATTCAAACATAATATGTGTGGCCATCTATTTACTGCAGCAAGCCAACCATATCCATTTTACCACCAAATGAAAGCAACAAATAATATTACTCACTAAAGTATGGTGCACTGTAAATTACTACAATACCACTAATAGCTAAATCATACAACCTCACAAATTGACTAACCAGAGTAAAACTGCAGTAAGAATACTATTCCAGAATCATCCATTGCAAGTTATTGATGCATAGCATCCATACCAAAACCCTATCAACCACTTAATTAAATCCAGGACTAAATTGGAACATCAAATAACCAGCACTACATCATCTACAGGACCAATAAAACCAACTAGATCGAGTAATTACTATCAACCTAAAGTTATCTCCAGGCTTAATTAGAATACTAAAATTAATCACATAACATTCAAATAAGATAAATCGTCGACTCGAGGGTCGGTCACACAAGAATTACCTGGATCAAGGTAGGAGAAAATGCAGGAATATCATCATAACCAAAATAGCTAGGAAATTCCCTACCGGGGTTGCATTCACTGCCGTCCCTCCGGCATCAGAGAATAGAGTAGGTCGCAATCGTTGTTGCAATACCTCATCACTATAGAGAGCAGCCCCCAGCAGACGGCGCGAGATGCGGCCGACCATGGCCGAGACGGCCAGGAAAGCAACTGACGGTAAAACCCAACAGAGCCATAAAGGAGCCGAGGACAAGCAGCATCTGGGCGTGAGGATTAGAGTAGCCGCACCGGTGACCTTGCCGAAACTACACGGCTAGGGTTTCTTGGGGGGCCCAAATGGAGAAGCAGAGCAACGTTGAGACCAGGGGGATCGAAGAAGGAGCGAGATCCAGGGCCTCATCAAGATTTAACAGAGCCGGAGTTGGACGCCATCCGGCAGCGCAGCGACGACGGCGCATCGAGCATGGCAGAGAGGGGTTAGCGTGAGTGAGATGGGGAAGAAATAGGGTGGATCGGGGTGTGGTTGCCCTGGCTCAACCAGTTAGGCCGGAGCTTGGCCGGCGAGTAGCTGCGAAGGAGGCGGCCAGCAGCGGCCGAAGTGGCTGGCGGCGGCGACCTCGCACGGGGGCGAGGAAGGAGTGGATGAGGTCTGTGGGTGTGTGTGCGTGTGTGTGTGGAGTGTGGGGTGAACCAGGGTGGGGTTTGACCCTGAGCCAGATGGGCCAGATTGGGTCCAAATGGGCCCCTTTGGTAAACCTGGCCCAATTCCAAAGAAAAATAAATAAGAAATAAAGTATTTATCAAATCACTAAATGACCAAACTACCCCTAAACATAAATTATACCCTAGAAAAATCCTAAAAATATATATGATATATCAAGATGATCACAAAAATATATCTACCTAATAAAAATATAATTTTAAGTGTTTAAAATAAATTTAAAGAAATATAATTATTAACACCATTAAATTTTAAATGAAATTTTATAAAATAAAACAGAAACCCTAAAAATAAATAAAAAATCATTTTTGTGTATCAAAATAACTCTATTGTTTTATAAAAATACTCACTTAGAGTTTTACAAATAAAACATAAAGTAAATATTTAAAGACACTTAATTCTTTGATGAATTTTACAAAAATAAAGATAATACTTAAAAATAAATAAAATTCATTTTTAAGGTCTTGAATAAATATATTACACTAGAAAAATATTAAATATATTATTAGGAAAGTCCTTAATATTTTAAATAACAAATCCTTACCCAATACCTATTTTGTGAATTCTTTACAAACAATTCTTAAGTAAGAAATAATCACAACTCTTATAAAACCTTGAGCAATTAATGTCTTAGTTCTAATTCCAAACCCATAACTTAAATTCATAATCAAACTTAAGTATAACTTTTAACTTTAAAATATTCTTTTAAAATCTTATTAAAACTCCTTTTAAATAAACATTGGGTATCACCCAATTATATAATATGGTGAATAATCATTATATTTTAACCACTATTAACATAACTGTAAATTCTAACAAATTACTAAGACCACTCTAATTATGATTCCATTAAATAAATACATATTCCTTTCATAATAGCAAAACAAATTTAATCTAATCATTCACTTAAATAGAAAGTGAATAATTCCACACCTTAGTTATAATTATCATAAATCTAAAACTTGGGAAGAATTAAAATATATTACATTTTAAGTTCACTTAACCTTTTAAAGTTAACTTTAGTCTCAAAAGGTTATAAACATTATGTCTAATAAACTACTTATGTTTTTATAGTTAACTTTGGTCTATTTCAATTAAGACATAATGCATCTCCAGTCCAAACTAATCAATCAAATACCAAAAGGCATTGGTCACATTTTATTAACAATGAAGATTGCTTAAACATTACACAGGAAATCTTTTCTTCGAATGTTATTCTTTTTGCCACTTCAAATAACAATCTTATAATAAGTTCTTCAACTCTTAACAACTCAATCCCAAGGACTTTTATCATAATCACCACATGAGAATTCACCCTAATCACATCATCTTATACTTTACTTACATATTTTGGATTATTAACACTTAGGTTCCTTATGAAGGTCATTACTTGTAAAGTAAAATTTAAAGATAAACCCAACTCTGAAAAGAATCACTTGAATTCACTTCACTCAAAGTATTGAGGATTCAACTTGGGAGTTTTACAAAAATGCATAGCATTACTTATGCATAACTGCATATTGCTTCTTTAAACATTAGTCCTTACCGGACCAATGATGCAGATTTCAGATATTGGATCTTATGTCGTCTCGAAGACCGTGAGTGCATAATCTTGCAATCACAAAAGGCAAGTTCACACTTGCTCATGTCCTTTGATTATTTTCTGTAAAGTATTTTGCAAATCCAGTGTTGTCATCACCTGCATTTGAAAAAGGACAGAAAACACTATTTTCATAATAATGTGATTATAGGTTATTTACCATGAGGTAATAACCTACTATAAGAGTTCCAGTGGTAAAGGAACATATTATCTAGGACTTAACAACCAATGTCGCCAGTGATTCTTGCGCCGTATATTACGCGTTGACCATGAGATTTGGAATGGGACGGAGAAGTCAGCTGTATCTTTTCCCTCTCGCATGGAGCTGGATGTGTGGGTCGTGGCTGTTATCACTCGTAGCGTGCATATTATTTATGGTAATTCGTAGAGGATATGCAGCATATGGGTGGGAGCCCTCAATGTCCCACGATAGTTCCGGCATCTGAACGGTCTGTACAAACCATTGCCGTAATTCAATAGGTGGGCATGGTGTACACCAAGGAGACATGCGGGGTCGCGGAGAAGGCAGTGATTGGCTTGGATATTAGGTTGGGCCTCAAACCAAGGAAGTTTGAACGGGGACATACTCCCGGCCGTGCAACAAAACCTAAGGTCTCTCATGGGAGTAGTGACACACCTCTGCAGAGTGTAAGAACTGTAACTTGTTACTCCCTGTTCCGGGAAGGAGCTGCAAACGCGGCGGGAAAGGAACCCCATGAAGGTTCTAGTAAACCCGTGAAGGCTGACGGACATAGCTTTTCAGAATAAAAGCAACTTTTGAAGAAATGTTTATGAAAACTTGCATTGCCTACGACCTATGGTCTATGGCTGTAGTTATAGTGCATCAAACACTCCTTTTCTAGTGGACTTGCTGAGTACGCTCATACTCAAAGTATCTTCTTAACCCTTGCTAGGTTCTAAAGCCAGTACAGACGACGTCCACATCAAGATATGCTCCAGGAATCATCATCAACAGCTAAAGCTCTTCAAGGAAGTCAAGAAAGTCAACATATACATCAACTCAAGTGAAGAAGAAGTTGCTGATTAGATAAGAATAGAATTTCTAACCATATAACCTACTTCTGTAGAGTATTGCAATAGCAGCAAAGCAAGCCAGTAGTTCAGCTACTAGTTTTATAAGTATGGTAGCTATGAGTTATTTATTCTTGATTCTTCTTCATAAGAAGTTTCTTTCTCTCTCTTTAACCTAGAGTGTTCTCTGGATCTTGTGTAAAGAGTTGAGTTGTAACCTATAGTCATGTCTTGGACCTGCTATGTTTCTGTTGTACTACTCTGAGGGATGTAATACTAGTAAACGGTGTTTCATTGGTGTTATGTCAACGACTATAGTGTACTACATCATGCAGTGGTATGCTGGGTCACCGCAGCTGGTATCAGAGCATATGCTTTGACCTTAGGATTGAAACCTTTTTAGGAAGATCTGTAGGTTGGATAGTGACTATAGGAGCCATCTTACCTAAACCAAATATTCCTATGACTTATGATGAGTATCCACTTGAGGATAACCTTGTCAGACCTAAGTGAGATGCTTAAGTCATTCTTTCTTAGGAGTAATTATTTTATCTTTTCTCAAGTATAGTGTTCTTTAGTGTCCTCCGAGGGAGACATAAACCACCAAGATACTGTAGGAAGTGTAAGACATCAATTGAAGAAGTCCTAATAGTATAGCTTAACCCTACAATTTAAGTAAGAACAGTAAAATTTTAGTGTCAGTTGATAACCAAAGGCAACATGATGAATATCATTAGGGTCAATGTTGATGTAATGAGTAGTAATCATGTGGGATTCACTTGAGAATTTCACGTGATGAAGTAAAATTATGATAAGACTGAATGATAGAGCCATGAGAAATAAAGTCATCATGGTTAGATTAGCTCCTAAATCATAATGCACAGGTAAAACATAATAAGATCATGGCGAGATTAGCTCCGAAACCATGATGAGAGTGTAAATATGACAAGAAATTAGTAAATTATCCTGAAGTATAAGTATGAAAATACCGTGGTAGAGCTATGATAGAAATCGTAGGTGCTAAAAATTTCTAATAATCTATGGTTTAAGTTAGCAAATAGAATCTGATTAGTCCTTTGGAGTGATCATGTGAGGTTAGTTACTAAATAATGATAGGTTGGTTATATTAATCATTTCAAAAGTGAGATCACTTATTCTTTTGCAATTGAGCAATTAGGGTAAATATTGAGACAAAATATAGTTTGACCCTAAGTGCTAAGTATCACAATGTAAACCTATACGAGGAGGTGTCATAGACTACACAACTAAGCCGGAATTCTAGAGATATTATACTCAACTACTATATTCTGGGCTTAGAATATTGTGTGTTATATGTACCACATTTGGATTTATTTGTTTTTCTTGGATCTTCTTGATTGACTAGATTTGTACATGAAGTTTGACTTGGTGTGCAAATGCATGTTGCAACATCCAGTCACTACTTGATGTTATAGACCTAGATAGAGTAAGGGAATTCGTGTAAGGGAGTGACGAAGTTCAAAGACCAAAATGAAGACTTACATGAAGAATGAAGCCAAGTGTAAGGATTATCAACTCAATTTGGAGGATGGATCAAGCTTAGATCATTATTAGTCACCAACAAGAAGTCATGAACTTAAAGTTTAATCGAAATAGGTCATTTTGCTAAGAAGTTAATGGTGTAATTATGCAAGTTCATGGAAGTATCATGAATAAATACAAAGAAGTAGCTTTGAAACCAAAATGGTATTCAAGCTCTGACAATTCAGAGAGAATGCCGGAGGTATATCGGAAACCATAGGGTAATACATATACCCTAGGATGGTTCGCAGCTGGTAAATATCCACAGCTGGTCTTTGATCCACAGTGGGTATCTTGTCCGTAACCGGTGTTGGTTGACATAGTTAACCCAATCATCTTAATGGTTGCATAAAGAGCATAAAATTTGGCCTAAATTAAGTAAGGCCTAAAGGAGTATAAAATATTAAGTGACAAATTTCTAAAACATTTCGCAAAGTCAGACTTATCCAAGCAAAAATGTCCAAAAGATAGTAAGACAAATAATGCTGAAAGATTCACTTCGGAGATCCACAAATGTGTGGATACACCGTCCAATCTTTCATCAGACCCTAATTAGGCAGAGTATAACCTGGATAGAGACCAATGTTCTATTTATAAAATTAAGAAATACTATATAGACATTTTGAAGACCATTAGTAGACCCTAAGGGGGAGAGTAAACATTATAAATGAAAGTTGAAAAAAGTACCATAGGTAATAATGAAAGAATATCTAAAGCCTAATAAGGTAAAAGCTCGAAGTAATAAAATAGAATAGTCCTAACAAAATAATCCTAAGAGGAAACAACTCTTAAGTGATCTTTAAGAGTGAATAATCACATCAAATTAGACATGTATAGAGAAACAAGCAAATTCCTATGGGTAATACAACTCCTTACTTGAATATCAAATCCAACTTTTTGAAGAACTACCAATATAAACCATATCATCATAAATCAAAAGTTAGTCTTTTAATTTTAGTTATTGTTTAATGGAGTTAAAATCCTATGTTAGTGAGACTTCCTAAACCTTGTATAGTATAAGCAAGGAGGTTTGATGATCAAGAAAAGGAGTTGGATTAGGACACCGAATCAAGGAAATGAACTAAATATGAGACCCCAATTAAAAGGAGTTTATAACAAGGACATATCCCTAAGGAAGTAAAGTAAAAGGAACTTTGGGGTATTGAAGACCACAAGTTGGATATTGCCAAGAATGATAAGAATTAAAAGAAAAAGATTCGGATATGGAATACTACAATTATGTCCATTTGAGGTTACAATGAAGTTGAGAAATGTCGTAATCAATACAATGGCAATTCCTTATTCTGAAACGTGAGAGTGTACGAACTTCGAGGACGAAGTTAATTTTAAGGGGGAGAGTCTGTAACATCCCAGGATTAGCACCTCGAAATAGACAGGACACATGTTTGTGCATTGCATTCATGCATAAGAAAATCCGGGGAATTTTCGCGCAAAACTAAAGAAGCTATAGAGGGATCGAGATCTCTCTTGTTCTGATGGAAACATCAAGACAGGTGCGATGGATTTCGACATGACCTCTATTGTGCTTTTGTCTTTCGTGGGAAAATAATTCAAAGTTTGAGTTTTAAATTGAAAGATCTGAATATTAAAAGAATTTGAAATGGAATAATAATTGGCAAGTAAATTGTAATAATAAATAAAAGGTGAACTCTTATTTATATTTAAGATACAGTATTTACAATTATCTAAGTATACAAGATAAATGAAATTCAAACACAAAAGGAAAAAAAGGATTTACAATAAGAACTGAGTTCATAATTATAAACAAGATATGAATACTACAATAATTTAGATTACACATAGAAAGAAAAATTGAGCTTTATTAAGATTATATAGTATTACATTGTCTTTACAAATGAAATATAAAACAAATAACTTTATTAAATAAGATACAACCATACAATGTCTTTACATTATTTAAATAGAAAACAAATTACAATAATAGTTAAAAGAAAGAAAAGAAAGAAAACCTAAATTATTTTCCTATCTACTTTTGTATCATGTTTTCTTCATCTCTTCTTATCCTCCTTAGTCTTGATCCCTGCAAGAAAGCAACAAGCAAAAGAAATAGAAAACACAGGGGGTTATGGGGGTTATGGTACTCTTAGGTTTTAGCAATGTAATGCATTGCTTTGCCTCATCATTGAGTAGTATTAAATAAAAAGGGGCCAATGCAAAATCTGTTCTTATCTAGAATTTTTGCCTCAGGCTTATGCATCATAGGCAGGGGAAAGTTTCACCAAATAGAGCATCTATTCTTATGAGATGTGTAGCCTTAGTACAATATCATTGTCCAAGAGGCAAGTTACACCAGATAAGGACATAGTAAAGAAGTAGGAGTAACAGCCAAATTACTAGATCTGATTCACTCACTGGAGGTAAGCAGACAAGCTGCTCACACAACCATGCATAATGTTGTGCTGTCGACACAGCAGTAGAAGCAGCAATAGTAGTGGTAGTATAAGAGGATAGCCACAACAGCTAGCCAAAACAGTAATCCATTCTTAGCTTGCAGACCACAATACCAACACATCCTGAACCATTCTATCACTACACAAAAAAACTCAAGAACTCATTCCTCTTTAGAACTCATCACAGCCAATCCATATCTCACCAACCAAGACACTAGCCCAGATCACCACCACATCATTACACCATGGTTGCTGCAAGGAGCCATCCAATGGCAAGGACAAGGTGGAGAAGGCCAGGCTATGGCTGCTAAAATGGATAAATTAGTAAAAGGAGAGGTGAGCAGGATATCTAGATGCAACATCATCTGAACCAGATCCCTATCAAGTGCAGCCTCCACACAACTACATGTCAGGGACATCGTTAAAGGAATTTTGGCAAGCAATAAAATTCAGTAGTAGATCATGTGTTCAGACTATTACTGCACACTCCAGGGTAGAATCACAACAGTAGGGTTCTACATCAGATATGAGCCACTTACTCAAACCACACCATCCCAGAATCCATAAACATAAGAATATAACAGATGCTTAGGAACAAGCCACTTAACTTTAGGAAGGATTCTTACAAGAAGACTATCTAATTTAGAATAATATCAAGGCTCTTAATTTGATGATTGCCACAACAACCAATAAATTCCACTACCATATCCATAGCATGAACAAAATCTAACCATTCCTGATACACAATACTAGTCAATGAGATCATTTCCTCACAAATGCAATAGAAACTAAAATCAATCTGAGCATAATCAATTAACCCTATACATTCCCACAAGACATATTCATAATACAGTAACCAGAACACCACATCTTGGTACTATCATAGTTGACAGTACAGAGCTAGTATTTATTTCATTAGCAACAGTCAGGAAATAAAGAAGCATCCCAACACAGCAAGATCAAGTATGTTGTATCTGTTCTTATTAAAAGCATACACTACTACACCACAATTTATACATGATCATTATCACCAAGCTTAACTAAACCAAACACAGTAATAAATTCCAAGAAGCAAATATTGAAGATACAACCAGATCAAGTATAATATTCACGCACTTATATTTACAGAAAAAGATTCAAACATAATATGTGTGGCCATCTATTTACTGCAGCAAGCCAACCATATCCAATTTACCACCAAATGAAAGCAACAAATAATATTACTCACTAAAGTATGGTGCACTGTAAATTACTACAATACCACTAATAGCTAAATCATACAACCTCACAAATTGATTAACCAGAGTAAAACTGTAGTAAGAATACTATTCCAGAATCATCCATTGCAAGTTATTGATGCATAGCATCCATACAAAAAGCCTATCAACCACTTAATTAAATCCAGGCCTAAATTGGAACATCAAATAACCAGCACTACATCAGCTACAGGACCAATAAAACCAACTAGATCGAGTAATTACTATCAACCTAAAGTTATCTCCAGGCTTAATTAGAATACTAAAATTAACCACATAACATTCAAATAAGATAAATCGTCGACTCGAGGGTCGGTCACACAAGAATTACCTGGATCAAGGTAGGAGAAAATGCAGGAATATCATCATAACCGAAATAGCTAGGAAATTCCCTACCGGGGTTGCATTCACTGCCGTCCCTCCGGCATCAGAGAATGAAGTAGGTCGCAATCGTTGTTGCAATACCTCATCACTATAGAGAGCAGCCCCCTGCAGACGGCGCGAGATGCGGCCGACCATGGCCGAGACGGCCAGGAAAGCAACTGACGGTAAAACCCAACAGGGCCATAAAGGAGCCGAGGACAAGCAGCATCCGGGCGTGAGGATTAGAGTAGCCGCACCGGTGACCTTGCCGAAACTGCACGGCTAGGGTTTCGTGGGGAGCTCAAATGGAGAAGCAGAGCAACGTTGAGACCAGGGGGATCGAAGAAGGAGCGAGATCCAGGGCCTCATCAAGATTTAACAGAGCCGGAGTTGGACGCTGTCCGGCAGCGCAGCGACGGCGGCGCATAGAGCATGGCAGAGAGGGGTTAGCGTGAGTGAGATGGGGAAGAAATAGGGTGGATCGGGGTGTGGTTGCCCTGGCTCAACCAGTTAGGCCGGAGCTTGGCCGGCGAGTGGCTGCGAAGGAGGCGGCCAGCGGCGGCCGAAGTGGCTGGCGGCGGTGACCTCACACGGGGGCGAGGAAGGAGTGGATGAGGTCTGTGGGTGTGTGTGCGTGTGTGTGTGGAGTGTGGGGTGAACCAGGGTGGGGTTTGACCCTGAGCCAGATGGGCCAGATTGGGTCCAAATGGGCCCCTTTGGTAAACCTGGCCCAATTCCAAAGAAAAATAAATAAGACATAAAGTATTTATCAAATCACTAAATGACCAAACTACCCCTAAACATAAATTATACCCTAGAAAAATATAGAAAAATCCTAAAAATATATATGATATATCAAGATGATCACAAAAATATATCTACCTAATAAAAATATAATTTTAAGTGTTTAAAATAAATTTAAAGAAAAATAATTATTAACACCATTAAATTTTAAATGAAATTTTATAAAATAAAACATAAACCCTAAAAATAAATAAAAAATCATTTTTATGTATCAAAATAACTCTATTATTTTATAAAAATACCCACTTAGAGTTTTACAAATAAAACATAAAGTAAATATTTAAAGACACTTAATTCTTTGATGAATTTTATAAAAATAAACATAATACTTAAAAATAAATAAAATTAATTTTAAAGGTCTTGAATAAATATATTACACTAGAAAAATATTAAATATATTATTAGGAAAGTCCTTAATATTTTAAATAACAAATCCTTACCTAATACCTATTTTGTGAATTCTTTACAAACAATTCTTAAGTAAGAAATAATCACAATTCTTATAAAACCTTGAGCAATTAATGTCTTAGTACTAATTCCAAACCCATAACTTAAATTCATAATCAAACTTAAGTATAACTTTTAACTTTAAAATATTCTTTTAAAATCTTATTAAAACTCCTTTTAAATAAACATTGGGTATCACCCATTTATATAATATGGTGAATAATCATTATATTTTAACCACTATTAACACAACATTAAATTCTAACAATTACTAAGACCATCTAATTATGATTCCGTTAAATAAATACATATTCCTTTCATAATAGCAAAACAATTTTAATATAATCATTCACTTAAATAGAAAGTGAATAATTCCACACCTTAGTTATACCTATCATAAATCTAAAACTTGGGAAGAATTAAAATATATTACATTTTAAGTTTACTTAACCTTTTAAAGTTAACTTTAGTCTCAAAAGCTTATTAACATTATGTCTAATAAACTACTTATGTTTTTATAGTTAACTTTGGTCTATCTCAATTAAGACATAATGCATCTCCAGTCCAAACTAATCAATCAAATACCAAAAGGCATTGATCACATTTTATTAACAATTAAGATTGCTTAAACATTACACAGGAAATCTTTTCTTCGAATGTTATTCTTTTTGCCACTTCAAATAACAATCTTATAATAAGTTCTTCAACTCTTAACAACTCAATCCCAAGGACTTTTATCATAATCACCACATGACAATTCACCCTAATCACATCATCTTATACTTTACTTACATATTTTGGATTATTAACACTTAGGTTCCTTATGAAGGTCATTACTTGTAAAGTAAAATTTAAAGATAAACCCAACTCTAAAAAGAATCACTTGAATTCGCTTCACTCAAAGTATTGAGGATTCAACTTGGGAGTTTTACAAAAATGCATAACATTACTTATGCATAACTGCATATTGCTTCTTTAAACATTAGTCCTTACCAGACCAATGATGCAGATTTCAGATATTGGATCTTATGTCGTCTCGAAGATCGTGAGTGCATAATCTTGTAATCACAAAAGGCAAGTTCACACTTGCTCATGTCCTTTGATTATTTTCTGTAAAGTATTTTGCAAATCCAGTGTTGTCATCACCTGCATTTGAAAAAGGACAGAAAACACTATTTTCATAATAATGTGATTATAGGTTATTTACCATGAGGTAATAACCTACTATAAGAGTTCCGGTGGTAAAGGAACATATTATCTAGGACTTAACAACCAATGTCGCCAGTGATTCTTGCGCCGTATATTACGCGTTGACCATGAGATTTGGAATGGGACGGAGAAGTCAGCTGTATCTTTTCCCTCTCGCATGGAGCTGGATGTGCGGGTCGTGGCTGTTATCACTCGTAGCGTGCATATTATTTATGGTAATTCGTAGAGGATATGCAGCATATGGGTGGGAGCCCTCAACGTCCCACGATAGTTCCGGCATCTGAACGGTCTGTACAAACCATTGCCGTAATTCAATAGGTGGGCATGGTGTACACCAAGGAGACATGCGGGGTCGCGGAGAAGGCAGTGATTGGCTTGGATCTTAGGTTGGGCCTCAAACCAAGGAAGTTTGAACGGGGACATACTCCCGGCCGTGCAACAAAACCTAAGGTCTCTCATGGGAGAAGTGACACACCTCTGTAGAGTGTAAGAACTGTAACTTGTTACTCCCTGTTCCGGGAAGGAGCTGCGAACGCGGCGGGAAAGGAACCCCATGAAGGTTCTAGTAAACCCGTGAAGGCTGACGGACATAGCTTTTCAGAATAAAAGCAACTTTTGAAGAAATGTTTCTGAAAACTTGCATTGCCTACGACCTATGGTCTGTGGCTGTAGTTATAGTGCATCAAACACTCCTTTTCTAGTGGACTTGCTGAGTACGCTCGTACTCAAAGTATCTTCTTAACCCTTGCTAGGTTCTAAAGCCAGTACAGACGACGTCCACATCAAGATATGCTCCAAGAATCATCATCAACAGCTAAAGCTCTTCAAGGAAGTCAAGAAAGTCAACATATACATCAACTCAAGTGAAGACGAAGTTGCTGATTAGATAAGAATAGAATTTCTAACCACAGAACCTACTTCTGTAGAGTATTGCAATAGCAGCAATGCAAGCCATTAGTTCAGCTACTAGTTTTTTAAGTATGGTAGCTATGAGTTATTTATTCTTGATTCTTCTTCATAAGAAGTTTCTTTCTCTCTCTTTAACCTAGAGTGTTCTCTGGATCTTGTGTAAAGAGTTGAGTTGTAACCTATAGTCATGTCTTGGACCTGCTATGTTAGTGAGACTTCCTAAACCTTGTATAGTATAAGCAAGGAGGTTTGATGATCAAGAAAAGGAGTTGGATTAGGACACCGAATCAAGGAAATGAACTAAATATGAGACCCCAATTAAAAGGAGTTTATAACAAGGACATATCCCTAAGGAAGTAAAGTAAAAGGAACTTGGGGGTATTGAAGACCACAAGTTGGAGATTGCCAAGAATGATAATAATTAAAAGAAAAAGATTCGGATATGGAATACTACAATTATGTCCATTTGAGGTTACAATGAAGTTGAGAAATGTCGTAATCAATACAATGGCAATTCCTTATTCTGAAACGTGAGAGTGTACGAACTTCGAGGACGAAGTTAATTTTAAGGGGGAGAGTCTGTAACATCCCAGGATTAGCACCTCGAAATAGACAGGACACATGTTTGTGCATTGCATTCATGCATAAGAAAATCCGGGGAATTTTCGCGCAAAACTAAAGAAGCTATAGAGGGATCGAGATCTCTCTTGTTCTGATGGAAACATCAAGACAGGTGCGATGGATTTCGACATGACCTCTATTGTGCTTTTGTCTTTCGTGGGAAAATAATTCAAAGTTTGAGTTTTAAATTGAAAGATCTGAATATTAAAAGAATTTGAAATGGAATAATAATTGGCAAGTAAATTGTAATAATAAATAAAAGGTGAACTCTTATTTATATTTAAGATACAGTATTTACAATTATCTAAGTATACAAGATAATTGAAATTCAAACACAAAAGGAAAAAAAGGATTTACAATAAGAACTGAGTTCATAATTATAAACAAGATATGAATACTACAATAATTTAGATTACACATAGAAAGAAAAATTGAGCTTTATTAAGATTATATAGTATTACATTGTCTTTACAAATGAAATATAAAACAAATAACTTTATTAAATAAGATACAACCATACAATGTCTTTACATTATTTAAATAGAAAATAAATTACAATAATAGTTAAAAGAAAGAAAAGAAAGAAAACCTAAATTATTTTCCTATCTACTTTTGTATCATGTTTTCTTCATCTCTTCTTATCCTCCTTAGTCTTGATCCCTGCAAGAAAGCAACAAGCAAAAGAAATAGAAAACACAGGGGGTTATGGGGGTTATGGTACTCTTAGGTTTTAGCAATGTAATGCATTGCTTTGCCTCATCATTGAGTAGTATTAAATAAAAAGGGGCCAATGCAAAATCTGTTCTTATCTAGAATTTTTGCCTCAGGCTTATGCATCATAGGCAGGGGAAAGTTTCACCAAATAGAGCATCTATTCTTATGAGATGTGTAGCCTCAGTACAATATCATTGTCCAAGAGGCAAGTTACACCAGATAAGGACATAGTAAAGAAGTAGGAGTAACAGCCAAATTACTTGATCTGATCCACTCACTAGAGGTAAGAATACAAGCTGCTCACACAACCATGCATAATGTTGTGCTGTCGACACAGCAGTAGAAGCAGCAATAGTAGTGGTAGTATAAGAGGATAGCCACAACAGCTAGCCAAAACAGTAATCCATTCTTAGCTTGCAGACCACAAGACCAACACATCCTGATCCATTCTCTCACTACACCAAAAAACTCAAGAACTCATTTCTCTTCAGAACTCATCACAGCCAATCCATATCTCACCAACCAAGACACTAGCCTAGATCACCACCACATCACTACACCATGGTTGCTGCAAGGAGCCATCCAATGGCAAGGACAAGGCGGAGAAGGCCATGCTATGGCTGCTAAAGTGGATAAAGTAGTAAAAGGAGAGGTAAGCAAGATATCTAGATGCAAAAGCATCTGAACCAGATCCCTATCAAGTGCAGCCTCCACACAACTACAGGTCAGGGACATCCTTAAAGGAATTTTGGCAAGCAATAAAATTCAGTAGTAGATCATGTGTTCAGACTATTACTGTGCACACTCCAGGGTAGAATCACCATAGTAGGGTTCTACATCAGATATGAGCCACTTACTCAAACTACACCATCCCAGAATCCATAAACATAAGAATATAACAGATGGTTAGGAACAAGCCACTTAACTTTAGGAAGGATTCTTACAAGAAGACTATCTAATTTAGAATAATATCAAGGCTCTTAAGTTGATGATTGCCACAATAACCAATAAATTCCACTACCATATCCATAGCATGAACAAAATCTAACCATTCCTGATACACAATACTAGTCAATGAGATCATTTCCTCACAAATGCAATAGAAACTAAAATCAATCTGAGCATAATCAATTAACCCTATACATCCCCACAAGACATATTCATAATACAGTAACCAGAACACCACATCTTGGTACTATCATAGTTGACAGTATAGAGCTAGTATTTATTTCATTAGCAACAGTCAGGAAATAAAGAAGCATCCCAACACAGCAAGATCAAGTATGTTGTATCTATTCTTATTAAAAGCATACACTACTACACCACAATTTATACATGATCATTATCACCAAGCTTAACTAAACCAAACACAGTAATAAATTCCAAGAAGCAAATATTGAAGATACAACCAGATCAAGTATAATATTCACGCACTTATATTTACAGAAAAAGATTCAAACATAATATGTGTGGCCATCTATTTACTGCAGCAAGCCAACCATATCCAATTTACCACCAAATGAAAGCAACAAATAATATTACTCACTAAAGTATGGTGCACTGTAAATTACTACAATACCACTAATAGCTAAATCATACAACCTCACAAATTGACTAACCAGAGTAAAACTGCAGTAAGAATACTATTCCAGAATCATCCATTGCAAGTTATTGATGCATAGCATCCATACCAAAACCCTATCAACCACTTAATTAAATCCAGGCCTAAATTGGAACATCAAATAACCAGCACTACATCAGCTACAGGACCAATAAAACCAACTAGATCGAGTAATTACTATCAACCTAAAGTCATCTCCAGGCTTAATTAGAATACTAAAATTAACCACATAACATTCAAATAAGATAAATCGTCGACTCAAGGGTCGTTCACACAAGAATTACCTGGATCAAGGTAGGAGAAAATGCAGGAATATCATCATAACCGAAATAGCTAGGAAATTCCCTAAGGGGTTGCATTCACTACCGTCCCTCCGGCATCAGAGAATAGAGTAGGTCGCAATCGTTGTTGCAATACCTCATCACTATAGAGAGAAGCCCCCAGCAGACGGCGCGAGATGCGGCCGACCATTGCCGAGACGGCCAGGAAAGCAACTGACGGTAAAAACCCAATGAAGCCATAAAGGAGTCGAGGACAAGCAGCATCCGGGCGGGAGGATTAGAGTAGCCGCGTCAGTGACCTTGCCGAAACTGCACGGCTAGGGTTTCGTGGGGGCCAAAACGGAGAAGCAGAGCAACGTTGAGACCAGGGGGATCGAAGAAGGAGCAAGATCTAGGGCCTCATCGAGATTTAACAGAGCCGGAGTTGGACGCCGTTCGGTAGCGCAGCGACGGCGGCGCATCGAGCATGGCAGAGAGGGGTTAGCGTGAGTGAGATGGGGAAGAAATAGGGTGGATCGGGGTGTGGTTGCCCTGGCTCAAGCAGCTAGGCGGGAGCTTGGCCGGCGAGTCGCTGCAAAGGAGGCGGCCAGCGGCGGCCGAAGTGGCTGGCGGCGGCGACCTCGCACGGGGGCGAGGAAGGAGTGGATGAGGTCTGTGGGTGTGTGTGCGTGTGTGTGTGGAGTGTGGGGTGAATCGGGGTGGGGTTTGACCCTGAGCCAGATGGGCCAGATTGGGTCCAAATGGGCCCCTTTGGTAAACCTGGCCCAATTCCAAAGAAAAATAAATAAGAAATAAAGTATTTATCAAATCACTAAATGACCAAACTACCCCTGAACATAAATTATACCCTAGAAAAATATAGAAAAATCCTAAAAATATATATGATATATCAAGATGATCACAAAAATATATCTACCTAATAAAAATATAATTTTAAGTGTTTAAAATAAATTTAAAGAAAAATAATTATTAACACCATTAAATTTTAAATGAAATTTTATAAAATAAAACAAAAACCCTAAAAATAAATAAAAAATCATTTTTATGTATCAAAATAACTCTATTATTTTATAAAAATACTCACTTAGAGTTTTACAAATAAAACATAAAGTAAATATATTATTAGGAAAGTCCTTAATATTTTAAATAACAAATCCTTACCTAATACCTATTTTGTGAATTCTTTACAAACAATTCTTAAGTAAGAAATAATCACAATTCTTATAAATCCTTGAGCAATTAATGTCTTAGTACTAATTCCAAACCAATAACTTAAATTCATAATCAAACTTAAGTATAACTTTTAACTTTAAAATATTCTTTTAAAATCTTATTAAAACTCCTTTTTAATAAACATTGGGTATCACCCATTTATATAATATGGTGAATAATCATTATATTTTAACCACTATTAACATAACTTTAAATTCTAACAAATTACTAAGACCATCTAATTATGATTCCATTAAATAAATACATATTCCTTTCATAATAGCAAAACAAATTTAATCTAATCATTCACTTAAATAGAAAGTGAATAATTCCACACCTTAGTTATACCTATCATAAATCTAAAACTTGGGAAGAATTAAAATATATTACATTTTAAGTTTACTTAACCTTTTAAAGTTAACTTTAGTCTCAAAAGCTTATAAACATTATGTCTAATAAACTACTTATGTTTTTATAGTTAACTTTGGTCTATTTCAATTAAGACATAATGCATCTCCAGTCCAAACTAATCAATCAAATACCAAAAGGAATTGATCACATTTTATTAACAATGAAGATTGCTTAAACATTACATAGGAAATCTTTTCTTCGAAGAGTAATATGCACCGGAGGTCCTAAAAGCTTGGACGAAACTGTATGTAAGTCCTAAAAGTTTCAACTTGTGTACCGGAGGTCCTAATTTTCAGTAAGTTGTGCAATGCAGGTCCTAATTCTCAGTTAATTGTGCACTGCAGGTCCTAATTCTCAGCCGCATCCCCTGCTACAGTGTACATGGATCTAAGAATTAGGACCTCTGGTGCATAAGTTGAAACTTTTAGGACCTGCATACATTTTCATCCAAACTTTTAGGACCTTCGGTGCATTTTACTCTTCTTCGAATGTTATTCTTTTTGCCACTTCAAATAACAATCTTATAATAAGTTCTTCAACTCTTACCAACTCAATCCCAAGGACTTTTATCATAATCACCACATGACAATTCACCCTAATCACATCATCTTATACTTTACTTACATATTTTGGATTATTAACACTTAGATTCCTTATGAAGGTCATTACTTGTAAAGTAAAATTTAAAGATAAACCCAACTCTGAAAAGAACCACTTGAATTCAATTCACTCAAAGTATTGAGGATTCAACTTGGGAGTTTTACAAAAATGCATAGCATTACTTATGCATAACTGCATATTGCTTCTTTAAACATTAGTCCTTACCGAACCAATGATGCAGATTTCAGATATTGGATCTTATGTCGTCTCGAAGACCGTGAGTGCATAATCTTGCAATCACAAAAGGCAAGTTCACACTTGCTCATGTCCTTTGATTATTTTCTGTAAATTATTTTGCAAATCCAATGTTGTCATCACCTGCATTTGAAAAAGGACAGAAAACACTATTTTCATAATAATGTGATTATAGGTTATTTACCATGAGGTAATAACCTACTATAAGAGTTCCGTTGGTAAAGGAACATATTATCTAGGACTTAACACCCAATGTCGCCAGTGACTCTTGCGCCGTATATTACGCGTTAACCATGAGATTTGGAATGGGACGGAGAAGTCAGCTGTATCTTTTCCCTCTCGCATGGAGCTGGATGTGCGGGTCATGGCTGTTATCACTCGTAGCGTGCATATTATTTATGGTAATTCGTAGAGGATATGCAGCATATGGGTGGGAGCCCTCAACGTCCCACGATAGTTCCGGCATCTAAACGGTCTGTACAAACCATTGTCGTAATTCAATAGGTGGGCATGGTGTACACCAAGGGGACATGCGGGGTTGCGGAGAAGGCAGTGATTGGCTTGGATCTTAGGTTGGGCCTCAAACGAAGGAAGTTTGAACGGGGACATACTCCCAGCCGTGCAACAAAACCTAAGGTCTCTCATGGGAGAAGTGACACACCTCTGTAGAGTGTAAGAACTGTAACTTGTTACTCCCTGTTCCGGGAAGGAGCTGCGAACGCGGCGGGAAAGGAACCCCATGAAGGTTCTAGTAAACCCGTGAAGGCTGACGGACATAGCTTTTCAGAATAAAAGCATCTTTTGAAGAAATGTTTATGAAAACTTGCATTGCCTACGACCTATGGTTTGTGGCTGTAGTTATAGTGCATCAAACACTCCTTTTCTAGTGGACTTGCTGAGTACGCTCGTACTCAAAGTATCTTCTTAACCCTTGCTAGGTTCTAAAGCCAGTACAGACGATGTCCACATCAAGATATGCTCCAGGAATCATCATCAACAGCTAAAGCTCTTCAAGGAAGTCAAGAAAGTCAACATATACATCAAATCAAGTGAAGAAGAAGTTGCTGATTAGATAAGAATAGAATTTCTAACCATAGAACCTACTTCTGTAGAGTATTGCAATAGCAGCAATGCAAGCTAGTAGTTCAGCTACTAGTTTTATAAGTATGGTAGCTATGAGTTATTTATTCTTGATTCTTCTTCATAAGAAGTTTCTTTCTCTCTCTTTAACCTAGAGTGTTCTCTGGATCTTGTGTAAAGAGTTGAGTTGTAACCTATAGTCATGTCTTGGACCTGCTATGTTTCTGTTGTACTACTCTGAGGGATGTAATACTAGTGAACGCTGTTTCATTGGTGTTATGTCAACGACTATAGTGTACTACATCATGCAGTGGTATGCTGGGTCACCGCAGGGGTTCTGCCAGACGTTTAAAATGCTTGCCTTTCTTTCTTACTGGATGCAGGTTCGGAAGAAATCGACGATACCCTAGGTACACAACCTTCTTACGTTTATCCAAATATACACTTTCAATCTCATCTAAATAGTGTGTGCATGCATTGTATCCCTTGTTTGTCTGCCCTGAAATGTTACTAAGAGCAGGCTAATAATTGATGGTTACGAAAAGCAATGCTCGTAGGTCAAATGGCTCCCCTTTGTGCTCATCCCACATGCGTACACCTGGTTTGGCCCACAGCTGTAAAAGTTCTTCAACTAATGGCCTTAGGTACACATCAATGTCGTTGCCGGGTTGCCTCGGGCCTTGGATGAGTACTGGCATCATAATGAACTTCCTCTTAATGCACAACCAAGGAGGAAGGTTATAGATACATAGAGTCATAGGTCAGGTGCTGTGACCGCAGCTCTGCTCACCAAAAGGATTCATGCCATCTGTACTTAGACCAAACCTTAAGTTCCTTCCGTCACGTGCGAAGTCCGGGTACTCTCGCTCGACTTTTCTCCACTGTGACCCATCAGCGGGGTGTCTCAACATCGCGTCTTTCTTACGGTCTTCCATGTGCCATCGCAACAACTTGGCATGCTCTTTATTTCTGAAGAGACGTTTTAACCGTGGTATTATAGGAGCATACCACATAACCTTGGCAGGAACCTTCTTCCTAGGGGCCTCGCCCTCAACATCGCCAGGATCGTCTCGTCTGATCTTATACCGCAGTGCAGTGCATACCGGGCATGCATCCAAATTCTCGTACTTCTCACCGCGGTAGAGGATGCAGTCATTAATGCAGGCATGTATCTTCTGCACGTCTAATCCTAGAGGGCAGACAACCTTCTTTGCTTGGTATGTACTGTCAGGCAACTCATTATTTCTTGGAAGAAGATTCTTCATTTTTACCAACAACTTTGAAAATGCGCTATCAGTCACACCGTTCTCTACCTTCCATTGCAGCAAATCCAGTGTGGTACCTAGCTTTTTGTGGCCATCTTCGCAAGTTGGGTACAACAATGTTTTGTGATCCTTTAACATCTGCTCCATCTTCTCCTTCTCCTTTTTAGTTTCACATTCTTCCTTTGCATCAGTAATGGCCCGACCAAGATCGTCATCAGCGGGCCCATCTGCTGCCTCTTGATCTTCATTATCTACCCCCGTTGCAGTATCATCATATTCAGGATACATATTTGTCATCATCCTCTTCTTCTTCGTTGTCTTCCATCACAACCCCTTTTTCTCCGTGCTTGGTCCAACAATTATAGGTGGGCATGAAACCGGATCGAAGCAGGTGGGCGTGAATGGTTCTGGTATTTGAGTAGTCTTTCTTGTTCTGACAGTGAACACACGGACAACACATAAAACCATTGTGACCATGGTTTGCATTAGCCACAACGATGAAATTTTGGAGGCCCGTAATGTACTCGAAAGTGCGTCGGTCACCGTACATCCATTGCCGGTTCATCTGCATTAATATATAGTATATATCAAAAATTAATAGGGAGATGAACATTTATATATAGTACATCAATGACACATGAAAGGATAGTTGCCGACCTCGACCGAGAAGGAAAGAGCAACGAGAAAACTTATTTTGAGCTCTCGGGCATTTCACCGAACACCTCTTGTGCATAGGAAAAAAACACAAACTAGCACACATCACACCCTCTTGCTAGGCTCCAAAATGAGAGAGTGAAAAAATGGAAGAGAGGGGTGTGGGCTGCGGTGTGTTATATAGCCCCCCCCTTTAACACCGGTTCAAGCCACGAACCAGTGTTAAAGGGGGGGGCTGCACGGGCCACTGGTGCAGGGGCCACGAACCGGTGTTAAAGGGGGGCTCCTTTTTGCTGCACGGGCCACGCTGGTACCCCCCCTTTAACACCGGTTCGTAGAAGAACCGGTGTTAAAGCCCATTTCCAGGCTCAACCAAAGGCCTCGTTTCCACTAGTGCATGGACTGTACCTTGGCGCAGACAACACTTTTTTTTAGGGAACGCTGACTACACAAGTATCAAGGCCTACTTGCATTGTCCAGACAAGCCCAGGTAAATACTCAGCCAAGTTTTGGGCCTCTACAAGATTTCGGCCTGAAAAATGGGAGTGGTCAATATAACAAATAGAAGCCCGCGCACCCAACCTAAGTGCAGGAGGCGCTTTATACTAGTTCAAATTTTTGATGTGCAACATGAATTCGTCCAAAGGAACTCAAGATGATACTGAACGTGGTTCATCTTCGGAACATCTCAGTGGATCCTGCTCGACCAATATTTGCCAATTGATTGGTGCTATCGAGGGTTTCCACAAACACTTCACACCAGGCATCGAAACAATGCCTTGTGAAGTGCTTGATGAGAAAACATTGGTAAAACTAAACATGCCTTGCATTGATCGTCTCTTCGGGTTCTTGGCCGGCATTGGGTGAAGCTTGGTGGGACTGAGAGTTCACCCAAACACTTCACAATGGTGCTTGAAATAGTGCCTTGGGAAGTTCTTGTGTGGGAAACTCATGGTAAAACCAAACATTCTTGTTATATATTGATCCTCACTTATGGTTCTTGATCGACATTGAGTAAAGCTTGGTGGCACCAAGAGTTCCCCCAAACACTTCACAATGGCACTTGAAATAATGTCTTGTGAAGTCCTTGTAGGAAACTCTTGGTAAAACCAAACATTCTTGCTATATATTGATCCTCACTTGTGGTACTTAATCTCCATTGAGTAAAGGTTGGTGGCACCAAGAGTTCCCCCAAACACTTCACAATAGCACTTGAACTAATGCCTTGTGAAGGATTTGTAGGAAACTCATGCTAAAACCAAACATTATTGCTATATATTAATCCTCACTTATGTTTCTTGATCTCCATTGAGTAAAGCTTGGTGGCATCAAGAGTTCCCCCAAACAGTTCATAATGGCACTTGAAATAATGCCTCGTGAAGTGCTTGTAGGAAACTCATGTTAAAACCAAACATTCTTGCTATATATTGATCCCCACTTGTGGTACTTGATCGACAATAAGTACAGCTTGGTGCCACCAAGAGTTCCCCCAAACACTTCAGAATGACGCTTGAAATAGTGCCTCGTGAAGTGTTTGTAGGAAACTCATGATAAAACCAAACATTCTTGTTATATATTGATCCTCACTTGTGGTTCTTGATCGACATTGAGTAAAGCTTGGTGGCACCATGAGTTCCCCCAAACACTTCACAATGGCATTTGAAATAATGTCTTGTGAAGTCCTTGTAGGAAACTCTTGGTAAAACCAAACATTCTTGCTATATATTGATTCTCACTTGTGGTTCTTAATTTACAATGAGTAAAGCTTGGTGGCACCAAGAGTTCCCCAAACACTTCACAATGGAACTTGAACTAATGCATCGTGAAGGGTTTGTGGGAAACTCATGGTAAAACCAAACATTATTGCTATATATTGATCCTCACTTGTGGTTCTTGATCTCCATTGAGTAAAGCTTGGTGGCACCAAGATTTCCCCCAAATACTTCACAATGGCACTTGAAATAATGCCTCGTGAAGTGCTTGTAGGAAACTCATGTTAAAACCAAACATTCTTGCTATATATGGATCCTCACTTGTGGTTCTTGATCTCCATTGAGTAAAGCTTGGTGGCGCCAAGAGTTCCCCCAAACACTTCACAATGGCACTTGAAATAATGCCTTGTGAAGTGCTTGTAGGAAACTCATGATAAAACCAAACATTCTTGCTATATATTGATACTCACTTATGGTTCTTGATCTCCATTGAGTAAAGCTTGGTGGCAATAAGAGTTCCCCCAAACACTTCATAATGGCATTTGGAATAACGACTCGTGAAGTGTTTGTAGGAAACTCATGGTAAAACCAAACATTCTTGCTATATATTGATTATCACTTGTGGTTCTTGATCACCATTGAGTAAATCTTGGTGGCACCAAGAGTTCCCCCAAATACTTCACAATGGCACTTGAAATAATGCCTCGTGAAGTGATTGTGGGAAACTCATGGTAAAACCAAGCATTCTTGCTATATATTGATGCTCACTTGTGGTTCTTGATCAACATTGAGTAAAGCTTGGTGCCACCAATATTTCCCTAAAAACACTTCACAATGGCACTTCAAATAATGCCTCGTGAAGTGCTTGTAGGAAACTCATGATAAAACCAAACATTCTTGCTATATATTGATCCTCACTTGTGGTTCTTGATCTCCATTGAGTAAAGCTTGGTGGCACCAAGAGTTCCCCAAACACTTCACAATTGCACTTGAAATAATGCCTCGTGAAGTGCATGTAGGAAACTCATGATAAAACCAAACATTCTTGCTATATATTGATCCTCACTTGTGGTTCTTGATCTCCATTGATTAAATCTAGGTGGCACCAAGAGTTCCCCCAAACACTTCACAATGGCATTTGAAATAATGCCTCGTGAAGTGCTTGTAGGAAACTCATGGTAAAACCAAACATGCTTGTTATTGACCCTCAATTGTGGTTCTTGATCGGCGTTGAGTAAAGCTTGGTGGCACCAAGAGTTTCCCCAAACAATTCACAACGGCACTTGAAATAATGCCTCGTGAAGTGTTTGTACGAAACACATGGTAAAACCAAACATTCTTGCTATATATTGATCGTCACTTGTGGTTCTTGATCTCCATTGATTAAAGCTTGGTGGCACAAAGAGTTCCCCCAAACACCTCACAACGGCACTTGAAATAATGTCTCGTGAAGTGCTTTTGGGAAACTCATGGTAAAACCAAACATTCTTGCTATATATTGATCCTCACTTGTGGTTCTTGATATCCATTGAGTAAAGCTTGGTGGCACCAAGAGTTTCCCCAAACACCTCACAATGGCACTTGAAATAATGCCTCATGAAGTGCTTGTAGGAAACTCATGGTAAAACCAAACATTCTTGCTTTATATTGATCCTCACTTGTGGTTCTTGATCGTCATTGAGTAAAGCTTAGTGGCACCAAGAGTTCCCCCAAACACTTCACAATGGCACTTGAAATAATGCCTCGTGAAGTGCTTGTAGGAAACTCATGGTAATACCAAACATTCTTGCTATATATTGATTATCACTTGTGGTTCTTGGTCACCATTGAGTAAATCTTAGTGGCACCAAGAGTTCCCCCAAATACTTCACAATGGCACTTGAAATAATGCCTCGTGAAGTGATTGTGGGAAACTCATGGTAAAACCAAGCATTCTTGCTATATATTGATGCTCACTTGTGGTTCTTGATCAACATTGAGTAAAGCTTGGTGGCACCAATATTTCCCCCAAACACTTCACAATGGCACTTGAAATAATGCCTCGTGAAGTGCTTGTAGGAAACTCATGATAAAACCAAACATTCTTGCTATATATTGATCCTCACTTGTGGTTCTTGATCTCCATTGAGTAAAGCTTGGTGGCACCAAGAGTTCCCCAAACACTTCACAATTGCACTTGAAATAATGCCTCGTGAAGTGCATGTAGGAAACTCATGATAAAACCAAACATTCTTGCTATATATTGATCCTCACTTGTGGTTCTTGATCTCCATTGATTAAATCTAGGTGGCACCAAGAGTTCCCCCAAACACTTCACAATGGGACTTGAAATAATGCCTCGTGAAGTGCTTGTAGGAAACTCATGGTAAAACCAAACATGCTTGTTATTGACCCTCAATTGTGGTTCTTGATTGGCGTTGAGTAAAGCTTGGTGGCACCAAGAGTTTCCCCAAACAATGCACAACGGCACTTGAAATAATGCCTCGTGAAGTGTTTGTACGAAACACATGGTAAAACCAAACATTCTTGCTATATATTGATCGTCACTTGTGGTTCTTGATCTCCATTGATTAAAGCTTGGTGGCACCAAGAGTTCCCCCAAACACCTCACAACGGCACTTGAAATAATGTCTCGTGAAGTGCTTTTGGGAAACTCATGGTAAAACCAAACATTCTTGCTATATATTGATCCTCACTTGTGGTTCTTGATATCCATTGAGTAAAGCTTGGTGGCACCAAGAGTTTCCCCAAACACCTCACAATGGCACTTGAAATAATGCCTCATGAAGTGCTTGTAGGAAACTCATGGTAAAACCAAACATTCTTGCTTTATATTGATCCTCACTTGTGGTTCTTGATCGTCATTGAGTAAAGCTTAGTGGCACCAAGAGTTCCCCCAAACACTTCACAATGGCACTTGAAATAATGCCTCGTGAAGTGCTTGTAGGAAACTCATGGTAATACCAAACATTCTTGCTATATATTGATCCTCACTTGTGGTTCTTGATCGCCATTGAGTAAAGCTTGGTGGCACCAAGAGTTCCCCCAAACACTTCACAATGGCACTTGAAATAATGCCTCGTGAAGTGGTTGTGGGAAACTTATGGTAAAACCAAACATTCTTGCTATATATTGATCCTCACTTGTGGTTCTTGATCGGCATTGAGTAAAGCTTTGTGGTACCTTTTAGGGTACATCTCTTATGGTATATTGCAAATGCTTAGTTACACCGAGAGTTCCCCCAAACACTTCACATAAGCCCTCGGAAAATGTGCTCCGTAAAGTGTTTTAAAGGAACTCCTGGTAATACCAAGCGTGGTTCACTATGAGTACATCGCCTTTTTTAGCATATGGACAATATCTACTAAATGTTTGGTGACACCGAGAGTTCCCCCAAACACTTCAGAGTACTCCTACAGAAGATGCTTTCTAAAGTGCTTGAAGGGAACTCCCGACGATGCCAAACTCGATTAATTCTAATCGTGTATATGGATTTCATGTATATATGCTGGTTCCCACCCAGTGTTCCCCCAAACACTTCACTATACACACAGCTCTCTATCCCTGCATTGAACACCTGTAATAAAATGTTAATGCAACAATGAGGCATAAGCTAGCTACTGAAGTGATTTGAGGAGAACTCCAGGTGACGACCAACCAGAACTAGCCAGGACTATCGTTCTCTCATATGGACCACACTTGTTTAATCTGCTCTGGTGATGAGCGCATAGCCGGCTGCTATTTATAAGTATAGACACGAAAGACTAAAATATGTAGTAGTAGCAAGTTTGTTGCCTCTTGTGGACTGGGGCGTGCAAAAATGCATGCAAACTCTTGGTGCCGGATGAACCTAGCTACCAATGCACCTAGCCGTGATGCAGCCTAGGTTAGAATGAAGCTAGCTGCTAGAGCAATGGGAATCTAGTGAGATGTGGCCCTTTTGAGCCTAGATTTGCAGCTCCGAATCATGCAAAAGCTCACGGAGTAAAGGCGCGTGTCCAGCAAATTCCTTATCTCCAGTCGTAGTCATCGTCGCCCCGTTTCTGTCCAGGCACATTTCTGTCAGCGTGCCCAAAGGGACATAGAGACCATTTTGCAGCATAATTATCATTATCCCAACTGGTGCAAGGCGTGGTTGTGCAAGTTGCAGACATACGGGCTGAGATTCCGGGCAATCTTTGCTACAGTAACAGTTTTGTTGCAGAAAATGCTCCATCTCATGGATGGATTTTGCAGTGATCGGGTACTGTGCTGTGGTGCAGTATATCTTGATAAAGTCACAAGGAACTTCAGGTAGAAGAAGTAATTCAAGTGATCGGGTACTTATGTAAAAAAAGAGGAACTATTTCCTACGTCTATGATATGGAGTATCATCTGCGTCCGTGTTATATGTTGAACATTTCGCACTGTTGAAGGATGGCATCGATGGATACAGCTGAGGACAAGGCTGTGCTAGTATGCACAGTTAAAATAGTGGGTTCGTTGATAGTTTAGTGACCTGCTAGTGTACTACTGCTACTAGTGTACTCCTACTACTATCTCTATCCCGAAAAGTATGTCGTAAATTTATCTAAATTTAGATAAATTTATAAATTAAACAGTGTTTAGATATATTTAAATTTAGCAAATCTGTGACATTCTTTTCAGAACGAAGAGAGGAGTACTTTTCAAAGGCTGTGATTTCTCTGAAATGTACCATCAGTAGCAGTTCAGTATGTGCAAGTTGAGGGATATGCTAGCTGGGATCTTGGGTGATCTTTACTACTCCCTCAGACTCATATTAATTGACTTGAATTTTTCAAAATTTAGATAAATCTATGTATTAAATAGTGTCTAGATTCATCTAAATTTAAACAAATTTGAGTCAATTAATATGAATAGAAGGGAGTAATAGTTAGTTGCCGAACATCTCCACGGATCTTATTGGTGGATGTGGTCGTTGTAGTATTGCTGTATGAGAAACTTAGAGCATCTTGACAGGTAACGGGTTTTGGACTAGCTAGCTTTGCACGCCTGATGCCGTTCGAATTTTGAACTCGCCGGCGGCGGCCGCTCCCATGGCGCTGTGCTCGCCTCCTCAGAAGCCCCCCCCCTTGGCTGGCGTGTCTCCTTAACCTCCATCTTTGCCAACTGCCGCCCTGGCTGGTCGGCAGCCACCGTCGTCCTCCGTCTGGCAGAGGGACGCCTCGTTCTCCTCAACGAGGAAGGTGCGGTCGTCGACGCTCAGGATCGTCGGCACGGAGAATTCGTGCAGCAGGGCGCCTCTCCGCGGTGACCCGGCATACCACTGCATGATGTAGTAGACTATAGTCATTGACATAACACCAATGAAACACCGTTCACTAGTATTACATTCATCAGAGTGGTATAACAGAAACACAACAGGTCCAACACATGACTATATGTTACAACTTGACTCTTTGCAAAAGATCCAGAGAACACTCTAGGTTAAAGAGAGAGAAAGAAACTTTTTACAAAGAAGAACCAGAAATAATAAACTCATAACCATCATACTAATGGACTAGTATTTAAACTATTGGACTTGCATTACCACTATTGCAATACTCTACAGAAATATGTTCTATGCTAAGGATTATACTTCTATCTAATCAACAACTTCATCTTCACTTTAGTTAATACATATATTGACTTCATTGAACTCATTGAAGAACTTGAGCTGTTAATGATAATTCCTTTGAGCACTAGACATCATCTGTATTAGCTTCAGAATCTAGCAAGGATTAAGAAGATACGTTGAGTACGAGCGTACTCAGCAAGTTCACTAAAAAGGAGTGTTTGATGCACTAGGTACAACCACAGACCATAGGTTGTAGGCAATACAGGTTTTTAAAAACATTTCTTCAAAGGTTGTTTTTATTCTAAAAATCTATGTTCGTCAACCTTCACAAATTTACCAGAACTTTTATGGAGTTCCTTTTCTGCCGCATTCGTAGCTCCTTCCCGGAACAAGGAGTAACAAGCTACAGTTCTTACACTCTGCAGAGGTGCGTTGCTTTACCCATGAGAGATCAAATCCTTGTTTCACAACCGGACAACTTATTCCCGTCCACAGTTCTGTAATGTGGGGCCCAATATATGATCCAAGCCAATCACTTCCCTTCTCCGTGACCCCACATAGAACACGACCCCCAAGCAGAACGACCTCTGTTATTCTCATGGAAAAAATAGCGTGCTATTTCTTCGCTATAGCGGCGCTATAGCGTATTTGGGACGTGAACGCTACGCTATGCAAAATCTGCTCGATATGACGCTAATTATGCTTTAGCGACGCTAAACACGCTATAACGTCACAACGCAATAGCGCCGCTAAAAAATCTGTGAATATAGCGTCACCCCATAAGCCCATTGAGCCCACGAATCCACCACACCCAACACTCTACATCTAAATCTATGTCAACTCAACCCTATTCCCCCGTTCTCCCTCCCCACATGACGGTGATGACTGCTGACAGACTGCAACGCCCATCTCCTCTAGGTCCAGCCGGTCGGCTGCCTCTCTGCTTGGCGCGCCCACCAGACACAGTGAAGCACCAGGAGGACATGCATCTCAAGTTCTCGACTAGTGAGTTGACCTACCGCAAGTCTTGTCCTCTAACTTGTCCTGCACCAGATATCAAGCAAACTTTGTCATTTGGCCACTACTAGTTAATTGGTATTGCATGTATTACTCAAAAAATAGCTGCTAAAATCCCTAGTAATACATGCTAGATCTTAATTTTTTATTTTTTTACACACGCTATTTTGAAAAATAGCGCGCTATTAGCACGCTATAACTTGCATAGCATTTGGAGAAGAGCCACGCTAAAAGAAATAGCACGCTATTTTTTTATTCTGCATCGCAAATATAACTATGGTTGACTCTTTGAGGACTCTAGTGAGCAGACAAGAACCTGGTCGCCCCCATCAATATGAGGACATACCTACGACCGTCTCTTAGAGATAGCCTAGACACCAATTTCGTGGGGAACTAAGGGGTCCCACCCATGCTGAGCCTTGTAAGGTACAACGACGTCACGAGATGGTCATCTGTTCATGTGAAAGGAAGAAGATCCAGCTGACTTCTTCATCCCATTCCAAATCTCATGGTTAACACGTAATATACGGCGCAAGAATCACTATCTACATTGATTGTTAAGTCCTAGATTGTCACATCCCAAAATTTTCCAAATTTTGTAATGTGAAAAATAAATAAACAAAATAAATAATTATTGAAATTTAGGGTGAAAAGAAACTTTTTTTATTACAAAATGGAAACTTAAAATCCCATCTTGAACAAACTTCGGATAATGTTTGCATCCAACTAAATTCAAATCAAGTGGATTTCATTCTTCATAAATGCATCTGGAAATTTAAACACTTGAGAAATAAACCAAAATCCTAAAACCCTAATGGAATAAAATTATTTCCAAGATATCCTAAGACCATGGATTTGAACCATATAAATTTTTTGTCAACAAACATTTACAAATGATCAAGAACGACAAATAGAAATACTATAAAACCATAGAAATTGGTTTCACTTAATTTGGAACCATAAATAAAATCTTATGAATTTAAGGGAATTGAATTTCCAAAGTTAATAAAGCACCCATCTAGAAATCCATACCAAATGGTGAGAAAATAATCCTAAAGGTATTTAAAAGGATAAATAAATATTAAATAAGGTTTTACAAATTGGAATCACGAAGTTTGGATCTATAAATAAAAAGATATGGATGTTATGAGATAAAGAAAGAAATATTAAATGAGGAATATTTAAAAGGCCAAATTAAATCTTGACCTAATCCATAAGCAAATGGAATAAATATAATCCAAATCCAAATAAAATAATGGATAAAGAATTTTCAAATTAAATAAAAGGGCATTAACCAAATCCTATTCTATTTGAATAAAGATAAAATCCCTATTAGAAATGATTAATTAAACCATGGGAAAATGGTATTTGGAATTTACCCAAGTGGATTAAAAGTCATTAGTTAACTAAAATTGGATCAAAGATATCAACCAAATAAAATTTATGGAATTAAA
Source organism: Avena sativa (assembly GCA_916181665.1). Classification (NCBI taxonomy): domain Eukaryota; kingdom Viridiplantae; phylum Streptophyta; class Magnoliopsida; order Poales; family Poaceae; genus Avena; species Avena sativa. The sequence goes on along the minus strand of OV702280.1, from coordinate 394,256,020 downwards.
CCCATATTTAATTTCATTGGAATAAATACAATTATCCAATTTAAATGATTAATAAATCATATTAAAAATATTCCAAATAATTCAAAGTGAATTATTTGACCCTATTAAATAAATAAAACCTACTGAAAGGTTTTGGAAAGATTTAAATCTCAAAATGGAATTTGAAAAACATTATTAAATATTATTTGAATTAATACAAGGGCCAAATTTTAAATAATTAACATACCCTAAAAAGAATAAAAAGATTATTCTAAATTTGACTCTAAAATGAACTAATAATCATTATTTGAAAATACTCAAAGTTTGGTTGAAGTTTGAATTCAATTAGTTGTTTGAATTGATTAAACAAAATCAAAATAGATAAATAGAAAAAGAAAAGGGAAAAACTATCAGTACAAAAAATAAATAAAAGATGCCAGCCCAACCTAACCTAGCCAGTCCAGGCCCAGCTAGCCCATTTACTTCTTCCCCGCAGGAAAACGATTCGTACCGGAAAAGTGACCCGCAGCCTCGCTGACCGCTGGCCCCCACTTCCTCTCTCTTTCTCTCGCTGACTAACCAGGCCCACGTGTCAGTCGTCGTTTCTACCCAGCGACCAGTTCCTCCCCCTCATTCCTCCGGCCGTTTCCTGTGTAAATTTCGCAGCTTCAATTCACGTTGAATGCACGAGTAAATCCCGCCCATGTCCACGCGTACTTAATCGCCATGCTCCCCTCTCCCTTTTCCCCCAATCATCACCCCACCGGAGCCACCAGGCTGCTCGGAATCTTCTCGGGACCTCCCTCTGCTCCGACGAGCTCCAACTCCGATTCCGGCCAGCGCCCTCACCCCCGCAAGCCTTGCTTCACGCGGGCGTGATCCCCATCACCCCTGCACCTCTGAGCACCGCGTAAGCACCGTAGCCTCGACTACGACATCGGCAATACTCCGCCGCCGTCTGCCTCCTCTCCGACGACCATCACTGGTAAATACTGACCGCTCCTCTCCCCCTCATGGACACACGCATAACCAGGATCAATGTACGCATCTAATGGGCTACTTCTCTTGCCTTTCCGAGCCTTGTATCGTCGCCAATGTCGTCCGCCCAAGCACACCGTCGCCAGGAGCTTCTCCGACGAGCAATCCACGTCGACCCTGAGCGCCCCTTCGACAACTGCGGCATCGTTGAGCATCAGCACGCCACGACGATCTCGGTGAGCCTTTCATCTACCTCTTTTGCTTCCTGTATCGCCGGATCCGCCACCGTCTGACTGCGCCGCCGCTCGCCGTTGACCCAGCGCCGCCCGTTCGTGGTCAAAACGATCTGGAGCGTTGGATCTTGATCCATTGGTTAGAATAGAACGACTTATCGAAGGGGTAAGATCGATCCTGTGCCGCACGATTCATTTTAAATCCTGCAGTCCACGTTGCTGATCCGGACGAACCGGTATGGCCCAATCGAAAACAAACACGTGGCTCTGAGTGTGATTTAAAAACAGAAACATTTCAATTTGATATGTGATTTTGTAAATTGCATAACTTTTAATCTACACGTCCAACTTTTGCAAATTTTATATCAATGGAATCAGCAAGACAAGTACTTTCTAACCATGCACTTTGTTTAGTAAATTTCTTCTGTTAAATTGGTTGTTTTTGCATAAACTTGTGTAGGCATATTTTGGAAATAAAATTTGTTCTAAAATTATTTTGTGATAAAACCTTTAGCAAATGGATTGTTTTGAACCTACTGACCATATAAATCAACTTATGGATTCAAAAATATATTTTGTGCGGAAAATTAATAAATCTTTGAATTAAAGCTTTTCTAGTCAAATAAAAATGTTGTTTACATGTTAAAAATACTTTTTGGAGAAAAATATTTTGAAAATGATTTGGATTAAACTCTCTGACCCCAAACACCAAGTTTTAGAATTAAAAATGTATTTGGTGAACCCTATAAATCTTATTGCTTTGCTAAAAGCATTTTCAACAACATAAAATATTGTTTTGGTTTAAAAATGGTTTATAGATAAAATCCTTTGCAAATGGTTTTGCCACTTTTATAAAATGACCAATAGGTGTTTTAGAATGTTTATAACCTATTAGAGACCACTCTTCCAAATAAAACAATCTTTTGCATGCTTGCATCCATTGCTTTGTTTCTATTATTTTATGTGATGTTGGCTTGAATGGTAGATTGAAATTGTGCCTTGCTTGATTGAATTGTAGTGATTTGAAGAGTGTGAGTATTGCAAGGTCAAGGAGTGAACTTATATTCTCTACCAAAAAGGCAAGTGATGCTCCATACTTTTGTCCCATTATTTTCACTATGCATTGGTGATATTTCTAAGTAGGACTTGCATGGAATTTTTGCTAAGTGTAAACTATGCCATGGGAAATCCTAGTAGATGAAACCTTAGTAGAATTTTCCTAAGTTAAGATTCCTACTACTATCATGCTTAGCTTAGCTAGAAGAAAACAAGGGTGGATTATATTCATGCTATGGAATATTTCTAAGTCAAGGACTTGTGTTTTGTTTAATAAAACAACTAAGTGAATGAATCACCTGGGTGGAATGGAAGGAGTGATTTGTGTTGAGTGGTTATACAAGGCCCATTTCTATGGTTTACCTTGTGTATCACACTTGTGGATGGCCACCCAGGAACAAAGAGATTTGAGATGTCAAATGTTGAGAAGCTTCAAGTGCAGCCACATGGCATTATGGGCTCTGCCTGGATCATATAGGTTGCAATAACTTAGCCAAATGGACAGTTGGTGGTAGGGGACTGATAGGTTGGAGCGCGTCCATTCTGGTCTAAGGGAAGGCTTCTGAAAGATCTTGTCTTGGTGAAACCAAGTCTTGTGGGGAATGTGCACCACCTCTGTAGAGTGTAAAAATCTAAGTACTTAGCCATGTCCCTGGTAAAGGACAATTTGAGAAGCAAGACATGGAAGCTATCAAGAATCTCCTCATCCCAATTTCTAAGTTAAAAACTTGTGGTTGAACAAGGGTTGAAGGATCACCAATTTCTATTGGGAGATGCCTTGGGTGATTTTGTCAAACAAAAACTTAGTGTTTTCAAATGATAAGGAAAATCTATTTTGAGAAAAGCAAGCCTAAGCTCCACTTAGCCAAATGCATATAGATGATAGGCTCCACTATATTACCATAGTATCACTTGCCAATACAATTCAAATATATTGACCCTTGTGGCTGTAACTTATTATGTTGCAGGTTTGTTTGATGTTAGTGAAATTTATTGATTAGGATTACAAGTCTACAACCAACATGACTGCCTGTGGCACTTTGAAGATGAAGGACCCCATATTCTGCTGCATTGTAATGAGATAGCCAAATGAGCTATGTAAGATGTAATAAATTATTTTATTCCTGGTTATAAAGTTGTATAAAGACCTTTGTTTCTTGATATTACATCTCAACTGCTGATGCTAGCTATTGATCCAGGGACTAGCATTGTAAACACAGGGATCTCTACCTTATTAAAGGTTGGGACCTCTACAGATGGTATCAGAGCATTGTGTCGCCTGTAGGATTGTAACCCTAGGATTGGACAAAACCCCTTAGAAAAATAGGAGTTGAATTTATTCCAAAACTTATTTACAAACAATCTTGTAAACTCTTTCCTCAACCTTTTGGTTTTAACTCTACATCTCTTCTATTTCAAACTTGATTGATAAAGCCTCCACCATGAGCAAAGACTTCAACGTGAGCAAAGAATTCAACATGAGCAAAGACTTCAACATGAACAAAGGATTCCACCAACTCAAATGACTTCAACATCATCAAGGACTACAAGTGAGACAAGAAATGTTACTCAAGAATTGAAGATTAAGGAAACACAACTTAGAAGGAACCATCATCACCTTTGAAGTTTTGTGACCAAGATTCAAGGAATTCTCCAAGGATACAAATATAATGATCAAGAAGAACCAACTAAGAAGGATGGAATGCTCTCAAATGAACCATATAGTTAACCCAAACACACCAACTTATGTGGTGTAACAAAAATATTTTATTACCCAAAAATGTGCTTGAAACTTGTTGTTTGAGTGGAATGATTGTTTGTGATTGCTTGCACATTGCTTGTGTGAATTGTGATGTGTGTGATTAGAATTCTTCCTTAGAAATCTTTTGCCTATTCTAATCCCAATCCAACCCAAACAGATGACTACTCCAAGAAACTCCAACATCAAGGATGGCAACAACAACAACCAAGAGGTCAACATGAGAGAACTCATAGTAACCCAAAACCAGTTGAACCAAGTGACAACTCAATTTTGGGCCAACAACAATGATTTCGACCCAACCATGCAAAGGTTTTTGGAAACCCAAACCCAATTGTTGCATAGGATGACAAGTCAAATGATCAACATGGGAAATAACCCTTCCCAAGGAGTTTGTGATAACAATGATGCTAAGGATGATATTCTAGAAGGAACTCAAGCTTGCAATATTTGTGGAGACAAGGATCACACTTCCCAAGAGCATGAAGGTCAATGCCCCAATTGTGAAGAGAAACATCCAACTAATCAATGCCCCACATCTCAAGCTACTTGTTTCCTATGTGAAGGAAATAATCATGTCCCTATCCAATGCCCCATCTATTCCATAGTTCAACAAAGGAAATAAGGTGGAGTGCAACAACAGATTGTAGACTTCCATGAGGGAACAACTTCTACCAAGAAGGGTGAAGACAAAGGAAAATCTCAGCTTGCACCTCCATGCAATATGACTCAATTTGATGGACCAAAGAGGAGACATATGTATTACCCAAGGAAAAGATCAAGGAGACCAGGAAACTTTCCCACCTTTGAGATAAGATATGAAGAACATGAACTAGAAGCACTCCTAGATTTGGAGAAACCCAAGAAGAAGAAGGACAAAAGTCAAGTGCAGTGTTGCCATTGCAAAGAGATGGGACACTATGCCAATGAATGTCCAGAGAAGAAGAAGAAGTATAAGGAAATTAACCAAGTGTGGTGCAACAACTGCAAAGAGCTAGGCCATTATGTGTCAACTTGTCCACAGAAGATACGTGAAGAACTCAATCTTGTCACATGTTACAATTGTGGTGATCAAGGACATTATGCAAGCAATTGTCCAGAAAAGATGAAGCACAAGATAAACAAGCCCATGAAGGATCTCAGCCTTGTCACATGTTTCAAGTGTGGAAACAAAGAACACTATGCAGATGTTTGCCCAGAGAGATTTCATCAAGATCTCAAGGAAGCCAAGAAGGAATCTAGTGGAAAAATTTTAAGGGTGGTAGTGCCCTAGTTGCTTTGAGCCAACTTGTAACCCCTTTCTTTCCCAAATCTCGGGACGAGATTTATTTTAAGGGTGGTAGCCTGTCACATCCCAGAATTTTCCAAATTTTGTAATGTGAAAAATAAATAAACAAAATAAATAATTGTTGAAATTTAGGGTGAAAAGAAACTTTTTGATTCCAAAATGGAAACTTAAAATCCCATCTTGAACAAACTTTGGATAATGTTTGCATCCAACTAAATTCAAATCAAGTGGATTTCATTCTTCATAAATGCATCTGGAAATTTAAACACTTGAGAAATAAACCAAAATCCTAAAACCCTAATGGAATAAAATCATTTCCAAGATATCTCTAAGACCATGGATTTGACCCATATAATTTTTTTGTCAACAAACATTTACAAATGATCAAGAATGACAAATAGAAATACTATAAAACAATAGAAATTGGTTTCACTTAATTTGGAGCCGTAAATAAAATCTTATGAATTTAAGGGAATTGAATTTCCAAAGTTAATAAAGCACCCATCTAGAAATCCATACCAAATGGTGAGAAAATAATCCTAAAGGTATTTAAAAGGATAAATAAATATTAAATAAGGTTTTAAAAATTGGAATCACCAAGTTTAGATATATAAATAAAAAGATATGGATGTTATGAGATAAAGAAAGAAATATTAAATGAGGAATATTTAAAAGGCCAAATTAAATCTTGACCTAATCCATAAGTAAATGGAATAAATATAATCCAAATCCAAATAAAATAATGGATAAAGAATTTTCAAATTAAATAAAAGGGCATTAACCAAATCCTATTCTATTTGAATAAAGATAAAATCCCTATTAGAAATGATTAATTAAACCATGGGAAAATGGTATTTGGAATTTACCCAAGTGGATTAAAAGTCATTTAATTAACTTAAATGGGATCAAAGAAATCAACCAAATAAAATTTATGGAATTAAACCCATATTTAATTTCATTGGAATAAATACAATTATCCAATTTAAATGATTAATAAATCATATTAAAAATATTCCAAATAATTCAAAGTGAATTATTTGACCCTATTAAATAAATAAAACCTACTGAAAGGTTTTGGAAAGATTTAGATCTCAAAATGGAATTTGAAAAACATTATTAAATCTTATTTGAATTAATACAAGGGCCAAATTTTAAATAATTAACATACCCTAAAAAGAATAAAAAGATTATTCTAAATTTGAATCTAAAATGAACTAATAATCAGTATTTGAAAATACTCAAAGTTTGGTTCACGCCCGCAAGCCTTGCTTCGCGCGAGCGTGATCCCCATCGCCCCTGCACCTCTCAGCATCCTTGGCTTGCCCGCGCAAGCACCGTAGCCTCGACTATGACATCGGCAATACTCCGCCGCCGTCTGCCTCCTCTCCGACGACCATCACTGGTAAATACCGACCGCCCCTCTCCCCCTCGTGGACACACGCATAACCAGGATCATCGTACGCATCTAATGGACAACTTCTCTTGCCTTTCCGAGCCTTGTAGCATCGCCAACATCGTCCGCCCGAGCACACCGTCACCAGGAGCTTCTCCGACGAGCAATCCACGTCGACCCCGAGCGCCCCTTCGACAACTGCGGCATCGTTGAGCATCAGCATGCCACGATGACCTCGGTGAGCCTTTCCTCTACCTCTTTTGCTTCCTGTATCGCCGGCTCTGCCACCGTCTGACCGCGCCGCCGCTCGTCGTTGACCCAGCGCCGCCCGTTCGTGGTCAAAACGATCTGGAGCGTTGGATCTTGATCCATTGGTTATAATAGAACGACTTATCGAAGGGGTAAGATCGATCCTGTGCCGCACGATTCACTTTAAATCCTTCGGTCCGCGTTGCTGATCCGGACGAACCGGTATGGCCCAATGGAAAACAGACACGTGGCTCTGAGTGTGATTTAAAAATAGAAACATTTCAATTTGATATGTGATTTTGTAAATTGCATAACTTTTAATCTACACGTCCAACTTTTGCAAATTTTATATCAATGGAATCATCAAGACAAGTACTTTCTAACCATGCACTTTGTTTAGTAAATTTTTTCTGTTAAATTGGTTGTTTTTGCAGAAACTTGTGTAGGCATATTTTGGATATAAAATTTGTTCTAAAATTATTCTGTTAAATTTGTTCTGACCCCAAACACCAAGTTTTAGAATTAAAAATGTATTTGGTGAACCCTATAAATCTTATTGCTTTGCTAAAAGCATTTTCAACAACATAAAATATTGTTTTGGTTTAAAAATGGTTTATAGATAAAATCCTTTGCAAATGGTTTTGCCACTTTTATAAAATGACCAATAGGTGTTTTAGAATGTTTATAACCTATTAGAGACCACTCTTCCAAATAAAACAATCTTTTGCATGCTTGCATCCATTGCTTTGTTTCTATTATTTTATGTGATGTTGGCTTGAATGGTAGATTGAAATTGTGCCTTGCTTGATTGAATTGTAGTGATTTGAAGAGTGTGAGTATTGCAAGGTCAAGGAGTGAACTTATATTCTCTACCAAAAAGGCAAGTGATGCTCCATACTTTTGTCCCATTATTTTCACTATGCATTGGTGATATTTCTAAGTAGGACTTGCATGGAATTTTTGCTAAGTGTAAACTATGCCATGGGAAATCCTAGTAGATGAAACCTTAGTAGAATTTTCCTAAGTTAAGATTCCTACTACTATCATGCTTAGCTTAGCTAGAAGAAAACAAGGGTGGATTATATTCATGCTATGGAATATTTCTAAGTCAAGGACTTGTGTTTTGTTTAATAAAACAACTAAGTGAATGAATCACCTGGGTGGAATGGAAGGAGTGATTTGTGTTGAGTGGTTATACAAGGCCCATTTCTATGGTTTACCTTGTGTATCACACTTGTGGATGGCCACCCAGGAACAAAGAGATTTGAGATGTCAAATGTTGAGAAGCTTCAAGTGCAGCCACATGGCATTATTATGGGCTCTGCCTGGATCATATAGGTTGCAATAACTTAGCCAAATGGACAGTTGGTGGTAGGGGATTGATAGGTTGGAGCGCGTCCATTCTGGTCTAAGGGAAGGCTTCTAAAAGATCTTGTCTTGGTGAAACCAAGTCTTGTGGGGAAAGTGCACCACCTCTGCAGAGTGTAAAAATCTAAGTACTTAGCCATGTCTCTGGTAAAGGACAATTTGAGAAGCAAGACATGGAAGCTATCAAGAATCTCCTCATCCCAATTTCTAAGTTAAAAACTTGTGGTTGAACAAGGGTTGAAGGATCACCAATTTCTATTAGTAGATGCCTTGGGTGATTTTGTCAAACAAAAACTTAGTGTTTTCAAATGATAAGGAAAATATATTTTGAGCAAAGCAAGCCTAAGCTCCACTTAGCCAAATTCATATAGATGATAGACTCCACTATATTACCATAGTATCACTTGCCAATACAATTCAAATGTATTGACCCTTGTGGCTGTAACTTATTATGTTGCAGGTTTGTTTGATGTTAGTGAAATTTATTGATTAGGATTACAAGTCTACAACCAACATGACTGCCTGTGGCACTTTGAAGATGAAGGACCCCATATTCTACTGCATTGTAATGAGATACCCAAATGAGCTATGTAAGATGTAATAAATTATTTTATTCCTGGTTATAAAGTTGTATAAAGACCTTTGTTTCTTGATATTACATCTCAACTGTGAATGCTAGCTATTGATCCAGGGACTAGCATTGTAAACACATGGATATCTACCTTATTAAAGGTTGGGACCTCTACATAGATGATATATTCCTGTGCAGTGGTATTCCAACTGCCAGACTTAATAGATTAGCTGATCACCCTGGATCAGTAACCAATAGTTCACATTATTATCAAAAATAGTGTTTTCTGACCTTTTTGAAATGCAGGTGACGACATCATTTGATTTGCAAATACTTGATATAAAATAATCAAAGGACATGAGCAAGTGTGAACTTGCCTTTTGTGATTGCAAGATTATGCACTCACGGTCTTTAAGACAACAGAATATCCAATATCTGAAATCAACATCATTGGTCCGGTAAGGACTAATGTTTAAAGAAGCAATATGTAGTTATGCATAAGTAATGCTTATGCATTTTGTAAAACCCCCCGAAATGAATCCCTAATATTTTAAGTGAAGTGAACTTAGGTGATTCCTTTAAGAGTTGGTTTGTCTCTAAATTTTACTTCACAAGCAAATGTATTTATAAGTAACTTAAGTCTTAACATATAAAATATAAAAGTAGAGTGCAATAGTAATCTAAGATTGAGATTAGTTGCTATTTGATGATTATGATGAAAGACTATGTATTGGGTTGTTTAAGGGTTGAAGGAAATTATTATAGAGTTATTGTTTGAAGTGGCAAAAAGAATAACCTTTAAAGAAAAGGTTTCTTTGATAAGGTTTAAACAATATTTATGGTTAATATAATTGATACGTTGGAAAGGTATCTGTAATTTTTGATGCTCCATGCTTGTTTAGTATCTACTTTGCTTTACTTGTCCACACTTTGAGGTGCTTTTTACATGTTTTCTGGTACTAACCTATTAACAAGTTGCAATAGTGCCAGATGCATGTTTTCTGCTGTTTTTGGTTTCAGAAAAGTTAGTAAAGTAATATTCTCGGAATTGGACGGGACAAAGGACAAAGTCAATTACTTTCCATGGGGAACAAGAAGTCCAGAGGAGAGCCGGAGGGGCCGGCCAGAGGGGCCAGACCCACCCCAGGCACGGGTGGGCCCCATCACGCGCCTGGCTAGGGTTTGGAGCCCCTGGCCGCCGCCTCAGTCTCCCCCTTCGCCTATAAGAAGCCCCCGATGCAGAAACCCTGGGTACCCGATGAAATATCCACGAAACCGTCTATAGCCGTCGCCACCATCATCCCTAGATCAGGGAGGGGGGTCTGAAGTTCTTCCCGGCACCCTGCCGGAGGGGAGATCATCCCGGAGGCCTTCTCTCCGGTATGATGCGTGAGTAGTTCCACCTTGGACTATGGGTCCATGTAGTAGCTAGATGGTTGTATCTTCTCCTTTGTACTTTCATGTATAGATCTTGTGATCTCCGTTCATGATCAAGATCTAATCTATTTGTAATCATGCATGTTGTGTTTACGGGGATCCAATGGATATTGAGATTATTATGTTGGTTTGATTAATGGTTTTGTCCTTATGATTCTATCATGTCTGTGTTGTTTGTGATCTTGCATGCTCTCCGTTGCTAGTGGTTATCTTGGCCAAGTAGTTGCTAGTGACTCCAAGAGGGATTATTTATGCTCGATAGTGGGTTCATGCCTCTAGTTTCCAAGGAAAGTGACAATAATCTCTTCAGTTGTAGATGTGATGTTGCTACTAGGGAGAAAACAACGGTCTCTTATTCATGTAACATGTGGACTGTTTACCTTACACACTTTGCTTAAAGCAGTTGTTTGTTGCTTGCAACTTAATACTGGAGGGGTTCGGATGATAACCTGAAGGTGGACTTCTAGTCATAGATGTAGTTAGATGGCAGTCTATGTATCTTGTTGTATTGCCCAATCAACCTCATAGGATCTTTCTGACTAGTAATTGCATTATTATGCCTTGCTCAGTTCCTGTCAATTGTCCTGCTGTAATTTTTTTACCCTTCATGCCATGTTGTTTATCTAAGGAGAGCACCTCTAGTGAACTATGGACCCCGGTCCAATCTTTACCATTGATACATCTTCCACTGTTACTTGTTTACTTGCTGCAAACCATTACCTTCCACACAGTACGTTTAATCCTTTGTTACAACAAACCGGTGAGCTTGACAACCTCATTGTTCGTTGTGGTAAAGTCTTGAGTTTGTGTTGTGCAGGTCTTCGCGTTGCTTGCAACACCTGTGTGACGTTTCCTTCCTCCTTATGGTTCGATAACCTCGGTCTCAACTGAGGGAAGACTTGCTACTTGCTGCTTCACACCTTGCTCTTGGGTTTCCCAACAGGCTGTGCGTAGACAGTCGTCAAGCTTTTCTGACGCCATTGTCGGGGAGGCCAAGGACGTCTTCACAAGGGGATTCCTTCACTTCCTTTCTCTTTACTTTGTTTTTAGTTTGCTTTGTTTCTTTTGCTTGGTTTTGTTTGCCTCTTTCCAAAAAACCCAAAAAAATTAGTTCCTGCTCTAGTTGCACCTTGCTCTAGCTCACCATGTTGCCCCCAAGTTCGCCCTGAAAGATCTTGCAATAGGTAGTGGATCCATAATTGGGAAAGATAATATTGAAGAATTCTTTAATTATGTTAGAAAGCATGAGGATATTGAGGATAAATCTATAGCAGAGCTTGCTCCTAATTATGAGATTGCTGCAGCTTCTTTAGTTCATATGTTGGAGGCTAGGTTTGTTAGCCTTAACCCCTTCATACAATTCTTGTTCCTAAAACTAAAAGAAGAAAAAAGTTGAAAAGAGGGAATTCATCCATGAAACTTTATCAAAATAATTCCATGATGTTGCTAGGGAAGCCAAAAAGGTTTTGAGCGTTTCAATATGCTAGGCTCAAGTGTAAATGTACCCATCCCCTTTAAGCTTGTTGGAATGCATGAAGCCTTTGAAAAGAATTTTGATTGGATTGCTCCTGAAAATCTTTTTGATGAAAGTAGTAGACCAAAGAGAGAAGAGAAGGGATCCTCCAAAACCCATTTGGATTAGATACCTTTCATAGTTGAAGAATTTGCAAGTATGAATGTTAATGCTTCTTCATTTGAAAATACTTGATTCTTCTTGCTTCTTGTGCCTAACTTAGAGGCGTTAAAGAAAAGTACTTGTTGGGAGATAACCCAAGAGTTTTCTTGAGTCTTGGAAGCTATTACTTCAGTAATGACCTCTCCTTATCCTTTTTGTTTGCTTTTTGTGCCAAGAATGACCTCTATTGAGAGGGAAGTAAGATTTGGGGAGTTGCTGTCCCGAAACAGATTTCTGTCCTCCACCAAAAAAAATCGAGAGGAGGCTCTGTAACTCGGATCAAGCTCAAAATTTACAAATAAATCCCCCAGTATGTTAGCTAACTTTCGTTAGTTCAACACTTTTTGATTTGAGCAACATAAGATGTTCAAAAAAATCGGTTTCTACCTGCTGGTCTGTTTTGACAGATTTCTGTCATTATTTGCATTTGCTTCTTATTGATTCCTTTTTGAGTTCTCTTCAGGTAAATTGAGCTTTGTGAAGGATTTAATACAGTAGATTGTGTTTTTATTGAAAAGCCTTGATGTTCCAAAGCTTTGCCAGTGGTCTAATATCTTTTGAATACACTAATGTTGCTAATGAAGATTGTGTGAAGTTTTGTATGAAGGAAAAATTTCAGGTGTCGAGGGAGAATATGCAATGAGATAAAGAATGGACAAAATCTCAAGCTTGGGGATGCCACCATGGTGTCACCCCAAGAAATATCCAAGAGGTACAAGCGTCAAAGCTTAGGGATGCCCAAGGCATCCACTTCTTCATAAATAAAAAGCTCAGGTCTGTCTAGACACTTCGTTTTTATTGTTTCATGCACAGTTGTGTTGTTCTTGGAGCGTTTTAGTTTTTGTTTGATTTGCTTAGTTTTTTTAGTGCGAGAGTAGTTTAGACCCCCGCTCTCGCTATGTTGTTTTGCAAACAAGTTTGCTTGGTGTTTGGAAAGGAGTAATAAGTTCTTGCTTGAAGTGCAAGTGGAGCTTGCATTGACTGTGACTTAGACTTTAGAATGACATGATAGGTGTTGTTTTGACCTTATGCTTAGTGATTATTGCTGTAGCATGTCTTGTTCCAAACAATTGGGATTGCTTAGTGTGCCTTGAAGAAATTATGCGTTGTTTTAGCATGCAAAAGCATAGTATTGTGGTATTCTCCTTTGATGCTTTGCTTGGGTTGACTTGGCACATGCTCACACCATGTTATGACTATGACAAGTCACCATTAGCCTCTATGATCATTTAGTCCTTGACTTGTAGTACCACTCTTTGCTTTGATTAGTATGCTTTGTTGCACTACATGATTTTGGCCATTATTGCTCTCTTAGTGGTTGCTCCCAGTATTTTGCTAGCCTCCACTTGTATGAGTAAGTTCTACTCATGCCTCCAACTCCCAAGAAACCAAGTTATTCCAAAGTGTCCACTATAAATTCCTATGCATGGTGTGTTACACCATTCCAAGTATATTCCTGTTTTCAACTATCTTCGAATTAAAAACTATTTTGTTATGTGAAAACTTAGTGATTAAAGCCCTCATGAACATGATGGCACACTTTATTCTTTGCCGCTAATAAACCTGAACCATTGTGACAACTTTGTTGTATATTATTGCACTTATAAGTTGGAATTAGCAAAACCGTGCTGTCACGGGGAACATTTTCAACATTGCACTTGTACCTTGTTGTACTCAGTTGATATCATGTTCTTTTGTCTATGGATGTCACCGGTGTGAAAAAAAGAGAGGACTTGTAAGTCCATGGAGTTTGTATCCTGAGTTAGAGAAATGCCTGGGCCGCTAGCCTAAGCCATGCCTAATCATGGTGGAAACTTGCAGCATCACCATAATGAGCTATCTATTAAGCATCCTCAATAAAAAGCTATGCATATGGTAAATAAAAAGATTGTTGAGATGCTCATTGTCTGCTTGCCTTGTCATTTTGGTTATGGGAAAGCTCCTGTACCATGTGCAAGGGGTACCCCGTTGGCGGTTCTCAATGATATGCAAATACTTACAGTGACAAGAACTTACCTGGACGCAAAGTTGAGTATGCATGAGGTGTGGCCCTCGTATTCAAGGGACTTGAGATTGCCAGCTTATACTTCGTCAAGCATATACTCCAGCTTTGCCACTTTAACCTTAACCACTTCAAGATGCTTATGATAGGGGCAATGAGGGCTGGAAGCTAACAAGTACCATAATTTTTGGAAGCTCTTTTTGAAACTTGTAATCCATGTTTCCTTTAAAGAAAAAATAGGCCTATCTTCCACCACTATTGAGTCTCCACCTTCTACCTTTAGGCACTATTAAGAGAGCATAGTTGTCATTTTGTGTGCAGTGTTCCAAAGCTTATTAATTTATGCATATTGTGTTATTACTTTCTCTTGTGCTACTTGTTTCTAGTCACCCTTGTGAACTTTGCAGGTGTCCTATGCATTTTATTGCTACTCTATGAGGGACAAGCTAAATGCCATTATGCTATGTTTTCTGCATGTGAAACAAACAAACGTTTTTCAATGCATGTTATTCATGATCTTTGTTTATAGCTTGTCATGTTGCATGCATAGTTACTATGTCCTATTGTTAGAACTCCATCTTTCATGCACATGTTTAGAGTTCTTTGATCCCAGCTTTCAATGCTTGCAAATGGTTGGATCTTTATTGTGAGGGTGCATGTCACCTCAAAAATTATTCTGTTTATCACTTACCTACTCGAGGACGAGCAGGAGTTAAGCTTGGGGATGTTGATATGTTGGAAACGTATCTATAATTTTTGATGCTCCATGCTTGTTTAGTATCTACTTTGCTTTACTTGTCCACACTTTGAGGTGCTTTTTACATGTTTTCTGGTACTAACAAGTTGCAACAGTGCCAGATGCCTATTTTATGCTGTTTTTGGTTTCAGAAAAGTTAGTAAAGAAATATTCTCGGAATTGGACGGGACAAAGAACAAAGTCAATTACTTTCCGTGGGGAACAAGAAGTCCAGAGGAGAGCCGGAGGGGCCAGCCAGAGGGGCCAGACCCACCCCAGGCATGGGTGGGCCCCATCTCACGCCTGGCTAGGGTTTGGTCGCCTGGGACGCCTCCTCGGTCTCCCCCTTCGCCTATAAGAAGCCCTCGATGCAAAAACCCTGGGTCCGATCAAATATCCATGAAACCGTCTGTAGCCGCCGCCACCATCGCCCCTAGATCGGGGGGATCTAAAGTTCTTCCCGGCACCCTGCCGGAGGGGAGATCATCCCGGAGGCCTTCTCTCCGATATGATGCGTGAGTAGTTCCACCCTGGACTATGGGTCCATGTAGTAGCTAGATGGTTGTATCTCCTCCTTTGTGCTTTCATGTATAGATCTTGTGAGCTCCGTTCACGATCAAGATCTAATCTATTTGCAATCTTGCATGTTGTGTTTGCGGGGATCCGATGGATATTGAGATTATTATGTTGGTTTGATTAATGGTTTTGTCTTTATGATTCTATCATGTCTGTGTTGTTTGTGATCTTGCATGCTCTCCGTTGTTAGTAGCTATCTTGGCCAAGTAGTTGCTAGTGACTCCAAGAGGGGGTATTTATGCTCGATAGTGGGTTCATGCCTCTAGTTTCCAAGGGAAGTGACAATAATCTCTTCGATTGTAGATGTGATGTTGCTACTAGGGAGAAAACAACGGTCTCTTATTCATGTAACATGTGGACTGTTTACCTTACACACTTTTCTTAAAGCAGTTGTTGTTGCTTGCAACTTAATACTGGAGGGGGTTCGAATGATAACCTGAAGGTGGACTTCTAGTCATAGATGCAGTTGGATGACGGTCTGTGTATCTTGTTGTATTTCCCAATCAACCTCATAGGATCTTTCTGACTAGTAATTGCATTGTTATGCCTTTGTAACATCCCAAAAATATCAAACTTAGATCATCAAAACACTAATCATCAAGTTTAGGGCTAACAAAAACTTTTCTAAGTAAACCCATGAATGCATGTATATGTGTATGCATGGATTTTGAATTTCTTTAAAAACCACCTTGTTTGTGTGATCCATTGCTTGTAAAATGTTTCTTAGGTGAAATAAACATCATCTAAAACATTTCCCACACTTTTCCTAAAGACAAGTAAATCAAAACAAATATATGAAGTGAATGGTCATTTTGACCAATTTAACTCCCATGCCTACTTTGGCTGTCTCAAACTTTCAAAACCTAACAGAAAATTTTCTGGATCTTTGCACCCCTTGAATGTACTCATAACAAGGTATCAAGGCCCACTTTGTGATCATCCAGAAACTTTCAACTGCATAGTTTAAATGACAATTCAAAATTGAATCTTCTTCATATGGGAAGATCCCACTTTTTCAAAACCCACTCAAACAAGCTCAACTTTCAAAACCCAAGCATCTGCAGACTCACCAGCACCAATCTAGCAAACCCACCAAAATTCATTTCAAAATTCAAAACTTGATTTCATGCGGCCATTTCATCAAACAGGTTGCAGACACAAATCAAACAAAACATCCAACACTATAGTGTGCAGTGATTCTTGCCTAACTTGTTCCCTAGTTAGCTCACACACACCTCAGTAGATCACCTAGAAAAATTAGCCCAACACTAGCACCCCTGTGAGCTGGCCATTGCCATTAATGGTAAACAGCCGAGCACCTCAATGCCACCCCATTGTGGACAGCAAGCTAGGAGCAGCAGCAAGCCTAGCCAGCATGTCTAGGAGGCAGCCCACCGTCCACCGCCACTTCCTGTCCCAGCCGCGAGCGTTGCCAAGCCCTGGACCACGCGCACGAGACACGCCCAGACCATGCCGAGCGTGCGCCAGAGCGCCACCCTCGACCATCACCCACAGACCGCGCGCCGCCCTCACCGCGTGCACACCCGATCACCACCGACCCAGGAGACCGCCAGACATCCCTGTTTGCCGCCCCGTGCCATACAGCCACCGCCCGCCGTCGAAGACGCCGCCTCTGCCGCGTAGAGCACCGCCCGTTCTAGACCAAACCACACCGCCCCATGCCTCGCGACCATGTCGTTGAGCATCGCCAGGAGACACAGCACCGTCCCCTACCCTTGCCCATGCCATTAGCCGCCTGTAACGTCGCCCCCGACGAGCTCACCGTGCGCCCCGACGGTCCCCTCGCTCGACTATAAATAGAGGCTACCCCCGCACGATTTCTTCACACCATCTCACTCCCCTCTCCTCACTGACCATGCCACACCATTCTTAGAGCAAGCCGAGCACCACCTCGCCGGAATTTCACTGGAGCCTGCCGCTGCCGGAGAAGAAGGGAGCCAGCGATTGGAGCCGCCCCAGGAGAAGCCACCGGTACCAGGAGGTTCGCCGTCGTCGACTTCGTCGTTCGCCCGCCTCCCCGACCCTCGCCCGTACCCCGGTGAGCCCCCAGCACCCCTCACTGGCCGCGCTAGGTTTCGTTCTCGCCGGAGCTGTCTCGCGTCGATGATGACCCTCAGCCGTTAGATTAAAACTAGACCGAACGATCCACGTTGCCCCATACCGCTTCGCACAGCCCCGTTTCACTGACGAGTGGGGACACCCACTTAAGCAGCCCACGGGAGCCCTGTGCTTAGCAGGCCGGCCCGTTAGAATTTCCCGCGCAGCCCAGCAATTCAAATTAAAACTTTTCTATTTCTTTTCAAACACACTTCTGCACTCAACTTCAAAAATCAACCCAGATCGACTCAGTGCACCAAATTGGATGAAACCAATTTTGTTGGAAAGATCTGTGAATGCTTAATCCAAGCCCGTTGGATTCAAGTCATTTGGATCTGTAGATCACCCATAGCAAAAATAACAAGGCAGAAGCTTTTCTGCATTCAAACATTTTTCAAATTTCAACCATAAAAGCTTTTGAGTTGATTCCAACTCTCAAAAATCACATTTAACCATACATTTCAGAATATATAAAAATATATAGGTTTACTTGCAGAAATAATGTTCAAGGAATAAAAGAATGCTACATAAGCATTTCTAGCCACTTTAATTAATTAAAATAAAAGGGTAAAACCTTATTAAATTGTGACACCACTTTAAATCACATTCCCATGGACTACAATATGAGGTGATGACATGTGTCAACATGATCCCATATTTGGTTTGGAGAATATTAAATCTTAAGTAGTTTTCAATGAGTAGAAATTACTTTTCTAAAAATAAAAGAAATTAAATCAAGCCTTAACCTTGTAATGTTAGAGATGATGCTAGATCATCTATAGGACCCTTGTGTGTGGTGATTGCAAGTAGTTAAGTATTGTTTGGTGATTGTGTACCTCGTATTTATTCATAGACGCTAGTACCGACCAAGGATACTACGAGGAGGAAGGAGGATACTACGAAGAGGAAGCCGAGGAGAACTTCAACCACTGCTCTGCACAAGGCAAGCCTAATACTACTAGTGAATGTGCAAGCTAACACTTGCAAGATACCCTACTGATGCCACAAACCCATACTTATGATCCAACCTACTTGTTAAACCAATCCTAGTTTTATGGCAAGCTTCTTACTTTATTTCTTTATCAAAGCTTACTTAGAGGCTACCTAAGAGTTTGGTAGATACTAGACAGTTGTGCTGAATGTTGCATAAAGAGCATGAAATTTGGCCTAAGCTAGAAACCTTGATATCAGCCTAAGATATAAGGTTGTACTTAGTTGAAACCCCACTAGTTACCACCCCTCATTAGTACTACCCCCACCTGTAGATGCTAGTGCTAAGCGTAAAACTTGATCAACTTTTAGATGGGAATACTTGGTGGAAAAATGGTTATGAAAACCTTGGAATGATGGATCATTCTATTTAAATGTTTTGGACATGTGTTTCCAAACACTTGATGATTTTGGTGATGAAAATGTTGAGGCATGAGCCTTAGCCCTTTATAAAACTGATGGTTGTCTGGATGCGATACCATTCCAATTTTAGCGTACAACCACAATACCCGAATATTGGGTAGGGCTTGACTGGAAACTTATATCCCTTAGTATTAGTTCCCTCCCGGCCAAGGTCTGAGCTGAGGCTACCTTGTGAAGATTGTCCACCTGTGCAGTACCCAAGATGACAATGGTCATGGTTGGGAGGCCAAACTCACAGGAGAGGTGCTTATACTAGGGTGTGTAATTGAAAGGTTAGGATTGATTATCCGCATACTGAGTATGATGAGTTCAGGATTTGTTCCTGACGGATGTATCGAATGTTGTGGTGAAAGTGTATAATCTCTGCAAAGTGTCAAACTATTCGAATAGCCGCGTCCGCGGTTATGGACAGTTGGAGTGGCCATATTGTTCCCCCGTCATACTTTTCAAAATGACTTGTGAAATGAATTGAGACTTTGACTTGAACACAACAGAGTTGTGACCGGAATTACAAGATCCCACTTAGGAGTTATAAAAGTATTACTAGCTTTGGAACCTAGTAGAGATAAATCTGGCTTTTGCAAAACAACCCTAGAGCCTAGTGTCCTATTATCCAAAAAAACCCCTTTACTTGTTAGTATTAGTTTGCGAGTACTTAAAGAGTACTCATGGATTTGTCAGTGGCAATTCCCATGGCCAGACTATGAAGAGGAGTACCTGGAAGATGGACCCCAGGAAGGTTACGACAACTAGGATCATCTCCCATCGTCAGCATTGCCTGTGACCCCGAAGATGGAGCTTCGCCTACGCTACCGTTATTATTACGTATTCCGCTGCTTGACGTTGTATTAAGAACTGGATCATGAGATCCCTATTTGTGTAAGAACTTATGTATCGTTTGTAATGGATGATGTACTATGGTATCCAATTCTGTTATGTCTCGCAAAAATGGTAATCCTGGGATTGCGATGTATGGCATAACAGGCATCTAGGATTGAAAAATCCGGGTGTTGACAAGTTGGTATCAGAGCCATCCTGACCATAGGAGACCCTAGTTAGATTGGACGTTGAACCAAAAACTTAGTTTTAAAACCAAAGGAACAAAAATATTTACGAAAACTTACTCTCATTCTTACCTCTTTAATTCTTTCATAAAACTTCAGGTTCCCCAAAAACTCTTGCAAAATAAATAAAATTTTGACACACTTGATCACTCTGCTAATCTACTCATCCTCTATTTTTATAGATGGGCGTGAAGTACAACAAGTTTTATCAACTCGGAAACGGAGGAGACCTTATCTTTGAGAGGGATCTGGATCAGCTTTCGGAACTTCTGGAGCGTCCACATCCCGAGTTCTTCGGAGCTCAGCTCAATGATCAAGGAGGTGAAGATCTGCAGTGGCTAATTGTTGCAAGTCTCCGAGGAAAGATTGAACCTCCCACTGCGGAGGGAATTCAGTTTACCTTGAGGGAAAACAACTGGCTCGATGGACTTGCCAGAGCAATGCAGGAAGCTCTTTCCCGTCTGTGTGGGCAGAGCATCAATCAGATCAAGGGTACTCGCTTTGAGTTTTGCCCAAGACGTGATGCAAATGGACAACCACTGGAAGCCCCATACCACCCCGAGCTGAAGACTCAATTGGACCACCTTAGCTTCATGATGTATGATCGTCAGCAGGAATTGGACAAGTGCCGTGACTATTGCAACCACAAGTCTGCCATCATCAAGACGAAGGACCAGACCATCGCCATGCTAGCAAATGATTGTAAGTCTCGCCGCCGTCAGCTCGACAAGAAGGAGCGCATTATTGCCCGTCTTCGCCATCGTATCTCATCTCTGGAAGAGACCATCCACGAGAGAGACATGCACTTAGAGGAAAGGGAGAATGCCGGAGAGGATCTTCGTGGAGACCCTTACTCCTATCTCAGCGATGACGATGATTTTCTGGAGGATCAGGCCATGGACTTCTTCACCGATGAGGATGATTTCGCCTTCATCGATGATGCTGAAGATGATGAAGCCACAGACTCCAAGGAGTAGTAGCACTGAGCACTAGCGTAGTGAGTAGTAGTCGGTCCCACTGTATCGTAGGTTCCAGAATGGTTCTTAAAACCATCTGTTTTTCTTTTTTGTGGTGTGTGTTGTATTGTGTGCTATGAGTGAATGAATGAAAAAGCAAGTTGCTAGAAAAACCTGAGTCAAACCCTAAAAACTTTTCAAAGACCCAAAACCTTAGAAATTTCCCTCTTTTCTCATCATCTATATAAATCTTCAGATGCCACGTGGAGGAAGTGGTTCAGCCCCGGACCCGATGTTGCAGATCCTGCAAATGTTGACTTCTAACCACGAAGCTGAAAGAGCGGAACGTCAAGCCAACCTAGCCACTCTGCAACAGATAGCCCAGCTAGCCCACAACAACCAAGGCCATGGAAATCAGGACAACCATGGATCTAAGCTCAAGAATTTCCAGAATACCAACCCACCCGTTTTCACCAAGTCAGAAGAACCCCTAGACGCCGATGATTGGCTGCAAACCATGGAAAATAACTTAGAAGTAGCCGGAGTGGAAGCCAACGAGAAAGTCTTGTTCGCCACCCATTATCTAGCCGGAGATGCCAGGGCATGGTGGAATAGTGTTCGTGCAATGACCGGAGGCCAAATGATGACCTGGGAGGAATTCAAGGTCAAGTTTAGCAGAACCCATGTGCCACCAGGTTTAATCAAGAGAATGAGAGACAAGTTCAGAGAGCTAAAGCAAGGAAGGATGACTGTAGTGGAACACCGTGACAAATTTTTGTCATTAGCTAGGTATGCCCCGGACGAGATAGACACCGAAGCCAAGAAGAAAGAAAGATTCCTGAATGGTCTGCACGACAAGATGCAGACGGTGTTAGTCAATATCCCCTTTGTTGATATTGAAGCCCTTGTCGACTCTGCTATCTAGATGGAAGGAAAGATCAACCAAGCCAATGAGAACCGCAAGCGTCGCATGATGCATCAGCCAGGAACCCATCAGACCCCAAAGTATCTCCCCAACCCATCTCCAGGATTTGCCCCAAGAACCAACAGACCCCCTATGACCCGTCCGACCTATCCCAACCGTGGAAACCCTAGACCCGGAGGAAATCACAACAACCCCGGCAACTCTAGCAATTTCACCCGTGCCCCACCCAAGTTCAACACCAACCATGCTACCGCTAACCCCAACACTACCCCGAGGACTGGAAGCAATGATGTGCCTGTCGCAGCCAAGGACAAGTCACAAGTGACCTGTTATGATAGTGGAAATAAAGGCCACTATTCCAACGAGTACCCCAACAAGAAGAATGCTACAGCCCCCAACGCCAATGTCCCAGCTCAGCAACAGCGTCGTGTCCAGCCAGGGAGAAGATTTGCCCCAGGAAATTCACTCAACCGCGATGGCCGCCTTTTTCTCATGCATGCTGAAGAAGCTCAGGAAGCGCCAGACGTCGTGCTGGGTATGTTTTCTGTTAATTCAGTACTTGCGAGAGTGTTGTTTGATTCTGGTGCATCGCATTCATTTGTCACCGAAGAATTTGCCTGCACTAGTAAAATTCAACCAACCAAATTGAAGCATGTGATGATTGTACAAATTCCCGGATCAACCACCAAGGCTAGGCAAATTTGCAAAGCCGTCCCTATCTGAATCCAGGGCATAGATTTTTATGCTAACCTAATAGTACTCGGAACTAAAGGTTTGGAAGTAGTACTAGGAATGGATTGGATGTCCAAACATAAAGGATTGATTGACTATGCCAAGAAAGCCATCACCATGACCAGTACCGCCGGAATATCAGTCGAGCATATATCTGAAACCTTACCTCGCCAATTCAAGTGTAACAAGAGTATAGCCCAACCTACCATTGACAAAGTTCGGATAGTCTGTGAATACCCCGATGTATTTCCAGATGTTTTGCCCGGTATGCCCCCAGATCGGGATATCGAGTTTATCATCGAACTAATCCCCGGAACAGGACCCATAGCCCAGAGACCCTATAGTATGAACCCGTCAGAACTAGAAGAACTGAAGAAGCAACTGGATTCCATGTTGGAAATCGGATTGATTCAACCGAGTGCGTCCCCATGGAGATCACCTGTCTTGTTTGTGGACAAGAAGGATGGAGGTAACCGTTTGTGTACGGATTATCGAAAGTTGAATGATGTCACCATCAAGAACAAATACCCCTTGCCTAAGATAGAAGACTTGTTTGATCAGTTGACTGGAGCCCAGGTGTTTTCTAAGATTGATCTTAGAACTGGCTATCATCAACTCAAAATTCGTGCAGAGGATATTCCAAAGACTGCCTTTACCACCAGATATGGATTGTATGAGTATGCAGTCATGTCTTTTGGATTAACCAATGCCCCCGCTTATTTCATGAACCTCATGAATAAGATTTTTATGGACTTCCTGGATAAGTTTGTCGTTGTTTTCATCGATGACATTCTGATTTATTCCAAATCAGAAGAAGAACATGAGCTACACCTAAGGACCATTCTTGGAACCCTTAGAGAGCATCGGTTGTATGCAAAATTTAGCAAATGTGAATTCTGGTTACAGGAAGTAGGATTCCTCGGTCACATTGTATCAGCCGGAGGAATTGCCGTTGACCCTGCCAAAGTGAAAGATGTAGAAGATTGGCAAGCCCCCACCACTCAAACCCAAGTTAGTGCTTTTCTCGGATTGGCGGGATATTACCGCAAATTCGTAGAAGGATTCTCGAGTATTGCCCGACCCATGACCCAATTGCTGAAGAAGGACAAGAAGTTTGAATGGACAGACAAGTGTGAAGCGAGTTTCCAAGAACTCAAAAGGAGATTGATTTCAGCCCCAATCTTGATCATGCCGGATATCACGAAGCCCTTCGATGTGTATTGTGACGCATCCAAGATTGGTCTCGGATGTGTGCTAATGCAAGAGGGCAAAGTTATATCCTATCTATCGCGACAATTGAAGCAACATGAACAAAATTACCCAACCCATGACCTCGAACTCGCAGCCGTAGTTCTAGCCCTGAAGACATGGAGACATTACCTTATGGGAAATCGTTGTGAGATTTATTCGGATCACAAGAGCCTAAAGCATATATTCACTCAGAAGGAGCTGAATATGAGGCAGAGACGATGGATTGAGCTAATCAAGGATTACGACCTGGACATTCACTATCACCCTGGAAAAGCCAATGTGGTAGCCGATGCCCTTAGCAGATTGCCGTGCCGCTTGAACTCCATGATTTTGAAGGAGCAACCAAGTTTGCACAAAGAGATGGAAGATTTTCGAGTGGAATTAGTAAGTGAAGGATTTTTGGCTAGCATAGAACTTCAGCCCACTTTGATCAGTCAGATTAAAGAGGCGCAGAAAGTAAATGCTAGTATCGACGGAATCAAGCGTCGTATCGGTACAGGCAAAGTACCCGGATTCACCGAGGACGAAGAAGGAGTTCTGTGGTACAAAGGACGCCTTTGTGTACCATCAGATTCTGAGTTGAAAGAAGTTATCTTGAAGGAGGCTCATGATACTCTTTATTCTATCCATCCCGGAGGAACTAAGATGTATCAAGATTTGAAAGAGCAATTTTGGTGGCATAAGATGAAGAGAGAAATCGGAAGCTATATCGCAGCGAGTCAAGGCAGGACATCAAAGACCCGCTGGATTGTTGCAACCTTTGCAGATTCCGGAATGGAAATGGGATTCAGTAGGAATGGACTTTATCACTGGACTACCTACTTCTAGTAGGGGAAATGACTCTATTTGGGTCATAGTGGACAGATTGTCCAAAGTCGCCCATTTGCCCGTTAAAACCACCTATCAGAGTTCGAAGCTAGCAGAGTTGTACATCGCTAGAATCGTTAGTTTGCATGGAGTCATCAAGAATATAGTATCGGATCGAGGAACTCAGTTTACCTCGAGATTCTGGAAGAAAGTCCAAGAAGGTTTAGGAACCCGCCTAGATTTCAGTATCGCGTATCACCCTCAGACCGATGGACAAACGGAGCGAGTAAACCAAATACTCGAAGATATGCTTAGATCATGTGTGTTAGAATATGGATCCAAGTGGGAAGACTGTCTGCCGTTTGCAGAATTTTCTTACAACAATAGTTATCAAGCCAGTTTGCAAATGGCCCCATTTGAATTTATGTACGGAAGAAAGTGCCGCACCCCTTTGAACTGGTCGGAAGTAGGAGAGAGTCAGATCTTCGGACCCGACATCCTACGAGAAGCGGAAGAGAAGGTTCACAAGATTCGTGAGCACCTCAAGACCGCCCAATCCCGACAAAAGAGTTACGCCGACAAGAGACGTCGAGACCTCGCCTTCAACATCGGAGATTTTGTTTATCTGAAAGTGTCGCCATTGAAGGGAATGCAGCGTTTCCAACTCAAAGGAAAGTTAGCCCCCAGATATATTGGACCTTTCAAAATTTTGAACTGTCGAGGAGAAGTATCTTATCAACTGGAACTACCTGAAGAGATGTCAGCTGTGCACAATGTGTTCCATATCTCGTTACTTCACAAGTGTCTTGAAGTCCCCGAGAAGACCGAAGTGTTCAAGAATATCGATCACCGGACCATAGAGATCAACGATGACCTAACCTATCCCAAAGTACCCATCCGTATATTGGAAGAAGACTTTCGAACTACCCGAACCCGAAGCATCAAGTTTCTCAAGATTCAGTGGAGCAACCACACAGAAGAGGAAGCTACCTAGGAACGCGAAGATCACATCAGGACGGAGTTTCCAGATCTCTTCAAATCCTAGGTAATCTTTTCGTCCTTTTTCAAATCTCGGGACAATATTTTGTTTAAGGGGGGAAGGTTTGTAACATCCCATCAAACTTAGATCATCAAAACACTAATCATCAAGTTTAGGGCTAACAAAAACTTTTCTAAGTAAACCCATGAATGCATGTATATGTGTATGCATGGATTTTGAATTAAAAACCACCTTGTTTGTGTGATCCATTGCTTGTAAAATGTTTCTTAGGTGAAATAAACATCATCTAAAACATTTCCCACACTTTTCCTAAAGACAAGTAAATCAAAACAAATATATGAAGTGAATGGTCATTTTGACCAATTTAACTCTCATGCCTACTTTGGCTGTCTCAAACTTTCAAAACCTAACAGAAACTTTTCTGGATCTTTGCACCCCTTGAATGTACTCATAACAAGGTATCAAGGCCCACTTTGTGATCATCCAAAAACTTTCAAATGCATAGTTTAAATGACAATTCAAAATTGAATCTTCTTCATATGGGAAGATCCCACTTTTTCAAAACCCACTCAAACAAGCTCAACTTTCAAAACCCAAGCATCTGCAGACTCACCAGCACCAATCTAGCAAACCCACCAAAATTCATTTCAAAATTCAAAACTTGATTTCATGCGGCCATTTCATCAAACAGGTTGCAGACACAAATCAAACAAAACATCCAACACTATAGTGTGCAGTGATTCTTGCCTAACTTGTTCCCTAGTTAGCTCACACACACCTCAGTAGATCATCTAGAAAAATTAGCCCAACACTAGCACCCCTGTGAGCTGGCCATTGCCATTAATGGTGAACAGCCGAGCACCTCAATGCCACCCCATTGTGGACAGCAAGCTAGGAGCAGCAGCAAGCCTAGCCAGCATGTCTGGGAGGCAGCCCACCATCCACCACCACTGCCTGTCCCAGCCGCGAGCGTTGCCAAGCCCTGGACCACGCGCACGAGACACGCCCAGACCATGCCGAGCGTGCGCCAGAGCACCACCCTCGACCATCACCCACAGACCGCGCGCCGCCCTCACCGCGTGCACACCCGATCACCACCGACCCAGGAGACCGCCAGACATCCCTGTTTGCCGCCCCGTGCCATACAGCCACCGCCCGCCGTCGAAGACACCGCCTCTGCCGCGCAGAGCACCGCCCGTTCCAGACCAAACCACACCGCCCCATGCCTCGCGACCATGTCGTTGAGCATCTCCAGGAGACACAGCATCGTCCCCTACCCTTGCCCATGCCATTAGCCGCCTGTAACGTCGCCCCCGACGAGCTCACCGTGCGCCCCGACGGTCCCCTCGCTCGACTATAAATAGAGGCCACCCCCGCACGATTTCTTCACACCATCTCACTCCCCTCTCCTCACTGACCGTGCCACACCATTCTTAGAGCAAGCCGAGCACCACCTCGCCGGAATTTCACTAGAGCCTGCCGCTGCCGGAGAAGAAGGGAGCCAGCGATTGGAGCCGCCCTAGGAGAAGCCACCGGTACCAGGAGGTTCGCCGTCGTCGACTTCGTCGTTCGCCCGCCTCGCCGACCCTCGCCCATACCCCGGTGAGCCCCCAGCACCCCTCACTGGCCGCGCTAGGTTTCGTTCTCGCCGGAGCTGTCTTGCGTCGACGATGACCCTCAGCCGTTAGATTAGAACTAGATGGAACGATCCACGTTGCCCCATACCGCTTCGCCCAGCCCCGTGTCACTGATGAGTGGGGACACCCACTTAAGCAGCCCGCGGGAGCCCTGTGCTTAGCAGGCCGGCCCGTTAGAATTTCCCGCGCAGCCCAGCAATTCAAATTAAAACTTTTCTATTTCTTTTCAAACACACTTCTGCACTCAACTTCAAAAATCAACCCAGATCGACTCAGTGCACCAAATTGGATGAAACCAATTTTGTTGGAAAGATCTGTGAATGCTTAATCCAAGCCCGTTGAATTCAAGTCATTTGGATCTGTAGATCACCCATAGCAAAAATAACAAGGCAGAAGATTTTCTGCATTCAAACATTTTTCAAATTTCAACCATAAAAGCTTTTGAGTTGATTCCAACTCTCAAAAATCACATTTAACCATACATTTCAGAATATATAAAAATATATAGGTTTACTTGCAGAAATAATGTTCAAGGAAGAAAAGAATGCTACATAAGCATTTCTAGCCACTTTAATTAATTAAAATAAAAGGGTAAAACCTTATTAAATTGTGACACCACTTTAAATCACATTCCCATGGACTACAATATGAGGTGATGACATGTGTCAACATGATCCCATATTTGGTTTGGAGAATATTAAATCTTAAGTAGTTTTCAATGAGTAGAAATTACTTTTCTAAAAATAAAAGAAATTAAATCAAGCCTTAACCTTGTAATGTTAGAGATGATGCTAGATCATCTATAGGACCCTTGTGTGTGGTGATTGCAAGTAGTTAAGTATTGTTTGGTGATTGTGTACCTCGTATTTATTCATAGACGCTAGTACCGACCAAGGATACTACGAGGAGGAAGGAGGATACTACGAAGAGGAAGCCGAGGAGAACTTCAACCACTGCTCTGCACAAGGCAAGCCTAATACTACTAGTGAATGTGCAAGCTAACACTTGCAAGATACCCTACTGATGCCACAAACCCATACTTATGATCCAACCTACTTGTTAAACCAATCCTAGTTTTATGGCAAGCTTCTTACTTTATTTCTTTATCAAAGCTTACTTAGAGGCTACCTAAGAGTTTGGTAGATACTAGACAGTTGTGCTGAATGTTGCATAAAGAGCATGAAATTTGGCCTAAGCTAGAAACCTTGATATCAGCCTAAGATATAAGGTTGTACTTAGTTGAAACCCCACTAGTTACCACCCCTCATTAGTACTACCCCCACCTGTAGATGCTAGTGCTAAGCGTAAAACTTGATCAACTTTTAGATGGGAATACTAGGTGGAAAAATGGTTATGAAAACCTTGGAATGATGGATCATTCTATTTAAATGTTTTGGACATGTGTTTCCAAACACTTGATGATTTTGGTGATGAAAATGTTGAGGCATGAGCCTTAGCCCTTTATAAAACTGATGGTTTTCTGGATGCGATACCATTCCAATTTTAGCGTACAACCACAATACCCGAATATTGGGTAGGGCTTGACTGGAAACTTATATCCCTTAGTATTAGTTCCCTCCCGGCCAAGGTCTGAGCTGAGGCTACCTTGTGAAGATTGTCCACCTGTGCAGTACCCAAGATGACAATGGTCATGGTTGGGAGGCCAAACTCACAGGAGAGGTGCTTATACTAGGGTGTGTAATTGAAAGGTTAGGATTGATTATCCGCATATTGAGTATGATGAGTTCAGGATTTGTTCCTGACGGATGTATCGAATGTTGTGGTGAAAGTGTACAATCTCTGCAAAGTGTCAAACTATTCGAATAGCCGCGTCCGCGGTTATGGACAGTTGGAGTGGCCATACTGTTCCCCCGTCAGACTTTTCAAAATGACTTGTGAAATGAATTGAGACTTTGACTTGAACACAACAGAGTTGTGACCGGAATTACAAGATCCCACTTAGGAGTTATAAAAGTATGACTAGCTTTGGAACCTAGTAGAGATAAATCTGGCTTTTGCAAAACAACCCTAGAGCCTAGTGTCCTATTATCCAAAAAAACCCCTTTACTTGTTAGTATTAGTTTGCGAGTACTTAAAGAGTACTCATGGCTTTGTCAGTGGCTATTCCCATGGCCAGACTATGAAGAGGAGTACCTGGAAGATGGACCCCAGGAAGGTTACGACAACTAGGATCATCTCCCATCGTCAGCATTGCGTGTGACCCCGAAGATGGAGCTTCGCCTACGCTACCGTTATTATTACGTATTCCGCTGCTTGACGTTGTATTAAGAACTGGATCATGAGATCCCTATTTGTGTAAGAACTTATGTATCGTTTGTAATGGATGATGTACTATGGTATCCAATTCTGTTATGTCTCGCAAAAATGGTAATCCTGGGATTGCGATGTATGGCATAACAGGCATCTAGGATTGAAAAATCCGGGTGTTGACAGCCTTGCTCAGTTCCTGTCAATTGCCCTGCTATAATTTGTTTACCCTTCATGCCATGTTGTTTATCTAAGGAGAGCACTTCTAGTGAACTATGGACCCCAGTCCAATCCTTCCCATTAATACATCTTGCACTATTACTTGTTTACTTGCTGCAAACCATTACCTTCCACACAATATGTTTAATCCTTTGTTACACCAAACCGGTGAGCTTGACAACCTCACTGTTTGTTGGGGAAAAGTATTGAGTTTGTGTTGTGCAGGTCTTCGCGTTGCTTGCAACACCTGTGTGATGTTTCCTTCCTCCTTCTGGTTCGATAACCTGGGTGTCAACTGAGGGAAAACTTGCTGCTTCACACCTTGCTCTTGGGGTTCCCAACAGGCTGTGCGTAGACAGTCGTCAATAATGTGGTCGATGTTTCTTAATTTGCTCGATTAGTTTGGTCTTGAGATGCTTTAGGTCTTAATTGAAATAGACAAAAGTTAACTATAAAACTAGAAGTGAACTTTAAAGTATAATGTGTTTAGAGCATTATCAACTTTTAGGATTTCGAAAAGTATATTTATGAGTGTGGGATAATTCATCTTTAATTAAAGTGAATGATGAGTTTAAGACTTGATGTTTTATTATGAAATTAACTTTGTTATTAATGGAAGTATAATTAGATGATCTTAATACGCTGTTAAGATTTGAGGCCATGTTAATAATGATTTAAGAGATAAAGATTACCCACCATATTATATGTGAGTGCTACAAATTATCAATTTAAAAGTATTGGGTTTTATTTTGTTTTTTAAGGTTTTAATAGAGTTTATTAAAATTCATACTTAAATTTATTATGAATTCTAATTATGATTTTGGAATTTAGGACTTAGATTTAAAGGATTTAGTACTTATAAGGAAATGGAATTATTTCTTACTTAGGAAATAATTTCTTACTTAGTAAAATTGGTAAATGTAATTTTATTACCTAAAATGTCTTGGAATATTATAATTAGTATTTTTCTAGTAAATTATATTTATTTAGGATCTTGGAAATGAATTTTATTTATTTTTAAGTATTATTCTTACTTTTATAAAATCCCCCCAAGGTTTAGATGTACTTAATTATTTGCTTTAAGTTTTATTTGTAAAAAATTAAAGTTAATAATTTTATAAAATGGTAGATTGGTTTTGATACAAAAAATGATTTCTTATTAATTTTTAAGATTTTCCTTATTTTATGAATTTTCACTTAGCATTCAATGGTGTTAATATTTATTTGCATTTTATTTAACTTAAACAAGTAATGTTATTTTTCCCTAGATATATATTATTTTTATGATCATTTTGATATAGTATATGTATTTTTAAGATTTTTATTTATTTATCTAAAACTTATATCATATTGAGGTTATTTTGGTAGTTCTCATTTTCTTTTTCTTTTTTACTTATCTCCTTGGTATACATTTTTAGGTAAGACCTTGGACCTACCAGTCAGTCTGCCCATGGTTGGGATAGACCAACCCAGTCAGTGGAACGAGCCGGTCAAACCGACCCACTCGATCTAGTTCGTATCCCCCATACAAACTACCTAGCTCTCTTGCGCCTGGGACAGCTCGACGCCGGTGTTGCTCGATTCCGGCAAGCACAACCCGTAGTGGCTGCCGCCACCGGTCGTATTCGACGCGCCCCTTCAAGATCTACCTATCTGTCTAAGCTGATTTGGAAACCTTGCTCACTTTTGGCCGCCCTCATATTTTGGTGGTTTTGGGGTATTAGCTGTACTCCACCCCTGCCTTCTGCCGCTGGTTGGACGGCATCTTCTGCAACCCTGGCGGTTCCTATGATGGCGTTGGTGCTTGGATGTTCGCGTCACGCTGGTGGGGCGGCTTGGTACTATGATGGCCGCGATTGTTGCCGCTGGTCGCGACTAGGCGCAGGTGCAGCACTCCGTGCCCCCTGTGTCGTCGTGTCATGGCCTCCATCGCTCACTGCTTCTCCGTCGTATTCTGCTTCCTCTTCGGCAAGATGTGGCTTGCCAAAGGTTAGTGTTTCTCTCTCTGCCACTCTTCTCTCCACTTTACTATCTTACTTCTCTGGTGCACATAACTTATCTGAGCTACTAGGTTGAGCACGATGTTATCATGTTCTTGGTTCCTTCATGATCCTTACTTGTTCCTATTGCTACTGGTGGATTTATGATATCGCTGAATAATTATTAGTGCTTGCTAGTGTAATCTTTCCATTACTTGTTCCTCTGACTGGTTGAGATTTAGCAAAAAACTTCTACTCTCAAAACTAAACCTATTGGTACAGTAAGTGATTGTTTTATTTGGATTCAAATCACTAGTTTACATCAATTGCTTTAATAGGCTATACTAAATCATGGTTTGTGGATTAACTGAACTTTGTCTAGTGGTACTGTTATTTGGCAAATAAAGTTAGCCTTTGTGATAAGCCCCATTATGGCCTTTCCTATCATGCTATAATTATGAAGATAATTTATTTCTTGTTTGTGGATGTGCTCTGCAAACATGGCTTGTATAGATTTATGGTATTGTTTATAAGACAGAGCTCATGTGATAATGAAATGGTCCTCTTTGAATGCTCTCTACTAACTAGTATATAAACCAAGCATATACAATTGTTCCTGGGCTATCACTGTTGTGCTTAGTTGTGTGAGAAATATGACTAATTTGATAATACTCTAGCTTCCTGTTATTTTGGGCAGTGAATACATATGTGCTTGATTCCTGAATTTGCAGTTAGGTAGATGATGTTTGGCTTAGTTGTCTGTCTCATGTGATAGTGAAGTTGTACTCCTAAATCTTGGTTTTGTATCTATAAGATTTGATCCATATGCTTTCCATGATCTTGATGTATGTTGTGAGCTTGTTCATATGATAATATATATATCTAAATGATTCTTAATATTTATATCCAGGAAAATGATTTGAATAAGACTCTTAATCTAAAAATTGTTGGTGATTGCTAAACTATAACTTGAGTTGGTAAATCTAGGCCTTAGTGACACTTGTGGCTAGGTTGCTACTGAGGTGCTTCCCATATTTGGAATGTGCCTAGTATTAGCCAGCCATCAAGTTTAACAGCTTTACTGTTTGGTTATACCTTCTCCTTGCTCTAGATTAGGTCAAGGATTCAAAGACTAAGATTTATAAAAATATGTTACCTAGAGTAGTTTCAGTTTGTTTTATAAATTTTTCCTAGTTGACTTGACTAGGAAGATGATTTGAATTCCTTTGGACTTATATGGTATGGTAGCTTCTGAATTGTTGATGATTCTATTGAATGAAGATTGTGGCTTCTTCTATTTTGAGGAGCTTCTACTGTGGTGCCTCCACTCTGAAGTGTGCATGGTAGTAGTCTGAACAACATGATCTGCTATTTAACTTTATTGCTTGCCAAAGATTATTCTTTTAAACGATTTGTTGCCAAAGGTTCTTTTAGAGATGTCCCTGTCCTATGATGCAAAGTATGAGGCACAAGATTTAAATAAGAACAAATGCTTATGTGCTCCAAAGTTCTATGATGAGCCTTGCATAGCATTTCTGTGCAAGACTAAGAGATTTCTCTCCCTAAATGATTAGATTGCTTGAAATGATAAGAACAGATATGTTACCAGATCTAGCTAGTGATCTAGTGAGTTTCTACCTTGATGCATGTGGCTTCTTGGTGTGTTGTAACTTGGTCAGCTCGGCCTAGTACTCTGGTATTGACCTTGTTATCCTTCTCCTCCTGGAACTGATACTGGCTTGATCTTGATCTTCCCCTTGTCCTAGATTCTGGATGGCTTCCTCTAGCAACCAGAGATAGGGATATGATGTTGACTTAGAGGAGGGATCTGGTGGTGATGAGCAAGAACATGTGTTGTTCTTGATGATGAAATAGTGGTCTAAGGGTAGTTGTTGGCTAAGTGTGGTGGCCATGGGATATTTAGCTTTGCCGCTATGGCTGTGAACTTTTATATCTCTTTGAGGCTTCCTTGTGCTGACAGCACACACACATGCAGTTATGTGTATGCTTCTTACCTATAAGCTTGCACTGTTGTGGATCAGCACAAGTAGTTACAGTGCTTTTACTCCTTCCTTTCTACCTCCTCTGGTGAAACTTGCCCCTCTTACTAGCAATAATGTAGGACTGAGGCTACACATCTGATAAGAACAGATACTATTGATTTGGTGAAATTTGCCTCTTCAGATTTAAGCTCGATGATGAGTTAGACATAGCACTTCTATGTCAAATCTGAGAGCAAAAGTTTAACCACTAACCCCTTTCTTATTTGTCTTTCTACTTGTTTTATTTTTGTTTTTTTGCAGGTATAAGATCAGGAAGGGAATCTTCAAGACATGAAGATTTAGATTAGAACTACTTCAATTATTTTTGTAATTCTACTTATTTGTAAAGTGTATTATATAATTTTTCCTTGTAATACAATTGTAATATTTTCTTATTGTTGTAATCTCCTTTTTTTATTTGAATATTGTAAAGACAATGTCATATATTTTTTTTTCTTGCAATAAAGAATTCTTTTATTTATTTCATTAATGTAATTCCTTTTTCTGTTTATTTATAATTTGTATCCATTACATGTTTATATCTTGTTTATAATTACTAATTCAATTCTTATTTATTATTGTAATTATTTTTCCTTTTGTATTTAAATTTTAATTATCTTTTCTATTTGAATATCTATAAAATATAGTATGTTTTCCAATAACTTCATCATATTACTTTATTCGAGAAGTAACATTCCATTTCTCTTAAGTGTTTAAATATTAGATAATTCAATTTGTGGATTTTTATAAATTTATTTGAATTCAAATTTGAAATTCAATTTTTTGTTTGAATATCTTTCCCCCTTAATAAAGAATTCTACAAAGGTCATGTTGAAATCAATCGCAATTGTGTTAACGTTTTCATCAGAACAAAAGAGACCTCGATCACTCTGTAGCTTCTTTAATTTTGCGCGAAAATTCCCCGGATTTTCTATGCATGAATGTAATGCACCAACATGTGTTCACTCTATTTCTAGGTGCTAAGCCTGGGATGTTACACTCTCTCTCCTTCTCAAAGCACGTAGTGAAGGTCGATGCCCTCTCTCCCTCCCCGGAGGCTGCCCTGCCTCCATCGAGATTATGTGCGAGCCCCCCTCCCGTCCCCGTCCCGGCCGCTGCCGCCAGAGCGGGTGGCCGAGCTTGCTGATCTGCACTGATTGGCTTGGGGTGACGTTGAGCAGGAGGACATGGCGGCCGATGTGCCGGCATTGTAGGTGGGGACATTGTTCAGCGTACGGGCAGCCGGAAAACTCTCGGACGGGGAACGCGGTGTCCCAACGCCATGGTGCGCCTCCCCTCTGCTCCTTACCTCATGGGGGAATTCCTCCTGTTGGCACGGACTGCTCCATGACGACTTCGCCGACGGGGAGGGATTCTGGCACAACGTCCCCTGGCGGCGCCGCATCAAGGGCTGGGTAGAGTGGGAAGGGGTCCTAGGCGGGCCCTGGTGGACGGGGCCGCAGCAGGGCTGACCTACCGGGATGCTCGTGGGCCTCGGCCTACTGGCAGCCTGTCCCGGTTGTCCCAGCTGTGGCCAGCGCTTCCAGTTGCCTACCTCGCGGGCGGAGATTCCGGTACGGGGCGGCCTCGGCCCACTGGGCCGGCAGCGGCCCAGGAACCGCGGGGTCAAACCTTTGGATTCGGCTCTGCTCGTTCCCGTGCTCTGTCCGCCACTGCCCCTGTTCTCGTCTCCCCCGCATCGAACCTCCTATCGTCACCGCCCTCGACGCTGCCCCGGTTCTACCTCGTGGCCCTCATGGCGCACCGCCCCCGGATCCCGCTGGCGGTGGCGCGTGCCTGTAGCACCCCAGGTAAAACCGCTACTAGAAAATCGCATATGTTTATTGTGCATCATCATGACATCAGCATGCATCTGTTTGCCTAAAATTATTTTGCTAAAAGCCTATTTTTGTTTTCTAAGATATCCCCACTCTATTTGAACTGTAAAACTCTCGGTCCGCCTGGATCTTTTGTTTGCCTAAACTATTTACCAAACGGATATTTAAAACTAAATAAAATAAATAAAACGTTTTTGTTCGGGGAGGCAATCCGACCGGTCAGGCCAGAAGCCCAACCGGACCAGATCACCTACAACCCGGCCCACCTAAACCAAACCCTAACTGATAAAATTCCTATCCCTAACCCTAACCCCCACCTCTCTAACCCCACCCCTCCACCCAGCCGCCGCCACTCCCTGGCACACACGCCCCCGACATGACTTAGCCACATCGCACCCAACCCACGCACACCACACCAAATCGCCCCACCCCGGTCCACCCTGCCAGCTACACACACACATGTACCTGGATCCAACCACACATACCACATGGTCAGTAACACAACCCCTGGCCACACCCCGCTCCTCCCCTGGCCCCACCTGGCAATCACCGGCCCCACCCCGCTCTGCGTCTTCCCCACACGTTCCACCCTGTCGCTCGATCCGAGTCCTCTCTCCCCTCCCTCGCTCGCATCCCCGCCACCGTCTCGAATTCTCTGACCACCTCCCTCCCCGGCCTTGACCTCCTCTGCCAGTACAGCCTCCGGCCGCCAGCCTCCTCCTCCCCATCCGCTGCAGGACTGCGTGCCGCCGCGCGTGGCCTTCCCCGCCGTCGCACCAGGTCTGGCTGCCCCGGCCATCCTTCCTCCCTCGCCACTAACGAGGCTGCTTGCCGCAGCGCCGCCAGGCCTCACGGCGTCGCCCTGATCCCTGCTGCCTCACCTGCACCCATCTACATCGAGCCACCACCGTCTACCACCTCCTCGTCCAGCCGGCGCCCCTCTGCCCGTATGCATGCCCGACGCCGCCCATGTCGACCTCGCCTTCTCTGGCTCCGGCCGCCGCCCTGAGCGTGCTGCCCGCATCTCTGCGTCGTCGGTGTCCGCCTCCAGCGTGTCGCCGTTCTCTCTGTCGGGCCCCATGTGTCATGCCCGTCGTCCCCTACTATGTATCCAGGTAGTCGTGCCCCTGTTTTGTTGACCATGACCCCCTGCCGATGGGTTCCTTTGTTGTGGTGATGCTCCGGTGCGAGCCCGCGGAGTTGTGGCCTTTTGGTGGAACGGGTACTGCCACTTGGTGCCGACAACTGCTAGGGGCTCTCAAGATCCTCCCAATCAGTCTCGCGCCCATGTACCTAGACCCGCCAAGATCTTCGTGTCGACAAGATCGACAACGGCAAGATTGACATCCAGGATCCATGTCGAGGACCCGCGGTAGCCGAAGATTTCTGCAGCACCCGGCGACACTCGAAGAACCACCGACAAGATTCCAGACGCCATGTTCTCCTTCATGGATCCTCATAAACTCCTTCCTAGAAACCTGAAGATCGATCCCGAACCTCGGCGAGACCCAAGATCTCCGAAAGCCCCCATGTGTGACCCCTCTTTCCGAGACCCCTAATTTTGATAAATATAAAATACCTTGTTGCACTTAAATTATCATGCTTGCACACATATCATGTGGTCAATTAAATATGGAGACCATATGCGAGCACATCTAGTCTAATTTTGGTCCCATTTAAATTTGTGCATCGAACCGATGAAATATTTTACCTTGTTAAGACAACATTTAAAATTGCGGGGTATCTAAACAACATGAACCTAATAATAAAATGTCGGGACTCCGGTTCCGCTTAATATTGCTTAATTGCATCGCATCCTTGCCATGGCATGCATCATGCCCGATATTTTGTCGTAGTATTAAGTAGTGTATCCGGTGTTTCTTCTAGTGCTTTGTTTCTTCACGGATTAGGCCGATGAGTTGATGCGAGTGTCGATCCGATCTTCGGATGAACCGTCGGCAATGTTTTCAGGCGAGCATTCTCCCCCTTTCTACCTATTTTACATTTCTAGTCTTTATTTCCTCCTATTGATTTATTGCTATCTGTGTTGCGATGCTCTAGTTTTCATACCAAGATATCCCTTGCAGCCTTATATTTCCTTGAACACATCCTATTACATGTTGTTTGGTAGATAGTTGGACTTGTGTGTCATAGTTTCTTGCTCAAGTGCTGTTGCGTGTCGTCAAGTACCACAGTTGTTGGAAGACTACCATATGCTTTATGTTGGAGATGATCATGGTTTTAATTACCGTTTAATAACTAAAATTGAAGTAGGTGAATAATGCAGAGGCACAGGTGGGCAATAGATCTTATTTGGTTTTAACCGTCCACTTGTGTCCTTTAGGACCCCAAGTACTTGATACCTGTTCTTTGAATATTCGCACTATCCGCATGTGGGACCATGAATCCCCCTAGCCAGAGCTTGAGTCATATATTATTTCTTGGGGCCACAAACTAGTTTGGGGCTTTATTACTATCATGTACTTATGCCATGCTTTACTGCTTTATTTACGGTTGCGCGTGGAGCGCCTGTACTGTTTAGGTAAGCGGAGTGTTTTCGCGGTATCGACAAGCCCAGTCACACTTTCGGGTTCCCAGTCGTTTACAGCCATTGACGCAAACCTCTGGGTCCGTTCCGGAGCCGGCCAACTTCGTCGCGGGTAGCTTGGTGGGGTAGCCCCCTGAAATATTATATGAATCTTGCAATTGCTCTGTCGTGATGCCTCGTTGGGTTTTTATTTGGTTTTTCCCGAGGTTGATCGTGCGTGTGTTGCTATTTGTGCCCCCCTGCAAGGTAAAACTTTCCGAAAGCCGTGTCTGTGGTTATGGACGACTTGGAGCACAGTATCTCGATCATAGACAACTATAACTAAAGTAGTACTATAAATTTGACTTTATGATGACTAGTAATCAGCTTCACTACAACGGAATTGCTAAATAAAAGTACCAACAACTGATGGTTTTGGGATGCCTCATGCTATATGTATCCCTATTTGATAGCCGCCAGTTGTATTGAGTCTCTATAGGTTGTTTAGTGCATGCTGCGCTGCCGTTTCAGTTCACAATACCTATGTAGGCGAGGACCGCTGAATTCTAGTCTCGCCGTGTACTGGCCTCAGTACTCACCGCTCTCCTTTTTCCTTTGCCCTTTGTCGGCACCCCTTTTGTTTAAGCAGGTTTGAGATCGACGTCGTTAGCAGGGTTACCCTTCCGGCTTGGCCTGGGCAGGGTTATGGACGCCATTGGTTATTCTTCAGGGATCTTATCTCAATTTGCATCTTGTCCGTACTCGGACGATGTATCGTTTTAAAGGTGATTTGGATCTTAGTATTGTATATATGTATTCTTGACTCATGGAGTCGTTGTTGTATATATCTGTTCTGTGGGTTCCATCGTGGACTATTGTGTAATGATATTACTTCGTTCTCCACCCGCACGCAAGTGCCTGGTGGGCACCTCTGAATCGTTTCTATGTGGGTTTGGCGGGAATCGCTCAGACTTGCATAGGGTCGATCTGAGGGTGTTACAGCGCCCCTACCCTCTCCGCGCTTCATCCCCTCCTCGTCGGGCGTCTTCCCCTGACCGGATCCGTTGCCCCCTGTGCGCGGCCAACTCGGGGCTTACCGACACCCGGGCCACCGATCCCCGCCGCCCCTGCGCTATCCGCCTCACCGCCAGCCGTCCCATTCCCCCCACGCATGGGGCGCCGCCTGGAGTAGCCGAGGCGGTATCCTCCGCTGCCCCAGGATGTTGCTCGTGAGGAGCATCTAAGGACCGAAGCCCTGCAGGCTCGTGTTGCATCGGCGGCGACCCGCCAAGGGCCAGGACGTGCTGATTCGGGCCCCTAGCGTGAGGGTTGGGCCTCGGACCAACCGGCCGCGGGAGCGGGTGCGGTGGTTCGTTGCGAAGGCAAGAGTGGCGATCCGGTGATTCCCGAGAAGAAGAAGAGAAAGAGGAAGAAGAAGAAGGTAATGGCATCTGCATCCACGAAACCTTCGGTGTTGGCGGATCCTGCCCCCGGCGTGCTGGGCGCCCCTCCAGGGGCGAGCCTGGCGGCGAGGGGCGGCTGCTGCCATCCCGCGTCACATGGAGTCCCTGGAGTACTACGACCATGGAGTGGACGGAGGCTTTTACTTCATCAACATGGGTGGAGTGCCGATGACCGTCCCAGAGACATTTGCCATGGTGACGATCCTCCCGGCTCAGGACCCACCCCTCGCGGTGGAGGTGACGGAGGACCTGATCCAGGAGGAGCTCAGCGCGGTACTGCCTCGCCATGAATGGACGGTCCGCCGTGTCTCGACCTCCGAGTTCGCGATGGCCTTCCCGTCCGTGGTGATTCTGCGCTTGTGCGCTTGCGGCACGTCTTTCACGCTTCCGATCCACCAGCTAAAGGTCTCCATCCAGCCGTCCTCGGTCGCCTAGGAGACGGTGGCCACTCTCTCATAGGTGTGGGTGCGACTGCACGGGGTACCGCCTGAGGCCAGGAGGACTGAGGTGGTGGCGCTCGTGTCATAGACGGTGGGAAAGCTCACGGAGGTGGACGTGGGCTCGCTACCTGGCCACGGGCCGATTTGTTTGCAGTTTCTATGCCCGGACACCTTCGTCTTCCTGGTCTGCCTGCCACGCTTCTTCTTCAACCGGGTGGGCAGGGACCTCTTGGTGGATCTCGACGAGGAGATGGCCTCCCCTGAGGGCAGCCCCCGCCCCACCCCTCCCTGCCCCCCGCCGATGACGGCACCAGGATGGGGGCGAAGGTTGATACGCCAGAAACATATCTATAATTTTTGATGTTCCATGCTTGTTTAGTATCTACTTTGCTTTGCTTTGTCCACACTTTGAGGTGCTTTTCATATGTTTTCTGGTACTAACCTATTAACAAGTTGCCACAGTGCCAGTGCCCTGTTTTCTGCTGTTTTTGGTCCTAGAAAAGCTAGTAAGGAAATATTCTTGGAATTGGACGGGACAAAAGCCAAAGTCAATATTTCACCGAGGAGAACATGGAGTCTAGAGGAGAGACGAAGGGGCGCCACAGGGTGGCCACACCCCCCGCCAGGCGCGGCCAAGTGTGGGCCCGCGCTTGGGCAGGGTGTGGCCCCCTGGCCGCCTCCCAGCCTCGTCTATTCACCTATAAGAATCCCCTGATGCCGAAACCCTAAGTACCCGATCTATATTCCACGAAACCGTCTGTAGCCGCCGCCACCATCGTCCCTAGATCGGTGGTGATCTGGAGCTCTTCCCGGCACCCTGCCAGAGGGGAGATCATCCCGGAGGCCTTCTTCTTCATCATGCCAGCCTTCAGTATGAAGCGTGAGTAGTTCCACCTTGGACTACGGGTCCATGTAGTAGCTAGATGGCTGTATCTCCTCCTTGTGCTTTCATGTATAGATCGTGTGAGCTCCGTTCATGATCGAGTTCCAATCTATTTGTAATCATGCATGTTGTGTTTGTGGGGATCCGGTGGATATTGAGATTACTATGTCAGATTGAT
This sequence comes from Avena sativa, assembly GCA_916181665.1. Taxonomy (NCBI): domain Eukaryota; kingdom Viridiplantae; phylum Streptophyta; class Magnoliopsida; order Poales; family Poaceae; genus Avena; species Avena sativa. The sequence goes on along the minus strand of OV702280.1, from coordinate 394,214,980 downwards.
TAATGATTTTGTCTATTTTGATTCTATCATGTCTGTGTTGTTTGTGATCTTGAATGCTCTCTGTTGTTAGTAGCTATCTTGGCCAAGTAGTTGCTAGTGACTCCAAGAGGGGGTATTTATGCTCGATAGTGGGTTCATGCCTCTAGTTTCCAAGGGAAGTGACAGAAATCTCTTCAGTTGTAGATGTGTTTTTGCCACTAGGGAGAAAACAACGGTCTCTTGTTCATGGAACAAGTGGATTGTTTACCTTACACACTTTGCTTAAAGTAGATGTCTGTTGCTTGCATCTTAATACTAGAGGGGGTTCGGATGATAACCTGAAGGTGGACTTCTAGTCATAGATGCAGTTGGATGGCGGTCTATGTATATTGTTGTATTGCCCAATCGAATCTCATAGGATCTTTTTGTCTAGTATTGCATTTTTATACCTTGCTCAGTTCCTGGCAATTGCCCTGTTGTAATTTGTTTACCCTTCATGCCATGTTTGTTTATCTAAGGAGAGCACCTCTAGTGAACTATGGACCTAGTCCAATCTTTACCAATGATACATCCTACATTGTTACTGTTTACTTGCTGCAAACTATCATCACCTTCCACACCATACAGTTAATCCTTCGTTACAGCAAACCGGTGAGCTTGACAACCTCACTGTTTCATTGGGGCAAAGTCTTGAGTTTGTGTTGTGTAGGTTTCCATGTTGCTTGCAACACCTTTGAGACGTTTCCTTCCTCCTACTGGTTCGATAACCTCGGTTTCTTACTGAGGGAAAACTTGCTGCTGTGCTGCCTCACACCTTGCTCTTGGGGTTTCCCGATGAAGCGCTCCAAGTCAACAAGGAGTCAACCATCAAGACTTTTCTGGCGCCGTTGCCAGGGAGGCTAAGGACGTCTTCACAAGGGGAGTCCTCCTCAACATTTCTCTTTACTTTGTTTTTAGTTTGCTTAGTTTCTTTTGTTTGGTTTTCTTTGCCTCTTTTTATCAAAAACTCCAAAAAAATCAGTCTAGTTTGGTTTGCTTTCTCTTATCAAAAACACAAAAAATTAGTCCCTTCTCTAGTTGCTGGTCTGTTATTGCCTTGCTTGGTCATGCTTTCTCTCAATGGATGGTTTCTTTGAAACTAGTTCTTATTGGCAAGGTGGGTTCATAGAATAAAAAAGTATTATTATAAGGAACACCGTTTGCCACAAAAAGGAAAACACTTATGGGAGCAAATTGATAAATTGAATACTATTGCTAGAGAGGTGTTCTCTACTTATAATGTTACTTATTGCTTTGATAAATCTTGTTGCTTTAGGAGGTATAAACACCTACATTTTCAATGTGAGTATAATGATAATGTTACCATATCTATTTATGTTAAAGGAAATTATGACTTTTATGATGTGGAACAAATTGAAGAATTTATTGCCTTCAAGGGTGCATTTGAACTTGCCAGCTCGCTTGAAAATAATGATGATGCACCTTATGAATATGAGGTGTATGAGATACTTAAATTTTTCTTTGATAATTACAAGGAAGAAAATGGCTATATTCTTGAATATTTTAATAGGTGCTTTCCACAAATGGAAGAGACTAATGCCTTGCAGGAGCCTATGGAAGAAGAAATTGTTGAAACTGGAAGCTCATTAGATGAAAAAGAGGAGGAGAGTGATGAACAAAAGGAGGAAGAATGGATCTACCCATTTCTACCTTCTAATGAGAGTAACTCTTTACCTCTTATATTATTTGATTGTCCCCCATGCTTACCAAAGGAGGATGAATGTTATGTTCCTGTGGATCCTTTTGAAATATCTACTTTGGGTAAAACCAGTGAAGGTTTTAATCCCACTATTTTTGAGCTTGATAGAAATTATGTGTTTGTAGATCATGAAAAGCATGATTTATGTGATAGCTATATTATTGACTTTATTCATGATGCTACTAAAAATTATTATGAGAGAGGAAAGTATGGTTGTAGAATTTTTCATGGTACTGAAACACAACTCTATGTGCTGAAAGTTTTGAAGTTACTCTTGTTTTATCTTCCTATGCTTGTCACTTTGTTCTTTGTGAATTTATTTGTGTACAAGATTCCGATGCATAGTAAGAGGGTTAGACAGAAATGTGTATTGAATTTGCTTCTTGATGCTCTCTTTTACTTCAATTCATATTTCCTATGTGAGCATCTTCTCAAACTGTCATGCCTAACTTAAAGGCGTTAAAGAAAAGTACTTGTTCGGAGATAACCCAAGAGTTTCCTTGAGTCTTGGAAGTTGTTACTTCAGTAGTGACCTCTCCTTATCCTTTTTGTTTGCTTTTTGTGCCAAGAATGACCTCTAATGAGAGGGAAGTAAGATTTGGGGAGTTGCTGTCCCAAAACAGATTTCTGCCCTCCACCATAAAAATTCGTGAGGAGTCTCTGTAAGTCGGATTGAGCTGAAGCTTTACGAATAAATCCCCCAGTATGTTACATAACTTTTGTTAGTTCAACAAGTTTTGATTTGAGCAACATAAGATTCTCGAAAAAATCGGTTTCTACCTGCTGGTCTGTTTTGACAGATTTCTGCCATTATTTGCATTTGCTTCTTATTGATTCCTTTTTTAGTTATATTTTGGGGAATTGATCTTTTTTAAGGAGTTTCTACAGTACCTTGTGTTTTTAGTGAAAAGTTTTGCTATTCCAAAGCTAAACCCAAGGGTCTATTATCTTTAGAATACACTAATGTTGCTAATGAATATTGTGTGAAGTTTTGTATGAAGGAAAAAATTTCAGGTGTAGAGAAAGAATGATGTAATGAGATGAAGAATGGACAAAATCTCAAGCTTGGGGATTCCAACCCGGGGTCACCCCAAGAAATATCCAAGAGGTACAAGTGTCAAAGCTTGGGGATGCCCAAGGCATCCCCTTCTTCATCAATAAAAAGCTCAGGTCTTTCTAGACACTTCGTTTTTATTGTTTCATGCACTGTTGTGTTGTTCTTGGAGCGTCTTAGTTTTTGTTTGGTTTTCTTAGTTTTTTTAGTTTGCTTGAATAAAGTAGTTCGGACCCCCATTCTCGATGCGTTGTTTCAAATAAGTCGATTGGTGTTGGAAAGGAGTAGGAAAATCCTGCTTGAAAGTGTAAGAGGAGCTTGCATTGATTGTGACTTAGACTTTAGCATGACATGCTCGGTGTTGTTTTGAACTTATGCTTAGTGATTATTGCTGTAGAATGTCTTGTTCCAAACAATTGGGATTGCTTATTGTGCCTTGAAAGAATCATGCGTTGTTTTAGCACACAAATGCATAGTATTGTGGTATTCTCCTTTGATGTTTTGTTTGGGTTGACTTGGCACATGCTCACACCATGTTATGACTTTGAACAAGTCACCATAGCCTCTATGATCATTTAGTCCTTGACTTATAGTACCACTCTATGCTTTGATTAGTAATGTTTTGTCGCTCTGCATGATTATGGCCATTATTGCTCGCTTAGTTGGTTGCTCCCAGTCTTTTGCTAGACTCCAATTGTATGAGTAAGCTCTCCTCATGCATCCAACTCCCAAAAAACCAAGTTATTCCAAAGTTTCCACTATAAATTCCTATGCATGGTGTGTTACACCATTCCAAGTATATTCTTGTTTTCAACTATCTTCCAATTAAAAATTATTTTGTTATGTAAAAACTTAGCGATTAAAGCCCTCACAAGCTTAATGGCACACTTTATATTCATTGCCCCTAAGAAACTTGAACCATTGTGTCATCTATGTTGTATATGCTTGCACTTATACGTTGGAGCAGAACCGTGCTGTCACGGGGAACATTTTCAACATTGCACTTGTACTTTGTACATAGTTAATATCATGCTCTTTTGTCTATGGATGTCCCCGGTGTGAAATAAAGAGGGATCTTGTAAGTCCATGGAGTTATATATTTTGTGTTAGAGAAACATCTGGCCGCTAGCCTAAGCCATGCCTAATCATGGTGGAAACTTGCAGCATCACCATAATGAGCATTCTGTGAAGCATCCTCAATAAAAAGCTATGAACATAGTAAATAAAAAGATCGCTGAGATGCTCATTGTCCGCTTGCCTTGTCATTTTTGTTATGGGATAGCTCCTGTACCATGTGCAAGGGGTACCCCGTTGGCGGTTCTCTATGATACACATGTACTTACTATGACAAGAACTTACAGGTGACTGAAGTTGAGTAGCTTGAGGTGTGGCCCTCGTATTCAAGGGACATGAGATTGCCAACTTATACTTTGTCAAGCATATACTCCATAGTTTGTTCAGTTTAACCTTAATCACTTCAAGATGCTTATGATAGGGGTAATGAGGGCTAAAAGCTAACAAGTACCATAATTTTTGGAAGCTCTTTTTGAAACTTGAAATCCCTACTTCCCTTTATGAAGGGACTTTCTTCCACTATTATATTGAGTCTCCACCTTCTACCCATAGACACCTTTAAGAGAGCATAGTTGTCATTATTAGTTCTATGTGCAGTGTCCCAAAACTTATTGATTGATCCATATTGTTGATATTGCTTGTTCTTGTGCTACTTGTATCTAGTCACTCTTATGAACTTTGAATGTGTCTTATGCATCTACTTGCTACTCCATGAGGGACAAGCTGAATGCCACTATGCTATGTTTTCTGTATGTGAAACAAACAAACATTTTTCAATGCATGTTATTCATGATCTTTGTTTGTAGCCTTTCATGTTGCATGCATAGTTACTTTGTCCTACTGTTAAAACTCCATCTTTCATGCACATGTTTAGAGTTCTTTGATCCCAACTTTCAGTGCTTGCAAATGGTTTGATCTTGGTTTTGATGGTGCATGTCACCTCAAAAATTATTCTTTTATCACTTACCTACTCGAGGACGAGCAGGATTTAAGCTTGGGGATGCTTGATATGTCGGAAATGTATCTATAATTTTTTATGTTCCATGCTTGTTTAGTATCTACTTTGCTTTGCTTTGTCCACACTTTGAGGTGCTTTTCATATGTTTTCTGGTACTAACCTATTAACAAGTTGCCACAGAGCCAGTTGACTGTTTTCTGTTGTTTTTGGTTCCAGAAAAGCTAGTAAGGAAATATTCTCGGAATTAGACGGGACAAAAGCCAAAGTCAACATTTCACCGAGGAGGACACGGAGTCCAGAGGAGAGACGGAGAGGCGCCACACCCCCAGGCGCAGCCTAGGGTGGGCCCGCACCTGGGCAGGGTGTGGGCCCCCTGTCCGCCTCCCAGCCTCGCCTCTTCGCTATAAGAAGCCCCCGATGCCAAAACCCTAAGTACCCGATCAATATTCCACGAAACCGTCTGTAGCTGCCGCCACCATCGTCCCTAGATCGGGGGATCTGAAGCTCTTCCCGGCACCCTTCCGGAGGGGAGATCATCCCGGAGGCCTTTTTCTTCATCATGCCAGCCTCCGGTATGAAGCGTGAGTAGTTCCACATTGGTCTACGGGTCCATGTAGTAGCTAGATGGTTGTATCTCCTCCTTGTGCTTTCATGTATAGATCTTGTGAGCTCTGTTCATGATCAAGATCTAATCTATTTGTAATCATGCATGTTGTGTTTGTGAGGATCCGATGGATATTGAGATTACTATGCCAGATTGATTAATGGTTTTGTCTATTTTGACTCTATCATGTCTGTGTTGTTTGTGATCTTGCATGGTCGCTGAACAAATATTATCACCCTACTGTGCTTTGGAATATATTGATCAAGAAACAAGATGTATGGATGATCCATCTGGATATACATGCATTGTTCGCTCTTAGAAACTAATAAGGATCTCAGATGCTATTGTGATCAAGGTTCCTGATAGTACAATACTTGAAGGCTCTGATTCATCGAGGACAACATTATCTCTGTTTTTGAACAGATATATAGTTACTATGGAGAAGACAGAGTATCTACATGGAATAACAAGGAGATACAAGTATGCAACTGCGCCTTCTTTATCTACATCAGAGGTGGTTTATCCGGAAGAGTGCTATATTTCGCCAGTGTTGCTTGATAGTAATGAAATCACAAAGTACTCCTCAGCAGTGGTTCTACAACCTCAACCGGATTCATACATGGCAGATCTACAGCTGTTTGTGAATTTCTAGAATTATAATTGCATATTCAGGTTCAGGTCAAATTACTAGATGACGAGTTTTTATTGTACATTGACCAAGAATATCCTTTTATGGCACTACATAAAATATTATCTGTTTCAATAGAAGAGTGGATCCTTAAGGGAGATTTGGAGCTCATTCAGTGGACACCCGAATATGGTTTGGTGGGTCGTGTCGTTACCGAAGTAGCCCAGCTTCAGATAAATGGCTTACCTTGCAATTTATGTTCGGCGCCAGTCATTGAGTACATATTAGACCCCTTTGGATCAGTAAAATCTCACGAAACAAATAAAGATGATTCTAAAAAAAATATCGGTAGAACAATCAACACTTACAAATGCACCCTATAGTGTGCTGGTTTAGAGGTGATACCAGCTAAACTAAAAATCAAGATGCTACCGGTGCGACTGATGAACTTAACAGAATTTAGAATTTCTACAGTAATCAGCTACAACTGCCTTATCATTGATGTATCTATACGAGCCAGCGTAGCTCAAAGTATTGACAACTTTGTATAGGCCATGTATCTGTGACACAGAACCGACAAACCTATGCTTCATATCAGAAAACAATGTTATTAGTAGTTGTAAGCATGTTGGCCTATAATGAACGGCTTTTGTGCTACCTTGCCACCATGTGGAATAGTATTATTATATCAGTTACCAAGTGTATGCAACAGCTCAAAGTATTGAGTACTTCATATAAGCCATAAAATACTTAGATTTTTCTGAAAATAGAAACAAACGCTTTCAAAGATTTCCCTCTCTCATAAATTATTCCTTTGCCACTAGAGGTCGCGGAGTACTCCGTTTTGTCACTAGACAAAAACTATGCTCAGTTTTGCCACTACTTCGGGCGCAGCTGTTATGGCGAGGCCAAAACGGCGAGCTTTGGGAGGATTCCATCTGGTGGCGTTAGTGAAAGTGGGTCTAGAGGTGGGACCGCACAGCGACGCACCAACGGTAACCACTGCTCCTGCCAAACCCCTGATTTAGCAGCACCCTCCCGCCCCGCTCCGGCCACCACCACCAGCGCCGCCAGCCCCTGCGCCACCGCGCGGCCGTCCTGCGTGGCTACCTTCTCCACCGCCACCGGCACCTGCTCCAACGGACCCTGATTCAACACCACCCTCCGCCTCCGATCCGGCCACCACCACGAGCGCCACAAACACCTGTGCCACCGCGCGGCCATCCCGTGTGGCTACCTGCTCCACCGCCACAGGCACCTGCTCGAGCGGAAGCTGCTGCGCCATCAGTGCACCCACAACCTGGTGAGGCTCTCGTTCCACCAGTGCGCCCACAACCCGCTCGACGAAATGGCGAACGGCGAAGACGACATTGGCGAGGCAGGCGTCGGGCCGGAGACCCGTCGCGTCCACGACTGGGTTCCTGAGGGGTAAGTCTTGTTGAAATATAGCCTTATTGCGCAGTGCAACTGCCGGTTTGATTTTACCGAGCGGTTTATTTTGTTGTGCTCATTTGTGTCTCTGTTTTTTGTGGGTTAGGATGGAGTTGCGGTTTTCATTCTTGGTGAACATTAGAAGGGAGAGGTTCATAGTGGATGCAAAGGATCAAAATAAATTCCAAGGAGGGTTTGATTATCGGCTGCCAATGATTGGAGTTTTCGACAATTTGGGGAGGTAATTTGCGGCCCGTATCCTTGGGGTTTGCATCATGAAGTGGAATTCAAATACTATGATGGGAGTAGTGAATGGGTGACAGTTACCAATGATGGAGAGATCGCTATCATGTTATAAGCATAAGGAGAAAGGGCAATTTCAAGTGAGGCTGCAAAATGATGTGGTTGTGCCGGCAGTTGGATCATCTCGGGCATATTCATCCCGTCGTAATGGCAGGTCTAGCCAGACCAGTTCATCTAGGGGAGATTCAGTTAGTGCACGTCGACGTGGTGGCTCGTCAAGCGTGGGCACCGGCAGTAGGGTTCCAAGAGAAGTGGATCCTGAATACGTAGATGATGAAGAGAGGTTATATTCTGATGTTGTTCAGAATTTACGACGGCCATGTCGAGCTGAAAACCGAGATGAGGGTGACAATGACGCTTTTGTGATTGATGATGAGGTGGGCGAGGAGGATGACCTTCCACCTGTTGAATGGGACCCTGAGAACCCTCAGATGGAACAAGGGTCCATCTTTGCATCCATGAGTGAGTGTAGAAATGCACTTGTGACATACTACATCAAGGCAGAGCGTACATTTGAAGTTGACAAGAGCGATAATGTCTGTTACAGAGTTCACTGCCCAACTGAAGACTGTCCATGGAGGATGCATGCATCTAAAATGCGAAATAGCACGAATGTCTAGGTCAAAGTGAACCCTTTTAGGCACACATGCCTAGAATCAACCCTTAGGAAGGAAACAATCAGTAGAGCCAAGTCAATATGGGTGGCGGAAGAAGTAAAACGGTGGGTGACAGAAGACCATCAAGTGGGTACAAAGGAGTTGCAAAATAAGCTCAAAGAAAAGTTTAAGATAGAGGTACCATACATGAGGGTTTTCAATGGTAAACAACATGCCATGGACTCTATTTATGGTAATTGGCAGGACAGTTTTAAACTGTTGTACTCATTTAAGGCTGAGGTGGAGAAGACCAGCCCAGGTAGTATTGTAGATATTGACCACCACTCCGTGGAGTACACATTGAGGGGAGTGACAATGACAAAGGAATGCTTTAGGAGGGCTTTTGTCTACTTTGAGGCTTGCCACCGGTTTTTTTTGGACGGATGTAGGCCCTATTTGGCTATTGATGCTACCTTTCTCACAGGGAGGTTTAAAGGACAGTTAGTAGCAGCTTGTGCAGTTGATGGACACAACTTTTTATTTCTAGTTGCTTATGGTGTGATTGAGGCAGAATCTGAGGAGAGCTGGACTTGGTTTTTGCAGAATCTGTGCCGGGCTATTTCACATCCCAATGGGTTGGTAATTCATAGTGATGCTTGCAAGGGTTTAGAAGTGGCCGTGGACAATGTGTTCCCTAGAGTAGAGCATAGGGAAAGCATGTGTCACCTTGCTGCAAATTTTGGGAAGAAATTCAAAGGAAAGGTCTATGCCGACAATTTGTGGCCAACATCTTTGACTTGCAGTGTGAAGAAGCACAACTATCACATGAGGTAGATATAAAAAATGATAAAGTGAAGGAATACTTGGAAACACAATAAGGATGGCAATGGGCAGGTTAGAGCAATACCATACCCATACCCGTGAAGCCAATGGGTACAAAAGCTTACCCATACCCATACCCGCGGGTATAAAACTTTACCCATACTCATACCCGGAGGGTACCCGTACCCATTGGGTACCCGACAGGTATATCCAATAGTATTCAAGTTATTCAAAATTTTACTTTCATCAATAGAATATTTGAAAAAATACAATAATCTCTACTTACTAATAGTAGATGAGTACATGAAAGTATCAAATTAAAGTTTAGAAGTGGAAATCTCATACTCGTTCCTAGGCTTCTCGGCCACATAGGTTCAAACTTTATAGGTAACTTTGACATGTCAGTTTAAACGGGCAGGATATGGGTATACCCATGGGTACAATCTATACCCGTGCCCATACCCATGACTTAACGGGTAGGATATGGGTATTACCCATGGGTATAAAAGTGTGCCCATATATACCCATGGGTACCCGTACCCATGGGTAAAATTGCCATCCTTAAAACACACCACTCCAAGTTATGGGAAAGAAGCCAATTCAGTGAACTGAGCAAAGTTGACTATATGCACAATAATATTGCAGAATCTTTCAACTCAACGATCTAGAAACTGAAGGGTCTTTATTTGGCAGATTTGCTTGACAAGATAAGGATAGAATATGTTCAGAAGTTTCTTGTTCATGCAGGAATATCCGAGGCAAAATTCATGGGCCACATTATCATCCCTTCCGTGATGAATGAATTGAAGCAGAAAACAAGAGGCATGGAAATGGACATGACTCGTTGCTCGGCTACCACAACAGAGGTATCATTTTTGGATAAAGATAAGAGGGAATGGAGATATCCAGTGGATTTAGAAGCTAGAACTTGCAGTTGTAGGCAATGGCGGATAACTGGGTTGCCATGCATTCATGCCTTGTTTTTTATCACTACTCTCTCAGGTCAAGAAGGGAACATACAACAGTATGTGCATGATTACTACTCTGTTGCAAGGTTCAAAGCCACATATGCACATGCATTACCTGCTTTGGAGGGAAAACAACAATGGGACATAGTGGACCCTGGTTTCAAGCTATGCCCACCAGTTCTTAAAAGAGCAGCAGGTAGGCCGAGGAAGAGTCGAATAAGACCTCGCAGCGAAGGAACTGGACTTGGACCAAGGAGGTGTAAGTGCACAAGGTGTGGTGGGGCAGGTCATTTCGCTAAGTTCTGTGATAATGCAGTAGATCCAGCGTTTGGAGAGCGTTTCGACGGTGATGAGAAAATGGAGGATCCCAATGATGAGCAAATGGAGTATCCCAATGATGAGTAAATGGATCATCCAAATGATGAGCCAATGGAGGCTCCAAATGATGAGCAGAAAAATGATTAAAATGATGCTCCAATGGTTGGTGTCCAACCTTCTGTGATTGTTAGTTCTACTAGGTATGTAATGCTTGCCAATACTACTGTACATTTATCACTTAACATAATCTTACCAATTCTCCCCTTTTTTTGTATAGCTCTATGGTCAGTTCGAACAATGAGGTGGCAGTGACCTCTGAGGTGCTGACAACCAAGAGGAGCACAAGGAGCAAAGTGGTGGCAAAAAGCACCAGGTTAACAAGGAGCAAAGTGGTTCCAAAAAGCACAAGGATCAAAAAGAAGCCCCGACGCTTTGTAGATGATGATTGAGTGGGAACCATGTAAAATTTATGAAACATTCATGACTGATATTGTATGTGTGTTAACTGATGTTGTACCTATGTTAGAACTCATGTTTGAATGATGTTGGAATGATGTTGGTACATGTTTTGAGCAAGTCATGTCAAAATGTGCTAAAAAGAGCTCCAAAGGTAGGGTAAATAGCCTCATTTCTAAGCATTTTTTCGATAATGTCTAAATCAGTCAAATAAATTTCCTGCACATCTATTCTATATATGTAGACAATGTGCAGAGGATTTCCATTTTTTTGATTTTTTATGCTAATTTGAATTCTGGTTAAACCTACCTTTGACCAACATTTAAACAAATTGAAAACATGAAAATGAAAAAGTAAGCATGGATCCTTCTTAGTCACTCCTAAATGAAGTCATTTCCAAAGTTTTGTTCATTTTCATGTCCCAAAGTTGATACCACCTCTCTTCACCCTTGACTTCGTACGACGATGTTCTAGATATGACATTAGGTACATGATTCTTTCGTTCCTATGTATATAGATCATGTTTATCAACTTAAATAGTTAGTAAATGACATTATAAGACAATGTGCAGAGGATTTCCATTTTTTAATTTTTTTTGAATTTTTTATGCTAATTTGAATTCTGTTCAAACCTACCTTTGACCAACATTTAAACAAATTTAAAACATGAAAATGAAAAAGTAAGCATGGATCCTTCTTAGTCACTCCTAAATGAAGCCATTTCCAAAGTTTTGTTCATTTTCATGTCCTAAAGTTGATACCACCTCTCTTCACCCTTGACTTCGTACGACGATGTTCGAGATATGATATTAGGTACATGATTCTTTCGTTCCTATGTATATAGATCATGTTTATCAACTTCAATAGTTAGTAAATGACATTATAAGACAATGTGCAGAGGATTTCCATTATTTTGATTTTTTTTCAAATTTTTATGCTAATTTGAAGTCTGGTCAAACCATACCTTTGACCAACATTGAAACATATTGCTCAAAGTGAAAATTACAATCTAATCTCAGATCCGTGTTACTCACTCAAAAATGAAGCTATTGAAATTTGCACATTTCAAAATAAACTGTTGACTGCCCCCAAACCATGTTGACATGCCAAAACCCCGTTTGTTGACCATCTAACCCTATTGACCAATTCCAACCGTCCATCTAACCCTACCGAGCCAGAACGTCCGTTCGATTTGTTCTCAGAGAAGGATTTCTGACCGATCCATGGCTTCCTCTGTTTGCAGCGTGAACCGTCCATACGGTTAACGACAGCCGTCCGATCTGGCCTTCTAGAAGGACTCACAACCAATCCGCGGCAGACGCCGTCCTTCAACGTGATTGGCTTAAAAAAATTTCCTCACCGCTGTGGAAAAAGCTGGGCGGAAGACACCGGATGGTCTGTTGGGCCAAATCCAACTGGCATGTCTAGCCTGCGCATGTCTGCTCGCCATCGGGCCTGTCTCCTCTCCACGTTGCGCCTCTCTAGGCCTGCCATGCAGCTCGCTCACACTGATTTAGCCTTCCCCATCGACTCAGCATCACATCATCTCAGTTTAGCCCCTGCTTTGCGTCAAGGACTCAGTTTTGCCATCGTCTCAGTTCAGCACGCGTGCCCACGGATACACACGCGCATCAACTGCCAAAGGATTCACACGCGCCCGGCCCCTTCATTATCCTCTCACGAGCACCACGACGCCTCGTCTACTGCCAACGGATCCACACGCGCACTGGATACACACGCGCACCGGACGACTCGTCTTTGCGTCTTTAAAAGGGGGTGCCTCTCTTCCTCTCCCACACACACCCACCGAGTGAGCCAAGCCTCTCTTCCTCTCCCTCTCCACCGCACCTTCCACTGTCTACGCACCGAGCCAAGATGCAGTACACCGGACCTACCTTCCGCCGTCCGCGCACCGCGCCGGAGAGGCAGTACCCGGCGGGCGTCCTCGTCGAGAACATCCTCCGTGTGTGATCCAAGTCCAAGTGGAGGGGCGAGAAGGAGCTGCTCAAAGACTTCCTCGATGAGGGCTTCTCTCACCTCCCACGGGGCTCGCCCGTCATGTACCACATCAACGAGTCTCGTGAAGGCGTCGCCCTGAAGCTGCTCACGGTCACCTTCTCCTACAGGTTCGACACGTACACCCTCCTCGGCGAGGTCTATTGGTGCGGTTGCGAGTCCATCTTCTTCACCACCTACAACATCTTCACCGACTACGAGTCCATCTTCTTCTCCGGGCGCCGTCAGCACTGCCTCCCGTACAACACGTGAAGACGGTGGTGCGGCCAAGGAGGTGATGCGGCCAAGGAGTGTTTCAAGCACGTCATGTTTTTTTAGCATTTTCTATTTTTTTGTTTTCCTATGTCGTTCCGTGTCTTCGTGTCGTATCCTTGGACTCCTTATCTATCCGTGTACCGGTTAATTACCCTATCGTATTTATCTAAGTTTTATTGTGGGATGATCTTGCATCTCAAGTTATTATGCCTTATTTGTTTGCTTGCGCTCATGGATCAGCACATGAAAAATCACAAACATGCAATGTTTGAAATTTGATGATATGTGTAGAAATATTTGCATCTCAAGTTACCTCAACACGCTTTAAATAATGAACTTTGGTGTAGCCTTTAATCTGCAATTTTATATATTTTCTAAAACGAAATGCTCGTGTATACACGGCTAGCAGGTCACAACTCCACGTGCACAAACATTGAGTATAATTTTTTGTAAAACCCTAAACCAATGGATTCATTAACTATAGCTACCATTGTTCCCGTTCCTTCTCAATATCTTTCCATCCGCCCCACTGGTTAGCAGAGCAGTCCTTAACGCTACCAAACCAAGTGATCAAGGGTTTGAGTCCCTAGCCGCACCCCTTTTTGTTTTTGTTTTTTCACTTTTTCACCGTTCCCTTATTTTGCATCAAGGCTGACGCCAGCTGAAATTTGATCAAATTACAGCTTTGAAATTCATCCCAAATTCAAGCTTACAAGTTCATACTATTTTAAGGTTACAAATTCATCACAAATTCATACCTTTCCATTCAATGTGAACATTACACCTAGTGCGATTACAATCCCAACTACAACTGCCCAAATGTAATTGCAAATCTATGATTGATCTTCCAGCTTACTAATCTTCTGGTTCACCCTCCTTAGCTCTATAGCTACCTCTCTGTCAATGTATGCTCCGCCTCTGCCCTCCGTCTCTTCTATAGTAGCTCGCGCGCCGACCGATGCAATATGTGGCATGATGGGCGACCATTCTTCGTTCTCATCTAGCAGCTCATTCATCAGCGACTGCTGCCAGAACATCGACCCAAAGGAAGAAGCATTTTATCTGCAAGCACATACAAAAAATATCAACCAATTTTCTCAAATATCCCGACCACAAAAAATAGTGAAATTTCCCTGGTTCTTACCCCTTCTCGCTGCACACGTAGAACGGACGATTGGTGTTCTTCGGTGTGCGCGAGATCCTCCGATCAACGGCCGCCCGACACCGTGGACAGAGCAAGATCGGCATCTCCATGCGCGTCGGAACGTCGAACCGCGAGGTGGCTCGGGATCTAGAAGAAGACATGGACCACGGAGCGGAAGAGGATCTGAACGCCGCCGCGCATAACCCCTCTGGCTCTAACAGAGAGCTGCGCCCTCTCGGTTGCCGCTCTCGGCTCGTAGCTACCAAAACGGATCGCCCCTCCCACCTCTGCGCGTGGCCGCCTCCCGCTCACCCGCTCGGACCGATGCGAGCTTCAATTTTGCTTAGCGATGCAAGCTCCGGCGGCACGTTCCGACACTTTTAAATAAAACAGAGCAACATAGCATAGTGGGTCCCACGGCTCTCCGCCTGGCCCCACCTTGTAAATAAAACAGAGCAAGCAACGATCACCTTTTCAAATGCCTCTCCGCCTGGCCCCACCTGACGAGGTTTAATCTCGTCAATGCCCATTGTTATGGACTTGGGTTTTGGAGAAGATGGGGATGCTGGAGATCGTGGCACGGTTAACAGACAAGCAACCAGGGGACACGAGATTTACCCAGGTTCAGGCCCCCGGAGGAAAACCCTACTCCTTCTTGTCTGCTCTTTGATTACGGCGGAACCGAAAGTTACAGGGTGCGCAGATTCGATCTGGCGTGGATGCGTGTGCGAAAGTATGAGTCGAGTTCTAGATCTGTAGATCTGTCTATTGTGTACGTTCCCTCCTCGTTGGACCCTCCTAGCATTTATATATGGGGAGGCTAGGTCTCAGGTACCGATACGAGTAGGTTACAAGTTGTATTCAAACTCTAGTCTTGAGGTTTCCTTGTCTTGTGTGCTTGGGACTCCGTGTCCATATGGGCTTCGTTCCAGCCGAACCGTCATAGGCGTTATGGACCCGGGCAGGTCGTCGAGTGGGCCTTCCGTCAGGCTGGACCAGGTAGGCTAATATCGGGTACCCATAGGGTATAACCATGTCACCACCCAAAACGGCGCGATCAAGGATGTTGACCTGACAGAAACGGTAGATTCACGGAATGAGTTGTTGCACACATAATAGGGACAAAACTGAGCACCATTCCGGTCTAGTGGCAAAACTGAGTTCAACATGACCTCCACTGGCAAAGGATTAATTAACCCATACATAATTGGACATACATACCCACAACAGGTAGAAAAAAAGATAAAAACAGTCAGCTAGCAAGCTAACCTAATATACAGGCAACCTTGGTCCACGCCTCACGTGAAAAATACTCAGTTAACTAATCAGGCTTACATACTGCAAGTTGAAAGGCCAACAATTATATTACAAAACACTCAGACGGTAAAAGAGGAATATATCCCAACGTACTGCACGATGAAAAGTGCACACGCTGTTAACAAAATCGAATATCAGACCGAATCCTACTTAGCTAAGGAGTCCTAATCCTACTTAGATAGGAAGTTTGAATTCTACTCAGTTACATTAGCACGCACTCCCTCCGTTTCAAAATATAAGATGTTTTAGGTTTGTGAAAAAATGTACCTAGACTTGTTTTAGTGTATATATTCAGTTCAAACATGAGTGAACCTACATATTAAAAGAAGTCTAGATACATGTGCTTCACAAAGCTAAAACATCTTATATTTTGAAACGAAGGGAGTACTACCTTACTTTGGTTCATCGTTGTCTTCCAATTACATATAGCTAGCTTCAAATCAGATTAGTCTATCTCTTGCGCGACAGATAAAGTGCTTCCTGCAAGTTACATCGCAAAGCTTTGCAACGTCTGACCGGTTTAGGCTCTAAAAAAAATACAACGAACCAGGTATGATCTTTATATCTTCCATACAGCATCCTTCAACACCCTAACGAACGAGATATGTTCTTTATCTCATGCAATGTATATATTAAATTTATAATAAAAAATCCGAACTTGTGGTCTTTAAACAACAATTACAATGAACGTGCTATATGTCATGTAAAAATTAAATTTATCAGCAGCAATTCTAATTAGCGGACAAGCAAAACAATATGCTTATAGGATATCCTCACTAGCATCCACCGATTAACATATCCATTGGGGAATATACTCACACAAATAACACCTAAGAAGTAGTATACTAAGCTAGGGAGTCCAAGTACTCATATTTAACCAAATAAGTCACCTGAGTATTTATTAATAGAAAAATAGTCTTCAAGATCATACTTAACACACGCATTCATCCTTCCAGTCACGTGACATACTATCGATGAGCATCATCTAAGTACATACTTACAGTATACAAACTATTATGTAGGAAAGTCATTTGTGTTTTAGTAGCAAGTCATGGATAAAAAAGAAGAAAGAAGGAAAAGAGATAGAGAGCGGTATGCAAAGATGACAAATGAAGAAAAGCAAGAAAAGCTAAAAAAAGACGTGAAGCCAATCAGCAAGCATAGATGACCGATAAAAAAAACAGGAATTGCTTAAAAGACGTCGTGAAGCCTATGAGCAAAAGAAAGCAAAGGATCCAGAACAAATGACAAAAAGAAGTGCGCGAGAAAAACAAAGATATACAAATTTGCAGTCCGAGAAAAGAAGGCTAGAATATAACAAGTTGCAACTAGCCGTGACTTGAGACGCAGAACACCATGCAAAGAATCAAATGCGATGGTGAATCCTGCATATGTAGCAACAGAAGAGGAAGTTCATAAATATACCTTGAATGTAAGACAAAGAAATCCCGTGACACCAGGAGAAACACAAACATTGCTACATCGTCGTAACGAGGAGTTTTCGAAGAAAAAGAGGAAAACTAAATCAGTATCATCACAAGAAGACACATCTGAGTTGAACAACGGAAACGATGAAGTCGAACCTGTAAAGAATCCAAAAGTCTTGATTGACGGTAATACTTTTCATTTCATTTCATATAGTACAAACATTACAAAAAGAATAGTTTGTAAAACTAACAAACTTTCCTCTACAGGAATCCGCAAACCATTATGTCCACCCAATAAAGACGGAGATGCACCGGCAAAACCATTCAGCAATGATGATGAATATGGTAAGACCATCGATCTCATATTAACAAGGATGAAAAAAGGCAACGATGAAATAATAACTATAAAGCATCAAGAAATCATGATTAACGGTAATACTCTTATTTATACAATATACTCATATATTCCCCGAAGAAGTAAAAGGAATGAACAACTAACCATCTTTTATGGACAGACGTATCCTCTTCAGCATGTCCAACAAACATAGACACAGATACACCGGCACAATCATTCTGCAATGATGATGATCACGGTAAGATTATCAATATCATATATATTCCTGTGGAACATGGTAAAGTAAATAATACAAAATAAAATTCTACACAGGTAATGATGAAGTCATATTTAAACAAGACACAAGCGAGGATGAATACATCTTCTCTGGTCAAGGTATGATCAATACATTTTTAAATATAGTTTGTATAATGATATTACTACTTTACTGAACATCTGATGCTGAAAATAAAACCAGAATGGGAAACAGAAGTGGAAATCGAAATAAAAGAAGGCGAGGATCATAACACGCCTGATCCATATGATGATGTCTACAAAAATATACCACACATGCTCATGAAGAAAAAACATTGCAAATGGCGTGGTGTGAAAAAGTTTGAGTATGGATCTGAGGGGTTATGCTGCAAGAAAGGAAAGGTAAAACTTGTCAATCCAGAGACACCACCTGAACTCATGAGACTTTGGACAAGCAATGACAATGATGCAAGATATTTCAAGACAATATAAGATTTTTCAACGGACACTTCAGCTGGTATTTACACCTTTCGGGCTCATGGTCAGATATATCACAATGTACACTCATTTCCAATAGTTGCTCAGAACCGAAGCATCTGGAGCTATACTTCTATGACGATGACCCAAGCCTAGAACATCGGTACCGCCGCGGCCGCAAAGAAACATACGAGAAAGACAAACAAGTAGTCGGGACAATAACAGGCATTCTACGCGACAACTCATATTCTAAACAATTTAGGAGTTTGGGACAAGCTGAAAACCTTGATGACTACAGGCTGATCTTGAACCTTGACCAAAGATTGGACCAGAGAACCTACAATGTGTCAATCACTTCGAAGGTAGCTGCAGTGTGGGTCGAAGGAAATGAAATAAAAAATTCATTTGAAAAGAACATGATACTACATGAAAACATCGAAATATAGAGCATTAAACCATAATATGGGTGCTATGATCCACTATCACCCTCTGTTCTTTCCAAGAGGTGAACAGAGTTGGCATAGAAAGATACCAAAAGAAAAAATAAAAGAGGCAGATGTTAGAAGGGATGTAGCAGAAGCTAACGGTGATGATGATAATATTAACCCAGGTAAAAAATTATAACTTCTTAACGTTTTAAAAATCTAGTATTAATATATAGTACACTACTAACCATGTAACTAACTTTTTATGTCGCAATTCTTGAAATAGATGCAACCAGCAGGTTGTGGGTCACCATGTAAGAATACTATTGCTGTAAACTACATACACGACCAAACATATTCAACCCAGTATTGTACGAAGGAAGGCTACTCCAACAATTCATGGTAGATACATACATCAAGATTGAGAGCTCCAGACTGGACTACATGTTTCATCACCAGAAAGAATTAAGGATAGATCTATACAAAGGCCTTCTGGATAGCATTCAAGCAGGATAACAAGACGGAAATGCAGTAGGAAAAAGAACAATTCTTGCATCATCATTTGCAGTATTGTTGGTGGATTGCAGTATCTTACCATGACCAAACCTGATTTTGCATTTGTGGTGAATAAGATGTGTCATTTTCTCTCTGCTCCTCGTTGTACTCACTGGGCAGCAGTGAAACGTATACCATGGTATGTTCATGGCACCTTGACATATGGTTTACTACTGATACGCCCTACATCGTCTTCTGATCTTTTGTCCGTTTTCTCTGATGCGGATTGGGCTAGTAATTCTGATGATCGGCGATCAACCGGGGAATATGTCATCTTCTATGGTGGCAATTTGGTTTCTTGGAGTGCTAGAAAGCAAGCTACCATGTCTTGTTCTAGTACCGAGTCTGAGTACAAGGCGCTTGCTAATGCTACTGCAGAGTTGATATGGTTACAAGCCTTGCTAGCTGAACTTGTTGTTTCTCAGAGTTGTCCACCCGTATTATGGTGTGACAATATTGGTGTAACGTTCCTTTTTTCGAACCCAGTATTTCATGCACGAACTAAACACATTGAGGTGGATTTTCATTTTGTTCGAGAGAGGGTTGCACAGAAGTTACTACAAATTCGGTTTATCTCATCCAAGGATCAGTTGACAGACATATTTACTAAACCTTTCTCACTACCACTGTTTCAGTTATGTAGACGCAATCTCGACATTGGTACCCTTGTTGAGATTGAGTTAGGGTGATAGACGTATTTGTATAGGACTCTAATCTAACTTATATTTGTACCTGTATTGTAACTTTATCCTTATATATAATGAGATAGGCCGGACCCCTTGAGATACCGTGCAATACCCCTACCGATATTATTTCTTACAGTATGCACTACCACTCCACCTACCAATCCTAATTAATCTATATACCTGTATAATCTTGTGGAGTTGTAAAATCAGGTTCCTGGCCTGCAGGTTCCCGTTCCCTGGTCAGACTTGCCACTGCGCCGTCGCTGTTACAACGTCCCAGTCAGACCGAGGCCGGCCGGCTCACACGATCCTTGCCTTGCCTGGCCCTACTGGCAAGATCAAGTCAACCAGTGGTGGCGTGGTCGGAAAGCTTTGACGACGACCACGGCACTATTACGTGCGTGCCCGCGCCCACGAACTGCCGGCCGCCGGTGTCCCATCCATACGTCGTCAGATGCTCCAGTGCTAGCTCCACCGGCCGGGAGTGGAAATTAAAGGTTAGAGCCATATATATAAAATGCACATATGATGCGTGCACTCATGTCGAGCCAACAGCCAAGAAGCTAAGCTTCCAGCAGCAATGGCGCCATTTCACTCACGGCCCTCGGCGCGCGACCTGCGTTTCGTCCTAGCCGTTGCCGTGTTCATGACGACCGCCGCCATCGCGGAGGCGCGGTATGGCGGTGGTCAGTTCAGCCCGGTGGCGGCGATCGTGAGTGAGGAGCTCTATTCCTCCCTGTTCTTGCACAAGGACGACGCGGCCTGCCCGGCCAAGGGGTTCTACACCTACGCCTCTTTCATCCGGGCTACCAGGAGGTTCCCTAAGTTCGGTGGCACCGGCGACCTCGTCACGCGCAAGCGCGAGATCGCCGCCTTCTTGGCGCAGATCTCCCATGAGACGACGGGAGGCTGGGCGACCGCGCCGGACGGCCCATATTCGTGGGGTCTGTGTTTCAAGGAGGAGATCACCCCGCAGAGCAACTACTGCGACGCCACCAACAAGCAGTGGCCCTGCTACCCCGGCAGGTCATACCACGGCAGAGGGCCCATCCAAATCTCATGGTAAATTCACATGCACGCTACTGGAATTCCGCCGCCGGCCGTTCATCATAAGTCTGCTAGCTAGCTGCATATATACGTGTTCATCTCGATCTATCTGAACCAGTAGTGGATGATTTCCTTCTTTTTATCTGCAGGAACTACAACTACGGGCCAGCGGGGCAGGCCCTGGGCTTCGACGGGCTGCTGAACCCAGACCTGGTGGCCAACTGCTCGGACACGGCGTTCCTGACGGCGCTGTGGTTCTGGATGACGCCCAGGCAGCCCAAGCCGTCGTGCCACCAAGTCATGGTCGGCGAGTACTGCCCCACTACGGCCGACGCTGCCGCCAACCGCACGGCCGGCTTCGGGCTGGTCACCAACATCGTCAACGGTGGGCTCGAGTGCAACATCGCCAATGACGCGCGGGTCAACGACCGGATCGGCTACTACCGGAGGTACTGCCAGGTTCTCGGCATCGACGTCGGCCCCAACCTCGACTGCGCGCACCAGATGCCATACTCCTGATTATTACCTCCCCTTTATCCGGATATGACCAAGTGGCTGCTCTCGCCCTTGTTGGCTCCAAAGTCCCAACAATTAGTTGAGCACTTCTTTTCAAATTATGGGGAGTCTTGAGGTGTTACTCCCTCGGTTTCAAAATATAAGACGCCTAAGCTTTAGTTAGAAATCAACATCTTCTAAGGTTGACCAATTTTATAAAAAAAATACGAATATCTGAAATATCGAATGGACATATTGGAAAACTATACTTTATGGTGAATCTATCGATATTGATTTGATATTGTAGATGTTTATATTTTTACATATAAATTTGGTCAAATTTAGAATACATTGACTTTTGACTAAAGTTTAGGCGTCTTACATTTTAGGACGGAGGGAGTGTCTTTTTTTCGATAGTTCTTGCATAACTAGACCGGATAGAAGAAGGTGTTTGTGAATGAATTACACACCACCCTTTTTAGTAGACATCTTGGCAAATGATTGTAATCCCACTAGTTAAGTAATGAAGCTCCTTAATTCGCAAAAAAAAACCGAAAGTATCGTCTGGAAAAAAAATCAGTCATACAAGTAACCATGAAAGAAACTACAAAGACACCTCAGGTGATGGAAGATTAATCCATAAATTACGTGTCATCCATGCTGATCTCCCTTGTTGTATCCTACAACCGAATAGATACCTCCATAAACACGTTGCAATGCTCCACATGCTTTAGATGCAACCAGAAACAGTGGTGCACCGGTAGATTACCTAGTAATTTTTATTATTTAAAACCTTGTCATTTCGACATAGCCATAGCGACCAAATAAAGATAAGTGCTCACACCCTAATAAATAGTTTAAAACTATGATCCACACCATTTAGCCAATTGCCGAAAACATTTGCAACGCTACATGGTGGGAATAAGATAGAACCTATCTTGATGACTGACCATGTAGATCTTGCAAATTTGCACTCAAAAAATAAGTGTTTGATAGTCTCGTTCTTATGGAAGAAGACACATGTTTTACTTCAATGCCAATTGCATTTTGCAAGGTTCTCCTTAATAAGGATTACACCTCGACGAGATACCATTCAAAAGCTTTATTTATTAGCAGAACCTTCATATTTTATATTCTTTTGTTATCATCTCATCTGGCTAGATTAAAGCTTTGTACACATGAAATCCATGAAAAAATTACTACTCTCAGGGAAATTTTATCAAAATTCATCAGACCCTTGCATCAAATTAACCAAAGCCAGATTGTTCCAAGATGCTATACGAGGACTAACGAGATCTCTTCTGAATATCACATTTCGTGGGAAATTTTCCAACACCTTAGCGAGCATGAATATCATGATTTTTAATCTTGGTTAAGCATAAAATAGAAACATAAATTCTCCGCCACGAGGATCTAAACCTAGGTGGTGGGTTTGTACGTCCACTTTCCAAACAGTTAAACTATGCTCACTTTATAAGAACTCTTTGAGGTGTTATCTATATCCTTGCTTTGAGTAATCGGCTGAGGCGCCTCTCATGCCGCTCCAAAACTATACTACTATAAAAAACTAAGGTGTCACTTTAATACTTAATCTAATTCTCAGTCGACAGCATGTAATATTAATATGCAACATTTTTATTATTTAATTGTTTGTTTTATTTTCTCACAATAAAAATAGGATAATTGGTTCCGGGCCTCACTAAGGCTTGTGCTACTTAGTTCTGTCCAGCGCTCAAAACACTCCTCATTTTTGCCCTCTTCTCTCTAGCCTCATTGCGAATGCCCACACTTAGTGTCTCTGTCTTGAGTGAGACCTACAAAATGCTGACAGTGGGACCTCGCGGTGCAATGACCTATTGTACCTCAATTATTTCAGCATGTTTTTTCGGGTACCTTGACGGGTATTTGACCCCTCTATTCGATCTCACATCGAGTGGAACTTCTTCTCGCGGCTAGGAGGGATACACGTAGCTAGGCGACTAACACAATCGTCATCAAGAAACTCCACCGAGATATCTTCCGCTAAAATTGTCGATGAGTGCATCTAGATCTATTCGGTTAGATCAATATCAAATCTTTACATGCTTCAGCAAATCGATTCTTGGTTTGTTCCATAGCTCAATTTTTCCCAATGTGAATTCCAATAGCTTCGAACTCGTAGACTACATGCACTTTACACCTAGATCCAGCACTCGCGGACCCATCGCACTACCGACACCTTCTTGGCGCCACATCTTTAACGCTGCATTTCTCCAGCCACCCATGCCATGCTGGGAGAGCGCAGCCATCCTGCCTCATGCTTGCCATGTCGGGCCTCCGCGATACATTCGTAATGCACCCGAAGTTGAGCGCCAATGCTGGAGAAAAACAAATACCATCATAGTTGCCCATCAATGTGAGCCTACGTGGATGTCGTGCGGATGTGGTTTTGAGTCCGGTGAAGGTAACAGGGTACGTGGTCGAGTATAGGAATAGAATTTTGGCGGGGAGATTCCCACTTCATGAAGAAAACGGTCTAACATGGGTCTACACATCAATGCACATGCTTGATAGACTTGGGTTTAAGGGAAGAGAAGTGAGATGGTGGATTCGTCAGCTAGCAAACAAGAAGTAGGCACGATTTACCCAGGTTCACGCCCTCGGAGAGGTGAAACCGTACTCCTGCTTGTATGTTCCTAATTAATGGAGAAGGTTACAGGTCGCCGTGATGGCAATGGTGTTCTAGATTGGATCTTGCCTAGGGAAGATTTTTTATGAGTTTGAGAGAGCCTCCTCAACGCCCCCCCCCTAGTGTTTATGTGAGAGCATAGGTGGCGTGGGGTTAACACGTCAATGCCCATTATTATGAACTTGAGTTTAGAGGAAGAGCGGCACGCTGGAGACTTTGTCGACTAACAGACAAGCAAGCAAAAGGGACATGAGGTTTACCCAGGTTCAGGCCCCGGAGGTAAAACCCTACTCCTTCTTGCCTGCTCTTGATTGATGATAAAACCAAAGGTTACAATGCTGACTTGATGGCGGCGGTGTGCAGATGTAATCTGGCGGGTGTATGTGCTAGGGTTTGTGATGTCTAGATCTATTGTCTATTGTGGGAGAGGTGCCCTCCTCGTTGAACCCTCCTAGCCTTTATATATGAGGGAGGCTAGGTCTTTGGTACAAATATGAGTAGGTTACAAGTTGGATTTGAACACTAGTCTTGAGATTTCCTTGTCTTGTGCGCTTGGACTGTGTCCATATGGGCTTCGTATCAGCCAAACCATAATGGGCTTTATGGACCTTAATAGGTCGTCGAGTGGGCCTTCCATTGGGCCGCACCAGGTAGGCTATATGTGGATTCGAACATTGTTGCCTTAAGGTTACTTTAAGAATGGTTATTCTTTTATTTAAGTAGTGGTCTCTTAATTTTGCAGTGGAACAAGATTTCTTGTTTCCTTATAAAGGTATCATTATGGTTTGTGGATAAATAAATAGTACTAATGACTACCCATGAATTATCTTTGGGTTTAGTCCATTATAAGGTTGTATTTGATTGATATATCATTCTTGAAGATTTTATAATTATTAAAGATCTTTTTTAAATATAATTTATTCATATAGTAGAAGGATAATTTAATATAATAGTATTTCTAATGTTTTGAATCATTATGACTTATTATGAATATTCAAGACTAATACTTATTTATTAGACTTGATTAACTAATTTTAGAAATATTAACAAATTTTATTTACCCTTATATGAATTTTAATTAAGTAAATAATTTTAAATTTGAGTTATTAAAATATTTGAATTTTTATTTAACTCAAAAGTCGAATATTATATTTTTAACATGTAGATATTATTTTTGTGATCATTTTGGTATATTATATTTATTTTTATGATTTATAAATAATAAGGTATGATTTTTATAAGATTTTATTACTTAATGTATAATAAATATTTAAGTAAGTGGAATAATAATGTATGATTATAGTTTTAAATTATAGTTCTTATTTTTCTAAGATTTTTGGTATCTTATTTATATTTTTAACATTTACCATTATTGAAATATGAATTATTAAAGTTTTATTACTTATAAAACCTTTATTAAATAATACTTATTTAAATAATCATCATAATAATATTTGATAATAATTTTAAGTTGTAGATTTTATTTTTCTACAAATTTTCATATATTATACACATTTTTCTGAATTATAAATCAAAAGTTATTAATTAAACAAGATTTTATCATTTATTTAATTTCTAGAATATTAATAATTGAGTTTATAACATTTTATTTATTTTTTAAACAGGTATTAACTTTTTACACCGCACTCACACCTAGACTGAGTCACTGACCAGTGGGCCTATGTCCACCTCAGCACTCAGGTTAGTAAATGTAATTTGTTACCGAACCTGTCTCCACTCCTAGTCAATGACATATGGGCCCAAGGCCACGTCATCTGCCACGTGAGACAAGGACTGGTCAAACTAGATGACGTGGCTAGAACTTGACGCAGACATGACGTCACTCGAGTTGATCCTCACTGGTTGAGGATCGATCGATCTATTGCTCGCGCGGGGCTGTGGCTAGGTGCGTTGGAACGAGCATGCGTTGGCGAGTTGAACTATGGTCGCGCCACCCCTAAATGGTCACCGGAGAGCGATACACGGCGGTGACCGACGGCGGTGCACGACGACGCACGGCGAGACCTCGATACAGGATGCAATTGAACCAACAAAGTCTCCTGGAAGATAGAGGAGCTTACCCTGGTTGCGATGGAGTGGTCGAGGAGACTTTGGGAGGCGTGACGACAGCGAATCGACGATAATGGCCACGACGGCCGATGAAAGGAATGCTCGATTTCACATGATTCCCAGCGTGTGGGCTTCCATGCTTGGTCCTAGGTGAGTAAGTCCACGACGGCGCGTCCAACGGTGGCTACCACAAGGCGAGGGGTGATCGTATCTGACCGGAACGACGAACTCCGACAAACTAGGGTTTCGGGTGAGGAAGGAAAGTGGGTCTGGAGAGCGAGACTGGAGATGATATTGGTATGAGAGGATAGAGGAGGACGCGGCGACCTTATCTACTCCTCCCAGGGACGGCGGCACGCATCGTAGCGCGGCGGTCGATCGACGGTGGAGCTTCGGCCAGCGAGCTGCTTCCAGTAGGCGAGGTAGACGACGAAGCCGATTTTGCAGAAAACCCCCTGGCGCTTCTTTCCCCTGAACCCGTAGTCCCTCTTCGATCCCACCTGTCAGCCAGAGACGAGAACAAACTGGACTGGTTATTGGGCCTTAGTGGGCTGGACAGGGGCGACAGTTAAGCAAAGAGAAGTTGGGCCACGGCCAGGATTGGTTTTTTTATTTGTTTTCCTTTTTTCTATTTTCTGTTTTAGTTTCATATTTGAATTATCCTTATTTGATTTTAATTCTCCTTATAGAACTGATTTGCTGAATGATTACAGCATTAATAAAGTATATTAAGGTTCTTTTATGAGTTTTTCATATAATGGTATTATTTATTTATTTGTTTTCTATCAAAACCCTTTTTATATTATGTAGTAGCCCTTATTATTAAGTTTTATTTCTATATTAAACCATGGCTTTATTATATGATATTCTCTTATTTGTTTATAAAACTTAACTCTAGTTGTCTCATAGTTTGAATAGAAATTTTTATATGTATAATGATCCTATGTCATTATTTGATGCATGAAATACAAAAGAAATGAATATGGTTAATACTACTTTCATTAAGTTAGAAAATGGAATTGTATCTATATTTACTATGGTAAACATAGAAGTTTAGGGTTTGAATTGTAAATATTTACTTATAATTCTTTGTTGATGTGAGAAAAGATTTAATAACTAAACATATTGTTTTTTGTTTGTGATATTTAATGACATCACCTTTTCAAAATAGAAAGTTATATCTAGAATGTTTTATGGAAAGTAATTGATAAGGATACTCCTAAGCACATTTAATTATGATGGTTGGAATTGACAGAAATGTGCTTATGTGATTTGCTATAAGAAAACATTCCTATTAAGTGATATAGATATTAAATGAGGAATTAATAATATGAAATGGATATAATGTTGGGTTTAATATTTAGATTTGGATGTTTTCCAAGAGTGTCTATTTTCCATAATTCACAATCCTAGATTTCTAATTAAGGAATTCCTTTCCTAGATATAGTACCCTTTCCTATCTATCATCCTGATTAACATGATGATCTTTACTTCACAAGAATGTTCTTATTCATCTTTTATTCCTCTAAACTCATGGATGAATCCAATGAATTTGATACTACAGCACTTCATAGTTTTCTCATATCTTTGCTTGGTTATACCCACTACTCTATTGTTGACAACCTTCCATTCAACAAGTAGTTCCTTCAAACTCCACTCATAATCTTCCTTAACCATCCTTCTACCTTTCTTCAGAGCTTACTATCCTTTAAGATGGATTACACTACTTATATAACTCTATGCTACACTAGCTTTAATTGAATCATACTTTCTTATATTTAATCTAGTAACTCATACTCCAACCTATGATAATATCAAGAAATAGTAGATCAAGTATTGATAGTTAAAGAATTTGTGAATCAATGGTTGATTACTCAACATTGATGAACAACAGAGATTGAGATAGGTTCCATAAAGATTGATATGGAAATAAAGATATATGGTGAATGATCTTGACTTAGTCTCTTTCCAACTCAAACTCATTAAAGAGTTAAAGTTAGGAATTACTATGATACTCATAGTAAGAATAGATAAGAATAAGATAGGTCAGGATTGGTCATTACATTTATATTACTTTAGTTGTAACCTTAACTTGGTACTTATGTGTGATTATAATGAATACTATAATATGATCACCTAGGGATCAAATATAAATTATAATGTATTAGGGTTTAACTTTTCTTACATTTGATCAACCCTTAGATCAAATCTCCCTTACCAAAATAATATTTTAGCAAAGGTCATATTGAAACTTATCGCAGTCAACTTGATGATCTACTTCAATTCCATCAAGTTAAGAGAAGCTTCAATCACTTTGACAGGTTTTGTTCAAAAGCGCGAAAATTATTCGGATTTTCTATGCATGAATGCAATGCACACATCTGGGTTTAGCTTATTTCTAGGCTCTAATGCTGGGATGTTACACGATAGTTGAGCTTGCTTTCAACGCACGACCCACAAAAACTGGGGGCACAGCCATAGTATCTTTGATTTTCGCGCCGACGAAGTTAATGGGGCGCGACGGTTTGCTCCTGATGCCTCCACGTGTCTTCATAGATGCTCGCCACATAGTGATGAAATTAATTGGATGGCGTTCAACGGTCGTGATGTCGATATGTCTCGCTTTCGCTGAATCTGGGGTGCACGGTCCAACGATCAAAGGACCGTGTCGGAGATTTGTCCCGCAAAGGAACTAGGTTCCAACGAGCCCTTGGTTTGAGAGGGTGCTGACCACGCAATTTAAGGAATCTCGACGACGGTGGCGACGACGGAGCAAGCAAATGACAAAGAGAAGACATGGTTTTTTTTACGCAGGTTCGGGACCCTTGTGAGGAGATAAATCCCCTACTCCTACTTTGTTATACTGCTTGCGTGCTTCACGAGGGTACAATGGAGGTGTTATGCCTAGGGTTTTAGATCTCAGTGATAGCCCCGTTCTAAGGTAGGAGAAGGGCTCCCTATATAGCAACGACATGCCTCTTCCCCCAATTCTTGGGCAGGAAGGGCTACCACAATGCCGCTCCTCCAGATCCCGTACCACAAGACTACTTTTGGAAATATAATCAATAATCCATATGATTTAATCCGAATAATAAATTGATAAAACATGATCATACAAATAGTACTAAAACCAATTATGCAGATCAACAAAGTAGATGAACAGATTACATCTATAGGAGATAAACCTATCACATCTACACCAAACGCTAGAACAAAGAACTCTAGCATACTCCGGAAAAGACAGTTGAATATCATGTACAGTGTAGGCTGAATAGCAGCCGCAGCGTCGCCCATGTTGAGGTTGTCGAAGAGGTCGGTGACGTCCGAGAAGAAGTCGTCGTTCAGGAACTCATCGTCGGACAACGTCGTGGTTGCCAGTAGTCGCGCTTGAGCGCTCCCCAAAAACCTGATCGCCCCTCACCCGTACAAGTTCACGAGAGGCGGGGTTCCGGAGGCCTACTGTCCCGATCTGCGGTGCATGCCGCAAGCCGGGATGGAGAAGACGAAAGCAGCGGCGCAAGGTTCTGGAGGTAGGCGCGTGTGTGTATTGATTCACCGATTAGGTTTAGCCCAGACGCTTATATAGTGCAGGTTAGGAAGATCGTGGGCCCAGCCCACGTCCGAGTCGGTAACATCCACGTCCATAAAAACTGGAAACGGCTGTAATTAACGTGTCCGTTAATGACTCATAATCAGTTTTCCCAACCAGCAAATAAAGCTCGGCTCAGCGAGATTCCCGCAACCCGCGGCACGCGTGCGCGTCGTGACGAGACGAGGCGAGGCATGGCGAGGCGAGGCGGGCGGCGTCAGAGGAGGATTGCGCGAGGGATACTCTTCTTATCACACCTTAGTGAGTGGTGCAACACTCTACTATATAAGGTGGTCCAACTCCCCTTTAACTAGCAATGTGGAACTAAACTTTAGCACCACTAGCACATCCATATGCTCCCATGCACAAGTGGGCCAAAGAGAATTTCAGAACTTGTCTAATGGGCCAACAGCCCAAAACTCACCAAATTCCAACAATCCCCCACAAAATCTTATTGGCACATCACATCACTTTTCTTCCAGAACATTGTTTTATATATCAGTGTGTAGTGGAGACTGTTAAGTTGAACTTCCATGTTAAACTTCATGCTACACTAGCTAGCAACTTGAATAGTGGACTATGCCTTGAACTACAAGTTTTCTGCGTGCTAGTTTCACACAAAATCTAGACCGATACAGGGCTACCGTCGGATTCCCCGCGGTTTGGAGCTTATGCGTCATACTCCAGGGCCTTTCATGAGTTTATTAGAGAGCACCCAACTCTCACTGACTGCGACGTTTGACAGTCAGACTCATATAGGTGTGTTCCTCGAGAGATGTTCTGCAGGACAACATCTCCGCTTATAAAAGCCAGTTGGAACACATTAAGATAAATATCAACCTGCCATGCAGATTAAGAGAGTATTGCATCTTTATGTAGATGTAAATGTCATATGGGAATACTCTCCTCTCAGCTGAGCAACAGCTTGTCTCCCAGCTCTAATTCACGGGATCGCCGATCACATAGAGTGGATTGCCACTGGGATCAACTCATAGCGTGGGTCTCAAACCCATCTCCCTCGATGCATTATCTATCACATTGCGTGATAAAACCTTTGTGAAGGGATCTTCCAGATTCTTAGATGTTTGGATATAATCCAACGCAGTAACTCCGGAGTTTCTCAATTTCCTGATAGATTTCGATCTCCTCTTCACATGCCTTGAAGACTTCATATTGTCCTTAGAACTGTTTACTTTGGCGATCACATTTTGATTATCACAGTTCATCGGGATGGCGGGTATTGGTTTTTCAACCACACATAAGTCCATCAAGAGCTCACGAAGCCACTCTGCTTCAACAGTGGCTGTGTCTAATGTTGTGAGTTTTGCTTACATTGTTGACCTCGTTAAGATGGTCTGCTTGCAAGACTTCCTGGAAACAGCGCCACCACCAAGTGTAAACAAATAACCACTTGTGGCCTTAATCTCATCAGTATCAGATATCTAGTTTGAATCACTATAACCCTCAAGTACATGTGGATACCCAGTATAGTGAATACCATAACTCGCAGTGCCTTTCAAATAGCGCAAAACTCTTTCAAGAGCATGCCAATGATCATCTCCAGGATTTGACACAAATCGACTCAGTTTGCTTATAGCAAAGGAGATGTCAGGTCTAGTAGCGCTGGCTAAATACATGAGCGAGCCAATAATTTGAGAATATCTCAATTGATCTTTAGCAGTCCTTCGATTCTTTCGAAGTAGCACACTCGGATCATAAGGCGTTGGAGAAGAATTGAAGTCGCTATACCCGAAGAGACTCAATATCTTTTTCACATAGTGAGACTGAAGCAGTGTAATCCCACCATTGTCATCCTTTAGTAGCTTGATGTTTAATATTACATCAGCCACTCACAAGTCCTTCATCTCAAAGCAGCGAGATAGGAACTCTTTGACCTCCTCGATAATAGCGAGGTTGGTCCCGAATATCAATATGTCATCAACGTAGAGACACATAATAACTCCCTCGCCTCCACCATGGCGATAATACACACATTTGTCAGCTTCATTTACAACAAAGCCTTCAGCAGTTAAAGTTCTTTCAAACTTCTCGTGCCACTTATTAGGAGCTTTCTTAAGACCATACAAAGACTTGACCAACTTACACACCTTTCCTTATTGACCATCTACTACAAATCCATCAGGCTGCTCCGTATAAATTTCCTCATCTAGGTCTCCATTTAGAAAAGCTGTCTTAATGTCCATTTGATGAACGAGAAGACCATGTGAGGCAGCCAAGGAAAGTAGTACTTGAATAGTGGTCAATCTGGCTACAGGTGAGTAGGTATCTAAGAAGTCTTCACCTTCCTTTTGGGTATAACCCTTAGCCTCAAGACGTGCCTTGTACTTTTCAATAGTACCATCAGGTCTAACCTTTTTCTTGAACACCCATTTACATCCTACAGGTTTACACCCATAAGGACGATCAGTGATTTCCCAAGTACCATTAGCTAAGATAGAGTCCATCTCGCTTTGGATAGCTTCCTTCCAGTAGTCAGCATCTTAAGATGCATAGGCTTCTAAAATAGAAGTGGGAGTATCATCCACAAGGTACACAATGAAATCATTACCAAATGACTTTGCAGTCCTTTGTCTCTTGCTCCTTTTGGAAGCTTCATTGTCATCCTCCACAGGATCATCAAAGTGTTCTATCGGCATAGTGGGTTCAGGAATTATAGAAAATTCCTGACTAGATGAACTAGTCATCTCCTGATTTGATGAGCTAGACATACTTTTCATAGGAAAGATGTCCTCAAAGAAAGTCGCATCATTCGACTCCATAATTGTACCAACATGCATGTCGGATACCTCAGATTTTACTATCAAAAATCTATAGCCAATGCTATGAAAAGCATATCCCAGAAAAACACAATCAACGGTTTTTGGTCCAAGCTTTCGCTTCTTGGGTATTGGAATATTGACTTTCGCCAAACAACCCCAAGTTCGTAAGTAAGAGAGTTTAAGACTTTTCTTTTCCCATTCCTCAAATGGAGTCATGATTTTATCCTTTACAGGAACACGGTTTAGGACATGACACGCAGTCATTACCGCCTCCCCCCACCATTCCTTGGAAAGACCCGATGTATCTAACATGGCGTTAACCAAATCAGTTAGAGTGCGGTTCTTTCTTTTGGCCACCCCATTTGACTGAGGTGAGTAGGGAGGCGTCCTCTCATGTATAATACCGTGTTCCATACAAAATAAATCAAATTTGTTTGAAAAGTACTCTCCACCATGATCCGACCTTAGTCGCTTGATTTTAAGATCAAGTTGGTTTTTTGCCTCAGCTTTATAGATTTTGAAGTAGTTCAAAGCTTCATCTTTAGATTTCAGAAGATAAACATAGCAGTATCTAGTGGAGTCATTAATCAACGTCATAAAGTGTCTTTTTCCACCTTTTGTCAACACACCATTCATCTCACAAAGATCTGAATGTATAAGTTCTAGCGGTGCTAAGTTTCTCGGTCCGCAGCCGTATGAGACTTGCGGGGTTGCTTTGCTTGCACACAAACTTGGCACTTTGAACCTTTGACAGTGGTAAATTTCGGAATTAAACTCATATTGGCTAGCCGCATCATGCAACTAAAGTTAATATGACAGAGTCGTGAATGCCAAACATTGGACTCATTATCATTGCAAACATGATTAATAACTTTAGTACATGAGTCTGACAAAGACAAGCGGAACAGACCTCCGCACTCATAACCCTTTCCAACAAATTGTACATACTTAGAAATTACAACTTTATTGGACTCAAAAACCAACTTAAAGCCATCTCGACATAAAAGCGATCCGCTGACGAGATTCTTATTGATGGAGGTAACGTGTTGCACATTCTTCAGTTGTACGGTCTTCCCCGAAGTAAACTTCAGATTTACCGTACGAACACCATGAACAGAAGCACGTGAGCCGTTTCCCATCAACACGGAAGAAGTCCTTCGGACCTGATAAGAGGAAAACATGGAAATTTCAGAACATACATGTGTATTAGCACCCGTTTCTATCCACCAATCAGGAGAATGACATACTGAAAGGATAGTAGGTAAAATACCGTACCCAGCATCCTTCATCTCAGTATCGCTAATAACAACATTAGCGGCATTGCCGCTGTTCCCATGTTGACGCTTGTCAAAGCGATTAGGGAAGCTAGGAGCCCAATGATTAGGATCACCACAGACGTGGCAAGAGCCTTTCCTCTTATCATTTTTCTTCTTGAAGTTGGTTGAGTGCGTGGCCTTGTTCTTGACATCGAACTTTCCCTTTCCTTCAGTTTTGTTCTTATTCTTAAACTTGTGGGATTGGAAGTTTTTTCTCTGCACTAAATTGGCAGTAGAACCTCCCTCAAGTCCT
This sequence comes from Avena sativa, assembly GCA_916181665.1. Lineage (NCBI taxonomy): Eukaryota > Viridiplantae > Streptophyta > Magnoliopsida > Poales > Poaceae > Avena > Avena sativa. The sequence goes on along the minus strand of OV702280.1, from coordinate 394,180,922 downwards.
CGAGTCGTTTTGTCCTTTGCTCTCACCTTCTCTTCCACATGAAGAGACCCAATGAGATCCGTAATGGAAAACTCTTGTCTCTTATGTTTCAGAGAAGTAGCAAAGTTCCACCACGAGGGAGGAAGCTTGGCAATAATACCACCAACCACAAATTTGTCTGGTAAGGAACACTTGAACTGCTCAAGTTCTTTGGCAAGTGATTGTATCTCATGATCTTGCTCAATGACGGAGCGCTCATCAACCATCTTGTAGTCATAGAATTGCTCCATGACATACAGCTCAGTGCCAGCGTCCGAGACCCCAAACTTGGCCTCGAGCGCTTCCCACGCGTCCTTGCCATTATCAAATGGCATATAAGGGTCAACAATGTTGTCCCCAAGAACACTGAACAAAGCCACCATAAACATGGTATCGACTTTCTTAATGTTCGCTTCCTGCTCAGCAGAAATATCTCCTTCAGGCTTGCCAAGAGTGGCGCTATAGCAGTTTAGGTTTTCAAACCAAAGAACTGCTCTGTTGCGCCATCTCTTATAGTGCATGCCATCAAAAGGAGGCGGCCTATTAGCCGCGGCTACACCAGTGGAATTCAGTTGCCTATAATCAGGTTTTTGGATTGTTGGAAATATAAGCAATAATCCATATGATTTAATCCGAATAATAAATTGATAAAACATGATCATACAAACGGTACTAAAACCAATTATGCAGATCAACAAAGTAGATGAACAGATTACATCTATAGGAGATAAACCTATCACATCTACACCAAACGCTAGAAGAAAGAACTCTAGCATAATCCGGAAAAGACAGTTGAATATCACGTACAGTGTAGGCTGAATAGCAGCCGCATCGGTTGCAGCAGCGTCGCCCATGTTGAGGTTATCAAAGAGATCGCTGACGTCCGGGAAGAAGTCGTCGTTCAGGAACTCGTCGTCGGACGACGTCGTGGTTGCCAGTAGTCGTGCTTGAGCGCTCCCCAAAAACCTGATCGTCCCTCACCCATACAGGTTCACGAGAGGCGGGGTTCCGGAGGCCTACTGTCCCGATCTGCAGTGCACGCCGCAAGCTAGGATGGAGAAGACGAAAGCGGTGGCGCAAGGTTTTGGAGGTAGGCACGTGTATGTATTGATTCACCGATTAGGTTTAGCCCAAACGCTTATATAGTGCAGGTTAGGAAGATCGTGGGCTCAGCCCACGTCCGAGTCGGTAACAACCACGTCCATAAAAACTGGAGACGGCTGTAATTAACGCGTTCGTTAATGACTCATAATCAGTTTTCCTAACCAGCAAAATAAAGCTCGGCGAGGCGAGGCGGGCGGCGTCAGAGGAGGAGTGCGCGAGGGCTACTCTTCTTATCACACCTTAGTTAGTGGTGCAACACTCTACTATATAAGGTGGTCCAACTCACCTTCAACTAGCAATTTGGCATTAAACTTTAGCACCACTTGCACAGCCATATGCTGCCATGCAAAAATGGGCCAAAGAGAATTTTAGAATTTGTCTAATGGACCAATAGCCCAAAACTCACCAAATTCCAACAACTACTTTGCGTGGAACGAGTCTACCCTCCTGGAAAGCGTCGGTCCTCCCGGGGCTTCGGTCACTGCTGGCGTCTCGTGTCGGGGCACACCTCCATCTGGCCTCTTGCACCAAAACATGGGGGACACCGTACTGCCAGCCAGGGCCCCCACAGCCTTGCTTTTTTTTACCATAATAACAATAGTAAAGACTCCTACTTTTTTTATTAATAAAGCAGCCAAAGGGCTACAGGTATTACATATTTACAAGTATGGAATACAGGGGGACAGAAGTCAGAGCAATACTAGTCCAAGTTATAGAAAGAGTTTATTACGGGATCGCCGCCGCAGGGAGTTCATCTGCTAGGGCGCTTCCCTCTCCTTCCCGACGCACTCGGTCAAGGTGGGTGCTCGTGTCCTCGTGCCGCCGAGCTCGCCGGCCCTGCCCCCGCCTTAGCCCCTATCCCCGACGCAGGTGGCGGCCCTAGCTGACCTCCACGGACAGGCGTGGGGGGACGTCGAGGACGAGGAGGCGTTGGGGGAGCCTAGGAGGTCCCGCCGGCGGTGGTCCTTGGAGTGCGGGCGGACGGCGAACTGTCCGACATGGAGCACGGCATACCCCGGCCACGATGCCCCTCCAGCCTTGCCCTTCCCTCCTTGGGGGACTTCATCCTGCTGGCCGGTGCTGCCTCGCGGCGGCCTCGCCGGCGGAGGAGCTCCCTGGCTCGGGCGGCCATGGCGGCGCCCCAGCAGGGATAGGGAGGCGTGGGGAGAGGGACGCGTCGAGCCGTGGGGGCCGTGGCCTCTGCTGGGCTGGTTGCTCGTGGTCCTCGGCCCATGAGTGGCGAACTAAGTCACGCTCTGGTGTGGCCGGCTCTGCCTACTACCTCCCGCGCGGGCGAGGCTTTGTTGAGGCCTTCCAGGCCGACGATGGCCCAGCCTGCTGGGGAAAGGCGACCCAGCCCGGCCGGGAGGGATAACCCTTCGATTAGGGCTCCGCGTCCTACGCCTGTTCCCATCCTCGACCTCCCTCCTCGAGTCCATGTCCCGCCGCCGCCGCCTTCTTCTTCCCCCGCTCCCCGTCGCTCGTTCTTGCAGGCCCTGATGGCGCCGCGTCGTAGCCCGCCGCCTGCACCTCGCCGCGCGTCTCCTCCGCCGTGTCAGTCGCCCCCCCCCCCCCCCCCCCCCGTTGCCCCCTCCCCTAGCGTGGCGACCAGGGGGCTTACCGGCTCCCTTCCCGCCGCTCGCCGTCGTCCCCTCGTCATCTCCCCGGCCGACGCCCCTCCCGTTCCCCTCCCCGCGCTCGCCGTCGGGTGGAGGAACAGAGGCGGCCCTCCCCGCGGACCTCGGCGGGCGACCGAGAGTGGGAGCTCCGTCTGCGGGAGGCGGCGCTGCAGGCCTAGGCTGCTGCTGCGGGCCCACTGCCCCCCCCCGGGTGGGGCGTGCGGATGCCGGGTCCTGGCGTGCGGATGCGGTCCCCCCGGCCCCGGCTGCTGCGGCATCAGCGGCTCGGTCCGAGCCCGTCACTGGCGCGTAGGCGGCCCCCAAGAAGAAAAAGAAGAATAAGAAGAAGCGCAAGGTCCCCTCGTCGGTGGTGGCCCCTTCCCCGGGGGCGTCGGGCACGACCCCGGTGTCGGCCTTGGGTGTTGGGGGCCGACCGCGTGCTGGCGTCGGCTATCCCCCACCCTCGGGAGTCGCTGGAATACTATGGCCATGGCGTGGATGGCGGCTTCTATTTTATCAATCTGGGAGGAGTCCCGATGTCCGTCCCGGAGACGCTGGCCCGGTGTCGATTCTGCCTGACCAGGACCCGCCGCTCTCGCTAAACCATTTCCACTTTGAATCTTTCTGGCTATAGAAACGAGGATTTGTGGAGGCGGTCCAGGCAAGGTGCTTGTCAGCGGCTGCCTCAACCCCTCGGGTTTACTGCGCGGTGGATATCTGGCACCACTGTGCCAAATTATCTCGGCAGTTCATGAGGGGTTGGGGGGCTAACTTGGGGGCTGACCTCCGGTCCGAGAAGGAGGCCATTCTTGGGGAAATTCAGGTGGTGGATCGGGAGGCTGACCTTCATGGCCTCTCGGCCAAGGTTTGGTCCCGTAGATACTCCCTGGAGACCTCCATTATGGAGATCTACAAGGGAGAGGAGGCATTCTGGCGGCAGCGGAGTCGCCAGAACTGGACGGTCCAGGGGGAGTCGAACACTGCCTACTTCCACGCCATTGCCAATGGCAGGAGGAGGAAGTGCTCGATCCCCTGCCTCTGGGCGGATGAGGTCCTGTTGGAGTCCCCTCAGGCCCTCTCCTCCCATATTTATGCCTTCTACCGGTCCCTCTTCTCGGCATCCCTGCCGTCGGGCCTCTCGCTTGCCTCGGATTTCTAGTTCGGGGAGGCCCTGGTCTCCCCGGAGGAGAATGGGCTTCTCACTCTCCCATTCCTTCCGGGGGAGGTGGAGGAGGACCTGAAGGCCATGAAGTCGTGTTCGGCTCCGGGCCCGGACGGACTGCCGGTGTCTTTTTTCCAGGCTTTTTGGGCTCAGCTTCAGCCGGTGATCATGCAGATGTTCCAGGAGCTCTACACGGGGACTTTGGTAATGTCACGCCTGAATCTTGGCGTTATTACCCCGATCCCCAAAGTAGTGGGGGCCACGGATATCCGTCAATTCCGCCCTATCACTTTGATCAATGTCATCCAACGTCTATTCGCCAAGGTCTGTGCTCTTCGTCTCGCTCCGGTCTTGGAACGTCTTACCCACCCCCCTCCAGTTCGCCTTCCTTAAGGGTCGCCTCATTCACGACGATTTCTTGGCGCTTCATGAAATTATCCATGAAGTGAAGGGACAACGTCAGAAAGGGGTGTTCCTTAAACTGGACTTTTAGAAGGCCTATGACCGCTTGGACTGGGCCTTCTTGAGACTAGTACTAGAGAGGAGGGGGTTCGATGACCGCCTGATCGGCTGGATCATGCAATTCGTGACGAGTGGACAGACGGCGATCAACGTAAATGGGGAGATTGGCCCATATTTTAGTCCATCCTGCGGGGTTAGACAAGGGGATCCGATCTTTCCTCTCTTGTTTAACGCCGCGGCGGATGCCCTGGCTGAGATTCTGGACAGAGCCAAAGAGGCTGGCCATATCTCGGGGGTAGTGGGCCACCTGATCCCCAAAGGAGGGGTCACCCACCTCCAATATGCGGATGACACCCTGATCATGGTGCAGGGTTCAGACCTTGACATTATTAATTTAAATTTCCTGCTCATTTGCTTTGAATCATTGTCTGGGTTGACGATCAACTTCGACAAGAGTGAAGTTATGGTCCTCGGTTACCCTGAGGAGGAGAGGCAGCGGATCACTGATAATCTGAACTGTCGGTTGGCTGACTTCCCCATTACTTACCTGGGGATGCCCATCCGGGAGACCAGGGTGTTGATCAGGGACCTTGCCCCCTTGGTGTCTAGGGTGCGCTCTCGGGCGGAACCATGGCGAGCGCGCCTGACATCCAAGGGGAGCAATTCGGTCCTGATTAACGCGTGCCTCTCCAGCCTGCCCATGTACCAGATGGGTCTGTACCTCCTGCCTGAAGGGACCCATGCCGACTTCGCGAAGGAGTTATCTAGGTTCTTTTGGGCGGCACCGGACGGCCATCAGAAATATCATATGGTCAAATGGGCAGATGTGTGCGCCCCCAAGAGCCTTGGGGGCATAGGGATCCTTGACTCTTGCCGCTTTAACGTGGCGCTGATGTTGAAATGGGTCTGGCGCATTCTCAGGGAAGATGGTGGTCTCTGGCTTCAGCTTATCAAGGCCAAATATCTCCGAGGCCGCCCCCTGTTGGCTTGCGAAAGGCGGGAGGGCTCTCAATTCTGGAGAGCCATCCAAGAGATTAAGCACTTCATTGGTTTGGGCTCTCCTTCGCCGCGGGCGCTGGGCAGGGGGTGCGGTTTTGGCTAGACCCATGGTTGCTCCCCATCCCGTTGGGGGTCCAATTCCCTGGTCTCTTTGCCATCTCTTCCGCACCCTCGGCGCTCGTGGCTGAGGCCTTTCGCGAGGGCTGCTGGAACATCTTGTTCCGTCAGTTCCTTAGCGAGGTAGAAGCGTCGGCCTTCCGGCAGCTTCTTGACTCGCTTCCAGTGTCCTTGCCCGAGGGCCCGGACTCGGCCAGATGGCAGATCCACCCCTCTGGGGAGTTCTCGTGAGCTCGGCCTACCGCGCCTTGTTCCAGGGCCCGGAGCTGAGCTGGACCCCTCCCCTGTGGAAGGCAACCGTCCCGCTTAGTATTCGATCTTCGTTTGGCAACTCTTGCGGGACCGGCTCCCCTCGGGGATTGAGGTGACCAAGCGGAATGGCCCGGGTAACGGTTTGTGTCCCCTATGTGGGACCCCGGAATCCTGTGCCCATATTATGTTCTCTTGTTCGGCGGCTCGGGCCCTGTGGGGCTTTGTCCGAGAGGCGTTGGGTCCTGCTTGGCAGGCGCAGGAGCTCGGGGAGTTCCTGCAAGCCCAGGCATACCGGGCCGGAGAGGGGCGCCGCCTCTTCTGGCTGGTATTTGCAGCCCTCGCTTGGACCCTATGGAATGTGCGTAACAAGATGGTGATTGAGAAGGTCTACCCCTCCCGCGTGACTGACCCTGTTTTCTCCTTTCTTGCTTTCCTCCAGCAGCGGGCTCCCCTGGTGCGCCAGCGTGACAGACCGGCCTTTGACGACACTCTTCGGGCCTTGAGGGCGGCGGCGCTCCCCCTCTCGGCTCCGGCTTCTCGTCCTCGTCGGTGGCCTGAGTAGCCTGCTCACAGCAGTGCTATGCTTTTTTTGTTTTGTCTTGGGCTTTCTTGTGTTGTGGCCCCAGCGGGTGTCGTACTTCTTTATTTTCGTTTTGGCTTTGGCCGTCGTGGTTGCTGTATGAACCTTGGTTGTGGACGTTGCTTTATCTATAAAGCGGGGCGAAAGCCTATTTTGAGAAAGAGTTTATTAGAGGGTGTAGCTCTGGTTTAGTTCTATGAACTAAAGTACTAAGATCTAGCTTGAATATATCTTGCCAGGAGATAGCAGTAGGTAGTATTGCCTTGGAGCATAGATCATTACGCTCCTTCCATATGCTCCAGGCAGAAAAAAATGAAGATTTCCATGAATGGTGGCCCTTTCTAATTATTTCTTCCATGCTTAATGGTGTGTAATCTGTCCCCTTGTTTTAGCCATTGATACCAAGTTTGCTCCAGCATTGTAGACAAAATGGACATCTGAAACAAAAGGTGTTTTAGTCGGTGTGGCCTCTCCACCGCGCAGCTCCGGGAAGGACGAAAAAAAAGAACCGACACCTCACCTCTGACTTAGGGATGGCATGGTGGGTAATTCTTTGCCAATCGCAGGGACAAAAAAGTCCAGAAATGGGCGGTAGGCAGAAACGTTCCGTCTTTTATTATGAGTATAGATATAAATTAATCACGAAGCGGTATCAAGCAATTTGAGTCATCCTTATCTTTGACATTATACGAGTTTGTACATGTTTATGGGAGAAGGGGTAGTACTGAATCAGAGTCCATATATCACCATATACATGAACAAAGTACGCCACATATCTGTTGCATGTCGGTAGTCGGCGGGACTGACAGGTTATTCAGAACAAATTTAGCAATCATGCAGACAAAATTACTGCTAAACACATGCACCTAATCTGGGAGTATTTCCCATTAGAAAACACCAGTCTCACTACTAGGAAACAGGCTGTTAGTAGCGCACCCGAAATGCCCATCTGTGGCACACTGCTAGTGCGCCACGGGCCTTGCGCTACGGCTATCTCTCAGCCGTGGCGCACTGCCTAGTGTGCCACAGAAGTTTAGATACAGGCGTGGCGCACATGCCAGTGCGCCACAGAAGTTTGGGCAGGTGCGCCACGCGTATGAAACGATAACCGTGGCGCACTAGGTGCTGTGCGCCACGGATATAAATTTCAAAATTCAAAAAAAAGCAGCAGATTTGGATCTCGTCGTCAGTGCCGTCGCGCGTCGGTGCAGGTCGCCGTCGTCGCCTCCTCGTCGTCACTTTGTTGTCGTCGTCGGAACTGCAAGGAGGAGGAGGAGAATAGGAGGAAGAGGAGGAGAAGAGGAGGAGAAGAAGAAGAGGAGGCAAAGGAGGAAGAGGAGGAGAAGAAGAGGAGGAGAAGAAGAGGAGGAAGAGGAGAAGAAGAAGAAGAGGAGGCAGAGGAGGAAGAGGAGGAGAAGAAGAGGAGGCAGAGGAGGAAGAGGAGGAGAAGAAGAGGAGGCAGAGGAGGAAGAGGAGGAGAAGAAGAGGAGGCAGAGGAGGAAGAGGAGGAGAAGAAGAGGAGGAGGAGAAGAAGAGAGGGAGGTCGACGTCGCGCCGTCACTGTAAGGAGAGGAGAAGGAGAAGGGAGAAGGGAGAAGGAAGAAGGAAGAAGGAAGAAGGAAGAAGGAGAAGGGAAAGGGAGAGGAAGAGGGAAAAGGGGAAGGAAAAAGGGGAAAGGAAAAGGGAGGAGGGCGGGGTGGGGATTTAAATTTGAATCCCGCCCAAGCTTATCCGTGGCGTACTAGGTGTAGGTGCGCTACGGATAAGTCGCCTTTTTTTTTTTCTGCAGGAAAAAACGGTTTTTTGACCGTAACTTTTTACTCTTTTCGAATTTTGAAAATCTAAAAAATCGCTAAACGACCTAAAGGCGTTGCAAGCGGATCTGGAATCTCGTTCTGGTCATTTTGGTATATTATACGATTTTTTTCGATATCGTATGCAAAAGTTACGGCCTTTTTACCGTGGCATGACTTTTTTTTGCAAATAAAGTCGAAACTCATTTCTGTTAATTTTACTAGAAGCTATACCACATTACCTACCTAAATATGAAAGGATTTAATTTTTTGAAGTGTTTATCATTTTCGTTTATTTTTTGCAAACCCTAAAAAGGCGATCCAGGGGGGGTGTGGAGTTGGTGCATGCCACTTATGCGTAGGGCACTAGGGCAGAGTGCCCTACGGCTAAGTTTATACATCTGTGGCGCACTATGCCATGTGCGCCACAGATGTTTGTGGCCGTTTCGCAGCAGAGGGGGCGTGCGCTTAGGCGTAGCACACCCCCCATGTGCGCCACAGATGACACTAACAACCGTGGCGCACATGATTATAGTGCGCTACAGATGTTTGGCGAGCGTCCAACAGGGCCCTGGACCACACACATTTGTGGCGCACTATAGTCATGTGCGCCACGGTTGTTCTAGTTACTAGTAGGGCACTGCCCACAGGTGAGCCACGCCTGTTTTAGCCGTGGGGCACTTCAACCATGTGAGCCACGGATGTGCTGATTACCTATAGCTGTTTTCCTAGTAGTGTCTAATCCAACGGGCTACTTTGTCTGATTATGCGTGACTGTATGGGCAGGCAGCACGAAGTGAGAGAAAAGCTTTTGGCACTGATGGCAGCATGCTCTCTACCACCAACAAGGATCGATGACTCGTATTCCCAAATCCCCAAGACCATACAATAGTGCAAAAAGCTACAAGAAGGCGTCCAGGTTCAGTGTACGCGATTCCCGTCACTGCAGGACATCGCTCAAAGCTGAGTACTCAGCTGAGATGACAGGGCTCAAAGCCGGTCAGATTCAGATTAGCAAGGCTAGGCCTGGCATGGGGATACTTGGCGGTATAAGTATCTTTGGGGGAGCATCATTGGCAGAGGGAAATATGGAGACGATGCTGCGTCAGGAGCTGTTCTTCTTCCTCGTGATGTAGGAGGAGGAGAAGAGGCCGTCGTCTTCGTCGTCTCGCATGGAGTTCCCCCGTTCACTTCTTGGCTCTGGTTCGTTGCTGGTTCGGTTCAGGTAGGGAGGAGAGGGTTTTGCTGATGTGATCTATCTCCCTTGTGTTTATTCGTAGGGGAGATGGTGGAGATGATGCATCTTCTTCTCCTCTCGCTGCATGTTGTTGCGGTTTGATCCTATGTTATATCAGGGCAAATGTGGCGTTCCCCATCTCTTTTGGTTACTCGTGTTTTGTTTTGCAACCGTTTATTATGACCGGAGGAAATGCGAATGCGGATGCGTGTTTCTGGGCGGGATCATGGTTGTGATTGTGGTGTCGTCTCAACTTCAGACATGTCAATGCAGAAGCTTCAAACGCAGGCTGCTGACCCAGTATACATTCTGGTGTGATACAAGTCGTTGTCTGTAAAATTCAGGTACAGGGAGATGGCACGCTGTAGTTCACACGACACGATTAGCTCAATCTTCTCCATGCTTGTAGCATATGCATCCATCTGCCGGATCCAATAGTATTGATATTCCTACTGGTCCGTAGCATGAAAGCCCTAGTGATGTCTAGTGCGGCCTCTCAGTCGCAGCCCCCTCCCGGCACTTGCCATATCAGGAGGAAACTGTGTGACAATTGTCAAATTTTAGGATTTGGCAAAATTTAGATCTTATCGAAATATAGAATTTGGCAAAATGGCAGAAATTGTACTCCATATTGCTCTATGTTATTCAAAACTTGTCAAAAATAGAAGTTTGAACTCATATTGCTCTATGTTTTTTAAAAAGGGGAGGTGTCTACAAGACCACCACCCCCCCCCCCCTCCAGTGCTGCATTAACTTTAAGGAAGCGGTGGGTACAAATTGTAAATAGGCCTCTCAACAAAAATACACTGAAAAGTAGGCCTGCTATTTCACAAAAAAGACCCTGGAAAGAAAAATAAAAAAGCGATATAGTTCAACATCTTCTCCACCGACGACGAGACTCCGATGCCAACCTCCTTCGCCCTGTCGCCGGGGACGAATCACTTGGCTGCGGGGAGGAGTGAAGCGCCAGCAAGGATCCCGAGAAAGGGCCTTCGTCTTGGAGGTTGATGTTGCGCTCTCGAGGCAGCTGTCTTGGGTGGCCATATTGGCCACAGATCATGTCGACGAACATGTCGACCATGAGATGTGCTCCGGAATGCAGTAGATGTGTGGCTAGGCTCACCGCCTATGTCGACCACCTGTAACACTACAGTACTGAAAAGACTGTAGCTTCTATGCAACATGTCAATCCCTCGATCAGTTCATTGGCTTACATAGAACTTAGATGAATAACAAAGTAAAATATCCATGTATCATAAATAACGAAAGATCCAGAGTATACATTTTTTTACAATAAAGCTTAGCTTGAAGGCTAGCTCAAACTTATTCAAGTATCAAACATAAATAAATAACTCCTTCAATCTCCAAATTGCCCACAAGCGAACAAGTGCAAAGTGAAGTACCGCGACCTAGCTGATCACTCAGAGTTGGAATATCCTGCAACATAAAACATAGCAGCTCTCAAGGGTCAATACATGGAATATATGGCAAGTAGCGCTAAATAGGGAGACAATAGACCTAGCAACTACATGCTTATTTGGCTGGTGGAGTTGTGTCTAGCTTGCATTTTCCAAACACTTTGTCCTACTTTATTAAACCAATTTGATTCACATCAACCCTTTAAGTTCACCCATCAATTTTTAGAAATCAAGAAGTAAGGATGACGAGAATATGTCATAGAATCAATATCAAGCAACTCATTTGTCCATACCGGAGACACGGCTAAGCACTTAGTTTATACACCCTGCAGGGGTTTGTACACTTAACCCATGCGACTTGGTCAACCCTGCTCGTACCACCACACTGTTATCGCCACATTTTGGCCAAAGGAGGAGATGGGCCGTAATCAAGATGGGCTTGGAGGATACATATATGCAACGTATTGCTGGATCAGCCTTGTGCGTGGATTTGGGCTAAATTGCCCGTGTATCTGTATATTATGGTAGGTTACGTTTCGGTTTAAGTAAGAGATAGAGTTGTTAGGGTTATTCCAAAGATAGAAAGTCTCCGGACTATAAATATGTACCTAAGGTTATTGAGAAAAGAGGACGATCACGTTCACAACAAACACAATCTCGGCGCATCGCCACCCCTTGTTTCTAGGGTTTTTCTCGGGTAAGTGTCATGCTGCCTAGATCGCATCTTGCGGTCTAGGCAGTATATGCTTATGCGTTATTTAGTGTTACTCGTACTGAAGCCTTGTTGATGGCGAGTAATACTGTTATCATAGATTTGTTTGGGCTAGCATCGGTACCTTTTTGTTATGATTGCTTAGTTATGCTGCCTTTAGTTATCTCGCTGCCTTTGCACCTTTTTCGGGTGTAAGGGCAGCATCTTGCTTGATCTTTATTCAGTTGATTTGATCTGTTATAGTTATGCCTTGTTTTCAAAGGTTTAGTTTGATATCCACATAGTCAGGCCTTGCAAACGGGTTGAACGATCCAGTAGTATGTAAGGATATGGTTTGCCAATTCGAGAGGAGTTGTTCCGGGAATTGACTTTACGTCGGTTGTTAGGCCTTCTCTAGGGTTAGTTTTCTATCATCTTTTGTATCTACCAGGCTCAATTACGTGTAGGATGTTCCAATTATGTGGTGAAAACGTTAAACTGTCGTAGGTCGATTTAACTTGTATTGATGAAGCAAAACCCCATGTTATCGTAGATTTAATGCAGAACCATGGGATAATCGGTTCCAGGAGCCGATTCACAGGGAAACCTGGGAGCCGGTCGCGGCTCGAATTTTACGTATACTTGTTTGCCATGCAGGAAACTAATCGAAGCAATCCATCACCTTCCTGACCAGGTATAGGTCAGGTGGCACGCCCTTGCATCAGCCAGGACGTGTGCCGGAGTTTTGCGGGCCGTTGCCTGAGGGACCAGGGCCCACCAGCAGTTCTGGGAGCCTCCCGGCTCTTCGTGTTGCTCGTCGCTGCTCGCCGGTGGGTTTTGACAGGCAACACATTCTGGCACGCCCGGTGGGACCTTCAACAACATCTGCATCAACATCCGACGCTGCGATGGGGGACAGACCGGTCACGTACGACGATCTGCCTGATGAGCACAAGGCGAAGTATGATGATATCAAAGCTCTCTTCAAAGCCGATCTCATCGGCTCTTTTGAGAGGACCCGTAAGCATGGCATCAGGTGGAAAGGGTTCTCACCCGAAGGTGCTCTTGATGAGGTGGATCTGTCTGTTCCTTCAGAGGAGCGCACCAGAGCTCTGCGACAGGAAGTCAATTACATGGTGGCTCATTCTCTTCACCGCCATTCTGAGAGCCTAGTGAACGCTTTCGAGCGCGTCGCGGTTCGCGTAGTTCAAAATCATGAAACATCAGTACTCTCCGTCGGGGCCTACTCTAGGGACTCACCAGGGAGAAAGACTGCTCCAGACCAGGCCACAGCTGCCATTCACGCTTGCAGCTCCAGAGCCACCAGGGGCACCGGCGTACGTCGTCTACAAGGTTGGAGGTGACCCTGGCGATTGCCAATTCCTGTTTGAACCACCTAAAGAAATCCCACATGGATATGTGTGCACCTACGTGCCGGACTGCAATAGCCTGACGCGCACGAACCAGATTGCAACCGCAGGGATTTCTGGGGCAGGAGTTTCTGGAGCAGGGGCTTCGGGAGCAGGTATTTCTGGAGCAGGGATGTCTGGGATGGACGCTGATAAACAGGCATGGCTAGCCAAGTATGCCACCAGAACGAGTCATGAGAATTTAGCCCCTGCAGCTCAAACGGTGGAGCAAATCCGTACCATCTTGAGATACCAGTTCGGCTTCGTGCCGAAGAGAAGGACAATCGGCTATTCCAAGCCGTACCCCAACGAGTTTGATCTGATTCCGCTGCCACCCAAGTATCGGCTCCCTGAGTTCTCAAGGTTTAGCGGATCAGAAGGGTCGAGCTCGATCGAGCATGTGAGCCGATACCTGGCACAGTTAGGCATGATTTCAGCATCGGATCAGTTACGCGTGAGGTTCTTTGCGCAATCTCTGACAGGACCAGCTTTTGGGTGGTACACCTCGTTGCCACCGGATTCGATCCAGACCTGGAAGCAACTGGAAGAGCAGTTCCATGTTCAGTATCATTCAGAAGCTACCGAGGCTGGCATTGCAGATCTGGCGCAGGTGCGGCAAAAGCGGGGAGAAACGGTAGCCGAGTACATTCAGCGTTTCAGGACTGTCAAGAACCGATGTTATTCGGCTCGTTTAACTGAGAAAGAAGAAGTCGAGCTGGCAGTGTTGGGTCTCTCAGCACCTATCAAGGATCTGGCTTTCCAAGTAGAATACAATTCATTGGCGCACATGGCCCAGAAACTGACAATGTATGAACAGCGCCACCCTGAGTTGTACCAAGACAAGTTCAAACGTCCGATAGGCCTGGTCGATACAGAAGAAGAGGATCCCGTACAAGACCAGGAGGTGGCCGTGGCTGAATGGGCTCGGGGGGCAGATCCTGTGTCCTGCAAATGGGTGAAACAGCAAGGGCCTGTGAAAGGGTTCGACTTCGATGTGAGCAAAGCTGAGCAGATATTCGATTTACTGCTGAAAGAAAAGCAGCTGAAGTTACCCGAAGGCCATAAAATCCCTACGGCTCAAGAGATGAACGGGAGACCATACTGCAAGTGGCATCACTCGTTCACCCACACCACCAATGATTGCAAAGAGCTACGTCGCCAGATCCAAACGGCGATAGAACAGGGCCGTCTGATCCTGGGGCAATTCGCCATGAAAGTAGACACAAACCCGTTTCCCGGCGTCAACATGGTAGAACACAGCCACTCCACGAGGCGTCAGTTAGATTTCTCGTTCGATGTTAATATGGCAGGGCCTGTGTACCACCATGGCACATATAAGGAGGAAGGCGGTCGCTCTCGGGGCAAAGAAAGAGAGGAGGCTGGTCCACGTGACCGGCCCCGTTATGATGACATGCGGTATTTAACCGAGGAGCAAGTGAGAAGCGTGCGATATCAGAAGCCACACTCCACGCATCTCCTTAACAAGTATGAGCGTCAGTATGACCGACGTCGCCGACACGATAGAGATGATGAAGGATATGAGCACCTCGCTAGGGGAAAGTCAAAGGAAAAGGAAGGCGTGGATAAACATTGGGATTGTCCTTTCTTCAAGTATTGCTGGGATGCGGGAATGAGCCGATTGCCTACAATCGACAACTGCCCGGAATGTGGACAGCAGAAGGATGACACAGGTCCAGTTTCAGTGTTCAAGCGTCTAGGGCCTCTCCCGCCTCAGAACAGACAAGAGGAGTCATCTCGAGCAAAAGATCTCGAGGAGCCAAAGGGTGAATAAGAAGAAGACAGATATCACCGGCCAAGGTGGTGTCCCGATGGACTTAGACACACCCAAAAGCGTAGAGTTCAGCGACTGCGTAGCTTGGAGGAAGCCGAAGCGCAGTACCTCCACACTTTAAGGAAAGCACGGCCCGATCTGGCCGTGAAAATTCGGCAAACCTTGGAAACGGAGGCTCGTCCGAAAAGGAAAGAGTGGCGCCCCAAACCAGTAAAAGCCGATGCGAAGACATCGGCTGGCACAAACATGGTGTTCATACTTCCGTCAGAGTTTTGCGCTCCAAGAACCAAAGAACTACCAGTGGCACAGTTTGACTGTGGCCCACGGCCGGTTATCTTTGAAAAGCCACGAGAGAAGGGCTACAAACATCTGAAAGCCCTGTACCTGCGAGGTTATATCAATGGGCAGCCTATCCGCAAGATGTTGGTTGACACCGGAGCGGCAGTCAATATAATGCCATACTCCATGCTAAGGCGTTTGGGACGCTCCACTGCAGATCTGATCAAAACCAACGTCACGTTAAGCGACTTCAACGGCCAAACTTCAGAAATGCAAGGCGTTCTGAACGTGGATCTAACCGTGGGCAGAAAAACCATCCCTACGTCATTCTTCATCGTTGACAGCAAAAGCACCTACGCTGTCTTGCTGGGGAGGGATTGGATTCACGCTAACTGCTGCATTCCATCCACGATGCACCAGTGCCTAATACAGTGGGATGGAGATGAAGTGGAGGTCATTCATGCAGATGATTCGATCGAGATCTCCATAGCTGGCATGAACATCTGGGAGGCAGAAGACCAAGAGCCGATCTCTGGAATCAGTCTAGACGGCTGTGAGCGCATTGAAGCTACAAAAAACGGGGTGAGGCTGGTCTTATCCACTGGCCTGACAGAGTAGCAAAGTCCACGATCGTACGTGGTATGGCCGATCCCTGCGGTCGGCCACAAAAAATAAAAAGCAGTAATCTTACGACAAACAGGTCATGCAGTCGTAGTAGGGAGATTCCCTGCCATTGTAGAGCATAGATAAGTTGTAAACCTTCCTTGACTAATGCAATCAAAAAGGGGGCCGATTCCGGCAATCGGCCCAAATTATCTTTGTTATCCTCACCAACTGTTTGCCCCGTGTTTAGCATCGATTTAGCAGGTGACGGAAAGCTAGGGTATGGGTTTACCTCCGCTGATGAGCTAGAGGAGATTGACATCAGTCCTGGGGATAAGCCGTGACCAACATTTATCAGCAAGAAGTTAGATCCAAATCTGTGGGGTCCGATGATAGCTTTGTTGAAAGAATATCCAGATTGCTTTGCCTGGGACTATACAGAGATGCCCGGGTTAGACAGGAGCATCATTGAGCATCGACTCCCGCTTAAAAAAGGGTTTCGGCCATTCCAGCAGCGAGCACGACAGATGAAGGCCGAAATTTTGGAAGAAGTCAAGAAAGAGATCGAGAAAATGTTGACAGCTAGGTTAATCAGGCCATGCAGGTATGCTGAGTGGATTTCTAGTATCGTACCTATAGAGAAAAAGGATGGCCGCTGGCGTGTTGCCATAGATTTTCTGGATCTCAATAGAGCCACTCCAAAGGATGAGTATCCGATGCCGGTAGCAGAGACATTAATCAACGCAGCTGCTGGTCATAAGGTTTTGAGCTTCATGGATGGCAATGCCGGTTACAACCAATTTTTTATGGCTCCGGAAGATATACACAAGACTGCATTCAGAGTCCCAGGTTCGGTGGGGTTGTTTGAATATGTAGTCATGACGTTTGGACTGAAGAATGCCGGCGCCACATACCAAAGAGCCATGAATTACATTTTCCATGATCTGATCGGCAAGCTGGTGGAAATTTATATCGATGACGTGGTGGTCAAGTCTGCTTCAGTACAAGGACACTTGGACGATCTGCAACGCGTCCTGGACCGAACAAGAAAATTCGGGCTACGGATGAATCCAAAGAAGTGTGCCTTCGGTGTGACGGCCGGTCAGTTCTTGGGTTTCTTGGTCCATGAACGTGGAATTGAGATCGGCCTGAAAAGTCAGGAGGCAGTGCGAACAATGAAGCCACCTACCACGAAGAAAGAACTGCAGTCTCTCATCGGCAAGATCAACTTCGTCAGAAGATTCATCTCCAATCTGTCAGGAAGAATAGAGCCGTTCATGGGACTGGTGAAAATTAAATCTGATGAGGAGTTCCGCTGGGGGACAGAACAACAACGAGCCTTCGACAAGATCAAAGAATATCTAACGAAGCCGCCAGTGTTGGTTCCGCCCCAGCCGGATAGGCCGTTCTACATTTACTTGTCAGTAGCTGACACGTCCATCGCCTCGGTGGTGGTGCAAGTTTATGATGGTCTGGAGCGAGTTGTGTTTTACATCAGCAGAAGGATACTGGATGCAGAGACAAGGTATCCTGAGATCGATAAGTTGTGCCTCTGCCTGTTTTTCACCTGCACCAAGCTGCGCCACATCTTGCTCTCAGCGGAGATTATCATTATATGCAAATCAGATGTCATAAAACATATGCTGTCGGCTCCTATGTTGAAAGGCCGACTCGGCAAATGGATGTTTGCATTATCGGAATTTGATATCCGGTATCAACCCGCGAAAGCGGTTAAGGGTCAGGCGTTGGCCGACCTTATTGCTGAAAGAATCAACACTGATATAGCAGCGCTGTCTATACGAGCGTGGGCTATGTTTTTCGATGGATCGGTTTGTGATGATGGTTGCGGCATCGGCATTCTACTCGTGTCGCCCCGGGGGGCAACATATTCCTTCTCCATCAGGCTATCTACCCCTTGCACCAACAACGTCGCTGAGTATGAGGCGATACGCAAGGGAATGGAGTTGCTCATCGAAGCTAGAGCAGAAGCAGTGGAAATTTTTGGAGACTCCAAATTGGTGATTTCCCAACTCACGGAGGAATACAAGTGTGAGAGCGAGTCGCTCTTCCCATTATGGTTGCAATGCCGTGAGCTGATGGCACAGTTCCGGTACATAAACTTTAACTGGATCCCGCGATCGCAGAATACCGAGGCGAATGATCTCGCACAAATGGCTTCAGGCTACAAGGACGTAGCAGAGGGAGCTGATGTTCAGGTACAGTTCCTGGAGGCGGACGACTGGAGAGCCGATATCTTCAATTACTTGAAAGATTCGGCTCGGGGGGAACCTAAACGGATAAGGTACAAGGCCATGAAGTATGTGCTTATTGGGGACGACATGTTCTACAGGACCCTGGAAGGGTTACTGCTCAAATGTCTGGGGCCAACCGAGGCCAATCGGCTCCTACACGAGGTACACGAAGGCGCCTGTGGAACTCACCAATCGGCTCACAAGATGAAATGGTTGATCAGGCGATCAGGGTTTTATTGGCCCACCATGCTTGAGGACTGTTTTAAGTACTACAAAGGGTGTCAAGCATGTCAGAAATTTGGAAAAATTCAGACGGTACCCGCGTCAGCAATGAACCCCATCATCAAGCCTTGGCCATTCTGAGGTTGGGGCATGGATATGATTGGCAAGATCAATCCTCCATCAAGCAAAGGCCACATGTGGATTTTGGCCATTACGGATTATTTCACTAAATGGGTGGAAGCCGTCCCTATGAAGTCAGTGAGCTCGAAGGATGTTATCGATTTTGTGAAAGAACATGTCATTCATAGATTCGGGATTCCCCAAACTATCACGACCGATGGGGGTTCGGTCTTCATTTCTCACGAGTTTAGAGAGTTCTGTGAGGACACGGGAATTAAGCTGATCCGATCATCTCCATACTATGCTCAAGAAAATGGGCAAGCTGAAGCGTCCAACCAGAGCCTTATCAAGCTGATCAAGAGGAAAGTCGACGAGCACCCTAGGCGTTGGCACGAGGTTTTGTCAGAGGCTTTATGGGCTTATCGCATGTCATGTCATGGAGCGATAAAAACCTCGCCATACCATCTAGTCTACGGACAAGAAGCCGTATTGCCCTGGGAGATTACGGCTGGATCGAGACGTGTCACTTTTCAGAACGATCTAACAACTGAAGAGTATGCGGCCCTGATGAGTGACAGTGTTGAGGATTTAACTGAGCTTAGGCTGTGGTCGCTTGAGAAAATCAAAGAGAACAAGGCCAAGGTAGCTTGTGCATATAATAAGAAGGTGAGACCAAAGGAGTTCCACGTTGGCGATCTGGTATGGGAAGCTGTATTGCCATTGGGGACTAAGGATGCAGCATATGGTAAATGGTCTCCAAATTGGCACGGGCCATACAGGGTCGATCAAGTTTTAAGGGGGAACGCGTACATGCTTGAGGAGCTGGACGGCGTGAAATTCCCAGTGGCTGTCAACGGTCAGCATCTCAAGAAATATTTCCCAAGCATTGGGATGATGGACAGTGAAATATGGGGGCCGATACATGAAATCATCCAATAAAAAAAATATAGCCGATGCACAGCCATCGACTCTAGAGGTTCAAACTGTTACGAGCAGGTGTCAGTTTACATGAATAAGCTACTGAAGGAATGCCTCGAAGGCGTGGAGGGCGTCAGCGCGGACACGATCCACCTCGGCGATCTCGGTTTCGTCATCTTCGTCCTTGCCCATCACTAGCTGCTTGTTCAGGGCACGTATTTCCGCCAGATCAGTCTTCAGTTGAGCTTTGAGGCCTTCTGCTTCATCTTGGGAGCGGGCGATGAATGATTCCTTGTCACGAATGAGCTGTTTAGTCGCCCGGACCTTCTCTTCAAGATCTCCCAATTCCTTTTTCAAGGATGCAAGCTCGGCGGTGCTGACAGAGGTGTCAGTTTTGGCATCCAGAGACGCCTTTTTCTCATTGAGCCGCTGACATTTGTCTGCAATATTGGCCTTCAGCGGGAGTTGGGCGCGGCGCAGATTAATCCTCTCACGAGCCAACTTCACCCTTGACCCGTAGAAAGACAGAGTTACACCTGGCCAAAGCTTCACCTGCAATGCTACTGGGAGTCGGTCCTTGATTTCGGCAAGAACACTCTTCACCTCTTCAGAACCCTCGATCAACTTCTCGATCGGGGAGGACAGCAAGGCTTTGAGACGCTGGAATTGAGGTAGAACAGCCCTTGCTCGTGGTTCATCGTTGGCAACAGAGAGAGTTGGTTCGATGGATTCAGGGTCGAACGTCAGCAGGCCTGAGATATCACAACCCTGGCAGGCCGAAATGGCGTCAGTATGCGTCCAACATGGAAGGATGAGCCGAACGAAGCGAACGTACCTCTCCTAAGATCAAGGGGATAGCAGATGACGAGACAATCGGCTTGTGTGTTGTTGCTGGGGGCTTGGCCAAAGTGGTAACCGTTTCATCTACACCTTCAGGGATTACTAGATCCAGCCTTGCGAAAGGCATCGGCACTTCCCCGGCTTTCCCACTAGAAGTGTCAGTCGTCTGCATGGAAGGTGCTTAGCCGATGTAAATAGTGATGAATCGGCAGATAAAAAAACAATTGGTAAGAGCATGGAGGGTGATGACTTTTGAAACCTCTTGGCTCGATGAAGAAGTTTGCAGTCCCTTGCGAGCCCTCTTGGGGCTCACAGCTGGCCCCGCCTCGACTGATGCTCGGGGGGCAGTAGGTTCAGGAACCGGCCTTTTCCTGGGAGCCGATGGTGGCAAATCTGGCTGGCTCGGTGTGGTGGTCCTCTCAGAGTCTGTTGGGCCCGATTCTCCTCGATCGGATTGTGTGTCCCCGCTGGAGGTGTCTTCGATGGAAACCTGTAAGAAAAGGAGAGCTAGTAAGCACAAGCATGTTTGCAAGGATGAAAGAGATCAACCAAGGCATGGATCAGCGTACATGCGAACTTTCTGGAGAAGGGCTCCGGCGCCTCAAAGTCTTTCTGGCAGCTACCTTCCTCACCGCCGTTCTTGTTTTAGTTGGAACTCGAGAGGCGGCTGACCCAGAAGTTGCTTGGCTCTTGGAAGCCGATTGTGGTGATATTGGCTGGTTCTGCATCACGACCTTTTTCAAAGGTGGCGAGTTTTTGCAGAAAAGGACCACAGGAGCTGGTGGGAGGAATTCGAAGGGGGAGCCATCACCGTGTGTAGGTTTAGGACCATCTTGTTGCTGCAAGAAGACAGAGCGGGTTATTAGAAGAATCATTTGTGAGCTGCATCAAGAAAATTTACAAGTAGTGGTACCTGTTCTACGGGGATATCATATTCAGCATCGAGCTGTTCCAGCAACGGTCCCAGAGCTCTCCTGAAGGCATGAGTCTTCCACATCGACCACCAGTTCTCAAAGCCATCGGTTGATGAAGCGAAGGTGAGGTTGTTAGGAATTGGGATGGTCAGAGCATCGAAGAAGGAATAACACCTTTGACTGGTGAGAGGATCGGGCAGGTCAGCTCTGCTCTCTGTAAGATGGTGGAGAAAGAAATGGGGAGGTACTTGTCCAAGGCCAAATTGCCGAGCCACTACGACCGGCTGGTAGAATTCGTATCCAGGCTTGATTATTCTGTTGGATGTGCTCATGCCAACTGGAAGGAAGTAGGGACGGATCACAGTGGAAAATAGCTGCCGAGTGCTGGTGTCATCGGCAAAGTTGTCTAGCCTGAAGGAGATTGGATTTTCAAAATGTTCCGATTCTTCCGTGTAAGGAAAGAAGATAGGATTGTCCAGGCCTTGGAAGAAAATGCTGAACCACTTGGATGCTTCCTGAGGGATCAGTTTACTACCTGGCAGTCTATACAGAGCTTGGCCGTAGCTGGTGCATCGGATCTGCTTCCCTTTGGCATCTGGAAAGGTGCAACTCGCCAAAAGGGGGAAGTTTGGGACATGGTTTTGAAAATACAGCTGAGACCATAGCTGAATGAACCACCAAGGACCTCCTGTTTTGACTGCTATGCCGGAGAATAGTTTGACAGACATCAACTGGAGATATCGATAGACTTCTCCAAGGAACAGTTTGCCGATGCCAAGTTGAGTGCCTCTGGCAAGTTCGTAGGCCAAGGAGAGATAATTCTTGGTTGGAGAAAGGGAAGGGCCACAAAATATGAAATGTTCCAGCCAGAAGTTGAGGAAAGCCGTGTGTTCTTTCTCTGTGACAGGGCCTTTAGTTTTCATGTGGTTTTGAAGATAGGCACCCCAGTTCGTGCAGTCTGTTTTGGAAGAAAGCTTGTAGGGGACCTTTGTCAGCTTAAAAGCAGAAGGGCTGGGTGATGTAACGTCCAGACCAGTAATCATCACCACGTCTAACAGAGTTGGTGTCATGGGGCCATGACCGAACATGAAGCAGTTCAGAGCATCGGACCAGAAATAGCCGATGGTTTTTAGAAGATTTTCATGTTTCTCGAGGGGAGACAATGACAAATACAAGGCATCGGCTATTCCCGTGGTTTCCCATTGGGATTGGTAAGTTTTGGCTACCCTGCTGTACCAAGAGACCCAATGTTCAAGAGGATTAGGCCAGGCTCGCAAGCAGTCGGCCCAAGAATTCAAATCTAGGTTTTGGCTTACGAAGGGGATTCTGTTTGCCTCGCAAGAGATCAGATGGGCAGGACTAGATTCTGTACGGGGGCCAAGACAGAGAGAATTTGGGAGAGAAGGATGCGGCAGCAGAATGTCTGAAACCTAAAAATTTAACGGTGGAATAAAGCATTAATTCAGGTGTTTGCTATTAATTCTAGCACCGTGTTCAGACTGCGAGGAGCAGGCGTACCTTCAGACCAGAGACCGCTGTGTTGGTATTGGACGATTCCGCCATCTAGTTTGCCGGTGGAGATGGATCTATGCGATTGGGGATCGAGGGTTCTTGTCGCTGTAAGCTCGATCTATTCGGTGAGGCAATGGGAGATCTGGGTTAGCCTTTTTGGAGAGGGTCGCAGGCTACCGTTTGAAATTGGAAAGTGGCCACTCAGATTTATCTAAATATGCGACCAAATTTGACCTTGTCAACGTTTGTGGGGAAAGTCGATGTGTTACCATCGGCTCTTTGGGCTTTGACTTGGTTGACCATATGAGCGTAGTATGGTGAAAGCCGATACATTACTATCGGCTTCTGGAACGTTGACCTATTTTGACTATCGGCAAAATTGAATTGGGAAAGCAATCTTTGTTGATTCAAAAGACGGTTGTTTACAATGAAGCCGATTGCTTACAAATGGAAATCTACTACTAGTACTACTACTACTAGTTCCTAATCTAGAAGCCCGTGTCGTCGCCGCTGTCTTCGCCGTCGTCGTATTCGCTGTCATCGGCGCTGCTGCCGGCGTAGTCTTCGCCGCTGCTGCTGAAGTTGTCAGCGGGGGCCTCCTCGTCCTCGTCGTCGTCGTCGGTGTCCTCGCTGGACCCGGCGCAGAAGCGCTTCACCGGCGGGTATTCGTCGGAGGATGTGTCCTCCTCCGCTTCCTCCTCCTCGTCGGAGGATTCGACGTCCTCGCCCCAGGACACGGCGTCATCGGCGCTCTCCGCCTCCAGTTCTCCGTCGACAAGGAACTGGAGGCCCTCCTCGCCGTCGGTCAGGGACTCGTCGTCCTCTGACCAGGCGGCGAAGTCCCAGTCCCTCTCGTCCCACCATTGTGGGGCGAGAGCCTCGTACGCCGCCATTGGCGGGTGCTCCGGCGTCGGCTCCCGGTCGCTCATTGTGTTGGAGGATTGGAAGGAAAGGCCGGATGATTTGGAGGAAGAAGAGGAGGCCATGGCGGAGGAAGAGGGTTTTTTGGCTAATGGAAGAGGATGGGGGTACAAACTGCTCAGATGAATTTAAATAAGGGGAATAGTGGGAGGTGGTTCAATGCCATAGCGGTTTTCCAGAATGTGGTGCCAAAACTGTCAAATCATGCACTGCGGAGAAGTTGAGAAGACAAGGCGTCATGATGAGGGGGCGGCGTGACGATTCTGCTCTGCAACGCGTAACCCGATAAAAAAAACAGAGTGGTTTTGGAATTATTATTGCCAAAACCAGGGGGGCATGTGTTATCGCCACATTTTGGCCAAAGGAGGAGATGGGCCGTAATCAAGATGGGCTTGGAGGATACATATATGCAACGTATTGCTGGATCAGCCTTGTGCGTGGATTTGGGCTAAATTGCCCGTGTATCTGTATATTATGGTAGGTTACGTTTCGGTTTAAGTAAGAGATAGAGTTGTTAGGGTTATTCCAAAGATAGAAAGTCTCCGGACTATAAATATGTACCTAAGGTTATTGAGAAAAGAGGACGATCACGTTCACAACAAACACAATCTCGGCGCATCGCCACCCCTTGTTTCTAGGGTTTTTCTCGGGTAAGTGTCATGCTGCCTAGATCGCATCTTGCGGTCTAGGCAGTATCTGCTTATGCGTTATTTAGTGTTACTCGTACTGAAGCCTTGTTGATGGCGAGTAATACTGTTATCATAGATTTGTTTGGGCTAGCATCGGTACCTTTTTGTTATGATTGCTTAGTTATGCTGCCTTTAGTTATCTCGCTGCCTTTGCACCTTTTTCGGGTGTAAGGGGAGCATCTTGCTTGATCTTTATTCAGTTGATTTGATCTGTTATAGTTATGCCTTGTTTTCAAAGGTTTAGTTTGATATCCACATAGTCAGGCCTTGCAAACGGGTTGAACGATCCAGTAGTATGTAAGGATATGGTTTGCCAATTCGAGAGGAGTTGTTCCGGGAATTGACTTTACGTCGGTTGTTAGGCCTTCTCTAGGGTTAGTTTTCTATCATCTTTTGTATCTACCAGGATCAATTACGTGTAGGATGTTCCAATTATGTGGTGAAAACGTTAAACTGTCGTAGGTCGATTTAACTTGTATTGATGAAGCAAAACCCCATGTTATCGTAGATTTAATGCAGAACCATGGGATAATCGGTTCCAGGAGCCGATTCACAGGGAAACCTGGGAGCCGGTCGCGGCTCGAATTTTACGTATACTTTTTTGCCATGCAGGAAACTAATCGAAGCAATCCATCACCTTCCTGACCAGGTATAGGTCAGGTGGCACGCCCTTGCATCAGCCAGGACGTGTGCCGGAGTTTTGCGGGCCGTTGCCCGAGGGACCAGGGCCCACCAGCAGTTCTGGGAGCCTCCCGGCTCTTCGTGTTGCTCGTCGCTGCTCGCCGGTGGGTTTTGACAGGCAACACACACTCATATGGTGTGACGATAGAGAGAAGTCCAAAAAAAGACAGTTCGGGATGTAGATCTCCAAACCCCACTGTGCACCGGTCCCAACCTACCAATCACTACATCTCTGGCTACGCTGGGTTTGGGTCACCACGACCTACTGAGTCCAACCAGCCATAAATTTTTTACTGGAACATGGTTGCACACGTAAGCTACCGAAATAAAGACAACCAATCCTTCTTAGTGCCCTAGGCGGCATTTCCCACCATTATTCACACTCCGATGACTAATCCAGCCACTCCGCCCAAGTAGTTCATTGACATTATGTTTTTTAGTAGAACAAAACCTTTACTTTACCAAAGCATGATCCTTTCCTCGCACCTACAGCAATGCTAAGCACATCTACCATACGGGGGCTCAACTATAAAGGAGTTCCCTACCACAATACATAGGATAAAGCATAGCATAGTAATACCTACACTTGTAGCTACAAAAATATACTACAAATGCATAAGGGAAAATAGTAGGACAAATTTATGAACAAAATAGCAACTACTTGCCTTGACTGTAGGAGTCGAGAGTACAATCCTCACAGAAGAAAGCGTTGCACTCGTCACAATCTACACGATACACAATTGCAACACATAAACAATCATATACAACCATAACAGTGCAAGATGCATACATGACAAGTCGAACAAGGCTTCAATAGTAATCTACAACCTCTATTCAGTATACCTACTGTATGCATGCATGGAAAACATTTTTAAACCATGGAAAACAAAACATGCAATTTAAATAGCCAAACAATGGAGCTATAGTCCAATTATTAAGCCACTGCTGTTAACCAGTTTGTAAAATTTGGGAAAAATAACCACTGTGTAGGAAATCTAAAGTAGAGCCTGGGCCAACTAGAATCACGCAAAAAGGACTTACAAAACTTATATAATTAAAATACTCCAGAAAGCCTTTTAATTGTTTCAGCAAAACTAAGTATTGTAAGGATACCCTTTTAATTCATAAATAGATAGTACTTGTTCTACTGATTCCAGGGACACCTCATTTGCAATTTTCTGAGTGGTGAAACTTTTCTCATGATTTTATTACTCTAAATAGGCCATTAAACCATTTAATTATTCACGGCAAAAGCTTGCTGTAAAAGTCTAAAACAATTGCATAGCAATATTCTACTTGAAAATACGAACCCAACAGTATCTTATTGGCAATTTTTGGCCCAGTGGATTAATTTCTACGAATTTTACAAGATTCTAAAAGAAAATCCTAAAATTCTAAAAGAAAATTCCTGCGCAGTCAACGCCCTCGCTGACGTGGCCGGCGATGTGGCGCGCTGCGATTCGCCGGTACCCCTTCGGTCTGGAAACAGACGAGGATCGTCGAATTAGGCGCGATCGTGCGGCTCTGGTTGAGCGAGGCGAGCTCACCGGAGACTGGCGAGGCGGCGGCGGTGACGGTGGCGATGGTCTCTGGTGGTCCTGGCGGCAGCGGGGGTGTCCACGAGATGTGGACGAGGATGACGGTCACAGCGATGGTCACTGCGGGGCACCGGCAAGCAATTCCCAGCGACGCGAGGGTCTGTGGAGGGGGAAAACGGGTGAGGCGACGTTGTACTCAGAGGTGAACGCTAGCGAAGGAAAAAGGGGACTAGGGGCGGTCGGAGGTGCGCCCTACCTCGAGCTCCCGAGAGCGGCGGTGGCGACAAGATTTCTAGCTCGAGTTCGAGCTAGGGTTTGGGAAGGCAGGAAAAAGGGAAAACGAGGAGGCGGCGGAGTTTTTAAGAGCTAGGGTGCGGGAGAGAGAGGGAATCTGAACCGAAACAGACCGACACGCGCGAGCAAAAAGGAGCAAACGCTCATGCTCGTCGGCGGCTCTCCCCGTCACGAAGGGAGGGATGACAGGTAGGTTCCGCCTGTCAGATAAAAAAAAGGAAAAGAAAAAAAGGAAAAGGGCAAAAGAGGTGGCGCGCGGCTGGGCTTGGGCCGCTGGCGCTGCGCGTGGCTGCTGCGGCGATAACGGGCCCCGGGCGAGCTGCGTGGGCTGGCCGGTGCGCTGACTTGCACAGCCTGTTTTCTTTTTTTGTTCTTTTGTTCATTTCTGAACCTTTTCTTATCTGAACAAAGTCTGAATTCTGAAACTGTCTCACACTTAAATTTACCTAAAAATTCAGACTGCTATAACTTTTGATCTGCTCCTCTGATTGAGGTAATTCAAAGTGCTATGGGTTTGTGCTGGAACCCTCTATGCATTTGTGCCTTGCAAAATTCCAAACCACAACTTCCTAGCAGATGCAAGGTAAAAACAAGCAAAACATGTGTATGTGACAAAAGGCAAATCAAGTGGGGTTTTGGCAAAAAATTTGAAACTGATTTTTTTGCAAGGATGATCATGATGCAATGACATGTATGGTATGAAGTACCAAATCTAAAATTTGGGATGTGACAAGGCTAACCCCCTTAAGGTGAATCTCGTCCCCGAGATTCGGTGTGGCTAGCAAATAGGTGAGGATGGTCCTCTCGGAGGTTGTCCTCTCGCTCCGAAGTGGCTTCTTCTACCGTGTGGTGGATCCATTGCACTTTGCAAAACCTGATTGGCTTGGTACAGGTAAACCTCTCCGCTGTCTCCAGTATCTTGACCGGATTCTCCTCATATGTCAAGTCACTCTCTAGCTGAACCTCCTCTAGTGGCACAGTGTCTCTCAATGGTGTATCCACCATCTCCGGATGGCACTTCTTCAGCTGGGATACGTGGAACACGTCATGAACAGTGGATAGAGCCTCTGGCAACTCCAACTGATATGCAACCTCTCCCTTGCGTGCTAAGACCCGGTATGGTCCTATGAATCGAGGTGCCAGCTTACCCTTGATTCCAAACCTCTTAATTCCACGCAGTGGCGATACTCGGAGGTATGCTCGATCTAGGATCTCATACACCACTTCCTTATGCTTGGCATCAGCGTAGCTGTTCTGTCTTGATTGTGCTACCTTCATCCTGTCCCGAATCAAACTGACCTTCTCCTCAGCATCCTTGATCAAATCAGGCCCAAACAGTTGACGATCACCTACACCATCCCATAGTAACGGTGTTCTGCACCTCTTACCATACAACACATCGAACGGTGACATATTGATGCTGGACCGATAGTTGTTGTTGTACCGGTACCCCTTCGGTCTGGAAACAGACGGGGACCGTCGGATTAGGCGCGATCGTGCGGCTAAGGTTGAGCGAGGTGAGCTCACCAGAGACGATGGCAAGGTGGCGACGGTGGTCCTAGCGGTGATAGTCTCTGGTGGTCCTGGCGGCAGCAGGGGTGTCCACAAGACGCGGAAGAGGATGACGGTCACAGCGGTGGTCGTTGCGGGGCTCCGGCGAGCAATTCCCAGCGACGCGAGGCTCTGCGGAGGGGGAAACGGGTGAGGCGATGTTGTACTCAGAGGTGAACGCCATGGAAGAAAAAGGGGACTAGGGGAGGTCGGAGGTGCGCCCTACCTCGAGCTCCCGAGAGCGGCGGCGGTGGCGACAAGCTTTCTAGCTCGAGTTCGAGCTAGGGTTCGGGAAGGCAGGAAAAAGGGAAAACGAGGAGGCGGCGGAGATTTTAAGAGCTAGGGTGCGGGGGAGAGAGGGAATTCGAACCGAAACCGACCGAGACGCGCGAGCAAAACGGAGCAGACGCTCGTGCTTGTCGAGGGCTCTCCCCGTCGCGAAGAGAGGGATGACAGGCAGGGTCCGCCCATCAGAGAAAAAACGGAAAAGAAAAAAAGGAAACGGTAAAAAGAGGTGGCGCGCGGCTGGGCTTGGGCCGCTGGCGCTGCGTGTGACTGCTACGGCGGTAACGGCCCCGGGGTGGGCTGCTGGCTGCGTGGACTGGCCGGTGCGCTGGCTTGTGCAGCTTGTTTTCTTTTTTTGTTCTTTTGTTCATTTTTGAACCTTTTCTTATCTGAACAAAATCTGAATTCTGAAACTGTTTAACACTGAAATTTAGCTGAAAATTCAGATTGTTGTAACTTTTGATCTGCTGCTCCGATTGAGGTGATTCAAAGTGCTACGGGTTCGTGCTGGAACCCTCTATGCATATGTGCCTTCCAAAAGTCTAAACCACAACTTCCTAGCAGATGCAAGGTAAAAACCAAGCAAAACATGTGTATATGAAAGAAGGCAAAGCAAGTGGGGTTTTGGCAAAAAGTTTAAAACTGATTTTTTTGCAAGGATGATCATGATGCAATGACATGTATGGTATGCAGTACCAAATATAAAATTTGGGATGTGACACCACCTCAGACGCCTGCAAACAGCATCAACAGCAATGCCTCTGCTCCCTTCTCCCTCACCATCGAGGATGGCCGAGAAGAAAAGCAGAGGCAGAACTCCGTCGTGGTGTGTGCGTAGATAATACCACCACGCCGATGTTGAGATCACTTTGAAGCAGTAGCACTCCACCTTCTCTCCACGGTTGGCCATGATTTCTACTGAAACTTCGCCCTTCAGCAATCCCGGCATTTCCCCCTCGCCATTGAGGCCGGCCAGGAAGAGCTCACGCACGCCATGCTCAAGCAGCAGTAGGTAGTTCACCGTCAGAAATTTATTGAAGGAGACATCAGTCCTCCCTTCCGCTCTCCCCTCCAATCGCTGGATAAGAAGAACGAGGAGGAGGAACCCTATAGCAGCATGGATCCAGGCGGAAAGATCCATTGCTCCACTCCGACTACCAGGCAAAAATCCCACTACCAACAAAGCATCACTACTCCTATCTATTCTACCTACTCCGGCGCCTCTCCTCCACCCATCTTGACCGACAACGCTGGTGAGAGAGGCTTCGGATTGGCCCGGCGCTCTCGGTGTTGCTCTCAGCTACTGTAGCAAAGAGATAGAAAGAAATGGTAGGAATGAGCCTCCACATATTGCTCTATGTTAGTCAAAACTTGTCAAAAATGAAGTTTGAACTCATGTTGCTCCATTTTTGCTCGATATTTCTCTATGTAAGTCAAAACTTGTCAAAAACAGAAGTTTAAACTCATATTGCTCCATATTGCTTTATGTTAGTCAAAACTTGTCAAAAATAAAAGATTGAACTCATGTTGCTCCATTTTGGTTTCATATTGCTCTTTGTTAGTCAAAACTTGTCAGAAATAGAAGTTTAAATTTATATTACTCCATAAGTCCATATTGATCTATGTTAGTCAAAACTAGTCAAAAATAGATTGAAATCATGCTAGTGTTTCTTTCACTTGTAGGTTATGCATCGTGGATGCCTTTGATGATGGAGATTATTGCCTTGCAAATTGATGACAGATGGTCCCCTTTTGGATAACACATGGTTGTGTTTGATGTGAAGTTCTATCGTCGACGACTATGTTTGATGGTTATGTACACATTATGCACTTGTTTGATGTGAACTTGATACAATTATGTCGGATTATCTATTTTCTCTTCATGTTTTTAATATATATTGTGAATTGTTGGAGATATGCCCTAGAGGCAATGATAAATGTAGTTATTATTATATCTTTGTGTTTATGATAAATGTTTACATTCATGCTATAATAGTATTAACAAGGAAACATTAATACTTGTGTGATTTGTAAACTTAATTTGAAGTCCCTAGTAAAGCCTCTATATAATACTAGCTTGTTGGTTAATAGATGATTGTGGTTTCCCTATCATGAACATTGAGATGTTATTAACAACAAGATCATATCGTTAGGAGAATGATATGGTGGACATACTCCTATAGATAAGCATAGCATAAAGATCAAGTCATTTTAATAGTTCAATTGCTATATGCTTTCTGATACATAGTAACCTAATTCCTTCGACCATGAGATCATGCATATCACCTTTACTGGATGGATGCTTTGATGACATCAAACACCACACCGTAACTGGGTGGCTATAAAGGTGGCATTGAGTGTTCGGAAAGTATTGGTTGAAACACATGGATCAAGAGTGGGATTTGTCCATCCATATGACGGATAGATATACTCTGGGCCCTCTCGGTGAAATGTCATCCAATTAGCTTGCAAGCATGTGACTGGCTCACAAGAGATCACGTATCACGGGAACGAGAAAAGAGTACTTATCGGTTTCGAGGTTGAACTAGGTATGCAGAGATACCGACGATCATAACCTCGGATGAGTAAACTATCATGAGACAAAGGGAAATTGGTATCGTATGTAAGTGGTTCATTCGATCGCAAAGTAATCGTAGAAATATGTGGGAGCCATAAGAATTTCCAGATTCCTCTATTGGTTATTGATCGGAGAAGTGTCTCGATCATGTCCGCATAATTCACGAACCGTAGGGAGACACACTTAAGGATTCGACGTTGTTTAAGTAGTTATGGAATGATGAGAAAGAGTCTGAATGTTGTTCGGAGTCTCGAATGGGATTCGGGATATCACGAGGAGATCCGGAATGGTCCGGAGAATAAGATTCATATAAGGAAAGTCCCGTTTCGGAGTTGGAGAATGATTTCGGTGTTTTCATCGGGAATGTTCTAGAAGGTTCCGGAATGTCCGGCACTCCGGAGGGGAAGGGTACATGAATGTGTTATATCAAGTTGGTGTGATTGCATCATGTACTCGGTGTCATCGCTGAACAAAATAGAGGGTTTATTCAAATCCTAGTTTGAAAAGTCAAACGGCTAGTTTGAAAGTCAAACGGCTATTTTTGGGAAGTGGAAAAGGAGGAGGAAACCGAGTTGGGGAGGAGTCCCTCCTCCCCACCGCCGGCGTACCACCAAGCCGAGTAGGGGAGGGACTCCCCTCCCCTTGGCCGGCCCCCTCCACCTATAAAAGGAGGGGCAGGGCTCCCCTCCTAGACATAAAAGATCCTCTCCTCCAAACCCTAAGCCGCCGGCGCCGCCACCTGCTGCCGCCGCCGCCCTAGGGCAAACCGCCGCTGCCGCCTAGCAACCCTAGCCGCCGGCCTAGCCCCCTCCTCGGCGTGTCTAAACCCTAGATCATCGAGGGACTCTCTCATACTCCACCATACTCGCTCCGGCTTAAGGCGAAGCCCTGCGAGATCTCCCCTCTACTTCCGGTACCACGCCGTTGTGCTGCCGGAATCGCGAGGAGAGTGCTACAACCTCTGCTGCCTGCTGGAACGAGGGAGAGGAAGGTCTTCGTCGAGTACCGAACGTGTGACCGACTGCGGGAGCGCTGCCGGAACGCAGCGCCGGAAGGATCGTCTACGCGATCTTGAGATCGGGAAGAGTACGACTACATCACCCACGAGAATCCGCTCTCGTTAAACACTTTGGAATCTTCGAGGGTGAGTTATTCTATCGACTCGTTGCTACAATCTAGTAGATAGATCTTGGCTTGTTTGTTTGTATGCGGTAGAATTTTTTTGTTTTCCATGCTACGAAACCCTACATGAATATGTTGAGAAAGGGAAAATATATTGTGAATTACATTTAATTTGCAGGGAATTTTGGAAAACAATAAAAAATGAAAATTGTGAACTCTTTGCCGTGTGTAATACATGGAAAAGAAAAGGTCGCGTGTCGCCCGCATGTGCAATCTGGCATCTCCCTCTGTCCATTTTGGCAACTTTGTCGTGTGGCTTTTGAGAATACACATGACAAAGATTTTAAAATTTGGAAATTTTAAAAGTTTTGGAAAAGCCTCTGTCGCGTGGTTCAGTATATACACTAATTTATTTGTTAAAATAATTGTTCATGGCAAAGAGGAGGCACACGGCAAACAACTCAAAGTCGTACCAAAAATTCAAAAAATGCACAGATTAAATATTCAAAAAATGCACGGAGTAAATATTTCGAGGAAATAATGTATATTTGAGTTTACACACCGCAAAGGCACGCGATG
Organism: Avena sativa; assembly: GCA_916181665.1. Classification (NCBI taxonomy): domain Eukaryota; kingdom Viridiplantae; phylum Streptophyta; class Magnoliopsida; order Poales; family Poaceae; genus Avena; species Avena sativa. The sequence goes on along the minus strand of OV702280.1, from coordinate 394,148,371 downwards.
TCTCCATTAGGACAACAGGCCATCAAACCACATTTTTTTATGGTGTATTAGGCGATGCACATGACAAAGATTTTTCTCACGTTACGGGGAAAAAGCACATGCAAAGTTTTTTTTGCAGGGACATGTGTTGTTGTGTAGTCTGTCATGTGTAATACACAAAAAGAGGGTTGTCATTTGTTTTTTCTCCTTTGTCGAGTATTTTTGCCACTCGGCAAAAGAACAGATTCTGATAGTGAAAGTCAACAATCTTCATCTTTGAAAATAAGATGACACATCTGCACCGATCTTGCCTGATACATCAAAAGAATGTGATTATCGTGGAAATACAACGGCGTGTACCATCAGAACAGGGACCCGCAAAATGGACGGCGGTGACATAAAGTGAATCATCGACGGGACAGGTACGATTCGAGATACCCAGATTCTTATTGGACTTGTTTCACATTGATAAGACTTATGGTTATGTGCAACAGATATTTAATGTCATTTACATAATAGTTTTTTTCTAAATAACACATATATTTCATATCATTTCACACATGTAGAGATATTCATCATGTTTTGAACATATATACTTAAAGTCTATTGGGTACCCGGTCAAACTGCAATGAGAACTTGTAAACCTTTCTTTGTGAAGCAAGACTAAACTGTAATTGATTGAATATATGTGTAAAATCTACATTGTAGAATGATTATAACATGCGTGACTATTTGTGAAATATATACTACTACCTTGTTCTATAATATATATATACCTATGTTCTATAATATAGGTCTTTTTAGTAAGCTCTTTTAGCTTACTAAAAAGTCTCATATTATGGAACAGAGATCTTAAACAATTGCATGTCCCTATAATTAATTGAAAGAATTAAGAAAATTTTAAATTTTAATTTCTATAAAAAATGTAGAAATGTTTTTGGAAATCTTTTGAAATAATATTGTTTGGAAATTTATTGATATATTATTTTTGGGTTGAATACATCATATACATATTCACCTCATTCACAATGACTGCTTTCTAGGTTTAGTCAAAGTCAAAAGTTTAAAGTTTGACTGAATATTTAAGTATAAATATCAACATTTATAATATAAAATCTATGATATTAGAATAATTAGAAAGTATATTTTTATATTATATATATCGGAAATAGTGGGCAACTCAGGCGGCTAGCTATGCACATGCAATTAGCCATTGGATCAACTACATAAATCACTTGATGTGAACCCGAAATCACAACCTCTACTAGCGGCGTTACACCTAGTGCAGATTTGCTAATTCAAAACCACCACCACGTCTATCCACAAAACTAACTTGCCATATGAAAAGACCACACATTTTTTACAGCCACACACCATGTCACAAAGGTACTCATAAAGAAAATATCCACATTACACGCCACAAATTTTATTGTCCACAACAAAGCTCCATGGTGATTTGCTTTTGACACTGCTAGAAAACTACTTATCCATGGGATTGATACCCAGTGCCGCATGAGAAGACGTGTGTGTCATATGTAAATACTTGTGACGCACTTAGGTTACATGCGCCACATCTAACCCAACCCAACTATCTGTGACGCATGGTCCTTGCATGCACTATAAATAAGGCTAGAGCATCCATATCTGCAACTTATGAATGGCCCCTGACATATCCGTAGATAGTTAGATTATCTATGGCGCACCGCAGACACATGCGTCACAGATAAGTCAGACACCATCCATATATGCTATATATAGATGGTACCTTACTATCAGTGACGTAAAGGGTTTTGGTGTGCTAGTGATAAGTTTTCAAAAATTCTGCTCTCACCCCTACCTCCCTTGGATCGCATTTTTAGTCTTGCAAAGAATAAAAAAATGAAAAACACTTCAAAAAATAAAATCCTTTGACATGTTGGTATGTAATATAGTCTAGTTTGTAGAAAAAATAACAAAAATGAATTTTGAATTTTTTGCAAAAAAAATGACATGGCATAGTAAAACGGCATAACTTTTGCATACGATGTCAGAAAAATGTTTAATATATCAAAATAACGAGCACGAAATTTTGTATTGGCTCGCAACGCCTTTAGGTCATTTAGCGATTTTTTAAAATCTCAAAATTTTAAAAGGAAAAAAGTTATAGCAAAAAAAGATTTTTTCCTGCAGAAAAAAATTTAAGGCCACTTATGATACGCCACGGGTAAACATGAGTGGACTTCAAATAGTGCCCATCCCCCTCTCCTCCCCTTCTCCTTCTTCTCTTCTCCTTCTTCCCTTCTCCTCCTATCCTGTTCTCCTCTCATCCCTTCCTCTTCTCCTCCTCTCCCTTTCCTTCTCTTCTCCTTCTCCTCCCCTTCTTCTCTCCTTCTCCTCTCCTTCTCTCCTCTTATTCTCTTCTACTCTTCTCCTACCCTTCTTCTCCTCTCCTCTCCTTCTCCCTCCCATTCCTCCTACTTCTCCTTCTCCTCCACCACTTGTCCTCTCTTCGGCCGTCACGCCGTACTCGAGCTCCTCCCTGCCTCAAGCTCTTCTTTGGCCCCCGAGTGCCTCCTATAGATGCGACCATGGCCTCCCGCACCTCCCTGCGATGGTAGGTTGTGGCTGTTGCGAGGTGAATGATGGCGACAGAGGATACGGCGGCAACACCGACACACCAGATCTCGCTTTTTTATTTTCAAAAATTTATCTGTGGCGCACCGTATTCCATGCGCCACAGATAATATTTCATATCCTACCCAATTTTTTTGAAATTTTAAATAATTATTCGTGGCGCACCATACCCCATGCACCACATATAACTGGACTTATCCATGGTGCATCTCCACAATCGCCACTGACAAAAAAATATCAGTGGCGCACGGAACGCCCCAGATAGGTTTTTTTGTAGAAGTATGCCTTGGACCATGATCATGGACGAGCGGTGTGGAGGAATGCTTTCGTCATGATGAAAAGTGAAATACTAGGAAAAACAAGCCATCATTTGGGGGCATGGAGCTGCGGCGTGGACAGATGCTTTAGCTACCGTGGTGGATTTGCTGACATGGTTCTTCAAAAGAGAAACACAAGGAGCATCGGCCATTGTTTGCATCAGCCATTGTTCACGATCGTGGTCGAACGACATGGATTAATCCTTTTCACAAACTCACACCATGCAAACGCGCAACACAAGACTTGACAGAAAAATGGGATGTCGTTAGGACACGAGCAACCCACCCTATTTCATCATGATTCCATCCGTAGTTGTGATCTCTATATCCAACGGCAGCCACCTCGAGTGTAGGTAGCTACCATTATATAAAATCCATGTATTATTTGTATTTTGTATTATATATTTAAAAAAATTATATTACTGATGAAACTTTATAAAATTTGACTTGGAATCTATGCAAAACATGATCTAAATAAAAACAACACGAGGTAGACACTACGCGGCTCAATGATAGATCATTGACTTGTAGGCACTGGCATGGTCTTAATTACATCTTCCAGGTAGAGGTTTACCGAAACGATGGTAGGACTTCACATATGATTGTTGCCAACTCCAACCAATGAAGACACCGGGGGCTCTCGTTCTCCCTTTTCTTTCTCTCTCCTCCCCTCCTCATGAGATTATTTCCCTATTTAACGGCTCCCTTCCTCCCAGATCTGGCGACTTTGCTGCTAGCGGCACGGGGAAGGGAGGAGTTGGATCTCCTATGTATATAATCCTAGTGATATAAGTAGGCCTACACGTCAGTTTGGTGTCATGCCGGCGGGGCGGTTTCTGCTAGGGCTGGCGAGTTGCCCCGTGCAAGAGGCGGCGGTGGTGAGGCTGCTCGTGGAGCTCCGATGGTCAGAGCCGAAGGCGAGGAGCGACGTGTCTCTACAACCCCAACAATAAAGCTCGAGCATCGAGCTCCTACCCGTGGGGATCTGCATTTCCTCAATTTTCTCCTTGTGGCCATGGTGACATACTAGAGGGGAGAGGAATAGGCGATTTGTCGAGTTGGTGCTTAGCAAGGAGATCTGATGTGTGTGGTTGAACACACTCTAGAAGTTGTTGTTGATGGAGTTCCTTGGCGCTAGCGATGCTTCGCTAGAGCTAGTCTTGGCCAAAGGAGCCGCTCCTTCCCGGGGAGTGTTCTCCCTTAGACTTTCGTCCTCTCTATGTGAGGATCGTCTTCGACCTCGGTCTAGGATTCATTGTCAGCAACACCCAAAGTGGCTTTTTCCTTGGTGGTGGCAGAGAAAACGACTGGTGCTAGAGGTTTCAGTTTGGCGGCGAAGAAGGAAAAGGACCGGATCGCATGTTCGTGATGTGCTTTAGGGTCCTAGCTGTAATTTCTCAGCCATGCGATGTATTATGTTTTTTTGTTGAGGGGCTTCTTGTAAACTTGTACCAACCACCTAAGTAAGGCCATCTCCAATAACACCCCACAAACGGACAAATTTGTCTCATTTTTTTCCGGACAGACAGTACCAAGAGAGGCGGTGCATATGCACCAAATTGGACAAGGGTCCATTTGTGTCCTCTTTCCAGTGCAAATTGGACATAAAGGGACAAAATGTCTGTCCAAAATGGGGGTCTCGGCTAGAGATGCCCCAATGTGAGTTTCGAGGCCCTTCGGGTTTGGGGTCTCTCTTGTTTAAAAGAAAAAAGGATAAGACCCTTACCATGAAAACGGTGCACCGACCTCTCGTTCTTCTTTGATCCGAGTGGTGAAATTTATTTTAAACAAGACAAAAGATTTACTATTTCCATTGATATGTAGAAGTACAGAGATGGCCGGTTTATTTACGAAAAACGGGCTACACACATGCACCCTCAACGACCGTCATGGATGGAACACGACTGTAGCGAGGGAGCACACTTAGCCACCCTAGCTACCCAGAAAATCTACACAAACACCAAGCTCGACTGGCCTATGCCAAACAGGTGGCTCCTCGAGAAGAAGCTCACAGCTCCAATTCTAAAGACAAGCTCCGAAAAGAAGATGTGCAAGACCAACGCCGAAGAAGACCTTCACTATGAAAAATCTAGCAGTGAAAATTATATCGCGTGTGTTTCACTATGAAAGATCTTGCATCGATGTTCAATGCAACAAAAACTGAACACCATCGATGGTTGAAATTTTTTCTTAAAAAAATACGTGCCGATCCTATCGACCCGTATAGAGGGAACTAGCCAGTTTGTTGTGAACTCCGAAAAAAAAGCTTCCTTGGATCCATAACAAGTATGGTTGATTTAGTATAAAATTGTATTAGATCAGCAACGCTTATTATGGATCGGACTATCGGAGGGAGTACTTGTTGTGGATCTTGTGTGCAACAGCCGACAAACTCATGTCCTGCTGTTTGGTTCAGAAAACCGTCTGGAGTGTATCATCCTTGCCTTGATCGTTTCTCATGCAATTCAGCAACGTCCCACGACCAAGGCCGCTCCACGCCTCCACGCTGCTATGCCTGTAGTGCTTGTGCTTGTGGTGGGTTCGTTGGTTCTATGCCTGTAACTGGACTCAACTGTATGCAATTGAAACTGTCAAAAACGAAGAAAAGAAATGTTGTGATTGACTATACCTTGGCGCTGACAGCATTTTTTCTTTCTGAGGAACGCTGACAACACTAGTTTTTTTTTCGAGACTTGCTGACAACACAGGCCAAGTTCTGGGCCTCTACATGATTTCGGCCTGAAAAAGGAGAGTGGTAAATATGACAAATAGAAGCCCACGCACCCAACCAGAGTGCAAGAGGAGCTTACCAGTGTAAAGCTTGGTGGCATCAAGACTTCCCCCAAACACTTCACAATGGCGCTTGAAATAGTGCATCGTGAAGTTCTTGTAGGAAACTCATGGTAAAACCAAACATGGTTCTTATTGATCTTCCCTTGTGGTTCTTGATCGGCATTGGGTAAAGCTTGGTGGCACCGAGAGTTTCCCCAAACACTTCACGATGGCGCTTGAAATACTACCTCGTGAAGTGCTTGTAGGAAACCCATGGTAAAACCAAGCATGCCTTACATGGATCATCTCTTCTGGGTCTTGGTTAGCATCGGGTGAAGCTTGGTGGCACCAAGAGTTACCCCAAAAACTTCACAAATGCGTTTGAAATAGTGCCTCGTGAAGTGCTTGTAGGAAACCCATGATAAAACCAAACATGCTTTGCCTCGATCCTCTCTTCTGGTTCTTGATTAGATTCGTGTAAAGCTTGGTTATACCGAGAGTTCCCCCAAACACTTCACAATGGCACTTGAAATAGTGCCTCGTGAAGTGCTTGTAGGGAACTCATGGTAAAACCAAACATGCTTTGTATTGATCCTCTCTTCCGATTCTTTGTCGGCATTGAGTAAACCTTGGTGGTACCGAGAGTTCCCCCAAACACTTCACAATGCCTCTTAAAATAATGTCTTGTGAAGTGCTTGTAGGAAACCCATGGTAAAACCAAACGTGATTCACCATTATTACAACTCTTATGGTATATTACAGGTGTCTAGTAAATGCTTAGTTACACCGAGAGTTCCCCCCAAACACTTCACATAAGCCCTTACAAAGGTACTTAACAACGTGCTTTAAGGGAACTCCTGGTAATACCAAACGTGATTTGGCGTGGATACATATCTCTTGGCTTTTGACCCGCAATATCAATTGAATGCTTGGCTACACCGAGAGTTCCCCCAAACACTTCACACGATACCTCAAAGGTGCTTTGTAAAGTGCTTGAAGGGAACTCCCGGTAATACCAAACGTACTTAATCGCCTTTTTGACATATGGAAAATATCTACTAAATGCTTGGTGACACCAAGAGTTCCCCCAAATACTTCAGAATACCCCTAAAAATGCTTCCTGAAGTGCTTGAAGGGAACTCCCGACGATGCCAAACTCGATTAATTCTAATCGTATATATATGGTTTTCATATTTGGACCTAACACTATAATATTTAGTGCACACGCGCTCCCAAAACCTATCAAAAAGTGTTGGTTCCCACCCAGAGTTCCCCCAAACACTTCACTATTCATAGCTCCCTATCCCTGCACTGAACACTTATGAAAAAGTGACAATGCAACAATGAGGCATGAGCTAGCTACTGAAGTGATTTGAGGAGAACTCCAGGTGACGACCAACCAGAACTAGTCATGACTCTTGTTCTCTCATATGGACCACACTTGTTTAATCTGCCCTAGTGATGAGCGCATAGCCGGCCGCTATTTATAAGTGTAGACGATAGACTATAAGACGTAGTAGCAAATTCGTTGCCTCCTGTGGACAGGGGTGTGCAACAATGCATGCAACAAGCTCTTAGTGCCGGATCGATGAACCTAGCTACCAATGCACCTAGCCGTGATGGAGCCTAGATTAGAATGAAGCTAGCTGCTAGAGCAACGGGAATCTAGTGAGATGTGACCCTTTTGTGCCTAGATTTACAGCTCCGAATCATGCAAAAGCTCATGGAGTAAAGGTGCGTGGCCAGCCTGCAAATTCCTTATCAATGTCGTCTTCGTCGTCGCCCGGTTTCTGTCCACGAACATTTCTGTCAGCGTGCCCAAAGGGACATAGAGACCATGTTGCAGTATAATTATCATTATCCCAACAGGTGCAAAACGTCGTTGTGCAAGTTGCAGACATACTGGCTGGGATTCCGGGCAATCTTTGCTAAAGTAATAGTTTTGTTGCATAAAATGCTCTATCTGATTGATGGATTTTGCAGCAGTACTGTGCTGTGGTGCAGTATATCGTAATAAAGTCACAAGGAACTTCAAGTAGAAGAAGTAATTGAAGTGATCAGGTACTTAGGCAAAAGAAGAAGAACTATTTCCTGCATCTATGATATGGAGTATCATCTGCGTCCTTGATATATGTTGAAGTGTTGAACATTTCGCACTGTTGAAGGATGGAATCGATGGATACAGCTGAGGACAAGGCTGTGTTTATATGCACAGTTAAAATAGTGGGTTCGTTGATAGTTTAATGACCTGCTAGTGTACTAGTGCTACTAGTGTACTCCTACTACTACCTCTATCTTGAAAAGGATGTTGCAAATTTATCTAAATTTGGATGAATTTATATACGTCTAGATATATTCAAATTTAGATAAATTTGTGACATACTTTTCAGAACAGAGGGAGTAGTACTTTTCAAAGGCTGTGACTTCTCTGAAATGTACCATCAGTAGCAGTTGCAGTATGTGCAAGTTGAGAGATATGCTAGCTGGGATCCTGGGTGATCTTTGCTAATAATTAGTTGCAGAACATCTCCACGGATCTTATTGGTGGATGTGGTCGTTGCAGTATTGCTGTATATTGATAAAGTGATGAGGAAAAATAAAGTGATGAGAAACTTAGGTAGAACAAGCGAAAATGTTTTCCGCGTCTGTGACATGCTTGACGTCCCGCACTGCTATGCAGCAGGCCCGGCCAAGGGTGCTACATCTATTTAAATAGAAATCAGTGCTTCTCTACAGTGTAGACACTTGGTTTAGTACCTTGATGACCTACTAATGTACTACCACTCCTCAGTTTTCACAGGATGTGGCATCTTTAAGTGCGCCATGTTGAAGAGAAGAGCAGGTGTGGAGATGATCTTGCACTAGTGACTTATGTATTTCCTCAGTCTCAAAATAGATGTCTTAGATTTTTTAAAATTTGAATGAATCTATATACTATATAGTGTCTAGATTCATTCAAATTTTGATAAATTTGAGACAACTATTTTGAGACGGAGGGAGTATGAATTAAGCATGATATCACCATATACATGAACAAAGTACTCCACATATCTTTTGCATGTCGGTAGTCGGTGGGACTGACGGGTTCTTCAGAACAAATTTAACAATCATGCAGACAAATAATGCTAAATCACATGCACCTAATCTGGTACTACTATTTCCCATTAGAAAACACCAGTCTAATCCAACGGGCTACTTTGTCTGATTATGCGTGACTGTATGGGCAGGCAGAAAAAGGTGAGAAAAAAGCTTTTGGCACCGATGGCAACATGCTCTCTACCACCAATAGTGCGAAAAGCTACAAGAAGGCGTCCAGGTTCAATGTACGCGATCCCTGTCACTGCAGGACATCGCTCAAAGCTGAGGACTCAGCTGAGACTGAGAGCCTGAGATGACGGGTTTCAAAGCCGGTCAGATTCAGATTAGCAAGGATAGGCCTGACATGGAGATACTTGGCGGTATAAGTATCTTTGGAGAAGCATCATTGGCAGAGGGCAAGATGACGATGTTGCTGCGTCAGGAGTTGTTCTTCTTCCTCGTGATGTAGGAGGAGAAGAGGACTTCGTCATCGTCGTCTCGCATGGAGTTCCCCCGTTCACTTCTTGGCTCTCGTTCGTTGTTGGTTCGGTTCAGGTAGGGAGGAGGGTTTTGCTGATGTAATCTATCTCCCTTGTGTTTGTTCATAGGGGAGATGGTGGAGATGATGCATCTTCTTCTCCTCTCGCTGCTTGTTGTTGTGGCTTGATCCTGTGTTGTATCTGGGCAAATAATAAATCTTTCGAGTTCCCCATCTCTTTTCGGTTACTCGTGTTTTGTTTTGCAATTGTTTCTTATGGCTGGAAGAAATGCTAATGCGGATGCGTGTTTATGGGTGGGATCATGGCTGTGATTGTGGTGTCTCAACTTCGGCCCATGTCAATGAAGAAACTTCAAACGCAGGCTGCTGACCCAATATACATTCTGGTGTGATACAAGCCGTTGTCTGTAAAATTCAGGTACAGAGAGATGGCATGCTGTAGTTCACACCACACGATTAGCTCAATCTTTTCCATACTTGCAGCATATGCATCCATCTGCTGGATCCAATTACTCTAAGAGTTTAAGCGTGAGCTGCTGCGAGCTCGTTCAGGCCTTCTGCCATGCGCACTGCTGCAATTTGGGTCGTTCTTTCTGGGTTGTTCGGCTTGCGTACGTGGTTGTGCACGTGTCCTTCTTCCTAATTGTTTCTGAACGAGGTGTCTTGGTTTATTTTTTTGCTTTCTCTTGGTATCCCCGGTCCTCATCTTCCTCTTGCACCTAATCCCACGCCCCAGAAGAGATGAGAGCTCCCACGCCATGGCCCCCTTCGAGCAGAGCTCTCCCCTCGACGAGCAATTCCACAGACCACCACCGAGACATCGTCAGCGAGGCCGTCGCGACCGCAGTGAACTAAGCGGCGGGGCTGGGTGCACCGGTGATGGAGAGGATATGAAGGCGGAGGATCTTAGAGGGAAGGCCGGGGGCCGCGGCGGACCGACAGAGGGAGAGCTTTGAGGAGGGCGGTGCGGCGAGGCGGTCGCGGGAGCGCCGCCGGCCACGGGCGGCGTTGGCAGGAGGCCCGGCCGGCGGAGCTGGTCTGAAGCAGGGCGGCGCGGTTCTGCTCTCCCTAGAGTCGCTGATCTGCTCTCTAATGGCTCCTGTTGCATGGTCCCTACGTCTCCGCAGCTCCTATGGCTCCTCCGCCTCAGGTGTGTAAACGTACCTAGCGATAATTCTGCGCAGCTTCGTCGAATCACTGGCACCAACAACCAGGTCGTCGGCGACACAAACAATTGGGTCAGCGGAGATAGCCTAAGACCCCCCTAACTCGCTAGGGCTATCTGGTTTGCTTCTCCAAAATTCATAGAAAGTTTTGATTAGAGAATATACCACGGAAGGTCTCCAATTGGTATAGTCCGTGCTAATCTCTTTTTCCATATTTTATCTTGGCATAGACTGAGCTTGATGGTCTAGCACAAAGGGTATCATGTATTCATATGATTGCCGTACAGTTAGGTGAGATTTATTTTCCCCTTACCTCCAGTTTCAGTTTTGTTACCGGCACAATTTCTGCTACCCTAACGTCTTGTATCATGATGGAACTCCAATACACGCCTACAAATTAATTCTTGATACATTTCTTTTACCAAATAGTTTGTTATACATCAAATACATGATATAGATTGAAAATTTGATTACCACTATGTTTCCAGTTATGGTTCCCCTAATAATGCAGGGCAACCGTTTGCTGAATTGCTTAGACAAATTATATGGAGTTTTGTCATGTGCTTGAACCAGCTTAAATCGTGTTAGCTACAATTCATAAAAATAACTCATGATCCATCTGTTTATGTGTTGTCTGTGATAACAAATTATGTCGCCCATGTCAATAATTGGTTGGTAGGTGCCACATACTTTTTTTCCAACTTTTTGTGTATTTTTTTGTAGTAAATCCTTTGAAATGGTAGATCAAAAGTTTCCTGTGAAGATTTTACGATATAACATAAAGGATGTGGGGAATTTCAATTCTATTTTTCTTATATTTATTCTACAACGATCTGCAATGGCTTGTGAGCTACTTAATTAATACAACATGGCAATCCAATTAATTTGTGTCTGCGAAGTTGATCTAATGGAAGAACAAGTGAACTTGGTAGGTTTTGTACATCATATGGCCATGCAAAAAATACGGAGATGCATCATAATACTCTGAATTTGAAAGCACTCTTCAGGGATCATGCAATTTTTTGAACCAATTTTCTGAGCTCGATACAGTTTGATTACTACTTTTGCCAGCTTCCCGAAAGATATATGAGAGTGCCTGACTCTTCTTTTGTGTTGTTTATTCTTCTCCCTGCAGCTAGCCGTGTCAGCCCTCCCAGGTGATCCCCAACAAAAAGGTCCCATGGGATTTTCTAGAACATTGACTTGTGCTCTCTCCTCGGCACCGCCAACAGACTCGGAGTTTACGGTGTTACAGCTAACATGCATAGTTGCCTCTTTCAGGTATGATCTAGAAATATGTTGCATAGGGTAGCTATACTATTTATTTGTTTTACCCTGTATATTGACTTCATAGAGAACAGGGCCAGGTGAGCACATTTGCTGACCATGGATACCCAAGAGAATAATTTACATCCAGGCCGAACCGAACAGCAGAAAAGCAGCGAGATGGCATATCTCGATGCTCATGGTCATTAGTTTTGCTTTTGCACATTTTACTTTCTAATCCACTATGCAACCAAAAGGTATCTCCCCATGAGCCAAGAAGAGATCTGTATAGACTATTGAATAGAATGATTCATTATTTTATTAACTTCTCAATGATTTTCCCTGCCCACAACCAATTTCTGGAAGCTTAAAATGTGTGAGAATTACAAGTGTGCCTTACCTATGGCGTTCTGAATAGAAAATTGACATTTTCCAGTTCCTACATTTTAGTCATGCATTTGCACAGGCAATTCATGTAAACAGAACCGTGTTACATTTTGATTCAGTTTCATGCCAATAAGTATGTTTCTATGATGCGCAATTTGTCTTCAAGCAATGGGAAACTAATTTATTGTTTTGGTGTGGTAACTAAATTTCTGCTCATACTAGAAAAATCCAGGGTGGATGATAGCACCAGAAGCAATTGTTACCATAAGTATGATAACCCGGTGTGCTATTCTAATCCTGATCCTACTTTACTTCTGTTGCAGATCAGTAATATCTTCATTGCTATTCATCTAGCAGAATTGGTCTTATCTCCCTTTAATATTTTTTGGGTTGGTCACTATGGTAGTTAGGTTTGGTATATCAAAACTGTATCCAGCTGTTATTTGCTAAATGGATTTGCATATGTAGCTCTTCGTAAAGGTCTTTCACATTTCCGTGATACTATTCCTTATTTGAAATATTGTTAATGAGGTGTTGAATCAAAAATATTCAATTGTGTACGTAATCGTGTACACCATATTAGTGCCCCACAAAAATTTGATCTATTAACTAATGTTCTGCCTTACTCTGCTCAAGACAAGTTTTAGAGCCCCAAGACTTCCAACGGCAAGGAAAGCCACCTATCCTGAATAGTTACACTATTTCTTTTCTTTCGAACCTATGCTTACATATACTATATGAATCTTGAGGAAAATGTCATCAGGTATGTACAATAGTTTGACCCTCTTTTCAAGTTACATTTTACAAAAGTCTTAGTTTCATTTTTCCATAGTTTTGTAGTTTCCTTGCATTACAACTCTGCTCTATATTTTCTTCCATGCATAGAACTAAGTCACTAGAGCTGATTTTGTGCACCTTGTGTACGTGCACCCGGTTAATCTAAAATAATCAAAACAAGTTGAAAATTGTAAAAAGTGTTGTATATATTGTTGGTTGTATGAGCCAAAATTCTAAGTGTTTGCTTTCTAAGGCATCATTTTGTTCAGATTCCCTGGTTGTTGAATACAAATGCGAACCATACACATGCATGATGTGTTAAGTAGTTCATCAATTGGAAATGGTACTTCTTCTTAGTCTTGCCTTGAATATGCATTTGGTAATATAGCCTACAATTGAAGATGATTGTACTTAATGTTCCACTTTTGTCTATCGATGCGCATGTAGTTGATTTCCCAGTTGTCGGGTTACAGAACTATTATCCAGTATTCGAGCACTCAATACATGAAGATACAAGAGGAATGCATGTTAGTTAGAAATTGATGCCACAATCTGAAGTTGCATGCCATAGCAACTCAAACCATTGTATCTCTATAAACTTCACTCACAAAGTAGGCAAGCATTGTGTAGACTACTGCTTTCCAACTCTCTACTTCACATCTATGTATGGTGGCAACATGTTTCAGAATTTTAGCTTCATCATTATTTTATAGATGACTTCTTACTATCTACAAGTTGGACACTTAGAATTTCTAATTCTGTTTGTGGCTTGCCTTGGAGATAAAGTTAGTGCATTTTTTGCTTTGTCACATTTCGTACGATCAACAAGATTTTGAGAATTTAATGAAACATAGTCTGATGAAATAAGTAGAACAATACAATTTTACCAAAATTGTTTCTTATTGATTATATATTGATATTTTCTTCTATGGTGTGTTATTCAGAGTAGAACAATCGAGGAAACAAGACCATCTGAATTGCTGAACTATTCTGGTGTCTGTCCATATCGGCATACTTTTGATGATCTATTTACACTTTGTTTTTTAGTTTGTCCGCCTGATATTTATCTATTTGTGTAGGTTCTCAGTTAATTGTGTGTCACCCTACTATCAAATTTTTATTATATTAAAAACTGTGAGCTATGTTACTTAATTGGTGAGAATCATGATTCACCAAATGCTTCTGAAAAAAAAATATTGATGAAATGTCTTAAAACAAAGTATTATGAAAACTTGGAAGCATAAATATTCCCTTTGTATTTCTAACGTGGCTAAGAATGTGTTACACATCCAAACACACGCAAATCCACCAGACTGATCACACAATGCCCAAACGGAGTCTAGGCGGCGCGGCGAAGCGCGCTTGCCCCTCTAGTAATATTGATATTCCTACTGGTCCGTAGCATGAAAGCCCTAGTGATGTCTACTGCGGCCTCTCAGTCGCAGCCCCTCCCGACACTTGCCATATCAGGAGGCAACTGTGTGACAACACTTGTCAAATTTTAGGATTTGGCAAAATTAGATCTTATCGAAATATAGAATTTGGCAAAATGGCAGAAATTGAACTTCATATTGCTCCATTTTATTCAAAACTTGTCAAAAATAGAAGTTTGAACTCATATTGCTCTATGTTTTTTTAACAAGGGGAGGGGTCTTTACAAATTGTAAATAGGCCTCTCAACAAAAATACACTAAAAAGTAGGCATGCTATTTCACAAAAAAATACCCTGGAAAGAAAAATAAAAAGCGATCTAGTCCAACATCTTCTCCACCGACGACGAGACTCCGATGCCGACCTCCTTCGACCTGCCTTCGGGGAAGAATCACTTGGCTGCGAGGAGGAGTGAAGCGCCAGCAAGGATCCCGAGAAAGGGCCTTCGTCTTGGAGGTTGATGTTGCGCTGTCGAGGCAGCGTCTTGGGTGGCCATCTTGGCCACAGATCATGTCGATGAACATGTCGACCATGAGATGTGCTCTGGGATGAAGCAGATGGGTGGCAAGGCTCGCCGCCTCTGTCAACCACCTCAGACGCCCGCAGACAGCATCAACAGCAACGCCTCTGCTCCCTTCTCCCTCACCACCGAGGATGGCCTAAAATAAAAGCAGAGGCCGATCTCCGTCGTGGTGCGTGCGCAGATAATACCACCAAGCCGATGTTGAGCTCGCTTTGAAGTAGTAGCACTCCACCTCGCCTCCACGGCCGGCCATGATTTCTACTGAAACTTCTCCCTCCAATAATCCCGAGCTTTCCCCCTCGCCATGTAACATCCCAAAAATACTAAACTTGGATCATCAAATTCTAATCCTCACATCTAGGGTTAACAAAAACTTTTCTAAATAAAATTATGAATGCATGCATATGTGTATGCATTGATTTTGAATTCTTTTAAAACCACCTTGTTTGTCTGTTTCATTGCTTGTAAAATGTTTCTTAGGTGAAATAAACATCATCTAAAACATTCCCCACACTTTTCCTAAAGACAAGTAAATCAAAACACATATATGAAGTGAATGGTCATTTTGACCAATTTAACTCCCATGTCTACTTTGGCTGTCTCAAACTTTCAAAACCTAACATAAACTTTTCTGGATCTTTGCACCCCTTGAATGTACTCATAACAAGGTATCAATGCCCACTTTGTGATCATCCAGAAACTTTCAAATGCATAGTTTAAATGACAATTCAAAATTGAATCTTTATCATATGGAAAGATCCTACTTTTTCAAAAACCACTCAAACAAGCTCAACTTTCAAAACCCAAGCATCTGCAGACTCACCAGCACCAATCTAGCAAACCCACCAAAATTCATTTCAAAATTCAAAACTTGATTTCATGCGGCCATTTCATCAAACAGGTTGCAGACACAAATCAAACAAACATCAAACACTATAGTGTGCAGTAAAATTGGCCTAACTTGTTCCCTAGTTAGCTCACACACAGCTCAGTAGATCATCTAGGAAGTTTCACTAAAGCCTAGCACCCCTGTGAGCTTGCCATTGCCATCAATGGTGAACAGCCGAAGCCAACCTTGCCACCCCATTGTGGACAGCAGGCTAGAGGAAGAACTAGCCGTGCCAACCTTGTCTGGGAGGCAGCCCACCGTCCACCGCCACTACCTGTCCCAGCCGCGAGTGTTGCCAAGCCCTGGACCACGTGCACAAGCCGCGCTCAGACCATGCCGAGCATGCGCCAGAGCGCCACCCTCGACCAGCGTCCACAGACCGCGCGCCGCCCTCACCGCGTGCACACACGATCACCACCGACCCAGGAGACCGCCAGACATCCCCGTTTGCCGCCCCGTGCCATACAGCCACGGCCCGCCGTCGAAGACGCCGCCTCTGCCGCGCAGAGCACCGACCGTTCCAGACCAAGCCGCACCGCCCCATGCCTCGAGACCATGTCGTTGAGCATCATCAGGAGACACCGCACCGTCCCCTACTCTTGCTCATGCCTTTAGCCGCCTGTAACCTTGCCCCCGACGAGCTCACCGTGCGTCCCGACGGTCCCCTCGCTCGACTATAAATAGAGGCCACCCCCGCACGATTTCTTCACACCATCTCACTCCCCTCTCCTCACTGACCGTGTCACACCGTTCTCAGAGCAAGGCGAGCACCACCTCGCCGGAATTTCACCGGAGCTCGCTGCCTCTGGAGAAGAAGGGAGCCACCGATTGGAGCCGCCCCAGGAGAAGCCAACAGTACCAGGAGATTCGCCGTCGTCGACTTTGTCGTTCGCCCGCCTCGTCGACCCTCGCCCGTACCCCGGTGAGCCCCCAACACCCCTCACTGGCCGCGCTAGGTTTCGTTCTCGCCGGAGTTGTCTCACGTTGACGATGACCCCCAGCCGTTGGATTAGAACTAGATCGAACGATCCACGTTGCCCCATACCGCTTCGCCTAGCCCCGTGTCACTGACGAGTGGGGATACCCACTTAAGCAGCCCGCGGGAGCACTGCGCTTAGCAGGCCGGCCCAGTACTTTTTCCCGCGCAGCCCAGCGATTCAAATTAAACCTTTTTCTTTTTAAATTCAAACACACTTCTGTACCCAACTTCAAAATTAACCCAGATCGATTCAGTGCACCAAATTGGATGAAACCAATTTTGTTGGAAAGGTCTGTGAATGCTGAATCCAAGACCGTTGGATTCAAGTCATTTGGATATGTAGATCACCCATAGTAAAAATAACAAGTTAGAAGCTTTTCTGCATTCAAACATTTTTCAAATTTAAACCATAAAAGCTTTTGAGTTGATTCCAACTCTCAAAAATCACATTTAACCATACCTTTCAGAATATATAAAAATATATAGGTTTACTTGCAGAAATAATGTTCAAGTAATAAAAGAATGCTACATAAGCATTTCTAGCCACTTTAATTAATTAAAATAAAAGGGTAAAACCTTATTAAATTGTGACACCACTTTAAATCACATTCCCATGGACTACAATATGTGGTGATAACATGTGTCAACATGATCCCATGTTTGGTTTGGAGAATATTAAATCTTAAGTAGTTTTTCAATGAGTAGAAATTACTTTTCTAAAAATAAAAAGAATCAAATCAAGCCTTAACCTGGTAAAGTTAGAGATGATGTTAGATCATCTATAAGACCCTTGTGTGTGATGATTGCAAGTAGTTAAGTATTGTTTGGTGATTGTGTGCCTCGTATTTATTCATAGACGCTAGTACCGACCAAGGCTACGAGGAGGAAGGAGGATACTACGAAGAAGAAGCTGAGGAGAACTTCAACCACTGCTCTGCACAAGGCAAGCTTATATTGACATTGATGCAAGCTAAAACTTGCAAGACACTCTACTTTAGCAAGCCAAATACTCCTAGTGATTGTGCAAGCTGATAATATACCTATGCAAGCTAACCCTTGCAAGTTTACCCATTCGATAAACCAATCCTAGTTTTATGTGCAAGCTTCTCACTTTATTTCTTTATCAAAACTTACTTAGAGTTTACTTAAGTGACTGGTAGATTTTGGAAAGATGTTGAAGGTTGCATAAAGAGCATAAAATTTGGCCTAAGCTAGAAACATTGATATCAGCCTAAGATATAAGGTTGGACTTAGTGAAACTCCACTAGTTACCACCCCTCATTAGTACTACCCCCACCTGTAGATGCTAGTGCTAAGCATAAAACTTGATCAACTTTTAGATGGGAATACTTGGTGGAAAAATGGTTATGAAAACCTCGGAATGATGGATCATTCTATTGAAATGTTTTGGACATGTGTTTCCAAACACTTGATGATTTTGGTGATAAAAATGTTGAGGCATGAGCCTTAGCCCTTTATAAAACTGATGGTTGTCTGGATGGGATACCATTCCAATTTTAGCGTATAACCACAATACCCGAATATTGGGTAGGCTTGACTGGAAACTTATATACCTTAGTATTAGTTCCCTCACGGCCAAGGTCTGCGTTGAGGCTACCTTGTGAAGATTGTCCACCTGTGCAGTACCCAAGATGACAGCTGGTCATGGTTGGGAGGCCAAACTCACAGGAGAGGTGCTCATACTAGGGCGTGTAATTGAAAGGTTAGGATTGATTATCCGCATACTGAGTATGGTGAGTTCAGGATTTCTTCCTGACGGATGTATCGAATGTTGTGGTGAAAGTGTACAATCTCTGCAGAGTGTCAAACTATTCGAATTGCCGCGTCCGCGGTTATGGACAGTTGGAGTGGCCATACTGTTCCCCCGTCAGACTTTTCAAAATGACTTGGGAAATGAATTGAGACTTTGACTTGACCAGAACAGAGTTGTGACCTGAAATACAAGTTCCCACTTAGGATTTATAAAATTATGACTAGCTTCAGAACCTAGCAGAGATAAATCTGGCTTTTGCAAAACAACCCTAGAGCCTAGTGTCCTATTATCCAAAAACCCCCTTTACTTGTTAGTATTAGTTTGCGAGTACTTAAAGAGTACTCATGGCTTTGGCTATTCCCATGGCCAGACTATGAAGAGGAGTACCTGGAAGATGGAACCTAGGAAGGTTACGACAACTAGGATCATCTCCCATCGTCAGCATTGCCTGTGACCCCGAAGATGGAGCTTCGCCTATGCTACCGTTATTATTACGTATTCCGCTGCTTGATGTTGTATTAAGAACTGGATCATGAGATCCCTATTAGTGTAATAACTTATGTATCGTTTGTAATGGATGAAGTACTATGGTATCCAATTCTGTTATGTCTCGCAAAAATGGTAATCCTGGGATTGCGATGTATGGCATAACAGGCATCTAGGATTGAAAAATCCGGGTGTTGACAAGTTGGTATCAGAGCCATCCTAACCATAGGAGACCCTAGTTAGATTGGACGTTGAACCAAAAACTTAGTTTCAAAACCAACGAAAACAAATATTTACGAAAACTTATTCTCATTCTTACCTCTTTAATTCTTTAATAAAACTTCATGTTCCTCAAAAACTCTTGCAAAATATATAAAATTTTGACACACTTGATCACTTTGCTAATCTACTCATCCTCTATTTTTATAGATGGATGTGAAGTACAGCAAGTTTTACCAACTCGGGAATGGAGGAGACCTTATCTTTGAGAGGGATCTGGATCAGCTTTCGGAACTTCTGAAGCGCCCGCATCCCGAGTTCTTCGGAGCTCAGCTCAATGATCAAGGGGGAGAAGATCTGCAGTGGCTAATTGTTGCAAGTCTCCGAGGAAAGATTGAACCTCCCACTGCGGAGGAAATTCAGTTTACCTTGAGGGAAAACAACTGGCTCGATGGACTTGCCAGAGCAATGCAGGAAGCTCTTTCCCGTCTGTGTGGGCAGAGCATCAATCAGATCAAGGGTACTCGCTTTGAGTTTTGCCCAAGACGTGATGCAAATGGACAACCACTGGAAGCCCCATACCACCCCGAGCTGAAGACTCAATTGGACCACCTTAGCTTCATGATGTATGATCGTCAGCAGGAATTGGACAACTGCCGTGACTATTGCAACCACAAGTCTGCCATCATCAAGACGAAGGACCAGACCATCGCCATGCTAGCAAAGGATCGCAAGTCTCGCCGCCGTCAGCTCGACAAGAAGGAGCGCATTATTGCCCGTCTTCGCCATCGCATCTCATCTCTGGAGGAGACCATCCACGAGAGAGACATGCAGTTAGAGGAAAGGGAGAATGCCGGAGAGGATCTTCGTGGAGACCCTTACTCCTATCTCAGCGATGACGATGATTTTCTGGAGGATCAGGCCATGGACTTCTTCACCGATGAGGATGATTTCGCCTTCATCGATGATGATGAAGATGATGAAGCCACAGATTTCGAGGAGTAGTAGCACTTGAGCACTAGCGTAGTGAGTAGTAGTCGGTCCCACTGTATCGTAGATTCCAGAATGGTTCTTAAAACCATCTGTTTTTCCTTGCTGTGGTGTGCGTTGTATCGAGTGAATGAATGAATGAAAAAGCAAGTTGCTAGAAAAATCTGAATCAAACATTTAACACTTTTCAAAGACCCAAAACCTTAGAAATTTCCCTCTTTTCCCATGATCTATATCAATCTTCAGATGCCACGTGGAGGAAGTGGTTCAGCCCCGGACCCGATGTTGCAGATCCTGCAAATGTTGACTTCTGACCGCGAAGCTGAAAGAGCGGAACGTCAAGCCAACCTAGCCACTCTGCAACAGATAGCCCAGCTAGCCCAAAACAACCAAGGCCACGGATCTAAGCTCAAGAATTTCCAGAATACCAACCCACCCGTTTTCACCAAGTCAGAAGAACCCCTAGATGCTGATGATTGGCTGCAAACCATGGAAAACAACCTAGAAGTCGCCGGAGTGGAAGCCAACGAGAAAGTCCTGTTCGCCACCCATTATCTAGCCGGAGATGCCAGGGCATGGTGGAACAGTGTTCGCGCCATGACCGGAGGCCAAATGATGACCTGGGAGGAATTCAAGGTCAAGTTCAGCAGAACCCATGTGCCACCAGGTTTGATCAAGAGAATGAGAGACGAGTTCAGAGAGTTGAAGCAAGGAAGGATGACTGTAGTGGAATACCGTGAAATTTTTTTGTCATTAGCTAGGTATGCCCCGGACGAGATAGACACCGAAGCCAAGAAGAAAGAAAGATTCCTGAATGGTCTGCATGACGAGATGCAGACAGTGTTAGCCAATATACCCTTTGTTGATATTGAAGCCCTTGTCGACTCTGCTATCCAGATGGAAGGAAAGATCAACCAGGCCAATGAGAACCGCAAGCGTCGCATGATGCATCAACCAGGAACCCATCAGACCCCAAAGTATCGCCCCAACCCATCTCCAGGATTTGCCCCAAGAACCAACAGACCCCCTATGACCCGTCCGACCTACCCCAACCGTGGAAACCCTAGACCCGTAGGAAATCACAACAACCTCGGCAACTCTAGCAATTTCACCCGTGCCCCACCCAAGTTCAACACCAACAATGCTACCGCCAACCCCAACACTGCCCCGAGGACTGGAAGCAATGTTGTGCCTGTCGCAGCCAAGGACAAGTCACAAGTGACCTGTTATGACTGTGGAAATAAAGGCCACTATTCCAACGAGTGCCCCAACAAGAAGAATGCTACAGCCCCCAACGCCAATGTTCCAGCTCAGCAACAGCGTCGTGTCCAGCCAGGGAGAAGATTTGCCCCAGGGAATTCACTCAACCGCAATGGCCGTCTTTTTCTCATGCATGCTGAAGAAGCTCAGGAAGCGCCAGACGTCGTGCTGGGTATGTTTTCTGTTAATTCAGTACTTGCAAGAGTGTTGTTTGACTCTGGTGCATCGCATTCATTTGTCACCGAAGAATTTGCCTGCACTAGTAAAATTCAACCAACCAAATTGAAGCATGTGATGATTGTACAAATTCCCGGATCAACCACCAAGGCTAGGCAAATTTGCAAGGCCGTCCCTATCCGAATCCATGGCATAGATTTTTATGCTAACCTAATAGTACTCGGAACTAAAGGTTTGGAAGTAGTGCTAGGAATGGATTGGATGTCTAAACATAAAGGATTGATTGACTGTGCCAAGAAAGCCATCACCATGACCAGTACCACCGGAAGATCAGTCGAGCATATATCTGAAACCTTACCTCGCCAATTCAAGTGTAACAAGAGTATAGCCCAACCTACCATTGACCAAGTCCGGATAGTCTGCGAATACCCCGATGTATTTCCAGATGTTTTGCCCGGTATGCCCCCAGATCGGGTTATCGAGTTTATCATCGAACTAATCCCCGGAACCGGACCCATAGCCCAGAGACCCTATAGTATGAACCCGTCAGAACTAGAAGAACTGAAGAAGCAACTGGATTCCATGCTGGAAATCGGATTGATTCAACCAAGTGTGTCCCCATGGAGATCACCTGTCTTGTTTGTGGACAAGAAGGATGGAGGTAACAGTTTGTGTACGGATTATCGAAAGTTGAATGATGTCACCATCAAGAACAAGTACCCCTTGCCTAAGATAGAAGATTTGTTTGATTAGTTGACCGGTGCCAAAGTGTTTTCTAAGATTGATCTTAGGACTGGCTATCATCAACTCAAAATTCGTGCAGAGGATATTCCAAAGACTGCCTTTACCACCAGATATGGATTGTATGAGTATACAGTCATGTCTTTCGGATTAACCAATGCCCCCGCTTATTTCATGATCCTCATGAATAAGATTTTTATGGACTTCCTGGATAAGTTTGTCATTGTTTTCATCGATGACATTCTGATTTATTCCAAATCAGAATAAGAACATGAGCTACACCTAAGGACCATTCTTGGAACCCTTAGAGAGCATCAGCTGTATGCAAAGTTTAGCAAATGTGAATTCTGGTTACAGGAAGTAGGATTCCTCGGTCACATTGTATCAGCCGGAGGAATTGCCGTTGACCCTGCCAAAGTGAAAGATGTAGAAGATTGGCAAGCCCCAACCACTCAAACCCAAGTTCGTGCTTTTCTCGGATTGGCGAGATATTACCGCAAATTTGTAGAAGGATTCTCTAGTATCGCCAGACCCATGACCCAATTGCTGAAGAAGGACAAGAAGTTTGAATGGACCGACAAATGCGAAGCGAGTTTTCAAGAACTCAAAAGGAGATTGATTTTAGCCCCAATCTTGATCATGCCGGATATCACGAAGCCCTTCGATGTGTATTGTGACGCATCCAAGATTGGTCTCGGATGTGTGCTAATGCAAGAAGGAAAAGATATATCTTATCTATCGCGACAACTGAAGCAACATGAACAAAATTACCCAACCCATGACCTCGAACTCGCAGCCGTAGTTCTAGCCCTGAAGACATGGAGACATTACCTGATGGGAAACCGTTGTGAGATTTATTACGATCACAAGAGCCTAAATTATATATTCACTCAGAAGGAGCTGAATATGAGGCAGAGAAGATGGATTGAGCTAATCAAGGATTACGACCTGGACATTCACTATCACCCTGGTAAAGCCAACGTGGTAGTCGATGCCCTTAGCAGATTGCCGTGCCGCTTGAACTCCATGATTTTGAAGGAGCAACCAAGTTTGCACAAAGAGATGGAAGATTTTCGAATGGAATTAGTAAGTGAAGGATTTTTGGCTAGCATAGAACTTCAGCCCACTTTGATCAGTCAGATTAAAGAGGCGCAGAAGGGAAATGCCAGTATCGACAGAATCAAGCGTCGTATCGGTACAGGAAAAGTACCCGGATTCACCGAGGACGAAGAAGGAGTTTTGTGGTACAAAGGACGCCTTTGTGTACCATCAGATTCTGAGTTAAAAGAAGTTATCTTGAAGGAGGCTCATGATACTCTTTATTCTATCCATCCCGGAGGAACTAAGATGTATCAAGATTTGAAAGAGCAATTTTGGTGGCATAAGATGAAGAGAGAAATCGGAAGCTATATCGCCAAATGTGATATATGTCAGCGAGTCAAGGCCGGACATCAAAGACCCGCTGGATTGTTGCAACCTTTGCAAATTCCGGAATGGAAATGGGATTCTGTAGGAATGGACTTTATCATTGGACTACCTACTTCTAGTAGGGGAAATGACTCTATTTGGGTCATAGTGGACAGATTGTCCAAAGTCGCCCATTTCTTGCCCGTCAAAACCACCTATCAGAGTTCGAAGCTAGCAGAGTTGTACATCGCTAGAATCGTTAGTTTGCATGGAGTCCCCAAGAACATAATATCGGATCGAGGAACTCAGTTTACCTCGAGATTCTGGAAGAAAGTCCAAGAAGGTTTAGGAACCCTCCTAGATTTCAGTACCGCGTATCACCCTCAGACCGATGGACAAACAGAGCGAGTAAATCAAATACTTGAAGATATGTTGAGAGCATGTGTGTTAGAATATGGATCCAAATGGGAAGACTGTCTGCCGTTTGCAGAATTTTCATACAACAATAGTTACCAAGCCAGTTTGCAAATGGCCGCATTTGAATTTATGTACGGAAGAAAGTGTCGCACCCCTTTGAACTGGTCGGAAGTAGGAGAGAGACAGATTTTCGGACCCGACATCCTCCGAGAAGCAGAAGAGAAGGTTCACAAGATTCGTGAGCACCTCAAGACAGCCCAATCCCGACAGAAGAGTTACGCCGACAAGAGACGTAGAGACCTCGCCTTCAACATAGGAGATTTTGTTTATTTGAAAGTGTCGCCATTGAAGGGAATGCAGCGTTTCCAACTCAAGGGAAAGTTAGCCCCCAGATATATCGGACCTTTCAAAATTCTGAACCGTCGAGGAGAAGTATCGTATCAATTGGAACTACCAGAAGAGATGTCAGCGGTGCACAATGTGTTCCATATCTCGTTACTTCGCAAGTGTCTTGAAGTCCCCGAGAAGACCGAAGTGTTCAAGAATATCGATCACCGGACCATAGAGATCAACGATGACCTGACCTATCCCGAAGTACCCATCCGTATTTTGGAAGAAGCCTTTCGAACTAGCAGAACCCGAAGCATCAGGTTTCTCAAGATTCATTGGAGCAACCACACAAAAGAGGAAGCTACCTGGGAGCGCGAAGATCACATCAGGACGGAGTTTCCAGATCTCTTCAAATCCTAGGTACTCTTTTCGTCCTTTTCAAATCTTGGGACGAGATTTTGTTTAAGGGGGGAAGGTTTTTAACATCCCAAAAATACTAAACTTGGATCATCAAATTCTAATCCTCACATCTAGGGTTAACAAAAACTTTTCTAAATAAAATTATGAATGCATGCATATGTGTATGCATTGATTTTGAATTCTTTTAAAACCACCTTGTTTGTTTGTTTCATTGCTTGTAAAATGTTTCTTAGGTGAAATAAACATCATCTAAAACATTTCCCACACTTTTCCTAAAGACAAGTAAATCAAAACACATATATGAAGTGAATGGTCATTTTGGCCAATTTAACTCCCATGCCTACTTTGGCTGTCTCAAACTTTCAAAACCTAACAGAAACTTTTCTAGATCTTTGCACCCCTTGAATGTACTCATAACAAGGTATCAATGCCCACTTTTTGATCATCCAGAAACTTTCAAATGCATAGTTTAAATGACAATTCAAATTTGAATCTTTATCATATGGGAAGATCCCACTTTTTCAAAAACCACTCAAACAAGCTCAACTTTCAAAACCCAAGCATCTGCAGACTCACCAGCACCAATCTAGCAAACCCACCAAAATTCATTTCAAAATTCAAAACTTGATTTCATGCGGCCATTTCATCAAACAGGTTGCAGACACAAATCAAACAAACATCAAACACTATAGTGTGCAGTAAAATTGGCCTAACTTGTTCCCTAGTTAGCTCACACACAGCTCAGTAGATCATCTAGGAAGTTTAACTAAAGACTAGCACCCATGTGAGCTTGCCATTGCCATCAATGGTGAACAGCCGAAGCCAACCTTGCCACCCCATTGTGGACAGCAGGCTAGAGGAAGAACTAGCTTCGCCAACCTTGTCTGGGAGGCAGCCCACCGTCCACCGCCACTACCTGTCCCAGCCGCGAGCGTTGCCAAGCCCTGGACCACGCGCACAAGCCGCGCCCAGACCATGCTGAGCATGCGCCAAACGCCACCCTCGACCAGCGTCCACAGACCGCGCGCCGCCCTCACTGCGTGCACACACGATCACCATCGACCCAGGAGACCGCCAGACATCCCCGTTTGCCGCCCCGTGCCATACAGCCACTGCCCGCCGTCGAAGACGCCTCCTCTGCCGCGCAGAGCACCGCCCGTTCCAGACCAAGCCGCACCGCCCCATGCCTCGAGACCATGTTGTTGAGCATCGCCAGGAGACACCGCACCGTCCCCTACCCTTGACCATGCCTTTAGCCGCCTATAACCTCGCCCCCGACGAGCTCACCGTGCGCCCCGACGGTCCCCTCGCTCGACTATAAATAGAGGCCACCCCCGCATGATTTCTTCACACCATCTCACTCCCCTCTCCTCACTGACCCTGCCACACCGTTCTCAGAGCAAGGCGAGCACCACCTCGCCGGAATTTCACCGGAGCTCGCCACCTCTGGAGAAGAAGGGAGCCAGCGATTGGAGCCGCCCCAGGAGAAGCCACCAGTACCAGGAGATTCGCCGTCATCGACTTCGTCGTTCGCCCGCCTCGCCGACCCTCGCCCGTACCCCGGTGAGCCCCCAACACCCCTCACTTGCCGCGCTAGGTTTTGTTCTCGCCGGAGTTATCTCGCGTCGACGATGACCCCCAGCCGTTGGATTAGAACTAGATCGAACGATCCACGTTGCCCCATACCGCTTCGCTCAGCCCCGTGTCACTGACGAGTGGGGATACCCACTTAAGCAGCCCGCGGGAGCACTGCGCTTAGCAGGCCGGCCCAGTACTTTTTCCCGCGCAGCCCAGCGATTCAAATTAAACCTTTTTCTTTTTAAATTCAAACACACTTCTGTACCCAACTTCAAAAATCAACCCAGATCGATTCAGCACACTAAATTGGATGAAACCAATTTTGTTGGAAAGGTCTGTGAATGCTGAATCCAAGCCCGTTGGATTCAAGTCATTTGGATCTGTAGATCACCCATAGTAAAAATAACAAGTTAGAAGCTTTTCTGCATTCAAACATTTTTCAAACTTAAACCATAAAAGCTTTTGAGTTGATTCCAACTCTCAAAAATCACATTTAACCATACCTTTCAGAATATATAAAAATATATAGGTTTACTTGCAGAAATAATGTTCAAGTAATAAAAGAATGCTACATAAGCATTTCTAGCCACTTTAATTAATTAAAATAAAAGGGTAAAACCTTATTAAATTGTGACACCACTTTAAATCACATTCCCATGGACTACAATATGTGGTGATAACATGTGTCAACATGATCCCATGTTTGGTTTGGAGAATATTAAATCTTAAGTAGTTTTTCAATGAGTAGAAATTACTTTTCTAAAAATAAAAAGAATCAAATTAAGCCTTAACCTGGTAAAGTTAGAGATGATGTTAGATCATCTATAAGACCCTTGTGTGTGATGATTGCAAGTAGTTAAGTATTGTTTGGTGATTGTGTGCCTCGTATTTATTCATAGACGCTAGTACCGACCAAGGCTACGAGGAGGAAGGAGGATACTACGAAGAAGAAGCTGAGGAGAACTTCAACCACTGCTCTGCACAAGGCAAGCTTATATTGACATTGATGCAAGCTAAAACTTGCAAGACACTCTACTTTAGCAAGCCAAATACTCCTAGTGATTGTGCAAGCTGATAATATACCTATGCAAGCTAACCCTTGCAAGTTTACCCATTCGATAAACCAATCCTAGTTTTATGTGCAAGCTTCTCACTTTATTTCTTTATCAAAACTTACTTAGAGTTTACTTAAGTGACTGGTAGATTTTGGAAAGATGCTGAAGGTTGCATAAAGAGCATAAAATTTGGCCTAAGCTAGAAACCTTGATATCAGCCTAAGATATAAGGTTGGACTTAGTGAAACTCCACTAGTTACCACCCCTCATTAGTACTACCCCCACCTGTAGATGCTAGTGCTAAGCATAAAACTTGATCAACTTTTAGATGGGAATACTTGGTGGAAAAATGGTTATGAAAACCTTGGAATGATGGATCATTCTATTGAAATGTTTTGGACATGTGTTTCCAAACACTTGATGATTTTGGTGATAAAAATGTTGAGGCATGAGCCTTAGCCCTTTATAAAACTGATGGTTGTCTGGATGTGATACCATTCCAATTTTAGCGTACAACCACAATACCCGAATATTGGGTAGGGCTTGACTGGAAACTTATATACCTTAGTATTAGTTCCCTCACGGCCAAGGTCTGCGTTGAGGCTACCTTGTGAAGATTGTCCACCTGTGCAGTACCCAAGATGACAGCTGGTCATGGTTGGGAGGCCAAACTCACAGGAGAGGTGCTCATACTAGGGCGTGTAATTGAAAGGTTAGGATTGATTATCCGCATACTGAGTATGGTGAGTTCAGGATTTGTTCCTGACGGATGTATCGAATGTTGTGGTGAAAGTGTACAATCTCTGCAGAGTGACAAACTATTCGAATAGCCGCGTCCGCGGTTATAGACAGTTGGAGTGTCCATACTGTTCCCCCGTCAGACTTTTCAAAATGACTTGGGAAATGAATTGATACTTTGACTTGACCACAACAGAGTTGTGACCTGAAATACAAGTTCCCACTTAGGACTTATAAAATTATGACTAGCTTCAGAACCTAGTAGAGATAAATCTGGCTTTTGCAAAACAACCCTAGAGCCTAGTGTCCTATTATCCAAAAACCCCTTTTACTTGTTAGTATTAGTTTGCGAGTACTTAAAGAGTACTCATGGCTTTGTCCCTGGCTATTCCCATGGCCAGACTATGAAGAGGAGTACCTGGAAGATGGACCCTAGGAAGGTTACGATAACTAGGATCATCTCCCATCGTCAGCATTGCCTGTGACCCCGAAGATGGAGATTCGCCTATGCTACCGTTATTATTACGTATTCCGCTGCTTTATGTTGTATTAAGAACTGGATCATGAGATCCCTATTTGTGTAAGAACTTATGTATCGTTTGTAATGGATGAAGTAGTATGGTATCCAATTCTGTTATGTCTCGCAAAAATGGTAATCCTGGGATTGCGATGTATGGCATAACAGGCATCTAGGATTGAAAAATCCGGGTGTTGACACGCCATCTGTGGTGACCCAGCATACCACTGCATGATGTAGTATACTATAGTCATGGATAACACCAATGAAACACCGTTCACTAGTATTACATCCCTCAGAATGGCACAACAGAAACACAGCGGGTCCAATACATGACTAAAGGTTACAACTCACCCTTTACACAAGATCCAGAGAACACTCTAGGTTAAAGAGAGAGAAAGAACTTCTTATGGAGAAGAATCAAAGATAAATAACGCAAGAACTATTATACTATTAAGTCTAGTATTCTGGCTAAGAGGTTGGCATTGCTGCTATTGCAACGTACTATAAAAATAGGATCTTTGGCTAGAGATTATATTCCTATCTAGTCAGTAACTTCGTCTTCACTTGAGTTGAGGTATATGTTGACTTCCTTGTCTTCATTGAAGAACTTTGGCTTTGCATGATAAGTCCTGGAGCATAACTTGATGTGGTTGTTGTCTATTCCGGCTTCAGAATCTAGCAAGGGTTAAGAAGATACTTTGAGTACGAGCGTACTCAGCGAATTCACTAGAAAAGGAGTGTTTGATGCACTATAACTACAGACACAGACCATACGTCGTAGGCAATGCAAGTTTTCATAAACATTTCTTCAAAGGTTGCTTTTATTCTGAAAAGCTATGTCCGTCAGCCTTCACGGGTTTACAGAACTTTTATGGAGTTCCTTTCCCTCCGCGTTCGCAGCTCCTTCCCGAAACAGGGAGTAACAAGTTACAGTTCTTACACTCTGCAGAGGTGCGTTACTTTATCCATGAGAGATCAACTCTTTGTTGCACAACCGGGTAGCTTATTCCCGTCTACAATTCCATGATGTGGGGCCCAAAAGATGATACAAGCCAATCACTGCCCCCTTCGCGACCTTGCATGCCTCCTTGGTGTACACCATGCGCACATAATGAATTACATCAATGGTTGGTACAAACCGTTAGATGCCAGAACTATCATGGGACGATGAGGGTTCCCACTCATATGCTGCATATCCTCTATGAATTACCAATTAATATGCACGCTTCGAGGATAATAGCCACGACTTGCACATCTGACTGCATGCGAGAGGAAGAAGATACAGCTGACTTCTCCGCCCCATTCCAAATCTCATGGTCAACGCGTAATATACGGTGCAAGAATCACTGGCGACATTGGTTGTTAAGTCCTAGGTGATATAGTTCTGAACAGTGGTATTCCAACTGTCAGTTTTAATAGATTAGCTGATCACCCTGGATCAGTAACCAATAGTTCACATTATTATCGAAAATAGTGTTTTTAGACCTTTTTCAAATTGAGGTGATAACAACGCTGGATTTGTAAAATACTTTTTTATAGAAAATAAACAAAGGACATGAGCAAGTGTGGACTTGCCTTTTGTGATTGCAAGATTATGCACTCACGGTCTTCGAGTCAGTATAAGATCTAAAATCTGAAGTCAGCATCATTGGTCCGATAAGGACTAATGTTTAAAGAAGCAATATGCGTTTATGCGTAAGTAATGTGATGCACGTTCTAAACGCAAATCCCGGGGATAACGTTGTCCTAGGGTTTGGATTCCGGACATGGTTACTTTGGAATGTGTGGTTCTTTTAAATAGGTTTCACATTTGTTCTTCTATTAGAGTTTATGAGTGGTTGTGAGCAAGACATATGTAGTAGTAAAATATATATACTTATGACATACTAGTCAAAATTTCTTATATAAGAGTTCTTGTTTGAAGTGGCAAAAAGAATAACCTTCGAAGAAAAGGTTTCTCTTCTAAGGTCTAGACAAGCTTTGTGGTTAGTTGAGTTGGGTAGCTGTTATTTATGTTTGCTCGAATGGTTTGGGTTTGAGATGTTTTTCTAACTTAACTACTTCAGACCAAAGTTAACTATAAAACATATAGTAATATTTATAGTATTATATTTAAATTCTTGGAGACTAAAGTTAACTTTAAAATATAGATAGTTTTGAAAGCATAATACTTATAACATTTGTATCTTGTGTATCTGGAATGTTTCTTTTAGGTTACTTAATATTAGTGATCCTTTTACTTAGTGTAGTGGTTTCTTGATTTTATAATGGAGTAGTATCATTTATCTTTTATAAATGAGTGGTTGTAGTTTATAAATCAAGATGTATTATTACTTAACTATTTATGGATTTATTATAGTGTGGTGGTAGTTTTTGTAATCTGGTGGTTAAAGTAGATAGGAATGATCTGATTTATTCACAAGTTGTTCTATAAGGTTTTTTATTATGAATAGGAATTCTTTTAGAATGTAGTCTTCACTTAAGGTTGAAGATAATTCTAAAATAAAAACATTCATAATGTTTTAAACCATTATGGCTTCATATTGCTAACATTTAAATTTAATACTATTTATGATACTTAATGTACTCATTTTAGGAATATTAATAAATTTTATTTATCCTTATATGAATTATTAATGAAGTAAATAAGTTTAAATTTGAGTTATTAAAATATTTGAACTTTTATTTAACTCAAATGTAGAATATTAGATTGTTAACATGTAGATATTATTTTTTTGATATTTTTGGTATATTACATTTATTTTTGTGATTTATAAATAATAAGATATGATTTTTATAATTCTTATTACTTTATAATTACTTAATAAATATTTAATTAAGTGAAATAATAATGCATGGTTATAATTTTAAATTATAATTCTTATTGTGGTAGGATTTTTGGTATTCTATTTATATTTTTAATATTCACCATTATTTAAATATAAATTATTAAAGTTTAATTACTTATAAGACCTTTATTAAATAATATTTATCTAAATAATTATCACAGTAATATTTGGTAATAGTTTTAAGTTATAGATTTTATTTTTCTGAAAATTTTCATATATTTTACACATTTTTCTGATTTATAAATCAAAAGTTATTAATTAAACAAGATTTAATCATTTATTTGATTTCTGGAATATTAATAATTAAGTTTATAACATTTTATCTATTTCTTAAACAGGAAATACTTTTTACACCACACCTAAGACTAGCCTGAGTCACTGACTGGTGGGCCAGTGGCCACCTCAGCACACTGGTTAAAATAATGCATTTGTTACTGACCTTCTCTCTACTCCCAGTCGATGACAAATGGGCCCTGGGCCACGTCACCAACCACGCGAGACAAAGACCAGTCAAACTAGCTGACGTGGTTCGATCCTGAGGTGAGCATGATGTCACTCGAGTTGATCCTCACTGGTTGAGGATCAATCGATCGATCTGGTGCATGCGCGGGGTTATGGCTAGATTCGTTGGACAGAGGAGATCGAGGCAACCCTATTGGTGGTGGCGCCGCTATCTAATGGTCATCGGAGGGCAACCGACAATGAGCTTCTGCGGCGGCCAGCGGCGGTGCTCAACGAAACTAGGTCTACGGTGAGATTTAGCAAGCGAAATTAGGGTCCAGAGATGCGTAAGCTTACCCTGATGACGATAGAGCGGTCGAGGAGGCTTGGGGAGGCATGACGACGGCGAATCGACGGTAATGGCCACGGCGGCCGAGGAAAAGGAATGCTCGATTTCACATGATTCCCAACGAGTGGGCCTCCGTGCTTGGTCTTAGGTGGTTCAGTCCACGAAGGCGCGTCCAACGGTGGCTACCACGAGGCGAGGGGT
Source organism: Avena sativa (assembly GCA_916181665.1). Taxonomy (NCBI): domain Eukaryota; kingdom Viridiplantae; phylum Streptophyta; class Magnoliopsida; order Poales; family Poaceae; genus Avena; species Avena sativa. The sequence goes on along the minus strand of OV702280.1, from coordinate 394,115,743 downwards.
GGTCGGAGTTGACTGGAACAATGATATTCGACGAGCTAGGTTTTTGGGTGCGGAAGGAAAGTGAATCTGGAGAGCGAGATTGAGGATGAGGACGAGCAGGGGTGTCGCGGTGGCCTCCTTATCCTCTCATGGCGACGCCGGCGTTGATCTTGGCGCAAGGACGACGATGACGGCATCGAGCGGCGGCGAGCTCCTCCAGCGAGTTGTCTGTGTGCGTGAGGATGACGACGATATGTTGTTTTGCAGATAACCCCCTGGCGTTTCTTTCTTCTCAACCCGCAGTCCTTCTCTGGCCCCACTTGTCAGTCACAGAAGAGAAATAACTGGTCTGGTTACTGGGTTGTTGTGGGCTGCCCCTGGGCGTCAGATAAAAACAGAGATGTTGGGCCACGGCCAGGTAATGTTTTTTATTTGTTTTACCTTTTTCTATTTTCTGTTTTCCCTTTCATATTTGAATTTGATTTATATTTTGAACTTTTCTATGTAGGGTTCATTTGTTTGATAATTTCAAGAATGTTGAAATATATTTGGTATCATTTGTGAACTTTTATTATATAATCTTTTTATTTTCTTTTATTTTCTCAATATGAACCCCTTTTAATAATTTGTAGAAGCTTTTCTTATTATTTTTCTTTCCTCATTTAGTTATGGATTTCTTGAATGATGTATTCTTATTGTTTTTAAGACTTAACTCTAGTTGGCTCAGAGTTTGAATATAAATTTTTATATGTATAATGATCCTATATCATTATTTGATGCATGAAATATAAAAGAAATGAATATGTTCAATACTACTTCCATTGATTTGGAAAATGGAAATTGTATCTATTCTTTTATGATAAGCAAGGAAGTTTAGGATTTTGGGTTATGATTATTTACCCTAGGGTTTAGGGTTTTTAATATACTTAGACTCCTATATGGATGTGGTTAAAGATTCCATAACTAAGCATATTGTTTTCTGTTTGGGATATTTGATGACATCACTTTTAGGACCAGAAAGTTATATTTAGAATGTTTTATAGAAAGGAATTGATAAAGATATATTTAAGCACATATAATTATGATGGTTGGAATTGGCAGAGATGTGCTTATGTGATTTGTTATAGGAAAATGTTCCTATCAAGTGATATAGATATAAGATGAGGAATTCTTAATATGAAATTGATATTATACTTGGTTTTAAGATTTAGAGTTGATTGTTTACCAAGAATTACTATCTTCCATAATTCATAATTCTAGACTTATTATTAAGGAATTCCTTTCCTAGATATACTACCTTTCTCTATCTATCATCATGATTAACATGATGATTTTTACTTCATAGTACTATTCTCATTCACTGATTAACCTTCTAAACTCATGGATGAATCAAATGAGTTTGATACTAAAATATTTCATAACTTCCACATATCCTTGCTTGATTGTATCTACTACTCTACTGTTGATAACCTTCCATCCAACAAATAGTTCCTTCTAACTCCACTCATAAACTTCCTTAATCATTCATTAATAATGTATCTCTATTAGTTGTATGCATCCAACTACCTTTCTCTAAAGTTGACTATCCTCTAAAATGAATAACACCACTTCTATAACTCTATGCTACACTAGCTTTAATTGAATAATATAATCCTATATTCACTTTACTCCAACCCTAATTAAATTTATGTGGCTTGCAATGAATACTCTAGGGTAACTTATCTCTTCTAAGGTTCCAATCATGTTCTACCCACCAGTATTACTTATACTAAATATAAGCATTCAATATTGGTGGCTAAAGCATCACCATTATAATCCTGTATCATTTATTGCTTAAGTTCTTAGTTGGCTAAGCAAAGCTTTATCTATCCTACTTTTCCATTATCTGGAAATTATCTTCTTAGTATCTCATATTGGATTAAGGTTATTTATGGACTATGCCCTCTTTAAAAGTTTTAAGTAGATGTTATGATAAGATCAAGAAATCGTAGATCAAGAATTGATAGTTAAAGAATTTGTGAATCAATGGGGAATTACCCAACATTGATGAACAACAGATATTAAGATAAGTTCCATAAAGATTGCTATAGAAAGAAAGATATATAGTGGATGATCTTGACTTAGTCTCTTTCCAACTCCAAATCATTAAAGAGTTTAAGATTAGGTATTACTATGATACTCATAGTAGGAATAGGTAAGAATAAGATAGGTCAACATTAATCATTGCATTTTTTATAATTCTAGTGGTAATCTTAACTTAGTATTCATAGGTTGATATGATGAATAGTATGATATGATCCCTTAAGGATCATATATGAATCATTTAAGCAATGTATTATGAGTGGCATTTTATTATATCTGGTCTACCCGTAGACCAAATCATGTTTAACTAAATAAGGTTTTAGCAAAAGTCATATTGAAACTTATCACAGTTAACTTGATGATCTACTTCAATTCCATCAAGTTAAAAGAAGCTTCAATCAATTTGACAAGTTCTATTTTCAAAGCGCGGAAATTATTCAGATTTTCTATGGATTAATGCAATGCACACATCTGGTTCATCTTATTTCCGAGCTCTAATGCTGGGATGTTACAGACTCTCCCCCTTAAAATAAACTTCGTCCTCGAAGTTCGCAAACTCTGACGTTTCGGAGTAAGAAATTGCTTTGCTGTGGTTGCTATATTCTCCACTCCATGATGATCTTAAATGGAATTATTTGGAGTATTCCATAACCTGATTAGATATCCTAATCCAATTCTTTTTATTTAATCATCAAAATTTATTACTATTTTAAGTACAGTTTAAAGGTTCTCACTATAATAAGTTTTAAGTTTCAATATACCCGTGTTAGTAGTCAAAAGACTATCTTTCTATTCCTGTCATAGTATAGTTAATATTGGTATTCCTTACAAGATTGGATTTAAACTCATTTAGTCCATACCCATTGGAATTTCTTATTCTTAATACTTGTCCAGTTGGGTGTTCTCTAATACTTCTTAAGGGTTGTTTATTCTAGAATTGGTTGGTTAAATGTATCCCTTATCACCTTCAAGCTTATACCTTCTTAAGGTGTTTCAATAATCTTTCATTATTACCTATAGTACTTTCTTCAACTTTCATTCATAATGTTTACTCTCCCCCTTAAGTTTTACTAATAGTCTTTAAACTACATACATAGAGACCATTGGTTCTTAAACTAGAATGTTGGTTCCTGTTCAGCTTATATTTTACTGGTTTAGGGTCCGATGAAAGATTATACGGTGTATCCACATAGTTGTGGATCTCCGAAGCAAACCTTTCAGCACTAAATGTCGTACTTACTATTGGACATTTTCGCTGGGATAAAACTAACTTTGCGAAGCCTCTCGAAAGACGATCGCCTTCAAATTTTTATACTTCCTTAGGTCTTACTTAACTTAGGACAAATTTAATGCTCTTTATGCAACCATTAAGATGATCTGGTTAACTATGTCAACCAAATACCAGTTTTGAATAAAATACCAACCATGGATCAAAATACCGACTAGGAATTAAATACCAACGGCAGATCATTCTGGGTGGTAGGTATTACCTTACAGTTTCCGACCTACAACTGGCATTCTCTCTGAATTATCAGATATTGAATACCCTTTTGGTTCCAAGGCATCTTCTTGGTACTTTTTCATGATACTTCCATGAACTTGGTACAAATCTTTCATTAACTTCTTAGCATCTTACCTACTTTGAATGAGCTTTCAGTTTATCATATCTTGTTTCTCCCTACATCTTCTACACCAGACTTTCTTCCTAAGCTGGCCAAAAATGACCAATGCTCTATTTATCCTCCAAATGGTATTAATACCCCTTATATCATGCTTCATCCTTCAAGTCAGTCTTCCTTATGATCTTTGAAACTCGTCACTCCCTTACACGAATTCATGTTCCTATCTAGGTCTATAACATCAAGTAATAACTGGGTGTTACATCATGCATTTGCACACCTAATTAAACTTCATGTACAGATCTAGTCAATCAAGAAGATTTAATAAGATCCAAAAGTCGATAAACAACAAAACATATACCATGTATTACACATAGGTTTTAAATAATTTACAAATGTACTAGATGTTCCAACGGTTTGCTCCATACCTATTTACACAACTATCTTACAAGAACTTCTTGTTCTTGTGGATATATCCTCACTTATTTTGGCAAACCCTTCAAACTACAATACACATTACCCTCTATATACATTATTCAAGCCCTCATCCCTTGGGATGTCATTCCTTTCTTACTTTCATCTTCCTCGAGTGCTTCCTGGAGTTCTGTCCATGATGACGTGAAGTCCTACGACTGCCTTCTGGAGCATAAGAGCATCCAGGAAGTGCGTATTCTTGATTAGAAGTACTGAGACTGAGATTAGTCATTGAAAAATGACTAGAGTTGGCGTAATCTTCCACCGAATATTCCGGGTTTTCTGGCAACGCTTCCTCATAGTATGTTGGTTCCTTACCTTTTCTTGGATCCAGTCATATATATCTAAGTCGATTGGATTAGTATTACCCCCATATGGTCCATAAGGCTCTTTATGGTTATAATTGATTTCTTCTTCAATACCTGTATCAGAAGGTATAGGATTTCCTATGGTTTTACCTTGAGATTCTATTTCCCATCCATACTTGTTGGGCTTAGGGTTATTTGGAATAACTTTATTCCATTCCTGTTGCTCGGAGTTGTACTTGGTCCATAGGTCTTCAGGTGGCTTGAAGTCATTTTGGTAATAGGCATAATTTTCCGAGTTTGGGTCATCAAATTCAGTTTCCTCAAACACTTCTCCTGAAGGTATGTATTTGGGATGCCTAGCTTCTTTATCCAGCTTCTTCCTATGAGCTATTGCTTTATCAGGATCAGTAAAATCCTCAATGACCGTATCTAGCTCTTGAACTAAGACTTGGTGAGTGTTATGATAAGTGTTTAGCAAAGACCGATAACGATCCATATACTCTACAACTAGAGTAGGTTCAGCTTGGACTAAGGTAGAGTGATCTAACTCATGTTCTGAGTTTGAGGTTTCATGTGGTATAATGGTGTGAGTACTACCTTCTAGAGCTTGGGATTTTTGTTCTAGGATCATGGTTATGGCTGCTGCGACGGCAATCTGGTATGTAGATGCCATGCACCTTGCCTCTCCTGGTGGCATTTCTCCCTTAAGTCCTAACTTCTTGGGTAACATGATCATGACACAGTATTTAGCTAATACCTGCCCATCATAGTAACTGTAAATCTTGACCAAAAGTCTCGATTCACATTCCAAACTCCATAGAAGTTGTCGGAGATTGTCTGTCCAATCCCCTCCGTAGTCATCCAACGTCATGTTCATCACTTGAACATTCCGGGGTGTATATCGAGGTGCCATGTGGAACTGTAGATAAGAAATTATCATTAGTCACATAGAGTTAAAACTCTTGGGTAATGATCGGAATTGTAATCATATAAAAGAGTTATCGCACTAGTTACATAACAGGGTTATTCCTAAGTGAATATCCCTCATATCACTAGAGAACTCTTTATTATCACTAAGATGTGTTCTACAGGTTCTACCCATTTACTAAAGAAAATGCACACTGGTTAAAGAAAATGCATTTGTTACTGACCTTCTCTCTACTCCCAGTCGATAACAAATGGGCCCTAGGCCACGTCACCAACCACGCGAGACAAAGACCAGTCAAACTAGCTGACGTGGTTCAATCCTGAGGTGAGCATGACGTTACTCGAGTTGATCCTCACTGGTTGAGGATCAATCGATCGATCTGGTGCATGCGCGGGGCTGTGGCTAGATTCGTTGGACAGAGGAGATCGAGGAGACCCTATTGGTGGTGGTGCCGCTATCTAATGGTCATCGGAGGGCAACCGGCGATGAGCTTCTGCGGTGGCCAGCGGCGGTGCTCAACGAAACTAAGTCTACAGTGAGATTGAGCAAGCGAAATTCGGGTCCAGAGATGCGTAAGCTTACCCTGATGATGATATAGCGGTCGAGGAGGCTTGGGGAGGCGTGTAACTGTAGGGTTTCGTAGCATGGAAAACAAAAAATTTCTACCGCATACAAACAAACAAGCCAAGATCTATCTACTAGATTGTAGCAACGAGTCGATGGAATAACTTACCCTCGAAGATTCCAAAGTGTTTAACAAGAGCGGATTCTCGTGGGTGATGTAGTCGTACTCTTCCCGATCTCAAGATCGCGTAGACGATCCTTCCGGCGCTGCGTTCCGGCAGCGCTCCCGCAGTCGGTCACACGTTCGGTACTCGACGAAGATCTTCCTCTCCCTTGTTCCAGCAGGCAGCGGAGGTTGTAGCACTCTCCTCGCGATTCCGGCAGCACAACGGCGTGGTACCGGAAGTAGAGGGGAGATCTCGCAGGGCTTCGCCTTAAGCCGGAGCGAGTATGGTGGAGTATGAGAGAGCTCCTCGGCGATCTAGGGTTTAGACACACCAAGGAGGGGTGCTAGAGCCAGCGGCTAGGGCTTGGGGCAGCCCAAGTCGGCGGCTAGGGCAAAAACCCTAGGGGGCGGCGGCGGCTATGGTGGGCAGCAGCTGCTAGGGTTTGAGGAGAGGTACTTGTGTATCCTAGGAGGGAGCCCTGCCCCTCCTTATATAGGTGGAGGGGCCGGCCGGCCAAGGGGGAGGTAGAGGAGTCCCTCCCCAACTCGGCTTGGAGGGGACGCCGCCGGTTGGAGGAGGGAACTCCTCCCCAACTCGGTTTCCCCCTTCCTCCTCTTTTCCACTTTCCAAATTTAGCCGTTTGACTTTTCAATTTAGCTATTTGACTTTTCAAACTAGGATTTGAATTAATCCTTTATTTGGAACAGCGATGACACTTAGTACATGATGCAATCATACCAACTTGATACAACACATTCATGTACCCTTCCCCTCCGGAGTGCCGGACATTCCGGAACCTTCTAGAACATTCCCGATGAAAACACCGGAAACATTCCCAAACTCCGAAACGGGACTTTCCTTATATGAATCTTATTCTCCGGACCATTCCGGATCTCCTCGTGATATACCGGATCCCATCCGAGACTCCGAACAACATTCGGTCTCTTTCTCATCATACCATAACTACTCAAACAACGTCGAATCCTTAAGTGTGTCTCCCTACGGTTCGTGAATTATGCGGACATGATCGAGACACTTCTCCGAACAATAACCAATAGAGGAATTTGGAAATTCATATGGCTCCCACATATTTCTACGATTACTTTGCGATCGAATGAACCACTTACATACGATATCAATTTCCCTTTGTCTCACGATATGTTACTTATCCGTGGTTATGATCGTCGGTATCTCTGCATACCTAGTTCAACCTCGTTACCGATAAGTACTCTTTTCTCGTTCCCGTGATATGTGATCCCTTGTGAGCCAGTCACATGCTTGCAAGCTAATTGGATGAAATTTCACCGAGAGGGCCCAGAGTATATCTATCCGTCATATGGATGGACAAATCCCACTCTTGATCCATGTGTTTCAACCAACACTTTCCGAACACTCAATGCCACCTTTATAGCCACCCAGTTACGGTGTGGTGTTTGATGTCATCCAAGCATCCATCCGGTAAAGGTGATATGCATGATCTCATGGTCAAAGGAATTAGATTACTATGTATCAGAAAGCATATAGCACTTGAACTATTAAAATGACTTGATCTTTATGCTACGCTTATCTATAGGAGTATGTCCATCATATCATTCTCCTAACGATATGATCTTGTTGTTAATAACATCTCAATGTTCATGATAGGGAAACCACAATCATCTATTAACCAACAAGCTGGTATTATATAGAGGCTACACCAGGGACTTCAAATTAAGTTTACAAATCACACAAGTATTAATGTTTCCTTGTTAATACTATTATAGCATGAATGTAAACATTTATCATAAACACAAAGATATAATAATAACCACATTTATTATTGCCTCTAGGGCATATCTCCAACAGTCTCCCACTTGCACTAGAGTCATCTAATCTAGATTACATGGTAATATACCGAACACCCATGGCAGTTTGGTGTTGGTCATGTTTTGCCCTTGGGAGAGGTTTAGTCAACGGATCCGCCACATTCAGATCTGTGTGTACTTTGCAAATCTTTATATCCCCATCCTGGATATGTTCTCGAATAGCGTGAAAACGTAGCTTGATATGCTTAAGCTTCTTGTGTGACCTTGGTTCTTGCGCATTGGCTATGGCGCCCATGTTATCACAGTAGATAGACATTGGGTCCAGCGCACTAGGAACCACACCCAGCTCTGTAATGAACTCTTTCATCCATATCGCTTCTTGTGAAGCCTCTGAAGCAGCCATGTATTCCGATTCAGTTGAAGATCTCGCCACAACGCTTTGCTTTGCACTCCTCCAGCTAACTGCTGCACCATTCAAAATAAATACGTATCCAGATTGTGATTTAGAATCATCCGGATCGGTGTTCCAACTAGCATCGGTGTAACCATTAACAACGAGTTGTTCATCACCTCCATAAGAAAGAACCATATCCTTAGTTCTTCTCAAGTACTTAAGGATGTTTTTAACCGCTATCCAATGATCCACTCCTGGATCACTTTGATATCTGCTAGTTAAACTAACAGCATATGCAATGTCGGGTCTAGTACATAGCATGGCATACATTAGAGATCCTATGGCTGAGGCATAGGGAGTCTTACTCATCCTTTCTCTATCTTCTGCCGATGTCGGACTTTGAGTTTTACTCAAGGTCGTATTGGGCAACATGGGCAAGAACCCTTTCTTGCTATCTTCCATTCCAAACCTCTTTAGAACTTTGTCCAAATATGTACTCTGTGACAATGATATTTGGCGTTTCGATCTATCTCTGTAAATCTTTATGCCTAATATGTAAGCTGCTTCGCCAAGATCCTTCATTGAAAAACTATTATTCAAATATTCCTTGACACTATTAAGAAGGTCTACATCATTCCCAATCAACAATATGTCATCCACATATAGTATTAAGAATGCTATAGAGCTCCCACTCACTTTCTTGTAAATACAAGCTTCTCCATAAGTTTGTATAAAACCAAAACTTTTGATCACCTTATCAAAATGTTGATTCCAACTTCGGGATGCTTGCTTCAATCCATAGATGGACCGTTGAAGTTTGCATACCTTGTTAGCATCTTTAGGATCGACAAAACCTTTGGGTTGCATCATATACAACTCTTCATCAATATCTCCATTGAGGAATGCTGTTTTGACATCCATCTGCCATATCTCATAATCATAATATGCAGCGATTGCTAACATAATCCTCACAGACTTTAGCTTTGCTACTGGTGAGAAAGTTTCATCGTAGTCAACTCCTTGAATTTGTCGAAACCCTTTTGCGACAAGTCGAGCTTTATAGACAGTAACATTACCATCAGCATCTCTTTTCTTCTTGAAGATCCATTTGTTCTCGACAGCCTTCCGGCCATCCGGTAAGTCCACCAAAGTCCATACTTGGTTTTCGTACATGGATCCAATCTCGGATTTCATGGCTTCTTGCCATTTATTGGAATCTGGGCTCATCATTGCTTCCTCATATGTCTCAGGGTCATCAGTGTTGTCCACCAACATGACACTCATAACGGGATCATACCAATCTGGAGTGGTACGAGTTCTCGTTGACCTCCGAGGCTCTGTAGCAACTTCAACCGAAGTTTCATGATCATCATCATTAGCTTCCTCTCTAATTGGTGCAGGCACCACAGGAACTTCTTCCGGTGCTGCGCTACTCGCAATTTCGAGAGAAGGTTCGACAACCTCGTCGAGTTCTACTTTCCTTCCAGTCACTTCTTTCGAGAGAAATTCCTTCTCTAGAAAGGATCCATTCTTAGCAACAAAGATTTTGCCTTCGGATCTGTGATAGAAGGTATACCCAATAGTTTCCTTTGGGTATCCTATGAAGACGCATTTTTCCGCTTTGGGTTCAAGCTTGTCCGGCTGTAACTTCTTTACATAGGCTTCGCAACCCCAAACTTTAAGGAACGACAATTTAGGTTTCTTCCCAAACCATAATTCATACGGTGTCATTTCAACGGATTTAGATGGTGCCCTATTTAAAGTGAATGTGGCTGTTTCTAATGCATAACCCCAAAATGATAGCGGTAAATCTGTAAGTGACATCATAGAATGAACCATATCTAAGAGAGTTCGATTACGACGTTCGGACACACCATTACATTGTGGTGTTCCCGGCGGTGTCAACTGTGAAAGTATTCCGCATTTCTTCAAATGCTCGCCAAACTCGTAACTTAGATATTCACCTCCACGATCAGAACGTAGAAATTTAATCTTCTTGTTACGTTGATTCTCTACCTCACTTTGAAACTCCTTAAACTTCTCGAAAGTTTCGGACTTATGTTTCATGAAATAGATATACCCATATCTACTCAAGTCATCCGTGAAGGTAAGAACATAACTATAACCACCGCGCGATGCTACACTCATTGGACCACACACATCGGTATGTATGATTTCCAATAAGTCCGTAGCTCGCTCCATCATACCAGAAAATGGAGTCTTAGTCATTTTACCCATCAGACATGCTTCGCATCTATCAAGTTATTCGAAATCAAGCGATTCAAGAAGTCCATCGGAATGGAGTTTCTTCATACGCTTCACTCCAATGTGACCAAGACGACAGTGCCACATATAGGTCGAGTTATCGCTCGATTTCAAACGTTTAGCCTCAATGTTATTGATATGTGTATTTCCACTATCGAGATTCAACAAGAATAGACCATCTATCAAAGGTGCATGTGCATAAAACATATTACTCATATAAATCGAACAACCATTATTCTCGGACTTAAACAAGTAACCGTCTCGCAATAAACAAGATCCCGATATAATGTTCATGCTCAACGCAGGCACCAAATAACAATTATTTAAGTATAAAACTAATCCCGATGGTAGATGAAGGGGTAGCGTGCCGACCGCGATCACATCAACCTTTGATCCGTTTCCCACGCGCATCGTCACCTTGTTCTTCGCTAGCTTCCGTTTATTCTGCAGCACCTGTTTCGAGTTACAAATATGAGCAACCGAACCAGTATCAAATACCCAGGCACTACTACGAGTACCAGTGAGATACACATCAATAACATGTATATCAAATATACCTTTCTTCTTGATGTTTCCGTTCTTCAAATCCGCCAAGTACTTTGGACAATTCCGCTTCCAGTGACCTTCTCCCTTGCAGTAAAAGCACTCAGTATCAGGCTTGGGTCCAGTCTTGGTCTTCTTCGTCGGAGTGGTAACTTTCTTACCACCCTTCTTGAAGTGTCCCTTCTACTTAGACTTGCCTTTCTTGAATTTGGTGGTCTTATTGACCAACAACACTTGGTGCTCTTTCTTGATCTCCACTTCTGCAGATTTCAACATGGCAAAGAGTTCTGGCAACGTGTTGTTCATGTTCTGCATGTTGTAGTTCATCACAAAGTTCTTGTAACTTGGTGGTAGTGATTGGAGGACACGGTAAATCCCCAAAGCATTAGGAATCACAATACCCAAGCTTTGAAGTTTGTTTGCGTGCCCAGACATCTTAAGCACGTGCTCACTGACGGAGCTGCCCTCTTCCATCTTGCAGTTAAAGAACTTTTCAGAAGCCTCATAGCTTTCAATTGCCGCATGAGTCTCAAAGATCAATTTGAGATCCTCGACAATATCATATGGGTCTGAATTCTCAAACCTTTTCTGAAGCTCCGATTCTAAACCATACAAGATAGCACACTAAATTGTGGAGTACTGAGTCTTCCGAGTGAGGTAAACGTTCTTTACTTCATCGGGAGCATCAGCTGCAGGTGGGTCACCCAGCGGTGCATCCAGCACATAGGTCAAATTACCAGCTGTGAGGACAATCCTCAAATTGCGGAACCAATCCGCGAAGTTGCTTCCATTGTTTTTCAACTTTTCTTTCTCTAGGAACGCATTAAAATTGATGGTAGGGGCTGCCATTGATCTACAACATATTTGCAATAGTTTAGACTAAGTTTATGACAAATTGAGTTCAAATTAATATTAATATTAATCTAGGTGAACTCCCACTCAAAACAATATCCCTCACATTGTTTTAGTGATCACACGAACCAAATCCACCACATCAACACCGATCATCACGAGAGTTGATATAGTTTCAATGGCGAACAATCGACATGTTCATCATATCTACTATATGATTCATGCTTTACCTTTCGGTGATCCGTGTTCCGAGACCATGTCTGTACATGCTAGGCTCGTCAAGATCAATACTTAGTTTCCACATGAGCAAATCTGGCTTGCTCACGTTGTATACACTTGCGGAATCTAACACACCCGATCATCACGTGGTGCTTCGAAACAACAAGCTTTAGCAACGGTGCTAACTAAGGGTGAACACTTTATGACTTGAAATTCATGTGCATGAGGGATCATCTTATAATGCTACCATCGTCTACTAAGCAATACAAGATGCATAAAGGATTAACATCACATGCAATTCATAATATGTGATATGATATGGCCTTTCTTCTTTGTGCTTCCGATCTCCATCTTCTAGCACGAACATGATCTCCATCATCACCGGCATTGCATCAATGTCAATGACGCTTCTCCATGGTTGTCGTCCACCGGCTTCAACTATTACAACTACTTTGAATAGACACGCGGGTCTTAACATAAATTAAAGACAACCATATGGCTCCTGCCGGTTGCCAACTTACAATAAGGAACATTGCATACATCAAATATAATCACAATCATGGCCATTTCACATCACAGCACACCCCTGCAAAACAAAGTTAGACGCCTCTACTTTCTTTGCATGTTTTACGTGGTTTGGGGCTTTCAATAAGTGTCGTTCTAACTTACGAACAAGAACCACAACATTGATACAAGTATTGTTAATCACCCGTTGTAAATTGGATCTTAACTATGCTAGGAGAAACAGGCACCCGCAAAGCCACTTGTGCAATACAAGTTGCATGTCAAGCATGGAGCAAGTCTCATGAACGATGTCATGTAAGGTTAGCCCGGGCCGATTCATCCCAACATACCGCAAGATGCAAAGTACACAAGAAGCAATCGACAATAAAAGCATCAACGCCCACAATGACCATTGTGTTCTACTCGTGCAACAGATCTACATATAGACACGGCTCTGATACCACTATAGGGTTTCGTAGCATGGAAAACAAAAATTTTCTACCGCATACGAACAAACAAGCCAAGATCTATCTACTAGATTGTAGCAACGAGTCGATGGAATAACTTACCCTCAAAGATTCCAAAGTGTTTAACGAGAGCGGATTCTCGTGGGTGATGTAGTCGTACTCTTCCCGATCTCAAGATCGCGTAGACGATCCTTCCGGCGCTTCGTTCCGGCAGCGCTTCCACAGTCGGTCACACGTTCGGTACTCGAGCAAAACCTTCCTCTCCCTTGTTCCAGCAGGTAGCGGAGGTTGTAGCACTCTCCTCGCGATTCCGGCAGCACAACGGCGTGGTACCGGAAGTAGAGGGGAGATCTCGCAGGGCTTCTCCTTAAGCCGGAGCGAGTATGGTGGAGTATGAGAGAGCTCCTCGGCGATCTAGGGTTTAGACACACCAAGGAGGGGTGCTAGAGCCGGCGGCTAGGGCTTGGGGCAGCCCAAGTCGGCGGCTAGGGCAAAAACCCTAGGGGGCGGCGGCGGCTATGGTGGGCAGCAGCTGCTAGGGTTTGAGGAGAGGTACTTGTGTATCCTAGGAGGGAGCCCTGCCCCTCCTTATATAGGTGGAGGGGCCGGCCGGCCAAGGGGGAGGGAGAGGAGTCCCTCCCCAACTCGGCTTGGAGGGGGCGCCGCCGGTTGGAGGAGGGAACTCCTCCCCAACTCGGTTTCCCCCTTCCTCCTCTTTTCCACTTTCCAAATTTAGCCGTTTGACTTTTCAATTTAGCTATTTGACTTTTCAAACTAGGATTTGAATTAATCCTTTATTTGGAACAGCGATGACACTTAGTACATGATGCAATCATACCAACTTGATACAACACATTCATGTACCCTTCCCCTCCGGAGTGCCGGACATTCCGGAACCTTCTAGAACATTCCCGATGAAAACACCGGAAACATTCCCAAACTCTGAAACGAGACTTTCCTTATATGAATCTTATTCTTCGGACCATTCGGATCTCCTCGTGATATCCCGGATCCCATCCGAGACTCCGAACAACATTCGGTCTCTTTCTCATCATACCATAACTACTCAAACAACGTCGAATCCTTAAGTGTGTCTCCCTACGGTTCGTGAATTATGCGGACATGATCGAGACACTTCTCTGAACAATAACCAATAGAGGAATCTGGAAATTCATATGGCTCCCACATATTTCTACGATTACTTTGCGATCGAATGAACCACTTACATACGATATCAATTTCCCTTTGTCTCACGATATGTTACTTATCCGTGGTTATGATCGTCGGTATCTCTGCATACCTAGTTCAACCTCGTTACCGATAAGTACTCTTTTCTCGTTCCCGTGATATGTGATCCCTTGTGAGCCAGTCACATGCTTGCAAGCTAATTGGATGACATTTCACCGAGAGGGCCCAGAGTATATCTATCCGTCATATGGATGGACAAATCCCACTCTTGATCCATGTGTTTCAACCAACACTTTCCGAACACTCAATGCCACCTTTATAGCCACCCAGTTACGGTGTGGTGTTTGATGTCATCAAAGCATCCATCCGGTAAAGGTTATATGCATGATCTCATGGTCAAAGGAATTAGATTACTATGTATCAGAAAGCATATAGCACTTGAACTATTAAAATGACTTGATCTTTATGCTACGCTTATCTATAGGAGTATGTCCATCATATCATTCTCCTAACGATATGATCTTGTTGTTAATAACATCTCAATGTTCATGATAGGGAAACCACAATCATCTATTAACCAACAAGCTGGTATTATATAGAGGCTACACCAGGGACTTCAAATTAAGTTTACAAATCACACAAGTATTAATGTTTCCTTGTTAATACTATTATAGCATGAATGTAAACATTTATCATAAACACAAAGATATAATAATAACCACATTTATTATTGCCTCTAGGGCATATCTCCAACAGTAACACCCTCAGAATCGGCCCTATGCAAGTTTCAGCGATTCCCGCCAAACCCTCATAGAAACGATTCAAAGGTGCCCACCAGGCACTTTCGTGTGGGTGGAAAACAAAGTAATACCATTACACAATAGTCCATGATGGAACCCACAGAACAGATATATATACAACAATGACTCAAAGAGTCAAGAATACAGATATACAATACAAAGATCCAAATCACCTTGAAAACGATACAACGTCCGAGTACGGACAAGATTCAAATTGAGCTAAGAGCCCTGCAAAATAACCAATGGGGTCCATAACCCTGCCCAGGCCAAGCTGGAAGGGTAACCCTGCTAACGACGTCGATCTCAAAACCTGCTTAAACAAAAGGGGTGCCGACAAAGGGCAAAGGAAAAAGAGAGCGGTCGGTACTGAGGCCAGTACACGGCGAGACTAGAATTCGGCGGTCCTCGCCTACATAGGTATGGTGGACTGAAGCGGCAGCGGCATGCACTAAACAACCTATAGAGACTCAATACAATTGGCGGCTATCAGATAGGGATAAGAAAGACCTATTTGGATCCAACCTGAAACTATCACCAAGCATACCCATCCTGGTATTTCCCCCTCGAGACCAAATGAGGAAGTCAACCGAGGAACTCACACATTTGGCAGTTTTATTCATTCCGTTATAGTTGCGGCAATTTCTAGTCAGATATAGATAGCATGAGTCATCCTGATATAATAAGCAGTGGGCAGTTTTAGTTAACCATTCCGTTGTAGTGGTAGTACTTACTAGTCAGATACATATAGCATGAGGCATCCCAAAACCCAGCAGTTGTTGGTACTTTTATTTAGCCATTTCGTTGTAGTTGCAATACTTACTAGTCAGATACAATGGTAATAGGTGACAACTCAAACCAGCAGTTGTTGGCACTTTTATTTAGCCACTCCATTATAGTGAAGCTAATTACTAGTCATTATAAAGTCAAATTTATAGCACTACTTTAGTTATAGTTGTCTATGATCGAGATACTGTGCTCCAAGTCGTCCATAACCGCGGACACGGCTTTCAGAAAGTTTTACCCTGCAGGGGGGCACAAATAGCAACACACGCACGATCAACCTCGAGAAAAACCAAATGAAAATCTAACGAGGCATCACGACAGAGAAATTGCAAGATTCATATAAATTTCAGGGGGCCACCCCACCAAGCTACCCGCGACGAAGTTGGCCGGCTCCGAGACGGACCCAGAGGTTTGTGACAATGGTTGTAAACGACTGGGAACCCGAAAGTGTGACTGGGCTTGTCGATACCGCGAAAACTTGGTTCCAAAACAGTACAAGCGCTCCACGCGCAATCGTAAATAAAGCAGTAAAGCATGGCATAAGTACAAGATAGTAATAAAGCCCCAAACTACTTTGTGGCCCCAAGAAATAAAATATGACTCAAGCTCTGGCTAGGGGGATTCATGGTCCCACATGCGGATAGTGCGAATATTCAAAGAACAGGTATCAAGTACTCGGGGTCCTACGGGACACAAGTGGACGGTTAAAAACCAAATAACATCTATTTCCCACCTATGCCTCTGCATTATTTACCTACTTCAATTTTAGTTATTAAACAATAATTAAAGTGATAATCATCTCCAACATTAAACATGCGGCATTCTTCCAACAACTATGGTACTTGACGACACGCAACAGCACTTGAGCAAGCGACTACTACACGCAAGTCCAACTATCTACCAAACAACAGGTAATAGGATGTGTCCAAGGCAATATAAGGCTGCAATGGATATCACGGGTACGAAAACTAGAGCATCGCAACATAGATAGCAATAGATCAACAGGAGGAAATAAAGACTATAAAGTAAAATAGGTAGAAAGGGGGAGAATGCTTGCCTGAAAAACATTGCCGAAGGTTCACCCGAAGATCGGGTCGACACTCGCATCAACTCATCGGCCTAATCCGTGAAGAAGCAAAACACTAGCACAAACACCAGACACACTATTTAATACTACAGCAGAAGATCGGGCATGATGCATGTATGATGTATGACATGGCAAGGATGCGATGCAATCAGGCAATATTAAGCGGAACCGGGGTCCCGACAATTAATTATTAAGTTCATGTTGTTTAGATACCCCAATTTAAATGTTGCATTAACAAGGCAAAAGATAACACCGGTTCGCTACACAAATTTAAATGGGGCCAATATTAGACTAGACTCGCCCGCATATGGTCCCCATATTTAATTTAGGTGAATCATCTAGATACCCCTAAACACCCACAATATGCATGCAACCATGTTCATTTAATATGCAACAAGATCAATATCATATATTATAAAAAATATGAGGGGTCTCGGATAGGGGTCACACATGGGTTCGGCGATCTTGGTTCCAGGGGTTAGGGATCGGTCTTCGGATCTTTGGATCTGGGGCTTCAGGATCTCATTTCCGTGAAGGGGGTCTCGACGCTTCACACTCTTCGGACGCCGAGATGGAGAACTTGGAGTGTCGCGGTTCCATTGTCGCTGGCGATCTTGTGACCGCATCGGGGATTCTCAGGTCGCATCGTCAGTTGTCGGTCTTCGGGAAACTTTGGATTTTGCTGGAGAACTTGGTTAACACGAGGCGAGCAGTACCACGACTGTTCATCAAATTCACAACCGAGACCAAAATAGCTGCTATCACCACACTGCCACCACATGCATCTTCACAGGGAAGACCAACATCATCGCACACCACAAGACCTGGCCGAGACATGCGCGGGGACGAGGCCACTGGCCCGGGCGGCCGGAGACGATCATGGAAAGAGGCGCCATGCGGCCAAAAGGGAGGAGCCTGGCGAGCTTGGCCATGGCGCTGATTCGAGAGGGGATCCGCGCGCAGGACGAAGCGGATCCACGGCGGTCAGGTGAAGAGGTCGCACAGGAGGGCCAACGTAGGAGAAGGCGGGGCCCGGCGGTGGCCGTACGCGACGACAGGCGATGGTTGCTGGCTGGAGACACGAAGACGAAGACGGGTTGCAGGCCGGGGAGGCTCTAGGGCGCGGTCGCGGAAGATCTCAGAGGCGTGCGTGGCGCGGCTCGCGGGTCACCGAGGTCGGCGTCGGGTGACGGCCGGAGAGAGGAGGTGGGCGTCCGCGACCTGCAAGGACTGGGAGAGGCGAGGACAGTGCGGGTTCTAGGAGGCGGGGAAGCACCAGCAGCGAGCACGGGCGCGTCGGCCAGCATCGGGGGAGGGGGGAGGGGGTGTTGAAGGGCAGCCGAGGACGGTTGGAGGGGCTCGCGCAGGGGGCTCCTGGCGGCGGTGGTTCATCGAGGAAGTAGGCTTCAGGGGTGGTTTCGAACGAGGGAGGCGAGGGGAGAGGAGCAAGTCGAGCGACGGGGTAGGACGCGTGGGGAGGATGCAGAGCGGGGTCGGGCCAGTGATTGCAGGGTGGGGCCAGGGGAAGTTTGGTTGACTGCGGGTGGGTGGGTGCGTGCTTCCAACGCGTGCGGGGGTGGGGTGGAGGCGTGGGTGTTGTGCACAACGGCGGCGGGGTGGGGGAGTTGGGGGTAGGGCAAGGGGATCTAGGGTTGGGATTAGGGTTTGGTATAGGGGTGGTAGGCCGGCTGCTGGCTGGGCCTTTTGGGCCTGGCCGGCGGCTGCCTCCCCCGATACAAAATATTTTATATTTATTATTTTTCTTTCTTTTAAAAACAAAACATTTGAAAAAAGGTTTTAGACAAATAAAAGATCCGGACGGATCTAGGGTTTTGATTTGGACAAAGAGGGGAATCTCTAGAAAACAAAAATAGGTTTTTGGGAAATTGTTTTATGCGAATAAATGCATGATAATGTCATGATGATGCACATACTAAAAACAACAGCGATTTTCTAGTATTGGTTTTACCCGGGGTGCTACAAGGCGTGACGATAGAGAATCGACGGTAATGGCCACGGCGGCCGAGGAAAAGGAATGCTCGATTTCACATGATTCCCGACGAGTGGGCCTCCGTGCGTGGTCTTAGGTGGTTCAGTCCACGAAGGCGCGTCCAACGGTAGCTACCACGAGGCGAGGGGTGGTCGGAGTTGACTGGAACGATGATCTCCGACGAGCTAGGTTTTCGGGTGCGGAAGGAAAGTGAATCTGGAGAGCGAGATTGAGGATGAGGACTGTTAGAATTGCCCGACTTGTACGCTTCAATACTTCGAGTGCTTTCCGACAGTATACGCACGTACAAGCAAATCTCCGACGAGACGATTTCCGGCGAGACGGACAAGTGCACACGTACGTAGCTAGCCTAGCTAGATTATTTTCCTAGTTGACAGCTCACGCACACAACACGAATCGCTTGAACGCACACAGAATCAATTAGATAGCTAAACGCACATATCGTGCGTCTTCTTTCTTTATTTCTCTGATAGCTCACGGTGGTGTTTTTACAGGGGCCTTACACACGTATATATAGCAGATTTAGTATAGCTAACCTAGTAGGATTAGGACATCTAATTCCTACTCTATTCGGCTATCCGTGTCTACTCGGATACGTACCCCGTACTACGACGTGCTTATTTCTAACAAGGACGAGCAGGGGTGTCGCGGTGGCCTCCTTATCCTCTCATGGCGACGGCGGCGTTGATCTTGGCGCAAGGACGACGATGACGGCATCGAGCGGCGGCGAGCTCCTCCAGCGAGTTGTCTGTGTGCGTGAAGATGACGACGATATGTTGTTTTGCGGATAACCCCCTGGCGTTTCTTTCTTCTCAACCCGCAGTCCTTCTCTAGCCCCACTTGTCAGTCACAGAAGAGAAATAACTGGGCTGGTTACTGGGTTGTTGTGGGCTGCCCCTGGGCATCAGATAAAAACAGAGATGTTGGGCCACGGCCAGGTAATGTTTTTTATTTGTTTTAACTTTTTCTATTTTCTGTTTCCCCTTTCATATTTGAATTTGATTTATATTTTGAACTTTTCTTTGTAGGGTTCATTTGTTTGATAATTGCAAGAATGTTGAAATATATTTGGTATCATTTGTGAACTTTTATTATATAATCTTTTTATTTTCTTTTATTTTCTCAATATGAACCCCTTTTAATAATTTGTAGAAGCTTTTCTTATTATTTTTCTTTCCTCATTTAGTTATGGATTTCTTGAATGATGTATTCTTATTGTTTATAAGACTTAACTCTAGTTGGCTCAGAGTTTGAATATAAATTTTTATATGTATAATGATCCTATATCATTATTTGATGCATGAAATATAAAAGAAATGAATATGTTCATTACTACTTCCATTGATTTGGAAAATGGCAATTGTATCTATTCTTTTATGATAAGCAAGGAAGTTTAGGATTTTGGATTATGATTATTTACCCTAGGGTTTAGGGTTTTTAATATACTTAGACTCCTATATGGATGTGGTTAAAGATTCCATAACTAAGCATATTGTTTTTTGTTTGGGATATTTGATGACATCACTTTTAGGACTAGAAAGTTATATTTAGAATGTTTTATAGAAAGGAATTGATAAAGATATATTTAAGCACATATAATTATGATGGTTGGAATTGGCAGAGATGTGCTTATGTGATTTGTTATAGGAAAATGTTCCTATCAAGTGATATAGATATAAGATGAGGAATTCTTAATATGAAATGGATATTATACTTGGTTTTAAGATTTAGAGTTGATTGTTTACCAAGAATTACTATCTTCCATAATTCATAGTTCTAGACTTATTATTAAGGAATTCCTTTCCTAGATATACTACCTTTCTCTATTTATCATCATGATTAACATGATGAGTTTTACTTCATAGTACTATTCTCATTCACTGATTAACCTTCTAAACTCATGGATGAATCAAATGAGTTTGATACTAAAATATTTCATAACTTCCACATATCCTTGCTTGATTGTATCTACTACTCTACTGTTGATAACCTTCCATCCAACAAATAATTCCTTCTAACTCCACTCATAAACTTCCTTAATCATTCATTAATAATGTATTTCTATTAGTTGTATGCATCCAACTACCTTTTCTCTAAAGTTGACTATCCTCTAAAATGAATAACACCACTTCTATAACTCTATGCTACACTAGCTTTAATTGAATAATATAATCCTATATTCACTTTACTCCAACCCTAATTAAATTTATGTGGCTTGCAATGACTACTCTAGGGTAACTTATCTCTTCTAAGGTTCCAATCATGTTCTACCCACCAGTATTACTTATACTAAATATAAGCATTCAATATTGGTGGCTAAAGCATCACCATTATAATCCTTTAATCATTTATTACTTAAGTTCTTAGTTGGCTAAGCAAGGCTTTATCTATCCTACTTTTCCATTATCTTGAAATTATCTTCTTAGTATCTCATATTGGATTAAGGTTATTTATGGACTATGCCCTCTTTAAAAGATTTAAGTAGATGTTATGATAAGATCAAGAAATAGTAGATCAAGGATTGGAAGTTAAAGAATTTGTGAATCAATGGGGAATTACCCAACATCGATGAACAACAGATATTAAGATAAGTTCCATAAAGATTGCTATAGAAAGAAAGATATATAGTGGATGATCTTGACTTAGTCTCTTTCCAACTCCAACTCATTAAAGAGTTTAAGGTTAGGTATTACTATGATACTCATAGTAGGAATAGGTAAGAATAAGATAGGTCAACATTAATCATTGCATTTTTTATAATTCTAGTGGTAATCTTAACTTAGTATTCATAGGTTGATATGATGAATAGTATGATATGATCCCTTAAGGATCATATTTGAATCATTTAAGCAATGTATTGTGAGTGACATTTTATTATATCTGGTCTAAATAAGGTTTAACTAAATAAGGTTTTAGCAAAAGTCATATTGAAACTTATCACAGTTAACTTGATGATCTACTTCAATTCCATCAAGTTAAAAGAAGCTTCAATCAATTTGACAAGTTATGTTTTAAAAGCGCGAAAATTATTCGGATTTTCTATGCATGAATGCAATGCACACATCTGGTTCATCTTATTTCCGAGCTCTAATGCTGGGATGTTACACCATCGAGGCCGGCCAGGAAGAGCTCGCGCATGCCATGCTTAAGCAGCAGTAGGTAGTTCACCGTCAGAAATTTATTGAAGGGGCGTCAGTCCTCCCTTCCGCTCTCCCCTCCAATCGATGGATAAGAAGAACGAGGAGGAGGAACCCTACAACGGCATGGATCCAGGCAAAAAGATCCGTTGCTCCGCTCCGACTACCAGGCAAAAATCCCACTACCAAAAAAGCATCACGACTCCTATGTACTCTACCTACTCTGGCGCCTCTGCTCCACCCATCTTGACCGGCAACGCCAGTGAGAGAGGCTTCGGATCGGCTCGGCGCTCTCGGTGTTGCTCTCAGCTACTATAGCAAAGAGATAGAAAGAAATGATAGGAATGAGCCTCCATATATTGCTCTATGTTAGTCAAAACTTGTCAAAAACGAAGTTTGAACTCATGTTGCTCCATTTTGGCTCGATATTTCTCTATGTAAGTCAAAACTTGTCAAAAATAGAAGTTTAAACTCATATTGCTCTATGTTAGTCAAAACTTGTCAAAAACAAAAGATTGAACTCATGTTGCTCCATTTTGGTTTCATATTGCTCTTTGTTAGTCAAAACTTGTCAAAAATAAAAGTTTAAATTTATATTACTCCATAAGACCATATTGATCTATGTTAGTCAAAAATTTTCGAAAATGGATTGAAATCATTCTAAGTGTTTCTTTCACTTGTAGGTTATGCATTGCGGGCGCCTTTGATGATGGAGATTATTGCCTTGCAAATTGATGATAGATGGTCCCCTTTTGGATAACATATGGTTGTGTTCCATGTGAACTTCTATCGTAGACGACTATGTTTGATGGTTATCTGCGCGTTATGCACTTGTTTGATGTGAACTTGATACAATTATGTCGGATTATCTATTTTCTCTTCATGTTTTTAATATATATTGTGAATATGTTGTGCTAGGTGTACTGGGGAATTGAGGAAGGGAAAATATAATGTGAATTACATTTCATTTGCAGGGAATTTTGGAAAACAATAAAAAATTAAAAATTGTGACCTCTTTGCCGTGTGTAATACACGGAAAAGAAAAGCGTGTCGCATGCATGTGCAATCTGGCATCTCCCTCTGTCCATTTTGGCAACTTTGTCGGGTGACTTTCGAGAATAGACATGGCAAAGATTTTAAAATTTGGAAAATTCAAAAGTTTGGAAAAGCCCCTGTCGTGTGGTTCAGTATATACACTAATTTATTCGTTAAAATAATTGTTCATGACAAAGAGGAGGCACACGGAAAACAACTCAAAGTCGTACCATAAATTCAAAAAATGCACAGAGTAAATATTTCAAGAAAATAATGTCTATTTGAGTTTACACACAGCAAAGGCACGTGCGACGTCTCCATTAGGACAGCAGGCCATCAAACCATATTTTTTATCGTGTACTCCCTCTGTTTCAAAATATAAGATGTTTTAGCTTTGTGAAGCAAATGTATCTAGACTACTTTTAGTATATAGGTTCCCTTTGATTTGGAGTGAATCTACACACTAGAAGAAGTGTAGATACATTTTCTTCACAAACCTAAAATATTTTATATTTTAAAACAGAGGGAGTATTAGGCAATGCACACGACAAAGATTTTTCTTAGGTTGCGGGGAAAAAACACACGCAAAGTTTTTTTTTGCAGGGACATGTGTTGTTGTGTACTCAGTCGTGTGTAATACATAAAAAGAGTATTTGAAAACAGATTCTGATAGTGAAAGTCATTTGTACTCAGTCATTTGTTTTTTCTCCTTTGCCGAGTATTTTTGGCATTCGGCAAAAAAACAGATTCTGATAGTGAAAGTCAACAATCTTCATCTTTGAAAATAAGATGACACATGTGCACCGATGTTGCCTGATCCATCAAAAGAATGAGATTGTGGTGAAAATACCACGGCATGTACCATCAGAACAGGGACCGGCGAAATGGACCGCGGTGACATAAAGTGAATCATAGACGGGACAGATACGTTTTGAGATACCCATATTCTTATTGGACTTGTTTCACATTGATCAGACTTATGGTTATGTGCAACAGAGATTTAATGTGATTTACATAATAGCTTCTTCTAAATAACACATATGTTTCATATCATTTCATACATGTAAAGATATTCATCATGTTTTGAACATACATCTTTAAAGTCTATTCGGTACCGATCAAACTGCAATGAGAACTTGTAAACCTTTCTTTGTGAACCAAGACTAAACTGTAATTGATTGAATATATGTGTAAAATCTACATTGTAAAATGATTATAACATGTGTGACTATCTGTGAAATATATACTACTACCTCGGTTCTATAATATATATACCTCTATTCTATAATATAGGGCTTTTTAGTAAGCTCTTTTAGCTTAATAAAAAGTCTCATATCATGGAACAGAGATCTTAAACAATTGCATGTCCCTAAAATTAATTGAAAGAATTAAGAAAATTTTAAATTTTAATTTCTAGAAAAAAATGTAGAATTGTTTTTGGAAATATTTTAAAATAATATTGTTTGGAAATTTATTGATATATTATTTTTTGGTTGAATACATCATATACATATTCACCCCATTCACAATGACTTCGCTTTCTAGGTTTAGTCAAAGTAGAAAAGTTTAAAGTTTGACTGAATATTTAAGTACAAATATCAACATTTATAATATAAAATCTATGGTACTAGAATAATTAGAAAGTATGTTTTCATATTATATATATCGAGAATAGTGGGCTACTCAGGTGACTAGCTATGCACATGCAAGTAGCAATTGGATCAACTACATAGATCACTTGATGTGAACCCGGGATCACAACCTCTACTAGCGGCGTTACACCCGGTGCAGATTTGCTAATTCAAAACCACCACCACGTCTATCCACAAAACTAACTTGCCATATGGAAAGACCACACATTTTTTCAGCCACAAACCATGTCACAAAGGTACTCATAAAGAAAACATCCACATTACACGCCACAAATTTTATTGTCCACAACAAAGCTTCACGGTGATTTGCTTTTGCCGCTGCTAGAAAACTGCTTATCCATGGGATTGATACCCGGTGGCGCATGAGCAGAAGCGTGCGTCATAGGTAAATACCCGTGGCGCACCTAGGTTACATGTGCCACACCTAACTCAACTATCTGTGGCGCACGGTCCTTGCATGCACTACAAATAAGGCTGAAGCATCCGCATCTGTCACTTATGAATGGCACATGAATGGCCCTGACATATCCATAGATAGTTAGATTATCTATGGCGCACCGCAGACATGCGCCACAGATAAGTCAGACACCATCCATATATGCTATATATAGATGGTACCTTATTATGCAAAGGGTTTTGGTGCGCTAATGATAAGTTTTAAAAAATTCTGCTCTCATCCCCACACATTTTTAGTCTTACAAAAAATAAAAAATAAAAAACACTTCAAAAATAAAATTCTTTGACATGCTGGTATGTAATATGGTCTAGTTTGTAGAAAAATTAACAAACATGAATTTTAACTTTTTTTGCAAAAACAATGTAATGGCATAGTAAAATGGCCAAAACTTTTGCATACAATATCGAAAAAATGTTTAATATATCAAAATAACGAGCACGAAATTTTGTATTGGCTCGCAACGCCTTTAGGTCATTTAGCGATTTTTTAAAATCTCAAAAATTTAAAAGAAAAAAACTATAGCAAAAAAAGATTTTTTCCTGCAGAAAAAAATTTAAGGCTACTTATGATGCGCCACGGATAAGCATGACTGGACTTTAAATAGTGCCCAACCCCCTCTCCCCCTTATCCTTCTCCTCTTCTCCTTCTTCCCTTCTCCGCTATTTCCCTTCTTCTCTCCTTCTCTCCTTCCTTCTCCTCATCTCCTCCCTTCCTCTTCTCCTCCTCTCCCTTTCCTTCTCTTCTGCTTCTCCTCCCCTTCTTCTCCTCTCCTCCTCTTCTCTTATTCTCTTCTACTCTTCTCCTACCCTTCTTCTCCTCTCCTCTCCTCTCCTCTCCTTCTCCCTCCCATTCCTCCTACTTCTCCTTTTCCTATACCACTTGT
Organism: Avena sativa; assembly: GCA_916181665.1. Taxonomy (NCBI): domain Eukaryota; kingdom Viridiplantae; phylum Streptophyta; class Magnoliopsida; order Poales; family Poaceae; genus Avena; species Avena sativa. The sequence goes on along the minus strand of OV702280.1, from coordinate 394,089,540 downwards.
CCTCTCTTCGGCTGTCACGCTGTACTCGAGCTCCTCCCGCCTCAAGCTCTTCTTCAGCCCCAAGTGCCTCCTACACACGCGGCCATGGCCTCCCGCACCTCCCTGCGGTGGTAGGTTGTGGCTGCAGCGAGGTGAACGACGCCGAGATAGGAGACGGCGGCAACACCGACACATCAGATCTCGCTTTTTTTATTTTCAAAAATTTATCTGTGGCGCACCGTATCCCATGAGCCACAGATAATTTTTCATATCCCACCCATTTAAAAAAAATATTTGTGACGCACCATACCCTCATGCACCACAGATAACTAGACTTATCCATGGTACACCTCCACATGCGCCACTGATAAAAAAATATCAGTGGCGTGACGATAGTGGCACACGGCCCGTGCGCCATAGATAGGGTTTTTTGTAGTAGTATGCCTTGGACCGTGGTCATGGACGAGCGGTGTGGACGAATGCTTTCGCCATGATGAAAAGCGAAATACTAGGAACAACAAGCCATCATTTGGGGCCATGGAGTTGCGGCGTGGACAGATGCTTTAGCTACTGTGGTGGATTTGCTGATATGGTTCAAAAGAGAAACACGAGGAGCATCAGCCATTGTTCACGATCGAACGACATGAATTAATCCTTTTCGCAAACTCACACCATGCAAACGTCACTACTGGAAAACAGGCCTTCGGTTCGATCAGAGCAACGTCACCAGTCCCGGCCCGTCACGAACCGCGACTAGTGCTAGCACTAGTCCCGGTCCGTGAGGCCTCCAACGGCTAGAAATGGCCATAAGCACTAGTCCCGGGCCGGACCAGAGCATTAGTCCCGGTCCGTAATACGGCCCGGGACTAATAAGCTGGAGCGGGCCAACAGCTCTTTTCGGGGACTATTAGTCCCGGGTCGTATCACGGCCCGGGACTAATTGTCCATCACTATATATACAGCTCCCTGGCCAGCTGCCCTAAAGCATATGGTGGCCATTTTTCTCAAATAAGCAAGAGAGTTCATGCCATTTTTTTCTCAAGATTTGTCAAGATTTAGTTTGCAACACCTAAATCCAAAGCTTTAAAAGGTTAGAACTTTATTCTTTCATCTCTTATTGCTACTTTAGCTCTATAATGCTCTATAAGTATAGAGATATGGATCAAATGCATGCATGCTCTAGAAGTAGCTAGAAGGATTTTGATATATATGTGTAACAAATTTTGATTAGGCACATAGTTACTGAAAATTGAAATGTGTAATTTTAGAGTTTCAGAGCTTAGAATGGAATGAGGTTTTCACTGATAAAACAATAATAAAAAACTCCACATTTATCATGTTGATTGTTTTCTCCAATTCACAAATTGGTGCATGTAAATTTTTCAAAATTAATGCTCTAGAAGCTCTCAATATAACTTGTAATAATTTTATCATGTTGTGTAATGGTTTCTGATATACTTTTACTATAATGCAGATGGTCCGGGAATGGATGTACGGTACTGACCGACGCTCTGGCGAGTTCATTAATGGCGTGCATGAATTCATCCGTGTTGCTGATGCAAACAAGCACAATGGTTTTGTATTCTGTCCATGTAATGGATGTAGGAATCAGAAGGATTACTCTGACTCAAAAACCCTTCACGGCCACCTGTTGAAGTCCGGCTTCATGCCCAGTTATAATTGTTGGACCAAGCACGGAGAGAGAGGGGTTATAATGGAAGACAATGAATAAGAGGAGGAGGATGACAACTATCATGGTTTCCCTGAGTACGGAGATACTTCCATGGGGGATGCTGAAGGGGAGGATGAAGAAGAGACACATGATGAACCCGCTGATGATCTTGGTCGGACCATTGCCGATGCACAAAGAGATTGTCAAACTGAAAAGGATAGGGAGAAGTTCAATCACATGCTAGAGGATCACAAAAAGTTGTTGTACCCAAATTGAGAAAATGGTCTGAAAAAGCTGGGCAGCACACTGGAATTGCTGCGATGGAAGGCTGAGTGTGCCATACCTGACTCCTCATTTGAAAAGTTGCTAAAAATGATGAAGAATATGCTTCCAAAAGATAACGTATTGCCCGCCAGTACGTACGAAGCAAAGAAGGTTGTCTGCCCTCTAGCTTTGGAGGTTCAGAAGATACATGCATTCCCTAATGACTGCATCCTCTACCGCGGTGAGGAGTATGAGAATTTAGATGCATGCCCGGTATGCACTTCAATTCGGTATAAGATTAGACGAGATGACCCTGGTGACGTTGAAGGCGAGCCCCCCCGGAAGAGGGTTCCTGCAAAGGTGATGTGGTATGCTCCTATAATACCACGGTTGAAACGCTTATTCAGAAACAAAGATCATGCCAAGTTGTTGCGATGGCATAAAGAGGAACGTAAGTCAGACGGGATGTTGAGACACCCCGCTGATGGGTCACAATGGAGAAAAATCGATAGAAAGTACCCGGACTTTGCAGATGACGCAATTAGTTTAAGGTTTGGTCTAAGTACAGATGGCATGAACCCCTTTGGGGAGCAGAGCTCCAGTCACAGCACCTGGCCCGTGACTCTATGCATCTAGATCCTTCCTCCTTGGTTGTGCATGAAGCAGAAGTTCATTATGATGCCAGTGTTGATCCAAGGTCCGAAGCAACCCGGCAACGACATTGATGTGTACCTAAGGCCATTAGTGGAAGAACTTTTACAGTTGTGGAACAAACCCGGGATACGCGTGTGGGATGAGCACAAGCAGGAAGAATTTAACCTCCGAGCATTGCTTTTCGTAACAATCAATGATTGGCCTGCTCTTAGTAACCTTTCAGGACAGTCAAACAAGGGATACAATGCATGCACACACTGTTTAGATGAGACTGAAAGTATATATTTGGAACATTGTAAGAAGAATGTATACAATGAGCATCGTCGATTTCTTTTGGCCAAGCATCCCTTAAGAAAGAAAGGCAACCATTTCAACGGTCTGGCATGTCACTAGACGAAGCCTAAGGAGCGTACTGGTGCTGATATATTTGATATGGTCAAAGATTTGGATCAACTGGTAACCTTTGGAAAGGGTCCTGGAGGAAAATCTGTTCCGAAAGACGCTGAAGGACACGCACCCATGTGGAAGAAGAAATCTATATTTTGGGAGCTACCATATTGGAAATTCTTAGAGGTCCGCTCTGCAATCGATATGATGCATGTGACGAAGAATCTTTGCGTGAACCTGCTAGGCTTCTTGGGCGTGTATGGGAAGACAAAAGATACACCGGAAGCACGAAAGGACCATCAACGTATGAAAGACCCAGATGGCCTGCATCCAGAATGGTTTCAAGGTCATGCCAGCTACGCTCTTACCAAACAAGAGAAGGAAATATTTTTTGAATGCCTAAGCAGTATTAAGGTCCCGTCTGGATTCTCGTCGAATATAAAGGGGATAATAAATATGGCAGAAAAAAAGTTCCAAAACCTAAAGTCTCATGACTGCCACGTGATTATGACGCAAATGCTTCCGATTGCATTGAGGGGGCTTCTACCAGATCTGATCTCCAAACGCGTGATGTCACATATTAGGGAGTGCCTCTATGACCAGTTTCTCGGAGATGCCGGAGGACTGGGCTCCGTCGGCATCTCCCTGAAACTGGTCGTAGTGGTGTCCCTGCTCTCGAAAACCATCTTGTAGCTTGTAACTTCTCTAACTATATCAATACGCCTGGGAGCTAACTAATTTTACATATTAGGGAGTGCCTTTATGACCAGTTTCTCGGAGATGCCGGAGGACTGGGCTCCATCGGCATCTCCCTGAAACTGGCCGTAGTGGTGTCCCTGCTCTCGAAAACCATCTTGGAGATGCCTCAAACTGGCTGGAGGACTGGACTCACAAGGATGCCTATTTATAGTACAAGCAGCTCCGCATAATGTCGACACTCACGACATAATGTCGACACTCACCCCTATTATTAGTGCTGACTCATGTTTAGTCCCGGTTGGTGTCTCCAACCGGGACTAAAGGTTCATCTTTAGTCCCGGTTGGTGACACCAACCGGGACAAGGTACAAGCCGCACGACATAATGTCGACACTCAACCCTATTATTAGTGTTGCCTGGACCAGTCTACCGCAATCCCTTCAGTCGCGGTTGGTTTCTCCAACCGGGACTAAAGATGAACCCTCTCTTTATATAGGCATTTCCCTCTATTTATTAGGTAACACTCAAGACATTTATTAATATTAAAAAACGGTACAAACCGGGACTAGCTAACACTCAGGACTAAAGCCGCCCCCTTTAGTCATAATCATGCCTAGTCCTATAGTAGCAGCTTCAGGGTCTTGTTCGTCATCTTCATCATCATCGTCATCGTCACCTGCCACTCCGGGGATCCTCAGCCCATCCATGGCATATACCAGGGGCCATTCCAGCCTCGAATTCACGGTGGGCGGGGGAGGGGTCTCCTGGAAGACGATGCCGCTACCGCCGGGCCGGTGTGGGGCCTTTTTGTGGCTCTATGGCGGGTGGACTCGTGGGCACCGCAGGCGAGGATGGTCTCCCCTGGCGATGTAGCGCATCACTCCGATGATAGTACGGTTCACCCACCACAGACGACGGCCGGCTTCGTTGTGGTTCACCGGTGGCGGGCCATCACCCTCGTACTTGACGAGCTCACTTTCTCGCCTATTATCGAAGAAGGAATTCCAGGTGTCATAGTTGTCGGGATCCCACTAGGGATCCATCCGCTGCTCCGGCGTGAGCTCGTGGTAGAAGTGGTTTGTGATGGCCGCCTGGCGTGCGGAAACTTGAGGGACAGGAGGGACAGGAACCCCTCCAGCGCTCAGCATCCAGCCGGCGGGCGGCCGGTAGCCCGGCGGACAAGGGTAGTTGGAGGCGCACAGCGCCTCGGTCTCCTCGAGGGTCAGAATGGCCCAGTAGGCGTTGTCCATTGTTCTAAGAGAGGAAGGTGTGGATGTGTGGATAGCCATGGCGCGATCGCCCTAAATATAGAGGGAAAGGGCGGGAAAATTTGGAGTGAATCTTTGGGAAATGGCGGGAAATATCTTTAGTCCCGGTTAGTGACTACATCCGGGACTAAAAGCTCTCGTAGAAAGGAAAGGGCGGGAAAACTTGGCGGGAAGCGGTGGGAAATGGCGGGAAATATCTTTAGTCCCAGCTTGTGACTACAATCGGGACTAAATGGATATTATATAAGATTCTTTATATTTTTCTGATAATAATAGACATATTTTTTGTTTTATTTGGATTATTACAATAAAAGATATGATTTTTCAAAGTTTTTATATTTAATTTGAATTAAAAAGAAAATTTACAAATGAAATAATTTATAAATGATGCAAACAGATAAATGGATATTATATTAAAATTCTTTATATTTTTCTGATAATTATAGACATATTATTTCTTTTATTTGGATTATTGCAATAAAAGATATGATTTTTCAAAGTTTTTATATTTGATTTGAATTAAAAAAAGAAAATTTACAAATGAAATAATTTATAAATGATGCAAACAGATAAATGGATATTATATTAAAATTCTTTATATTTTTCTGATAATTATAGACATATTATTTGTTTTATTTGGATTATTACAATAAAAGATATGATTTTTCAAAGTTTTTATATTTGATTTGAATTAAAAAAAGAAAATTTACAAATGAAATAGTTTATAAATGATGCAAACAGATAAATGGATATTATATTAAAATTCTTTATATTTTTCTGATAATAATAGACATATTATTTGTTTTATTTGGATTATTACAATAAAAGATATGATTTTTCAAAGTTTTTATATTTGATTTGAATTAAAAAAGAAAATTTACAAATGAAATAATTTTTAAATGATGCAAACAGATAAATGGATATTATATTAAAATTCTTTATATTTTTCTGATAATAATAGACATATTATTTGTTTTATTTGGATTATTACAATAAAAGATATGATTTTTCAAAGTTTTTATATTAGTTTTGAATTAAAAAAGAAAATTTACAAAAAACAAATAGTCGCGGGTCGTGGCTGGACCCGGGACTAAAGGGTGAGTGCGCGCGCGAAAACGAAGCGGCCGAAAAAACCCTTTAGTCCCGGGCCGTGGCTTAGCCCGCGACTAAAGGGGGGTCTTTAGTCGCGGGTTAAGCCACGGCCCGCGACTAAAGACCCTTTAGTCGTGGGCGGTAGCTTAGCCCGGGACTAAAGGTCTGTCCCTTTATATTCTGGTGCTAGCGGAGGTGTTGCGCCCCAACACTTCGCATTTCTCATCGACGACGAAGCACAGACGAAGACGAAGCATAGACGAAGCACAGACGAAGACAGGGGAGGTGCTGTCCGATTCCGCCGCTGCTTCGCCGTGCCGCTTCCGCTCCGTCGTGCCATCGCCGCTCCGCAGGTGAGATGGTTCTCCGGGACGTAGCGCCGCTCCGTCGTGCCGCCGCCGCTCCGCAACGACGGCGCCTCTACGACGGTTAGGCTAAGGCCAGGGAATTAAACGAGAGAGAGGGAGCGAGCCTGGGGGAATGAGAGGATAGGGGAGAGGGAGAGGCGTGCTCTCCACGGCGGCGGCACGGATCGACGACGGACACGTCCGGCGAGGGCGTCGCGCGCCAGAGGACGGGGAAGGACGGCCGGCGACGTGGGCCGTGTTGGGCTGCTGGGCTGGTAGGGGAGAGGGAGAGATGGGCCGGCCTGGTTGGGGTCGGGCTACTATTTTTTTTCCAAAAAAATTTCTTTTTCTGTTTTTCCTTTTCTCTTTGTATTTTTTAAATACAAATCTGTTTTATATTATTTTTTTAATTATTGTTTTAATTATAATTAGCTAGGATTAGGATTATATTGTTAGCTATGGTTATTTTAATTATAATTAGCTAGGGTTATTTTTTTAATTATTTTTTTAATTATAATTAGCTAGGGTTAATTTTTTTAATTATTGTTTTAATTATAATTAGCTAGGGTTATTTTTTTAATTATTGTTTTAATTATAATTAGCTAGGATTAGGATTATATTGTTAGCTAGGGTTATTTTAATTATAATTAGCTAGGGTTATTTTTTTAATTATTGTTTTAATTATAATTAGCTAGGGTTATTTTTTAATTATTGTTTTAATTATAATTAGCTAGGGTTATTTTTTTGTTTTAGTTATTAGCTATGATTATATTGTTTTACCACAATTAATATTAGAATTAGGATTAGTATTATTATTTTAGTGATTTTTTTGTTTTATTTATTAAGATTAGAATTAGGATTAGGATTAGGGTTTTTTTTTGTTTTAGTTATTATGATTATTGTTTTAGCACAAATAATATTAGGATTATTATAATTAGGATTATATTGTTTTAGTTATTAGGATTATTGTTTTTTCTAACCTGTTTAACTCTCTTTTTGTTATAGATAATTAAGTCATGGATCCATCCAAAGATCCTGGTCGCGTCGGTGAAGGTTTTCTTCAGTGCATGATAAGAGGTGAAATTCCTCTTATTACTACCGGCGCCGAAGATATTTTGCTCGAGGAAGAGATATCCTCATATCTGAATCCATCCGGTGATGGACTAGAGGAAAACCAAGGGGAAGACCAGATGGACGAAGGGCAAACAAATAACAACAATAATGATGGCCCCTCGATAGGATCCGGCGAGGTACATATATATATGTGTATAAAGTCTCGTGTTACCTCTATTCATTAACTGATCTAGATATATATTAATCACTCTCTCTTCTTCTTTTAGCCCACCGGATCGAAGCAATCGACAGCTCGAACGAAACGAGGGCCGAACAAAAAGTTGGATGGTAATCAGAGGTTCACCATCGAAGAAATAGATGATGATGGTGAACCGATTGCTCCAGAGAAGCACCGGAGGATGTTTATAAATCAATGCAGGGTGCTTGTTAGGGACAACCTTCCGATCACCATCCAAGAATGGAATAAGTCAAAGAAAGCCGGTGAAGAATCCAACAGCTATGTCACCGATGATGCCAAAGATGACCTTTGGCAGAAGCTCATAGCGCATTTCATACTACCTCCAGAGTATGAGGAATTTGAGGTAGATGGTATTACCCCAAGGCCGGGTGGGCTTGAAAATAGAGCGAAAGTCAAGGAGTGGGCACTAAGCAAGATGGCTGAACTGTACTGGAACCACAAGAAAAGTTTATACGCGAAATATGTCGCGAAAAAGAAAACTCCAGACTTCAAAGGAGTAATCGAGAAGTTGAGAGAATAGTGGCCCGATTTTGTACAGTACAAGCAATCTGATAAAGCAAAGGCAAAGTTGGCAAAGAACGCGTTAAATGCTGCCAACAAGAAATACCATCTTAAAATGGGGACAGGTGGCTACAAGAGTGCCATCCCTAAGTGGGAAACTATGGAGAAGGATATGAGGGCTAGAGGCGTCACTCCTGGTACAGATGGATGGCCCGAGAGGTCAAAGCACTGGTGGTACGGGCACGGGGGATCCTTGGACCCAGAAACAGGGAAGACATTATTTCATGATGAAATTCTAAAACCCTCCCAAGACCTTATTCAAGCAATGAACAATGATCAATTGGGATTGTTCCGTCCCGAGAGAGAGAACAACGAGCTGACACGCGCCCTAGGGAATCCTGAAAAGGGAGGACGAACACGAGGCAAAGGTGTCGGTGTCTCGTGGAAGAAAGGGTTTCCTCAGTACGATGCCAGTTATAGAAGCTGTCAGAGAAAGAAGGACCGGGAGGCAGACCGGATCTCCAGGGTAGAGCAGGACCTGGCTGATCTGAAGAACCTCATGCAAGAAATTAGCCAAAGGCCGTCGTCGTCAACTCACCCGCGGTCTGATGATCCAGCGTTGGATCTTAGCCAACGGAGAAGCAGCGTGGCTTCCACTGAGGTCTGTGCTGATGATCAAGCACTGCTGGATGATGCACCGGCTCCTCACTACCCCGTGGATGATGTCAGAGAGATGGCACAATGTGAGCTACATCAGCCAATGAACAACCTGTCCTTCAAGGTGGCGATCGGCACTGCTTTACCTTGTCTACCTGGAGCACTCCACCATTCACTTCCGATTCCACCAGGCTATGCTCGTGTCACGGTGGATGACATAGTGGAGGATTTTGCGGACCTAGAGATTGAAATCGCTACGCCTGAAGGCCTTACGAAACTAGGAGATGTCAAGCACAACATCATTCTATGGAATAAGAAGTACATCAAGTTTCCAGGCTCGACGCCAAGTCCACCGACTCCAAGGAATCCAAATCCACCCCGCATCGAATATCATCAACCTCCAAGTCCACCCCAACCCGATTATCGCCAACCTCCAAGTCCACCCCAACCCGATTATCGCCAACCTCCAAGTCCACCCCGCCCCGCTGACGATCGCCGCAGCAGGAGTACATCAACTCGATCTCCGCCTTCGCCTCCGTGCAATACTACTACCTCGTCGAATAAACGGAAGTTCGACGGTCCCCCGCGCCCTACATCGAAGAAAGGTCAAACGCCGAAGATATTCGATATCCCGCCGGCTCTTCCAAAGAGACCTTATGACAAGACCGACGAGGAAACTAACGCGGATGTGGCTGCCCAAGTTAAGGCGCATTTTGCACCCAAAAAGCCTGAGCCAAAGCCGGTATATAACGAAAAAACAAAAAAGTGGGCTAAGTCCTTTCTTGAGCAACCATCCCAGATATCGATGAATCTGGAATCAGACTATGACCGGGAGATTATTAAGCAAGCACAGAAGAAAAAAATCACAAGTGCAAAAAGCGGGAAGCAAGTTGCCCAGCTCGGAGCACAGAAGAATCAATCGGTCGCCCCGCTCAAAGTCATTTCAGACCTCGACAAGGCCTTCAGAGCTGAAATGGATATGGACATGCAAATAATGGACCCTAGAGCCCGTAATAATGCTGCACTTATGGGAATCACTGTATCGGAGGCCAAAGCACTTGCTAACGAAGCAAATATGTCCCTTGGTCAATATTTAGGCTATGAAGATACGCCAGTGGGTCAGATAGTACGGCAGTATGTCCAAGGGCAGCCTCTAGTCAGTAATGAGGAGCTCGCGCGTCTATCCACACATATGCGAAATCTGCATGAATGGTACATGTCGCAAGCAGAAAAAAAAGCATCATAAAGATTGGTTTCCGGTGGACGTTAGGAAGGAGCATCACTTCAAACCATACTCGATACAGGTTCAAATGACCGAACTGTTTCAGTTATACAACCAGCGCGCCCTCGACAAATCTATCATTGGTTGCTACTGTCTGTGAGTTATTTATTTCTATAATTAAGTTTGTAGCTTTAGCTCGTTTATTGCATTTAATATATTATCCTAACTATATATCCTTTTGTATGATGATATTATATTCCGCAGAATGAAGATGCTTGAATGCAAAAGAGCTAGAAGATACGACGTTGGGTTCATTGACCCATATATCATTAATGAATATACGTTAAAGAATTACCCCAAAGACGTGGAGGAAGACCTGTCCAGGTTCTTAACCGAGCATAATTTTGTTAAGGAAATACTATTTCCTTACAACTTCAAGTGAGTGTTTATATCTTGTACACATTTTATTTTTGCTTACTGGATGAGCTATGCATGTATGCTTATGTAAATGTCCGCAGATTCCACTGGATCTTGCTAAACATTCAAGTTGACAACTCCCTAGTTGAAGTCCACGACTCATTAAGTTGGGACCAAGATAAGTGGAGCGACATGAAAGCAATGCTCCATAAGTAATTTCAATCATTATCGCATTATATCGTCCTCTTTCATTCATTTCCTGATATCAAGTAACTAATAACTCCTTTGTTCATTTTCTTTGCCGAGCAGGTGTTGGACACGGTTTAGACAAAAAATACCAGGTCCATTCAAAGAGGAGCTAACTTATAAAATGGCGAAGAGTTTACAGCAGCCACCGGGAACTCATTTATGTGGATACTACGTCTGCGAGTACATCCGCGAGTTGACCAGTGAGCGGAAAGTTGACTCACATTATATTTATGATTTGCGAGAGAAACTAGAGCCAGACCAACGCATAAGAGCAATTCAAGAGGAGCTGGCGGGATTTATGATGAAGGAAGTGCTTGATGTACATGGAGAGCATTATGCGGATGACGTGGAACTCGATTTGTCTTAGTCATCTCCATGTAGCTCATATGATATATATATATATATATATATTCATCAATGACCATGTAATTTCAAAACATTTCTTCCTTTTGATATGATTGATTATATGTATGCTTGCAAGGGATCGATTATATATAAATGCATCGACGTATAGTGTGTATGTAGTAGCGTATAATATGTATACTGAAATATATGTTTTTTATAGTGAAACACAAAACGAAAAAGAAACAAAATGGCAAAAAAAAGGAAATACATAATCTCTGCCGCAGCAGAGAAAATGTAGTGTTTCTCTGCCGCGGCAGGAAACCTTTTAGTCCCGGGTGGTGTTACAGCCCGGGACTAGAGGGTTTCCGCCCCCCGCGGCGCTGAAACAGCCACGTGGCTGTTATCAGTCGCGGGCCGTTGCGAGCCGGGACTAGAAGGGGGGCCTCTAGTCCCGTTTTCGCAGTCCCGGGCCCAAAACCGGGACTAGAGCCCGTTGCGGCCCGGGACTAGAGGTCTGTTTTCCACCAGTGTGTGCCGCACAAGACTTCACAGAAAAATGGGATGTCGTTAGGACACGAGCAACCCACCCTATTTCATCATGATTCCATCTGTAGCTGTGATCTCTATATCCAACTGCAGCCACCTCGAGTGTAGGTAGCCGCCATTATATTAAATCCATGTATTAATTGTATTTTGTATTATATATTTAAATATTTTTATATTACTGATGAAACTTTATAAATTTTGACTTGGAATCTATGCAGAACACGATCTAAATAAAAACAACACGAGGTAGACAGGCTCAATGATAGATTATTTGACTTGTAGGCACTGACATGGTCTTAATTGCATCTTCCAGGTAGAGGTTTACCGAAACGATGGTAGAACTTCACATATGATTGTTGCCAACTCCAACCAATGAAGACACCGGGGGACTCTCATTCTCCCCTTTATTTCTCTCTCCTCCACTCCTCATGAGATTATTTCCCTATTCGACGGCTCCCTTCCTCCCAGATCTGGAGACTTTGCTGCTAGTGGCACGGGAGAGGGAGGAGTTGGATCTCCTATGTATATAATCCTAGTGATATAAGTAGGCCTACACGCCAGTTTGGCGTCATGCCGGCGGGGCGGTTTCTGCTAGCGCTGGCGAGTTGCCCCGTGTAGGAGGCGGCGGTGGTGAGGCTGCTCGTGGAGCTTCGATGGTTAGAGCCGAAGGCGAGGAGCGGCATCCCTCTGCAACCCCTACAATAAATCTCGAGCATCGAGCTCCTACCCATGGGGATCTGCATTTCCTCAATTTTCTCCTCGTGGCCATGGTGACATACTAGAGGGAAGAGGAATAGGCGATTTGTCAAGTTGGTGCTTAGCAAGGAGATATGATGTGTGTGGTTGCACACACTCTAGAAGCTGTTGTTGATGGAGTTCCTTACCTCTAGCGACGCTTCTCTAGAGCTACTCTTGGCCAAAGGAGCCGCTCCATCCCGGGGAGTGTTCTCCCTTAGAATTTTGTCCTCTTTGTGTGAGGATCGTCTTCGACCTCAGCTTAGGATTCATTGTCAGCGACGCCCAAAGTGGCTTGTTCCTTGGTGGTGACAGAGACAACGACTGGTGCTAGAGGTTTCAGTTTGGCGACGGAGAAGGAAAAGGACCGGATCGTATGTTCGTGTTGTGCTTTAGGGTCCTAGCTGCAATTTCTCAGCCATGTGATGTATTATGTTTTTTTGTTGAGGGGCTTCTTGTAAACTTGTACCAACCACCTAAGTAAGGCCATCTCCAATAGCACCACACAAACGGACAAATCTGGCACATTTTTGTCCGGCCAGACAGTACCAAGAGATGCGGTGCACATGCACCAAATTGGACAAGGGTCCGTGTATGTCCTCTTTCCAGCGCAAATTGGACAAAAGGGACAAAAAGCCTGTTCAAAATGGGGGTCTCGACTAGGATGCCCTAATGTGAGCTTTGAGGCCCTTCGGGGTCTCTCCTGTTTAAAAGAAAAAGGATAAGACCCTTACCATGAAGACGGTGCACCTACCTCTTGTTTAGATTTGCCATTTCTATTGATACGCAGAAACACAAAAATGACCGGTTTATTTAAAAAAAACTGGCTACACACATGCACGTCATACGCAGAAACACAAAAATGACCGGTTTATTTAAGAAAAAACTGGCTACACACATGCACGTCATGGAACACGACCGTAGCAAGAGGGTACACTTAGCCATCCTACGTACCCACAAAAGGTAACGGATGCCAAGCTCGACTGGCCTATGCCAATCAGGTGGCTCCTCGAGACGAAGCTGGTAGCTCCAATTCTAAAGACAAGCTTAGAAAAGAAGATGCGCAAGACCAGCGTCGAAGAAGACCTTCACTATGAAAAATTTAGCGGTGAAAACTATATCGCGTGTGTTTCACTATGAAAGATATTGAATCGATGTTCAATGCAACAAAAACTGAACACCTTCGATGGTTGAATTTTTTCTTAAAAAAATATGTGCCGATCCTATCGACCCGGGCAGAGGGAACTAGCCAGTTTGTTGTGAACTCCGAAAAAAGCTTCCTTCGATCCATAACAAGTGGTCCTTGATTTAATACTCTGTCTAGAAATAACTAATTTGAGTTTGTTTAAATTTAAATATATCTATATATATTAAAATATGTCTAGATACATTAGAATTTAGACAAAACTAAGTCAGCTATTTCTAAACGGACTGAGTATAAAATTGTTAGATCAGCAACGCTTATTATGGATCGGACTATCGGAGGGAGTACTTATTGTGGATCTTGTGTGCAACAGCCGTCAGACTCCTGTCCTGCTGTTTGGTTCAGAAAACCGTCTGAAGCGTATCATCCTTGACTTGATCGTTTCTCATGCAATTCAGCAACGTCCCACGACCAAGGCCGCTCCACGCCTCCAAGCTGCCAGCTCGCATCTTGGATTGAGTTCAGCTCTGTGTAGTGCTTGAGCTTGTGGTGGGTTCGTTGGTGCTATGCCTGTAACTGCATCGTATCCCTGAAGTGTTGCATTTGAAACTGTCAAAACAAAGAAAAGAAATGCTGCGATTGACTGTACCTTGACGCTGACAACATTTTTTCTTTCTGAGGAACGCTGACAACACTAGTTTTTTTTCGAGACTTGCTGACAAATAGAGTGATCAATATGACAAATTCTGGGCCTCTACATGATTTCGTCCTAAAATGAGAGTGGTCAATATGACAAATAGAAGCCCACGCATCCAACCAGAGTGCAAGAGGAGCTTACCAGTGTACTTGAACACTTCAAAATGTTGGATGTCACCTTGAGTTCCCCCAACAGCTTCACATTGCAGCTAAAACTCATCGAGTCTGACATTTTGATGGGCAACGTGAATTGGCTGAAAGGAACTCATGGCGATCACAAACCTGGTTCTCGTTTCAAAACATCTCGCAGGATTGCACAAACACTTCACATCAGGCCTCAAAAAAATGCCTCGTGAATTGCTTGAAGAGAAAGCAAACATGATTTGTATGTATTTATCTTATCTTCCGGTTCTTGATCGGCATTGAATAAAGGCCTTCGGTACCGAGAGTTCCCCCAAACACTTCACATTGGCACTTGAAACAGAGACTCGTGAGGTGCTTGTAGGAAACCCATGGTAAAATCAAACATGCCTTACATGGATCATCTTTTCTGGTTCTTCGTCCTGCATTGGGTGAAGCTTGGTGGCACCAAGAGTTCCCCAAACACTTCACAAATGCGCTTGAAATAGTACCTTGTGAAGTGCTTGTAGGAAACCCATGGTAAAACCAAACATGCTTTGCATTGCTCCTCTCCTTTGGATCTTGATTGGTTTGGGTAAAGCTTGTTTATACCTAGAGTTCCCCCAAACACTTCACAATGGCGCTTGAAATAGTGCCCCGTAAAGTGCTTGTAGGGAACTCATGGTAAAACCAAACATGTCTTGCATTGACCATCTCTTCTGGTTCTTGGTCGGCATTGGGTGAAGCTTGGTGGCACCAAGAGTTCTCCCAAACACTTCACATTGGCACTTTAAATAGATACTCATGAAGTGCTTGTAGGAAACCCATGGTAAAATCAAACATACTTTGCCCTGATCCTCTTTTCTGGTTCTTGATCAGATTTGTGTAAAGCTTGGTTATACCGAGAGTTCCCCCAAACACTTCACAATGGCACTTGAAATAGTGCCTCGTGAAGTGCTTGTAGGGAACTCATGATAAAACCAAACATGCTTTGTATTGATCCTCTCTTCTGGCTCTTGGACGACATTGAGTAAAGCTTTGTGGTACCGAGAGTTCCCCCAAACACTTCACAATGCCTCTTAAAATGATGCCTTGTGAAGTGCTTGTAGGAAACCCATGGTAAAACCAAACATGATTCACCATTAGTACAACTCTTACGGTATATTCAAGGTGTCTAGTAAATGCTTAGTTACACCGAGAGTTTCCCTAAACACTTCACATAAGCCCTTAGGAAGGTACTTAAAAAAGTGCTTGAAGGGAACTCCTGGTAATACCAAACGTGATTTGACGTGGATACATATCTTGTGGCTTTTGACCCGCAATATCAATTGAATGCTTAGCTACACCGAGAGTTCCCTCAAACACTTCACATTATACCTCAGAAAGGTGTTTCATAAAGTGCTTGAAGGGAACTCCCGGTGATACCAAACGTGGTTCATTATGAGTACATTGTCTTTTTTGACATATGGACAATATCTACTAAATGCTTGGTGACACCGAGAGTTCCCCCAAACACTTCAGAAAACCCCTACAAAAGATGCTTCCTGAAGTGTTTGAAGTGAACTCCCGACGATGCCAAACTCGACTAATACTCCTTGTATATACGGATTTGACATGTGGACCTAACTCTATAATATTTAGTGCACACGCACTCCCAAAACTATCAAAAAATGTTGGTTCCCACCCAGAGTTCCCCCAAACACTTCACTACACACAGCTCTCAATCCCTGCATTGAACACTTAATGAAATGTCAATGCAGCAATGAGGCATGAGCTAGCTACTGAAGTGATTTGAGGAGAACTCCAGGTGACGACCAACCAAAACTAGCCAGGACTATTTAACCACACTTGTTTAATCTTCCTTGGTGATGAGCGCACAGCCGGACGCTATTTATAAGTATAGACGATAGACTACAAGACGTAGTAGCAAGTTTGTTGTCTCCTGTGGACCGGGGTGTGCAAAAATGGATGCAAGCTCTTGGCGATGAACCTAGCTACCAATGCACCTAGCCGTGATGCAGCCTAGGTTAGAATGAAGCTGGCTGCTAGAGCAATGGGAATCTCATGAGATGTGGCTCTTTTGGGCCAGGATTTGCAGTTCGGAATCGTATAAAAGCTCGTGGAGTAAAAAAAAGGTGCGTGCCCAGCCCCAGCATGCAAATTCCTTATCTCTAGCAGCAAGAAGAGATCAGTGTCGTCGTCGTCGCCCGGTTTATAGCCACGAACATTTCTGTCAGCGTGTGCAAAGGGACACAGAGATCACGTTGTAGGTGGTATAATTATCATTATCCCAGCTGGTGCAAAGCTAGCCTGTGATGCAAGTTGCAGGCATGGGAGAGAAAATGCTTCATAGATCTCATGGATGAATGTGCTCGTTGCAGCAGTGCTGTGGGGCAGTATCTTGATAAGGTCACAAGGAACTTTAGGTGTAGAAAAAATGTATACTTAGGTAAAATAAGACTGCCCCTATGATAAAAATTGGCTTCTGCGTCTATGATACATGCTGAACATTTCGCACTGCGTCTATGATATACACAAAAATCAGAGTGTTTATGCACAGTTAAAAGAGTGGGTTCGTGGATAGCTTTATGACCTGCTAATGTACTAGTGCTACTACTTTCCACAGGTTGTGGCCTCTCTGAAATGTACCATCAGTAGCAGTTCAGTATGTGCTAAGAGTGGTCAACCCATCGTTGGGAAAAGAAACGCAGGGTATGAACCGTGCAACCGTTGCGAAGCTTCCGCCAGTTGAGAGACATGCTAGCTGCGAGCGATCTTTGCTGATTATTAGTTGCAGAAAAATGCTCCACGGATCTTATTGGCGGATGTGGTCATTGCAGCAGCGCTGTATCCTGTATGGGTGCAGTATCTTGATAAAGTGATTAGGAACTTAGGTACTCCTAGAAGAGATAGAGTGATGAGGAGCTTAATTAGGTAGAGGAAGAGAAAATGTTTTCCGCGTCTGCGATATGTAGAACCTTTTAGTTAGCACACTGTTATGCAGCAAAAGCCAAGAGTATAAGACACAGTGGTTATGTGCAGCGTAAACAGTCATAGTTCAGAAACTTTGATGACCTACTAATGTACCGCTGGTGCTAGTACTTTTCACAGGATGTGTGCCATGATCGATCGGTACGTCTGCTCAGGTACGTCTCATAATTAATCCATGTTGAAATTTGGAAACAGAAGGGCACTGTATTAGTGACAATTATGAACTGAGCATGTGATCATCATATACATAAACAAAGTACTCCGTACTACACATATATTTTGCGTGTCGGTAGCCGGTGGGACTGGCATGTTCATCAGAATTTATTAACTACTAAAGGCCTGCTATCTACCACATCGACAAAATAATGCTAGAACACATTTGGTAACCACAATGCTCGAGCACAGGGACCTAATCTGGTAGTAAGTATTTTCCATTAGAAAACCAGTATGATTCCAGTGGGCTAGTTGTCCCATTATGCGTGACTGTATGGGCAGGCGGAATAAAGGGAGCGAGAGAAAAGCCGGGACACCTATCGATGACAGCATGCTCCCAGTAGCCACCAACAGGATGGATGAGTCATATTCCCAAATCATAAGACCATATTGTAGAGCAAAAGGATACAAGAAGGTGTCCAGGTTCAGTGTATGCGATCCCTGTCATCACAGAACACACATCGTTTAAAGTTGAGGACTGAGAGACCACAGGGTTTCAAAGGTTGGGACTGAGAGACCACAGGGTTTCAGACTAGTGAGGTTGGGACTGCTTGTGGAGGGACACATGGAGATACTTGGCGGTATAAGTATCTTTGGAGGAGCATCATTGGCAGAGGGCAAGATGGTGACGATGATGCTGCGTCAGGAGCTGCTCTTCTTCCTCCTGATGTAGGTTCAGTTCAGGTAGGGAGGAGGGCTTTACTGCTGTTCCTGCCGTCGTCGTCTCGCATGGAGTTCCCCCGTTCACTTCTTGGTTCTAGTTTGGTGTTGGTTCAGTTCAGGTAGGGGGGAGGGCTTTACTGCTGTGATCTATCTCCCTTGTGCTTGTTCTTGGTGGGCGATGGAGATGCGTCTTCCTATCGTCTCGCTTCGTGTTCTTCGTGTATCGGAGCAATCAATAAATCTTTGGGCAGTAGAGAGCCTGCTGGTGTTTCTTGGCATCTTTCCTGGTCTTCCCTTCGTTTTGTGCCTGATTGTCATGCCCTCCAGAAATGCAAATGTGTGTCTGTTTCTGGATGCGATCAGGCTTGCGGTTATAGCTTAAGAAACTTCATAACCATGGAATAATCTCCAATGCAGCAAACGGTTTGTGATCCCAGATAGATTAAGATATCGTTATGTATATTCACATACAGTAGGACATTTTGGTTCGACCTCTGCTTTCCATCCAGTGTGGTGTTGCCTGTTCTCCTCATGAACTTATTTTAAAAGTGTGATTTTTTTCAAAAATTATGAATATTTTTTAAAAAATACGAGCAAACTATAAAGTTCCGAACCAAATCTAAAAACAGTAAACCTATTTTGTAAAACATGAATTTTTCCAAAATATAATGAATATTTTCCAAAAAAAAGTAAAAGAAGGAAAGCCAAAAAAGAAAACAGAAAAACAAAAAGGAAACAGAAAAAGAAAAAGAAAAAGAAAAAGAAAAAAATAGAGAAAAACCGAAAAGTACACCGGACCATGAAAACGGGTCATCCCAATAGGGGAAAACCCTATGCGGCGCAAGCCCCCCGCGCAGCAGCAGGGGCAATTAGCATTTCACCTATTTGCTGCATAATGCAGCATTACTGTCCCGCATCGCCTAAAGAAAAACCGTCATGGGCCAGGCGTATCTCCTTTTTAAGCGAACGACTGTGTCGGTCGGTCCATCAGAGTTCCATGTTTGAATGAAGAGATCCCTTATCCTTTCTTTAGCAAATGATGAATATGAAGTCTCGGAGGCTATGACTACTATGGATCCTCCGACTCTCATTCAGGATACCTTCCCGGGGCTCGCCGGTGTTGCATGTAGGTCGTGATATGCCTCATGTCCCCCTCCTCATGGAGAACCCACTCCCGGGGTGTCGCTTTGCTTTGTTTAGCCCGTCCTCTAGGCACCTTTGGAGGCGCTCATCACTGTTAGCTACCTCCCGTTTTCGATTTTTCTAGGTTTGTTGGTTTTATTTTTTATTCTTCTTCTCCATTTTTTTCATTTTTTCCTTTTATATTTTCTTTATTATTATTCTTTTTCTTTCATGTTTCTTCTCCTTTTCCCATTTTATTTTTTATGTTTCTATTCATATTAAAAATTGTTTACATAGTTTATTCATGAGCTTTAAAAATCGTCCATCATTTTTGAAAATTGGTTCATGATTTTAAAAAAATTGTTCATGCTTTTGAAAATTTGTTATGATTTTTTAAAAATGTTTATGTTTTTTTGAAAAATGTTTACCTTTTTAAAAGTGTTCATGACTTTTATTTTTGGTTTATTATTTTTGAAAAAAAATCATGATTTTTAAAAATGTTTAGATTTTTATAAAATTGTTCACAATTTTATGAAAAATGATTGCCTTTTTAAAAAAGTGTTAATGATATTTGAAAATTGATTGATGATTTTTAAAAATTGTTCTTTTTAAAATGTTTATGATTTTTTGAAAAAATAAGTATTCATTAATTTTTTTAATTTGGTTCATAATTTTTGAAATATGTTCATTATTTTCAAAAAAAATGTTCATGGTTTTAAAAATTTGTTCAATTTTTTCTAAAATGGTCCATTATTTTTGGAAAAAATGTTCATGATTTTGAAAGTTTGTTTAGAATTTTGAAAAATAAGAAAAAAATTATTCACTTTAGTTGTTTTCTTAACCATTACACACGAACGAATTAATAGATAGATCTCGGAAGAAACAAATGATGTAAAATGAACGAACGAATCATTAATTTGGTTGCTTTGTTTTTTAAGCAACCACAGGAGCTCTGTTTTTTTAATTAGAAAGAGGGAAATCAAGGTCCAGCCTTACAGCTAAGGCATGTTTTTTAATGAGGATAAAAAACATGACGTAAAAAAACCCAAGAGAAAAGAAACAAAAACAACCTAGTCCGGCTCCGCCGTGATTGTGGGCCCGAAAGTCACAAAAGCGCATGCGCGTTGCATGATGTATTCCCTCGTGATATCAACCACCTCCAAGTAAGTTAGGCGACGGCTAGAGAAGATCCTCTTATTTCGTTCTTTCCAAGCATTCCAGATGGCGTAGAGGAATCGGCCGTTGATCCTATGTTTCTCATTCTTGGTCTGGCCGAATATCAAGTGTCCCACCAATCCGAAATAGAAGGGGAGGCCTGAACAGGGGTCCCTCCGCGGCATTGTTCCGGCTTTGGATGAGATTACAGACCGCAAAAGTGAAGAGCGCCGCAGCATAGAGCGCAGATCGGGTCATGATTCCAACCCCTGGTAGCAAGGTTGTCAGCCGTGAGGAGCTTCCCGCGCATGGAAAGACATGCAAAGAGTTTGCATTTAGGCTCGACATGTGCAGACTATAATTTCCCGGCAAGGAATTTAAGATGGGAGCCATTGAATTGAGCGTGGTAGGCCGAGGTGGCATTGTAGGATCTGTCTTCGGTTCAGGACCAAACGATCGAGTCGTTGACCTCCTGAGTTAGCTGAAGGCCCTCCATCACGTCCCAAACCTTGAGATACTGGGCAAGCTGCACGGGCATGTTTAGACGCGAGACGGAATGAATCCAGTTGCTGCTCGAAAGCTCTTTGGCCACTGTTCTGTTTTTTATAGAGGCGATCATGTAAAGATCGGGATGACCGTTGCATGGTAGACAGCAGTCGCCATAAGCACAGACTTTGCTAAAGCAAAACGACCAGGCATAGCCAAGTTCTTGACCATCCACCCCGGCAGCTTCCCAGCAATCTTGTCGATCAGGGGTTGAAGATCCACTTTATGAAGACGCCGAAAGTGAAGAGGTAAGCCTAAATATTTCCCCAGGAATGCAGCAATCTTTGCCGGGAAATATGCAAGGACGTCCATTAGGTCAATGGCTTCACATCTCACGGTAAAACCTCCGTCTTGCAAAGATTGGTGACGAGGCCACTAGCCTTTCCGAAGCAGTCAAGGATGGTAGAGATTGCCTGCATCTCCCCTTTGACAGGGTTGACAAAAATCCCGGCATCATTGGAGTATAGAGAAACTCTGCATCTAGCCGTGCAAGACCTAATCAGACTAAGGATTCCACGACGGCTGGCGATAGAGAGGATTCGCTGCAGCGGGTCGATAGCCAGGATGAAAAGCATGGGGGACAGAGGGTCGCCTTGCCTTGCCTGAGCCCTCTCGCATGCGATATGGGAGTTCCGGGGTCACCATTAAGGAGCACTCTGGAGGAGGCCGAAGCGAGGGAAAGGCATACCCAATCATGCCAAATTTGCCCGAAGCCTAGGGCTGCCAGGACCTCCAGAAGGTACGTCCAACCCACGGAGTCGAAAGCTTTTGAGATATCAAGCTTGAGGAACAGACTAGGCGTCTTAGAGGAGTGAAGCTCTTTAATCAAATTTTGCACATGAATAAAGTTGTCATGAATGTTCCTTTTTTTTAACGAAGGCGCTTTGGCACTTGGAGACAATCTCTGGCAGGATCGGCGCCAGCCGATTAGCGAGCAACTTTGAGAAGATCTTTGAAAGGCTATGGATAAGACTGATAGGTTTGTAGTCGCCTACAACCGAGGCATCCGACTTCTTGGGGATGAGGATAATGTTTGCAGAGTTTATTAGATTAGTGCATCCCCCACGTCGACTCGCCATGGGCACGATTGCCGCACAATGTCGGCTCTGATGATGTCCCAACATCTCTTGAAGAAGGCTCCAATGAATCTATCCGGATCCGGGGCCCTGACCGAAGGGAGGGAGAAGACCGCTTCACGAATTTCCTGCTCCTCGAACGGGGCATCAAGCTCCGAGTGGTCCCGTTGCACGTATTCCAGGGCCTCCCAGTCGAGGCCACTGCAGCTGCCTATTTGCTTTCGTGCCAAGAATGCTCTTGAAGTGCTGCAGCAACGCCTCCTCTTTATCTTCTTTGGTGAAAGCGGTACCAATGGTGGTGGAGAAGGATTATATACGAACCTTTCGGCGACGCCGTTGGCCCTGGCATGGAAAATCTTTGTGTTGGCGTCCCTCAGCTTAATCCAAGTTAGGCGCGATATCTCTTGAAGCTTGATTTTTGTATGGCAAGCAGTCCAAGATAAGAGGCCTTTAACTGGCGTCTAAGGGCTCTTTCATCCTCGGAAAGAGGTCTAGACTCTTCCGTAATGTCCAGTCTCAGAATTATCTCTTTGCCATGTTAATCTGAAGCTTAAGATTGCCGATGCACTTTCTTTGCCATTGCTTGAGAGCTTTGGCCGTTCGAGAGAGCTTGATGTGAACACGGCGTATAGGGTCAAGGGCCAAAATAGGTTTGCTCCATGCAGTAGTGACGACTTCTTTGAAACCTTGCATTTGAAGCCAAAATTCCTCAAATTTGAAGGAAGGCTTTCTGGTAGTCGCAACAGCA
This sequence comes from Avena sativa, assembly GCA_916181665.1. Lineage (NCBI taxonomy): Eukaryota > Viridiplantae > Streptophyta > Magnoliopsida > Poales > Poaceae > Avena > Avena sativa. Next base: position 394,066,721 of record OV702280.1, on the reverse strand, counting down.
CCTTGGAGGAAGAGGGGTGCATGATCAGAGCAAGCCGAAGTGATTGCCTGGAGGTAGGCGTTAGGGAAAAGCACGTCCCAATCATCGGTGAAGAAGACATGGTCGATCTTAATAAGAACCGGGTCAGCCTGGGCGTTGGACCAAGTAAAGCGCCGCCCAGCCATCCGCATATCTTTAAGCTGGAGAAAGTCTCTAGCTGCCCGGAACTTGCCAATTAACCGACGGTTGATGTTTAGGTTGTTTTTGTTGGAAGCCTTGGTAATAAGGTTGAAATCGCCTAGCAGGAGCCAGGAATCCCGGACAAGCGGCTTTAAAGCGAGGAGCTCCTCAATGAAGATCAGCTTATCTTGCTCGGATTGGGGCCATAGACGCAAGTAATGGACCAGGCGACATTATCATTCAGCATGGTGATGGTTGCGGACAGCGTGTGGTATGGTCCGAGGTGTGCACGCCCGAGATGGAGAAAAATGCCGATGAGGCCGCAAGGATCATCCCTCCCCTCGTCCCATCCGCTGGGAGGGAAGTGTAGTTGGCCACAAAGGAGGGGCCGATGGCTTTGGCAATAGGGAGTGCCTAGATCTCAGACATCTGAGAACTTCTTATGTCTAAATTAATTATATCATTCTACTATTTGTGCTAATTTTCAGTTGCAACTAGGTTGCAACTTATATAATTTGTACTAATTCTCAGTTGCAACCTAGTTGTAACTTATTAAAATCTCAGTTACAACTAGGTTGTAACTCTCACGTTGCACGAATCGCGAGGTAAATCTAATGAAATAAAGGCGACTGAGAACTAAGAAGTTCTCGGACGTCTAAGAACTAGCAAATCCGTTGACAATAATGGCATCGTTTACATCGCCGAGCTTCGTCTCTTGTAAGCAGACAATCGTGGCGTGGGTGTCTCTCACAATGTCCCGAACAGCCTCGCGGCGTGCGACGTTGTTCAGGCCACAGGGATTCCAGTTGAGCAGATTTGACGTTCATTTGCGCTATTAAAAGAAACTCGTAGACGCGCGGGTAGAAGTGGCAGAAAATGCTAGGATCACATGAAGATGGCGCACCACATAGCAGCGATGCCACGAATGTAAATGGAGTTCTCTACTGATACAGAGGACGCGGGGCACATGCCCATAGAAGTGACAGTGGCAGTGGCAGCAGCATTGACTGGGGCCTTTTTCTTGGCCGTTTTGGCCTGCTTGATTAGCGCCTCCAGCGCTTGGATCGCCATAGCCGCCAGTGGCCCTTTGAGAAACATCTGCTGAAGGGCCTCCTTGGACAGAGCATCGAAGGAGGACGATGGCGCTAGGAGACCACGGGCCTTAGAGCATCTTCAGCAGACGCGCTATAATAGCGCAGCGCTAAAATAACTGTTTTTTTTCGCTGTAAACCTCCCGCAGCAGGTGCTCTAAAATAGAGCGCGCGTCCAATATTTAGCGCGGCGCTGGACTTTGCGCTATCCCGAGCGTCAAATTTGCAGCTCCGGCTACAGCACGCGCTATCGCTGCGACGCGCGCGAAGAACACCAACTGTTCTGAAAAATCCCCCGCGCGAGCGCGTCGGCTCTGCCCCTCCGCGCGGCCACCGGCGATGGAAAGCTCCGGCACCCCTCCCACCCCTCCCTACTCCGTCCCCCCCCCCCCTCCCCCCCCGCCGGTGTCGGCGCCGCCGCAATCCCGCCGTCAACCGCGCCAAACCCTAGCGGAGGCGCCGCCGCGGGGTCGGCCGCCAGTCGCGCGCTCTTCAAGCTGCCGCGGACAACCTCCGGCGCAGCGCTGCCACCCATCGCGCCGGGGAAGAAGACCACGTCGAAGAAGAAGAAGACGTCGAAGCGGCCGCGGCGGCGGTGGCGGCTCCAAAGGGGAAGGCAGCGCGGAACGGCGGCGCTGGCGCTCGCCGCGCTGAGCTTCCACCGCCGTCTCCAACCTACGCTCCGCCCGCGCCTCCTACCGACGCTCCGCTAGCGCCTCTTTGATGGATCCATCTCCTTCTACCAACGACACATATGGCGATTCAACCGGCAACACCATCGTGCAAGACTCGATGAAGATGCCCAACATGGAGGTGGCGGTGGTATGGAGAATGTTGACAAGTGAACCATGTCATTTGTCATTTGTGTTGGAACGATGTCATTTGTGTTTGAACCATGTCATGTTTGGATGAACTATGTTATTTGTGCTTGAACTATGTCATTTTGATGGTTGGAGGATTTTTAGATCCATTTATGCATGAATTATTTGGTGTTTTTTGATCTTATTTTCATAAATGCAATTGTGTTTTTGTGTTTGTGTTGTCGCGCGCGCGCTAAAATACAGCGCCTGGTGGGGGACGAAACGAGCGCGCTGCATTTTAGAGCCTCTGGCGAAGGTCGCGCTAAAATGCAGCGCGCAAACGGGATAACGCGCGCGCTATCCCAAGTTTACAGCGCTCTAAGATACGGCCTCTGCTGGAGATGCTCTTAGTGATGATTTCCTGAATGGCCTCCGTCCCCTCCGAGATCTGCCGGGCCTTTTTTTCTTGATTGCAATTCTTCCACTACGCCTCAGAGACGCTGCAAGCAGCACACTCTTCTTTTTCTTCTTTGTCGGCGAGGTGGGCAGCAACAGTTGCCCATGCCAGAAAAGAGAATCTACCGTGCACGCTAAGCGTGCACAGATTCATCCCATTTTACTCTGACTCAATGTGTCTAGTTTTTGTAAAACTTGGTGAAACATGACGACACAAAACTACACTAATCTTAAAGTAGAAAATCACAGCAAATCAGTGGATTGCACATGCACTTTATCTAGGGTGCATGCTAGAAAAAACCACTCTCTTGCCCATGCACTAATGCTCCAGATCGACCGACCTATAGGCAGCAATGATGACACGTGCATGCTGCAACCTATAGTGGGAACTGGGAACCAATCGTTTTTTCTTCACGTGCGCTGGTTGACATCGTGCATAGTTAATTGTCTTGCCTCATGCGTGCGCGCAAAAAAGCGAAGCAGAAACAGTTTGTCAAAGTACCAACTAAACATAAGTTCTTAAAAAGTTTAGCACCATCTGCGAAATGGGCTGGACCAACCGGGAGAAGACCTCGTGCGGCGCGAGCCGTCCGTCCCGTAGCAGCCGGCAATTAGCATTTGTGTGCACTTACTAGTTCAAATTTTTTATGTACAACATGAATTGGTCGAAAGGAACTCATGATGATACTAAACATGGTTTATCTTCAGAACATCTCAATGGATCCTGCTCGACCAATATTTTTCAATTGATTGGTGCTATAGAGGGTTTTCACAAATACTTCACGACATACATTGAAACAATGCCTTGTGAAGTGCCTGACAAGAAAACCTTGGTAAAACCAAACATGCCTTGCATTGATCATCTCTTCGGGTTCTTGGTAGGCAATGGGTGAAGCCTGGTGGCATCGAGAGTTCCCCAAAACACTTCACAATGGCACTTGATATAGTTCCTCGTGAAGTGCTTGTGGGAAAATCATGGTAAAACCAAACATGATTGCTATTGATCCCTACTCGTGGTTCTTGATCGGAAATGAGTAAATCTTGGTGCCACCAAGAATTCCACCAAACACTTCATTATGGCGCTTGAAATGTGCCTCGTGAACTACTTGTAGAAAACACATGGTAAAACCAAACATGCTTGCTATTGATCCTCACTCGTGGTTCCTTATCGGCATTGAGTAAAGCTTGGTGCCACCGAGAGTTCCCCCAAACACTTCACAAGTGCGCCTGAAATAGTGCCTCGTGAAGTGCTTGTAGAAAACTCATGGTAAAACCAAACATGCTTGTTATTCATCCTCACTTGTGGTTCTTGATTGGCATTGAGTAAAGCTTGGTGGCACCAAGAGTTCCCCCAAATACTTCACAATGGCACTTGAAACAATGCCTCATGAAGTGTTTGTAGGAAACTCATGGTAAAACCAAACATTCTTGCTATATATTGATCCTCACTTGTGGTTCTTGATCGGTATTGAGTAAATCTTGGTGGCACCAAGAGTTCCCTCAAACACTTCACAATGGCACTTGAAATAATGCCTCGTGAAGTGCTTGTAGGAAACTCATGGTAAAACAAAACATTCTTGCTATACATTGATCCATACTTGTGGTTTTTTATCGTTATTGAGTAAAACTTGGTGCCACCGAGAGTTCGCTTGAAATAGTGACTCATGAAGTTTTTGCAGGAATGTCGTGGTAAAACCAAAAAAATGCTTGTTATTGATCCTCACTTGTGGTTCTTGATCGGCATTGAGTAAAGCTTGGTGCCACCGAGAGTTCCCCCAAACACTTCACAATGGCGCTTGAAATAGTGCCTCGTGAAGTGCCCTTAGGGAACTCATGGTAAAACCAAACATGCTTTATGGTTCTTGGTCGGCATTGAGTAAAGCTTGGTGGCACCAAGAGTTCCCCCAAACACTTCACAATGGCTCTTGAAATAATGCCTTGTGAAGTGCTTTTAGGAAACCCGTGATAAAACCAAACGTGATTCACCATTAGTACATCTCTTATGGTATATTATGAATGCTTAGTTACACCGAGAGTTCCCCCAAACACTTCACATAAGCCCTTAGGAATGTGCTTCGTAAAGTGTTTGAAGGGAACTCCCGGTAATACCAAACGTGGTCCACTATGAGTACATCGCTTTTTTGACATATGGACAATATCTACTAAATGCTTGGTGACACCGAGAGTTCCTCCAAACACTTCAGAATACTCCTACAAAAGATGCTTCCTAAAGTGCTTGAAGGGAACTCCCGACGATGCCAAACTCGATTAATTCTAATCGTATATATGGATTTCATATATGGACATAACACTATAGTATTTAGTGCACACTCACTCCAAAACCTATAAAACTAGTTGGTTCCTACCCAGAGTTCCCCCAAACACTTCACTATACAATGCTCTCTATCCCTGCATTGAACACTTGTAATAAAATGCCAATGCAACAATGAGGCATGAGCTAGCTACTGAAGTGATTTGAGGAGAACTCCAGATGACGACCAACCAGAACTAGCAAAGACTCATGTTCATCACTCATGTGGACCACACTTGTTTAATCTGCCCTGGTGATGAGCGCATAGCCGGCAGCTATTTATAAGATGTAGTAGTAGCAAGTTTGTTGCCTCCTGTGGACTAGGGTGTGCAAAAATGCATGCAATGCAGGCTCTTGGAGCCGGATCGATGAACCTAGCTACCAATGCACCTAGCCGTGATGCAGCCTAGATTAGAATGAAGCTAGCTGCTAGAGCAACGGGAATCTCATATAGCAAATTTCTTTTGTGCCTTGATTTGCAGCTCCGAATCGCAGAAAAGCTCGTGGACTAAAAGGTGCGCGCCCAGCCCCAGCATGCAAATTCCTTATCTCCAGCAGCAAGCAGAGATCAGCGTTGTTGTCGTCGTCGTCGCCCGGTTTATAGCCACGAACATTTCTGTCAGCGCGTGCAAAGGGACACGGAGATCACGTTGTACGTGGTATAATTATCATTATCCCAACTGGTGCAAAGCTAGCCAGTGCAAGTTGCAGGCATGGGAGAGAAAATGCTTCATAGATCTCATGGATGATTGTGCTCGTTGCAGCAGTTCTGTTGGGCAGTATCTTGATAAGGTCATCACAATAGGTGTATAAGAAATGTACTTAGGTAAAAGAAGACTGCCCCTATGATAAAAAAAAAACTTTTGCGTCTATGATACATGCATGCTGAATATTTCGCACTGCGTCTATGATATAAAGAGGACAAAGGTGCCACCCCTACTAAAATAAAAATCACAGTGTTTATGTAGTACAGTTTTTGTGTGTGTGTGTGTGGGTAGTGTTTATGTAAAGTTAAAAGAGTGGGCTTCGCGGATAGTTTTATGACCTGTTAGTGTACTAGTTCTATAAGTACTATACTTTTCACAGGCAGTGACTTGTCTAAAATATACCATCAGTAGAATTTCAGTATGTGCTATGTGTGGTGGACCCATGTTGAGAACAGAAGAAGCGCAGGGTGTGGAGATGAGCTTTGTATGAACTGAGCGTGAGATCACCATGAAACCCCTGCAAATCTGCCGCCAGTTGAGATACTGTACATGCTAGCTGGGATCCCCGGCGATCTTTGCTGATAATTAGTTGCAGTAGTGCAGTATCTTGATAAAGTGATTAGGCACTCCACTCCTAGAAGAGATAAAGTGATCAGTAGAGGAAGAGAAAATGTTTTCCACGTCCGCGATATGTAGAACCTTTAGCACTGTTATGCAGCAGATGAGCAGTATAAAACACAGTGGTTATGTGCAGTGTAAACAGTCGCAGTTCAGTCACTTTGATGACCTACTAATGTACTGCTAGTGATACTACTTTTTCACAGAGGTTGTGGCTTCTTTGATGTGCGCCATGATCGATCAGGTAACCGGTGGGATTTATTAACTGAAGGCCTGCTAGCTACCACATCGACAAAATAATGCTAGAACACATTTGGTAACCACAATGGTCGAGCACACGGACCTAATCTGGTAAGTATTTTCCATTAGAAAACCAGTGTGATTCCAGTGGGCTACTTGTCCCATTATGCGTGACTGTATGGGCAGGCGACATAAAGAGAGCGAGAGAAAAGCCGGGTCGACACCCACCGATGGCAACACATGCTCCCAGCAGCCACCAACAGGATCGGTGACTCGTATTCCCAAATCATAAGGCCATGCTATAGAGCAAAAGGGTACAAGAAGGTGTCCAGGTTCAGTGTATGCGATCCCTGTCATCACAGAACATACTGTACATCGTTCAAAGTTGAGGACTGAGAGACAGACGGCGGGTTTCAAAGGTCAGATTCAGACTCGTGAGGTTGGGACTGCTTGTGGAGGGACACATAGAGATACTTGGCGGTATAAGTATCTCTGGAGGAGCATCACTAGCAGAGGGCAAGATGATGACGATGATGCTGCGTCAGGAGCTGTTCTTCTCCCTCCTGATGTAGGAGGAGGGGCCGTCGTCGTCTCGCATGGAGTTACTCGAAACAGGCTTTCGCCCCGCTTTATAAATAAAGCAACATCCAGGTACAAAGTGCAGCAAACATCCACCACGGCCTAGGCCAAACGAAAAGGAAAAAAATGGGGGGAGTCCACACAGCCGCTGGGGCAACAGCACAAGCACGCCCAAACAAAAACAAAAACAAAATGCGCAAGGAGGATGCGGGAGGACTCAGGACGCCGAGCCCGGGGGAGTCGGCGCAGCTAGGGGGATCGCTGCTGTCCTCAGGGCACGCATCGAGCTGTCGAATGCCGCCCGATCACGCTGCCTCACCAGGGGAGACCACTGCTGGAGAAAGGCAAGAAAGGAAAACACAGGGTCAGACACGCGGGAAGGATAAACCTTCTCAATCACCATCTTATTCTGCACGTTCCACAAGGACCACGAGATAGCCGCAAACACGAGCCAGAAGAGACGGCGACCTCCTCCGGCCCTGTTAGCCTGGGACTGCAGGAACTCCCCAAGTTCCTGCACTTCCCAGGCCGGCCCTAGAGCCTCACTGACGAAACCCCAAAGAGCCTGGGCCGCCGAACAGGAGAACATAATATGGGCACAGGTCTCCGGCGTCCCACATAGGGGACACAAGCCATTGCCCGGGCCGTTACGCTTGGCCACCTCCACCCCCGAGGGTAGCCGGTCCCGCAGCAGCTACCACACGAAGATGCGGATACTAAGCGGCAGGGGGGCCTTCCACAGAGGAGCCGTCCACCCTAACTCAGGGCCCTGGAAGAGGGCGCGATAAGCCGAGTTCACCGTGAACTCGCCTGAGGGGTGTAGATGCCACGCTGCCGAGTCAGGGGCCTCGGATAAGGCCCCAGGGAGGGAGCGTAGCGGCCGCTGGCGGTCCGCTTCCTCCGCCGCACTAAGATGCCGCCGGAACAAGACGTTCCAATGGCCCTCCCGGAAGGCCTCCTGCACAAGAATCTCTGGGGAGGCGGAGATAGCAAAAAGGCTGGGGTACAGGACCCCCAACGGGATCGGGAGCAGCCAGGGATCAAGCCAAAGTCTAATCCCCTGACCGCAACCAACCTCAAAGGAGAGGCCCAGCCCGATGAAATGCTTAATCTCCTGGAGGGCTCTCCAGAACTGAGAGCCCTCCCGCCGCTCGCAAGCTAACAGGGGCCGGCCCCGGAGATACTTGGCTTTGATAAGTTGAAGCCAGAGCCCACCGTCGTCCCTAAGAATGCGCCAAACCCACTTCAACATCAGCGCCACATTAAAGCGGCGAGAGTCAAGGATACCTATGCCCCCTAAGTTCTTGGGGGTGCAGACGTCCGCCCATTTGACCATGTGGTATTTCTGATGGCCATCCCTTGCCGACCAAAAGAACCTAGACAACTCCTTATCGAAGTCGGCATGTGTCCCTTCGGGTAGCAGGTACAGCCCCATCTGGTACATGGGCAGACTCGAGAGACACGAGTTAATCAGCACCGACTTGCTCCCCTTAGACGTAAGGCGCGCTCTCCAAGGTTCCGCCCTCGAGCGCACCCTAGCAACCAAAGGGGTCAGGTCCCTGATCAACACACGCGTCTCCCTGATGGGCATTCCCAGATACGTAATCGGGAAGTCCGCGAGCCTACAATTCAGCCCATCCGCGATCCGCTGGCGCTCCTCCTCGAGGTACCCAAGAACCATCACCTCACTCTTGTCAAAATTGATCGTCAGTCCTGACATGGACTCGAAGCATAGAAGCAAGAACTTTAGGTGAATGATGTCCCGGTCCGAACCCTGCACCATGATCATGGTGTCATCCGCATATTGAAGGTGGGAGATCCCTCCCCCAGGGATCAAGTGCCCCACCACCCCGGAGATGTGCCCCGAGCGTTGGGCTCTATCCAAAATTTCCGCCAGGACGTCCACCGCGGCGTTAAACAATATAGGGGAAATCGGGTCCCCTTGCCTAACCCCGCAGGACGGGCTAAAGTAAGGACCGATCTCCCCGTTGATGTTGATCGCCGTCGTGCCAGTCCTCACGAACTGCATGATCCAGCAGATCATGCGGTCATCGACGCCCCTCCTCTCCAGGACGAGCCTCGGGAAGGCCCAGTCTAAGCGATCATAGGCCTTATGAAAGTCCAACTTCAGGAACACCCCTTTCTGACGACGCACCTTAACTTCATGGATAATTTCATGAAGTGCCAGGACGTCGTCATGAATGAGGCGTCCCTTGAGGAAGGCGAACTGGAGAGGATGGGTGAGGCGCTCCATCACCGGAGCGAGACGGATAGCACAGACCTTGGCGAACAGGCGTTGAATGACGTTAATCACCGTGATCGGACGGAACTAGCGGATATCCGTGGCCCCCACAACCTTGGGGATCAGGGTAATCACGCCGAGGTTCAAACGGGACATCACCAGGGTACCAGTGAAAAACTCCTGGAAGATCTGCAGGATTAGCGGCTGTAACTGAGCCCAAAAAGCCTGGAAGAAGCACACCGGGAGACCATCAGGGCCTGGTGCCGACCAAGACTTCATGGACTTCAGAGCAGCCTCCACCTCCCCCCCTAGGAAGGGGAGAGTGAGACCAGCATTCTCCTCGGGAGAGACAAGCGCCTCACCGGCCCAGAAGTCAGGCGCCAGCGAGACACCCGACTGCGGCGAGGCGGAGAAAAGGCCCCGGTAGAAGGCATAAATATGGGAGGAGAGCGCCTGAGGGGACTCCAGCAACGACTCCCCCTCCCAGAGGCAAGGAATCGAGCACTTCCTCCTCCTACCATTGGCAATGGCATGGAAGTAAGCCGTGTTCGATTCCCCCAGGACCGTCCAGTTCTGGCGACTCCGCTGACGCCAGAAAGCCTCCTCTCCCTTGTAAATTTCCATAATGGAAGTCTCAAGGGAGTACCTATGGGACCAGGCCTCAGGGGAGAGGCCGTGGAGATCGGCCTCCCGGTCTAAGGCCTGGATATCCCGCAGAATGGACTCCTTCTGATTCCTAAGGTCAGCCCCCAAATTCGCCCCCCAGCCTCGCATGAACTGTCGGGATAATTTGGCACAGTGATGCCAGATATCCACCGCACAGTACACCCGAGAGGTAGAAACGGCCGCAGCCGTCCACCTAGCCCAAACCGCCTCCACAAATCCTCGTTTCTGCAGCCAGAAGGATTCAAAGTGGAAGCGGTTCAGACGGGGGGGCTCCAGAGGAGAGGAGGAGAGGGGTATGGTCTGACCCAATCCTAGTGACCGCTCTCAACGAGCAAAGAGGGAAGGCCACCTCCCAATCTACCGACACAAAGATGCGATCGAGAACACTGCGAATCGGGTTCAGCTGCTTATTTGACCAAGTATATCTAGCGCCCACACGCCGGATCTCGCGGAGAGCAAGCTCGGCAATGCAGTCGTTAAACATACGCATCCTAGGGAGGTCCATGTTTGCCAAGCTCTTATCGTCGGCAGATCGGATCAGGTTAAAATCCCCGGCGACGACCACCGGGATAACCGTCCGTTCTACTTTCGATTTGAGCTCACGCAAGAAGTCAGCGGACCTCCTATGGTCCGCGGGGCCATAGACAATGATCACCTCCTACCTGAAGCGAGACTGTCTATGGGTAAGCGCCATGCTCACAAAGAATTCCCCGCGGTCCATATCATCAACCTCGAAGGTATCCTCCTTCACACCTAGGAGGATCCCCCCCGAGTGCCCGGATGCAGGTGTAGGGGTTCGTAGCATGGAAAACAAAAATTTTCTATCGCATACAAACAAACAAGCCAAGATCTATCTACTAGATTGTAGCAACGAGTCGATGGAATAACTCACCCTCGAAGATTCCAAAGTGTTTAACGAGAGCAGATTCTCGTGGGTGATGTAGTCGTACTCTTTCCGATCTCAAGATCGCGTAGACGATCCTTCCGGCGCCGCGTTCCCGCAGCGCTCCCGCAGTCGGTCACACGTTCGGTACTCGACGAAGACCTTCCTCTCCCTTGTTCCAGCAGGCAGCGGAGGTTGTAGCACTCTCCTCGCGATTCCGGCAGCACAACGGCGTGGTACCGGAAGTAGAGGGGAGATCCCGCAGGGCTTCGCCTTAAGCCGGTGCGAGTATGGTGGAGCTTATGAGAGAGGCTATTAGTGGTCTAGTAATTAGACACACCAATTAGAGGGCTCTAAACCAATTAGAAGGCTCTAAACCGAAACAGCTCTAAACCGGGGTCTAGGTCTAGTTTCTAGTTTAGAGGATAGGAACTTGTGTGTGTTGGGAGGGAGCCCTGCCCCTCCTTATATAGGTGGGAGGGGCTGGCCGGCCAAGGGGAGGGAGTGGAGTCCCTCCCCAACTCGGCCTAGGTGGGGCGCCGGCTTGGGGAGGAGGACTCCTCCCTCAAGTCGGTTTCCTCCTCTCCTCCCACTTCCCAAAAACTGCCGTTTGACTTTCAAACTAGCCGTTTGACTTTTTCAATTTAGGAATTAAATAAACCCTTTATTTTGGACAGCGAGAACACTTAGTACATGATGCAATCATTCCAACATGTAATGACACATTCATGTACCCCTTCCCCCCCGGAGTGCCGGACAATCCGGAACCTTCTAGAATATCCCCGATGAAAACACCGGAATCATTCCCGAACTCCGAAACGGGACTTTCCTTATATGAATCTTATTCTCCGGACCATTCCGGATCACCTCGTGATATCCCGGATCCCATCCGAGACTCCGAACAACATTCGGTCTCTTTCTCATAATACCATAACTACTCAAACAACGTCGAATCCTTAAGTGTGTCTCCCTACGGTTCGTGAATTATGCGGACATGATCGAGACACTTCTCCGAACAATAACCAATAGAGGAATCTGGAAATTCATATGGCTCCCACATATTTCTACGATTACTTTGCGATCGAATGAACCACTTACATACGATACCAATTTCCCTTTGTCTCACGATATGTTACTTATCCGAGGTTATGATCGTCGGTATCTCTGCATACCTAGTTCAACCTCGTTACTGATAAGTACTCTTTTCTCGTTCCCGTGATATGTGATCCCTTGTGACCAAGTCACATGCTTGCAAGCTAATTGGATGACATTTCACCGAGAGGGCCCAGAGAATATCTATCCGTCATGTGGATGGACAAATCCCACTCTTGATCCATGTGTTTCAACCAATACTTTCCGAACACCCAATGCCACTTTTATAGCCACCCTGTTACGGTGTGGTGTTTGATGACATCAAAGCATCCATCCAGTAAAGGCAATATGCATGATCTCATGGTCGAAGGAATTTAGATAACTATGTATCAGAAAGCATATAGCAATTGAACTATTGAAATGACTTGATCTTTATGCTACGCTTATCTATAGGAGTATGTCCACCATATCATTCTCCTAACGATATGATCTTGTTGTTGATAACATCTCAATGTTCATGATAGGGAAACCACAATCATCAATCAACCAACAAGCTAGTTTAACAAGAGGCTTTACTAGGGACTCTTATTTTAGTTTACAAATCACACAAGTATTAATGTTTCCTTGTTAATACTATTATAGCATGAATATAAACATTTATCATAAACACAAAGATATAATAATAACTATATTTATTATTGCCTCTAGGGCATATCTCCAACAGTCTCCCACTTGCACTAGAGTCATCTAATCTAGTTTCAAACTTTTGTGTATTCAACACCTATGGCTTTCCGGTGTTGTATGTACACGATTGCTAGTGGTCAACTGATCTCCGGATCTGACACTTCCAGGTCCGTGTGTAATTGCATGTCTTTGCGTCTCTACGCATCACTCATTCTCTAATGAGATGGCTTTGTATAATTTGGTCTTTCGGTGTGACCTTTAGTTCTTTGGGGTTAAAACATGTTGATAATATTGTCGTACAATATATCTTCATAGTATTATCCCGCTGTGAACTACACCTAGTTTGATAACAAACTACTTGACACAAACGCCCTCTTTAGCTGCTATTATAGCAGTCATATACTTAGCCTTTTGTTGAAGTATCTGTCACAATGTCTTAACTTTGGAACTCATCCAAATCCATTATGGAACTCACTTTCCATTATATTGTGCCACCCTTAATTTAGATTGAGATAAACTTAATTTGTACTCTGTGACAAAACTAGTATCAATGTAGTACTTTTACAATGAACTAACCATCTATTTGTCACTTCTACAAATAATATACTCTTAGTTCTTCCAAAAGATCATAAGAATATCCTTACTATCGTCCAATGATCATCTTATGAATCATTCTGGTATATGCTCATAACTTTTAGGGCATAGGACATATCTGGATTTGTACATACCACAGTATGATTGATATAAACACTCTTTGTGATTTCATACATCAAGTATCAATCTATACTTGAATCTTTGTTTCACTTACCAAATGTCAATACACTTGAATATATCATCAACATTGAACTCTTTCAATCCTTTCTGTGCAACAAGAACCTTTCTTGTAGTTTCTATATTGAACTCATTCAATATCTTTGTCTATGTACTTCTGGCACAACCATATTAGCATCTATTGATGCCAAATATTTGGGTTTTGCCTAAGTCTTTCATCAGGATGAAATTCTTAATATGTGTTAATAAAAGATACATCATTTCTAATCAACAATATGTCCTCCACATAATGTATTAGAAATATGTCTTAGTGCTCCCACTTAATTTCTTGCAAATGCAAGTATCTTCATTGTCTTTGATGAAATTAAACTCTTTTAACAGTTTCATCATAGTGAAGATTCCAACTCCGCTATGCTTACTTCATCCATTGAAGTTTGCATATGCTTTTAGCATCCTTTGAATTAACAAAACCCTTTGGACCGTGTCATGCACACGTCCTAGGTAACAATTCTATTAGAAGAACTTGTTTTGTTTATTCAACTACCACATAACAAAATTATATGTAGTGGTTGCTACATTAATCCGTCTAGACTAAATATCGCTATGAAAGATCAAATCTTGTCATAGTCAATCTTTGAACATTGTTGTGAACTCTTTCCCAACATGTCGACTTATAGATGTGAAACATCCATGTCTATTTCTTTATAGATCCAAACACAACTGTAAGGTCTTACACCTTTCTCGAGGGTCCTTCAAGTTCAAAACTTGATTTCTCGTGTATGGAATTATCACGGATTTTATGGCTTCAAGCCATTTGACGGAGTCAGGGCCCATCATTGCTTCTTTGCATGTAGTCCGTTCATTATTCTCAAATAATGATTCAACCCTCAAATCTTAGTATTTGATTGTTTACTTGACCTACTTGTTTCAATAGAAACTTAGACCTCCGTGACCACAACTTTTGAGGCACGTGAGCCATGAGCATTATTGCTGCCTCCGGAACACTTTTCGGTGCTGCGCAACTCTGCACATATAGCTAAGGTTCTTTTAACCTTATCAAAGTTCTATTGTCCTCCCACTTTAACTTTTCACGAAAAATTCCTTCTCAAAGAAACTTGACGTTCTAAGCGACAAACACTTTTGTCTCCGGTGTTTTGGAGGAATACTTAACAGTAATACAAAGACAGGTTTATCCGACTTTGGTTGCAAACATCTTTCTTATGCATAGCATACCAATGTTTAAGAAAGGACTACTTGGGTTTTATCCCAAACCATAACCTTATATGGTGTCATTTCAACGGATTATGATGGAGCTCTTTTCAGTGGAAAAACGGTAATCTCTAAAGCTTTTAATCTTTAAAATATAATGGCAGTTTTATAAATTATACCTTTGATCTTACCATGTCAAACAAGGTTTAATTACATATCTCGAACGCTCCATACACTTATGGTGTTTCGGGAAAATGCAAATCCACGGAACGATTCCTTAAATCTTAGGTATTATGCTAAACTTGTAATTCAAATATCTTCCTTTATGATCTTTATCATAAACTATTCATATTCTTGTTACAATGATTTTGCACTTCATCTTGAAAGTCTTTTGAACTTTTCAAATATTTCATACTTCATCCTTATTAAGTAAATATTCATATATTCACTCAAATTTTCGGAGAAAGCATATGAAGTTGAAATCCATCGCTCTTGACTACACATAATGGACTTCGTACAACAATATGTACAAGTTCCAATTAGCTAGTCATTCGTTCCCTTTTGGCCTATGAACGAAGTTTTAATTATCTCTAGGAAAGTTTCACAAGCGTTATTTGATCAAAATCAAATAGACTCCAAAATTCCATCCATATGGATTTTCTTCATGTTTTCTTTCCAATATAATTTAAACGGCGATGTCACTTCCTAAGTGATCTTTCAATCAATTTGTCTTTCGACATTTTAGCACTAGTTTTATGGATGTGATTTCTCCAACGAGATTTGTGAATCATCCATCTTTTATGGATTACGGAAATTATTTGAACAACCCTTTTGTTCTCATAATACCTGATAAAACAAATCTTTGAAGGCAAGCTTTGATGTTTAACAAGCAACGCAATAACCCTTTATTTGTTCTCGATGAACATCATCACATATTCTTTTGCTTGTTACTTAGGCCATTGTAGTTCATGAATTGTGTTGTTTCGTATGACGATTCACACCAACAAATTCAGTATCAAATACTTGAGAACCACATTGTTTAATAAGCAAAGAATATAGCCATAACATGTATATCATCTATATACTTAAACTGAACAATTCTAGTCTTTTCTTTTCTGCCATATATTTATGAGATTCTCTTTCAATATTTCCTTTTCTATTTGAAAGAATCTATCAACATCAATAGTGGAGTCATACATATGACACATAATCCAAAGCGTGTATAATTAAATACAAATGTCTTTGGACTTGCACTTTGAAGTAGATCACCATCATCAAATGTTTGGTGTTCTTCCAAATTCCTTTCTTTAGTAATCTCTTGGTGTAGTAAACAATTTACCTACATCAAATATTCACCTTATCATGGAATGTCCATGATCAAGCTACTTTTAGCTTATAATGATGAATTATGAGTATAATGTTGCTTTCCAAAACATTTTGGAGGATTAGGACAACTAGTGTCTCCAACCTTTTGCAAATTTTCATCAAATATGAGAACATGACTTTTGCCATATTATACTCTATCATGTTGTAACCAAAACTTTGTTTCAGATATCACAATATCTTCCACATATCATGGTTTCTGAAACAACTCTTTCAGATCCTAGATAACCTTGATATTAAGACAATTCTTTGAATATCAAGAATCACGGAGACAAACATGATACTTTATATACTAACACTTGGAATTGTTACTCTTGATTTAATACCAATTATTAAACTTCATGGAGTAACCGGAACTTACTGAAAGTTTGCAATAGGACTTTTAAACTTTAGATTAACACTTCAAAACAATACGATACCAGTTCGTAAAGTAACTAACCAGAATTCTATAGTTCTATCATCTCAATTATAACTAAGCGCAAGGTGGTAAACGGATGCCAATGACTACAACAACTATGCAAATTCACTTTGATTTAGTTTATGATAAATTGAGTTCTAATTAATAATTAAATTAATCTAGGTGAACTCCCACTCAAAACAACATCCCTCACATTGTTTTAGTGATCACACGAACCAAATCCACCACATCAAAACCGATCATCACGAGAGTTGATATGGCTTCAATGGCGAACAATCAACATGTTCATCATATCTACTATATGACTCATGCTCTACCTTTCGGTAATCCGTGTTCCTGAGGCCATGTCTGTACATGCTAGGCTCGTCAAGATCAAACCTTAGCTACCGCATAAGCAAATCTGGCTTGCTTACGTTGTATTTACCCGTGGAATCAAAGACACCCGATCATCACGTGGTGCTTCGAAGCAACAAGTTTTAGCAACGGTGCTAACTAAGGGCGAACACTTTAGAACTTGAAATTTATGTGCATGAGGGATCATCTTATAATGCTACCGTCGTCTACTAAGCAATACAAGATGCATAAAGGATTAACATCACATGCAATTCATAATATGTGATATGATATGGCCTTTCTTCTTTGTGCTTCCAATCTCCATCTTCAAGCACGAACATGATCTCCAT
The DNA here is from genome assembly GCA_916181665.1 of Avena sativa. Taxonomy (NCBI): domain Eukaryota; kingdom Viridiplantae; phylum Streptophyta; class Magnoliopsida; order Poales; family Poaceae; genus Avena; species Avena sativa. Next base: position 394,049,729 of record OV702280.1, on the reverse strand, counting down.
CATCACCGGCATAGCATCAAGGTCAATGACGCTTCTTCATGGTTGTCGTCCGCCAACTTCAACTATTACAACTATTTTGAATAGACACGCAGGCCTTAACAGAAATTAAAGACAACCATATGGCTCCTGCCGGTTGCCAACTTACAATAAGGATCATTGCATACATCAAATATAATCACAATCATGGCCATATCACATCACTGCACACCCCTGCAAAACAAAGTTAGACGCTTCTACTTTCTTTGCATATTTTACGTGGTTTGGGGCTTTCCATAAGTGTCGTTCTAACTTACGAACAAGAACCACAACATTGATACTAGCATTGTTGATCACCCGTTGTAAATTGGATCTTTACTATGCTAGGAGAAACAGGCACCCGCAAAGCCACTTATGCAAAACGAGTTGCATGTCAAGCGTGGAGCAAGTCTCATGAACGATGTCATGTAAGGTTAGCCCGGGCCGCTTCATCCCAACATACCGCAAGATGCAAAGTACACAAAAAGCAATCTACAATAAAAGCATCAACGCCCACAATGACCATTGTGTTCTACTCGTGCAACAGATCTACATATAGACACGGCTCTGATACCACTGTAGGGGTTCGTAGCATGGAAAACAAAAATTTTCTATCGCATACAAACAAACAAGCCAAGATCTATCTACTAGATTGTAGCAACGAGTCGATGGAATAACTCACCCTCGAAGATTCCAAAGTGTTTAACGAGAGCAGATTCTCGTGGGTGATGTAGTCGTACTCTTTCCGATCTCAAGATCGCGTAGACGATCCTTCCGGCGCCGCGTTCCCGCAGCGCTCCCGCAGTCGGTCACACGTTCGGTACTCGACGAAGACCTTCCTCTCCCTTGTTCCAGCAGGCAGCGGAGGTTGTAGCACTCTCCTCGCGATTCCGGCAGCACAACGGCGTGGTACCGGAAGTAGAGGGGAGATCCCGCAGGGCTTCGCCTTAAGCCGGTGCGAGTATGGTGGAGCTTATGAGAGAGGCTATTAGTGGTCTAGTAATTAGACACACCAATTAGAGGGCTCTAAACCAATTAGAAGGCTCTAAACCGAAACAGCTCTAAACCGGGGTCTAGGTCTAGTTTCTAGTTTAGAGGATAGGAACTTGTGTGTGTTGGGAGGGAGCCCTGCCCCTCCTTATATAGGTGGGAGGGGCTGGCCGGCCAAGGGGAGGGAGTGGAGTCCCTCCCCAACTCGGCCTAGGTGGGGCGCCGGCTTGGGGAGGAGGACTCCTCCCTCAAGTCGGTTTCCTCCTCTCCTCCCACTTCCCAAAAACTGCCGTTTGACTTTCAAACTAGCCGTTTGACTTTTTCAATTTAGGAATTAAATAAACCCTTTATTTTGGACAGCGAGAACACTTAGTACATGATGCAATCATTCCAACATGTAATGACACATTCATGTACCCCTTCCCCCCCGGAGTGCCGGACAATCCGGAACCTTCTAGAATATCCCCGATGAAAACACCGGAATCATTCCCGAACTCCGAAACGGGACTTTCCTTATATGAATCTTATTCTCCGGACCATTCCGGATCACCTCGTGATATCCCGGATCCCATCCGAGACTCCGAACAACATTCGGTCTCTTTCTCATAATACCATAACTACTCAAACAACGTCGAATCCTTAAGTGTGTCTCCCTACGGTTCGTGAATTATGCGGACATGATCGAGACACTTCTCCGAACAATAACCAATAGAGGAATCTGGAAATTCATATGGCTCCCACATATTTCTACGATTACTTTGCGATCGAATGAACCACTTACATACGATACCAATTTCCCTTTGTCTCACGATATGTTACTTATCCGAGGTTATGATCGTCGGTATCTCTGCATACCTAGTTCAACCTCGTTACTGATAAGTGCTCTTTTCTCGTTCCCGTGATATGTGATCCCTTGTGACCAAGTCACATGCTTGCAAGCTAATTGGATGACATTTCACCGAGAGGGCCCAGAGAATATCTATCCGTCATGTGGATGGACAAATCCCACTCTTGATCCATGTGTTTCAACCAATACTTTCCGAACACCCAATGCCACTTTTATAGCCACCCTGTTACGGTGTGGTGTTTGATGACATCAAAGCATCCATCCAGTAAAGGCAATATGCATGATCTCATGGTCGAAGGAATTTAGATAACTATGTATCAGAAAGCATATAGCAATTGAACTATTGAAATGACTTGATCTTTATGCTACGCTTATCTATAGGAGTATGTCCACCATATCATTCTCCTAACGATATGATCTTGTTGTTGATAACATCTCAATGTTCATGATAGGGAAACCACAATCATCAATCAACCAACAAGCTAGTTTAACAAGAGGCTTTACTAGGGACTCTTATTTTAGTTTACAAATCACACAAGTATTAATGTTTCCTTGTTAATACTATTATAGCATGAATATAAACATTTATCATAAACACAAAGATATAATAATAACTATATTTATTATTGCCTCTAGGGCATATCTCCAACAGCAGGGAGCCAGGACCAGGAGAACTTGGAGCGGCTCAATGCTTCCAACTCGGCGATGGAGAAGTCCTGGCGAATCATCTCCTGAAGACCGACAATATCCGGCGCTTCCAAGCGTAGAGATTCCTTGATTTGGCGGCGGCAGCCCTCGCTGCCAAACCCCCGGATGTTCCAAATGAACACCCGGAAGGCCCGAAGGATGTCCATGATGGACACTCAGGCCGAGGCGGTCCCCTGAGCGGGGACCGAGCGAGCGCGGGAAGAAGAGGAGCGGATCGCAGCGGACTTGGGGGGCCTCCCACGCGGTCGGCCCTGGAGCTGCCCCCCCCCCCCCCGCACCAGTATCACCACTGGCCGGCGGGGGAAGAGGGGACGCCGCAGGGCCGGTCTCCTCCTCGTCAAGCTCCACCAAGAGGCCACGCCCCACCCGGTCGAAGAAGAAGCGTGGCAGGGAGACCGGGAACACGGCAGGGGACGGGCAGAGGAGTCGCAGTCGCACTGCGCCTAGCCCCGAGAGAGAACCCACGTCGACCTCCGTCAGCTTCCCCACCGTCTGAGCCACGAGGGCCACCACCTCAGGCCGCCGCGCCTCGAGCGGGAGGCCGTGGATTGTTGGAGATATGCCCAAGAGGCAATAATAAAGTGGTTATTATCATATCTTCACACTTATGATAAATGTTTACATACCATGCTATAATTGTATTACCCGGAAACATTAATACTTGTGTGATTTGTAAACTAAAATAAGAGTCCCTAGTAAAGCTTCTTGTTAAACTAGCTTGTTGGTTAATATATGATCATGGTTTCCTGATCATGAACATAGAGATGTTATTAACAACAGGATCATATCATTAGGAGAATGATGTGATGGACATACTCCTATAGATAAGCGTAGCATAAAGATCAAGTCATTTCAATAGTTCAATTGCTATATGCTTTCTAATACATAGTAACCTAATTCTTTCGACCATGAGATCATGCATATCACCTTTTCCGGATGGATGCTTTGATGTCATCAAACACCACACCGTAACAGGGTGGCTATAAAGGTGGCATTGAGTGTTCAGAAAGTATTGGTTGAAACACATGGATCAAGAGTGGGATTTGTCCATCCATATGACGGATAGATATACTCTGGGCCCTCTCGGTGGAATGTCATCCAATTAGCTTGCAAGCATGTGACTGGCTCACAAGGGATCACATACCACGGGAACGAGAAAAGAGTACTTATTGGTAACGAGGTTGAACTAGGTATGCAGAGATACCGACGATCAAAACCTCGGATAAGTAAACTATCGTGAGACAAAGGGAAATTGGTATCGTATGTAAGTGGTTCATTCGATCGCAAAGTAATCGTAGAAATATGTGGGAGCCATATGAATTTCCAGATTCCTCTATTGGTTATTGATCGGAGAAGAGTCTCGATCATGTCCGCATAATTCACGAACCGTAGGGAGACACACTTAAGGATTCGACGTTGTTTGAGTAGTTATGGTATTATGAGAAGGAGACCGAATGTTGTTCGGAGTCTCGGATGGGATCCGGGATATCACGAGGTGATCCGAAATGGTCCGGAGAATAAGATTCATATAAGGAAAGTCCCGTTTCGGAGTTCGGGAATGATTCCAGTGTTTTCATCAGGAATGTTCTAGAAGGTTCCGGAATGTCCGGCACTCCGGAGGGGAAGGGGTACATGAATGTGTCATTGCATATTGGAATGATTGCATCATGTACTTAGTGTTCTCGCTGTTCCAAATAAAGGATTAAATTGAATCCTTAATTGAAAAGTCAAATAGCAAGTTTGAAAAGTCAAACGGCTAAAACGGGAAAGAGAGGGAAAGAGGAAAGAGGGAAACCGAGTTGGGGAGGGAGACCCTCCTCCAACCGGCGGCCCACCTCCAAGCCGAGTTGGGGAGGGACTCCTCTCCCTCCCCCTTGGCGCGCCGGCCCCTCCACCTATAAAAGGAGGGGCAGGGCCCCCTCCTCTAGACACACAAGTTCCTATCCTCTAAATCTAAACCCTAGCCACAGCCTCCGGTTTAGAGCCGTTTTGGTTTAGAGCTTCTAATTGCCCTAGCCTTCGGTTTAGAGCCTTCTAATTGGTGTGTCTAAACCCTAGACCACTAAAGCTCTCTCATACTCCACCATACTCGCTCCGGCTTAAGGCGAAGCCCTGCGAGATCTCCCCTCTACTTCCGGTACCACGCCGTTGTGCTGCCGGAATCGCGAGGAGAGTGCTACAACCTCCGCTGCCTGCTGGAACAAGGGAGAGGAAGGTCTTCGTCGAGTACCGAACGTGTGACCGACTGCGGAAGCGCTGCCGGAACGTGGCGCCGGAAGGATCGTCTACGCGATCTTGAGATCGGAAAGAGTGCGACTACATCACCCACGAGAATCTGCTCTCGTTAACCGCTTTGGAATCTTCGAGGGTAAGTTATTCCATCGAATCGTTGCTACAATCTAGTAGATAGATCTTGGCTTGTTTGTTTGTATGCGATAGAAAATTTTTGTTTTCCATGCTACGAACCCCTACAGTGGTATCAGAGCCGTGTCTATATGTAGATCTGTTGCACGAGTAGAACACAATGGTCATTGTGGGCGTTGATGCTTTTATTGTTGATTGCTTCTTGTGTACTTTGCATCTTGCGGTATGTTGGGATGAAGCGGCCCGGGCTAACCTTACATGACATCGTTCATGAGACTTGCTCCACGCTTGACATGCAACTTGTATTGCATAAGTGGCTTTGCGGGTGCCTGTTTCTCCTAGCATAGTTAAGATCCAATTTACAACGGGTGATTAACAATACTAGTATCAATGTTGTGGTTCTTGTTCGTAAGTTAGAACGACACTTATTGAAAGCCCCAAACCACGTAAAATATGCAGAGAAAGTAGAGGCGTCTAACTTTGTTTTGCAGGGGTGTGCAGTGATGTGATATGGCCATGATTGTGATTATATATGATGTATGCAATGTTCCTTATTGTAAGTTGGCAACCGGCAGGAGCCATATGGTTGTCTTTAATTTCTGTTAAGACCCGCGTGTCTATTCAAAGTAGTTGTAATAGTTGAAGCCGGTGGACGACAACCATGGAGAGGCGTCATTGACCTTGATGCAATGCCGGTGATGATGGAGATCATGTTCGTGCTGGAAGATGGAGATCGGAAGCACAAACAAGAAAGGCCATATCATATCACATATTATGAATTGCATGTGATGTTAATCCTTTATGCATCTTGTATTGCTTAGTAGACAACGGTAGCATTATAAGATGATCCCTCATGCACATGAATTTCAAATCATAAAGTGTTCACCCTTAGTTAGCACCGTTGCTAAAGCTTGTTGTTTCGAAGCACCACGTGATGATCGGGTGTGTTAGATTCCGCAAGTGTATACAACGTAAGCAAGCCAGATTTGCTTATGCGGAAGTTAAGGTTTGATCTTGACGAACCTAGCATGTACAGACATGGCCTCAGGAACACGGATTACCGAAAGGTAGAGCATGAGTCATATAGTAGATATGATGAACATGTTGATTGTTCGCCATTGAAGCTATATCAACTCTCGTGATGATCGGTTTTGATGTGGTGGATTTGGTTCGTGTGATCACTAAAACAATGTGAGGGATATTGTTTTGAGTGGGAGTTCACCTAGATTAATTTAATTATTAATTAGAACTCAATTTATCATAAACTAAATCAAAGTGAATTTGCATAGTTGTTGTAGTCATTGGCATCCGTTTACCACCTTGCGCTTAGTTATAATTGAGATGATAGAACTATAGAATTCTGGTTAGTTACTTTACGAACTGGTATCGTATTGTTTTGAAGTGTTAATCTAAAGTTTAAAAGTCCTATTGCAAACTTTCAGTAAGTTCCAGTTACTCCATGAAGTTTAATAATTAGTATTAAATCAAGAGTAACAATTCCAAGTGTTAGTATATAAGTATCATGTTTGTCTCCATGATTCTTGATATTCAAAGGATTCTCTTAATATCAAGGTTATCTAGGATCTGAAAGAGTTGTTTCAGAAACCATGATGTGTGGAAGATATTGTGATATCTGAAACAAAGTTTTGGTTACAACATGAAAGAGTATAATATGGCAAAGTTCATGTTCTCATATTTTGATGAGAATTTGCAAAAGGTTGGAGACACTTGTTGTCCTAATCCTCCAAAAGGTTTTTGGATAGCAACATTATACTCATAATTCATCGTTATACGCTAAAAGTAGCTTGATCATGGACGATTCCATGATAAGGGTGAATATTTGATGTAGGTAAAATGTTTACTACACCAAGAGATTACTAAAGAAAGGAATTTGAAAGAACACCAAACATTTGATGATGGTGATCTACTTCAAAGTGCAAGTCCAAAGATATTGGTATTTAATTATACACGCTTTGGACTATGTGTCATATGTATGACTCCACTATTGATCTTGATAGATTCTTTCAAACAAGAAAAGGAAATACTGAAAGAGAATCTCATAAATATATGGCAGAAAAGAAAAGACTAGAATTGTTCAGTTTAAGTATATAGATGATATACATGTTATGGCTATATTCTTTGCTTATTAAACAATGTGGTTCTTAAGTATTTGATACTGAATTTGTTGGTGTGAATCTCATACGAAACAACACAATTCATGAACTACAATGGCCTAAGTAACTAGCAAAAGAATGTGTGATGATGTTCATCGAGAACAAATAAAGGGTTATTTGTGTTGCTCGTTAAACATCAAAGCTTGCCTTCAAAGATTTGTTTTATCAGGTATTATGAGAACAAAAGGGTTGTTCAAATAATTGCCGTAATCCATAAAAGATGGATTCGCAAATCTCGTTGGAGACATCACATCCATAAAACTAGTGCTAAAAATGTCGAAAGACAAATTGATTGAAAGATCACTTAGGAAGTGACATCGCCGTTTAAATTATACTGGAAAGAAAACATAAAGAAACTCCATGTGGATGGAATTTTGGAGTCTTTTGATTTTTGATCAGATGACACTTGTGAAACTTTCCTAGAGATAATTGAAACTTCGTTCATAGGCCAAAAGGGAACGAAAGACTAGCTTATTGGAATTTGTACATATTGATGTACGAAGTCCATTATGTGTAGTCAAGAGCGATGGATTTTAACTTCATTTGCTTTTTCCGAAAATTTGAGTGAATATATGAATATTTACTTAATAAGGATGAAGTGTGAAATATTTGAAAAAGTTCAAAGACTTTCAAGATGAAGTGCAAAATCATTGTAACAAGAATATAAACAGTTTATGATAAAGATCATAAAGGAAGATATTTGAGTTACAAGTTTAGCATAATACCTAAGATTTAAGGAATCGTTCCGTGGATTTGCATTTTCCCGAAACACCATAAGAGTATGGAACGTTCGAGATATGTAATTAAACCTTGTTTGACATGGTAAGATCAAAGGTATAATTCATAAAACTGCCATTATATTTTAAAGATTAAAAGCTTTAGAGATTACCGTTTTTCCACTGAAAAGAGCTCCATCATAATCCGTTGAAATGACACCATATAAAGTTATGTTTTGGGATAAAACCCAAGTTGTCCTTTCTTAAAACATTGGTATGCTATGCATAAGAAAGATGTTTGCAACCAAAGTCGGATGAACCTATCTTTGTATAACTGTTAAGTATTCCTCCATAAACACCGGAGACAAAAGTGTTTGTTGCTTAGAACGTTAAGTTTCTTTGAGAAGGAATTTTTCATGAAAAGTTAAGTGGGAGGACAATAGAACTTTGATAAGGTTAAAAGAACCTTAGCTATATGTGCAAAGTTGCGCAGCACCGAAAAGTATTCCGGAGTTAGCAAACAATGCTCATGGCTCGCGTACTTCAAAGGTTGTGGTCACGAAGATCTAAGTTCCTATTGAAACAAGTAGGTCGGATGAACAATCAAATACCAAGATTTGAGAGTTAAATCATTATTTGACAATAATGATCCGACTACGTGCAAAGAAGCGATGATGAGCCCTGACTCCGTCAAATGGCTTGAAGCCATAAAATCCGTGATAGTTCCATACACGAGAAATCATGTTTTGAACTTGAAGGACCCTCGAGAAAGGTGTAAAACCTTACAGTTGTGTCTGGATCTATAAAGAAATAGACATGGATATTTTACATCTATGAAATAGTCGACATGTTGGGAAAGAGTTCACAAAATGTTCAAAGGTTGACTATGACAAGATTTGATCTTTCATAGTGATATTTAGTCTAGACGGATTAATGTAGCAACCACTACATATAATTTGTAATATGGTAGTTGAATAAACAAAACAAGTTCTTCTAATAGAATCGTTACCTAGGACATGTGCATAGCACGGTCCATAGGGTTTTGTTAATTCAAAGGATGCTAAAAGCATATGCAAACTTCAATGGTTAAAGTGAGCATCGCGGAGTTGGAATCTTCACTGTGATGAAACTGTTAAAGGAGTTTAAAAGTTCATTAGAGACGATGAAGATGCTTGCATTTGCAAGAAATTAAGTGGGAGCGCTAAGACATGTTTCTAATACATTATGTGGAAGACATATTGTTGATTGGAAATAATGTATCTTTTATTAACACAAGATAAGAATTTCATCTCGATGAAAGGCTTAGGCAAAACCCAAATATTTGGCATCAATAGACGCTAATATGGTTGTGCCAGAAGTACATAGACAAGATATTGAATGAGTTCAATATAGAAACTACAAGAGAGGTTCTTGTCGCACAGAAAGGATTGAATGAGTTCAATGTTGATGATATATTCAAGTGTATTGACATTTGGCAAGTGAAACAAAGATTCAAGTATAGATTGATACTTGATGTATGAAATCACAAAGAGTATTTATATCAATCATACTGTGATATGTACAAATCCAGATATGTCCTATGCTTTAAAAGGTTATGAGCATATACCAGAATGATTCATAAAATAATCATTGGACGATAGTAAGGATATTCTTATGATCTTTTTGGAAGAACTAAGAATATATTGTTTGTAGAAGTGACAAATAGATGGTTAGTTCATTGTAAAATGTAACACCCTCAGAATCGGCCCTGGAGGGGTCGCGGCCGGAGAAGCTTGAGGCCGGTGGCGGAGAGCGGGGCGGCGAGGAGGAGAGGATGACCCGGCGGCGGCGGGGGAGGCGGCTCGGGACGGGGGCCGGGCTAGCGCGGGGCGGAGGCCGGCGGCGGACGCGGTCGCAGACGAGGGTCGCCAACGCGGTGCAGAGAGGAGCGGGAAGAGGGACGCAGGGAGGCGACGCCGGCGGGAAGGAAGGGGTCAAGGCGCGACGGAGGCGAGCGGGCCGGGGAGGGGAAGGCGAGGTGGGATACGGCGGCGACGAGGTGGAGGCTGCCGACGGCGAGGAGGAAGGGCGGCGGCGCCGCTGGTAGGGAAGGTGGTCGCCGGCGGACGGGGAAGGAGGCGCGGGATGGGGAGGGAGCGAGGCAGAGAGAGGCGAGGAAGGTGGGGGAGAGAGAGGATCCCGTGGGGGAGGGAGCGCGTCGGTGGGGGTGTGGCCAGGGAGAGAGTGGGGCCTGGGGTGGGGCGTGCGGGCCGCGCGGGTCCAGGGTGGCAGCGGGTGTGGGTGTGTGTGTGCTGAGTGGGGGCCAGGGGGAAGAGAGAGAGAGAGGGGGGGTTGGCTGTGTGCGTGTGTGTACTGCGGGTGGGGCCGGGCTGGAGAGAGAGTGTTGAGTGGGGGTGAGAGAGAGGATTGGTGAGGTGGCAGGTGGGTAGGGAATTGGGGGTCCAGGGGGTGAGGTGGACTGGGGAGGTGAGGTGGAGGGCTGGAAGTGGCTGGGTAGACTAGGTTTGGGTGGGAAAAGGTTGGTCTAGGGTCTTGCAGGGTTTAGTTGGGCTGGGTCGCAGATGGTCTGGACCGGTTGGGCCTCTGGCCTGACCGGCCGGACGGGACTGCCCGACAAAAATATTTTATTGTTTTAATTTTATTTGTAAAACATTTTTGTAAATACTTGTTAGACAAATACAAGATCTGAACAGACCGATGTTTTAATTTGAAATAAAGACGGGGGTTATTTAGAAAACAAAACTAGGCGTTTCGAAAATAGTTTCCAGACAAACAATGCATGATGATGACGATGCAATGCACAACAACAACGCGATTTTCTAGTAGTGGTTTTAGCGGGATGCCACAATTCGACACCACTAACAATGGATCTCGCCCTCGAGATCCGCCTCATGGTACCGGAAAGAAGGTCGGCGGTCTGAATCTTCTCGCATCGTGTAGATCTTCGCGACACCACTAACAAGAGGCCGTTGTCCATGATCATCGAGAGACCACTCCGGGGACAAAAGGTCGAAGGTAGAGGTATCGACAAATAAAGCCACCTCTAGCTTCCGTGGACGGAGTAAAATTGCTGGACCCACTGATTCGATGTACAAGAGCGAATGATAAGAGTAGTCGGATGGTGATCAGTCCATCGCGCACCCAAACCATTACTCTGCACACGAATAAGTGAATTATGCAACCAACTCTCAGAATTCAGACTGAAGATCTCGACAAGCGAGGTTCAGAAACAAAGGAGTGATGCAGACTCTGCATCGGATCTGGCGTAGATGATGTCGTCGCGTCGGAAAACACCGGAAGGCACAAACAAGGAACACAGAATGGTACCACAGTAGACGGATTCATCAGACAGCATGAACACCGGATGGTAGAACACCGTTATCAAAGGAGGAAGCGAAACCCTGAAGGTACGGCGGAACCCAACCACGAGAAATCCTGGACTCGAAGAGAGGGAAGAGAGCGGATTCAAAACACGCAGAGGTAAGAGGAGAATAGCAGAGGGGTAAGGAGTAAAAGCAGACCTAACCAGAACTATCCAACCGATTTTTCAAAAATAGTTTTGACACCCTACTTCGGCCGTTAGCTAGGTTATCCTACAGGCTGGACTTGTGGGGTATCATAACTGCCGAGCTCTGATACCACTCTGTAACACCCTCAGAATCGGCCCTGGAGGGGTCGCGGCCGGAGAAGCTTGAGGCCGGTGGCGGAGAGCGGGGCGGCGAGGAGGAGAGGATGACCCGGCGGCGGCGGGGGAGGCGGCTCGGGACGGGGGCCGGGCTAGCGCGGGGCGGAGGCCGGCGGCGGACGCGGTCGCAGACGAGGGTCGCCGACGTGGTGCAGAGAGTAGCGGGAAGAGGGACGCAGGGAGGCGACGCCGGCGGGAAGGAAGGGGTCGAGGCGCGACGGAGGCGAGCGGGCCGGGGAGGGGAAGGCGAGGTGGGATACGGCGGCGACGAGGTGGAGGCTGCCGGCGGCAAGGAGGAAGGTTGGCGGCGCCGCTGGTGAGGAAGGTGGTCGCCGACGGACGGGGAAGGAGGCGCGGGATGGGGAGGGAGCGAGGCAGAGAGAGGCGAGGAAGGTGGGGGAGAGAGAGGATCCCGTGGGGGAGGGAGCGCGTCGGTGGGGGTGTGGCCAGGGAGAGAGTGGGGCCTGGGGTGGGGCGTGCGGGCCGCGCGGGTCCAGGGTGGTAGCGGGTGTGGGTGTGTGTGTGCTGAGTGGGGGGCAGGGGGAAGAGAGAGAGAGGGGGGTTGGCTGTGTGCGTGTGTGTACTGCGGGTGGGGCCGGGCTGGAGAGAGAGTGGGGAGTGGGGGTGAGAGAGAGGATTGGTGAGGTGGCAGGTGGGTAGGGAATTGGGGGTCCAGGGGGTGAGGTGGACTGGGGAGGTGAGGTGGAGGGCTGGGAGTGGCTGGGTAGACTAGGTTTGGGTGGGAAAAGGTTGGTCTAGGGTCTTGCAGGGTTTGGTTGGGCTGGGTCGCAGATGGTCTGGACCGGTTGGGCCTCTGGCCTGACCGGCCGGACTGGACTGCCCGACAAAAATATTTTATTGTTTTAATTTTATTTGTAAAACATTTTTGTAAATACTTGTTAGACAAATACAAGATCTGAACAGACCGATGTTTTAATTTGAAATAAAGACGGGGGTTATTTAGAAAACAAAACTAGGCGTTTCGAAAATAGTTTCCAGACAAACAATGCATGATGATGACGATGCAATGCACAACAACAACGCGATTTTCTAGTAGTGGTTTTAGCGGGATGCCACATAAAAGTACTACATTGATACTAGTTTTGTCACAAAGTGCAAATTAAGTTTATCTCAATCTAAACTAAGGGTGGCACAATATAATGGAAAGTGAGTTCCATAATGGATTTGGATGAGTTCCAAAGTTAAGACAGTGTGACAGATACTACAACAAAAGGCTAAGTATATGACTGCTATTTTAGCAGCAAAAGAGGGCATTTGTGTCAAGTAGTTTGTTATCAAACTAGGTGTAGTTCACAGTGGGATAATACTATGAAGATATATTGTGCGACAATATTATCAACATGTTTTAACCCCAAAGAGCTAAAGGTCACACCGAAAGACCAAATTTATACAAAGCCATCTCATTATAGAATGAGTGATGCGTAGAGACGCAAAGACATGCAATTACACACGGACCTGGAAGTGTCAGATCCGGAGATCAGTTGACCACTAGCAATCGTGTACATACAACACCGGAAAGCCATAGGTGTTGAATACACAAAGGTTTGAAACTAGATTATTGACTCTAGTGCAAGTGGGAGACTGTTGGAGATATGCCCAAGAGGCAATAATAAAGTGGTTATTATCATATCTTCACACTTATGATAAATGTTTACATACCATGCTATAATTGTATTAACCGGAAACATTAATACTTGTGTGATTTGTAAACTAAAATAAGAGTCCCTAGTAAAGCCTCTTGTTAAACTAGCTTGTTGGTTAACATATGATCATGGTTTCCTGATCATGAACATAGAGATGTTATTAACAACAGGATCATATCATTAGGAGAATGATGTGATGGACATACTCCTATAGATAAGCGTAGCATAAAGATCAAGTCATTTCAATAGTTCAATTGCTATATGCTTTCTGATACATAGTAACCTAATTCCTTCGACCATGAGATCATGCATATCACCTTTTCCGGATGGATGCTTTGATGTCATCAAACACCACACCGTAACAGGGTGGCTATAAAGGTGGCATTGAGTGTTCAGAAAGTATTGGTTGAAACACATGGATCAAGAGTGGGATTTGTCCATCCATATGACGGATAGATATACTCTGGGCCCTCTCGGTGGAATGTCATCCAATTAGCTTGCAAGCATGTGACTGGCTCACAAGGGATCACATACCACGGGAACGAGAAAAGAGTACTTATCGGTAACGAGGTTGAACTAGGTATGCAGAGATACCGACGATCAAAACCTCGGATAAGTAAACTATCGTGAGACAAAGGGAAATTGGTATCGTATGTAAGTGGTTCATTCGATCGCAAAGTAATCGTAGAAATATGTGGGAGCCATATGAATTTCCAGATTCCTCTATTGGTTATTGATCGGAGAAGAGTCTCGATCATGTCCGCATAATTCACGAACCGTAGGGAGACACACTTAAGGATTCGACGTTGTTTGAGTAGTTATGGTATTATGAGAAGGAGACCGAATGTTGTTCGGAGTCTCGGATGGGATCCGGGATATCACGAGGTGATCCGGAATGGTCCGGAGAATAAGATTCATATAAGGAAAGTCCCGTTTCGGAGTTCGGGAATGATTCCGGTGTTTTCATCAGGAATGTTCTAGAAGGTTCTGGAATGTCCGGCACTCTGGAGGGGAAGGGGTATATGAATGTGTCATTGCATATTGGAATGATTGCATCATGTACTTAGTGTTCTCGCTGTTCCAAATAAAGGATTAAATTGAATCCTTAATTGAAAAGTCAAATAGCAAGTTTGAAAAGTCAAACGGCTAAAACGGGAAAGAGAGGGAAAGAGGAAAGAGGGAAACCGAGTTGGGGAGGGAGACCCTCCTCCAACCGGCGGCCCACCTCCAAGCCGAGTTGGGGAGGGACTCCTCTCCCTCCCCCTTGGCGCGCCGGCCCCTCCACCTATAAAAGGAGGGGCAGGGCCCCCTCCTCTAGACACACAAGTTCCTATCCTCTAAATCTAAACCCTAGCCACAGCCTCCGGTTTAGAGCCGTTTTGGTTTAGAGCTTCTAATTGCCCTAGCCTTCGGTTTAGAGCCTTCTAATTGGTGTGTCTAAACCCTAGACCACTAAAGCTCTCTCATACTCCACCATACTCGCTCCGGCTTAAGGCGAAGCCCTGCGAGATCTCCCCTCTACTTCCGGTACCACGTCGTTGTGCTGCCGGAATCGCGAGGAGAGTGCTACAACCTCCGCTGCCTGCTGGAACAAGGGAGAGGAAGGTCTTCGTCGAGTACCGAACGTGTGACCGACTGCGGAAGCGCTGCCGGAACGTGGCGCCGGAAGGATCGTCTACGCGATCTTGAGATCGGAAAGAGTACGACTACATCACCCACGAGAATCTGCTCTCGTTAACCGCTTTGGAATCTTCGAGGGTAAGTTATTCCATCGACTCGTTGCTACAATCTAGTAGATAGATCTTGGCTTGTTTGTTTGTATGCGATAGAAAAAAAAATTCCATGCTACGAACCCCTACATGGATGCGCACCCAGACCTCCGAGAGAGTGGCCACCGTGTCCTGGGCGGCCGACGAGGGCTGGATGGAGACCTTCAGTTGGTGGAGGGGGAGCGTGAACGAGGACCCGAGGGAGCACATGCGAAGGATGGCCACCGACGGGAAGGAGACCACAAACTCCGAGGGAGAGAAGCGGCGCACCGGCCACTCGAAGCCAGGCATGACCGCACGGAGTTCCTCCTGGAGCAGGGACTCCGTCACCTCCACCGAGAGTGGCGGGTCCTGGTCAGGCAGGATCGACACCCGGGCCAGCGTCTCCGGGACGGACATCGGGACACCACCCAGCTCGATGAAGTAGAAGCCGCCATCCACGCCATGGCCATAGTACTCCAGCGTCTCCCGAGGGCGGGGGATAGCTGACGCCAGCACCCGGTCGGCCCCCACACCCAAAGCCGACACCGGGGTCGAGCCCGACGCCCCGGGGGTAGGAACCATAGCCCCATCCACGGTCGCGGCGACCTTGCGCTTCTTCTTGGACTTCTTCTTTTTCTTCTTGGGGGCCACCGAGACGCCCGCGACGGCCTCGGACCGAGACGCAGGAGCCGTCGCAGCGGGGGGATGGGGGGCCGCCTCCACACGCCAAGGCCCGGCATCCGCACGCCCCCCACAGGGTGCCGGCGGACCCGCAGCAGCGGCGCGGGACTGCAGCGCCGCCTCCCGAAGGCGGAGCTCCCGCTCCCTGTCAACCGCCGAAGCCCGCGGGGACTGCCGCTGGTCCTCCACCCGACGTCGAGCGCGCGGAGGTGACCGGGAGGCGCGCCTGCCCTGCTGCTGCCGAGGGGACGGCGGCGAGCGACGAGAGGGGGGCCGGTACGCCCCCTGGTCACCGCGCGAGGGAGGAGGGCGGCGCGGGGAGGAGGGGCCACGGCGCGGGGAGGCGGGGCCGCGTCGGGGCGGCGGGGAACCGCGACGGGGGGACGGCAGCCGCGGTGGCGAAGACGGGCG
Source organism: Avena sativa (assembly GCA_916181665.1). NCBI lineage: Eukaryota > Viridiplantae > Streptophyta > Magnoliopsida > Poales > Poaceae > Avena > Avena sativa. The sequence goes on along the minus strand of OV702280.1, from coordinate 394,033,723 downwards.
GCGAGGCGGAGGTGGCGGGCTACGGCGGGGCGCCATCAGAGCCTGCAGGAACGAGCGGCGGGGGGAAGGGGAAGCAACAGCAGAGGGCGGCGGCGGCGGGTCAGGGACGCTCGGAGGCAGGACACGGTCGGGCTCAGGCGCCGCATGGGGAACCCTACCCGACGGGGTCGCACCCCGGGCTGGGCTGGGCCGTCGACGGCCTGCCAGGCCGCCCAACAGCCCCGCCCGCACGGGAAATAACGGGCAACGCCGGCCACGCCACGGCCTGGCTGAGCCCGCCCCTCATGGGCCGAGGCCCACGAGCGGCCAGCCCAGCATCGGCCCCAGCCCCCATGGCCCGACGCACCCCCCGCCCCAGGCCTCCCCATCCCTGCTGGGGCGCCGCCATGGCCGCCCTAGCCGGAGAGCTCCTCCGCCGGCGAGGCCGCCGCGAGGCAGCCCCGGCCAGCAGGATGAATTCTCCCAAGGAGGGGAGAGCGAGGCGGGAGGGGCACCGAGGCCGGCGCCGTTGAGTAGCACCAGGCGGCCCACGTCGGGGCGGAGGATGACGGTGGCCCCCGACCAGCCCGGGCGGCAGCCGGCGAACACCGACGCCGACGAAGCTCTCCAGCACAGCGGGGCCGCCGCCGGGACAGGGAGGGGGCGCGCCATGGCGGGGGACACCAACTCCGGCCGGGACGAGCCAATCTCGCCGGCGGCGAGTTCAAATTTTGAACATCAGGAGCGGGGCATGCGACTTGGTGGCTCAGCACCAATTCCCCCGTCCGGACACGGGATACATTGCCCTCCAAAACCCAATCCTCTCGCATGGAGTTCCCCCGTTCACTTCTTGGTTCTAGTCAGTTCAGGTAGGTGGGAGGGCTTTGCTGATGTGATCTACTTTCTCCCTTGTCCTTGTGCTTGTTCTTGGTGGGCGATGGAGATGCGTCTTCCTATCCTCTCGCTGCGTCTTGTTGCGGCTTGATTGTATGTTGTATCAGGGCAATCAATAAATCTTTGGCCAGTAGAGAGCCTGCTGGTGTTTCTTGGCATCTTTCCTGGTCTTCCCTTCGTTTTGTGCCTGATTGTCATGCCCTCCAGAAATGCAAATGTGTGTCTGTTTCTGGATGCGATCGGGCTAGCGGTTATAGCTTCAGAAACTTCATAACCATGGAATAATCTCCAATGCAGCAAACGGTCTGTGATCCCAGATAGATTAAGATATCGTCATGTAAATTCACATACAGTAGGACATTTTGGTTCGACCTCTGCTTTCCATCCATTGTGGTGAGTTGCATGTTCTCCTCATGAACTTATTTTAAAAGTGTGATTTTTTTCAAAAATTATGAACATTTTTAAAAAATACAAAGAAACTATAAAATTCCGAACCAAATCTAAAAACCGTAAACCAATTTTGTAAAACATGAATTTTTCCAAAATACAATGAATATTTTCCGAAAAAAAGTAAAATAAAGAAAGCCAAAAAATAAAACAAAAAAATAAAACAGAAATAGGAAAAGGAAACAGAAAACAGCAAAGGAAAAAAGGAAACATAAAAATAGAGAAAAACCGAAAAGTACACCAGACCGCGGAAATGGGCCGGCCCACAAGGAAAAACCCTATGCGGCGAAAGCCGCCCGCCGCAGCACGGGCGGGAATTAGCATTTCACCTATTTGCTGCATAAGGCAGCACAGTTGTCCCGCGCCGCCCGAAGCAAAACCGTCATGGGCTAGGCCTATCTTCTTTTTAAGCGAACGACTGTGTTGATCGGTCCATGTTTTATTGAAGAGATCCCTTATCCTTTCTGTAGAAAATGATAAATATGAAGTTTGGGAGGCTGCCGGTACTATAGATCCTCTGAACCCCAAGCAGGTTACCTTCTCGGGTCTCGTCGGTGTTGCCTATAGGTCGTGATGTGCCTCGAGATGGCAGTCTAACTAGTAGGAAAAGGCCTAGTGGTGGCGTTCATAAAGGGGTTCGTGGCGTTGAATCCGCATGCCACTAACTTCACGCCACTAATAGTAGATAATGGTGGCGTTCCCGGTGAATGCTAGTACTAAGTTAACTACTAGTGGCGTTTCGCTGAACGTCACTAGTAAGTTAAGATGTAGTGGCGTTCGAGCCTTTCTAAACGCCATTAATCGTAATTTGGCAATAAAAAATACTGAAAATATTGATTATATTAACAATATCAAATAATAGAATGCAACAATAGTAAACATCATTCAGAATACAACAACAAGATACAACAAACTATAAAAATGGATAAGCTAAAAAACCAAAACTTTGTTGCCTTATCTATACCCTCTCTCTTTCTCCTTTTACCCAAACAATTTTTGCTTATCCGTATATGGGTAATCTGTTGGAGTTGCTCTAATGTGAGCTTCGTGGCCCTTCGGAATCTCCCCTCTTTAAAAAAGAAAGATAAGACCCTTACGAGGAAGACCGTGCACCTACCTCTCGTTCTTCTTTGATCTGAGCCGAGCGGTAAAAATTATAGTCGTGTGTGTTTCGCTATGAAAAATATTGCATTGATGTTCAATGCAGCAAAAACTGAACACCAACGATGGTCAAATTTTTTTCTTAGAAAAATATGTGTGGATTCTATAGACCCGGGCAAAGGGAGCAAGCTTGTTTGTCGTGGAATCCAAAAAAAAGCTACTTCCTCTGATTCATAATAAGTGTCGTTGATTTATTATAAAATTATACTCTCACTATTTTATAATATAAGATGTTTTAGCTTTGTAAAGATAATGCATATTTTGAAACAGATAAAGTATTAGATCAGCCATAGTATTATAAATCCAAGGGAGTACTTGTTGTGCATCTTGTGTGCAACAGCGGCCAGCCTCCTGTCCTGCTGAAACCGTCTGGAGCGTATCATCCTTGCCTTTCTCTCGCAATTCAGCAACATCCCACGACCAAGGCCGCTCCATGCTGAAAACTAATTTTATGGAGCCTGGTCTATAAATTTATCATGTGGGCCAACTCCTCCACACCTCCAAGCTGCCAGCTCGCATCTTGGATTGAGTTCAGCTCTGCGTAGTGCTTGTCGTGAGCGACCGTGTTGTTAGAGTATACATATCTGTTAGGGATAGACTAGGTTACTTGTCTTGTACTCCAAGTTAGTCCCTGTACGCCTATATATACTCGCCCGAGAGGCTCAATAATAAAACCATCCTATTCCGCAATCTCTCTCTTTACCCTTTAACATGGTATCAGAGCGGCATGGTCCTTGACCTAGCCGTCGCCTCCGCTTCCGCACGGCGCCACCCCTGGGGAGGTCAATCTTCATGATCTCCGCCGGGGGCTGCGCGACCCGTACGCAGGGTTCGTTCGCCGATCCGTGATCGGCTGCCCTGTAGGTCTTTTTTTTTCGATCTCTTGATCGGTTTTCTTTTTTGGTTTACCGATCTTAGATTAGATTGAGTCCCCATCGCCGTCGTCATCGTCGCGCCTCTACTCAGACCATCGGCATCGACGATCTACACCGCGCCCGTGCGCCTGTCACCTGCGCCGTTGTGCCTTCCTCGGTAGGCCATCACGGCCTCATGACAGGCTCCCGCGCACCGCGGCCGGCTGCTGCGGCTTCCTCGGGAGGCTGCCGCGGTCGAACCCCCCTCGGATTGTCTTCGCCGTCATCGCCCGGGATTGCACTGACAACGACGCCGCAGATTCCGATCTGCCGTCGTCACGGACTTGGCGCGTACAGCGCCGCCGTCGGTCTGATCAACCGATCTGGCGCTCGTCTCCGCCGAGTACGTCCCCGAGCACGCGCCTACCACCGATCGAGCATCGGGCTGCTACGAGTTCAAAGTTGAGGACTGACAGACAGACGGCGGGTTTCAAAGGTCAGATTCAGACTCGTGAGGTTGGGACTGCTTGTGGAGGGACACATGGAGATACTTTGTGGTATAAGAATCTCTGGAGGAGCATCATTGGCAGAGGGCAAGATGGTGACGATGATGCTGTGTCAGGAGCTGCTCTTCTTCCTCGTGATGTAGGAGGAGAGGCCGCCGTCGTCGTCTCGCATGGAGTTCCTCCGTTCACTTCTTGGTTCTAGTTTGGTGGTGGTTCAGTTCAGGTAGGGGGAGGGCTTTGCTGCTGTGATCTAGTATCTCCCTTGTGCTTGTTCTTGGTGTGTGATGGAGAATTGGAGATGCGTCTTCCTATCCTCTCGATGCGTCTTGTTACGGCTTGATTGTATGTTATATCAAGGCAATCAATAAATCTTTGGCCAGTAGGGAGCCTGCTGGTGTTTCTTGGCATCTCCCCTGGTCTTCCCTTCGTTTTGTGCTTCATTGTCATGGCCTCAAGAAATGCAAATGTGTGTCTGTTTCTGGATCCAATCAGGCTTGCGGTTATAGCTTCAGAAACTTCATAACCATGGAATAATCTCCAATGCAGCAAACGGTTTGTGATCCCAGATAGATTAAGATATCGTTATGTAAATTCACATACAGTAGGACATTTTGGTTCCACCTCTGCTTTCCATCCAATGTGGTGAGCTGCATGTTCTCCTCATGTACTTATTTTAAAAGTGTGATTTTTTTCAAAAATTATGAACACTTTTTTGAAAAATAGAAAGAAACTATAAAATTCTGAACCAAATCTAAAAACCGTAAACCAATTTTGTAAAACGTGAATTTTTCCAAAATATAATGATTATTTTCCTAAAAAGTAAAATAAAGAAAGCTAAAAAATAAAACCAAAAAAGAAAACAGAAAAAGGAAAAAGAAACAGAAAAATAAAAAGGAAAAGAAACAAAAAAAATAGAGAAAAACCGAAAAGTACACCAGACCGTGGAAATGGGCCGACCCAACAGGGAAAAACCCTATGCGGGGTTGCCCCGTGCCGCAGCGCGCGGCAATTAGCATTTCACCTATTTGCTGCATAATGAGGCACTACTGTCCCGTGCCGCCTGAAGCAAAACCGTCATGAGCCAGACCTATCTCCTTTTTAAGCGAACGACTGTGTCGGTCGGTCCATCAGAGTTCCACATTTGAATAAAGAGATCCCTTACCCTTTCTTTAGCAAATGATGAATATGAAGTCTAGGAGGCTGCGGGTACTATGGATCCTCTAACTCTTACCTTCCTGGGTTTCGTCGGTGTTGCCTGTAGGTCATGATGTGGCTCGAGATATGACAGTCTCACTAGTAGAAAAAGACCTAGTAACGGAGTTCGGAAAAGGAGGTTCATGGTGTTGAACCCGCGTGCCACTAACTTCACGCCACTGATAAGCAGATAGTGGTGGCGTTCCCGGTGAACGCTAGTACTAAGTTAACTATTAGTGGCGTTTCACTGAACGCCACCAGTAAGATAACTGTAGTGGTGTTCGAGTCTTCATGAACACCATTAACCATAATTCGGCAAATCTTGATTATATCACCAATATTGTATTTTGTCCAAAGTGATCATGTAAAGTAAGTTTGGTTCGCCTCGTTCACGACTAGAATCGTGTAGCTCTTATCAGGTATTGTCTCTTTCACCAAGATGACCTCAAATTGTCCCTGGTTATTGACACGTCTGTTCACATGGTCAAGAAAGTCCTTTCTTGCGTGGCAAGGAATGGTTTGAGAAAAAGTTATAAGCAAACAACAGTTAATTAATTTTGATCAAAATGTATGCAAGGATAGAAATCATAATTAAGCTAAATATACCGCCAGGGTCTAAATGTTAGAGATATGCCCTAGAGGCAATAATAAATGTAGTTATTATTATATCTTTGTGTTTATGATAAATGTTTACATTCATGCTATAATAGTATTAACAAGGAAACATTAATACTTGTGTGATTTGTAAACTTAAATTGAAGTCCCTAGTAAAGCCTCTTCATAATACTAGCTTGTTGGTTAATAAATGATTGTGGTTTCCCTAGCATGAACATTGAGATGTTATTAACAGCAAGATCATATCGTTAGGAGAATGATATGATGGACATACTCCTATAGATAAGCGTAGCATAAAGATCAAGTCATTTTAAATAGTTCAATTGCTATATGATTACTGATACATAGTAACCTAATTCCTTCGACCATGAGATCATGCTTATCACCATCACCGAAAGGATGCTTTGATGACATCAAACACCACACCGTAACTGGGTGGCTATAAAGGTGGCATTGATTGTTCGGAAAGTATTGGTTGAAACACATGGATCAAGAGTGGGATTTGTCCATCCATATGACGGATAGATATACTCTGGGCCCTCTCGGTGGAATTGTAGGGGTTCGTAGCATGGAAAACAAAAAATTTCTATACAAACAAACAAGCCAAGATCTATCTACTAGATTGTAGCAACGAGTCGATGGAATAACTTACCCTCGAAGATTCCAAAGTGTTTAACGAGAGCGGATTCTCGTGGGTGATGTAGTCGTACTCTTCCCGATCTCAAGATCGTGTAGACGATCCTTCCGGCGCTGCGTTCCGGCAGCGCTCCCGCAGTCGGTCACACGTTCGGTACTCGACGAAGACCTTCCTCTCCCTTGTTCCAGCAGGCAGCGGAGGTTGTAGCACTCTCCTCGTGATTCCGGCAGCACAACGGCGTGGTACCGGAAGTAGAGGGAAGATCCCGCAGGGCTTCGCCTTAAGCCGGAGCGAGTATGGTGGATTATGAGAGAGGGCTATTAGTGGTCTAGGGTTTAGACACACCAATTAGAAGACTCTAAACCGCAGGCTAAAGCAATTAGAAGCTCTAAACCAAACGGCTCTAAACCTGAGATTAGAGGTGGAAACTTGTGTGTCTCAAGGAGGAGCCCTGCCCCTCCTTTTATGGGTGGAGGGGCCTTGGCGCGCCAGGGGAGGGAGGGAGTCCCTCCCCAACTCGGCCTAGGGCTGGGCGCCGGCCTAGAGGAGTTGGACTCCTCCTCCAAGTTGGTTCCAACTCCTCTTGCTTGTTTCCCACAGTTTCCTGTTTCCCACAGTTTCCTGTTTTAGCCGTTTGACTTTCAAACTGGCAATTTGACTTTCATGTTTTTGGAACAGCAAGAACACTTAGTACATGATGCAATCATTCAATGACACACTCATGTACCCTCCCCCCCCCCCGGAGTGCCGGACAATCCGGAACCTTCTAGAACATTCCCGATGAAAACACCGGAATCATTTCCGAACTCCGAAACGGGACTTTCCTTATATGAATCTTATTCTCCGGACCATTCCGGATCACCTCGTGATATCCCGGATCCCATCCGAGACTCCGAACAACATTCGGTCTCTTTCTCATAATACCATAACTACTCAAAACAACGTCGAATCCTTAAGTGTGTCTCCCTACGGTTCGTGAATTATGCGGACATGATCGAAACACTTCTCCGAACAATAACCAATAGAGGAATCTGGAAATTCATATGGCTCCCACATATTTCTACGATTACTTTGCGATCGAATGAACCACTTACATACGATACCAATTTCCCTTTGTCTCACGATATGTTACTTATCCGAGGTTATGATCGTCGGTATCTCTGCATACCTAGTTCAACCTCGTTACTGATAAGTACTCTTTTCTCGTTCCCATGATATGTGATCCCTTGTGAGCCAGTCACATGCTTGCAAGCTAATTGGATGACATTTCACCGAGAGGGCCCAGAGAATATCTATCCGTCATATGGATGGACAAATCCCACTCTTGATCCATGTGTCTCAACCAATACTTTCCGAACACTCAATGCCATCTTTATAGCCACCCAGTTACGGTGTGGTGTTTGATGTCATCAAAGCATCCATCCGGTAAAGGCGATATGCATGATCTCATGGTCGAAGGAATTAGGTTACTATGTATCAGAAAGCATATAGCAATTGAACTATTGAAATGACTTGATCTTTATGCTACGCTTATCTATAGGAGTATGTCCACCATATCATTCTCCTAACGATATGATCTTGTTGTTGATAACATCTCAATGTTCATGATAGGGAAACCACAATCATTTATCAACCAACAAGCTAGTGAAGTATAGAGGCTATACTAGGGACTTCAAATTAAGTTTACAAATCACACAAGTATTAATGTTTCCCTGTTAATACTATTATAGCATGAATGTAAACATTTATCATAAACACAAAGATATAATAATAACTACATTTATTATTGCCTCTAGGGCATATCTCCAACAGTCTCCCACTTGCACTAGAGTCATCTAATCTAGATTACATGGTAATATACCGAACACCCATGGCAGTTTGGTGTTGGTCATGTTTTGCCCTCGGGAGAGGTTTAGTCAACGGATCCGCCACATTCAGATCTGTGTGTACTTTGCAAATCTTTATATCCCCATCCTGGATATGTTCTCGAATAGCGTGAAAACGTAGCTTGATATGCTTCAGCTTCTTGTGTGACCTTGGTTCTTGCGCATTGGCTATGGCTCCCATGTTATCACAGTAGATAGACATTGGGTCCAGCGCACTAGGAACCACACCCAGCTCTGTAATGAACTCTTTCATCCATATCGCTTCTTGTGAAGCCTCCGAAGCAGCCATGTATTCCGATTCAGTTGAAGATCTCGCCACAACGCTTTGCTTTGCACTCCTCCAGCTAACTGCTGCACCATTCAAAATAAATACGTATCCAGATTGTGATTTAGAATTATCCAGATTGGTGTTCCAACTAGCATCGGTGTAACCATTAACAACGAGCTGTTCATCACCTCCATAAGAAAGAACCATATCCTTAGTTCTTCTCAAGTACTTAAGGATGTTTTTGACCGCTGTCCAATGATCCACTCCTGGATCACTTTGATATCTGCTAGTTAAACTAACAGCATATGCAATGTCGGGTCTAGTACATAGCATGGCATACATTAGAGATCCTATGGCTGAGGCATAGGGAGTCTTACTCATCCTTTCTCTATCTTCTGCCGATGTCGGACTTTGAGTTTTACTCAAGGTCGTATTGGGCAACATGGGTAAGAACCCTTTCTTGCTTTCTTCCATTCCAAACCTCTTTAGAACTTTGTCCAAATATGTACTCTGTGACAATGATATTTGGCGTTTCGATCTATCTCTATAAATCTTTATGCCTAATATGTAAGCTGCTTCGCCAAGATCCTTCATTGAAAAACTATTATTCAAATATTCTTTGACACTACTAAGAAGGTCTACATCATTCCCAATCAACAATATGTCATCCACATATAGTATTAAGAATGCTACAGAGCTCCCACTCACTTTCTTGTAAATACAAGCTTCTCCATAAGTTTGTACAAAACCAAAACTTTTGATTACCTTATCAAAACGTTGATTCCAACTTCGGGATGCTTGCTTCAATCCATAGATGGACCGTTGAAGTTTGCATACCTTGTTAGCATCTTTAGGATCGACAAAACCTTTGGGCTGCATCATATACAACTCTTCATCAATATCTCCATTGAGGAATGCTGTTTTGACATCCATCTGCCATATCTCATAATCATAATATGCAGCGATTGCTAACATAATCCTCACAGATTTTAGCTTCGCTACTGGTGAGAAAGTCTCATCGTAGTCAACTCCTTGAATTTTTCGAAACCCTTTTGCGACAAGTCGAGCTTTATAGACAGTAACATTACCATCAGCATCTGTTTTCTTCTTGAAAATCCATTTGTTCTCGACAGCCTTTCGGCCATCCGGTAAGTCCACCAAAGTCCATACTTGGTTTTCGTACATGGATCCAATCTCGGATTTCATGGCTTCTTGCCATTTATTGGAATCTGGGCTCATCATCGCTTCCTCATATGTCTCGGGGTCATCGGTGTTGTCCACCAACATGACACTCATAACGGGATCATACCAATCTGGAGTGGTACGAGTTCTCGTTGATCTCCGAGGCTCTGTAGCAACTTCAAGCGAAGTTTCATGATCACCATCATTAGCTCCCTCTCTTATTGGTGCAGGCACCACAGGAACTTCTTCCGGTGCTGCGCTACTCGCAATTTCGAGAGAAGGTTCGACAACCTCGTCGAGTTCTACTTTCCTTCCAGTCACTTCTTTCGAGAGAAATTCCTTCTCTAGAAAGGATCCATTCTTGGCAACGAAGGTTTTGCCTTCGGATCTATGATAGAAGGTATACCCAATAGTTTCCTTTGGGTATCCTATGAAGACGCATTTTTCCGCTTTGGGTTCCAGCTTGTCCGGCTGTAACTTCTTTACATAGGCTTCGCATCCCCAAACTTTAAGGAACGAAAATTTAGGTTTCTTCCCAAACCATAATTCATACGGTGTCGTTTCAACGGATTTAGACGGTGCCCTATTTAAAGTGAATGCGGCTGTTTCTAATGCATAACCCTAAAATGATAGCGGTAAATCTGTAAGTGACATCATAGAACGAACCATATCTAAGAGAGTTCGATTACGACGTTCGGACACACCATTACGCTGTGGTGTTCCCGGCGGTGTCAATTGGGAAAGTATTCCGCACTTCTTTAAATGCTCGCCAAACTCGTAACTTAGATATTCACCTCCACGATCAGAACGTAGAAACTTAATCTTCTTGTTACGTTGATTCTCTACCTCACTTTGAAAATCCTTAAACTTCTCGAAAGTTTCGGACTTATGTTTCATGAAATAGATATACCCATATCTACTCAAATCATCCGTGAAGGTAAGAACATAACGATAACCACCGCGCGATGCTACACTCATTGGACCACACACATCGGTATGTATAATTTCCAATAAGTCCGTAGCTCGCTCCATCATACCAGAAAATGGAGTCTTAGTTATTTTTCCCATCAGACATGCTTCGCATCTATCAAGTGATTCAAAATCAAGTGATTTAAGAAGTCCATCGGAATGGAGTTTCTTCATACGTTTCACTCCGATGTGACCAAGACGACAGTGCCACATATAGGTCGAATTATCGCTTGATTTCAAACGTTTAGCCTCAATATTGTTGATATGTGTATTTCCACTATCGAGATTCAATAAGAATAGACCATCTATCAAAGGTGCATGTGCATAAAACATATTACTCATATAAATCAAACAACCATTATTCTCGGACTTAAACAAGTAACCGTCTCGCAATAAACAAGATCCCGATATAATGTTCATGCTCAACGCAGGCACCAAATAACAATTATTTAAGTATAAAACTAATCCCGATGGTAGATGAAGAGGTAGCGTGCCGACCGCGATCACATTAACCTTTGATCCGTTTCCCACGCGCATCGTCACCTCATTCTTCGCTAGCTTCCGTTTATTCTGCAGCACCTGTTTCGAGTTACAAATATGAGCAACCGAACCAGTATCAAATACCCAGGCACTACTACGAATACTAGTGAGATACACATCAATAACATGTATATCAGATATACCTTTCTTCTTGATGTTTCCGTTCTTCAAATCCGCCAAGTACTTTGGGCAATTCCGCTTCCAGTGACCTTCTCCCTTGCAGTAAAAGCACTCAGTATCAGGCTTAGGTCCAGCCTTGGTCTTCTTCGCCGGTGTGGTAACTTTCTTACCACCCTTCTTGAAGTGTCCCTTTTGCTTAGACTTGCCTTTCTTGAATTTGGTGGTCTTATTGACCAACAACACTTGGTGCTCTTTCTTGATCTCCACTTCTGCGGATTTCAACATGGCAAAGAGTTCTGGCAACGTCTTGTTCATGTTCTGCATGTTGTAGTTCATCACAAAGTTCTTGTAACTTGGTGGTAGTGATTGGAGGACACGGTAAATCCCCAAAGCATTAGGAATCACTATACCCAAGCTTTGAAGTTTGTTTGCGTGCCCAGACATCTTAAGCACATGCTCACTGACGGAGTTGCCTTCTTCCATCTTGCAGTTAAAGAACTTTTCAGAAGCCTCATAACTTTCAATTGCCGCATGAGTCTCAAAAATCAATTTGAGATCCTCGACAATATCATATGGGTCTGAATCCTCAAACCTTTTCTGAAGCTCCGATTCCAAACCATACAAGATAGCACACTGAACTATGGAGTACTGATTCTTCCGAGCGAGGTAAACATTCTTTACTTCATCGGGAGCATCAGCTGCAGGTGGGTCACCCAGCGGTGCATCCAGCACATAGGTCAAATTACCAGCTGTGAGGACAATCCTCAAATTGCGGAACCAATCCGCGAAGTTGCTTCCATTGTTTTTCAACTTTTCTTTCTCTAGGAACGCATTAAAATTGATGGTAGGGGCTGCCATTGATCTATAACATATTTGCAATAGTTTAGACTAAGTTTATGACAAATTGAGTTCAAATTAATAAAGAAATTAAACTAGGTGAACTCCCACTCAAAACAATATCCCTCACATTGTTTTAGTGATCACACGAACCAAATCCACTATATCAACACCGATCATCACGAGAGTTGATATAGTTTAAATGGCGAACAATCGTCATGTTCATCATATCTACTATATGATTCATGCTTTACCTTTCGGTGGTCCGTGTTCCTGAGACCATGTCTGTACATGCTAGGCTCGTCAAGATCAAACCTTAGCTACCGCATAAGCAAATCTGGCTTGCTTACGTTGTATACACTTGCGGAATCTAACACACCCGATCATCACGTGGTGCTTCGAAACAACAAGCATTAGCAACGGTGCATACTAAGGGTGAACACTTTCGAACTTGAAATTCATGTGCATGAGGGATCATCTTATAATGCTACCGTCGTCTACTAAGCAATACAAGATGCATAAAGGATTAACATCACATGCAATTCATAATATGTGATATGATATGGCCTTTCTTCTTTGTGCTTCTGATCTCCATCTTCAAGCACGAACATGATCTCCATCATCACCGGCATTGCATCAAGGTCAATGACGCTTCTCCATGGTTGTCGTCCACCAGCTTCAACTATTACAACTACTTTGAATAGACACGCGGGTCTTAACATAAATTAAAGACAACCATATGGCTCCTGCCGGTTGCCAACTTACAATAAGGAACATTGCATACATCAAATATAATCACAATCATGGCCATATCACATCACTGCACACCCCTGCAAAACAAAGTTAGACGCCTCTACTTTCTTTGCATATTTTACGTGGTTTGGGGCTTTCATTAAGTGTCGTTCTAACTTACGAACAAGAACCACAACATTGATACTATCATTGTTGATCACCCGTTGTAAATTGGATCTTAACTATGCTAGGAGAAACAGGCACCCGCAAAGCCACTTATGCAATACAAGTTGCATGTCAAGCGTGGAGCAAGTCTCATGAACGATGTCATGTAAGGTTAGCCCGGGCCACTTCATCCCAACATACCGCAAGATGCAAAGTACACAAGAAGCAATCGACAATAAAAGCATCAACGCCCACAATGACCATTGTGTTCTACTCGTGCAACAGATCTACATATAGACACGGCTCTGATACCACTGTAGGGGTTCGTAGCATGGAAAACAAAAAATTTCTATCGCATACAAACAAACAAGCCAAGATCTATCTACTAGATTGTAGCAACGAGTCGATGGAATAACTTACCCTCGAAGATTCCAAAGTGTTTAACGAGAGCGGATTCTCGTGGGTGATGTAGTCGTACTCTTCCCGATCTCAAGATCGTGTAGACGATCCTTCCGGCGCTGCGTTCCGGCAGCGCTCCCGCAGTCGGTCACACGTTCGGTACTCGACGAAGACCTTCCTCTCCCTTGTTCCAGCAGGCAGCGGAGGTTGTAGCACTCTCCTCGTGATTCCGGCAGCACAACGGCGTGGTACCGGAAGTAGAGGGAAGATCCCGCAGGGCTTCGCCTTAAGCCGGAGCGAGTATGGTGGATTATGAGAGAGGGATATTAGTGGTCTAGGTTTTAGACACACCAATTAGAAGGCTCTAAACCGCAGGCTAAAGCAATTAGAAGCTCTAAACCAAACGGCTCTAAACCTGAGATTAGAGGTGGAAACTTGTGTGTCTCAAGGAGGAGCCCTGCCCCTCCTTTTATGGGTGGAGGGGCCTTGGCGCGCCAGGGGAGGGAGGGAGTCCCTCCCCAACTCGGCCTAGGGCTGGGCGCCGGCCTGGAGGAGTTGGACTCCTCCTCCAAGTTGGTTCCAACTCCTCTTGCTTGTTTCCCACAGTTTCCTGTTTCCCACAGTTTCCTGTTTTAGCCGTTTGACTTTCAAACTGGCAATTTGACTTTCATGTTTTTGGAACAGCAAGAACACTTAGTACATGATGCAATCATTCAATGACACACTCATGTACCCTCCCCCCCCCCCGGAGTGCCGGACAATCCGGAACCTTCTAGAACATTCCCGATGAAAACACCGGAATCATTTCCGAACTCCGAAACGGGACTTTCCTTATATGAATCTTATTCTCCGGACCATTCCGGATCACCTCGTGATATCCCGGATCCCATCCGAGACTCCGAACAACATTCGGTCTCTTTCTCATAATACCATAACTACTCAAAACAACGTCGAATCCTTAAGTGTGTCTCCCTACGGTTCGTGAATTATGCGGACATGATCGAAACACTTCTCCGAACAATAACCAATAGAGGAATCTGGAAATTCATATGGCTCCCACATATTTCTACGATTACTTTGCGATCGAATGAACCACTTACATACGATACCAATTTCCCTTTGTCTCACGATATGTTACTTATCCGAGGTTATGATCGTCGGTATCTCTGCATACCTAGTTCAACCTCGTTACTGATAAGTACTCTTTTCTCGTTCCCATGATATGTGATCCCTTGTGAGCCAGTCACATGCTTGCAAGCTAATTGGATGACATTTCACCGAGAGGGCCCAGAGAATATCTATCCGTCATATGGATGGACAAATCCCACTCTTGATCCATGTGTCTCAACCAATACTTTCCGAACACTCAATGCCATCTTTATAGCCACCCAGTTATGGTGTGGTGTTTGATGTCATCAAAGCATCCATCCGGTAAAGGCGATATGCATGATCTCATGGTCGAAGGAATTAGGTTACTATGTATCAGAAAGCATATAGCAATTGAACTATTGAAATGACTTGATCTTTATGCTACGCTTATCTATAGGAGTATGTCCACCATATCATTCTCCTAACGATATGATCTTGTTGTTGATAACATCTCAATGTTCATGATAGGGAAACCACAATCATTTATCAACCAACAAGCTAGTGAAGTATAGAGGCTATACTAGGGACTTCAAATTAAGTTTACAAATCACACAAGTATTAATGTTTCCCTGTTAATACTATTATAGCATGAATGTAAACATTTATCATAAACACAAAGATATAATAATAACTACATTTATTATTGCCTCTAGGGCATATCTCCAACAGGAATGTCATCCAATTAGCTTGCAATCATGTGACTGGCTCACAAGGGATCACATATCACGGGAACGAGAAAAGAGTACTTATCAGTAACGAGGTTGAACTAGGTATGCAGAGATACCGACGATCAAAACCTCGGATAAGTAAACTATCGTGAGACAAAGGGAAATTGGTATCGTATGTAAGTGGTTCATTCGATCGCAAAGTAATCGTAGAAATATGTGGGAGCCATATGAATTTCCAGATTCCTCTATTGGTTATTGTTCGGAGAAGTGTCTCGATCATGTCCGCATAATTCACGAACCGTAGGGAGACACACTTAAGGATTCGACGTTGTTGAGTAGTTATGGATAGATGAGTAAGAGACTGAATGTTGTTCGGAGTCTCGGATGGGATCCGGGATATCACGAGGAGATCCGGAATGGTCCGGAGAATAAGATTCATATAAGGAAAGTCTTGTTTCGGGGTTGGAGAATGGTTCCGGTGTTCTCATCGGGAATGTTCTAGAAGGTTCCGGAATGTCCGGCACTCCGGAGGGGAAGGGTACATGAATGTGTCATAACAAGTTGGAATGGTTGCATCATGTACTAGGTGTCATCGCTGAACAAAATAAAGGGTTAAATCAAATCCTAGTTTGAAAAGTCAAACGCCAATTTGAAAAGTCAAACGGCTATTTTGTTTGGTGGAGGGAGAGTAGGAAACCTACTTGGGGAGGAAGTCCCTCTCCCTCCACCGCCGGCCTTGGAAGCCGAGTTGGGGAGGGCCGGCCCCTCCACCTATATAAGGAGGGGCAGGGCTGCCCCTCCAAGCACACAACTTGCACCCCGCAAACCCTAGCTCCAAGCCGCCGGCGCCGCCACCTCCTGTTGCCGCCGCCTAGGGCTAAACCCTAGCCGCCGAGTTGGGGCACCCCCTTGCCCTAGCCACCGGCCTAGCCTCTTCTCCTTGGTGCGTCTAAACCCTAGATCACCGAGGGCTCTCTCATAGTCCACAATACTCGCTCCGGCTTAAGGCGAAGCCCTGCGAGATCTCCCCTCTACTTCCGGTACCACGCTACAACCTCCGCTGCCTGCTGGAACAAGGGAGAGGAAGGTCTTCGTCGAGTACCGAACGTGTGGCCGACTGCGGAAGCGCTGCCGGAACGCAGCGCCGGAAGGATCGTCTACACGATCTTGAGATCAGGAAGAGTACGAATACATCACCCACGAGAATCCTCTCTCGTTAAACACTTTGGAATCTTCGAGGGTGAGTTATTCTATCGACTCGTTGCTACAATCTAGTAGATAGATCTTGGCTTGTTTGTTTGTATGCGGTAGAAAATTTTTGTTTTCCATGCTACGAACCCCTACAGTGGTATCAGAGCCGTGTCTATATGTAGATCTATTGCACGAGTAGAACACAATGGTCATTATGGGCGGTGGTGCTTTTATTATCAATTGCTTCTTGTGTACTTTGCATCTTGCGGTATGATGAGATGAAGCGGCCCGGGCTAACCTTACATGACATCGTTCATGAGACTTGCTCCACGCTCAACATGCAACTTGTATTGCATAAGTGGCTTTGCGGGTGTCTGTCTCTCCCATTATAGTATAGATCCAATTTACAACGGGCACTTGATAGTTCAAACATCAACGTTGTGGTTCTTGTTCGTAAGTTAGATCGACACTTATTGAAAGCCCCAAACCACGTAAAATATGCAAAGAAATCAGAGGCGTCTAACTTTGTTTTGCAGGGGTGTGCTGTGATGTGATATGGCCATGATTGTGATTATATGCGATGTATGCAATGTTCCTTATTGTAAGTTGGCAACCGGCAGGAGCCATATGGTTGTCTTTAATTTATGTTAAGACCCGCGTGTCTATTCAAAGTAGTTGTAATAGTTGAAGCCGGTGGACAACAACCATGGAGCAGCATCATTGACCTTGATGCAATGCCGGTGATGATGGAGATCATGTTCGTGCTTGAAGATGGAGATCGAAAGCAAAAAAGAAGAAAGGCCATATCATATCACATATTATGAATTGCACATGATGTTAATCCTTTATGCATCTTGTATTGCTTAGTTAATGACGGTAGCATTATAAGATGATCCCTCATGCACATGAATTTCAAGTTCTAAAGTGTTCATCCTTAGTGAGCACCGTTGCTAAAGCTTGTTGTTTCGAAGCACCACGTGATGATCAGGTGTGTTAGATTCTGCAAGTGTATACAACGTGAGCAAGCCAGATTTGCTCATGCGGAAGCTAAGGTTTGATCTTGACGAGCCTAGCATGTACAGACATGGTCTCGGAACACGGATCACCGAAAGGTAAAGCATGAATCATATAGTATATATGATGAACATGTCGATTGTTCGCCATTGAAGCTACATCAACTGTCGTGATGATCGGTGTTGATGTGGTGGATTTGGTTCGTGTGATCACTAAAACAATGTGAGGGATATTGTTTTGAGTGGGAGTTCACCTAGATTAATTTAACTATTAATTAGAACTCAATTTTTCATAAACTTAGTCTAAACTATTGCAAATATGTTGTAGATCAATGGCGGCCCCTACCATCAATTTTAATGCGTTCCTAGAGAAAGAAAAGTTGAAAAACAATGGAAGCAACTTCGCGGATTGGTTCCGCAATTTGAGGATTGTCCTCAATGCTGGTAATTTGACCTATGTGGTGGATGCACCGCTGGGTGACCCGCCTGCAGCTGATGCTACCGATGAAGTAAATAACGTTTACCTCGCTCGGAAGAATTAGTACTCCACAGTTCAGTGTGCTATCTTGTATGGTTTAGAATCGGAGCTTCAGAAAAGGTTTGAGAATTCAGACCCACATGATATTGTCCGTGAACTCAAATTGATCTTTGAGACTGACGCGGCAGTTGAGAGCTATGAGACTTCTGAAAAATGCTTTAACTGCAAGATGGAAGAGGGCAGCTCCGTCAGTGAGCATGTGCTTAAGATGTCTGGACACGCAAACAAACTTCAAAGCTTGGGTATAGTGATTCCTAATGCTTTGGGTATTTACCGTGTCCTCCAATCACTACCACCAAGTTACAAGAACTTTGTGATGAACTACAATATGAAAAGCATGAACAAGCAGTTGCCAGAACTCTTCTCCATGTTAAAATCTGCAGAAGTGGAGATCAAGAAAGAGCACGAAGTGTTGATGGTCAATAAGACCACCAAATTCAAGAAAGGCAAGTCTAAGCAAAAGGGACACTTCAAGAAGGGTGGTAAGAAAGTTACCGCACCGACGAAGAAGACCAAGGCTGGACCCAAGCGTGATACAGAGTGCTTTTACTGCAAGGGAAAAGGTCACTAGAAGCGGAATTGTCCAAAGTACTTGGCGGATTTGAAGAACGGCAACATCAAGAAGAAAGGCATATCCGATATACATGTTATTGATGTGTATCTCACTAGTACTCGTAGTAGTGCCTGGGTATTTGATACTGGTTCGGTTGCTCATATTTGTAACTCGAAATAGGTGCTGCAGAATAAACGGAAGCTAGCGAAGAACGAGGTGACGATACGCGTGGGAAATGGATCAAAGGTTAATGTGATCGCGGTCGGCACGCTACCTCTTCATCTACCATCGGGATTAGTTTTATACTTAAATAATTGTTATTTGGTGCCTGCGTTAAGCATGAACATTATATTGGGATCTTGTTTATTGCGAGACGGTTACTTGTTTAAGTCCGAGAATAATGGTTGTTCAATTTATATGAGTAATATGTTTTATGCGCATGCACCTTTGATAGATGGTCTATGCTTATTGAATCTCGATAGTGGAAATACACATATTAATAACATTGAAGCTAAACATTTGAAATCGAGCGATAACTCGACCTATATGTGGCACTGTCGTCTTGGTCACATTGGAGTGAAGCGTATGAAGAAACTCCATTCTGATGGACTTCTTGAATCACTTGATTTCGAATCACTTGAAATATGCGAAGCATGTCTGATGGGTAAAATGACTAAGACTCCATTTTCTGGTATGATGGAGCGAGCTACGGACTTATTGGAAATCATACATACCGATGTGTGTGGTCCAATGAGTGTAGCATCGCGCGGTGGTTATCGTTATGTTCTTACCTTCACGGATGACTTGAGTAGATATGGGTATATCTATTTCATGAAACATAAGTCCGAAACTTTCGAGAAGTTTAAGGAATTTCAAAGTGAGGTTGAGAATCAACGTAACAAGAAGATAAAATTTCTGCGTTCTGATCGTGGAGGTGAATATCTAAGTTACGAGTTTGGCGAGCATTTGAAGAAAAGCGGAATACTTTCACAATTGACACCGCTGGGAACACCACAGCGTAATGGTGTGTCCGAACGTCGTAATCGAACTCTCTTAGATATGGTTTGTTCTATGATGTCACTTACAGATTTACCGCTATCATTTTGGGGTTATGCATTAGAAACAGCCGCATTCACTTTAAATAGGGCACCATCTAAATCCGTTGAAATGACACCGTATGAATTATGGTTTGGGAAGAAACCTAAATTGTCATTCCTTAAAGTTTGGGGTTGCGAAGCCTATGTAAAGAAGTTACAGCCGGACAAGCTTGAACCCAAAGCGGAAAAATGCGTCTTCATAGGATACCCAAAGGAAACTATTGGGTATACCTTCTATCATAGATCCGAAGGCAAAATCTTCGTTGCCAAGAATGGATCATTTCTAGAGAAAGAATTTCTCTCGAAAGAAGTGACTGGAAGGAAAGTAGAACTCGACGAGGTTGTCGAACCTTCTCTCGAAATTGCGAGTAGCGCAGCACCGGAAGAAGTTCCTGTGGTGCCTACACCAATAAGAGAGGAATCTAATGATGATGATCATGAAACTTTGGTTGTAGTTGCTACAGAGCCTCGCGGGTCAACGAGAACTCATACCACTCCTGATTGGTATGATCCCGTTATGAGTGTCATGTTGGTGGATAACACCGATGATCCTGCGACATATGAGGAAGCGATGATGAGCCCAGATTCCAATAAATGGAAAGAAGCCATGAAATCCGAGATTGGATCCATGTACGAAAACCAAGTATGGACTTTGGTGGACTTACCGGATGGCCGGAAGGCTGTCGAGAACAAATGGATTTTCAAGAAGAAAACAGATGCTGATGGTAATGTTACTGTCTATAAAGCTCGACTTGTCGCAAAAGGGTTTCGACAAATTCAAGGAGTTGACTACGATGAGACTTTCTCACCAGTAGCAAAAATAAAGTCTGTGAGGATTATGTTAGCAATCGCTGCATATTACGATTATGAGATATGGCAGATGGATGTCAAAACAGCGTTCCTCAATGGAGACATTGATGAAGAGTTGTATATGATGCAACCCAAAGGTTTTGTCGATCCTAAAGATGATAACAAGGTATGCAAACTTCAACGGTCCATATATGGATTGAAGCAAGCATCCCGAAGTTGGAATCAACGTTTCGATAAGGTGATCAAAAGTTTTGGTTTTATACAAACTTATGGAGAAGCTTGTATTTACAAGAAAGTGAGTGGGAGTTCTGTAGCATTCTTAATACTATATGTAGATGACATATTGTTGATTGGGAATGATGTAGACCTTCTTAATAGTGTCAAGGAATATTTGAATAATAGTTTTTCAATGAAAGATCTTGGCGAAGCAGCTTACATATTAGGCATAAAGATTTATAGAGATAGATCGAGGCGCCTAATATCATTGTCACAAAGTACATATTTGGACAAAGTTCTAAAGAGGTTTGGAATGGAAGATAGCAAGAAAGGGTTCTTGCCCATGTTACCCAATACGACCTTGAGTAAAACTCAAAGTCCGACAGCGGCAGAAGATAGAGAGAGGATGAGTAAGACTCCCTATGCCTCAGCCATAGGATCTCTAATGTATGCCATGCTATGTACTAGACCCGACATTGCATATGTTGTTAGTTTGACTAGCAGATATCAAAGTGATCCAGGAGTGGATCATTGGACAGCGGTCAAAAACATCCTTAAGTACTTGAGAAGAACTAAGGATATGGTTCTTTCTTATGGAGGTGATGAACAGCTCGTTGTTAATGGTTACACCGATGCTAGTTGGAACACCGATACGGATGATTCTAAATCTCAATCTGGATATGTATTTACTTTGAATGGTGCAACAGTTAGCTGGAGGAGTGCAAAGCAAAGTGTTGTGGCGAGATCTTCAACTGAATCAGAATACAT
Organism: Avena sativa; assembly: GCA_916181665.1. Classification (NCBI taxonomy): domain Eukaryota; kingdom Viridiplantae; phylum Streptophyta; class Magnoliopsida; order Poales; family Poaceae; genus Avena; species Avena sativa. Next base: position 394,012,335 of record OV702280.1, on the reverse strand, counting down.
GGCTGCTTCGGAGGCTTCGCAAGAAGCGATATGGATGAAGGAGTTCATTACAGAGCTCGGTGTGGTTCCAACTGCGCTGGACCCAATGTCTATCTACTGTGATAACATGGGCGCCATAGACAATGCGCAAGAACCAAGGTCACAGAAGAAGCTGAAGCACATCAAGCTACGTTTCTACGCTATTCGAGAACATTTCCAAGATGGTGACATAAAGATTTGCAAAGTACACACAGATGTGAATGTGGCGGATCCGTTGACTAAACCTCTCCCGAGGGCAAAACATGACCAACACCAAACTGCCATGGGTGTTCGGTATATTACAATGTAATCTAGATTAGATGACTCTAGTGCAAGTGGGAGACTGTTGGAGATATGCCCTAGAGGCAATAATAAATGTAGTTATTATTATATCTTTGTGTTTATGATAAATGTTTACATTCATGCTATAATAGTATTAATAAGAAAACATTAATACTTGTGTGATTTGTAAACTTAAATTGAAGTCCCTAGTAAAGCCTCTTCATAATACTAGCTTGTTGGTTAATAAATGATTGTGGTTTCCCTATCATGAACATTGAGATGTTATTAACAGCAAGATCATATCGTTAGGAGAATGATATGATGGACATACTCCTATAGATAAGCGTAGCATAAAGATCAAGTCATTTTAAATAGTTCAATTGCTATATGATTACTGATACATAGTAACCTAATTCCTTCGACCATGAGATCATGCTTATCACCATCACCGGAAGGATGCTTTGATGACATCAAACACCACACCGTAACTGGGTGGCTATAAAGGTGGCATTGAGTGTTCGGAAAGTATTGGTTGAAACACATGGATCAAGAGTGGGATTTGTCCATCCATATGACGGATAGATATACTATGGGCCCTCTCGGTGGAATGTCATCCAATTAGCTTGCAAGCATGTGACTGGCTCACAAGGGATCACATATCACGGGAACGAGAAAAGAGTACTTATCAGTAACGAGGTTGAACTAGGTATGCAGAGATACCGACGATCAAAACCTCGGATAAGTAAACTATCGTGAGACAAAAGGGAAATTGGTATCGTATGTAAGTGGTTCATTCGATCACAAAGTAATCGTAGAAATATGTGGGAGCCATATGAATTTCCAGATTCCTCTATTGGTTATTGTTCGGAGAAGTGTCTCGATCATGTCCGCATAATTCACAAACCGTAGGGAGACACACTTAAGGATTCGACGTTGTTGAGTAGTTATGGAATGATGAGTAAGAGACCGAATGTTGTTCGGAGTCTCGGCTGGGATCCAGTATATCACGAGGAGATCCGAAATGGTCCGGAGAATAAGATTCATATAAGGAAAGTCCTGTTTCGGGGTTGGAGAATGGTTCCGGTGTTTTCATCGGGAATGTTCTAAAAGGTTCCGGAATGTCCGGCACTCCGGAGGGGAAGGGTACATGAATGTGTCATAACAAGTTGTAATGGTTGCATCATGTACTAGGTGTCATCGCTGAACAAAATAAAGGGTTAAATCAAATCCTAGTTTGAAAATTCAAACGCCAATTTGAAAAGTCAAACGGCTATTTTGTTTGGTGGAGGGAGAGTAGGAGACCTACTTGGGGAGGAAGTCCCTCTCCCTCCACCGCCGGCCTTGGAAGCCGAGTTGGGGAGGGACTCCCCTCCCCTTGGCCGGCCCCCTCCACCTATATAAGGAGGGGCAGGGCTGCCCCTCCAAGCACACAACTTGCACCCCGCAAACCCTAGCTCCAAGCCGCCAGCGCCGCCACCTCCTGCTGCCGCCGCCTAGGGCTAAACCCTAGCCGCCGAGTTGGGGCACCCCCCTTGCCCTAGCCGCCGGCCTAGCCTCTTCTACTTGGTGCGTCTAAACCCTAGATCACCGGGGGCTCTCTCACAGTCCACCATACTCGCTCCGGCTTAAGGCGAAGCCCTGCGAGATCTCCCCTCTACTTCCGGTACCACGCCATCGTGCTGCTGGAATCGCGAGGAGAGTGCTACAACCTCCGCTGCCTGCTGGAACAAGGGAGAGGAAGGTATTCGTCGAGTACCGAACGTGTGACCGACTGCGTAAGCGCTGCCGGAACGCAGCGCCGGAAGGATCGTCTACACGATCTTGAGATCGGGAAGAGTACGACTACATTACCCACGAGAATCCGCTCTCGTTAAACACTTTGGAATCTTCGAGGGTGAGTTATTCTATCGACTCGTTGCTACAATCTAGTAGATAGATCTTGGCTTGTTTGTTTGTATGCGGTAGAAAATTTTTGTTTTCCATGCTACGAACCCCTACACTAAAGTCTTCGGGAAGCACTATGATAAACTTCTTATCTTGACAACTTTGATGGCCACAGTTGATACAGGGATGCATTTGCTGCATGTTCATCTAATGTATTAAATATGTTCAAATATCCAAAGTTGTAAATCATTTTTGTAGGAAACTCAAACATAAAGGCAAGCAAGTGATCTTACAAAAAGAAGGTGTCACAGCTGAACTGGAGGTCTCATATAAAGACACACAAGACAAAAAGAGTGCCTATAAGACCAAATAAAATGTGCAAGATATTCGTGGACATACGACAAGGTCTTATGGGCACCTTTTTGTTGGAGATATGCCCAAGAGGGAATAATAAAGTGGTTATTATCATATCTTCACACTTATGATAAATGTTTACATACCATGCTATAATTGTATTAACCGGAAACATTAATACTTGTGTGATTTGTAAACTAAAATAAGAGTCCCTAGTAAAGCCTCTTGTTAAACTAGCTTGTTGGTTAATATATGATCATGGTTTCCTGATCATGAACATAGAGATGTTATTAACAACAGGATCATATCGTTAGGAGAATGATATGGTGGACATACTCCTGTAGATAAGCGTAGCATAAAGATCAAGTCATTTCAATAGTTCAATTGCTATATGCTTTCTGATACATAGTAACCTAATTCCTTCGACCATGAGATCATGCATATCACCTTTACCGGATGGATGCTTTGATGACATAAAACACCACACCATAACTGGGTGGCTATAAAGGTGGCATTGAGTGTTCGGAAAGTATTGGTTGAGACACATGGATCAAGAGTGGGATTTGTCCATCCATATGACGGATAGATATTCTCTGGGCCCTCTCGGTGAAATGTCATCCAATTAGCTTGCAAGCATGTGACTGGCTCACAAGGGATCACATATCACGGGAACGAGAAAAGAGTACTTATCAGTAACGAGGTTGAACTAGGTATGCAGAGATACCGACGATCATAACCTCGGATAAGTAAACTATCGTGAGACAAAGGGAAATTGGTATCGTATGTAAGTGGTTCATTCGATCGCAAAGTAATCGTAGAAATATGTGGGAGCCATATGAATTTCCAGATTCCTCTATTGGTTATTGTTCGGAGAAGTGTCTCGATCATGTCCGCATAATTCACGAACCGTAGGGAGACACACTTAAGGATTCGACGTTGTTTGAGTAGTTATGGTATTATGAGAAAGAGACCGAATGTTGTTCAGAGTCTCGGATGGGATCCGGGATATCACGAGGTGATCCGGAATGGTCCGGAGAATAAGATTCATATAAGGAAAGTCCCGTTTCGGAGTTCGGGAATGATTCCGGTGTTTTCATCGGGAATGTTCTAGAAGGGTCCGGATTGTCCGGCACTCCAGGGGGGGAGGGTACATGAATGTGTCATTGAATGATTGCATCATGTACTAAGTGTTCTTGCTGTTCCAAAAACATGAAAGTCAAATTGCCAGTTTGAAAGTCAAACGGCTAAAACAGGAAACTGTGGAAAACAGGAAACTGTGGGAAACAGGAAACTGTGGGAAACAAGCAAGAGGAGGTTGAAACCAACTTGGAGGAGGAGTTCCTCTCCTCCAAGCCGGCGCCCAGCCCTAGGCCGAGTTGGGGAGGGACTCCCCTCCCTCCCTGGCGCGCCTAGCCCCTCCACCTATAAAAGGAGGGGCAGGGCTCCTCCTTGAGACACACAAGTTTCTACCTCTAATCTCCGGTTTAGAGCCGTTCTGGTTTAGAGCTTCTAATTGCTTTAGCCTGCGGTTTAGAGCCTTCTAATTGGTGTGTCTAATCTCTAGACCACTAATAGCTCTCTCTCATACTCCACCATACTCGCTCCGGCTTAAGGCGAAGCCCTGCGGGATTTCCCCTCTACTTCCGGTACCACGCCGTTGTGCTGCTGGAATCTCGAGGAGAGTGCTACAACCTCCGCTGCCTGCTGGAACAAGGGAGAGGAAGGTCTTCGTCGAGTACCGAACGTGTGACCGACTGCGGAAGCGCTGCCGGAACGCAGCGCCGGAAGGATCGTCTACGCGATCTTGAGATCGGAAGTGTACGACTACATCACCCACGAGAATCTGCTCTCGTTAACCGCTTTGGAATCTTCGAGGGTAAGTTATTCCATCGACTCGTTGCTACAATCTAGTAGATAGATCTTGGCTTGTTTGTTTGTATGCGATAGAAAATTTTTGTTTTCCATGCTACGAACCCCTACAGTGGTATCAGAGCCGTGTCTATATGTAGATCTGTTGCACGAGTAGAACACAATGGTCATTGTGGGCGTTGATGCTTTTATTGTCGATTGCTTCTTGTGTACTTTGTATCTTGCGATATGTTGGGATGAAGCAGCCCGGGCTAACCTTACATGACATCGTTCATGAGACTTGCTCCACGCTGGACATGCAACTTGTATTGCATAAGTGGCTTTGCGGGTGCCTGTTTCTCCTAGCATAGTTAAGATCCAATTTACAACGGGTGATTATCAATACTAGTATCAATGTTGTGGTTCTTGTTCGTAAGTTAGAACGACACTTATTGAAAGCCCCAAACCACGTAAAATATGCAAAGAAAGTAGAGGCGTCTAACTTTGTTTTGCAGGGGTGTGCAGTGATGTGATATGGCCATGATTGTGATTATATATGATGTATGCAATGTTCCTTATTGTAAGTTGGCAACCGGCAGGAGCCATATGGTTGTCTTTAATTTCTGTTAAGACTCGCGTGTCTATTCAAAGTAGTTGTAATAGTTGAAGCTGGTGGTCGACAACCATGGAGAGGCGTCATTGACCTTGATGCAATGCCGGTGATGATGGAGATCATGTTCGTGCTAGAAGATGGAGATCGGAAGCACAAAGAAGAAAGGCCATATCATATCACATATTATGAATTGCATGTGATGTTAATCCTTTATGCATCTTGTATTGCTTAGTAGACGACGGTAGCATTATAAGATGATCCCTCATGCACATGAATTTCAAGTCATAAAGTGTTCACCCTTAGTTAGCACCGTTGCTAAAGCTTGTTGTTTCGAAACACCACGTGATGATCGGGTGTGCTAGATTCTGCAAGTGTATACAACGTGAGCAAGCCAGATTTGCTCATGCGGAAACTAAGGTTTGATCTTGACGAGCCTAGCATGTACAGACATGGCCTCAGGAACACGGATTACCGAAAGGTAGAGCATGAGTCATATAGTAGATATGATGAACATGTTGATTGTTCGCCATTGAAGCTATATCAACTCTCGTGATGATCGGTTTTGATGTGGTGGATTTGGTTCGTGTGATCACTAAAACAATGTGAGGGATATTGTTTTGAGTGGGAGTTCACCTAGATTAATTTAATTATTAATTAGAACTCAATTTATCATAAACTAAATCAAAGTGAATTTGCATAGTTGTTGTAGTCATTGGCATCCGTTTACCACCTTGCGCTTAGTTATAATTGAGATGATAGAACTATAGAATTCTGGTTAGTTACTTTACGAACTGGTATCGTATTGTTTTGAAGTGTTAATCTAAAGTTTAAAAGTCCTATTGCAAACTTTCAGTAAGTTCCGGTTACTCCATGAATTTTAATAATTGGTATTAAAACAAGAGTGACAATTCCAAGTGTTAGTGTATGAGTATCATGTTTGTCTCCATGATTCTTGATATTCAAAGAATTGTCTTAATATCAAGGTTATCTAGGATCTGAAAGAATTGTTTCAGAAACCATGATGTGTGGAAGATATTGTGATATCTGAAACGAAGTTTTGGTTGCAACATGATAGAGTATAATATGGAAAAAGTCATGTTCTCATATTTGATGAGAATTTGCAAAAAGGTTGGAGACACTTGTTGTCCTAATCCTCCAAAAGGTTTTGGATAGCAACATTATACTCATAATTCATCGTTATAAGCTAAAAGTAGCTTGGTCATGGACGATTCCATGATAAGGGTGAATATTTGATGTAGGTAAAATGTTTACTACACCAAGAAGATTACTAAAGAAAGGAATTTGAAAGAACACCAAATATTTGATGATGGTGATCTACTTCAAAGTGCAAGTCCAAAGACATTGGTATTTAATTATACACGCTTTGGACTATATGTCATATGTATGACTCCACTATTGATATTGATAGATTCTTTCAAACAGAAAAGGAAATATTGAAAGAGAATCTCATAAATATATGGCAGAAAAGAAAAGACTAGAATTGTTCAGTTTAAGTATATGGATGATATACATGTTATGGATATATTCTTTGCTTATTAAACAATGTGGTTCTTAAGTATTTGATACTGAATTTGTTGGTGTGAATCGTCATACGAAACAACACAATTCATGAACTACAATGGCCTAAGTAACTAGCAAAAGAATATGTGATGATGTTCATCGAGAACAAATAAAGGGTTATTGTGTTGCTCGTTAAACATCAAAGCTTGCCTTCAAAGATTTGTTTTATCAGGTATTATGAGAACAAAAGGGTTGTTCAAATAATTGCCGTAATCCATAAAAGATGGATGATTCACAAATCTTGTTGGAGAAATCACATCCATAAAACTAGTGCTAAAAATGTCGAAAGACAAATTGATTGAAAGATCACTTAGGAAGTGACATCGCCGTTTAAATTATAATGGAAAGAAAACATGAAGAAACTCCATGTGGATGGAATTTTGGAGTCTTCTGATTTTTGATCAAATGACGCTTGTGAAACTTTCCTAGAGATAATTGAAACTTCGTTCATAGGCCAAAAGGGAACGAAAGACTAGCTTATTGGAATTTGTACATATTGTTGTACGAAGTCCATTATGTGTAGTCAAGAGCGGTGGATTTCAACTTCATATGCCTTCTCCGAAAATTTGAGTGAATATATGAATATTTACTTAATAAGGATGAAGTGTGAAATATTTGGAAAAGTTCAAAGACTTTTAAGATGAAGTGCAAAATCATTGTAACAAGAATATAAATAGTTTATGATAAGATCATAAAGGAAGATATTTGAGTTACAAGTTTAGCATAATACCTAAGATTTAAGGAATCGTTCCGTGGATTTGCATTTTCCCGAAACACCATAAGAGTATGGAACGTTCGAGATATGTAATTAAACCTTGTTTGACATGGTAAGATCAAAGGTATAATTCATAAAAATGCCATTATATTTTAAAGATTAAAAGCTTTAGAGATTACCGTTTTTCCACTGAAAAGAGCTCCATCATAATCCGTTGAAATGACACCATATAAAGTTATGGTTTGGGATAAAACCCAAGTTGTCCTTTCTTAAAACATTGGTATGCTATGCATAAGAAAGATGTTTGCAACCAAAGTCGGATGAACCTGTCTTTGTATGTTATTTCGAATAACTGTTAAGTAATCCTCCATAACATCGGAGACAAAAGTGTTTGTCACTTAAAACGTCAAGTTTCTTTGAGAAGGAATTTTTCGTGAAAAGTTAAGTGGGAGGAAATAGAACTTTGATAAGGTTAAAAGAACCTTAGCTGTATGTGCAGAGTTGCGCAGCACCGAAAAGTGTTCCGGAGGTAGCAAAAAAGCTCATGGCTCACGTACCTCAAAGGTTGTGGTCACGGGGATCCAAGTTCCTATTGAAACAAGAAGGTCGGGTAAACAATCAAATACCAAGATTTGAGAGTTAAATCATTATTTGACAATAATGATCCGACTACATGCAAAGAAGCAATGATGAGCCCTGACTCCGTCAAATGGCTTGAAGCCATAAAATCCGTGATAGTTCCATACACGAGAAATCAAGTTTTGAACTTGAAGGACCCTCGAGAAAGGTGTAAGACCTTACAGTTGTGTCTGGATCTATAAAGAAATAGACATGGATGTTTTACATCTATGAAATAGTCGACATGTTGGGAAAGAGTTCACAAAATGTTCAAAGGTTGACTATGACAAGATTTGATCTTTCATAGTGATATTTAGTCTAGACGGATTAATGTAGCAACCACTACATATAATTTGTTATATGGTAGTTGAATAAACAAAACAAGTTCTTCTAATAGAATCGTTACCTAGGACATGTGCATAACACGGTCCATAGGGTTTTGTTAATTCAAAAGGATGCTAAAAGTATATGCAAACTTCAATGGTTAAAGTAAGCATAGCGGAGTTGGAATCTTCACTATGATGAAACTGTTAAAAGAGTTTAAATTCATCAGAGATAATGAAGATGCTTGCATTTGCAAGAAATTAAGTGGGAGCGCTAAGACATGTTTCTAATACATTATGTGGAAGACATATTGTTGATTGGAAATAATGTATCTTTTATTAACACATATTAAGAATTTCATCCCGATGAAAGACTTAGGCAAAACCCAAATATTTGGCATCAATAGACGCTAATATGGTTGTGCCAGAAGTACATAGACAAGATATTGAATGAGTTCAATATAGAAACTACAAGAGAGGTTCTTGTCGCACAGAAAGGATTGAATGAGTTCAATGTTGATGATATATTCAAGTGTATTGACATTTGGTAAAGTGAAACAAATAATCAAGTATAGATTGATACTTGATGTATGAAATCACAAAGAGTATTTATATCAATCATACTGTGATATGTACAAATCCAGATATGTCCTATGCTCTAAAAGTTGTGAGCATATACCAGAATGATTCGTAAGATGATCATTGGACAATAGTAAGGATATTCTTATGATCTTTTGGAAGAACTAAGAGTATATTATTTGTAGAAGTGACAAATAGATGGTTAGTTCATTGTAAAAGTACTACATTGATACTAGTTTTGTCACAAAGTACAAATTAAGTTTATCTCAATCTAAACTAAGGGTGGCACAATATAATGGAAAGTAAGTTCCATAATGGATTTGGATGAGTTCCAAAGTTAAGACATTGTGACAGATACTACAACAAAAGGCTAAGTATATGACTGCTATTATAGCAGCAAAAGAGGGCATTTGTGTCAAGTAGTTTGTTACCAAACTAGGTGTAGTTCACAGAGGGATAATACTATGAAGATATATTGTGCGACAATATTATCAACATGTTTTAATCCCAAAGAACTAAAGGTCACACCGAAAGACCAAATTTATACAAAGCCATCTCATTAGAGAATGAGTGATGCGTAGAGACGCAAAGACATGCAGTTACACACGGACCTGGAAGTGTCAGATCCGGAGATCAGTTGACCACTAGCAATCGTGTACATACAACACTGGAAAGCCATAGGTGTTGAATACACAAAGGTTTGAAACTAGATTATTGACTCTAGTGCAAGTGGGAGACTGTTGGAGATATGCCCAAGAGGCAATAATAAAGTGGTTATTATCATATCTTCACACTTATGATAAATGTTTACATATCATGCTATAATTGTATTAACCGGAAACATTAATACTTGTGTGATTTGTAAACTAAAATAAGAGTCCCTAGTAAAGCCTCTTGTTAAACTAGCTTGTTGGTTAATATATGATCATGGTTTCCTGATCATGAACATAGAGATGTTATTAACAACAGGATCATATCGTTAGGAGAATGATATGGTGGACATACTCCTGTAGGTAAGCGTAGCATAAAGATCAAGTCATTTCAATAGTTCAATTGCTATATGCTTTCTGATACATAGTAACCTAATTCCTTCGACCATGAGATCATGCATATCACCTTTACCGGATGGATGCTTTGATGACATCAAACACCACACCGTAACTGGGTGGCTATAAAGGTGGCATTGAGTGTTCGGAAAGTATTGGTTGAGACACATGGATCAAGAGTGGGATTTGTCCATCCATATGACGGATAGATATTCTCTGGGCCCTCTCGGTGAAATGTCATCCAATTAGCTTGCAAGCATGTGACTGGCTCACAAGGGATCACATATCACGGGAACGAGAAAAGAGTACTTATCAGTAACGAGGTTGAACTAGGTATGCAGAGATACCGACGATCATAACCTCGGATAAGTAAACTATCGTGAGACAAAGGGAAATTGGTATCGTATGTAAGTGGTTCATTCGATCGCAAAGTAATCGTAGAAATATGTGGGAGCCATATGAATTTCCAGATTCCTCTATTGGTTATTGTTCGGAGAAGTGTCTCGATCATGTCCGCATAATTCACGAACCGTAGGGAGACACACTTAAGGATTCGACGTTGTTTGAGTAGTTATGGTATTATGAGAAAGAGACCGAATGTTGTTAGGAGTCTCGGATGGGATCCGGGATATCACGAGGTGATCCGGAATGGTCCGGAGAATAAGATTCATATAAGGAAAGTCCCGTTTCGGAGTTCGGGAATGATTCCGGTGTTTTCATCGGGAATGTTCTAGAAGGGTCCGGATTGTCCGGCACTCCGGGGGGGAGGGTACATGAATGTGTCATTGAATGATTGCATCATGTACTAAGTGTTCTTGCTGTTCCAAAAAACATGAAAGTCAAATTGCCAGTTTGAAAGTTAAACGGCTAAAACAGGAAACTGTGGAAAACAGGAAACTGTGGGAAACAGGAAACTGTGGGAAACAAGCAAGAGAAGGTTGAAACCAACTTGGAGGAGGAGTTCCTCTCCTCCAAGCCGGCGCCCAGCCCTAGGCCGAGTTGGGGAGGGACTCCCCTCCCTCCCTGGCGCGCCTAGCCCCTCCACCTATAAAAGGAGGGGCAGGGCTCCTCCTTGAGACACCCAAGTTTCTACCTCTAATCTCCGGTTTAGAGCCGTTCTGGTTTAGAGCTTCTAATTGCTTTAGCCTGCGGTTTAGAGCCTTCTAATTGGTGTGTCTAATCTCTAGACCACTAATAGCTCTCTCTCATACTCCACCATACTCGCTCCGGCTTAAGGCGAAGCCCTGCGGGATTTCCCCTCTACTTCCGGAACCACGCCGTTGTGCTGCCGGAATCTCGAGGAGAGTGCTACAACCTCCGCTGCCTGCTGGAACAAGGGAGAGGAAGGTCTTCGTCGAGTACCGAACGTGTGATCGACTGCGGAAGCGCTGCCGGAACGCAGCGCCGGAAGGATCGTCTACGCGATATTGAGATCGGAAGTGTACGACTACATCACCCACGAGAATCTGCTCTCGTTAACCGCTTTGGAATCTTCGAGGGTAAGTTATTCCATCGACTCGTTGCTACAATCTAGTAGATAGATCTTGGCTTGTTTGTTTGTATGCGATAGAAAATTTTTGTTTTCCATGCTACGAACCCCTACACTTTTCACATTAGATTGTGTTATAGTGTAATCATCGACCGTTGGAAAAAACAACCAAAATAAACATCAAATAGAGAGAAATGTCAGGTTTACTATCACTATCTAGCATTCCTATATCTAGAAATTGAGCCCAAATTTAATATCTCTAAATAACTATTTAACATTCATATATCTAGAATTTGAGCCCAAGATTAGTATCTAAAACACTATCTAACATTTCTATGTCTAGAATTTGTAAGATCATTATCTATAACTTCTGAATTGTATACCAAAGGGGAGGCACGGCGGGTCGCTCACCGCGAGGTTGGGGACGGGGCTCAAACGAGAAGGTTGTGATGACCAGCGGCTCAAGAAGGGGGAGGTTGCAACGACCGGTGGCGGTAGATCGAGCGGCGGCGGCGGATGCGTCCGAGGTGGCAGCGGACATGCACGGTTGGGAGCGGTCGCGGGTGTTGGGAGAGGATCCGGGCGTACGGTGCGGGACGGCGGATGTGCGCGGTCCGGGCGCAGTCGTAGGTGCGGGGAGCAGATCCGGGGGTCCGATGCGGGGCGGTGACAAGGAGAGAGGGTGGAGGGTGTGTGAATGATTGACGAGTGCGGGCTGTGAGAGGAGAAAAAGAGAGCAGATTGATACTTAAGGGTGTCGGCATGCGGGTGGTGGGTAACAGTGTTGTTTCCCTGCATCCAAAGCCACCACTATAATTATTATTTGTAGCATTCCTTTAGAGAGAACGCTACTACAACCTTTTGGTCTGGCTGTAGGGTACCCGCCCATTTGTGGCGTTTACTTATCCTCAGACGCGACTACTATGTTTTAGTGATAGCATTCCGAATTATTTCAATGCCATTACTATTTCGCCTGCAAGTAGTGGTGTGCATTATGTTTGGGACGCCACTAGAAAAATGACTACTATAATGATTTTCCTACTAGTGTCTTGTGTCACCCGCTCATGGGGAATCCACTCATGAGGCGTCGCTTTGCTTCGTCTAGCCCATCTTCTAGGCACCTTTGGAGACGCTTATCGGGGTTAGCTGCCTCCTGTTTTTGGTTTGTTTTGTTTGTTGGTTTCATTTTTTATTTTTTTCTCCAATTTTTCGTTTTTTACTTTTATATTTTAATTATTTTTATTCCTTTTCTTTTATGTTTCTTCTATTTTCCCCCATTTTATTTTTTATGTTTCTATTCATATTAAAAATTGTTTACATAGTTTATTCATGAGCTTTAAAAATCGTTCATCATTTTTTTAAATTGGTTCATAATTTTCAAAAAATTGTTCAAGATTTTGTAAAATTGTTATGATTTTTTTTAAATGTTTATGATTTTTGAAAAAAATTACCATTTTAAAACTGTTCATGACTTTTTATATTTGGTTCATAATTTTGAAATTGGTTCATTATTTTTGAAAATTATTCATGATTTTAAAAATTGTTTAGATTTTTATAAAATTGTTCATAATTTTATGAAAAATGATTGCCTTTTTTAAAAAAGTGTTAAAGATATTTGAAATTTGATTCATGATTTTTTTAAAAAAAATTGTTCATGATTTTTGAAAAATGTTCTAATTTTTTTAAATGCTTATGTTGAGAAAACACCTTTCCCAGCTAAGGTAAAGGAGTACTATATGATAATTAGTGCGAATAACAAAGGTACAAAGAAAACTGTGGGACCTGATGAGCAAATAAACATTGAACCTGTAGTAGCCATTGAGAAAGATCTTGTCACTAAAAACATAGAAATTGGGCACATTGTCTTCTGTGAAGACGCTTCTAATATTGTTGCTCATCCTATTATGGTTTATGTGATATTGGTGCTAGTTCTAATGCTATTCCTTATGAGCTTTACAGGGAAATTATGCATGAAATTGGTCCTTGTGAGCTTGAGGACATTGATGTGGAAGTCCTTTGCGGTAAGATTAAGTATCCTGCTGATTTTCTAGTGCTTAGTTCAGCAGCTAGTAAAACATGTCCTATTATCTTTGGTAGACCTTTCTTGAATACTTTTGGAGCTATTATAGATTGTAAAAAGGAGAAAGTTTTAACTAAGTTTGATGGAGATTCTTATGAGTTTAACTTTTCCAAATTTGCTAAAGCTACTTATGAAAATAGTTTGCCTAATGAAGATTTCAGGGTTGAACAACTTGCTTCTATTAATCCAGTTTATGACCTTGGACTTCTTTTTGATGATTGTAAGTATGCTCATTCTGATGATAAAGTTGTTTCTTGTGACAGCTATATTATCAACTTTATTCAAAATGCCACTGAAAGTTATTATGAGAGAGGGAAACATGGTTTTATGCATCTCAATAATATTAAGTTTCCCCATTTTATGTTGAAAGCTTTGAAGTTGCATTTGTTTTGTCTTCCTATGCTAGTGGCTTTTTGTTTCAACAATTTGTTTTCTCATGATACCCCCTTGCATAGGAAGTGGGTTAGACTTAAATGTGTTGGATATTTGCTTCTTGATGCTCTCTTTCACTTCAAATCCATATCTCCTATGTGAGCATCTTTGAAATTATCAAGCCTAACTTAAAGGCATAAAAGAAAAGTACTTCTTGGGAGATAACCCAATAGTTTTATTGAGTCTTGGAAGTTATTACCTCAGTAATAACCGCTCCTTATCCTTTTTGTTTTGGTTTTTGTGTCAAGATCAACTACTTTTGAGAAGTAGAGGAGTTGTGAAAAATGGCTGTCCTGGGACAGATTTTTGTGCTGCATTGTAAAAATTGGTAAAGGAGCTCAGTACTTCGGATGGAGCCGTAATTTCTTGTGCTTGTTCTCCAAGTTGTTATCCAACTTTCATTAGTTTTGTACTTTTTTATTTGAGCAACATAATTTTTTTCGAAAAAATCAATCTTTACCTACTGGTCTGCTTTAACAGATTTCTGCCATCATTTGCGTTTGCCTCTTATATTGATTTCCTTTCAGATTCTTTTTAGGCTTTTGGAAAGGAGTTACTACAGTAGCTTTTGTTTTGATGGATTTCAGTTGAAGTTTGAACCTAAAGGTTCATTGTTTTTGCATACACTAATGTTGCTAATAAGGTTTGTGTAAGGCCTTATATGAAAGAAATTTTCAGGAGATGGAGAAACGGAATCTGCAGAGTTCGTCTTTGAGTAGGTAAAAGTGCTGCAAACTGAAGGTTCATGAAAACCCAATCTTTTTATATTTTTGATGTTTTTATTACATACGGAAGGTTACGAGACGAAACAGAGGTGGAAACGGAGGCCAGATGGGCCACACCCACCCTAGGAGCGGGCCCCAGCTGGCCGAGCCTACAGGGGTGTGAGCCCCCTGGAGTCCGTCTCCGCCTCGATACTAAACAAGCATGGACAAAGCACCTCAAAGTGTGGACAAAGCAAAGCAAAGTAGATACTAAACAAGCATGGAACCTCAAAAATTATAGATACGTTTTCGACGTATCAATCCTCGCTAAACTGTATTGGACCTCTTGTGAAATAGCATATTGAGAACCTAAAACTGATTTTTTTTCAAAAAATCATGAGCACCAGATCATGTACCTGTAGTTCAAATCACTCTCTTCCTACCGATTCGATAAAAATTTGCCTTTTTCATAAGGGGTGGACGGAAAGGTTTAATATATCCCAGTTGGACATTGTCCATGGAAGATAGTCTAGTATTTTTTTAGAAATAGGGTGGTACCATTTTAAAATTTTCATTTGGTGGTTGCTTCACAAAACACCCTGTTTTTTGCACTCGGAAAATAAAAATGTGTTATATGAAAGTATTTGTGATGTTTTTATATTTTACTTAATTTTTATGCAATACAAATGTGTAGTATTTGAGTTTATATAGATAGACCTTATTTTTCTGCAAATTTTGATATTTTATTTGTATTTTTTGAATTATAATGATTTAGCTATGATTTTTTCTAGAATCAATGTGACAAAAGGGAAAAGAGCTATGTCGTCGGCTTCGCTGTCGGCGTAGGTTTAAAAGCTGAGCCAACAACACGTCGTCGCTTCGCTGTTATGGCTAGGCCCCTACGCTAACGGTTGCCATCGGCCTTTCCCGTCCTATTCTGATGGCAAACCTGGGCTGGCGGCCCCAACAAATAGCCATCGGCGTAGCGTCTGGCTGTTGGTGCTTTGACTTGTTCCTGTAGTGTGAAAAATAAGAGTGAAGAATACGACGAACTAAAGGCCACACACACCCAATGCATTTACAAAGGAGGCGCTACTGGTGCTTGAACACTTCAAAATGTTGGATCTCACCTTCAACCCACCCCCTCCTAGGTAAAACCAAATATATTTGTTATTGATCCTCACTTGTGGTTCTTGATCGGCATTGAGTAAATCTTGGTGCCACCGAGAGTTCCCCCCCAAGACTTCACAATGGCACTTGAAATAGTGCCTCGGCATTGAGTAAAGTTTTGTGTCACCAAGAGTTCCCCCAAACACTTCACAAGTGTGCTTGAAATAGTGTCGTGTGAAGTGCTTGTAGAAAACTCATGGTAAAACCAAACATGCTTGTTATTGATCCTCGCTTGTGGTTCTTGATCAACATTGAGTAAATCTTGGTGGCACCAAGAGTTCCCCCAAACACTTCACAATGGAGCTTGAGATACTACCTCGTGAAGTGCTTGTAGGAAAACCATGGTAAGACCAAACATGCCTTGCATTGATCATCTCTTCTGGTTCTTGGTCGACATTGGGTGAATCTTGGTGGCACGAAGAGTTCCCCCAAACACTTCACAAATGCGCTTGAAATAGTTTCTCGTGATGTCCTTGTAGGAAACCCATGGTAAAATCAAGCATTCTTTGTATTGATCATCTCTTTTGGTTCTTCATCAGATTTGGGTAAAGCTTGGTTGTACCGAGAATTCCCCCAAACACTTCACAATGGCGCTTGAAATAGGTCCTCGTGAAGTGCTTGTAGGGAACTCATGGTAAAACCAAGCATGCTTTGTATTGATCCTCGCTTCTGGTTCTTGGTTGGCATTGAGTAAAGCTTGGTGGCACCAAGAGTTCCCCCAAACACTTCACAATTCCTCTTAAAATAATGCTTTGTGAAGTGCTTGTAGGAAACCCATGGTAAAACCAAACGTGGTTCACCATTACTACAACTCTTATGATATATTATAGGTTTCTAGAAAATGCTTAGTTACACCGAGAGTTCCCCCAAACACTTCACAATGGCGCTTGAAATAGGTTCTCGTGACGTGCTTGTAGGGAACTCATGGTAAAACCAAACATGCTTTGTATTGATCCTCACTTCTGGTTCTTGGTTGGCATTGAGTAAAGCTTGGTGGCATCAAGAGTTCCCCCAAACACTTCACAATTCCTCTTAAAATAATGTCTTGTAAAGTTCTTGTAGGAAACCCATGGTAAAACCAAACGTGGTTCACCATTACTACAACTCTTATGATATATTATAGGTGTCTAGTAAATGCTTAGTGACACCGAGAGTTCCCCCAAACACTTCACAATGGCGCTTGAAATAGGTCCTCGTGAAGTGCTTGTAGGGAACTCATGGTAAAACCAAACATGCTTTGTATTGATCCTCACTTCTGGTTCTTGGTTGGCATTGAGTAAAGCTTGGTGGCACCAAGAGTTCCCCCAAACACTTCACAATTCCTCTTAAAATAATGCCTTGTGAAGTGCTTGTAGGAAACCCATGATAAAACCAAACGTGGTTCACCATTACTACAACTCTTATGATATATTATAGGTGTCTAGTAAATTCTTAGTTACACCGAGAGTTCCCCCAAACATTTCACAATGGCGCTTGAAATAGGTCCTCGTGAAGTGCTTGTAGGGAACTCATGGTAAAACCAAACATGCTTTGTATTGATCCTCACTTCTAGTTCTTGGTTGGCATTGAGTAAAGCTTGGTGGCACCAAGAGTTCCCCCAAACACTTCACAATTCCTCTTAAAATAATGCCTTGTGAAGTGTTTGTAGGAAACCCATGGTAAAACCAAACGTGGTTCACCATTACTACAACTCTTATGATATATTATAGGTGTCTAGTAAATGCTTAGTTACACCGAGAGTTCCCCCAAACACTTCACATAAGCCCTTAGGAAGTTGCTTCGCAAAGTGGTTGAAGGGAACTCCTGGTAATACCAAACTTGATTTGACATGGGTACATATCTTGTGGTTTTTTGACCCACAATACAGATGAATGCTTGGTTACACCGAGAGTTTCCCCAAACACTTCACATAATACCTCAGGAAGGTTCTTCGTAAAGTGATTGAAGGGAACTCCCCGTAATACCAAACTTGGTTCATTTTGAGTAGGTCGCCTTTTTTGGCATGTGGAAAATATCTACTAAATGTCTGGTGATACCGAGAGTTCCCCCAAACACTTCAGAATACTCCTACAAAAGATATTCCTAAAGTGCTTGAAGGAAACTCCTGACGATGCCAAACTCAATTAATTCTAATCGTATATATGGTTTTCATATATGGACCTAACACTAATATTTAGTGCACACGCGCTCTCAAAACCTATCAAAAAATGTTGGTTCCCACCCAGAGTTCCCCCAAACACTTCACTGTTCGTAGCTCTCTATCCCTGCACTGAACACTTACGAAAAAGTGACAATGCAACAATGAGGCATGAGCTAGCTACTGAAGTGATTTGAGGAGAACTCCAGGTGACGACCAACCAGAACTAGCCATGACTCTTGTTCTCTCATATGGACCACACTTGTTTAATCTTTCCTGGTGATGCATGAGCGCATAGCCGGCCGCTATTTATAAGTATAGACGATAGACTATAAGACGTAGTAGCAAGTTTGTTGCCTCCTGTGGACTGTGGGGTGTGCAAAAATGCATGCAAGCTCTTGGTGCCCAATCGATGAACCTAGCTACCAATGCACCTAGCCGTGATGCAGCCTAGGTTAGAATGAAACTAGCTGCTAAAGCAACGGGAATCTCATGGGATGTGGCCCTTTTGGGCCAGGATTTGCAGCTCGGAATCGTAGAAAAGCTCGTGGAGTAAAAAAGGTGCCTCTAACAGCAAGCAGAGATCAGTGTCGTCGTCGTCGCCCAGTTTATAGCCACGAACGTTTCTGTCAGCGTGTGCAAAGGGACACAGAGATCACGTTGTACGTGGTATAATTATCATTATCCCAGCTGGTGCAAAGCTAGCCTGTGCAAGTTGCAGGCATGGGAGAGAAAATGCTTCATAGATCTCATGGATGAATGTGCTCGTTGCAGCAGTGCTGTGGGGCAGTATCTTGATAAGGTCACAGGGAACTTTAGGTGTAGAAAAAATGTATACTTAGGTAAAAGAAGACTGCCCCTATGATAAAAATTGGCTTCTGCGTCTATGATACATGCTGAAAAATTTCGCACTGCGTCTATGATATGAAGAGGACAAGGGTGCCACCTCTACTTACACAAAAATGAGAGTGTTTATGTACAGTTAAAGGAGTGGGTTCGTGGATAGCTTTATGGCCTGCTAGTGTACTAGTGGGTTCTCTGAAATGTACCATCGGTAGCAGTTCAGTATGTGCTACGTGTGGTCAACCCATCGTTGGGAAAAGAGACGCAGGGTATGAACCGTGCAACCGTTGCGAAGCTTCCGCCAGTTGAGAGACATGCTAGCTGCGAGCGATCTTTGCTGATAATTAGTTGCAGAAAAATGCTCCACGGATCTTATTGGTGGACGTGGTCGTTGCAGCAGCGCTGTATCCTGTATGGGTGCAGTATCTTGATAAAGTGATTAGGAACTTAGGTACTCCTAGAGGAAATAAAGTGATGAGGAGCTTAATTAGGTAGAGGAAGAGAAAATGTTTTCCGCGTCTGCGATATGTAGAACCTTTAGCACTGTTATTATGCGGCAAAAGCCAGGAGTATAAGACACAGTGTGTATGTGCAGTGTAAGCAGTCGTAGTTCAGTAACTTTGATGACCTACTAATGTACCGCTAGTGCTAGTACTCCCTCCGTTTTAAAATATAAGATGGTTTAGCTTTGTGAAACAAATGTATCTATACTAAAATAAGTCTAGATGTATTTTCTTCACAAACTTAAAACATCTTATATTTTGAAACGGGGGAGTGCTTTTTACAGGGTGTGGCTTCTTTGATTTGCGCCATGATCGATCAGTACATCCGCTCAGGTACGTCTGATTAATCCATGCTGAAATTCGAAAACAAGAGGGCAGGGTGATCATCATCATATACATAAACAAAGTACTCCGTAGTACACATAAACAAGAGTTGCATGTTCATCGGGAATTTATTAACTAAAGGCCTGCTAGCTACCACATCGACAAAATAATGCTAGAACACATTTGGTAACCACAATGGTCGAGCACACGGACCTAATCTGGTAAGTATTTTCCATTAGAAAACCAGTGTGATTCCAGTGGGCTAGTTGTCCCATTATGCGTGACTGTATGGGCAGGCGGCATAAAGAGAGCGAGAGAAAAGCCGGGTCGACACCGACCGATGGCAACATGCTCCCAGCAGCCACCAACCAGGATCGGTGACTCATATTCCCAAATCATGAGGCCATGCTATAGAGCAAAAGGCTACAAGAAGGTGTCCAGGTTCAGTGTATGCGATCCCTGTCATCACAGAACATACTGTACATCCTTCAAAGTTGAGGACTGAGAGACAAACGGCGGGTTTCAAAGGTCAGATTCAGACTAGTGAGGGACATATGGAGATACTTGGCGGTATAAGTATCTTTGGAGGAGCATCATTGGCAGAGGGCGAGATGACGATGATGCTGCGTCAGGAGCTGCTCTTCTTCCTCGTGATGTAGGAGGAGGAGGAGAGGCCGCCGTTATTGTCTCGCATGGAGTTCCCCCGTTCACTTCTTGGTTCTAGTTTGGTGGTGGTTCAGTTCAGGTAGGGTAGGGAGGAGGGCTTTGCTGCTGTGATCTATCTCCCTTGTGCTTCTTCTTGGTGGGCGATGGAGATGCGTCTTCCTATCCTCTCGCTGCATGTTGTTGCGGCTTGATTGTATGTTGTATCAGGGCAATCAATAAATCTTTGGCCACAGTAGAGAGCCTGCGGTTTTTTCTTGGCATCTTTCTTGGTCTTCCCTTCGTTTTGTGCTTGATTGTCATGCCCTCCAGAAATGCAAATGTGTGTCTGTTTCTGGATGCAATCAGGTTGTTTTGTGCTTGATTGTCACGGCCTCCAGAAATGCAAAGGCGTGTCTGTTTCTGGATGCAATCAGGCTTGCAGTTACAGCTTCAGAAACTTCATACCGATGCAATAAAATCTCCAATGCAGCGACGGTTTATGATCGCAGATAGATTAAGATATCACTATGTAAATTCACATACGTAGGACATTTTGGTTCGACCTCTGCTTTCTATCCAATGCTGTGAGTTGCATGTCTCCTCAACACAGGCGAACATGATCGATGACATCCACAGAACACGACTAGCTCGGCCCTAATCTCATTCTGAACCCAACACAGGGCCACAGCTAATCATGATGCTTATAACCAACAAAGCAACACAATGTACACAATAAGCTTCTTCACAGAAGAGTACCACTAGGTGATAGTTCATTCCAAGGGTTGAGTGAAACAGGTTCCAGCTAAGCTACTAATATAATGTTTCAACAGAACTTCTCAGGCAGGAGGTAGATCGCCCCGCCTGAAGATATCCTGCATGAGCAGCTTCGCTCCATAGCACCACCCGTCCTAGCTACGCAAACACCATAGTCACAGGGGGTTTCACATAGCTACACGTCCATAACCATAGATAGCCTATATATACATCAGGAGTCCACAGACAGAGTTTTTAACGGACTTCCGTCTTGAACTTAAGGCAGATCCCCATGCTGAAGAGTTCCTGGTAGAGCAGCTTCGCACCGTAGGGGACGGCGATCCTGACAATGTTCTCCGAAGACCGGCAGAACCCGCAGTAGGGGCCTCGGATCTTCTTCCCTCCTGAGACGGGCCTTATGATGACATTCGCCACCCGTTCACACGTCTGACAGACGTGCATCTCTGAGAAGTCACTGAGCATGAAGAGCCGCTCGTGGAGGTTGGCGGCTGCCCCGTGGGCAAGGAGGCAGTCGCGCTCCATTTCTCCAAACTTCACTCCTCCAAACCTCTTTCTGTCTGCAACGGGTTGCCTCGTGAGGGGGTGCACTGGCCCGGTATTCCGGAACTTCACCTTGTCTTCGGACATGTGTATCAGCCTCTGGTAGAAGGTAGGACCCATGAAAATCAGTGATTTCATTCTTTCACCAGTTTGGCCGTTCAGAACACTTTCATCTCCCCATCTTTGGAATCCAACCCTGAAATACAACAAGATACATCAGCGTCGGGCATTAAGTCAACAACGTGTACAGGACTGTACCTGAACAGGTACCTAAAATATAATGATCACTCAGACAGATATTTCCTGCGAAACTATGCAATATGACTGACAGAGGATCACATCTTCAAGCAGTTACAGTACGAATGTCTCAGATTAAGAAAGCACATGATGATACATAGTAGTAAAGTGAAAGTAATATAGACATGAGTGAAACTCAAGGAAAAATATATACATCATTATCATGTTAACCAGTTCAATTTCTGTTATACATTTACAGGATTCTGTTCCCAGTCCAACTTCTATGGTTTAAGAGCCGATGAATGTAGTTTTACCGGCCAAAGCCTGGTCATATGATGTTTAGAGGTGAACAACGAATATGGTTGAACATGCATCATATTTTCACACATAATAGCAGTAAAGAGAAAGTAATGTATGTCTGCCGTTTGAAGTAAAACTAGAAAAAGAAAACACATATTTATGAAAATGGTGAGGATGTAGGAAAATATTAGAAAAAATTATGTATCAGATGATTGTGCTGTTCAGTTATTACTCAACTGATACATTCACAGATTCTGTTGCCAGTAAATTCCTATGCTATAATAACAGATGAACATGATTTTAACTGTTGCCATCGGCTAATTATTTGATAATTAGGGGTGAATAACAAATATGGTCGTTGTGATACTATGTAAGTGCATAATCACTTATAAATGGCTATTGCAACATAGAAAATCTAGAAGCCGACTGAAGTGCCAATCTGTAAATCATATGCTGCTCTGTTTTCAGACTCAAACAACAAGTTAAACACAACAAAATGTAATACTATCAAAAACAGAAGTGCGGACCTTACAAAACATGTATCGTACTTTTACCCAGCTTTTACCAGAATATGTTTATCCAATTGATTGATATATCAGGAATAAAACTATCAGCACAACTGTGAAGACTATGCTAGTTCCACTTGTAACATTACACTGCTGTTAATTTGCTCCAGACTATAATAATGTACTCCCTCCGTCTCAAAACAGATGTCAAAAATTTGTTTAAATCTGAATGTATCTATATACTAAATAGTGTCTAGATTCATCTAAATTTTAATAAATCTGTGACATCTATTTTGAGACGGAGGGAGTATAAGATTTGAAGATTGCAGGGTGCCGTTTAGTGATGTAGGAAAATATCACAAAAGATGTAACTTCAACTGTATCAGTAGTTACCAAGTTAAACTAATAGAAGATACCGCAAAACTGGAGAGGTGGCCATCACCCGAGAAAAGATTGCATAAAAAGAGGTAGACTAATTTCTTGCTAGGGCACTTATGTACCACTACCTTCTATAGATTGAGATACTAAAGGAGGGGCTATGGCCCGTACTCGCCAACAGATAGCTCTGCCATGTGCTCAACCATTTGAAATTATTAAATATATCACTCTGTTCAACAAGAAGCTGGTTTTGAATTCCTGCAGAGAATTAAGAAGGCACTTACTTGTGCAATTGTTCCGAGATCACTTCAAGTGATGACGTTGTGAATGGTGTTGCATATCTTATTTTACCACCAAGAGCAATTCCCTTCCCCAAAGCAGCTTCAAGCAGCTGGCCTGGAGTTTGACGGGTAGGAAAGGCATGTGGATTGATCACAACATCCGGAACTATTCCTTGGCAAGTAAAAGGGAAGTTCTCCTGAGATTCTAGAAAACCAACAACACCTTTCTGTCCATGCATGCTAGAAAATTTATCTCCGACGCAAGGTGCTCGAACCTGAAAATTCATCAGCAACAGAACTTTATAGGCACCTCAAGGAAACTCAAGCTCTGGGAATATGAAGACATAGCAAAAAGGATAGGGAAACATTATATTATATGAGGCCAGTGACTGGCTGGATGTCTGGGTATCACCTAGTTGAACTTGACCATGTTATATCATATTTAACAGAAAAAAGAAATTCAAGAAAATGGAAAAGTGAGACTTGGGCTGCCAGCACAACTGCCATATAGCTTTAGTTCCGACACTTAAATATTCAGCAACTCCATTCAGCATATTCACTTAAGAGTTTGATGTAATTATGGCAAGTAGAGAACAGAGCAACGCTCTGCTGGTAAGGTGCGCAGGTGTGCATGCCAACCACCAACTTTCGAGTATCGGACTTTGCAGGGCTTTCTTTCTTCTACAAAAGTATGCTGACAAGGGCTAGCCTGGCTGGTCTCATTTTTTGTAATTATGGCGAGTAATTTCTGTCATGCAATGTCAGTAAAAGCTACAATTTTGTTGGTGGCATGAGAATATTTTTCATGACAGATCTAGTAATACCTTTTCTGTATCAACAAATGCACTTGCGTTGCTAGGCAAAGCTGAAAATTTTATTGCACGTTCCCAACAAGATATGGTTTCTAAATGGAGCGAATACCAAATTATGCTAGACATAAATGCAAGAGGGAGAACTTTACCTGAATATAAAGAGTTTTGTTGGACTGCCTAGCATTCAGCCTAGCTCTAATTCAAACTTCATTAGTGCCCTTATCACCCACCATTATGCTTAAGCTAATTCTGAATTATTACTATAGTAATTACATACTACGCCATGTTGTAAGCACGGGCATTTAATTATGACAAGACCACTTCACATCAGTTACTTCTCTGGGGTACCATCAGTGCACACTGGTGCTTTCCTTTCTAATCTTTCATTTCGCTCTTATATGGCAGGAAAATAGGGTAGTCAATTCATGTTCCGCAGAGGGAAATATAAATATATACATCAATATTCTCTTGAGAGCTAGATGATTACTAAACCCCCAAAGCAGCAATTCGCTCGTTCACTAAATCATGCTATAGTATTAGGCACATTAAAGGAGAGCAAACCCAACTAAGAAACATTTCAGTTGTAGTTCGTTTCTGTTGGTCAATCTGTCGAGCAGAAGGCAAAACATGTAGAGTTCTACAATTTATAAGACGAATACAATCGCTGGTAAAGTTGAGTCCATGTAATGTACTCATGGTTTTTAAGGCGTTAAGGCGTCTTAAGGCGACAGGGGGGCGCTCTGACGCCTAGGCGGGCGCTTTGGACACCTAGGCGCCTAAAGCGCCCATTTTTGCAAAGCGGAGGAGGGGCGCCTGGACGCCTAGGCGACGCCTTTAAAACCATGAATGTACTAGAAAATAGTTATTCTTCACTGAAGATTTACCTGTCTTAAAGACACAACAGCAAAATTCTTCCCCTCGTCATTGGCTGAGAGCAACACTCTCTGGACCATTCCCTTTTCTGTATGCTTCAGTTTAATACTATGGTCTTCACCAGATTCTGACACTTTCCCAATGACGATGTCACCACTCTGGAGACTTGCGCCCACGTACGGTAATCCTTCGTCATCAAGATTGTCAACCCGCCCTTTCTTGCTTTGCATTTTACCAAAGTTCACCTTTTCCTTCATTTTCAGCCGTTTGATGGGCCCTTTGGTCTCTACTTCTGCCTTATAGCTCCGTATGAGCTCGGTTCTAAACATACCCCGTTCAAGAGAAGCCCTATTCATAACCAGGGAGTCCTCTTGGTTGAATCCCTGATGAACATTGACTGCCACTATTGCATTTTGTCCATTGAAATACTCTGGCCTAGAAAATTCATCTTTTCTTCCAAAAGGATAATCTGATCTCCCAATACAATCAGCTGTAACTGTTTTAAAAAGGGGTTTCTGAGGGTAGTAAAGTTGATGGGAGAGAGTATCAACTCTGGTACGCGGATTTGTTGTGGAGTATCCAATAGCTTGCTGCGAGTGTTTTTCTGACTGGTACAGCACCCTTCGAGCAAAATTGTGATTTGCAAAGGGGATAAGACCACAACTTAATCCCAACAGAAAAGAAGAATCCAGCTCGCAGTGAGTATAACCAGGAACCTCCTCCCCACTGCTCGGAAATAAGTGCCTAATTCCCCAGGCACATTGGATATCTTCCTCCTCTTCAACACCAATAAACTCAATTATTTCTTGTTGCACTAGTGTCTGAAAAGAGTAAGGACAACCCTTCCGTTTTGTAATTTTATTAAGGTTCTCAACCACAAGAAGAGGTCTGAGGATTCGCCCTGCATCAGAAAACACCCGTACTTCTCCAGGAAATTGGTTCTTGTCCCTTTTGATTTCAACCTGATCAGATGGAATGTAAAGCATAAGCAATATTACAAATGACATTGTTGTGTCTAATCTTAACACATAATATGCAAGAAAACAATGTAGTAGCAACAGGTATCTCCAGTATAAAATTATGGGGCTGTTTGGTTCACAGCTACACTTTGCCAAACCAAAGTTTAGTTGGCATGTTTTGGTTTTTGCCACACTTTGGCTTGCCACACTTTATTGCCTGTATGGCCCATTTGTCATAGGGTCAAATTTTTTGCCAACTTTTGCCAAAGTTTGGCTTCAAGGGGCTGTTTGGTTCACAGCCACATTTTGCCAAGCTAAAGTGTGGCCAGTCACAAAAAGTGTGGCAGCCACAAAAAATGTGGCAGCCACAAAAGTGTGGTTAAAAAATTTGAAGCCGAACTTTGGCAAAAGTTGGCAAAAAAATTGACCCTATGACAAATGGGTCATACAGGCAATAAAGTGTGGCAAGCCAAAATTTGGCAAAAACCAAACACATGAAAACTGAACTGTGGCTGCCAAACTCTGGCTTGGCAAAGTGTGGCTGTGAACCAAGCATCCCCAAAAAAATTAACCACACTTATGTGGCTGGTCGCACTTTAGCTTGGCGAAATGTGGTTCACATTCGGCAGCACCAACAAGACAAAATACAGTTTAAGAGATGGCACCTACAAATTAAAAATTCAGAATATAGTGAACTCAACAGGAAGAGATTATAATCTTCGTCATCGTTAACTGAGCCATGTAAAATGTAAAATGTCGATTCTCCAGAATAATTAAGGGTCTGTTTGGATGGCAGCTGGGTACTGCCCTACCAAAATTTTGGCGTTGACCAGGGCATGGGCGTACGTTTGGATTGAGGCCACAATTTCAGATCCCTGCCAACTTTTTGGTCACGGAGTTCACTTTTTGCGCCAAATCAAGGGCGAGCCGGGGGCGGCAAAAACATCAGCCAATTAATTGGCGTGCCCTGGTTTGGTAGGGCTCTCACAGGCGCAAACCAAACAGCCCCTAAGTACAAATATATACAAGACAAAATGTCATGATGCTCTATAAGATTGCATAGTAGAAGTCAAGGCACGCATTATGAAAACCGTTGTTATATTCAAGCAGATCGGATCACATACAGCAATCCATGATTTACTAAACATGCAAATTTGACCTTTCCAAGACTTAAACACATCATTAGTAACTCTTTTTAAACTAAACATTGCATGCATTATTGAACATAGACACCAAAATCAAGACAAAATGATGCTTCTAATCTAACCATGAGAAAGAGAGCAAACCTGTGGATCGATCAGACCGCCGCGTCTCATGCACCTTAAACGCATGACAAATGAAGCTGGATCAGTACAGGATCCTACCCAATCGCCATTGAGGAAGATCTTATCCATTTTAGGGATCTGCTCGACATGAATTTCGTCCAGTTTATTCATTCCACATGAAACAAATCTATCAATCAATGGCTGTGCCACTCTAGAGCTAACAATGGCAGTCACAGCTAGATTTTTCACAAGTCCACAGTTTTCACCATCAGGAGTGGACATAAAACACAGCTTTCCCCAGTAGGACGGATTGCTGCAAGGTTTTTTCTTCAGGTTAGTTTACATAACAAGGGAATAAAGCACAAAATGAACATGCAAGTGTGCAACACTTAGTAAAAGAAATTACTTACGGGTATCTTGCATCACCAGCTTTCCCAGCATAAGCAACCTGCTGGCGACTTTTCCTCAAGTCTGACATCATTTGCAGAGGATTTGTTCTCCTTAGTGTTGCAACAATTCCTGAGCATCTTTCATTTCTTTTGAAGGGATGGCACCAAGAACCAGTAGCAAACGCACGATTTATACCATTAGTAATAATTGAAGCATCAAGGTACTGTGCAGGAAATTCTAATTCGCGGTCACTATTCAAATCTCTCTGCAAGGCCTTAACCATGAGTCTCTCTGCATGCCTAAGATGCGCCCGAAGTTCTCTTGCAAGCAATTCACCAGGTAGCTCCAACCTCTTGTTCCTGAAATCGTCCTTATTATCACATTTGCGCCTCCTAGTAAAAGCCATTAGAAGGCATTTGACCATGTAACCTAAGAAATATGCTTTATTCCTATTCCCTCTTATACCAGGAAACAGATTTTTAGCAACATACTCATCAAACGACTCTTCTGGAGGAAATTTTTGGCTCTTGACCAAATCATCAACATACTGGCGGGCTTTATCAGTCTTACGGAAGCCTTCACACAGTTCATCTGATTCACTAATAGTAGCAGATATCGCGTTGATAACAGAAGCATCACAGTCTCCCATATCTATCATCTCAAATGCTTCCTTGTCAGATGATATGCCTAGCGCAAAAAACATTAGCCAAATCGGCATATTGGCATACAAAAACGAAATTTCGATGATTTTGCTCCCACTGAGATCATTGTTCTTTGTAGAATCAATTAGTTTGATATATATTTTTCTTTTTTTGATTTCTGACAAATAAGAGACAGTCCAGTAAGGCCGGTCAGCAACCCAAATCCTGGTCAAGCATTTTTGCTCTTGCGCGATAAATACCTGCAGCGTTCAACAATGGAAACATAATGAGATCCAAGAAGCTTACCATATGTATAAAATTACCATTGTAGCAGACAATTGCTACTCTAAGAGAGTCGCTCCCCAAGAGAATATCTAGTCTAACAAGATCATGAACTCAGTCCAGATGTGTCAACGTAATCAGCAGAAGCTCATGTCCATTTAAAACATCATTGGCCTATTTCTAAAATCTTAACTAGTAGCATATGGCATAGACTGGAGCTGATGATGCACAGTTAATCCACGCCTCCACCTCGATTTCCCACATTGCTAAAAAGATCTCTAACAAGATGTACAAACAAACTAACTGGAACACAATGAGGACACAAAGGTAAACACCTCAGAAACAAAGATGCAAGATGACAAAGAGCACAAATGCACAGATGTGACACTGGTCTAGGCTGAACACCTGTAGGCATGACGGTGTTCCTGAAGTATGGAACAGACCAGGCCGGTGATTAACATGATCGCTTGCGTTGTTGTTGTTCTCCATATCAAAGAGTATTTAGCTAGTTCGGTAGAATTCTTCTATCTTGCCTTTCAGAAAACATATTGTAGCTTATTAAGATCACATTCGATGGGGCTAACAGAGAAGAGTTCAGTGTATGGAAGCAGACCACTTCACATAATCACATGATAATCATTTTAATTGGTCATTTTCTGTAGGGTATAGGCCAACCCTTTTGATAGCACTCTGTGTGCAACTAACTATATATGTGGGGCTAACAGAGAAGAGTTCAGTGTATGATAGCACTCTGTATAGGCCAATGCTTATCCTGAAAAGTCTCTTAGTGTTTGGCACTAATGCCTTCACAAACACATATGTGGGATTTTTCTTTTCATTATACTCTATTAATCTATTAAAATATAAGAAAGTCCACAGCTCTGTAGTCCATCTTAGTCACAGAAGAAGTATTTTATTGACAATGCAACACTCCATGCATGATATATTAATTAAAATAAGCAACTAAGACATCAATAGAATTATACCTTCTCCATTCCCTTGATCAAAAAGTACCCACCAGAATCAAAAAGGCAGTCAATTTCCTTATCTTCATGCTCACTTTTCTTATCTTTACGCTCACTTTTCTTATCTTTAGGCAACCAGCATAATTTTGAATTAACCATAACTGGAAGGCGGCCAATAGGCACCGTTGGAGTATGATTCATAATAAGAACTCTGCTCTGACCAGAAAGATCATTCCCTGTTTTAGCCTTGTCACTTTTCTCCATAGAATAAACCTGTTAAACAGTTTACAACATGTCAGTCAATCGGCTGACTCAGTGACTGGACAACAAAATAGTACGCAAAATATGAGTACACCGATACTAATGTTGTAACCTCAAAATACACTATCAGGCAACTTAACACATAGTTTATAAAAGTTAATAAACACATCAACGCAACAGTTCAATAGAATCAAGTGCATAGAACATTAGTACACAAAATGACATCTACAACTATGTATGTTGCTGACTGCTGAGCTAACATCATGCAGCCATCTGTTCCTTGACTGTGCCATTTCATGTACTGTCAACAGGACCTTTTAGTATATTGATTAGGGCACCAGTAAAAAAAACGCTGCCAAATTAAATGTAGACGAAAAAAGCTTCACAAGATCAGTAGATGGACAAACAAGGACTTGCATATTTTTACAGGACTGAAACTGTGTGTTGTCAACAGCGTTTAAAAAAATGTTATGCCATGCATGTCACAGCGTTTTACAATTTCAAATAAATTTTGGGCATCAGTTCTACAGATAGCGTGCATGTGTGCCATACTTTGCAAATAGATAACAGCAAAAAGAATATGTAATTAGCATATAAAGAAAATGGAGAGTGCTGACCTTTATATTCACTTCTACTTCCATTTTGGAAGAATACGTCATATTTTGGAGGCGAGCATGTCTCGGCTTGAGGTCGAGTGACCCCTCAATATCAGTTCTCCCAGACCAAAATTCAGGCTTAGCTAGTTTCACTTTCCCAAACTTGATGATGGCATGCCTCCAACCACCTGGTCCTTTCTTTGAAGGGTCATAATCCGGCTCGACGGTAATTTCTCCTAGTGAATCAAAAAGCTCCTGGAGCCCATGCGAGACGAAGTGGTTGTAGGAATTCAACTGATGGCTGATGAGACCAATCTCATCAAAAAAAGCCCTTGATGCTTCCTTGCAGAACTTCTCTAGGCTTCCCAATGTCATGTCAATTGGAACTTCTGGATGCGACTCGGAAGAATACTTCCCATTCATAGCCACATCCAGGGATGATTTCCCATTCATATCTGCATCCATAGAAGGCAGCTCTCTGTCAACATCCATAGAACACTGCCCGTTTGAATCATCCATGGTATGGGATCTGCTCTCTTCATTGTCATCCAGTATCATAGAGTCCAGCTCGGGCTCAGGGCCATTTGTTGATTGTCCACTGTCCCTTGGTGGATCTTCCATTACAGTCAAAGGACGCAATACCCTGTCAAGCGTCGCGATTCGCAACGCCATCATACAAAAATGCCAAATTAGATACTGATAATTTCCATATAAAAAATGCATTATACAGTGCAGCATTAAATCAAATTGTTGAAATGATCATACTTCACACCCACATTCATCACGGATCAAGAACTGAGGGCACTAGAAGCCATCAAACGTTTTGTCAGAACAACGGGAAACAGCCCCCACACCTACGCGGCCCAATGGTCTCAAATTTCATCAGAACTAGTACCGCTGCCTACACCACAAACGGGGAGATCTGACATGGGAACTTGGGAGGGGGGCACGCACGTTTCAGCGAGACCTCCCAAATAATAAACTAAATTTAATGCTCCAGCGCAAGCAAATCCACGACATACTGAACGCGTCTGAGAGGGACAAATATCTGGATCAGACTGCTCACGGTAAGGGAAACAGCAGAGCAGATGAGAAAAATGCTGTATCCTGAAGAGAAAAATGTTGAGCGGGAGAGTGAGGCTAACGGAAGGGAAAGGGGGAGCGTCGGGAGGCTCCTCGGCGGAGCGCCGCCATGAGGTGAGGGTATACCTTGGGCGGAGAAGGACGGGCGGTGCGGACGAGGCGGAGAACCCTAGGTCGCCTGGGGGAGGTGGATTTCCGGCGTCCGATGATCTCCGACTCCGCTCCCGAGGGTGTGGGTGGGGGTGCGGGGGAGGGGTTCTAGGTGAGGGCCGGAGGGGGTGCCGGAAAAGGGGAGAAGGGTTTTAACGGGAGTGAGGTGCGGCGGTGTGTCAGTAGGGAGTGGGTTGCTGCTGCCTGCTGGTGAGGAAGGGCAGCCGTCCGCGTTGGGGCTGTAGGACAGATCTGACGGCTGAGGGGCTGTTTCACGAGGACCGAAGGAGGGGCAGGGATCTTCTGCGCGCGGAGTCACGCAATGGCTGTAATTATGGATTGGTAACGGTCACAGGTGGCAACCCCCGGTTGCCACTGCAGGACAAGTGTAGGATCGACAGCACAGCGGCGGGCGGCAGCCATGAGCGGCCTCGGAGAGTGAGTCCACAATGGATATTTGGGAAACATATTTTCAATTTTATTTTATAAATATGACCTTCTGTAATTCGTCATCGCCAAAAATACCACTCTCGTATCGTAAAAGCCAAAAATTCCCTGGCGGGAGGCTGAAAAGGCGACACGTGTCACCTCCTGCCACGGGGGTGGCGGGATGTTCCTTTCGCCAGGGAGAATGGCGGGATGAGGTGGACCCCACAGCCGGGCCAGCAGGGAGGTTCGACTTGGCGCTGGCGGGAGGTTCGACTTCGCGCTCGCGCTAGCGGGCCCCATGGCGTCATTCCGCCACCGCCAAAGGCGGAAGGAACATCCCGCCACCCCCCGTGGCGAGAGGTGACACGTGTCGCCTTTTTAGCCTCCCGCTAGGACATTTTTGGCTTTTGCGGCGTGAGGGGGTATTTTGGCGATGGCGAATTGCAGAGGGTCATATTTGTAAAAAAATCCATATTTTCACATCAACCCGGATTTTTATGGGGGAGAGCTAAGCATGTATAGTATGCTCTTATCTTTGAATTTAGATAAAGTTGAGGCTAAGTACATGATTTGTGCTCGCGTTTAAGCTACCTAACTCGTCCAAGTTCCAACCCTCTTTTCTTTTTTCTCCACCTACCCTAATTCGCACGAGTCGTGGTCCTTTCTCTTCGAACCCAACGATTCCCTACCGATGGGGCACCACACCACCCCGCCTCCCTCCCCGATGTCAGCCTGCATCCTCGTTTCGCCTCTTCCCTCATCATCGGCGCCTCCTTCTACCTACGGCATCACCGCATACGGTGCCCACCTTCTCCACAAATCCACGTCGTAGCACCCTAGGTCGGCCACATCTACGCATGTACCTGACATGTCCATCAACCATGCATGCACCTAACCTCGCTTGGAGGAAGGTCACTGGGCGGCGCGATGTGGACGATGGACAGGCGAGCGCGGATGAAGAAGGTGGTCAGGGATGCATGCGGTGGAGGAAGGCGTCTAGGGGCGACAAGATGTGGAAGACTGACGCTCGGCTGTGGAGGCTAACGGTGACGTGTGGTGAAGGGACACTTGAAGTGGAGGGAGCGATATCCTACACTGTGTCGACGACGACTACCTGCATCCTTGGGCCATTTCTTTCCCCAAGCTGGACCCAGTCGTCGTGGTTTCTGTGGTGGTGGAGCCAACGATGACGACCATGGATTACACCAGCAAGGGGTGCATGAATTCCAGCTAGATTGGTCGGGAACCCGTGTGTAAGGTGGAAGGAAAGCGACTGTAGAATAATATTTGTCTGATAATTGATGATTGTTTGGAGATTACAAGGAGTATATATGAGGGGGCCGGCTGCCAACCTTACTTGGATTACAAGCAAACTCTAAAACAAAACGTATACGACTCATATTCTAACATCCCCTACAGTGTCAACGTGTGGTTCACCAACGTTGAGACTGAAACGAATGTCGGTAAACGATGATGTAGGGAGTCTCTTGGTGAAGATGTCTGCAAATTGCGCAGTAGTAGGAACATGAAGAACTCGAACTTGTCCAAGGGCCACCTTCTCCCGAACAAAATTTATGTCAATCTCGATATGCTTGGTCCGTCGATGCTGTACAGGATTACTGGACATGTAAACAGCGGAAATGTTATCACAATAAACCACGGTAGCCTGCTGGACAGGACGACAAAGATCCGAGAGAAGCTAACGCAACCAAACCGTTTTGGCAACAGCATGTGCCACTGCACGGTACTCGGCCTCTGTATACAGACGTGAAACTGTAACCTGTCGTTTCAAAGACCATGACATCAAGTTGTTACCAAAAAAAATACAGTATCCGGATGTGGATCGACGAGTATCCGGGCAACCAGCCTAGTTGGCATCGGAATATGTTGTCAAAGTGTGTGGAGAAGATGAATAAATGTACAGACCATGATCTAAAGTACCTTTGAGATATCGATGACACCTTTAACATGATTATAATGGGGAACTCAAGAATCATGCATGTAAAGACAGGCTTGTTGGACAGCAAAGGAAATTTCTGGATGAGTGAGAGTAAGATGTTGTAAAGCACCAGTTATACTACGATAAAGAGTGGCATCAGGAAAAACCTCACCAGAAGAGGAGAGCTTGGTTGTAGTCTCTATAGGGGTTTTAGAAGGTTGAAAGTCAAGCATGCCTGATTTAGTGAGAAGATCTAGAATATATTGTCGTTGAGAAAGAAATAAACCATGAGAATCACGAGTGACATCTATTCCTAAGAAGTGATGTAGAAGACCAAGATTAGTCATGGAAAACTCAGATCGTAATGAGGAGATGATGTGATCAAGAAACTGTTGAGAAGGGGTTGTTAAAACTATATCATCGACGTATAAAAGAAGATAGGTAGTTTGAGAGTTGTGATGATAAACAAAAAGAGATGAATCAGAGGGTGAAGGATGAAAACCAATAGTGAGAATAAAGGTAGAGAAATGTTAAAACTAAGCACGAGGAGCTTGTTTAAGACCATATAGAGATTTTTTAAGAAGGCAAACGTGATTTGATTAGTGGAGTCTTCGAATCCTAAAGGTTGTTGGCAGTAAACAGTTTCATTTAGTGATCCATGTAAGAAAGCATTTTTAACATCAAGTTGATGGATAGGCCAAGAAGAAGCGACGGCAATACTAAGGACTATGCGAATTGTGCTAGGTTTAACTATAGGAGAGAAGGTTTCATCGTAATCAAGACAATGTTGTTGAGAGAAGCCACGACAGACCCAAAGAGCTTTATAGCGAGAGAGAGAGAGAGAGAGAGAGAGAGAGAGAGAGAGAGAGAGAGAGAGAGAGAGAACCATCGGAGTGAAATTTTTGACGAACAACCCATTTACCAGAAACAACATTTGAACCAGGAGGCCAAGGGACGAGTTGCCAAGTTTGATTATCTATAAGAGCTTGAAATTCATCACGCATTGCAGAAGTCCAGTGGGGATCAAGAAGAGCTAATTTATAAGATTTTGGAATGGGAGATATAGAGGGAGTAACATTAAGATTTAATTTTTGAGTTGGTAATTTAAAACCTGATTTTGCAAGAGTGTGCATTACATGTTCATTAGTAGGTTTAGTTATAGGAACGGCATGGGCGGGAGGTTGGAGAGGAAAGGGTAAAACATTGCTCGGTACAGCGGATGATTCGGGCATAGGAGAGGGAGGATTGGGAGGCGCGGCAGAGAAGTCTGTCGCGGTATTATCGCATGCTGCCGCGGCAGGATTTGGAGCAGTTTCGGCTGCCGCGGCAGGGCTCGGGGTAGGGTTTGATGGGGTTGGGTTCAATGCAATATGGAGAGGGTTTAGGGTGGGTCGGCGAGGTGAGGGAGACGTGGTGGATGTGTTGGTCTTGGACAGCGTGTGACGTTGAGAAAAAGGAAAAACGGTTTCAACAAAAGTGACATGACGAGAGATATAAATGCGGTCAGAGAGAAGGTTGATACATCGTAAACGTATCTAGAATTTTTTATGCTCCATGCTTGTTTTATATCATTTGTCTTATGTTTTGTCTACACTTTGAGGTATTTTTATACGTTTTCCGGAACTAACCTATTAACAAGACGTCATAGTGCTAGTTGCCCATTTTCTGTTGTTTTTGGTTCCAGAAAAATTAGTAATGAAATATTCTCGGAATTGGAGGGGACAAAAGCCAAAGTCAATATTTTACCAAAAGGAACACGGAGTACGGAGGGCAAACAAAGTGGAGGCTCGAGGCGACCACAACTGGTGGCGGTGCGGCCTAGGGGGCACTAGCCCTAGATGTGGACCCCTCGGGCTCCCACCGACCTTGCCTTTCGCCTATAAAAGTATCCCGAGGCAAAAACCCTAAGTACCTGTGGTGACTCAGCATACCACTACATGATGTAGTACACTATAGTTGTTGATATAACACGAATGAAACACCGCTCACTAGTATTACATCTCTCAGAGTGGCACAACAGAAACACAACAGGTCCAATACATGGCTTAAGGTTACAACTCATTCTATACACAAGATCCAGAGAATACTCTTGGTTTAAAGAGAGAGAAAGAACTTCTTACAAAGAAGAATCAAAAGAAATAATGCACCAACTAATATACTTTTAAGACTAGAATTTCAACTATGGGGTTGGCATTGCTGCTATTGCAATGCACTACAGAAATAGGTTCTTTGGCTAGAGAGTATATTCTTATTTTAATCAGAAACTTCATCTTCACTTGAGTTGAGGTACATGTTGACTTCCTTGTCTTTATTGAAGACCCTTAGCTTTGGATGATGAATCCTGGAGCATAACTTGATGTAGATGTTGTCTGTACTGGCTTCAGGATCTAGCAAGGGTTAAGAAGATACGTTGAGTACGAGCGTACTCAGCAAGTTCACTAGAAAATGCGTGTTTGATGCACTATAACTACAGCCACAGACCGTAGGTCGTAGGCAATGCAAGTTTTCGTAAACATTTCTTCAAAGGTTGCTTTTTATTCTAAAAAGCTATGTCCGTCAGCCTTCACGGGTTTACCAAAAATTTTATGAAGTTCCTTTCCCGCCGCGTTCGCAGCTCCTTCCCGGAACAGGGAGTAACAAGTTACAGTTCTTACACTCTGCAGAGGTGCGTCACTTTACCCATGAGAGATCAACTCCTTGTTGCATAACCGGGCAGCTTACCCGTCCACAATTCCATGGTGTGGGGCCCAGTAGATGATCCAAGCCAATCACTTCCCTCTTCGCGACCTCATATGTCTGCACGATCCTTCGGGGCTGGCTCATCTTCGTTAAGCCCCCTTTTCGGGCAGGCTAAAACCCTGATGAGTTCCCGAAGACTCTATGACCTAGTGATGCCCGGAATAGTACCATTTACATGGACTATATCCCTAAACACCATTCATAGATAATCTAGACACCAAAAGTGTGGGGCGTAAGGGTGCCCACCCATATGTTAGATCCACACAAGGAATCACAACATCACGTTAAGGTCGTCTTGCCTCCATACAAGAGGAAAAGGATACAGCTGACTTCTCCGTCCCATTCCAAATCTCATGGTTAACGCGTAATATACGGCGCTAGAATCACTGGCGACGTTGGTTGTTAAGTACTAGATGCTATGTTCCTTTACCACCGGAACTTTTATAGTAGGTTATTACCTCATGGCAAATAACGTATAATCACATTATTATGAAAATAGTGTTTTCTAACCTTTTTCAAATGCAGGTGATGACAACACTGGATTTGCAAAATACTTTACAGAAAATAATCAAAGAACACGAGCAAGTGTGAACTTGCTTTTTGTGATTGCAAGATTATGCACTCACGGTCTTCAAGACAATATAAGATCCAATATCTGAAATCAGCATCATTGTCCGGTAAGAACTAATGTTTAAAGAAGCAAAATGCTTTTATGCATAAGTAATGTGATGCATTTTATAAACGCGAATCCCGGGGATAACGTTGTTCCAGGGTTTGAATTCTGGAAATGGTTACTTTAGAATGTGTTGTCCCTTGTAGATAAGTTTCATACTTGTGCTTCTTATTAAGGCTTGTGAGTGTGTGTGAAACAACATATAATTACAATATCATAAAACAATGAGACACACCCAAATGTGAAATGCTACTCAAGATTGCTTATATAAGAGTTGTTGTTTGAAGTGGCAAAAAGAATAACATTTGAGGAAAAGATTTCTTCTCTAAGGTCTAAAAAATCTTTGTGGTTAGTTGAGTCTGGTTGATGTTATTTATGCTTGCTAGAATAGTTTGGATTTGTGAGGCTTTATGACTTAACTATAACAGACCAAAGTTAACTATAAAATATATAACAATGTCTTTAGTATTATATTTAGAGTCTTGTAGACTAAAGTTAACTTTAAAACATAGATGGTTTGAAAGTGTAATGCTTATGACATTTGTACCTTGTGTACTTGGTAATGTTTCCTTAAGGTTACTTAAGAATGGTTATATTTTTACTTGGTGTAGTGGTTTCTTGATTTTATAATAGAATAGTATCATTTACCTTTTTATAAATGAGTGGTTATGGTTTGCAAACAAGGTAATAATATTATTTAACTACTTATGAATTCATTATAGTGTTTTGGCATATTGATAAACTTGTGGTTAAAGTAAGTAAATAGGTTTTACTTAATCCCAACTATTCTTGAAGATTTTATACTTAATAAAGATCTTTTTAGAAAATCTATTACATATATATAGTTGAAGGATAATTCTATAAAATTGTATTTAAATGGTGTTAAATTATTTTGACTTCATAATATTAGTATTTAAGACTAATACTATTTATTAGACTCAATTGGCTATTTTTAGATATCTTAGCAAAAAAAATATTTACCTTTATAGGGATGATTAATTAACGAAATAGGTTTAACTTTAAGTTGTTAGAGTATTAAGTTTTTTTATTTACTTTAAAAGTGTATTATTATACTTTTAACAAGTAGCCATTATTTTTGTAATCATTTTGATATATTACATTTATTTTTGTGATTTATAAATAATAAGATATGATTTTTATAAGATTTATTACTTTATAAATACTTAATAAATAATAAATACTTATTTAGGTGAAATAATAATACATGATTATAGTTTTAAAGTATTGTTTTTATTTTTCCAAGATTTTTGGTATTTTATTTATATTCTTAAAATTTACCATTATTAAAATAGGAATTATCAAAGTTTTATTACCTTTAAAATCTTTATTAAATAATAAATATTTAAATTGTTAACATAATAATGTTTGACAATGGTTTTAAGTTATAGATTTTATTTTCCTAAAAATTTACATATATTACACATATTTTCTGAACTATAAAACAAAAGTTATGGATTTAATAAGATTTAATGATTTTATTTTGTTTCTAAAACATTTAAATTTGGATTTGCAATATTTGAGTTATTTCCTAAACAGACACTAGGCTTTTTACACCGCACCCACACCTAGCCTTAGTCACTGACTAGTGGGCCAGTGGCAAGATCATCTCTCAAGTTAATAAATGCATTTGTTACCGGCCTAATTGCTACTTCGAGACAATGACAGATGGGCCCAAAGCCATGTCACCTGCCATGCGAGATAAAGACCAGGTCAAATAGGCTGGCTAGGTAGAGGGTGACGTTGGCATGACATCGCTATGGCGTCAGCACAACCACCATCGTTAGTGGGTGGTCGCTGGCGACGATCCACGACGCCCCAGCAAGCGAAACTAGCCTAGTTTGAATCCATGCAACGTGTTGAACCCTAAAGTGGCGTCACCACTCGGAAATGGTCATCGGAGCCTCGGCTCCGATGAGCTCCGACGGTGGCCGACGGTGGCAGAAGGTGTGATGGCGTTTTACAACGAGAGGAGGCGCTTTAGGGATTCTGGAAGGTTCAGGAACTCACCCTGATTGCAGTGGTGATGTCGACGAGGACTGGTGCGGTCAGAGACGAGCTCTCCGACGAGGATTCCGACGAACTGCCGCAAAGAGGAATGGCAAAATTCGTCCCCTCTAGTGCTCCCCTTGATGCAAGATTTCACCCAAAGGATCTACGGAGCACGGGGCTTCTCCATGGCTACTTGGAAGAGAGTGGGGAGGTGCGGCTCGACGGTGAGGCGAGCTCCGGTGAGCTAGGGTTTTGGCCCCATTCGAAACAGAGAGGATAAGGAGGGAATGTGGATAGGGATTAAGGCAGGGTGTCGCGGTGGCCTTCTTATCCCCCTCTGGAACGACAGCGAGCATCTTGACGCACGGCTGACGACGACGGCATCGGGCGGCGGCGGACTCCTCCAGTGAGCTGCCTGTGTGCGTGAGGATGACGACGACGTCACTTTTTCGAAACACCCCTGGCAATTCTTTCATCTCAACCTGCGGTCCTTCTTTGGTCCCACCCGTCAGTCACAGAAGAGGACGTGTTGGGCTGGCTGTTGGACCCTTGTGGGCTGCACGTGGGCGACAGATAGGAAGAAGGAAATGCTGGGCCGGCCTGCTGCTCGGGCCAGATTCTTTTTTCCTTTCTATTTCCTGTTTTGATTTCATATTTGATTTAAATTATTTGATTTGGATTTTCTTTATAGGATTGATTTGCTGAGTGGTTGCAGCAATAATAAAATGTATTAAGGTTCTTTTATGGGTTTGTAATATAGTGGTATTATTTCTTTATGTACTTTATATAAATCCCATTGAATATTTATTAAAGCCTTTATTATTAACTTTCTTTCCATATTAAACCATGGATTTATTAAATGACATTTCCTTATTTGTTTATAAAGCTTAATTCTAGTTAGCTCATAGTTTAGATGGAAATTTTTATATAATGATCCTATATCCTTATTTGATGCATAATATACAAAGGAAATTAATATGGTTGACATTACTTCCATTAATTTAGAAAATGGCAATGTATATATTCTATTAAGATTAACATAGAGGTTAGGGTTTGAATTGTAAATGTTTACCCAAGGGTTTAGGGTTCTTATTTTACTTCTATTCTTTTGTTGATGTGAGTAAAGATTTAATAACTAAGCATATTGTCTTTTGTTTGTGATCTTTAATGATATCACCTTTTAAAATAGAAAGTTACATCTAAAATGTTTTATGGAAAAGAATTGATAAAAATATCTCCTAAACACATATGGTTAAGAAATTGGAAATGATAAATATGTGCTTCAGTGATTTGCTCTATAAACTATTCCTATAGAACATTGTGGAAATCATATGATTTATCTAATAGATGAGATGGATATTAAGCTTGATCATAGATTTAGGGTTTAATGTTTACCAAGAATTACTATCTTCCATATTTCATTATTCTGGACTTCTAATTAAGGAATTCCTTTCCTAGATATACTACTTCTTCCTATCCATCATCATGGTTAACATGATGAGCTTTACTTCATAAAAATATTCTTATCCACCTTTTATTCTACTAAACCCATTGATAAATCCAATGAGCTTGACACTAAAGCTTTTATAGTTTTCTCATATCCATACTTGGTTATATCCACCACTCTACTGTTGATAACCTCCAATCCAACAAGTAGTTCCTTCAAACTCCACTCATATTCTTCCTTAATCATCCATCACTAATACTTTTCTAGTAGATGTATACACCCAACTACCTTTTTCTAAAGCTTACTATCATTTAAGATGAATAACACTACTTCTAGAACTCCATGCTATACTAGCTTTAATTTAATCATACTATCCTACATTTATTTTACTCTAATAACTCATACTCCAACCTCACATTATTTTAATGTGACTTTTAGTGACTACTCTAGGCTAACTTAACTATACTAGAGTTTCAATCATGTTCTACCCACCAATGTCACTAATGCAGGGTATAAGTATTCAATCCTGGTGAGCAAGGCATGATCATTATAATCCTTTAATCATTTATAGCTTAGATTTTCAGTTGGCTAATCAAGGCTTTATCAATACAACCTTACAATTGTATTGGAATTATCTTCTCAGTATCTCTAATTGGATTAAGGCTGTTATTCATGGACTATGCCCCCTTGATCCAATAGAATTACTACTGGTAACTATCTTCAGGGTTCATCCTTGTAATATTATTTACTACCCTATAATTATATATCCCAATAACTCTTCTATCATTTTAGGAGTGAGTTTAACTCCATCAATTATCGCATTGATTTATTCTTCTTCAATCACTCCCATTCTATAGATGATATCCAAAACTAGCATTACTATTTACCTCTTCTTAGTTGTTTCTTTATAGGCACTTAAGTGTAAGCTATGTTGTGGTCAAGAATTGATAGATTGAGAATTGGTGAATCAATAGTTGATTTCTCAACATTGATGAACAACAGATATTGGAATATAACTCAATAGAGATGATAAGGATTTATATGGAAAGAAAGATATATGGTGAATGATCTAGACTTAGTTTCTTCCCTTCCCAATCTCACTAAAGAGTTAAAGTTAGGTATTGCCATGATACTCATGGTATAATTGGATAAGAAATAAATAAGTCAAGGATAAATTGTTACATTCTTAACTTGGTATTCATGGGTTGTTGTGATGAATAGTATGATATGATCCCTTAAGGATCCGATATTAGTCATTTAAACAATGCATTAGGATTTAATTGTTATTATATTTGATCTACCCTTAGATCAAATTATGGTTACCCAAAAATAAGATTTTAGCAAAGTCATATTGAAACTTATCACAGTCAACTTGATGATCTACCTCAATTCCATCAAGTTGAGAGAAGCTTCAATCATTTTAACAGGTTTTGTTCAAAAGCACGAAAATTATTCGGATTTTCTATGCATGAATGCAATGCACACATCTGGGTTCAGCTTATTTCTAGGCTCTAATGCTGGGATGTTACTGTATCCGATCAATCTTCCACGAAACAGTCCATAGCCGCCACCATCTCCATCCCTAGATCGGGGGGATCTGAAGCTCTTCCTGGCACCCTTCCGGAGGGGAGAGATCATCCCTAAGGCCTTCTTCATCACCATGCCAGTCTCTGGAGTAATGCGTGAGTAGTTCACCTTTGGAGTATGGGTCCATAGCAGTAGCTAGATGGTTGTTTCTCCTCCCTTGTTCTTTCATGTTTTAGATCTTGTGAGCTCCTTTCATGATCAAGATCATCTTTATGTAATCCTACATGTTGTGTTTGTTGGGATCCAATGGATATTGAGTACTATGTTCAAGATTTATTATTGATTCTATCATGTCTATGTTATTTGTGATCTTGCATGCTTTCCGTTGTTAGTAGATGCTTTGGCCAAGTAGATGCTTGCAACTCCAGGAGGGAGTATTTATGCTCGATAGTAGGTTCCATCCTCTAG
Organism: Avena sativa; assembly: GCA_916181665.1. Classification (NCBI taxonomy): domain Eukaryota; kingdom Viridiplantae; phylum Streptophyta; class Magnoliopsida; order Poales; family Poaceae; genus Avena; species Avena sativa. The sequence goes on along the minus strand of OV702280.1, from coordinate 393,969,622 downwards.
TAATCTGGGAAGTGACAGAAATCTCTAAGGTTGTAGATGTGTTGTTGCTACTAGGGAGAAAAGAACAATCCTTTACCCAAGGGTAATTGTATTGTTTCCTTTACATACTTTGCTTAAGGCAAAAATCTGTTGCTTACAACTTAATACTGGAGGGGGTTCGGACGATAACCTGAAGGTGGATTATTAGTCATAGATGCAATTGGATTACGGTCTATGTATTATGTTGTAATGCCCAAACGAATCTCATAGGATCTTTCATGACTTGTACATGCATATGCATATGCATTTTCAATCTATCTTTGCCCAACTGTAATATGTTCACCCAACATGCTACTTATATTATGGAGAAACACCTCTAATGAACTATGGATCCCGGTCCATTCCTTTACCATTGATATCATATCTACTGTTACTTTCTCCAAGCATTACTATATTCCACACTATACATTTAATCCTTTGTTTTAAGCAAAACCAGTGAGATTGACAACCTTACTGTAAGTTGGGGCAAAGTTCTGTGGTTGTGTTGTGCAGGTTCCAAGTTGCTAGCAACACCTTGGGAGTTGTTTCCTTACCCCTAATGGTTCGATAACCTTGGTTTCATAACTGAGGGAAAACTTCCTGCTGTGCTTATCATACCTTCCTCTTGGGGTTTCCCAACAAGGCTCTGCAGTTACTGAGCCGCATCAAAGACTTTTTCTGACGCTGTTGCCGGGAAGCTAAGGATAGCTTTACAAGGGGAGTCTCTCACAACCAATTTATTTACTTTGTTTTTTTTTGCTTTGTCTCTTTTGCCTGTTTCCTTTTTTATCAAAAATACAAAAAAATAGTTTTGTTTGGTTTGTTTCTTCTTATCAAAAACACACAAAAAATAGTTGCTACTTTAGTTTCTATTTCTGCTGGCTTGCTTTACTCTTGCAATAATGAATACCCTTGAAAACGCTAAGTTATGTGATTTCACTAGCACACACAACAATGATTTCATGAGCACACCTATTGATCCACCTATTCCTGAAGCTGCATTCTTTGAAATTAAACCTGTCTTGCTTAATCTTGTTATGAAAGAGCAATTTTCTGGTGTTAATACTAATGATGCTACTGCTCACCTTAATAACTTTGTTGAACTTTGTGAGATGCAAAAATATAAGGATGTGGATGGAGATATTATTAAGCTTAAATTGTTTCCTTCCTTTTTTGAGAGGAAGAGCTAAAGAATGGTTGCTATCTGTGCCTAGAAATAGTATTGATTCTTGGATTAAATGCAAAGATGATTTCATTGGAAAATATTATCCTCCTGCTAAGATTATATCTATGAGAAGTGAAATAATCAAATTTAAACAATTTTATAATGAACATGTTGCTCAAGCTTGGGAAAGAATGAAATCTTTAGTGAAGAATTGCCCTACTCATGGATTGACTGCTTGGATGATTATCCAAACCTTTAATGCAGGACTGAATTTTTCTTCAAGAAATCTGTTGGATTCTACTGCAGGAGGAACCTTTATGACCATTACTTTGGGTGCTGCAACAAAGCTCCTTGATAATATGATGGTTAACTATTCTGAATGGCACACTGAGAGAGCTCCACAAGGTAAGAAGGTAAACTCTATTGAAGAAACCTCCTCTTTGAGTGATAAGATTGATATTATTATGTCTATGCTTGTTAATGGAAAAGCTCATATAGATCCAAATAATGTTCCATTAGCCTCTTTGGTTGCTCAAGAAGAGCAAGTTGATGTGAACTTCATTAGAAATAATAATTTTAGCAACAATGCCTACATGAGTAACTTTGGTAATAATAATTATAGGCCTTATCCTCCCAATAATGATACTACTTATGGAAATTCCTACAATAACAATAGAAGTGCACCCTCTGAACTTGAAGTCATTCTTAAAGATTTCATTAGTAAACAAAATGCTTTCAATAAAACTATTGAGGAAACACTTTCAAATGCTGAAAAAAATTCATCCTTGTCTGAAGCACAATCCTCTTTGATTAATAAAATTGCTGCTAAACCTGAAACTGTGGAAAACCTCTTTGTTGCTACTAATGCCATATAAGTAAGAATTGATGAAAATGTTAGGTTGTTCGCTGAATTGCATGCTAGGTGAGAAAGAGAAGATGAGATTGCTAATACTAAAGTTTGTACTATTACCACCACTAATATTGATGCTAGCAAACCACATGAAGTTCCCACACATTTAGCAACAATGCCTAAACCCAATGGAATCCTTTCCAATAAAAATGCTGAAGTTTTTCAAAATATGGGAGACAATAGTCCTACTACTATGAATGAATATTTTGATTTTGATATTGATGGTTGCAATATTTCTGAAGTAATTAAGTTCCTACAAAAACTTGCTAGAAGTCCTAATGCTAGTGATATGAATATGGCTTTTACAAAACACATTACAGATGCTCTCATTAAAATTAAAGAAGAAAAATTGAAACATGAAGCTTCTGTTCCTAGGAAATTAGAAGATGGTTGGGAACCCATCATTAATATGAAAGTGAATGATTTTAATCTCAAAGTTTTATGTGATCTTGATGCTAGTGTCTCTATTATGCCTAGAAATATTTATGAAATGCTTGATTTACCACCATTGGAAGATTGTTATTTAGATATCCATATTGATGATAATGCTAAAAGAAACTTATGGGGAGGATTACTGATGTTCTTATTATGGTTAACAATGCCTATGTCCCCATTGATTTCTATGTTTTGGATGTTGAATACAATGCTTCTTATCCTATTACTTTAGGAAGACCTTTTCTTAGAACTGTTGGTGCCATTATTGACATGAAAGAAGGCACCATTAAATATCAATTTCCACTCAATAAAGGTATAGAACACTTCCCTAGAAAGAGAGAGAAGATATCTTTTGATTCTCCTATTAAAACAAAAGTTTATGCCAGTGCTTCTTCATTTGAAAATACTTGATTCTTGCTTTCTATGCCTAACTTAAAGACGTTAAAGAAAAGTACTTCTTGGGAGATAACCCAATAGTTTTCATTGAGTCTTGGAAGTTATTACCTCTATAATAACCTCTCCTTATCCTTTTTGTGTGATTTTTGTGCCAAGAATAACTTCTAATGAGAGAAGTAAGATTTGGGGGAGTTGTTGTCCCGTAACAGATTTTTGTGCTTCACTGTAAAAATTCGTAAAAAATCCTAGTACGTTGGATTGAGATGTAATTTTCTGTGCTTGTGCCTTGTTATTTACCTAACTTTCGTTAGTTCAACATTGTTTGATTTGAGCAACAGGAGATTTTTTGTAAAAATCGGTCTTTACCTGCTGGTCTGTTTTGACAGATTTCTGCCGTTATTTGCATATGCCTCTTATTTGTTTCCTTTTGAGTTCTCTTTGATCACTTGAGATTTTAAAAAGAGTTTCTAGAGTAGCTTGTGTTATAATAAGAAGTTTTACTTGTGTTGAAACTAAACACAAAGACTTATTATCTTGAATACACTGATGTTGGTAATGAAGATTGTGAGAAGTTTTATATGAAGGAAATTTTCAAGTGTAGGGGAAGAATGATGTGATGAGATGAAGAATGGACAAAACCTCAAGCTTGGAGATGCCACCCGTGTCACCCCAAGAAATATTCAAGAAGTAAAAGCGCCAAAGCTTGGGGATGCCCAAGGCATCCCCTACTTCATCAATAAAAATCTCAGGTTTTCTTTTAAAACACTTCATTTGTATTGCTTCATGCACTATTTGTTGTTCTTGGAGCATCTTTGCTTTTGTCTTTAGTTTTATTTTTTGCTTTTTTGCTGCAATAAGTTGTTCGGACCCCAACACTCCTATTTTGGAGAAATAATACCTAGTTCTTCATCGTCTAGAACACTCTAGTTTTTATTCTTTTTGTTCTATGAGTGTTCTCTTTTGCTAGCTCTACGCTTAGCTTTAGTTTTCGTGTGCTTATTGCTTAGAACTTTTTAGTTCTTCCCTGTGGATTTGTGAGACATGCTCACTGATCTTTATTTAGTATTATCTTTGCGAGTTGTTTCAAATAAGTCGATTGGTGTTGGAAAAGAGTAGGAAGTTTCATGCTTAAGTGGTACAAAAGGAGCTTGTTTTGACTGTGACTTAAACTTTATCATGTCATGTTATATGTTGTTTTTACCTTATGATTAGTTATTATTGTTGTAGCATGACTTGTCTCAAACAATTGATATTGCTTAATATGCCTTGGAAGAATCATGCGTTATTTTAGCATATAAAAGCATAATATTGTAGTATTCTCCTTTGATGATTTATTTGGGTTGACTTGGAACATGCTTACACCATGTTAATACTATGAACCAGTCACCATTAGCATATATGATCATTTAGTTTTTGACTTGTGATATCACTTTATGCTTTGATTAATAATGTTTTGTTGCTCTGCATGATTATGGCCATTATTGCTCTCTTAGTTGGTCGCTCCCAGTCTTTTGCTAGCCTCCACTTGTACTAAATAAGATCTACTCGTGCATCCAACTCCCAAGAAACCAAGTTATTCCAAAGAGTCCACTATAAATTCATATGCATGGTGTGTTACACCATTCTAAGTATATTCATGTGATTAATTATCTTCCAATTAAAAAGTTACTTTGTTATGTGAAAATTAGTGATTAAAGCTCTCACAAACTTGATGGCATACTTTACTTTCTTGCACTTAATAAACTTGAACCATTGTGTCATCTATGTTTTATATGCTTGCACTTATAAGTTGGGAATTAGCAGAACCATGCTATCACGGGGAACGCTTTCAACACATGTACATGTTACCCAGTTGATATCATGATCTTTTGTTTATGGATGTTGGCGGTGTGAAATAAAAGGGGAGCTTGTAAGTCCATAGAGTATTATATATGTGTTAGAGAAACGCCTGGGAGGCTAGCCTAAGCCATGCCTAATCATGGTGGAAACTTGCAGCACAACCATAGTGAGCAATCTGTGAAGCATCCTCAATAAAAAAATCTATTCAAATGGTAAATAAAAAGATCGCTGAGATGCTCATTGTCTGTTGCCTTCTCATTTTGATATGGGATAGCTCCTATATCATGGGGCAAGGGGTACCCCGTTGGCGGTTCTTTATGATACACATATATTTACAATGGCAAGAACTTGCTTGTGACTAAAGTTGAGTAGCATGAGGAACGACCCTCGTACTCAAGGGACATGAGATTGTCAACTTATGATTTGTCAAGCATATACTCCATATTTGTTTCACTTTAACCTTAACCACTTCAAAGATTCCTATGATAGGGGAAATGAGAGCTGGAAGCTAAAAAGTATCATAATCTTTGGAAGCTCTTTATGAAACTTTAAATCCCTACTTCCATCTGTGAAGGTCCTATCTTTTACTTTTATGTTGAGTCTCCATATTCTATCTTTATGCACCAATTGATATAGCATAGTTGTCATTCTTAGTTCTATGTGCATTGTCCCAAAACTTATTATTGATTGATTCACAATGATGGTATTGATTGTTCTTAAATTATTTGTATCTAGTCACCCTTATGAACTTTGAAGGTGTCCTATTCATTTATTGTTTTGCTATTCCATGAGGGACAAGTTGAATATCATTCTTATTATGTTTTCTATATGTGAAACAAACAAATGTCTTTCAATGCATTGTTATTCATGATCTTTTGTTTGTGTTACCTTTCATGTTACAACATAGTTGCTATGTCTTATTGTTAGAACTACATATTTCATGCTCATGTTTAGAGTACTTTAATCCCAGCTTTCAATGCTTTACAAATACTTTGATCAATATTGTGTTGGTGCATGTCACCTAAAAAATTATTCTTTTTATCACTTACCTACTCGAGGACGAGTAGGATTTAAGCTTGGGGATGCTTGATACGTCGTAAACGTATCTATAATTTTTGATGCTCCATGCTTGTTTTATATCATTTGTCTACACTTTGAGGTATTTTTATACGTTTTCCGGAACTAACCTATTAACAAGATGCCACAGTACCAGTTGCCTGTTTTCTGCTGTTTTTGGTCTTAGAAAAGTTAGTAAAGAAATATTCTCGGAATTGGATGGGACAAAAGCCAAAGTCAATATTTTACCAGAAGGAACACGAAGTCCAGAGGGAAAATGAAGTGGAGCCTCGAGGCGACCACACCTGGTGGCGGCGCAGCATAGGGGGGGTGCCAGACCTAGATATGGCCCCCTGTGCGCCCACCGACCTTGCCCTTTCGCCTATAATAGTATCCCGAGGCAAAAACCCTAAGTACCCGATCAATCTTCCACGAAACAGTCCGTAGCCACCGCCATCTCCATCCCTAGATCGGGGGATCTGAAGCTCTTCCCGGCACCCTGCCAGAGGGGAGAGATCATCCCTAAGGCCTTCTTCATCACCATGCCAACCTCTGGAGTGATGCGTGAGTAGTTCACCTTTGGAGTATGGGTCCATAGCAGTAGCTAGATGGTTGTTTCTCCTCCCTTGTTCTTTCATGTTTTAGATCTTGTGAGCTCCGTTCATGATCAATATCATCTTTATGTAATCCTACATGTTGTGTTTGTTGGGATCCAATGGATATTGAGTACTATGTTCAAGGTTTATTATTGATTCTATCATGTCTATGTTATTTGTGATCTTGCATGCTTTCCGTTGTTAGTAGATGCTTTGGCCAAGTAGATGCTTGCAACTCCAGGAGGGAGTATTTATGCTCGATGGTAGGTTCATGCCTCTAGTAATCTGGGGAAGTGACAGAAATCTCTAAGGTTGTAGATGTGTTGTTGCTACTAGGGATAAAAGAACAATCCTTTACCCAAGGGTAATTGTATTGTTTACTTTACATACTTTGCTTAAGGAAATAATCTGTTGCTTGCAACTTAATACTGGAGGGGGTTCAGAAGATAACCCGAAAGTGGATTATTAGTCATAGATGCAGTTGTATTACGGTCTATGTATTACGTTGTAATGCCCAAACGAATCTCATAGGATCTTTCATGACTTGTACATGCATATGCATATGCATTTTCAATCTATCTTTGTCCAACTGTAATTTGTTCACCCAACATGCTACTTATCTTATGGAGAAACACATCTAGTGAACTATGGACCCCGGTCCATTCCTTTACCATTGATATCCTATCTACTGTTACTTTCTACAAGCATTACTATCTTCCACACTATGCGTTTAATCCTTTGTTTTCAGCAAAACCAGTGAGATCGACAACCTCACTGTAAGTTGGGGCAAAGTTCTGTGGTTGTATTGTGCAAGTTCCAAGTTGCTAGCAACACCTTGGGAATTGTTTCCTTACTCCTACTGGTTCGATAACCTTGGTTTCATAAATAAGGGAAAACTTCCTGTTGTGCTCATCATACCTTCCTTTTGGGGTTTCCCAACGAGGCTATGAAGTGACTGAGCCGCATCAAAGGTCAAGACAACGAAAACCTTTGTGTTCGTCAGAGTAACCAAGAAACACGCAGGAGATAGATCGAGGGGCTAGTTTATTTGGTGATGTGGCATACATGTTAGGGAAACAAAGACAACCAAAAACACGAAGCTTAGAATAATCGAGATGGCATCTAAAAAAAAGAAAAATAGGGAGTTTGACGAGGATTCGATTTAGTTGGTCAGATGTTTAGAACATATGTTGCAGTGCGTAGGGCCTCAACCCAATATCTTGGAGGCATAAATGAATGAATTAAAAGTGTTCGAATTATATCATTGAGTGTTCGTAGATCTCGTTCGGCCTTGCCGTTTTGGGAAGAGGTATAGGGGCAGGGAAAACGTAGGAGGATGCCATGACTAAGGAAGAAATTTCTTTTTCGATTATTATCAAATTCTTTAACATTATCACATTGAATAAATTTTACAGGTAAAAAAGTGAGTAGATACATAACGTTGGAAATTTAGAAATATTGTATGGACATCAGATTTGTTGCGCATGGGAAAAGTCCAAATAAAGTGTGTAAAATCATTAAGAATAACAATATAGTATTTAAAACCAGAAAAAATTTCATGTGGAGAAGTCCATAAATCACAATGGATTAATTCAAAAGGAAAGGTGCGAGAAGATTGGGAGGTACTAAAGGGAATACGAACGTGTTTGCTTAATTGTCATGACTCACAAACTAAAGTATCATGATAATCTTCGTTACATGAAATTGAAAACTCACGAAGAAGATTGGAAAGTGTGGCAGCTTGAGGATGTCCTAGTCATTGATGCCATAGATCCACCGAAGCAACCATGGAGGGGGGATGAGCGGTGGTGGGTGCGCTGTTGATAGATTATATGTCTCCGAAACTATTGAAGCGTGCGATCTCTGCCTTGGTCATGTAATCCTTCACAGATAAGCCAAAATAGTCAAACTCGACGGAGACAAGATTATCATGTGTAAATTGACGGACTGAAATTATGTATTTAATTAGGGCAGGGGCAACAAGAACATCTTGAAGGAGGAGTGGTTTTGTGGTAGATGGAAGATGGGTTTGGCCAACACAATGGATAGGAATGAGAGAACCATCTCCAAGAGTAATAGAGGAAAAAAGGTGAAGAAGTGAACGATGACAGCATATTACGCGAATAAGACATGTGACTAGATGCACCAGAATCGAAAATCCAATCCTTACCTGAGTTTCCTTGAGCAGCGAAGTTGTTCATGGCCTGGAGAAAAGCGGCTTGGTCACAGCTTGGCATTGTTGTAGGGAACGAGGTTGGTGCAGATGGCGGCGCTAGGGCGAGCGGTGGCGGCGGAAGCTGGTACATCGGATAGTGGCCGCCTGTTGAGGTGTTGTAGTTCATTGGCGACGGTACGTTGTAGGAGTAGTAGGATGGTGCAGCGACGTAAGCCTGCGATGGAGGGCGCGGACCGAGTAGTCTAGGGGAGCCGGTGTGCGGGCGCATGCCTAGCATCTAAGAGTCGGTGTAGGCGGGTGGAGCGCCGATCAGAGAGGGAGACTCCCAGGGCATGGGCCAAGCCTTCACAAGGCCAATCCAAGGGTCATGTGGGGGCGGTAGATTGTGTAGGGTTCGCAGCATAGAAAACAAAAATTTTCCTACGATGGGAACAACTATGTACCAAGATCTATCTACTAGATACAAACAACGGGCGGATGTATATCCGTAGAGAACATACCCTTGAAGACCGACAAAGCTTAACGAGTCCAAACTCGTGGTTGATGTAGACGATCTCTTGTCGATCTCAAGATCGAGAGGAAGTCCTAGCGCCGCAAAACAGCAGCGCATCCGTGCTCGCACACACGTTCGAGGCACCGAGCAACCTCCGCCTCCTCGCTCCAGCGATGCAGCGGAAGCACAACTCTTTCTTGCCGAAAAGCCACCGGGAACATGTATCTCGCTAGTCCGAGACCATGGGGGATAAATTCTAGAGGGGGAGAGAGATCCTTCACGAGGAGGTGTGAGTGAGAAGTGAGAGGAGGGGCTCCTTATATAGGGGAGGGGGGTAGCCCAAGGGGGCATGGCCGCCGGCCATGGAGGGTGCCCCCACCTCTCCCTCATTCATGTGGGTGGACACTCCACTCACAAAATGGCCCTTCAATTTTCTCCACTCAAAAACCCACTCAAATTCCCATTAAATTTCCACCAAATTTAATGCAAACTCTCATTAAATAAAACTCTTTTATTTTATTCAGAATTTTGTCAATTACTTTAATGACAAACATTCACAAATAACCCCTTGCTAGAATTCAGTTTCACATGCATAACCACTTTATGCAATTTCACCCGAAAACCCGTTTCGGTATCTAGTGAAATAAATTCCTGCGCTTGTTATTCTTTTCGGCATGAAACTTTTGCTCCGAATGGATGTCGGTGTCTCTTAAGTGTGTCACCCTACGGTTCGCGAATAATGCGGACATGATCGAGACCCCTCTCGGATCAATAATCAGAAGCGGGATCTGGAGACCCATACTGACTCCCACACATTCAACGATGACTTTCTTGTGATCGTCGGAACCTTTTACGCTAGTATCTTAATCCTTTTGTTTCGCGATATATTACATGTTCGAGATTCGATCATCGGTATCTCCATACCTAGTTTGATCTCGTTACCGACATGTACTCTTTTCTTGTTCCCGTGATATAACATTCTAGTGATCAAATCACTTGCTTGCAAGCTAATCAATGTGATATCACCGAGAGGGCCCAGAGTATATCTATCCGTCATCGGGATGAACAAATTCCACTCTCGATCCATGGGCCTCAACATAACACTTTATTAGTTCTGAATCCATCTTTATAATCACCCTGTTACGGTGTGACGTTTGATGTTATCAAGAAACTCTTCCGGTGTTAGTGATTGACATGATCTCATGGTCTAAGGATTAGGATCACTTCGTAATATGTTATAGCAATATAAACTCAATGACTTTGATCGTAATGCTATACTTCGGATGAATGTTCATCACACCATTACACTAATGTTGTGACCTCGTTATTAACAACATCCAATGTCCATGATCAGGAAACCTTGATCATCTTGTTAATCAACGAGCTAGTTTAAGAGAGAGGCATAACTAGGAACTTTCTGTTTGTTTATTAAACACACATGTATTAACGTTCCCGTATTAATACAATTATAGCATGCAAAATAAACATTTATCATAAACAAGGAATATGATAATAACCACTTTATTATTGCCTCTCGGGCATATTCCCTTCAGTCTCCCACTTGCACTAGAGACAATAATCTAGTTTGAAAACTCTGCGTATTGAACACCTATGGCTTTCTGGTGTTTCATATACGCAATTGCAAGTGGTTAACATAATCTACGGATCTGACGCTTCAGGTCCGTGTGTATTTGCATGTCTTTGCGTCTCCACGCATCACTCACTCCAATGAGATGGCATTGTATAAATTTGGTCTTTTGGTGAGACCTTTAGTTCCTTGGGGTTAAAACACATCGATACTATTGCCATACAATATATCTTTAGTGTTAGCCCGTTGCGAACCACACCTTAGTTTGATAACAAACTACTTGACACAAATTCCCTCCTTTGCTGCTACTATAGCAGTCATATACTTAGCCTTTTGTTGTAGTATTCGTCACAATGTCTTAACTTTGGAACTCTTCCAAATCCATCATGGAATCTCCTTTCCATTACATTGTGCCACCCATAGTTTAAATTGAGATAAACTTAATTTGTATCTTGTGACAAAACTAGTATCAATGTAACGCTTTACAATGAACTATTTGTAATTGTTTGTCACCTCTACACAAATATATTCTTAGTTCTTCCAAAAGATCATAAGAATATCCTCACTATCGTCCAATGATCATTTTATGATTCATTCTGGTATATGCTCATAACACTTAGAGCATAGGACATATCTGGATGTGTACATATCATGGTATGATTGATCAAAACATTCTCGTGATTGCACTCATCAAGTGTCAAAGCACTTGAATCTTGTTTCACTTATCAAGTGTCGATACACTTGAATCTTGATTCAATTCCTTTCCATGCAACAAGAACTCTTTCTTGTCGTTTCTATATTGAACTCCTTCAATATCTCATATATGTACGTTTGGCATAAACATATTAGCGTTACAGTCTATCCACTATAGACATTCATGCTAAATATTCGGGTTTTGCCTAAGTCTTTCATCGAAATGAAATTCTTAACCTTTGTCAATAAAAGATACATCATTTCTAATCAACAAGATGTCCTTCACATAATGTATTAGAAATATGTCTCAGCGCTCCCACTTAATTTCTTGCAAATGCAAGCATCTTCATCGTCTCCAGATGAAAAACTCATTTTTCATCATGGTGAAGATTCCAACTCCGCGATGCTTACTTTAACCATTGAAGTTTGCATGCCCTTTTAGCATCCTTTGAATTTAACAAAAACCTTTGGACCGTGTCATGTACACGTCCTAGGTAACCATTCTATTAAAAGAACTTTGTTTTGTTTATTCATCTATCATATACCAAATTATATGTAGTGGTTGCTACTTTAATCCGTTCAGACTAAATATCGCTATGAAAGATCAAATCTTGTCATAGTCAACTCTTTGAACATTGTCATAAAATACTTTACAACATGTCGAATATTTCATAGATGTGAGACATCCATGTCTGTTTCTTTATAGATCCAAATACGACCGATAGGTTTTTACACCTTTCCAGAGGGTCTTCCAAGTTCAAAACTTGATTTCTCGTATATGGAACTATCACGGATTTTATGGCTTCAAGCCATTTGACGGAGTCAGGGCCCATCATCGCTTCTTTGTATGTATTCGGTTCATCATTGTCAAACAATAATGATTTACTCTCAAATCTTAGCATTTGATTGTTTAACCGACCTTCTTGGTTCAATAGGAACTTTAGACCTCCGTGACCACAACCTTTGAGGCACATAAGCTATGAGCATTATGGCAGCCTCCAGAACGATTTCCGGCGCTGCGCAACTCAGCACATTTAGCTAAGGTTCGTTAACCTTATCAAAGTTCTATTGTCCTCCCACTTAACTTTTGCGAAAGATTCCTTTTTCAAGAAACTTCACATTTCAAGCGACAAACCCTTTTGTCCTCGGTGTTATGGAGGAATAACCAATTGTTATTCGAAATAACCTACAAAGACATGCTCATCCGACTTTGGTTGTAAACATCTTACTTATGTTTAGCATACCAAAATTTAAGAAATGACAACTTGGGTTTTACCCCAAACCATAACTTCCATGGTGTCATTTCACCGGATCAAGATGGAGCTCTTTTCTGTGTAAAAGCGGTAGTCTCTAAAGCTTTAATCTTTTAAAACATAATGGCAGTTTTATAAATAACACCTTTGATCCAACCATGTCTCACAAGGTTTCATTACAAATCTCAAACACTCCATACTCCTATGGTGTTTCGGGAGATGTAAATCTAGGTGTTTTGCTAAACTTGCAACTCAAATAAATCCCTTTATGATAAAATCATAATTCATTTATTTTCTTGTTACACTTGTAACTCAAATAAATCGCTTTATGATCAAATCATAATTTATTTATTTTTCTTGTTACAATGATTTTCCACTTCATCTTGAAAGTCTTTGAAACATTTTCAAATATTTCATACTTCTTTCTCATTAAGTGAACATTCACTCAAAATTCCGGAGAAAGCATATGAAGTTGAAACCCATCGCTTACGACTACTCATAATGGACTACATACATCGATATGTATAAATTCCAATAATTTAGTCGTTCGTTCTTCTTTGGCCTTTGAACGAAGTTTTAATTATCACGTGGAAAGTCTCACAAGCGTCACTTGATCAAATCAAAGACTCCAAAAATCCATGAATATGGAGATTCTTCATGTTTTCTTTCCAATATAATTTAAACAGCGATGTCACTTCATAAGTGATCTTTCAATCATTTGTCTTGTGACATTTTAGCATTAGGTTTTATGGATGTGATTTCTTCAACTAGATTTGTAAATCATCCATCTTATATGGAATACGGTAATTATTTGAACAACCTTTGTTCTTATAATACCTGTTTCAAATAACAATTATTAAAACAAATCTTGAAGTCAAGCTTTGATGTCAACAAGAAATACAAACAACGGTTTGTTTGTTTTCGATGAACATCATCACATATTCTCTTGCTAGTTACTTAGGCCATTGTGGTTCATGAATTGCGTCATTCCGTATGAAATTTCATACCAACCAATTCGGTATCCAATACCCAAGAACCACATTGTTTAACAAGCAAAGAATACAACCATAACATGTATATTATCCATATACCTAAATTGGATATTTCCAATCTTTTCTTTTCTGCCAAATATATTTTATAGATTCTCTTTCAGCATTTCCTTTTCCTTTTAAAAGAATCTATCAACATCAAAAGTGGCGCCATATACATGACACATAGTCCAAAGCGTGTATATTCAAATAATAATACCTTTGGACTTGCACTTTGAAGTAGATCACCATCATCAAAATGATCGGTATTCTTTCAAAATCCATTCTTTAGTAATCTTTTAGTGTAGTAAACACTTTACATACATCTTCTATTCATCCTTATCATGACGACTTTCATGATCAAGCCAATTTAGCTTATAAAGGAGAATCGTGAGTATAACATTACTTTCCAAAACCCTTTTGGATGATTAGGATGTCTAGCATCTCCAACCTTCGTAAATTCTCATCCAATATGAGAACATATATTATACTCTATCATATTGCAACCAAAACATTGTTTCAGATATCGTTATATCTGCCACACATGATGGTTTCTGAAACAATTCTTTCAGCTCCTAGATAAACTTGATATTAAAACAATCAAGAATCGTGGAGGCAAACATGATACTTAAGATACTAACACTGGAATTGTTACTCTCGATTTAATACCAATTATTAAATTTCACGGAGTAAATAGAGTTTGCTGAAAGTTTGCAATAGGACTTTAAACTTTGATTGACACTCAACACAATATGATACCAGTTCGTAAAGTAAATATCCAGAATTCTATAGTTCTATTATCTCAATTACAACTATGCATAAGGTGGTGAACGAATGCCAATGACTACAACAAATTATGAAAATTCACTTTGATTTAATTTATGATAAATTGAGTTCTACTAATCCAAATTAGAAATGAACTCCCACTCAAAAACGACATCCCTCGTGTCCTTTTGGTGATTACATGAACCAAATCCACTACACCAAGTCCGATCATCACGTGAGTCGGCGTAGCTTCAAAGGCGAGCATCCATATGGTCATCATATCAAAACATATGACTCATGCTTAACCTTTCGGTCCGTGTTCCGAGGCCATGTCTGTACATGCTAGGCTCGCCAAGTAAGAACCTTAGTATTCGCGTGTGTAACTGTCTTACACCCGAGATATGCTCGTGGATTCAAGTACACCCGATCATCACGTGATGTCTTGAAGCGACGAAACATTGTCGGTGCATACTTAAGGAAGAACACATTTTTATCTTGATATCTAAATGAGGGATCATCTTATTATGCTAATAAAACGCCAAACAAGCAATATAAGATGCTATCAAACATCACATGTTTATTAGTGGAATGATATGGTTCTCGCATATGATCTCTATCATGTGCATCGTGGTATGATCACTATCATACCTTTATGTGTAAATCCAAGGTCTATGGAGTTTACACGTTATGTATGTTGTAAGAGTATCATCGCATACTTCTACTTACCACATCACCATATCATAACACTAGCCCAGCAACAATCTAAACTAGACGCCTCTAATTTATCCATTGCAAATTTTACGTGGCTTAGGGCTTTCGAGATAGAACCGTTCTTACCTACGAACATGAACCACAACGAGGATAACCAAATTGTTGACAACTCGTTGCAAATTAGATATTGACTATAGTAGGAGAGACAGACACCCGCTAGCCACTTATGCAAAACTAGTTGCATGTCAAGCGTGGAACAGGTCTCATGTGCGAGGACATGTAAAGTTTGTCCGGGCCGCTTCATCCCACTATGCCACCAATATCCAAAGTACAACTAAGAAGCAATAAAATGATCATCATCGCCCACATACTCATATGTGTACTACCCGTGCAAAGCATCTACGCATAGATCCGACTCTGATACCACTGTAGGGTTCGCAGCATAGAAAACAAAAATTTTCCTACGATGGGAACAACTATGTACCAAGATCTATCTACTAGATACAAACAACGGACGGATGTATATCCGTAGAGAACATACCCTTGAAGACCGACAAAGCTTAACGAGTCCAAACTCGTGGTTGATGTAGACGATCTCTTGCCGATCTCAAGATCGAGAGGAAGTCCTAGCGCCGCAAAACAGCAGCGCATCCGTGCTCGCACACACGTTCGAGGCACCGAGCAACCTCCGCCTCCTCGCTCCAGCGATGCAGCGGAAGCACAACTCTTTCTTGCCGAAAAGCCACCGGGAACATGTATCTCGCTAGTCCGAGACCATGGGGGATAAATTCTAGAGGGGGAGAGAGATCCTTCACGAGGAGGTGTGAGTGAGAAGTGAGAGGAGGGGCTCCTTATATAGGGGAGGGGGGGTAGCCCAAGGGGGCATGGCCGCCGGCCATGGAGGGTGCCCCCACCTCTCCCTCATTCATGTGGGTGGACACTCCACTCACAAAATGGCCCTTCAATTTTCTCCACTCAAAACCCCACTCAAATTCCCATTAAATTTCCACCAAATTTAATGCAAACTCTCATTAAATAAAACTCTTTTATTTTATTCAGAATTTTGTCAATTACTTTAATGACAAACATTCACAAATAACCCCTTGCTATAATTCCATTTCACATGCATAACCACTTTATGCAATTTCACCCGAAAACCCGTTTCGGTATCTAGTGAAATAAATTCCTGCGCTTGTTATTCTTTTCGGCATGAAACTTTTGCTCCGAATGGATGTCGGTGTCTCTTAAGTGTGTCACCCTACGGTTCGCGAATAATGCGGACATGATCGAGACCCCTCTCGGATCAATAATCAGAAGCGGGATCTGGAGACCCATACTGACTCCCACACATTCAACGATGACTTTCTTGTGATCGTCGGAACCTTTTACGCTAGTATCTTAATCCTTTTGTTTCGCGATATATTACATGTCCGAGATTCGATCATCGGTATCTCCATACCTAGTTTGATCTCGTTACCGACATGTACTCTTTTCTCGTTCCCGTGATATAACATTCTAGTGATCAAATCACTTGCTTGCAAGCTAATCAATGTGATATCACCGAGAGGGCCCAGAGTATATCTATCCGTCATCGGGATGAACAAATTACACTCTCGATCCATGGGCCTCAACATAACACTTTATTAGTTCTGAATCCATCTTTATAATCACCCTGTTACGGTGTGACGTTTGATGTTATCAAGAAACTCTTCCGATGTTAGTGATTGACATGATCTCATGGTCTAAGGATTAGGATCACTTCGTAATATGTTATAGCAATATAAACTCAATGACTTTGATCGTAATGCTATACTTCGGATGAATGTTCATCACACCATTACACTAATGTTGTGACCTCGTTATTAACAACATCCAATGTCCATGATCAGGAAACCTTGATCATCTTGTTAATCAACGAGCTAGTTTATGAGAGAGGCATAACTAGAAACTTTCTGTTTGTTTATTAAACACACATGTATTAACGTTCCCGTATTAATACAATTATAGCATGCAAAATAAACATTTATCATAAACAAGGAATATGATAATAACCACTTTATTATTGCCTCTCGGGCATATTCCCTTCATATTGGCGATGCTAGAGGTGCAGGAGCCGTAGCTGGTGGTGCGCCGCCTGAGTGAGCCTAATCCGATGGTGCTAATGGTCGTGGAGGTCGATAGAACGGCCTTCTGCCTCGGTAGTTGGGGATGGGGCACCATCCTGGGGGTGGATGCACTGATGGAGGAGGAGGCATCAATGGTGGAGCTGGAGCGGGCGGACATTGGACAACCGCGAAGACCTGGGGGCGAGCCTTGATGGAATTGTGTCAACGTGTAGTGCTTCGCTGGGAAACCCCAAGAGCAAGGTGTGATACAGCACAGCAACAAGTTTTCCCTTAGTAAGAAACCGAGGTTATCGAACCAGTAGGAGGAAGGAAACGTCTCAAAGGTGTTGCAAGCAACGTGGAAACCTGCACAACACAAACTCAAGACTTTGCCCCAACGAATTAGTGAGGTTGTCAAGCTCACCGGTTTGCTGTAACAAAGGATTAGACGTATGGTGTGGAAGGTAATGGTTTGCAGCAAGTAAACAAGTAACAGTGGAAGATGTATCAATGGTAAAGATTGGACCGGGGTCCATAGTTCACCAGAGGTGCTCTCCTTAGATAAACAACATGGCATGAAGGGTAAACAAATTACAGCAGGGCAATTGACAGGAACTGGGCTAGGCATAACAATGCAATACCAGACAAAAAAATCCTATGAGATTCGGTTGGGCAATACAATAATATACATAGACAGTCATCCAACTGCATCTATTTCTAGAAGTCCACCTTCAGGTTATCATCCGAACCCCCTCTAGTATTAAGTTGCAAGCAACAGACAACTACTTTAGGCAAATTGTGTAAGGTAAACAATCCACTTGTTCTATGAACAAGAGACCGTTGTTTTCTCCCTAGTGGCAACAACACATCTACAACCGAAGATATTTCTGTCACTTCCCTTGGAAACTAGAGGCATGAACCCACTATCGAGCATAAATACCCCCTCTTGGAGTCACTAGCAACTACTTGGCCAAGATAGATACTAACAACGGAGAGAATGCAAGATCACAAACAACATATACATGATAGAATCAAATAGACAAAACCATTAATCAATCTGACATAGTAATCTCAATATCGACCGGATCCCCGCAAACACAACATGCATGATTACAAATAGATTAGATCTTGATCATGAACGGAGCTCACAAGATCTATACATGAAAGCACAAGGAGGAGATACAACCATCTAGCTACTACATGGACCCGTAGTCCAAGGTGGAACTACTCACGCTTCATATCGGGCGCTGGCATGATGAAGAAGAAGGCCTCCGGGATGATCTCCCCTCCGACAGGGTACCAGGAAGAACTTTAGATCCCCCCGATCTAGGGACGACGGTGGCGGCGGCTACAGAAGATTTCATGGAGTTTTTGATCGGGTGCCTAGGGTTTCTACACCGGGGGCTTCTTATAGGCGTAGGGCGAGGCTGGGAGGCGGCCATAGAGCCCACACCCTGCCCAGGCGCAGGGTGGGCCCACCCGCGCCAAGGGGGTGTGGTGGCCCTGGCTCGCCCCTCCGTCTCTCCTCTGGACTTCGTGTCGCCCACGGTAAAATATTAACTTTGGCTTTTGTCCCGTCCAATTCTAAGAATATTGATTTTCTGCCTTTTTGGAACAAAAAACAGAAGAAAACATGCAACTGGAACTGTGACAACTTGTTAATAGGTTAGTTCCAGAAAAGATATAAAAACACCTCAAAGTGTAGACAAAGCAAAGCAAAGTAGATACTAAACAAGCAAGGAGCATCAAAAATTATAGATACGTTTCTGACGTATCAAGCCTCCTTGTTGGTGATGGCGCGATCTGCCCATTGAAGCATGGAGTGTACCTCAGCGAAGGAGGTTCGCGGACGCATCATGGGGATGAAGGAGGCTTTCTTCTCAAAATGTTCACCGAGCCCAACGAGAAGAACATTGATGAGTTGGCGGTCGTCGATGGAGTCGCCGAGTTCACGGAGCTCGTCGGCGAGAGCCTTGAGCCACTGATAATAAACCCCCACTTGGGAGTCGCCTTGGATAGTGTTGCAGAGCTTGGTGTTGGAGGGTGTTGACACGAGCGTCAACGTTTTCTTGAAACAGTTGACGTAGGGCCGCCCAGAGTGTGGCGGCATTGGAGGCGTCATAGAAGACGAGTTTGAAGATCTCGGTGGACACCCGTTGGTAGATCCATTGGATAATGGCGAGGTCGTCCTTTACCCAGAGAGGATCCAAGGGCTAGGGAACGGAGTTGGCATCGACGTGGCCGAGGAGATTGCAGTGGCCTAGATGAACTTCGAAGAGGTGGCGCCAATGGTAGTAGTTGTGCTTGGGAAGATCTAAAGTAACAGGAATAAAGGGACTAACATCTTGAATTGTATCGGCATATTGGATGGTGGGTGGGGTATAGGATACTAGAGTTTTGGTAGAGGTAGAGTGGATTGCGCCATGGCAACGGCGAGATTGGAGGCGGCGATTTGGGCGCGCCACTCGAAATAGCCGGGCGGTGGTAGGGTGGGCGGCGACATGCCCTAGATTGGTTTTAGTCTGATACCATGTAGAATAATATTTGTCTGATAATTGATGATTGTTTGGAGATTACTGATACGTACATTTTGCATCACCACTCTATATCATAATTTGCCTCTATTTATTGATATATTTCATATTAAGAGGTGATACTTATGTCTTTTCATCTGTTTTTGCATGTTGGATGATTTTTGGAGGATGAACTGTCGGAGTCAGGATTCTGATGGAAAAAAGCGGTGTTTTGATGCAATTTCGCGAGGACCAGAAAAATACTAGAAAAACTATAGAAAAATCTATTTCCCTAGAAGACGAAAGATTCCAGAAGGGGAGGCGGAGTTGGGCCACAGGGGGCCCACACCCCCCAGGCGTGGGCCACCCTTGGCCACGCCAACAGGGGGTGTGGCCACCCTGGCCCACCACTAGCTCCGCCCTCTCGCCTATATCTTCTCCTCCAAACCTAAAGTCAGAGGAGCGACCACAGAAAGATTCCGCCGCCTCTACGGGGCGGAAAACACCGAGAGAGAAAGAGCTCTCCAGCAGATAGATTTCTGCCAGGGAAATCCCTTCCCGGAGAGGGGAGATCGTCGCCATCAACACCATCATCAAACTAGACCTCATCGGGATCATCATTATCATCCACACCACCATCTCCACCAGCACCATCATCACCACTCCATCCCGTTGTGTGTTGAATCTTGCATAGTTCTTAGGGGAAACTTTCCCGATGTTAATTACTATTGTAGTTGATGCTTGTGAGTGGAAACATTGAATTATTGTTTATGTTCAGATTGTTATTCATCATCATATCATCTCTGATCTTGATCCATATGATGTCTCGTGAGTAGTTCGTTTAGTTCTTGAGGACATGGGAGAAGTCATGTTGTTAGTACTGGAATTGTGTTGAGGTATTATTCAATGGTTTAATATTTAAGTTGTGGTGCTATTCTTCTAGTGGTGTCATGTGAACATCGACTACATGATACTTCACCATTTATGGGCCTAGGGGAATGCATTGTGTATTTGGCTACTAATTGTGGGGTTGCCAGAGTGACAGAAACTTGAACCCCCGTTAGGAAACCTTTGCACAAGGGAGTGTAGGATCTCAGAGTTTAATGCTGTGGTTAGGTTTTTATCTTAATTGCTTTCTTGTTGTTGTGGATGCTTGCAAGGGGTTTAATCACAAGTATGTATTAGTCCAAGTAAGGTTGGTACATTAGCACAGGTTCACCCACACAACACTTATAAAACCAAAGAAGATTAATCAGCTATATGAAACGAAAGCACTTGACAGTATTCCCATGTGTCCTCGAGAACGTTTGGTCCTCATAAGTATTACCACCGGCTTATCCTTTGCTAAGAAAGGATTGGGTCACTTGATGCAATTGTTTGTTGTATTTATTACTTGCACTTTATTTCTTTTCTTTATCAAAAAAACCCTAAAAATCCGTTTACTAAGTATTTACAGAGATTTCCTACTCCATACCACTAGTCAACACCTTCTGCTCCTCGTTGGGATCAACACTCCTATTTATCGAAAGTACTACGATACACCCCCTATACTTAAGTGTAGGAGGCGCGTATGACAATACGTGCCTCGCATATTGTCAAGTATAGGAGGCGCATATAGCAATATGCGCCTCGCATATGCGGCCACCTACCTCCGCCCGGGCCCGCAGGAGTTACTTGAGGCGCATATGGCCATATGCGCCTCACATATTATCAAATATAGGAGGCGCATATAGCCATATGCGCCTCGCATATTCGTGCACCTACCAACACGCGGGCCCACACAGATTATGCGAGGCGCATTCTGTCCATATGCGCCTCGCCTATCTGATATATAGGAGGCGCATATGACTAGAATGCGCCCCGCATAATATGGGGCTGCTAGATTCTGTCCGTACAGGGATTATAGGAGGCGCATTCTTATCATATGCGCCTCGCCTATTTTTATACTAGAGGCGCATATCGCAAAGTGCGCCTCGCCTATTTTTATAGGAGGCGCATATGTCTAAATGTGCCTCGCATAAGCATGTCTCATATAGCCTTTTCTCTAGTAGTGCTTGTGGGTTATCAAGAGTATTTTCTGGCGCCATTGCCGGGGAGTGAAGCGCTATTGAAGAGTGGAACTGGTAAAGGAAACTTCTACTCTGAGTATTTTTTTATTTCTGTTTGTTACTTTGTTTCCAATATGGATAACCCACTTGGTTTCCTGTTTGGGAAAACTACTACCGCCGTTAGGGTATTAGATCAATCACCACTTGTTGAGATAGATCCTTTTAATATACCTACAAGAATTGTTGACCGTGTTATGGATAATTATTATTTAGGGGATAGAACTGTCCATCCTGGTGATCATTTGCTTTTTATCCATGAATTATGCGAGTTGTTTAAGTGTGCAGGTATCACAACTGAATAGGTGAAAAAGAAGTTACTCTCTATATCATTGGAAGGAAGAGGTGAAGAATGGTATAAGCTGCTAAAGAATGGACAATCCATGAAATGGGAGGAAATAGTACCTCTCTTTTATTCTAAATTCTATCCTCCCAGTGAGATTCACAAGGATAGGAATCTAATATATAAATTTTTGCCTCGTGATGGAGAGAGTATAGCCCAATCTTGGGGGAGATTGAAGTTACTAATACTTAAATGTCCTATTCATGAACTCCCTAACAATATTATTATTAATAACTTTCATGCAAGGCTTTCTCTTCATGATAAAGATTTATTAGACGCTTCTTGTGATGGATCATTCACACGTATGAAGGAAGAAGCTAAATGGGATCTTCTAGACCGTATTCAAGAGAACACTGAAGCATGGGAGAATGATAAAGGAAGAAATTCAGGTATAAATTATGGTTATGAATGCATTAAATCTTTTATGGGAACCGATGACTTCCGTGATATTAGTACTCAGTATGGTCTTGATTCTCAAAGTATTGCCAACTGTTTTAAGGCTTTTTCCTCTTATATTGAAATTCCTAAAAATAAGTGGAACAAGTATCATGCACCTTATAAAGATGTTGTTAATCATGTTTCTGCTAGAAATACTGAAGTTTGTACTATTGATCATATTTTCCCGAAACCTTATGTTGAGAAAACACCTTTCCCAGCTAAGGTAGAGGAGCATTCTATGATAATTAGTGCTGTCAACAAAAGTACAAAGAAAGTTGTAGAACCTGATGAACAAATAAATATTGAACCTGTAGTAGCCATTGTGAAAGATCTTGTCACTAAAAATATAGAGGATGAGCACATTGTATTCTGTGAAGACGCTTCTAATATTGTCTCTCATCCTAGAAAAGCTAGAAAACTAGTGTACCTGTTCTTTCTGTGAGAATTGGTGATCATAGCTATTATGGTTTATGTGATATTGGTGCTAGTTCTAGTGCTATTCCTTATGAGATTTACAGGGAATGCATGAAATTGGTCCTTGTGAGCTTGAGGACATTGATGTGGTTATTCACCTTGCTAATAAGGAAACCATTTGCCCTATCGGTATTGTAAGAGATGTGGAAGTCCTTTGAGGTAATATTAAGTATCCTACTGATTTTCTAGTGCTTAGTTCTAAAGCTAGTAAAACTTGTCCTATCATTTTTGGTAGACCTTTCTTGAATACTTGTGGAGCTATTATAGATTGTAAGAAGGAGAAAGTTTTAACCAAGTTTGATGGAGATTCTTATGAGTTTAACTTTTCCAAATTTGCTAAAGCTCCTTATGAAAATGAATTGCCTAATGAAGATATCAGGATGGAACAACTTGCTTCTATTGATCCAGTTTATGACCTTAGACCTCTTTTTGATGATTGTAAGTATGCTCATTCTGATAAAGTTGTTTCTTATGACAGTTATATTGTCAACTTTATTCAAAGTGCTACCGAAAGTTATTATGAGAGAGGGAAACATGGTTTTATGCATCTCAATAATATTAGGTTTCCCGCTTTATGTTGAAAGCTTTGAAGTTGCATTTGTTTTGTCTTCCTATGCTAGTGTCCTTTTGTTTCAATAATTTGTTTTCTCATGAGACTCCCTTGCATAGGAAGTGGGTTAGACTCAAATGTGTTGGATATTTGCTTCTTGATGCTCTTTTTCACTTCAAATCTATATCTCCTATGTAAGCATCTTTGAAATTGTCAAGCCTAACTTAAAGGCATTAAAGAAAAGTACTTCTTGGGAGATAACCCAATAGTTTTATTGAGTCTTGGAAGTTATTACTTATAATAACCTCTCCTTATACTTTTTGTTTTGGTTTCTGTGTCAAGTTTAACCTCTTTTGAGAAGTAGAGGAGTTGTGAAAAGTTGCTGTCCTGGGACAGGTTTTTGTGCTGCATTGTAAAAATCCATGAAGGAGCTCAGTATTTCGGATGGAGCTGTAATTTTCTGTGCTTGTGCCCCAAGTTGTTACCCTACTTTCATTAGTTTTGCACTTTTTGATTTGAGCAACAGAAGTTCTTCGAAAAAATCAATATTTACATGCTGGTCTGTTTTGACAGATTTTTGCCATCATTTGCATTTGCCTCTTAAATTGTTTCTCTTTCAGATTCTTTTGGGGCTTTCGAAAGGAGTTGCTACAGTACTTTTTGTTTTGATGGATTTCAGTTGAAATTTGAACCTAATGGTTTATTGTTTTTGCATATACTAATGTTGCTAATAAAGATTGTGTGAGGCTTTGTATGAAAGTAATTTTTAGGTGACGGGGAGAAGGAATCTGCAGAGCCCGTCTTTGAATAGGTAAAAGAGCTGGAAATCAAAGGTTCGTGAAAACCTTTTTATTTATATTTTTCTGTTTTTATTACGTATGGAAGGTTACGAGACGAAACAGAGGAGGAAACGGAGCCCAGGTGGGCCACACCCACCAGTGGCGCGGGCCCAGCTGGCCGCGCCACCAGGGGGTGTGAGCCCCCTAGAGTCCGTCTCTGCCCCGTTTTCGCATAGTACCTTCCTTAGTGAAACTTCGTAATATATAACCCCCAGATCCCCCGAGGTTTGTATATCGTGTTCTCGTCGTGTTTTCGTTTCGATCTGTTTTTGTCGGGAAATACTCTCAAGTTTAGAGGCACCATGGTTTCCGCCAATGACAAGGGTAAGAAGCCCGTGGAAGATGATCCTCAAATTTCAAGGAGGAGGAGATCTTGGTTGGGGATTAAGAAGACGTGAAGGGGGATGAGCATCCAGACACCCGCGCTACCGTCGCAAGCATTGGAGTGGTGGAAAACTCTATCAAGCTTAGGATGACAACACAGATGTCTACAGGAGGGAAACCTCCACGTCATTGCCTCGCTCCACTGTCACTTCCTTCATGCACCAAGAACCCCTTCCATACTCATGAGCAACAATTCCAAAAGGTGCCCAAAGGAAAGTTGCCCTCTATGTGGGATATGCCTCGTTCTAACCATGCAGGGAAGGAACACTCTAAGAAGGAAGAGTGGGGAAAGAATAGCAAGGACTAGGATTCTCGGTCTGACATGATCATGAACTACATTTAGCATAATTCAGAGTTGATTCATAATCTGACCTTTGAGATAGAGGACTTGAGGAAGCTGGTTGAAAATCTCATCAAGGGAACACCACCACCACCGAAGGATTAATTCGTCATCAGGTTTGGCATCCCCTTGGCTTGTTCCAAGCTTGGGGGAGTGCCGCGATATCATATCATTATCTTTTATATTTTTACCTTTTTATTAGATTCATATCTTGGATAAGATAAGTTATCATATATGTTGGTTTGCATTGTGTCTCTCCTTTAGTTGGTTATCTATGTATCCCTTGGTGTGAGTGCCTTTATGGAATATTAATGAGAAGTCTCATCTTTTACTTTTTGCACTCCTTATTTTAGTTTGCAATCTCTATTATATGATTGATCTTGTTGATCAGTATTGGTATCACTTTGGGAGCATCAAGTAGATCTAAATTGGTTTTGGCAAACCAAGATCTGGTCAGTAGCAACACTTTTTGAGGTTTGAAAGGAAAAGAGAAAAACTTACAAGTATTTTGTATCATTTATTTTCTTTCTCGACTGGCTCATAAGCTTAGTATTCTTAATTTAAGATATTTTGTGTCTTCAAGGAAGGTTGCACGTTTGACTTTATCACTTGTATGTTTGCTTGTTTCCTTCAACTCTTTTGCTTGCTACCCAGCCTTGCTAGCTAAAAACCTGTGTTGAGAGGGAATACTTCTCATGCATACAATCCTTTAAACCAAAACTTGTGCCATTTGTGTCCACCATATCTACCTATTAGAATTATTGCTATTCCAAGTAAATTCTCAAGCTTCATCTATCTTTCAAATTAAAAATTATTTTGTTATGTGAAAACTAGTTAGTAAAGATCTCACGAACTTGATGGCACACCTTATTTTCTTGCCCCTAATAAACTTGAACCATTGTGTCATCGAAGTTGTATATGCTTGCATCTATAGGTTGGGATTAGCATAACCGTGCTGTCACGGGGAACGCTTTCAACACCTATAAATATACCCCGTTGATACCATGGTCTTTTGTTTATGGATATCGTCGGTGTGAAATAAAAGGGGAGCTTGTAAGTCCATGAAGTTATGTATGTGTGTTAGAAAAACGCCTGGGCCGCTAGCCTAAGCCATGCCTAATCATGGTGGAAACTTGCAGCATCACCATAATGAGCAATCTATGAAGCTTTCTTCTTATATAAAAAAGAGAGACATATTGAAAAGAGGAAAGAGATAAAAAACACCATTTCCCATGGTAAATAAGAGATTGATGAGACGCTCATTGTCTGCTTGCCTTGTCATTTTGATTATGGGATAGCTCATGTATCATGTGCAAGGGGTACCCCATTGGCGGTTCTCTATGATGCGCATGTACTTACTATGACAAGAACTTACCGGTAACTAAAGTTGTTGGAATTATGCCCTAGAGGCAATAATAAAGATGTTATTATTATAATTCTTGTTCATGATAAAGTTTATATTCCATGCTAGAATTGTATTAAGCGGAAACATTAATACTTGTGTGGTTTGTGAACAACACCGTGTCCCTGGTACGCCTCTAAGGACTAGCTCATTGATCAATGATGGTTAAGGTTTCCTAACCATAGACATGAGTTGTCAATTGATAATGAGATCATATCATTGGGAGAATGATATGATGAACAGACCCAAACTAAGCGAAGCAATTAGATCGTTTCATCGTGTTCATCTTTGCGAAGCTTTTCCTATGTCAAATATTGTATTCCTTAGACCATGAGATAATGCAACTCCCTGGTACCGGAAGAAAGCTTTGAGGTCATCAAACGTCATCCTATGAGAGGGTGATCATAAAGGTGTCTCTCAGGTGATCGGAAAGTATCTGTTGGGTTGTATATATCGAGATGGAATTTGTCCCTCCCAAGTCGGAGAGATATACTTCGGGCCCACTCGGTAATCGATATCAACACCGCTTGCAAGCATGTGGTTAAGGAGTTAATCACAAAGTGATATCGGATTACGGAACGAGTAAAGTACTTGCTGTGAACGAGATTGAACTAGGTATGACGGTACCGACGATCGAATCTCGGGCAAGTAAAATATCGCGAGACGAAGGGAATATATATATGGGATTGATTGAATCCTGGCATCGTGGTTCATCCGATATGATCATCGATGAATGTGTGGGAGTCAGTATGGGTGCCCAGACCCCGCTGTTGATTATTGATAGAAGATCATGTCTGCATATTCTCGAACCCGCAGGGTCACACACTTAACGTATCTTGATAGGATAGATTGGATAATTGGTTTATGAATTTTTGTTCGGAGTCTCGGATGGGATCCGGGACATCACGAGAGGTTCCAGAATGGTCCGGAGAATAAGATTCATATAAGGCAGTGCAGTTTTTGGAGTTCGGAATTGTTCCGGGTTAATCGGTATTGTACCGGAAGCTTCTAGAACCTTCCGGAAGGGGACCAACGTGGCCCCACCTTCCGGGAGGGGGCATGGGCCTATGAGGGAGTGTCCTGGCCGCATTGGGACAGGGGCACAAGGCCCCATAGGGCCCAGCCGATCCTAGAGAGTTTAAATCGTTTAAACTAGAGATAGGGTTTCTAGAAGAGGGGAGAGTCCATGCCCCCCACTCCTTATCCTTTGGGCTTGGGGGAGGGGCTAGGGCTGCGCCCCCCCTCTATATAAAGAGGGGTGGGGGCGCACCAAACCCCTACACCTCTCCTCCAAACCCTAGCCGCCTTGCTAGCTTTCCTCTCTCCCTCCCGACTGTTTGTAGGCGAAGCCCTGCTGCAGAAATTCTCCACCATATACACCACGCCGTCGTGTTGTAGATCCAATCTATCTCTCCACCATACTTGCTGGTCCGAGGAAGGAGGAGACGTTGAGGTGCTGCACGTGTGCATCTCATGGAGGCACCACCACTTGTGGTGCTAGATCGGATCGGATCGCGAGGAGGAGAAGCGAGTACGACTACATCACCCACGTTCCGACGAACGTTCCGTTGTGCAAATCTTCAAGGGTATGAAGATCTAATCCAATCTCTCTTGTTGATTGCATCTCCTAGATTAGATCTTGGCTTTCCCTCTGTTCGCATCCGTAGAAAATTTTGATTTACTATGCCGCGAAACCCTTCAGTGGTATCAGAGCTAGATATATGCGTAGATGTGTTTCACGAGTAGAACGCAACATGGTTGTTGCGGGCGTTGATGTTTTCTGTTGCAAGCCTCTTGTTTGTGTTCTTCTTATGACGCGGGATAGTGAGATTGAAGCGGTCCAGGCCAACCTTACGCGACGTCGTTCGCGAGACCGGCTCCGCACTTGACGTGTGGCTTGTTCCACACATGCGGCTGGTGGATGTCAGTTTCTCTCACTATAGTTGTCATGGGATTAACACCGGAGTTTGGCAACCATAATATCACCATTGTGGCTTTCCGTAGGTAAGAATCGTTCTTAGCATCTACTTCCATAAGCCACGTAAAACATGCAACAACAAAGTAGAGGCGTCTAACTTGTTTTTGCAGGGAGTGTTTTCTGTGATATGGTATGGCCCAAGATGTGATGTGTATATTGTATGCGATGATCATGTTTTGTAATGTTTCACGACTTGCATGTCGATGAGTACACAACCGGCAGGAGCCATATGGTTGTCTTTATAATTGTGTATGACCTGCGAGTCAACTTCTTATACGCCATGTAATAGCTTTACTTTATCGCTAAGTAGTTAGCAATAGTTGTAGTTGCTATTCGTGGTGGAGGCAATCATGGTGGAGTGATGGAGATCATGCCGGAACGCACAAGATGGAGATCATTGCGTGAGGATTGGCTATACCATGTCACATAAAGTTATATGCATGTGATGTTTATCCCTTTATGTATCTTATTATGCTTAGATCGCGACGGTAGCATTATAAGATGATTCCTCACTTAAAGATCAAGATAAAAACTTTGTTCTCCCCAAGTATGCACCGTTGCGAAAGTTCGTCGTGTCCAAGCATCACGTGATGATAGGGTGTTATAGACTCTACGCTCACATACAACGGGTGCAAGCCAGTTTTGCACACGCAGAAATACTTGAGTCTAGCTTGACGAGCCTAGCATGTACAGACATGGCCTCGGAACACAAGAACCGAAAGGTTAAGCATGAGTCATATGAGTGATATGATCGACACTTTGTTGTCCACCATTGAAACCACATCTCTTCTCGTGATGATCGGATTAGGTGTGGTGAATTTGGATCGTGTTCACTAAACAACTTGAGGGATGTTGAATTTAGTGGGAGTTCATCTAGTAATTTGATTAAATTGAACTATTTATCATGAACATAGTCTAAATTGTACTTGCAAATACTGTAGATCACATGGCCAAGTCCAACTTCAACTTCAACGTTTTTGCTGAGAAGGAAAAGCTTAGAAACAATGGGTCTAACTTCACCAATTGGTTCTGCAATCTAAGAATCATTCTGTCTGGCGGACAAAAGGACTATGTCCTTGGGAAAGCGTTAGGTGACCCCCCTGCTGCAACTGCGCCGGCTGATGAGAAAGCTGTCTATCAGTCGCGCAAAGATGATTATGGTGTGATTAAGAGCACCATGTTGTTTGCTATGGAACCGGAGCTTCAAAATCGTTTTGAAGAGTATCCCGGGCCCTTCGAGATTCTCGAGGAGCTGAAAACCATGTTTCAGACTCAGGCCCGTTCTGAGAGATATGAGATCTCCGAGAAGTTCTTTAACTGCAAGATGGAGGAAGGGAGTTCCGTTAGTGAGCACGCCATAAAGATGTCGGGCTACACTCAACGTCTTGAGCAACTGGAATGCACGATTCCAGAGGAGCTCAAGATTGACAGGGTTCTGCAATCACTCCCTCCCAGCTAGAAAAGTTTTATAGTGACTCATAATCAGATTGGTTCCACTGATACGATCACCGAGCTCTTCGCAAAGCTGAAGGCTGCAGAGGTGGACATCAAGAAGGATAATCATGTGTTGATGGTCAACAAGCCCTCCTTTAAGAAAGGTAAGGGAGCAAAGAAACCCTTCAAGAAGGGCGGCGGCAAGCGCAATGCCCCTGCTGAGAAGAAGCTCAAGTCTGGTCCTAAGCCCGACACTGAGTGCTTCTATTGCAAGGACAAGGGTCACTAGAAGCGCAACTGTCCGAAGTACTTAGCGGACAAGAAGGCTGGCACCATCAAAGGTATATTTGATATACATGTTATTGATGTTTTCCTTACTAGCCCTCGTTGTAGTGCCTGGGTATTTGATACCGGTTCAGTTGCTAATATTTGTAACTCGAAACAGGAGCTACGGAATAGACGGCGGCTTGCGAGGGATGAGGTGACGATGCGCGTTGGCAACGGATCAAGAGTTGATGTGATGGCCGTCGGCACGCTCTCCTTAGTTTTACCTTCGGGATTAGTTTTAAACCTTAATAAGTGTTATTATGTGCCTGCGTTGAGCATGAACATTATTTCTGTATCGTGTTTATTGCAAGACGGTTATTCATTTAAATCGGAGAATAATGGTTGTTCTATTTATATGAGTAACATCTTTTATGGTTATGCACCTCTTGTGAATGGTTTATTTCTTCTAAATCTCGAAAGGGATGAAACACACATCCATAACATTGAGGCTAAGAGATGCAAAGTAGATAGTGATAATACTACTTATTTGTGGCACTGTCGTCTAGGTCAAATTGGTGTAAAGCGCATGAAGAAACTCCATTCTGATGGACTTTTGGAGTCTCTTGATTTTGAATCATTTGACACATGCGAACCATGCCTCATGGGCAAGATGATCAAAACCCCGTTCTCCGGTATGATGGAGCGAGCAACGGACTTGTTGGAAATCATACATACCGATGTATGCGGACCGATGAGTGTTTCGACGCGCGGTGGATATCGCTATTTCCTCACTTTTACCGATGACTTAAGTAGATATGGGTATATCTATTTAATGAAACATAAATCTGAAACATTTGAAAAGTTCAAGGAATTTCAGAATGAAGTGGAGAACCATCGTAACAGAAAGATTAAGTTTCTACGATCCGATCGTGGAGGTGAATATTTGAGTTATGATTTTCTCACGCATCTTAAAGCAAGTGGAATCGTTTCACAACTCACGCCACCCGGAACACCACAGCGCAATGGTGTGTCTGAACGCCGGAATCGAACCCTATTAGATATGGTCCGATCAATGATGTCTCTTACTGATTTGCCGTTATCATTTTGGGGTTATGCATTAGAAACCGCTGCATTCACTTTAAATAGGGCTCCATCTAAATCCGTTGAGACGACACCGTATGAACTGTGGTTTGGTGCTAAACCTAAGTTGTCGTTTCTTAAAGTTTGGGGATGCGAAGCTTACGTCAAGAAGTTGATGCCGGACAAGCTCGAACCCAAAGCGGAGAAATGCGTCTTCATAGGATACCCTAAGGAAACTATTGGGTATACCTTCTATCACAGAACCGAAGGCAAAGTGTTTGTCGCAAAGAACGGTTCCTTTCTTGAGAAGGAGTTTCTCTCGAAAGAAGTGAGTGGGAGGAAAGTAGAGCTAGACGAGTTTATTGAACCTTCTCTTGAATTGGAGAGTAGCGCAGCACCTGAAATTGTTCCAGTGCCGCCTGCACCAACAATAGAGGAAGCTAATGACAAGGATCATGAAGCTTCGGACGATGCTGCTACTGAACGTCGCAGGTCGACAAGGTCGCGTGCCCCTCCTGAGTGGTACGGCAACCCTGTCTTGACTGTCTTGTTGGTAGAAGACAGTGAACCTACGAACTATGAGGAAGCGATGATGAGCCCAGACTCTGAGAAATGGCTGGAAGCCATGAAATCCGAATTGGGATCCATGAGCGAAAACCAAGCATGGACTTTGGTGGATCCTCCTAGCGACCGAAAGGCCGTTGAGTGCAAATGGATATTCAAGAAGAAAACGGACGCGGATGGTAATGTTACCGTCTATAAAGCACGGCTTGTCGCAAAAGGTTTTCGACAAGTTCAAGGTGTTGACTACGATGAGACTTTCTCTCCCGTAGCGATGTTTAAGTCCATTCAGATTTTATTAGCAATTGCTGCGTTTCATGATTATGAAATATGGCAGATGGATGTCAAGACTGCTTTCCTCAATGGGAACATTGATGAAGAGTTGTATATGATGCAACCCGAAGGTTTTGTCGATCCTAAGAATGCTAGTAAAGTATGCAAACTTCAGCGTTCTATTTATGGACTGAAGCAAGCATCTTGGAGTTGGAACCTTCGTTTTGATCAAGTGATCAAGAGTTTTGGATTTGTTCCAAATTGCTACGAAGCTTGTATCTACAAGAAAGTGAGTGGGAGCTCGG
This sequence comes from Avena sativa, assembly GCA_916181665.1. Lineage (NCBI taxonomy): Eukaryota > Viridiplantae > Streptophyta > Magnoliopsida > Poales > Poaceae > Avena > Avena sativa. The sequence continues at coordinate 393,937,109 of OV702280.1, read as the reverse complement.
TGACGTTTCTGGTACTGTATGTGGATGACATATTGATTATCGGAAATGACATCAACATGCTTAACGATGTGAAGAGTTATTTGAACAAGTGTTTTTCAATGAAAGACCTAGGTGAAGCTGCTTATATATTGGGCATCAAAATCTATAGAGATAGACAAAGACGCCTGATAGCTTTAAGCCAGAGTACATACCTAGACAAAGTTCTGAAAAGGTTCAGAATGGATAAGGCAAAGAAAGGTTCAGTGCCTATGTTGTCAGGTAAGATATTGAGCAAGGCTCAGTGTCCAGCTACGGTAAATGATAGGGAAGCTATGAGCAAAGTGCCTTATGCCTCGGCCATAGGTTCCATCATGTATGCCATGCTGTGTACTAGACCGGATGTGTCCAATGCTCTTAGTTTGACGAGCAGATATCAAAGTGATCCAGGAGTGGAACACTGGACAGCCGTGAAGAACATCCTAAAGTACCTAAATAGAACTAAAGAAATGTTCTTAGTCTATGGGGGTGATGAACAGCTTGTCGTAAAAGGTTACGTCGATGCTAGTTTCGACACCGACAAGGATGATTCCAAATCTCAGACAGGATACGTTTATATTTTGAATGGAGGAGCTGTGAGCTGGAGAAGTTGCAAGCAAAGCGTGATCGCGGGATCTACAGTGGAAGCGGAATACATGGCTGCTGCAGAAGCGTCAAGTGAAGGAGTTTGGATCAGAAACTTCATCACTGAGCTTGGCGTGGTTCCAAGTGCATTGGACCCACTGGAGATATTGTGTGACAACACTGGCGCCATAGCACTCGCTAAGGAACCAAGATATCATCCAAAGACCAATCATATCAACCGCAAGTTTCATATAATCCGAGATTATATAGCAGATGGAGATCTGAAGATTAGCAAAGTACATACGGATCTGAATGTCGCAGATCCATTGACTAAACCTCTTCCACGTGTAAAACATGATCAACACCTCAGTGCCATGGGTGTGAGATTGTTGCCAGATGTAAACTAGATTATTGACTCTAGTGCAAGTGGGAGACTGTTGGAATTATGCCCTAGAGGCAATAATAAAGATGTTATTATTATAATTCTTGTTCATGATAAAGTTTATATTCCATGCTAGAATTGTATTAAGCGGAAACATTAATACTTGTGTGGTTTGTGAACAACACCGTGTCCCTGGTACGCCTCTAAGGACTAGCTCATTGATCAATGATGGTTAAGGTTTCCTAACCATAGACATGAGTTGTCAATTGATAATGAGATTATATCATTGGGAGAATGATATGATGGACAGACCCAAACTAATCGAAGCAATTAGATCGTTTCATCGTGTTCATCTTTGCGAAGCTTTTCCTATGTCAAATATTGTATTCCTTAGACCATGAGATAATGCAACTCCCTGGTACCGGAAGAAAGCTTTGAGGTCATCAAACGTCATCCTATGAGAGGGTGATCATAAAGGTGTCTCTCAGGTGATCGGAAAGTATCTGTTGGGTTGTATGTATCGAGATGGAATTTGTCCCTCCCAAGTCAGAGAGATATACTTCGGGCCCACTCGGTAATCGATATCAACACCGCTTGCAAGCATGTGGTTAAGGAGTTAATCACAAAGTGATATCGGATTACGGAACGAGTAAAGTACTTGCTGTGAACGAGATTGAACTAGGTATGACGGTACCGACGATCGAATCTCGGGCAAGTAAAATATCGCGAGACGAAGGGAATATATATATGGGATTGATTGAATCCTGGCATCGTGGTTCATCCTATATGATCATCGATGAATGTGTGGGAGTCAGTATGGGTGCACAGACCCCGCTGTTGATTATTGATAGAAGATCATGTCTGCATATTCTCGAACCCGCAGGGTCACACACTTAACGTATCTTGACGCTAGGATAGATTGGATAATTGGTTTATGAATTTTTGTTCGGAGTCTCGGATGGGATCCGGGACATCACGAGAGGTTCCGGAATGGTCCGGAGAATAAGATTCATATAAGGCAGTGCAGTTTTTGGAGTTCGGAATTGTTCCGGGTTAATCGGTATTGTACCGGAAGCTTCTAGAACCTTCCGGAAGGGGACCAACGTGGCCCCACCTTCCGGGAGGGGGCATGGGCCTATGAGGGAGTGTCCTGGCCGCATTGGTCCAGGGGCACAAGGCCCCATAGGGCCCAGCCGATCCTAGAGAGTTTAAATCGTTTAAACTAGAGATAGGGTTTCTAGAAGAGGGGAGAGTCCATGCCCCCCACTCCTTATCCTTTGGGCTTGGGGGAGGGGCTAGGGCTGCGCCCCTCCTCTATATAAAGAGGGGTGGGGGCGCACCAAACCCCTACACCTCTCCTCCAAACCCTAGCCGCCTTGCTAGCTTTCCTCTCTCCCTCCCGACTGTTTGTAGGCGAAGCCCTGATGCAGAAATTCTCCACCATATACACCACGCCGTCGTGTTGTAGATCCAATCTATCTCTCCACCATACTTGCTGGTCCGAGGAAGGAGGAGACGTCGAGGTGCTGCACGTGTGCATCTCACGGAGGCACCGCCACTTGTGGTGCTAGATCGGATCGGATCGCGAGGAGGAGAAGCGAGTACGACTACATCACCCACGTTCCGACGAATGTTCCGCTGTGCGAATCTTCAAGGGTATGAAGATCTAATCCAATCTCTCTCGTTAATTGCATCTCCTAGATTAGATCTTGGCTTTCCCTCTGTTCGCATCCGTAGAAAATTTTGATTTACTATGCCGCGAAACCCTTCAAAAGTTGCGTAGCATGAGGAGCGACCCTCGTACTCAAGGGACATGAGATTGCCAACTTATATTTCGTCAAGCATATACTCCATCTTTGTTCACTTTAATCTTAATCACCTCAAGATGCTTATGATAGGGGCAATGAGAGCTCAAAGCTAGTAAGTACCATAATCTTTTGAAAGCTCTTTATGAACTTGAAATCCCTGCTTCCCTCTATGAAGGGCCTTTCTTCTACTTCAAAGTTGAGTCAGTAAACCTATTCCTCTCTATCTCCAGCAAGCATTTGAGTTATTGTGTTTCAATCATTCATATGATGATTTATTCAATCATGTTCTTTATCTTCCTTGTTTGCATAAGACTCTTATCTGAATGAGTATTACTTTGAAAGCCATCATTGTGAAAAGCCTTTTACGTTTGAGCAAAGAGTACTCCTGTTATAAACTTTACAAAAGCTTTGTTTGAAAACTGTTTGCCAACTGTTCTCTGACCAAGAACAAAGTTAGCCAATCACAATTATGATTTATCTTTATGCATATTTATTGTGACTCCCATACTTGTTGCAAGCTAAGTTATATAATGGTGAATTGCTTTCTTCTATGAGCTGTGTATTGGTAAGTGTGATGCTTCTTGTCCGTATTCTTTTTATCGACACTTTACTCCATAAACCTGTGGACATGTTTAGTGATCTTAGTTTTCGCTTGGGGACAAGCAAGGTCTAAGCTTGGGGGGAGTTGATACTTCCATTTTGCATCACCATTCTATATCATAATTTGCCTATATTCATTGATATATTTCATATTAAAAGGTGACACTTATGTCTTTTCATCTGTTTTTGCACGCTGGATGATTCTTGGAGGATGAACTGCCGGAGTCAGGATTCTGATGGAAAAAGCGGTGTTTTGATGCAATTTCGTGAGGATCAGAAAAATACCAGAAAAACCACAGAAAATTCTATTTTCCCAGAAGACGAAGGATGCCAGAAGGGGAGGCGGAGTTGGGCCATAGGGAGCCCACACCCCCAAGCGCGGGCCACCCTAGGCCGCGCCTACGGGGGTGTGTGGCCACCCTGACCCACCTCTGGCTCCGCCCTCTCGCCTATATCTTCTCCTCGAAACCCTAAAGTCAGGGGAGCGACCACAGAAAGACTCCGCCGCCTCTGCGGGGCGGAAAACACCGAGAGAGAAAGAGCTCTCCGGCAGACAAATTTCTGCCAGGGAAATTCCTTCCCGGAGAGAGGGGATCGTCGCCATCAACACCATCATCAAGCTAGACTTCATCAGGATCATCATCATCATCCACACCACCATCTCCACCAGCACCATCATCACCACTCCATCCCGCTGTGTGTTGAATCTTGCATAGTTCTTAGGGGAAACTTTCTCGGTGTTAATTACTATTGTAGTTGATGCTTGTGAGTGGAATGATTGGATTATTATTTATGTTCAGATAGTTATTCGTCACCATATCATCTCTGATCTTGATCCATATGATGTCTCGCGAGTAGTTCGTTTAGTTCTTGAGGACATGGGAGAAGTCATATTGTTAGTAGTGGAATTATGTTGAGGTATTTTTTAATGGTTTAATATTTAAGTTGTGGTGCTATTCTTCTAGTGGTGTCATGTGAACATCGACTACATGATACTTCACCATTTATGGGCCTAGGGGAATGCATTGTGTATTTGGCTACTAATTGTAGGGTTGCCGGAGTGACAGAAACCTGAATCCCCGTTAGGAAACCTTTGCACAAGGAAGTGTAGGATCTCAAAGTTTAAGGTTGTGGTTAGGTTTTTATCTTAATCGCTTTCTTGTAGTTGTGGATGCTTGCAAGGAGTTTAATCAAAAGTATGTATTAGTCCAAGTAAGGTCGGTACATTAGCACATGTTCACCCACACAACACTTATAAAACCAAAGAAGATTAATCAGCTATATGAAATGAAAGCACTTGACATTATTCCCATGTGTCCTCGAGAACGTTTGGTCCTCATAAGTATTACCACCGGCTTGTCCTTTGTTAAGAAAGGATTGAGCCACTTGCTGCAATTGTTTGTTGTCTTTATTACTTGCACTTTATTTCTTTGCTTTATCAGAAAACTCCTAAAAATCCGTTTGCTAAGTATTTACAGAGATTTCCTGCTCCATACCACTAGTCAACACTTTCTGCCCCTCGTTGGATCGACACTCCTATTTATCGAAAGTACTACGATACACCCCCTATACTTGTGGGTCATCAATTACAAGGAGTATATATGAGGGGGGAGGCTGCCACCCATACTTGGATTACAAGCAAACTCCAAAACAAAACATATCTGACTCATATTCTAGCAGTGACCAATGCGAGGAATCTAGGCGGGGCAGCGAGGTCGAGGGCAGGGGCATGGTAGTGGCAGTCGTTACCCTTAGTGCATGGTGGGATTCAGTGGTGGTGGTGAGGATTGATGGCAACGACAGGTCGGGTTGGTTGGAGATAGGGAAATAAGGGCTAATTAGTTTGGATGCAAGGCTAATAAGATGTGTCACGGAGTAGATCTAATGCCTCGTGGTAGCCCACTTTTTGCGTTTGCACATAGTTCATGTACATATATGTTTATTTTCATACAGTTCATGGATTTCTATTTTTTATGTACATACAGATTTATTCCATCCAACTCACTTACTTTTTATGCATAAGTGGCCCGATGTGTATGAGTAAATTATTGTTTGCCAAAAGCACAAAAAATTTGTAACAATCCATGTTCTAGTCTAGCTTAGACCGAATCTATATATAATAATAAATAAAGGAGTGTTTATCTTCGTTCCTATATTTTTTGAACGATTTTATCCCTAACAGTTTGAGTGTATTATCCTGTGCCACCCATAAGTCAGTTATTTTTTTGTCTCGCGGGCTCCCTAGCCGCTTGCGTCCATGGTGGCCATGCTCCAGTCCAGGTGCTCTTGCACCACCTCCATTTCAAAATTTAAGATGTTTTAGCTTTGTGAAACAAATGTATCTAGACTTGTTTTAGTATGTAGGTTCACTCAAGTTTAGAGTGAATCCACACACTAAAAAAAGTCTAAATACATTTTCTTAACAGACCTAAAACATCTTATATTTTAAAATGGAGGGAGTACATATTTTTCCTGCTGGAGTTTCTTTGCTTGGAGAAGCTCTCTGCTTTTGGTGCTATATAATTTGCTCTTTTATTACTAATAACCATGTAAGATATATGGCCTACTTTTTCTATTGGAGCAAGTCGATTTATTTTGGAGTGCCCGATTCGTGCTAAAGTTTTTTGGTGGTTTCAACTGACCTGTCTGTACCTTACAATGGAAATAAATTTTCGGTTTTCCAAATTTTCTTCACCTTAACTTAGCTTTGTCTACTAGCATTTTATCACTTATCATCCATACCAAATGGATGGCTTGCATAAGTAGTATATTTTGCTATCTAAGATGCCATAATAAAAATGTAGGCATGTTTCTTCATTGTTCAGTGTTTGTATTAGGTTGTCTTATGTATTGTATCGCAACCTTACCACTAATTTTTTATCTGGGAAAAAACAAACTATTAGTTGTGGCTCCACTATAGTTGATTGAGTGAGGCTAAGTTTGTATCTTCCTTTTTATTGCATGTGGACACGTATTTTGTGAGGCCTTTAAGCTAGGTATGCCTTTAGCACGCGGTAGATCATAAAAAGGTGTATAAGCGGTGTTATCTACAAATACCATTTGATCTATTACAGGTTTTGTCCCTGCTTATATTTTCTCTGTTGCAAGAGCAGGAATCAGGTGACGATGATCAAAGCGAGGTAAACAAGTTAGTCCTTTGCTATATTTATTTTTGCTTCATGATACCCTTTAGAACATCTGTATATGGAGTTATGAAAATTGGATATGACAATTTTGAGCCAGATCTGCATATGCATCATGATAATAATTTATCATGCTTCTATATGCATATACAACATTGCCTTGATATCAAATAATTGTTTCTGCTGCCTTTTTCTACAAACATAACAGTGCTCGATCTGCCCTCCCACTTGCGTTGTTGAAAATGAAATTATATGTTAGAGTTTTTATCTCTTAGTAATTGGCTTATGCTAGCCATGATAGTTAATTTGTGAAAAATATGTGGGTAGATTTGTATATGTTCCCTATCATGCTAACACACGAATCCATTTACTTATGGTGCTAATAGACTGATATGTTTCGTCAGACCAATGATTCAGTTTTTGCAAGGCATAGTTGTTCTTTAAATCCTCTTTATGAGGACAATTGAAGTTCTTGGAGTGACAGGAAGCAAGGAAAAGCCATATTAATTCTCATTACACAACGAAGAGATGCAAGGATCGCTAATATTGTGGGACAAATTTATATGGAATCCATGGACTAAAGTTCGTCTTTGATCACTTTGAAATTGCAGGTTGCCGTCTCCCGGGTACACTTTAACATGGTGTGATATGAGTGAAATATATTTGTTTATGCAGTTTTGCCAACCGATATTCACTTTTTGTCAGGTGCATCCCTCCGATATTTATCTTACTACCAAATTTCATAGCAAATTTCTCTCCTATTTTCATGTAAATGATGTCGACATTAGGCAGTTGTGAATGTGGTTATTCTTTCATGTCCTTGGTATCATTTATAAAAAAGATAGAAGGTGTGCACTTATTTCCCATAAATAATGAATAGTAGAGATGTAATTCTTTTAAGATTTGTAAATTAAATGCTAATGAGAGGTGGTGCAAATCGTGTGTCTTATTTTTTTAGTTTTGAATAGCCTGACTTAGACATGTTTGAATAGCCTGACTTAGACATGTTTGCTGCTCTTCGCCAAATTTCGGACCAGTGGTGTGCTTGTTCTATTTAATTTACTTGACACTTATAAAAGGAAAAAAATAAACGTGTTGCATGCAAGTCCACCACATAACCACACAATGCTCAGGCGCACTGTAGGCGACGCGGCAAAGCGCGTTTATCCATCTAGTAAAGTTATAATTGTCATGAACAAACTGAGATCCTAATCAGACAAAAAAGAAATTGGTTGCGTGGACACTTAGTTGTTCTATCGTCTAGAAAGAAGATCGAGAATTAGTCACTTCTAACCATACTCTATTATCGTGATCAAACAGATAATTAATTAGCTAGCCATGTAAACACTCAGTGGCTCTGTCGTTTCGACGTAGGTGAAGGTGGTGTTCCTACTACTGTAAGAGCTGTAGCCGATCTTTACATTGGCGACCAACGTCCCCTCATCCCGTTGGGTGACCCGTACGACATCGCCGGGTAACAAGGAGCCTTTCCGCCTGTGGTGCCGATACACCAACTCGTTGCTTCTGTCCACCGTCAGCACATACTCGCCGTACGCGAAGTGCATCCGCGAGAGGTAGTGCCCCTTGTTGACACTATACCGACGGCACCACCGGCGTCCTTCCTCCATAACCCACACGTCGGTCGGGAGGCCACGGATGACAATGCCTAGCCTCCTGTGCACCTCCGTCAGGTTGTAGAGATCAGGCCCCGCCGGCCGGCCAGGCAGAGCTGTTACTGAGGTGATGCGCTCATCCTCCAGGTCGAACGACACTATCCTAGGGGCGGCGCCATCGGTGACCCAGTGCGTCGTGCCGTCGATGCTGATGACGCCGGCGTCGAGGTTGCATCTCGCGCCGCCCTCGTGGCCCACCGGCACCTCCCGCCACGCAACCTCCCCGAGCGTGAGCACGCGCACGCCGCTGAACTCGCAGGAACGCCCGACGATGCACGGGACATGCACCAGTTTGTACCGCCCCGACGTCGGGTGGTACGCGAAGCTGTAGGCCGCATGCCACATTTTCCAGTGGTGGAGCAAGATCAGCCTGCTGGCGCATGGCAGAGGCGGGAGGGGCAGCGTCTCGCCGGTGGCTGGGTTGACAAGGGTGATAGCGCCACCGATCTCGTTGTCGTTGCATAGGCAGAGCAGGCCATTGCTCGTGCCCACCAGCTGCACGTAGTCCCTGATGTTTCCACCGTCCCGCCTCCACAGCTCTCTGCAGGTCCCTGTGGACGACGACGACGACAGGTCGTCGACGACGTAGGCGACAGAAGAGCTGGGGTTCCAGAGGAGGGCCTTGGCACGGCTCCGCATCTCCGTGGTGCGCTCGTCGATGGCGTCGCGCCAGAGCCGGCAGACCAGGCGGGACCGGCGCAGGGAGCTCGGCGGGAGCCGGAGCAGGATCTCAACCAGGGCATCCGTGGGGAAGTCCCGTACTGCCGTGGCCATGGCCGTGAGTCGCGTGCTGCGCTTCCTCTTCTTCTACAGGCTGACTGCCCTGCCCGCCACGGATCCACGAAGGACGTTTTGGATCCGACTTGGCTGCCAAGTTCTCTGTTTACCGTTTATATCTGGAAAACTATCTTGGCTGTCAAGTTTTTTTTTTTTTTTGGATACGGAACCGTCACAAATTCTGAATAATAGTACTGTACTCCGAACAATGTAAAACCTAATAGAGTAGTACAAACTTTTGTACAGACCAGTTTCAAAGTACAGATTGAACAAAGGTCTGTACGTACACGAGGACTACACGCAGACAGTATATTTCTTCAGTGGACTGCCACATACCTTCGGAAACAAACAAGCTGCAATTCGGGTGCAGGTTTCAGGAATTCGGTACATGGATGTTGCTGACACCGGCTCCTCCGAGCATCGACATCAGCCCTCCACCATGCACCCTTCCCTCCGGCACCACGAACCCAAAGCTCCCTCCTACACCCTCCTGGCCAGTGCCAGCCAGGTTTAGCGAAGAAGAGGGTTTCAGGGAACCAGGAACAAGCAACTGGGGCGGTATGAGCCTCGCACTCTGCCTTTGTCCCAACGACTCTGGCGAGGCGCGAGGGACAGAAGAGGACACCACATGGTCCATGCTGCTGCACGCCATCGAGGAAGAAGAGCCGATCCCGCTGAAGACCCCCCTACTTCTGCCTTGCCCGCATTCCAGCTCTTGCGTCGAGGCCATCAAGGTGCCATGCGCGGAGCAGAGACCGCTCCTCCCCCTGGCAAATTTCTCACAGCCGGCGCTCCAGGCGCACCGCTTCCCGCCACCGTGCGCCTTGCAGAAGTCCGTGCTCCCCTGCGCACTCTTGTCGCATCCATCAGCTTTGCAACGCCTGCCACCGCCATGCTTCACGCAGCAATCGCTGCGACCACGGGCGCTCTTGGTGCACCCTGGTGCCGCACACCGTTTGCCTCCTCCGTGCACCACGCAGTAGCTGGTTCCCCCGTGAACACTCTTAGGACATGCCGCACCTCCATCAAAGAGGCACCTCTTCCCACCGCCATGAGCTTTACACAACAATGTGCTGCCCTCGGCCCCTTTGGTACAGCCTTCGGATATACACCGCTTGCCTCCACCATGGGACTTGCAGAACATGGTGCCTCCCTGTGCTCCCTTGCCGCAGTCTGGGTGCTGACACCGGCGACCACCTCCATGAGAGATGCACAGACCCGGATACCCCTCAGCACTACGGGCGCACCCCTCCATGATGCACCTCTTCCCTCCACCATGTTTTATGCACAAACCCGACGTTCCTCGTGCTGCCTTCGAGCACTCCTGAACCCCACACCGGTGCCCACCGCCATGAGCAATGCAGAACTCTGTCTTTCCTTCGGCACTCTTGGTGCAGCCTAACTCTTGGCACCGCCTTCCACCTCCGTGAGCTTTGCAGTACGCTGTTCGGCTCTCGGCGCCTTTATAGCAACCTGGCTTTTGGCACCGCTGACCGCCACCATGGGAAATGCACAGTCCTGATGCACCCCTTCCACCCTTTGAACACCCATTGAACCTGCACTTCTTAAGATAACGCTGATGACTTCTCTGCTCCCTACTATCAGTACAAGCTATTGTTTCTGAAGTTGCAGCAAAAGAACAATCAGTTGTTGCTGAGGGCTCGGGGCTAAGCTGAACCTCATGCTGATAAAGAGATCTATCATGGTCGGCCTCATGTCCTGTTCCAAGGTGTTGCTGAACATCAGTCTCTGGCGGTGTTGCCTTTAGACAAATATCATTGGATCTTGGAGCAAACAGAAGTGGCAGCACATAATCACCCGATTTCCTTCTGGCTGAAGTTGACCCCTCGTCGGTAAGTGGAAAGAATGTACCATTTTTCCTTTTATGTGAATGTTCCTTGCTGCCAGGCACTATTGTGGGCTGTAAACTTCTTGAGCTGCCTCTGGATATCCCCAAAACTAATCCAGGATCAGTTGTGGTACAATGGCCGAACAAAGTTGCAGATAATTTAACTTTGTTCCCACTAGATGAGTGACTAGCAGCAGAATACAGATTTGGCATTGGTCCAAGTCCTAGGATCAGCCTCGAGTCATCATCAGAAACAATTTGATTCCTCTGGTTGAATGATTTTCTAGAAGCCTCGACTGCTTCTGAGCTGCCGAGGCAATCACAGTTAACTGCTGTTACATCCAAGTCTTCATTTCTGCAATTTATGGCCGCAGGTTCAGCTTGAGAGAATGGAGCAGCTACATGTTCCTTCCCATGAAGCCAAAGATTTGTCATATTAAGGTCCATCCTAGTCAATACATATATACAGGGGAGGGTTTTGATATAAAAAGATGTAAGCACTGCCTGGTGACCAAGAGCTTCGTCAAACCATCAGAACCCCAGTTTTATAACTTCACTGCTGAGAAAGTATATAGTATACACAAAATGAAAATACACGTCAACGTCCGTGGAATGAGAGCCACCACTGACAAAGCCTGAAGTATCAGCTCTGTCCATGAGCATTCAGCTTACTGATCCCCAGATGATAAAGAATGATCTTTCAGGATCACGAGAAAAAATCATGAGCACTGCATCTTACGCGTATAGAATCCAGACAGATTTCATATCACAAAATTAAATGCTCTCTGAGATCTGCAAGCAAGTTTGGTAATATGTGAAATTTAGCTACACAAGAGTAGAACTGAGCAAAATATAGCAACTGACCAAAGCTAATGTTTCTCCAATGTGATGCAAAATTCAGAATATCAAGTATTCCTCTGTCCAGAAATAAGTGACTCATGTATCTACACACTAAAACGCGCCTAGATACAAGTGAATCTAGACAAGTCCGAGTCGCTTATTTTCCGGAGGGAGGGAGTACTGTCAAACCAACTCATCCGTAACCAGCCTAATGTTTCTGCAATATGCACACACCATGGAAGCAAACGTGCAATGAAATAAAAAAAGAACCATTATTGAAATTAATATGAAGTGATTCAAGAGCACGCAAAACAACAAGTACCTATTACATTTTCACATGATTTTGCAGACAAATGCTACCAAGGATGAATCAAACATATATCTGACCAACTGGTGAATGTTTTTACAGTCCAGTAGGTGGATTTAAATTGGTTAAACAGACACACACACGCTGGACGTTTGCTTGTAATGATATAAAATAGCACTTACTAGGTAAGAGTGGTGCTTTAAACCAATATGTAGCTCATTCACTACCAACTCTGTAAAGTTAACTTTCAGGTACAAAGCATCCTTGTCCAGTTGAAAAGGAAGTGAAATCTTCCATATGACATTTTATCTTTTGAATTTTCTCAGCATCCAGAGCTCCTTATATATGTATATGGGGTTAAATTAAGACAGTAGAATCGAATGTGATACAGTAATTACTCGATAGTTATAGATACATGTGTTGTTCTCATACAATGATTTAGTCACCCAAAAAATACTAACAACTGGACTAAAAAAAATTGTCAGCCTACTCTGTAGAGGCAAAAACCGACAGCCATCAGGTAGACAAACATTGGGAGCCACAAGCAAGATAGCTGATAACGTAAATTCGATAAAACTATCCAAAATCTGCATGCCTAAAAGTATCAAGATGCACCACTATGTTTCAGCTATTCCAAGCAACGCATAAGAAATTTTATTTCGTTGAGTTGCTTAGTTTTTTCTTAATGTTGGCTTTAAAACTTCGTGCCACCAACCAACATGCAGTGCAGGAACTGCTGAAAGAAGATAACTAAACAAGGTCACCGGTCACAGCATGTATCATGTATTCCGGAGAAGAAAAAAACAAGTTCTATTGCCAAGAAACGGATTTGTCATCTGCTCAACTCTACTAGTACTGTAATTCACAGGTTTTGCAACAAAATACTTCAGTTCCCCAATTTCCTGCTAAATCCCATCCGTTTATGCCAGACCGCCAGAGTCAGCGAATCTAGAAAAAAATAACCCTGCAACAAGAACACTCTGTTTCTATGGTTCTTACTGCCTTCAACCAAAAGACTGCAATAAAACTCCATCAACCAAACCGGAAAAAAAAGGAAGAACCCAAGATTTCGAGCAGAAACTGAAAATACTGTAAAGTTGGGTATTAAAGCAAGAACTAGGAAGAGGCGCAGATCCGTACCACGAGAGAGAGAGACCGGAGAACCAGGAGGCGGCGGAGCCAATGAATGAGTGGAGGAGACGAGCGAGGCGATATGAGGGGAGGGGAGGTGGGAAATAAAGAGGCGTGAAGATAAAAAGGAGAGAGAGCTTTACGCCATGGGGGAAGTGGAATTTGGCCCTTGGGCTTCTGGAGGAGCATCAGAGATGAAATCAACTAATCAATCATGTGATGTGATTAGGGAATTCAGCCGCTCGCTCGGCTTCGGCCCCAGCCCAGCCGCAACCAACAAGTTCTTTTTTTTTGCCCGTGTCAAGTAGTATGTACATTTTCCACTCGCCGCGAGGGTCAGCTGCCTCCTGGCTGTCCGATCGGCCACGACCATGGATCTGTCAATAGTTTTTTTTTTGCGGGGACTGTCAATAGTTTTTTACCTGAATTTCTTTTTTGAAAGATCACAACTACAAGTACAAGCATTCGAAACATAATAAAAATTACATCGAGATTATTAAACCACCTAACGATCACTACTGTAGCTAGAACAAGCCGTCGACACGCTTAGTCAGACATTATTGATGGCAGTCTAAAAGTCATCATGCACGTGCCTCTAACGATCAGCACCCAGAGCCAAAGTCTTCGATTTAACCATCCGACATAGGCATCCACTAATGTGCCTTCATGACTTCCAGAAGCAATAAATATGCGAAGCTAGAGAACTGATTAGAGAGGTGCACAGTGGTGCCCCATCCATAAAAGGAAAATCATGTTTCAAGGATAGCATATACGATTATCGTAAGGTTTCCTCCGGTATGCTACGGGGAATGGGGGAAGAGGTACCCGATGCCCTTCAGGAATGAATGACAACACTCGTAGGGCGTCACCGCGTCGGTACCGAAACAACAGGGATTTCTGCTGACCTTCCACAAAACCACACCCCCCCTCGGACAATCCGAAGTGCTCCCCCAAGCACCGGCACATGCCACTATGTTCTGCAATCGCCACCGTCGTCTCACCCTGGCCAAATCGATGAGAAGGACATCCGGCCAAGACGACAGAACGGTAGCACGCTGGAGGAAACGATCTCCACCACCATTGATCGGCGGTGAGCGACCGGATGCCGTAGCTAGCTGGGACATACTTGGCCCACCAAGGCCTGCTCTGAATCCTCATTTTCTTTAAACAAGCGAAAGGGTGCAATGCTTGTACAATGTCAAGTCAATGGCACGCGGCGAGAAGTGCGTCGACACGTCGGACGGGTCCGGTTCTGCCGCCGGTGGTGGCGTTTCCCGGTGGGACAGCGGCGGTGGACGCGCACCCGGCCCGGCGGACGTCCCTCTCGCGAGCGATCGATGCCGATGGTGACTGCCGAGCAACAGATTTTCCCCCGGGAAAGGAAGGAAGCCGTCCAGGTGCAGCAGACTCCATGCAACGCACGCGGCCAATGGCCTATCTCTCCTGGGTGGCTCCTGCTGCTACAGCGATACCCCATTCACCGCTTCCACTGTCGAGTAGCCGCCTCCCGGTCCCGGCCCCGATCGATCGAGGCGCGCGAGTCGCAAAGTCAAAACGACGCGGCAGAAAAACAAAGGCACGGGACAGGAAAGAAGCAAAGAAAAATCTAGCGATTCGGCCTGAGCTGAGCCGGGAGGCGGGACTGGATCGATCGGCTAGGGAGGGAGTTTTTCCGCCGAGCTGCCCCGCTTGACGCGCTTCATCACGCAGCCGTTCACGCGGCTGAGCGAGTGCGTGGACGAGTCTGACTTCTGAGCAAGGAACGCAAGCTGTCGTTTACTTACTCGGCCCGTCCAACATCGAGGCGCCACATTTCGGCCTCGATCCAGGCCACGACGTACGTGCCGTTTTGGACTCGGAACCTACCATTTTCGTCTTCGAGTTCCTACAGGTCAAAGTCGACCCAAAACGATCGAACCTGGTGTCGATCTGCCAAAGGCCAATCCCGATCAGAAAATTCCCTATATATATGTCTCCACCTCTTGAGCCGTCCATATTGTCAATTGGCGCAAACTACCCAACTCCGACACGTACGGAGAGTGGAGATGGGTCGCCAGCTGCATATGCCTAGCATATTCGTGTACTACTAGCTTGGGAGATTTCTTCAAACGGGGAAAAAAATGCATGGTAGCGGTTCTTGATCACATTATGTGTATCGCCGGCAAGGTTTTAGTATCACTTCCATGGGTGTTATACTTTAATCAAACTGGTACGGTACTTAAGCTTGTAATTAACATAGTACTAGTACTGGTATATTGAACAATAATGCTACACCTACGGGATAATTCTTACGAAAAGACGAAGCCAATAACACACCACCCTAGTCTACCCGATCTAGACACAGTCATAGGCTACATAGTACTCCCTCTGTTTAGAAATCTTCTATCTACTAATTTTCCTTGAGGTAGGTTAGTAAATACGTTTCCGTTCACCTAAAATACGTTTTCAACCTCTATTTTCGTATTTTCGTTATGCATGTTGCGCTGCTGATTTGTTCGTTGGCTTGGATGAGAATCAAAATCCATGGACGTACAACCTCGTGGCCGGTTCGCTCTGATAGTGGAGACCGGACCGTATTATTTCCACGTACGCGCATGCTCAGTTTGCGTGGCACAGACCAATTCTGCGGCAAGACATCGCCTGCGGGACAGACAGAACGCCGCACCTGCTCTCGATCGAGATCACCCAAGGCGTGATCAACTCGACCGATCGACCGCCACTCCGCTAGCTAGCCAGGCACAGCAATGGCGTTTGGCGTCCCCTGCTTCACCCATGCTACTCCTCCCCCAGAAGCAGCAGTACGTGTCGTCAGCGGAAGGCGGGGTCATTCACGACGCTTCCCTTCTATCCCCCAAGCTGATCGTGGCAGCGTCAAGACCGGCGGCGCCTGCACCAAAGCGTCCAGGCCCGCCGAGAGAAGGCATCGGTGGAATAATCAATTAATGCCTTTTTCTCTTCACTCGTGACCTCTACTATGATCTCTATCTCTATCTCTTCTCTATTTTCTATCTACTAATTTTTCTTGAGATAGGTTATTCAAATACATTTCTATCCGCTAAAAATACGTTTTCAACCATTTTCGTTACCTGCCCTACCACCGCAGTTAAAAACTAAACGATTCGTTTATAAAGTCTTCGCCGCCGCCGGTAACCGCCTCCTCCTCCTCCGGAAATGTAACATCCGTTGCTCTCCTCCTACGTGCCCATGCCCTGCCCGAGGGATCGAGGAAGCCCGCCCCCACTGTTCCCTGCTCGCTGCCTCCGGCCACACCTCCTAGACGCTGCAATACAGTGGTCGGCCACGCACCTCCTGGACGCATGCGTGCTACGGCCGCGCTCCGGTGACACCGACGGCCTGCCCGCGTCCTTCCTCCTATTCGCTGCTGGTCCAATATCGACAAGGTGAGGTGCTGCAGACGATAGGCTAGGAGATTTTGTTGGTTAGTGGAGTCGTAGGAGCCTGTCGACGTAGAGTTGGTGCCCTACCCGAGGGATCGAGGAAGCCCGCCCCCGCCGTTCCTTGCTCGCTGCCTCCGGCCACACCTCCTGGACGCTGCAATACAATGGCCGTCCATGCACCTCCTGGACGTGTGCGTGCTACAGCTGCGCTCCGGTGACCCCGACGGCTTGCCCGCGTCCTTCCTCCTGTTCGCTGCCGCCCAATATCGACAAGGTGAGGCGCTGCAGGCGATAGGCTAGGAGATTTTGTTGGTTAGTGGAGTCGTAGGAGCCTGTCGACATAGAGCTGGCGCCCTGCCTGAGGGATCGAGGAAGCCCGCCCCCGCCGTTCCCTGCTCGCTGCCTCCGGTCACACCTCCTGGACGCTGCATTACAGTGGCCGACCATGCACCTCCTGGACGCGTGCGTGCTACGGCCGTGCTCCGGTGACCCCGACGGCCTGCCCACGTCTTTCCTCATGTTTGCCGTCGGTCCAATATCGACAAGATGAGGCGTTACAGGCGATAGGCTAGGAGATTTTGTTGGTTAGTGGAGTCGTAGGATCCTGTCGACGTAGAGCTGGCGGTGAAGGTAGAACAGGAGCACCAGGGAGGAAGACCGCCGCAAGGAGACATGGCCGGCGGCGACTTGTAATTAGGCAGGCGAAGCCGACGTGGTCGAAGACGATGGAGCTGAGAACATGGACGAAGTTGGACTTGCTTCTCAGGGAAGTGAGCTAAGAGAGAAAGAGAGAGAGAGCAGCGGGCTAGGAGGCATAGGCGATGGCGGCGCACAGTAAGGTCGCGGGCGAGCGCCGGAGTTGAGGCAACGGACCTGCGGAGGTCGAAGAGGAGGCGCAGTGATGAACTTGGGCGCGGGGTACATCGGAAGGACGCGAGCGAGCACCCGACGGCGCTGGCGACGTTGGTTCATGGCAAGAGAGAGAGGGCGAGGCCTGCAGCGTGGAGGACAGGATCAAGGCGACGGCGCCGATCGAGAGGACGGAGGAGGCGACACGGGGTCATGGGAGGAAGGAGACGGGGTCCGGGAGAGGGTTGCGTGCGTGCGTTGTGGTGGTGTCTGCAACGTTCGGTGGTGTGGGACGTGACCGTGTTGGTGTGTGAGTCATTGAGTATACGGTAGGTGTGCGTGTCTTAGAGTGTGTGTGTGTGTGTTGTGTGTCGCCGGGGTTGGACTGGGTCGTGGTGTGAGTGTGTGCGTGCTGACATGGGTGAGTGGCGGCGGGATGGAGTTCTATGTGCGTGTGATTAAGGTACGATTAGGGTTTGGTTTAGCTAGATTTTGGGACGCATGACTCGGCCTTTGGCATGGTTGGCCGCCTTCCTAAAAACAAAATCTAAAAGTCTTTTAAAAATAGTTTTTAAATAAAAAAATAATTAGAATTTTAATTTGAAATAAAAAAGAGGAATAATTATAAAGTAAAACGGGATTTTAATTAAAATAGTTTGAGAGGAAAAAATATGCATGAGGAAGTTATATGATATGGAAAAAATGATAAGCAATTTTTTATTTTAGAATATTCTTTGGGCATTACATTGGGCACATCTGGTGCATGTACTCTAGCCCGATCTCTTGCAGTCGAGGTTCAGGACACGGAAAGAGTAGCAGGGGCGGCGTCCACGTTGTCCCCTGGTGGGTACCTCGTTTGTGGGCAGATTTCCGGAGGTGCGACCGCACGGTATGACGGCAGTGGCCAGAATCACCGCAACACCTGCATCTTGTAGGGGTTCGTAGCATGGAAAACAAAAATTTTCTATCGCATACAAACAAACAAGCCAAGATCTATCTACTAGATTGTAGCAACGAGTCGATGGAATAACTCACCCTCGAAGATTCCAAAGTGTTTAACGAGAGCAGATTCTCGTGGGTGATGTAGTCGTACTCTTTCCGATCTCAAGATCGTGTAGACGATCCTTCCGGCGCCACGTTCCAGCAGCGCTCCCGCAGTCGGTCACACGTTCGGTACTCGACGAAGACCTTCCTCTCCCTTGTTCCAGCAGGCAGCGGAGGTTGTAGTACTCTCCTCGCGATTCCGGCAGCACAACGGCGTGGTACCGGAGGTAGAGGGGAGATCCCGCAGGGCTTCGCCTTAAGCCGGTGCGAGTATGGTGGAGCTTATGAGAGAGGCTATTAGTGGT
The DNA here is from genome assembly GCA_916181665.1 of Avena sativa. Classification (NCBI taxonomy): domain Eukaryota; kingdom Viridiplantae; phylum Streptophyta; class Magnoliopsida; order Poales; family Poaceae; genus Avena; species Avena sativa. Next base: position 393,918,403 of record OV702280.1, on the reverse strand, counting down.
CTAGTAATTAGACACACCAATTAGAGGGCTCTAAACCAATTAGAAGGCTCTAAACCAAAATAGCTCTAAACCGGGGTTTAGATCTAGGGTTTAGGTTTAGAGGGTAGGAAACTTGTGTTCTAGAGAGGGGAGCCCTGCCCCTCCCTTTATAGGTGGGAGGGCCGGCCAAGGGGAGGGGAGTCCCTCCCCAAGTCGGCCTTGGGAGGCGCCGGCCAAGGGGAGGAATCCCTCCCCAACTCGGCCTCCACCTCCTCCTCTTTCTCCTCTTTCCGAAAACTGGCAGTTTGACCGAAAACTGGCAGTTTGACTTTTTCAATTAGGATTTGAATTAACCCTTTATTTCGGACAGCGAGAACACTTAGTACATGATGCAATCATTCCAACATGCAATGACACATTCATGTACCCCTTCCCCCCCGGAGTGCCGGACATTCCGGGACCTTCTAGAATGTTCCCGATGAAAACACCGGAATCATTCCCGAACTCCGAAACGGGACTTTCCTTATATGAATCTTATTCTCCGGACCATTCCGGATCACCTCGTGATATCCCGGATCCCATCCGAGACTCCGAACAACATTCGGTCTCTTTCTCATAATACCATAACTACTCAAACAACGTCGAATCCTTAAGTGTGTCTCCCTACGGTTCGTGAATTATGCAGACATGATCGAGACACTTCTCCGAACAATAACCAATAGAGGAATCTGGAAATTCATATGGCTCCCACATATTTCTACGATTACTTTGCGATCGAATGAACCACTTACATACGATACCAATTTCCCTTTGTCTCACGATATGTTACTTATCCGAGGTTATGATCGTCGGTATCTCTGCATACCTAGTTCAACCTCGTTACTGATAAGTACTCTTTTCTCGTTCCCGTGATATGTGATCCCTTGTGACCTAGTCACATGCTTGCAAGCTAATTGGATGACATTTCACCGAGAGGGCCCAGAGAATATCTATCCGTCATGTGGATGGACAAATCCCACTCTTGATCCATGTGTTTCAACCAATACTTTCCGAACGATCAATGCCACCTTTATAGCCACCCTGTTACGGTGTGGTGTTTGATGACATCAAAGCATCCATCCAGTAAAGGTGATATGCATGATCTCATGGTCGAAGGAATTAGGTTACTATGTATCAGAAAGCATATAGCAATTGAACTATTGAAATGACTTGATCTTTATGCTACGCTTATCTATAGGAGTATGTCCACCATATCATTCTCCTAACGATATGATCTTGTTGTTAATAACATCTCAATGTTCATGATAGGGAAACCACAATCATCTATTAACCAACAAGCTAGTGAAGTATAGAGGCTATACTAGGGACTTCAATTTAAGTTTACAATTCACACAAGTATTAATGTTTCCTTGTTAATACTATTATAGCATGAATATAAACATTTATCATAAACACAAAGATATAATAATAACTATATTTATTATTGCCTCTAGGGCATATCTCCAACAGTCTCCCACTTGCACTAGAGTCATCTAATCTAGATCACATGGTAATATACCGAACACCCATGGCAGTTTGGTGTTGGTCATGTTTTGCCCTCGGGAGAGGTTTAGTCAACGGATCCGCCACATTCAGATCTGTGTGTACTTTGCAAATCTTTATATCCCCATCCTGGATATGTTCTCGAATAGCGTGAAAGCGTAGCTTGATATGCTTCAGCTTCTTGTGTGACCTTGGTTCTTGCGCATTGGCTATGGCGCCCATGTTATCACAGTAGATAGACATTGGGTCCAGTGCACTAGGAACCACACCCAGCTCTGTAATGAACTCTTTCATCCATATCGCTTCTTGTGAAGCCTCCGAAGCAGCCATGTATTCCGATTCAGTTGAAGATCTCGCCACAACGCTTTGCTTTGCACTCCTCCAGCTAACTGCTGCACCATTCAAAATAAATACGTATCCAGATTGTGATTTAGAATCATCCGGATCAGTGTTCCAACTAGCATCGGTGTAACCATTAACAACGAGCTGTTCATCACCTCCATAAGAAAGAACCATATCCTTAGTTCTTCTCAAGTACTTAAGGATGTTTTTGACCGCTGTCCAATGATCCACTCCTGGATCACTTTGATATCTGCTAGTTAAACTAACAGCATATGCAATGTCGGGTCTAGTACATAGCATGGCATACATTAGAGATCCTATGGCTGAGGCATAGGGAGTCTTACTCATCCTTTCTCTATCTTCTGCCGATGTCGGACTTTGAGTTTTACTCAAGGTCGTATTGGGCAACATGGGCAAGAACCCTTTCTTGCTTTCTTCCATTCCAAACTTCTTTAGAACTTTGTCCAAATATGTACTCTGTGACAATGATATTTGGCGTTTCGATCTATCTCTATAAATCTTTATGCCTAATATGTAAGCTGCTTCGCCAAGATCCTTCATTGAAAAACTATTATTCAAATATTCTTTGACACTATTAAGAAGGTCTACATCATTTCCAATCAACAATATGTCATCCACATATAGTATTAAGAATGCTATAGAGCTCCCACTCACTTTCTTGTAAATACAAGCTTCTCCATAAGTTTGTATAAAACCAAAACTTTTGATTACCTTATCAAAACGTTGATTCCAACTTCGGGATGCTTGCTTCAATCCATAGATGGACCGTTGAAGTTTGCATACCTTGTTAGCATCTTTTAGGATCGACAAAACCTTTGGGTTGCATCATATACAACTCTTCATCAATGTCTCCATTGAGGAATGCTGTTTTGACATCCATCTGCCATATCTCATAATCATAATATGCAGCGATTGCTAACATAATCCTCACAGACTTTAGCTTCGCTACTGGTGAGAAAGTCTCATCGTAGTCAACTCCTTGAATTTGTCGAAACCCTTTTGCGACAAGTCGAGCTTTATAGACAGTAACATTACCATCAGCATCTGTTTTCTTTTTGAAAATCCATTTGTTCTCGACAGCCTTCCGGCCATCCGGTAAGTCCACCAAAGTCCATACTTGGTTTTCGTACATGGATCCAATCTCGGATTTCATGGCTTCTTGCCATTTATTGGAATCTGGGCTCATCATCGCTTCCTCATATGTCTCGGGGTCATCGGTGTTGTCCACCAACATGACATTCATAACGGAATCATACCAATCTGGAGTGGTACGAGTTCTCGTTGACCTCCGAGGCTCTGTAGCAACTTCAACCGAAGTTTCATGATCATCATCATTAGCTTCCCCTCTTATTGGTGCAGGCACCACAGGAACTTCTTCCGGTGCTGCGCTACTCGCAATTTCGAGAGAAGGTTCGACAACCTCGTCGAGTTCTACTTTCCTTCCAGTCACTTCTTTCGAGAGAAATTCCTTCTCTAGAAAGGATCCATTCTTGGCAACGAAGATTTTGCCTTCGGATCTATGATAGAAGGTATACCCAATAGTTTCCTTTGGGTATCCTATGAAGACGCATTTTTCCGCTTTGGGTTCAAGCTTGTCCGGCTGTAACTTCTTTACATAGGCTTCGCATCCCCAAACTTTAAGGAACGACAATTTAGGTTTCTTCCCAAACCACAATTCATACGGTGTCGTTTCAACGGATTTAGATGGTGCCCTATTTAAAGTGAATGCGGCTGTTTCTAATGCATAACCCCAAAATGATAGCGGTAAATCTGTAAGTGACATCATAGAACGAACCATATCTAAGAGAGTTCGATTACGACGTTCGGACACACCATTACGCTGTGGTGTTCCCGGCGGTGTCAATTGTGAAAGTATTCCGCACTTCTTTAAATGCTCGCCAAACTCGTAACTTAGATATTCACCTCCACGATCAGAACGTAGAAATTTAATCTTCTTGTTACGTTGATTCTCTACCTCACTTTGAAACTCCTTAAACTTCTCGAAAGTTTCGGACTTATGTTTCATGAAATAGATATACCCATATCTACTCAAATCATCCGTGAAGGTAAGAACATAACGATAACCACCGCGCGATGCTACACTCATTGGACCACACACATCGGTATGTATGATTTCCAATAAGTCCGTAGCTCGCTCCATTATACCAGAAAATGGAGTCTTAGTCATTTTACCCATCAGACATGCTTCGCATCTTTCAAGTGATTCAAAATCAAGTGATTCAAGAAGTCCATCGGAATGGAGTTTCTTCATACGTTTCACTCCAATGTGACCAAGACGACAGTGCCACATATAGGTCGAATTATCGCTTGATTTCAAACGTTTAGCTTCAATGTTATTAAGATGTGTATTTCTACTATCGAGATTCAATAAGAATAGACCATCTATCAAAGGTGCATGTGCGTAAAACATATTACTCATATAAATCGAACAACCATTATTCTCTGATTTAAACAAGTAACCGTCTCGCAATAAACAAGATCCCGATATAATGTTCATGCTCAACGCAGGCACCAAATAACAATTATTTAAGTATAAAACTAATCCCGATGGTAGATGAAGAGGTAGCGTGCCGACCGCGATCACATCAACCTTTGATCCGTTTCCCACACGCATCGACACCTCGTTCTTCGCTAGCTTCCGTTTATTCTGCAGCTCCTGTTTCGAGTTACAAATATGAGCAACCGAACCAGTATCAAATACCCAGGCACTACTACGAATACTAGTGAGATACACATCAATAACATGTATATCAAATATACCTTTCTTCTTGATGTTGCCGTTCTTCAAATCCGCCAAGTACTTTGGGCAATTCCGCTTCCAGTGACCTTCTCCCTTGCAGTAAAAGCACTCAGTTTCAGGCTTAGGTCCAGCCTTGGTCTTCTTCGTTGGCATGGTAACTTTCTTACCACCCTTCTTGAAGTGTCCCTTTTGCTTAGACTTGCCTTTCTTGAATTTGGTGGTCTTATTGACCATCAACACTTGGTGCTCTTTCTTGATCTCCACTTCTGCAGATTTTAACATAGCAAATAGTTCTGGCAACTCTTTGTTCATGTTCTGCATGTTGTAGTTCATCACAAAGTTCTTGTAACTTGGTGGTAGTGATTGGAGGATGCGGTAAACTCCCAAAGTATTAGGAATCACTATACCCAAACTTTGAAGTTTATTTGCGTGCCCAGACATCTTAAGCACATGCTCACTGACGGAGCTACCCTCTTCCATCTTGCAGTTAAAGAACTTTTCAGAAGCTTCATAACTTTCAATTGCCGCATGAGTCTCAAAAATTAATTTGAGATCCTCGACAATATCATATGGATCTGACTCTTCAAACCTTTTCTGAAGCTCCGATTCTAAACCATACAAGATAGCACACTGAACTATGGAGTACTGATTCTTCCGAGCGAGGTAAACATTCTTTACTTCATCGGTAGCATCAGCTGCAGGTGGGTCACCTAGCGGTGCATCCAGCACATAGGTCAAATTACCAGCTGTGAGGACAATCCTCAAATTGCGGAACCAATCCGCGAAGTTGCTTCCATTGTTTTTCAACTTTTCTTTCTCTAGGAACGCATTAAAATTGATGGTAGGGGCTGCCATTGATCTACAACATATTTGCAATAGTTTAGACTAAGTTTATGACAAATTGAGTTCAAATTAATTAATGAAATTAAACTAGGTGAACTCCCACTCAAAACAACATCCCTCACATTGTTTTAGTGATCACACGAACCAAAACTACTATATCAACACCGATCATCACGAGAGCCGATATAGTTTTAATGGCGAACAATCATCATGTTCATCATATCTACTATATGATTCATGCTTTGCCTTTCGGCGATCCGTGTTCCTGAGGCCATGTCTGTACATGCTAGGCTCGTCAAGATCAAACCTTAGTTACCGCATAAGCAAATCTGGCTTGCTTACGTTGTATTCACCCGCGGAATCAAAGACACCCGATCATCACGTGGTGCTTCGAAGCAACAAGCTTTGGCAACGGTGCATACTAAGGGTGAACACTTCAGAACTTGAAATTTATGTGCATGAGGGATCATCTTATAATGCTACCGTCGTCTACTAAGCAATACAAGATGCATAAAGGATTAACATCACATGCAATTCATAATATGTGATATGATATGGCCTTTCTTCTTTGTGCTTCCGATCTCCATCTTCAAGCACGAATATGATCTCCATCATCACCGGCATAGCATCAAGGTCAATGACGCTTCTTCATGGTTGTCGTCCACCAGCTTCAACTATTACAACTATTTTGAATAGACACGCAGGTCTTAACAGAAATTAAAGACAACCATATGGCTCCTGCCGGTTGCCAACTTACAATAAGGAACATTGCATACATCAAATATAATCACAATCATGGCCATATCACATCACTGCACACCCCTGCAAAACAAAGTTAGACGCTTCTACTTTCTTTGCATATTTTACGTGGTTTGGGGCTTTCCATAAGTGTCGTTCTAACCTACGAACAAGAACCACAACATTGATACTAGCATTGTTGATTACCCGTTGTAAATTGGATCTTTACTATGCTAGGAGAAACAGGCACCCGCAAAGCCACTTATGCAATACAAGTTGCATGTTAAGCGTGGAGCAAGTCTCATGAACGATGTCATGTAAGGTTAGCCCGGGCCGCTTCATCCCAACATACCGCAAGATGCAAAGTACACAAAAAGCAATCTACAATAAAAGCATCAACGCCCACAATGACCATTGTGTTCTACTCGTGCAACAGATCTACATATAGACACGGCTCTGATACCACTGTAGGGGTTCGTAGCATGGAAAACAAAAATTTTCTATCGCATACAAACAAACAAGCCAAGATCTATCTACTAGATTGTAGCAACGAGTCGATGGAATAACTCACCCTCGAAGATTCCAAAGTGTTTAACGAGAGCAGATTCTCGTGGGTGATGTAGTCGTACTCTTTCCGATCTCAAGATCGTGTAGACGATCCTTCCGGCGCCACGTTCCAGCAGCGCTCCCGCAGTCGGTCACACGTTCGGTACTCGACGAAGACCTTCCTCTCCCTTGTTCCAGCAGGCAGCGGAGGTTGTAGTACTCTCCTCGCGATTCCGGCAGCACAACGGCGTGGTACCGGAGGTAGAGGGGAGATCCCGCAGGGCTTCGCCTTAAGCCGGTGCGAGTATGGTGGAGCTTATGAGAGAGGCTATTAGTGGTCTAGTAATTAGACACACCAATTAGAGGGCTCTAAACCAATTAGAAGGCTCTAAACCAAAATAGCTCTAAACCGGGGTTTAGATCTAGGGTTTAGGTTTAGAGGGTAGGAAACTTGTGTTCTAGAGAGGGGAGCCCTGCCCCTCCCTTTATAGGTGGGAGGGCCGGCCAAGGGGAGGGGAGTCCCTCCCCAAGTCGGCCTTGGGAGGCGCCGGCCAAGGGGAGGAATCCCTCCCCAACTCGGCCTCCACCTCCTCCTCTTTCTCCTCTTTCCGAAAACTGGCAGTTTGACCGAAAACTGGCAGTTTGACTTTTTCAATTAGGATTTGAATTAACCCTTTATTTCGGACAGCGAGAACACTTAGTACATGATGCAATCATTCCAACATGCAATGACACATTCATGTACCCCTTCCCCCCCGGAGTGCCGGACATTCCGGGACCTTCTAGAATGTTCCCGATGAAAACACCGGAATCATTCCCGAACTCCGAAACGGGACTTTCCTTATATGAATCTTATTCTCCGGACCATTCCGGATCACCTCGTGATATCCCGGATCCCATCCGAGACTCCGAACAACATTCGGTCTCTTTCTCATAATACCATAACTACTCAAACAACGTCGAATCCTTAAGTGTGTCTCCCTACGGTTCGTGAATTATGCAGACATGATCGAGACACTTCTCCGAACAATAACCAATAGAGGAATCTGGAAATTCATATGGCTCCCACATATTTCTACGATTACTTTGCGATCGAATGAACCACTTACATACGATACCAATTTCCCTTTGTCTCACGATATGTTACTTATCCGAGGTTATGATCGTCGGTATCTCTGCATACCTAGTTCAACCTCGTTACTGATAAGTACTCTTTTCTCGTTCCCGTGATATGTGATCCCTTGTGACCTAGTCACATGCTTGCAAGCTAATTGGATGACATTTCACCGAGAGGGCCCAGAGAATATCTATCCGTCATGTGGATGGACAAATCCCACTCTTGATCCATGTGTTTCAACCAATACTTTCCGAACGATCAATGCCACCTTTATAGCCACCCTGTTACGGTGTGGTGTTTGATGACATCAAAGCATCCATCCAGTAAAGGTGATATGCATGATCTCATGGTCGAAGGAATTAGGTTACTATGTATCAGAAAGCATATAGCAATTGAACTATTGAAATGACTTGATCTTTATGCTACGCTTATCTATAGGAGTATGTCCACCATATCATTCTCCTAACGATATGATCTTGTTGTTAATAACATCTCAATGTTCATGATAGGGAAACCACAATCATCTATTAACCAACAAGCTAGTGAAGTATAGAGGCTATACTAGGGACTTCAATTTAAGTTTACAATTCACACAAGTATTAATGTTTCCTTGTTAATACTATTATAGCATGAATATAAACATTTATCATAAACACAAAGATATAATAATAACTATATTTATTATTGCCTCTAGGGCATATCTCCAACACATCTGCCTTGTCTGCAGCGTCATCGGGATCACATCTTTGCCGTGTGCTGGCGCCAACAACCGGGAAGTCCCGACGTGGTGTTGATCCTCATGGAAGACAACATCACGCCGTGATATATGGTCGGCGGACGCGGCCCTCGGCGAATTCAAAAGAAATCCTTCAGATGATTATAACTACATCAACTTATAAACTTTTCTAACCAGCTAGCTTGCAGCGGTTTTATGTAAAGAGTGTTAGCAGGTATGCTAAAATATAAAAACAATGCGAAAGACGAAAGAGGTTGGAGAAAGAATCGGTATTTTTCTATGTATCACTATAGACCATATATCGTCTAACATCTTGTTCAAAATTAAAAAAAATGTTTTATTTTTTCATATAATTTTTCACCGTCATCCCGTAGCAACGCACGGGCATTCAGCTAGTATAAGATATTTTAGGTTTGTTAAAATAAATATATCTAAACATCTTTTAGTGTGTAGATTTATTTGAATCCTACTGAATTAAAACAGCAACACAAAGTCAACATAGTGATGTGCTCGCGGTATATATATGATCCTTTTTTTCTTCACAAACACTGAGTATGACAAATAGTTGCAGCATCATGTTATCCATCACGCCGTGATATATGGTCGGCGGACGCGGCCCTCGGCGAATTCAAAAGAAATCCTTCATATGATTATAACTACATCAACTTATAAACTTTTCTAACCAGCTAGCTTGCAGCGGTTTTATGTAAAGAGTGTTAGCAGGTATGCTAAAATATAAAAACAATGCGAAAGACGAAAGAGGTTGGAGAAAGAATCGGTATTTTTCTATGTATCACTATAGACCATATATCGTCTAACATCTTGTTCAAAATTAGAAAAAATGTTTTATTTTTTCATATAATTTTTCGCCGTCATCCCGTAGCAACGCACGGGCATTCAGCTAGTATAAGATATTTTAGGTTTGTTAAAATAAATGTATCTAAACATCTTTTAGTGTGTAGATTTATTTGAATCCTACTGAATTAAAACAGCAACACAAAGTCAACATAGTGATGTGCTCGCGGTATATATATGATCCTTTTTTTCTTCACAAACACTGAGTATGACAAATAGTTGCAGCATCATGTTATCCATCGGTCGATCGATACATCGTCAACAGCTGACATTATAGGCATCGAGTTATTATCGGAATCAAAAACGGGCGGACCAGATAGTCGCAGGCTTTGTAGCTAGAGTGATACTTGACGCAAGTGCAGCATCATGTCAGTCATGCCAAAACGCCTCGCCTATCTGATCAACCACGACTCGACACTCGAGCCTCCGCCAAGCAAATTGCCGCCTCCTACCACTACGCGTTACATGCTTCATCCTCCTGTATCATTATCTCCTCCTCCGCTACTCCCCAGCGGCAATTGGCCGGTTTTCCACCGCAAGATGAAGGACAGCAATTCTGTGTGCAGCACATTAATTAAGATTACTAATAATGATTACTCCAAAACACAACAAAATAAGCAGGTTACAAACAAATAAAGATATCAAATACATGTACTGTAGCTGGGGATAACTACCAATGCACAACTTCTCACTATCGTCTGAAGATTCATGTTTCTATTCGATTCCGTTCATATGGATCATGGACTGAATAACAAATTTAAAAATATAATAATTGGGGAAATTTACCAATACATAACTTTTCACTACACATCTGAAGCTTCATGTTTCTATCGATTATGTTCATATGGATCATGGGCTGAATAACAAATTAAATAATAATAATAATTGGGGAAAATTACCAATACATAACTTTTCTCTACACATATGAAGCTTCATGTTTGTAGCGATTCCATTCATATGGTTCATTGGCTGAATAACAAATTAAAAAATAATAATAATTGGGGAAAATTACCAATGCATAACTTTTCACTACAAATCTGAAGCTTCATGTTTCTATAGATTCTGTTCATATGGATCATGGGCTAAATAACAAATTAAATCAAATTCGCTGTTTGGACACTGAACAAGCAGGACAGCCCAAATCTGAAGTAATCAATTGGTGTTTCAAAACATTTGTTGTCTGACATTGTGCATATTCATCAAGTTATGACTGGTGCTGAGGTATTAGTGTAGTGGCCATCTTAATTAATCGGAATTAAGATCATACCTTGGAACAGCTGTAGACAACAAGTGTCAGCCAACTCCAGGCATTAGGTGCACAATTTGAGGAACCATCACCAGCTTGGTCGAGAAAATATGACAATGGGGACATCAGTTGCAGTTCATAATGGCGTGGTGAACCACAAAGTTTACATGTGCCAACATCTTGTGAGTATTTTGCAGCTAACAGTGGCTTGCCAGCATAAGAATATCTGCAGAGTATCACACGGAAACTCAATTCAGGTTCTGGACGTAAAATAAACGTGCAGTTAGGCAGTAGCATGAATTCAAAAGATACTCTTATAAGACACGATGAGTTTTACCTAAAGCATTGTTGAGGATATGCATCCAACCGCTTCTTAAACTTTAAGAAAGTTCTATCAGCACCAGGAGCGCTATCATATTCATACTTTTCTCCTTCCCATTTTTCTTGTTCATCATTTTCCATGTCCATGATCTCTTCTACCAAAACTGTTTCATTGCTAGTTGAACATACATTGCTTTTGCCCCTCGATTTTTCCTTATCAAAATAGATGTAGAAACAAGGAAGAACTGCAGAAACAAAATTTCATGAGATAAAAACACTTGGACTTATTACACTTACAGTAAGGGACTAATGGGGTTTTCAGAAATTTTCCTCACCTGGTATACTCAGGTCATTTACTTTCTCCTTCACTGCAGCGCATCTTGTAGGGACATTGTTAGCACGCTTTGATTTAGTTTTCTTCTTTGTGCTAGATGCCAATGTTGCAGCCTGCTCAAGTGCTTCAGCTAAGGCATCTAAATCAAAATCATCATCATTGCTATTGTTGCTCTTGTTTTCCTCGTTGTGTCTTCCAACAGAATCTGAAGGAGGAGGCTGACTTGAGCAAACATTTTCTTTCCTTTGGACTAACTCATCCACACTACCATTTGTTCGCATACCACTATTACACTTCTGCGCTCTCAGGACCTTCCAACTTTAAGAAGGGAAAACAAATCTAAAGTCAGACAACATAACCCCAAATGGTACTAATGAAGATTTGAATAAACATTTGGCCGGACCGATACCAAGAGAGACATACTTGCCTTTTGGGGTTAGCGCTGCATTTAGATGCAGGGCAAACAAGCAGATACAGTGTCCTCTCCTCTATGTTAAGCTTTGCGACAGGAGCATAAACCTGAAATTACTACACTAATATAAGAAAAATATACTCCGCGACAGAGTTCTGAGATAGAGTTGTTGATTACCATCATAGAAAGAAAACTGCGCAACAACAACTTAAGGCACTGTAACCTAGGTCCAACGATCATAAATTCATCGTAGTACCCAAATCCGTTAAATGAATGCCTATCAAGAATTCAAGACATGCTTCAGAAAATTAGTGCAAAATATTAAGTAACTCGCCTGAGCAACAAGGCAGAGCCTGCTTCCGCATAATCTGCACTGGAGCAACTCAGGTTCAATGCCCAAATCCTCGGTTGGCCAGTCCTGAAGAAGATTCAACAAGTTAATTAATAAGGAGTATAACAAGCTTACTTCTCACTTCTGAATAGAAGTAGAGCGTAGCTTCATCTCTTGGAGCGATTCTTAAGGCATAAACAAAAAAACTTAAGAAGAGATGAACAGGAAAATAATAATTTGACAGTGATATACAGGGACTCCGCCGATCTTGGTGGTGTAGTGGTCGGCCTTCTCCCGGTAGTCCTCCGCCCAGGGCCCCGGCAGGCCCAGATGAACCTCTTCCGTCATCCCTGTCGCCCTGCCTGCTACCTAATATCCCTCGAAAGATTAAAGCTTCACAGAACTAGCAGACGGCCGCGGGACGGCGCGAGGCAACGACCGCGATACTCGACGGCGGACGGCGGCCGGCGGCCGGCGGCTGGAAGATAGGAGAGGGGTTAGGCTACGCGGCTACAGACTACAGGGCTTGTGGTTCTGCGAAACGGTCTGGATTCTGAAGCGCCGCTGGCACGCGGAGGCCAAATGGGTCTCAGTAGAAGGCCCAATGACCCATGATGTACGCTTGCTTGCAAGAACTCATCACTGCAGGTTGCAATGTGGCCGTCGAAGCCCGTCTTTTCAAATTTCTTTCTTGGACAGGGATCTTTTTTTATTTTTGATGCTCTTTCTGTTGGTTAACTATCGTATTTTTCTAAAACCCAGTACAACACACATGCTGACAAATGTGAGCAAACACAAACCCCTATAAAAACACACATGCATAACTTACCCCTATAAGCACTTTCGAATGATCGAGTCCGAGAGACCAATCCGGCGGATCTAACGAAGTCAACATAGACGTCTTGCTATCAACGAAAACACAGCTCCCACCGAATAATATTATAGCTTTTTTTTTGAACGGAATAATATTATACCTTTTACGAGACACTAAAGCGTTAAACCTATGGTTTGATTCATGGTGGACAGGGATACCAATGCTTCCTAACCATCGAGCCACAAATTGGTTCTCGTTAACTATCGTCTTCTCCGGGAGTGAAATCATTTCGTTAACACCGGCTGCATCGCTCGCGGGGTTCGGTCGACCAGCAGGACATGACAATGGGTGATACGACGAATGAGGCGTCGCCGGCGCGAGCCACTGAACGTGGCCTAAAGGTGCTACATATAGTATATTCCTTGAAGAATCGTATTATAGGACAAAATGCCGCCGACTTTAGCCTAGTACTATCTCTGTTCTAAATGTAAGTCTTTTTAGTATAGTTCAATTTTAACCGCTGCAAAAGCTTATACGTACTCTATTTAGGAACGGAGTTAGTACGTGTGTGACTGGATATTGCATGTGTTCTCCTTTCCCGAAGTCTCACCCAGGAGTTCCTACGTACGTTCGTTACCATCAGTACCACACTGCTAGGACGCACACGAGCCTTTCCGGTGCCCTAACCCTGTCCTGGATCGTGTATGCACCGTACTTGACAGTGCATGACAGCCAATGCATTGTTGAAGCAACATCGTGAGTGACAAGCATTGAGTATTTATTCCAAGCAAAGGTGGCCCACGAGGCACTGATATCTCGGGATTACCCTACGCCATATACTATATCACATCAGTACCGTCTAGTAGATGATGAAAGAGCATTTTGGAAACCGAAGTGGTTAACAGAGTACTTCCACCTCCACTAACTATGCCATCCCAATGTGGAAACTGGAAATGGCCACCACACGATACTGATCCTGCTACGGACCCAGGGCACGATCACAGAATTCAGTACAGCAGAAGATCGGCTAAACAGATGTACGTACGCCTTCCGTTCCATGGCAGAGAGGTGTACCGTCGACTCCTGCTGTATCGCGGCGCGCAGTACAACACTAGGAACGGACGGACGGGCATCCGCGCGCCCGTGACAGGCCGGCCGCGTCGCGACGTACCTATGGCTGGCCTCGTGCGCGCACGTACTAGTAGTACGCACCTTCTCGAGTCTGCGGCGCCCGCGTGCGGGAGTCACGGGTTCTCGATACTACGTACGTTGCGGCCTTCATGGACAGCGCTGCGAATGGTACTACTGCATGGATGGCCTTCTTGGTCTTTTCCGCTAGCCCGCTCTGCTTTTCTGAATCAGCGGTGGTTCCGAGAAATCGCGGCGCCGAGGACGGCGAGCGGAATCTTTTTTTTTTGAGGGTTCCGGCGATGGGAATATATAGGGGAAAGGTGATTAGTTGTGTGGGCTTTTCTCCCGGTGGGGAGTGATTAGTTGTGTGCCACGCTGAAAAGGCTCAGCATTTCGTTTAGTTGTCCGGCTGATCATTTTCTTGGCACTGGACATACGGAGATGTGTTTGGATTGTGCCAAAAGTTTACCCTATCAATATTTTGGTAATGACTAAAATATTGGCTCTTGTTTAAGCGTCCCCCGGGGGATCTGGACTTATGATCCTCCGGCTCCAGCACTCGACACGTGTCCCCGGCTCAGTCTCTATGGACTAGCTCATTGATTAATGATGGTTAAGGTTTCCTAACCATAGACATGAGTTGTCGATTAATAATGAGATCATATCATTGGGAGAATAATATGGTGGACAGACCCAAACTAAGAGCATGTCTAGCAGACCCCGTAAAAGGCCCAACCCCGTAAAATAACCGCCGAAATACGGGGTTGGGTGCTACCCGGTCGTCTAGCACGCCCCGTAAAAACGGCCCCCGCATCGATTTTTTCCGGTTTTGGATACGGGGCGGCCCTCCTCCCACTATCTCTACGGGGTGGGGAGGGGAATACAGGGCGAACCCCGCATTCTTCCTTCCCCTGCGCGCGAACAATTTCAGCGAAGCTCAACCGCTGCCGCCACCGCCCGATCTCCTCCGACTCGCCCTCCCCGGCCAAAACTCGGCCGGATCTCGTCGCCATGGGTAGTCAGGAAGGCCCGCTGACCGCCGGCGGTGCACCACCGGCGACCGCGGTGGCTGATGTCGAGCCAAACGCCGACGTGTCGGCCATGATCTCCGCCACCATCCCGATGAAGAGGAAGAGGATCCCGAAGCAGATCTTCGAAGCCGGTGCACCGGCCGCAGCTCCACCGGCCGCTGCTCCGCCGGCTGCAGCTGCCAAGAAGGGGGGCGGGGCCAGGTTGAAGACGAAGGCCGCCAAGAGGGGTGTCCCGCCGGCCCAGAAGACAAAGGCACTCAGCCGCGTCGGCCTCGCGCCGCCATGGGCATCCAAGGCCGTGGACCCTCCTTCCTCCGTTCCGGCCGCGTCGACGCCCTCGCCGTCGCCACCAGACATCGACGCAGACAAGGTGTTCGACGTTGAGTCCACCACATCGTACATGGACATGCTCACCGAATCCGCGATGAACTTGGACGCCGACATCGATGCGTTCGATGTGGAGGATGATGTGGAGGTGGAGAATGATGTGGAGGTGGAGGAAGAGGTCGACGACGACGAGGTGGTCGAGGTGGCGCCGATGAAGCGCACCAGCAACTACACCGAGATTGAAGACACGACCTTGGTTCGTGCTTGGAGTAGAGTGGGGATGGATGCGTGCACCGGAGTGGACCAAGGCTCGATGCGCTACTGGCAGCGCATCGAGGATCTGTACCACCAGTTGAAGCCTCGCACCAAGAGCATGGCCGACAGAACCTACCGCTCTCTTGAAGGCCGGTGGAACGTGATCAAACCAGCGTGTTCTCGTTGGAGTGCTGCCATGGACCAAGTGGCCGACAACCCCCCTAGTGGATGTGTGTCGGAGGACTACCCCAAGTATGCTCAAAAGAGGTACAAAGACATGGCCGGCTCCAAGAACAAGGAATTTCAGTTCCAACATTGTTTTGCCCTTCTTCAACATCTTCCTAAGTGGAAGTTGAGGGATAATGAACCAAAGTGGAAGAAGGAATCACTTGTCAACATGGATTATGAAACTCCGGACATGAGTGGGAGAAACTCCGGCAAGCCCGAGGGCAACAAGAAAGCCAAGGAGAGAGTGAAGGTAGAAGGCGAAGCAGCTAGCTTCAAGGAGAAGTTGGATCAACTCATGAAATCCAAGGAGGTTTTGATGATGAAGACGTTGGTGTTGGAATTATGCCCTAGAGGCAATAATAAAGATGTTATTATTATAATTCTTGTTCATGATAAAGTTTATATTCCATGCTAGAATTGTATTAAGCGGAAACTTTAATAGTTGTGTGGTTTGTGAACAACACCATGTCCCTAGTATGCCTCTATGGACTAGCTCATTGATTAATGATGGTTAAGGTTTCCTAACCATGTACATGAGTTGTCAATTAATAATTAGATCATATCATTGGGAGAATGATATGGTGGACAGACCCAAACTAAGCGGAGAAATTAGATCGTGTCATCATGTTCATCTTTGCGAAGCTTTTCTTATGTCAAATATTGTATTCCTTAGACCATGAGATAATACAACTCCCTGGCATCGGAAGAAAGCTTTGAGGTCATCAAACGTCATCCTATGAGAGGGTGATCATAAAGGTGTCTCTCAGGTGATCGGAAAGTACCTGTTGGGTTGTATGTATCGAGATGGGATTTGTCCCTCCCAAGTCGGAGAGATATACTTCGGCCCCACTCGGTGATCGATATCAACACCGCTTGCAAGCATGTGGTTAAGGAGTTAATCACAATGTGATATCGGATTACGGAACGAGTAAAGTACTTGCTGTGAACGAGATGGAACTAGGTATGACGGTACCGACGATCAAATCTCGGGCAAGTAAAATATCGCGAGACGAAGGGAATATATATATGGGATTGATTGAATCCTGGCATCGTGGTTCATCCGATATGATCATCGATGAATGTGTGGGAGTCAATATGGGTTTCCAGACCCCGCTGTTGATTATTGATAGAAGATCATGTCTGCATGTTCTCGAACCCGAAGGGTCACACACTTAACGTGTCTCGACGCTAGGATAGATTGGATAATTGGTTTATGAGTTTTTGTTCGGAGTCTCGGATGGGATCCGGGACATCACGAGAGGTTCCTGAATGGTCCGGAGAATAAGATTCATATAAGGCAATGCAGTTTTTGGAGTTCGGAATTGTTTCGGGTTAATCGGTATTGTACCGGAAGCTTCTAGAACCTTCCGGAAGGGGGCCAACATGGCCCCACCTGATGGGAGGGGGCATGGGCCTATGAGGGAGTGCCCTGGCCGCATTGGGCGAGGGGCACAAGGCCCCATAGGTCCCAGCCGGCCAAACAAGGGGAAACCCTAATTGGAGCTTCTAGAAGGAGGGGGGGGGGGAAACTTGACCCCCACTCTTCCCTCCTTGGCCACCGGCCTAGGCTTGGGGGAGGGTCTAGAGTTGGCGCCAACCCCTCTATATAAAGAGGGCTGGGGGCGCACCACCCCCCTACACCTTCCCCTCAAGCCTAGCCGTCATGCTGCCCTCCTCTCTCTCTCTCTCCCGACTGCGTGTAGGCGAAGCCCTGCTGCAGAAACTCTCCACCACTTGCACAGCGCCGTCGCGTTGTAGATCCAATCCGTCTGTCCACCATACTTGCTGGACCGAGGAAGGAGGAGGTGCCGCACGTGTGCATCTCTCGGAGGCATCGCCACTTGCGGTGTTAGATCGGAGCGGATCGCGAGGAGGAGAAGCGAGTACGACTACATCACCCACGTTCCGACGAACGTTCCGCTGTGCGAATCTTCAAGGGTATGAAGATCTCATCTAATTTCTCTCGTTGTTTGCATCTCCTAGATTAGATCTTGGCTTTCCCGTTCGCATCCGTAGAATTTTTTTGATTTACTATGCTGCGAAACCCTTCAGTTGGAGGCCAAGCTCATCATCACCGAGAAGAAGCATGAGGTGAAGCTTGCGAAGCAGCTAGCAAGGCGGGAATATGCCAAGGTGAAGGCCGAGCTGGACTTGAGGATGCTCGCACTGAAAGAAGCCAAGGCCATGAAGGATCTCTTGGCCGAGGAGAGGGAGATCATGATGATGCGCCCCGACGACATGGACGAGGATCAACTGCTGTGGTGGAAGGATACCAAGGCGAACATCATGGCGAGGAAGATGCTCGCGCGTCAAGCTCGTGCTGCACTGCGTCGACTCCTCAAGGTGAGTCTCCGGCGAGTGGCTCGTGATCGCGTCGATCGCGTTGTGATGCTAGAACTATGAATGATGCATCACATTGAATCTTTGAATGATCGCATTGATGTGTTGCTGGTGGCTTGAACATTGACTGTCATTGCTATGATCGCGTTGTGATGTAAAAACTATGAATCATTCATCACATATTTTGGATGTGCTATGTTTCATTTGAATGTGTTGTCCAGAACCCTATTTTGAGGGGCCGAAAACTCGTGCGAGCTAGTAGACCACGTATCCCCACCCCGTAAAACAGAAGAGATTCTGTTTTACGGGGTGGGGATACGGGGTCTGCTAGCTCGCACGGGTTTTCGGTCGATGAAAATCGAATACAGGGCCCTCTACTCGCGTTTTACGGGGCAGAAATTTAAGGGGTCTGCTAGACACGCTCTAAGCGGAGCAATTAGATCGTGTCATCGTGTTCATCTTTGCGAAGCTTTTCCTATGTCAAATATTGTATTCCTTAGACCATGAGATAATACAAATCCCTGGTATCGGAAGAAAGCTTTGAGGTCATCAAACGTCATCCTATGAAAGGGTGATCATAAAGGTGTCTCTCAGGTGATTGGAAAGTACCTGTTGGGTTGTATGTATCGAGATGGGATTTGTCCCTCCCAAGTTGGAGAGATATACTTCGGGCCCACTCGGTAATCGATATCAACACCGCTTGCAAGCATGTTGTTAAGGAGTTAATCACAAAGTGATATCGGATTACGGAACGAGTAAAGTACTTGTTGTGGACGAGATTGAACTAGGTATGACGGTACCGACGATCAAATCTCGGGCCAGTAAAATATCGCGTGACGAAGGGAATATATATGGGATTAATTGAATCATGGCATCGTGGTTCATCCGATATGATCATCGATGAATGTGTGGAAGTCAATATGGGTTTCCAGACCCCGCTGTTGATTATTGATATAAGATCATGTCTGCATGTTCTCGAACCCGAAGGGTCACACACTTAACGTGTCTCGACGCTAGGATAGATTGGATGATTGGTTTATGAGTTTTTGTTCGGAGTCTCGGATGAGATCCAGGACGTCACGAGAGGTTCCGGAATGGTCCGGATAATAAGATTCATATAAGGCAATGCAGTTTTTGGAGTTCGGAATTGTTTCGGGTTAATTGGTACTGTACCGGAAGCTTCTAGAACCTTCCGGAGGGGGACCAACGTGGCCCCACCTGCCGGGAGGGGGCATGGGCCTATGAGGGAGTGCCCTGGCCGCATTGGGCCAGGGGCACAAGGCCCCATAGGGCCCAGCCGGCCAACCTAGGGAAAAACCCTAGGGGAGCTTCTAGAAGGGGGGGGACTTGCCCCCCACTCCTCCCTCCTTGGTCGCCGGCCCTAGGGTTTGGGGGAGGGGTAAGGGCTGGCCTCCCACCCCTCTATATAAAGAGGGCTGGGGGCGCACCCCCTCCCACACCTCCTCCTCAAGCCCTAGCCGCCCTACTGCCCTCCTCTCTCTCTCCCTCCCGACTGCACGTAGGCGAAGCCCTGCTGCAGAAACTCTCCACCACTTGCACCACGGCGTCGCATTGTAGATCCAATCCGTCTCTCCACCATACTTTATGGACCGAGGAAGGAGGAGACGTCGAGGTGCTGCACGTGTGCATCTCTCGGAGGCATCGCCACTTGCGGTGTTAGATCGGATCGGATCGCGAGGAGGAGAAGCGAGTACGACTACATCACCCATGTTCCGATGAACGTTCCGCTGTGCGAATATTCAAGGGTATGAAGATCTCATCTAATCCCCTCGTTGTTTGCATCTCCTAGATTAGATCTTGGCTTTCCCGTTTGCATCCGTAGAATTTTTTTGATTTACTATGCTGCAAAACCCTTCAGTAGCAGCGCCACCTGATGCTTGTAGCAGAGGCATGCGCCGCATGTAGCAGCATTGCCTTTTCGCTCGAAGCTCTGCCATGTGCAGTAGGTAGCATAGCCGCTCGCTGTTGGTAGCAGTGCCGCCCATCATGGGTAGCAGCGCCCCCTTTCGCTCAGAGCACCGCCATGTGCCGTAGGTGGTAGAGCCGCCGGCCGTGGATAGCAGCGCCGCCCACCGTGGGTAGTAGAGCCGCCTGCCGCTCGCAGCAGCGTCACGCGCCATGGGCAGCCGCAGCTTCTACCCCGCTCGCAGAAGTGCAGCGCGTCGTGGTAGCAGAGCCGCGCGGCGGAGGCCTTCTTTTGCAGCAAGCGGAGGGTGAAAGCAGACCGACTTTGTAGCGACAGACGAGCGGCGGCGCGACCGAATCTTCCTTGCAGCAGTAGGAGGAGGCCGCCTTTACAGTGGACGACAACCGATGGTGCCACTGGATTTTTGTTGTAGCAGCGGCGTGGCGGCGTTGAGCGCGGCAGCTTGTGTGAATGGTGGTGGCGCGGTGGAAGGTGCATGACTGGGCGGGCATCTGTGTGGGCGGTGGAAAAAGACATGGGGAGATATGATGGGAGGAGGAAGAAACGAAAATGTTGGAAGGGGAATTATGCTGGAAAGGGATAAGAAGACGGTGGTTGCCGGTAGTAGTGGGCCTGGGGGACACGTGTCCTGCGCTGGAGGCGGAGGACGCGGAGCGAGAAATTCCCCAGGTTATAGGAAGCGTTTTCCTTAAATTATTGCCAACTTTTTAGCATGCGGATGCTCCAATAACAACTCTAGTTCTATTTTTTAGTCAATGTTGGCCAAACAGTCGACTCAGAATAGACATGATTAGGGATACTATTGATCATTCCAAAAAATCTTTCCCAGGCTTGTGCATAGTTTTCTCCCACATTCTGACTAATATGGACTATATTATTTCTAAGTTCTATTATCTTTGCAAAAGGATTAAACCTGTTTATGAATTAGACGATGTAGTTTTCCCAACATTTAATATAATGGCGAGGGAGAGAATATAACCAGTCTAGAGCTTTACTTTTGATAGACGAACGAAATAATTTTAGACGAGAGAATTCTCTTGGCAAAACTTTTGGTCCAAGTGATGTTATCACATCGTCGAACACTCTAAGATGCCTTCCTGGGTCCTCATCTTACCTTTCACTTAAAGTTTTTTCCTGCAAAACTTTCATAATTTCATCGTCAAATCGATATTCCCTAACTTCAGAATTAGGAAATTTTATTGGTTGTTTAAGAAATGCACAGTTTGAAGCATTATATTCTATGAGAGTCTTTTAAGGTTTCTTGGCAGTTGTCATATGAATATACATTATTTCCATGAAGTCACTTAGGTTGTCAACTTCAACTCTATTCGATCTCAAAAGTTTTTTAGTAATTTCCTCGCTCCTCTGAGTAGGCACGCGTTCAAAATAATCTGGTAGATAAGACCTATCAGAGTGTGTAGACCCTTTGTCTCCTAATGAGAATATTTTGTAGTAGTAACACCTGAAATGTCAAAAGACCAAACACTTAGTGCTTAGCTCCTCGGCAACGGCGCTAGAAAATAGCTTGATGACTACAAGTGCACAGATCGTTTGTAGCTAGTTTTAAAGTTTAGATATCGATCCCACGGGGAGCCCAAAGGTAAGTGCTTATTGGTAAAGTCTCTGTCACACCCGAAATTGTCACAGGTCTTCGAAGGAATTGACTGCAAGTGTTGAGAATAATAATGGAATTTGGGTGTAAATGAAAGTACTTAAATAAAACCAAAATATAAACTTCAGAAATAAAAAGCATAAAAAGTAAAGGACAATTTATTTGTTGTTTTCTGCAGATGAGAAGGTAGGCGCGGGGAGTTTCAGTTCATGGTAATAGTGATGTGCTGGGTGAATGAGTGACAGGTGTAACAATTATAATCTTATAATTATGTGTGTAGGCGAGCAACTCATAATTAGCCGGAACTCCTTTTGGTATATTTCATCCCAACTTTAATAATCCTACTAGCCTGTTTACCACAACCATGGTCAGTCACTAGACGATTAAGATTCTTCAGATTGCTTAGCAATTAAGCTCCTTGGTCAGACTAATGCAATAAGCTCGGTGGTTCCTCGTTATCCTCAAGTCAAACTAGTTTTCCATTGATATCCCCGTGTCACTCGAGGGTCGCCGGTCTGCTAGCAAACAAGATTCTATCTATGTAGAACAAAGCATCATGTTGTCTGGACCTTTAATTGGACAACAAGAATTAAGCATCCCATAGATAGTCAAGCACACATAATATTATAATTATAACTAACCACAAACTTAATGGAAATTGTGTAGGCACATCACATCTCACCATCTCCCACGCCCAAGGGAACTTACTCACACATGAGAGAAGAAAACATCATCGATATAATTAAATAAAGGGAGTTCTTTTTGATATTACCATGAAGATCCATAATAAGAAATAAAAATAAATCCAACACAATTCAAGATGGAAAGAACAATCTCAAACCCTAATCTTGCAAAGTGGATCTCTCTCTCTCTCTCTCTCAAGTACAAGTGATGGCTATGGAGGTGTGGTGGCTAGGACATCGAAGATCGTGGAGCGAGATGAAGAAGGTCTTCCCCTTCTTGTCCGGATCCCTTCTTTCTCCCTTCTGGATGGTATGGTGGCTCGTGTGTTTTGTTTTCCACCTTGGCCTCTTCATGAAAGTTGTCCGTTTTAATAAGACGGAGGAGATGGAAACTATATGGTGGCAACTATATGGCGGCGGCCCATATAGTTGGTCGTTAAGCTTGTAGTAAATGCCTCTTGATTGCTTCCAAAAAGGGACTTGCTTGTTTTCGCCTAAATATTATGTTTTTGCTGTTAAATCCTTCTGGTGATGTTCAGAACCTGAAAAAAATATTAAAAACCAAGTTTTCTTCGCTACCGAAGTATTAGTGTTAGGTAAAGCTAGGAAAATCGTCAAATCCAAACGAAAACCATAGATAGAAGCCATAAAAAATGTGTAGAAACTCACAACTATCACTCGCCTATACCGCGGCGAAGAGCTTTCCCCAGCTGCCCATGTCGCCATGCCTTCACTGACGAAGCTCCACCACGTTAAGCCGAAGTCACGCCTGTAGATAGGTCTGTCGCTGTCCCCGCACCCTTTCCCCTTGGCCTAGGCCACCTTTCGCTGCCCCTCCTTCATCATAGCTCGGCTTCATTCCGAGCTCCCACCGCCTCGCCCTCCAAGTGTTTGGTGTTTTGCCCGTTCGTCCATGTGGACTCCGACAAAGAGGAGATGTTCGCCCTATTGATGGAGGAAGAGACCGCCACAGCCACCGAAGATGTAGAGCACATATAGATCCTCGCCTCTCTGGCTCAGTTGTACATGCAGACTGCATCGCCGAAGCATGGAGGCTCGGGGAAGGGTCGCCGGAAGTGTAAACTGATACGTCGTAAACGTATCTATAATTTTTGATGTTTCATGCTTGTTTAGTATCTATTTTGCTTTGCTTTGTCTACACTTTGAGGTATTTTTATACACTTTCTAGAACTAACCTATTGACAAGATGCCACGGTGCCAGTTGCCTGTTTTCTTATGTTTTTGGTTCTAGAAAGGTAGAAAATCAATATTCTCGGAATTGGACGGGACAAAAGCCAAGGTCAATATTTTACCGTGGGGGACACGAATCTAGAAGACGAGACAGAGAGGCAAGCGAGGGCAACGAAAGCCCCCTAGGCGCGGCCAGGGGTAGGCCCGTGCCTAGGCAGGGCGTGGGCCCCCTGGTTGCCTCCCAGCCTCGCCTCTTTGCCTATAAGAAACCCCCGACTCGGAAACCCTAAAGAATCCATCATACTTCCAAAAAAAATTCCGCTGCGCTGCCGCCATCGAAGGGGAGATTCGGGGGATAGAAAGTCTCTGTTCTGGCACCCTGTCGGGATGGGGAAGTGCCCCCAGAGCCTTCTCCATCGCCATATTCATCACCATTGCTGATTCCCATGATGAGGAGGGAGTAGTTCTTCCTCGAGGCTAAGGGCTCTACCGGTAGCTATATGTTCATCTCTCTCTCCATGCATGATCTTGTTGTGGTCATGAGCTTTGTAATCAAGTAGATCTACCTTGCTACTCAAGTGCTTCATAGATCTCCGGCTCTCCCCATATGTATGAAAGTGGCAGCGTGAATACCATGGTGGCACTTAGGATAGAGTCTACATAAATACTCATCGTGCTTTAATAGATCTATGCTTTTGCCCATGTGTGTGAAAGTGACAGTGTGCACGCAGTGTGTGGCACTTAAGCTAGATTACATATATATTCATGATTTATATTTTGATTTGGTTGTCTCTATGAACTTGTGGTGTTTGTTGGAACCATCTAGCGCTCAAGGTGACAGTGTGGGGTTATCTAGATTGGGGAAGTACCTACCGTGGATTAGAGTGTCCAACCGGAGAGTAGTTAAGAGCAGTATCATGAAGAGAGGATATTTATATGAGAGAGTGTTCACTAGTGAAAGTATGATCCATAGGCCTTGTTTCTAAACATTGAAACATTATTTGCTACTAGATCTGTTGCATATTTGCTTCCTTCCTTCTTGTTGCCATTAGTCTTTACCTCACTGTCAAGCTATTTTCTGGCACCGTTACCACTTGTATTTTACTATCTCTTCGCTGAACTAGTGCACCTATACACCATTGTTGCTAATGCTATGGAAAAGTCTAAGCTGGGGGAAGCTAGTTTTTATGAAAATGATCTTTTTAGTCCCCCAACTTTGGAAGATAGCTATTCTATTGCTTATGATGATACCAAACCTCCAATTTATGATGATTACAATGATGAGTATGATATTTTTTCAGTCCACCTACTATTGAGGAGGAAATTAATTGTGATTACAATATGACTCCTATATTTGATGATTATGGTGATAAGAATAGTAATGATAGCTATTTTGTTGAATTTGCTCCCACTATAATTAATAAGAATGACTATGCTTATGTGGAGAGTAATAATCATTATATGCATGTGGCTCATGATAAGAATGTTTTATGTGATAGTTATATTATTAATTTTATTCATGATGATAATGAAAGTTATTATGAGAGAGGTAAACATGGTTTTAAGTATTTCAACAATATTAAGTTTCCCCTCTTTATGTTGAAAATTTTGAAGTTACACTTGTTTTGTTTTCCTATGCTTATTGCTTTGTGCTTTCAAGACTTGTTTCTTTACAAGATTCCTATGCATAGGAAGTGGGTTAGACTTAAATGTGTTTTGAATTTGCTTATTGATGCTCTCTTTTACTTCAATTCATATTTCTTATGTGAGCATCTTCTCAAACTATCAAGCCTAACTTAAAGGCGTTAAAGAAAAGTACTTGTTGGGAGATAACCCAAGAGTTTTATTGAGTCTTGGAAGTTATACTTCTGTAATGACCTCTCCTTATCCTTTTTGTTTGCTTTTTGTGCTAAGAATGACCTCTAATGAGAGGGAAGTAAGATTTGGGGAGTTGCCGTCCCGAAACAGATTTCTGTCCTCCACCATAAAAATTCGTGAGGAGTCTCTGTAACTCGGATTGAGCTCAAAATTTACGAATAAATCCCCCAGTATGTTATCTAACTTTAGTTAGTTCAACACTTTTTGATTTGAGCAACATATGATTTTCGTAAAAATCGGTTTCTACCTGCTGGTCTGTTTTGATAGATTTCTGCCATTATTTGCATTTGCTTCTTATTGATTCCTTTTTTGAGTTCTCTTTTGGGAAATTGAGATTTTTGAAGGATTTTATACAGTAGCTTGTGTTTTTAGTGAAAAGTCTTGTTGTTCCAAAGCTTTGCCTAAGGTATAATATCTTTTGAATACACTAATGTTGCTAATAAAGATTGTGTGAAGTCTTGTATGAAGGAAAAATTTCAGGTGTAGAGAGAGAATGATGTAATGAGCTGAAGGATGGACAAAATCTCAAGCTTGGGGATGCCACCATGGTGTCACCCCTAGAAATATCTAAGAGTTACAAGCGTCAAAGCTTGGGGATGCCCAAGGCATCCCCTTTTTCATCAATAAAAAGCTCAGGTCTGTCTAGACACTTCGTTTTTATTGTTTCATGCACTGTTGTCTTGTTCTTGGAGCGTCTTTGTTTTCATTTTGGTTTTAATTTGCTTAAGTTTGCTTGAGTAAAGTTGGTTGGATCCCAGCACACTTATTTTGGAGAGAGACACACTCTGTTTTCATTGCCTAGAGCATTCTAGTTTTCATTCTTATTGTCTTGTGAGTGTTCTCTTTTGATAGCACTATGTTTAGCTTTAGTTTTCTTCTGCTTTCAGCTTAGAACTTTTTTATTCTTAGTGGATTTGTGAGATAATATCACTGATCTTTATTGATTATTATCTTTGTGAGTTGTTTCAAATAAGTTGTTTGGTGTTGGAAAAGAGTAGAAATCTTCATGATTAAGTGGTACAAAAGGAAGCATGTTCTGACTGTGGCTTAGACTTTATCATGTCATGCTAGATCTTGTTTGGACCTTACACTTAGTGATTATTGCTGTAGCATGACTTGTTCCAAACAATTAGTATTGCTTAATATGCCTTGAAGAAATTATGCGTTGTTTTAGCATACAAAAGCATAGTATTGTGGTATTCTTCTTTGATGCTTTGTTTGGGTTGACTTGGCGCATGCTCACACCATGTTATGACTATGAACAAGTCACCATAGCCTCTATGATCATTTAGTCCTTAACTTGTAGTACCACTTTATGCTTTAGTTGATAATGTTTTGTCGCTCTGCATGATTATGGCCATTATTGCTCTCTTAGTTGGTTGCTCCGTGTCTTTTGCTAGCCTCCACTTGTATAAGTAAGCTCTATTCATGCTTCTAACTCCCAAGAAACCAAGTTATTCCAAAGTGTCCACTATAAATTCCTATGCATGGTGTGTTATACCATTCCAAGTATATTCTTGTTTTTAGTTATCTTTCAATTAAAAACTATTTTGTTATGTGAAAACTTAGTGATTAAAGCCCTCACAAACTTGATGGCACACTTTATATTCTTTGACCCTAATAAACTTGAACCATTGTGTCGTCTATGTTGTATATGCTTGCACTTATACGTTGGAATTAGCAGAACCATGTTGTCATGGGGAACGTTTTCAACATTGCACTTGTAGTTTATACTCAGTTGATATCATGCTCTTCTGTCTATGGATGTCACTGTTGTGAAATAAAGAAGGAACTTGTAAGTCCACGGAGTATGTATTTTGTGTTAGAGAAACGCCTGGGCCACTAGCTTAAGCCATGCCTAATCATGGTGAAAACTTGCAGCATCACCATAGTGAGCTATCTATGAAGCATCCTCAATAAAAAGCTATGCATATAGTAAATAAAAAGAATGCTGAGATGCTCATTGTCAGCTTGCCTTGTCATTTTGGTTATGGGATAGCTCATGTACCATGTTCAAGGGGTACCCCGTTGGCGGTTCTCTATGATATGCATGTACTTACAATGACAAGAACTTACAGGTGACTGAAGTTGAGTAGTATAAGGTGTGGTCCTCATATTTAAGGGACTTGAGATTGTCCATAATTTTTTCACTTTAACCTTGATAACTTCAAGATGCTTATGATAGGGGCAATGAGGGCTGAAAGCTAAAAAGTACCATAATTTTTGGAAGCTCTTTTTGAAACTTAAAATCCCTGCTTCCCTTTATGAAGAGCCTTTCTTCCACCACTATTGAGTCTCCACCTTCTACCTTTAGGCACCATTAAGAGAGCATAGTTGTCATTCTGTGTGCAGTGTTCCAAAGCTTATTAATTGATGCATATTGTGATATTACTTGTTCTTGTGCTATTTGTTTATAGTCACCGTTGTGAACTTTGAAGGTGTCCTATGCATCTATTTGCTACTCTACGAGGGACAGGCCGATTGCAACTATGCTATGTTTTCTGTACGTGAAACAAACAAACGTTTTTCAATGCATGCTATTCATGATCTTGTTTGTAGCCTTTCATGTTGCATGCATAGTTACTTTGTCTTATTGTTAGAACTCCATCTTTCATGCACTTTGATACGTTGGAAACGTGTCTATAATTTTTTATGCTCCATGCTTGTTTAGTATCTACTTTGCTTTACTTGTCCACACTTTGAGGTGTTTTTACATGTTTTTTGGTACTAACCTGTTAACAAGTTGCAACAGTGCCAGCTGTCTGTTTTCTGCTATTTTTGGTTTCAGAAAAGTTAGTAAAGAAATATTCTTGGAATTGGATGGGACAAACGTCAAATTCTATTACTTTCCGTGGGGAACAAGAAGTACAGAGGGGAGACGAGGAGGCGTGCCAGGGCGGCTAAACCCCCCTAGGCGTGGGTGGGCCCTACCCCGCGCCTGGGTAGGGTTTGCCCCCTCTGGCCGCCGCCTCGGCCTCCCCCTTCGCCTATAAGAAGCCCCTGATGCAGAAACCCTAAGCATTCGATCAAATCTCCACGAAACCGTTTGTAGCCGCCGCCACCATTGTCCCTAGATCGGGGGGATCTGAAGTTCTTCCCGGCACCCTGCCAGAGGGGATATCATCTCGGAGGCCTTCTCTCCGGTATGATGCGTGAGTAGTTTCACCTTAGACTATGGGTCCATGTAGTAGCTAGATGGTTGTATCTCCTCCTTTGTGCTTTCATGTATAGATCTTGTGAGCTCCGTTTATGATCAAGATCTAATCTATTTGTAATCATGCATGTTGTGTTTCCGGGGATCCGATGGATATTGAGATTATTATGTTGGTTTGATTAATGGTTTTGTCTTTATGATTCTATCATGTCTGTGTTGTTTGTGATCTTGCGTGCTCTCTGTTGTTAGTAGCTATCTTGGCCAAGTAGTTGCTAGTGACTCCAAGAAGGGGTATTTATGCTCGATAGTGGGTTCATGCCTCTAGTTTCCAAGGGAAGTGACAGAAATATCTTCGGTTGTAGATGTGTTGTTACCACTAGGGAGAAAACAATGGTCTCTTGTTCATGGAACATGTGGACTGTTTACCTTACACACTTTGCTTAAAGCAGTTGTCTGTTGCTTGCAACTTAATACTGGAGGGGGTTCAGATGATAACCTGAAGGTCGACTTCTAGTCATAGATGCAGTTGGATGGCGATCTATGTATCTTGTTGTATTGCCCAATCGGATCTGATAGGATCTTTCTGACTAGTAATTGTATTGTTATGCCTTGCTCAGTTCCTGTCAATTGCCCTGCTGTAATTTGTTTACCCTTCATGCCATGTTGTTTATCTAAGGAGAGCACCTCTAGTGAACTATGGAACCCGGTCCAATCTTTACCATTGATACATCTTTCACTGTTACTTGTTTACTTGCTGCAAACCATTACCTTCCACACCATATGTTTAATCCTTTGTTACAGCAACCGGTGAGATTGACAACCTCACTGTTAGTTGGGGCAAAGTCTTGAGTTTGTGTTGTGCAGGTATCCCCGTTGCTTGCAACACCTGTGTGACGTTTCCTTCCTCCTACTGGTTCGATAACCTCGGTTTCTTACCGAGGGAAGACTTGCTGCTGTACTGCTTCACACCCTGCTCTTGGGGTTCCCAACAGGCTCCACATAAGCTGTGCAAGCCATCAAGCTTTCTGGCGCCATTGCCGGGGAGGCTAAGGACGTCTTCACTAGGGGAGTCCTTCACTTCCTTTCTCTTTACTTTGTTTTTTGTTTGCTTTGTTTCTTTTTCCTTGTTTTGTTTGCCTCTTTCCAACAAACCCCAAAAAATTAGTCTAGTTAGGTTTGCTTTCTTTATTCAAAAAAAAAATAATTTAGTTCCTGCTCTAGTTGCCACCTTGCTCTAGATCACCATGTTGCTCCCCAAGTTCGTCTTGAAAGATCTTGTAATAGGTAGTGGTTCCATAATTGGGAAAGATAATATTGAAGAATTCTTTAATTATGTTAGCAAGCATGAAGAATTCTTTAATTATGTTAGCAGAGCTTGCTCCTAATTATGAGATTGCTGCAACTTCTTTAGTTCATATGTTGGAGGCTAGGTTTGTTAGCCTTAACCCCTTCATACAATTTTTGTTCCTAAAACTAAAAGAAGAGAAGAATGTAGAAAAGAGGGAATTCATCCTTGAAACTTTATCAAAAGAATTCCATGACGTTGCTAGGGAAGCCAAAAAGGTCTTTGAGCGTTTCAATATGCTAGGCTCAAGTGTAGATGATGTGGGTATTTCTGATCAAACTAGGCCTAGAGAAGAATTTAAGATACCCATACCTTTAAAGCTTGTTGGCAGCATAAAGCCTTTCAAAACAATTTTGATTGGATTGCTCCTGAAAATCTTTTTGATGAAAGTAGTAGACCAAAGAGATATGAGAAGGGATCCTCTAAAACCCATTTGGATGAGATACCTTTCATAGTTGAAGACTTTGCAAGCATGGATGTTAATTCTTCTTCATTTGAAAATACTTGATTCTTCTTGCTTCTTGTGCCTAACTTAAAGACGTTAAAGAAAAGTACTTGTTGGGAGATAACCCAAGAGTTTTCTTGAGTCTTGGAAGTTATTACTTCAGTAATTACCTCTCCTTATCCTTTTTGTTTACTTTTTGTGCCAAGAATGACCTCTAATGAGAGGGAAGTAAGATTTGGGGAGTTGCTGTCCCGAAACAGATTTCTGTCCTCCACCATAAAAATCCGTGAGGAGTCTCTATAACTCAAATTGAGCTTAAAATTTATGAATAAATCCCCGAGTATGTTAGCCAACTTTAGTTAGTTCAACACTTTTTGATTTGAGCAACAGAAGATGTTCGAAAAAATCGGTTTTTACCTGCTGGTCTGTTTTGACAGATTTCTGCCATTATTTGCATTTGCTTCTTATTGATTCCTTTTTGAGTTCTCTTTAGGTGAATTGAGATTTTTGAATGATTTACTACAATAGCTCGTGTTTTTAGTGAAAATCCTTGCTGTTCCAAAGCTTTGCTAGAGGTCTAATATCTTTTGAATACACTAATGTTACTAATGAAGATTGTGAGAAGTTTTGTATGAAGGAAAAATTTCAGGTGTAGAGAGAGAATGATGTATTGAGATGAAGAATGGACAAAAGCTCAAGCTTGGGGATGCCACCATGGTGTCAACCCAAGAAATATCCAAGAGGTACAAACGTCAAAGCTTGGGGATGCCCAAGGCATCTCCTTCTTCATCAATAAAAAGCTCAGCTTTGTCTAGACACTTCGTTTTTATTGTTTCATGCATAGTTGTGTTGTTCTTAGTGCGTCTCAGTTTTCGTTTGCTTTGCTTATGTTGTTTAGTTTGCTTGAATAAAGTAGTTTGGACCCCCGTTCTCGCTGTATTGTTTTACAAATAAGTTGCTTGGTGTTGGAAAGGAGTAGTAAGTTCTTGCTTGTAAGTGCAAGAGGAGCTTGCATTGACTATGAATTAGACTTTAGCATGACATGCTAGGTGTTGTTTTAGCATTATGCTTAGTGATTATTGCTGTAGCATGTCTTGTTTCAAACAATTGGGATTGCTTAGTGTGCCTTGAAAAAATTATGCGTTGTTTTAGCATGCTAAAGCATAGTATTGTGGTATTCTCCTTTGATGTTTTGCTTGGGTTGACTTGGCACATGCTCACACCATGTTATGACTATGACAAGTCACCATTAGCCTCTATGATCATTTAGTCCTTGACTTGTAGTACCACTCTTTGCTTTGATTAGTATGCTTTGTTGCTCTGCATGATTATGGCCATTATGCTCTCTTAGTTGGTTGCTCCCAGTCTTTTGCTAGAATCCACTTGTATGAGTAAGTTCTACTCATGCTTCCAACTCCAAAGAAACCAAGTTATTCCAAAGTGTCCACTATAAACTCTTATGCATGCTGTGTTACACCATTCGAAGTATATTCTTGTTTTTATCTATCTTCCAATTAAAACTATTTTGTTATGTGAAAACTTAGTGATTAAAGCCCTCACAAACTTGATGGCACACTTTATATTCTTTGCCCCTAATAAACTTGAACCATTGTGACAACTTTGTTGTATATGCTTGCACTTATAAGTTGGAATTAGCAGAACAGTGCTGTCACGGGGAACGTTTTCAACATTGCACTTGTACTTTGTACTCAGTTGATATCATGTTCTTTTGTCTATGGTTGTCACCGGTGTGAAATAAAGAGAGAAATTGTAAGTCCATGGAGTTTGTATCTCGTGTTAGAGAAACTCCTGGGCCGCTAGCCTAAGCCATGCCTAATCATGGTGGAAACTTGCAGCATCACCATAGTGAGCTATCTATGAAGCATCCTCAATAAAAATCTATGCATATGGTAAATAAAAAGATTGTTGAGATGCTCATTGTCTGCTTGCCTTGTCATTTTGGTTATGGGAAAGCTCCTATACCATGTGCAAGGGGTACCCCGTTGGCGGTTCTCAATGATATGCAAATACTTACAATGACAAGAACTTACCTGGACCCAAAGTTGAGTATGCATGAGGTGTGGCCCTCGTATTTAAGGGACTTGAGATTGCCAACTTATACTTCATCAAGCATATACTCCACCTTTGCCACTTTAACCTTAACCACTTCAAGATGCTTATGATAGGAGCAATGATGGCTGAAAGTGATGGGGGAATACCAATCGGGTTATACCCACGAAGCGGAGTCGCCAGATGGTATCGAGCCGACTGAAGCCAATCCTAGAGCGGGTCGACTCGCTGGGTATGATGACTGGCGCATATTGGACCCAGGCGACTGGTGCCGACTGGAGGCCCAAGACGGCGACTTCAATAAAAAGCCCACCAAATACTTGTAAATCCTAACTGACCGCATATATAAAGCCACCAGGGGCACCCCACGGGGTATGCTCTCCCACGTCATATTAGATCTAGTCTTTCTCACCACCTCCGGCGGCTTCCATGTAAACCAATCTATACTCATACTGAATTGATAGCAGGACGTAGCGATCCTCCATCGAGGGGACGTGAACCTGGGTACATCGTGTGTCAATCTCTCTCCCGGATTCTCCTATATCGCCTTGCTCCCTCTACGTAAGCTACCCCCAGTAGCATCTGACGTGCAATACCACGACAGTTGGCGCCCACCGTGGGGCAAGCGATGCTTGGAGGGTGAAGATCCGGACGGGATCCCTCACCGCCATGTCGCATCAAGCTGGTTCCATCCGATCGCCGTCCGACGCGGCGCACCGATGAAGCTCGTCATGCGTACATACCCAATCGGTCTTGAGAAAAAGGAGCATGTCTGGCCGATCTTTCAATTACAGGAAGCGACCACGTGACCGCGTCCATGGATTGATCGGTTTTTTCTTATCGATCTCTCTCTATTTGATTATTAAATCTGCTGATCAGTACCTCCATTATTCTGTTTGGATTTAATCCCTAGTACACACGATACTATTATTTGTGTGCATTTTTAATCTGTATTAATCACGATTCCAAGATAAAATTGGAGAAGGGAGTCTTGATCTAGCCGCAGCGCTGGAGCAAAGCTCCCAAGCGGCCGATGGTCGTATTTCGATCTCTACAATCTTTCTCCTCTCAAGCTTATAAAAAAAATATTCTATCATGTCTACTAATCGTTTTGTCTCTGCAAGTACGGGCAAAACCAAGTTGCAATGTGAAATTCGTCGAGCACCACGCCCATCGGTCGTGGGTTCGCCTGTTGCTGACTCGCCTTCTGTGGACGCCTCACTCGTGAACTCGCCACAGTCGCGGACTCGCCCAGCGTAGACCCGCCACGCTCGCAGACTCGCCATCGCGGAATTGTCATGCTAACAACTAAGTTTTTTTACGCTTGTACATGTTATGGGTTCAAAATATATATGCATCTCTATTCCTACTTCAAAGCCGACCATGCTGTCGCATATGACCCTTTCAGGGACCAAAATCGTATTTGGGATCGGTTTCAGTTTTGTCTGCTGTTTATTCGCGTCCGTCGAAGTAGTGAGGCTGGGTACCAAAAGGTCGACCTTGTCTCCGTGTTCAATAGTCTGGCATCGCGTCCCTGTTACCCGACAATCGTTTGATGCTGGAGGTCTGCCTACTCATGAAAAGACACGCATAAACCTTACATACTGCCCATCGATCCACATAACAAAAGTGCATTTTATTTCAACGTCTACAATTCGTACGTCTTACAATTGTTCAATATATTATGCAAGTACACCTTAATGCAATTGTATTTTTCCTCCTTCTCAGCAAAACGGTGTCTTTCTCGCCACTCGTCGCGCTCAGGGACTTGGCGCTCGCTGGTCGCTCGGCCTCGCCGCGCTCGGGGACTCGGTGCTCGTTGGTCGCTCTACCTCGCCACTCGCCGCGCTCGGGGACTCGGCGCTCGCCGGTCGCTCTACCTCCCTACTCGCCGCGCTCGGGGACTCGGCGCTCACCGGTCGCTCGGCCTCGCCGCTCGCCGCGCTCGGGGACTTGGCGCTCGCCGGTCGTTCGGCCTCGTCACTCCCCGCGCTCGGGGAGTCGGCGCTCGCCGGTCGCTCTATCTCTCCACTCGCCGCGCTCGGGGCCTCAGCGCTCGCCATTCGTTCGACCTCGTCACTCGCCGCGCTCGGGGACTCGGCGCTCGCTGGTCACTCGCCCTCGCCACTCGCCGCGCTCGGGGGCTCGGCGCTCGCCGTTCGCTCGATCTCGCCACTCGCCATGCTCGGCGGCAACCACTACTATTTTCAGAATACGCATCTCTAAAGAGCCTCAAGTCGCCTCTACAAGCCAACTCGAGCCTCGGGAACTACTCCTAGGCATGCTGCGCGTACGCGTGGTTCCACGACCGCGGCTCGCCCTCATCGACTCGCCACCGCGCACTCTCCACTCGCGTACTCAACACTCCCGGGGACTCGCCACCGTGGACTCGCCCTCGCGTACTCAACACGCTCGGGGACTCGCCCTCGCATACTCAACACGCTCGGGGACTCGCCACTGCGGATTCGCCCTCGCGTACTCAACGCGCTCGGGGACTCGGCGCGCTACAGACAGCGCCACTCGCCGGTCGCCCAACCTCGCCGCGCTCGGGGACTCGGCACGCTCCATGTTCGGGGACCCGCCACAACTGGCGGCTTAACTGACATCCTGCGTCTTTCGCCAACTGGCCATCACCGACTGGCTCACGCCGGCCGCCTCCTGCTTCACGGTTCTTTTCTCTATTCAGGAGCTCGTCGCCGATTCGCTACGACCCATCATCAAGACTCTCCGTGCCCTGCCTCAAGCCCGCATCGAATCGACAATGCGCTCGGGGACTACTGATGGGGGAATACCAATCGGGGTATACCCACAAAGCGGAGTCGCCAGATGGTATCGAGCCGACTGAAGCCAATCCCAGAGCGGGTCGACTCGCTGGATATGACGACTGACGCATATAGGACCCATGCGACTGGCGCCGACTGGAGGCCCAAGACGGCGACTTCAATAAAAAGCCCACCAAATACTTGTAAACCCTAACTGGCTGCATATATAAAGCCACCAGGGACACCCCCACGAGGTATGCTCTCCCACGTCATATTAGATCTAGTCTTTCCCACCGCCTCCGGCGGCTCCCATGTAAACCAATCTATACTCATACTGGATTGATAGCAGGACGTAGCGATCCTCCATCGAGGGGACGTGAACCTGGGTACATCGTGTGCCAATCTCGCTCCCGGATTCTCCTACGTCGCCTTGCTCCCTCTACGTAAGCTACCCCCAGTAGCATCTTCCGTGCAATACCACGACAGAAAGCTAACAAGTACCATAATTTTTGCAAGCTCTTTTTGAAACGTGTAATCCCTGCTTCCTTTACAAAAGGCATTTCTTCCACCATTATTTGAGTCTCCACCTTCTACCTTTAGGCACCATTAAGAGAGCATAGTTGTCATTCTGTGTGCAGTGTTCCAAAGCTTATTAATTGATGCATATTGTGATATTACTTGTTCTTGTGCTACTTGTTTCTAGTCACCCTTGTAAACTTTGAAGGTGTCCTATGCATCTATTTTCTACTCTATGAGGGACAAGATGATTGCCACTATGCTATGTTTTCTGTATGTGAAACAAACAAACGTTTTTCAATGCATGTTATTCGTGATCTTTGATTGTAGCTTGTCATGTTGCATGCATAGTTACTATGTCCTATTATTAGAATTCCATCTTTCATGCACATGTTTAGAGTTCTTTGATCCCAGCTTTCAATTCTTGCAAATGGTTGGATCTTTATTGTGAGGATGCATGTCACCTAAAAAATTATTCTTTTTATTACTTACCTACTCGTGGACGAGCAGGAGTTAAGCTTGGGGATGTTGATATGTTGAAAACGTATCTATAATTTTTTTATGCTCCATGCTTGTTTATTATCTACTTTGCTTTACTTGTCCACACTTTGAGGTGCTTTTTACATGTTTTTTGGTACTAATCTATTAACAAGTTGCAACAGTGTTAGACGTCTGTTTTCTATTGTTTTTGGTTTCATAAAAGTTAGTAAAGAAATATTCTCGGAATTGGACGGGATAAACGTCAAAGTCAATTACTTTCCGTGGGGAAAAAGAAGTCCAGAGGGGAGACGAGGAGGCGTGCCAGGGCGGCTAAACCCTCCTAGGCGCGGGTGGGCCCTACCCCGCGCCTGGGTAGGGTTTGCCCCCTCTAGTCGCCGCCTCGGCCTCCCCCTTCGCCTATAAGAAGCCCCCGATGTAGAAAACCTAAGCACCCAATCAAATCTCCACGAAACCGTCTGTAGCCGTCGCCACCATCGTCCCTAGATCGGGGGGATCTGAAGTTCTTCCCGGCACCCTCCCGAAGAGAGATCATCCCGGAGGCCTTCTCTCCGGTATGATGCGTGAGTAGTTCCACCTTGGACTATGGGTCCATGTAGTAGTTAGATGGTTGTATCTCCTCCTTTGTGCTTTCATGTATAGATCTTGTGAGCTCCGTTCATGATCAAGATCTAATCTATTTGTAATCATGCATGTTGTGTTTGCGGGGATCCGATGGATATTGAGATTATTATGTTGGTTTGATTAATGGTTTTGTCTTTGTGATTCTATTATGTCTGTGTTGTTTGTGATCTTGCATGCTCTCTGTTGTTAGTGGCTATCTTGGCCAAGTAGTTGCTAGTGACTCCAAGAGGGGTATTTATGCTCGATAGTGGGTTCATACCTCTAGTTTCCAAGGGAAGTGACAGAAATCTCTTCGGTTGTAGATGTGTTGTTGCCACTAGGGATAAATCAACGGTCTCTTGTTCATGGAACATATGGACTGTTTACCTTACACACTTTGCTTAAAGCAGTTGTCTGTTGCTTGCAACTTAATACTTGAGGGGGTTCAGATGATAACCTGAAGGTGGACTTCTAGTCATAGATGCAGTTGGATGGCGGTCTATGTATCTTGTTGTATTTCCCAATCGAATCTCATAGGATCTTTCTGACTAGTAATTGTATTGTTATCCTTGCTTAGTTCCTGTCAATTGCCCTACTGTAATTTGTTTACCCTTCATGCCATGTTGTTTATCTAAGGAGAGCACCTCTAGTGAACTATGGAACCCGGTCCAATCTTTACCATTGATACATCTTCCACTGTTACTTGTTTACTTGCTGCAAACCATTACCTTCCACACCATATGTTTAATCCTTTGTTACAGCAACCGGTGAGATTGACAACCTCACTGTTAGTTGGGGCAAAGTCTTGAGTTTGTGTTGTGCAGGTCTTCGCGTTGCTTGCAACACCTGTGTGACGTTTCCTTCCTCCTACTGGTTCGATAACCTCGGTTTCTTACTGAGGGAAGACTTGCTGCTGTATTTCTTCACACCCTGCTCTTGGGGTTCCCAACAGGCTCCACATAAGCTCTACAAGCCATCACACTTGTTTAGAGTTCTTTGATCCCAACTTTCAATGCTTGCAAATGGTTTGATCTTGGTTTTGATGGTGCATGTCACCTCAAAAATTATTGTTTTTATCACTTACCTACTCGACGACGAGCAAGAGTTAAGCTTGGGGATGCTTGATACATCGTAAACGTATCTATAATTTTTGATTTTCCATGCTTGTTTAATATCTATTTTGCTTTACTTGTCTACACTTTGTTTAGTATCTATTGGTAAAGTCTCTGTCACACCCAAAATTGTCACAGGTCTTCGAAGGAATTGACTGCAAGTGTTGAGAATAAGAATGGAATTTGGGTGTAAATGGAAGTACTTAAATAAAACCAAAATATAAACTTCAGAATAAAAAGCATAAAAAGTAAAGGACGATTTGTTTGTTGTTTTCTGCAGATGAGAAGGTAGGCGCGGGGAGTTTCAGTTCATGGTGATAGTGAATGTGCTGGGTGAATGAGTGACAGGTGTGGTGGCTAGGAGATCGAAGATCGTGGAGCGAGATGAAGAACGTCTTTCCCTTCTTGTCCGGATCCCTTCTTTCTCCCTTCTGGATGGTATGGTGGCTCCTGTGTTCTGTTTTCGACCTTGCCCTCTTCATGAAAGTTGTCCGTTTTAATAAGACAGAGGAGATGGAAACTATATGGTGGCAACTATATGGCGGAGGCCCATATAGTTGGTCGTTAAGCTTGCAGTAAATGCCTCTTGATTGCTTCCAAAATGGGACTTCCTTGTTTTCGCCTAAATATTATGTTTTTGCTGTTAAATCCCTCTGGTGATGTTCAGAACCTGAAAAATATATTAAAAACTAAGTTTTCTTTGCTACCGAAGTATTAGCGTTGGGTAAAGCTAGGAAAACCATCAAATCCAAACGAAAACCATTGATAGAAGCCATAAAAGATGTGTAGAAACTCACAACTATCACTCGCCTATACCGTGGCGAAGAGCTTTCCCCAGCTGCCCATGTCGTCATGTCTTCACTGACGAAGCTGCACCATGCTAAACCGAAGTCACGCCTGTAGATAGGTTCGTCGCCGTCCCCGCACCCTTTCCCCTTGGCCTAGGCCACCTTTCGCTGCCCCTCCTTCACCGTAGCTCGACTTCATTCCGAGCTCCCGCCGCCTCGCCCTCCAAGTGTTCGGTGTTTTGCCCGTTCGGCCATGTGGACTCCGACAAAGAGGAGATGTTCGCCCTGTTGCTGGAGGAAGAGACCGCCACAGCCGCCGAAGATGTAGAGAACATGTAGATCCTCGCCTCTCTAGCTCGGATGTACATGCAGACTGCATCGCCGAAGCGTGGAGGCTCGGCGAAGGGTCGCTGGAAGTGTAAAGTGATATGTCGTAAACGTATCTATAATTTTTTATGTTCGATGCTTGTTTAGTATCTACTTTGCTTTGTTTTTTTAGACTTTGAGGTATTTTTATACACTTTCTGGAACTAACCTATTGAGAAGATGCCACAGTGCCAGTTGCCTGTTTTCTTCTGTTTTTGGTTCCAGAAAGGCAGAAAATCAATATTCTCGGAATTGGACGGGGCAAAAGCCAAAGTCAATATTTTACCGTGGGGGACACGAATCCAAAAGACGAGACGGAGAGGCAAGCGAGGGCAACCAAACCCCCTAGGCGCGGCCAGGGGTGGGCCCGCGCCTAGGCAGGGTGTGGGGCCCCTGGTTGCCTCCCAGCCTCACCTCTTCGCCTATAAGAAGCCCCCGACTTAGAAACCCTAAAGAATCCATCATACTTCCAGAAAAAGTTCCGCTGCACCGCCACCACCGAAGGGGAGATTCGGGAGACAGAAAGTCTCTGTTCCGGCACCCTGCCGGGACGGGGAAGTGCCCCCGGAGCCATCTCCATCGATCTCCATCGCCATCTTCATCACCATTGCTGATTCCCATGATGAGGAGGGAGTAGTTCTTCCTTGAGGCTAAGGGCTCTACCGGTAGCTATGTGTTCATCTCTCTCGCTCTATGGATGATCTTGTTGTGGTCATGAGCTTTGTAATCAAGTAGATCTACCTTGCTACTCAAGTGCTTCAATAGATCTCCGGCTCTCCCCACATGTATGAAAGTAACATCGTGCATACCGTGGTGGCACTTAGGCTAGAGTCTACATAAATACTCATCGTGCTTTAATAGATCTATGCTTTTCCCCATGTGTGTGAAAGTGATAGCGTGCACGCCGTGTGTGGCACTTAAGCCATATTACACATATATTCATGAGTCATATTTTGAGTTGGTTGTCTCTATGAAATTGTGGTGTTTGTTGGAACCATCTAGCGCTCAAGGTGACAATGTGGGATTATCTAGATTGGGGAAGGCCCTACCATGGATTAGAGTGTCCAACCGGAGAGTAGTTAAGAGTAGTATCATGAAGAGAGGATATTTATATGAGAGAGTGTTCACTAGAGAAAGTATGATCCCTATGCCTTGTTTCTAAACATTGAAACACCGTTTGCTACTAGATCCGTTGCATATTTGCTTGCTTCCTTCTTGTTGCCTTTAGTCTTTACCTCACCGTCAAGCTATTTTCTAGCACCGTTACCACTTGTATTTTACTATCTCTTCGCCGAACTAGTGCACCTATACCTGACAGGTGTATTAGGTGTGTTGGGGACACAAGAGACTTCATGTATCTTGATTGCAGGGTTGCTTGAGAGGGATACCTTTGACCACTTCCTTCTTGAGTTCGATAAACCTTGGGTAATCTACTTAAGGGAAACTTGTTGCTGTTCTATAAACCTCAGCACTTGGAGGCCCAACAACTGTGTACAAGAATAGATGTTCGCCCTGTTGCTGGTGGAAGAAACCGCCACAGCCGCCGAAGATGTAGAGCACATGTAGATCCTCGCCTCTCTGGCTCGGCTGTACATGCAGACTGCATCGCCGAAGCGTGGAGGCTCGGCAAAGGGTCGCCGGAAGTGTAAAGCAAGGCAGAGGATGGACGGCTACTGCATGCTGTACGCCGTCTACTTCGTCGACAATGAAGAGGCCGTGATTTGACGTTGTTTCAGGATGATCCGAAAGCTCTTCCTTGAGATCGAGCATTCCATCCGGTTGTTCGACCCCTATTTCATATGCAAGAAGGACTGCACCAGCATGGTTGGGTTTTCGTCACTTCATAAATGCATAGTGGCAATGAGGTTGCTTGCATACAGAGCGGCGGGTGGCAGTGCCGATGACTATCTCCGGATGACTGAGTCCACTGCCATCGATTTCTTGTACAGGTTCTGCATGGCAGTGATTGCAGTGTTTGGGACACAGTACTTGAGAACATCCCTGCTGAAGACACTGATCAGATCCTCGCAGTCAATGAAAGTAGACAATTTCTTGGGATGTTTGAAAGCATAGAATGCATGTGTTGGCACTAGAAGAACTATCCATTTGCATGACAGAGAATGTACAAAGGCCCTAAAGGAGATTGCAGTGTGATACTCGAGTCAGTTACTACACATTCTTTGGAACTGGGCGAACTAGGCCGAAATATGTTGTATTTTTAGTCTATGCTGAACTATATTTAATTTTATGC
The DNA here is from genome assembly GCA_916181665.1 of Avena sativa. Lineage (NCBI taxonomy): Eukaryota > Viridiplantae > Streptophyta > Magnoliopsida > Poales > Poaceae > Avena > Avena sativa. The sequence goes on along the minus strand of OV702280.1, from coordinate 393,876,931 downwards.
CAAACTATGTTTAAATTCATGCAATACTATGCCAAACATTGCTCTGTATTCATATTATGTCGAACTATGCCGAAAATTGGTTGAATTTGAGCCGAATTTGGTCCGAGTTTGGGTCGCCTGGGAACTCGTCTTGGGTACACGAGTGAGAAACAGTGTCGATGACTATCTCTACATGGCTTAGACCATCGCCATCGATTGCTTGTATAGGTTCCGCAGACAGTGATTGCAGTGTTTGGGACACGGTACTTGAGAACACCCACTGCTGAAGACACAGCTCGGATCCTCGCAGTCAATGAAAGTAGAGAATTTCCTGGGATGCTTGAAAGCATAGATAGCATGCATTGACACTGGAAGAAATGTTCATTTAATGGCAAATAATGTACAAAGGATATAAAGGAGGTTGCAGTATGATACTCGAGATAGTTACTACACATGATCTTTGGAACTGGCCGAACTAGGCCGAAATATATTATATTTTTAGTCTATGTCGAACTATGTTTAATTTAATGCCGAACTATGTTTAAATTCATGCAAAACTATGCCAAACATTGCTTTGTATTCATATTATGCCGAAAACTTGTTGAATTTGAGCCGAATTTGTCAAAAACACGCTGAGTTGGGTTGTCTAGGAACTCGGCTCGGGAATGTGAATGAAAAACTGACAATTTCTAGGCCGAAAGTTATATCCGTTCGACACTAATTATTTTTTGAGAAACACAGTACAAACGCATACGCTCACAATGCATACATACACTCACCCATATGAACACACGCACGCACACCCTACCCCTATGAGCACCTCCGAGAGACTGAGCCGGCGGGTCTTGAGATTGACGAAGTCACCGCAGGCGCCTCGCTATCGACCGAAACGTCGCCTATTTAGCTATGGATTTTGGTCTAAGAACGTCCAACTGTGAAGGCGCACTAAGGGATACAGTTGTTCAAGTCGATCGATGTGGTCTTTAGTGATCGAACAAAACAGAACGGATTTCCAACCCACTTTCAGTTGACCTTTTTTTTCATCATGTCAGCCGCGCGCGTCCAGCAGTCCCGACAAGCGCAACGATCCCAATCCCATCAACCCTGCCGCGCCTGCACTCCAACTGCGAGCACCCTGACCGACACCTTTCCTACTACGTGCTAGTATACGGCATGTCGGCATCGTACGCGATCCCCTGAGCCCTGAAGCTGCGTCACGCATTGCCGCTAATGGAAAGCCACTCGATCGGGCGCTCATCCTTCGTGCGTGCGTCCGACGCAAGATCGAGATCGGTAGTAATCTGCAACAAATACCGAGCGTGCAGGTAAAACTACCTTAAAAAGGCTAGAGTAGAAAGCCCACCAAACGTAGCGCCACGGTACTGGCATGTTGACCGGGGCGAGCGCGAAACGGTCGATCGAGCTGGCGATCGTTTGCTGAAGAAGGCAAAGCATCGCCCTCTTCCTCTTGATCTGGTATAGTTTGACCCGACGTGTAGTACGCCGTGGTTGACAGGGGACGAAATCCGTTTGATGTTTATAATACAGATTTCATTCGATTAGGACATGTAACTACGTACGCTAGGGGTTGAGAGGAACCAGATGCGTGCGTCTTGTGCGTCCCCTTGCCATTCCCAAGAGGTGGCATGCAGCAGGCACACGTCCTGAAGCTCCTTCTGCATCTATTTTCCTGTTTCGCGTGTTGGTGGCGTGGGTTCGTGTGAAGGGATATACATAGCACGATGATCCGAAACTCGTGGGTGCGGACGAAAAACGCATTGAACCGATGAAGCATATATGTGTTGTCCGAGCATATACGGATGACCGACTGATGAAAACAGTGCGCGTAACCACCACCGATGGTCCTCGCGCCCATCACGCGTGAGGCGCCCATCAGAGCATTGGAACGTAGCCGGTAGCCCCCCAAGACGACCCTTCAACAACCAAACTCCGAGCCTCTCATTGCATGTGTGATGGTCTGAGACTTCTCATCGGATTAGCGCGCAGGAGGATACGGATCAGATCAGATCCATCCAACCCCAAGCAAGGTGGTGAGTGGTGACCCAACCACCGAACGTACGCCTTACGTGTCGGTGATCCCGTACGCACAAATAGCCTCTCTTGCCTAATCATCGTCTTCATCTTCATCTTGTAGTCGACCGATCGGGATGGTAACCCTTTCATCTAAAAAGAGTCGACCGATCGGGCGTCTTTCGTTTCCATGGTATTCTAGCTAGATCGAATCTCCCGTCGCCGAGCTCACGTAGAAGAAACAACTGAACAAAGTTTCCCCCACATACATGCACTCTGTATTTCTAACTCTATAGTCTATTCGTTGCTTTCGCTCGAGAAATTAACAACCCCCGTGGTAAACCAGATCGCATCTGCGCGCGTTCACGGCAAAGCAGCTTTCCACCCTCGCTTTTGGGTTTGGGTAACCACCGGCACCCATCATCGACCAGACACCAGACTACTACCACGTCCAGGATTCGGTCATTCTGATGCCGCTTTATGCTTTAGTTTACATCTGAGTTAAGCCACATTGTCTTGAGAAGAATAACTGTAAAGTGTTCGTACTAGTCCTCTGAATTAGTAGTAGTGCAGACCCCTTCCAAACTCGTTCCAGAGTAAAAATAAATAAAAATTCAGGTCGCAACTTTGAAAGCAGAGATTGCGTTTTCCTCTAAAAAAAAAGAAACGCAGAGATTGCGGTCTTGGCACATCGATCACACGGCGACACATTCGTGGCAGGAAGATTAGTCAGCGTGACACAACTCGACAGCACCGACTCTTGGTAGACTGGTACGTATGCAGGAGGAGAAATTGGTGTGGAGGGGATGGATGGGTCCAAGAAGGGCATCACGGACACGGTAGAGTACAAACCGCGAACAACAGTGGATTGAAGCGAAGCGAGGAAGGGACGGCGAAAACAGAGCCGAGCCGAGAGCCTCCACTATGGCAGGTACAGTATTCAGAGGCACTCTAAAGTGCCTCCAATAGTTAAATTAGTGCCACAATTAAGTTTTTGAGGCACTAAAAAAAGTGCCGGGGACGGTCGTGTAGGTAAAAGTTTTTTGAGGCAGTTTTAAAAAGTGCCTCTAATCATAGTTAATTGAGGCACTATGACTAATGCCTCTAAATCCTAGCCAATTGAGGCACTATGACTAGTGTCTCAAAAACCAACTTAAGACACAAATTAGAGTGCCGCTAAACCCAACTTTTTGAGGCACTATGCATAGTGCCTCAAAAACTTAGCTTTTTGAGGCACTATCCATAGTGCCTCTAAAACCCAGCTTTTTGAGTCACTATGCATAGTGCCTCTAAAACCCAGCTTTTTGAGGCACTATGCATAGTGCCTCTAAAACCCAGCTTTTTGAGGCACTATCCATAGTGCCTCTAAAACCCAGCTTTTTGAGGCACTATGCATAGTGCCTCTAAAACCCAGCTTTTTGAGGCACTATGCATAGTGCCTCTAAAACCCAGCTTTTTGAGGCACTATCCATAGTGCCTCTAAAACCCAGCTTTTTGAGGCACTATGCATAGTGCCTGCCTCTAAAACCTAGCCAAAAGCAAATGTGTACTACAGTGAGCAGCATATTACAGTCATATCTTACAGTCATATCTTACAGTCATACTACAGTGATGGCTAACATATATTACAAACCACATTACAAACCACATATATTACAAACCACATTATAGAAATATCTTACAGTAACATTACAAACCACATATATTACAAGTCACATTATAGTCATATCTTACAGTCATATTTTACAGTCATATCTTACATTTGTTCACAGCCATATCTTACAGTCATATCCCACAACCATTGTTCACAGCCATATCTTACAACTGAGACCATGCAATATCATCAGCTGTTTGGCAATCCCTTGTCTGAGCTGTCTGAGTTTGAGACCATGCAATATCATCAGCCTGCATTGTTAAGATTTGTCTGAGTTCAACAGTTCAACAAAAGGAGCAGAAGGAGCAGAAGGAGCAGCTAGTTCAACAGAAGGATCAAACAGAAGGAGCAGCTAGTTCAACAGTTCAACATTTTCAACAAAAGGAGCAGCTAGTTCAACAGTTCAACATTTTCAACAAAAGGAGCAGCTAGTTTAGGAGTTTACTTACCTTGTGTGGTACTGAATCTGTAGCAGCAGGAGAAGCATCTTGCTTCTGTACTCTTGATCTTGGTTTCTTTTCTCTAACTTTTGCCTGGCTCATGTCTGGTTCATCCAGAATCTGCACATTTTTTAGTTTATAGTGTTGTCAGTGTAATATTCTGTTCAACTGAAATAGTTTACAACTGTAACTTGCCTTGTCTGGTAATTGCGAATCTGTTGTAGCTATAGCAGCAGGAGCAGCAGTTTTCTTCGGTACTCTTGATCTTGGTTTCTTGATCTTTGTTTCCTGGCTCATGACTTGTTCATCCACAAGCTGCACATTTTTTCATGTGTTAGTACATGAAACAGTTCAGATATTGCTGGAGCAAAAGCATTACGTGTAACATACCTTTTCATGCATTTGAGACTCTGTGTTAGCAGAAGCAGTAGCAGTAGCAGCTGTTTGTTTCTGGTTTCTGGAATTTGGTTTCTTCACTCTACCTTTTGCCTGGATCATGACTGGTTCCTCCATAATTACTTTGCTGACTGGTTCATCCAGAAGCTGCACATTTTTTCATGTATTAGTACATGAAACAGTTCAGATATTGCTGGAGCAAAAGCAGTATATGTAACATACCTTTTCATTCATTTGAGACTCTGTGTTAGCAGAAGCAGTAGCAATAGCAGAAGCATAAACAGCAGCAGCATTTGCGTCAAGAGTTGTTCCTTGTGCACCAGTACCCTGCTGAGTCAATATGTTAGTAGGAGCAGAGGCATAAACAATACTGCTGAGTGATAACTGCTGAGTTCTATAATCATACTGCACATGCCTGTTCAGTAGGAGCAGATTTCTTATTAGCTCCTGGCTTCCCTGGCACCTTGACTGAGTTTTGTCTATTAATTTTGTTTTGCAGATTTTTTTCATATAAATCTCTTAATGTAACCTGCACATATTTAAGAAATACTGAGTAGGAGCACCTTGACTGAGTAGGAGCAGATTTTTTTCATACAAAGTTTAAGAAATACTAACATGATTCCTTGGCCATGGAATGCACTTAGCTTGCGCATTTCCCAACCTTGTCATTCTCCCAAGTGGTCTAGGCAGTACGGTTGTATCACGGTAGACAATGTTGACCATGACCTCCACATAATCACTTAGTGGATCTCCATCTAAACCAACTGCACTTATATCTGCAGTTTGAATTGTTCCAAGAGCTGCAAGGTTAAAAGAATTTGGTGAAGTCAAGACAACTTCCATTCCTCTACTTATTCTGGGCTTTGGGATGGTTCTGTAAATGTTTGACTTCTTCATCTCTTGAGCTTTCTCTAGTTTAATTTTCTTTATCATAGCAACCTGCATTTAGTTAAATTCCTAGTCAGCAAGAGTTACAACGTACAAGAAAAAAAACACGTACAAGGATTTCTTATTGACACATGTACAAGCAGTAGTTATTTTACCTCAGCAGTTTCATTCTTCGCAAGATTAACTTCATTTCCAATCTTTTCTTCTACCCTTTGCCTTTTCCTTTTCTTGTCATCTACTGCTTTCTTCTCCTCCTGACCACTGTTCTTCATCTTGTCAAATCCTTCTGCTTCTTCAACAAGAGGTTCTTCAATATGTTCTTTGATTCTCTTCTGTGATGTTTGAAATAGCTCCATCATCTGACAGTACTTCTCTTCTAGCTTATCACTTCTGTCTACCAAACTTGACTGAGTTTCTACAAGCTTCTCTACAACACCCCTGAGATTTTTGTTTTCCTGTGTAACATCATGTAGAGCAGATAGAGCCAGCGCCAGCTTCTCACTGTTCTTTCCACCAACAGTGAGCCCTAATCCATGATTACTTGACTTCTTAGCCTTTGGGAACAATGTTGAATAAAAATCTTCCTCATTTGCTTGCTCATGTATCAAGTTTGGGTTGTCCACAAACTTCACATTTATCTCTTCCTGTTTGCAACATTACAAAGAATGAGGAACATGTAATGGATATTTGCAAGATTGACTCAAACTGAAGATAAACAAAAGAAGTTACAACTTTATTACTTACAATCTTTTTCTTGCAAAATTCATCAACTGGTTTCCCATCCTTATTTGTATGTGTAATTCTGTAAAGCTGAGCTCTGGATATTTTGCTCCCTTCTTTTATTTCCTGAAATTCATGGAAAACTATCATACTTTGATCTTTGAAAATTTTAGATATTCAAGTATGCAACAAATCCACAATTAACTTACTTCTTGTTCCTGTACTACTGCAAACTTCTAGTACCAGCTGTATGAACTGCATTTGCTTGACAATTTCTCGTCTCTTTGTTCTTCATACTTAATGCCTACATTACAGCAAGAAATTATACATTAATGCCTATAGTATGAATTAGCACAAGCAGGTTGAAAAAAATAGTATATCCAGCATTGCTACTTTAGTATACCTTAGACTTTGGTGTTCTCCAAAATTTACATAGCCAAACCCACTGAGCAGGAGGTATCCTGGATTTGCATCCATTGGCAATGTTGCTTTTGAGTGACAACTCATCCTTGTAAAATTTTCTCTTCAAATAGCACTTGTAATCTTTCCACTTCTTTCTAGCAGATATCAACACCCAGCACTTGTAACAATCTGGTATTTCAAAGAAATACTGCAAAAGTGTTTACAGTTAGGCAACATTAGTAATTTGCAGGCAAAAAACATAGTTCAGAACTACAATCCAGTTTATTTAAGAGATTTTACCTTTACTGTCTTCCATAGCTTATCTTTTTCATATTCAGGAACTTTGCTCCAATTGGTAGCTGCCAAAGAAATTTCTTTTCCCTTAACTAAAGAAGCAATGAAATTTGTTAGCCTGCAAGTTTTGAACCCACAAGGTTGGCCTTTGCTGTTAAATTCCAAACTGATCTTGTTTCTTGGATCATACTCTTTCCAGAATCTTTTCAACTTAGTGGGCCCTCTCACAGACTTCTCTGTTGTTGTCATGTAACAAGTATTTAAATTAACCAATGTGTCATCCATTTCACAATATTCAAATAAACTGCCTAAATTAACAAGAGGAGAAGGCAACCTAAAACTAACCTTCCTGTAACTGTTGATTGATATCACCTTCATTTTCATCATGAGTAGTAGCATCACTATCATACTGTTCACTACCATCATCATCCTCATCCTCATTTTCTACCACATCTATTTCTTCATATATCATGTTGTTCTAAATTAAGACAGGAACATAAATCACATATTAGAATGGCATAAATTAGGTGCTTCATATGCTTTCACATAAATCACATATTAGAATGGCATAAATTAGAATGGCATAAATTAGATTCTTACTTCTGCTGGTTCTTTGTATATTCCTTTTATCCTTGCTTCCTCAAGAAATCTTGTAAAAATTTCTCCACTCTTGATTTCTATCTGTGTTGGTGTAGGGGTTCGAAGCATGGAAAACAAAAATTTTCTATCGCATACAAACAACCAAGCCAAGATCTATCTACTAGATTGTAGCAACGAGTCGATGGAATAACTCACCCTCGAAGATTCCAAAGTGTTTAACGAGAGCAGATTCTCGTGGGTGATGTAGTCGTACTCTTTCCGATCTCAAGATCGCGTAGACGATCCTTCCGGCGCCACGTTCCAGCAGCGCCCCCGCAGTCGGTCACACGTTCGGTACTCGACGAAGACCTTCCTCTCCCTTGTTCCAGCAGGCAGCGGAGGTTGTAGCACTCTCCTCGCGATTCCGGCAGCACAACGGCGTGGTACCGGAGGTAGAGGGGAAATCCCGCAGGGCTTCGCCTTAAGCCGGTGCGAGTATGGTGGAGCTTATGAGAGAGGCTATTAGTGGTCTAGTAATTAGACACACCAATTAGAGGGCTCTAAACCAATTAGAAGGCTCTAAACCAAAATAGCTCTAAACCGGGGTTTAGATCTAGGGTTTAGTTTAGAGGGTAGGAACTAGTAGTGTGTAGAGAGGGGAGCCCTGCCCCTCCCTTTATAGGTGGGAGGGCCGGCGGCCAAGGGGAGGAGTTCCTCCCCAACTCGGCCTTGGGAGGTGCGCCGGCCAAGGGGAGGAACCCTCCTCCAACTCGGCCTCCACCTCTCCTCCTCTTTCTCCTCTTTCCGAAAACTGGCAGTTTGACCGAAAACTGGCAGTTTGACTTTTTCAATTAGGATTTGAATTAACCCTTTATTTCGGACAGCGAGAACACTTAGTACATGATGCAATCATTCCAACATGCAATGACACATTCATGTACCCCTTCCCCCCCCGGAGTGCCGGACATTCCGGGACCTTCTAGAATGTTCCCGATGAAAACACCGGAATCATTCCCGAACTCCGAAACGGAACTTTCCTTATATGAATCTTATTCTCCGGACCATTCCGGATCACCTCGTGATATCCCGGATCCCATCCGAGACTCCGAACAATATTCGGTCTCTTTCTCATAATACCATAACTACTCAAACAACGTCGAATCCTTAAGTGTGTCTCCCTACGGTTCGTGAATTATGCGGACATGATCGAGACACTTCTCCGAACAATAACCAATAGAGGAATCTGGAAATTCATATGGCTCCCACATATTTCTACGATTACTTTGCGATCGAATGAACCACTTACATACGATACCAATTTCCCTTTGTCTCACGATATGTTACTTATCCGAGGTTATGATCGTCGGTATCTCTGTATACCTAGTTCAACCTCGTTACTGACAAGTACTCTTTTCTCGTTCCCGTGATATGTGATCCCTTGTGACCAAGTCACATGCTTGCAAGCTAATTGGATGACATTTCACCGAGAGGGCCCAGAGAATATCTATCCGTCATGTGGATGGACAAATCCCACTCTTGATCCATGTGTTTCAACCAATACTTTCCGAACACTCAATGCCACCTTTATAGCCACCCTGTTACGGTGTGGTGTTTGATGACATCAAAGCATCCATCCAGCAAAGGTGATATGCATGATCTCATGGTCGAAGGAATTAGGTTACTATGTATCAGAAAGCATATAGCAATTGAACTATTGAAATGACTTGATCTTTATGCTACGCTTGTCTATAGGAGTATGTCCACCATATCATTCTCCTAACGATATGATCTTGTTGTTGATAACATCTCAATGTTCATGACAAAGAAACCACATCATCAATCAACCAACAAGCTAGTGAAGTATAGAGGCTATACTAGGGACTTCAAATTAAGTTTACAAATCACACAAGTATTAATGGTTTCCTTGTTAATACTATTATAGCATGAATGCAAACATTTATCATAAACACAAAGATATAATAATAACTATATTTATTATTGCCTCTAGGGCATATCTCCAACAGTCTCCCACTTGCACTAGAGTCATCTAATCTAGATTACATGGTAATATACCGAACACCCATGGCAGTTTGGTGTTGGTCATGTTTTGCCCTCGGGAGAGGTTTAGTCAACGGATCCGCCACATTCAGATCCGTGTGTACTTTGCAAATCTTTATATCCCCATCCTGGATATGTTCTCGAATAGCGTGAAAACGCAGCTTGATATGCTTCAGCTTCTTGTGTGACCTTGGTTCTTGCGCATTGGCTATGGCGCCCATGTTATCACAGTAGATAGACATTGGGTCCAGCGCACTTGGAACCACACCCAGCTCTATAATGAACTCTTTCATCCATATCGCTTCTTGTGAAGCCTCCGAAGCAGCCATGTATTCCGATTCAGTTGAAGATCTCGCCACAACGCTTTGCTTTGCACTCCTCCAGCTAACTGCTGCACCATTCAAAATAAATACGTATCCAGATTGTGATTTAGAATCATCCGGATCGGTGTTCCAACTAGCATCGGTGTAACCATTAACAACGAGCTGTTCATCACCTCCATAAGAAAGAACCATATCCTTAGTTCTTCTCAAGTACTTTAGGATGTTTTTGACCGCTATCCAATGATCCACTCCTGGATCACTTTGATATCTGCTAGTTAAACTAACAGCATATGCGATGTCGGGTCTAGTACATAGCATGGCATACATTAGAGATCCTATGGCTGAGGCATAGGGAGTCTTACTCATCCTTTCTCTATCTTCTGCCGATGTCGGACTTTGAGTTTTACTCAAGGTCGTATTGGGCAACATGGGCAAGAACCCTTTCTTGCTATCTTCCATTCCAAACCTCTTTAGAACTTTGTCCAAATATGTACTTTGTGACAATGATATTTGGCGTTTCGATCTATCTCTATAAATCTTTATGCCTAATATGTAAGCTGCTTCGCCAAGATCCTTCATTGAAAAACTATTATTCAAATACTCTTTGACACTATTAAGAAGGTCTACATCATTCCCAATCAACAATATGTCATCCACATACAGTATTAAGAATGCTACAGAGCTCCCACTCACTTTCTTGTAAATACAAGCTTCTCCATAAGTTTGTACAAAACCAAAACTTTTGATTACCTTATCAAAACGTTGATTCCAACTTCGGGATGCTTGCTTCAATCCATAGATGGACCGTTGAAGTTTGCATACCTTGTTAGCATCTTTAGGATCGACAAAACCTTTGGGTTGTATCATATACAACTCTTCATCAATGTCTCCATTGAGGAATGCTGTTTTGACATCCATCTGCCATATCTCATAATCATAATATGCAGCGATTGCTAACATAATCCTCACAGACTTTAGCTTCGCTACTGGTGAGAAAGTCTCATCGTAGTCAACTCCTTGAATTTGTCGAAACCCTTTTGCGACAAGTCGAGCTTTATAGACAGTAACATTACCATCAGCATCTGTTTTCTTCTTGAAAATCCATTTGTTCTCGACAGCCTTCCGGCCATCCGGTAAGTCCACCAAAGTCCATACTTGGTTTTCGTACATGGATCCAATCTCGGATTTCATGGCTTCTTGCCATTTATTGGAATCTGGGCTCATCATCGCTTCCTCATATGTCTCGGGGTCATCGGTGTTGTCCACCAACATGACATTCATAACGGAATCATACCAATCTGGAGTGGTACGAGTTCTCGTTGACCTCCGAGGCTCTGTAGCAACTTCGACCGAAGTTTCATGATCACCATCATTAGCTTCCTCTCTTATTGGTGCAGGCACCACAGGAACTTCTTCCGGTGCTGCGCTACTCGCAATTTCGAGAGAAGGTTCGACAACCTCGTCGAGTTCTACTTTCCTTCCAGTCACTTCTTTCGAGAGAAATTCCTTCTCTAGAAAGGATCCATTCTTGGCAACGAAGATTTTGCCTTCGGATCTATGATAGAAGGTATACCCAATAGTTTCCTTCGGGTATCCTATGAAGACGCATTTTTCCGCTTTGGGTTCAAGCTTGTCCGGCTGTAACTTCTTTACATAGGCTTCGCATCCCCAAACTTTAAGGAACGACAATTTAGGTTTCTTCCCAAACCATAATTCATACGGTGTCGTTTCAACGGATTTAGACGGTGCCCTATTTAAAGTGAATGCGGCTGTTTCTAATGCATAACCCCAAAATGATAGTGGTAGATCTGTAAGTGACATCATAGAACGAACCATATCTAAGAGAGTTCGATTACGACGTTCAGACACACCATTACGCTGTGGTGTTCCCGGCGGTGTCAATTGTGAAAGTATTCCGCATTTCTTCAAATGCTCGCCAAACTCGTAACTTAGATATTCACCTCCACGATCAGAACGTAGAAATTTAATCTTCTTGTTACGTTGATTCTCTACCTCACTTTGAAACTCCTTAAACTTCTCGAAAGTTTCGGACTTATGTTTCATGAAATAGATATACCCATATCTACTCAAGTCATCCGTGAAGGTAAGAACATAACGATAACCACTGCGCGATGCTACACTCATTGGACCACACACATCGGTATGTATGATTTCCAATAAGTCTGTAGCTCGCTCCATCATACCAGAAAATGGAGTCTTAGTCATTTTACCCATCAGACATGCTTCGCATCTTTCAAGTGATTCAAAATCAAGTGATTCAAGAAGTCCATCGGAATGGAGTTTCTTCATACGTTTCACTCCAATGTGACCAAGACGACAGTGCCACATATAGGTCAAATTATCGCTTGATTTCAAACGTTTAGCTTCAATATTGTTGATATGTGTATTTCTACTATCGAGATTCAATAAGAATAGACCATCTATCAAAGGTGCATGTGCGTAAAACATATTACTCATATAAATCGAACAACCTTTATTCTCGGATTTAAACAAGTAACCGTCTCGCAATAAACAAGATCCTGATATAATGTTCATGCTCAACGCAGGCACCAAATAACAATTATTTAAGTATAAAACTAATCCCGATGGTAGATGAAGAGGTAGCGTGCCGACCGCGATCACATCAACCTTTGATCCGTTTCCCACGCGCATCGTCACCTCGTTCTTCGCTAGCTTTCGTTTATTCTGCAGCTCCTGTTTCGAGTTACAAATATGAGCAACCGAACCAGTATCAAATACCCAGGCACTACTACGAATACTAGTGAAATACACATCAATAACATGTATATCAAATATACCTTTCTTCTTGATGTTGCCGTTCTTCAAATCCGCCAAGTACTTTGGGCAATTCCGTTTCCAGTGACCTTCCCCTTTGCAGTAAAAGCACTCAGTATCAGGCTTAGGTCCAGCCTTGGTCCTCTTCGTCGGCATGGTAACTTGCTTACCACCCTTCTTGAAGTGTCCCTTCTGCTTAGACTTGCCTTTCTTGAATTTGGTGGTCTTATTGACCATCAACACTTGGTGCTCTTTCTTTATCTCCACTTCTGCAGACTTTAACATAGCAAATAGTTCTGGCAACTCTTTGTTCATGTTCTGCATGTTGTAGTTCATCACAAAGTTCTTGTAACTTGGTGGTAGTGATTGGAGGATGCGGTAAACTCCCAAAGTATTAGGAATCACTATACCCAAGCTTTGAAGTTTGTTTGCGTGCCCAGACATTTTAAGCACATGCTCACTCACGGAGCTACCCTCTTCCATCTTGCAGTTAAAGAATTTTTCAGAAGCTTCATAACTTTCAATTGCCGCATGAGTCTCAAAAATTAATTTGAGATCCTCGACAATATCATATGGGTCTGACTCTTCAAACCTTTTCTGAAGCTCCGATTCTAAACCATACAAGATAGCACACTGAACTATGGAGTACTGATTCTTCCGAGCAAGGTAAACATTCTTTACTTCATCGGTAGCATCAGCTGCAGGTGGGTCACCTAGCGGTGCATCCAGCACATAGGTCAAATTACCAGCTGTGAGGACAATCCTCAAATTGCGGAACCAATCCGCGAAGTTGCTTCCATTGTTTTTCAACTTTTCTTTCTCTAGGAACGCATTAAAATTGATGGTAGGGGCTGCCATTGATCTACAACATATTTGCAATAGTTTAGACTAAGTTTATGACAAATTGAGTTCAAATTAATTAATGAAATTAAACTAGGTGAACTCCCACTCAAAACAACATCCCTCACATTGTTTTAGTGATCACATGAACCAAATCCACTACATCAACACCGATCATCACGAGAGCTGATATAGTTTTAATGGCGAACAATCATCATGTTCATCATATCTACTATATGATTCATGCTTTGCCTTTCGGCGATCCGTGTTCCTGAGGCCATGTCTGTACATGCTAGGCTCGTCAAGATCAAACCTTAGCTACCGCATAAGCAAATCTGTCTTGCTTACGTTGTATTCACCCGTGGAATCAAAGACACCCGATCATCACGTGGTGCTTCGAAGCAACAAGCTTTAGCAACGGTGCTAACTAAGGGCGAACACTTTAGACTTGAAATTTATGTGCATGAGGGATCATCTTATAATGCTACCGTCGTCTACTAAGCAATACAAGATGCATAAAGGATTAACATCACATGCAATTCATAATATGTGATATGACATGGCCTTTCTTCTTTGTGCTTCCGATCTCCATCTTCAAGCACGAACATGATCTCCATCATCACCGGCATGGCATCAAGGTCAATGACGCTTCTGCATGGTTGTCGTCCACCAGCTTCAACTATTACAACTATTTTGAATAGACACGCAGGTCTTAACGGAAATTAAAGACAACCATATGGCTCCTGCCGGTTGCCAACTTACAATAAGGAACATTGCATACATCAAATATAATCACAATCATGGCCATATCACATCACTGCACACCCCTGCAAAACAAAGTTAGACGCTTCTACTTTCTTTGCATATTTTACGTGGTTTGGGGCTTTCCATAAGTGTCGTTCTAACCTACGAACAAGAACCACAACATTGATACTAGCATTGTTGATTACCCGTTGTAAATTGGATCTTTACTATGCTAGGAGAAACAGGCACCCGCAAAGCCACTTATGCAATACAAGTTGCATGTTAAGCGTGGAGCAAGTCTCATGAACGATGTCATGTAAGGTTAGCCCGGGCCGCTTCATCCCAACATACCGCAAGATGCAAAGTACACGCAAAGCAATCTACAATAAAAGCATCAACGCCCACAATGACCATTGTGTTCTACTCGTGCAACAGATCTACATATAGACACGGCTCTGATACCACTGTAGGGGTTCGAAGCATGGAAAACAAAAATTTTCTATCGCATACAAACAACCAAGCCAAGATCTATCTACTAGATTGTAGCAACGAGTCGATGGAATAACTCACCCTCGAAGATTCCAAAGTGTTTAACGAGAGCAGATTCTCGTGGGTGATGTAGTCGTACTCTTTCCGATCTCAAGATCGCGTAGACGATCCTTCCGGCGCCACGTTCCAGCAGCGCCCCCGCAGTCGGTCACACGTTCGGTACTCGACGAAGACCTTCCTCTCCCTTGTTCCAGCAGGCAGCGGAGGTTGTAGCACTCTCCTCGCGATTCCGGCAGCACAACGGCGTGGTACCGGAGGTAGAGGGGAAATCCCGCAGGGCTTCGCCTTAAGCCGGTGCGAGTATGGTGGAGCTTATGAGAGAGGCTATTAGTGGTCTAGTAATTAGACACACCAATTAGAGGGCTCTAAACCAATTAGAAGGCTCTAAACCAAAATAGCTCTAAACCGGGGTTTAGATCTAGGGTTTAGTTTAGAGGGTAGGAACTAGTAGTGTGTAGAGAGGGGAGCCCTGCCCCTCCCTTTATAGGTGGGAGGGCCGGCGGCCAAGGGGAGGAGTTCCTCCCCAACTCGGCCTTGGGAGGTGCGCCGGCCAAGGGGAGGAACCCTCCTCCAACTCGGCCTCCACCTCTCCTCCTCTTTCTCCTCTTTCCGAAAACTGGCAGTTTGACCGAAAACTGGCAGTTTGACTTTTTCAATTAGGATTTGAATTAACCCTTTATTTCGGACAGCGAGAACACTTAGTACATGATGCAATCATTCCAACATGCAATGACACATTCATGTACCCCTTCCCCCCCCCGGAGTGCCGGACATTCCGGGACCTTCTAGAATGTTCCCGATGAAAACACCGGAATCATTCCCGAACTCCGAAACGGAACTTTCCTTATATGAATCTTATTCTCCGGACCATTCCGGATCACCTCGTGATATCCCGGATCCCATCCGAGACTCCGAACAATATTCGGTCTCTTTCTCATAATACCATAACTACTCAAACAACGTCGAATCCTTAAGTGTGTCTCCCTACGGTTCGTGAATTATGCGGACATGATCGAGACACTTCTCCGAACAATAACCAATAGAGGAATCTGGAAATTCATATGGCTCCCACATATTTCTACGATTACTTTGCGATCGAATGAACCACTTACATACGATACCAATTTCCCTTTGTCTCACGATATGTTACTTATCCGAGGTTATGATCGTCGGTATCTCTGTATACCTAGTTCAACCTCGTTACTGACAAGTACTCTTTTCTCGTTCCCGTGATATGTGATCCCTTGTGACCAAGTCACATGCTTGCAAGCTAATTGGATGACATTTCACCGAGAGGGCCCAGAGAATATCTATCCGTCATGTGGATGGACAAATCCCACTCTTGATCCATGTGTTTCAACCAATACTTTCCGAACACTCAATGCCACCTTTATAGCCACCCTGTTACGGTGTGGTGTTTGATGACATCAAAGCATCCATCCAGCAAAGGTGATATGCATGATCTCATGGTCGAAGGAATTAGGTTACTATGTATCAGAAAGCATATAGCAATTGAACTATTGAAATGACTTGATCTTTATGCTACGCTTGTCTATAGGAGTATGTCCACCATATCATTCTCCTAACGATATGATCTTGTTGTTGATAACATCTCAATGTTCATGACAAAGAAACCACATCATCAATCAACCAACAAGCTAGTGAAGTATAGAGGCTATACTAGGGACTTCAAATTAAGTTTACAAATCACACAAGTATTAATGGTTTCCTTGTTAATACTATTATAGCATGAATGCAAACATTTATCATAAACACAAAGATATAATAATAACTATATTTATTATTGCCTCTAGGGCATATCTCCAACAGTTGGTGGCACACCAAGTTTCATCAGTTGCATGTTAACCTCATTTAGCCTACTTCTCTGACTGTCCATGTTAGCAGTCCCTGCAGAAGAAACAATAGAACTTTATTACCATGTTCAACAGAATCAAACCAGCAAACAAAAGAAACAATAGAACTATATCAAATTACCTAGACACAACAGCAAACCATTCATTATCAATTGGATCTTGCAAATAGTAGACCTGTTTTGCTTGACTAGCTAGTATAAATGGCATAGATGAAAGAATTTCCCCTTTGTCTACATGATTGAAGTTGACTTCAGTTATTCCAAATTCATCTACTCTAATTCCAGTATCTTTAACCCATTCACACTTGAATAATACTACACTAGCTGTGTTTGAATAATTCAATTCAACTATTTCATGGATCCTGCCACAAATTTGACCATCTCCTAATGTGTGATCTACTGAATAACTTAATGTCTTTGCAGTAGTTGAAACTCCATCACACTGGGAAGATTTTCCAGCAGAATGGCTTCTTGTGTGGAATGTATAGCCATTAATCTTGTAGCTGTTGTATTTCTTCACCATCATGAAAGGCTTTTGTGCTAGTAGAACAACTTCTTGTGGTAGTTCAACTCCTTTATGCATTAAAGAATGCACATGTTCAATAAACCATTTCAGGAATTGTTGGTGGTGAGCAACTTCAACTTCTCTTCTACTTTTCCTTCTGTCTGCTTGTAGCATTGTGATATGCTCATTTGCAAACCTAGTAATTTCTGGATAACTAAGCAACACATGCCTTTGAGCTTGTGTCCATGAAATGTGATCTAGCTCATCTACTTGAAATGCAGAGAGCTGTCTTCCAATTGTTCTTAAATATATATTAGTGTCTGGACTGCTAGTTGTGCTATCATCAGTATGCATTGTCTCTTTGTTGGAATTTTCCAGATATCTTGCACAAAAATCCAAGCTCTCATCAAATATATATCCCTCAGCTATTGATGCTTCAGGATGTCTTCTAGTATGTACCATCCCTTTACACTTCCCAACAAACATCTCTGTAGACCACATGTTTCTGAATTGCACTGGTCCACCTATCAACACTTCACTTGCAAGATGGATGACAAGACGTTCCATTATATCAAAGAATGATGGTGGAAAAATCTGCTCTAGCTGACACATTGTTTCAGCAATTTCTTCTTCCAACTTTTGCATCTCAGTAGGATCTATGACTTTGGAGCAAACTTTCTTGAAGTACTTGCTAAGATTAATTAGTGGAAGAGCAACAGGGGCAGGCATGGTTCTACTTATAGCTAAAGGAAATACATCTTCAAAAATTATGTGGCAGTCATGAGTTTTTAGCCCAACTAATTTTTTCTCATCTAACCTGACCTTCCCATCCATGTTTGAAGCATAGTCTACTGGAAACCTTGCATTTTTCACAACTGAGCAGAATACCTTCTTATTATCTGAATTCATGTAGTGCATTGCTTCAGGCAAGTCTGGTTTCTCTTGAGTTTCATCAACATGGAGATGTGTTCTGATTTTAAATCTTTTCATATCCAGTCTTGCTTTCACATTATCTTTGGACCTGTTGTCCACTTGTAAAATTGTGTGAACAATATTATCAAACACATTCTTCTCTATATGCATTGAGTCCAAATTATGTCGAACCAGCAAATGTTCCCAATATTCAAGCTGGAAAAAGATGCTTCTCTTCTTGAATGTTGACTCTACAGTGTGCACATCCTCCAGTACAGTATCTTCCTCCCCTTCATCTCTTTGTCTCTTTTTCTTCTTAGACTTTTGTTGTTTCTGTGTTTTCCCATAGATGGTGTGAATGCCTTTTGTCATTTCTGAAATCTCATGACCTGATGGCTGAATTGGAGGTTCCCTGTCTTCAGTTGTGCCATCAAATGAGTCTTTATCCTTCCTAAATGGGTGGTCTGCAGGTAGAAACATCCTAGTACCCAGGTAGCATGCTTTGTGTCCATGTTTTAAACGTTTGGAACATGTACCCAGCAGGCAGTGGGAGCAAACAACAATACTCTCTCCACTAAGAATTCCCCGGCCTAGCCAGTCACTAATTGTCCATAGCAGTGCAGCATACACCCTGAATTTCCTTCCTACATGAGAATCAAAAGTCCAAAGACCATCCTTCCATAACACTTTCAGTTCATCAACAACTAGCTGCAGGTAAATGTCTATGTCTTTCCCTGGTGCCTTCCTACCAGGAATAATAACTGACAAAATGAAGTTGTTTTCTTTCATGCAACTCTCTGCTGGAAGATTGTATGGAATCAGTACAATTGGCCAGATGCTGTAAGACAGGTTCATAGTTCTGAATGGATTGAAACCATCAGTTGCCAGTCCAAACCTAATATTTCTAGCTTCTTTACTGAACCACTCATATTTTGCATCAAAATGCTTCCAAGCTGGTGCATCAGCAGGATGCCTCATAAGACCATCCTTGATCCTACCATCAACATGCCAACTCATAAGTGGGGCTGTGTTGCTTGACATGAATAATCTTCTAATTCTCTTCTTCAATGGGAAATGCCTGACCACCTTTTGAGCAACCTTGCTAAATCTTTTGCCACCACCAATTTCCTTCACAATCTTCCATCTGGATGCATTACATACTGGATAGACAGATGCATTGATATTGTCTCCTCTATATATGATGCAGTCATTAATGCATGCATCATATGTGTCATACCCCAGCCCTACAGATTTGATGTACTGTTTGGATTCATGAAAATTCATAGGGAGAGTTGTATCCTCTGGTAGGACATCCCTAAATAGCTGCAGCACATCTTCAAATGTAGCTCTGGTTAATCCCCTGGTGTTCTTTATGTTCATCAGCTTCACAAGAAATTGCAGTTTTGTAATTTTTTTACATCCTGCATATAATTCTTGTCTGCCATCATTAACTAACTTTTTGAATGCCTCAGCTTCTTCATCAGCTTCATCTGTTTCTTCAGAGTCATCATCAGTATCATCACTGTCAACTTGTGTATCTGATCCTAAAGAGCTGTTGTTGTACATATCATGAGAACCCAACATCATCTCATCCATCTCATCACTTCCTAAAGGCAATTCTACTGATTCATTGGGTTGTACAGTAGGAATAGCACAATCTACTGATTCCCCATGGTATACCCATGTTGTATACCCAGGCATGAATCCTACAGATATTATATGGTCTTCAACATCTTCTAAACTTTGCCTAGAGATGTTACAACAAAGTTTGCATGGGCAGACAATCTTTTGGCTAAAACCAGAATTTGTAGCTGCAAACTGAATGAAACCCCTAACCCCATCTGCAAACTGTGTACTGGATCTAGCAGCACTCATCCAAGTTTTATCCATTGTACAAATAGATGAATAAACTTAGCAACTTGTTCCTGTGTAACCAATAGCAAGATACTAGTTACTATACCAACATTCAAACAAACAAACTAGGTAATAACAGGAACAGTTCAGAGTACAGCATATCAGAGCACATCAGGAACAGTTCAGAGTACAGCATATCAGAGCACATCAGGAACAGTTCAGAGTACAAGTAATAACAGGAACAGTTCAGAGTACAAGTAATAACAGAGTATAGCATATCAGAGCACAAGTAATAACAGGAACAGAAGAGGAACAGAGCATATCAGAGCAGAGCACAACTATAGCATATCAGAGCAGAGCACAAGTAATAACAGGAACAGGTGGTGAATTCCTAACCTGAAGAACCAGCCTCGGCGTCATAGCGAGTTATTTGTCGATGAAGAATAGATCGACGTGGATCATCATTACGGGTGCCCATTGCACGACGTGGATCTCGACGGAGAGGTGGTGGACGAGCTCCAGGCGGCGGCGGATCTCGACGGAGAGGTGGTGGTGGAGGATCTCGACGGAGAGGTGGTGGTGGTGGTGGTGGAGGATCTCGACAGGATCTCGACGTAGAGGTGGTGGTGGACGAGATCGACGGAGAGGTGGTGGAGGATCTCGACGGAGAGGTGGTGGTGGACGAGCTCGAGGAGGAGGCGGTGGTGGATCTCGACGGAGAGGTGGTGGTGGACGAGCTCGAGGAGGAGGCGGTGGTGGATCTCGACGGAGAGGTGGTGGTGGACGAGCTCGAGGAGGAGGCGGTGGTGGATCTCGACGGAGAGGAGCGGATCTCGACGGAGAGGAGCGGATCTCGTCGGAGGAGAGGAGCTCGATCGAGGAAGAGGAGGAGAGGCGCGTTGTATCTGAAAAAAAAGAGAGCCAAGGTCAAAGAGAGAAACACTAGGGTCAGTAACATGACATGAAAAATTAAAGGACTAAAATGAAAAAATTAAAGGACTAAAATGAAAAAATACTGTACTGGAGATATACTATACTTGTGTTATTATTGTGCTTTGTTCCCTTCTAGTTTACATTGTTGTCTAGCTAGTGATATTTTATTTTAACAGTAGTGTATAAACTACATAGTTTATACATAATCATAATCATAGTTTAAACATTCATAATATTGAATATTGTAAAACTAAATATTTGCCTAGTTACATTCATAACATTCATAACATTCATAACATTCATAATCATAATCATAATACTAAATATTTGCCTAGTTGAATATTGTAAAACTAAATATTGTACAATGTACAATGTTGAATATTGTACATTGTACATTGAGATGCAAAACTAAACATTGTACATTGTAGTCTAGTTGCCCATGGTCTGAATATTTATGAATTCAGAACAATGAAGGCCTTCTAGACACAAAATTAAATGATCAACACTAGATAAACAGAAAATCAAGAAACTGATCAACACTTGATAAACAGAAAAGCATCAACACTTGAATAACAGAAAATGATCAACACTTGATAACC
Source organism: Avena sativa (assembly GCA_916181665.1). Classification (NCBI taxonomy): domain Eukaryota; kingdom Viridiplantae; phylum Streptophyta; class Magnoliopsida; order Poales; family Poaceae; genus Avena; species Avena sativa. The sequence continues at coordinate 393,855,562 of OV702280.1, read as the reverse complement.
AACATTACAAACCAACATTACAAAACATTGTTCAACTTACAAACCAACATTACAGTAGATGCATTGTTCAGAACACTAGTCCACTAGAACACATTACAACTTAAAATGAAACACAATTTCTAATAAGCAACATAAAATCAAGGGTCTTCAATCATGTTCTTCAAGGGTCTTCAATCTCCACAAAATCAAGGCAGATGTGACCATGCCTTGGGTCTGCAACAATCAGCAACAGTGATCCCTCTACTATATTTGCCTCCTCCCTAAATTGCTGCCATCCTATTGTGAATGCAATTCTATCATCTTCATCTTCCATGTGGTACCATCCTTCAAAGGGCACATCAAATTCCCTAGCCAACAGATTTGAATGTCCTTGCCATGGGCATCCAACTTCTCTGAATGTTTTTGCAGAAAGGTACTGGCATAGTAACAACTTGTGTAAGAACTAAGTCTGAAACATTGCATAAAAAAAGTGAGAAATTAACAGTAGATAGTTACCAAAGCATCTAGTTCAACATTTTCCTGATTATACTTGTGCACCATAAACTGCATCTCATTGACACTTTCATAGAATTCTTCCTCAGCTAGTTCTTGCCCTGGTTTTAGAGCCAAAACCTTGTAGATACCATAATTGATGGTTGCCATGTTCTCCTCACTAATTTCTCTGATGTTTGAGAAAATAGTCTTCTGAAGTATAGCTCTAATTTCAGGCATCACACAGTAAAGACCTGCTCAAAGTAGTAAACAATGGCAAACTAGTTAACATAGCAAGTCTTTCAGCTAACATGACATAAAACAGTTAAAATTGTGAAACAGTTTACCTCCATCTGCAACAATAGGCTTCTCAACCTTCATATTGTCCACAAATTCAGACACTGTGATATCAAAATTGTTGGCATGTTCCACATACCTTAAAGAGACAACCTCACCTTGCTGGATATCATATTTCCTAACAAGGGAACTCCAGTATGGTCCACATATGGTAGTTCTTGACACTTCTTTCTCCAGGAAGAAGTCATACACATGCCTGTTCCTGCATGTAGCCACCATCCAGTTCTTTGACATTGCAAATTTTTCAAGTTGTTCCTTGAATTTGCAAGGTACTGCCTGAAATAAAAACAAGAGGAATGTTTGTCATTATACACCTCCTTTCCAGATAAAAACAAGAGATCCATTGTACTGATGTTATAACTTACCACTCCATTTTCAAATCCCTGCATCATAATCAGATCAAAAGAAACTGCACGCCTGTCAGAATGGAGGCCACAGTTTTGCACTGGTTGCTGGCACAGAACACAACTCATCTCATCCATTCCTATGAAAAAAAATAGAAGTATTAAGATATGGAACACAAATTCATTCATGGATGACATGAAAAGAGGCAAAGGATCTGAATCACCTGTAGGATAACTTGTGCTCCTGTTGTACAATCAGAGATCTGCATCACACATGAAACATTCAGATGTAAGTACACAAACAGAACAACAATATTCAGGTAAGAACAAGAGATGAACTCACCATAGGCAGAAGAACTCGACATAGGCAGAAGAAATGACTCCATACTACCACCAAGTTAAATAGGAAAGCACCTGGACGTGGGGGCAAGCACCTGGCGCAGCACTTCCCCCACTTCCCCCACTTCCCCCACTTTCCCCACTTCCAAGGACGTGTGTGCAGTGCATAAATGTAATAAATGAAAAATTGCTCTGAATAAATGTACAAAATGGTCTGAATGCTCCGGTAATTTAGGCACAAAATGCTCTGGTAATTTACACAAGTAGTTGACTAGTAGTAGAACTAATGTAGTCTATTATGGAACTAATGTAGTCTAGTAGCCCATGGTCTCTGAATATTTATGAATTCAGAACAATGAAGGCCTTCTAGACATCAACAAAACAGGAATATGAAACAAGTAATAAAACAAGCACATCCATAGTTGACAACATTAAAACAAGCACAACCATATAATTTCAGGCACAATACAAGTGATACAAACACTAGTAGTTAACTTACAGAATAAGGACATAATAACTAAAGCTTAAAACAACATTGTTAACCTAAACAACTGCAGCACAACCTAAACAAGCATCTGTTAACTAACTGATTCCAAATTAGCCTTGTCACTAACTGATTCCTTAGTTGACAATGTCAACAAAGTTTAGCCCAAGGTGATCACTCATATGTTCTATCTTGATCACAAGCATTGAAGCCCATCCAACATCAGCAGCAAATGTGAAGTCATTCCACCCTGCGGTGAAAATGACTTCTCCATGTTCCTTGCTAATGGAGTAGGCACATGCAATGAAGTTATCTTCGTCTCCTTCTATGTCTTGCCCTTCCCTGGAAAGATGTGCTATGCCATGTCTTGGGTACCTGTAGCCTTGTACAGCCTCAATAGGCATGAACTGCAATAATCATGTATTTCGCAGTTAGTATTTTTTTACACATTAGGCATGCATAGAATGAAACAACAGAATAGTGATTTAGCTCTAAGCCTTACCAGTGCATCCCATGCTTGGTTTTCCTCATTCATCTTGTGTACCCAGAAATTCTTCTCATCATTACTTTCAATGATCTCATGGTCTGTCACATGAACATCTTTGTAGATGGCAAATAAAATGGTGGCCATGTTCTGTTCAGTGATTGATTGAATGTTTGAGAAGATTGTCCTGTACAGAATGCTTCTTATTCCAGAAGGGACATCTCCAATCACTAAGCAAAAGAGAAGAAATAAAATAATTAGTACTAGTACATGTAAAGAAATTAGTAGTAGTTGAGGAAATAGTTAGTAGTAGTTGTTAGCAAGAACTTACATGGAGCTTCATGGATGTACTTTTCAACACCATTTGAGGAAATGGTGACATGGAATAAATTGTCCAAACCCTCAATCGGATCTGGATCATATTCAAATTCCAGTACATCACCAAGACCAATGTCGTAGACTCTCCACAATGACGTCCAATAAGGACCACAAATCAATGTCTTTTCGTCAGTCTTCTTCAAGTACAGATCATAGTTTCTAATTGCACTGCTGTTGGCAACCAGCCAATTCTTAGGAGTGAAATCATTCAGTCTCTCCCTAAATGAACATGGAACAACCTACAGGATGAACATAACATAATGTAGTTAACTTACCAACCTACAGGATGAATACAACATAAAGTAAACTATTGTTGTCTGGATGTGAAAACTCACCACACCATCAAATGGAAACTCATCAACAATGACAATCTGGAAGCTGGTTGCCCTCCTCTGTGTCCTACCACAGTTGTGAGCAGGTTGTCCACACACAGCACAGTCCATTGCTAAAAACAGGAAAATGCAAACCTAATCAGGAAAACGCAACCCTAATCAGGAACATATTCAGGAAGAACAGTTAGAAGAAAGAGGGATTTACCTGAGAAGAAACCCTAATGAAGAAATACGGTCACTGTAATATTACAAGAAGAAAGAGGGATTAGGACAGAACCGCAAAATAAAGATTAAAGCAACAGAAGTGAAGAAGGTTGGAAGAATCAAGCAACAGAAGAAAAGATTAGAGAGAGAACTGAAGAAATCTGAAGAAATGCAAAGGAACTAGAACTCACCGTACGAACTGCCGAGTCTGCAGATGGATGGAAAGAAAAAGAAGAGATTAGAGAGAGAACTCTGAAGAAAAGATAAGAGAGAGAACTGAAGAACTGCATAGGAACTCACCGTAGAACTGCCGAGTGGGAGAGAGGGAACTGCCGAATGGGGAGAGAGAGGGGAGGTTGTCCCTTCGGTTTCCTCCTTATAATATTCCAATGCTCCACGCGCTCTCTGTCTCTTCGGTTCCAGATATTTTGGCCCATATTTTGGCCGAGTGGGCCTTTGCCTAGTACTTTCTCCTACAGTTGGAGTACTTTGTCCTACAGTTGGGCCTTTGTGTTTTTGAAAAAATACATTTTGTTGCAGCAACTTATACTTAGTATGGATTTGTTGCATACAACTGTAAGAAGTATACAGAGAAGTTTCTTTTTTGAATCCATTTTAAAAAACAGCAGTGGCAAGTAGAAAAAAATTCAATTTGTTGCAACAACTTATCCTTGCTATTGTGAAAAATTAACACAATAGCAGTATGGATTTGTTGCATCTATATTTTCAGAAAAGCAAACACAACTGGATCAGAAAACACAAACTTGATATATAATATAAGTTCAATAATAGCTGGATACAAACACAACTGGGTACACAACCACAACTAGATACAAACACACTGGATACAAACACAAATTCATGGACACTACTTAGATGATCTCTAGTAGATGATCCCTAGTTGATGATCTCAACAAAGTTAAGACCAATAAACTCTTGCATGGGCTCTACTTTCATCAAAAGAAGTGCTTCATTGCCAATGTTAGCAGCATTGGTGAAATCAGTCCATCCATTCTGAAAACACACATGCCCCATGTCCCAGGCAATGGAGTAGGTGCAGTCAATGAACTCTTCTTGTTCTTCTCCTAGCAGCTGTCCATCCTTGGAAAGATGAGCAATGCCAAAACCTGGGTACCTGTACCCATCTATAGCCTCAGTAGGCATGTACTGCAAAACAAATAAATATCCACAATTGATTTAGTTGCATGCAAATAAAATAATTTCAGATGTCAAACATATGAACTGTGGGAAATTACCAGTGCATTGAAGTGAACATTGTCATCATCCATCTTGTGCACCCAAAAATGTTTCTGATCCTTTGGTTCATAAAATTCCTTCTCCACAAAAACATCTTTGTAAATGCCAAACAGGATTGCAGCCATGTCCTGTTCACTAATGGAGTGGATGTCTGAGAAGATTGTCCTATAGAGGATACTTCTTATTGGGCTAGGCAAATCTCCTACAACTAATCAGAGAGGATGTGTTAGCCTTAATTATTTCGAAAATGCATTGTGAAAAAAAGATGAGTTATTGTTGTGATACCAGTTTCTTCAACTGCATCCTTCTCAACATTGTTGGAATGAACAGTTATGTCAAATGAGTTCTCTAAAGGTTCAAAGGGATCATCAGTACATTGGAAATGTACAACATCACCCACAGCAATGTCATAAACTCTAACTAATGATCTCCAGTAAGGGCCACATATTAGTGTAGCTGACTCATCCTTCTGTAAGAATAAATCAAATCTTCTGAATCTTGGGCTCTTGGCAACTAACCATTTCCCAGGAACTAAATTGTTCAACCTCTGTTTGAATGAGCAGGGAATGTACTGCAGTTTAACAACATAATTTAGTTCCCATTGACAAAAACTATTTGAATGAGCAGGGAATGTCAAATCCATTAGCTCTCATGTTACTAGGGAATGAGCAGGGAATGAGCAGAAAAACTTACTACACCACGTCTAAAACCATGGCCAATGACAATGTCAAATCCATTAGCTCTCCTGTTAGATCTGCCACAATTGTCACCAGGCTGATCACAGATAGCACACGTCATGCCATCCATCACCTACAAAATAACATCTAGGTTAATTCACCTACAAAAATTCACACAGGTTGATCACAGATAGCAGGTTCAAATTCAGAACCTGAGAGCTGAAAAGTCAAAGGAGGAAATTCAGAACATGCGACCTGAAAATGTAGTACAAGGATTAGATTGCATCAGATTAAATGAAATAGAATAATAAGATCTGTGTACAGAATTGAACTCACCCAGAAAGTCGAAGGGATAGAAGAAAAGCTCTGCGCAGAAGAATTGTAAACCGGCCAGGTTTCTCCTCGTATTTAAAGGTAAAGGGATGTAAAACTGCTCCCCCACGTCCACCACTGCCCCACGTCCACCACTTCCCCCACGATGTGGCCCATTTAAACAGACACTGTCCACTGTTTTCCCCCACGATGTGGCCCATTTAATCAGACACTATCCAGGCCCATTCAGTACTAATCTAGCTTTATTATCACCAACTGGAGCCACGCAGCTGGATCCCTAATTTTGACTGGAATAATCCTAGTGTCCCTGAAACTGAACAAGCAGACATCTCCCTCTTTCAGACTGAATGTTTTGACAACATCTTTCCATCCAAAACAGATAACTGCTTGTCCAGATTCAGTTAGCATCATTCTACAATACTGGGTCTTGGAAACTGTTGGCTTGTTCACAGCAAGAAGAATAACTTCAGATCCTTTAGGAACCCCAAGCCTGGGAGCTCTTGAGCATAAGACAGGCTTTAGAAACTTCAAAAGATAAGTATTTGTGAATTCTTTTGAAAAAACCTGGAAAACAGAAATTTCAATTATGATCAAAACATACCATACAGTAACCATTAGTAGTGAACATGATCAAACATTACTAACCATTTCTCCTTCTCCAGGTCTCCAGTGAACATGATCAAAGGAAGATATGATGTTTTCTTCTGTCAATTTCCACACATACTCCTTAATATCAGGTCTTGGTAGCACTTCAACATAGCTTCTCAGTTGGATAACTTGATTGAATGTCAAATCAACCTTGTTTGCAAAAATGCATTCATTATCAAAGGATTCTTCACCAGCAAAACCAGGTCCTACATGACAAATAAAGCATTATTCATCACCCAAAAAAACTCTAGTAAAACAAGTATAATAGTAAGCATCTGCAGGTGAAAATCACACCTCTAGTAGTAATCAGACTCCTTTCATGAATCTCAGTGGGGCTGTACCTACAAAGATGTGCATAAATATGTTATAAGAGATACTCAGATAAATGGTAAGAATGGGTTTAATAAGACAGGGTAGTACTCTTCAATTTTAAGTATCTCAAGCTTAAGGTAGAACCACTGATGTCTGAGTCTTGGTGGTAGTTTTCTTTCATCTGTAAAAATGAACATGCAAACATCCCCTTCCTTCAGATTAAATGCCTCTACCACCTTTGCCCATTCAGGAGGGATGATCTGGGCTTTTCCATCAGCATGAAGAATCATCCTACAGTACTTTATTGGAGATCCTAACTTGAGCATCACACCTACACTAACCAATTGAGATCTGGCTTGAATACAATGTCTCATGAGGTGTTCATCCATGAGGAACTGCATCAGGAACTTTCTTGTAAACTCTTGACTGAATTCCTGGAATTTGTTAGATAAAAATGTGAGTAATGTGCGGAACTTACAGATAAAAATATGAATAATGTGCAGAACATATATACATACCATTAAACCCTCCAAAGGAATGACATTTGTTGATGTAATTGTGCTAACATAATTCTTAATTGCAGGCCTTGGTAGCACTTCCACATTGCTTCTTAGCTGCATTAATTGGTGGTAATTCATTTGAACCAAATTTCCAAAAATGCAGTTTGTATCAATTGAATCAAATCCTGAATGTCCAGGTCCTAACAAATGCCAAACAATGTATCATTAGTACCAGAAAATATAGATCAATGACAAGAGCATAGATTACAAGAGCATAGATTACCTCTAATTGTGATCATTAGCCTATCATCCCTCTCATCATCTTGGACTCTGTAGTAATCATATTCATCAGTGAACCAATTACAGAACTATTTTAAGATCTATTTCTAGCATTAGTAAAAATCAGATTTTTTGTTTAGAATTACAGATGAATTAGATGAACCATTTCAGATATACAAAGCACACACTAGATGGATGAAAAGACCATACTATATATACAAAGCACACACTAGATATACAAAGCACACACCTGCAATTATCTGATTGCTCTTGAGAAATCGCAGGGGGAGAAGGGGATGTGGCTGCTGCAGTCCAGTTGGTGCGGCCGCGCGGATCCATTGCAGAAGCTGCTATGGATGATCTCCAGCTCTCCGGAGAGGATCTGCAGCTCTCCGGCGGCGGCGGGTGGTGCGGCGGCCGCTGACGGAGAGGATCTGCAACTCCGGTTGACTGGCGGCGAGTGGTGCGGCGGCGCGGACGGTGATGATCTGCAGTTCTCCAGCGGCGGGTGGTGCGGCGGCACGGACGGTGAGGATCTGCAGCTCTCCGGCGGTGGGTGGTGCGGCGGCGCGGACGGAGAGGATCGGCAGCTCTCCGGCGGCGGGTGGTGCGGCGGCGCGGAGGTCACGCGCGAGAAATGGAGGCCAAACCCTAGCGCTGGCGGCGGGGTGCCTCTCTTATACATTGGACAACAGAGGGGAGGGGGGTTTGTGCAAGGTGGCGCGGGTGGAGGGACGAATGGAAACTAAAAAATTAACTGAGGGGCGTCCCAGCTAATCGCTATAACTACGGAGCCGAGGTGGAAGGACACAGAAAAGTTAATAACAACCTAAGGTACTAATGTGCAAAATGACCATACTATATACGCACACACCCACCCACCGCGGCCGTCACTTTCTCCACTCCCTCACTCCCTCACTTTCCACTCCCTCACTCTCTCCCTTTCCTCGTGTTAGGGTTCCACCGCCGCCGGCCGCCGCCCAACATGAAACCCCTCCAGCGAATCCCATCGCCGCCGCCACCTGAGGAGCTTGTCTGTTTTTTCCTCGTGTTCTTCTTCTGTTCTTCTTTCTTCTTCTGTTCTTCTTTCTTCTTTCTTCTTTTATTCTACTCGTTAGATCTTTTCTGTTCTTGATTAGGAACCGTTGTTATTAGATTAGTGTTCTTAGTTTAGATTGTTGTTATTAGATTAGATTTGTTCTGTTCTTAGATTTGTTATTAGATTAGATTTGTTCTGTTCTTAGATTTGTTATTAGATTAGATTTGTTCTGTTCTTAGATTTGTTATTAGATTAGATTTGTTCAGTTTTTAGATTTCTTAGCCTATCATCCCTCTCATCATCTTGTTCTGTTCTTAGATTTGTTCGAGATTTATGTTCTTTGTCTAACCTGCTATCTGATCTTGTTTGATCTAACCTGCTATCTGATCTTTGGGTGCTTAGATTTGTTCTTTGATTTATGTTCTTTGTCTAGATCTATGTTCTTAGTTCTGTTCTTAGATTTGTTTTGTTCTTAGATTATATTTTGTTTAGGGTTCTGCTAGGATTAAATCTGTTGATGTCAAGAGTTGATGATTATTTCTGGTTAGGGGTCTGTTGATGAAGAAATGTTCTTAATTTTCAGAAATTTCATAATGTTCAGAAAGTTCAGATTGTTAAGATTGTTCAGAATGTACTGAACTTTCTGAATGTTCTGATCTTTCTGAATGTTCTGAATGTTCTGATTTTTCTGAATGTTCTGATTTGTTGACTGTCAGAATGTTCAGCATGATCTGAACTGTCTGAATGTTCTGAACTTTCTGAATGTTAGGAATATTCAGAATGTAATTATTGACTTTCTGAATGTTTTGCTATTTGATCATGTCCTGAACATGTTTTAGCATTACTGATTACATTGCTTTAGCATTACTGATTACATGCTGTTTTTATACTAGATGGGAACCTGTGAGAACTGTGCCATTGACATCTCAGATGTCAGTGGCAGCTTGATCCCAAGCCACAACACTAGTGGCAGTGACAGCTCTGGCAGTGACACCTCTGCTAGTGACACCTCTACGGAGTGGTTCGTGCCAGATGGTTATGTGCCAATTATGCCAGCACAAGATGATGGCTTGGTTTTAAGGGGTATGTATCTATACAAACTTTGAACTATCTAGTCTGTTACAGCAGTTGAGAAATGGTACTACTATTTATAAAATTTGTTGTATTTGTGCTGTATCAGGACCAAAAAACAAGGGAATACATGAGTGGGACCACCAGTGTATGTTTGGAAATGACATACTACTGTGTCCATGCCAAGTTGAGTTTCTGGAAGAATGGTGCAATGGCAGAAGGCCAGCAATAAAGTACTATGTCTACAAGATGACAGAGTCAGCTGTCATTGCGAAGAAATGCAAAATGGTGAGCAGCTATTTACTTTATCATGCATAACAGTGTAGTAGAAACAGAGTCCAAAAGAATGCTAACAGTTGTGTAAACTTGATACTTACACAGGAATTTAATGCTGAGTTCACAACCAAGTACCTGAAGGACTTTCTTGATGAACCACTTACTGTACAAGTTGAATCCATGGCTGAAGATGATCGTGTGGATGTGAGGATGAAGATGGGAGTAAACAATAGAGCAATGATAACCAGTGGATGGTGGACAGCTGTGCAGGCCTTCAACATGAAGAAGGATGATGCTATGCTGTTCAGTTTCTGGTACAAGTCAGACGGTAAGTTGCGCCTGATGCTCGCGGCACTCCCATAAAGCGTAGATCTGACAGTACTGATTGGGTGGAAGTAGAACTTCTGTTATGAGTTCTACTTATTTTGGATGTAATTATCTGATGGACTGCTTAAGTTGGACTGCCTAGTTCTATATATGATGGACTACTAAGTACTACTTTTGTAGTTGTAAGTATGGAGCAGTAAGTACTATGTTGGATTATCAGTATGAAATCGGTAGTATATAATTATGTGCTGTGTGGTATCTGTTTTCTGATTATTTGATTATGCTGGTTATTCTTTTGGAGGCACAGCACAAAGTGCCTCAAATGGATGACCATTTTGAGGCACACCTGATAGTGCCTCAAATGGATGACCATTTAGAGGCATGTTTGACAGTGCCTCCAGTGATCATCCATTTGAGGCAATGTCAGGTGCCTCAGTTGGTTGGACATTGGAGGCAGCAGCATAGTGCCTCTGATGGATGATCATTGGAGGCACACCAAATAGTGCCACAGTTGGTCACTATTTAGAGGCATAATTTAGTGCCTCTAAATGGTAACCAATTGTGGCACTTCTAATTGTGCCTCAGTTGATATACTTTTAGTGGCATTATCACAGAAAATGCCTCTAAAAGTTATGTTTTTTTGAGACACAGGTCAAAGTGCCACTGATAGTTTAGCATAGAGGCACTGGACTGTGCCTCTATTTTTCAAAATATTAGAGGCACTATCAATAGTGCCTCAAAAGGATAAACTATTAGTGACACTTTTAAAACTGCCACTAAAAATTCATATTTGGAGGCACTATTTTTCAAAGTGCCTCAATAGATACAATTAGAGGCAGTTTGAAAAGTGCCTCTAAGAAAAGTGGCTCTGATTCCTGGACGTGCCATAGTGCTCGTCACACCGCCGTCCCCGTCACGGGCCGCTCCCTCCCTCACCGGCCCACGCCCCACGCTCGCAACCACCACTCTATATATCGCCACTGCTAGCTAGCGCTGCCAGTACTCCATTCGTACGCTCCAGGCAGAGGGCGCCGAGCAGCACCAATCAGAGTGGCCATGGCGGCGCCTCCGTTCCTGGCCGCCGTCGTCCTGGCGCTGTGCATCGGCAATGCCGCGGTGCGCGCGCAGACGCCGGTGTTCGCGTGCGACGCGTCGAACGCGACGCTGGGCGGGTACGGGTTCTGCGACCGGAAGGCGTCGGCGTCGGCGCGCGCCAAGGACCTGACGTCGCGGCTGACGCTGGCGGAGAAGGTGGGGTTCCTGGTGAACAAGCAGGCGGCGCTGCCGCGGCTGGGCATCCCGGCCTACGAGTGGTGGTCCGAGGCGCTGCACGGCGTGTCCTACGTCGGGCCCGGGACACACTTCTCGCCGCTGGTCCCGGGCGCCACCAGCTTCCCGCAGCCCATCCTCACCGCCGCCTCCTTCAACGCCTCCCTCTTCCGCGCCATCGGCGAGGTCAGTCCGTAACCTCCTCCCCACCTGTTCGTTCGTTTGGATCCCGACGGGGCAGAGATGCCATCTTTCTTCCTCCGTCCGTTGCACTTGCATTTGCGGTTGCTTTCCCCGGTGGGCTTTCTCGTGGGAGAATGTTGTGCCTTGCCTTTCCTCGCTTCTTTCCGTCACTTCGTGGCCAAAGCGCGTCGTGGTACTATAGTAGTGCATTGGATTCGCGAGAGAGGCTCCAGATTTTACACTATTCCGATCCGTCCGTCCGGCCGGCCGGATGGTTACTTTCCGGCGGCGGCGTATTCCCACTGGGGACGCGCGGCATGCATTCAACCGCTGCTGTTAAAAGAAGCGCCGCCGCCGTAACATGCATTTTTTTTACGTATAAATCTAGCTAGCGTAGATAGCAGGCTTGGAACAACTCACTCAGGAGTAGTATGCCTGCGTTTTTGCTTCTTCGTTGCCATGGCCTATATGTTCATGCTAAAGTATGCATGAGTACGCTTTTGTCATAGGGAAAGTTTCACAATTTTGTGACTGCAAATCGATGTCCACATGTGGAGAGCACAAGCCACTCGCAGCGATAGATAGGTTTTCAGAGTAGTATTTTACACGTCACGCATCATTCCACCCATCTTATAAAGAACGGATGATGCAGATCCGGCAGTGCCTGAGCATAATTAGTAGCATGGTAGTACATTGCCCCAACACCAGTAGTAATAGTAGTACTAGATCATGGAGAGCAGGGTAGTAATTTTCAAGTGTTTTGTTAGTAGCAAAAGGTAATTTCTTCCAAGTGTTAAAAATGGCAACCGTGCGAGGTCTCCGCCTGTGCGGCGCCCACGAATCACGACGTGATATGGTTCACGGGAATTTGTACGACGTAGCGACCAGGCGCCGCAGCCGCAAGTTGGGGCTCCAGAGCTAGAATTTATCAACCCAACACCCTCGCACATGCGATATTCAAAACACCATTCACATCCACACTTCGTCAGGGGCATCACGGAGGACCATGTCGGAATAATAAACTAATCCAGGGATCCACCACAACAGTCTTCCTCCTCCATGTGTGCGTACAGTGCATAACACGGGCACTAATTATTCTGCTCCCGAGACGATACACTGATCCTCTGTCCCTCCTTGGACCCTGCACTGCATTCATTGGCCGCTAGCGGTAACCACACCACACTGGCCGTCAGGCATCAGGAACAAATCCCCCCTTTTTTTTCTCTCTTTGGGGCCCCATCATCCGTTGCCGTGGTTGAGGCGTCGCTGTCCCATGGGGATTGATTCAGAGATGGGTGCCCAAAAGCTGCTCCATGATCAAGTTCTTGATTAGCAGTCGGCTCCGTGCCGCTTTTGCCCAAGTGCGCATCACCGTCCAGCGTCGACCACCACCTAGCCATTGACCTCGTCCAGTTTGGAAAAGTGGCATTCCAACAACTTGTAGCAGCAGGAAACAATGCCGTTTTTTGCTTCTAGGAGTTCGGTTGCATTTGGGAACGAGATTTAAGAGGTTGAGTTAGCTAAGCGAGATTTGTCAGAAGAAGAAAGCTAACCTCAGCTAAAATGGGCTAATTAATCGCAAGATTTGAACGACCTGTATTTTGGGAGATTGGGAAGTTTAGTAACCTAGATTTAGGACTAATCGCTAAGATTTTTTCTTGGAGAAGTAGGGGAAGCTGGAATCGAACGGCCTGCCTACCTACCTACCATATTAAGGTTCTGGTCATTAGTCGTGCAAGAATTCAGCAGGCACTGACCACTTCAGGGACTCCTGTCTATCTGCCATCCTGTTTTTCTTCGATCGGTTGCACCTACCATATCGTGTCCACTGCCTGTGCTTGACCACCAGTGCACAGCTACCACTTCACTGTACCGTCGTGCATGCGCGTGTCACACGCAGAGAAGCTAACATTGCCCAAAATTAATTCTGATGATTTAGATCTGATTAAACGAAATTCTGATGTTTTTTTTGTGGCGTCTGAACCCTGAACCCTGAACTGAACTTTGGCGCAATGCAAACAGGTGGTGTCGACGGAGGCCCGTGCGATGCACAACGTGGGGCTGGCGGGCCTGACGTTCTGGAGCCCCAACATCAACATCTTCCGCGACCCTCGCTGGGGCCGCGGGCAGGAGACCCCCGGCGAGGACCCGCTGCTGGCCAGCAAGTACGCCGTGGGCTACGTCAGGGGCCTCCAGGACGCCGGCGCCGGCAACGCCACCGACGGCGCGCTCAAGGTCGCCGCATGCTGCAAGCACTACACCGCCTACGACGTCGACAACTGGAAGGGCGTCGAGCGATACACATTCGACGCAAAGGTAATACTACTCCTAATCTAGGTTTAGGTTGTGTTTTGCTTGCATTGGTAGGCTGTCATGATTGGGTTGATGGCGATGTGAGGGGTGAGGTGTTTGTGGCGTGAGCGCTTTGTGCTTTCTTTGCTTGCCGCTCTGCCTGCCTGCCTGCCTGCCTGCACCGGAGGATTGAATCAATGGACTCTGCGTCTCTGCCTGACATGCGAGTAGCTGATGCTGTACGCGCGAGTTAATGAGTGTGCTAGCTTGCTGCAGCTTGCAAGCAGTTACTGACGGAAGCGCGTCCAGGATAAGTGGTACTCCTACTGTCGTTTTGATCGTCCCATGTGGCGGCAACCCACCTTTCACTTTCGCTAATTTAATCGATCCATGACCATTTCGTATAGCTACTAGATAGATAGGTCGAATCAATGTCAGCCAGGAGTATTGAATTAGCTGATCCGTTGATTGCGACGCCGCTCGACACCGACAACAGGACTGCTAATTTCTCCCGCTTGGTTCCGTGGAAGTAAAACTATGCTTCCCGTGAAAAAAGGAGCTTCTTCTTTGGATCGACAGCAACTTGTTACTGCTTTCTACCTATACTACTACTGTAGTAGTTTGCACCCTGATCCACTCCACTGCAAACTTAAATTAGAGTACTGGTTAGGCAAGGATTAGGAATGTCTTGACAAGTGTCGACCTGTTAATTAATCACCACAGAATTGGTTGCAGCTCCCTGAAAATGGCAGATCCTGGCCATGGCCATTGCCTGAAACGCATATGCTCCTCCTCGCTGGCAGCGTATGGGAGCCCTTGTTTGTCCCGGAATCTCTCCATTTTTCTACGCATCAAGGGTACAGAGAGTAGTGCGGTGTTCTATAATCCTACTTCAAGAAAAGACAGAAACATGAATACTAGCACTATGTGCTCTTCTATTTTTATGTTTTGGTTTGTGAATGCACTAAATTAGCAGATCCGTTCCTTTCTAATTTCTTCTGCTTAGTTCCGTGGAAGTAAAACTATTGCTACTTAATGGTTCGACAGCAACATGTTGGTTTCTACTAGTTTGCACGCTGGTCCACTCAACGGCATACTTAAAAAAACTAGAATAAATAAATCCTAATTTAGTTGGAGTACTTAACTAAGGACAATGGAATGTCTGGACACGTGTAGATGGATAGAAACAGGTTAGCTGTTTGTTAATTAATCAATCATCTCAGATCCTGGTGGTTGCAGTGCCCGGAAACGGCAGATCACGGTCATGCCCATCTCTTAAAAACAATCCTGCCAATGCACCTTGCTGGCAGCGTCCGAGAGCCCTTGTCCCAGATTCTCTCCCTTTTCCTATATGCATCGAGGGTACGGTAGTGCGGTGTTCTATAATCCTATTTCAAGCAAGGACAGAAGCAAGAACACTATACTATACCTTCTTAGTATTTTTAGCCCGTGGATGCTAAATTTGAATAATCATGCGCCTAATCATGGGTGTCGTATTCAATATCGTGCATCTGGGCATGCTTCAGCACTCGAAAGATTGTCACTTGTGTGTGTCATCCAGCATTATTGCGAGAGATGCAACATGCCAAACTTTCTGAAGATCCATGCCTGAGTGCACTGAACAATGTGCATTGTGCAAGAAAGTGGAAGAACAAAAGGAAAACAATTAGTAGAAGAAAAGAGCAGGCCTGTAACATTTTTTTTTCCGTTCTGTGAATTCAGGTGTCGCAGCAGGACCTTGACGACACGTTCCAGCCGCCGTTCAAGAGCTGCGTTCTCGACGGCAATGTGGCCAGCGTCATGTGCTCCTACAACAAGGTGAACGGGAAGCCCACCTGCGCCGACAAGGACCTCCTGTCCGGGGTCATCAGAGGGGACTGGAACCTCAACGGGTATCTCATCTCTTCCTCCTCCCTTGTGCACGTTTCTGAACATGTGGCACATTTCTGAATTTCTGATTGTATCCATGTGTGCTTCTTGTCGCAGGTACATCGTGTCGGACTGCGATTCCGTCGATGTTCTGTACACTCAGCAGCACTACACCAAGACGCCCGAGGAGGCCGCCGCCATCACCATCAAATCAGGTTAGTTCATCTGTCACAAAACATGTCTGAAACTATATATCCATCCCACAGTGAGCACAGATATACATAGTGTGCAGTTGTTCAGTCAGACTGTTCGAATTTTCCTTCATCTAGGAACCGTCAGAGGATGGATGATGAATTAGTAGGGCAATGGCTAACAGCTAGGCAATTACTTTGAGCCAAGATTAGCTTCGCTAGCTGTAGCTGTCGAGTTCTTATTAGGGCGTTCGGTGTAATTGATGAGGTACTGGGGACGCCTTTTTAAGCATTGGGGACCTTGACAACTGCAACCTGACCTGACAAAAATTACTCCCGGTTAGCGTCTTTGTGCCCACACAATTATCAGATACTGTTCTAGCAGATCTACCTTTTTAGTTGTTCAAGTCGTCATCCATGGTCCATGCAATTCAATCTTGTTAGTGCTCATGTCGTAGTATCTATCTTGTATTGATTGTCAAATGTTGGTGAAGCAGAAATGAAGAAAACAAAAAACTATGAAATTGTTGAGGACCAAATCAGTTGCTTCATATAACGTTGCAGAGGCCGGGCTATGATCCCCATTTCGAAAAAAAAAGTTGCTTCATATAACGTGAAAAGTTTCTGTGTCCCACAAAATTCTGCATTCAGATGTTTTCACACCTGAACATTGCCAAAATGGAATTGCGGCAGGGCTGGACCTGAACTGCGGCACCTTCCTGGCGGAGCACACGGTGGCGGCGGTGCAGGCTGGCGAGCTGTCGGAGGAGGACGTCGACCGTGCCATCACCAACAACTTCATCATGCTGATGCGCGTGGGCTTCTTCGACGGGGACCCGAGGGAGCTCGCCTTCGGCGGCCTCGGCCCCAGTGACGTGTGCACGGCTGCCAACCAGGAGCTGGCCCGGGAGACGGCGCGCCAGGGCATCGTGCTGCTCAAGAACAGCGGCGCGCTCCCGCTCACCGCCAAGTCCATCAAGTCCATGGCCGTCATTGGGCCCAACGCCAATGCCAGCGTCACCATGATCGGCAACTACGAAGGTATCGATCAAAGTTCTCACCGCTGCTCATGAATTTCGAATTGTTCAGTTAAGCAGAGGAGCTGTGGACTGAGTGTTTGTGTTCTGATAATGCCTGTCAGGGACGCCGTGCAAGTACACGACGCCGCTCCACGGCCTGGGCGCCAACGTGGACACCGTGTACCAGCCGGGGTGCAGCGACGTCGGGTGCAGCGGTAACAGCCTCCAGCTCAGCACCGCCGTGGCGGCCGCAGCCAGCGCCGACGTGACCGTGCTCGTCGTTGGCGCCGACCAGAGCATTGAGCGCGAGAGCTTGGACAGGACGAGCCTCCTGTTGCCAGGCCAGCAGACGCAGCTCATCTCCGCGGTCGCCAACGCCTCCAGCGGCCCTGTCATCCTCGTCGTCATGTCGGGCGGACCGTTCGACATCTCCTTCGCCAAGGCCAGCGACAAGATCTCCGCCATTCTTTGGGTGGGCTACCCCGGCGAAGCCGGCGGCGCCGCACTCGCCGACATCCTCTTCGGAAAGTACAACCCAAGTATGTGCATTTCATCATTTCTCAAGTACTCGCCGCCACGTTGCGTCGATCATTGTCTGACATGTCTGTTTGATCATGGTTGCAGGCGGGAGGTTGCCGGTGACATGGTACCCGGCGTCGTTCGCGGACACGGTGGCGATGACGGACATGCGGATGCGGCCGGACACGTCGACGGGGTACCCGGGCCGGACGTACCGGTTCTACACGGGCGAGACGGTGTTCGCCTTCGGGGACGGGCTGAGCTACACCACGATGTCGCACAGCCTCGTGTCGGCGCCGCCGTCGGAGGTGTCCGTGCAGCTGGCCGAAGACCACCCGTGCCGGTCAGAGGAGTGCGCGTCGGTGGAGGCCGCGGGCGACCACTGCGAAGGCCTGGCGTATGACGTGCACCTCCGGGTGCGCAACGAGGGCGCGATGGCCGGCGGGCACACGGTGCTCCTGTTCTCGTCGCCGCCGTCGGTGCACGGCGCGCCGGCGAAGCACCTGCTCGGGTTCGAGAAGGTGTCGCTGGCGCCCGGGGAGGCCGGCACGGTGGCGTTCAGGGTGGACGTGTGCAGGGACCTGAGCGTGGTGGACGAGCTGGGCCAACGCAAGGTGGCGCTCGGCGGCCATACGCTGCACGTCGGGGACCTCAAGCACACCATGAACTTACGGTTCTGATCCAGGGGATAGAAGAAGATGCTAGTCAGGATTTCATTTGATGGAAAAATGGGTCGTGGGAATTGGTTCAATGGAGGTGAAAATAATTTAGGGGCTCCCCGTTGGAACAGAATTGGATCCACGGGGAGCGTTGGGAAAGGGGAGAAGGATTTATTTTGCTACCGTTGTTGGATTTGATTCGATTCTATTCGTTTGGAATTGGAGGGACGATGTGCAACTGTAATCAAGTGTTGATTGATTGGGAGGAAGAAATAACTCGTTTCATCCAATCGATTCAATTCTATTCGTCTCCGGTTCTTGTCTCTCCCGTGTCTATCTCTATTTTTGTAAAATACACGAATGGTACTGGTACTTATTATCGGCGGGATTCAGATACATCACCGTACAACCGTTCAAAGACGAGACAATCACCGCAGTCAGGTCCCATAGAATTATTTTTCAGTGTTGAGCGCGTGTATCGGCGACATGGTAATATTTACTTTGTTTCATCACAATAACCACTAGTTTATATAATTATTTGCATTGATATATCACTATTTATATCTTTTTAGATGATTTATGAGTTTTCTACAAAGTCTCTTGTTTTGGTATTTAATTTCTGGGAGACAGTAAACATTCTTTCTCATATTTTGACGTTTCAGGGATTTTCTGGATACCAATTAATTCGAGAGAAAATACCATGAAAATTTTCATCGGAAGACAATGGGCATTGGAAACACATGAGGGGGTCCACGAGGGCCAAGACCTATTGGCACGGTCCACCCCTAGGCCGCGCCATATAGGCCCATTCCCTCCTCGAGCATCGTCTCGGTCCTCCTTTTTATGTACGACTCTGTTTTGACAGAAAACATACGCTCTATTTTTTCCACGATTTACAAAGACGCGGCGGAGATGAAAGTCTTCTCCTACGTCAGGAATCCTGAAATATTGTTTAAGTGATATGTGCATGATTGTGCTTGATAACTTATCATTATTTAATGGTGAAGCAGTTATACTTTCATATTGTGTTGTAATCCATATGCCACTGTTCAGTGCCATGTTTCACCGTTCTGAGTATATCCCCATGTTCTGAGGGCATAGGATGAATTGATTATAATTTTCATATAGTATGCAATAAGTATTTGGTTAAGTTTTAGTCTTTTATGTGGTTCTATGATGACAGTATGTGAACGCTGACCGCATGTTACTTCACCTTTGTGGGCTCATAGGGCTGCATATTAGTGTAATGAAGAGAGTAGGGAGGGTCGGAATAACATAAACTATGTCCTGAGACTTTGAGCTGCATTAGGGGGTTCTTGATCAGGAAACTTAGAACTTTAAGCGATGGTTGGAATTTTATGTATTAATGAATCCTTTGTTTGAACGTGAAAATTTCCTCAGGATTAATCATTAGGGGTGCACTTGCATATGTACATTGATGCACCTATTTTAGGCTCTATCCGACGAGAGTAAAAATTGAAAAGATAATTACCTTACTGTTTAGATAATCTTTAAGCTATGTAAATCCATGCCGCCCTCAGAAGGGGTTTTTCACATATAAGAACATACACTTGAGCTTGTCCTCTTGCTGCATAGAGGATTGGACTTTATCTGAAAAGAGCATTTACTTTCTTGCAATTTACTTTTCTGCAACCATAAACCCAAAAACACAAAACTCTTGCATCTTTTACTGTTTTACTTGTTGAACTTGCTAACCAATACCTTCATATCCTCATGGGTTTGACAACCTTTTCTATATTGAAAGGTACTATAATAGATCTCCTACACTCGGAAGACATCACATGGCCACATGTGGGTCCCAATTGCAGGTTGCATAGGGGCTTTTCTGCGAAACGTGAGTTAGCGTACGAGGCGGAGGGGCTTCTCTGCAAATGTACGCTATTGTATCTTCCTTCTCGTCATTTCATAGAAACGGTCAGCTCGCTCCATCTCGTGAGTTCGTAGAAAAAACAGAGAGAAGGGAGCTACTGGTGGCAGAACCCTATGTTGCTCGTGGCGGTGCAACACTAGCGACGGAGCGCGGATTCAGAGGAATCAATTGAGAACATTGGAAGGTCACGCCCCCGGCACATGCTCGCGGAGGAGGGCCACAGTGGATGGGTAGGCCAGTGCCCTTTGCTTATTTTTGTCAACCTTAGTAGTGTGAGATGCGACAGAGGCTGTTGTCGGGGCGACGGACAAGGAGGCGATGTGGCAGCATGAAAAGCTCTACAACAAGGCCATGATGCTCTAGTGTGTGCTAGCGTCAGAGGAGAGGGCATCCATGGCAGAGCCAATTGGCTAGCGGCCATTGCTCAACCCCGACGTGGGCACGAATGAGCATTTTTGCATCCTCGAGGTGCGGGTGAATGCTAGCTTTTCGCAGACAGCTCGCTGTCCCCCCACCATAGCGATGCTCCAATCGGAGCTCACTGGTGATGAGAGAATATGGAAGGGGTGACAATTGGGAGATGGTGACAGGAAAGTACTACTAGAAGGATGGCTATGGATGGGCAGTGCCGATGGAGACAACGACAAGCAGATCTTCTACTCCTCCAAAGGTAGGTGTCCTCCCCTTCCTCGATGCAGTTAACTCTGAATTAGGTTGTGCATTTGTGTGTGTTCAAAATTCAGTTAACTGAACATTCTTTTTTGTTTCTCAATTCCCATAATAATAGTAGATCATAAGGGGGAATTCCATGATGACAATGGCATGGTGATGAGGAAGATTGGTGAACTGGAGCAAGAGCTAAAGGAATTGAATGCTAAGACAAAGAAAATGGCGAAGAAGCATTTGGTGGAAATGAGAAATAGGAATAGTACGGAAATAAGGGTAGTGATTGTAGTTTCTGCTTGTGTATTGGTGTATGCATGTGTTCAATGATCATTAGGGTCTTTATGCGATGCTAGTATTTGTTTTTATCTACTCAGTGTAAGGATTGGATGTTGTTATCTGAATATATATAATGTCTTTTATCAAATATTTCACTGCAATTGTATCCCTAGTTCTAGCATCTATCCATCTAAGATTTAGCAATTGTATTTGTGAAATAAAGTTGTGTTTTATATTGAACCGAGACTGGAACCAAATTTAGTGCATATTCCCATAACATAACACAATATTCTAAAAAGTCACAAATACTAGCTAGAAGTTTCAACATTATTGCTAGCTCAAACATATGAGCATTACATTATTAATGGAAAAAACATCATGTCCTCCTAGGAGACTTGAACTCATCAAACATGTTCACCTTCTTGGATTTTTGTGGCACATGGATTTTTCGGTGCTTCTTGTACCATTTGTTGACCATCCTCTTTGTTTAGGTTATGTCTATAATGTAGATATCTTTGCAGCTCTCTCTACCTGCTTTCTCTCAACTTATTCTTAGCAGTTTTCTCCAAAGCTTCTTGCCTTTTATTCTTAGCAACTTCCTTTCTCACCTCTGCTACAATAATTGTAGTTTATGCTCTTTCTTTCTTAGTTATCTCAGCCTCAGCCTTATTATTCTACCTCTTTGTCGCAAGATCTACTGCTTCTGCTTGGGCTTGCTCCACCTTATTTTGTTCTTTCTCAACACTTTTTCTTGCAGCATCTTGTGCTTTCTTCAATTCTACTGACAATCTTACTTCTAATATATCTAACTTCTTTTCTCTAGCTGCCTTGTTCTTCTCCCTCTTGAAGGCTACCATTTTTTTTGTTGTAGCTCTCCTTGTCTGAGAGTAGATGTTGGTGGATGCTACTCATAGATCATGCTTTGGGTAGTACTAATGAATGCTTACTAAGGAATTTGTTGTGCTTCAACATTCCTCACAATTGGTGTCTACATAAGTAATTTAAGTGTGAGCAAGATTAAGTTATCTACATGTATGTTGACAAGATTACATGAACAAGTACATGAATACTTACCTCCCGAGCCATGTTCCCAACAACTGTATCTTGGTAAAATGTTTGCTCCCTATTACCTTCTTGAATGTCCTGTTTTACCAAAAAATGATAGTGGGAAAACATAAGTTACAAAATGATGATGACATAATGATAGTGAGGTAATGAGAGGGATCACCTGAGTTAGGTCTGGTTCAGGGTTTGCTACAGTTGTTTGTGGCACATCCATTTCATGTGGCTCTAGTCCATTTTTTAACCACTAGCATCCATTTATATTATGACCAGACCATCCAAATTAACTACAGTGCATTATCACCCCATGCCTTGACATTCTCATGCCTCCACCTCTACAATCTACCTTCCCTGGTGCTTTCCTTATTTTCTTTGTAGGTCTTCCAACATGTTTCTTGTAAGCCAGAGGTAGAATAGTAGGACCATTCATTTTCTCCCATTCAGTTCTGTCCTTGCATGGAATCACAATGTTGGCATAGGATTTCTTGTGCATATCAAGTGAATAACTTTTGTCCACTAGAATTATAGGATCACCTTCCCCTTTCCTTACACAAGCTATGACATGTGGGCAAGGTAAGCCTGATTGCTGCCACCTTCTACAAGTGTGATCACCATTAATCCTATTAAACCTAAAGAATTTCTTCATGCTGTCAAGTGATGCCCACAAATACCAAGAGCACTCATCATTGCATTTTCATTTGACCCTTTTTCTATCATTTATTGGCAATCTGATATATGTTCTATTCTTGCAGTTGTAGGCTTGGATAGCTTGTCTCAACAGCTCTAGTGACCCAAATAGTAGCCCTACATGAAACTTGGGATCAACCAAATCAACTTATGTGAATGTCTTCTCTCTCATTGGTAATATTTCTTCCTAAATCTAGTGCCAAAAGATCCTCCTCCTCTATGTACTCTTGTTTGCAAACTATCTCTTTCCCATTGCATTGTGAAGTGTGAGCCTTCTGGTTTTTGCTATTATCTTCAACATCATCTACATTGTCCTCAAAAAGTTCATCATCATATTCATTGACGTCAAGGTTAGAATCATCCAGGTCATTTTGATCAAAGTCTGAATCTTTATCACTCTTGTTTGCCTCTTCACCACCCACTTCAACAACATTGTCTTTCCTCTTCCTCTCCCTTGTTCTAACAACAACATATTCTTCCTCGACCAAAGCTACATCTGCACACATAATTTGCAATGGGACATGGGCTTATTCTTCATCAACAATGAGAATGATAGAGATACTAGGTACTTTGCAAGGACTGATGACTACTGGAAGTTTATGATCATGAAACTCCACAACATTATGTTAGTACCTAGCCCTCAAACTCTCATCATGATCCAGGAACACACTAATTGAAAACTTCCCAATTGACACAAATGTCACCATAAATTGAGTGTCTCCTTCATCCCTGATCCGCTTGAGGCCATTATTGCTAATTGAGAGTATTGGAATATAGTAAAGACCTTGATTCTCCCTAACATATCATACCCAATCTCCTCTATTATGTTTTCAAGAACCAAAGGTGACCGTGTCGGCTATCAACATGATCATACCACATTATATGACCATTAACATAGTTCCTATTTTTTCCACTGCCAAGAAAGTACCTTCCATAATTGATTTAAAGTGAGAAAAAATCACTACTTCTACCTATAGAACAGTACATGTATACGATTGTTATGATCCTGTCCCAGTATAGATTTGGATCGAGTTAACTTGATTGTAAAACCCTAATACCAAAAACTCTAACCAAAACAACACCAAAATCGGTCCACTTCGATTCTTCTCTAGTATCGCTCAAACAACAAGAAATCGTCAAGGAAATCCCAATTTACCCATCTAGAATAAGAAATGCTACGGAAATCCATAATTTTTTAGGGGCAGATGGAGTAAACATGGAACCTCACAGTAGTCTGGAGGTGCCGCTCCTTCTAGATGCCAATGATGAGACATCATCGCCAACTAGTGCCACGAACACATGGCAAGACCTCCTCCTGCACGATGATGGTGGTCGTCGACACCTCTCTCCACGGCCCTTGACTCTTGCCTCCCCTCCTTCCTTATTTCCTGCCTCCTCCTCCTCGAGTTGATTGCGGGAATTTACTGAATGAACTAAAGGAAGGAGGAGGCTGGTCTTATTATGCTTGTCCACGCTTCAGGGGGTGGGGGTCTTGCAAAATTGTTGTTGGAGCGATCGATGCAAGAGACAGACGAACTGCTACTGGGAGCCACACATGACCACTTTGTTGGAATTATGCCCTAAAGGCAATAATAAAGGTGTTATTGTTATAATTCTTGTTCATGATAAAGTTTATATTCCATGCTAGAATTGTATTAAGCGGAAACTTTGATACTTGTGTGGTTTATGAACAACACCGTGTCCCTAGTACGCCTCTATGGACTAGCTCATTGATTAATGATGGTTAAGGTTTCCTAATCATAGACATGAGTTGTCGATTAATAATGAGATCATGTCATTGGGAGAATGATATGATGGGCAGACCCAAATTAAGCAGAGCAATTAGATCGTGTCATCGTGTTCATCTTTGCGAAGATTTTTCTTATGTCAAATATTGTATTCCTTAGACCATGAGATAATGCAACTCCCTGTTATCGGAAGAAAGCTTTGAGGTCATCAAACGTCATCCTATGTCAGGGTGATCATAAAGTTGTCTCTCAGGTGATTGGAAAGTACTTGTTGGGTTGTATGTATCGAGATGGAATTTGTCCCTCCTGAGTCGGAGAGATATACTTCGGGCCCACTCGGTAATCGATATCAACACCGCTTGCAACCACGTGGTTAAGGATTTAATCACAAAGTGATATCGGATTACGGAACGAGTAAAGTACTTGCCGTGAACGAGATTGAACTAGGTATGCTGATACCAACGATCGAATCTCGGGCAAGTAAAATATCGTGTGACGAAGGGAATATATATATGGGATTAATTGAATCCTGGCATCGTGGTTCATCTGATATTGAAATGGATCGTATGGGCACCTAGAGGGGGTGAATAGGTGCTAACCAATTTTTAATACTTTTTCAATTTTAGGCTTGACACAAAGTAAATTCTCTAGAATGCAACCCTAACTACTAAGCACGTAAAGAGAGGAGCGAAGGGACCGTAGTGGAGCACGCAGAGACACATGGATTTGTTTTACCGCAGTTCCTTCCTTGTTAAGGGAAGTACATCTATGTTGGAGGGGTGGGCGGTTCTACGGCCACCACGCCACCATAGGCCTCACCCTATTCTCCGATGGATCTCGCCACGAGAGGCCTGATCCACCTTCTCCACTATTGGATCCCTTGGAGGCGGGAACCGGTGCCTTTTACAACACTATCGGGGCACACACCCACAACCGAATTGGGGGATCCCGAGATGACAACAAGCTGCCACAAGAACAAGGTTTATCAATATAAACAAAAACAAGGATCTAGGTATTTGCAAGAAATACTAGATCGGTGGTTCTCCAAATGAATGGAGAGGAGATGAAGCGCTTGATTGTAGTTGATGATGATCGAGTCCTCCTCCTTTGATTCCCCAATGGACGGAGCCTTTGAGTGGATCTAGGTGGAGTTCTCTTGGATGAAGGTTGCAGGTCAGGTCTTTGCTTTTTCGAATCAATCAAGAGTTCTGGACAGAGGGGGAAGACATGCTTAATTACCCCTACCCAGAACAAGCCGTTGGAGAAGTTTGGGGGAGGATTATCCGCCCCCCTTTGGGGCAGACTATCCGCCCTGGGGAGAAAATCCGCCCCCAAGACGAAAACTCCGGGGAAAACTCCGCCCCCCATACAGAGAGCGACGCAGCCTTGACTTGGAGAAAAATCCCGAGGGGGGCGAATTATCCGCCCCCGCCGGGGGCGGACTATCCGCCCTTGGGAGAAAGTCCGTCCAAGGACCGGAAAGTCCGAGGGAAACTCCACCCCCATACAGAGAGTGATGCAGGCTTGGCTTGAAGGAAATCCTCGAGGGGGCGGACTGTCCGCCCCACTGTCCGCCCCCAAGGGGCGGACTATCCGGCATGGCCAGAAAATCCGGCCACAAACTCGGCCCCCTCTCTGGGGCTCGCGCACTCATGGGAAGAGGGAGGGGCAGATAATCCGCCCCTAGTAGGGGCGGTTATCCGCCCCCCAAAGGAAGATACTTTCCCTTTTTCTTAGAGAGAGCTGCAACACTTCAACACACGTTAAATAATCCTTGATATTGTTATCTAACACACAAAACACTAGGGATTAAGAAATTTTCTTTCAATCTCCCCCTTTTTGGTGTTAGATGACAATACTAGGATTTGCAATGAAACCGGCTACGCCACCTTAAAATTGAGATACGCTCCCCCTAGATGTGTGCATATTTAAAATTTGCATTTGAATACAAATGCACGCACTAGAGAGAGCACACCTTTCATACCAAAGATAATTGAAACAAGGTGGGTTGGGAAACAAGGTCATACCACCGGAATGTGATTATAGCCAAAGGAAATAATTAGCTTGATAGCCTCCAAGCACATCCCAACAATATTGATGCATACATTAGATAATCCCATGATTCCATATGCCATCAAATATGCTCCATAGATAAATCCCGAATTCCATGAGATCCACAATAGATAAATCCAAACTTCCATGAATCCCAAACATAGTACCAAACGTAGTGGAGCACGACATAGTCTTACATAATCCAAGCACAAATAACAAATAAGTTCACGCTAAAGAGAGCACAAGCAAGCAAATAAAAACAACGAAAGGACAATTGCTTGTGCCCGACCCTTGCAAATCCACGAGACCTAATAGAACTACTTCTCCCCCTTTGGCATCGAAACGCCAAAAAGGAAGAAGAGCGATGCTAACGTCCCGGAAGATCATGCCTCCTCGTCCTCGTCATAGTCGTCCCCGTCCCCTTCCTCTTCGTCATACTCATCATCATCGTCATCAGCTGGAGGAGTGGGTGCCCTCGGAGGTGGAGCAAACAGGTAACTCTCAAGCTCACCATAGTTGATCCCTGAAGTGTTCCATTGAGCATACGGTTCCGGATCAGTGGGAGGAGGAGGATTGCCAGTGGCACCAGAAACATGGTGAAGAATGAGCTGCTGAGTGTGATCCCTCGCATGGTCCCTGCGGTACGCCTCATACTGGCCCTTGTGAGTATCAACACCCATGCAAAGAATGTGCCGCTGGAACCAAGTGAGCTGTTTAACCTCGCGTGTCATTGGGGACACGGCAGAACGACGACCACTAGCCCGTGCATCGCACATAAAGGACTCAAGGGCAGTGGAGGGGTGAGAGGTCTTCTGAGCTTTGTTGTAAATTTTCTTTGACTTATGCAAACCATCCAAATCAGTGCCAAAATCCTCATGAGGCAGCATATGCTTGATGAGCATCATGATAAAAGGAGAATAAGGGATGGAAAGCCTGTTGAGCATCGCATCAGTCATCTCATGATAAATGAAATCCATCACATCCAACTTGTATCCTGTAGAAGAGCCAGCATTG
Source organism: Avena sativa (assembly GCA_916181665.1). NCBI lineage: Eukaryota > Viridiplantae > Streptophyta > Magnoliopsida > Poales > Poaceae > Avena > Avena sativa. Next base: position 393,828,053 of record OV702280.1, on the reverse strand, counting down.
GTGGCACACTCATGAGCAAAGGCAAGAAGAGGAACCAGGTGACCACGGATTTTGTCATTCTTGCCTCCACTGGGAGTAATGCTGCCCCGAAACATGCCAACAAGGGTGGCATACAGTGGTGAAAGGCCAGCAAAGGTGCCAACAACGCCATTGGGCGACAAACATGGAGCAAGAACAGTATCCTTGGATGGCCTGAGCGGAGAGATAATGCGGTGTCCTGAAGGGGTGTCCCGCCCATGAAAAGCATAGCCAAGAACCTGTCCAAAGGTGCGGAAATCAGACTGGATCATTGATGTTCCCGTCATCCACTTCATAGTACGAAGTTCATCGCCGCAGATAACCAGGGTGGAGAAAAACCGCTTCACAATCTTGGAGTCATAGTGGCACTGCAGAGTCATAAGGGGATGAAGTCCCATCTTGTTTGTCACATCCAAAGGTTCACGAAGGCGAGCCTTTGATTGAGCCTCAATCATATTCAGAGGGTGCATGGGGCGAATTTTGAGAGGAACATAGACATCATCATGGATATACCGAAAATGAGAGCAGGCTCACCATCACTGTCAACATCTGCATAATGATCTGTCTGGCGCATGGAGGAGTAATCGGTGTTGTCCATGGCCTTGTAGTTAGGCTGAGCCTCCTTTCCTTTACCCTTGCCCTTGCAAGATGCAACCTGCTTGGCTTTCCTTGCTGCCTCTGCCATCCGTTCAACTTCTCTGGCTAACCTGCGAACCTTAGTTTCATCAACAAAAGTGCCCTCTGCAGTGGGCCTGAGATAACGGGCACGAGGACGACGCTTGTAAGTCTTGGTAGGACGAGAACCACCTGTGAAAAGCAGAGAGAGGTAGCATGGGGATAAGTGCACACACAAGTCCAGGAGACATGCTAGAACGAGTAAGAACGCAGTCCATGAGCCAGAAGAGTGCCTGGGAGAAAATCAGAACCAAACCAGACCAGACACATTGTCTCCAGGCCGGACTTTCCGGCCATGGGGGCGGATAATCCGCCCCTGTCGAATTTTTTCTGGTTTGGCCCAGATTCACCATGGCACCACAGATCGGGCACAAGGGATGTATTTCTACGAATTCTAACATGCACGGGAAGACACCAAGTAACATCTACCACGAGATTTCCACCACAACAATGAATCTCAAGCAAAAGAGATGGATGAGGGAGTTACCCTCACTCATTGGAGGAAGAGCTCGGAGGATAAGGTACCCGGAGGCGTGAGGAAGAAGATCCGGGGAGGGCCCGGAGAATCCGGTGGTCAAATCGACTCCGGGGAGGGGCGGAAGCTTCGGCGGCGGCTGGGGGCTGAGGGAGGGTTGGGGGAGGACGGGCTGCTTTGTTTGAGCCCGCCCTCCCCGACCCTGCCTATAACAGACGAAATTTGCCCAGGGCGGATTATCCGCCCCCCACTTAGGGCGGATAGTCCGCCCCCCCTCTGAAAATTCTGTACAGGACAGATTCAGGCCGGAGCAACCTAGAAAAAACCCTCGATGGTGTATGGAGGACTTGTGTGCAAGAATAGATGGTTCAAGGAGGTAAAGAAAGCTTGGGTTTAGATCAAGAAACTGAGATGGTACTACACACCCAAATTTGCAAGAATCAAATCAAAGCCAAAATTGAGTGTGTTTTCCATAAGAACAAAAGATGAGCAAGAAAATCCAAAGAGAACCATTAGAAACCAACTCTTCACTAGGAAGAGGGCGGTGGCCGAAGCCACCATGCTGGAGCGCATGGCATGACACCGCGAAGATGTATCTTGAGTTCAAAACCAATGCTCATCGATGACCCACATATCACAAAATGATATTAAGGGAAATGATTTTACTTGCTTTCTGCATTATGGGGGGAGGGTTGGCCCAATCAATTAGGACCACACTCCCCCTATGTCTATGCCCGCATCTAAACCAAATACATGAATAAGAGTAAGTGAGTGTGAAAGGATACTCAAGCCAAGCTCCTTGAATCTATGATATTTAGCTCATTCCTCAAATAACAAAATCTTGCTTCGTCAAGGGGCTTCGTGAAAATATCAGCAAGTTGGTTCTTCGTGCTCACAAAGGATAGGGCAATATCACCACGAGCAACATGATCCCGAATGAAGTGGTTGTGAATCTCTATATGTTTAGTTCTTGTATGCTGCACGGGGTTGTAGGCAATCTTGCTAGCACTTTCATTGTCACATAATAGAGGCACTTTGTCACAATTGACACCATATTCCTTTAAAGTTTGCCTCATCCATAACAATTGTGTACAAGCACTTGTAGCAGCAACATATTCAGCTTTGGCTGTAGAGAGTGAAATACAATTCTGTTTCTTTGAAGACCAACACACTAGAGACCTGCCCAAGAATTGACACGCACCAGAGGTTGATTTCCTATCATCTTTGTCATCATACTAACTCATGTAGAGGACCATTAAGAAACGCACTCTTAACATCCATTTGCTGTAATTTAAAGTTATGATGGGCTGCATAGGCAAGAAGGATACGGATGGACTCAAGACGAGCCACAAGAGAATAAGTCTCGCCAAAATTAATTCCTTCCACTTGAGAGAATCCTTGAGCCACGAGTCTTGCTTTATTCCTCACAACAATGCCATTTTCATCTTGTTTGTTCTTGAAGATCCACTTGGTGCCGATAACGTTGCGGCAATCTTTTGGTTTCTCTACGAGCTTCCAAACTTTGTTGCGTTTGAAGTTATTTAATTCTTCATGCATTGCAACAACCCAATCGGGGTCTTTAAGAGCATCAAAGACCTTCTTCGGTTCAACCATGGAAATGTGAGCTTGATGATCACAGAAGCTTGCAAGTTCTCTTCTAGTAGATACCCTTCGTCGTAGATCACCAACAACCTTGTCAAGAGTGTGACCCCTTAGTTTAAGGTTCCGATCAGCACGAGCCTTGCGACGAGCCTCAATGTCCTTATTGTTTCTAGAAGGAGTTGATTCAGTATTTGTATCCTTGTCTTGACTACTGCCTTGCCCTTGATCTTGGTCAGAGATAACACCAGGAGGTTGCTGCAGAGCTTGTTCTTCAGGGGCGGATAATCCGCCCCTTGGAGGGGCCAGACTATCCGGCCTGGAAGATGAAAAACCAGTGACTTCTTCGAGAGCATGCCTGACAGGACTTGAAGAGTCAGGGCCGGATAATCCGCCCTCGGGGGCCGGAGAATCCGGCCTGGGAGTTTCTTGGCTGTTGTTTTCTCCTTCGGATCCCCTTGAACGAGTTGGAGTGCCAGGGACGGATTGTCCGCCCCTTGGAGGGGGCGGATAGTCCGGCCTGGGACTACCAACTTGTCCAGGTGACAGATGATCTTCAGCAGGTTGCGGTGTTGGTGTAGAGTTTTCTCCAATAGTAGGAGCTTGTTGATCTTGTTTAGATGAGGGCTCCACTTGAGTGGAGCATTGTCCTTCCCGATCCGCCACAAGGGGTTCCTCAATGGGGCGGAAAAATCCCACGCCCATTCTTCTTATGGCATCTTGGGGTATTTCAACATCTGCATCACAAACATCAACTTGCCCTACAAAGGATCCGTTATTTTCATCGAACTCCACACTACAAGATTCTACAACAATCCCAGTGAGCTTGTTGTAGACTCTATAAGTGTGGGATTCGGCACCGTAACCAACAAAACTACCTTGTAAAGCCTTGGACTCAAATTTTGACAAACGGACACCTTTAATAAGAAGCACTTACACCCGAATACCCTGAAGTGTGAGATGTTGGGCTTGTTACCGGTAAGTATTTCATACGGAGTATTGTCTAAAATCTTTCGGAGGGAGAGCCGGTTCGATGAGTGACAAGCAGTGGATATGGCTTCAGCCCAAAAATTATAAGGAGACTTGAATTCAGCCAACATTGATCTTGCCATATCCATCAAAGTTCGGTTCTTCCTCTTGGCTACACCATTTTGTTGAGGGGTGTACGCAGCGGAATATTGATGTCTAATCCCCTCTTCGCTTAGAAACTCATTCAAGGTGTAGTTTTTGAATTCAGAGCCGTTGTCACTCTTTATTGCCAAGATAGGAACATTGTGTTGACGTTGAACTTCATTGGCAAAGTCAATGACAGTTTGTTGAGTCTCACTCTTTAGTTTGAAGAAATAGACCCATGTATATCTTGAGTAATCATCAATAATGACCAAGCAATATTTCTTCCCACCAAGACTTGCATGAGAAGGAGGACCAAATAAATCCACATGAAGTAATTCCAAGATCCTCTTTGAAGACACAATAGTCTTCCTCTTGTGGGGAGAGTCGTGCATTTTGCCTTCAACACAAGCCCTGCAAACACGATCTTTGGTAAAGGAGACATTGTCTTTTAGTCCAAGGATGTGGCCACCCTTGTGGAGACTTTGCAAAGTTCTCATGTTGACATGGGCTAAACGACGATGCCATATCCAGCCCACGTCGGCCTTTCCGAATAGACACATCGGACCCGAAGTGGTTTTCCCCGAAAAGTCCACCACATACAGATCATTTTCGACGTATCCAACAAAAGCGACCTTTAGAGACTTGATCCACAAGAGTACCACCAAATCATCATCGATAAAAATAGCAAATCCCATCTTGCCAAGGGCACGAACAGAAAGAAGGTTGTAACCGAGAGTCTCAACAAGCATGACGTCCACGAGAGAGATATCGTGGGCAACCACAACTTTGCCAAGACCCAATACCTGAGATTTAGACTTATCACCATAGGAGACTGTGATATTATCATGATTTGGACGCATCTCCGTGATGATCTCCTTGCTTCCGGTCATATGACTAGTGCATCCACTATCCAGCACCCATTTCGACCCACCGGAAGCATAGCCCTGCAAGAGAATTACTTCTTGGTTTTAGGTACCCATTTTTCAATGGGTCCTTTCATGTTAGTAACAAGGGTCTTTGGGACCCAAATAGACCAAGCAATATATTCATCAAAGGGACCGACATAGTAAGCATAAACATCGCCATAATCATCACAAAAGAGTTCATAATTTGGATTGTGAGACCTTGTAAAACCAATATTGTTAGTCTTGTCTTTTGTGACATTCTTCTCAACAGTGCTTGTCTTTGATTGCACATTCTTGGTCTTGTTCTTCTTGTTTTTCTTTTTCTTGGACTTGGTGACATATCCAAGTCCCTCTTTACCATGATTTGACCTTTGCTTGCCAAGAACTTCATCAAGCACACCCTTATCCTTGGGAGTGATGTTCTTGACCACTTCTTTTTCCACACTAGCATTTTCCTTGTGACTATATGTTGAGTTGGATGAGCTAGGAACATCATATTTGACCAATCGACTTTGAAGCTGATCATGTGACTCATTGAGAATAGAGAAATCGTTTTTCAATGCCTTGTGAGCATTGTCAAGTTTCTCCAATTCCTCGGAGAGTCTATCATGAGCAGCCCCAAAGTCAATCTTTTCTTTGTTTAACTTCTTTGCTTTGGTGACTACATTGTCACGTTCCTTAACAAGTTTAGCCACAATTTCTTCATGTGACTCTTCAATGGACTCAAGCCTCTCTTCAAGATAGACCCGAGCTTCTTCTTCTTCCTCAAGGGCATTTTTTAAGGAAGCAATTTCCATTGCATCCTTCCTTTCAATTCTGCCCTTTTCTTCGAGAAGAGCTTCGTTTTGGGCAAGCTGATCCATAAGAGCTTCAAAACGAACTTTGTGCTCACCTTGCAAGTTGGTGTAGAAGTAATCCAAAGCAATGATCTCTTCTTTAACCTTAAGACTAGTAGGATCATCCATGTCAATCATAGCCTTAGAAAAAGAAGAGTTAGAAGTCGTTACCTCGGAGCTTCTTGCCATGAGACAAGTAGCATTCTTGTTGATGATGTTTTCATTCGGAGAGTCGAACAGAGATGTTGAAGGAGACGTAGTGGCTATAGCAGCCACCTCTTGAGAGCTATCATCTTCGTCCTCATCTTCACTTCCCGATGATTATTCTTCTTACGCTACTAGAAGTATCTTTGGTTGCTTCTTGAAGGGAGCATTCTTCTTTACAAACTGTTTCTTACGTGGAGCCTTTGACTTGTCCTTGAAAATAAGTCTTCCTCCATTATCTTCCCTACTTTTATATGGACACTCAGCTACAAAGTGCAGCCGATCACCACAGTTGAAACATGTTCTCATCTTGGGACCATTTTCTTTTCTTCCATAGGCTCCACTCTTGCGTTCTAGTTCAGCTTTAGCCTTGGCTGGATCTTTCCAAAAGTTTCTAGCATAAAGAGCCAAGTATTGTCCGTGGATCCTTTTTATATCCTCGGGACAGTCCAGACCTTCTATGGCACATTCCTCATGATCAATCACACTAGTCTTCCAGGCCATGTTGACCCCCTTTTGCATCCCCATAGTTCGAGCACGAGCATCTTCGGCATTCTTGGCAGCCACTTTGAAAGCGGCCATTTCTTGCATTACCTCATTGGATGTCGTGAGGTGATAGTTATGCCTACCTTGGAGACTTTTCAAATCTGTGGGCTCAAATGGCATAAGAGCACTGACATACTTGCGCTTGATCCATGCATCATCAACATGAGTGGCACCATGATTTTTGAAATTTGTTGATATTGCCTTAATCCTCCTATACATGTCTTCATGGTCTTCTCCATCCAACATATAGAATCCTTTAGTTTCGTTGCTCAATGCATCATATCTATTCCTTTTCATACTTTCATTTCCGATGAAGAGCTCGGTGAGAGCATCCCAAGCTTCCTTAGCTGTACTAAGATGCTGAATGTGTGGCATATCTTTGTCACCCACACCAAGCTGTATCATGTGTAAAGCTGTAGTGTTGAGTTGGCTATCGACAACTTCTCTTCTTGTAAGATTGTTGGGGTTTCCAACATGAAGACCATTTTCGATGATCTTCCACAACTCTATGGAGGAACTGCACACATGAGATTTCATCAAAAATTGCCATTGAGTAAAAGTAGATGCTGAAAGTTTGGGTGGATATCCCCTATTATGTATATGTGGGTGAGGGATAGGTGGATCAGGGGAATACACATGAGAAACCTCATTGTATCCATCCTTACCACTATCCTTTTTCGAGGAGGAGCTCTTGCTAGTGTCATCACCAACCACTTCGTTATCTTTGGAAACAGTTTTACCCGTTTCCTTGGATTGCGGAGTGGTATCCTCGGAGTTAGATGGAGGTGATGTTGCGGATGTGGAGAGATGCCTTATCAATTGACGCATCTTAGCCTCCATTGAACTCACCAAGGTTGTTTCCAACGTCTTGAGATCGTTCATGGTTACTACCTCCGGAGCATCACTCCCATCTACCTTGGAACCCATACTTCTCTTAGGCGGTTAAGCCCGAAATAAGAGTCGGGGTTGTGATACCAATTGAAATGGATCGTATGGGCACCTAGGGGGGTGAATAGGTGCTAACCAATTTTTAATACTTTTTCAATTTTAGGCTTGACACAAAGTAAATTCTCTAGATATGCAACTACGAGAATTTCCCTACATGCAACCCTAATGTGGCATCCCGCAAAACCACTACTAGAAAATCGCGTTGTTTTTGTGCATTGCATCGTCATCATCATGCATTTGTTTGTCTGAAACTATTTTCTAAAAGCCTATTTTGTTCTCTAGATATTCCCCGCTTCGTTCAAATTCAAACCCTAGATCTGCCCGGACCTTTTGTTTGTCTAAAACCCCTTTTACAAATGTTTTGATTTCAAAACAAAGAAAATAATAAATATTATAAATCTGTTTTGTTCCGGGAAAGGCCGCCACCGGCCAGGTCCAAACGGCCCAGCTGGCAGCAGTCTACTACTCAGATAAATATCTAAATCAGCCACCCAAAAATCCTTTTATACCTAGTCCTAATCTACCCACCCTTCAGCCACATCGCCTCGACCACTCCCCTCGTGCCACCTCACCCCACCCCTCTCCCTTACCCAACCCCAGCCCGCCACCTTAGCTGGCTCCATCCCTCTCACCCCACACCCCTGCCTGCCACACACACACAACACACTCAGCCACACGCACACCACGCGCCCCTCCCTGTCCACACACCCACCTGCTGCCACCGGCCCCTCTCCTTGTCCCGCACCCTGGCCCACCTGCAGACCCCACCGACCCCGCGCGGCCACGTTCTCCCCTAGCTCTCCTCTCCGCCGAAACCACCTCCCCCGCTTGGCCTTCCTTCTGCAACCACCGCTAGCTTTGCCCCCCCTCTGCCGGCGACCGCGCTCGCCCCGTCTCTCTCCTTCGTCCTCCGCTCAGGCGCTCCCGCAGCCGCCCCCTCCCCCTCTCGCCACCCCGGCCGGAGCCGCCCCCCTCCGCCTGCATCTCCCCGTCGACCGCACCTCGCCTCGCATCCCGCCCGTCGCCGGCCTCCACCCTCCGGCCCGCGACCGCCTCGCCGCTCCCCTCCGGCGCCTCCCGGCGAGCACCGCCTCCTCGCCGCTGCGCCCCCCACCAACCACCGCCGCCCCGCTCTCTGCCTCCTCCCGGCGCGCCGCCTGCCTCCCTCTACCAAGCCGGCCGCGTCCTCCCCGTCGGTCGCCGGCCGCCTCCGCTCCTCCAGGCGCAACCGCCGACCCCGTGCTCCGGCCACCGCCCCTCCTCTGGCACAAACCGTCCTCGTCGCCGGCAAGGTCGGGCTCTTCCCCAGGGCACCGCCGCGGGACCCCGCCTCCCCGTCCACCCTCTCCGGCCGTCCTCCCCTCCGCCGCGTGGGCCTCCTTGTCGCCGGCGTCACCTCTGCCACGGACCACCTCCGCCGCCCCTGCGCGCCCCGGAACCGTCGCCGCAGCCGCCCACGCGTGCGCCGTCGGGCCCGCCATCCTCCACGCTCCTGCCAGTTCGAGTTGATCTGCCTGCTACCTGTTGTGTGGGTCCTGTGTGCCTTTGTCCTGTTCTGCACGTTCAGATGTTGTCGGTTGATGCTGCTGCTAACTGATGACCAAGGGAAACGCCAAGCTCTTCCTCATGGACCCCAAGATCGGCTCGCCAAGATCGCCACACGGATCTGAAGCCCGATCCGTAGACCCCTGATTCGAAGATAGACTCCGTCGAGACCGATCCCGGTGACCGAGACCCACAGGCCGTTTTCGCCGAACTCGAACCCTGGAACCCCCGCCAAGGTCTTCATCGAAACCCCGATGAACCATGATCTCCGCTGCAGAACCACAAGTCCTTCGGAGTGAAACCAACAAGATCTACCGCCGGACGCCAAGTACTCCTTCGCGGACCCGAGGACCCGAAGGCCTTCTTCCGGATCCGGAGACCGAACCCGGGCGCGCCAAGTTCTTCGAACCGAGACCCCGGTGCGACAAGTACTTCATCCCGAACGCCATGACCGTCTACGCGGACCCGAAGACCACGGATGCGATAAGAACGACACCGACCCGGAAGAATCCGATGCGCCCCGACGCCGAACCCAGTCCTTCTTCACGAAACGCCAAGACCTATTCCGCCGAGCACGAATCCGTCGAACCCTGAACCCCGAGGCAGAACCCCGAACCCCGGAACCAAGATCTGCCGAACCCTAATGTGTGACCCTGATCCGAGCCTCTATTTTATAAATTGCCAACTATATAAATTGTTGCATATTAAATTGTTCATCTTGCATGCATATTGTCATGTGGTTTGGGGGCCCTATGCCGATTCACTGCATAATTAAATATGGGGCCCATATGCGGACAAATCTAGTCTTATGTTGGCCTCATTTAAATTTGTGCATCGAACCGGTGCTATCTCTTGCCCTGTTAATACAACATTTAATTTGCGGGGTAGTTAAACAACTTGAACCGTTTAATTAATTGTCGGGACCCCGGTTCCGCTTAATATGGCCTAATTTCATCGCACCTTTGCCATGTCATACATCATGCATGCATCATGCCGATCTTTTGCCGTAGTATTAAATATTGCATCCGGTGTTTATTCTAGTGTTTTGCTTCTTCGCGGATAAGGCCGTTGAGTTGATGCGAGTGTCGACCCGATCTTCGGATGAACCTTCGGCAATGTTTTCAGGCGAGCATCTCCCCCTTTCTACCTATCTTACTTTTATAGTATTTATTCCCTCATGTTGATCTATTGTTATCTGTGTTGCGTTGCTCTAGTTTTCGTACCCGTGATATCCCTTGCAGCCTTATATTGCCTTGGACACATCCTATTACCTGTTGTTTGGTAGATAGTTGGACTTGCGCGTCGTAGTCGCTTGCTCAAGTGCTGTTGCTTGTCGTCAAGTGCCACAGTTGTTGGTGTATTGCCGCATGTTGATGCTGGAGATGATCGTGACTTTAATTACTGTTTAACAACTAAAAATTGAAGTAGGTAAGCAGAGGCACATGTGGGCAATAGATGTTATTTGGTTGTTAACCGTCCACTTGTGTCCCGTAGGACCCCGAGTACTTGATACCTGTTCCTTGAATATTCGCGCTATCCACATACGGGGAATTATGGGACCCCCCTTAGCCAGAGCTTGATTCATTCTTATTTCTTGGGGCCACAAACTAGTTTGAGGTTTTATTTACGATCCTGTACTTATGCCATGCTTTACTGCTTTATTTATGATTGTGCGAGGAGCACACTGTACTGTTTAGGTAAGCGGAGTGTTTTCGCGGTATCGACAAGCCCCGTTTGGGGTTCCCAGTCATTTACAGCCATTGACGCAAACCTTGAGTCCGTCTCGGAGTCAGCTAGCTTCGTTGCGGGTCTACTCAATGGGGTGGCCCCCTGAAATATTTCTGAATCCTGTGATTGCTTTGTCGTGAAAGCCTCGTTGGGTTTTGATTTGGTTTTTCCGAGGTTGATCGTGTGTGTGTTGCTATTTGTGCACCCCGGCCGGGTTAAAACTTTCTGAAAGCCGTGTCCGCGGTTATGGACGACTTGGAGCACAGTATCTCGATCATAGACAACTATAACTAAAGTAGTGCTATAAATTTGACTTTATAATGACTAGTAATCAGCTTCACTATAATTGAATGGCTAAATAAAACTGCCAACAATTGCTTGCTTGGTTTGTCGCTTGCGACAATTGTATCTGACTAGTAAGTATTGCAACTACAACGGAATGGCTGAATAAAAGTACCAACAACTGCTGGGTTTTTGGGTTATCTCATGCTCATTGTATCTGACTAGTAAGCGTTGCAACTACAACGGAATGGTTAACTAAAATGGCCCACTGCTTACTTTATCAGGATGATTATTTATACCTGACTAGTAATTGCTGCAACGATAACTGAATAAATAAAACTGCCAACTGTGTGAGTTCCTCGGTTGACTTCCTCGTTTGGTCTCGAGGGGGAAACACCAGGATGGGTTTGTTTGATGGTAGCATCAGGTTGGATCCGAATACGTCTTTCTTACCCCTCTCTAATAGTCGCCAGATGTATTGAGTCTCTATAGGTTGTATAGTGCATGCTGCCGCTGCCGCTCCAGTCCACCATACCTATGTAGGCGAGGACCGCCGAATTCTAGTCTCGCCGTGTACTGGCCTCATTACTGACGCTCCTCTTTTTCCTTTGCCCTTTGTCGGCACCCCTTTTGTTTAAGCAGGTTTTGAGATCGACGTCGTAGCAGGGTTAACCTTCCGGCTTGGCCTGGGCAGGGTTATGGACGCCATTGGTTATTCTTCAGGGCTCTTAGCCCCATTTGCATCTTGTCCGTAGCTGGACGTTGTATCGTTTTCAAGGTGATTTGGATCTTTGTATATTATATCTGTATTCTTGACTCTTTGAGTCGCTGTTATATATATCTGTTCTGTGGGTCCCATCGAGGACTGTTGTGTAATGTTATTACTTCGTTTTCCACCCGCACGAAAGTGCCTGGTGGGCACCTTTGAATCGTTTCTATGCGGGTTTGGCGGGTTTCGCTAAAACTTGCATAGGGCCGATTCTGAGGGTGTTACAGAGTGGTATCAGAGCTCAGCAGTTACGATACCCCACAAGTCCAGCCTGTAGGATAACCTAGCTAACGGCCGAAGTAGAGTGTCAAAACTATTTTTGCAAAATCGGTTGGATAGTTCTGATTAGGTCTGATTTTACTCCTTACCCCTCTGCTGCTCTCCTCTCACCTCTGCGTGTTTTGAATCCGCTCTCTTCTCTCTCTTCGAGACCAGGATTTCTCGTGGTTGGGTTCCGTCGTACCTTCAGGGTTTCGCTTCCTCCTTTGGTAACGGTGTTGCTACATCTGGTCTTCATGCTATCCGAGGAACCCTTCGCCTGGTGGACTTCTCTTTGTTCCTTCTTGTGCCTTTCGGTGTTTTCTGACGCGACAACATCATCTACGCCAGATCCGATGCAGAGTCTGCATCACTCCTTTGTTCCGAACCTCGCTTGTCGAGATCTTCAGTCTAATTCCGAGAGTTGGTTGCATACTCCGCCTATTCGTGTGCAGAGTAATGGTTTGGGTGCGCGGTGGACTGATCACCATCCGACTACTCTTACCATTCGCCCTTGTACATCGAATCAGTGGATCCAGCAATTTTACTCCGTCCACGGAAGCTAGAGGTGGCTTTATTTGTTGATGCCTCTACCTTCGACCTTTTGTTTCTGGAGTGTTTCCCCTCAACGATCACGGACAACGACCTCTAGTTAGTGGTGTCGCGAGGATCTACACGAAGCGAGAAGATTCAGATCGCCGACCTTCCTTCCGGTACCATGAGGCGGATCTCCAGGGCGAGATCCATTGTTAGTGGTGTCGAATTGTGGCATCCCGCAAAACCACTACTAGAAAATCGCGTTGTTTTTGTGCATTGCATCGTCATCATCATGCATTTGTTTGTCTGAAACTATTTTCTAAAAGCCTATTTTGTTCTCTAGATATTCCCCGCTTCGTTCAAATTCAAACCCTAGATCTGCCCGGACCTTTTGTTTGTCTAAAACCCCTTTTACAAATGTTTTGATTTCAAAACAAAGAAAATAATAAATATTATAAATCTGTTTTGTTCCGGGAAAGGCCGCCACCGGCCAGGTCCAAACGGCCCAGCTGGCAGCAGTCTACTACTCAGATAAATATCTAAATCAGCCACCCAAAAATCCTTTTATACCTAGTCCTAATCTACCCACCCTTCAGCCACATCGCCCCGACCACTCCCCTCGTGCCACCTCACCCCACCCCTCTCCCTTACCCAACCCCAGCCCGCCACCTCAGCTGGCCCCATCCCTCTCACCCCACACCCCTGCCTGCCACACACACACAACACACTCAGCCACACGCACACCACGCGCCCCTCCCTGTCCACACACCCACCTGCTGCCACCGGCCCCTCTCCCTGTCCCGCACCCTGGCCCACCTGCAGACCCCACCGACCCCGCGCGGCCACGTTCTCCCCTAGCTCTCCTCTCCCCCGAAACCACCTCCCCCGCTTGGCCTTCCTTCTGCAACCACCGCTAGCTTCGCCCCCCTCTGCCGGCGACCGCGCTCGCCCCCGTCTCTCTCCTTCGTCCTCCGCTCAGGCGCTCCCGCAGCCGCCCCCTCCCCCTCTCGCCACCCGGGCCCGAGCCGCCCCCCTCCGCCTACATCTCCCCGTCGACCGCACCTCGCCTCGCATCCCGCCCGTCACCGGCCTCCACCCTCCGGCCCGCGACCGCCTCGCCGCTCGCCTCCGGCGCCTCCCGGCGAGCACCGCCTCCTCGCCGCTGCGCCCCCCACCAACCGCCGCCGCCCCGCTCTCTGCCTCCTCCCGGCGCGCAGCCTGCCTCCCTCTACCGAGCCGGCCGCGTCCTCCCCGCCGGTCACCGGCCGCCTCCGCTCCTCCAGGCGCAGCCGCCGACCCCGTGCTCCGGCCACCGCCCCTCCTCTGGCACAAACCGTCCTCGTCGCCGGCAAGGTCGGGATTTTCCCCAGGGCGCCGCCGCGGGACCCCGCCTCCCCGTCCACCCTCTCCGGCCGTCCTCCCCTCCGCCGCGTGGGCCTCCTCGTTGCCGGCGTCACCTCTGCCACGGACCACCTCCGCCGCCCCTGCGCGCCCCGGAACCGTCGCCACAGCCGCCCACGCGTGCGCCGTCGGGCCCGCCATCCTCCACGCTCCTGCCAGTTCGAGTTGATCTGCCTGCTACCTGTTGTGTGGGTCCTGTGTGCCTTTGTCCTGTTCTGCACGTTCAGATGTTGTCGGTTGATGCTGCTGCTAACTGATGACCAAGGGAAACGCCAAGCTCTTCCTCATGGACCCCAAGATCGGCTCGCCAAGATCGCCACACGGATCTGAAGCCCGATCCGAAGACCCCTGATTCGAAGATAGACTCCGTCGAGACCGATCCCGGTGACCGAGACCCACAGGCCGTTTTCGCCGAACTCGAACCCTGGAACCCCCGCCAAGGTCTTCATCGAAACCCCGATGAACCATGATCTCCGCTGCAGAACCACAAGTCCTTCGGAGTGAAACCAACAAGATCTACCGCCGGACGCCAAGTACTCCTTCGCGGACCCGAGGACCCGAAGGCCTTCTTCCGGATCCGGAGACCGAACCCGGGCGCGCCAAGTTCTTCGAACCGAGACCCCGGTGCGACAAGTACTTCATCCCGAACGCCATGACCGTCTACGCGGACCCGAAGACCACGGATGCGATAAGAACGACACCGACCCGGAAGAATCCGATGCGCCCCGACGCCGAACCCAGTCCTTCTTCACGGAACGCCAAGACCTATTCCGCCGAGCACGAATCCGTCTAACCCTGAACCCCGAGGCAGAACCCCGAACCCCGGAACCAAGATCTGCCGAACCCTAATGTGTGACCCTGATCCGAGCCTCTATTTTATAAATTGCCAACTATATAAATTGTTGCATATTAAATTGTTCATCTTGCATGCATATTGTCATGTGGTTTGGGGGCCCTATGCCGATTCACTGCATAATTAAATATGGGGCCCATATGCGGACAAATCTAGTCTTATGTTGGCCTCATTTAAATTTGTGCATCGAACCGGTGCTATCTCTTGCCCTGTTAATACAACATTTAATTTGCGGGGTAGTTAAACAACTTGAACCGTTTAATTAATTGTCTGGACCCCGGTTCCGCTTAATATGGCCTAATTGCATCGCACCTTTGCCATGTCATACATCATGCATGCATCATGCCGATCTTTTGCCGTAGTATTAAATATTGCATCCGGTGTTTATTCTAGTGTTTTGCTTCTTCGCGGATAAGGCCGTTGAGTTGATGCGAGTGTCGACCCGATCTTCGGATGAACCTTCGGCAATGTTTTCAGGCGAGCATCTCCCCCTTTCTACCTATCTTACTTTTATAGTATTTATTCCCTCCTGTTGATCTATTGCTATCTGTGTTGCGTTGCTCTAGTTTTCGTACCCGTGATATCCCTTGCAGCCTTATATTGCCTTGGACACATCCTATTACCTGTTGTTTGGTAGATAGTTGGACTTGCGCGTCGTAGTCGCTTGCTCAAGTGCTGTTGCTTGTCGTCAAGTGCCACAGTTGTTGGTGTATTGCCGCATGTTGATGCTGGAGATGATCGTGACTTTAATTACTGTTCACATTAATTACTGTTTAACAACTAAAAATTGAAGTAGGTAAGCAGAGGCACAGGTGGGCAATAGATGTTATTTGGTTGTTAACCGTCCACTTGTGCCCCGTAGGACCCCAAGTACTTGATACCTGTTCCTTGAATATTCGCGCTATCCACATACGGGGAATTATGGGACCCCCCTTAGCCAGAGCTTGATTCATTCTTATTTCTTGGGGCCACAAACTAGTTTGAGGTTTTATTTACGA
This sequence comes from Avena sativa, assembly GCA_916181665.1. Classification (NCBI taxonomy): domain Eukaryota; kingdom Viridiplantae; phylum Streptophyta; class Magnoliopsida; order Poales; family Poaceae; genus Avena; species Avena sativa. The sequence goes on along the minus strand of OV702280.1, from coordinate 393,812,363 downwards.
TCCTGTACTTATGCCATGCTTTACTGCTTTATTTACGATTGTGCGAGGAGCACACTGTACTGTTTAGGTAATCGGAGTGTTTTCGCGGTATCGACAAGCCCCGTTTGGGGTTCCCAGTCGTTTACAGCCATTGACGCAAACCTTGAGTCCGTCTCACTGTCAGCTAGCTTCGTTGCGGGTCTACTCAATGGGGTGGCCCCCTGAAATATTTCTGAATCCTGTGATTGCTTTGTCGTGAAAGCCTCGTTGGGTTTTGATTTGGTTTTTCCGAGGTTGATCGTGTGTGTGTTGCTATTTGTGCACCCCGGTCGGGTTAAAACTTTCTGAAAGCCGTGTCCGCGGTTATGGACGACTTGGAGCACAGTATCTCGATCATAGACAACTATAACTAAAGTAGTGCTATAAATTTGACTTTATAATGACTAGTAATCAGCTTCACTATAATGGAATGGCTAAATAAAACTGCCAACAATTGCTTGCTTGGTTTGTCGCTTGCGACAATTGTATCTGACTAGTAAGTATTGTAACTACAACGGAATGGCTGAATAAAAGTACCAACAACTGCTGGGTTTTTGGGTTATCTCATGCTCATTGTATCTGACTAGTAAGCGTTGCAACTACAACGGAATGGTTAACTAAAATGGCCCACTGCTTACTTTATCAGGATGATTATTTATACCTGACTAGTAATTGCTGCAACGATAACTGAATAAATAAAACTGCCAACTGTGTGAGTTCCTCGGTTGACTTCCTCGTTTGGTCTCGAGGGGGAAACACCAGGATGGGTTTGTTTGATGGTAGCATCAGGTTGGATTCGAATAGGTCTTTCTTACCCCTCTCTGATAGTCGCCAGATGTATTGAGTCTCTATAGGTTGTATAGTGCATGCTGCCGCTGCCGCTCCAGTCCACCATACCTATGTAGGCGAGGACCGCCGAATTCTAGTCTCGCCGTGTACTGGCCTCAGTACTGACGCTCCTCTTTTTCCTTTGCCCTTTGTCGGCACCCCTTTTGTTTAAGCAGGTTTTGAGATCGACGTCGTAGCAGGGTTAACCTTCCGGCTTGGCCTGGGCAGGGTTATGGACGCCATTGGTTATTCTTCAGGGCTCTTAGCCCCATTTGCATCTTGTCTGTAGCTGGACGCTGTATCGTTTTCAAGGTGATTTGGATCTTTGTATATTATATCTGTATTCTTGACTCTTTGAGTCGCTGTTATATATATATCTGTTCTGTGGGTCCCATCGAGGACTGTTGTGTAATGTTATTACTTCGTTTTCCACCCGCACGAAAGTGCCTGGTGGGCACCTTTGAATCGTTTCTATGCGGGTTTGGCGGGTTTCGCTAAAACTTGCATAGGGCCGATTCTGAGGGTGTTACACCTAACTACTAAGCACGTAAAGAGAGGAGCGAAGGGACCATAGTGGAGCACGCGGAGACACAGGGATTTGTTTTACCGCAGTTCCTTCCTTGTTAAGGGAAGTACATATGCGTTGGAGGGGTGGGAGGTTCTAAGACCACCACGCCACAATAGGCTTCACCCTATTCTCCGATGGATCTCGCCACAAGAGGCCTGATCCACCATCTCCACTATTGGATCCCTTCGAGGCGGGAACCGGTGCCTTTTACAACACTATCGGGGCACACACCCACAAACGAATTGGGGGCTCCCGAGATGACAACAAGATGCCACAAGAACAAGGTTTATCAATATAAACAAAAACAAGGATCTAGGTATTTGCAAGAAATACTAGATCGGTGGTTCTCCAAATGAATGGAGAGGAGATGAAGCGCTTGATTGTAGTTGATGATGATCGAGTCCTCCTCCTTTGATTCCCCAATGGACGGAGCCTTTGAGTGGATCTAGGTGGAGTTCTCTTGGATGAAGGTTGCAGGTCAGGTCTTTGCTTTTTTGAATCAATCAAGAGTTCTGGACAGAGGGGGGAGACAGAATTAAATAACCCCTGCCCAGAACAAGCCGTTGGAGAAGTTTGGGGGCGGATTATCCGCCCCCTTTGGGGCAGACTATCCGCCCTGGGGAGAAAATCCGCCCCCCAGGACGGAAACTCAGGGGAAAACTCCGGCCCCCATACAGAGAGCGACGCAGCCATGACTTGGAGAAAAATCCTAAGGGGGGCGAATTATCCGCCCTTGGGAGAAAGTCCGTCCAAGGACCGGAAAGTCCGAGGGAAACTCCGCCCCCCATACAGAGAGCGACGCAGGCTTGGCTTGAAGGAAATCCTCGAGGGGGCGGAATGTTCGCCCCCAAGGGGCGGACTATTCGGCATGGCCGGAAAATCTGGCCACAAACTCCGCCCCCTCTCTGGGGCTCGCGCACTCATGGGAAGAGGGAGGGACGGATTATCCGCCCCTGGTGGGGGCAGATTATCCGCCCCCAAAGGCAGATACTTTCCCTTTTTCTTAGAGAGAGCTGCAACACTTCAACACACGTTAAATAATCCTTGATATTGTTATCTAACACACAAAACACTAGGGATTAAGAAATGTTCTTTCAGATATGATCATCGATGAATATGTGGGAGTCAATATGGGTTTCTAGATCCCGCTGTTGATTATTGATAGAAGATCATGTCTGCATATTCTCGAACCCGTAGGGTCACACACTTAACGTGCCTCGACGCTAGGATAGAATGGATAATTGGTTTATGAGTTTTTGTTCGGAGTCTTGGATGAGATCCAGGACATCACGAGAGGTTCAGGAATGGTCCGGTGAATAAGATTCATATAAAGGAAAGCAGTTTTAGGATTTCGGAATCGTTTCGGAATATTCGGTATTGTACCGGAAGGTTCTAGAAGCTTCCGGAGTGGGACCAACATGGACCCACTTGTCGGAGGGGTGCGTGGGCCTACGAGGGAGTGTCCTGGCCACTTTGGGCCAGGGCACAAGGCCCCATAGGCCCAGCCGGCCAAACCCTAGGGGAAACCCTAGGGAAACCTTCTAGAAGGGGGGGAAGACTTGCCCCCCACTCCACCCTTGTGGCCGCCGCCCTAGGGCTTGGAGGAGGGGCCAAGGGGGCCGGCCAGCCCCTATATAAGGTGGGCAGGGGGCGTACCCTCCCCTCACCCCAAACCCTAGCCGCCAGCTGCTTCCCTCCCCCCCCTCTCTCTCTCTCTCTCTCTCTCTCTCTCTCTCTCTCTCTCTCTCTCTCTCTCTCCCGACTGCATGTAGGTGAAGCCCTGCTGCAGAAACTCTCCACCATAGCACCACGCCGTCGTGCTGCAGATCCAATCCATCTCTCCACCCCACTTACTGGACCAAGGAAGGAGGAGATGTCGCGTCACCGTACGTGTGCATCTCTCAGAGGCGCCGCCACTTGCGGCGTAGGATCGGATCGGATCGCGAGGAGGAGACGGCTAGTATGACTACACCAACCACGTTCTGTTGAACATTTCCGCTGTGCGATTTCTTCAAGGGTATGAAGATCTCATCTATCTATCTCGTTGATTGCATCTCCTAGATTAGATCTTGGCTTTTCCGTTCGCATTCGTAGAAATATTTTGATTTACTATGCTGCGAAACCCTTCAGTGGTATCAGAGCTAGATCTATGCGTAGGTGTGTTTCACGAGTAGAACGCAACATGCTTGTTGCGGGCGTTGATGTTTTCTGCTGCAATCCTCTTGTTGTGTACTTCTTATGGCACGGCATAGTGAGATCGAAGCGGTCCAGGCCAACTTTACGCGACCTCGTTCGCGAGACCGGCTCCGCACTTGACGTGTGGCTTGTTCCACACATGCGGCTGGTGGATGCCAGTTTCTCTCACTATAGTAGTCATGGGATTTACACCGGATGTTAGCAACCATAATATCACCGTTATGGCTTTCCGTAGGTAAGAATCGTTCTTAGCTTGTTACTCCCATAAGCCACGTAAAACATGCAACAACAAAGTAGAGGCGTCTAACTTGTTTTTGCAGGGAGTGTTTTGTGATATGGTATGGCCCAAGATATGATATGTATGTTGTATGCAATGATCATGTTTTGTAATATTTCACGACTTGCATGTCGATGAGTACACAACCGGCAGGAGCCATATGGTTGTCTTTATAATTGTGTATGACATGTGTGTCAACTTCTTATACGCCATGTAATAGCTTTACTTTATCGCTAAGTAGTTAGCAATAGTTGTAGTTGCTATTCGTGGTGGAGGCAATCATGGTAGAGTGATGGAGATCATGCTGGCACGCACAAGATGGAGATCATTGCGCGGAGATTGGCTATACCATGTCACATAAAATTATATGCATGTGATGTTTATCCTTTTATGTATCTTATTATGCTTAGATCGCGACGGTAGCATTATAAGATGATTCCTCACTTAAAGATCAAGATACAATTGTGTTCTCCCCATGTATGCACCGTTTCGAAAGTTCGTCGTGTTCAAGCACCTCGTGATGATCGGGTGCTATAAACTCTACGTTCACATACAACGGGTGCAAGCCAGTTTTGCACACGAGGAAATACTTGGGTTTGACTTGACGAGCCTAGCATGTACAGACATGGCCTCAGAACACACGAACCGAAAGGTTAAGCATGAGTCATATGAATAATATGATCGACAATTTGTTGTCCACCATTGAAACCACTTCTCTTCTCGTGAAGATCGGGTTAGGTGTCGTGAATTTGGATCGTGTTCACTAAACAATTTGAGGGATGTTGAATTTAGTGGGAGTTCATCTAGTAATTTGATTAAGTTGAACTAGTTATCATGAACATAGTCTAAATTGTACTTGCAAATTTTGTAGATCAAATGGCTAAGTCCAACTTCAACTTCAACGTTTTTGCTGAGAAAGAAAAGCTTAAGAATAATGGGTCTAACTTCACCAACTGGTTTCGCAATCTGAGAATCATTCTCGCTGGCGGACAAAAGGACTATGTCCTTGAGAAAGTGCTAGGTGACGCCCCTGCTATTGATGCGCCGGCTGATGAAAATGCTGTTTATCAGTCGCGCAAAGATGATTATGGAGTGATTAAGAGTACCATGTTGTTTGCTATGGAATCGGACCTTCAAAATCGTTTTGAGGAGTTCGTCGGGCCCTTTGAGATACTTGAGGAACTGAAAACCATGTTTCAGACTCAGGCCCATTCTGAGAGATATGAAATCTCTGAGAAGTTCTTTAACTGCAAGATGGAGGAAGGGAGTTCCGTTAGTGAGCACGCCATTAAGATGTCGGGCTACACTCAACGTCTTGAGCAACTGGACTGCAAGATTCCAGAAGAGCTCAAGATTGACAGAGTTCTGCAATCACTCCCTCCTAGCTATAAAGGTTTTGTAGTTACTCACAATCAGATTGGTTCCACTGATACGATCACTGAGCTCTTCGCTAAGCTGAAAGCTGCGGAGGTGGATATCAAGAAAGATAATCATGTGTTGATGGTCAACACAACCCCTAGCTTCAAGAAAGGTAAGGGTGCAAAGAATTCCTTCAAGAAAGGCAGCGGCAAGCGCGTTGCCCCTTCTGAGAAGAAGCTCAAGTCTGGACCTAAGACGGACACTGAGTTCTTCTATTGCAAGGACAAGGGTCACTGGAAGAGCAACTGTCCGAAGTACTTAGCGTACAAGAAGGCTGGCACCATTAAAGGTATATTTGATATACATGTTATTGATGTTTACCTTACTAGCGCTCGTTGTAGTGTCTGGGTATTTGATACTGGTTCAGTTGCTAATATTTGTAACTCGAAACAGGAGCTATGGAATAGACGGCGGCTAACAAGGGATGAGGTGATGATGCGCGTTGGCAATGGATCAAGAGTTGATGTGATGGTCGTCGGCACGCTCTCCTTAGTTTTACCTTCGGGATTAGTTTTAAACCTTAATAAGTGTTATTATGTGCCTGCATTGAGCATGAACATTATATCTGGATCGTGTTTATTGCAAGACGGTTATTCATTTAAATCGGAGAATAATGGTTGTTCTATTTATATGAATAACATCTTTTATGGTCATGCACCTGCTATGAATGGTTTATTTCTTCTGAATCTCGAAAGCAATGAAACACACATCCATAATATTGAGGCTAAGAGATGCAAAGTAGATAGTGATAATTCAACTTATTTGTGGCACTGCCGTCCAGGTAATATTGGTGTAAAACGCATGAAGAAACTCCATTCTGATGGACTTTTGGAGTCTCTTGATTTTGAATCATTTGACACGTGCGAGCCGTGCCTCATGAACAAGATGATCAAAACCCCGTTCTCCGGAATAATGAAGCGAGCAACGGACTTGTTGGAAATCATACATACCGATGTATGCAGACCAATGAGTGTTTCGACGCGCGGTGGATATCGCTATTTTCTCACTTTTACTGATGACTTAAGTAGATATGGGTATGTCTATTTAATGAAACATAAATCTGAAATGTTTGAAAAGTTTAAGGAATTTCAAAATGAAGTGTAAAACCATCGTAAGAGGAAAATTAAATTTCTACGATCCGATCATGGAGGTGAATATTTGAGTTATGATTTTCTCACGCATCTTAAAGCAAGCAGAATCGTTTCGCAACTCACGCCACCCGGAACACCACAACGCAATGGTGTGTCTGAACGCCGGAATCGAACTCTATTAGATATGGTGATGATGTCTCTTACAAATTTTCCGATATCATTTTGGATGCATTAGAAACTGCTGCATTCACTTTAAATAGGGCACCATCTAAATCCGTTGAGACGACACCGTATGAACTATGGTTTGGTGCTAAACCTAAGTTGTCGTTTCTTAAAGTTTGGGGATGCGAAGCTTACATCAAGAAGTTGATGTCGGACAAGCTCAAACCCAAAGCGGAGAAATGCGTCTTCATAGGATACCCTAAGGAAACGATTGGGTATACCTTCTACCACAGATCCGAAGGCAAAGTGTTTGTTGCAAAGAACGGATCCTTTCTTGAGAAGGAGTTTCTCTCGAAAGAAGTGAGTGGGAGGAAGGTAGAGCTAGACGAGGTTATTGAACCTTCTCTCGAGTTGGAGAGTAGCGCATCACCTGAAATTGTTCCAGTGCCGTCTGCACCAACAAGAGAGGAAGCTAATGACGAGGATCATGAAACTTCGAACGATGCTACTGCTGAACGTCGCAGGTCGACAAGGTCGCGTGCCACTCCTGAATGGTACGGCAACCCTGTCTTAACTGTCTTGTTGGTAGACAACAGTGAACCTGCGAACTATGAGGAAGCAATGATGAGCCCAGACTCTGAGAAATGGCTAGAGGCCATGAAATCTAAATTGGGATCCATGAGCGAAAACCAAGTATGGACTTTGATGGACCCTCCTAGCGACCATAAGGCCGTTGAGTGCAAATGGATTTTCAAGAAGAAAATGGACGCGGATGGTAATGTTACCGTCTATAAGGATCGGCTTGTCGCGAAAGGTTTTCGACAAGTTCAAGGTGTTGACTACGATGAGACTTTCTCTCCCGTAGCAATGTTTAAGTCCATTCGGATTTTATTAGCAATTGTTGCGTTTCATGATTATGAAATATGACAGATGGATGTCAAGACTGCGTTCCTCAATGGCAACATTGATGAAGAGTTGTATATGATGCAGCCCGAAGGTTTTGTCGATCCTAAGGATGCTGATAAGGTGTGCAAACTTCAGCGTTCCATTTATGGACTGAAGCAAGCATCTCGGAGTTGGAACCTTCGTTTTGATCAAGTGATCAAGAGCTTTGGATTTGTTCCAAATTGCTACGAAGCGTGTATCTACAAGAAAGTGAGTGGGAGCTCACTGACATTTTTAGTACTATATGTGGATGACATATTGATTATTGGAAATTACATTGATATTCTTAACGATGTGAAGAGTTATTTGAACAAATGTTTTTCAATGAAAGACCTAGGAGAAGCTGCTTATATATTAGGCATCAAAATCTATAGAGATAGACAAAGACGCCTAATAGCTTTAAGACAAAGTACATACCTAGACAAAGTTCTGAAAAGGTTCAGAATGGATAAAGCAAATAAAGGTTCATTGCCCATGTTGTCAAGTAAGATATTGAGCAAGGCTCAGTCTCCAGCTACGGTAAACGATAGAGAAACTATGAGCAAAGTGCCATATGCCTCGGCCATAGGTTCTATCATGTATGCCATGTTGTGTACTAGACCGGATGTGTCCAATGCTCTTAGTTTGACGAGCAGATACCAAAGTGATCCAGGAGTGAAACACTGGACAGCCGTAAAGAACATCCTAAAGTATTTAAATAGGACTAAAGAAATGTTCTTGGTCTATGGAGGTGATGAGCAGCTCGTCGTAAAAGGTTACGTCGACGCTAGTTTCGACACCGACCCGGATGATTCTAAATCTCAGGCATGATACGTTTGTATTTGAATGGAGGAGCTGTGAGCTGGAGAAGCTGCAAGCTAAGCGTGATCGCGGGATCTACAGTAGAATCAGAATACATGGCTGCTGCAGAAGCGTCAAGTGAAGGAGTTTGGATCAGGAACTTCATCACTGAGCTTGGTGTGGTTCCAAGTGTCTTGGACCCACTGGAGATATTGTGTGACAACACTGGCGCCATAGCACTGGCTAAGGAACCAAGATATCATCCAAAGACCAAGCACATCAACCGCCAGTTTCATATAATTTGAGATTATATAACAGATGGAGATCTGAAGATTAGCAAAGTACATACGGATCTGAATGTCGCAGATCCGTTGACTAAACCTCTTCCACGAGCAAAACATGATCAGCACCTTAATGTCATGGGTGTTAGATTGTTGCCAGATGTAAACTAGATTATTGAATCTAGTGCAAGTGGGAGACTGTTGGAATTATGCCCTAGAGGCAATAAAGATGTTATTATTATAATTCTTTTTTTTTTGAACTGTATTGTTATAATTCTTGTTCATGATAAAGTTTATATTCCATGCTAGAATTGTATTAAGCGGAAACTTTGATACTTGTGTGGTTTATGAATAACACCGTGTCCCTAGTACGCCTCTATGGACTAGCTCATTAATGATGGTTAAGGTTTCCTAATCATAGACATGAGTTGTCGATTAATAATGAGATCATGTCATTGGGAGAATGATATGATGGGCAGACCCAAATTAAGCAGAGCAATTAGATCGTGTCATCGTGTTCATCTTTGCGAAGCTTTTTCTTATGTTAAATATTGTATTCCTTAGACCATGATATAATGCAACTCCCTGGTATCGGAAGAAAGCTTTGAGGTCATCAAACGTCATCCTATGTGAGGGTGATCATAAAGGTGTCTCTCAGGTGATTGGAAAGTACTTGTTGGGTTGTATGTATCGAGATGGAATTTGTCCCTCCCGAGTCGGAGAGATATACTTCGGGCCCACTCGGTAATCGATATCAACACCGCTTGCAAGCACATGGTTAAGGATTTAATCACAAAGTGATATCGGATTACGGAACGAGTAAAGTACTTGCCGTGAACGAGATTGAACTAGGTATGCCGATACCAACGATCGAATCTCGGGCAAGTAAAATATCGTGTGACGAAGGGAATATATATATCGGATTAATTGAATCCTGGCATCGTGGTTCATCCGATATGATCATCGATGAATATGTGGGAGTCAATATGGGTTTCCAGATCCCGCTGTTGATTATTGATAGAAGATCATGTCTGCATATTCTCGAACCCGTAGGGTCACACACTTAACGTGCCTCGACGCTAGGATAGAATGGATAATTGGTTTATGAGTTTTTGTTCGGAGTCTTGGATGAGATCCAGGACATCATGAGAGGTTCCGGAATGGTCCGGAGAATAAGATTCATATAAAGGAAAGCAGTTTTTGGATTTCAGAATATTCGGTATTATACCAGAAGGTTCTAGAAGCTTCCAGAGTGGGACCAACGTGGACCCACTTGTCGGAGGGGTGCGTGGGCCTACGAGGGAGTGCCCTGGCCGCTTTGGGCCAGGGGCACAAGGCCCCATAGGCCCAGCCGGCCAAACCCTAGGGGAAACCCTAGGGAAACCTTCTAGAAGGGGGGGAAGACTTGCCCCCCCACTCCACCCTTGGGGCCGCCGCCCTAGGGCTTGGAGGAGGGGCCAAGGGGGCCGGCCAGCCCCCTATATAAGGTGGGCAGGGGGCGCACCTCCCCTCACCCCAAACCCTATCCGCCAGCTGCTGCCCTTCCTCTCTCTCTCTCCCGACTGCGTGTAGGCGAAGCCCTGCTGCAGAAACTCTCCACCATAGCACCACGCCGTCATGCTGCAGATCTAATCCATCTCTCCACCCCACTTGCTGGACCAAGGAAGGAGGAGGCGTCGCGGTACCGTACGTGTGCATCTCTCGGAGGCGCCACCACTTGCGGCGTAGGATCGGATCGGATCGCGAGGAGGAGACGGCTAGTACGACTACACCAACCACATTCTGTTGAACGTTTCCGTTGTGCGAGTTCTTCAAGGGTATGAAGATCTCATCTATCTCTCTCGTTGATTGTATCTCCTAGATTAGATCTTGGCTTTTCCGTTCGCATCCGTAGAATTTTTTTGATTTACTATGCTGTGAAACCCTTCACACTTCGCCCAATATGCGCGCGCTTGACGCTGTGGTGACCGTCTTTGTGCCTCCAACGCTTTTTTGGTGACTGTAAGTGCGTACAAATGATGTATAATGATGTATCTGAACCCTATCGATAAGTATCGATATTGTTCATGTATTTAACTCTTTTTATCTGACATAGACTCCAACTCCGCCTCTGGCCCATCGTCCTATCGCGTCATCATGTCATCTTATATATTATGAGTAAACCCCACTGACCGTCCTAGTTCTTTTTTTGTAACTTTAGTTAGGTCCTAGTTCTTTTAAAATTTAGATCCGGGTCCTAATATTTTCGTAAGTGCTTCATACGATGTTCTATTTTACTTTTGCTAGGCCACATCGATAGTAGGGCCTACAAGGGGTACTGTCTAGACATATATTTTTCTTCAATGGAGGCTTACCTAGAAAAATTCGTATGTCCACCTAGTGGTGGCTGGATGGGAGGTTTCTCCTCTTCCTTCCCTCATGTGAATGACCAAAATGGTCCTTGGTCATAACCCTAATGGGTAGTGGGCTCTTGCACCTATTTGTCCTGTCTAAAATGCTTCATTAGGGCATCTCATAACCCACATGAGGAGGATACTATTAGGAAATCAATGTTGTATCTCACAAGTATGCAAAATCACAACATGGAATTCTTTGTATTGTTGGGATACATAAAAATGATAAAATATGATAAAAGTTTGCGGATTTGAAAAATGCGTGCACATATCCCCACTTTTGTCATTTTAGTGTAGCTCAAAATACAAAGTTTTTGAAATTGAATTTTGCATGTTTGTGAAAACAAATCATTGGCTACATCAGGATTTTTGTAAAAACTCACAAATATAATTCTTGAATTTTTAAATAGAAAGAACATCGGTGGTTCGGGAGGCAAAATATCTACTCGTATGGATAATTCAATTGTCTCTATTTACTAAATAAATCATTTGATAGTCCAACTGCTTATAAGTGTTGAATACAAAGTTATTCCTTAAATTTGTTTTTGAATTAGCTTAAATGCTAAATTCATGTTCCAAGAGACAAAGGGAACTAGGGTTCCTCTAGAAATTAATCTATTAATAAAGCATTTCACCTATGGCAACATACTTTCCCTTTTCTTTCTTATCACCATATAGGCAATGCAAATGACTAAATGGGTGCAAATTAAATATTTTTTCAGTCATGAGTTGTCGTTGGTGGAAGATGCATGGAATTGCTAATATTTTTGGTTTTGTTACTCATGGAGCCGGAGAATGTACCGAGTTCCAAATCCTCTGCATTAAGTTGTTCAGATTGAAAGCAAATGTTGATGAACTTCCCATGAGGCCCTGCAATCTGACAAGTTGCAACCATCAATTTTTATACTAGTCGAACAAGTCTATTGTGTGGTCATGATAAGTTAGCTGGTTTGATATCATTAGTTCTTTAGCTTTGACTAAGTAACATGCCATTTTCTATTCATAAGAAAGTTGGTTCGACACCATTCGTTATTTACTTACCTTGATCAAGTAGCATGCCAGTTGCTTGTGGATTAATTAACTCGGCATGTTACTTGCTACACTTTATTTTGTAAATTTGCTTGATGTGTACCTTTTCTATTTACGGGAAGAATCATTGGTTCCTATGCTGCTTATTAGGTTCAAAGTGAAAACAGTGGCCTGTTTCGCGGGATGCAAGGAATTTCAGACATGTCTTGACACATAAAATGGCACACTGATATTTCAATGAAAAATGATGGTAAACACAGGAAAGTTTTTCCTCGGCAAGGAGAGGCGTGAAACATATGCAATCCCATGATGCCTACCTCGTATTGCCAAAACGCACAGGCGACTTGCCGAAGCACGCTTGCTTATCCACCAAGTTTGTACTGGTGGTGCAAACGTAAAATGGAATTTGCGCAAGTGAGGACTGTGATGTAATGATCGGACAATTCAGACCTCGGTATAGGTTCATCCGTAGGACCGTAGATGAGGGGAAAACTGTGTGTGACAGTGTGAGACGGCCTCAGTAGATTTAGACGGCCGACCCAGACCAACCTCCGCCCGGAAGTACTCCCCATCCATCTTAAAATAAAAATCGCATAGTTGGCAACAAAATCTTGCTGGAAAACCGCGAAATGCTTTGCGTGGCACGATTGAATCTCAGCTAGTCCTGAACTTAAGAACCCTGTGACTGTCACGCTTCATTGCTCCATGCCAAAATAGGCAGCACCCGAAGTCCAGTCCAAGTACAGGAGGAGAGGAAACAGGGAGCACGAAACCTTGGACGGCCTTGGGCCTCTTCTCGCGAACGCAGGCATGCGACGTCGCCATCGGCCACCAACCCTCCCTCGGTCGCGTCCGACGTGGCGTGGGCGTGGCTTGACGGGGGCGCGCGGTGGTAGTTGGATCCACCCGGAGCAGCGAGCGGGGTACCCCACCCAACTAAACCCCCAGGCCCCTCACCGGGACCGGATCGGTCTTTTCTCCGAAGCTGGAACTGCGCCCTCCCCGCAGCCCGAAAGGACAACGACAAGGAGCATCGCCCTCGTTGTTCGGTGGAGAAGAGCTCCGTCCGACACGGCAGATCGGTGGCCTTTTTCCCGAAAGAACCCGCTAAGTTTCCTGCAAAATTGCTGTCAAACGTACACGCTTAAGTAGATCACCAGTAGTAGTGCGACTTGTGTGCATCAAAATCAAAAGTCTTACACATGTTTTTTTTTTAGTTCGAACCAGGTCTTCTAACAATATTTCCATCGTGCACCGCACCAGCGATCTCTTGGAATATCACGCACATGGAAATTTTCAAAAAAGATTTATTAAAATATTATGGTTGTATTATAAAGATAATGGTCGATACTCGATACTCCTTGATGATGCGAACTCCATTCCATCCACAAAATACCCAAAAGGTAGTGGACTTCACCACAAGAAGCCCGTCACTTGGGAAAAGGAACTTACGTCTGCCTCGTGTATAAAAGCCTCGCAACACAACAAATCTCCACCTCTCTTCACAACAAATTCCTACCTCCCCTCTCGTCTCTTCCGGCTTCTCTTCCTTGTCCCTCGCCTCTGGCCTCCGTTCCGGCAATGGTCGGCACATCCGGTCCCGTCGTCACGGATCACTAATGATACACGGCCACAGTACATAGCGCTCTCGCCTGGCCTGTGGCGCCAAGAGATGGACGCCGGTACGTGTCTCCGGGCGGCGACGCCCCGTGCCGCGGCCGGACACCGAACGCCGCAAGGATTTCCACCGGCGAGAGTGCCGGCGGCGAGGCTCGCGGCGGTGCAGCGGCCGCTCGCTTTGGGGCTGGATTCGCGGAGGAGCACCGGTCCGATCCGTGGTGCCGGAGGACTCAAGGGTCTGCGCTGCAGGAAATCGTCAGGTAAAACTGGTTCTTGTTTTGCCGCCCAACTGTTCATCTAGTATTACTTTGCTAGAACACGTGATATGATATGCGCGTCACATGTTTTTTTTTTGTTTTTGCGAAATCTGCACGCCACATGTTAACTACTGTTTGCCGCCAACTCGGTACAGGAAAGATTGTTTTTTAGCAATCAGGATTTTTAGCAATCAGGAATGATTAATTAATAAGGCGGATAAGATGATCTGTGCGTGTCAATGATAATTGCAACGCTTTGTTTAGCATTCAAGTGGATTCTGGTGATCATTACATACATGTAGGGTCGCCTTTTGTTCCTTTGTTTGTTCTTTAATCAAGGTGAGAACAAGTATGGCATGCTATTGGGCTCGATAAAAGATACGGGTTGAAAATCGAGAGGCGCGGCTTTGTATGGCAAAATTTATCTAACTTTATTCTGGTTTTAAAAACAGACTAATTCATAGACTTCCCACGGGCATGCTTTCAAAATAAGCACATGAGCTTACTACTTTTTTCTTCTTCGTATGGAAACACCTGAATTAGTCGAATGGCACTTGTTGCATGTCACGCCGCGTAGGAAATAAGAAAGTTAGAAAGTAATGGGTATGGCGATCCCGTGAGAATCTGTACAGGACAATGGCACAATCAGTATTAGTTGGGAACCTTGGGACCTTTCAATTTCTCCTGTCATCAGTCACCAGCTGCAACTAGCCATTGAAATGGACATGAACCTAATCAGAGTAACATCACACGTATACAGTGATGTGCTAACGAGCGGTCTCGGAGCTTTATTGATCAAGCAACGGCATTACAATCATTAAGCAGGAACTAACGAGATTTATGTGTCCACACATTCTTGCAAACTAAAGATATACTCCCTCCGTTTGAAAATATAAGATGTTTTAGGTTTGTGAAGAAAATGTATCTAGACACCTTTTAGTGTCTAGATTTATTTGAACCTACACACTAAAAGATGTCTAAATACATCTCCTTCACAAACCTAAAACATCTTATATTTCTTATATTTCTAAACGGAGGGAGTACAATACACTATACTGGATTCCAGAGGATTCTTGCCTCGCTAACTATTCCTATATTGATTCAGGAACAGTCCATAATATTGTTCTCAAATATTGATTAGGGAACAGTCCATAATAATTTTGTGCAAGTATCATGCTAGAGTAAATTATAGGACTCGAGGGGAGCACATAACTGATTTATGGTATTATACCAAGGAATATTTTTTTCCTGAGAAGACATGACATGCATGCATGATTGCAGGTACTGAAAAAGTCCATTATTCTGCTGATGAAGCTCTCATACTAAAGGTTAGGAGATAATGTAAAGGTGTTTTCCTCTACAAGTTTACATGGAGAAAGTCATACAACTACAATTCTGTGTTAACATGAGTGGCCTCCATGTTAACTGCAGCAAAAAGCAGAGGATGTGCTCCCTTACTTGAATGACAGATGTGTCTATCTAGTTGGTTAGTTCTTACCCCCCGCATCAGCTCCATACTTGAGTGAATCCTGTCATACTGTGTTGTCAATCTAAACTTTTTTTTACATTTATATATAGGGATGATGGGTTCCGGCAAAACCACAGTTGGGAAGATCATAGCTGAAGTACTCGGCTATTCATTCTTTGATAGGTCTGGCTTTCTCTCTGATTACTGCACCAACTGCTAATAAACGCTAACCTTCTCAGGACTAACTTTTGTTGATCATGCTTTACTGATGTTAGCGGTGCTTTACTTTCACAGTGATAAGCTTGTTGAGCACACTGTTGGTATACCGTCGGTTGCAGAGATTTTTCAGGTCCACAGTGAAGCATTCTTCAGAGATAACGAGGTGTGTACTTATTTCTCTCGGAGACAATAGGATATATCTGTCTTTTCTATTGCGGATTGGGAAACTACTCAAGGTCATACAACCTTTACCTTTTTTCTCTCGCCTGATGTAATTTGCCATTCTCCACTTAAAATACAGTGGCGATCTACAGTGCTTAGCTCCTCTTCAAGTGCCTGATAAGCAACTTTTCTGATATCATCTTATTTCATTCGACTTCTCAAGAGTGAGGTACTAAGGGATTTGTCGTCAATGCATCGATTAATTGTTGCAACTGGAGGTGGTGCGGTGATACGACCGATCAATTGGTACTGGAAGTGATACACTAGCCTGAGTTAATTTTCAAGGCAATGCTTACTAAGTTTACTGTGTGAAATGTGCAGGAATTATATGAAGAAAGGGCTCACTATCTGGTTAGATGTTCCATTGGATGCACTTGCAAGAAGGATTGCTGCAGTGGGTACAGCTTCACGGCCCCTCTTGCATCAGGAATCTGGTGATCCTTACACAAAGGTAGGTAGCTACTGATGCATTTTTTTTCTACTACAGAGTACAATTTATGTTTAGCATGCAGAAACAGCTAATAACTTGCTTTCAAATTCAGGCCTATGCGAAGCTTACAGCACTTATGGAAAAAAGAATGGACTCGTATGCTAATGCAGATGCCAGAGTTTCCCTTGAAGGTACGTTTTCTACAGAGTTCAAAACACCATTATACATAATTTTGGTTTTCATTTGGATGCTTTATACTACTGCTAAAGCCTAAATGGCTCAACAGTATCATGCTTTTAGCTCATGTTCAGTTTTTACTCCATCGCGGACTATGAATACAATGCAGATATCGCATTCAGACAAGGACATAATGATGTGAATGTACTTACACCAAGTGCCATCGCTATTGAGGTACTTCTTACTTGGTTGAAACAATCTTTCGAACTGTTCCTGACTAGATTTCTTGCCTTCCATTCTTACAGGCATTGCTAAAGATGGAGAGCTTTCTTACTGAGAAGGCCATGGTCAGAAACTGACCGCTTCTCTGTGGTTATACAGAACAACGATAACCAATGGTCCTTGTTCATTGTGCTACCTTTGCATAAGACAATCTTCTTAATATAGCCAGAGCTTGTTTGTTCACCCGATATGACAGTGGATAACTTCAGTTTCTACATACTGTAACATCTGTTGTGTAAATGAAAATGTAAATAGCTCCCAACAGAGACAATGTTTGTCTTGTTGAAGTATAATACTTAATCCGTTGGGAATAAGTGTCACAGATCTGCGACACTTATTTCCGAACGGAGGGAGTAGATGGGATTTGGCAGCAAATTGCAATATCACTGTTTAGTCACATCTCTTGTACTCCTATATTGCAACAACCAGAATTTACATGTGTCTATTCTTCTGAAGCGAACTGCAAATCTGTAGTATTTTTATTATATGTAACATATTTCATAAGTTACAGGATGCAGACATTATGGTGCCTCCTTTTCTTTCGAGATATGTGCATGTTCTCTCAAAAAAAATTCACATGGCAAAGTAATATCTCCAAAGGCTAAGCAAATAATTAGATGGTTGCCTATAGCCCTATACAATAATGCTATGGTATGGGAAACAAATCTCCTTATACATGTAGCCGCGTTTCAAAGGACAGCTAAAGAGTAAAAAACACCTTGTAGGAAGCAGAGATTGAAAACCTGTACCTGTAGGCTTTAACTTCACATGAACATTCTTCTGATGGTTCTTGCAACAGCACGAGATAAAACACGATTAGTTAAATCCACAGGCAGGAGGAGAAATTGCTGCTGGGATTCTGGTGGAAGCTGCATTGGAGAAGGGTGTGTACAAAAATGAGAGGTGGCATGGAGCCAAGAATTTACAAACTATATGCCACATGGACTGATATATAATCTACCTCGCGTATGACAGAAAGAACTGGCAAAAACTCTGGAAGAGACCTCATTTCAGATAACACAAGAGAAACATCATCGGCGCTATCATCCTCTTCCCTAGTGTTCTCATATCCAGAAGCCTGCAAAACTCGAGTGAGAAATAGTACAAACAAAGGATACACAAAAGTGGTATATTCTTCCAATGTTGATATATCAGCTGAGTTATTTTACTTGCATCAGAGATGACGTATCGACAGTTTATAAGTGTATACTTTAGATCAGTCCTGTGAAATCTGATGCAATTACTCACCCAGTACATGTGATCTTAGTTGCTAACACCATAATATAATGTTCGTACAATCAAACAATGTGAAACCCTTAAAGCATCCCTCAAATATTGGTTCCAGGATGGGGTGTCCATGCCAGTTTTAAGCATACTCAATACTAGTGAATGCACTGGTGTTGCTGCAATTTTTAAGCTTTGCTAGATTGCTTGGTTACATTACATACTCTGCTATAACCTGGGGGCATTTCATACATTCCATCCACACATAGTGAGAAGTGTTGTTCTGTTGAAAATTATACTTACCAAAAATGTGTTCTCCTTTCGAGGAGTCTTCGATAAAAGTAGAAGGCGATATAGATTTCTTAAGTTGGTGACCTCCTCATTGTTCAGTGACGTTACAGAACTTAATGTGGCCACCCCAAGTGCATCTAGTCCCTGAAAACGCTAAATGCTTGAGAACGCATAGCAAGAATATAGTAGTATATGTGTATAAAAGGTGTCTGATTTCATTTTAAGCAAACATGCATTGTACCAGAGAAAATTCCTACTGTACCAAATAAATCAGAATTAACCATGGATAGGCAGAAGATGAACCACACAGAGTACATTTTTGGAATTTTATATTATTTGGAACAGAATAGCATTTTTTGCATTTTTGCAGTAACTCATGACAATATGCAAAACATTCCTACACAAATATTCTAATTCAAAAGCAAAGAATATATGACCCGACAGCTCCCTTGCAAGTACTAATGGCATGGGAAGTGTGAAGGTGAATCTGAAGCTGTTAGGTCTGACCTATGTTGAATAAGAAACTCAATGAACCATGAAGCCAATGGGCACATGCAACGACATAACTGACCTTAGATATCTCCTGAAGAAGTAAATCCTTCACAAAGGAACCCTGGAAAGAGAGTTCAGTATTGGCTGTTTATCTGATGAGTAAGATGTCAAATAACTACCAATCTAGTTCAGTACCTGTTCAGTGAGTGTAAATGACAGGACTTGTTTAATTGCATATCTTGAACTATCACTGTCTTCATCTTGATTCCTGACCAAGGACTGCTCTGATCTCGCTCGCAGCGACTGTAACAAGAAAACAAAAATAATCATGTGGCAAGAAGGTCGGAATAGAGTTCATAAAACTGGAAAAGACATGTTTTCCAGGACCAAAGATTTGCCAAAAACTGTCTGGCTTCCACCCAATTTACGAAATTTACCGGAAAAAAAAAACAGCTAAAATTCGCCATAAGTGGGTGTGAGTATGCTAAATCATCATCAGCTCAGTGGAAATATTCCAAAATTTGAAAACCAACTGTTTGAGCAGAAACGAGCATGAACTGGCTGGTTCCTAATATAAAATTGGCTAGAGAAGATGGGTTGCTTACACATATCTCAAGAAAAGCCTTACATCATATTTCAAATAGTGAAATGTTATTCATGTCAGGACAAGTAAGTCAGCACTTAAGCAGCATATGCATATACATGCGAGGAAACAAACAAACCTCGGTTAATAAAGATTCCAAACGGTCAATCTGGAAAGTGCCACCCTGTGACACATTTCAATTAAAGAGAATGTCAGTTGTTTGTTATATAACTGGCAGATGTCGCAGTAGACAGTCTAAAAATGAAACTGAAAGAAAGGTGGCTTGCTAGCATGATAACATGATATCATCACAATTTAGAATTTCTGAAGACAGCAAGATCTAAGGAAAATCAAACCTTATAAAGTAGTGTGTTCAATGTTGATCGAAGATTTGGTGAGCTATCAGTGAGAACTTTTCTTGCAATCCATGGGTATGAGCTGCTCAAGACTTTGTAGTTGGGATTAAAGCTGATTGCAATGCCTTCCAGGACAGCAAGGCTGAAAAAAAAATGCAAAGCCCCTCATATGTAGCAAATATAGACCACTTATAAAGTATAAACTAAGCAAATATGAAAAAGACAGTCTGCCTTCTGTCTTGGGAAGCAGTCTGTTAGTTTGTTATCCACTGTAAAATATAGTGACTGGTGACAATACCTAAGCTATGAGACAGATTTACTACCTTCGGATTACAAGAGAGAAGTATGAAGGTATCTGGAACTTGAATTTATACCTGAACAGCAAAGTATGAAGGTTAGGCTCTAGTTAATTAAACAAACTTATTGAGTGTTTGCACTAAATTACTTTTCACATTAGTAGGGCCTTGTGAACTAAGATCAGTACATTGTTTGCCCAAGATTCCCAGACAGATCTCCAAAGCTTATATTTTGTACTCCTTTGTTAACAGCACTTTCAAATACACCTGAGAGAAAATGGCAAACACAGCGTAGTGAGTGATATGTCAAATAGAGACGTGCTATTATGCCACAATTACTATAAACTAATTATTCTCTTATTTCTTAATATTACTGGCATTCATCTGGAACCGGAATACCTGTCAATGCCTTTGTCACTTCATCTTTCTGAGCAGTTGGAGGAAGCAAACTGCAAGATATATTAAAGACATGTCACATCAACTTAATTATGCTGATATCCAGCAGATAAAAGAAAGTTATTTCTGACAACTAGCATCCAACTGAATGTACTGTACATAGTTTTTCATAAGATTAAGGATTTCAATGTTTTTTCTCACCCAAGAGTAATGAAATCTTTTGCTAAACCATCAAAATCTCGGTTAACCAGATGTAGACAAGCTTCAATAAATCCATCCCTAAGTTCTTGTCGGAATTCTCCCATCATTCCAAAATCTACATAACAAATAGAGTGTTTCATTTAGCTAGACATGGAACTCCACGTACTTTCTAGTAAATTGTAAAGCAGTAAAATATGGAAGCAAAAGTTATTAAGATTTTAATGTGAGTAACCTATGTAAAACAAAACAGTACCACAATTACCTAAGTATGCTAGCTTCCCATCAACTGTACGCAGAAGATTTCCAGGATGTGGGTCTGCATGATAAAATCCATATTCCAAAAGCTGGGAAAGTGAACAGTATACTCCAACCTACAAGGTAGAAAACGCCAGCAAATGTAACTGATCAAGAGTATTTAGAGTCATCCAGTATTTACTTGATTTATTTAAGTACTGACATGCACTGCTTTACCTCAACCAAATATTGATCTCTGACTTCTGATAACCTTTCCCCCTAAAAGATCATACTACATTGAGTCAATAACTAGTTATCCACGCAAAGTCTTCAGACTTGCTTGCTAACAAGTAAATATGATCATAGACTGCACCTCAACCCATTCCATGATAAGGACTCGCCGTCTCGTCTGTTCAAGATACATTTCTGGAACCAGCACGTCTCTAAGTTTGCCATATAATTCCCTGATGCAGAAAGGAACGTACATGATTGATATTGCCATATTGGCGCTATACGACAAAGATAATACTTCTGTATTGTTCTCGCGACAAATACATATAACTCGCTGAACCTTTAATCGTCAGTTCTTAACTACCCACATTTGGAATATATTTTCATATTCTTAAATATATTTTCACATGCTTAGTTGCAAGAGATATTCTACAATCAGTTGTGATTCACAATTCTGGATGTAATAGGCAAACATACAAATATGGTTCAAGGTGTTATGAAAAGTTATATGTTGATTTTTTTCCTGAAAACATTTGACTGACATAGTGCTCAACTGTTCATATTACACGAAGTAATTGAACTGGACTTTGGTTTGTAAATAAAGAATCCAACCTGAACTTAAGTCCATTTCTCGCTTCTTCTCTATAATCCATCTCCTGCATCAAATGCGATTTACCTGTATTCAATGAGAAGCTCTAAGAATATGTACATGCTTTAAAAAAACAAATAGCTAACATAGTCTTGCAAATGACAGAAGCAAGCACTTGGCAAAATCTCACAATGATAACACTGTGGCGAATGCTTTGAACTTTAACCACAATGTTTTATTGGCTTCTCCTGACCCCCACCCAGTTTGAATGGTACTTGGGTAATAATCTTCTAGCTAACTGATATCTTCTACTCCCTCAACCCGGGAAAAGGATGCTGCAGATTTGTCTAGATTCATTATATATAGACGCGTTTTAGTTTATAGATACATGCGAATCTAGACAAACCTGCGACATCTTTTTCTGGATGGAGGGATTACATAGTCTACTGGAACCATGCTTAAAGAGTACTTTTAAAGGCCCTAATTGATGGTTATTTCCATACCTCTGTCTTTATCTTTATTTTTAATAAAATTGGCAATTGGTAGTGGTGGGCCGCCTATCTTTGACAGCACCACATGCTAAGATTTAGCACAAATATTCAGGATGGAAATGGATATGGATACTTTGATTTTGCATGAACGACAGAAAGATCTTAAACCTACAATATAGTTTTTAATCTGCACACATGCACAGGTATTGTGTAGTACTTTTAAAGGCCTTAATTGATGGATTTTTCATACCTCTACCTAACCATGTCTTATGCCAACACCTTCATGCACAGTATGGCCAAATCGAGTGCTTTGTATATGACATGAGTAGAAGAGAGCAAAAACACATATATAAATTCACCCAGAGATGCTATGTCAGGATGCATTTAAAAGTTACCCGAAATAAGCTTGATGCCCATTCATCAAGCACAGCCTGCATGTAAGGAAACGAATACATATGATTACGAACTAAGAAAATATAAATATGACATAAGAAAAGGCTACAAAAAAGACAGTAGAGATTTGATATTAACATGAGAATTTCCTGTTCCATTTGCTTTTTTTTCTACCTATCTTACGAAGACAGAAACTCGAGAACTCATAAGACTCTGGCCTTACCTGAAGGTCTGTGTTCAGCTTGCGAGCCTTCCTGGCAACACCAGCAAGGAACCTCAAGATATAGATATCCAAAGAAATTGCGGCTTGGACCCCAGGCCTTTGGACTTTGACAGCAACAACCTTCCCACTGGAACGTAGCCTAGCTTGGTAAACCTACAACAGTAAGAATATGACATGTCATCTTACCAAACAAGAACTACCAAATGGCCATACATTCTAGGAAGTAGGAAGTGTCATTTAATCAATAGTTCAAAATTATCATGGTTAATTAGCACGATTCTGAAACATAATGAAAGTTTTGAGATTCTCACTGTCCTTATCCTACTAGGATGTTCCTTTTTTTCGTTTAGCTGCTTCCAACCTCTTAACATATTAATGTAGTTCTTTTAAATTTCTTTAGGGAAGTGTGGTATGCATAAAGTTCACTGAGTTGCATATCTTTTGGTCTTTGAAGATCAAACATGAACAAGGTGGGCAGGTACCATACAATTGGAATCTGACTCTCTAAACACAAATAATTGGAACACCATGGGACATTACACTGCTTTTGTAGTTAAAAGTTATGAAGTTCTGATTAAGAGAACGTAACTGAATCCTCAACGCATTTGTACAAAATGATAGAAAACAAACCTGCCCAAGAGATGCAGCAGCTACAGGCTCTGGTGATATTTCAGAGAAAATCATGTCCAGTGGCATCGCAAGCTCCTTTTCTATAATATCAAAAGCAACCTCGGTTGAAAATGGTGCTATACGGTCTTGAAGTAGCGAAAGTTGATCAAGGTATGCAGGAGGAATCACATCCTGCAGAGAATGAAGCAAAGGTAGTCACATCCATGGCCCATTAGCCAAAAATGATTTGCAAGAGAATAGCCAGTGGCTTCACTAAGATCATAGTTAAATCAGTGCTATCATGTCAAAATGACACGTGGACAGTTCCTGACATGCCATTCACCAAACAGCTAAACTTTGAGGTCCAACCCCAGTTGATGAAGATACACAGACTACTTGAGTGAGTGGTGAAGCTCACCGGTCGTGACGAAACTGCTTGCGCAATCTTCACAAACGCCTGCAATCAGAAGAGCAGCATCGCATGCCCGTTAGTCACCATCAGTATCCTACACATGGACGAGGAGATGCACAATCACGCATTGAAAGAGGAAGCATACCGGTCCTAGTTCCAACAGTATCCTCCTGAGCTGAGCAGCCCTGATCTGCAACAGCAAACAATGGTTAGGTATTTAATCAAACAGTAACCGTGCGTCCTGCGCATTTGCGGTGAGACCAACAGCGACCGTGACGCGAGGCGGAGGACCTACCTCGAACATGTCGTCGGTGCGCTCGTTGACGCGGTCGAGGTACCGCAGCGCGAACCAGCGGCCGAAGGAGGACCCGATCTGCAGCGAGCGCCGGAGCACGAGGAGCGGCCTGCGGCGGTAGACGGCCGCGATGCCGTTGATGTCGTACACGGTGGGGAGGTCCCCCTCCGCTGCCATCCCCTCCTCGAACAGGTACCCTGAGCACCTGGTGAAGGCGTCCTCCTCGGAGGTACCAACGCCGTAGGCGGATGTGGTGGCGCGAGGGGGTGGCAGTCGCCGCCGAGCCCGAGGCGGTGGTCTCCGTGCCATGGGCTTGGCCCGCCGGGCGGGAGCAGGGAGCAGGAGCGGGAGCGGGCGGAGGAGAAGCATCATGGGACGTGGAGGGTTCGAACTGGGAACGGGGGACGGGATTGGTGAGTCGGAGCGGGGGAGGGAGACGAAGTGGGGATTGGGCGCCAAGGGAGTGGTTTCTAACGGCGTGATTTTTTGCGGCGCAGGATTTTCCATGGAAGAAATTAGCCATTTCCAAAAAGTGCGGCCGAGATCTTACGCTTAGCGCAGAGCGGAGAACATCCGACGGTGCCCAGCGCGACACGTAGGCGTGAGGAGCCAGCAGATGAGGGGGAAAACAGCGAAGTGAAACTCTGAAACGTGTCCGCGTGCCGGACTCTGAATTCTGAAGAACTGTGTTGTTTTGTTATCCCCTTCACTTGGCGGTCAGCTGTTGAAGAAGGAGGAGGAGGGTATGGCGATCGTAGCAGCCCTCGTCGCGCCCACCGCGAGTACTCTCGGGCTCTCCGGCAGGAGGCAGCAGCGGCGCTACTGGCGCGTGGCCGCGGCGTCCTCTTCGGCGGCGGCGTCCGGGGTGGACCTCAAGGCGCTCGGGTCCGCAATCGATAAGGTGAAGCATCATCTTCTCACGACGATGGCCATGAGGTGAGAGCTGATGGTGAGCTTTGCCATGGTGCAGAAGGACAGCGAGGAGGCCAAGCAGGCGCTGGACCAGCTGAAGGAGCTGGGCTGGGCCAAGCGGTGGAGCTCGCAGCCCTACATGTCGCGCCGCACGGTCAGTTACTGCTTGCTACGCCGCATATGGTGTTCGATCGATGAATGTGGTTGCTTCACCTGATTGGACTAACCTGCCTCGTTTCTGAACTTTTGAGCAGACATCTCTGAGAGAGCTCACCACACTTGGGATAAAGAACGCCGAGAACCTCGCCATCCCAAGCGTCAGAAACGATGTAAGCCCTGCTCTATACCACTTAAAAGTCATCATCCGGTTTTGCTGAAGGTGCAAGATAGCATGATAGATTCTTGCTGGAAACTTGTGAAAGTGGTGCTTCAGATGCAGATCATAACAGCTGGATTATCTTGCATTGTTCAGGATGCAATTGTCCATTTAATCTGGTCATATTGTGCAGGCAGCGTTTCTGTTCACGGTTGTCGGCACCACCGGTTTCTTGGCCGTCCTTGCAGGCCAGCTCCCTGGGGTAATTCTTCCTTGCCTCTACCTATGCGCTTAAACATTACACTGAGCTTGATAAACATCCAAGAAATGGTTTTAATCCCCAAAAAAAAATTGTCTGTCTCAGGACTGGGGCTTCTTTGTTCCCTACTTGACCGGAAGCATATCACTCATAGTATTGGCTGTCGGTAGCATTTCTCCAGGGTATGTTGCTTCTGACATAACAAAAGGCTTTATCAGATCGAGTACTAGTTTGCACGCTCACTGACCGGAAGCATTTCACTGATGTTGCATCCATAATCAGTCTTCTGCAGGTCGCAATCGGCTCTTTCTCGGCAGTTTTTCCTGACTACCAAGAGAGGATTGCCAGGCATGAAGCCGCACATTTCTTGAGTATGTACCTTCTCTTTTGCTGCAACAAGAGTGCATCACTGTATAATCTGAAGCTAGGAACTTACTGACCGTAACGCTCTCTCTGTGCATTAGTTTCCTATTTGACTGGCCTGCCGATTCTGGGGTATTCTTTGGACATTGGGAAGGAGCATGTTAATTTGGTCGACAAGCAACTAGAGAAGTTGATATACAGTGGCCAGCTTGATCAAAAGGAACTTGACAGGTAGTTCTTGCGTTTTTAGCCTCTCCAACTATGCTCAGTTTTTGCACACCCCTTTTTATTCTGCATTCAATTCAGTTGCTGCCTCAAACTGTGGACTACAATTTAACCTGACCATTACACTGCCCTTGCCTAAAAAACATTGCTTAAATCCCAAACATAAGAAGCTACTGACTGACATGCATAAATGTTTGTATAACTGTCACCAGGTTAGCTGTAATCTCAATGGCCGGACTAGCTGCTGAAGGTCTAGAGTACGACAAGGTTGTCGGCCAATCAGCTGACCTCTTCAGCCTTCAGGTGATCAACTAATTCCTCAGCTCATTTTAGGTTTTATATTTCATTGTTCCTTTCTGAAGTCTACTGAAAAGAAAAAAAAAACACCTGAAGAAATCTTATCTGCCTGTTTACAGAGATTCTTGAATAGGACTAAGCCACCGCTAAGCAAAGATCAGCAACAGAACCTCACCAGATGGGCAGTGAGTCACCAATCATCCCATATTGAACTAGCAGAAGGAAAGAAAAAACATGTTGCCTACATATTGGCTTGATGCAACCGATTGTCTTTGGCTTCTGCAGGTCCTGATTGCTGCGTCACTTCTGAAGAACAACAAAGCAGCTCATGATGCTCTCGTGTCGGCGATGTCGCAGAAGGCAACCGTGCTGGGTTGCATAGAAGCAATAGAGAATGCCTCTTGATTATACAGTGTAAATGAACTTCGAGTGTCCTAACATGTTTGAGGTAGTTTTTATTGTGAAAAATGGAGGGAGATATATAATCAAGCGCTGAAAGAAATGCTGTTATTTTTTCTTTGTATATATCATTCAGAATTACAAGCCTACAACCTTCAGTTCCTCAATGTACACGAGTAGTATCCTGAGGCGCCGTCCCTCGACATGTTGGCTGCTCAATGCTGACCGAAGTTTGTACAAATACAGAGAACTGTAAGCAAAAGACAGCAAGTAAATGCAGTGGAAGTCAAGGGCACAATTTTACCGTTCAAACCTTTGATCGCAATTTCGTCTGCATCTTCAAAACATTCAGTGAGTCATGGAATAGGAGGCCCCTTGCACTCTTAGCAAGAAAGAGCTTGTTTTGATCATTTCTCTTAGCAAGGATTGAACAAACGGGATCCACAGCTTGGTAGCATGTTTGTTTTGGGTACAAAATGTCACATGTTCAAATCCTGTCATCCATACGTATTACATTTTTCTCCTTTATGGACAGTAGCAGAAACTTTCTTAAAACAAAGAAAAAGGAAAAGAAAGAGAAAACATAGCATATGGCAACAGCGAGAATTGCTTCCCGGCAACGACGCCAGAAAAGGGGTTAATACCTTCGATCCGGATTACGAATTGTTCTTCTTTTTTCCAGTAGACCTAGATTTATTGAATTCTTGGAAAGCCTTTTCTTGGTGTAAGATTACTTTAAACAAGACCATGAAACCTCGTAATATTTTTGCTTACCGCACCCTTCGCATTTACTTTTTATGGTTTGTATAGATGGATGAAGATAGATCGGGGCTAAGGATTCACTCGCAGGGATAAAGATAAACTTAATTATATTTTTCATGGGTTGTGGTTATTCCCAAATGGATCTCTAAACAACTACTGTACTCCCTTTGTTGTCACTAGTTTTCACGCGTAGAAGCCAATCACCACTCATCTCAGCTTAATAACTGGATCGATCCTTGGGATCTTGGGTACCTGACAAGTCCTTGGATCGAGGCAAAAGACAAGAATACAAAAGGATAGATCTAACATTCAATTACAACTCAATATTCCATGGGGATATAAATTGCACATAATTGTTGCGAGTCTATGTCTCATACCTCAACCCGTGAGGACTACTCAGTACTCACACAAGATTAGATCAACAATACTGTATAAACATTGTATTAAAAAATCTTGAGACAAATGACAAATAGTCTTACAATGCCACCAGTCGTGACGAGATCAAGATTACAAGTAGATGACTATGGCTATGGAGTGGAGATTGGAGAGGGTGAGGAGTTGTGGAAATGGTGATGAAGATGGCATATCCTCTCCTCATATGCAAATGGTTTCAGATGTGTTCTGTAGACTAGTGTTAGGGTTTCTGGCGCCTGGCGAGCCGATTCTTATATAGCTCCTTCACAAAAGTTGTTTGGTTTGACTTGGCGACACCTCTGGAAGGTCGAACGGGCGCGCTGTACGGGCGAGACTTGCCCTTACGAGTGCTCATTAAAGCTTCTGGAGGTCCTCTCCGCAGCACCATTGACTTGGAAATATTGGAAACTCGCAAATATTCATTAGTTGCTTCAGATTTCGTCAGTACCCAATTCTGCAAGGAGAAATGACACTCCTTAAAATTCCCAAACCTGGCCTAGCAACCTCCACTTTCGTTTCCAAATGCCCTAGCCTGGCCATGCGCATGATTTGATCAACAAGCAATACATGCACAGAGGTTCTTACAGGCTTAGGATCAGGATTTAGTGCAGAAGTCAACGAAGAGGGGGAGGCCGGTATGATCATCGTGTTTGCGCTCTACGACACGAACGAAGGGGCATCGTCCCTGTTCTTGACACAGAAGAAGGAACGAGCACTATCACTGTGTTGGACAGGGATAAAGGCATGGCGACCTACAAAAGATTTCACACCTAAACTATTTAAGCTCAAAATCTGCAGCGACCATCACGAATCCGTCATATTCTAAGCATTAAACTTCTAAGGTGTGCCAAGCAAATAGATCTACGAACCTCCATAGCGATCTTACAGATCTAATCGATCACATCAAGGGTTAAAGCTTTCTTACCAAGAGCAGAAAAGGTTTTAGCAGTACGCAGGTCGGGAAAAGAAGGTTTGAGCAGTACGCAGGCCGGGAAAGATGGAGAAGGCATGCGTGTGATGACCGACTCTGAGCTCTTGGTCCAAGCCGGTGAACAAGCTCCCTCGCCCCGTTGCCATGGATCTCGGGAGAGGGAAGAGTTTGTTTGGGAGGAAGGATGGTGGATTTGGAATTCGCCGGTGAGAGAGTGACGCTAAATAGGGGGTCGAGTTTCAGCGGGCGATGACCACTGGAATTTTGATGAAGTGTGAAAGCTCGCGGTGTGAAAGCTCGCGGTTGCAGCTGCTCATACGCCACGTTCTCCAAAAAGCTCGCGACTAGGGTATTTCCAAAACGATACCCCAAATAAAATGAGTGATAAAAATGATGAGACGTCGCATAGCACTTATCATACTCCCAAATCAAGATTCCATATTTCATTCCTGAGAGAGTACATGATTCTAGCTACACGGTAACTTAAGGGCGTATCAGTAGCTGCCAAGGGTGCAGAACTCTACAGTTAATAACTTTAGGGAGCAATCCACAGTAGTACACACTGTATCGTTGTAGAGATCGCGAGATCTATACATCTCACGGACTTACAGAACGGCCCGTCTACACGAGCGTATACATCCTCCGAGAATGTTTAGAAAGAACTCTGAACTCAAGGCGTGATCTCTGAAGAACCGCTTCCTTCCCCTGCTTGTGCGCATCGATGAATCCGAAGATTTCTCGTAACAGCGCTATAAGGTCTCTAGCATATTAATTAGTTATACTACTCGAACATACGTATGGAGTAGCGTATTTCTAGTAGTCGTATCTACACGTGTACGAGTTGATGTGTGCACTCTCAGTTCAGGCGTCGTCGGACCAGTCCTGCAGCTGGCCGTCGGCGAAGAGCGCGTCGACGACGTTGTCGATGAGCGTGTCGACGAAGGAGTTGCAGCCGAGGGTGAGCATCTGCCCGATCCTGCCGCGCGCGCTCGACACCCACGCGAACGTCGCCGCCGACGCCACCACGGCCAGGCACACCCCGGTCGCCTCCTCGATCTGCACCGTGTCCATCTTCTTGAACAGCGAGTCGCCAGTCGTCGCCTCCACCGCCACCGCCGCAGCGAACGCGACCTGCACGTCGACAACCAAACTCATTATTTACCGCCGGTCTACAAACAAACAAACAAACAGAGCGCGAGCAGAGGAGAGCGCGCGGACCATGGCGAGGCGGCCGGAGATGGTCTCGAAGTCCTGGCTCTTGCGGGAGCTCTCGATGTAGTCCGCCAGCGACGCGAAGAAGGGCGTGCCCCGGGCCGCGTCCCCGACGCCGCCCTCCACGGCCTCCCCCGGCAGCCGCTTCCGCGTCACCGCGTCGATGCCGCCGGCGCCGTACGACCGGAGCGTGCAGAGGCGCGGCTGGAGCACGATCTTCCCACCGCCCTCCCGCCTCGGCTGCTGCGACGGAGGTGGCGGCGCCACCGCCTCGCAGACGATTGCCCTCGCTGCGGCCGCCATGGTGGACTCCCTCGATGAAATGGATATCACCGGAGACTTTGATGAGGCTGCGAGTAAAATGCCGGTGAATGCTGAACGCTAGTGTGCTACTCTTCCTCTCTCATCGCCTCGTCGTCCTTTTGAAAAGCTCGGCAGCGACAGCGAGCGGTGTACGACGTGGCCGTTCACCGTCCCGGTGAATCGGCGGACCAGACGGTAAGGATTCACGGGCCTGGGCATTGTCGCGTTCCGGCGTGTTCCGGGAATCCACGTAACCTCGTGCTTAGCCGACACGCAAGCGGGCGTGGGAGGCTGTGGGCCACGCGGACGTGGCGGGGTTCCTGGACACAGCTGTCTCTCTCTCGCGATAGGATGATGATGGCCACCTCGTACACCCTCTGATTCTTATCGGACGGTAGGTCTTTTCTACACCATTGGTTGTAAAAAAAAACACTCTTTCCGCACCTTTGACCTCTCTTTCCTACCTTTTACACTACGCCAACACAAAATGCATACATATCAAAAAAAAAAACACAAAATGCATACAGTATGAAAATATATCATGTGGAAGTCTAAATATATGTATATACTGCAGATGTTGATATTCTTTATATATTTGATCGATACTCCTTCCATCTTAAGGCTTAAGGTTTTTTTTTAAAAAAAGTCAAGCTACAAAAAGTTTGACTGAACTTTTAGAAAAAACTATCAAACTATGATATTATATAGATACATGATTATCATTATGAGTTTTGAAATCAACTCACTGATGTGAAAAGCATTCAAAATTACAGTTGCATTCTAATAATGTGACTAAATTGTCTTCAGAGAAACACTCCAAAGATTTCTATTTCATGATGTATCAAAGATATGTATTTTATATTGTAAATATTAATAGATTTTCTACAAACTTGGTTAAACTTTATATAATTTGACTTAAAAAGTGGTCTTAAGCCTTGGAACGAAGGTAGTAAAACGTTACAAACCTTGAATTTGGTTAAACCCATAAAGCAGTGTAATTTGGACTGAACATGTATCTAGGTGGTGATCATTGGCGGTCATAGCATCCCTCCAGCACGGGCATCCGCCTCAAGCTTGTCGGCCATGTGACGCCTAACATCCATAATTAGATATGATGATTTTTCCTGCAAAATATAGCATATAATGGTGCTTTATGTCTAGCTGACATCATTGAATTCTATCCTCTCCAGTTCCATTATGTGGAGGTGAATGTAGGGGTGGTGAAAGAGGAGGAAGGTTGTTACTCCCTTTGTCTGAAAATACCATGCACTCTGGGTTTAGTCAAGGTAAATTTTGTGAAGTTCGACCAAACATGCAAAGAAATTTATATACATCTATAATACAACATAAATATCATCAGAATCATCGCAAGATATATTTTCATATTATATATATTCGGTGTTATAGATGTTTATAGTTTTTTCTATATATTCTACCAAACTTTACAAATTTTGACTTTGACTAAACCTAGAGTGCAGGGTAACTATTGACAGAGGAAGTAACATGCATCAATCGCAAGAGAAGCGGGGGTGGGTTAAATGGTGTGAAGGAGGAATGTGTGGTGCACCGGAACTTGGTTAGCATATTATTTGTAAAAGAACCAAAAACATAGACTATAGAGTGCATAGAAGCAACTTGTATGCAACATGTTTACCAAATTTTATATACAAGTTCGCAATGGTTATTCCTTTTTTTTTCAAAATGGGTGTGAAGCCCTTTGCTTCATCTTTTTCTTCCAATGGTGGTGTTATTACTAATCCATGTTTTTTTAAATCTAAATTGTTTGTGATGATTATCATGTCTATGTCGACGCTTTGAGTTATCCAACATCTCTACGTTGATATCTGCGTTATGTGCAGAAGAATCAAGATTGGATCATTGTAATCTAAAAAAAAAGATTGGATCATTGTCCACGCCATGGTTCTTCTCCAAGACCTGTCCAAATTGCTCTGGGTGCCGGGTTTCTCGGCTAGGATTGTGAGTTTTCCAGCAATCGGTAAAAGAGGTACACATTTCTGATTTGTTGATTTATGTGATGTTTGCTTCTGATCCAGACGTAAGAGCCACTTGCGGCTCCCACCTTCCAATCAGACATTCCACAATTTCTGGCAACCAAGAAAAATACAAGGCTATCCCCATCTAAAAAGAACAATGGAGAAAAGGACTAGTACAAGGGTCATCGCTAGCATATGTACGATCTGATCACGGCCTCCTCACAGGTCCATTCGGTCGAACCAACTTTTCTATATTGCTTCACCGCGTAAAATACAGAACATTTTCTTGCTCATAAACTTCGGTTGATAAAAGCTCGCCTGCCTAGGAGACACTGAAAAGAGTGTAATCCAATTTTTACCTCTTGCCTGTGATTTTGCGAAAATGTTTATCCATTCAGGTTTGTGTGGCATACTTTACTCAGAACTTATGATAGTTTGGCCCCGCATGGAAGATCAACATCGACACGGAGCTTAGGGTACCTCGTGCATCTGGTTTAGTCTTTCATTGTAAATTTTCTTGCTCTATATGATCATTCATTCAAATAACATCTGGTTTATCTCCCCCATGATCGGTGTCTAATATTTTTGTAACTAGTTGCATGAAATAGATGATAAATACATGACTATGTTTAGGTGGGAGCGGTTGTCATTATTTGGTATATCTGATGACGGCTATCCTTTGTTGGAGTTTCGTGACTTGTTTGTGTTGGAGATATGCCCAAGAGGCAATAATAAAGTGGTTATTATCATATCTTCACACTTATGATAAATGTTTACATACCATGCTATAATTGTATTAACCGGAAACATTAATACTTGTGTGATTTGTAAACTAAAATAAGAGTCCCTAGTAAAGCCTCTTGTTAAACTAGCTTGTTGGTTAATATATGATCATGGTTTCCTGATCATAAACATAGAGATGTTATTAACAACAGGATCATATCATTAGGAGAATGATGTGATGGACATACTCCTATAGATAAGCGTAGCATAAAGATCAAGTCATTTCAATAGTTCAATTGCTATATGCTTTCTGATACATAGTAACCTAATTCCTTCGACCATGAGATCATGCATATCACCTTTACCGGATGGATGCTTTGATGACATCAAACACCACACCGTAACATGGTGGCTATAAAGGTGGAATTGAGTGTTCAGAAAGTATTGGTTGAAACACATGGATCAAGAGTGGGATTTGTCCATCCATATGACGGATAGATATACTCTGGGCCCTCTCGGTGAAATGTCATCCAATTAGCTTGCAAGCATGTGACTGGCTCACAAGGGATCACATATCACGGGAACGAGAAAAGAGTACTTATCGGTAACGAGGTTGAACTAGGTATGCAGAGATACCGACGATCAAAACCTCGGATAAGTAAACTATCATGAGACAAAGGGAAATTGGTATCGTATGTAAGTGGTTCATTCGATCGCAAAGTAATCGTAGAAATATGTGGGAGCCATATGAATTTCCAGATTCCTCTATTGGTTATTGTTCGGAGAAGTGTCTCGATCATGTCCGCATAATTCACGAACCGTAGGGAGACACACTTAAGGATTCGACGTTGTTTTGAGTAGTTATGGTATTATGAGAAAGAGACTGAATGTTGTTCGGAGTCTCGGATGGGATCCAGGATATCACGAGGTGATCCGGAATGGTCCGGAGAATAAGATTCATATAAGGAAAGTCCCGTTTCGGAGTTCGGGAATGATTCCGGTGTTTTCATCGGGAATGTTCTAGAAGGTTCCGGATTGTCCGGTACTCCGGGGGGGGGGGGAAGGTACATGAATGTGTCATTGAATGATTGCATCATGTACTAAGTGTTCTTGCTGTTCCAAAACTTGAAAGTCAAACTGCCAGTTTGAAAGTCAAACGGCTAAAACAGGAAACTGTGGAAAACAGGAAACAGGAAACTGTGGAAAACAAGCAAGAGGAGTTTGAAACCAACTTGGAGGAGGAGTTCCTCTCCTCCAAGCCGGCGCCCGGCCCTAGGCCGAGTTGGGGAGGGACTCCCCTCCCTCCCTGGCGCGCCTAGCCCCTCCACCTATAAAAGGAGGGGCAGGGCTCCTCCTTGACACACACAAGTTTCTACCTCTAATCTCCGGTTTAGAGCCGTTCTGGTTTAGAGCTTCTAATTGCTTTAGCCTGCGGTTTAGAGCCTTCTAATTGGTGTGTCTAATATTTAGACCACTAATAGCCCTCTCTCATAATCCACCATACTCGCTCCGGCTTAAGGCGAAGCCCTGCGGGATTTCCCCTCTACTTCCGGTACCACGCCGTTGTGCTGCCGGAATCACGAGGAGAGTGCTACAACCTCCGCTGCCTACTGGAACAAGGGAGAGGAAGGTCTTCGTCGAGTACCGAACGTGTGACCGACTGCGGGAGCGCTGCCGGAACGCAGCGCCGGAAGGATCGTCTACGCGATCTTGAGATCGGGAAGAGTACGACTACATCACCCACGAGAATCTGCTCTCGTTAACCGCTTTGGAATCTTCGAGGGTAAGTTATTCCATCGACTCGTTGCTACAATCTAGTAGATAGATCTTGGCTTGTTTGTTTGTATGCGATAGAAAATTTTTGTTTTCCATGCTACGAACCCCTACAGTGGTATCAGAGCCGTGTCTATATGTAGATCTGTTGTACGAGTAGAACACAATGGTCATTGTGGGCGTTGATGCTTTTATTGTCGATTGCTTCTTGTGTACTTTGCATCTTGCGGTATGTTGGGATGAAGCGGCCCGGGCTAACCTTACATGACATCGTTCATGAGACTTGCTCCACGCTTGACATGCAACTTGTATTGCATAAGTGGCTTTGCGGGTGCCTGTTTC
This sequence comes from Avena sativa, assembly GCA_916181665.1. Lineage (NCBI taxonomy): Eukaryota > Viridiplantae > Streptophyta > Magnoliopsida > Poales > Poaceae > Avena > Avena sativa. Next base: position 393,777,160 of record OV702280.1, on the reverse strand, counting down.
TCCTAGCATAGTTAAGATCCAATTTACAACGGATGATCAACAATGATAGTATCAATGTTGTGGTTCTTGTTCGTAAGTTAGAACGACACTCATTGAAAGCCCCAAACCACGTAAAATATGCAAAGAAAGTAGAGGCGTCTAACTTTGTTTTGCAGGGGTGTGCAGTGATGTGATATGGCCATGATTGTGATTATATTTGATGTATGCAATGTTCCTTATTGTAAGTTGGCAACCGACAGGAGCCATATGGTTGTCTTTAATTTATGTTAAGACCCGCGTGTCTATTCAAAGTAGTTGTAATAGTTGAAGCTGGTGGACGACAACCATGGAAAAGCGTCATTGACCTTGATGCAATGCCGGTGATGATGGAGATCATGTTCGTGCTTGAAGATGGAGATCAGAAGCACAAAGAAGAAAGGCCATATCATATCACATATTATGAATTGCATGTGATGTTAATCCTTTATGCATCTTGTATTGCTTAGTAGACGACGGTAGCATTATAAGATGATCCCTCATGCACATGAATTTCAAGTTCGAAAGTGTTCACCCTTAGTATGCACCGTTGCTAATGCTTGTTGTTTCGAAGCACCACGTGATGATCGGGTGTGTTAGATTCCGCAAGTGTATACAACGTAAGCAAGCCAGATTTGCTTATGCGGTAGCTAAGGTTTGATCTTGACGAGCCTAGCATGTACAGACATGGCCTCAGGAACACGGATTACCGAAAGGTAGAGCATGAGTCATATAGTAGATATGATGAACATGTTGATTGTTCGCCATTGAAGCTATATCAACTCTCGTGATGATCGGTTTTGATGTGGTGGATTTGGTTCGTGTGATCACTAAAACAATATGAGGGATATTGTTTTGAGTGGGAGTTCACCTATATTAATTTAATTATTAATTAGAACTCAATTTATCATAAACTAAATCAAAGTGAATTTGCATAGTTGTTGTAGTCATTGGCATCCGTTTACCACCTTGCGCTTAGTTATAATTGAGATGATAGAACTATAGAATTCTGGTTAGTTACTTTACGAACTGGTATCGTATTGTTTTGAAGTGTTAATCTAAAGTTTAAAAGTCCTATTGCAAACTTTCAGTAAGTTCCGGTTACTCCATGAAGTTTAATGATTAGTATTAAATCAAGAGTAACAATTCCAAGTGTTAGTATATAAGTATCATGTTTGTCTCCATGATTCTTGATATTCAAAGGATTCTCCTAATATCAAGGTTATCTAAAGATCTGAAAGAGTTGTTTCAGAAACCATGATTTGTGGAAGATATTGTGATATCTGAAACGAAGTTTTGGTTGCAACATGATAGAGTATAATATGGCTAAAGTCATGTTCTCATATTTGATGAGAATTTGCAAAAGGTTGGAGACACTAGTTGTCCTAAACCTCCAAAAGTTTTTGGGAGAGCAACATTATATTCACGATTCACCGTTACAAGCTAATAGTAGCTTGATCATGGATAATTCCATGATAAGGGTGAATATTTGATGTAGGTAAAATATTTACTACACCAAGAGATTACTAAAGAAAGGAATTTGAAAGAACACCAAACATTTGATGATGGTGATCTACTTCAAAGTGTAAGTCCAAAGACATTGGTATTTAACTATACACGCTTTGGACTATGTGTCATATGAATGACTCCACTAATTGATGTTGATAAATTCTTTCAAACAGAAACGGAAATATTGAAAGAGAATCTCATAAGTATATGGCAGAAAAGAAAAGACTAGAATTGTTCAGTTTAAGTATATAGATGATATACATGTTATGGCTATATTCTTTGCTTATTAAACAATGTGGTTCTTAAGTATTTGATACTGAATTTGTTGGTGTGAATCGTCATACGAAACAACACAATTCATGAACTACAATGGCCTAAGTAACTAGCAAAAGAATATGTGATGATGTTCATCGAGAACAAAATAAAGGGTTATTGTGTTGCTCGTTAAACATCAAAGCTTGCCTTCAAGATTTGTTTTATCAGGTATTATGAGAACAAAAGGGTTGTTCAAAATAATTGCCGTAATCCATAAAAGATGGATGATTCACAAATCTCGTTGGAGAAATCACATCCATAAAACTAGTGCTAAAAATGTCGAAAGACAAATTGATTGAAAGATCACTTAGGAAGTGACATCGCAGTTTAAATTATATTGGAAAGAAAACATGAAGAAACTTCATATGGATGGAATTTTGGAGTCTGTTTGATTTTGATCAAATGACGCTTGTGAAACTTTCCTAGAGATAATTAAAACTTTGTTCATAGGCCAAAAGGGAACGAATGACTAGCTTATTGGAACTTGTACATATTGTTGTATGAAATCCATTATGTGTAGTCAAGAGCGATGGATTTCAACTTCATATGCTTTCTCCAAAATTTGAGTGAATATATGAATATTTACTTAATAAGGATGAAGTATGAAACATTTGAAAAGTTCGAAGACTTTCAAGATGAAGTGCAAAATCATTGTAACAAGAATATAAATAGTTTATGATAAGATCATAAAGGAAGATATATGAGTTACAAGTTTAGCATAATACCTAAGATTTAAGGAATCGTTCCGTGGATTTGCATTTTCCCGAAACACCATAAGAGTATGGAGCGTTCGAGATATGTAATTAAACCTTGTTTGACATGGTAAGATCGAAGGTGTAATTCATAAAACTGTCATTATATTTTAAAGATTAAAAGCTTTAGTGATTACCGTTTTTCCACTGAAAAGAGCTTCATCATAATCCGTTGAAATGACACCATATAACGTTATGGTTTGGGATAAAACTCAAGTAGTCCTTTCTTAAACATTGGTATGCTATACATAAGAAAGATGTTTGCAACCAAAGTTGGATGAACCTGTCTTTGTATTACTGTTAAGTATTCCTCCATAAACACCAGAGACAAAAGTATTTGTCGCTTAGAACGTCAAGTTTCTTTGAGAAGGAATTTTTCGTGAAAAGTTAAGTGGGAGGACAATAGAACTTTGATAAGGTTAAAAGGACCTTAGCTATGTGTGCAAAGTTGCGCAGCGCCGAAAAGTGTTCCGGAGTTAGCAAACAATACTCATGGCTCGCGTACTTCAAAGGTTGTGGTCACGGAGATCTAAGTTCCTATTGAAACAAGTAGGTCGGATGAACGATCAAATACCAAGATTTGAGAGTTATATCATTATTTGACAATAATGATCCGACTACGTGCAAAGAAGCGATGATGAGCCCTGACTCCGTCAAATGGCTTGAAGCCATAAAATCCGTGATAGTTCCATACACGAGAAATCAAGTTCTTAACTTGAAAGACCCTCGAGAAAGGTGTAAGACCTTACAATTGTGTTTGGATCTATAAAGAAATAGACATGGATGTTTCACATCTATGAAGTAGTCAACATGTTGGGAAAGAGTTCACAACAATGTTCAAGGGTTGACTATGACAAGATCTGATCTTTCATAGCGATATTTAGTCTAGACGGATTAATGTAGCAATCACTACATATAATTTGTTATATGGTAGTTGAATAAACAAAACAAGTTCTTCTAATAGAATCGTTACCTAGGACGTGTGCATGACACGGTCCATAGGGTTTTGTTAATTCAAAGGATGCTAAAAGCATATGCAAACTTCAATGGTTAAAGTAAGCATAGCGGAGTTGGAATCTTCACTGTGATGAAACTGTTAAAGGAGTTTAAAAGTTCATCAGAGACGATGGAGATGCTTGCATTTGCAAGAAATTAAGTGGGAGTGCTAAGACATGTTTCTAATACATTATGTGGAAGACATATTGTTGATTGGAAATAATGTATCTTTTATTAACACATATTAAGAATTTCATCCCGATGAAAGACTTAGGCAAAACCCAAATATTTGGCATCAATAGACGCTAATATGGTTGTGCCAGAAGTACATAGACAAGATATTGAATGAGTTCAATATAGAAACTACAAGAGAGGTTCTTGTCGCACAGAAAGGATTGAATGAGTTCAATGTTGATGATATATTCAAGTGTATTGACATTTGGTAAAGTGAAACAAATAATCAAGTATAGATTGATACTTGATGTATGAAATCACAAAGAGTATTTATATCAATTATACTGTGATATGTACAAATCCAGATATGTCCTATGCTCTAAATGTTGTGAGCATATACCAGAATGATTCGTAGGATGATCATTGGACAATAGTAAGGATATTCTTATGATCTTTTGGAAGAACTAAGAGTATATTATTTGTAGAAGTGACAAATAGATGGTTAGTTCATTGTAAAAGTACTACATTGATACTAGTTTTGTCACAAAGTACAAATTAAGTTTATCTCAATCTAATCTAAGGGTGGCACAATATAATGGAAAGTAAGTTCCATAATGGATTTGGATGAGTTCCAAAGTTAAGACATTGTGACAGATACTACAACAAAAGGCTAAGTATATGACTGCTATTATAGCAGCAAAAGAGGGCATTTGTGTCAAGTAGTTTGTTATCAAACTAGGTGTAGTTCACAGTGGGATAATACTATGAAGATATATTGTGCGACGATATTATCAACATGTTTTAACCCCAAAGAGCTAAAGGTCACACCGAAAGACCAAATTTATACAAAGCCATCTCATTAGAGAATGAGTGATGCGTAGAGACGCAAAGACATGCAATTACACACGGACCTGGAAGTGTCAGATCCGGAGATCAGTTGACCACTAGCAATCGTGTACATACAACACCGGAAAGCCATAGGTGTTGAATACACAAAGGTTTGAAACTAGATTATTGACTCTAGTGCAAGTGGGAGACTGTTGGAGATATGCCCAAGAGGCAATAATAAAGTGGTTATTATCATATCTTCACACTTATGATAAATGTTTACATACCATGCTATAATTGTATTAACCGGAAACATTAATACTTGTGTGATTTGTAAACTAAAATAAGAGTCCCTAGTAAAGCCTCTTGTTAAACTAGCTTGTTGGTTAATATATGATCATGGTTTCCTGATCATAAACATAGAGATGTTATTAACAACAGGATCATATCATTAGGAGAATGATGTGATTGACATACTCCTATAGATAAGCGTAGCATAAAGATCAAGTCATTTCAATAGTTCAATTGCTATATGCTTTCTGATACATAGTAACCTAATTCCTTCGACCATGAGATCATGCATATCACCTTTACCGGATGGATGCTTTGATGACATCAAACACCACACCATAACAGGGTGGCTATAAAGGTGGAATTGAGTGTTCAGAAAGTATTGGTTGAAACACATGGATCAAGAGTGGGATTTGTCCATCCATATGACGGATAGATATACTCTGGGCCCTCTCGGTGAAATGTCATCCAATTAGCTTGCAAGCATGTGACTGGCTCACAAGGGATCACATATCACGGGAACGAGAAAAGAGTACTTATCGGTAACGAGGTTGAACTAGGTATGCAGAGATACCGACGATCAAAACCTCGGATAAGTAAACTATCGTGAGACAAAGGGAAATTGGTATCGTATGTAAGTGGTTCATTCGATCGCAAAGTAATCGTAGAAATATGTGGGAGCCATATGAATTTCCAGATTCCTCTATTGGTTATTGTTCGGAGAAGTGTCTCGATCATGTCCGCATAATTCACGAACCGTAGGGAGACACACTTAAGGATTCAACGTTGTTTTGAGTAGTTATAGTATTATGAGAAAGAGACTGAATGTTGTTCGGAGTCTCGGATGGGATCCAGGATATCACGAGGTGATCCGGAATGGTCCGGAGAATAAGATTCATATAAGGAAAGTCCCGTTTCGGAGTTCGGGAATGATTCCGGTGTTTTCATCGGGAATGTTCTAGAAGGTTCCGGATTGTCCGGTACTCCGGGGGGGGGGAAGGTACATGAATGTGTCATTGAATGATTGCATCATGTACTAAGTGTTCTTGCTGTTCCACTTGAAAGTCAAACTGCCAGTTTGAAAGTCAAACGGCTAAAACAGGAAACTGTGGAAAACAGGAAACTGTGGGAAACAGGAAACTGTGGGAAACAAGCAAGAGGAGTTTGAAACCAACTTGGAGGAGGAGTTCCTCTCCTCCAAGCCGGCGCCCAGCCCTAGGCCGAGTTGGGGAGGGACTCCCCTCCCTCCCTGGCGCGCCTAGCCCCTCCACCTATAAAAGGAGGGGCAGGGCTCCTCCTTGACACACACAAGTTTCTACCTCTAATCTCCGGTTTAGAGCCGTTCTGGTTTAGAGCTTCTAATTGCTTTAGCCTGCGGTTTAGAGCCTTCTAATTGGTGTGTCTAATATCTAGACCACTAATAGCCCTCTCTCATAATCCACCATACTCGCTCCGGCTTAAGGCGAAGCCCTGCGGGATTTCCCCTCTACTTCCGGTACCACGCCGTTGTGCTGCCGGAATCACGAGGAGAGTGCTACAACCTCCGCTGCCTGCTGGAACAAGGGAGAGGAAGGTCTTCGTCGAGTACCGAACGTGTGACCGACTGCGGGAGCGCTGCCGGAACGCAGCGCCGGAAGGATCGTCTACGCGATCTTGAGATCGGGAAGAGTACGACTACATCACCCACGAGAATCTGCTCTCGTTAACCGCTTTGGAATCTTCGAGGGTAAGTTATTCCATCGACTCGTTGCTACAATCTAGTAGATAGATCTTGGCTTGTTTGTTTGTATGCGATAGAAATTTTTTGTTTTCCATGCTACGAACCCCTACAGTTTGTAGAGGGGTGTACTGGAGGACATGGCAAGGAATATTTTCTCTCTGACATAGATGGCCGCGTGATTTGCGGATCGATTTGTCATAGCTGGACGCCGTTTATTTTGAGTGCAATTTTTGTAATTTTAGTTTACTTTTTTTTATTCTATAGTTGTGTGATTTATGTGGCTGTATGCATCCTAATTATACAGAGACCGGATGTAAATATTACTCAAAATAATAAAAACACCAATTTATTTTAAAAAAGGAACAGCCCGCGGGTCTTTTCGAGCAATCTGTAAATACACGTTTCTGAACTTTTGTGACATTTGCTCCCACCTTCCAGTCTGACAGTCTACACAACATTTGGCAACGAAGAAAAATACAAGGCTATCCCTATCTACATGCGCCGGGTCGTTATCTGTGTTAGGAGACGCCATGAGCTCTTCGCTCCTTTGCCCATGCCATGAGATGCGGCCTGACGTGAAGGTTTTTCCTATGGCTATGGACGACCTCCATCCACCTTTGGATTTCCTTGGTATTTCATTGTCCCGATTATCAAGGTGTTGATAAGGGGATCGTGATGGTCATGTCTCAAGAAGACCGCATGGCTTTAGAAGTTCGTTCTTGCATGCTCTTGTCGAGTCGAGAAGATCTTGTACAGTACTCACAGCGGTTTGGTAGATCAAAGTATTCGGACAGTCGATGTTTTGCAGTAGTTGTTATTGCTGTTGTGAGTTCCTGATTGTTTGAGCATAATATTTTTTTCTGACTGTTTGCATTCTTGATGTCTAGACTTTCTCTAGTCATTATATTGTCGCAGAGACCGAGTGTATTTGATATCATCCTGTATTAATAATTCCATTTATCGAAAAAAAAGTCCCCATCTAAAAAGAACGAATAGAGAAAATAAGTAATAGGATCTGATCACGGCCTCCTCTCGCACGTCTATTTTTTAAGGTTGTTCCCCACATATACCATGTGGTTTCTCACACGTCCATTTTGACCCAACATTTTCCTATATCGCCTCACCTCACCGCATGAAATAGCTCGGAAACTTGGGTTGAGAAAAGCACGCATGCTCATCATTTTCTGCTTTATTATCAGCGTTAGGAGCACAACGGAAAGATAAAAGAAAACACGGACTCGGTCTGGAAGGTAAAAGAAAACACGACAGTGCTACGGAGTAGGCAACAAACTGAAAGATTACAGCGACACACCCCTCTCAATGCTTAGTAGTAAAACACAGTGGGAAGAAGCACCCGTAGGCTCGGCAGTCAACTCTCTAGAAACCAGCCATGTTGACCTGGGCGCCGGAGCCTCCTGACTCCGGGAGATTCCTGGACCTGATCTCCACAACTTCTTCACTCCGGAAAGCCTCTCCAAACGCCAGCTTGCTCTTGCTGGGCTCATCTTGCGCACCTGCAGGAAACACATTCAGACGTACAGTACATCGTTAGCGAACTCTATTGCATGCAACGAGTGGTTTGAGCTGGGACGCAGGGAGTGCCGTGACATTACCTTTGGCGCCCTTGTCGTCTTGGGCGACGTAGCCAGTGACGCGCTCGAGGAGGCCGTAGAGCATGTCCACGAGCTGAGTAGCGAAGCTGGCCATGGGAGCTGGTCAGCTGGAGTACCTAAGAATTAAGAAGCTGGGCTACTACTACTGTTGCCACTGACCCAACAGTGGCTTCAGTGCACTACTGCTAGCTGCTTGCTCTGCTTTGCTGCTGCTCGGATGCTTTCGGATGTGGATGGTGTGGTGTGGTGAGGTGAGTGCTATTGCCATCGCCGGCCGGGGCAGGCGATTTATAGAGACGGCCGCGGTCACCAACCGGCCGCGCGTGTCAGCGATTGCTTTGAGTTTTTTGAGATCAGGAGGGAATCGGCCGGAATTTCAAGATGGCCCCGCGCCCATGTGCATCACATCGATTCACGATGACATTCGCAGTTACAGATAGACGACGAGTTGTTGCCTGTCCACGATGGCGAGGCGACTGATCGACGCGATTACTGAATGAGCAAGTTGCATCGTCAACTTGGTGAATTATTTGACGTGATGCATGCTATGCACCACGCGTATGTACATGGTGTGTGTTCGATCTCCCAAATCGTTGGGTCACATGACATGACTCGTCCTATACAGTGACTTACTCTTGAGCAATCTGGCTGCATGCCCACATCGTGTCATTCCACATGTGTGACACGAGCGTATGCGTGCATGATGGTGGTGCTGGTGCCTACGAGGCAATTGCTTGCATGCCGCCCAATATCATTATGACGCGTGCATCATGACGAGCGATCGTATGCGCCTGCTTTATTATCATTATATAATCAGTCCACTCGGTGATACATGGACGCTAGAGGTAGTACTCACTCAGTTTTAAAATACTAGTAAAATACCCGTGGGTTGCCACGGAAACACAATACATGTAAACAATTTTAAAAATATGTTATTATGTAAACTTTATGGATTTATTTTATGAGACAAAATCAACCAATAGATTGGGTTTAGGACGGTATTGCATCTGGTTAAGTATAGTGTAGTGTTTGACGTCATGGCGATAAAATCCTAGCGCATTCAGTCGACCACCCCTTCTATCACGGCCAAGGATATATCAGGTGTTTTATGCTCTTGTGGTGCTTCCATTCTACCAAACAACAAAAACATAGTCTAAAAAATATTCTAAAGTTGACATCATTGTATAACTCAAGAATCAAAACAAAGACAAATCTGACAATGAACAATTTCTTAAGTGAATACAAGAATTCTAAAGCAAAGCATAAAAATATATTTTCCCTTATAGAATATCTAATTCAATACGATGCAAAATCAGATAGCTTTATTGTATTAAAATAAATAGTATATATAAATAGTTAAGTTGTCTGGAGTACATCAAACTAATGGGGAAACGTACGTATGAAATCTAAGGCAATTGGATGGGAAGTCAATATCTATAAAACAATTTTAAAAATCTTTATGTTCCAAGTATAAACATTTCTACACAAAGAAATATTCGGTTCAAGTAATTTAAAATTATAATTGGCAGAATCATGTTTGGGTCGACATGTGAAAAAATTCACCAAAATAAATGGTAATGATTCTTCATGTTGTATTGCCAGTACAGAATACAAAGAGTAGATGTTAATATTAAAATGGTTACACGATTTTATTTCTGTTAAAGTTTTGCAATGTAGCACTAAGCACCCGTGAAAGAAAAAATGGAGCAGTAGTTTAGGCTGCGTAATCCCTAAGACCTATCACCATCTCTCTCTTTGCTCTTCTCAATTTCTCACTATCTCTGCTCAGCCCAAGTCCCCACGGCACTGCCCCTCTCCACCCATGATGCAGCCCAGCTCCCTATCCTCCCAAATCGTTGGGTCACATGACTCGTCCTATACAGTGAGACTTACTCTCGAGCAATCTGGCTGAATGCCCACATCCTGTCATTCCACATGTGTGACACGCGTGTGTATGCGTGCATGATGGTGGTGCTGGTGCCTACGAGGCAATTGCATGCCGCCCAATATCAGTATGACGCGTGCATCATGACGAGCGATCGTATGCGCGTGCTTTATTATCATTATATAATCAGTCCACCGGGTGATACTCCCTCTATCCCAGTTTATAAGACTTACGCGTATGCCTAGGTCGTCGGCATGAGCTATATAATATGAATTATATAATATAAAAATTATATCATTAGAAAATACAACATTTAAAGTTTTTAATAATATAGTTTTTATCTTATGTTACTCATGCTAAGTTGGTTAATTTGTCAACCTTGAAATACATGTAAGTCTTATAAACTGAGACGGAGGTAGTACATGGACGCTAGAGGTAGTACTCACTAGGTTTTAAAATATAAAATGTTTTACTTTCTCCGTTTAGAAATTAGTGAATTGCATTTATCTAAATATGTATGTATCTAAACATATTTTAGTATAGATACATAAAATTTACACAATGTTAAGATAGATACATGCAAATTTAGACAAATATAAGTCACTTATTTCTGAACAGAAGGAGTAGTATTTTTAAACACAAATATCTTAAGTCACAAAATGAATAAATACCATTTAGCCAATTATCAAACATATTATAATATTAATTGGTGGAGGAATACAATATGTAAAATGAATGATGCGCCAATCAAAACTAGCAACAGGACATGATAGAAATAAAAGTTTAACATTCTTCTCTGAGTTAAAACTCAAAATACATTGTCTTTACTCACATTTTAATTTCATTTTGCTAGATTATCTCTAGTAGTATTTTTTTGCAGGTACAGGTTATGTTTAGTAAGCAAGACTTTGCAACAAAGGAATCACGTAAATATTATTACGTCCAGTGGAATATTTAGTTTTTATAGGTACAATACTTATTATGTATGAGGAAAATTTATCTTGGGGGAGTGGATGTACAAACTCAACATCTGAGTTTAAATCCTTATGGATGTGAATTTAGGTTCCTATTTATACTTAAGAATCAGGCTACCCTGATACTCATGAAATTAATCTTTAAGACCAGGCTTGGTGTTCAACCAAGTTTAAAAATTCTGGTTCTCATGCTTAATGACTATGTGCATCTCTAGTTGGTACAGAGGCCGCGAAAGTGAAATCCTCCGTCTATTTTAAGGGAGTGAGGCTAGCTCAACTCGTTGGGGGAGTGGCTGTACAAACCCAACACCTAGGTTCAAATCCTCGCGGATGCGAATCTAGGTTTCTATTTATACTCGAGGACCAGACTATCCTGGTACTCATGCAATTTATCTTGAGGACAAGGCTATCCTGGTACTCATGCAATTTATCTTGAGGACCAGACTTGGTGTTTAACCAAGTTTAAAAATCATGGTCCTTGATCCCTCTGAAGCCAAGACGAAGATCCGTTTGATGTTTCTCTACATTGATCCGGTTCCTGTGTCATGTTCTGGAAGGCTCCGCTGGCGTACTCCATAAGTGCGATCATGCTGAAAGATTGCTAGATCGGATGGGATTCGGTTGTGCGCACCCATGTTTTTCTCTGACCGTTGGTATCAGAGGGTGCGCTTCGAAGCTTTGTTGGCTGTTAAGATTATGGGGCATGTTCTCGTTCCATGGTGCTGACGGAGAATATCATGGAGACCAAGATCTATGAACTGACAATTGTGGTTCGTGTCTGGATGATGATGAGGAATTGACTTGGTGATTCGTGACTTGGAGCAGTGGCATGCAAGTGAGGGTGGTTGCACAAGAAAGGTTCACGGTCCTATCTTTCAGGATGAAAACCTAGGGTCTAGTCTTAATTGGTTGTGCCTGACAATGGTCTTTTAAAGGCATTGTTTTGAGAGCGTGGACTTTCTTCGGGATAAAATCCTAAGATCTTTGATCAGGCAATGGCGGTATTTGTGCACTGTTTCCTTTTTAGAGGCGTCGTTTTTTGAAAAGCTGGACTTCTGGTGTTGTCTTGATGGTGGTAGTACTTGTGTTTCAATGAATGAGTCACTATAGCGGGACTTCTCTTTTTTGTAATTCTTCTTTTCTTTTTTAGATGTGTGTATTCGTATGGCCGCTAGGACAATGCGTTGTTGTAGAGACTGAGTATGCCGTAATTGGTATCTTCTAATATTAGTATATGCTCCTTTCAAAAACAAATTGTATAAGGGAAATTTGGATGTGATCACTAGATCAGTATGCATAGCGCAGCGGTTGAGATTCCCTTTCCAATATCGGATATCGAGGGAATCAGAATTTGTCGGGTACGCGCGCCCAAGGGATCAGCATGTGAATACACGGCACTGGTTGGTGAGCTTATCTCCACCAAAACATTCCCAAATCGCAGCGTTGTTTTGTTTATTCATCCATTCTCCAGTTACATACAAAAGATGCAGGGTGCCGGCCGGAGAGACGTTGTTGTTTGTCCGGTGCTAACGGCATGACTGCAGACTGGCCTGGGCAGCTGATACAATAAGCAAGATGGCTATTAATCTACGAGCAAATTGCATCGTCAACTTGGTACTAATATACTCCTGTGGTTATCTCGGGCTGAGTCACATGCATGAGCAATATATCGGCCGGCTGTCCTCTTCCTGTGCTTTTGCGAGACCCACGGAAAAAACGAGCCACCAGCCATATCCGGATCAAGAGATGCAGGAGAACGATCGTCATCCCATACATTCATCATGAAACGTACGTGATCGTGTTGGCGTGCTCTGTCGTCATGATCGGGTCACTCATCGCAATCGTACGTTGATACCGCCGCGTCAGTGGATGCATCTTTCATTCTTTTTCTTGTTGGTGGTTGGCTGAATCTCGTGTGCGTGTGTGTATGGATAAAGCTGGAATGCATTCTTTTTAACGAAAAGATAATAACGTATCGATGCGATTTTCAGCATCCCTTCATTTGCTCGTGCTCCAAAGATTCGTGCCGTACATATATACTAGAAGGAGATGCGCGCTTCGCCGCGCCACCTGCATCTCATCCTAGCACAACGTGGCCACGCGGTGTGCTTTGTACATCACGCGTTGTGGTGATTGTGCGCTAAACTGGTTCAAGTTCACATGTTTTATGACCATGACAAAGTGCTAATGAAAATCGCAAAATCATCTTGATGGACATATTCCATCCCATATGTAAACGGTTCAAATATACATCATATCTTGTCGAAAAGAATCGCCATATAAAACACCAAACTTGAGAATGTAATAAACTATCTTCGGGAATGTACAATGAATCTTTGGAATGTAATCTCCATATTTTGTCAAAGGTAAGTATACACAATGTATTTTGTGGGAACGAATCCCCTATAGAACATAAAACTACATAATAATACAAAATCACCGAGTGCAGATGGCCTTCAACAACACACATCTTCTACGTCGTGAAATGCACATCTACATGTAAGCATGAGTAATCACCAGACAATTATATTTGTGAAACAATCACGCATTAATTGTAAAACCAAAATAAAAATGTCAAAATAACTTCTAGTGAGCATGTAGTCCATAAGGTTTATAATTGCATGCCCTGATTTCAAACACCAAGTCAAGTCATCGCCTCTAGCAGAAAAAAGGAGTACTTCCTCAATGAAAATTAGAAGTGCGGAGTACTTTCTCAATGAAAATTAGAAGTGCAGTCACCCTTTTGCACTTAAATTTCTAACTAAATTAGAGAGAAACTATGATATAATAAAACTCCAAAAACGAAATATTTGGGCACAAGAACAAAATGATGCAAGTCCATAAAGGAAGAAAAAATCCTAACTGATATGGTGGAAGCCGGTGATTTTTATAGTATTCATACTAACGGCTACTACAATGAACATGTCTCAAACATGAAAAACATAAAAGGAATGCATTGTTATGCAACGCCAGAAGTGAAAATGCATCTTCTTTTACTTCTAGACCAGATGAGAACCTGTATTTTCCCCACATAAGATCTATGTCAACCTAAAACAACAATTTGCTTTATGTGTTCCTTTAGTCATAAAACACTAAAAAAAATCATGAAACACTCAATACATCATCAAAAAACCAAAAGATTCTCCATATACTGACCAGTCTGTACAGGTACAATAAAAAGTAATCTAAAAGGAAATGATTTATTATAGTTTGATCCTAGCTTTGCCAATTAGATCCATATGTGCAGCTACTTATATAGTCAGTGGACATGTTTTCTAAAGAAACTTTACATAAGAAGGTGCTACTATAAGAAGGTGGACATGTCTTCTACCTATCTGCTGTGCAGGAGTGAGTATATTGGTTCAACTTATTGATGTGTATCCTCACAATAAGATAAGCAAAATACTGAATTGAAGGTTAATATTTAGCTTAGTGTAAGAACGGTAAAAGGGCCCCTACATTTTTTATGTATAAAGTGTTTGATACATAATAAAGATGACAAAGGCAAGCTTTAAGTCACAAAAAGTCAACATCAGGAAATTCAGACAGATTGGCCAACCTCTGTGGATTGTGGGATAGGTAAATGCTCAGTTTGACATATGAAAACCTAAGAGAAGAACCAATGGTATGCTGATGCTAAGGACTTTTTGCAGCAGCAGATTCATTATAATCAGTTCATTAGAATAATAACTCGACCAGCAAGGAGAATGCAAGGATGAGCTTAGCCCAACCAGCCAATGTCAGATGAGCATAAGCTAAACCAGCAAGGAAAACGAAAAGCCGCAAAGGTCTGACAGAACTTGTTAAACAAAACAGTGGCTCCTTGTTTGGACTTCTACTCATTTAAATTCCGTTAAAGTATTTTTTTGTAGCACAAGATACCTCTTGCAGTCGAGGATATGACTGAATAATTGATAAAAAATTAAAATAAGATAGAGATATCTAAATGTTGATGACTAAATATCTAGTTAGTGGCGTGCCAATACACGAAAAGGGACAGTTAAAAAAATAAAAAAAACAAACCAATATTGCTATAGGCTATAGCCATCAAATTCATACCATCAATGATTTACCTAACTCTAACTCAACTTCCTCTCACTCTTCAAGATCAGAAAGGACGGAGGAAAATTTTCATTACTTAGCTATCATGTAATGTGTGTAATCTCCTGCACAGCAGAGGTAGAAAAACGGGAGTTCCCCATCAGTCGAGCATCCAATACAGGCTAATCCGAGGGGTGCACTCGTAACGCACTCTCCAACCACCAAATCTGCTACGGAATAGCACAAATATAAGAAAAATACATGTTCACGAGCAGCAAAGGATAAACCAACAGAGGATCACCAATGGAGACAGCAGACCAAAAACATTCAGAGGGGAAAAATGTCAAAGCCAATTAAATCCACCATGACATAATCAATTAATTTATCACATTAGGGAATCGAGCAAGAAGAAAGAACTCAAATTGCTAGAGAGGGTTAGGCTACGTACAAGAACTCGGAGGGGCGCAACATCTTCAGGACAGAGCAACGGGGCATCAGGCGGTGACGCGGAGGATGACTATCCGACCGGAATTAGACCGACGGAGTCGAGAGCGGAAGGCGGGACAAATATGAGGACGTTGACCACGGGTAGTGATAGGTGGTGGAGATGCCTAGGGCAGGGCCGAGGCCGTGGTCGGGCGGATGGCGGCGGGAGGGTCGTCTCTAGAAATTTGGGCCCCGATGCAAAACATAAATTCGGGACTAAAATTTTGAATCTTAACTAATTAATACAAGGAAAACAAATTTGAACTTTATTATATAACTAAATTATACTTCTTATTTCTAGGGTTCATAATTTTTTCTGTTCTATGAACCAAACGAAAATAAATCTAAATGAATTCTAACTCCACATGAATAACGAATTATAAGTTTATCAAGAAAACAAAAGAATTGTGTACCTAATATGCAACGACAGTACCTTAGGTGAATTGTGAACTGACAGCATGAGGACAACATAATCTTCCAAATATCTTGCTAATATTGGATTGACATCACCACCAGGATATCACAATTATGCACTACCACAACACCTTGACACGCTAAAGTGGTAACTAAGAAACAACAATGCGTTGATAGAATGATGAACAGATCGACTGATTTCATTCATATGGACTTACCAATTACCGAACTGTAGACTGGATTCTGGACGATCATAGACTCGTAGCAGGAGTACTTGCATAACAGCTGTCAGGGCTAGGTGGAAAGCTCACGGCGCCGCCTCGCCGCTCGGCTACTGGGGCGTCAATAAGGCCTGGTGTCGACTCACCTAGGATCCCGGGCATCGGAGCAGGTCTGCCTGAGGGCGAAGGCATAGTCAGTCCAACTATCGACAAAGTTACGCAGAGCAGTAGTTCCTAGCACCGATCAGTATTTTTTGTGGGGGATCGGGATATTTTCCTTATCCTTTCCATCTATTAGCTGCAATACCGTCAAGCCCGCTTTATTTCCTGCCAACATTATGTCCTCCCTTTGCTGTTTGCTCAAGAAAATAGGCACACTTATGACCTCTTTCAATTCGTGATGAAATTGCACATCAGAACAGCATCCTTCAGCTTTGGAAAAATAACACTGACAATTTCAACTGGAGAAAAATTCATTCCGCTGATTTTGACGCAAGCTTCTCCTCTCTCCCCTTCAATGATGCCAAAATGGACTCTTTTCCTCATTTCTTGCACAGAACAGTCGTCAAATTGCTTCTCAATCAACTTTTTTATATCGAAGACAACATCTGAAGATTGTCTCGACATTCTGCACTTTGCGAGTTCTCCAACTGCAACATGCTTGCCAAGACCTTCCAAGTGTTGCAGAGCCCATGCATACCGCCCTTCAGAAACTTCTGGCGGTACTGAAGTAACATATGATGGCGTGGAACGCCCACTTTCACTGTCAACAAGCTCCGGCACCTAAAATAAGCGAGTAAATAAAGGGATCAGAACAAAGTAGCATCGTAGGATATGATAATTTTTTATCAGCTATACAATGTGCACACAAAATTCAAGAGCTTCTCTATTTACATAAGTAAAAATATGTCTGAATACAAACACAGAAAAGGCATTGCCAATTTAGCGTAAACCGTACTCTGATATGGCCCACTCATATATTCGTTCACAAAGGGAAAGAAAGACATCAGATAAGCATGAATGACTCTGCAAAGGCTTTGCGTAAGAACCTGACTTTACATGGGGATTTTATTTTTGCTATAATAAAGTAGGCAGCATACCTTTCATTATTAACTACTTGACGAAGCAGCGGAGGCCCAAAAACCGCGCGCCGCAGCGACCACGATTAAGTCTATAGGTAATAGAAAGCTATAAACCATGAAGTATAGTGTTGTTCTATAAATCTAAGAGATATTGCTGAAAGTGGCACTATCAAATTCAACGGAATACATTCTTATGCATAGTCTACTAAACAGAGCATGACTTGACAACTAAAAAGCTGGCCATCCATTCAGCGTGAATCCTATTGAATTGAGTCAAGTAGAACAAATCAGCTCTAAAAAATTTTAGACAGGAAAGAAAGGTCCAAACAGATCCATTTTCATATTTCATCAAGTACAACTACAAACTGACTATAAAAACAAGAAAAGCACATACAAAATAGTGCTACATTTTGATAAGATAGTATCACACCATTAAGTTGAATCCATGTTGGCAAGATAATATCTTCAATTGGTTTTCGAACTCCAAGATCAAAGATTTCAACAATATTGAAAGCGAAAAGAAATCGTGAGATCTCTGCTTACTCACTATACAAGAATACAGCAAAGTTGAAAACAAAAACTGAAATCAGAATAAAAATTGACCTGTTGAAGACGTGCCCTCTTCTGATTTCTTGAGAACCCTACTGTCTCATCTTCTTCTTCCTGGGCCAAAATCCAACTTGCCTCTGTTGGAGATATGCCCTAGAGGCAATAATAAATGTAGTTATTATTATATCTTTGTGTTTATGATAAATGTTTACATTCATGCTATAATAGTATTAACATGGAAACATTGATACTTGTGTGATTCGTAAACTTAATTTGAAGTCCCTAGTATAGCCTCTATACTTCACTAGCTTGTTGGTTGATAAATGATTGTGGTTTCCCTATCATGAACATTGAGATGTTATCAACAACAAGATCATATCGTTAGGAGAATGATATGGTGGACATACTCCTATAGATAAGCGTAGCATAAAGATCAAGTCATTTCAATAGTTCAATTGCTATATGCTTTCTGATACATAGTAACCTAATTCCTTCGACCATGAGATCATGCATATCACCTTTACCGGATGGATACTTTGATGACATCAAACACCACACCGTAACTGGGTGGCTATAAAGATGGCATTGAGTGTTCGGAAAGTATTGGTTGAGACACATGGATCAAGAGTGGGATTTGTCCATCCATATGACGGATAGATATTCTCTGGGCCCTCTCGGTGAAATGTCATCCAATTAGCTTGCAAGCATGTGACTGGCTCACAAGGGATCACATATCACGGGAACGAGAAAAGAGTACTTATCAGTAACGAGGTTGAACTAGGTATGCAGAGATACCGACGATCATAACCTCGGATAAGTAACATATCGTGAGACAAAGGGAAATTGGTATCGTATGTAAGTGGTTCATTCGATCGCAAAGTAATCGTAGAAATATGTGGGAGCCATATGAATTTCCAGATTCCTCTATTGGTTATTATTCGGAGAAGTGTCTCGATCATGTCCGCATAATTCACGAACCGTAGGGAGACACACTTAAGGATTCGACGTTGTTTTGAGTAGTTATGGTATTATGAGAAAGAGACCGAATGTTGTTCGGAGTCTCGGATGGGATCCGGGATATCACGAGGTGATCCGGAATGGTCCGGAGAATAAGATTCATATAAGGAAAGTCCCGTTTCGGAGTTCGGGAATGATTCCGGTGTTTTCATCGGGAATGTTCTAGAAGGTTCCGGATTGTCCGACACTCCGGGGGGGGGGGGGGGAGGGTACATGAGTGTGTCATTGAATGATTGCATCATGTACTAAGTGTTCTTGCTGTTCCAAAAACATGAAAGTCAAATTCCCAGTTTGAAAGTCAAACGGCTAAAACAGGAAACTGTGGGAAACAGGAAACTGTGGGAAACAAGCAAGAGGAGTTGGAACCAACTTGGAGGAGGAGTCCAACTCCTCCAGGCCGGCGCCCAGCCCTAGGCCGAGTTGGGGAGGGACTCCCTCCCTCCCCTGGAGCGCCAAGGCCCCTCCACCCATAAAAGGAGGGGCAGGGCTCCTCCTTGAGACACACAAGTTTCCACCTCTAATCTCCGGTTTAGAGCCGTTTTGGTTTAGAGCTTCTAATTGCTTTAGCCTGCGGTTTAGAGCCTTCTAATTGGTGAGTCTAATCTCTAGACCACTAATAGCCCTCTCTCATAATCCACCATACTCGCTCCGGCTTAAGGCGAAGCCCTGCGGGATCTCCCCTCTACTTCCGGTACCACGCCGTTGTGCTGCCGGAATCGCGAGGAGAGTGCTACAACCTCCGCTGCCTGCTGGAACAAGGGAGAGGAAGGTCTTCGTCGAGTACCGAACGTGTGACCGACTGCGGGAGCGCTGCCGGAACGCAGCGCCGGAAGGATCGTCTACACGATCTTGAGATCGGGAAGAGTACGACTACATCACCCACGAGAATCCGCTCTCGTTAACCGCTTTGGAATCTTCGAGGGTAAGTTATTCCATCGACTCGTTGCTACAATCTAATAGATAGATCTTGGCTTGTTTGTTTGTATGCGATAGAAATTTTTTGTTTTCCATGCTACGAACCCCTACAGTGGTATCAGAGCTGTGTCTATATGTAGATCTGTTGCACGAGTAGAACACAATGGTCATTGTGGGCGTTGATGCTTTTATTGTCGATTGCTTCTTGTGTACTTTGCATCTTGCGGTATGTTGGGATGAAGCGGCCCGGGCTAACCTTACATGACATCGTTCATGAGACTTGCTCCACGCTTGACATGCAACTTGTATTGCATAAGTGGCTTTGCGGGTGCCTGTTTCTCCTAGCATAGTTAAGATCCAATTTACAACGGGTGATCAACAATGATAGTATCAATGTTGTGGTTCTTGTTCGTAAGTTAGAACGACACTTATTGAAAGCCCCAAACCACGTAAAATATGCAAAGAAAGTAGAGGCGTCTAACTTTGTTTTGCAGGGGTGTGCAGTGATGTGATATGGCCATGATTGTGATTATATTTGATGTATGCAATGTTCCTTATTGTAAGTTGGCAACCGGCAGGAGCCATATGGTTGTCTTTAATTTATGTTAAGACCCGCGTGTCTATTCAAAGTAGTTGTAATAGTTGAAGCTGGTGGACGACAACCATGGAGAAGCGTCATTGACCTTGATGCAATGCCGGTGATGATGGAGATCATGTTCGTGCTTGAAGATAGAGATCAGAAGCACAAAGAAGAAAGGCCATATCATATCACATATTATAAATTACATGTGATGTTAATCCTTTATGCATCTTGTATTGCTTAGTAGACGACGGTAGCATTATAAGATGATCCCTCATGCACATGAATTTCAAGTTCGAAAGTGTTCACCCTTAGTATGCACCGTTGCTAATGCTTGTTGTTTCGAAGCACCACGTGATGATCGGGTGTGTTAGATTCCGCAAGTGTATACAACGTAAGCAAGCCAGATTTGCTTATGCGGTAGCTAAGGTTTGATCTTAACGAGCCTAGCATGTACAGACATGGTCTCAGGAACACGAATCACCGAAAGGTAAAGCATGAATCATATAGTAGATATGATGAACATGACGATTGTTCGCCATTTAAACTATATCAACTCTCGTGATGATCGGTGTTGATATAGTGGATTTGGTTCGTGTGATCACTAAAACAATGTGAGGGATATTGTTTTGAGTGGGAGTTCACCTAGTTTAATTTCTTTATTAATTTGAACTCAATTTGTCATAAACTTAGTCTAAACTATTGCAAATATGTTGTAGATCAATGGCAGCCCCTACCATCAATTTTAATGCGTTCCTAGAGAAAGAAAAGTTGAAAAACAATGGAAGCAACTTCGCGGATTGGTTCCGCAATTTGAGGATTGTCCTCACAGCTGGTAATTTGACCTATGTGTTGGATGCACCGCTGGGTGACCCACCTACAGATGATGCTCCCGATGAAGTAAAGAATGTTTACCTCGCTCGGAAGAATCAGTACTCCATAGTTCAGTGTGCTATCTTGTATGGTTTGGAATCGGAGCTTCAGAAAAGGTTTGAGGATTCAGACCCATATGATATTGTCGAGGATCTCAAATTGATTTTTGAGACTCATGCGGCAATTGAAAGTTATGAGGCTTCTGAAAAGTTCTTTAACTGCAAGATGGAAGAAGGCAGCTCCGTCAGTGAGCATGTGCTTAAGATTTGTGGGTACGCAAACAAACTTCAAAGCTTGGGTATAGTGATTCCTAATGCTTTGGGGATTTACCGTGTCCTCCAATCACTACCACCAAGTTACAAGAACTTTGTGATGAACTACAACATGCAGAACATGAACAAGACGTTGCCAGAACTCTTTGCCATGTTGAAATCTGCAGAAGTGGAGATCAAGAAAGAGCACCAAGTGTTGTTGGTCAATAAGACCACCAAATTCAAGAAAGGCAAGTCTAAGCAAAAGGGACACTTCAAGAAGGGTGGTAAGAAAGTTACCACACCGGCGAAGAAGACCAAGGCTAGACCTAAGCCTGATACTGAGTGCTTTTACTGCAAGGGAGAAGGTCACTGGAAGCGGAATTGCCCAAAGTACTTGGCGGATTTGAAGAACGGCAACATCAAGAACAAAGGTATATCTGATATACATGTTATTGATGTGTATCTCACTAGTATTCGTAGTAGTGCCTGGGTATTTGATACTGGTTCGGTTGCTCATATTTGTAACTCGAAACAGGTGCTGCAGAATAAACGGAAGCTAGCGAAGAATGAGGTGACGATGCGCGTGGGAAACGGATCAAAGGTTAATGTGATCGCGGTCGGCACGCTACCTCTTCATCTACCATCGGGATTAGTTTTATACTTAAATAATTGTTATTTGGTGCCTGCGTTGAGCATGAACATTATATCGGGATCTTGTTTATTGCGAGACGGTTACTTGTTTAAGTCCGAGAATAATGGTTGTTCGATTTATATGAGTAATATGTTTTATGCACATGCGCCTTTGATAGATGGTCTATTCTTATTGAATCTCGATAGTGGAAATACACATATCAACAATATTGAGGCTAAACGTTTGAAATCAAGCGATAATTCGACCTATATGTGGCACTGTCGTCTTGGTCACATCGGAGTGAAACGTATGAAGAAACTCCATTCCGATGGACTTCTTGAATCACTTGATTTTGAATCACTTGATAGATGCGAAGCATGTCTGATGGGAAAAATGACTAAGACTCCATTTTCTGGTATGATGGAGCGAGCTACGGACTTATTGGAAATTATACATACCGATGTGTGTGGTCCAATGAGTGTAGCATCGCGCGGTGGTTATCGTTATGTTCTTACCTTCACGGATGATTTGAGTAGATATGGGTATATCTATTTCATGAAACATAAGTCCGAAACTTTCGAGAAGTTTAAGGAGTTTCAAAGTGAGGTAGAGAATCAACGTAACAAGAAGATTAAGTTTCTACGTTCTGATCGTGGAGGTGAATATCTAAGTTACGAGTTTGGCGAGCATTTAAAGAAGTGCGGAATACTTTCACAATTGACACCGTCGGGAACACCACAGCGTAATGGTGTATCCGAACGTCGTAATCGAACTCTCTTAGATATGGTTCGTTCTATGATGTCACTTACAGATTTACCGCTATCATTTTGGGGTTATGCATTAGAAACAGCCGCATTCACTTTAAATAGGGCACCATCTAAATCCGTTGAAACGACACCGTATGAATTATGGTTTGGGAAGAAACCTAAATTGTCGTTCCTTAAAGTTTGGGGATGCGAAGCCTATGTAAAGAAGTTACAGCCGGACAAGCTTGAACCCAAAGCGGAAAAATGCGTCTTCATAGGATACCCGAAGGAAACTATTGGGTATACCTTCTATCATAGATCCGAAGGCAAAATTTTCGTTGCCAAGAATAGATCCTTTCTAGAGAAGGAATTTCTCTCGAAAGAAGTGACTGGAAGGAAAGTAGAACTCGACGAGGTTGTCGAACCTTCTCTCGAAATTGCGAGTAGCGCAGCACCGGAAGAAGTTCCTGTGGTGCCTGCACCAATTAGAGAGGGAGCTAATGATGGTGATCATGAAACTTCGGTTGAAGTTGCTACAGAGCCTCGGAGGTCAACGAGAACTCGTACCACTCCAGATTGGTATGATCCCGTTATGAGTGTCATGTTGGTGGACAACACCGATGACCCCGAGACATATGAGGAAGCGATGATGAGCCCAGATTCCAATAAATGGCAAGAAGCCATGAAATCCGAGATTGGATCCATGTACGAAAACCAAGTATGGACTTTGGTGGACTTACCGGATGGCCGAAAGGCTGTCGAGAACAAATGGATTTTCAAGAAGAAAACAGATGCTGATGGTAATATGACTGTCTATAAAGCTCGACTTGTTGCAAAAGGGTTTCGACAAATTCAAGGAGTTGACTACGATGAGACTTTCTCACCAGTAGCGAAGCTAAAATCTGTGAGGATTATGTTAGCAATCGCTGCATATTATGATTATGAGATATGGCAGATGGATGTCAAAACAGCATTCCTCAATGGAGATATTGATGAAGAGTTGTATATGATGCAGCCCAAAGGTTTTGTCGATCCTAAAGATGCTAACAAGGTATGCAAACTTCAACGGTCCATCTATGGATTGAAGCAAGCATCCCGAAGTTGGAATCAACGTTTTGATAAGGTAATCAAAAGTTTTGGTTTTGTACAAACTTATGGAGAAGCTTGTATTTACAAGAAAGTGAGTGGGAGCTCTGTAGCATTCTTAATACTATATGTGGATGACATATTGTTGATTGGGAATGATGTAGACCTTCTTAGTAGTGTCAAAGAATATTTGAATAATAGTTTTTCATTGAAGAATCTTGGCAAAGCAGCTTACATATTAGGCATAAAGATTTATAGAGATAGATCGAAACGCCAAATATCATTGTCACAGAGTACATATTTGGACAAAGTTCTAAAGAGGTTTGGAATGGAAGAAAGCAAGAAAGGGTTCTTACCCATGTTGCCCAATACGACCTTGAGTAAAACTCAAAGTCCGACATCGGCAGAAGATAGAGAAAGGATGAGTAAGACTCCCTATGCCTCAGCCATAGGATCTCTAATGTATGCCATGCTATGTATTAGACCCGACATTGCATATGCTGTTAGTTTAACTAGCAGATATCAAAGTGATCCAGGAGTGGATCATTGGACAGCGGTCAAAAACATCCTTAAGTACTTGAGAAGAACTAAGGATATGGTTCTTTCTTATGGAGGTGATGGACAGCTCGTTGTTAATGGTTACACCGATGCTAGTTGGAACACCGATACGGATGATTCTAAATCACAATCTGGATACGTATTTATTTTGAATGGTGCAGCAGTTAGCTGGAGGAGTGCAAAGCAAAGCGTTGTGGCGATATCTTCAACTGAATCGGAATACATGGCTGCTTCGGAGGCTTCACAAGAAGCGATATGGATGAAAGAGTTCATTACAGAGCTGGGTGTGGTTCCTAGTGCGCTGGACCCAATGTCTATCTACTGTGATAACATGGGAGCCATAGCCAATGCGCAAGAACCAAGGTCACACAAGAAGCTGAAGCATATCAAGCTACGTTTTCACGCTATTCGAGAACATATCCAGGATGGGGATATAAAGATTTGCAAAGTACACACAGATCTGAATGTGGCGGATCCGTTGACTAAACCTCTCCCGAGGGCAAAACATGACCAACACCAAACTGCCATGGGTGTTCGGTATATTACCATGTAATCTAGATTAGATGACTCTAGTGCAAGTGGGAGACTGTTGGAGATATGCCCTAGAGGCAATAATAAATGTAGTTATTATTATATCTTTGTGTTTATGATAAATGTTTACATTCATGCTATAATAGTATTAACAGGGAAACATTGATACTTGTGTGATTTGTAAACTTAATTTGAAGTCCCTAGTATAGCCTCTATACTTCACTAGCTTGTTGGTTGATAAATGATTGTGGTTTCCCTATCATGAACATTGAGATGTTATCAACAACAAGATCATATCGTTAGGAGAATGATATGGTGGACATACTCCTATAGATAAGCGTAGCATAAAGATGAAGTCATTTCAATAGTTCAATTGCTATATGCTTTCTGATACATAGTAACCTAATTCCTTCGACCATGAGATCATGCATATCACCTTTACCGGATGGATGCTTTGATGACATCAAACACCACACCGTAACTGGGTGGCTATAAAGATGGCATTGAGTGTTCGGAAAGTATTGGTTGAGACACATGGATCAAGAGTGGGATTTGTCCATCCATATGACGGATAGATATTCTCTGGGCCCTCTCGGTGAAATGTCATCCAATTAGCTTGCAAGCATGTGACTGGCTCACAAGGGATCACATATCACGAGAACGAGAAAATAGTACTTATCAGTAACGAGGTTGAACTAGGTATGCAGAGATACCGACGATCATAACCTCGGATAAGTAACATATCGTGAGACAAAGGGAAATTGGTATCGTATGTAAGTGGTTCATTCGATCGCAAAGTAATCGTAGAAATATGTGGGAGCCATATGAATTTCCAGATTCCTCTATTGGTTATTGTTCGGAGAAGTGTCTCGATCATGTCCGCATAATTCACGAACCGTAGGGAGACACACTTAAGGATTCGACGTTGTTTTGAATAGTTATGGTATTATGAGAAAGAGACCGAATGTTGTTCGGAGTCTCGGATGGGATCCGGGATATCACGAGGTGATCCGGAATGGTCCGGAGAATAAGATTCATATAAGGAAAGTCCCGTTTCGGAGTTCGGGAATGATTCCGGTGTTTTCATCGGGAATGTTCTAGAAGGTTCCGGATTGTCCGGCACTCCGGGGGGGGAGGGTACATGAGTGTGTCATTGAATGATTGCATCATGTACTAAGTGTTCTTGCTGTTCCAAAAACATGAAAGTCAAATTGCCAGTTTGAAAGTCAAACGGCTAAAACAGGAAACTGTGGGAAACAGGAAACTGTGGGAAACAAGCAAGAGGAGTTGGAACCAACTTGGAGGAGGAGTCCAACTCCTCCAGGCCGGCGCCCAGCCCTAGGCCGAGTTGGGGAGGGACTCCCTCCCTCCCCTGGCGCGCCAAGGCCCCTCCACCCATAAAAGGAGGGGCAGGGCTCCTCCTTGAGACACACAAGTTTCCACCTCTAATCTCCGGTTTAGAGCCGTTTTGGTTTAGAGCTTCTAATTGCTTTAGCCTGCGGTTTAGAGCCTTCTAATTGGTGAGTCTAATCTCTAGACCACTAATAGCCCTCTCTCATAATCCACCATACTCGCTCCGGCTTAAGGCGAAGCCCTGCGGGATCTCCCCTCTACTTCCGGTACCACGCCGTTGTGCTGCCGGAATCGCGAGGAGAGTGCTACAACCTTCGCTGCCTGCTGGAACAAGGGAGAGGAAGGTCTTCGTCGAGTACCGAACGTGTGACCGACTGCGGGAGCGCTGCCGGAACGCAGCGCCGGAAGGATCGTCTACACGATCTTGAGATCGGGAAGAGTACGACTACATCACCCACGAGAATCCGCTCTCGTTAACCGCTTTGGAATCTTCGAGGGTAAGTTATTCCATCGACTCGTTGCTACAATCTAATAGATAGATCTTGGCTTGTTTGTTTGTATGCGATAGAAATTTTTTGTTTTCCATGCTACGAACCCCTATAGCCTCCTCCTCTTCCATCAGTGCACGGCGGCGGCAATTTCGTTCAGTTCCGGGATCCCTGCTCGGAGTCGGATACGTGGGGTCGTGGGAGGCTCAGCCAGAGAGGAGGCGCAGCAGTTGGCGCGGCGAAATGCACATCGACGAGCGGCCGCAGTTCCAGGCTCCCCGCTGCAGCTCGTGCTCGGAGTCGAAGATGCGGGGTCGCGGTCATTGGGGGCTGAGTCGGAGAGGAGGCACAGCACCCGATGCGGCGGGAGAGGCGGCGGTGGCGCAGCGGGCCGGCGGTTGGAGTGACGGTGGCGTGGGGTACACAGCGGCAGCAGTCTAGGGTTGAGCACGGGAGATTTTCCTTGATACCTCTCCCGATACCTCTAGTGGCCGGTTTGCCGGTTTTTTTGGGACTTTTTTTACTGTAGCTAAGCGCGTGAGCCGGTGCTCAGCGCGCTGCGTTTCCCTCAGACGTAAGCTATAGGATAATAACATCTACGAATCTCACATGCATTTTCAAGAGGTTAATTAGAACCATGAATAACTAAGAAAATCGCCCCGCAGGTAATAATCTCCCCGGTAAATTATCTAGGTTGCTGAATGAAGGAGGTGGGCGCGTATGTAGTACTCCCTCCTCCGTATAAAAATATAAGATATTTTAGGTTTATAAATAAAATGTATGTAGACGTTTTTTAGGGTATTGGTTTGTAGAGGTTTTAAGTCAACTTATACACTAAAAGTCGTCTAAATACTTTTATTTCACAAAGCTAAAATGTCTTACATTTTTAAACGAAGAGAGTACTTGGTACACACGACGGTAGATGCGGGAAGGATATGCATGGAAGTACGACCGTGCATTAGCGCCCAAGTGTGTGTTGGGTGGGTTGAATTAGTTAATCCATCTTGTCAAATTGGCCTTGTCATGGGTTTATTCAAAATATATGCCTGAAATTGCATATTAAATTAGTACTACAAATCCCTACTTATAATTTATGGAGAAATTTGGTCTTGGGATTATCTACATGGACAAATATGGAAGGGCTTTGCCCCTTCAGTGATCTTGGCGCGCTTGAGTGGATAGCCACAAGAGGCCGTGTTTGTCTTTACATATGACCATGTTGTCCTTGTAACAAAGACAATATCGACTTCTTTTATGCGATGGCAAATTAAAATCATTATTGGCAATGAGAACAAGCCAAATTTTTGGATGCTCCTTGGGCGGAGGGGATCAACCTGAAGACTAAGGGCTTTTTTGATTCATCGGGTAGAAAAAGTATAGGAATAGAAAAAACATAGAATTGAGATATCATGCCAACTTGAATCCTATGAGAATAGGAATTTTGTTTGATGTAGCAAAAGAATTTTTCCATGAGCTATGATCTAATGTTTCTTTCTTATAGGAATTGCACTACAAGATTCCTATAGGATATGTTTCTATGAATCGAACAATAACATAGGAAAAATTTCCATAGGATTTAAATCCTACATAATTCCTATGCAATTCCTATGAATCAAACAAGCCCTAAGCCTGTAGAAATTGGAACCGGCCAAACCAGCCAGCTATACTCTAGCTCATTTTTCTTCACAAGTGAAATCCAAACCTTAGATTTAGTACAAAATTTTAAACTAGTCCAAACTGGTTAGACCAGTCAAACCGAGTTTGCACAGGCTCACCGAAGACCATGGTGTCATCCATCTATGAAATTTCGAAAAGGAAAAAAGTTGATTCGTCCGCTAAAACGCTTACCCATCACACTTGGATCTCTCAAATCGACGTCCATAACTGGCTATCCATGTATCATCTCCAAGAGTTCTCGAACCTTTGTCACTTCACTTTGCAGGTCACCCATCAGGATAACACTCCCGTCCCAGTTATTTGGAAACTCACCACCTCTAGAAACTACTATTGCCACTTGTCCTATATGGCCAATTCGCAGCTCGCTCGCCAATATACTCTCTCATTTGAATACCGGGCTCTTCCTAAGTGCAATTTTATTGTATGTCTTGTCATTCAAAACCGTGCATGGAGAACAAATCAATTGGAGCGTCACAAATGGCCTAATGGTAGACTTTGTCCTCTTTATTGCCGTGTGGACGCGTTGTCTTGTCACCTTTTTGTACATTGCCATTACTCTATCCATATTTGGAGCACGATTAAAGACTGGCTTAAGCTTGTGAATCTCAACCCTCAAAGTTGAAACGCTGTGAAGCAAAGTCGAGTCTTGGTGGAGTCACATTGTACTTACCCACCTGACTAGGAGGCGGGCACTGGCTTTTCTTCTTATCTTAAACTCGTGGGAGCTTTGGAATAAAAGACTTTCAAGAATATAGGCACCATGCCTACCATCATGTTCTCGAAGATCAAGATAGAAACATGAACGTGTATTCTTTTCAAGAATATGGGCACCATGCCTACCATCACTTTCAAGAATATGCGGGCCGGACCACCGATGCGGTGTCTGGTTCAGTCCAAAATTTCTTCGAAACCCGCGTATCGGCACTATATTGCCGTTGCGGGCCGAGATGTGGGGTACGCTAGAGTTGCTCTTATACCGGTAGATTAGTACATTTGTTATTCTTTCTTCGGACTTCGGGGTTTCTATAATTTGTGAAACGTGTCAACTTTGTTCGTAAACACTTCTCTATTAATAAATTTAGGTAAATCTTTTCCTTTCTTTCAAAAATTGTATGTATTCAGCATAGTCCAGTTATACAAGGCATGAAATAATCTTGAACACTTGAAAAATCGGAAAACACACACATGGCCGTGCGCGCGCACGAGCGTACACTCCATACACTCGGAACAACAGCAGGCAAATCATTGTTTAAACTCCAAAAAAGGTGAATCCGCACAAATCTTGAGCGATGAACGCTCCAAACATCTGCCGATGACAGTAACTAGTATCACCCGTCCAGGTTTCTAATTGACTCCGGCCCCTGATCCTCCTGACACATTGGGACCTCTTGGCCGAATATCAACGTGCTGCAAGAGTAAGGAGTAGAGCTAGAACTGTAAGCGATATTGTAACTGCAGAAAACAGTCGAAAAAAACTTGGACACAGAATGAATATAGACCTCTTGCACGACCGGCGCCGGATTGGTGGTGCCGGTGGCCTCCTTGGCTCCGGCGCGGCCACAGCCGGCGACGCGGTCGACGAGGCCGAGGAACCTGTCCTTGAGCTGGGCGGCGAAGTTGGCCATGAGCGAGACGATCGAGCTAGTGGTGAAACTGAAGTACTACTGAATTGTGTCTGTGCAGACTCGCGGCTTGCCTCGCCGATCGCTGCTTGATGTCTGCGGGGCAATGGGGGGTGATGGTTGAGCAGTGACTTCTCCCTGCAACGCGGAGACCTCATTTATACACGACGCGGGAGCACCAAACGCTCAGCTTTAAGGGCACCTCCTTTGGACAATGATGTACGGGAGGCCCACGCAGGGTACCCTCCAGGATATATTCAGATAAAAGCTAGGAACCCTGGCAATGCATCGTTTACCACGCAGATCTTGTGCAGAGTTGTTAAGTGACAACTTTGCCGTTGTATATATAGTTGTGTATCCATTGCGTGATATGATCACTGGTGCCGCTAGCTGCAAATTTCATGGTCGACATGATTCAACGGGGCCGGCCGGCCGGGCCATCACTTTTCACCAGATCCTGAACCAGGCAAGTGGCGAAGCCCATGAAACGTACGTCCGTTTTTCGCTTATCCTGCTTACAATCCATCAGTGACGTGAGATACGCAAACATGGTCTAAGAGCATCTCCACTCGCCCCCTCCCCCCCCCCTTTTCCTATTGAAAATGTTTGTGGGCTAGCCCTGTCGGTGAGACACCAAAATCTTTTCTCCCTTTTCTTCCCTTTTCCTTCCTATTGGACATTTAGTCCCGCCATTTCTTCCCCTCGTCGCCTTCTAGTCCCGCCATTTCTCCGCCCTGCGTCTTCTCTCCCTTGCTCCACCGCCGCCGTCACCATGCCGCCAAAGAGGTAACAAGGTCCTCGCGCGTAAGGCCGACAAGGAGCGGCCAGAGGAGATGACCAATGCGGAGTGGGCATTCGACATCCAGTGCAGGCAGGTGGAGAACATGAGCCGCTGGCTGAGGGAGAAGAACTCAAAGCTGCGTCGGGCGGTGGAGGCGCAGGCAGAGCAGTGGGCGGCTGCGCAGCGGGCGACGACAATGGCGGTGGTGATCTGAGTCGCTGGCCAGAACAGCGTCGGGCCAGCGCCATCTACGACAATACATTTGATTCACAAAGCTAAAACTTCTTATATTTATGAATGGAGGGGTAGTTTTTTTTTTTTGAAAGAAGCATATATTAATATCACAAGATACCAATTACACCCAGCATCTAAAATAACGCATTGTCCTAGCGATCATACGAAAGCACACAACCAAAAAAGAAAGAATAACTAAAAAAAGGGAAAAGTCCCACTACAGTGACCCATTCGTTGAAACATCGATACTACCACGGTGCACCACCAAGAAAACACCAGAAGTACAGGTTCTCCAAAAGTGATGCCTCCAATAAGTAAACAGTGCACAAACACCGTCATCGCTTCATAGATCTTAGTTTTTCAACCTGAAAAAAGTTCACGCTCTCAAAACAATACCTTCAGCACACTACTAGGAAAACATCATTTAGTGGCGCACCTGAAAACATCATCTGTGGCGCACTAGCAGTGCGCCACGTGCCTTGCGCTATGGCTATCTCTCAGCCGTGGCGCACTGCCTAATGCGCCACGGTTGTGTAGAGATAGGCGTAGCGCACCTGCTAGTGCGCCACGGTTATGTGGGCAGGTGCGCTACGCCTAGGATCTTCTGTACGCCACTAAGCTTCTATAGTGCGCTTTAGGTGTAGTGCGCCACAGAAGGTAGATCATGTGCGCCACATGTGTGTTTTTTTTTTTAATTTCCAAGCCAGATTATATACAATATTACAGCAGATATACACACACAGATACAAGATATACAATTATATATATAAATACACAATATGAAAAACAAGATTGAAACAAATACATATAGATAAGTCTCATACATGAATACATAGTATAAGTTACATTGTTTCGATCAAGTTACAAAGTAGTAGTTGGTGACATGCGAATACATGTGTCGATCGACCAAGTTAGAGCTCGGAAGCTCGCCTATAGCCATTTTCCTAGTAGTGGCAAGGCTATTGCCAGACACAACCAATTAAGGCCAGACCCCGTGTTTCCACCCTGAAAGGTAGGATTGTGAACTTCTCCTGTGCAGTCGCCCTCACTTGCATGTCACTGCTCCAAGTCACGAGTGACCAAGCCAATTTCTCATCACCATCCAGACTCGAACCACCATTGTCAGTCCTCAGATCTCGGTCTCGATGACATTCTCCCTCGGCACCATGGAACAAGAACATGTCCCATAATATTAACAGCCAAGAGAGCTTCGAAGCGCTCCTCTGAACGCAAACGGTCAGAGTAAAACATGGATGCACACGACCAAAACCCTCCAATCCGGCAATCTCCAGGCATTATTCGCCCATGGGAGTTTGCCAGCGAAGCCTTCTGGAACTCGCCACTCCGACCAGATCAAAGAGGGCAAGCAACAAGTAGATCCTCGTCTTGGCGCGAGAGGAATCCTAGGATAGCCGCCATTATTTTCAGCAGACGAGCATGCCCCCACACCTCCCGCCATCTCCATGCAGCACCAACAGAGGAGGAGAGGAAAACAATCGCAGGAGATAGCACGTGGCTAGGTCACAGCCTCACCCTCGACGGCGTATGGCCATCGGCCCAACTTGACGAAGCCAGCAGAACAGCAGTGTGCCTCCATCCCCTCGTCGGCCACCGGAGATTCTCAGGCCCCGGCCAAGATAGCTGCACCGCACCAAGCCCACAACCAGCGCCACACCTTCCCCATGTGAACGTCGCCGCAGACCCCTCTCCTGCCCCCATCTTTGATGGACGGGACACCGCCACCGCCGCCGGAGGGGGCGTTCTTAGTTGAGGACGAAGAGGAGGCCCTCCGGAGTCGCCAGAGTCGCCTGGGGGCGACTCAGGAGAGGGTTAGGGTTACTCGGGGGTTTACTCACTGTGTGCACATTGCGAGAAGAGATCGAAGAGCACAGGTTTACTCAGTGCGTGCACATTGCGAGAAGAGATCGAAGAGCACGGAGGGAGTAGATAAATATAAATTTAGACAAATCTCTGATAGTTATTTTGAGATGGAGGATACACAAATTTGCATAGCTCATCGATTTCTTGCATACCTCATCAACTTCTATGAGCACGACAAGAACGTCACACATCGACAGACACGGACTCGCTCAGGAATGTAAGAAAACAAGACAGTTAAGCAACGAAGTGAAAGATTACAGCGACACACCGCTGCATGCTTAGTAGTAAAACACAGTGGCAACTAAGCACACCCCGTATGCTCGGCAAATCAACTCTCTAGAAACCAGCCATGTTGACCTGGGCGCCGGAGCCTCCTGACTCCGGGAGATTCCGGGACCTGATCTCCACAACTTCTTCAGCCCGGAAAGCCTCTCCAACTGGCATCAGCTTCCCGGGCTCATCTAGCGCACCTGCAGGAAACACGTTCGGACGAACACTGTCAGCTAACTCCATATTGCAACTAGTGGTTTGATCTAGGACTGAGAGAGTGGCACGAGCCCATATGGCATGCAAGCTTTCATTACCTTTGGCGGCATGCTTGTCGTCTTGGGCGCCGTAGCCGGTGACGCGCTCGAGGAGGCCGCAGAGCATGTCCACGAGCTGAGCAGCGAAGCTGGCCATGGGAGCTGTGGAGAAGCTAAGATTTAAGAAGCTGGGCTTAGCTACTACTGCTGCCTCTGATCCAACAATGGCTTCAGTGCACTGCTGATAGCTGCTTGCTCTGCTTTGCTACTGCTCAGATGCTTTCAGATATGGCTCAGTCGCTGGTGTGTTGTGGTGACCGGTGAGGTGAGTCCTGTCGCCATTTATAGACGGCCAGGGTCACCAACCGACCGCGCCTGTCAGCGATTGCTTTGAGTTTTCGGATCAGACGTGGGCCGAGGAGGGATTCGGTGGGAATTTCTCGATGGCCCCGCGCCCATGTGCATCACACGATTCACGATGACATTCTGGTATTCCTAAGCAGCTATAGATAGACGACGCCAAGCTGTTGCCTGTCCACGCGATTACTGAATGAGCTAGTTGCATCATCGTCAACTTGGTGAATTATTTGACGTGATGCATGCTATGCACGCGTACGTACATGGTGCGTGCTGTGCCCGGTGTATTGGATTTCCAAATTCGTTGGGTCACATGCATGCATGACTCGTCCTATTCAGTGGTTACTCATGAGCAATATGGCTCCATGCATGCCCACCTTCTGTACTTCATTCCACATGTGTGACACGCGTGGGTACTGGGCGGTGCATGATGGTGGTGGTGGTGCCTACGAGGCAATTGCATGCCATGCCACCCCATACTATCCATCGGGCTGCCTGTCCTCTTCCTGTGCTTATTTCGCGAGCCCCACGGATAAAGACAAGCCACCAGCCGTCCGGATCGAGATGCGTCATTTCGTATATATTCAGGCCAGCACAAAGTGTATGATGCGGTCTGCGGTGCATGGTCCATACTTTCATCATGAAGCGTACGTGATCGTGATCGTGATCGTGTTCGCGTGCTCTGGTCACTCATCGTTATCGTACCATGATACCGCCATGTCAGGGGCGGGGATGTACGGTTTCAGTGCATGCATCCTTTTCTTGCTGGTGGTGGATGGGCTGAATATAATTTCATTTGTGCGTGCGTGCGTGCGATGCGTGCGTGCGTGTGTGTGTAGACAAAGGTGGGATGCATTTTTAATGGAAAGATAATGCATCTGTGCGATTTTCATCCACTCTTGTTCCAAGATTCGTGCCGTTGATATAACATATCTACGAATCTCACTTCAATTTATTAGAGGTTTAGAAGCATGAATAAATCACCCGACAGGTAATCTCGCTGATAAATTTTCAAGGTTGCTAAATGAAGGAGGTGGGTGTGTATGTAGAACTTGGTACATATCACAGTTACCTACATACAATCGCATTATTAGCAGGTGGCCGAGGCAGAAAAAAAGTTTGAGGGGGCGCAATCAATTTTTTTTTGCCTCATGCAAATTGTTGGGAGGGCCAAAAAAGAGAAATCCATAAAATTTAAGGGGTTCTAGATAAGAAAACAGGGGTGTAATAAAAAATCTTCATGTTATGTGAGCAAGCGCCCCTGCTGGTCCCATGTCGTCCCCGCCACTGTTCTTAGCCTAGCCTCCCGGGTCGCCTCTTCAGCGACTCCGCAAGCCCCTCCCCCCTTCCTGTTCGCACGCCGCCGTCATAGGAGGCTATCAGCGTACGGTGGTAGTGGGGTGCCCCCTCTTTATTATCCTTTTTTTGCCTCCTGTTGTTGTCCCTAGTGTCTTCTGTCGCCGCCGCCGGTACAATTTTCCTCTTTCTGCGTGTTCGCCAATTCGAAGATCTCCCTGGCTGCCGTCGCCATGCGGCGGCTCTGGTGGCTCGCGTCGTTCGTTGTTGCTGTCCTCCGTCGGGATCCTGCTGAGGTTGAAGCTATGGAAGCGGACATCCGAGCCCGCCATAGCCGCGTGATATGATCTCTTGCCGCCGAGACGGCCTCATCGTGGTTCAGGATGAAGATTTGGCGTCCTGCGTCCCTACATGGTTGGCGTCGTCTCAGGTGGACTGGGTGGCAGGCCCAAGCTGGAGATGGAACCGGCACGGGCGCTCTAGGGCAGCTCGATGGTGTCGATGAAGACCTCAACATGTCACGTGAAAGGCTTCACCTAGGTGGCGTGTGTGTATGCATGCTTGATCTACACTTCCCGAATCAACGCCTACGGTAGACAGAGTGATGGGCTCATTCGCCTACTCTGTTTTCTTCATAGGACTTGTGTCGGCGTTGTTGATGGTGACATGATGATCCATGGGCTTTATGGCAACCGCCATTCAACTAGGTTCTGCCTTGTCTAGTACTGCCTCCGATTTCAAAATATAAGATATCTTAGGTTTGTGAAGAAAATGTATCTAGACTTGTTTTAGTGTCTAGATTCACTCCAAACCTTAGTGAACCTACGTACTAAAAGTAGTCTAGATACATTTGCTTCACAAATCTAAAACATCTTATATTTTGAATCGGAGGGAGTAGGTACTAGGTAGGCTAGTGGTGGTGTATTTATTTTTGTCCTTTTGGTTTGTTTGTATTTCGGTCTTTGGATGGTGCGAATCAATCTATCCACCATTCCTTTCACCTTCATTGTTGCGATTTTCAAGATGTTGATTGGGTCTTGGAGCTCACATGTGAAGATCGGATAGGCTGAGTTTCCGTCTCGCATGCTCAGGTCAAGTCAAGATTTGATGAAATTTCCTCGGAATACTTGCAGTGGGATCAGGAGAAGTTTTATCATGACTGTGCCTATGCCAACCAAGGCCCAGGCTAGACCCAGAGCATTGGGCCCTATAGATAGCATCCACACAAAGGGGAGTGGCGACGAAGATGAAACCTCTGAAACTTATCTCTCTTGCTCTCCGAACTCTCTCGTTTTCCTTCTCTGAGCTTGTCCTCCCAACTACTCCCCTTCCTCCATGTATCTCTGAATTTCCTCCTATATTGCCACTTTAAACTGAGATCTAAATCGAAGTGTAGCCGGGGCATAACAAGTTTGCGTGTTGGATGATCCGTGTTTTGCTGAATTCATTTTTGATGTTTATGGAAAAGGATGGTAGTGGTTTACCTGGGCATGGCATGGTATACAAAGAACTTTTGAATAACAGTTACTTATTATCATCGAATTCTTTCATCAACAATATATGTTATAGAGAAATACTGAAATCATTATACTCAGCATACTTCAGTTACAAGGCATGCAAATAATCTTGAACACTTGAACAATCAGAAAACACGTACAGACACGGGCGCACACTCCATACACTTGCAACAACCGCAAGGAAAGCATCGCTTACACTTTGAAACAAGGGACTCCACAAGAATTTGGAGTAAATGAAGTCTTCAAACATCATCACATTACAATAACGAGTTCATGACAAAATAACGAGTTCACTCGGGTTTCTAATTGACTCCGGCCCCTGATCCTCCTGACACATTGGGACCTCTTGGCCGAATATCAACGTGCTGCAAGAGAAAGGAGTAGAGCTAGAACTGTAAGCGATATTGTAACTGCAGAAAACAGTGGAGAAAAACTTTGACACAGAATGAATATAGACCTCTTGCACGACGGGCGCCGGATTGGTGGTACCGGTGGCCTCCTTGGCTCCGGGGCGGCCGCAGCCGGCGACGCGGTCGACGAGGCCGAGGAACCTGTCCTTGAGCTGGGCGGCGAAGTTGGCCATGAGCGAGCTAGTGGTGGAACTGAACTGAGCGCACACTAGTTGCTGCCTCTCTGAAAGCTGAAATCGCTGCTTGATTTGGGTGGGGGGTAATGGGGGGTGATGATTTGAGCAGTGAGTTCTCGGAGGAACGCGGACCTCTCATTTATACACGATGCGGGGGCACCAAACGCGTCAGCTTTAAGTGCACCTCCTTTGGACCAACCATGATCCATGCAGGAGAGCCCCACGCGCGATACGTTCAAGGATATTCAGATCAAAAGAACCCCCGCAATGCATCGTTTACCACGCAAATCTTGTGTCGAGTTGTTAATTAAGTGGAAACTTTCCGTTATATATATAGTTGTGTATCCATTGCGTGATATGATCACTGGTGCACTGCTAGCTAGCTGCAAATTGCATGGTCGAAATGATTCAAAGAGGCCCGCCGGGGCATCATATATACCCCATGTCTTGGGCACTTTTCGTCAATGTTGGCCATATATTTATATAAAAATTGGTGACAATCGTACAAAAAATATTCATATATTTATATAAAAATGTATCTCAATTGTAAATTAAAGCAATATAATGTTCACGTATCATCAATACTTATGCATAACAAAAGAGTGTTCATATGTATATAAATCATTCATGCATGTTATAGTTTGTAATTTTAAAATATTCATATAATTCATTGATAAATATTATAACAAAGAAAAGGGGAAAATAAATAAAATGAAAAACATATTTGCTAGTTCTTAGGCGCTTAAGAACTTATTAAGTCTTAGTCACATTTCTCACCATTAGATTTACCTCATGATTCGTGCAACGTGGGAGTTACACCTGAGTTGCAACTAGGGTATAATTGAGAATTTAATGATTACAATTAGAGTGCAACTGAAAATTAGTACAAAAATTTATAGGTTACAACTAGGTTGCAACTGAGAATTAGCACAAATAGTAGAATGGCCTCAGCGACTTAGACATTAAAAATTCTCAGACTTCTGAGATCTAGCACTCCCAATGAAAAAGTAACAAAAAAAATATTTAGAAATGTACCAAATTTGAGAAACACTACAAGAATAAAGAAAAACGCTGACGACCTAATTCTACGCCGATGGCAAAAGGTCGGGGCCGTCGGCGTAGGTGGACGGGCTCGATAGCTAGGCAACACAGCCCTCGGCGTAGTCTTGCCTCGGCGTACGATGGATAGGCCGACGACATCTGTCCGCGTAGACCAGGCCGTCGGCGTAGGTGATTACTTGTAACGGCGATGCGACGGTGTCATGTCTATGTCGACGCGTTTTTTCTTTTTGCCACATTAATCTTAGAAAATCATAACTAAATCATTTTAATTTAGAAAAATACATATAGTATATCAAAATTTGCAGAAAACTAAGATCTATATATCTAAACTTAAATATTACATTTTTTTGCTGAAAAAATATAAAAATATTATAAATACTTTCGTATGACATATTTTCTATTTTCTGAGTGTCCAAAACGAGGTGTTTTGTGAAGCAACCAAATGAAAGTTTAAAAATGCTACCACCCCATTTTTTAAAAATACCATACCACCTTACATGGACAATGTCCCAACCGGGAGAGTTCAAACCTTTTCGCCCACCCCTGATGAAAAAGACAAATTCCTGCCGAATCGATAGGAAGTGGGTCCGATTTAAACTATATGTACATTATCTGATGCTCATGATTTTTTGATAAAATCACTTTTAGACTCACAATATGTTGTTTCATCATAGATTCAATGCAAGTTTAGCGAGGCTCAGCCCCGAGCTAGGAATCTTGCCGTTTTAGAAAGTTTGATGATAGTTTGAAACGGACATAAAAAAATTCAAAAACGATCGAAACAATGAAAAACCTTCGCGTGATGTTATATTATATGACATAGTTACAAGGAAAAATATCAAACTTGGTATATTGATTGTTTCTCAAAAATCTTTCACAAAATGACCTATCTCAATCGAGGTTTCCTAGCTATCAAGTCAAACGACCAATGTTATGGCTAGAATCACGACATAGTTTGCGATAATGTGTTCATATTGTGCATGCACATCAACGGATGACGAACAATGTTGCAGGAGAAAGTTTTCCTTTTCGTCGCATGGAAAAACCATTTTTATTTTCCGAGCGCCAAAAATCAGGCGTTTTGTGAAGCAACCACCTAATGGCTAATTAAAAATGCTACCACCTCATTTTTCAAAAATACTAGACCACCTTACATGGACAATATCCCAATCGGGGGAGCTTGAACCTTTTCGTCCACCCCTGGTAAAAAAGACAAATTTCTATCTTCCGATTTGAACTACATGCACTAGTAGAAAAGGGGCATATAGTCCCGATTTGTAAGGGCCTTTAGTCCCGATTTTGCACCCGGGACTGCGAAATCGAGACTAAAGGCCCCTAACTCTAGTCCCGGTTTGTTACAATTCAGGACTAGAGGTCACCGGATGGGCCACCGCATGGCCGTTTTTATAGCGGGGGGACGAAGGACCTTTAGCCCCGGGTTGTAATACGGCCCTGGACTAAAGATCTTTTTCAAATATATATATATATATATATATATATTTTGAATTTTTTCTTAAACTTTTGAATTGTTTGACTCGTAATCCTCTCACTTGGAACATTTTTAGTACTAAGTATATCTAATATTAGTTCAAATTACACTTACCGTAAATTTCCCAATCGGTCACCCATCCTAGCACTACTCCACCCTCAGCACGCTTAACTTCTCTGTTCCATCAGGATGTCCACGCGCGAAGCCATTTGTACCTTGTTGTCAACACTACCATATCTATCCTATTAGCCCATATCAATATGCCATACATCTTTATTTTTTGAAATTACAAACAATTATTTTAGTAAACAACAATAAATAAGTAATAATAATATTTTAATCCAATGAAAGTAAAAAACCAAATAAAATAATATTTTTTTTTGGCATTTATTCATTTAATATGGCATAAATAATAGCCTTAAATCTGCAAATCGAAATTCAACAAATAATATATCCATAATTATCAGAAAAATGTGAGGAATCCAAATATGGAATAAATAAAATTGCAAAAAGAAATTAATTTTTTAAATAACTTTTTTTCTTTTCGAAATTTAAAAATCTAAAATAATCCAAAACGGCCTAAGGCCGTTGAAATCGAACTCACAATTTTTTCCACACATTTTGATAGGTTGTACATCTTTTCGATATCGTACGCAAAAGTTATAGTCAATTTAAGTTTTCCTGTCGGGGCCCGCATCCCTTTAGTCCCGGGCCGTATCACGACCCAGGACTAAAGGGTGTTGCCCGTGCCCGAACCACTTTAGTCCCGGGCCGTATCACGATCCGAGACTAAAGGTCCGAAATGACCCGGGACTAGAGTTTCCCCGGGCTTCTAGCCACCGAAAACGATACGAACCGGGACTAGTGGTCATACTAGTCCCGACTCGTAACAAATCGAGACTAGTGTTAGACTCTAGATCGAACCGAAGACCCTTTTTCTACTAGTGATGTACATTATCTGATGCTCATGATTTTTTGAGAAAATCATTTTTTATACTCACAATATTCTATTTCATCATAGATCCAATACAAGTTTAGCAAGGCTCAGCCTCGAGCTAGAAATCTCCATGCCCGCCATTTTATTTGTCGAATTACGATTTACGGATTTATAGTTGTGAATTATTCAATATTAAATGGAAAAGGACAAAATAAATAAAATTTGTTTTATTTTAATTTGAATTCAAGGTTATTATTACTTATTCATTATTGTTTACTTAAATAAATGTTTGAAGTTTTAAAAATAAAGGCATGTGATATCGTCGTCCAAATGTTAATAGGATTGGTATGGTAATATTATCAGTAAGATCTAATTTCCTGATTGGAAGCTTATCCGGAAAGAACGAATAAGTTAAGCGTGCTGAGACTAGAGTAGTGCTAACATTCAAAATAAAATTGAAAAAAGATAGACCGACGGCATTGCCTTCGGCATAGCTCCAGCCAAACCCTTTAGGCCGACGGCAATGCCGTCGGCGTAGCTGCCGCTGGGGAAAACATCCGTCAACTGTGCGATGTGGGCCCCGTATTCTCTACGCTGACGACATCCTCTACGCCGACGGCCAAACCGGCTACGCCTACTGGGTTGTACGCCGACAGGTCATATGCCAACGG
Source organism: Avena sativa (assembly GCA_916181665.1). Taxonomy (NCBI): domain Eukaryota; kingdom Viridiplantae; phylum Streptophyta; class Magnoliopsida; order Poales; family Poaceae; genus Avena; species Avena sativa. The sequence continues at coordinate 393,735,629 of OV702280.1, read as the reverse complement.
CAGCCGTCGTCGTAGCCTACACCGATGGAAATCAATGGCTACGCCGATGGGGTTATGACGTCGGCGCCTGGCCTGTTTCCTATAGTGAAAACAGAAAAAAAAATAGAAGTAGAGAAAATAAAATAAAAAGATAGCTAGGATTCGTTTTCAGAAAATGTAAGGAAAAACAAGAGACTTAAGAAAAAACAAAAAAGAGCATGCGACATAGAAAAATATGAAAAGTCACCTTAAGGCCGGCCCACTATGGGAAGTTACATAGTGTAATAAAAAAAATTTAAGGGGTTTTAGATAAGAAAACAGGGGGTGTAATAAAAAAATCTTCATCTTATGGGAGCAAGCTAGCTCACATGTGAAGATCGGATAGGCTGAGTTTCCGTCTCGCATGCTCAGGTCAAGTCAAGATTTGATGAAATTTCCTCGGAATACTTGCAGTGGGATCAGGAGAAGTTTTGTCATGACTATGCCTATGCCAACCAAGGCCCAGGCTAGACCCAGAGCATTGGGCCATATAGATAGCAGCCACACAAAGGGGAGTGGCGACGAAGATGCAACCTCCGAAACTTATCTCTCTTGCTCTCCGAACTCTCTCGTTTTACTTCTCTGAGCTTGTCCTCCCAACTACTCCCCTTTCTCCATGTATCTCTGAATTTCCTCCTATATTGTCACTGTAAACTGAGATCTAAATCGAAGTGTAGCCGGGGCATAACAAGTTTGCGTGTTGGATGATCCGTGTTTTGCTGAATTCATTTTTGATGTTTATGGAAAAGGATGGTAGTGGTTTACCTGGGCATGGCATGGTATACAAAGAACTTTTGAATAACAGTTACTTATTATCATCGAATTCTTTCATCAACAATATATGTTATAGAGAAATACTGAAATCATTATACTCAGCATACTTCAGTTACAAGGCATGCAAATAATCTTGAACACTTGAACAATCAGAAAACACGTACAGACACGGGCGCACACTCCATACATCACTTGCAACAACCGCAAGGAAAGCATTGTTTACACTTTGAAACAAGGGACTCCACAAGAATTTGGAGTAAATGAAGTCTTCAAACATCATCTCATGACAAATAACGAGTTCACTCGAGTTTCTAATTGACTCCGGCCCCGGATCCTCCTGACACATTGGGACCTCTTGGCCAAATCTCAACGTGCTGCAAGTAGAAGTACGGTGCTGTCACTTAGTTATCTAGTCCCTCTGTTTCAAAATATAAGATGTTTTAGGTTTGTGAAGAAAATGTATCTAGACTTGTTTTAGTGTCTAGCTTCACTCCAAACCTTATTGAACCTACGTACTAAAAGTCTAGATACATTTGCTTTACAAATCTAAAACATCTTATATTTTGAAATCGGATGGAGTAGTTACAACTGTACGAGTACTGTACTGTACGGTTTCAGTGCATGCATCTTTTTCTTGCTGGGGGTGGATGGGCTGAATCTCGTTTGTGTGTGTATGGACAAAGGTGGAATGCATTTTTAATGGAAAAGATAATGTGTATCTGTGCGATTTTTATTCCACTCTTGTTCCAAGATTCGTGCTGTCGATATAACATATCTACGAATCTCACTTCAATTTATTAGAGGTTTAGAAGCATGAATAAATCACCCAACAGGTAATCTCGCTGATAAATTTTCAAGGTTGCTACATGAAGGAGGTGGGTGTGTATGTAGAACTTGGTATATATCAAAGTTACTCACATACAATCGCATTATTAGCAGGTGGCCGAGGCAGAAAAAAAGTTTGAGGGGGCGCAATCAATTTTTTTTTGCCTCATGCAAATTGTTGGGAGGGCCAAAAAAGAGAAATCCATAAAATTTAAGGGGTTCTAGATAAGAAAACAGGGGTGTAATAAAAAATCTTCATGTTATGTGAGCAAGCGCCCTTGCTGGTCCCATGTCCCCGCCATTGTTCTTATCCTAGCCTCCCGGGTCGCCTCTTCAGCGACTCCGCAAGCCCCTCCCCCCTCCCTGTTCACACGTCGCCGTCATAGGAGGCTATCGGCGTACGGTGGTATTGGGGGTGCCCCCTCTTTATTGTCCTTTTTTGCCTCCTGTTGTTGTCTCTAATGTCTTCCGTCACCGCCACCAGTACAATTTTCATCTTTCTGCGTGTTCGCCAATTCGAAGATCTCCCTGGCTGCTGTCGCCGCGCGGCGGCCCTGGTGGCTCGCGTCGTTCGTTGTTGCTGTCCTCCGTCGGGATCCTGGTGAGGTTGAAGCTATGGAAGCGTACATCCGAGCCCTGCATAGCCGCGTGATATGATCTCGTGTCTCCGAGACGGCCTCAACGTGGTTCATGTTGAAGATTTGGCGTCCCGCGTCCCTACATGGTTGGCGTCGTCTCAGGTGGACTGGGTGGCAGGCCCAAGCTGGAGATGGAACCGGAGACGGGCGCTCTAGGGCAGCTCCACGGTGTCGATGAAGACCTCAACATGGCACGTGAAAGGATTCACCTAGGTGGCGTGTGTGTATGCATGCTTGATCTACACTTCCCGAATCACCTAGGTAGACAGAGTGATGGGCTCATTCGCCTACTCTGTTTTCTTCACAGGAGTTGTGTCGGCGTTGTTGATGGTGACATGATGATCCATGTGCTTGTGGCAACCCCTATTCAACTTGGTTCCGCCTTGGCTAGTAGGTAGGCTGGTGGTGGAGTATTTATTTTCGTCTTTTTGGTTTGTATATGTATTTCGGTCTTTGGATGGTGCGAATCCATCTATCCATCAGTCCTTTCACCTTCATTGTTGCGATATCCAAGATGTTGATAGGCTTTCACCTATCAATAGGCTGAGTTTCCATCTCGCATGCTCAGGTCAAGTCAAGATTTGCTGAAATTTCCTCGGAGTACTTGCAGCGGGATCAGGAGAAGTTTTGTCATGACTGTGCCTATGCCAACCAAGGCCCAGGCTAGACCCAGAGCATTGGGCCATATAGATAGCAGCCACACAAAGTGGAACATCGACGAAGATGCAACCTCCGAAACTTATCTCTCTGGACTCTCTCGTTTTACTTCTCTGAGCATGTCCTCCCAACTACTCCCCTTCCTCCATGTATCTCTGAATTTCCTCCTATATTGCCACTGTAAACTGAAATCTAAGTCGAAGTGTAGCCGGGGCATAACAAGTTTGCGTGTTGGATGATCCGTGTTTTGCTGAATTCATTTTTGATGTTTATGGAAAAGGATGGTAGTGGTTTACCTGGGCATGGCATGGTATACAAAGAACTTTTGAATAACAGTTACTTATTATCATCGAATTCTTTCATCAACAATATATGTTATAGAGAAATACTGAAATCATTATACTCAGCATACTTCAGTTACAAGGCATGCAAATAATCTTGAACACTTGAACAATCAGAAAACACGTACAGACACGGGCGCACACTCCATACATCACTTGCAACAACCGCAAGGAAAGCATTGTTTACACTTTGAAACAAGGGACTCCACAAGAATTTGGAGTAAATGAAGTCTTCAAACATCATCTCATGACAAATAACGAGTTCACTCGAGTTTCTAATTGACTCCGGCCCCGGATCCTCCTGACACATTGGGACCTCTTGGCCAAATCTCAGCGTGCTGCAAGAGTAACGAGAAGAAGTACGGTGCGTCACTTAGTTATCTAGCTACAACTATAAGAGTACTGTACTGCCGAAAACAGTCGAGAAAAATGTGTATATACCTCTTGCACGACCGGCGCCGACTTGGTTGTACCGGTGGCCTCCTCCTTGACACCGGCGCGGCCGCAGCCGGCGACGCGGTCGACGAGGCCGAGGAACCTGTCCTTGAGCTGAGCGGCGAAGTTGGCCATGAGCGAGCTAGAGGTGGAACTGAACTGAGCGCACACTAGTTGCTGCCTCTCTGAAAGCTGAAATCGCTGCTTGATTTGGGTGAGGGGAATGGGGGTGATGATTGATTTGAGCAGTGAGTTCTCGGAGCAAGGCGGAGGTCTCATTTATACACACGATAGATGCGGGGGCACCAAACGCGTCAGCTTTAATTGCACCTCCTTTGGACCAACCATGATCCGATCCATGCAGGAGAGCCCCACGCGTGATACGTTCAAGGGTATTCAGATCAAAAGAACCCCCGCAATGCATCGTTTACCACGCAAATCTTGTGTCGAGTTTGTTAATTAAGTGGCAACTTTCCGTTATATATATACTTGTGTATCCATTGCGTGATATGATCACTGGGCCACTGCTAGCTGCAAATTGCATGGTCGAAATGATTCAAAGAGGCCGGCTGGGGCATCATATATACCCCATGTCTTGGTTGCCAATGTTGGCCATATATTTATATAAAAATTGTTCATCAATCGTACAGAAAAATATTCATATATTTAAATAAAAATGTACCTCAATTGTAAATTAAAGAAAAATAATGTTCATTGATCAATACTTATGCATATCAAAAGAGTGTTCATATGTATATAAATCATTCATGCATGTTATAGTTTGTAATTTAAAAATATTCATATACTTCATTAATAATATTATAACCAAGAAGAAAAGGTGAGAATAAATAAAATGAAAAACGGATTTGCTACTTCTCAGTCACCTAAGAACTTATTAAGTCTCAATCACCTCTCTCTCACCATTCGATTTACCTCGTGATTCGTGCAATATGGGAGTTTCACATGAGTTGCAACTAGGGTGTAATAAAGAATTTAATGAATTACAACTAGGGTGCAACTAAAAATTAGTATAAGTTTTATAGGTTGCAACTATGTTGCAACTAAGAATTAGCAGAAATAATAGGATGACGTCAGCGACTTATACATAAGAAGTTCTTAGGCGTCTAAGATCTAGGCACTCCCAATAAAAAATTAACAAAGAAAAATATTTAGAAATATACCAAATTTGAGAAAACAGAAAAATAAATAGAAGTAGAGAAAATAAAATAAAGATAGCTAGGATTCGTTTCCAGAAAATGTAAGGAAAAGCAAGAGACTTAAGAAAAAACAAAAAAGATCATGCGGCATAGAAAAATATGAAAAGTCACCCTAAGGCCGGCCCACTATGGGAAATTACATGGGTTTCACTTCCCCATTTGATGTAACGAGCGTCAAATAGGAAACCTTGATGAACTCGATCATGGCCACTTGGCTACAAGTGTAGTGAGCCGTAAAACTACATAACTTACTGTACAACGATTTGAGAGAAGAGTATAATTTTAATTATTTTAATGTCTTAGGACCCAACAAATGTTGTTTTGTCAACTATGGTTTGTTAGCAAAGGATTTTTTTTCACCCCGCATCTCTTCTTTCTAATGGAGAAGAAACACTCAATCACTCTCTCTTTCTCTCACTCGTCATGTATGTAAATTCTTTTATATCCCTATTCTCGAACCCTGTTTTTAATTCTAAGAGATAATGGACAGTTTTAACACCTCAAATTTCTAGAACACCTAGCAGGCAACTACATTCTTTTAAATACCACCAAACTAATGAAAATTACTACATTCGGTATTATCTCATTTATTTAATGGACATCCACAAAAACCATAACACAATATAGCATTTATATAGAAGCAATATAACTTAAATGATCAACATGATAATTCATCTATTTTATAACGACTCCATTATTATACAAGTACCAATTCTAGAGTGACCAAAGGCTCATGAAACCGTTCAACAGACTCCAACATTATGATAGGTAACCAATGATTCCCTAAGAATTATGAGGTAGATATGTGTCCTGAATGTAGTGTAGATGTGTGTGTATCAAAATTGTGAACTACCCCCATGTGCATGTCGTTACTCTGAGAACATGAAATACGTATCGACGAGGAAAAGCAAGAGTGAGTAAGCTATATCCTAAGAAAAATACAAATCCGAGCCGAAACAAAGAGCATACACCTTCTAAAGGAAAAATCAAATAAAACCGTAAAGTATAAAGTTTATAGAGTTGGAAAATTCTAGATTTACTCTATTAACTTCAACAACCTCACATAATAGTTAATCATGTGAATTACTCATCGACTTAGCTCAAGATCATTATTTGAGTAGGTACATAAGAACTTAATTCATTGTCTGCGCTGAAGTAGTAACATGTAACTTTCTCCATGTCCTGGCATAAAATAGAAATCTTAAGAATAGTTCAAGGTATAAATAATAAAAGCAACCAACAACAACAACACAAGTAGAAAGCTAGCGACAACCGACCATAACATATGTGGCTTGTATGCACTTGCCTTACAGACGTTCAAACTAAAGAACTACCCAGTTCCTATAGTTTCTAAACCTAGCGATGAAGCAACTTCAGACACGCGTGGCGTGACGACGACTAGTCACAGCCATGACGGAGTAGCTAGCTTCTACAACTGGCGGAACCCTAGGCAAAAATGGTAGCTACATCTATATGTTTAGGAGAGTTTGGTGCGTATGGAGGACAGGACTAAGCGTACACAGTCAAGTTTAAGGTTTCATGGGGCAAAGCTGATGGTGCTGACGTGGAGCACTTCGTTGGAAATCCCAAGAGCAAGGTGTGATGAGCACAACAGCAAGTCTTTCCTCAGTAGAGACCGAGGTTATCGAACCAGAAGGAGGAATAAAACGTCACACAGGTGTTGCAAGAAACGCGTAGACCTGCACAACACAAACTCAAGACTTTGCCCCAACGAATCAGTGAGGTTGTCAAGCTCACCGGTTCGCTGTAACAAAGGATTAAACATACCGTGTGAAAGATAATGGTGGTTTGTAGCAAGTAAACAAGTAACAATGAAAGATGTATCAATGGTAAAGATTGGACCAGGGTCCATAGTTCACTAGAGGTGCTCTCCTTAGATAAACAACATGGCATGAAGGGTAAACAAATTACAGTAGGACAATTGACAGGAACTGGGCAAGCCGTAACAATGCAATTACTAGTCAGAAATATCCTATGAGATTCGATTGGGCAATACAACAATATACATAGACCGCCATCCAACTGCATCTATGACTAGAAGTCCACCTTCAGGTTATCATCCGAACCCCCTCCAGTATTAAGTTGCAAGCAACAGACAACTGCTTTAAGCAAAGTGTGTAAGGTAAATAGTCCACATGTTCCATGAACAAGAGACCGTTGTTTTCTCCCTAGTAGCAACAACACATCTACAACCGAAGAGATTATTGTCACTTCCCTTGTAAACTAGAGGCATGAACCCACTATCAAGCATAAATACCCCCTCTTGGAGTCACTAGCAACTACTTGGCCAAGATAGCTACTAACAACGGAGAGCATGCAAGATCACAAACAACACAGACATGATAGAATCATAAAGACAAAACCATTAATTAAACCAACATAATAATCTCAATATCCATCGTATCCCCGCAAACACAACATGCATGATTACAAATAGATTAGATCTTGATCATGAACGGAGCTTACAAGATCTATACATGAAAGAACAAAGGAGGAGATACAGCCATCTAGCTACTACATGGACCCATAGTCCAAGGTGGAACTAGTCGCACATCATATCGGAGAGAAGGCCTCCGGGATGATCTCTCCTCCGGCAGGGTGCCAGGAAGAACTTCAGATCCCCCAATCTAGGAACGATGGTGGCGGCTATAGACGGTTTAATGGAGATTTGATCGGGTGCTTAGGGTTTCTGAATCGGGTGCTTCTTATAGGCGAAGGGGGAGGCCAAGGAGGCGACCAGGGGGGTCAAACCCTACCCAGGCACGGACCCACCCCTGGCCGCGCCTGAGGGGGGTTTGGCCACCCTGACACGCTTCCTCGTCTCTCCTCTGGACTTCTTGTTCCCCACGGAAAGTAATTGACTTTGACGTTTGTCTCGTCCAATTCTGAGAATATTTCTTTACTAACTTTTCTGAAACCAAAAACAGCATAAAACAGACATCTGGCACTATGGCAACTTGTTAATAGGTTAGTACCAGAAAACATATAAAAAGCACCTGAAAGTGTAGACAAGCAAAGCAAAGTAGATACTAAACTAGCATGAAGCATCAAAAATTATAGATACGTTTCCGACTTATCAAGCATCCCAAGCTTAACTCCTGCTCGTCCTCGAGTAGGTAAGTGATAAAAGAATAATTTTTGAGGTGACATGCACCCTCACAATAAAGATCCAACCATTTGCAAGTATTGAAAGCTGGGATCAAAGAACTCTAAACATGTGCAAGAAAGATGGAGTTCTAACGATAGGACAAAGTAACTATGCATGCAACATGACAAGCTACAAACAAAGATCATGAATAACCTGCATTGAAAAACGTTTGTTTGTTTCACATACAGAAAACATAGCATAGTGGCAATCAACTTGTCCCTCATACAATAGCAATATAGATGCATAGGACACCTTCAAAGTTCACAAGGGTGACTAGAAACAAATAGCACAAGAACAAGTAATAACACAATATGCATCAATCAATAAGCTTTGAAACACTGCACACATAATGACAACTATGCTCTCTTAATGGTGCCTAAAGGTAGAAGGTGGAGACTCAATAGTGGTGGAAGAAATGTCTTTTTGTAAAGGAAGCAGGGATTACAAGTTTCAAAAAGAGCTTCCAAAAATTATGGTACTTGTTAGCTTTCAGCCCTCATTGCCCCTATCATAAGCATCTTGAAGTGATTAAGGTTAAAGTGACAAAGATGGAGTATATGCTTGACAAAGTATAAGTTGGCAATCTCAAGTCCCTTGAATACGAGGATCACACCTCATGCATACTCAACTTTGGGCTTATGTAAGTTCTTGTCATTGTAAGTATTTGCATATCATTGACAACCGCCAACGGTGTACCCTTTGCACATGGTAAAGGAGCTTTCCCATAACCAAAATGACAAGGCACGCAGACAATGAGCATCTCAGCAATCTTTTTATTTACTATGTGCATAGCTTTTTTTTTAGGATGCTTCATAGATGGCTCACTATGGTGATGCTGCAAGTTTCCACCATGATTCGGCATGGCTTAGGCTAGTGGCCCAGGCATTTCTCTAACACATGATACAAACTCCATGGACTTACAAGTTCCCTCTTTGTTTCACACCGGTGACATCCATAGACAAAAGAACATGATATCAACTGAGTATAAAGTATAAGTGCAATGTTGAAAACGTTCCCCATGACAGCACGGTTCTGTTAATTCCAACGTATAAGTGCAATCATATACAACAAAGATGTCACAATGGTTCAAGTTTATTAGGGGCAAAGAATATAAAGTGTGCCATCAAGTTCGTGAGGGCTTTAATCACTAAGTTTTCACATAACAAATTAGTTTTTAACTGGAAGATAGCTGAAAACAAGAATATACTTGGAATGGTGTAACACACCATGAATAAGAGTTTATAGTGGATACTTTGGAATAAATTGGTTTCTTGGGAGTTGGAGGCATGAGTAGAACTCACTCATACAAGTGGAGGCTATCAAAAGGCTGGGAGCAACCAACTAAGAGAGCAATAATGGCCATAATCATGCAGTGCAACAAAGCATTACTAATCAAAGCATAGAGTGGTACTGCAAGTCAAGGACTAAATGATCATAGAGGCTATGGTAACTTGTTCATAGTCATAACATGGTGTGAGCATGTGCCAAGTCAACCCAAACAAAGCATCAAAGGAGAATACCACAATACTATGCTTTTGCATGCTAAAACAACGCATAATTTATTCAAGGCACACTAAGAAATCTCAATTATTCGGAACTAGACATGCTACAGCAATAATCACTAAGCATAAGGTCAAAACAACACCTAGCATGTCATGCTAGGGTCTAAGTCACAGTCAATGCAAGCTCCTCTTGCACTTCAAGCATGAACTTACTACTCCTTTCCAACACCAAGCAACTTATTTGCAAAACAACACAACGAGAATGAGGATCCAAACTACTTTATTCCAGCAAACTAAACAACCTAACCAAAGCAAACAAAAACTAAGACGCTCCAAGAACAACACAACTGTGCATCAAACAATAAAAACGAAGTGTCTAGACAGACCTAAGATTTTTATTGATGAAGAAGGGGATGCCTTGGGCATCCCCAAGCTTTGACGCTTGTACCTCTTGAATATTTCTTGGGGTGATACCGGAGTGGCATCCCCAATCTTGAGCTTTTGTCCATTCTTCATATCATTGCATCATTCTCTCTCTACACCTGAAATTTTTCCTTCATACAAAACTTCACACAATCTTCATTAGCAACATTAGTGTATTCAAAAGATATTAGACCTCTGGCAAAGCTTTGGAACAGCAAGGCTTTTCACTAAAAACACAAGATACTGTAGTAACTCCTTCAAAAAGCTCAATTCTCCTAAAGATAACTCAAAAAGGAATCAATTAGAAGCAAATACAAATAATGGCAGAAATCTGTCAAAACATACCAGCATTAAGAAACCGTTTTTTTCGAACATCTTCTGTTGCTCAAATAAAAAAGTGTTGAACTATCAAAAGTTAGCTAACATACTGGGGGATTCATTCGTAAATTTTGAGCTCAATCCGAGTTACAATGACTCCTCACGAATTTTTTTGGTGGATGACATAAATCTGTTTCGGGACAGCAATTCCCCAAATCTTACTTCCCTCTCATTAGAGGTCATTCTTGGCACAAAAAGCAAACAAAAAGGATAAGGAGCGGTCATTAATGAAGTAATAACTTTCAAGACTCAAGGAAACTCTTGGGTTATCTCCCAACAAGTACTTTTTTTAACGCCTTTAAGTTAGGCACAAGAAGCAAGAAGAATCAAGTATTCTTAAATGAAAAAGCATTAACATCAAATCTTGCTTTTAAAGGAGGAGCAAAAAGCAACTTCTCCCTCCTCATAGGGAAGTGTTCAATACCTTTCTTAAATGGAAAATGATATTTAATGGTGCCTTCTTACATATCAATGATAGCACCAACTGTTCTAAGAAAAGGTCTTCCCAAAGTAATAGGACAAGAAGCATTGTATTCAACATCCAAAACATAGAAATCAAGAGGGACATAAGCATTGTTAACCATAATGAGAACATCATTAATACTCCCCATGAGTTTTTTTAGCATTATCATTGAGTGGGACATCCAAATAACAATCTTCCAATGGTGGCAAATCAAGCATTTCATAAATCTTCCTAGGCATAATAGAGACACTAGAACCAAGATCACATGAAGCTTTGAGATCAAAGTCATTCACTTGCATATTAATAATGGGTTCCCAACTATCTTGTACTTTCCTAGGAATAGAAGATTTGTGTTTTAGCTTCTCTTCCTTAATCTTCACAAGAGCATCCGTAATGTGTTTAGTGAAAGCAACATGCATATCACTAGCATCAGGACTTCTAGCAAGCTTTTGTAGAAACATAATCACTTCAGAAATATTGCAACCATCAATATCAAAGTCAAACTTAGCATCTCTAGTAGTAGGATTAATAGGCTTAGGCATAGTAGGAGGAGGAATAGGGACTACTTGTGGTTTAGTGGTGATGGTGCACACACTATTATTTCTATCAATTTCAGCTTCCCTTTCCCACCTAGCATGAAGTTGAGCTAACAACCTAATATTTTCATCAATAGTAACTTGTATGGCATGAGCAGTAGCAAATGTATTTTACATAGTTTTAGGTTTAGCAGCCATTTTATTAATCAAGGAGGACTGAGTTCAGACAAAGAGGATATATTTTTCTCAACAGTTAAAAGCTTTTCCTCTATAGTCTTATTGAAAGTGGTTTGTTTACTAATAAAGTCCTTGAGCATGACTTCAAGTTCAGAGGGGGCACTTCTAGCATTATTGTAAGAGCTTCCATAGGAATTGCCATTATTAGGAGGATAAGGCCTATAATTGTTGTTGCTACCAAAATTATTCCTATAGGCATTGTTGTTGAAATTGTTGTTTCTAATGAAGTTCACATCAACTTGCTGTTCTTGAGCAACCAAAGAGGCTAAGGGAAAACTATTAGGATCTAAAGGAGCTTTACCATTAACAAGCATAGCCATAATTACATCAATCTTTTCACTCAAAGAGGAAGTTTTCTCAACAAAATTTACCTTCTTACCATGTGGAGCTCTCTCAACATGCCATTCAGAGTAGTTAACCATCATATTATCAAGGATCCTTGTTGCAGCACCCAAAGTGAGGCCCATGAAGTTACCTCCAGCAGCATAATCCAGCAGATTTCTTGAGGAGAAGTTTAAACCTGCATAAAAAGTCTGGATAATCATCCAAGCAGTGAGTCCATGAGTAGGGTAATTCTTAACCAAAGATTTCATTCTTTCCCATACTGGAGCAACATGTTCACTATCAAGTTGTTTAAATTTCATAATGTCACTTCTCATAGATATAATCTTAGCAGGAGGATAATACCAATAAAAGCATCTTTGCACTTAGTCCAAGAATCACTACTATTTATAGGCAAAGAAAGCAACTATTCTTTAGCTTTTCCTCTCAAGGAGAAAGGAAAAAGCTTGAGCTTAATAATATCTCCATCTACATCCTTATACTTTTGCATCTCACAAAGTTCAATAAAGCTATTAATGTGAGCAGCAGGATCATCAGTACTAGCACCAGAAAATTTCTCTCTCATCACAAGATTTAACAAAGCAGGCTTAATTTCATAAAAGGTAGCATTAGGAGCAGGTGGAGCAATGTGAGTGCTTAGGAAATCATTGTTGTTAGTGCTAGTGAAGTCACACAACTTAGTATTATCAGCAGAGTTCATTTTGGCAAAGGTGGGCAAGCCAAAAACAGCAGCAACAACTAGAGCAGGAACTAATTTTTTTTTGTTTTTGAATAAAGAAAGCAAACCAAACTAGACTAATTTTTTGGTTTTTTTTGAAAAGAGGCAAACAAAACAAAGAAAACTAAAAACAAAGTAAATAGAAAGGAAGTGAAGGACTCCGCTTGTGAAGACGTCCTTAGCCTCCCCGACACCGGCGCTAGAAAACTTGTTAATGGTGCTGACGTGGAGCACTTCGTTGGAAACCCCAAGAGCAAGGTGTGATGAGCACAGTAGCAAGTCTTCCCTCAGTAGAGACCGAGGTTATCGAACCAGAAGGAGGAAGGAAACGTCACACAGGTGTTGCAAGCAACGCGGAGACCTGCACAACACAAACTCAATACTTTGTGCCAACAAATCAGTGATGTTGTCAAGCTCACCGGTTTGCTATAACAAAGGATTAAACGTACCGTGTGCAAGGTAATGGTGGTTTGGAGCAAGTAAACAAGTAACAGTGAGAGATGTATCAATGGTAAAGATTGGACCGGGGTCCATAGTTCACTAGAGGTGCTCTCCTTAGATAAACAACATGGCATGAAGGGTAAACAAATTACAGCAGGGCAATTGACAGGAACTCAGCAAGGCAGAACAATGCAATTACTAGTCAGAAAGATCCTATGAGATTCGATTGGGCAATACAACAAGATACATAGACCGCCATCCAACTGCATCTATGACTAGAAGTCCACCTTTAGGTTATCATCCGAACCCCCTCCAGTATTAAGTTGCAAGCAATAGACAACTGCTTTAAGCAAAGTGTGTAAGGTAAACGGTCCACATGTTCCATGAACAAGAGACCGTTGTTTTCTCCCTAGTAGCAACAGCACATCTACAACCGAATAGATTATTGTCACTTCCCTTGGAAACTAGGGGCATGAACCCACTATCAAGCATAAATACCCCCCTCTTGGAGTCAGTAGCAACTACTTGGCCAAGATAGCTACTAACAACGGAGAGCATGCAAGATCACAAACAACACAGACATGATAGAATCATAAAGACAAAACCATTAATCAAACCAACATAATAATCTCAATATCCATCGGATCCCCGCAAACACAACATGCATGATTACAAATATATTAGATCTTGATCATGAACGGAGCTCACAAGATCTATACATGAATGCACAAAGAGGAGATACAACCATCTAGGTACTACATGGACCCATAGTCCAAGGTGGAACTACTCACGCATCATACCGGAGAGAAGGCCTCCGGGATGATCTCTCCTCCGGCAGAGTGCCAGGAAGAACTTCAGATCCCCCCGATCTACGGACGATGGTGGCGGCGGCTATAGACGGTTTCGTGGAGATTTGATCGAGTGCTTAAGATTTCTGCATCGGGGGCTTCTTATAGACGAAGGGGGAGGCCGAGGAGGCGAACAGGGGGGTCAAACCCTACCTAGGCGCGGGCACACCCCTGGCCGCGCCTGAGGGGGGTTTGGACACCCTGGCATGCTTCATCGTCTCCCCTCTGGACTTCTTGTTCCCCACGGAAAGTAATTGACTTTGCCGTTTGTCCAGTCTAATTCTGAGAATATTTCTTTACTAACTTTTCTGAAACCAAAAACAGCAGAAAACATGCATCTAGCACTGTGGCAACTTATTACTAGGTTAGTACCAGAAAACATGTAAAAAACACCTCAAAGTGTAGACAAGCAAAACAAAGTAGATACTAAACTAGAATGGAGCATTAAAAGTTATAGATACATTTCCGACGTATCAAAAGCCTCCACAATATCTCGTATATATAAAAGGGACCAACCTACAGAGTTACAATTACAACACGACAAGTATACGTATACAACACGTATACAAGACCGTTTCCAACACACCCCCTTAATCTGAACTACTACTACATACAAGATTCAGATTGGACCGAAAACCCTCTAACATCTGTCGCGTGGCTGATTTAGTAAATACATCAGCCAATTGATTATTAGTCGAGATAAATCTGAAATCCAGCGCGCCTGCAGCAACTCGTTCCCGTACAAAATGGAAATCAATCTCGATGTGCTTGGTACGAGAGTGAAAGACAGGATTAGCAGTCAGATAAGTAGCCCCAAAATTATCACACCATAAAATAGGTGCTCGCTGCCGTGATACACCGAGTTCCTTTAGAACCGACTCAACCCACATGGACTCGGCAGCGCCATTCACCAGTGCCTTGTATTCAGCCTCGGTACTAGATCTCGAGACGGTAGGCCGCTTCTTCGAACTCCAGGAGACAAGGTTCGGTCCAACAAACACAGAAAAACCACCAGTGGATCGTCTGTCATCAACACAACCAGTCCAGTCTGCATCCGTGAATATGCTAACACCGGTGGAATTAGACTTGCGAATCTGCAGTCCTGTATCCAGCGTACCTTTGACATATCTCAAAATACGCTTAACAGGTTCCCAATGAACCTTAGTCTGCTGAGAGAGAAACTGGCACACCTTGTTCACAGCAAAAGAAATATCTGGGCGAGTGAGCGTCAAGTACTGAAGTGCTCCAACCACACTGTGATACCGGAAAGAATCATCAGCACTAAGAAGAGCACCAGACTCACGAGACAATGGCTCTTTCGTGACAAGCAGAGTGGAAGTGGGTTGCAATTCTCCATATTGACTCGATGCAGGAGATCAAGTGCATACTTTCGCCGAGTCAATGTCATGCCCCCTGAATGGAAGGACGCTTCCAATCCAAGAAAGTACTCCAGCTTGCCCAAATCCTTGATAGGAAAACTTGCTGCCAGGGATTGTACCAGAATATCCACCATGGCAGGAGAAGAGTCAGCAATGACAATGTCATCGACATAAACAAGCATGTAAATCTGAGCAATAGCTCGAGAGAAGATGAACAATGATGTATCTGCCTTGGAGGCAATAAACCCAAGCTGAAGAAGTAGCTGACTCAGCCGAGCATACCAGGCACACGGGGACTGCTTGAGGCCATAGAGGGACCGCTGCATCTTGCAGACATGCGAGGGGAAGCGGGCATCCTTAAAACCAGGAGGCTGCTGCATATAGACATCTTCACCCAAGTATCCATGGAGAAAGGCATTACTGACATCCACCTGACGAAGAGTCCAACCATGGGACACTGCAAGAGAGAGCACCAAACGAACAATGGCTGGCTTGACAACTGGGCTGAAGGTATCACCGTAATCTATACCATGCTGCTGAGTAAATCCACGGGCGACCAGGCGTGCTTTATGCTTGTCAATCGACCGATGGTGTTTGGTCTTGAAGATCCATTTGCTGCCAACAATATTAACTCCAGCTAGGCGAGGCACCAAAGTCCAGGTGTGAGTATCGGGAAGAGCAGCGAGCTCCTCAGCCATCGCCGCATGCCACGCCGGCTCCCGAAGAGCATCCCGATGTGAGGTGGGAGCGGCAAAAAACGCACGACGGCTGGGGTGATATCGGACAGTGCCATCGTGGTAAGTCTTCTCACGCCGTGTATGGTCTCGATTACGAGTGACCAAGCCATGTACGGGGGCAGGCGCCGGAGCCTCCAACGAACCAGGAGGCGGCTCATCCAAGGGCGTCGCGGGCAGGGGCTCCGAGAGCTCCCCAACAGAGGGCGATGCGGGCTGGCGGGAGGGACTGGGTTGGGCCGACGCATCAGGCGACGTCCCCACGGGCTCGGGAGGCCTAGTGCGAGAAGACATGGGTGCGGAGGCGGGCGACGTTAGCGCATCGGAAGATGCGCACGAGCCATGCACGTCGATCATGTCGACGTTGCTGGTGTCCGTAGTCGCAGCGCCAGGGGCCGTCGAAGGTATCTGAGACGACATCAAATAAATATCGCCTGGCACAGGCGGGTTAGGAGACAAATAGGACATGTCATATTTATGCACAGGTACATCCGGAACCGGTTCATCCATAGGAAAAGATAGAGCATGCTCAAGATCGGTGATATCAACGGAAACTTCGGGACTAGAGAAGGGAAAAACGTTCTCGTCGAACACAACATCGCGAGAAATATAAATCCTTCCCGAAACACGATCGTGGAGTAAAGCCTCCATAATCTCTTGTATATATAAAAGAAACCAACCTACAGAGTTACAATTACAACATGACAAGTACACGTATACAACACGTATACGAGACCATTTCCAAGATGCACGTTTTCTTAAATCACAAATAAAATAAAGTTAATCCTATAACTCATCGAATGGCAATAAAATTTCAAGTTTGACAAACTTAATTTTTTTATATTAACTTGATGAGACGAACCCAACCACGATCTCAGATTTTCCACTCGACTTATGGTTAAAACTTCATTCAACTTTTTCATCTTTTTTGACGAAAATCAACCTTTTCATGTGACGTAAAATAAATGTTCATGGTTTCAGGCGTATTATAGTGTTGGTTATCTGTGGACCGAATGAGTTACAATACTAAGATGATAAATTGCATATCACACTATCCATGTAGGGAATTAGAGCAACTCCAAGTGCCCCCGTATTTCGGACAACAATTCTGTCTGAATCGATATGTTTGCGTGGGATCCCAGACAGCTTCGAGACCCATGCGCTCGTGGTGTCTCACTGCGGGCGGCTGTGCACCCAACAACTGCCCGCAAAAACATCCACAAAAAGAATGAAAACATAATAAATATATATATATATATATATATATATATATATATATATACAATTTACATGATATATTATCAACATATAGATAATGAGGAATTAGTCCTCTTGAAGTTGCGGTGGCAGCCAGCGGCGGCCTAGTCCTCGCCGATGATGATGAAGACATGCAGCGGACGCCATACTCCTATGGTCCGAGGTGGAGGCGGCAGTGTCTCAGCATGAGGGGCCACCGACGGTGTAGCCGCCATGTGTGTGGACTCCTCCATGGCTTTGTGGAGGCCAGCCCACTTGGCCTCCTCCTCCTGCCGGGAGAGCTCGATGGCGGCGAGGACATGCTCCTCCCCCGTCATCTCTTGGTCCTGCGCCGCCTCCTCCTTGACAAAGTAGCGGGTGTCGGGCAAGAACAGTGGCAGTGGATGCACGTACTATGTGGCCACACCGTGGTACTAGGACCTGTTCGGCTGCCCAGGCTCTAGGGTAGGGAATGCCCACCCCGCCCACTCCTCTGGTTGCTACTCGAAGCCGAGTAGTCCTTCTCATCTGGAGGCAGCGGTGGGTCCTTCGTTGAATCGAAGGCCTCGTAGTCCTCATCGCCATCGTCGAGTACCACTAGGTGGGCCTCGCCCCGAGCATCGTGCTTGGACTCAAACCAACTCTTCCATAGTGGTGAGTCGATGTTGTAAGCAGGGTCTGGCTGTAGGTCCGGTGGGAAGAAGGCCCAACGCCGGAGGATTTCGCGGATGTGGGACGGGTCGGTCGCCAGAATGGTGGGCACTGGCACGCGTCTCGTTTAGATGCCACCAGTGGGGCAGGTGGATATTTTTCCAAGGCAGTGGCTGGCCTAGCTTAGGGAACTGTCGCGCCACCTCCAGTTTGACATACACTCGGTGCTTAGAGCCGGGCTACGGAGGCGGGCACAATGTCATTGGCGCCGACCATGGAGGCGAGGACACAGAGAAACAGCGATCTTTGCCGATGTGGCGCCGCTGCTGCGGCAGGAGGACCCTGCCTCTTGGTCGTTGCGGCTAGGGTTGCCGAACCATCCCTTGCCACCTCCATTCGCCATTGGAGGCCGAGGGTTTAGTTAGGATTTCTACTGTGCGCACTTGGGGGTGGAAGCTTCAAGTGGGGGACTAGCAGGCCGATCCATAGATTTTGGGGGCCTTAGGGCAAAACGACACCAAATACCCATCGTTTAAAGTGGCAAAGAGTTTCATTGAGTCGCGGGGGTGGGGAAAATGGTCCCCCCTATTTAAAAAATTGCTTAAATACATCTTTCATTTTTATGATACTTTTTTAGTAGTACTTAATGTTTAAGTGTAATTAGCGTTCTTAGGTCTCTAAACAATTATATAATCCATACATCTGATAGATCCGTGATCTTTGGAATTTCGGTGAAGACATTTCAAAGTACTCATTTTTATTGATCGGGCAAACTATTTACCATGATATTTATTTCCATCAATTGCTCTTATATACACGTGTATATACATACGTACCTCTACAATTATCACAGAACGAAATTTTGGAGTATTTTTTCTTGAAAGAGAGATCAAAGTAAAGATATAGTAAAAAGTATCTTGGGCCATCTATATTTTCTAGAATTATTCATCCTTTTTGGTTTCAGATAGTAGAAGAAAAATATAGTTATACATATAGGCCCATTTCTTTTTGGGGCTTCTCCGAGAAGCCGTCCTCCCCCCAGCTTCCTGGGGAAGCCGGTCTAAAAAATTTACGAGGCTTCCAAAATAGTTAAGTCTAAACAAATTTGAAAGCCTCGCAAATTTTTTGAACCGGCTTCCCCAGAAAGCTAGGAGTAGGGCAGCTTCTGGGAGAAGCCACCAAAAGAACTGGGCCATAAGGCCCTTACCTCCTTGACCCAGGGGGACCGCCCCTCTGCCCTGTCCTATGGGCCAGCCCGAGGGACTAGGAGTGTGGACGGATAGCAACTGTGGACAATGCTGGTCCCTCACTAAAAAGGATATGAGTGGTTGGTAGACCATGTCGCTTCCTCTACCCTCTCGCTGACGAGTGGCCCTCGTGATGACCAGGGGAGACATGACACAATTGGACGGAGAACCAGTGGAGTTGCCCTTAATCCCAAGAAAATAGCGAATTATAATGATTTAAATAGTAGACTAGTAGTAGTCAACATCTAAGATGGCATCCGATTGGTCTCATGTACAAAGACTTCGAGGACGGAATGACTAGCATAATCAAGCTCATAAAAAATGGTCTTGGAGGACGGAATGACTAGCATAATCAAGATCATAAAAAATGGTCTTATACAAATAGTTTACAATGACTAGTTAGCCATGAAATATAAAACTAGAGCTAAGAACTACAAAACCATAAAAACACTTAGCACCCCAGGTTCTTGCAATACAACAAGACATGTAGTCTTTATAGATTATGCATGGGATTTTGTGTGCATGACTTAAACTATTGTTTTTTAAAAATTCTAGATACAAATATATCCTACTATTTTAGTTTTATTATTAGTTATCATCCTTAAATAATGGGCCTACTTTTGTTGGCTAACATCATTTAGGTGGTTTAGTTGGATTTATGAAACTAGAAATAGTTTATTTCTTATGTACAAAATTAAACTGCAACCAGGACAAACTTAGCTCAGTTTTGGCCATGTCATTTTCTCTTCCTATATATTTCATAGATAGGGCCTTTGGTTATCTTCACTAGTTAGTTTTACTAGGCCAACTCCCTTGGATGCACTACCATCATCATGGTGGTCGGTAACCGAGCTGAGGCTTTGTATATTTCGTGGATGCAGACACTATATCTACTAGAGGTAACTTGTGTTTTCTCATCTAGCCTTAATATGTCATGGTAGAGTGAGAAGATGGCTATTAAATTAAGCCATTTCTATTGTAATTTTATCTAGGTTGATTATAGTATGTTCTATGTGAGGTTTTTTGTACATTTACGATAGTAATGGTTTGTTTAGTATTAACTAGTGTGCACACCTAATACAATCATTATATCCTTCAAGCATTCTTTCATTTGAATTAACATGGAAAGTATGTGTTATGTCATGAAAAGTAATACTCGAATTACAATATTATATATATGTGAATGCTAGACTAGGTGTTCCTTATTGATGTTTGTAGGATGGTGTATGTTATGATAATTATCTATGCATTTTAAACATGTGTTGTATATTCACAACAACATTGACTCTTCTCACTTCGGGTAGTGACTTAAGTTTGAGTTGTCCATTATAATGAATTGGGTATAGGGGTTTTTACGTAGTCCAAGTATATTTGTACTTATGTGCTTTTCATGTCAAAATAATACAAATACGATAACTATTACATCTCTTGATATTTATTCATATATAATGTGATGTGTCAAAAATAAGTAGGTTTACAATAAATTCAAGGAAAGTTTTGTATTCATAAAATGGTGCATTTTTATGTTTATAACTATCCATGATGGTACTAATGGAGAATTTAGATGATGACCATGCGAATTTTGAGATTTTGTTTTATTTATAATTTAGTGGAGGCGTATTGGCATCTAGTTTACTTTGTCTCACATGAATATTAAGCTGGATTGTCATTCACTCTTGGTAGTCCTTTCGAAATTATATAAATTGATGCTTGTCTCATGTGCGTAGGTTACAAGTTTGGACTGGTTGTAGCTTATGCTATTAGTGGAACTAATAGTATTTAAATTATGACATTAAGTCCCCCATTGTTTGATATTCATTCTTGATATTTTACACGCATACCTCATGGTTTTTAGTGGAATTTACATTGTTTGAACTATTTTTCTTAAGTCTTGCATTATTGTGAAATCCATCAAAGTCCTGCAAACAAAATAGTTTATTCCTTAAATAAGCTAAACAAAATATTAAACCTAATGGAAATTTAAATATTATATTTCCTCAATACATCCATCAAATAGAGAATTGGCATCTAAGTCCTCCAAACCATGCAACGATATCAACATCGTTTCCAACCAAAAAACGATGGTGGGACATAAGTCAACCCATCACATTACATTTTATTTCCCAAGTAATAAGCATCCATCCCTAGGAGATATCATTGTGGTGTGACTGGTTACAAGTAGCATCCGCAGATTTATCACAACCAATGATTTCTTTGACATCAAACTCATGAAGACCAGAGTAAAGAAATTGTGTAGACGCCTCCACAATATGATGAAAGATTGGGTTAGGGATTGTGTAGTTCTGTGTTTTCTACACTATGTTGTAAGTATTCTCATAGTTTTGAAGGTGTGGCTGAAGTGGCGTAGGTGACTCTTGTACCTGCTCATAAATCGGTTCAAGGAGAGATGTCGATTGGAGTGCCAAATGTGTTGATGTGGGCTTGAATATTTGTGGTACATGTATTGGGAAATGTGGTTCCCATGTATGTTGTTGTATTGTTGGTACTATAATCTGAGGAAACACTTGAGGTGGGGGATGATGAGATGCCAACAATTGAGATGATGAATGAATTGTCTTCAAGCGATCCCATGATGGGTCTCCTAGAGAAATCAGGTTTTGTGGAATGGTAGGACCATCGATGTTTGGTCCATGACCATTATTTAGTGGAGGCAGTCGATGTTTAATGTCCTCATGGAATCGCATGAGCTCATGGTAGAGCTTGTTCAGATCTTCAAGACTGAGATCTTCTTCCTTGGAAAAGATATGGTTTGCTATCATACCTGGGTTCTCCTCTTGGATATTCTTGATATGTTGGAGGGAAAGTTTTACTCTCTCCTCCATCCTTGCATTATCTGTCTCCACTCGATTCACCTCAGTATGCAATGATGCAACCCTTGCATTTTTTGCCTCATCAATGAATGGCTCGATAGGTGGACCTTCTGATAGGAATGCATCGACAATGGGTTCCACCGATGGTGTCCCGAATGAATGCATATTTCCATTGTTATTCTCTAGGATGACAGCAACCCTCGCGCCTGTGAGGACGGAGAGGTCATTAGCACGTTTGTACAAACCATTACGCCGCTTGGAGAACGTGGTGTTGCGCTCTTTGTTGTTCTCTATGTAAACTATACCCAACCGCTTCTCTCGCCTCAACATACTCAAATGCAAAACTAGAGAGCTTATTATTACTGGGAATACCAAGCTACACGGATCTATGAAAAGATAGACTATTGCCCATGCTATTGGCTAAGTACAGGTTGTGGGAGATATGAGGAGATAATATGCCATTATATACTAAGATAAGGGATATAAATTTAATATCACCCTGATGATCCTAAATCTCGTGTATTTATTATTCAAGGTATTAATTACTACCAAAATTTAGTGGAAAATAATTCCTTTATTGCGTGGGCAGGATGGGTCGGCTTGTCCTATGCATTTATGAACTAATGTCAGAGAAAGTTTGACGCTTATTATTATATTTGTGATAAATGTTACCTTGCCATTCTTATCATGCAAATTAATTAAGATCCAAAATTATACTTGTTTCTATATGACTAGAGTTAAAACCATTCAGTCTCTAATGAGCACTAAATGTTCACTTAACAATAAACTTATGGATATCATTAATTTTTACTATATATATCATATGTAATTGCATTCACATACTTATTCAGAATCACTACACATTTTAAATGCATGACCAATGTCTATCCAGTTTTTTTGGTTACTAGTTGCAACCATATTATTTTTTAATTGATTTGATACAAATATTAAGCTAGCCTAATTAATCACGTCCTAATCTTCTAGTCAGACACTTGTGATCTATATTGGCTATCATATACATAACAGTCTAGTAGAGAGTGGTGAACTTTTTTCGCGCTTCTATGCATGTATACTAGCTAGGCTTAGGATTATATCATATTGGGTTATGACTTTGGGGATATAGTATATGTTATATACTTGTTAGCCCACATCCATCCTTTCTAAGGAAGACCAACATGAAGATATTTATCAATGCTAGTTTTTTCTAACCTTTTTCATATTAGAAGCTCCACATAGTCTATAAAACATCACTGTTTCCACATAGCATAATGTGTCACGTCTACAATATCCATAATATCTCAATGCCTTTTTTGTTTCCTTCTACAGACATCCCACTAGTATAAAACAGGCCTATAGTTCCGGTTTGTAAGGGCCTTTAGTCTCGATTTTGCAACCAGGACCACGGAATCGGGACTAAAGTCCCGGATGTGCCACAAACCGGGACTAAAGATTTTTTTCCGATTATCTTTTTCACTTTTTTCAAAAAAAAATCAAATTATTTTTAACTTTTAAATTATCTGACTCGTTAATATCTCTCTCTCTCTCAGTTGGAACATTTTTAACACTAACTATACTTAATCTTAGGTCAAATCGCAGACTTCCTGGTCGGTCACTCATCCTAGCACTAGTCCACTCCCAGCACGCTTAACTTCTCTGTTTCATCCGATGTCCTTGCGCAAAACCCATTAGTACCTTGTTGTCAACATTACCATATCAATCCTATTAGCTCATAACAATATGTCACACGTCTTTATGTTTCGAAACTATAAAAAACAATAAATAGCTAATAATAATATTTTAATCCAATGAAAGTAAAAAAACTAGTTAAAATAATATTTTATTCATTTTTTTTGCCATTTATTCATTTAATATGGCATAAATAATATCTTTAAATCCGTAATCAAAATTCGACAAATAATATATCCATTATTATCAGAAAAATGTGAGGAATCCAAATATAGCATAAATTTTTCTAAAAATTATTAATTTTTTAAATAACTTTTTTCCTTTTTGAATTTTAAAAATCTAAAAAATCCCAAACGGCCTAAGGCCGTCGAAATCAAACTCCAATTTTTTTTTCCGCACATTTTGATAGGTCGTATGTTTTTTTCCGACATCGTACGAAAAAGTTATAGCCGTTTGAAGTTTTCGTGATACGATGTCGAAAAAAACGTATTTTAGTCCCTGTTGGTGTCTCAAACCGGGACTAAAGGTCCATCTTTAGTCCTGGTTTATGTCTCTAACCGGGACTAAAGGGTGTCGCTCGCGTCTGCACCCCTTTAGTCCCGGTTTGATACCCATATAGTGTAGGCCTCCTAAACTACCAAGTAGATTGCATTAATACCTAATATGACGTACCTCGTATATCCTTTTATTTGATTGTTGCCCAGCCTGCATGGGCATTATAACTCTGCTGGCATTGTTATCTATTTTTTATTTCACATAAGCTCAAGAATGATACCTCTTGCAATTGTAGTGACACTTTCCTCTGTTAGATGTATATATCTGTATATTGTATTTCCCCAATATGTTAGGGGGCTTCCTGCATATTTGCCCTGTACATGTACTATATATTGTGGCCTTTGGCCCCAGAGGAATATAACTTGTCTATTTCTAACATGGTATCAGAGCCGGTTTTAGGGTTCCCGTGCCCACCGGTCCTCTGCTTGTAATCGTCGCCGCCGTCGCCGCCGTCAGCTCGCCCCGGCCTCCGCCGGTTCCCGTTCTGACCGCTTGCGTCGCCGCCGCCGCCGCCTCCACCGATCTACACCGCTTCTGCTACCGAACCGATCTACACCCACCTGCTGCATCCCTGCTGCCGATAGGGTCCCGCACGCGGTCGATCTACACCTACGATCTGACCCCCTGCCGGCCACCCGTCACTGACCGGCCGGGGTCCGCCCGCACGTGGTCGATCTGCTTCTCTTGGCCGTCCTTTGCACCCCACTTGGCCGTTGTTCCCTGCTGTCCCGGCCGTCCTTTGCTTCTTTGTATCTACACACATACACACCCCTGCCACCGACTTTTCTCACCCGGTCGCATTTGACCCACTGCCTCCCGCTGTCCCTGACTGGCCGGGGCCACCTCTTGCAGCGCGCCCACGCGCACGCGCCCACCGCCCACTCCGCCCACTCCTCTGCCTGCGGCGCGAGGGCCCACGCGCCGCGCGATCGGTCTGCTTCTCTTCATCGTCTGCTGTCCCGTCTGATGGCCCGCTGACTCGACGAGATCGGCTCTGATCCAGCCGTTTCTTTTTCGTCGGATCTGAGAGTTAAAAAAAGCGACATGTCTTCTTCCTCGGGTTATGTTGCGATTCCTCGCTGCCCGGTGATCTTCGATGGCGCGAATTACCCTTATTTCGCTGCCTTTATGCGCGTCCACATGTGCGGTCTCCGTCTTTGGGGTGTGCTCTCCAGCGAGGTTTCCTGTCCGGCGTGCCCCCTGCTCCTATGGCTCCTCTTCCGCCTACGCCGATTGTTCTCGGCGCTGATGCTTATCAGGAGGCCAAGGATGCTGCTCAGAGTGCTGATGATAGTGCTATTGCTGCTTATGACCTGAAGTTCAAGCAGTACTCTTCTGATCTTGAGGCCTATCGACACGCTCTGACTGCTTACACTCAGTGGGTTGATGAGGATGCTCGTGCTGCTGCTGTTCTCACCTCTAGTGTTCTGCCCCAGTATGCTGCTGAGTTCATGAGTCTCCCTACTGTTGCCGCTCAGTGGGCCCATCTTCGTCAGCGCTATCAGCCGTCTAGGGATGCTCTTTACCTGTATGTGGTTCGCCAGGAGCATGCTCTCCAGTAGGGTGATTCCACTATTAATGAGTTCTACACTCAGAGTGCTGCTATCTGGCGTCAGCTTGATTCTCTTCGTACTGCTGTTTTTGGCACATGCTCGTGCTGCTAGATTGTGCGCTCGGATTTGGAGTTTCACCGCATCTATGAGTTCTTGTCTCCGCTTCGCCAGGAGTTTGAGCCCCGGCGTGCTCAGCTGAATGCTCGTGGTCGTGTTCCGCTTTCTGAGGTGTTGTCTGAGCTTCGGGCTGAGGAGACCCGTCTCCGTGGTGCTGGTCTTCTTGCGGTTCCCTCTGTGCTTGCTACTCGTGGTCCCACTATGCCGTCTGCTCCCTTGACTCAGCCACGGTCCTCTGTGCCGCCGCCGATACTACCCACTTCTCTAGGTCACGGTCAGAGTCAGCAGCATCAGTTTCAGGGTCAGAGTCAGCATCAGCATCTTCAGGGCCAGAGTCAGCACCAGCAGGCTCATGGTCAGGGTCGCCGTGGTTCTCTTCGTCACTGCTGTTACTGTAACAAGGATGGCCACACTTGGGACACTTGTTATACACGGGATCCCAGTTTACGTCAGCAGCACCAGGCTCGTGGGCCGTCGGCTCCTTCTGGCTCTTCAGCAGTTGCTCTCTCTGATCAGGACATTATCAGGAGTCTTCGCGGTCTTCTTGCTGCTACAGGCTCTTCTTCGACAGACACTGCTGGTTCTGTGACTGATTCTTCAGGCACTGCGCGACCACCACCTTCTACACAGTCAGGTACGTCCCCATGGTATCTGGATTCTGGAGCTTCTTTTCATATGACCTCTGAGTCTTCTTTTCTGTCCGCTCTTCGTTCTCTCCCTTCTCCTGTCCGTGTTTTTACAGCTGATGGTACCTCTCTTCCTGTTCCTAGTCGGGGCACTCTTTCTACTTCTTCTTTTTCTGTTCCTGATATCTCTCATGTCCCTCTTCTTAAGATGAATCTGTTCTCTGCTAGCCAACTTACTGACTCTGGTTGTCGCGTCATTCTTGATGCTGATTCTTGTGTTGTCCAGGACCGTCGCACGCAGGCCCTGGTTGGAGCTGGCCCTCGCAGTCGTGACTCTTTAGGACTTTGGGAGTTAGACTGGCTTCGTGTTCCCTCCGCTTCCACTTCATCTGCCAGTTCTTCTCCGGCCGTCGCCTCTGCTACCAGCTCCTTTCAGCAGTGGCATCATCGTCTTGGTCACCTTTGTGGCTCGCGTCTGTCGTCTTTAGTTCATCGTGGTCTTCTGGGGTCTGTCTCAGGAGATGGGTCTTTACATTGTCAGGGATGTAGGTTGGGTAAACAGATTCAGCTTCCCTATCCTACTAGCGTCTGTATCTCAGTGACCTTTTGATTTAGTTCATTCAGATGTTTGGGGTCCGACTCCTTTTGCTTCGAAAGGGGGCCATCGCTACTATATTTTATTCATCGATGATTTCTCTCGGTACACTTGGTTGTATTTTATGCGCTCTCGTAGTGAAGTGCTCTCCATATATCAGCGTTTTGCGGCCAAGGTCCGTACTCAATATTCTACCCCCATTCGTGTGTTTTGTGCTGATTCTGCTGGTGAGTATATCTCCCAAATGTTGCGAGGTGTTCTTGCTGAGCAGGGCACCCTTGCTCAGTTCTCCTGTCCTGGCGCACATGCTCAGAATGGCGTTGCTGAGCGTAAGCATCGCCATCTTCTTGAGACCACTCGTGCCATGATGATTGCTTCTTCTCTTCCTCCACATTTCTGGGCTGAGGCTGTCGCTACGTCGGCTTACCTCATCAATATTCAGCCTTCTGCCGCTCTGCAGGGTGGCATCCTTCTTGAGCGCCTATCTGGACAGTCTCCAGACTACTCCGTGCTTCGCTTGTTTGGTTGTGTTTGCTATGTTCTCCTTGCTCCTCGCGAACGCACCAAACTGACCGCTCAGTCTGTTGAGTGTGTTTTCCTTGGATACAGTGATGAGCATAAGGCTATCGCTGTTGGGACCCTGTTGGTCGTCGGATGCGTATCTCTCGTGATGTTACTTTTGATGAGACGCGTCCTTTCTATCCTCGTCCCACCTCTGGTACCTACCCGGTGGAAGATATCTCGTTTCTTCTTTTTCCTGACACACCCCCTCTGTCTACTCCTTCTACTCCTACTCCTTCTACTCCTATTGTGTCTTCTTCAGGATCTCCTCCCCCTAATGTCTCTTCTTCTACACCGTCCTCCTCTGTTCCGTCTAGTTATCCTAGTTCTCCTCGTTCTCCGGAGTCTTCCTCTGCTATTCCTTCTTCTTCATCGTCGTCTCCTGAGTCGTCTTCCTCTGACAAGCTTCCCTCTACTCGTCCTGTTCGTCAGCGTCGTGCCCCCAATCGTTACTCTCCTAGTCAGTATGGTATTTTTGTTACCTCTGAGCCGACTTCTTATCGGGATGCTGAGCATCATCCTGAATGGCAGCTGGCCATGGTTGAGGAGATTGCTGCGCTTGAGCGCACTGACACCTGGGATCTTGTTTCTCCCCCTCCCGGTGTTCGTCCTATCACGTGTAAGTGGGTCTATAAGATTAAGACCCGCTCTGATGGATCTCTTGAGAGCTATAAAGAGCGTCTTGTGGCTCGTGGTTTTCAGCAGGAACATGGTCGTGACTATGATGAGACCTTTGCTCATGTGGCTCATATGACCATTGTGCGTAATCTTCTTGCTGTTTCTTCTGTTCGTCATTGGTCTGTGTCCCAGCTTGATGTTCAGAATGCCTTTCTTAATGGCGAGTTGAGTGAGGAGGTTTATATGCAGCCTCCTCCTGGATATTCTGTTCCCGAGGGGATGGTTTGTCGTCTTCGACGTTCTCTTTACGGCCTCAAACAGGCCCCTCGTGCCTGGTTTGAGCGCTTTGCTTCTGTAGTGACTGCTGCTGGTTTCTCCCCTAGTGCTCATGATCCAGCGCTGTTTGTTCATACTTCTCCTCGTGGACGCACTCTTTCTTCTTCTCTATGTTGATGATATGATCATTACTGGTGATGATCCTGAGTATATCGCCTTTGTTAAGGCTCGTCTTCGTGATCAGTTTCTTATGACTGATCTTGGTCCTCTTCGATACTTTCTTGGGATTGAGGTTTCCTCCACTTTTGATGGATTTTACATCTCTGAGGAAAAGTATATTCAGGATATTCTTGCTCGTGCTGCTCTTGGGGATGAGCACACTGTTGATACCCCTATGGAGCTTAATGTTAAGCTTCAACCTACTGATGGTGATCCTCTTTCTGATCCGACGGGTTATCGTCATCTTGTTGGAAGTCTAGTTTATCTTGCTGTCACTCGTCCTGACATTTCTTATCCTGTTTATATTCTGAGTCAGTTTGTTTCTGCTCCTACCACTGTTCATTATAGTCTTCTTCTCCGTGTTCTTCGTTATCTTCGTGGTACGATCACTCGTCGCCTTTTCTTTTGTCGTTCCAGCTCCCTCCAGCTCCAGTGCTATTCGGACGCTACGTGGGCGAGTGATCCTTCGGATCTTCGTTCACTTTCTGCTTACTGTGTGTTTCTTGGTGGTTCGCTCATTGCTTGGAAGACGAAGAAACAGACAGCGGTTTCCCGTTCGAGTGTTGAGGCTGAGTTGCGTGCTATGGCCTTGTTGAGTGCTGAGGTGACCTGGTTACGGTGGTTACTTGCGGATTTTGGGGTCTCTATTACCACACCCACTCTGGTTTTGTCTGACAGTACAGGTGCTATCAGTGTTGCACGTGATCCGGTCAAGCATGAGCTTACCAAGCATATTGGTGTTGATGCTTTTTATACACGTGCTCAGGTGCAGGCTCAGGTTGTTGTGCTTCAGTATGTGCCTTCAGATTTACAATTGGCGGATTTCTTTACAAAGGCACAGACCCGAGCGCAGCATGCTTTCTTACTCTCCAAACACTGAGTTTGGAGAGTAAGAAATCATGCTGCGCTCTGGTCTGTGCCTTCGTGAAGAAATCCGCCAACTGTAAATCCGAAGGAACATATTGAAGCGCAACAACCTGAGCCTGCACCTGAGCACGTGTATAGAAAGCATCAACACCAATATGCTTGGTAAGCTCATGCTTGACCGGATCACGTGCAACACTAATAGCACCTGTACTGTCAGACAAAACCAGAGTGGGTGTGGTAATAGAGACCCCAAAATCCGCAAGTAACCACCGTAACCAGGTCACCTCAGCACTCAACAAGGCCATAGCACGCAACTCAGCCTCAACACTCGAACGGGAAACCGCTGTCTGTTTCTTCGTCTTCCAAGCAATGAGCGAACCACCAAGAAACACATAGTAAGCGGAAAGTGAACGACGATCCGAAGGATCACTCGCCCACGTAGCATACGAATAGCATTGGAGCTGGAGGGAGCTGGAACAAGGAAAGAAAAGGCGACGAGTGATCGTACCACGAAGATAACGAAGAACACGGAGAAGATGACTATAATGAACAGTGGTAGGAGCAGAAACAAACTGACTCAGAACATGAACAGGATAAGAGATGTCAGGACGAGTGACATCAAGATAAACAAGACTCCCAACAAGATGACGATAACGCGTCGGATCAGAAAAAGGATCACCATCAGTAGGTTGAAGCTTAACATTAAGCTCCATAGGGGTCTCAACAGTGCGCTCATCCCCAAGAGCAGCACGAGCAAGAAGATCCTGAATATACTTTTCCTGAGAGATGTAGAAGCCATTAGAAGTGGAGGAAACCTCAATCCCAAGAAAATATCGAAGAGGACCAAGATCAGTCATAAGAAACTGATCACGAAGACGAGCCTTAACAAAGGCGATATACTCAGGATCATCACCAGTAATGATCATATCATCAACATAGAGAAGAAGAAAGAGTGCGTCCACGAGGAGAAGTATGAACAAACAGCGCTGGATCATGAGCACTAGGGGAGAAACCAGCAGCAGTCACTACAGAAGCAAAGCGCTCAAACCAGGCACGAGGGGCCTGTTTGAGGCCGTAAAGAGAACGTCGAAGACGACAAACCATCCCCTCGGGAACAGAATATCCAGGAGGAGGCTGCATATAAACCTCCTCACTCAACTCGCCATTAAGAAAGGCATTCTGAACATCAAGCTGGGACACAGACCAATGACGAACAGAAGCAACAGCAAGAAGAGTACGCACAGTGGTCATATGAGCCACAAGAGCAAAGGTCTCATCATAGTCACGACCATGCTCCTGCTGAAAACCACGAGCCACAAGACGCGCTTTATAGCGCTCAAGAGATCCATCAGAGCGGGTCTTAATCTTATAGACCCACTTACACGTGATAGGACGAACACCGGGAGGGGGAGAAACAAGATCCCAGGTGCCAGTGCGCTCAAGCGCAGCAATCTCCTCAGCCATGGCCAGCTGCCATTCAGGATGATGCTCAGCATCCCGATAAGAAGTCGGATCGGAGGCAACAGAAAGACCATACTGACTAGGAGAGTAAAGGTTGGGGGCACGACGCTGACGAACAGGACGAGTAGAGGGAAACTCATCAGAAGAAGACGACTCAGGAGACAACGATGAAGAAGAAGGAATAGCAGAGGAAGACTCCGGAGAATGAGGAGAACTAGGAGAACTAGACGGAGCAGAGGAGGAAGGTGTAGAAGAAGAGACATCAGGGGTAGGAGATCCTGAAGAAGGCACAATGGGAGTAGAAGGAGATGTGTCAGGAAAGAGAAGAAAAGAAATATCTTCCACCGGGTAGGTACCAGCGGTGGGACGAGGATAGAAAGGGCGCGTCTCATCAAAAGTAACATCACGAGAGATACGCATCCGACGACCAATGGGGTCCCAACAGCGATAACCCTTATGCTCATCACTGTATCCAAGAAAAACACACTCAACAGACTGAACGGACAGTTTGGTGCGTTCGCGAGGAGCAAGAAGAACATAGCAAACACAACCAAACAAGCGAAGCACGGAGTAGTCTGGAGACTGTCCAGATAGGCGCTCAAGAGGGATACCACCCTTCAGAGCCGCAGAAGGCTGAATATTGATGAGATAAACGGATGTAGCAACGGCCTCAGCCCAGAAATGCGGTGGAAGAGAAGAAGCAATCATCATGGCATGAGTAGTCTCAAGAAGATGATGATGCTTACGCTCAGCAACGCCATTCTGGGCATGGGCGCCAGGACAGGAGAACTGAGCAAGAGTGCCCTGCTCAGCAAGGACATCTCGCAACATCTGGGAGATATACTCACCAGCAGAATCAGCACGAAACACACGAATGGGGGTAGAATATTGAGTACGGACCATGGCCGCAAAACGCTGATATATGGAGAGCACCTCACTACGAGAGCGCATAAAATACAACCAAGTGTACCGAGAAAAATCATCGATGAATAAAATATAGTAGCGATGGCCCCCTTTCGAAGCGAAAGGAGCCGGACCCCAAACATCTGAATGGACTAAATCAAAAGGTCGCTGAGATACAGACACGCTAGTAGGATAGGGAAGCTGAATCTGTTTACCCAACCTACAGCCCTGACAATGTAAAGACCCATCTCCTGAGACAGACCCCAGAAGACCACGATGAACTAATGACGACAGGCGAGAGTCACAAAGGTGACCAAGACGATGATGCCACTGCTGAAAGGAGCTGGTAGCAGAGGCGACGACCGGAGAAGAACTGGAGGATGAAGTGACAGCGGAAGGAACACGAAGCCAGTCTAACTCCCAAAGTCCCGAAGAGTCACGACTGCGAGGGCCAGCTCCAACCAGGGCCTGCGTGCGACGGTCCTGGACAACACAAGAATCAACATCAAGAATGACGCGACAACCAGAGTTAGTAAGCTGGCTAGCAGAGAACAGATTCATCTTAAGAAGAGGGACATGCCAAATATCAGGAACAGAAAAGGAAGAAGTAGAGAGGGTTCCCCGACTAGAAACAGGGAGAGAGGTACCATCAGCTGTGAAAACACGGACAGGAGAAGGGATAGAACGAAGAGCGGACAGAAAAGAAGACTCAGAGGTCATATGAAAAGAAGCTCCAGAATCCAGATACCATGGGGACGTACCTGACTGTGTAGAAGGTGGTGGTCGCACAGGGCCGGAAGAATCAGTCACAGAACCAGCAGTGCCTGTCGGAGAAGAGCCTGTAGCAGCAAGCAGACCGCAAAGACTCCTGATAATGTCCTGATCGGAGAGAGCAACTGCGGAAGATCCAGAAGGAGCCGACTGCCCACGAGCCTGGTGCTGCTGACGTAAACTGGGATCCCGTGTATAACAGGTGGCCCAAGTGTGGCCATCCTTGTTACAGTAAGAGCAGTGACGAAGAGAACCACGGCGACCCTGACCACGAGCCTGCTGATGCTGACTCTGGCCCTGAAACTGCTGGTGCTGACTCTGACCCTGACCTGGAGGAGTGGGTAGTATCGGCGGCAGCACAGAGGACCGCGGCTGAGTCGAGGGAACAGACGGCATAGGAGGACCACGGGTAGCAAGAACAGATGGAACCGCAAGAAGACCAGCACCACGGAGACGGGTCTCCTGAGCCCGAAGCTCAGACAACACCTCAGAGAGCGGAACACGACCACGAGCATTCAGCTGAGCACGCCGGGGCTCAAACTCCTGGCGGAGTCGAGACAGAAACTCATAGATGCGGTGAAACTCCAAATCCGAGCGCACAATCTGGCAGCACGAGCATGTGCCACAAACAGCAGTACGGAGAGAATCAAGCTGACGCCAAATAGCAGCACTCTGAGTATAGAACTCATCAATAGTGGAATCACCCTGCTGAAGAGCATGCTCCTGGCGAACCACAGACAGGTAAAGAGCATCCCCAGACGGCTGATAGCGCTGACGAAGATGTGCCCACTGAGCGGCAACAGTAGGAAGACTCATGAACTCAGCAGCATACTGGGGCAGAACACTGGAGGTGAGAACAGCAGCAGCACGAGCATCCTCATCGACCCACTGAGTGTAGGCAGTCAGAGCGTGGCGATAGGACTCGAGATCAGCAGAGTATTGTTTGAACTTCAGGTCATAAGCAGCAACGTCACTATCATCAGCACTCTGAGCAGCATCCTTGGCCTCCTGAGAAGCATCAGCACCAAGAACAATCGGTGTCGGAGGAAGAGGAGCCACAGGAGCAGGGGGGCATGGCGGACAGAGGACCTCGCCGGAGAGCACACCCCAAAGACGAAGACCGCGCATGTGAACGCGCATAAAGGCAGTGAAATCAGAATAATTCGCGCCATCGAAGATCACCGGGCAGCGAGGAATCGCAACATAGCCCGATGTAGAAGACATTTTTTTTGTCAACTCTCAAATCCAATCCGGAACCGACGGACGCCCGGATCCAATCGGGGCGAGCTGGATTCCGTCAGACGGCCGGAAGACGGGGCGTGCGGACAACCGTCGGCGGGCACGCGTCACGCGCGGTCAGAGAGACCGAGGCAGCGGGGCATCGACGGGCACACGTCAGTCAGGAGGCAGCAGGGCATCGGGGGAATCAATCCAAAAAAAATCCTAGAAGTCAGATCCGTGCTTGGTCAGTCAAGAATCAATCCAAGCAGAAATCAGGAGGCAGTAGTGCGGGCACTCTGCAGGGCGTCAGGCAGCAGTACAGGTAGTCAAGAATCAATCCAAGCAGGCAGTCAAAAATCAATCCAAGAAATCAGCAGTACAGGGTGTCAGGCAGCAGGAGCAGTGCTTGGTCAGGAAGCAGGAGCCTTCTGGGCGTCGGGCACACGTGAGGGAGCCAAGCACCTTCGTGCCCACAGGAAGGACGCCCGTCGCGAGCTGCAGGACCCGCGCGTGGGGAGGGGATCGACGGGAGGAGAAGCCGCCGATCTGGAGCAAGATCACCAGGTGGAGATCGACGGGCTGATCTGGAGACGGATCTGAATCCAGATCGGATCAGACGGAACACGCACACGAAAACGCGGACGGAACGGGCGGCGACCGGCGGCGGCGGCGACGACAAGGCCGTCGACGACAGGGACGGTGGTGGCTGACGAAGTTGCGAGAAGGAGGAGGCTAACCTAGCTCTGATACCATGTCAAGAATATGCAACTTGTATTCCTCTGGGGCCAAAGGCCACAATATATAATACAGATACAGGTGTGAATATGCAGGAAGCCCCCTAACATATGGGGAAACTATAATACAAATATATATACATCTAACACGTCACACCGTTAACACTGACACCAAGGGCGCCAATTCGCCTCAGCTACCACTGCCTCCTTAGACTTCAGGCCTCTCCACCTGGCCAGAAAGCTATCGCAACCACCTCCTCCAATGCTTTCGGAGATCCACCTTCGTCAAGACGAAAAGTTCACTGGCACCACAATTCCCCACATCGCCAAACTACTTCTCGGATAAGATAAGAGAATGTGAGAAGAGCAACGATGACCCTGCAAGCCGCTCGAGTACGAAGTCACCAAGCTCCATGAACTTCATGGTGTACACCACAAAAACACCCACTACGGTCAAGGAGGACGAAGAATTGTTGGATTATTAGACATAATTTTCACGATTAATTTCAGAATATAAATCATAACAACAACAGCTATAATCATGTGAACCTCTAACATACTAGATGTATTGATCAACATGAACAGTAGCAGAGTATACGCACTAACAGCTATAGTAAAACAACAGATATGATGACGATATACATACTGATCGATTGCCGATGAAGTCGCTATTGGTGCAGCGTTTGCAGTAGTCTGTCGAAGAAGTCGGCATTGAAGATGATGTACACGAGGTCCAGCTTGACGACCGGGAAGACACGCCGTAATGATGAACATGAGCAGTCGCGCGGAGCATTTTACGAAAACCTTATTCGCCCTCTCCCGTACAGGATCACAAAGACGAGTGGTTCAGGAGACCTGCTCTCCCGACCGCCGGTGCACGCCGGCAAGCGGGATGGAGTAGACTACGATGGTGGCGCAAGCAGAGAGTATGGAAAAACCCTAGATTGGTTTAGTGTCGTGCGTTATGGAAGCCACACAGGCGTTTATATAGAGCGGCTCGGAAATTCCGTAAAGGACATGAAGTGAAATTCCTGCAACCCGCAACCCGCAGCGCGCGCATGTCGTGTAGTGACGAGGCGAGCATGCGTGCGAGCGGCGTCGGAGGAGGAGCGCGCGTGTAGCTGTCTTATTATCACTCACTTACAAAGTGACGCAACGCTCCACCTTATAAGGTGGTGCAACTCTCCTTCAACTTCTCATGTGGGACTAACTTTAGCTCTCACTACTCTTGCCACACACATGTGAGCTGCCACCAACTTGGGCCAAATCACATATGGGCTTCCACATACATGGGCTTTGAGATTTAGGGAAAATCTGAAATCACATATGGGTCTAATGATTTAGCCCATTATTTCTAACAATCCCCCACCAGATCTCAAATGCCCATTTAAAGATTTGCTAATCCTTGCTACTTGTTTATATACCAGTGTTTCAGCATAGACTGTTAAGTTTAACTTCCGTCTAAAATCTTGAACTACGTCTATCAACAACTTGAACAAAATGGACGAACCTTGAATTGCAAGTTTGGTGCCAATAGATTTCACTCAAAATCATTACTAGTACATGGCTGCCAGTAGCCTACCCCGCGGGTTGGAGCATATATGCGTCATACTCCCTGGTCTCTTCATGAGTTTACTAGAGATCACCCAAGTCTCATAGACCGCGACGTTTACAGTCGAACTCATATAGGTGTGTTCTTTCAAGAATTTCCTGTAGGACGGCATCTTTGCTAATTAAAGCCAACAGAAACACATTAAGACATGTTGCCAACCTGCCTTACAGATTATGAGAGTTATGCATCTTCACATAGAGAGGGTTACAAAATACTCTTCTCCGTCAAACCACTAGCTTGTTCTTTCCAGGTCCTAATTCACGGGATCTCCGATCACATAGGTTGGGTTACCACTAAGGTGTGACACCCATGGGTCTCAGCCCCATCTCCCTCGATGCACTTTCTATCACATTTCGTGATAGTTCCTTTGTAAAGAGATCTGCCAGGTTTTTATCTGTTTGAATATACGTAACAGTTATTACTCTGAAGTTTCTCAATTTCCTAACATATTTCAAACGTCTCTTCACGTGTCTTGATGACTTCGCGTTATCCTTAGAATTGTTCACTTTGACAATAATAATTTGGTTGTGACAATTCAAAAGGATTGCCGGCACAGGTTTCTCAACCACATGCAAGTCCATCAAGAGATCACACAACCATTCTGACTCAACAGTGGTTGTGTCTAAAGCAGTAAGCTCTGCTTCCATAGTTGATCTCGTCAATATGGTCTGTCTACGGGATCTACATGGCACCGCACCACCTCCAAGGGTAAACACATACCCGCTCGTGGCGTAGAGTTCATCAATATCAGAGATCCAGTTCGAATAACTATATCCTTCAAGCACAGCAGGGTTCCCTGAATAGTGAATCACATAGCTCATTGTACCACATAGATAGCGCATGACCCTTTCAAGTGCATGCCAATGATCAATACTCGGGTTAGACATGAACCTACTCAAATTTCTCACGGCAAAAGAGATATCGGGTCTTGTAGCGCTTGCTAAGTACATGAGAGAACCAACAACTTGTGAATATTTTAGTTGATCTGTTGGTTCCTTCTTATTCTTCCATAATGTCATACTGGGATCGTAAGGTATTGGAGAAGTCTTACCATCAATAAAGCCAAATCGGCTCAAGACCTTCTCAACATAATGAGATTGCGTTAAAGAAATCCCATTCTCGTTCTTAATAAGCTTGATGTTCAGAATCACATCAGCCTCTCCCAGATCCTTCATATCAAACTCTTTGACAGGAAAAATGTGACTTCATTTATCACTTTCATGTTTGTACCAAAGATCAAAATTTCATCCACGTACAAACATAATATAACACTATCGCCCCCACCATGGCGATAGTAAACACACCTATCAGCCTCATTAATAACAAAGCCACCAGAAAGTAGAGTTTTGTCAAACTTCTCATGCCACTGCTTAGGTGCTTGTTTTAGGCCATATATAGATTTTAATAACTTGCACACCTTTGCCTCTTCACTTCTTTACCACAAACCCATCCGGCTGATCCATATAGATCTCCTCTTCCAACTCTCCATAAAGGAAAGTTGTCTTCATGTCCATTTGATGAACGAGAATACCATAAGAGGCAGCCATGGACAGTAGTACTCGAATGGTGGTCAGTCTAGCGACAGGTGAATATGTGTCAAAGTAATCTCCGCCTTCTTTCTGTGTGTATCCCTTAGCTACAAGACGCGCCTTGTACTTCTCAATAGTACCATCAGGCCTTAGCTTTTTCTTGAACACCCACTTACATCCCATAGATTTACAACCATAGGGTCGTTCTAATAATTCCCAAGTTCCATTTGAAAGAATCGAGTCCATCTCATTTTGGACAGCTTCTTTCCAATCATCTGCATCAGGGGATGCATATGCCTCGGTAATGGATCTGGGAGTATCATCCACAAGGTACACGGTGAAGTCATTACCAAAGGATTTTGCAACCCTCTGTCTCTTACTCCTCGTCAGAGGTTCATCGTAATCCTTCTCAAGGAATTCCTCATGTGGTTGTTCAGAATTCTCAATAGATGCACTAGATTCAGGAAGTATTTCAGAAGAAATCCTACCAATGCTATGCATATCTTTCATAGGAAACATATTCTCAAAGAATGTTGCATCACGAGATTCCATTATAGAATCAACATGCATATCAGGTACCTCAGATTTAACCACTAAAAATTTATAGCCTACATTCCATGGAGCACATCCTAGAAAGATACAATCCACTGTCTTGGGTCTGAGCTTGCGTTTCTTGGGGATCAGCATGTTGACCTTCGCCAAACACCCCCAAGTGCGCAAATATGAAAGTGATGGTTTTCTCCCAGCCCACTCCTCATAAGGGGTCTTTTCTTTATTCTTGTTAGGAACTCTATTCAGGACATGACATGAAGTCAGCAAGCCTCCCCCACCATGCCTTTGATAAACCAGCAATGGATAACATGGAATTCACCAAGTCAGTCAGCGTGCGGGTTTTCCTCTCGGCAACCCCATTTGATTGGAGCGAGTAGGGAGGCACCCTCTCATGAATAATTCTGTGTTCCTCACAGAATTCGTAAAATATTTTGGGAAAATACTCACCACCACGATCCGACCTAAGACGCTTGATCTTTCTCTCCAGTTGATCTTCAACTTCGCCTTATAATTTTTAAAGTAGTCTAAAGCCTCATCTTTAGTTTGCAACAAGTAAACATGGAAGAATTTAGTAGCATCATCTATCAACGTCATGAAATATCTCTTTCCACCTTTTGTCAACACACCATTCATCTCGCATAGATCAGAATGTATGAGTTCTAGAGGTGCCAAGTTTCTCTCCTTGGCATCCTTGTGAGGCTTTCGAGGTTGCTTTGATTGCACACAACTATGGCACTTAGAACCTTTGTCAATAGTGAAATTCGGAATTAAACTCATATTGGACATCCAAGACATCAAACCAAAATTAATGTGACATAAACGATAATGCCAAACACTGGTATCATAATTAACACCACCACAAATATGATTCATGGATTTATTACAAAACTCTGAAAGTGAAAACCGGAACAAGCCTCCCAACTCATAACCTTTACCAATAAATTGTCCATGTTTCGAAACAATGAATTTATTGGACTCTGACACAACCTTAAACCCATCTCTGCATAGAAGGGAGCCACTAACGAGATTCTTGTTCATGTAGGGACATGTTGCATGTTCCTCAACTGCACGATATTTCTAGAAGTAAACTTTAGATCCACCGTGCCAACACCACAAACAGAAGCATGTGATCCATTCCCCATTAGGACAGATGAATCCCGAGCTACCTGATAAGAAGTGAACATAGAGATGTTAGCTGATGGCTTAGTTGATGTGGAGCCTGTTGGGAACCCCAAGAGAAAGGTGTGAAGCAGCATAGCAGCAAATCTTCCCTTAGTAAGAAACCGAGGTTATCGAACCAGTAGGAGGAAGGAAACATCACACAGGTGTTGCAAGCAACGTGGAGACCTGCACAACACAAACTCAAGACTTTTCCCCAACTAACAGTGAGGTTGTCAATCTCACCGGTTGCTGTAACAAAGGATTAAACATATGGTTTGGAAGGTAATGGTGGTTTGCAGCAAGTAAACAAGTAACAATGGAAGATGTATCAATGGTAAAGATTGGACCGGGGTCCATAGTTCACTAGAGGTGCTCTCCTTAGATAAACAACATGGCATGAAGGGTAAACAAATTGCAGTAGGGCAATTGACAAGAACTGAGCAAGGCATAACAATGCAATACTAGTCAGAAAGATCCTATGAGATTCGATTGGGCAAAACAACAAGATACATAGACCGCCATCCAACTGCATCTATGACTAGAAGTCCACCTTCAGGTTATCATCCGAACCCCCTCCAGTATTAAGTTGCAAGCAACAGACAACTGCTTTAAGCAAAGTGTGTAAGGTAAACAGTCCACATGTTCCATGAACAAGAGACCGTTGTTTTCTCCCTAGTAGCAACAACACATCTACAACCGAAGAGATTTCTGTCACTTCTCTTGGAAACTAGAGGCATGAACTCACTATCTAGCATAAATACCCCCTCTTGGAGTCACTAGCAACTACTTGGCCAAGATAGCTACTAACAACAAATAGCATGCAAGATCACAAACAACACAGACATAATAGAATCATAAAGACAAAACCATTAATCAAACCAATATATTAATCTCAATATCCATCAGATCCCCGCAAACACAACATGCATGAATACAAATAGATTAGATCTTGATCATGAACGGAGATCACAAGATCTATACATGAAAGCAAAAGGAGGAGATACAACCATCTAGCTACTACATGGACCCATAGTCCAAGGTGGAACTACTCACGCATCATACCCGAGAGAAGGCCTCCGGGATGATCTCCCCTCCGGCGGGGTGCCGAAAAGAACTTTAAATCCCCCGATCTAGGGACGATGGTGGCAGCGGCTACAAAAGGTTTCATGGAATATTGATCGGGTACTTAGGGTTTCTACATCGGGGGCTTCTTATAGGCGAAGGGAGAGGCCGAGCCGGTGGCTAGGGGCCCCACACCCTGCCTAGGCATGGGGCAGGGCCCATCCACACCTAGGGGGTGTGGCTGCCCTGGCACGCCTCTCCGTCTCCCCTCTGGACTTCTTGTTCCCCACGGAAAGTTATTGACTTTGACGTTTGTCCTATCCAATTCCGAGAATATTTCCTTACTAGCTTTTCTGGAACCAAAAACAGTAGAAAACATGCAACTGGCACTGTGGCAACTTGTTAATAGGTTAGTACCAGAAAACATGTAAAAAGCACCTCAAAGTGTAGATAAAGCAAAGCAAAGTATATACTAAACAAGCATGGAGCATCAAAAATTATAGATACGTTTCCGACGTATCAAGCATCCCCAAGCTTAACTCCTGCTCATCCTCAAGTAGGTAAGTGATCAAAAGAATAATATTTGAGGTGACATGCACCCTCACAATAAAGATCTAACCATTTGCAAGTATTGAAAGCTGGGATCAAAGAACTCTAAACATGTGCATGAAAGATGGAGTTCTAACAATAGGACATAGTAACTATGGATGCAACATGACAAGCTACAAATAAAGATCATGAATAACATGCATTGAAAAACGTTTTTTTGTTTCACATACAGAAAACATAGCATAGTGGCAATCATCTTGTCCCTCATAGAGTAGCAAATAGATACATGGGACACCTTCAAAGTTCACAAGGGTGACTAGAAACAAGTAGCACAAGAACAAGTAATATCACAATATGCATCAATCAATAAGCTTTGGGACACTGCACACATAATGACAACTATGCTCTCTTAATGGTGCCTAAAGGTAGAAGGTGGAGACTCAATATAATAGTGGAAGAAAAGCCCTTCACAAAGGGACACAGGGATTTCAAGTTTCAAAAAGAGCTTCCAAAAATTATGGTACTTGCTAGCTTTCAGCCCTCATTGCCCCTATCATAAGCATCTTGAAGTGATTAAGGTTAAAGTGAACAAACTATGAAGTATATGCTTGACGAAGTATAAGTTGGCAATCTCAAGTCCCTTGAATACGAGGGCCACACCTCATGCTACTCAACTTTAGTCACCTGTAAGTTCTTGTCATTGTAAGTATTTGCATATCATTGAGAACTGCTAACGGGGTACCCCTTGCACATGGTACAGGAGCTATCCCATAACCAAAATGACAAGGCAAGCAGAAAATGAGCATCCCAGCGATCTTTTTATTTACCATATGCATAGCTTTTTATTGAGGATGCTTCACAGATAGCTCATTATGGTGATGCTGCAAGTTTCCACCATGATTAGGCATGGCTTAGGCTAGCGGCCCAGGCGTTTCTCTAACACAGAATACAAACTCCATGGACTTACAAGTTCCCTCTTTAGTTCACACCGGTGACATCCATAGACAAAAGAGCATGATATCAACTGAGTACAAAGTACAAGTGCAATGTTGAAAACGTTCCCCGTGACAGCACGGTTCTGCTAATTCCAACGTATAAGTGCAAGCATATACACCATAGATGACACAATGGTTCAAGTTTATTAGGGGCAAAGAATATAAAGTGAGCCATCAAGTTTGTGAGGGCTTTAATCACTAAGTTTTCACATAACAAAATAGTTTTTAATTGCAAGATAGTTGAAAACAAGAATATACTTGGTGAAAGGGCATGTATGCCCCCATGTGTGGTTTTGGTAATTAATGACAATCTCTATGGACTAATGTGTAAATTGAGTTTCACTTGTAGGTTTGTCCTTTGGCATCGCTTGGGCCATGTGTTGGTCTCAAG
This sequence comes from Avena sativa, assembly GCA_916181665.1. NCBI lineage: Eukaryota > Viridiplantae > Streptophyta > Magnoliopsida > Poales > Poaceae > Avena > Avena sativa. The sequence goes on along the minus strand of OV702280.1, from coordinate 393,692,975 downwards.
GTTGGAAGATGAAGAAATGTCCAAGGGCTTTGTGCCCATTGGAATCATGAAGAAAGAAGGAGCTTGAAGGTTGATCAAGACATGTGCAAAGAGTTGCATCAAGATGGATCAACCTCAAGTAGGTATGAAGAAGGGCGAGCTCAAGATGCGCCATCTCTAGAAGATCTCATGCTTGAAGCTTGCCATCCTCGTGCTCATGGAATGATGAAGACAAGTTCAAAGAAGAGGTTTCCCCATGGAGTATGGGGGAGCAATTTGCAAGTCTTCATCCTCATCAATCAAGAGCATCCAAGAAAGGTGTTCCCACTATAGAAGAACAAGACGGTCTACATCAAGTTCAAGTGGGATGCTCAAGGCAAAGGTATGTTCTTGATAGGGCTTTTATTTTGTCGGTCTCGTATTGTTAGTTGGGAGACCGGGTTTAGGATAGATAGCCGTACTATCAAGAGGGGCTCTCAAGCGGGTGTCTCATTTGCATCGTTCGGAGAAAGCTCAAACCTTTGCATTCATAGCATCATCTTTCTTGGTTGTTATTTGGTTCTTGTCCATGAAAGGATCTAGAGATTGTGGTCATCATCTTAACAAGCTCTAGTTCATCATCTAAGGATTTCACTTGCATATCTTATTGCGGTTTTTGATCTTGCGAGTTTTCTGGCTCCACACCTTGGGGGATACTTCACATATATGTTCAAGGTATTTTTGTTGGATTCTATTCATCGTTATCTTTCCAACAAAATTGGTTTCATCCCGTTTGGAGTTCGGATGCAAAATTTATTGCGTTTCTGGTTTTCTGGTTTCTGGCATTTCCCTGACCGGAAGTTCCGCTAGGGCATCTTTGCTGCCGAAAGTTCCGGTGGAAGTTCCGGGTCTTCTTCCGCTCACGTTCAGTAACCTTCTATTTTGGATGTGCTATTTGACGGAACTTCAGTCGGAATTTCCACCGGAAGTTCTGCTCCCACCGGAAGTTCTGGCCAGGGACCGGAAGTTCCGCTCAGGCCTAGTTGCCGCCGAAAGTTCCGGTTGAATTTCTAGCTCTTGTTCCGCTCACGATTCAGTAACCTTCTGTGTTGGTTTTGTCTATTTGGCGGAACTTCTGTCGGAACTTCCACTGGAAGTTTCGCTCCCACCGGAAGTTCCGGTTAACCGGCGGAAGTTCCGACCAGGACTCGTTTTTTCAGTTTCTCGCTCAGCAGTTTTTGACCATTGGCCATGTGCCACCGAAAGTTCCGGCCTCCCACCGGAAGTTCCGGCCAGGAGTCGCGAATGCCCATAACGGGCAGATCTGGGAGCCCTTTAAAAGGGGCTCCTCTTCCCCTTCGTGGGTAATAGCTTTTCTTCTTGGTTCTTGGCTTTCTATCTCTCCTCCATTGTTGACCTTGAAGAAGCCTTCCCTCTCCCTTTCCCTTCCTATGATTCTTGCATCTTTTTGAGGGATTTGAGAGAGGAGATCTAGATCTACAATCCCCCCAAGCTAAATTCCTTCTTTGTGAAGGAATCATTGGGATCTAGATCTTGGAGAGTTTTGTATTCTCCTCTTGTGTTCTTCCTCTCTTATTCCCCCAATAACTTTTGTAGCTTTGGTGGAATTTGAGAGAGAAGGACTTGCCTCTTGCATTTGGTGCATAGGTTTGAGTTCTCCTCGGAGATTCGGCGAGTTCAAGCTTGTGGGCTTGTTTCTCTTGGGTTCCTTGGAACCCTAGACGGTTGTGTGGTTGGTTTGTTGACCTTTTGTGGTCTTGTAGCCTTTTGTGGCTTTGTTACCCTTTTGTGGCATTGTATCCTTTTGTGGCTTTGTTGTTGGGAGCCTCCAATTGAGTTGTGGAGTTAGCCCCAATCTTGTACGGGTTCGGTGACCGCCCTCAGGCGTCCCATAGTGGAGCAAGTGCCCGCCTTTTGTGGTGCGCACTTGGGATAATAGGGTGAGCCTTTTGTGGCGTCGGTGAGTTGTGTGCTTTCGCATCCGGGGTGAGGTCTTGTGTGGCGTTGGGTGAGCATCGAGCCACCACACCTCGAGGTGAGCCATTTGTGGCATTCGGAGAGCATTGCGCCATCGCACCTCTCCAACGGATACGTAGCTTCTTTGGAAGTGAATTTCAGGAAAAAAAAATCTTCGTCTCCGCGTCCTTCGGTTATCTCTCAACCGAGCCCTTTACTTATGCACTTTACATTGTGATAGCCATCGTGCTTGAAGTATTTATACCTTGATATCACCTTGTTGCTTGTATTGCTTAGCATAGGTAGTTGGTGCACTTAGGTGAAATTAGTGGCTAGGTTTTGTGCTCAATATATTAAACGTTAGTTTTATTCCGCATTTACTTGAGCCTAAACCGTAATATTTTTAAAAGCCTATTCACCCCCTCTAGGCGACGTCCTTTGTACTTTCACTTGGAATGGTGTAACACACCATGCATATGAATTTATAGTGGACACTTTAGAATAACTTGGTTTCTTGGGAGTTGGAAGCATGAGTAGAGCTTACTCATACAATTGGAGGCTAGCAAAAGACTGGGAGCAACCAACTCAGAGAGCAATATTGGCCATAATCATGGAGAGCAACAAAGCATTACTAATCAAAGCATAGAGTGGTACTACAAGTCAAGGACTAAATGATCATAGAGGCTATGGTGACTTGTTCATAGTCATAACATGGTGTGAGCATGTTCCAAGTCAACCCAAGCAAAGCATCAAAGGAGAATACCACAATACTATGCTTTTTGCATGCTAAAACAACGCATAATTTCTTCAAGGCACACTAAGCAATCCCAATTGTTTGGAACAAGACATGCTACAACAATAATCACTAAGCATAAGGTCAAAACAACACCTAGCATGTCACGCTAATGTCTAAGTCACAGTCAATGCAAGCTCCTCTTGCACTTTCAAGCAAGAACTTTCTACTCCTTTCCAACACCAAGCAACTTATTTGAAACAAAACAGCGAGAACGGGGGTACAAACTACTTTTATTCAACCAAACTAAACAACTAAGAAAACCAAACGAAAAATAAGATGCTCCAAGAACAACACAACAGTGCATGAAACAATAAAAGCAAAGTGTCCAGACAGTCCTGAGCTTTTTATTGATGAAGAAGGGGATGCCTTGGGCATCCCCAAGCTTGGACGCTTGTAACTCTTGGATATTTCTTGGGTGACACCGGGGTGGCATCCCAAAGCTTGAGTTTTTGTCCATTCTTCATCTCATTGCATCATTCTCTCTCTACACCTGAATTTTTTCCTTCATACAAAACTTCACACAATCTTCATTAGCAACATTAGTTTATTCAAAAGATATTAGACCTCTGGCAAAGCTTTGGAACAGCAAAACTTTTCACTAAAATCACCATCTACTGTAGAAAATCCTTTAGAAAACTCAATTCCCCAAAAGAGAACTCAAAAAAGAATCAATAAGAAGCAAATGCAAATAATGGCAGAAATTTGTCAAAACAGACCAGCAGGTAGAAACCGATTTTTTTGAAAATCTTCTATTGCTCAAATCAAAAGGTGTTGAACTAACTAAAGTTACATAACATACTGGGTCATTTATTCGTACATTTTCAGCTCAATCCGACTTACAGAGACTCATCACGAATTTTTATGGTGGAGGACAGAAATCTGTTTCGGGACAACAACTCTCCAAATCTTACTTCCCTCTCATTAGAGGTTATTCTTGGCACAAAAATCAAACAAAAAGGATAAGGAGAGGTCATTACTGAAGTAATAACTTCCAAGACTCAAGAAAACTCTTGGGTTATCTCCCAACAAGTACTTTTCTTTAATGCCTTTAAGTTATGCATAAGAAGCAAGAAATCAAGTATTTTCGAATGAGGAAGCATTAACATCAAACCTTGCTTTCAAAGGAGGATCAAAAGGCAAATTATCTCTCCTCATAGGGAAGTGCTCAATACCTTTCTTTAATGGAAATTGATATTTAATGGTGCCTTCTTTCATATCAATGATGGCACCAACAATTCTAAGAAAAGGTCTTCCCAAAGTAATAGGACAAGAAGCATTGTATTCAACACCCAAACACATAGAAATCAACAGGGACATAAGCATTGTGAACCATGATGAGAACATCATTAATACTCCCCATTAGTTTCTTCTTAGCATTATCATCAAGTGGAACATCCAAATAACAATCTTGCAAAGGTGCCAAATCAAGCATTTCATAAATCTTCCTAGGAATAATAGAGACACTAGAACCAAGATCACATAAAGATTTGAGATCAAAGTCATTCACTTGCATATTAATAATGAGTTCCCAACTATCTTCTACTTTCCTAGGAATAGAAGCTTTGTGTTTTAACTTCTCTTCCTTAATCTTAACAAGAGCATCTGTAATGTGTTTGGTGAAAGCAACATGCATATCACTAGCATCAGGACTTCTAGCAAGCTTTTGCAGGAACAGAATCACTTAAGAAATATTGCAACCATCTATATCAAACTCAAACTTAGAATCACTAGTAGTAGACTCATTAGGCTTAGGCATTGTAGGAGGAGGGATAAGGACTTCTTATGGCTTAGTGGTATCCATTCTAGTGATGGTGCACACACTATTGTTTCTATCAATTTAAGCTTCCCTTTCCCACTTAGCATGAAGTTGGGATAACAGTCTAACATTCTCATAAATAGTAACTTGTATGGCATGAGTAGAAGCAAAGGTACTTTCCATGGTTTCAGGTTTAGCAGCCATTTTATTAATCAAGGAGGACTGTGCTTCAGACAAAGAGGAAATGTTCTTCTCAACAGTTAAACGTTTTTCCTCCACAGTTTTGTTGAAAGCAGTTTGTTTACTAAAAAAATCTTTGAGCATGACTTCAAGTTCAGGGGGGCACTTCTAGCATTGTTGTAAGAGTTTCCATAGGTATTGCCATTATTAGAAGGATAAGGCCTATAATTGTTGTTGCCACCAAAATTATTCCTATAGGCATTGTTGTTGAAATTGTTGTTTCTAATGAAGTTCACATCAACTTGCTCTTCTTGAGCAACCAAATAGGCTAAGGGAACATTGTTTGGATATAAAGGAGCTTTCCCATTAATAAGCATAGCCATAATAACATCAATCTTATCACTCAAAAAAGAGGTTTCTTCAACAGAATTTACCTTGTTACCATGTGGAGCTCTCTCAGTGTGCCATTTAGAGTAATTAACCATCATATTATCAAGGAGTTTTGTTGCAGCACCCAAAAGTTATCCCATAAAGGTACCTCCAGCAGCTGAATCCAACAGGTTTCTTGAAGAGAAGTTCAAACCTGCATAAAAAGTCTGGATAATCATCCAAGCAGTGAGTCCATGAGTGGGACAATTCTTAACCAAAGATTTCATTCTTTCCCAAGCTTGAGCAACATGTTCATTATCAAGTTGTTTAAATTTCATAATGTCACTTCTCATAGATATAATCTTAGCAGGAGGATAGTACTTTCCAATAAAAGCATCTTTGCACTTAGTCCAAGAATCAATACTATTTCTAGGCAAGGATAGCAACCATTCTTTAGCTTTTCCTCTCAAGGATAAAGGAAACAGCTTGAGCTTAATAATATATCCATCTACATCCTTATACTTATGCATCTCACAAAGTTCAACAAAGTTATTAAGATGGGCATCATCATCATCAGAACTAGCACCGGAAAATTGCTCTCTCATCACAAGATTCAACAAAGCAGGCTTAATTTCATAAAAGGTAGCATCAGGAGCAGGTGGAGCAATAGGAGTGCTAAGGAAATCATTGTTGTTTGTGCTAGTGAAGTCACACAACTTGGTGTTCTCAACAGAGTTCCATTTGGCAAAGTGGAGCAAGCCAAAAATAGCAGCAGCAGCTAGAGCAGGAACTAATTTTTTTGTGTTTTTGAATAAAGAAAGCAAACCAAACTAAACTTTTTTTTGAGTTTTTGATAAAAAGAGGCAAACAAAACCAAGCAAAATAAACTAATCAAACTAAAAACAAAGTAAAGAGAAAGGTTGAGGAGGACTCCCCTTGTGAAGACGTCCTTAGCCTCCCCGGCAACAGCGCCACAAAAAAACCTTGATGAGTGCAGCAGCACTTCGTTGGGAGACCCCAAGCGAAAGGTATGATGCAGTAAAGCAGGCAAATTTCCCTCAGTAAGAAACCGAGCTTATCGACTCAGTAGGAGGCAATAAACGTCCCAAAGGTGCTGCAAGAAACGTGGAGACCTGCACAACACAAACTCAAGACTTTGCCCCAACTAACAGTGAGGTTGTCAATCTCACCGGTTACTGTAACAAAGGATTAACTGTATGGTATGGAAGGTGAAGATGGTATGAATCAAGTAAACAAGTAACAATGGAAGATGTATCAATGTTAAAGATTGGACCGGGGTCCATAGTTCACTAGAGGTGCTCTCCTTAGATAAACAACATGGCATGAAGGGTAAACAAATTACAGCAGGGCAGTTGATAGGAACTGAGCAAGGCATAACAATGCAATACTAGACAAAAAGATCCTATGAGATTCGATTGGGCAATACAAAAATATACATAGACCGCCATCCAACTGCATCTATGACTAGAAGTCCACCTTCAGGTTATCATCCGAACCCCCTCCAGTATTAAGTTGCAAGCAACAGACAACTTCTTTAATCAAAGTGTGTAAGGTGAACAATCCACTTGTTCCATGAACAAGAGACCGTTGTTTTCTCCCTAGTGGCATCAGCACATCTACAACCAAAGAGATTTTTGTCACTTCCCTTGGAAACTAGAGGCATGAACCCACTATCGAGCATAAATACCCCCTCTTGGAGTCACTATCAACTACTTGGCCAAGATAGCCACTAACATCGGAGATCATGCAAGATCACAAACAACACAGACATGATAGAATCAAATAGAAAAACCCACTAATCAATCTGACATAGTAATCTCAATATCCATCGGATCCCCGCAAACACAACATGCATGATTACAAATAGATTAGATCTTGATCATGAACGGAGCTCACAAGATCTATACATGAAAGCACAAGGAGGAGATACAACCATCTAGCTACTACATGGACCCGTAGTCCAAGGTGGAACTACTCACGCTTCATACCGGAGGCTAGCATGAGGAACAAGAAGGCCTCCGGGATGATGTCCCCTCCGGCAGGGTGAGGGAAGAATTTCAGATCCCCCCAATCTAGGGATGATGGTGGTGGAGGCTACAGATGGTTTCATGGATTTTTGATCGGGTGCTTAGGGTTTCGGCATCTGGGGCTTCTTATAGGCGAAGAGGCGAGGCTGGGAGGCGGCCAGGGGCCCACACCCTGCCTAGGCATGGGGCCCACCCTAGGCCGCGCCTGGGGGGTGTGTGTGGCCACCCTGTGGCACCCATCTGTCTCTCCTATGGACTCCATGTTCTCCTCGATGAAATATTGACTTTGGCTTTTGTCCCGTCCAATTCCGAGAATATTTCCTTGCTAGCTTTTCTAGAACCAAAAATAGCAGAAAACAGGCAACTGGCACTGTGGCAACTTGTTAATAGGTTAGTACCAGAAAACATATAAAAAGCACCTCAAAGTGTAGACAAAGCAAAGCAAAGTAGATACTAAACAAGAATGGAACATCAAAAATTATAGATACGTTTCCGATGTCTCAAGCATCCCCAAGCTTAACTCCTGCACGTCCTCGAGTAGGTAAGTGATAAAAGAATAATTTTTGAGGTGACATGCACCATTAAAACCAAGATCAAACCATTTGCACACATTGAAAGCTGGGATCAAAGAACTCTAAACATGTGCATGAAAGATGGAGTTCTAACAATAGGACATAGTAAATATGCATGCAACATGAAAGGCTACAAACAAAGATCATGAATAACATGCATTGAAAAACGTTTGTTTGTTTCACATACAGAAAACATGGCATAGTGGCATTCAGTTTGTCCCTCATAGAGTTCATAAGAGTGACTAGATACAAGTAGCACAAGAACAAGTAATATCATAATATGCATCAATCAATAAGTTTTAGGATAATGCACACAAAATGGCAACTATGCTCTCTTAATGGTGCCTAAAGGTAGAAGGTGGAGACTCAATATAATAGTGGAAGAAAGGCCCTTCACAAAGGGAAGTAGGGATTTCAAGTTTCAAAAAGAGCTTCCAAAAATTATGGTACTTGTTAGCTTTGAACCCTCATTGCCCCTATCATAAGCATCTTGAAGTGATTAAGGTTAAAGTGAACAAACTATGGAGTATATGCTTGACAAAGTATAAGTTGGCAATCTCCCGACGTATCAAGGTCCAGCTTGACGACCGGGAAGACGCGTCGTGATGATGAACTTGAGCAGTCGCGCGGAGCGCTTCCCAAAAACCTTATTCGCCCTCTCCCGTATAGGATCACAAAGGCGAGTGGTTCTGGATACCTGCTCTCCCGACCGTCGGTGCATGCCGGCAGGCGGGATGGAGTAGACTACGGTGGCGGCGCAAGCAGAGAGGATGGCAAAACCCTAGATTGGTTCGGTGTCGTGCGTTATGGAAGCCGCATAGGAGTTTATTTTATACATGGAGCATCTCGAAAATTCCGTACAGGACACAAGGTGGACCAAGCCCATGTCGTGCATGTTCGGGTAGGTTACAGATAGCCCACGATTCCCGCAACTTGCAATCTGCAGCGCGCGTGTCGTGTCATGACGTGACGAGGCGAGCGTGCTTGCGAGCGGTGGCGGCAGAGGAGGAGCACGTGTAGCTCTCTTATTATCACTCACTTAAAAGTGACACAACACTCCATCTTATAAGGTGGTGCAACTCTCCTTCAAATTTCCATGTGGGACTAAACTTTAGCTCCCACTGCTCTTGCCACACACATGTGAGCTGCCACCAACTTGGGCCAAATCATATATGGGCTTCCACATACATGAGCTTTGAGATTTAGGGGAAATATGAAATCACACATGGGTCTAATGATTTAGCCCATTATTTCTAACAAGAATCACCCGCCTCTCCGGCGAGGTCGGCAAAGCACCAAGAAACCCCCCTCATCCCCGAGCCAAGACCGACACTTCCCCCAAGTACTCGAGCTCAAGTGCTTCACCGCCAGCCACCATCAACATGGATTAGCAAAGTGAATGAACGAGTCCCAACGGAAGTTTGAGAGACACGATAACACCGCTCGAAGAGAACGAGAACCATCCACTACTTCAATGACTTCAAGGCCATGGACCACCATCAAGATAAGTTTCTCACTCCTTACGAAATTTACTTTGCCAAGGTCAACCCTACAACCCCTTTGTCATATTCTGAGAAGACCTGACCTAGCGATACTCTACCACCTAGGTCATCAAGGGGCTACTGTGGTGACATAGAATTTCGGATTGACCGCAGGTCAATGACAATTTGCTCCAATACAAGTGGTAGTGATACTTATGCAAGATCATATCACCATATCGTTGCCGGAAGGACCACCATGAGGAATGCACCCCCATATCACAAAACCCGAAGAACAAGGAGCGAAAACTCGGCGGCTCGGAGCACGAACCATCATCACCATGTCCATCCCATGGCCCATCAACATTCGTGCATCTCCCAATGGCACCCATGAAAAGCGGTTCCCACAAAATATTACATGCCTCCACCATATCTCCAGCATGCCATTCGCAACACAAGAGGTGTTCGACGCTCCACCATGATATATTCCATCGGTAGCTATCAATGGACACGGAAAATTGAAACGGCTATCCTGGACGATCCTAGATACTCCCCTAGAGAGTGCTCGAATCCCTGAACCCACCGGAGAAGACGTGGCATCAATATGATGTCAGAGGAGAGAGATATGATGGAAACATGGCGCATAGAAGCATTCTTGTGAATTTTAGCACATACATAGACGGAGTAATGTAATAGTTAGACACTTAGATTATATAAGGGCTATAGAATAGAGGAAATGGGAGAACCAAACTACATGGACCTTGCAAAAGGGAGAAGATTGTCATGCTATATTTCACGTTTCCCCAAACTGCATGAGGTTGGGCGGTGGCAGGGCCGAAGCGGGCATGGGTGGATTGATCATTTGCCTAGGACACGACGCCCAACTATGCTAAAGGTGCGCCAACTCCATCCCCACCTCCGGAGCGATCGGTGGCGCCCATCCCGGCAATGGAGGCGGTGTAGGCAACTGGGTGTTTGCCTACGCCATCAGGCCGGTGAGCTAGACGGCCTCTTCATAGCCGCGCCACAGAGCGTTCTCGTCCCGCGCGCTTGCCGCAATAGCCTTCTCGGTGAAGGAATCCTCGTCGTAGCCCCACGCCATGACCTCGCGGTACTCCAGGGGCAGGTTCGCGACGATGTGGTCTACCGCCTCCTGCTTGAAAACGATGTCGTCATCCTCCTCGCTGTTGCCGTCCTCGCTATTGAGGTCGGCGTCGGAGTGGTTGAAGGTTCCCTCGTCGTCCGATTCGATGTCATGGATGTCGTAGACCTGCCCCGGCCACAGTTCGCGGCGGATGGTGGTCGCGCGCCGCACCTTGTGCTCCCACTCGAGGAACTCTATCCAGTAGTCCTCGCTGTGGTAGCCCCTCTCCCACCGTTGGGCCTACGGGAGGTTGCTGATCCGGTGGCGGATCTCCTCCACCAGCCCTTTTCCCTTCTTGGGCACGGGCGGCACCGGGACACGGTCCCAGTGAGGTGCCACCCAGTAGGGAGGGAGACATCCCTGTGGCTGATGCCTCGGCCCTCCCTCCATCGGCGCTCGCACTCTGCAACACGGAAGTACCGCCGGCTGTAGCGGTCCCGTGGTGGTGGGTAGTCCCCCATGGGGCGGCTCCAGAACTCCTTGATGGTGCGCGGCTGCTTTGTTGGGAGACCCCAAGAGGAAGGTATGATGAGAACATCAGCAAGTTTTCCCTCAGTAAGAAACCAAGGTTATCGAACTAGTATGAGGAAGGAAATGACTCAAAGGTGTTGCTAGCAACCTGGAAACCTTCATAACACAAACTCAAGACTTTGCACCAACGAACAGTAAGGTTTTCAATCTCACCGGTTTGCTGAAAATAAAGGATTAACTGTATGGTGTGGAAGGTAATAGTGGTTTGCAGAAAGTAAACAGTAACAATGGGAGATATATCAATGATAAAGATTGGACCGGGGTCCATAGTTCATTAGAGGTGTTCTTCTTAAGATAAACAAACATGGCATGTTGGGTAAACAAATTATAGCAGGGCAATTGACAGGACTGAGCAAGGCATAACAATGCAATACTAGACATTCATGATCCTATGAGATTCGATTGGGCAATACAACAAGATACATAGACCGCCATCCAACTGCATCTATGACTAGAAATCCACCTTCAGGTTATCATCTGAACCCCCTCCAGTATTAAGTTGCAAGCAACGGATAAATGCTTTAAGCAAAGTGTGTAAGGTAAACAATCCATTTGTTCCATGAACAAGAGACCGTTGTTTTCTCCCTAGTGGCAACAACAAATCTACAAACTTTGACATTTTTGTAACTTTCCTTAGATTAAATAGAGGCATGAACCCACTATCGAGCATAAATACCCCCTCTTGGAGTCACTAGCATCTACTTGGCCAAGATAGCTACTAGAAATGGAGAGCATGCAAGATCACAAACAACATAGACATGACAGTGTAGGGTTTCGTAGCATGGAAAACAAAAAATTTCTACCGCATACAAACAAACAAGCCAAGATCTATCTACTAGATTGTAGCAACGAGTCGATGGAATAACTCACCCTCGAAGATTCCAAAGTGTTTAACGAGAGCGGATTCTCGTGGGTGATGTAGTCGTACTCTTTCTGATCTCAAGATTGCGTAGACGATCCTTCCGGCGCTGCGTTCTGGCAGCGCTTCCGCAGTCGGTCACACATTCGGTACTCGACGAAGACCTTCCTCTCCCTTGTTCCAGCAGGCAACGGAGGTTGTAGCACTCTCCTCGCGATTCCGGCAGCACAACGGCGTGGTACCGGAAGTAGAGGGGAGATCTCGCAGGGCTTCGCCTTAAGCCGGAGCGAGTATGGTGGACTATAAGAGAGATCATCGGCGATCTAGGGTTTAGACGCACCAAGGAGGGGGCAAGGCCGGCGGCTAGGGTTTGCCCTAGGCGGCGGCGACTATGGAGGGCGGCGGCGGCTAGGGTTAGGGTTTAGAGGGCGTGGTGTTGTGTCCTTGGAGGGGCAGCCCTGCCCCTCCTTATATAGGTGGAGGGGCGCGCCAAGTGGAGGGGAGTCCCTCCCCAACTCGGTCTCCAAGTGGGCCGGCGGTGGAGGGAGGGAACTCCTCCCCAAGTAGGTTTCCTACTCTCCCTCCACCTCACAAAATAGTCGTTTGACTTTTCAAATTGGCGTTTGACTTTTCAAACTAGGATTTGATTTAACCCTTTATTTTGTTCAGCGATGACACCTAGTACATGATGCAATCATTCCAACTTGTTATGAAACATTCATGTACCCTTCCCCTCCGGAGTGCCGGACATTCCGGAACCTTCTAGAACATTCCCGATGAAAACACCGGAACCATTCTCCAACCCCGAAACAGGACTTTCCTTATATGAATCTTATTCTCCGGATCTCCTCGTGATATCCCGGATCCCATCCGAGACTCCGAACAACATTCGGTCTCTTACTCATCATTCCATAACTACTCAAACAACGTCGAATCCTTAAGTGTGTCTCCCTACGGTTCGTGAATTATGCGGACATGATCGAGACACTTCTCCGAACAATAACCAATAGAGGAATCTGGAAATTCATATGGCTCCCACATATTTCTACGATTACTTTGCGATCGAATGAACCACTTACATATGATACCAATTTCCCTTTGTCTTACGATAGTTTACTTATCCGAGGTTATGATCGTCGGTATCTCTGCATACCTAGTTCAACCTCGTTACTGATAAGTACTCTTTTCTCGTTCCCGTGATATGTGATCCCTTGTGAGCCAGTCACATGCTTGCAAGCTAATTGGATGACATTCCACCGAGAGGGCCCAGAGTATATCTATCCGTCATATGGATGGACAAATCCCACTCTTGATCCATGTGTCTCAACCAATACTTTTCGAACACTCAATGCCACCTTTATAGCCACCCAGTTACGGTGTGGTGTTTGATGTCATCAAAGCATCCTTCCGGTGAAGGTGATATGCATGATCTCATGGTCGAAGGAATTAGGTTACTATGTATCAGAAAGCATATAGAAATTGAACTATTAAAATGACTTGATCTTTATGCTACGCTTATCTATAGGAGTATGTCCACCATATCATTCTCCTAACGATATGATATTGTTGTTAATAACATCTCAATGTTCATGATAGGGAAACCACAATCATTTATTAACCAACAAGCTAGTATTATCAAGAGGCTTTACTAGGGACTCTATTTTAGTTTACAAATCACACAAGTATTAATGTTTCCTTGTTAATACTATTATAGCATGAATGTAAACATTTATCATAAACACAAAGATATAATAATAACTATATTTATTATTGCCTCTAGGGCATATCTCCAACAGTCTCCCACTTGCAATAGAGTCATCTAATCTATATTACATGGTAATATACCGAACACCCATGGCAGTTTGGTGTTGGTCATGTTTTGCCCTCGGGAGAGGTTTAGTCAACGGATCCGCCACATTCAGATCTGTGTGTACTTTGCAAATATTTATGTCTCCATCTTAGACATGTTCTCGAATAGCGTGAAAATGCAGCTTGATGTGCTTCAGCTTCTTGTGTGACCTTGGTTCTTGCGCATTGGCTATGGCGCCCATGTTACCACAGTAGATAGACATTGGGTCCAGCGCACTAGGAACCACACCGAGCTCTGTAATGAACTCTTTCATCCATATCGCTTCTTGTGAAGCCTCCAAAGCAGCCATGTATTCCGATTCAGTTGAAGATCTCGCCACAACGCTTTGCTTTGCACTCCTCCAGCTAACTGCTGCACCATTCAAAGTAAATACGTATCCAGATTGTGATTTAGAATCATCCGGATCGGTGTTCCAACTAGCATCGGTGTAACCATTAACAACGAGCTGTTCATCACCTCCATAAGAAAGAACCATATCCTTAGTTCTTCTCAAGTACTTAAGGATGTTTTTGACCGCTGTCCAATGATCCACTCCTGGATCACTTTGATATCTGCTACTTAAACTAACAACATATGCAATGTCGGGTCTAGTACATAGCATGGCATACATTAGAGATCCTATGGCTGAGGCATAGGGACTTTTACTCATCCTTTCTCTATCTTCTGCCGTTGTCGGACTTTGAGTTTTACTCAAGGTCGTATTGGGAAACATGGGCAAGAACCCTTTCTTGCTATCTTCCATTCCAAACCTCTTTAGAACTTTGTCCAAATATGTACTTTGTGACAATGATATTAGGCGTCTCAATCTATCTCTATAAATCTTTATGCCTAAAATGTAAGCTGCTTCGCCAAGATCTTTCATTGAAAAACTATTATTCAAATATTCCTTGACACTATTAAGAAGGTCTACATCATTCCCAATCAACAATATGTCATCTACATACAGTATTAAGAATGCTACAGAGCTCCCACTCACTTTCTTGTAAATACAAGCTTCTCCATAAGTTTGTATAAAACCAAAACTTTTGATTATCTTATCAAAACGTTGATTCCAACTTCGGGATGCTTGCTTCAATCCATAGATGGACCGTTGAAGTTTGCATACCTTGTTAGCATCTTTAGGATAGACAAAACCTTTGGGTTGCATCATATACAACTCTTCATCAATGTCTCCATTGAGGAATGCTGTTTTGACATCCATCTGCCACATCTCATAATCATAATATGCAGCGATTGCTAACATAATCCTCATAGACTTTAGCTTCGCTACAGGTGAGAAAGTCTCATCGTAGTCAACTCCTTGAATTTGTCAAAACCCTTTTGCGACAAGTCGAGCTTTATAGACAGTAACATTACCATCAGCATCTGTTTTCTTCTTGAAAATCCATTTGTTCTCGACAGCCTTCCGGCCATCCGGTAAGTCCACCAAAGTCCATACTTGGTTTTCGTACATGGATCCAATCTCGGATTTCATGGCTTCTTGCCATTTATTGGAATCTGGGCTCATCATCGCTTCCTCATACATCGCAGGGTCATCGGTGTTGTCCACCAACATGACACTCATAACGGGATCATACCAATCAGGAGTGGTACGAGTTCTCGTTGACCTGCGAGGCTCCGTAGCAACTACAACCGAAGTTTTATGATCATCATCATTAGCTTCCTCTCTAATTGGTGCAGGCACCACAGGAACTTCTTCCGGTGCTGCGCTACTCGCAATTTCGAGTGAAGGTTCGACAACCTCGTCGAGTTCTACTTTCCTTCCAGTCACTTCTTTCGAGAGAAATTCCTTCTCTAGAAAGGATCCATTCTTGGCAACGAAGATTTTGCCTTCGGTTCTATGATAGAAGGTATACCCAATAGTTTCCTTCGGGTATCCTATGAAGACGCATTTTTCCGCTTTGGGTTCAAGCTTGTCCGGCTGTAACTTCTTTACATAGGCTTCGCAACCCCAAACTTTAAGGAACGACAATTTAGGTTTCTTCCCAAACCATAATTCATACGGTGTCGTTTCAACGGATTTAGATGGTGCCCTATTTAAAGTGATTGCGGCTGTTTCTAATGCATAACCCCAAAATGATAGCGGTAAATCTGTAAGTGACATCATAGAACGAACCATATCTAAGAGAGTTCGATTACGACGTTCGGACACACCATTACGCTGTGGTGTTCCCGGCGGTGTCAATTGTGAAAGTATTCCGCATTTCTTCAAATGCTCGCCAAACTCGAAACTTAGATATTCACCTCCACGATCAAAACGCAGAAATATAAACTTCTTGTTACGTTGATTCTCAACCTCACTTTGAAATTCCTTAAACTTCTCGAAAGTTTCGGACTTATGTTTCATGAAATAGATATACCCATATCTACTCAAGTCATCCGTGAAGGTAAGAACATAACGATAACCACCGCGCGATGCTACACTCATTACACCACACACATCGGTATGTATAATTTCCAATAAGTCCGTAGCTCGCTCCAGCATACCAGAAAATGGAGTCCTAATCATTTTACCCATCAGACATGCTTCGCATCTTTCAAGTGATTCGAAATCAAGTGATTCAAGAAGTCCACCGGAATGGAGTTTCTTCATACGCTTCACTCCAATGTGACCAAGACGACAGTGCCACATATAGGTCGAGTTATCGCTCAATTTCAAACGTTTAGCCTCAATGTTATTAATATGTGTATTTCCACTATCGAGATTCAATAAGAATAGACCATCTATCAAAGGTGCATGTGCATAAAACATATTACTCATATAAATCGAATAACCATTATTCTCGGACTTAGACAAGTAACCGTCTCGCAATAAACAAGATCCCGATATAATGTTCATGCTTAACGCAGGAACCAAATAACAATTATTTAAGTATAAAACTAATCCCGATGGTAGATGAGGAGGTAGCGTTCCGACCGCGATCACATCAACCTTTGATCCATTTCCCACGCGCATCGTCACCTCGTTCTTCGCTAGCTTCCGTTTATTCTGCAGCACCTGTTTCGAGTTACAAATATGAGCAACCGAACCAGTATCAAATACCCAGGAACTACTACGAGTACTAGTGAGATACACATCAATAACATGTATATCGGATATACCTTTCTTCTTGATGTTGTCGTTCTTCAAATCCTCCAAGTACTTTGGGCAATTCCGCTTCCAGTGACCTTCTCCCTTGCAGTAAAAGCACTCAGTATCAGGCTTAGGTCCAGCCTTGGTCTTCTTCGTCAGCGCGGTAACTTTCTTACCACCCTTCTTGAAGTGTCCCTTTTGCTTAGACTTGCCTTTCTTGAATTTGGTGGTCTTATTGACCATCAACACTTGGTGCTCTTTCTTGATCTCCACTTCTGCAGATTTTAACATGGCGAAGAGTTCTGGCAACTGCTTGTTCATGTTTTGCATATTGTAGTTCATCACAAAGTTCTTGTTACTTGGTGGTAGTGATTGGAGGACACGATAAATCCCCAAAGCATTAGGAATCACTATACCCAAGCTTTGAAGTTTGTTTGCGTGCCCAGACATCTTAAGCACATGCTCACTGACGGAGCTGCCCTCTTCCATCTTGCAGTTAAAGAACTTTTCAGAAGCCTCATAGCTCTCAATTGCCGCGTGAGTCTCAAAGATCAATTTGAGATCACGGACAATACCATGTGGGTCTGAATTCTCAAACCTTTTCTGAAGCTCCGATTCTAAACCATACAAGATAGCACACTGAACTGTGGAGTACTGAGTCTTCCGAGCGAGGTAAACATTCTTTACTTCATCGGTAGCAGTAGCTGCAGGTGGGTCACCCAGCGGTGAATCTAACACATAGGTCAACTTACCGGCTGTGAGGACAATCCTCAAATTGCAGAACCAATCCGCGAAGTTGCTTCCATTGTTTTTCAACTTTTATTTCTCTAGGAACGCATTAAAATTGATGGTAGGGGCTGCCATTGATCTACAACATATTTGCAATAGTTTAGACTAAGTTTATGACAAATTGAGTTCTAATTAATAGTTAAATTAATCTAGGTGAACTCCCACTCAAAACAATATCCCTCACATTGTTTTAGTGATCACACGAACCAAATCCACCACATCAACACCGATCATCACGAGAGTTGATGTAGCTTCAATGGCGAACAATCGACATGTTCATCATATCTACTATATGATTCATGCTTTACCTTTCGGTGATCCGTGTTCCGAGACCATGTCTATACATGCTAGGCTCGTCAAGATCAAACCTTAGCTTCCGCATGAGCAAATCTGGCTTTCCCACGTTGTATACACTTGCAGAATCTAACACACCCGATCATCACGTGGTGCTTCGAAACAACAAGCTTTAGCAACGGTGCTTACTAAGTATGAACACTTAAGAACTTGAAATTCATGTGCATGAGGGATCATCTTATAATGCTACCGTCGTTAACTAAGCAATACAAGATGCATAAAGGATTAACATCACATGCAATTCATTATATGTGATATGATATGGCCTTTCTTCTTTGTGCTTCCGATCTCCATCTTCAAGCACGAACATGATATCCATCATCACCGGCATTGCATCAAGGTCCATGACGCTGCTCCATGGTTGTCGTCCACCAGCTTCAACTATTACAACTACTTTGAATAGACACGCGGGTCTTAACAGAAATTAAAGACAACCATATGGCTCCTGCCGGTTACCAACTTACAATAAGGAACATTGCATATATCAAATATAATCACAATCATGGCCATATCATATCATAGCACACCCCTGCAAAACAAAGTTAGACGCCTCTACTTTCTTTGCATGCTGTACGTGGTTTGGGGCTTTCTATAAGTGTCGTTCTAACTTACGAACAAGAACCACAACATTGATACTAGTATTGTCAATCACCCGTTGTAAATTGAATCTTAACTATGTTGGGAGAAACAGGCACCCGCAAAGCGACTTATGCAATACAAGTTGCATGTCAAGCGTGGAGCAAGTCTCATGAACGATGTCATGTAAGGTTAGCCCGGGCCGCTTCATCCCACCATCCCGCAAGATGCAAAGTACACAAGAAGTAATCGACAACAAAAGCATCAACGCCCACAATGACCATTGTGTTCTACCCGTGCAACAGATCTACATATAGACACGGCTCTGATACCACTGTAGGGTTTCGTAGCATGGAAAACAAAAAAATTCTACCGCATACAAACAAACAAGCCAAGATCTATCTACTATATTGTAGCAACGAGTCGATGGAATAACTCACCCTCGAAGATTCCAAAGTGTTTAACGAGAGCGGATTCTCGTGGGTGATGTAGTCGTACTCTTTCCGATCTCAAGATCGCGTAACCGATCCTTCCGGCGCTGCGTTCCAGCAGCGCTTCCGCAGTCGGTCACACGTTCGGTACTTGATGAAGACCTTCCTCTCCCTTGTTCCAGCAGGCAGCGGAGGTTGTAGCACTCTCCTCGCGATTCCGGCAGCACAACGGCGTGGTACCGGAAGTAGAGGGGAGATCTCGCAGGGCTTCGCCTTAAGCCGGAGCGAGTATGGTGGACTATGAGAGAGATCCTCGGTGATCTAGGGTTTAGACGCACCAAGGAGGGGGCAAGTCTGGCGGCTAGGGTTTGCCCTAGGCAGCGGCGACGAGTTGCCCTAGGCGGCGGCTATGGAGGGCGGCGACGGCTAGGGTTAGGGTTTAGAGAGCGTGGTGTTGTGTCCTTGGAGGGGCAGCCCTGCCCCTCCTTATATAGGTGGAGGGGCGCGCCAAGGGGAGGGGAGTCCCTCCCCAACTCGGTCTCCAAGTGGGCCGGCGATGGAGGGAGGGAACTCCTCCCCAAGTAGGTTTCCTACTCTCCCTCCACCTCACAAAATAGCCGTTTGACTTTTCAAATTGGCGTTTGACTTTTCAAACTAGGATTTGATTTAACCCTTTATTTTGTTCAGCGATGACACCTAGTACATGATGCAATCATTCCAACTTGTTATGACACATTCATGTACCCTTCCCCTCCGGAGTGCCGGACATTCCGTAACCTTCTAGAACATTCCCGATGAAAACACCGGAACCATTCTCCAACCCCGAAACAGGACTTTCCTTATATGAATCTTATTCTCCGGACCATTCCGGATCTCCTCGTGATATCCCGGATCCCATCCGAGACTCCGAACAACATTCGGTCTCTTACTCATCATTCCATAACTACTCAAACAATGTCGAATCCTTAAGTGTGTCTTCCTACGGTTCGTGAATTATGCGGACATGATCGAGACACTTCTCCGAACAATAACCAATAGAGGAATCTGGAAATTCATATGGCTCCCACATATTTCTACGATTACTTTGCGATCGAATGAACCACTTACATACGATACCAATTTCCCTTTGTCTTACGATAGTTTACTTATCCGAGGTTATGATCGTCGGTATCTCTGCATACCTAGTTCAACCTCGTTACTGATAAGTACTCTTTTCTCGTTCCCGTGATATGTGATCCCTTGTGAGCCAGTCACATGCTTGCAAGCTAATTGGATGACATTCCACCGAGAGGGCCCAGAGTATATCTATCCGTCATATGGATGGACAAATCCCACTCTTGATCCATGTGTCTCAACCAATACTTTCCGAACACTCAATGTCACCTTTATAGCCACCCAGTTACGGTGTGGTGTTTGATGTCATCAAAGCATCCTTCCGGTGAAGGTGATATGCATGATCTCATGGTCGAAGGAATTAGGTTACTATGTATCAGAAAGCATATAGCAATTGAACTATTAAAATGACTTGATCTTTATGCTACGCTTATCTATAGGAGTATGTCCACCATATCATTCTCCTAACGATATGATATTGTTGTTAATAACATCTCAATGTTCATGATAGGGAAACCACAATCATTTATTAACCAACAAGCTAGTATTATAAAGAGGCTTTACTAGGGACTCTATTTTAGTTTACAAATCACACAAGTATTAATGTTTCCTTGTTAATACTATTATAGCATGAATGTAAACATTTATCATAAACACAAAGATATAATAATAACTATATTTATTATTGCCTCTAGGGAATATCTCCAACAGATAGAATCAGTAAGACAAAACCATTAATCAATCTGACATAGTAATCTCAATATCCATCGGATCCCCGCAAACACAACATGCATGACTACAAATAGATGATCTTGATCATGAACGGAGCTCATAAGATCTAAACATGGTAACACAAAGGAGGAGATACAACCATCTAGCTACTACATGGACCCGTAGTCCAAGGTGGAACTACTCACACTTCATACCGGAGGCTGGCATGATGAACAAGAAGGCCTCTGGGATGATATCACCTCTGGCAGGGTGCCAGGAAGAGCTTCAGATCCCCCCGATCGAGGGAAGATGGTGGCGACGGCTACAGATGGTTTCGTGGAATATTTATCGGGTACTTAGGGTTTCTGTATCGGGGAGTCATTATAGGCGAAGATGCGAGGCAGGGGGCAGCCAGGGCGGCCACACCCTCCAGGCGCGGGCTAGGGTTGGCCGCGCGGCCAGGGGTGTGGCCCCCTGGTGGCTCCCCTCCGTCTCGTATTCAGGTTCTGTGTTCCCCAGGGTAAAATATTGACTTTGGCTTTTGTCCCGTCCAATTCCGAGAATATTGATTTTCTGCCTTTCTGGTCTAAAAACAGAAGAAAACAGACAACTGACACTATGGCATCTTGTTAATAGGTTAGTACCAGAAAACATATAAAAACACCTCAAAGTGTAGACAAAGTAAAGCAAAGTAGATACTAAACAAACATGGAACATCAAAAATTATAGATACGTTTCTGACGTATCACTCCTCTGGCCGCGGCGGAGGCGGCAAGGATGTGCCGCGGAGGAAGGCCGACTGCCGGGAGAGCTGGCTGCTAGAGCCAGACACCTCATGGTCGTTCTTACTCTTCAGCCAGGACAGTTTCTTCATCGTTGGCGTTGGCGGCGGAGGCTGCTAGAGTTGCGATGGCGAGAGGTGAGGAGTGCGGCACGGACGAGCGCAGGGTTAAATAGCCCATTCGCCCGCGAACGCGCGCATCTTTTCGTTCCTTCGCCATCAATGTCGGCGTGGGAATGCAGGCGGCGTCCAGTGAGTCAACTTGCCGTCTCGTCGCCATTGATGGCGTAGGCCGCCGCCGGTCAACCTTTCGCCAACGCCTCTGAATCGGTGCCGCGGTTGCGTCTGAATCGATGTTGCTGCCGCGTCTGATCGTGATTGACGTTGGGCCAGTGGCACGCGCGGCAAGACATGACCTCCGTCCGCGCGTGTCCGAGCCGACGCAACCGTTGCCGGGTCGATCCAGACGCGTCCGTCCGGATGAGTCGGGCCGCTGGGGCGCTGCGCACGTTCTGCGGCGTCGCCGTGGATGAATTCGAACGCGCTCAGACGGGTTGAGTCGACCCGGTCAAGATGCCCTCACTTCTTCACCCACACTCTTCATCGCTTGAACATAAGGGAAAGCCACACACACAAAATCTGCAACGAGAAATAGATCATAAAACGAATCATGCATGCATGCGATGTGCTAATTGACCCCTGCCCCAGATCCTCCTGAGTCCTGACTCTATGGGACCCTCGACGTGCAGAAGCAATGAGAGTGAGCACATATGGTGAGTTCTCCAGCTGCTAACTTTTTTTAGCAAGCTCTAGCTGCTAACTAAGTGTAACCGCTTATAACGAAATGGGAAATGTGGAAACCAGACAGAGTTTTCGTTAAAATTGAAATGTACACGTACCTACCTCCTGCACGGCCGGCGCCGGCTTGGCGGGCTCGGCACCCTTGACAACTCCGGGGCGGCCGTAGGCGACGCGGTCGATGAGGCCGAGAAACCTGTCCTTGAGCTGGGCGGCGAAGTTGGCTATGGGATCGAGCTGGTGCGATTGTTATGGAGCTATGATAATTAGAAAATGGCGCTCTCTCAACTGCTCGCTGCTTACTCGTTTCTCCTTAACCTGCTGTGCTTCAGGTTGTGAGTGGTCACGGCGATCACTGTGTGCCCCACATTTATAAACGGCGTGGACACAGGGGCATCGGAAGCGTCGGCAAGCTTCACCGAAAGCACGACAAGGCCCGCACACGCGCGCGCTGGTAAGATCAGTAGTATCCAGATCGCTTTACCTTTTCCTGATCTCGGCGATCTGCACGCATGAGTACATATAATGATCAGTAACAGCAACTCCAGCGCGGTCGCTGTATATTTCGGCGTGCTAAAACGCGTATGCAGCACGCACAATCTAGGTATTTCACGTCGCACACACGTATCTCTCTTTCGGCAGAGACGCTAAACGTACGCGCTAAATTTGCAGCACAAACCCCTTCAACATGCGTGTCAAATTGAAGCACGCGCAGCCAAGATTTTGCAACAAATATGACAGAAAATAAATCTAGAAATTAAAGCGAAAATATATTACATAGAACATAAAAAAATATACATAGATCGTGGTGAAAAGAAAATACTCCCTCCGATTTATAATAAGTGTCGCTAAGCTAGTATAAAGTTTGTACTTGCTTAGTATAAAACGAGCGACACTTATTATGGATCAGAGGAGGAAAGTACTAGAAATTAATTCTACTACTAGAATCTACTATACCATGACATGTAAAAAAAAGAATCTACTACTACGAGAAATTACTAGAAACTACTATTATCTAGTCCGACGAGGAGACCGAGATGTAGTCATCGTCGGACTAGGCCGGTGTTATGTCAGACACCGGCGTTGACGAAAACGCGTCCAACCAATGGGGATCGTCATCGGGGATGGTCGCCGGCCCGGCCATCTGCGTGTCGATGAAGGCGCGCCTACACGCCTTGTCCACCCGGCGCTCGAGGCGGTTCTGGTGTCTCGCCGCCCTCACTTCTGCCATGGTCGCGGCCCGCTCGGCATAGTGTTTACGCTGCGCTGCGACGTCTTCGGAAAACGTGCGTGCCACTCCTGTCGCATGCGCTCATCACGCTCAAATATGAGCAGGCGACGCTCCGCGTAGCGCCTGTGGTGGCGCTCCTCCTCCGTCACGAGGCGAGGCGGCGGCGCGAGCGCCTCGGCCTGCTCGTGTGTCCACACGTTGCAGAAATTCATCGACGAGCGCGGGCTCCTGGGCCGGCACGCCACGACGTCGTAGGTGCGCGTGGCCCCGTGCGCGGTGTCGAAGGTGCCGAGGATGATGCGGTCATCGCCGGACCGGATCTCGGCGTTGTAGTTGCCGGTCGGGAGCGCATACACCGCGGTAGACGGAGCTTCCCCGAGGCGGCGGCATAGCGGCGGTGGCGTGGGGGCGATGTGTCAGTAGATAAGCGATGGAAAGGGGAAGAGGATTCTGCGCACGCGCTAAAGTGTCGACGGTTTGCTTTCACACATGGCGCGCCATTTAACGAGCGTGCCCCGAGCGCTGCGTCTAAAGAAGCGTGCAACCGAGCGCGCAGCAAAGTTTTTCCTGCGCACTGGAAGATACAGCGACTGTTGAAATCGTTAATCGTTAATCTGTTGGAAGATACAGCAAAGTTTTTTCCACGCTGCGTTAATTTTTTTTTGTTTTTGATTTTTTCTCCACTTTTTAAATCTTTGAATTGTTTGAATCGTTAATCTTTCACCTGGAACATTTTAACACTAATTATATTTAATCTTTGATCAAATATCAGTCTTTAATAAACTTCCCGCTCAGTCACCCATCCAAGCACTACTCCAGCATCAGCACGCTTAACTTCTCAGTTCCTTCCGAATAAGTTTCCGTAAAGCAATTTGTACCTAGTTGTAAATACTGTGATACCAATTCTATTAACTCTTATATCATTATGTCACATGTTTTTATTTTTTGAAACTACAAACACTTATTTAAGTAAACAACAATGAATAAGTAAAAATATTGCTGATTCAAATAAAAATACTATTGAATTCAAATAAAATATAATAATGTTACTTTTTTATATTTTCTATTTAATATGGAATAATTAATATCTTTAAGTCCGTAAATCGGAATTTGATAAACAATATGTCTAAATTGATCAGAAAAATGAAAGGAATCTAAATATGATATCCATATCAACTAATCACAAACCCCGCATTTTTGAATTAGCTATTTGGTGGTTGCTTCAGAAAATCCCCTTTTTTTACGCTCAAAAAATGAAAAATAGCTTTTTGGTGCGACGAAAAGGAAAACTTGCATTGGATCTTTGATAAAATAGAATATTGTGAACCTAAAATGATTTTTGTAAAAAAACATGAGCATCGGATCATGTACCTGTAGTTCATACCTGACCCACTTCCTACCGATTCGACAGGAATTTATCTTTTTCACCAGGGGTGGACGAAAAGGTTTCGAATCCCCCAGTTGGGACATTGTACATATAATATGGTCTAGTATTTTTATAAATTATGGTGGTAGCATTTTGAATTAGCTATTTGGCGGTTGCTTCACAAAACCGTCCGTTTATTGTGCTTGGAAAATGAAAAATGGCGTTTTGGTGCGACGAAAAGGAAAACTTCCTCCTGCAACATTGTTCACCATCCCATGATGCACATGTATGCATAATATGGGCATATTATCACAAACTATGCCTCTTTTCTAGCCATAACATTGGTCATTTGTCCCGAAAGCGAAGAAACCTCGAATGAGATAGGTCATTTTGTAAAGGTTTTTTTCAGACATAATAAATATACCAGGTTTGATATTTTTCCTTATAACTATGTCACATAATATGACACCAGGCGAAGGTTTCGCTTTGTTTCGATCGTTTTTAAATTTTTTATGCCCGTTTTAAATTATCGTCAAACTTTGTCGAACGACGGGCATAAAGATTCTTAGCTCGGGGCCGAGCCTCGGTAAACTTGAATTGGATCTTTGATAAAAGAGCATATTTTGAACCTAAAAATGATTTTTGTAAAAAAACATGAGCATCGGTAATCATATACCTGTAGTTCATATCTAACCCACTTCCTACCGATTCGGCACGAATTTATCTTTTTCACCAGGGGTGGACATAAAGGTTTCAGATCCCCTAGTTAGGACATTGTCCATATAAGGTGGTCTAATATTTTTGTAAAATATGGTGGTTGCATTTTGAATTAGATATTTGGTGGTTGCTTCACAAAACCGTTCGTTTTTTGTGCTCGGAAAATGAAAAATGGCTTTTTGGTACGATGAAAAGAAAACTTCCTCCTGCAACATTGTTCACCATCCCATGATGCACATGTATGCACAATATGCGCACATTATCACAAATTATGCCTCGATTCTAGCCATAACATTGGTCATTTAACCCGAAAGCCAAGAAACCTCGAATAAGATAGGTCATTCTGTGAAGGTTCTTTTTATACATAATAAATATACCAGGTTTGATATTTTTCCTTGTAACTATGTCACATAATATGACATCACGTGAAAGTTTCGCTTTGTTTCGATCGTTTTTTAATTTGTTTTGCCCGTTTTAAACTATCGTCAAACTTTGTCGAACGGCAGACATGAAGATTCTTAGCTAGGGGCCGAGCGTCGCTAAACTTGCATTGGATCTTTGATAAAATAGCATATTTTGAACCTAAAAATGATTTTTGTCAAAAAACATGAGAATCGAATCATGTATCTGACCCACTTCCTACCGATTCGGCAGGAATTTGTCTTTTTTACCTGTGGTGGATAGAAAGGGTCTCAGATCCGCCTGTTGGTACATTGTCCATATAAGGTGGTCTAGTATTTTTGTAAAATATGGTGGTAGCATTTTGAATTAGCCATTTGGTGGTTGCTTCACAAAACCGTCCGTTTTTATGCTCGGAAAATAAAAAATGACTTTTTGGTAAAACGAAAAGGAAAATTTCCTCCTTCAACATTGTTCGCCATCTCATGATGCACATGTATGCACAATATGGGCACATTATCACAAACTATGCCTCGGTTCTAGCCATAACATTGGTCATTTGACCCGAAAGCCAAGAAACCTTGAATGAGATAGGTCATTTTGTGAAGGTTTTTCAGACATAATTAATATACCAGGTTTGATATTTTTCCTTGTAACTATGTCACATAATATGACACCACGCAAAGGTTTCGCATTGTTTCGATCCTTTTTGAATTTTTTATGCTCGTTTTAAACTATCGTCAACTTTGTCGAACGGTGGGCATGAAGATTCTTAGCTCGGGGTCGAGCCTCGCTAAACTTGAATTGGATCTTTGATAAAATAGCATATTGTAAACCTAAAAATGATTTAAAAAAACATGAGCATCGGATCATATACCTGTAGTTCATATCTGACACACTTCCTGCCGATTCGGCAGGAATTTAGCTTTTTCACTAGAGGTGGACGGAAAGGTTTTAGATCCCCCTGTTGGAACATTGTCCATATAAGGTCGTCTAGTATTTTTGTAAAATGTGGTGGTAGCATTTTGAATTAGCCATGGTGGTTGCTTTACAAAATCGTCCGTTTTTTGTGTTTGGAAAATAGAAAATGGCTTTTTGGTGCGACAAAAAGGAAAACTTCCTCTTGCAACATTGTTCGCCATCCCATGATGCACATGTATGCACATATATGGACACATTATCACAAACTATGTCTCGATTCTAGCCATAACATTGGTCATTTGACCCGAAAGCCAAGAAACCTCGAATGAGATAGGTCATTTTATGAAGGTTTTTTGAGACATAATCAATATACCAAGTTTGATATTTTTTCTTCTAACTATGTCACATAATATGACACCACGTAAAGGTTTCACATTGTTTCGATCCTTTTTGAATTTTTTATGTCCGTTTTAAACTATATATAATGTTTTATGTTTCACTTAATTTTTATTTATAAATGTGTAATATTTGAGTGTATATAGATAGATCTTATTTTTCTGCAAATTTTGATATATTATTTGTATTTTTCCGAATTAGAATGATTTAGTTATGATTTTTCAAAGTTTAATAAGGTAAAAGAAAAAATAGCTACGCCGAGGGCAGCCGTCGGCGTAGCATAGGATACGCCGAGGGCAATTCTACGCCGACGGCTGCTTGGCGGGTTAGTCTGGACGATGGCTACGCCGACGGCCCCGACGTTTGGCCGTCGGCGTAGCGACCGGTCGTCGGCGTAGCTCCTATTCCTGTAGTGACGGAGGATTAGAGGTTGGAAAATTTCCAGAGAGATGCTACTTTTATCATTCCTTTGATTGTTTTATCATGTGAATCAAAGATGCCCGAAGTATGGTTTGGGGTGTCGTGGAGCCTGAGCCTGGCAATATATAGTGGCTTGGCATTGGGTATTGTATTTATTTCTTGGCCGCAAAAATGTAGGAAGTGTTATTTGGTCGGTGAACACGTAGAGTTTTATATTTCAGTTTAAGAAAATTTCGAGACGTGCTGTCTGATTCTGATGCCGGAGGAAGCGGAGGAATTACCTAAACATTTATCACATGGAACTTTGGAAAGAAAAACCAAAGACTTTATGAGGAGAAAACGAGCGTGTGCTCTTCATCAATTTACTGCTTTATTAGCCTTACAACACTCATAAACGCCAAAGAACGTCCCACACAAAACTCAACTGCTGGGAGCCTGGGACACACACCAGCAGGCACATAAGGCGAAGATAAATACACGGCTCTCTACCGTAGAGGCGTAGACTGTAGAGGCTCTAGATACCAACCAGGTTGACCTCTGCGCCTGAACCTCCTGATTCGGGGTGACTTCTAGACCTGACCTCGACAGCTTCTTCAGTCACGAAAGCCTTTGTAGTTGCCAGCTCGGGCTTTGCATCTGTAGAAAGGCGCACACGAAAAAACATTAGCAACTAGGATAAGATTGTTGACTGTAACATAAAAAATTAAGATTGTCTCCAGAGCGGAGCGTGTGTATGCTGTATGGTTTACCATTGTCATCTTCGGCGCGGGCGCTGTAGCCAGTGACGCGCTCGACCAGGCCGTAGAGCATGTCCACAAGCTGAGAAGCGAAGCTAGCCATGGCCATGGGAGCTGTAGGCTTGGAGCTGTGTACTAGTCTAGTGTACTACTGCCGACGCTAGCTACTCGAACGGATGTTGCTAGTGCGCTAAGCTTGGAGCTGCTTTATTTTGATGCTTGCGACTGGTGAGTCCTAGAGCGTTGCCGGGCGCAGTATTTATACACGGCCCAGGCCTGGGTCACCAACCGACCGATATTCAAGAACGCAGAGGCCTTTCCGGCTATCGGATATATGCGGAGAGAGAATCAGAATTTCTTGGTTGCTCGCCGGCCAGCATGTGCACCACACGGTTAGCGAGTAGCATGTCTATCCTTCCTACAAAGAGACGGCACCACCAGCTACAAGGGAAATGTGCAGGATGCCGGAAAATGGCAACTTGACTGCAGCAACTGATACTATAATCGAGGTGTCTATTCGAGGAGTAAACTGCATTAGAGTGCATTGTCAACTTGGTATAACATATGATTATGTACAGTAATCTGTCCACATTGTTGGATCTCCCGTATCGTCGGCTCACATGAGCCCTCTACTTGTATTCGGCGAGCCCGGTGATGAACACGCATGCGCCCACTAACCGGATGAGATGCATGAAGAGTCGTCACTCCACATTCATTCATGCGCGGAGCCATGGTCCGACATGACTCGAAGGCCCTAAGGCCGTTGGCGTCGCCGGCGGAGGAAAAGAACTATAGATCGGTTTAGCTGCCGCCTCTGACCAGCGCCCCCCTCTCTCTCTCTGGTACCGGTT